>BJKM01000007.1:152931-2750431 GCA_015082035.1 Chaenogobius annularis | reverse complement strand
CAACCTCCCGAGACGAAAACAACAACTGTGGGACAGAAGCGTTTAAAACACATCTTATGACTCGACCAGACTATAAAATTATTGAAAATTGATTTAAGGTAATAAAAAGCAACTGAGAAACAATGAATGTTTATATTGGAGCAGTGTGCATGTGCATATTGGTTACTTAACAGATAGCGTGTACACTTCCATATTTTTCCAGAGAGTGATATAACCTCTTAATCAGATCAGAGCCACCTTGAAATATGTATATCAAATTACAGACTTGTTAACTGCTGAGCCATTGTAGAAAAAAAAATACTACTTTAAGCCCCCTGGGAACCGAACTGAGAGGCCTCCTTATTCTTTACTCTGCAGTAGATTTGACATGTCAGGCCACAGATTTTCTGCATATTAGTCATGAGCCAACACATTATTTGGCATAAACACAATGTACTTATATAAGCCCTGTTTATACCACTAGCACTCCATCCATTTCCTTTTAGCTTACCTTTCACGCCCTGTTGAGCAAAAAAGCTATATTGATCCTTAATCGAGGTCTACTGAGGGTACTCAGACACCACAATGACGAGTACCTCCATTGTGGTACCATAGCTGCATTATGAGATGCTATACCTCAAGCCTCTCAGGAAAACAGAAAATTAATGAGAGATTGTTTATTTTTTTATTTATTTTTTGTTCTGTTGTTTTTTGTATTGAATAATATTAACTACTTATATCAACAGTTATTATACACAAATTAATTAACTAACAGCTGTACACAGACAATGGAGGCAGGACAGGTGTGTTGCCAAAGGGACACAATGACCGTATGAACTGTCAACCTTCAGACAGTTGGAAAACCTTTTCCAACTGCTATCCCCTATTTTAAAAGGGTTAAAGGTAAAAGAGACTCAAATGTAGATACTGTATAGGCCTATGGGCAGTCTTATAAAAGCTTTCTTGGAGATGTGTACTGTGACTTTGACAGGGGAGCCAAAGTGGGGGAGTGTAACTCACGCTCCGAGGGAGCAGCGTGCCACAACACGCCTATTGAGTAACAGCAGCGGCACCTGTTTGCTCTTGTGACAGCTCCGGGATCTGAGGTCATAAGGATGGTGTTGAGTAGAAAGATGGGGGGGCTTGCTGAGCAGCTCTTTGGCACATCTTCTCTTATATAAGTCACATAAACAGTCTCTCTATGGAGCACTTTTGGAAAAGATCTCTCTAGTCACTAAGTATAACCTGTGAGCCTGTGCTCAGATGAGTATGAAGGGCTGAGGTTACAAGCCAAGGGAGACTTATTTACTACTAAATGTGAGCTACGTGTCTGTTTGCGTGATTCAGGAGACAGCTTATTGTGTGGGAGCTCTGAATAACAAAGTGCAGGGAAGTAATGTCGAAACATGCCATCTTGTCTCGATGAACCATGTACCCATATGTATGCCTATATGACAGTGTCTCATGTGAAGAAAAATTGACAAAATCTAAACAATCTGCAACTTGACTGATGTAAAACTATGATAATTCACAAATAAAAGTAAAAACATTACAGGAAAAGATTCAGTTGTAGTCATCTGGACTCTGTTTTAGAAAAAACAACTAATTGTTTTTTCTAAAACAGAGTCCAGATGACTACAACTGAATCTTTTTCTACAATGGAACACTCCTGGACGAATGAGGGATTACACCGACAACATTACAGGAAGTAAAACTGAGTTCTAACAATACATTACACAGTAACTATGTCATCAAAAAGCACCATACCATCAAAAACGCAAGACAATTTAAAACACTTTTTTGTGACGGTTTAAACAATGATTGAACAAACTAAGTGTGTTATCAGGTCTTATTATTTTTCAAATCATACTTATTGTGTAATTCATGTTTTTGGCCTTGTTTACAGTATGGTTGCTAGGTAACAATTGTGAAATTACCTCTACCTATGTCAAAGCTGCTGCTCATGTCCAACCAGGAAGTAATATAGAAACATCACCAAAATTGCCAAATTGGAGAAAACAGGCAAAATGTTTGGTAAAAGCTTAAATATAATCATATTCCCTTAATTTTACTGAAACATGTAGTGTAACCTGTCATTTCCATAGTATATGTAACTAAAACATATTTTTAAAATTGGTTTTCTAATCCTGCATTGTAAACATAGTGAAAGATCAAAACGGAAAGCATAATTTGGCTTAGATCATGTACTCTTTCTTCAATTTGGATATCGCTATACTACTTTGTAGACTTTGTAGAAAAACTAAGCCAAAAATATAAGGCCGTACTATATATCACATGTGTGTGTTACATATATTAACTGAGATGTGCTAGGAGTTCAAGCTTACGACAGATATGCAAACAGAAAACAGGGCCTGGTTTTACAAAGTAAAGCGATAATGGCAGTGTGGGCCATTTCCTTTTAAATTCAGTAACACACTTAACCCATCCCTGAGGCTTGCCAAACAGTTCCAGAAACAACAATGAAATATAGCCGAATTCTTCCGCCTCTTGCAGATTGTTTCTCAGAATATTTTCTGCTGGGCTACGACCCTGTATTACCTCAAAAAGCAAACAAACAAGCCACTTGAAGAAATCTCTGGGTTTGGTTTTGTCCCGTTTTTCTTTTTTTTTCAATTTAAAATGTTTTCTTTTTTTAATTTAAACAACATTGAGACAAGAAGTCTTCTGTGCACAAAGGAGGCTAGGTTATGTAAGATAGGGAAATGTGATGCCCCTGGTGATATGCTGTAAATTCTCCTTGAACCATAACAAAGTGGACTTGTGTTCACATTGTGGCAAAATTAAGATAAAAAGAGAAAGCATATAGATCCTGCCAAAAAAAAAAGAGGCTACTTTAAAACCTAAATGGTGTATAAAGTTCTAAACTGTTCTATACAGTACCTTTAGGTCAGGAGAGTTACCAACAATGAACCTATAAAAGACAGGCATTCTATTGCTTTCTTTTCTGCAACTGTGCATGACTGAGTCAACTTGGAATGTTTGGCCTTGAGCATCATTCACGTGGGCATTAAAATACGTCACGAGTGTGTGCGCTCTCAGAGTCAGCTTTTGTCGGGTAATTGTTCTGCGCAATTACACAACTGATCTGCAACAACACAAACCACAAACACCAGAGTAAACAGAAGCATGTATGCTCTGCTTACTGAAGATATGCAAATGCACACTGCAGTGGCAAACAGCAGTTCAAACACCCCTCACCCTAAAAGATACTATATCAACATGTGGCGGGCTACCTAAAACGAGCTGTTTGAGTAAAAGGACCATTCACAACAGCTTAGCCATCCATTACATCCATCCATCAAATAAATGTACTTTTTAAAAGTCTATGCCATGTGCAAGTACGTATGAGGCCAAACTATGGTTAAACTAAGAAACGCTGTCCAAATGTCCAAACTGTCAAGGGCGTACATGGGAGCAAGGCACATGATGAAGCAGTATTTTTCCCTTTGTCAGCCTCTACTCTTCTCATCTGTGCGGATAGACTTTCAGCTTAAGGGCAACTATTTCAACTCTTGACACCACTTTACAACTGTTAGATAACATCATTTTTGAGGTGCAGCTGAGGCGCAGTGGAAGAGAATGCTTTGGTTACACTTAATTACAGGGTAGTTAGTGTCAGAGGTCAGACAGAAAGTGTTGAGTGTTGAAGTGTTGAACTCAGTAACCCAACTCACCTGGATGACGGTGTTCCCGCCCTCCAGCAGCGCTATGGCCAGCAGGATACTCTCCTGGAAGATCCGATCACTGGTGGCATTCATGATGAGGTCTATGACCAGGTCAGAGGCTCCCTCTCTGTCCAGGTGACACTGGACCTCAGCCAAACTCAACTCTCCTCGGCCACCGATTCCCGAACATACAACTGAGAAAAAACAAAACATATATTTAACCACAGCAACTGAACAAACACACACTGACAGCCATTTACTCTCACATTTACAGACCAGAGGCATAGGACAGCCATATTTGGATGATGGCAGTTAGAGGTAGAAGGAATGAAAAAGTACACTAAGTTTCTTATATGTATATTTAATACCATTTATCTTTTTTGTACACATATCTTATCTCTTACAATCTATGTGAGCATTTTGTTGTGCTACTGGCTCACCACACCATGAATGAGTGGTCAGATTAAAGGCACCCATCAGAGACGTCTCTGACTGAATGAGCCACTGAATCGACAACACATCCCATTCCAGACACTGTCGCCAAGCAACAACACGTCCTTAGTTGTGCCGAGGAGACGGTCTCTGTGCTAGAACAGGCAAGGGCCAAGGGCTTAGCTCCGCACGAGGCCATGACTGTGAATATGATCAGGTTCTCCTTTCACTGTCTAAAGCTTCAGCCACGAACAATGAGTCACAACTGTGAGAGACAATGCGACTGCAATGAAGAAATGTCAGCTTTAAACAATCTGTTGCGATGTGAATGTCATCCTTGATAAGCAAAGATTAAAAACCGCAGTAGGATGGAGACGTTAAGTATGTTGCTACAACCCATACTAATACTGTAATATGTACAATAGTAGGGCTGTGGTCAACCAAAGAAATTCTTGACTTATATATATACACATACATATATGATATAGTACACAGAATAGCATTATCACACATACATTATATTATATATTATATATATAAATATTATATATATATATAATATATATATATATATTATAGTATATACACACCAATATAATATATATATACATACACCCACACAAACTATATTACACACACAAACTAATAGATATATGTAAATATATGTACATGTTTGTATGAATGTATATACACCACACACACGTGTATGTTTATATATATATGTGTTATATATATATATACACACACAACCTATATATACACACACACAAACTAATATATAAGTTTGATGTATATATATAGATGTAACTGTATGTATGTATGTATGTATGTATATACCAACACACATATATATTACATATATATTATATATATATACACATATATATTATACATATATGTATGTGTGTATATATATATACACACACACACGTATATTATATATACACACTATATAAACACACACACATACACTTATACACATACATATGTACTTAATCACACACATATAAATATATACACACACAAAATATAATATATATATATAATATATATAGTATATATGTTATTGTATAATATATATACACACACATATAAGTGTGTGTGTGTTGTGTGTGTGGTGTGTTGTGTGTGTGTGTGTGTATGTATGTAATATATACTATATATATATAATATATATTATATTATATTAATATATATATTACATACCCACACAAACTATATACACACACAAACTAATAGATATATGTAAATATATGTACATGTTTGTATGAATGTTATATACCACACACACACCACACGTGTATGTTTATATATATATGTGTGTATATATATATAACCACACAACCTATATTACACACACACAAACTAATATATAATTGTAGTATGTATATATATATGTACATGTATGTATGTATGTATGTATATACACACACACACATATATATTTACATATATATTATATATATTACACATATTATTATACATATATGTATGTGTGTATATATATATAACACACACGTATATTATATATATATACACACACACACACACCGGTATATAATATATATATATATATATATATATATATATATATAACACACACACACACCACACATATACATATATATATATAACATACACACACACACACACACACAATATATATAATATATGTGTGTGTGTGTCTATATATATTACATAAATATACATACACACACACACACACACACTATACAGCACACACACACACACACACTATAACAATTAGATATGAAATAAACAGCCCAACAATATAGAAATTGATTCACATGAAAAATATGCAATTATGCTAACCATTTAGTGCATTTGAAAGAAAAGTGGTTGCAACTCACACTTTCCACAAAACATCCCTCAACTTGAAATTAACACTAGGTATATTACGCGGGTTGATGAAAACATTCATGTTATCTTGGTAGTTTTCTTTAACTATAAAATGAGGTTAT
Source organism: Chaenogobius annularis (assembly GCA_015082035.1). Classification (NCBI taxonomy): domain Eukaryota; kingdom Metazoa; phylum Chordata; class Actinopteri; order Gobiiformes; family Gobiidae; genus Chaenogobius; species Chaenogobius annularis. The sequence goes on along the minus strand of BJKM01000007.1, from coordinate 2,744,352 downwards.
ACAAGCGGGTAATATTTTATTTTGTAACATAAATAAAAGTTTGTGTTGGACCCAAGTCTGGACAAGTGACCAGTGTCACTTTTATGCCAACACTGTTATATTGCCACATTGCACATTCAGAGTAAGTGGTTTGATGTATACAACCATACAAACCTGCTGGCGATTTTCCCGGGGTACCAGAAGTCAGGGGTCCATTGGTAAAAGTGACACTCTCTCGCCGTTGTCCAGGTTTGACATTGCCGTAGTAACGATTGACTAAGATTTGGCGCAGAGCTTCTCCCTTTTAAAAAGGTAAAATCGACGTTAGTACAGGATGTCAATTTTAGTGGCACTGGTTTAAACATGACTCTAGTTAGCGCTGGCATTGCAAAGTATAACCTACTATATAGTGGTCTACGTGAAAAAAGTACCAATATGCCAAGATGACACGTAAACTGAACTGGTGCACATGTGTACCATTTGAAAATCTCATGCATTGCCGCTGCAGTTCTGTAGGCATTGGAAAAAAAATATGTTTGTGACTCTCAGAGCCTTCTCGTTGGTCCTTGTGTGAAGCAGGATTTTCCCATCATGCTCCTGTTAAAATTTTGCTCTTCATGTGGCCCACCAAAAATGCCCCAACATTCATTTAACGTATAAGTATACTTAAAATCTTGTATGTTTATTTTGTTATTTAGCCCACTGGATTGCTTTTATGTATGAAATGCCCTATTTAAATACATTTTACGTCTTTAGTTACTTCTCAGTTGACACACCCTTGAGATGGATCAGAAAGTAATTTACTGCATTGAATGAAGAGAATGTGACTAGACCAAAGCTGCATTTGTTCTAGAGTTCAATAATCCCCATCTTTACTCAGTACCTATTGATTTTATGATTATAATAAACCATTTTAAACATATGTCCTGGCTTTAGAATCACATTTGCCGATTGTGCAGACTCGTACAGCTTCTAATACAACAAATAGGTTGGGTTCAAGTGACATTGCAACACCTATAGTTTAATGATGAGCTGGTGGAGAAATCTGAATTCTGGTATTTGTACTCCAACTGTCAGCTTGCAGATCGGTTGCCTATGTCTATTCAAATGACACAAAAACTGGCAAAAAGTTCACCGTCTTCTCAGTCAACACAACTTACTTACAATATCTTCAGACCCCCTTTCAACCCATATTGTTGTCAGTAGAAAGCCATATCATTAATATGTGAATACAGTGAATTACCCATAGTTGTATATGGCCTGTCCTCCATCTGAAGATATGACATGATCAAATTCTATTGGATCATTCCCGTCAATACACATACAGTATAACATTTTAATCATTACTTTTGAGTGCAGTTTTTTACTTCCCTACTTTGATTATTAATTCTATATCTTGTCTAATTATTAACCCAATGCGTGTAGTATCTGACAAACAGTGACAATATCCTTGATGACCACTGACTAAGTCTGAACCAGCGCTTGGACAGTCTAAACCCCGCACCTACCCTCTTTTGATCCTCCAGTTGCTTCTGTGGCAGGTTTGGATCAAGCTCCTTAAAGGTGAGGTGAGTAAGCAGCAAGCAGTGAAAAGGAAATTGAAAGAAGATCCAAAAGGCAGTTTGGAGAGATTAAATTAAAACAGCCAGTTAATACAGTGCACATTAGTTATTAAGCATGCATGAAGAAAATACATTAGAGGAGAAAGGGAACTAGCGGAAAATAGAGTGGGTATGTCATGCAAGGCTTCATGCAAGAAGGTTTGTAATTCATTAAGAACAGTAAGGAAGGAAGACATAACACTAGGGCCTAGTGTTACCTAGTGACTATAATGTACATGATACATTATGGCAATTCCTGTCAAAACTACATTTAGGCTTTGGCTTATTTGGGTTTAGGTTATTTGCAATTTGCAATTTTGAAAATGTGATGACAGTTTGACTGCATCATTGACAATGTATTTTGAATGGCAGGAATTAAAATTGTACTCCATCAGCTGAACCTGATGTTTGGACTCTGCAATGTAAAATAACACAGCAGAGCTCAATTTCAGCAAGCAGCTTTAGTCTGCCAGTTCGTTTGTACGCACAGCCACACACTCAATATGAAGCAACGCCTCCATTATTTAGTACAACTTATGGACCTTCTTAAAGATGCTTCTAATATGTCTAAATAATATTAGGAACAATAGAGAACATTTAGCTCATATGTAATAATATCGTCTTTAATTTTTTCCATGTTGTACAGCCCTTATTTGTATGAATCCACCATGAGCTTGGCCTATACTGTACACACTCTCAAACTAAATATACTCTGGGCCCTGGTCCTATTTCAAATAGACATGATCGACAGGTGGATTAGCAAAAGGCATGTGTGGCCATTAATAAGAATTGTGATTCTGTCCCTATCTCCCCCAAAAATAATAATGCAGCTTAGGAAACTATTAAAAATATTACAGAAGAATGGGACATGTGGAAAGGATAGATGTTTTCATTGTGTCACTGTAATAAAATAACTTGATTGGCTCTTCCGAGTTTGGTCAGAGATGCGGCAGAGGAGGTGGTGACCAGACTGATCTTTTGTATTCGAAAATATGGAGAGAACCAGTCTGGCGCTTAGGCCAGCAGCTACAATAAGCTGTCAAAATCACAGCACCAATAACTTCTTTCCCCAACCACACTAACTTCACATGAAAAAAGGAAGACGTAGAATTGTGTGGAAGGCTCAATTGAGGGTTAGATAAGAGCAGGAAAAATACAACAGTTTGTAGCTGTAGGTAGAGAATCATGGGAAGGTTTAGCTAAAATGAGTACTCGCACGCTGAACACATGTACACATTGTGTTAATGGGCACATTATTTAGAAATCTATTAGTAAACAGCCAGCTAGAATGAAGTTTACCACACCTCAGCCGGGGTTTCGGGCTCTGGAGGAGGAGCCAGCTGGTTAAAACAGAAGGATGAAGTTAGTTAAGGCGCGAGCGTGAAATTGCTGAAGGGAATCCAAAGACTAATAAAAATGTCAGCCACATTTAGAGATGCAGTAAGGGTTTAGTCTAAACAAGGAGCTACTGCACTCACAGACAAAAACATGCTGCTGTGCACAGTGTGGAAAATGAAAGCATGAGTGATAAGCAACAGTCAACTACGGCAGCAAAAAGTACAACATGTCTATGTTAAAAGACCAAAGAATCAGGATGTGCTTCCACCACTATTCGATTAGTCTGTTACACTGCTGCCCAATATGTTCTCAGGGCTTCCAGAAACAATAAAACAATCGTCTGTGCGGCTCAAAGAAATATACATACACACACGTAAAATTATGTGAGAGTATTATATATATTTATTTATTTATTATCTGTAATTTAAGTGCTTTGAGCTGCACAGTAAATATTAATAGGCTTATTCAAGAGGATGACCTCTGTATTCAGGATTACAAATATCATAAAGGAACAAAAAATATATATATACACATATTAAAATCAAATAAATCCTGCTGTGTTTTTGATGAGGAGAGAAAACAACAATAAAACCTGATTAAAATCTAAAAAAAAAAAGCAAACCCTTAAAAAAAAAACTTTGACAAGACTTAAGATGCAAGTTGTAGATAAAATAAATATTATCATGATCCAACTTTGTGTTTAAATATTTTGGGTTATCAACTATAAAAATATTCATCATAATTTTATACAACCAACTATTTGTAATTATTATTTTTAAATTATTAGAATTTTCAAAGAACTAAACCAGTCATTTATGATTATCTCAATGTCAAAATGTGAAATGGCTGAAAATATTTCACTAATGTTACAGTTTGTAAGTAAGTATAAAATTAAGAGACCAATAACTGTCACTTCCTAATATGGACAAGGATTGTTTTGCTGATTAATAGTGTAACTTACTGGAATTTCCCTATGATAAACATCCTTTTACATCAGCCCAACGCTTTCTTAAGAAACACAAAGTTACAACAAAGCAACACTTTAAATGCAGGTACTTTGATGTTATGTTCCAGTATAATGTTGGGAGTTGTACGTGTGACCCAGTTTTTACATTACTTCCTTGTGTTTGTGGAGTATGGAGTGTCCAGGGAGCCATGGTCAATATTATATCGTCAAGGGATTTGAGATACAATCTTCAGAACTTACAAACGGGGACAATTACTGTGCCGATATCAGTATAAGAGGTTCTGTGTCAATAAATTGTACATTGGACAAATTTCCCTACAGGGACAACAAAGTGTACCTTAACATAATTATTAATTTAAATAAGGCACATGCAGAGTTTCCAATTAAAGTCCTTTAAGTTATTTCAATTCCAAATGAGAGGTAAATTACGTGTTTAAGGATAATGATTTAATATTTTGCATGCAGCTCATAAGACAACAATCTCTCAAAATCTCATAACCATTCTATTACAAAATGTGTCATTGCACACTTTCCTTTTTGATTGTGCACCTGTTCTTCTGCATTTTTTTTGCAAAGTATCAATGAATGTCACCCATTTCAGGAAATAATAAAATACAATTGTTGCTACTTATGTCATTGCTGCCAGGGACCAAGAATTGTCCAGCCTTCAGCAGATATGAATGTGGGGTAGACTTGTGTACAGTTCAGAAATGTCTATAGCGACCCCCATTGATCAAAAAGAAAACAGCAGCAGGTCTGTAGGAAATTAAACAAGACAAGAGGCAAAGTTACATCGGAAGGTGTTAAATGAATATTTCAAATCTACAATTTTTTTGCTGGGAAAAACGGTGACAAATCAGCAGCTATGTCATCTATTTTGGTGGGAATTGCTCACTTTAGCAATAGTAGTATTGTCGGTTTCAGAATTATGGGCCTGAAACTAGAATGTTTTAATAGATAAAACGTTTGTTCTGTCTTTCTACTTGTCGACCTTGGGAGGTCAAAAGATGGTGTTTCCCGTCCAAGTCAGATGCAAATAATTAACTTTAAATTGTGCTTGAAAACAAAACAAAAAATACAAAAAAATAAAAAGGATCTATTAATAATTTTAATATGTGACATTGCCTACCACTTTGAAATGTTTTGAAGTTAACATTCAGGGGCCAATTATCAAATTATTATTATTCCAGGTGAACTTTGCTCAAGTAAATCTGTATTATTTATTTATTTGTACATTTTTAAATAAAATATATGATCTAAAAGTTGTTGCAAAAAGACTCCTACCAAATGTGTCCAAAAGTACACAACAAATTATAATCCATGCATGCGTGGGATTCTGGATTTACAAATGTGTCTGCACAGACCACCCCTTTCGCTAAGTTTTAAAATAGTTCCTTATATAAGATGAACTCAGAAGTATCCTCAACACACCCATTACATCACTAGAATAAGATACTATCCCACAATGCCCCCCTAATCACCCCCGCTGCCTCCTGAACAAAGAGAGCCCTCTGCCACACTCGGGCAGCAACTGTGAAGAACAGATCAAGCGCAACAACAAAAGGGACAGGCTGGTCATGACTTTGTCTGGCTTCTATTGGATCATCGTTTTATTTCAATGAGAAAGAGAAACTGCTTCATTGCTTCTGTAATCACTCTCCCTGGATACCCACACAGATGGTTTCAGATGGTGTGGTCAAAAAACAGGACAGCTGAACTCATCCTGAAAATCTTCAGTAGGCCCATGGCGCTTAAACAAGTTACATAACAGGTGTGATAGCTTACAACAGCTATTCTATTCAAAAATATCTACGGCCTGCTTTTGTTTAGCCTAGCATGGGTGAATGATAGGGCCAAACAGCATGTGCCATGAGCTTCCAATGGGGAGTGTGTGCAGTTTCTTTTTCAGATCCACTATATGGGAGGAGCCAAGAGGACAAAGCACTTGTATCCAGGAAGAACAGCCCTGTTTTTGTGCAAGCTGGGGATTTCCACTGCAGTTAAGCGGTATGAAGACATGTGGTGAAGTATCAACCGACAACCAATAACATGGAAACTGGGAAATTGGATGTTTCCTGTCCATTTGGGAAAGGCCCATTCCAAAGAAAATGCTCCAGATTATTGTTATCATGCTTCTGATTAAACAGCATCACATTTTTCAGTTGCTACATTTCTGCCTGACAATGAGATGTCTGCAAGCAAATGTTTCCAAGTAATTATGACATGAGGCCTCCGGTAAGGTCTATTCTCTCATCTTGCCCTTTGACTCCCTTTGAGGATAAGAAGCTACTATAAATAAAGAAATGCCCTCACTTGAACCCTTGATATTCACACATTGATTTACTTAATATACTGCTGTCAGAGGTGGACATTAATAACATTGTATGACTGCACATTCCCATGCAAGCTGTTTTACAATTTTCATGACGCATGTATAGTTTTACCTTTTGATTTGAATAAAAATATAAAATGTATATAAATATAATAACTACACTTTTATTTGCAAGAATAAATTATGAACTAATACTTGATTCATAATGAACAAATGAAGCCTGCGTAAATTCAGCCTGAAGACCTAACTCGTCCACTGCTACAACAGGGCTCACCTGCTCACCAGCCTAAATCACCGTACTCAAGCGGCGACTCCCCTCGGCTCGGCGCACCTCCTCTGCTCCCAATCAGCGCACAGCCTGCCCCATTTAAACCCCCGTGCAGTTCAGCTCCACTCCCCTTCTCCTCCGCTGTATCCTTTACTTCATTCTATTCATCCTCTCTACCTTCTCCCCAATCTACCACCACCAGTCTCCAGGCTCTGGGGGGAGACAATCTAAGTCATTCTATTATGGAGCGCCCATAATCGCAATGTCTTCCGCCGGGGTCTGAGCGCCAAATAACAACGTAATAAAACTTGCTAAACTGTCCTTCCCGTGTTTGTCTGAGTCTCTCCAGGGTGAAATAGTTCAGAACTAGGCCACACCATACCCTAACCACTCAATTAATGAGCTACAAAGCCTGAACCAATATTAATATCTAATTAATTACTAATTGCTGTATCAATGATGTTTCAACAGACACACATAATGCACTGATGGGACTATGTGGCAGACACATGTGACTAATGACAATATAATGCTAAAGGCTAACACAAGCAACAAGCACATGTAAACAGTTAGTAAAGATATAAAAGACAACCTCAGCCACATCCATTTCATCATCAAAACCAATCAGCTGCAAAAGAGGCAAAGTGTTAGTAAAGCTAAGAGTTACTTGTGACATCTGACAAAACGCTTCATTGTGTTAGTGTTCACATTTTCATTGCTTTTGAGTCAAATGTTGTAGAGGACAAGTCAAAAGCAAAAAGCCAGTTCATTAGTAGAAGGGGATGGATAGCAAAGTGAAAATGTTAGAACATGCAATAGGGTAAACATGACATAAATTGGGACTATTTTTTTCCTAGAAAGCCAAGGGAAATCAGTTGTGTAATATCTGGTTAAATAATAACCATAAAAAGTTGCACTTCCTTTACGAGATTTATTTTCTGTCTAGTGCCAAACGTTGCCAGCTACCCAAAGTTTATAGTGTATAAAGTATGGTTAACTCTAGGTATGGTATCCCTTCTGTTCTAAAGCAACGTTTCAGGACCTTCCAGGTATCAACATTTTGCATTGAAAGAAAGATATTTAAAGTATTTTTTGTTATCATAGAAGGTATAGTTTAAAATGGCCTAGTCCTACTCAATTACTGTTGTTTTGATAGGTTACGTACCTTCTCCCCATAGCCACGGTCTTTGGACATCATTTCTCTTAATGTCTGCAAGACTTTAATACATAGCCTCTCTTCATTCTCCTCCAAAAGCTGTTTTGTATGTTTGATAAGTCTGGGAAAAAGAAAACAACAACAACCACCACATATTCAATTTGAGACCATATTTGTAATTTATTATAAAGGGGCAGTAGTTATCACAGCCAGGGTTTGAATTAAATGCATTAGTAATAATAACTGGGAATATATGACAGCTCTGTAATTATTTGGTTAGTACTTTTGAGTAGGCCCAATCAGTAAAAGCTCTGGCATAATTATAATATTAAAATATAACAATAATAACTCAATGGTCTGAAATGTGAACCTACTTTGAAATGAAGCCCCCACTTTCACATTTTCTGCGAGCGTCTGTGTTTTCAGGAAAGAGCAGCTCTGGACGATGCAGGACATCAACAAGTACTGAGAGTTCAGCTTGGACCAGTGGTCTCAGACGATCCTCTAATGCCGAGACAATATCCTAAAAAACAGTGCGATTCTATGTAGGATTATTACACCACTGAAAGTGTATTTTTATATACATATACATTATATACACACACACACACATATATATACATACATATGTATGTGTGTGTATGTATATATATTTACACATATATATATATATATATATACACATATATACACATATTATATTATATAATATATATAAATATATACATATATACATATATACACATATATACACATATAATATATATATAACACACATATATATATATATACACATATATATATAAAATATAACCACACACATATATAATTACACATATATATATATATATACAACAACATATATATATATACTACATATATATATATATCACATATAATACTATATACTATAATATATACAATATTAAATATACATATAATATTATATAATATATATATAATACATATATTATATATAATAACTACACAATATATAATATACACATATATATATATACACACAATCATATATAATACACACATATATATATATCACACACATATATATTACTACCACATATATATATACACAACATATAATATATAATATTATATATCACATATAATTATACATATATATCATATATATAAACTATATATACATATATACATATACATACAATATAATACATACAATATACATACATATATACAATATATATGCATATACACACATATTATAATATATACATATACACACATATATAATGTTATATAATACACACATATGTTAATATATACACATATACACACATATATAATATAATATATATACACACAATATATATATTGTAATAATCATATGAATATATACACATATACACAATATTATATATATATATATATATATATATACACACACATATAATATGTGATATATATACACACATATGTAATAATATATACACACATATGTAATATATAACATATGTATAATTATATATATATATATATATATATATATATATATATATTACATATCATATATATATATATATATATATATATATATATGTATATATATGTGTATATACACATATGTAATATATATATAACACACACACAGTCACCAAACGCACACACACACACACACACACACACACACATACACACACACACAGTGTGTGGATAGTAACACAAAAATAAAAAATTTCCTTTGCACTTCAGTCTGATGAAGGGGAAAATAAAATTTGGGCATTTTAGTATGTGGCTTGCAAATGTAACTTTAGAGATAAAAAAATGTACAAGTTAAAAAAAAAGAAAAAACATTTCCGAGATTTTCCTCATGACCTTCAGTGAAGTAACACTTTCCCTAATGTGTGTTATAGGAAATGAACTAAGTCATTGAAGACTTCTACTGAAAGTTGACTCATGCGTGACAAGGCGGGTGTAACTGCCTGGCAACAATTTAAGTTCATTGTTTCTAGTTGGTATGCAAATAAATACATTTGGGAATATGATAACATATTCTGGAGAGGAAAACAAGCACATATCACATTTTTTAAAAAACAAAATCAAAAGTTATAAAGGCAATGAATTAACACAGAGCATACTAAGTCCAAACAAACCTGCAGTCTTTCAATGATATTTCTATAATCCTTGGAGGTAGTCGGGCCAGAGTCTCGCCGTGAAGTGTTTTTAGCTGATAGTCTCCAGTTTAGGATGCTCTTCTGCACAACATTATTGGACTTGACAAAAAGATTGTTGACCTGACTGTCCAGGTCCACTGGGATGGCAATGGCCCTACTCTTAGCTGGGCAAAGACCGTAGACATTATTTTACTTGGTGTCTCGTCATTTAAACATAATTAAAATATTAAATAAAAACAGTATCTTACCCACATCTGAGAGCACTTTAATACAGGCCTCAACTGAGGCTTTTTGAAGAGGGTTCAACCAGATGCAGTGATAAACCCTGAAAACTCCCTGAAGAAGTTGAACAAACACTGGCTGGCGAGTCTGAAAAATAAGGAAATTACAACCAAATGATAAAAGAACATCATAATTAGATAACAGAATGAAAAAAGGGACAAGACTACCAAACACCTAAAGATTAATGTGCTCAAAATGAAGTTGATCTTTGTTCATGCTAAACATTATGATAAAGATGTATTTACTATTGTGCTTGAGGTGAAAAGGGTTCCCAAAAGGTTACAGTCCCACCACAACACAACAGAATCAGTGCTCACAACTTTTAGATAAAGTGATTACTACAACCACAAAAGCTATCAGCTCTTCACAGCCAATAGTACAATAAATACCTCAGATATCTTTCCAAGAAAGGCCGTCTGTTACAAGAAAAAGAGGGTTGTAACGAGCTCATGAACCAGAATTATACAAAGTTCTAAGAATGGGGGTCACAGACAAACAGACCAAACATGACCATTTCTAAATAACAATTGAATAAACATTGTGTAATACAAGTATAAAGAAGAGTATCAAGGGATTTTATTTTAAATCATTAGAAAAACTGTGAGTTACTGGAGGGAAAAGCAAAACCAAAAAGTAGGGTGATCACATTGCATCAGTGCATCATGTGCACCATATCCCAGTAAAACCTTGTGCAACAGAGATCTGGGAACAAGAACTTTTAAGTGCTGACTAAGCTACCAAAACTGGGGACTTTTAAGGCTTAGAACTAGACACTCAGGAAAACTATCTGAGATTCTGGGGTCTTGACAAAGTTGTACTTACATACATATAGCAAGCCAACTGAGCAACAGAAAAGAGTGTAAAGAGCAGGTTTTATGAACCATATTTGTTCATATTGTATATCTTGTAAACAAGTGCTTCTCAATATTTTATTTTTTCTTCTTTTTTGCATGAAGCTGCCCTTTTGGCACACAAGATTTGTCCAAAACAGCAGTCCACATAAATTCACAACATTATAAAAATGTGTACAATTATTACACACAATAATTGATTATTGGTTTACATATTTTTTGTTCCTATAGGACTTTTTTAATTGCGAGTGGGTTTTTATTCATTCAATTTGCACTAATGATATTCTTGATGACTTGACCCTCTTGAGTCTGATCAGAGAAAGCTCTGTAGACCACCATTTAATCTCAGATTGGGAATCACTGCCATGAACAGGATTAAAGTTACTGGCAGTAATTTAAGATTGTATATTTTATGTTTACCTGAAGACTTGTGCTTTGGTCAGAGAAAGGAGAGCTGAAGAAACATGTGACGATGCTCATGACTGTTTCAGTTACATGACGCTCCAGCATAGTGTCCGCATGTTTCCTATCGCTGGTGTTATTGCACACCTAGGAAAAGAAAAGAAGCCAATAAAGAGATGAACATGACACAAAGCCAGTGGATCAAACTTCCTGCATGTGGGCAACAGGTAACACACTCCAGATCCACTGAATGTAGAGGTGACACATTTATAGAAGCATGGCATGATAAAAATGACATAAAGCACTATACAGTGTCCTACTTTGTCACAATGCACCAGGTCTTACCCTACAAATGTCCACTAGAAAGTTCTCAAACAGCTTCCACATGTGGTTGGATGTATAGATCTCCTTCATTTCCACCTCTGTATCCACATAACAGTGATTCAGAAAGTTTATATAGGCAATCTTCACCTATAAAGAAAAACATGAAAAAAGTAAAAAAAATAACAGCTATAATAAGCATTGGTTCAATAAATGTTTAACCAAATAAAAGTGGAAATATGGTGACAGAAAGCTAGAATATTCACAAAAAGTATATTATTGATGAAAATCAGACATTGTTTCTTCCTTCTAGACATTTGGATGTAATAATGCCACTGTAAACACTCTTTTGGCATGTGTTTTGGAGTCTGTACAGTTCAGATAACAATAACGTGGATCACAATATTATTTGAAAAGCTGCTTGATTATGATTAATCCGATTAATCATTGCAGTCCTAAAAACAAGCCTTGCTGGACACACCTCAGGGATACAGTCTTCATGTGTGACAACTCGCACAATATCATCCAGAGGCAGTAGTGAGTTGCATTTGATCTCAGTGTAAACATTTTTGCCCTCAGTGCAGACAGCCAGCAGCTCCACCAGGTGAATATGGTACATAAGTTGACTGTTTTCATCCATACGATCCCGTTCTGATCGCATCATTTGTACTAGTGTCTGAAAGGAGGCTCTGTCATTGTAGAACACCAGAACATCTTCACCCGAGTTCACAAGCTAAAAGGAGAAACAACAACAATCACATATTTTTTCAGCTTACAGAGACAGATAACTATATAATGATTTATTTTCTAACCTCAGCCATAACAATGTCCTGACATTTCTTGATGAATTTGTTTTCAGCTTTCACAATCGTCTGCAGGAACTTGAGGTACTGAACGTGTCGACCGTGAGACTCAATGCAGTGGACAAAGTGCTGAACAACACGTTCATTGATTTCACTGCACAACTGAAAATTATTCATGAAGATGTGCTGCATGGTGACGGCCTCTAGAATCTGAAAAGGAAACAACAATATTACTCAAAAAGGTTGTCAAACCCAGTAGGTATATGTTAAAATGTGAAAATAATTTTAACTTAAGATATCCATTTACATGATTAGGAAGCACAAGTAATAAGTAATGGAGAAATGTCTGATGATACTCACCCCTGGGTTAAGAAATAAGTTAATATGTTTGTGGAGAAGTGTCTGGTTTGGTTGGTTCCCTGAACAAAAGTTTTGAAGGAACTCGTGGGCCAGTTTCATAATCTCTTGCATTCGGATATCTTCACCCTGGTAGAGAAGAAATTCATTAGACTACTTGGGTAATATCTAGTACACTCACACAATTAAACACAATTAAAATGTTAGGTGTTCAAAGAATATTTTAAGACCGCGCGTGATGTTCCCTTTAGCAGCTGTTTGCCAGAGATGGGGACTAGGTCTCGGACTTGGACTTGAGTTGCACTTAGGAGAGTCTGTTCTTACTTAGACACTTGCGACTTGACTCAGACTCGTGCCCCTAGGGACTCGGACTTGACTTGAACTAGTGATTTGGGACTTGTGAACATTACAAGTCTTTCACACTGTTTAGATGCTTTCGGCTCCTCTGCCTCTACTCTGCAGACACACACAGGAGCACCACAAACGGGCAGAAGCGCTGTGATGCTCTGTAAAGTTTCGGAATCAATAAAAGAAGTTCTACATCCCATAAGCATTTATCCAGTTTAATCTGCTTGTTATACACGGAATTACACGCACAAACAGCTGATGAATTAATTGGTTCATTACTGTGGAGAACCCATTTCTATCCGCATTTCTGTTGAAATATTATAGAAACATCATAAAACATGAGGACCAGTTGTCCTGACAATGGTGTTAGTTTTTCTGTCAACACAGTCCGGTGTGCAGTGCAGCTCAAAGAGAACAACAAGTTAAACACACTGTGTTCTTATAGTAAACAATTGAATCTTGGAGAGATGTATGATTAAAGGTGCACTATGTCACTTTTGTGTTTTCACCGAAATACAGTAATGGTTACAGTAAGCTGTATTATTAGAATTATGGCATTATGGCATTGTGAAGCCAAAACTCATAAAAATGCAGGAAATTACTAATGTTTTATATTAAAAACTTCTGAGGCAAGAAAACGAATCGCCCACTGACTAAGCTCGTCATAGCATGCAATGTAAAATGTACATAATTAACATTCTTTAGGACTACAAATAACTGCCAAATAAAATATGGCAGTATAATTTGTCACCTTTTCATAGGGGATTTGCAGCAGCTCCAGAACCACACTGTGAGCTCCCATGTTCCTTAGCAGTCTTTGCTGTTGCTTCCTGCTCTTCTTCCCTGAGATTCCCTCTTGAATACACAGCTTACTGAGTCTCAACAGGATCTAGGAATTGTAAACATTCAGAATGAAGTCACAAGGAAAACACAAACAAACCAAATCAAGGATTTTCTAACCTCTTTCACAACTCTATAGTTATAATTGCTTGTACTTTCAGAATTCTTTCCATCTGAACTTGAATCACCCTAAGACAAAAGGAAAGAAAATCGAGCAAAGCAGATAGTATTATAACTTAGGCCACAGTGAGGCAAAATCTACCTTCTTTTTGCCATCAGATTCAGGTCCATCTCCATCCATTCCATCCTCTCCTTGCCTTTTGTAAACCCATAATTCAGATTTCTCAACAATAGATCGAAGCTGATCCAGATCTGACTTGATCTGTTTATAGTTGTCCACATCTTGACTGGTCACAAGCAGCTGCACCTAAAAGAAGAACATATATGCATGAGTTTTCCTTAAAGTGGGTAAAAAGCTGGAACAATCAGCAGCTTATACTTGTTTAAAGGCCATGAGGACTTCTTGTCTCTGACTGAAATGTCTAAAGAGCAGGTGAAGTGCTCCAGACACAAGGGGAGGGTAGTCATGCATGGTCAGATGAAGCAGGACTCTGAGGAAAGTACGGCCCCCGTGGTCATCAAGGTCCAAAGGGGTATTCTCCTCACTATAAACACAGAATAATAATTAACATTACGTTGCAACAAGGCTGGGTTAGGGTTAGTTAAGTTGATTGATTATTCATAATGAATTGATTATTTAAATCATTGGCAACAAATGTATTTATTGAATAATTGTTATCTAAACAACACACTAACTATAAACAAGAGGTTTCATGACTTACACAGAGCAGGAATTACATAAAAATGACACAAGAAACATGTACATCTCATATTCACCAGTCAATCAAAACAACACATTGATTAATCGAAATAATTTCACTAGATTAATTGATTAGCAAAATAATTATAAGCTATACATTGCAAATTGCATCTTGGGGTTGGGTTTTTAATTACCTTCCTCCAAAGATTCCTTCAGCTTGCTCTTCAATATTCTCGAAGTCCAAATTACCTACAGAAGAAATGCATTTTTTGCTTTAGAGGAGCAACGCTACTGCAAAGACAATATCATTAAAATTGTAATATTTTGTGCCTAACCAGGAATTTGCGGCGGGACGTTATTGCCACCATTTTGGCTGACAGTGTTTTCATCTTGCTTGTTGTTCTCATCAAACTCCCTCTTGAAGATGCAAAGCAAGCAGGAAATCCGATAGTCCAACCGTACATTGAGAATGAACTAAGGGAGTAAAGAACATCTTGGGATAAACTAGAAAACCTATTTGATGAGATGAGAAGATGAGCCGCAAATTACCTGTAGGATTTCAATAACCTTAAGCTTTGTGTCCATGACCATGATGTCTTCTCTTTCAGGCTCAATTTGTGTTTTAGGCACGTCTCCTTCAGGTTGGTGTGTGGGGGTCGTGGGCAGTAAACCACCTCCACGCAGCACCACCTGTGTCATCAGCTCGCCCACTCCATGAATGGACTTCATCACATTACTACCTGAAAACACCAAGTCCACTTTCTCCTTACGCTTGCCCTGAGGCTTATACACATATAATTATTTAGACAGAGGAATGTTAAGATATTTTAAAATGTGTGTACCTTTGCTTTCTTCCCCCTTCTCTATCTTATTGATGGGATATACTGTGTTGACATGTACACAGTCCAAAATATTCAGTAATATTTTGGTCAATCGAAGCAAGTCACTGAAGTTGTAGAAACCAAAGTAGATGAGGTTTCTTGCCAGGTTTACTACCTGGAGGAGGAAGAAGCCGATTTATGCTTTAAAACTAGATGACTTAATCCAAAGAGTCCGTACCTCAAAGGTAAGCTTGTTTTTCTCCTTGTCAGAGAAAGGGATGTTTTGTGACACCACCTCTCGAAGGTAATTCTCCACAAAATCCATGGTGAGGCAGAACCGTTCCTTGATCTCATCTCTAGAGGTCCCATCGTTGTCATAACTGGATAATGAAATAAATCATTTGGTCAATGTAAAATAAAATATAAACAATTTCTGATAATAAACCTACTCATCAATTGAAATTTGAGAAGGAATCTCAGACCAAAGTCGAGCATATTTAACAGGGGTGACTTGTTCCTGCGGGTCTCTGTCCACATGCATGTGAAGCATCAGGCGGCAGAAAGAGGCACGCAGGTCGTATGGCAGGTCCTCGTCAGACATGCAGCGAAGGATCAAGTCCACATCCAGCTGACCTGATATCTTATTGATGGCAAGGTACTGGCGGTCCAGACACATCCTGGCAAACAGATTCAGTTGGCACCTGAAAAAAAAATAATAATAAAAATAAATAAAAAGTATGTAATTCATGGCTATATGGGTCCAGATATTTCTCTAAATTGTCGTATTCACCTATAGTAGCTGACCACTTCCAGGTCCTCCTTCTGGCCCTCCTTTGCATCCTGAGCCAGCTCACGGATGCTTTTACTCCTGATATCTTTACAGTTGTCTTTCCAGAAGAGCCACACTTCCTCCTCATCCTCTGCCTCCACTGGATTCTCTCCATTTGTTGAGATCTCAATCTCAAATCTTGACAGCACCAGCCTAACAAACAATCCCAAAGATTACAGTTTTAATCCAAAATTATGATTTAATCTAAATTTATTTCATAAAAAAATAACAAACTTGGTTTCAATGAGGATGTCAGCATTGCTTTGGTCCAGCACTGCGTTGCAGATGAGCTCTTGTGTAACAGGAATGGATTTGCTCATAGAAACGCAGAGATCTGACAGGTAGTCAAGAAACCTGATCACAAGAAAAATTAAATAATTTAAGAATAAGAGTTTTATAAACGCAATTAATACATTAAAACATTCTTCAATGGTGTCTTGTGTACAGTCTATTCTCCCCCAAAATCTCACCTTGGTTCTTGATTCTTTCTCACAAGAGTCACAAATGTGTCTATCTCAGCAGCAGTGATATGTTTCTCAAGCAGTTTTCGGTTGTTATGCAATAAAGCAGTTATTGTGTCTTCTGCAAGCACATCATATCCAATTTGTTTTTGCATGAAGCGGAATTGTTTAGCTATATACTCCTGCAAACAAAAAGGAGATGATTTGAGATTGCAAAACGGTCATTGTTATTAAAGACCAAGGAGTTTGTGTTCTTGCCCCACCTGATTTTTTCTATAATCCTGCTGAGAATGTCGTAAAACTCTGTAACACAGTCTGCAGATATGTCTGAATGGTGCATGCCGCTGGTCTCCTAGCTCCTCTAGTCGTAGCATTGGTCCGTCACCACTGTCAGTGAAAGGGGCCTGCAGTAATTTGAAAATCTGCCAAAACCAAGAATAGTTTATATTATTTTTTAAAACATACATACTGCATAATATGGATAATTAATCAGAGACAAACCTGCTTCAAAATATTTTGCTCTCTCATAAGTTTTTGCCGTTCCCTGTCGGGCCTGTTAACCATAATCTCCAAAACATCCTGCCCACTATTGGGAATGTCCACCACGAAGAAAACTAAATCCTCCAAGAGTTTGGTCACAAATCTATATAATGAGAACTGTAAATTACATCAAACCAGGAACAGAAACTTTTTTAAATCATACACACCTTCTTTCATTTTGTGTGATGGTACCCTTTTCAAGTTTTCCAGCAATTGATGCCAGTACTTTACTTGCATCGTTGGCAAAATCTAAATCTCGTACTTCTGCAGGGGGCACTGGCACAATGGCAAAGGCTTCCTTATCTTCTTTGACTGCAGATGTTCCTATCTATAAAAACAAATGTCTTGTTTTATCTTTTAGTTGTTTAAAACTTCCCATGTGTGCTTCTGAACCTGCATGTCCGTTACTCACCCGTAACATAACAGGTTTCTCTTCCTCTTTATCGATAGGATTGTTTGTACTGTGAACCCATGTGTTGGTGCAGAGATGCCTTAGCCTCACATAGGAACTCCTACAAAATAAGGAATACACATCACATTTTTCAGCAAATATTCTACCTTATTCGCATTCTAATCTTTACATCGTCATTGAGCCATAGAATTGAAATATTATCCTGTCCACCAACTATCCATTAAACTTGAGCTACAAATTAAAAACAAACAACAGTGATACATCTGCAGCCATTTTGTTTTAATAATTATAAACAATAAACTATAAATGCATAGTAAAGTCTACAACAAAACTTCAAGCCAGTTTACGGGACAGGCTCTTCACAAAGGCCAGATTATTTTCAGGTCTTGCATAACTACCTACTAACTCATATTTGCACAGTGCTTCGTCCTGCCAACAGTTGGTTTCCGAAATGTGCAAGTCAGGATTATTTCAGGTATTAAACCTACCAGACAAGCAACTGGCTGGGGGTTAGACATGAGGAACATAAAAGTACTCCTCTTATCTCATGAGCAATCATTAGGAACTACACACTTTAAACACCTTTAAAAACAGAGGTATTGCGTGACAGCTAAAAGGCCAAAGATCCAGTACATAATTTGTTTTAATTTGTTGTATGAATTACATCTCTGCGGTTTATGACCTCATCTTAATGACAGCATATAGCATTTTGAAATACAGTTATTCCCCTGTATGCCTACTCACAGTCAGTCTTTCATAATTGAAACCCTTCAAACTATACAGGGACTTTCCTTCTTCACCACTGAAAACAAAACACATAACCCATAACAACAAGACCCTAACCTTAACCTTGGTCAATGAGCTAAAGCTCCACACAAAGCCTAGCCATGATATGTCACCTGAAAGTGAAACCAGTTAACGACAATTTGCATAATACCTTGGCACCATAGAGTCACCCCCTCTCAATGTTGTGGGGTCAAGCTCAAAGATGGATGCAATATCCATGCCATCTGGAACTGGCACCAGAGTATACATGATTTTCTCCTGTGGAGCTCGAAGACGCCCCCTCAGAGCTTCATTGTCTCCATCTAACTACAAAGATCAAAGCAAGTGTCCCGTAAATGTACAGCACATAAATATACAGTAAAACATAGAACAGGATTTCGAGTGAGAGTTCCCCAATCAAGTACACTATTGTAACAACACACTTTAGTGGAATGAGCTGGACCGAAACATTCAAGTTTCCTCATATTTGTTCATATTTAAAAAGGAAACTGAAAATCAAACTACAAATACAGTGAACCTCAAAACCCTGTATAGCTGATGGATTCTATATGAAGCAAACGTATCATTGTGTGACAAGCTGTTGTGTATGTACTGTGTATCTTGATGTGTAAAATGACTTCCATTTATGAGATGCAACGTCATGATTTTTATAGTCTTTCATAGGTACTAGAAAATAGTGTAATGTCAAAGATACGAGTGCAGCTACTGTATTTATGTATATATTTATATACATTTTGTTTTGTTTGTAGATAATAAGTAGGTAGATAAGTAGCAGTAATGTATAATTGTTTGTTTGTTTTACTAATGTTAAGACTAATACCACAGGCCACACTTGTGTAAGCTAAGGACAGCTTCAGAGATGTCTCATTTACAAAATGTTTTTCTTAATTATGTTGAATTTAATGTTTTTACTGCATATTTTTTGTATATGCATATAACTGTTGCACAACACTGCCCTCTAACGATTCTTAACGGAACATATGTTTACATTGGCCAATAAACTAAGTTGCTGATTTTGTACATACTTAGTCCTCAGTTTTGACAAAATAATAATAATTCTACAGTGAATGGTGGTACGCGTAAAATATTCCCAAATAAACTTAACTAATAAATTAACTAAAATAAAACACAATACACTTATGCACATGAAAGTTACCTGAAAGTTAAAGGGTGTAAAGTCTGCCACCTAAAAAGAAAGCCACTGGATCAATACATGATGGTCACTGGATCAATACAAGTGTGTGTACTTTATCACTTACACAGATCTGTTCTGAATTACATTTACATCAATTGATAACTGTTCAAATTGTTCTAACAACGAATGATGAACTTTACAACTGTATCTTTTTCTACGATTTATTATTAATTTAAAACTTAATATTGGTATAATTATTTCCTTTATAGTCATCTGGACACTGTTTTTGAAAAATGATACGCGTCGACTTTCATCCGAAAGTCATTCTCAATCTGGGCTGCGTAAACCCTGCCCACTAGGCGGAGCCTCCTGATAATAGCCTGTTCTTTTTATCTCTTAGTTTGTACCGTTTTAAGATTCCCCTGAAACTGATCTTCTTTGTTACCCTAGTACCCAATAAATAATATATAGTGAAGGTGGAAGAGATATTGGGGGAAAAAACATTATACGCCAAATGTTGTTTTTAGGCTATTCAAAATTAGAATATAGTTGAGAGTTCAGTGCAATATGAAATGTATTTATTTAAAAGACAGCAATAATAGCTAGTTAATAATAAAATAAAAAGAATAAGGATACTGACATATCTTTGCTCCTACAGACATGTCAAATATGAGGTGTGACGAACTCAATGTGATTTAACTATGAGTCTTTAGAAGAAACTAAAAACAAATCTCTATGGTGGCTTTACAAAGAGGACGTTAACTTACAGCAGATCGCTGCTCAGCACTCTCCTCCTCAAAGTCCTGATTAACCTGAAGGAAACACAGAGAAGTGAACCTTATTTACACTACGTTTGTTCTTTAATCTATGTTACATGGATACACAACAATCAAGAGTTAGACCATACCTCACCAACTTCTGCAGCCAAGTAGCAGCCTGTTGCCAAGTGCTTGAACCTAAACAGGCTGTTCCAATAGCCAGCACCTCCTCTGCATGGATCATGGTGGACCACCTGAGAAAGGATACTTAAGAATTAACATGAAATAATGAAATATCAAGAAGACAAAAACAACACATTTGTTAATTTTGTCACTGACCTCGATTTCCCACAGTGCTTTACTGCTGGTGGCAGAGGTCGCTGACTGTCGGCCAGTTGTCCTTAGAAACACATGTTGCTTCTTTTTGTAGTCGTCACAGGTCAGGAACTTCTCCTGCTCTGCATGAAACAACCGGACTACGTCGCCCTGCCATCACAAACATCCACGTTAAAGACAGAGGCCAATTTAGCAAAGTGACACAGCTGTGATGCCACCTACCCCTTTTAGTATAGTTTCCTTATTGTCACTCCACTTCATAAAAAGAACAACTTTCCAACTAGTGTTACAATTAACGGAATTAACCTAGAACAAGAAACATACAGTAATAAATGTTATTGCCTTTTAGTTTGTCAGAACCAAGTAGATAGCGGTGTCATACCTCATTACAACCAGGGTTGTCCACCAGCTGATGGCTGCTGGCATGAAGAGGCTGTCCTGCATTGACGGGATTAAGCACCACTTTATCTCCAATAACCACCTAAACAGACCGACATGTTCAGTAATTTCATACAAAAGAATTAAAAAAAAGTGTAAATTGTTGTAGTACTTAAATACAAGGCAACATCATGTTTTGTTATGGCCTTTGTTATGGTTTGTAGTGTCACAATAGAGTCACTAGAGGGCGCCGTTGGCTGTCCATCAGAACAGGTTCAAGTCGTTCAGTAGCAGCAGACTTCTGATGGTTAGTGTTCCTCAGGACTTTGAACACATCTATTGAACCTTGTGCTCATCAGTGAATTCATTGATCAGGGAAAATTTCAGAAAGTGAGTCAGATTTTATAATCGACCTCTTCAATATGGAAGATCCATCATTTTAATTCAAATTTTAGTGATCCATGCTTTCCTTTAGTTGAGTGTAATTAGGTTATAGTTTATAGTTTTGAACTCACACTTTATATTTTAAGTTTGCATTGTTTATGCAGTTTTTGTTGTTCTTGTTGTTATACATATTTAGTGATATTTAGAATGTCAGTTCAGATTCAGTTTTTAAAATTTGTAATATCATTTTTCAACGGAATTTGAAATGGCATTCTTATGGGTACAATTACACCCCACTCCGACTCAAGTTGGAAGGATAAAAAAAACTACACAACTACATCTTGTTGTCGTTGCCAACAGAGAATATCTAAAAAGGTGAAAGGAACACCAAGATCTACCCACGCTGTCTCCCAGGGACCGCAGCTTGTAGAAGGGCTGGATGTAGAACCAGGACCCCTCGTTTCCAGCAGAATCCAGAGTAACTCTCATGGCGTTCTTCTCCAAAAGTGCAGGCAGGCGTTTGTTAACTGTCAGGTATTTATTGCTTTTCAAATGTAGTAACTGTTGACAGAAAAATACATTTTTGGTAAACATAGACCATATAATTACCGAAGTACTAAAACCACATAATAAAAATAAATATGTATAAAACCTGAAAAAATAACCATTGGTTTGAAATAAACCAAGCACATTTTTGATAATTAAAACAGACACAGTCCATCTCAGAAGTAGTTCTTCAAAAGGCTCAAAGCTAATCTTATTTCAGTGAATGCTGGGCCAGATTTATCCTAACCTTACCTGAATGACATTTCCATACTGGATGATGGTTCCCAGCAACTTTCGGTTCTCAGACTCATTCTGTTTCTTTTCCAGGTCAGCTGCATGCTGTAAAATAAAACAAACAATGCAGCTACATGCCAAATAACCTTATTTGTAATACGTCAATTATATATTCATTGAAACCTTGAGAAGTTAAAATTTTATGTTTGGAAATTGTGGTTCACTAAAAATGGAGCAATAGTGGCCTTGTCAAGCAGAATAGATTATACACTGTAGATTTTTATTATATACAGTTGAAAAATAAAGCCATATTATTGTTATATGATGGTGACTTAATGCCACCTTGTGCACCGTATGCTTCCATCAGCATTGATTTGATAATGATGGTCAGAGAAATCTAAATGTGTTCTTACATGGAGTTTGTTGAGGAGGACTGTATCTGTGGTGCTGTTGCCTCCAGGTTTTGCAGCTTTCCAGAACTGTTTCTGTGCAGAATATCTGTTCATGGGGCATAGCTTGAAAAGGCAATCTGGGGAAAGTGGACAGAAAAGATAGCATAAGGAGGACATATATCACAACTGTACTATTAAAACTGTTTGAGTTGAAGCATAAATCATGTACTCATCTTACAAGTCTGCCTTTAAACTCAAAATGTATGTTAGAAATGAAAGTCCTTTGAACCGAAAGCTTGTCTTCACCCACTTAAATGTCAGTTTAAAATGAGGACATGGATTTCATTTTCACTTGTAGGCCATTTCAAAACTCGGTCAGTCAGGTCACATTGAAGAACTTGACTAATGCAGTGGGAAATCAATTGCGCCCATAAAAGGAGGTAATTTGGACAAGAAACAATAAATGAAGTTGGTGTATTTAAGATTCTTTCCTATATTTTACCACTTCTTTTTCCCAGAACACTTAAACAGAGACATTCAAAAATGAGATAAACAACTTCTATTAACCTACTTTGTGTTTTGATCAGTAGCATAGCCCATTAACTCAATTCGTATCTTTTTCAGTGGCCGATCCCATTATTTGGTGCGATGAAAGTAAAAAATAACCCTGTGTAAGGTATAAAAGGAAATGCGGCCAATGTGTGTGCTGCTGTGGGCAAATACAGGAACAGAGGAGGGAAAGGAAAGGGAGGGAAAATGGGGCCAAAGGAGAAGAACTAGAGCAGATAAGACTGTGGAGGAGGAGGAACAGGAAGATACGTGGATGAGCAATGGAGCAATTAATAAGACGTATACAATCAATACAGCATGTTTTAGTGGACTAACAATCTGACCAAATGATTTCAGCAAGTTAAGTAAAAGCAAGTAGCTCTGATGTCCTTTCTGATAATTGGGGTGATCCTTCGAGAGTCTAATCTAGACATCTTAATCAATTATTCAAACTATAAAACTAGTTGCACTTGCAATAACATGATAATACATCATTGTTTTACTGATCTTTTTTTACCCAGGAAAGTTCTATTGATATTTAGAATGTATTGTTCAGGGAGTCAAAATAAACAATAATTTCATCTTTTTTGTAGTAAGTTCCTTCCTCCCTTCACATGTAGCCGGAGTATATGGTATTGCATTATTCTTTGGTTTAGAATACAGTTTAGTGTCTTGAAATGAGCCCGGGTAAAGTGGAGTTGTGGTGCCATGTCCTAACCTGCTCAGTAGAGATTTAGATAATACCCACCCACACTGCTTGTCTGTCTGATGCTAAATGCTGATTGCATGGCTCAATGTGACAACAGACAGCATTAATTAATCATTTATAACATGAACCACTGAGAGAGAGAATACCATTACTCTGCAGTGGGTTTGATCCTGACAGGCAGCTTTTTAAATAGCTTAAGTGGACTATTATTACTCACGCACATCTACAGGGACGCAAGGATTTAACACAGGCAGCTTTTGCAATAAAGGTCAAACAGCTACAGAGGACCTCATCATCTATAAAACTCACCACTGTAGAAATGTTTACCCATGTACATTTGAGATGCATCATGCAAATACAAATAATGCTCCAAAGCCTCTGTCACACCTTTAACAGGTTTAAAATTTTGTTCAAAATCTTTCAGATGAAGAAATGGTGAGTAAAAGACACTAGACGGAGCAAAGAACTGCAGACCTGAGGATCACCTTGAGTTGTGAGCGATGGATGAACGTCGATGGAAATGTAATAAACGGTGAGATAGAAAGAATGATAGAACAAGACAGGACGACTATATGAGCCGCACAGTCGATTTAGTGGAGGGCAAGAGGTCATTTAACGCCAATGGAGCTAATTTCAAGTGGAACTAGGAAGCAAAGTGTTTAGTTTCTTTAGTTTTGAATGGCTCAGTTTAGAGGTGGGCAGATGAGAATATTAATAGCATCATAATTGAATATAACTGTTACAGTTTATAATAATAAAAAAAAGAAAATTAAGTAAAAACAGGTGATTAAAAATGAAAAGAAAACAAAAACAACAAAAACTTCCAAATAAACTCTGCACAATTGTGGATAATTTTAAACTTTTTTCAAATGTTTCTGAATATACAGAATAAACCTCAAACAATACATTAAAGACCTGTTTTATCACATAATAGACACAAGCATATGATATTGCCTGAAAATATTGATCAGGGTTCGAGCAAAAAACTCAAGATTATAAGAATTGAGACAATAAGGTTAATTGAATTTATAGTTAAATTATATTTCTTTGGTTGGGACAGTACATCTTAATGAACAGACATGAAACACATGACGTAAACACGGCGGATTAGCCGTTGGCTAATTTTCATCCGGTTGGTTCAGAAACAGAAGTTGTTTCTGAACCATTTGGAAGACAAACAAATGACTGGACTGTGTGAAGCTGAGACTCTGTAGTTTTGGACTCTGCAGTCTGATGTACTCATACAGTATCTGATTTTAAATCAAGCCTAGATAAAGGACGAGTAAAGCCTCTGTCTGGAGAGATGGTCTGATTAAAACAAGTTTGGGCATTTGTTGTGTCTTGACAATTCATCTTAAAAAGCTGAAGCTAATTTCAATGAAAATTATCTAATAAATAAAAACGATCTAATAAAGTCCGGGCAGAATCCATATAAAAGGCCTTTTGTGAATTTTGTGACTTTTAGGGTTCTTTTTTTATTTGTGGGTCTGCTCCTGATTCATCCCAGAATGGTTGATTTGACTGTAGAACAAGTCAGTCATTGCTTTACTATTATGTTTCACCGGTACATGCCCAGCAGCTTGATAGTTTAAGTTTAAGAAGTTTTAATGAAGTTGCATGTTTAGAATATCCAATGAAGAAACCACAAACAAAACAAAGTACATGAAGTGCTTCTTACTGTCACGCTTAGGGCTCTCCACGCATGGGACGTTGGACTTTTACTATATTTATAAAATTTTGTCCACCGTCTTATTAAAGGGAAATCTCAAGCTGCTTGATATGCTGTACTTAAAAATAAAGCTGTAACCCACTTATTTCAAGACAAATCAATCATTCTGGGAAGAATCAGGGTCAGTTTGTTCTCCAAAACCACCCTAAAATAAAATACTTGTACTTTTATATGGATTCCGCCTGGACAATTTTAACTTTATTACAAATCCTTAAAACTCATTTTTGTGAGTTTGCCTTCAGCTTTAAAAAGAAGTAATTGTCAAAACCCAACAAATGCTCAAAGTGGTGTATCAGATCTCACCTCCAGACACCAGCTTTACTGAATCATATATTTAACAAACCAAGGCTTGTTTCTACTTATAATTAGAGTAAATCAGACATCAGAGTCCAAAACTACAGAAGGTCAGCTTCACAAAGAGTTCAGCCAATTACGCTTTGGCCCTAAGCATAAGGGGTTAAAGGCCATCCATAAAACATGATCGTTGGGTCTTTCGTGAAATCTTGTGATTTTTTTTTTTAGCACTATCAAAACCAACAGCAATTTCAGTATAAATAGCACAATAGTTAATGACTGGTGCGACACCTGCCCTGCTGCTAATTAGACTAAGAGATTAGACACAGCACAAAATGTGTGAGGGTCTTTAACAAAACCATTCATTTTAACCACCTCCCTGCTGCAGGGTAATGCGTTTAAATTGAGAACTTGGAGAGTGATGTTAAAATCTAGTGACAGCCTCTTACTGTGGCCTAGTTTTGACAATAACATAACACAAAAATACATCACCAATCAATTATTTTTCTACAATGTGTACTGTCCAAAACCACATGCTTTACCGCCACAGCACAGGCAACTAGATCATGTCGATTAAAAAGGGCCAAACTGATCATTGCAATTGTGTGTGTGTGCATCATTTCAAAACTTCGGCACAAAACAAAGTCATCTCCTAAAGCAGATTTAAATGACAACTTTAGTGTGCAAACATGCAATACATTTTACAAAACCGGGAACAGGGACATTCAACTCATGGGACAGGCCAGGCAAGAGTTCTCTCTGGAGAACTCAGTTCAATCAGAGAGGGTCAATTTCAAATTGACAAAAGTTACTTATTTTGTTTCCTCACCCATGAATCAGAGGGTAGGGAATCATTTTCTACCATCTATAGAAAAAAACTGAAGTGATATGAACAAGGCCCCAGCAATATATAAACAAACAAGGAGTTTGGTAGATTAGGAGTGTTTAACAATCAGTAGACACAGAACAGTAAAAATGAACGGAGACTGTTGTGTTGGTTGATTCTATTGATCTAAAAGCACTGCCTGTATCTGGATGACACCTAATTATCATATTTGAGCGTGGAAAATGAAATGCTACTGCCCTTAACCCTGCAGTTCCCCTTCATCCCCACTGCACACACAGGGAGTCATTCAGTGCTTTCAGCACTGCATTCTGGGGGTCATCATTGACAATCATTGAGCACATTGACAAAGACGGTAATACTTTAAAACAAAACAAACAGACCCTTACCTCGGAATTTCTTGGGGGGGTTGTTAAGGTCACCAGTGTCGGGTTGTACCACACAACGGTCATCCACAAGTCTGGAAACATTTAATAATGGCTGGTCAATCAACCCAGAAAATAGTATTAAACTTAAACCAAAGCTCCAAATAAGAGATTAAAACATTCAACTTGTGAGTGTTCAGTTATTTGGATGCATTTGTAAGAAACAGGACATCTCAAGTTTTTCAAGGTGCTGTGATAATGAAAAAGCTAATGATCAAGTCCTAAATTGGTAACACATTAGACTAATAACTTGCAGAATTAACCTTTGGGAATAAAATTAGAGAACAGAGTCACACCAAACATCATGGGAGAATAATGATTACTGATACAAACCAATAACATAACATTTCGAATCCATAGTAACAGAGCATTTATTATTATTTTTTTCTAAAATAAGGGCACATTTGTTGATATAAAATGCAAAAATAATTATTTTTTAAAACCTATCAACAGATGGTAACAGACCAGTTCTTTTAAGGCTAATGCTAACGCAAAGCTAATTATTTTCTTACACATTGTTCATATGCAATACATTTTTCACATCTCTGGACGTGTAATATAAAGTATGATAGCGGACAAAATAACTGACTTAGCCTCTGAAAAAAGTAAATAATAATTTAAATTAAAAACAATAAAAGGTACCTAAAATCAACACAAATGAGACACATTTTGACAAACTATCCTCATTCTCGGCATGAAGGCCTTTTACATTGAACACTCTCATTCCACAATATTGCGGTCCCATCATCATTATCTCTAAGAGGCTCTAGAGAACTCAAGACTCCTCATGGGGCCGAAAGGATTGCTTCATGATGCTTAAAGAGGTTTTGTTTCCCGTAGTATAATAACAATAAAATATAAGTATTAAGTAGTATAATAACAATAACATATAAGTATTAAGTGGAAATACATGCAGAACTTGTGTAAAAACCGCAGTTATATCATCATCACATAATTTATCAACATCATCACTTATTTTGTGGTATCTAGACACTACACTTCCGACATCTTAAACATTGAATGCGTCCATACTCTTTCCTTTATTTATTTTTATTTATTTTTTGGCAGAGGTGTACGTTTGCGCACAACCTCAAAAACGAGCACAACTTTGAGTGATGCATTTGAGGTCGAGTGCTCTCAAATGCGTCGACAAATTAAAAGGTCTTTCTCCTTGCTTTGCTGGACAGATGCTGGTCTAAGGGTCACTCTTAGCAGCTGCAGCCTCAGCATCACCTAATACAATGAATAAAGCTATTTATAACCGTGTCCTCTACTCTGTAATGTAGAGGACGCAGCGGCAGAAGCAAAGGGTGGACTTATCAGCAGCCATAACCACACAAGATGAGAGATTTGACAAGCGCCGTCACTGTCTTGAAAGATGTGCACACATTTAGTTGCTATGGAAGGTGGCGCACAACACCCAACTGCGAAAGAGCAAGGACTCTGCGAAAAAAAGAGACTCGCAAGTGGTAAACAGACCAGTGACACAGCAAGAGGAAGGCAAATCCAGCTCATAAAGGAGGAAAAGGACAGACATGTGTCACTCGTAGTAAAACCAGCTGAGGTGAAAAAAAAAAAGAAAAAGTGCTGAACATTTCCACTAAACATGCCAGACTGGGCCCTCGGTGAGCTCTGCCTCAGATGTGCTCAGTTTAAACACAATGATGTACTCCGGTGCTCAGGCTGTAATTAGAGAGGAGGAAAGATGTCAAGTGGTGGTGCTAAATGGTTCTTAGTGCAACAGGAAGAGAAGGGGTCGTTTAAGGCAGATGAGAAACAAATGCAAAGCAAATTAAAAATACGGAACCCAACACCCAACCAATTTGCTACTGTACATTTCTCTCAATATGGCCCGTTACAACACTTGTGTTATATGGGGGCATCGCGGCCCAAAAAAAAGATTTATTTATTTTTATATTTATGTTTTGGGTTTTTTTATTAACTCTTTTAAGAAGACAAATTATTCTTTTTACGTGTATTTAGTAATAAACTATAACATAACTATATAATTATTTAATATTTTGTTTATTGGAAACTGCATTATTGGTCTTTAACAGTTAATATGGGACAATTATTGACTTCCTGTTGCAAACTGCAGAACTGACAAGCCTCTTCATACTGTAAATTCATTGTAGCAAGCAGCGGATTTTAATGCAACTATTTTTATTGTTCAAAAATGGCCATGAGACATTTTTTAACCCAACATGTATGATCCAGAGTCTGAATTCTGAATAATTTATTGAAAGTAAGTGCAGAGCAGTGTGCAGTGATTGGGGTCATGGAAAAAAAATTCTGAGCACCCAAGACTCAAAAGGAGGACACTATACAGAACACAAATCAAGTCAATATAACTTTGAGTAAACTGACGAGGGAACACCACTATAACATGCTTAAAAGTTTATTCTACAAAACAATCTCTTAAATACTAGTCATCCACTGAGTAAGCTGGGCCTATAGCCACTGTTGCCCTGGGGAAGACTGATTAAGACAAAAAAAAGTGATTATTTATAATAATAACCCTTAGCAACAAACACGTTCCAGCTCAAAGAACGGCAATTACAGCCAGAGCTATTTTTCCTATTTCCAGAAAATAGTTTTTGTACTGCTCAAAGAAAAAGTTACAACAAAACACAACGTACCCTAAAGTGCTGATGAATCCAGCGGTGGAGCCTTCTGCATAAAGGGAGCATACGTCCCCAATGTGGAGGAAACTTGACATCTTGTCCGACATGGTGCCTATTGGACGGAAAAAGAATAAACGTCACATTAGAATATTGGTGTGTCTATTGATAATTGAACCCTACAGTGATTAGTACATCAACAGCAGCCTCGTTTTCTGTAAGAAATCATATTATATTTATGTGAGGCATTATTTTTGTAGTGTGAGATGAAAAAAGGTAAACAATAATAGGTTACTTTTGTGCTCCATTTGGTGTTTTGTGTGGAGCAAATGAAGAACAAATTGGCTAAATGATGATTAGAAAAAATTAAAATCAGATAAAACAATAAAATAAATCCTTCAAGTAATTTAAGAGAAATTAAACATTGTGACCAAAATAAAAGTGTTACTTGTTATAAAGCGTATATTGTGTTGCATTTGTACACTACTGATTCTCAATAGGCGTACAAAATATTCTGACACAAACACACAAAACAGACAGACACACAAACAGATCTCAACAGACACACAAACAGATCCAAACAGACACACAAACAGATCCAAACAGATCCAAACAGATACACAGACACGCAAACAGATCCAAACAGACACGCAAACAGATCTAAACAGACACGCAAACAGATCTAAACAGATCCAAACAGATCCACAAACAGACACGCAAACAGATACTCAAACAGACACGCAAACAGATCCAAACAGACACACAAACAGATCTAAACAGATCCAAACAGATCCACAAACAGACACGCAAACGGATCCACCAAACAGACACGCAAACAGATCCAACCAGACACGCAAACAGATCCAAACAGACACGCAAACAGATCCAAACAGACATACAAACAGATCCACACAGACACACAAACAGATCCAAACAGACACACAAACAGATCCAAACAGATCCAAACAGACATACAAACAGATCCACACAGACACACAAACAGATCCACACAGACACACAAACAGATCCAAACAGACACACAAACAGATCCAAACAGACACGCAAACAGATCTAAACAGACACGCAAACAGAGCTAAACAGATCCAAACAGATCCACAAACAGACACGCAAACAGATACTCAAACGAACACGCAAACAGATCCAAACAGACACACAAACAGATCTAAACAGATCCAAACAGATCCACAAACAGACACGCAAACGGATCCACAAAACAGACACGCAAAACAGATCCAACCAGACACGCAAACAGATCCAAACAGATCCAAACAGAACAAGCAAACAGATCCAAACAATCCAAACAGACATACAAACAGATCCACACAGACACACAAACAGATCCAAACAGACACACAAACAGATCCAAACAGATCCAAACAGACATACAAACAGATCCAAACAGACACACAAACAGATCCAAACAGACACGCAAACAGATCTAAACAGACACGCAAAACAGATCTAAACAGATCCAAACAGATCCACAAACAGACACGCAAACAGATACTCAAACAGACACGCAAACAGATCCAAACAGACACACAAACAGATCTAAACAGATCCAAACAGATCCACAAACAGACACGCAAACGGATCCACAAACAGACACGCAAACAGATCCAACCAGACACGCAAACAGATCCAAACAGATCCAAACAGACAAGCAAACAGATCCAAACAGATCCAAACAGACATACAAACAGATCCACACAGACACACAACAGATCCAAAACAGACACACAAACAGATCCAAACAGATCCAAACAGACATACAAACAGATCCACACAGACACACAAACAGATCCACACAGACACACAAACAGATCCAAACAGACACACAAACAGATCCAAACAGATCCACACAGACACACAAACAGATCCAAACAGACACACAAACAGATCCAAACAGACACAAAGAGAGCTGCTGCATGAGGTGGCTCTACATTCACTGTGCGGTTTACTGTAAAAACAGCAGAAACATGAGCGTGGGCCACTTCCTTAAAAGGGATGCTGAAACAAAAAAGAACAATGCATGAACTGGAAAACTAGGCTCATTTTACCTGGCACGAAGCAAAGAGGGCGGCAAAGACAAGAGGAGGCAAAGGCGTACAAGTGGGTCAGCGGGGGATCATTTACAGCGCGCTATCCGCAGGTTAAGTCCATGGCACTGGAACTCCAGGTACTGGCGATCTGAGCGTTATCTCTGACAGCTGAATGTGCCTTCGGCAACAATCCGCTTCTTACCTCCTCCACATGTCACTGAGGAACGCCCCTTTCGTTACTATTTATATGGACTGCATAATACCGCAAGGCTTTGTGGGAAATGAAGTGTACACATGGCGAGAAATGATAACGTGCAGATCCGGAGGCTGCACTCTAAGGAACCACACTGAGATGACCGCTCTCAGAGGTCCCTCATTCTACTGCTTATTGTGGTAATAACGTTTGTTTATTAGGCTAAGTCAGTGTTTATTTGTAGACCTTAAGGTACCTTAAGGTGTTTCCCAAAAATTGCATTGCATTGGTCATAATGTCATTGCAACAAACTACAATGTTTACTGTCCAACCTGAAAGTTAATACAATTTTTATGGTGATACATGAAGATTTATAAATACAATCATATTTATAAATGGCTTATGAGGGGAAAAAAGGAAGATTTAAATGAATAATTCTTCCCCCACATAATTCAAAATTATTGATATTTGATTATTAGTGTTAACAAATAGGTTGTATTATGTAATTTATTTAATGTAAAATAATTGCAAATGTTAATACATTCACCTTGTAGCAACGTGTTTAATTATTTCTACAAAATGCAATTAGACAGAGGGCACTAAGGAAAACCATATGAGAATCATTGACCACAAGCCAAAGAAGAAGGAACACCCAACCTCCGGGTCTGCACAATCATACTGTTGGGGAGTCACAACTTGGGCAATGTTTGGCAACAATTTTACTACACAAGGATATAGATTTTATTATTTTCAATTAAAAAAATTTAATTTCTGCCAATTTTTATAATATAACAGATAGCTCAAGTGAAATTATAATTGGGCTAATCTTATAGGTTTTACCGCAGCCTCCCAAGGCCCATCCCCACTTTAGTGAAGCATATTAATAGCCATTGATTAAAAGCTTGTCACAAACAGAGGCTCACACACCGCTTAAGAAGGACTCTTGCTGTGGGTGTTATTGTATGACGGGACAAAACTTGTGTGCTGTCAGAAACATGGAAGTTCATCTTAGATTAAGGATGAGGACTAATACAATTATAGAGACTAAATAGCCTATTAATAATCTGTTTGTTTTTTTTAAAGTGTGTTGTTTTTGCTCTATGCAGAGTCTTTTGTGTTATAGTAAAACCATTTCGGCAAAATAATATATAATTATTAACATTTGATACTTTACAAAACAGAAGCCAGCAGCAAGACCCAGGTCCCAATCCGCTCAAAACATTTGGTGAAGTTAGTATAATATGATATGAAGGCACCAACATGGAGAAACAACTGATGACACAGAAAGCTATCATGTGCAAAAGTGCATTACTGCTAAATAATTCCACTTATCAGATGTTAATGAGGGTTTTCAGTTACAGATCTTGAACATTATAAGACTAAAGTGGAATTCATGGAGTGTCCATACCCAGATAAGTGCTTGTTCTTTTTTCACCTCCCACTTGTGCTTTCCAGAGACATAATGAGAGCAATTAGATTGTATTTTCTAAATGCAGCATCTCAATGTGTTTTCCAGTGAAGCATCTTCCATTTCCTATCCATAAAACCAAAGTTTGTCATTTGAAAATTTCCAACAAGAAAACAATTTGCAGATTGCAGATGGATCCAGTTAAAGGTAGTAATGTTATCATGGGTGTGGCAAATGAAGGCATTTCTCAAGATAACAACTACAAATCTGCTCCTATAAATTATAAAAGGGGACTTCACATCACAAAACCAAAAGAAAAAGGTATACGTCTTCAAGTCTCCCACCCTGCATTATTAGGTCATGTTCTGACTCCATAAACCTAAAGCCTTCAGACAAACCTTTATTAATGTGCTCAGAATTAAATAGAATACATTTTTGACAGTAAAGTGAATTTTGGCTGTCAGTTGTCATGGATACACAAGCACTAGCCTTGCTTTATGGCTGAACAAAGTAAAAGTGGACAAAGCAGCTGTTGTGACAGTTGCTCTGAAGTCAATGTAGACAGCAGTATCAGTTGGAAAAAACAACACACATGCACAGAATCTCCTCTCTGAGCATTTTGTCACAGAATAAAGAGGTTTATTTTGATATATGTTTAGCCTGTCCAATGTAGCTCTAGTGTGACAATAAAAGAGTATAAGGTAAGATCCCACTGACTTTATGCCGTCCATGCAAAAACAGTTGTTCAGCCATGTCCTCTACTGGGCTGACCATCATTATAAACACAATAAGGGAGCAATGAAAGTCATTTTCACCTTCAGATCAATAGTACTTGTGCACGACCCCTGTCCAACACCAATAATGAGATACAATGATTGTGTTTATAAATGACAGAATACATCCAAGGACTGCCCCAGTGACCAAAAGCAAATTCCCTGTCCATATCACAGTGTAAACATGGGGACAATAAAACCATAGTGTTACTGTATGCTTCCTCTTTATATGTTTTAATCACACGCTGGCAACACACCTGTGACTAAACGTGCTGCTTGACTGGATAACATTATGAAGCCCATTGGTTTAAGGTAGTTATGGTATTCACTAAAAATAAGGACAATTATTCCACTTAAAAGTGCCTGCATATTCCCAGTAGGGGATCACTGATTAGACCTGCATATATTCTAATTAGGCCTTGTAATTTGGTGGTATAATCATCAAGCAGGTTTCAATCTTTAACGTTGCCCTGTTTTTAATTTCAGATGTGCAATTTTCATGATCAGAGGAAATTGAATTGATTTACTAGACACCTGCAAAGAGCTGATGAGGTTACAGAATAATCCAAATGACACACTGTCCACAAGTGCCAGGGGAAAGGATGTGCCAGGTGTTTGGTCTGTGAGAACAGATGCAGGTGAAGCTCCATGCACCTGCATCCACAGTAATCCAAGAGAAGGAAACATCTAACAGCATGTTGTATAAGCTCCTTTAACCACCTCTAATCCAATAGGCTCAGTCGAGTAGGGGAACACATGGCTTCACTTTCACCTACTTCATAACATAAATGTCTGCCTGCGAGTTTGCACACTGTTTTGTTAAACTCCTTGAAATACAAGATGTAGAGTTATCATACAACATTTCAAAGAAATAGTCAGATTAAGTCCATTAGGTCTTCACATTTATTACATTCTGATAGTCAAGACTTTTGGAATCCTAAACTTATTTAAAAGAAATACTGAAATTTAAGGGAGAAGAAATGTAAATATATCTTAAGCATCAATACTCAAACATATATTTCCCATTAAAACGCTGAGACCAACATATATATTGACGGTGCTTTTATCATCAATAATATGCTGTTTCCTTTCTTTTTCTTTTTTTGTCTTTTGTATTACTTTTGAATAATTTTCCAATCATTTTTCTATATCTCCATTGTAATTAATAATAAAACATATCAATTATCTTTTACACTATTTGATAAACAGTTATAGAGGGTCATAAGGGAGCTGTACCAACACCTTTATTTTAGTAGTCTCTCTACTGCATCCCCAAATAATCATTGGCTTTTTATCAATGTGATATATATGGTGACTGTAATCAAATTACATGGATTTTACTCTTCCAGATGAATGCAAAGTGAATGTGCGCCCTCAAACTAGAGCAGGCAGTAGTAGAGAAAACAGTAGAAATATTCCTGATTAGAAGTGTGTCATAACCCACTCTGCACAGACTAATGGAAGCTCTAGGTTGAGAGGATCCTGCTCACTTGTGTTGTTTGGAAAGGGGAGGGGCTTTGAAATAGAACTTCACCTCATGTGAGAGACCGGTGGTTGCTAGGTGACCATTATGGAAAGGCGCCATTCATCCACTCTCTGTACCTCGGAACCAATCACTGTCATGCGGCGCAGTTGCCTCGTGTACACACACCCGATCACCATGGAGATCTCAGGGACATCTGACACATACAAAGATGTTGAATTCAAACAGTGGCAAAAAATATAGGCCAATGTTGACCATATGACTTTTGTGAAAAAAATATTGTGTAGCTCTAATGAATAATCATTATATGAACGTAATAACTCCCCGAAAGCAAAAAAAAAAAAAAAGTGCAATTAGGATTGGTTTCATAATTTTTAAACTGGGTATTTTTCTATGCATTGTATTATACTTTTTTTTTTTTTCCATGGCCAAATTACAACAATCTAGTTATATTCACAGGATTTCTGTGTCTGATTGAGACAGTACATAAATAAACAATAATCATGTTTGGATTTTATGTTTGGGGAATGGCCCCTTCACAGTTCTGAGACTTTGCAATAAGTAGTTTACTTTAAAGCCAAAGACATTCTAGGTAACACAAATAAAATAAAATGGGCCAGCACCATCCCAGACTTTGTTTTCTCTGACACATGAATCAATAGTTCTGCCAGCTGTCGTCTATCTATGGCTGCTTCCATGTCTCATGTCCTTCTTCAGTCTCTCATGACTGGGGCAGCCTGGGTCTCCTTTCTAATTAACCCAGATGTGGATATAAATAATCAGAAAGCAGGTCTAGACTATAAGCAGGGCAGATTTCAGAATGGTCACACTAAAGTAGGACATCATAGTCCCTCGTTTGACGACATTTCTATATAAAACAGCCCTTGGCCCTGTTTAATTGGTCTCACCTCTCCTGTGGTTTTATCGCAATGAGAAACTCAAAATATATACGGTCAGAAGGAAAACTCTGCAAAGAAATATGTAGTTGATGAAGAGAACATCAGTTTTAAGATGTTTTCCAAAGACATAATAAAAGCCACAGTAAAAATGTAAAAATATGGGTTTAAGTTGGGCTAGCACAGAATGCACCAAAAATCTCATAGGCCTGAAGTCAATCCAGAAAAGAAAAAAATCTGACATGATTTTTGTTTGCTAAACATAATGCATATAAGTACAGTAGCATTTAGACTGGTTTTGTATGTATCAATATAAATGTAGTTGTATTTAAGTAATACAAAATGTGTGCCATGCAATCTTCATAACTAAACAAAAAAACTGTCAAGAATTGTCATTGGTTTAAAGGGTTAGGGTTGACACAAATACAGTTTCCCTTAAAAGAATCAAGTACAAATGTATTAACCTTTCCAGCGAAATTAATTGTTACAATTTTTGTGAGTTCACAAACTGTAGATCTCAATTTAGAGCGAGACAGGTTACAAATGCATCATAACAAGAATCTATTTGAGGATTGATAAATCTAGAGGAAGAAACCCTGTGCAGTTTCCTGTGCCACAATGGCAAACTTTCTGTTGGGGTCCACCTGTTCCACTGGCCTCAATGGGATTTCTTGGTATGGACCATGGACCTTGTTGAATACAAAAACCACTGTATCGTCCTGAGTAGTCAAATGTTAGTTCCTCTTTTGCCTCAATGTCCCGCCCTGCAAACAGCGCCAGCCTGGGTACCACCGAATGCACCCTCACAGGCACCATGAAGAGGCTGGGCAGGCAGGAGTGGTTGAGGAAGCGCCCTACATTTCCAATCTCAGCCGGGTCAATAAACGTTTCAGTGACGTTTCCTGCTCCTGCATGTTCCCTCACCGCAATTATGTAATTACTATCTTTTGGTCCTTGTGCGAGCTGTCTGCGTCTGGCCTCGTCAAATCCGATCACTTCTCCAGCATATTCACACACAAAAGCTCCACACTGGATTGGCTCCAGAGTCTGCACACCCCAGCCTGTGTTCGAGGTCCTAAACACTTCCAGTTTATGTCTCACTCCCATCTGCACCACACGGTTATGACAGGAGTCACCGCAGAGGCAAACGGCATTGCATTCAAAGACAGGTGTAATATGTTGGACTATCAGTGTGCCCTGGAGGGTGTAAGCCTGTCCATGAGTCTGCAGACAAGAACAGCTTTCCAGAACACAGGAGTGGGAAACACAAGAGCATCCGGAAAGAGTGACTTCACTTGGGTCAACGGCACAGCCAGGACCCTGGATGTTCTCTGGGGAATACTGAAGAGAACATAAATAGAGCAATGCATTATTACCACAAAATAGCCAAGTACATATTATTCATACCTAGAGCATTCCACTTCTGCATGCACAACACTAGAAGGTGATGGCATCTGTGTTATTTATTTATATAATTCTTATTTTTGGTTTGCATGTCTATATATACCCAAATCATGTATTAATAAACTAACAAAGTTAGAGTTTAGAGGTCTCTAAAAGAAAATCTTTATAAAGCTGAAGGGGGTGAGCACTTTTCTGAATCTGTGTTTCAGAAAGATAATGTTGGTGGTTTGCTGCCACATTGTGGTTGTTATCCAAACTGCAAAAATAGAGGCCTACATTATAGTTTAGATTAGAAAAAGAAGAAAATGACATGATTTTTCAACTTGAGACGAGCTAGCCCCTGTCCAGGATGTACCCCACTAAGGCACAAAGTCACTGGGATAGGCTCCAGTCATCTGCGACCCCTAATGGGAACAAGCGATAGAAAATGAATGAAGGAATTACATGCTTTTGAAATGATTTAGTTTTCTTTACTTTAAGTAACCATTCACCAAAACCAGTAAGAAACTGTAGAGACATTTTAGGAGGATAATGGCAGGTGCTGCTTTGTAATTAGATTTAGGTCATTGCAATAGTAACCAATAACCAGTGTAAACAAAAAGACATGCTATGCAAACATAACATGTGCTACAGGAAGTCTAAGTAAGCTTACTTGAAAATGGGGACTCGTGGATGAAACCACATTATTTTCTATTAAAACAGGAACATTTTCTAAACCACAACTTATATCGACAACATCCCGAGAAGCTGCATCCATAGCTTAAGACGCTCCATCCACGGCGCGACCAAGATGAAAACAAACTGAACAAATTGAGAAAAGAAGAAGCGCCCACTTCCGGGAAATCAAATAAACTGACTCCCTCTAGTGGCAAATAAGACAACTTACATCATATCTTTGTATTGCGCATTTTCGGCGTTCACACACGTTTCGATGTTTTTACTACTACAATTCCTACTACAATGTTTTAGAAGTCCAGAAGAGTCCAGATGGCTACAACTGAATCTGTTTCTACAATGGAACACTCCTGGATGAATGAGGCACTACACCGACATACTACAATTATTATTATTTTATTTATTCTATTGCCCTTCAATTTATTTCTGATGGTTCCGGGGATTGGCCCATCGTTAAAGAGTGTCAGAGTGGTTTAGATCATAAACTATGTCCAGCAGATGGCACTGAGACATACGTGTAGGCCTATCTGAGATCTGGTTGCTCATTTTGAAATCTACAATTATATAAAATAATAATGTTATGTTGGAATGTTTAAAAAAAAAAGATTCCCTTGCTTTGCCATTGTGTCGTCTTTCCATCCTCATCCACACAGATGGAGAAGATCATTGTCATCTGTCATTTACAAATGGAGACTTAATGGGATAATTCCTGTGATGATTGTTCGTCCTCGCGGTCTGCAGGCAAAACTACAATTGACAATTGTTTGTACCAGCATTAGCAGTACATTCACTGAACTGCTGCATCCCACTTTACGTTAAAATTGGTGGTTTTAACACATAGTATATATCCAAATTTAAGTTGCATTATAGTCCCTATGGCAGTTTCAGTGGAGGCCTGTCACATCTATGACCATTCATATTTGCAATGTCTCTAATTCTATATTCACTTTTTAAACAGTTAAACAACATATTTTACTTTTTAAATAGAAACAGACAACAAAGGTTGATAAACACACAACACAGACTATTGAATAGGCTACCTTTCATCCTAAGAACGATGCAAAAGAAAACAACAAACAAGGAAAAAGGAAACATTCCTTGGCTTAATCATGTGCTGTATTTGTCCTCCCTTGTTCCATGTCCAATAACAAAAACGTGTCATTATTGCATTTGTTGTTCATTATTTCTTAGAAGTTGGGTTTGCTGTTTATTCTATTGCTCCTCTGTTTGGATACTTTTTTTTCTTTTAAATGCATTTGGTTTTATTCAGGGTTTGAATCTTGGGGAGATAAAAATGACTCTAATAAAAAATCCTTAAATAGGCTAAATGCAGCTGAAAATATTAACTCGGAATAAAGATATCAATAAAAATTCCGGGATTTTTATAAAACTATCAAAGCTCCCCTTGATTAATTGTCAATAGCATCAAGTTTATGTTAATGTGGAAAAAAATTGCCATTCTATTTTTATGTATACTGTAGTTGGAACTAATTAACAGCAGTAAAATGAATTGATTTCCTTTCCTGATGTGACCTTTTGAGGACACATCTGACCCCAGGTGACATGGGTCAGGTCACACACTCATTAATACACACACATGTTTCAAAGGACAATTGATGAGAGGTTCTGGTCTGGCAGAGGCATCAAACTGATTATTGTAATATGAGTATGCTTCACTCTGTGTTTTTTCTGTTTCGTAAACCAAATCCAAAAAAGATTGTATTAAATTAGAATACAATAGTTGTGATTTCTGTATATTTCACATGGACTATATTATTGTGGTGTATTCAGTGGACTCTGCAGAGCTCCTGGTTAAATAAAGACACATGCAGGATGAAAATGAGCTCCTTCTCAGTATCAGGCTCACAGAGTGCACATTCACACTTACAGTATTCTGCAGGCAATACTTTTTAATTAGACCCCAAGAGAAAACGGCAACGCATCATCACATTTGGCAAACCATTATGGATTTATCGTGTGCGTAACTTTGTTGAAATGCATTGTGATCTTGCAATTCTATTATGATTTTGGTTCTCATCATGTTCAATTAGATAAGAAATCAATATACAAACTGTTTTATGTGTTCATGTTTTGAGATAAACCTGGATATTGTTTCTCTGCATGGTCTTTTCATCTCATCTCAGAGCATTTGTGAAGGTGTATTCACATTATCAGGCAACAAAGAGCCAAAACAGGCAACCAAGTATCACATCTATTACATGCCACAGTCAGGTGTAACAAACTCCTGCTGAACCTGAATGTTATTGTTTAAAGTCTTTAATCTATTATCAGTAGTATCCACCTGCAACAAACTGTCTACATTTATTCATTTTAGTGCATCTTAAAAAAACATAGAGATACAAAAGGAGTGGAAGTTGTGTTGATAACAGTGAGATAGCCTTAGCCTATATTCTACATTCTGATAGAAAACAAAGACCTGAAATGTCCGAATCAGAAAACACATTTTATTGCCTTTGTCAGTGAATTCACAGACTAGGAATTAGCGTCAGCAATATGGTGAAACACAAAACAATGAATATTAATAGTAGAATATAAAGAATATAAATTATGATCAATTAAAGGCCAGTCGTAAAAGAAGGTGTTAAACAAAAACTACACTTTGACCTGTCATGGAAAACCAGAGTAATAGCTATCATGAAATAAAGTAAAACAATAGAACAGAGTTGTCTTTTCTTAAAGAAAGAAAGAAAGGTTTAATCCTCGTCTGTCCCTTCCTGGTCTAAACGTTCCGACTCAGCAGTGACACCTTCTTTTATACAAAGACAGAGGTAGTTGATTGCATTTACATTCTGACAGTCTGGCACTGGAAAAAGGACAATGCCCTTAGGTGTTCATGCAAAGAGGCCCATCCTGGACTCCTTGAGTTTCTTACACCTGAGAAAGAAATCAGTCTTTGAACAGAGGACATCAGGGTTCCGGCGCATAATTAGCAGTTGTGTGAGAGCATAAGAGGTCATCTACATAGAGACGACGAGTCAGGTATTTTTCTGCCATAACAGACCCTGAATATAAATACAACATGATTAAAGGCCTTACCAGAAGAGGAACTCTCACTTAAACATTAACTTTAAACATGAGTAACATTTGAACAAAAGGTGCAGTCATGTGTACTTTACTCGGAATAGTTGATTTACACTTTACTTGCAATAGTTTATCAACTCTGAAGAGTACAATGTCTCTTAGCTTTTTATCAGCATTGAGTGAGTAAAATAAATCTTTACTAACACATTTATAGAAACATTTAACTCAGTAATAATATCTGTGTACCTTTAATTTTGGATACAGACATGCTCAATTGAGTTGGCGCCTGTAGTCACTTCCTGACACAAGTCCAGTTTGAATGGTGCAGCCTCTGCAGAGTCTTCAAAAGTAAATTATGTATTTACTCTCAACAGGACAATTGTGCTTGAATGTGTTAGATACGTAGCTGTATAAAAACTGTTTT
Organism: Chaenogobius annularis; assembly: GCA_015082035.1. Lineage (NCBI taxonomy): Eukaryota > Metazoa > Chordata > Actinopteri > Gobiiformes > Gobiidae > Chaenogobius > Chaenogobius annularis. The sequence continues at coordinate 2,701,993 of BJKM01000007.1, read as the reverse complement.
ATTAACGCAGACATTAAATTATTTGACAGTGTGTGGTGAAGTTAGGATTAATGGTTGATGATCATTAGTTTATGGTTTTGGGAATTGACAGAATGAGACACTGTCAGTTAAACAAAATGGCTTTTAAATGTGTGGTTGGTTTGTCAGGTACTGTATATCTAACATTTGCCCAGTAAAATGTACATTAGAAAAAAAAAAGTGTGTGCGCTTTTCCCTTTACACAGACCAGGCAAGAATTATGCACTTCAAAATTAGTCCTGTCCGAATTCTGTCCGGATCCTGTTTGAGTCCCGTCCGAGTTCTGTCCGAGAACTGTCGGTTGTTCAGGGGAAGATCACTCTGCAGTATCTCACTGCTATGCGGACATTACTTCTGATGAGGACTCTCCACAGGCACATGGAGGGGACTGGGATCTAATCTGCTCTGGACCAAGTCTGAACAGGACACTAGACCTGGAATCACAGAGTAACTACCTGCACTTAAATATAAACTGCTTAATCTGAGTTTAGAGCAACTTCACTTTAATGGGTTTATGTTGTATACAAACTGTGGTGCATTGTCTAAGCAATTTAAGCGTGATCCTCATTTGTTTCTTAAGTATGATAATTTATTTATTGATTTGGACTAAAACAGTATTGTTAGACTATCTGGTGATTTACAAAAATAAAGATTTATATGCAAGTAACATTGTTTTTGATTTCATTATTGTACTGTATGTAGAAGATAAAATTGTGTTTTTAAAATAGTAATAGTAAGAGTAATGATAACGTAATTATTTAAGTAAGGAAAATGGTAACATCAACATAACCAATAAACTTGTAAGAGTAAAGATCACTCTAAGAAATGAGTAAAGAGCTGTATACCTTTACTTGTTTTGGAAGTGACGTTACTTAATCAAGGCAAGGCAATAAGGATTGTTTTTTTTTAAAAAATGACCTTTACATGTGAAATCTTACAGTAAATGTCCGATCTCATCAGCTCTCGAGAGCTAAACAAGCCTTTTGTGCGTTCTTGGATGGGATATCGCTGGAACACCAGGAGCCACAGTGAGGCAGCTGTGGCCCCTAGTGAAAACTGTGTCCAGGTAAGATACAATGGTATGAATGTGGTGTGTGCGTGAGTGTCAGAGGTGGTCAGAAATCAGAATCAGAAAAAGGTTTATTGCCATTGCCAATGAACAGAATTCCCAAACATAGGAACTTGCTTTGGCGATTCGGTGCAACATAAAACAACGAACAATGATAAAACAACATATATGAAATAAAAAGGGCATGCGTTAAAGAAGCAATTTAAATCTACTATAGGATAAAAAATTAAAATAGGCTTACTATGTAAAACATTTTTTACAGTAACATTTCCAGTTGCAGTGCAGAGAGTGAACAGTGCAGTGAGTGATTGATTAAATTAGTTAAAGTGACAGGTGTTTTGAAGTGTTCATGAGTCCAGCAGCAGAGGGGAAGAAACTATTCTTGTGGTGGGAGGTTCTGGTCTGGATGGACTGTAGCCTCCTGCCTGAGGGGAGTGTCTCAAATAGACCATGTCCAGGGTGAGAAGGGTCAGCTGTGATCCGACCTGCTCGTCCCAGAGCCCTGGAGACGTACAGGTCCTGCAGAGATGGAAGTCTGCAGCCGATCACCTTCTCAGCTTTCTCAGCAGAACGCACAATGCGCTGTAGTCTCTGTTTGTCCCTGGCTGTGGCTCCAGCGTACCACACGGTGATGGAGGAGGTGAGGATGGACTCAATGATGGCCGTGTAAAACTGCACCATCATCTGCACTGGCAGCTTGGCTTTCCTCAGCCGCAGGAAGTGCATCCTCTGCTGGGCCTTCTTGATGAGAGAGCTGATGAAGGGTTCCCACTTGAGGTCCTGAGTGATGGTGGTACAGAGGAAGCGGAAGGAGTCCACGGTGGTGATGGGGGAGTCTGTCATGGGGGGCTGTGACTTTCCTGAAGTTCACGATCATTTCCACTGTTGTCTGGGCATTGAACTCCAGGTGGTTACAGCTGCACCAGGACACCAAAAGTAAAAAAGTCCGTTGCTTTAAAAAGTGCTCTCCCTATTATTTTGCATGTTATTTTACAGTCAGAACATTTATTTATTTATTGATCTTTATTTAATTGGGAAAGTCTCATTGAGATGTAGCATCTCTTTGTCAGGGGAGTCCTGGCCCCAGATGTGAGGAGCCTTTTGTACATGTTTTTAACAAGAGCGCTGCGCCACCATGGCTGCTGGATGTTTGTTAAAGGTTACCATGGCAATGATTTATCTTTACTTATCCTCCATTGGCCATTTACACTTTATGGTGATTATAACGGCTGGTGTGACTAGGGGCTTTGCTAAATTAAATGAAACAATGAATTGCAAAACATAGTCCACATTTGCAGTTCATTAGTACATGTCATATTTGTTACAGTGGTCACTGCTGTCAGTTCCATCTCCACACCTGTCAACACTAGATCTCTCATCTAGTGCTTGCACTTGTAGGTTCTGACCTCATCACTACAACCTCAGACACAGAGGACCTATCTATTTTCTGCCATGGGTTCAGAGGTGGATGCAGGGAAGTTGTCATGGAAACAGCCGGGGTGGGACAGATTGCCTTTGAAAAAGCTTCCATTGATGGCTGCCCCAGTGAGCTGATCCATCTGATACCGAGTGTGCAGGCAGTGCCATGCCTGTGGATACTTGTCACAAATGCCACACAAGAGCTTCAGCACCTCTGCCCATGAGCACACGACAAGGAAATTATTCTTTTAACTCGGCAAAAACAAAATCATCATTACAAAATTATTTGTTGGCAAAGCTTTATTTGAGCATCTTTACATTTGTAAATATGCATATGTTTTGGGGACAAATGTGGTTTCAGAGCCTTTTACGGCCGTATCAGCAGGAATCAATCAATGTCGGTTCCCACTGAATTTGACAACAGTTTGGATTGTTCTTTTTTCTTTTTTGTGTTAAAATGTTTCTTTTTTGTGTTAAAATATTCTGACGCTCAGTATAGGTCTTCTACATTCATTTTAAGTGTTCTTGGGACTGTGAAATCTAACTATATGTGGGTCATGTAACAAAACAACATTTGAGACATTTAACCAATAGCTGATATCTGCTGGTAGAGAAGTACTTTATCTTTACATGGTGATCCCAGGCAGGGCACTAATTTTCACAAATTATATGCATGCCTGAAGAGGCGCTAGAGTCTCCATTCATGGGGGATGAGAGAGAGAAGGGAGGACAAGCAGTAAATGTCGGAGTCAGGAATCGAACCAAAGACAGTGCGGCCACTGGGCAGCACGCTATAGATACAATCTTATACAACAGACCCATCAAGGACAGAAAATAATACTTTTCTGAAGTTTTGTAGAGAAGTGTATAATGTGACTTCATGTCGCCATATGCTACTAAATTACAATGCAATACCAGTGCATAAGTCAATCAAAAGTATGAAACACATTATTTACAAATTCATACATTTTACCAAATTTATGCGGCGCAGTACCCACTCTATTAGCATACAGTGAATATAGCCTACGGGCTATTCAGACATTTACAGATGCAGCACAATATAGTTTAAAAGGTGAATCAATAAAAGCTTCTTGTATTTCAGAATACTCTTCTGGTTGGATTTGCATAACAGCGTATCTTAGCCAGGCTCACCTGTACTCTGCCTCTACAAGCTTTGATACAAATGAATTGTAAAATAAGATATGACGGTGTGAGCGAAATCAACATTCTCATGTCTGTATCTTAGCTTTTCAATTGCAGTACTGGAAGGCATATTGTGCAGCAATTATTTTCTTCTAGGATTAAAATGCAAATTTTTCTGTGATAATTGCATTGCACAGCCACAGCCCTCTCTCTAACACTTAGTGGAGGTTGTAAATGAGATCTTACAGTTATGCTCATCACTTGTAAATTCTTTTTCAGCTGCATTAATCTGTAGAACCGTCAGATTTTGATTTAAATAACAATAAAATGCGCATATATTCACAATATCAAAAGATTATGAAACCAGTTTTTAAAATGAGGAAAGATTTTATTGAACTGCTCCTCAATAAACATTTGTGTAAACCACAACAAAGCTAGTGATTGTATATATTTTTTAGCAAAATAAAAAAAGAAAATAAATGTGGCTCATCAACTAACCTAGAATAACATTCATCATTCTACTGCTGGTTTACAGTAATGTTGTTGTAGATGTAACTCTAAACATGTTAATGTGTACAAAAGCTCAGTTAATTCAAAGTTAATACAACATTACATGGCCTTGAACTCTGAAACCAGGTCTTTTACCCTGTTTTTGAGATTACTAAATCTTTAATTTAAATGAGAACAGAAAGTTCACTTTTACCTTGTGAAGTTTAACTCAAAATTACAATAATGCTAAATGGAGAGCACCATATTATAAATTTAACAAAACAGTTTAACTCAACTCCCAAAGGCTCAGCTGGCTTCAGAGTACAGGACCTCAAAGAGGTGCTAACATTTTCAATAGACAGCATATTAAATCTAATGTTGTCATCTTATATTCGACAAATTAGCATATATATCTCAGTGCACAACAGTTAACAGTGAAACTGTTTTACAAGTAAACAAAGTTCTGTTAGAGAAAATTATTTTTTCGTGTTCTCTGAAGCTGTGACAATACTCATGCTGTGTTCATCAAAACAGGTACTAAAAATAGAGTGACTACTGAGTCCATGAAGCTACACAAAGCTGTTAATCCAGAGTTGAAGTCAGACAGGAGGTAAAAAGGCAGTTTGCTAAACTAAATATGGAATGTCTGCTCGACGTTCGCTACCATACGTCAGTCTGAGCAAAGGGAGGACAAATATTGTAAGAGTCACATAGTCCGCTTGTACTCAAACAATAAGTGTGAATTTGTGCAGCAGACATGTACCAGGCCCACAAACTCACCACATGTAGTAGCTGCGTGTAGTGTCCACCTGGGTGGGTTTGCTCTCTGCTGAGCCCTCCTTCTCTTTTTCACTGTCCACCTCCCACAGGTTAATCAGAGGAGGGTACAGCTCATTCAGTGGTATTGAAGAGGTTTTCTGCATGTACTTTTTCAAGGAATGATGATAATTTTTCCTCTTCCACCTTTTGGCAATGTACACACCCAGCGTGGCCAAACTGATGATGGCAAACAACGTCCCCATGACAACTGCCAGTGCGGTGTTTGTACCCTGGACGGAGATTTCCACAGCAAAAGTAGCTTGCTTTGTTGTCACATTGACACAGGACTTCTGCATCTGCTGTCGAATATTGGATACAGTGAGGCACACCTCATACTCAGTCGCTGGTTGGAGATGAGTGAGATTGTACTCGTGGACATCCACTGGTACTCTAGCAGTGTAGGTGATGTGAGGGTTGTCTATTTTCATGGTGGCAGATGACCATTTCAGATTTGAGCTCATGACATTTGAATTGATTTTCCAGGAGACTAATATGGAGTGAGATTCTGTCTGCTTGACATAAATCTTCATAAGCTGAGTGGTGTCTAGCAAAGTGCCATTTACCTGTATAGCTATTACTCTAGTGTCCGCACCTTGAGAATTCTGAGCCACGCAGGTGTATCTGCCAGAGTCCTCCACTTGGATGTTTGTGATCCTCAGTGTTCCTTCAGGGGTGAGGCTATACTTGTCAGACAGCATGTCTATCATTATTTTGTTACCCATCGGTGTCACCCAGTAAATATCTGGCTCAGGCTGTGACATGGCTCTGCAGTCCAAGTCTACCGTCATGCCAATATCCAAGTTTAGGTGACTAGGGAAGGTATCATGTGCGATCATGGGCAAGCACTGGTTCACTAGTCCCTTTTGGACTACTTCCCTCACATGAAAACCCCTGACCTCTGGAGGCATGGCACAAAACATGGAGAGAGGTTCCATGAAGCGAACAGTTGTAGAATTTGTTCCCATCCACTGGATCACACAGTCGCAACGGAGGGGGTTACTGTGAATGCTGATCTCACGAAGGTTTGGAAGCGACTCAACAGTTGACTGGTATAGGGCATTAAGAGAGTTGCTATTGAGCATTAGACTTTCTAAGGCGGGAACGTCACGGAAAGCTTGGCGGTTTATAAAGGAAAACTTTGGGTTGTTTGTAGCTTCCAATTTAGTTAGTTCTGGAAGATTATCCAAAGCATAGTGGTCAATAGAAACTAGTTCTGCCATGTTGTTGATGGCTAGTTCTTTTAACTGCAACATGTTCTTGAAATCCCCTTCTTCAATTTTGTGCACAGGATTTTTGTTCAAATCCAAAAATTTGAGGTTGGGTAGTTTCCGTAGGGCTTTTTGTGGAATTCTGACTAGATTGTTATCATAGAACGAAAGACTTTCAAGATTGTCAAGTCCAACAAAAGCATTTGGAGGAACATCAGTTAATTCCATACCAGCCAAAACAAGACTCCGAAGGTTAACCAGTGATCTAAAATTAAAGTCTACAATTCCAGTTACAGGATTTTCACCTATCATGAGAATCTCTAGGTTGGGAGTTGATTCAAACCATTGGCTGTTGATGCTTTGGAGCTTGTTGGAGTTGAGATGAAGCCTGAGCAGGTTCTGCAGACCGGAAAAAGCATTGGACGAGATTGTGTTGATTTGATTATGATTAATATAAAGTTCTTGTAGATTACTTAAATCCTGAAGACAAAAGTCGGGCATTTCAGTAATCTGGTTCTCCTCTAGGTGAAGGGTGGTTAGCTGTGACATATTGATAAGGCCAACATCTCGTATGCTACTGAAGTTGTTCTGTGAAAGATCGAGCTCTGTGAGGTTGAAGAGTTGCTCGAGTTCCTCACTGGTCCGCGCAATGTAGTTGCTTTGAAGAAGGAGAACCTGGGTGTCGCTGGACAGGTTCCCCGGAATGCGAGTTAACCGAAGATCATTACAGTCCACAGTAATAGCTTCCCTGTAAGTAGACTGAGGAGTGAACCAAGGTCGGATCTCACACACACACAATTGTGGACACTCGTTGGTCTGGCCATAAGAATCTGCCAATGCAACAATGAGTCCAGAAAATAATTGTCCCAAAAGACATAAATTGAATTGCAGTTTAGCCATGGTGGGGAGGGATAGGAGGGGCAGTCCACTTGAAAAGTTGGTGTGTCACGATCATGAACCACAATTTCAGGAGGTGAGGCAGTTTTGTGGGATTCAGTTTAGGCGAAGTCCAGCAATCCTCAAGAAGCAGTAGAACCTGGAACATAAAAAGGTAAAACCGTGATTAAAACAATACAAACTCAATTTGTGTTGTAATTTTTGTAGTCTTTAACCTTTGTCAAAACCCACACATTATTCTTCCTCCCTGGCTACGGTTGCTAAGAAACAACCTGGGGAAACGTGTACAAGCGTGTGAAATGATTGCATATGAACAAATCTGCTACTGCTCAAAAAGTATTTTCTCAAATTAAAAAACAGAACATTTTCTATTTACCTTATTTGTTCTAGTCACAATTTTACATTTAACACTTTTATTCCCCCCACCCCCCAAATGGGTCTGAGAGAAAGAAGGGCATGCAGCAAATTGTCAGAGCTGGATTCAAACTCATAATTTAACTCACAAAATAGAACATTAAAAAAATCTTATTGCAATAACTATAGTTTTAATAACAGTTTAGTGAGCTTTCCTTGTTAAGTGAGTGCTGTGCAATATTAACAGTTCTGATGAAAATGCATGATCAGCAGCTCATCAAAACAACAGACTCCACTGAGGGCTTTCACCAACACACAGGCCCATAAGGACTAAATCATTTATTTTTGTGAAGTCCATTATCCATGCTGAGAGAACAGAAAAAACTTGACAATATTCTGTTTCCAAAAATAGCAGTACTGTATCTATGCAATAGTTACTACTGGCATCCTAATTTTTTTTCATGCCGCTTTTGGCACACCCTACACAGCAACACTGAAGACATCCTATTACTCAAGTGAATCTATTTACTGAAAGAAGCACTTATCTGAAACCATATGCTTGCACCTTGTTGGCATGAACCTGTCCACCACAGAGCTCTAATGGTCAACACCAGCTTAAGAAGATAGTGTCTAAGAGGCTTTCAAACAAGGGAGCTGACTAATTCATGTGAAGTCAAACTGCCTGGCAACAGTGTCAGGGAGACAGTGAGCTGAGCGGGTGCTTGTCCTATACAGGGGATTCCCTTATGAGCCTGGGTGGAGCTCTGGCTGGACTGTCTCTAAGCTGAAGTGGGGTATATTGTGAAGCATTTGTGCGCGGTGGGATTAGCGCATGGATATCCTGGAGTGCAGATTAGCTGAAAGGAGTGCTTTCATACCCACCCAGAGAACGAAAACAGGTCACTCAGTACTTTAATTAAAATCAGGGCATCAGTGGTATCTAAGGCTACACTGTACAGAAATGAAGCACTATAATGTACTGCTAATCTTATTACTCAAATGAAGAGGGGATTGGAGCAAAGCCTAAAGAGCCAGTCATAATATGTTTACCAATACTCTCATAGTATCAAGGACATGTCACTGTCCAGTAAACATGTTGATCAAGATAATCGGGCCAACACTAGGCATTCACACATACATGCAATCATTCTTAAAATTGTGAGGTGTATCAAAATAGGCCTGTTGCTTGGAGGTATGTCCAAACTGGGGTCTTTCTATGACTTAATGTAGTAAGTCAAGTCAGTAAATATAATGTTTTCATAACCCTATCAGTATTAATTTTACATTGATACTCAGAGCAACACATCGCTGTGTAGCTTTATAGGCCTAGTCTGTGTTGTGTACATTGATTAAAAATTGGGTTAATCTTCAATCCTTTATCATAACCCCCTTTTTAAATTAAGTCTGTTGTTTTCATGATCGTTTTTTGATATCGTCCTGAAATAATACCACAAGACTAAGAATATCAGAGTTTACATCCTGTTCTTTCTTTTTACGGTCTGCTGGGACATCCCGACACAAGCTACATGACCACTGTGAACTGTGCAAAACACACAGCAGGTGCAAGGGATTCACAACAAAACACCAAAAACAACTTGTCAGGAAGTGGAAAGAGCTAAAGCTTTGGACATCTGTGGAAAATGTAACAGCTGCACATGTCCATAGCTGACCTGAATAAATGTAAATTTACACCGTGATATTCACATTTTGGTAAAACATGCACTTATTCTCAGTAATTCTGAGCTATAATTTGTGGTACATCTGATAAAGACAGGTAACAATGATTCACTCATTTACCTTGCAGGAAACTGGAGTATCAGAGGGAAACCACTGATTACACAAACTCTATTAGAGTGCCTGCTTGAAATTAAAAAAAAAAAAAGAGTGTAGGCCTATCAAATATCTGCTAGGGCACTCTCATATCCATTCACTAAGTATTTTCGACTAGAGTCACTAATTCATCCAACACAATACAATGAAACACATGGAAATCACAATTAGCTGTTGGAAATCTGAATTCAGTTATTTGCTGCTAAAAAGATTTAAATGTACACAAGTTAGACTGCACAATATCCTTCCGTGTTTCAGTTTTAATTGTATAGAATGTTAAACAGAGTACAAGCAAATGTTAATGGCTGCAGCTTTTAAAAGTGCATTCCTCTTAGAAGCATCAACCCACTAGCGTCCTTTGTTTTTGCTCCTGATCCTATTCATCTGCACTGGTGAAATAAGTAAGTAAAATGAAGGAAGATCAAATTACACAACAATTCAGATAAAGAAGTTCATTTGCAAAAATGTATGGAATAAAACAGGCCATAAATGATTGGAAATAAGCTCTTATATGTTTGCTTATTCCCTTTATTATTATTTTTTACTTTACCAACTACAGTTGACACCACAATTACCAAAAGTACTCACAGAGGACATGAATAACGTTGTCCTGTCCAGAGCACATGAATCCTGGTTAACCTCAGTGTCTTAATGGCAGCTTACAGCTTTTGTCCTGTAATGTGTGTGTAAATATTGATTAAAGCAGTAAAATAGTGGCAGCTGGTGGTGGTTCTGGTGTTTGCACAACCCACTCATCATTCAAGAAACAAGTAACTTGGAAAATAATTAGGCTACATGGAACACAGGTAAAGAGTTTTTATATTTCATTGACTTTGCAGTGCGGGAACTACTTGACTTAACTGCATATTATATGTAGTTCCTACACTCAAGCCTCCAGTTAATGGAGAGTAATTTCCGTGGAAAATAGTGTGTGTAAAAGTTAGATAATGTCCATGCCTAATGGGTGCAATTAAGGACTTAATAGTCACTATGTCATAGCAGTGTATGTCATAATAACACATAGGTCTAGACCAACAATGACTAGAGATTTAATAACCAAGCACAAATTTTTTTAAATGGCATAAACCGGCATCTAGCTACGATCTGAGATTCAACATACAGTGCGCTATCTGACTTTGACAGTTTGTCAAAAATCACTTTCTTTTGCCTTGATTGGACACTCTTTAAACCTCAATGAAAGATCACAAGCTTTATTTCCAGCAGAATTTGTACTGAGATTTTCTCTGAATTCACTTACAACAGGGGGCTACAATACTAAAACAAATGTGTGCTGGATTCTTTACACTGAGAAATAGACCAAAAATGAAACGTCAAGACACAAGCATAGCCTAGAGATATTTACATGTTATGTTTGTCTAATATTTACACAAAATATATATAGGCGTACCTAATACTGTCTTATAAATCCAGTTCATTCTTCAGTTACACCAGGGAGAGGCAATATTTATATATATATATATATATATATATATATTTCAATATTTTAGCACTATCCTGATAACGATAATCAGAAGATATTTGGGTAATTGTACAGAAAGTTGCAAAAATGTGTCCTTTGTGTAACATGGTGGTTAGCACGATTAGAGCTCTCACCTCACAGGAGCAGAGTGACTCCCAGTTTTTCAATGTGTGTGTATAATATATATATATATATATATATATATATATATATATATATATATAATATATATATATATATATATATATATATATATATATATATATATAAATTATAGAGATAGTAGTTGAATGGGATAAATATGCAAAAAGTCCCATGCCAAAGTGTAGAAATACCCGTTTGGAAGTTTACAATTTAAGTTTATAAATATAAGCTTTCCATTTGGAAATATTTAAATAATAAGTTAAATTGTTGATTTACTTTCCCTTGTATGACTGATATGTTTGCAAATGTATGATATACAATTAAACACAAATCCCATTAAAAATGCGTGACTGGTCTGCTCTTCTGCCTTGAGCTAAGCCCCTCCCTGTCTCTTCTCCCTGGGGACTGGAAGCTGATCCTGGGGGTGTTTTTCTGATGCTGGGGGTGTTTTTCTTATGGCTGCCGTCTGTCTATACCCAACACCTGCCGACCCACCCACTGCTCCAAGGCACAATTAAGAAAACTTTTCTACTGTGTTGTGACAATGTTGGGCATTCAGTTTATTTGTAAGTCTGTGGGGAATTGAGAAGATTAAGATGGGCAAAATTTCCCAAAGAATTAAGATATATATTATTCTCTTACTTTTGATGATCAGGATTTCTGATCAATTTTATTTTGCCTTATTAAAACAAATAAAAATGTGATTTATTGCACAGCCCTGAAAGAAAATAGATCAATCATCTTGCCTCTGCAAGCATCCTCTACATTAGTAGAATTTTTTGTTGATAATAGTCTAATCCACAACATAAGATTAAAACTGCAGTGCCGTTCGTTGTCGAGTGGATAGCACATATGCCTGCCGTGTGGTGTAGGCTACAGCGTTGTGAGTTTGATTACACCTCCAACCATTTGCTGCTTATCATTCCCCGCTCTTATCCCCTTTTCATGCAGCACTTGCCTGTTGAATAAAGCCTACGGGCGAAAAAATCCTTTAAAAAAAAGATTAAAACTGCTTTTTGTTTTTATTTTACTACGTTGTATTTATAAAATAAGATAACTTTTATCACAAATGAGAGAAGGAAAAATGGCATCTGTACTCTCTATAAAAGAGCTGCATTTTATATTTGTCTCACTAGTGGTGTTATGTGTTTGAAGCCTAAAGTGTGTGCTCAAATACCATGATCTATTCTTCCGATTTTTGAAAAGTCATTGTATTCTGAATACCACCATCTATGGTGTATACCACCATCACCATACTCAAAAAATAATACGTATTTTTTGCTACATGTATTTAGTTACTTTCCAACACTCTGTGTAAAATATGAAAAACCTCTCAATATTGAAAAAAGAAAAACAATCAATGGAAAAAGCACCAGTACAACGCACCAAAACAAAACTTTACAGTTCAAATGTGATCTAATTTCATGTGTTGATAATCAAATAAAGAACATTTTTCCTCTTACTTGAGTACACAGGGTTGTGCTGAGAACAACAGCTGGACTTTCAACAAGCTGCGGGATATCATTTGAGAATTGTTTATTTATGCTCAGACATTAGTGTAGATTGTTGCATGTGACAGTCAGTGGGGTTTGTGGGTCAGTGTGAGCTGCTGATTCAGCATAGTCTTTTACATGACCCAGGGCTCCTCGGCAGAGCGCATGTCAGTGTACTTGTGCTTGAATACAATCAAAGTCCATAAATCAAAATGAAATTCACAGAATCAGTGATATGACTTAATGCTGTACTTTTACACAAATAGCATTTCAAGTGATGTTTGGAAAATCTATAGTATGAGATCAGACCAGACAATAGTGCTGATCACATCCCTGATGAGAAATGCATTGCCAATATTGAAACAGCATAAGTCACATTATTTTATTAATTTAATGGCTGCCAAAAAGAGAATTTCCCAAGGGGCTCTGCAGGCTCTGACTTTGCAAATAAAACGCCAATGTGATTCCCATCAACCCATTGATACCAACTCCTCTCTGAGCAAGCACATTATCAGTGCAAAAAGTCTGTCCAAAGTTGCCATGAGCAGCAGGCGCCATCACAGAAGCGCAACAGCTGCAGCAACAGAGGCAGCGCGTCCGCATAGACCACAATGGACCCCCTGCCACCAACACAACAAACCACGGCTTCTCCTGGAGACGCAGCGCTGCCCTCACAGCACCGGGCCACACAGACATCTGCCCACATACTTAGACATTAATATGCAAATCACATTTAGACAAGGTTCCTCCATCCTCCAAACCTCCGGCCTCTGCTGAAGCGCTGCAGAAGCACATCAAAGTTAAGTTTGAGCGGAAGATGCTTTGACGCATTGGGTGAGACACACACGAAGAAGAAGCCAAAACAGATTCCTCTGTGAGACCAGACGAGACTCGTGCTCATGCCCTTGGATACGTCTGCAAATGTGTCCATGCTTGTAATAAAATTGGCTGCTAACGTGAAAATGGCTTGTAGGCTATACGTATTTCCACTGCCCAGTAAAGAGGTCTGCAATTTACAGGTTAGGTTTGATATGAGTGCATTTAATCACAAACAAATCTCTAATGATTTTATACAGCAACTAAGGCCAATGCCCCTCTAGCTTATAAAATGCGTAAAACGTTTAACCAAACAGAATCCCATGGAGTTATGTTTCCACCGATATCTAAAATCAAATGACTTGTATTGAATCCAAATAAACAATGTCATCACAATTGTTTCTATAACGCCTATCCAAAGGTTTGATGTAGCCTATGTAAAGACAATTAAGGCTATACGTGGAATTGGTATTGCTCTCACCTTGTTGGGGTTCCACTGTGTCTATACGCCTTTACCCAAACACACGACTCCTTTAGATTTGATGAATATTCCCGTGGTGAGGTTCACGTCGAAGCTTGTTTACAGAGACGGGTGACTGCTGCTTTGTCCGCACACGGAGCGGCATGGTGCGCTTTTACGCGAATATATCCCCCCTTCTCTCTTGCGTATCGCGCACCTCGGACACCACCGCTGCTGATGGCGGTCCTACTGTGTTGATGCAGACGAAGTACCAGCAGAAGAAGCATCAGAACACCTGGCGCTGAGGGGGGGACTGTCAGCTGATCCCGAGGCAGGCGATTGGCTGAGCGCGCCTGTCTGTCACCGCCGGGCACGCCACCACAAGTGCCATCTGCTCCGGCTCGGCTTCTTGTTTGTGATGAGAACAAAGGAGGGAGCGAAGCGGGCTGCTGGCCGGGGTGAGAGAGGGGGTTGTAAGGGGAGGCAGGGGAGGGTTGGGTGGCACATGGCACACAAAAACCCACCCTCTTCTCGCCTGTGGCTAAAGCGAAACAGGCTATACCTTTGTGTGCGCATCACTGGATTTGCTGAGACAGATTTGTTGTTTTTTTTACTTAGTTGCCTGATGTTTTTGTTGTTAGCACTCTCATTTGTTTCTTTGACTGTGCACACTAATGTCTCTTTTAAACAGAAATGTAGATGCTCTAATGTTTGCCCACTGCAGCTTTGGTTTGAATATCACAATTGACTTGAGCCTAGTCTCATTTTACAAGCACATGCATGCAAAAAACTCGAGCCGGACTTTGAAGCAGCAGGATCACATGACCACATTAAAGCCCCATTAGCATATCCCTTAGCACTATATCAGTTAAGCTGCAATACAAAGTAAAGATAGCCACCATTTGCCTTGATGAGATATACTGAATCATGATAATGCCCAGAGCTTTATCCTTCTGCAATAAAAAGTAAAAAATGTTAACATATTTTGAGAAAAACCAATAACTGCAGACAATGTATTTATAAATCGAACGCAATCTCCATTTAAATTTCTAATACAACATTTTATACAGCATTGGGGAAAAGGTACTTGTGAGGCTTATGAAGCTGTTTTGAAGACTGGCATTTTGATTTGCACGCAGCTCTCAGCACTCAGTTACAAGAAGATAAACAGGGCTCCTAAAGTAAACAATCTTTTGACAAAGATTTTGACTTTAAAGTATGTTTTATTTTGTATATATATAAAATGAGTGCTGTGATGTAAAGCCCCCGTGGAAACATCAAGTAAGATGCCAGAGCAACTGCTTATTTATTTTGTCATCACAGATTGCATTTATAATCACAGCTATTTCACCCACTATCAAAAGCTACATGTAACTTTAAATGATTGATGATCGAGTAAGATCCAAATGCAATACACGAGGAGGAAGAGCTCAGGTGAAGTCTGCCGTAGTCATACATTGTACTATTTTAATTTTCCTATGTCTGTGGGTTTTTAAAGTTTAAATAGTTTCTTGTGACGTGTGAACTGCTCACTTCAGCACCATGGACAGCACTCTCACACACTGCTTCTCTGTACATTCATTTGTTTTGCATGTAGTTGTGATAAGTTGCTTAAGTGTTGTTTTGATTTGTTATATTTTTAAGAAGACTTTGTAGCCACAGGAGCAGCCTTTTTTCTGTTGCAGAGGGTTGAAATGAAGTGAATTTCAGCTGATTCCAATATCCACTGAAACAATTTACTTCCATTAGAAATAGTTTCACTTGGTAATTTTGCATCTCGTCTAAGTTATGCCTGTGAATGACTTACTATATGTACAGTATTGTGCTTGTATGAAATTATGGCTATTTTTTGACACTAAGTTTATATTGACTGATATCAGCTTAGTGTAATAGTCCTACCCTGACTTCATATTAATATAGGTCATAAACTGCCAAGAAAGACTAAACAAAAATTATACCTTTAATCATCTGTGAAAAGAGAAAGAATCAGTTATTTTTACATTTTACTGCTACCTCCATGATGGCTGAATAGGTAAATAATTATTGTTGTAGTCAATTTGAATCTGTTGTAAATAACAGCGCTCTCCTCCAACACAGCTCGCACAAGATACTGTATTGCCAATGATGTATTTAAAATATTGAGAGCTCCCATTGATTTCCTGTGTTAACTGGTGCAATAAACACTGTGGTCTCAGGGGGCACAGCTTTGCTTTAAATCCTGCATCCAACAACTACAGTGGGGGAAAAAAACATGGCATTTGTACAGGATAGCATGGAATTGGCAGAGGCACATACAAGGTAGTGTCTAATTGAAGGGACAGTGTGAAGTGGTCGTGAGGAGGTGGTGTGAATGTGATTGAAGGACCAAAGAGGGAGAGGCCAGAGCTGATGCGTAGTGGCATTTTGCTGGCAAGTTTATGGAAGGTCAAACTGTAAGAACAACAGGCCAGATAAGTCATAGATCAGATACTATGTGTGTGTGACGGTAATATCCTATAATTAGTATATAGAAAATGTTTTATGTTTCCCTTAATGATGTGATAAAGATCATTTTGTTTTATGTCATTGCTACATTAGATTTACGTGTAAATCTATAAGATAAACAGACTAAGTACAGGGGTCCCCAACCAACTCTTTTACAATGTGTCATTATTTTTGTTTAGTAGTGTTTTGCTATGTCCCTATATTGTGTGTTTTAACATGAAAATATAGATTGAACAATTAATCTAATAGACAGCAAACATAAGTAAGGTATTTTAAAAGTTATTGAAGGGTTTACGCACATTTTACTCTCTGGTCCCTGGAAAAAAATCTTGTGATTGTAACCGGTCCTTGGTGATTGCTGGGACTAGTGCATATTCTTGCTCATTTAAATAACCTGTGGAGGTGGCATTGGATCCTGGTAACATTCTTATAGTACCTTGAACAAATCTTAAAACATTTGTTGTTGAATACTACATTTATCAATAAACATTTGTACTGCTGTCATAATGTCGCTTAAATAATGAAGTATAGAAATTAGTTGATCTATTATATTATAATGATGCCTGTTTTTAAAAAGTGTCAGTAAAGTGAATGGCTTGGTGGAAACAGAAAACAGGGATAAGGCTTTAAGGACATTCAATTATATAAACAATGCAACTGTGGTGTGGACTGACTTTGTTGTTCCTGTAGATACATTTGGCCTCAACACAGAGAGGTCCCACAATGGTCAGATAATACAAGCCAGGACTTTGCCTCCAGATATTACACACAGATTGCAGATTGCACACGTTTAAGTTTTTTGACATCTCTGTTAGAAAGACCAATATTTTTTTTCCATCAGAATTCTCATATTCCTAGTTACTGAACCAAAAAGCTTTGATGATGAATTTCATTGGCCTAAGTTAATGATCTATTTCCCTGCTTGTGTGGCATGTTTCTGCCTCTACTCCCATCTGTTTTATGTAACCAACCTCTGATCTCTCTGATCTCTCAGTTTTCTCTTACAAACGGCTCACATTTATAGGATATAAGGAAAATGTGGACAATAGTGGGAACGTCACAGTGTAGCGCAGCATATTGTAATAGGTTAATGAAAATATCATTGATTGCTTGATGGTAATGTGTACTTTTACTCATATTTGATTGCTTTATAATTGTTCATTTCGTCAAGTGAAGCTACTATGGATAATGAATTGTGATACATTTTCATTCTATTAATAACTAATTACAAGGTTAAGTTAAGTAGATTTTTGGGTATTTGTACTTAGATTTTTTTGTATATGTTCTTGTACCTATTGTTGTTGTTGTGTTACTTTTAATGGCGGTTGGCAGCCAACTGAAAAGGTGCATTTACAGGTGGCGGTAAATCTTCAAAGTATATGTGTTTTATGCTATTTACTGTAAAATAAAAAAGGGAGCGAAAAAGAGAGAAAGAAAGAAAGAAAGAAAGAGAAAACAGAAAGAGAAAGAGAGAAAAATTTAGTATAATTCTAGCCATGTAATTGTAATGAGGTACATTTAAACTCAGACTTACTGAGTACATCACAAATCCCAATAATCCCAAAGCAGCCTCATCACTGTCCAAACCCACAAACACATAACAGCACTGCATTTCCTGCACTGATTGAACAGAGCTTGGAGAATTGGATAGGCATTCAGCATTAAACAAAAATATATATAAATATATATATATATATATATATATATATATATATATATTTTTTTTTGTCTTCTTATTTTGGACTTTGGATGCCTTCATTTTCTTTTCTTTGGATGTACTTGTTATATTTATATTTATTTAATTCAATAATCACATTCCTTTTCTTGTTCTTGTTGTTTAATGTTTTTAAATTATTATTTTTCTTTAATGAAAATTGATCAATTTTGACCACACTGACCTTGTTTTGCACAGGGACACGGACAATAACAGTAGAGTTTGGAATGAAAAGGTCAGAGGTGCAAGAGCTTAAGTCAGCTGACGGTTACTAAGCTAACTGTGGTTGCCGGGCAGATTTAGGAATGACTAGTCTGCTTACTTCTCACTTTGTGCTTTTTCCACGTCGTTCCCACCTTTCCTCCTCATGTCACAGCTTCAGGAGGTGTTTCATTACTGTCATTTTCTTCACAATCCCAGCATTAAGACACGCATATGCACCCACATTTTGAGATGAGATTTTTAGTTTATGTTTTTATCGTAAGATTCTGTTCACATTTGAAACATTTGGCAAAAGACTGAAATATGAACTGTTAAACTATTTTTAAAAAAGCATGCATTTTAGAATATATTTGCAGAGGTCCATACAGTTTTTAAGCAAGTTGCAGAGAAAATTTGGTAATTGTGTCCATTTCAGTTGTGATTTTGATTCGATTGCAGCCCTAGCCAGTATAAAAAGCATATTATTTCAGTATCTGCTTACACCTCTGGGCCGTATGAATAAGCAAACATGCCGTAAGAGTCTTTCTTTGTACTTTGCCAATGGTACGGCAGTGACACGTGGAATAGTCCCTATCCCGGGGCGATAGCTCAGCTTTTACACTGCAAAAAACTTGATTTTACACCACAACATGCACAAGAAGTCTTTAAATATTTATAGCATCTGCCTGGTAACCAAACAAGAACTCTCAGAGGAATGTTTCAGGCACGAAGCAGCGAGACGCGGCCCACTTGAGACAGAGGTCAGCTGCTCAGTCAACTGGATGAATCCTGGAAAATCAGTTCAGCCCATTCATTTTCCAAAGTCACTCACCAATTCAAAAATTGTATTCAGTGTACAGGTTAAAGGAAGGTGATGTTACCGTTCTGCTGCAAAGGTAGTGACGAGAAGAGCCAGTAAGTAAATCTGAGTGCGGCAACAAAGAAAGGTATTTTGTAGAGCCAGAAATTATGATTCTTAGTTGGTTATATAGAGGACATTAGGTTTTGTTGAAAATAGTTTATTCTGTTTTAAATGCTGAGAAGTTGTCCCTTTCGGTAAAATTATATATTGTGTCTTTATCATAATAGGATTGTGTTACCACCATTGAGTTCTTTACATAAAAGAATAATTTGCCAGTGGGGGAAAGTAACAAAGTACAAAAGTAGAAGTACTGTGCTTAAGTAAAAGTTTCTTTACTTATTTTTACTCCGTTACATTTGAGAGCCGTTACTGTATCTGTACTTTCTACTTCACGACATTTTTGACCTAGAAAGTACTTTTCATATGATTTGAGGGGTTATCTGTGCACATTTATGGTGACATCCTGACTAAAAGTTTTGAGTTCAAGCCCCAGCTTTGAGAAAATAAATAAATAAATAAATACATAAATAAATACTTACAAAAAAATGTTCAGATTATTCATCAAAATAACCATTTTGAACCACTGTTCTCAAAATCTGTGTGAAATACGTTTTACTTTTCAGGACAGGTAATTGAAACAAATTTTACTTGGGAAGATTTTTTATCTCTTACACTTTTAATTTACTTTTTTTTTGCTCCAGTACTTATATTGAAGTAACGCAAGTGAAGTGATAAAGATACCTTGAACCTTGAACCATTATTGCAGATGCCCTTTAAACCATTCAATACTTGTATACAACCATAAACCACTTTCTTAAAAATATAAAGGACTTGGATGTTAACATGGCTATTATAGCACAATTTAAGTAAAACCAGACAAAGTGCTTGCTGTTCTCCCCTCTCTCGCTTTTCCTGAGTATGCTGCGAACTGAAGAAACTCTAAAAGCCTGCTACACGTTTATTTTTAGATAAAAGCAATATTGTGCTGTTAAGTATTTGGAAATGTTGTAAATGCCACGGTGCAGCAGTGATTACACCTCATGCAATGAAGCTGCTCATTTCGACACACTGAGGGAGACATTTGTAAAAGAGGATTGTGGATGTTCACCCCTCCTCAAACCCACCTTCAGCAGCCTCCACTGACTGGCTCTTCAGACATAAAGCGCTTAATGGCTGACCCTCTGAGGATCACCAAAAGAATGGGCGCACCCCTGAGCAGTCTGGTGGTTAACAGCATGACAATCTACAAAAGTCCTGCAAATGGCCCAAAGCCAAACTGTCATTAAATGATTGATGGTTGTGTAACCTGAAGATTCTAAGGAGAAAAAAAAGTAAGATTATGTGAAGTAGAAGTTTTAATACATATATAAATTCCTTTAAAAATTGTCAATCAAACAGTTCCTTAAAGCTGGGTTGCCTGATTTTCACACCCTGAAACTGGTAGTAGGTTTTTAAATCTCTGTAACTCATTGTTAATATTAACAAGCACTAATGTTCTGCCGGTGTGTGGCTTACAACGCGGTTAAACTGTTAAACTGGGGTTGACCACCCAAGGGCAGCCCACCCAAGGGCAGCCCACCCAAGGGCAGCCAATCAGCGCTTGGCTTTCAGCTCTAACTTCCTGGTTTGCAAGGAATTATTTTGACAATTTGACAACTTTATGATTAGAAGCAGACCACGAGTGGTCTCATTTTTGTCCTAAAGTACTGCTTTCACAAGTTATGTTTTGGTGGAAAAACACAAAACAAAAAGATCGGGACCAGCTTTACTTTTCCTTCTTGGGTTTGAACTGCTACGACATTTGCAATACATTGTGCAAACTATATTATTTTACATTTTTAAATTGATAGTAAGATTTAATTTGGGAAGAAAATAAAAAAAACATCAACAAAACCAATCTATATAATGAATGAACAGCATGGACTGAGTCTTGAATTGGGTAAAGTCTGAAGACACTATATTTAGACTGGATCTATGGGTTTATGATATATTTTTGTGTGTAAATGTATGTAACTGCACCGTTCTTCAAGAGAAGTCTCTCCTTTTACAATTCAAGCAAACTATAAACCTAACGGGCAAACGCAGCTGTTAAAGTCAAACTTAGAATAGATTTAAAAAAGACTGTGTTTCTTGTCATGGCTTTTTACTTTACACCAAATCATTTGTGGCAGTATTTCTGCCAAATGAAAGAAATGTTTGTGTTTAGGTCAAGGCCCCTCAAGTTGCCTGTTGGATGGCTTTAATTACATTTCACTGTGACAAATTGATTTATCACGTAACAATACAGTCGCTTTTCAGTATGAATGCAGACCTGGGGTGGAATAAGAATGAGATGTGCATTTACTTTGGGTCACAATGGGCGTCAGGAAAGCAGATGAGTTGGCAGTGTTTAAGCTGAGGGAGGGATTTGTAGCTCGCACTGTGGCTCTACATAAATCCTCCCCTTTGTGACCAACAAGTGGAACTGGAGCTGTGTATATGATCTGAGAGGAGTCATTTTACTGCAAAAATATTAGCAATAGCCAGAGAAGGGTAGTTGCATTTACTCAAACTCATTAGTTTTAAAAAACCTTTTGAAGAAATTATATTTTTCTGAGTTGTTTTTTGACACCATACTCCTACAGCTGCTGGACATGTTTAATATATTTAAAAAGCTGTAACCCACTTATTTTCAGTCAAATCCACACATTCATGGATGAATCAGGCTCAGATTGTGCTCCAAAACAACAAATAAAAAACTTACTCTAAAATGAAAAATAAAACTGTAATAAGACTTTTATATGGGTTCCGCCTGGACTTTTAAAGAATTTATTACAAGTTCCTAAAACTCTGAATTGTCAAAAACCCACAAATACCCAAACTGGTGTCAATCCGACTATCCCTCCAGACACCAGCTTTACTGCTATTTATATTTACCCAAAAACTCTATGCAGAGTTTAAAATATATATTCCTCTGTGCAGAGCTTGATCATAATTATAATTGGAGTAAATCAGACATCAGTGGCCAAAACTACAGGGATTCAGCTTTGGAAAGAGTCCAGCCAATTGTTTGTCCACCAAATGATTCAAGAACCACTTTGAAATTGGATTTATTTTAGTAAAAATAGGCCCTCATGGTAAGGGGTTAACTTCAAATTATAAATCAGATGTTACATCCATATTTTACTCTTACTTGACCATAGTTTCCATTTTATTTAATTTTTTACTCAAGTAAGTAATTTCTTGGACCAATACCGTTTTGAAGTAACTTTACCCTTACTTAAGTAAATTTTTTGACACTGATATTAGCTAAACTAAATTAGTATATGACAAAACAGTACAGGACAAAATAATTTCACATGAAAAGGTAAAATTATCTTATAGAAGTCTGCAAATCCCTCCTAAAGATGTATCCCACTTTTGACAGGCGCAATCTGAATCAGAATCCATTCGGGGAAGATTTTTTTTTTTTTTTTTTATAAATAGAAACATCTTACTCACTCTCTCCCTTCGCTCTCCCTCAGCGCGGCAGCAGATGGAGCGTCAGTCATCCATATGCATGAGGCCAGCCTTTCACCTTGACCCCTGCTAAAGGATTGTGACCTTGGACTCAATGGAAAGAAAATGGGAGCAGTCCAAGGCAAGCGCTGGTGAAATTTTGAGCATTAGTGCCCACAGATGGGGAGAGTGGAAGACTTTAGACTTTGAGTATTTTGAGTGACGTTGGAAGCAGTGAAGGAATCATTCTCTCGACACCTGCTGACTTGCAATTGAATTATGCGAGCTGATGGATGATGGGGGAGGATGCCACAACACAAAGATGCCTCTGTGTCTGAGCAGACAGCCTTTAAAGGAGCAGAAGAGAGGCAAGCGACAGAGCTGAATGTTGCTTTGTAAAAACATGGAGATTTCTGGAGTAAATAAGCTTCACAAGTTTAAAAAAGAATGCAACCGAAAAAAAACAATTATTCTCTCATTGTGCAAAAGACTTAGGGCGTACCGTAAATATAATACAGAGAAAAAACTATACATCCATCAATAAAAACATAAAAAAAAATATAAATACATATTTTGAAACATGATTTGATGAAAAATGTCTTTGCATTAAAGTTATACAAACATAAACCTAACTAGTGTTGGGCAATTCATATATATATTTTGTATCTTTATTCATGGATTCAGTCGTGTGACTTTTATGTTGTCGTCTTCATTTTGAGAATGTCACTGTATGTCGCAGCCTATTTCTGCTATTTAGAATTAAAAAAATGAAAAAGATACTTCAAGAAAATGTTTTTTCGGGTTTTGATTTCAACTGCAGGTGAGTCACACCATATACACATAGCAAGGATTTGCCACAGCAAACTTTTGCAGACATTTACATCTAAAGCTTCCTCGTCCACAGCCTCTTTCTGCCCCTCAAAGCATTCAATCCGAGCAATGAACCTTGTTTCCATGTGGATGACTGTTTGATCCTGAATTTAGGCAAACATGAAAAATGTCTGCAAGTATTTATTAGCATAGCCTTGCAATTAATGTGGCTGTTAAATGTGTACTGAATCTAGCTAACTACCTGAAACAAAGTGGGTATTTGGGGATGTTATAGAAGAATAATCCTTTCTTTTGACACTTATGGCCCAGCCCACGGTGCAACAAAACAGCTTCCACCCTTAGGATTGCAGTAGCAATGAGAGTGTCACATGAGTTCTGACCCATGAATACTGTCTTGAAGAAGTAAATTCAGTGTGATTCAGTGTGTGTTCTTTGTTGTGTAGCTGTAAAAAAACTGTGTGAGGGACTATCAGGTATGGAGTAGACTGACTAGTCGCACTGCTATGCCCTGCTGCCGATATTTGCCTTCAAAATCTCCTGTTTACCCACAAACAGAGGAACAAAATGCTGTAAGAGATGAGTGTACATGGAAAAGGCATGCAAGGTAATGCTTCGGGAGCTAAACAATAAAAAACTGAGGATTATAACCTCGGCGGAAAATCCCCCAAAAGCTAATGATGCTAATGCTAGCCAAATCCCTTCCCCAGCGGGACTCCCCAAGTAGGGTGACCAGACATCCCTATTTACCCGGGACAGACCAAATTTTTGCCACGTGCCCTGTGCCCCTTGTCCCAGCAGAGGAATCCAAAACCACTGATTTGTGTGACATCTCCTGGGCCTGGGAAGACAAGAAGCTGATAAACAAAACAAAAATTCATACAAAATCAGCCATACAAAGCTAAAAAAAAAATGTTGGATGCTGAACAAGCTTTTGATTCGATCAGCTTGCCAACTTATTTATAAAAAAAATACTGGTTCTCTTTACGATGGTGCAACAATAGCAATGAAGAATTTAAATCAACAGTCACCTGACAGACCCACTGACTCAGAAGAAAAGAGGGGTGTACCTTGTCAATTGATGGTATGGGCACAAAATTGCCTGCCAGAGATGATGTTCTATTATACTTGACCAAATCAGAAATTTCCATACCCAATGTGATGCATTTTCTTCCAAAAAATTTGTCCTATGTCTGGATACAAATTAAATGTATAAAAAAAAAAAAAAATCTGAAATTCTGTCTTTCTGGCCACCCCTTTTGAGCGTCAGAAAGACCCATCCATTTAAATGGCAAACAGAAATCTCTTAGGTATGTTTAGGTGTGATCATCTATAAAGATCTATCAACAAAATCCTCTTTTTACTACAAGATAAAAACCTTTCTATTTCAAAAACTCTACAATCATCAAAAGAAAGTGGAGGTTGGGGTTTACCTTGTTGAAAAATGACTTTATTTCAGCTCAAAGCAATAAAAAATATGATGGTCAATGGAAAAATGAGTGGTGTTGGGTTCCAGATGCCTGTTGCTGACAGATGATAAACAGTTGAGTCATTTGGAGGAAGTGCAGAACTCTTGGGTAAAATCTGTGCTTACGACCTGGAATGAAACAATCAAAACGTATAACCTAAACAAAGATGTTAACATCTTAAACTGGTATGCATATGATCAAAGTTTTGCACCTAACAGTACAGATTTGAGATTTAAAGTCAGGATAGCAAAAGGTATAAAGGTTTTTTCTACCAGACTGTTAAAGAAAATCTCTTGAAGAGCATTGATATGTTGAAAAAAATCCTTTGACTTGGGAGAAACCGGACTTTTATAGGTATTTACAAATGAGGGATTACCAAGATATCCAAGAAACGACCTCTATACCTTTGATTTGAATATTTATCAAAACCTATAAATCAGAACTCTCAAAGGGAAGAAAATCAAAATTTATATAAATGTATTAACAATTTGGACAACAACGCTACTAATTATAGTATTATTAATTTGACTCAGTGTGGCACGATTTTTCATAACACCATGTCAAAGTGCCCATTATTCACAAGGAAATGCTAACTGTTGGAGTAACTGTGGTTGCCATGAGGTAAACCATTTTCATGTGTTCTGGGACTGTCCTGTTGCTCAGAAACATTGGCCTGAAATCAATAAAAAGCTACAGAATATTTTCGACATTGCCATGCTATTTGATTTCAGAGCTATGTATTTGGGCCTTAAAACCCCTGCCATGGACACAATAAACAGTTACCTCTGGAGCATCCTCCTGGCAGCACTGAAAAAGACCCTCAGAAAAACATTTATGACAAAAATTGCACCGACAATCAAGTCACTGGCCGACATTATATTGGACATTCACTAAATGGGCTAAAAAAAAAAGTCAGATTCAGACTTGATTTGAAAATGGACAAATTCTAAAGACGATGGACTAAATGAGACAATTGTTTCATTGTGTTCTTTTTTACCCCCAATACTATATATATTCTTTATATTTGTAAAACTAAAAAAAAGTAAATAATAAATAAATAAGAATGGTAAAAATAAAAACATGAAAAATAAAACTGCGGGAACAGATGGGTAATCATCTTCCATAATTCCTGCTCTCTGGAGGCACTCAGTGAAAAAAGCCATACAATTATGCAATTAACCTTTCCTCAGTAGGGGAAGAAGTCAAATAATCACCATGCAAAACAGAATGGGCAAGAAAAAGATTCCATAATTCAAATTAACTTGAGTGTGGGCAGTAGCAGTGTATGCAGTGCAGTGGGTGGCTGACTTCTCTCAGTGTTAATTTCAAATCTCTGCAGTAGAATGCCAAGTGAGGTAACCTTTGCATAAGAGACAGAGGCAGGCTTTTGCCGGGATGGAACTGCAGCGAAATGTCCAGTTGGGCTTCTCCTGTCACCTCTTTCCGTGTTTATAGCTACAAATAAAACCTAGTCCTGTGCTGTGTGCAGGTGTCTGTCAAAGTTAAGCAATAAATAATGGTGACCAAGGTAAAATCTCTTTGATCTCATCTTGATCTCACAATATTAGGCAAGGCAAGGCAAGTTTATTTGTAGAGCACAATTCGTACACAAGGCAATTCAAAGTGCTTCACACAACAGGGAAAAAATGCATTAAAATCACAAAGACAAGACAGAAATCACAAAATCTTAATTTAAAAGTGCCATTTTCAGGCTCTCCGTCAAATAGTTCAAGACATAAAAGAGAAGAGTGCAAAGAAAAGCATTTCAGTCATATGCACAGCCAAACAAAACAGTTTTTAGTTTAGATTTGAACATTGCCAGAGTAGCGGCCTGTCTCACATCCTCAGGAAGACTGTTCCAGATTTTAGCTGCATAAAACTGAAACGCAGATTCCCCATGTTTAGTCTTGACTCTGGCACCAGCAGGTAAGGAGGCCGGTCCCTGAGGTCCTCAGAGTTCGAGATGGTTCATATGGCACCCACTAACATGTCGGAGATGTACTTTGGTGCTAGGCCATGGAGAGGCTTGTATACAAACAGAGCTGCTTTGAAGTCTATTCTCTGAGCCACAGGGAGCCAGTGCAGAGACCTGAGCACAGGACTAATGTGATCGTACTTCCTGGTTCTAGTCAGGACCCGAGCAGCCAGCAGCGGTTGTTCTGGATGTACTGCAGCTGTTTTACAGCTCGTTTGGAGAGGCCAGTGAGCAGGCCGTTACAGTAGTCTAATCTACTAGAGACAAACGCTCTCTCCAAGCCTGGTTTAGACACTATACTTTTGATTTTGGCAATGTTTTTTAGATGGTAAAAGGCTGCTGATGTTATTGATTTGACGTGGCTGTTAAAATTCAAGTCTGAGTCCATTATTACCCCCAGATTGTAGGTTTTAGAGCGAGACTCTGGAGGTGACTGCAAACATTTTCTCTTTGTTTCTGTGGGCCAAAGACGATGATTTCAGTCTTGTCTGAGTTCAGCTGGAGAAAGTTGTTTTGCATCCACACACTGATCTGTTGGATGTAGTGACAGAGTGAATCCACTAGTCCATATTCACCTGCCGTCAGTGAAACATAGATCTGAGTGTCATCTGCATAATTGTGATAGGACACATTCTCGCTGCGTATCAACTGACCTAACGGCAGCATGTAGAGGTTGAACAGAAGGGGTCCCAGGATTGACCCTTGGGGCACCCCAGAGGTCAGGGGCATCTGGTCTGAGACACAGTTACCAATTTCGATAAAGTACTTCCTGTCTTCCAGATAGGACTTTAACCAGTTTAGAGCAGTGCTAGTGATGCCGACCCAGTCACACAGTTGACAGTGTCAAAAGCAGCAATCAGATCTAACAGAATTAAGACTGAGGCTTTGCCTGCGTCAATGTTTAGGTGGATGTCATTTGTCACCTTGACAAGAACAAGTCTCAGTGCTGTGATGAGGTCTAAAACCTGACTGGAAAACATCAAATGAGTTGTTTATTAAGACGAAATCAGCGAGCTGTTGGTAAACAACCTTTTCAAGGACTTTGCCACAAAATGGCAGATTAAAGATGGGCTGGTAATTACTCAGTACTGCGGCATCAAGACTGCTCTTCTTTAGGAGAGGCTTTATGACCGCAGTTTTCAAAGACATTGGGAATGTTCCAGATTGAAGCGACATGTTAACTATGTGAGTGAGTGGCGCTAACAAAACTGTTCAGCACAGACTTTAGAGAAATATGGTGGGTAACACATCGAGGCAGCATGTAGATGAACTCAGGCTGGTGATGATCTCCTGGACAGTTTTGTCAGTTACAGGTGCAAAGTGAGTCAGCTCTAAATGTGTAGGTAGTTTTAGGGTTATTTTTTGCATTGTAGAATTTATAGCATTTTTAATGCCCTGAACTTTGTCATTAAAGAATAATGCAAACTCATTACACTTGGATGTGGAAATGAGTTCTAACGGCAGCTGAGCTGGAGGGTTTGTTAATCTGTTTACTGTGGCAAGCAGGACACACGAGTTGTTACTACAGCTTCCAATTATTTCAGAAAAATATCCTTCCCTAGTTCTACATAAGATGAGGTTGTACATATAGAATTTCTCTCTGTAAATCTCTTTCTGAACCTGGAGCTTTGACTTGCGCCAATTTCGTTCGGCCCGACGGCACTCCCTTTTCTGTGTCCTGACCAAATCATCATTTCTCCATGGCGCCTTCTGTTTATTTTTAACAATTTTAGCCTTCATAGGGGCAATGGTGTCGAGAACATTCAAAACACTAGATGTAACAGAGTTCAACAAATCATTTACATTAGAACATGAGATATTTTCAAAGTTAATAATTTCCATATCACAGGGACTGGAGCACTGGTGTCGTACGGCCGGCCGCCTTCAGCCACCTTCACCGCTGGCTCTGCTTAAACAAACCATCGGCCATCACTAGCCAGCAGCCCTGAACAGGTGTGGAGTCTGTCCTTAAATAGGGGATTGGCCAGCAATGCAGGTGCTGTGGTGCTGCGCCGATCAGATAATAGGAAGCAGCCAGCAACCAATCCAGAGCAAGGGCTCACACCACAATAAATAAAGAAATACACAAAACGGAGGGGATTTCAAGGCCAGTGGCTCTAACAATTACATTAGAGATTAATATATGCTATACTCTTATATAAATACAATTAGCCTTTTCCTCCACTTCTCTTTGACATTTGCCATATTTGTCTCAATTCTCACGAGCGACAGCACATTACTCAAAGAAACAGAGAGATTTCCTTATGGAGAGGAAACATTTCTTCTCAGATGGTTTTGAAAAGTAACTGGAGAGAAGACAGTCTAGAATGAGGGCAAACCAGAGCTGCCTCGGAGCCTCGAGCAGTGAGTCCTCAGAGGAGAGAGCTGAGGCAGGCAAAACAAAGAGACAGAAATGAGGAGAGGAGATGACTGGTGTTGGTGGGAACAGTAACTACAGCAAGAATTTGCATGTTTGAATGTTACCTTGGTAGACTTTGCAATAGTTCAAGCCAGAAGGTGTCAAAATTTCAGTTGGAGGAAATAATTCTTATTTTTATAATTTCTTGCTGAACATAGAGGACATCCACACATGCAAACACTCCACATTGTAGCTATGAGCTTAGTTCACTCCATTGCCCTGCATTACCTCTCTCAAACACACCCTCATGCATCTGTGTACTCAACTCTTGTGGTAAGGTGAAGGGTCTTGCCCGAAGACACAACCACAGTATGCACAGGTCAGTGTGACGTTTGACCTTCGGGTCGGTGGATGAGCAACTGAGAATCTGCTGCCTTGAGGCACCTCGTAGCATGTTCTTGCCAGGTTCAACTAAGAACACAGGTGTCAGAGGTGTCTTGTATGCAATTATGCAATTGAATCACTGCTGTAATTTTGGGAAGAAAAGTTAATAATGTCAATAAAGAATTGCTGTATCCAATGTTTTTGGTTGTCGAAATATCTTTTTAGAATGGCAGCTTTAAGGAGTTAGCCGACCTCGGCGTAACTGTTTTTTCATATATTTCTCGTAAGTAAAGCAAGTTGAAAAAGCCGTGCTCTCTTTTCATCGCCGCTCTTAATAACAGTGACGGGCAGCATTGCGCCTCGTTGCGTACAGCCTGCCGGTAATAATTAGAAGAAGAAGACGAAGAAGAAGAAGAAGAAGAAGAAGAAGAAGAAGAAGAAGCCTTTTTAGAATTGGCTGTTAAATGACCATCTTCTATGGTCCAATACATTGTCTCTATTGATTTCAAACTATAACCCAACTAACTCTGACTGACAGGCATTTAGACAGGCATTTAGACAGGCATTCTCCTCACTCCATCTCACAGACAGCCCTTGGACTGCTACCAGTGCTAAGAACAGCCATAAGAAATGCAAATGGCATCAGCAAATGCAGGTGGCCTTGGAGTGGCAGTGTGTCCAATGGAAACAAATTAGCAGAGCTTCAATACTGTAATGAGTCCACTATGGGCTGAGCTAGGTATCTCTGCCCACCGGTCTGCCCCAATTAGTCCTGTAAAAGAAGCTCATGTAATTATTCTCACAAACGTATAGAAAGCAAGCCAAAGCCTTATAAACATCTTTTTGCCCCCTCTCATAACACACATTGTATTTGGGATATTCATGGTTTATTTAATTAATAAAAAAGTGATTTGACATAAAATTGACATAAAATGAAGGGAAACATTCACAAGTACTGCATTGGTAAAGCACAACAATGCATTTGGCTATATTTTAAAAGTATTAAGTTAAACTGTAAATAATTGGGGTGGAAAAGGTTTGAAATCCCTTACACCTTGCCCACTGTGTGTTTTGCACCTTGTTTGATAAATAAATGTCACATTGTATGTCATGGATGTGATGCAAGTCACACTTTCAAAATGTCTTGTTAATGTCATGCAGTGATTCAGACTGTTCAAAACGTACGGCTAGTTAAAAAGGAAAACTGTTATAAAAACATCTCAATATTATAGGCACAGAGATTGTCAAATCTTCATGCAATAAGAAATCCTTGTCAGATTTCTGGATTTGCACGTTTTATTGTGGCTCAATTCCCATGAAACAAATTACAGTGGTTCCCAACCTTTTTTGTCAAGAATCTAGAACCCCAAAGCTTTTTTTTCTTTTTACCCCTAACCCCCTCGGGTACTAGGCAAATACAGCCGTTTACTATAGAATATTATAAATCAAAACTATTATATTTTGTTTTTGATTATATTGATGTCCAACAAAGAAAGGATAAGGGTTTAAAATTTGCACATACTGAAGCCATAAGTATCATATTCACTATGACACTTGATGTTACGTAGCCTTGAAGGCTCTTTTATGGCCTAAAAAAGAATGTTTTGTTTCCATGCAGCTATATCATAGATAAGCCGTGTAAATCAAAGCAAGTAAAGAAGGAAGCTAATGCACATTAGTGATGGCTAATTAGCTTGTGGCGCTGATGGCTAGAGGCTGTCTACTGCCTTATTTCTCCTGAATGAGATTTCTGAAAGCTTCTGGAAGCAACACACTGGAGTTTTCATGGGCCATTTTACACACCCTCAAGGCACAGTGAAAAAAAGCTTTGCTCTGGTGAAGTAAGTTAAAGCAAGTGAGGAGCACGAATGGGTATGTTTTTACCTGGTTGACAACATGAAATTCCTTCAGTGGTGTCAGTGTACTTCAGTATGTTCTGTGGTTTCAGTGTACTTAAGTACCAGTAGTGCCCAAGCACTTTATGGCCTCATTTTGGCCTCTCTTGGCACAATCAACTTTTCAGCCTGCTTTCAGTATTGGAAATGTCACACTTCTCATTTGATGCCTGTCATACTACCAACAGCCTGCTGCCACGTGATTCCCTGGTCATTCCACCCTGCTTTGGCAGTTTTTCCTGCTGGCAGTGAAGGCAGCATCCAGGAGACATCTTTGCTTAGATGATTAATTCTGAAGACATGCTCTTGTCAAGAGGACCTTTAGTCAGCTGCAGAGGCAGCGTGGGGTGTTGGCTCTTTGAAATTCAAATGATGACTCTCGCTCTGGTGTCCCACTAACGCCTTTGAAAGTTCTCATGAAAGCCATACTGCAGAGATGGCACTGACACGAGCTGCAGGAGAACACAGAGCCATATCCTTTCCCATTCCAAAAATAGATGGCGCGCTTGACACGACTTAAAGTGAAATTTTAAATTGCACTTCACTACAGTGCAGGTATGAATTGTAGAGCTATTTTTGTCACTGTATGGTATCATGGTATTTTAAATTGTATTTATTACTCTATTTGAACGTGTGATGACAAATAAAAAGCTCTGCAAAAACACGGGCAGATAACTTTATGCAGTGAATGGCAATATAAGAAGTAGCCAAAACTCACAATAAGGTAGACAAACTATCCTGTCTGTTAAAACAAAACTAGTCAAACAATAGTACAATAATAATTATTGTCCAAAAAAATTTTACCTTTTACTTTTTACCTTATAGTCATAGAAACATAACACTGCAGACTGATTATTTGACAATTATGATTATATAACTCCTCTGTGTTGACCAATGGGTAATTATTTTCTAAACTGTCCAACTTCTGCACATGGCCTGGTTAAATACAGCTGAGTGGAGGATGCTGTTGAAAATCAGAATCTATACTCTTAGTATAGCTTCCTCTGAACCTCGGGCCAGCCAGATAACAATCTGCCTTCAATTATTCAGCAGTTTGAGCTCTAGATTATGATCTATTATTTACACTACACAATATCTATTATGGCGCAGCTGTGCTGGGTCCTGAAGAAGACTTTCTACCACAAAATTAGTCCTGTATAAGCACACTCAGCTGAAAGTGGGAAAATTATTGGAGCTAGTATACAGCATTTAGTACACAAAACAAGGGTGAAAATTAATAAAATAATAATGATAATAGTATATATATATATATATATATATATATATATATATATATATATATATATATATATATATATATATATATACATACATACATACATACATACATACATACATACATATAATTAAAGTATAGTATTCTTTATTTTATTTCAGTCAGAATATGTAACAAATATTTCAGCCACTCCCCTCAGGCAGGAGACTACGGTCCATCCGGACCAGAACCACCCACCACAAGAACAGTCTCTTTCCCTCTGCCATTGGACTCATGAACACCTGCCACTTAAACTATTGCGACTTAAATTATTCAATCAATACTGTTCATGCACTGTTCACTTTCTGCCCTATTTCCGACCATCTGAAAATGTTTGTGTAAATATTTGTGTACATAACGAGACCAAGTTTATTTTTTACCTTATTTTATTAATACATTCTTAATGTATACATGCCATATTAACTCCACGTTGCTATTATTATTATTTGATTATTAATTGTTTTATGTTGCACATTAACACCGAAACAAGTTCCTATATGCGAACTGTGTTCAATGACAATGGTAATAAACCTTTTCTGATTCTCATTCTGATGAAACTGAACTGAACAAACGGACAAAATGATATTTCAAAATATCCTTTAGATTCTGACATTTTGTCCCCTTTGCACTCCACTGCTCTGTGTGTCACATACATGTCTTTACACTGCACACCAGATGCAGAGGGTTCAGAAACATACAGCTGGCAGTTCCCTGATCACACCTTACCAATTACCTAGAACTGTTACAGCACTATCAGCTCTGAAAACACCTGGTGTGATTCAATATGACCCACAGAACAAGTGAGTTGATCCCGACAGTGCCTGTGGACTCGGTTGCTCAGTTTTACAGGCATTGGATCTGGGCCAGAACAAAACACTGAATAGAGTATTGCAATGCCAGCAGCTGGAGTGATTAAATCTTAAAAGCCCCATATGCAAGATTAGGATTTTCTATAGAAAGACTTGTTTTTTTGTGTCGTAAATTGACATGTTTCGTTTGCTCTCACAAGTTGCTACACCATTATTCGTCTCCTCCAGTAAATTTCCTTCACCAGAACATTCTCCCGCTGTTTACCATAAAGATGAAGATTAATTAATTGGATTGGTGGTGAAAATTTAATTTTTTATTAAAAACTAGGACTGAATTCCTTGTACTCCTGGAACTGTCTTTAAAGTTTCTTTGTGCTCGCTTCGCAAATTTTCTTTTTGTTGTTCTGAATGGTTGAAACATGTTGGCTTGGCCATATAATAAAGGCCTTTTAATTACACTCACACAGCTCACTCAGCTCACACATTTTTGTAGTGCTTGGATTATTAACTGCTTTTCTCATTGTGTATGTGTTGCCATAAAGTTTCCAAGTGTCCCCAAGCATTAAGGACAACTGAGCTGTATAAAGACATGTTTCATTACATATTCTCTAAAATCTTTAATCAAATTAGATGAATGCAGCCAGGCCCCTGGTGGGTTAAGCACCCTGTAAACTCACTCACTGTGCACTGCAGAGAGTTACCGTTTAGCCTCCAGGACGTACATGTTTATTATGATATATTCTGTTGTCGAGCCCGGATCATTCATATCCATAATTATGATAGCTACATGTCCTGGAGCAAGCATTAAGGAAAACAAGTTCGCAGTACAGGATTCTTCCCACACTTTAAATGTGTAGCTAAAGGGCAAACTCCCTTCACTTCTTTGCTTAAGACCTGCTCACCTTTCAGCAGCTATTTATACTAAATGCCATCATAAATTGGATGGCAATATATATTGGTTCCAGTACCGATATTGGCAGATATCGACCCATTTTTTAAAACTGATATGGGTATGGGCTGATATTGCAAAAAATCGGGCCATATTTTACGTCAATCTTATCCTCATCTGTGTCATTCCATGCATCAGATTTTTCTTCTTGAACAAACTAGAAGACCAATTAGACACAAAAAAATTGCAACAAATGATTTTATATCCCAAATAAATACATTCTGTTAAAATATTTTAAAATTGAAATACTGATACAGGCGATTATAAATTATCGGCCAGAGCAGGGGTCGGCAACCCGCGGCTCCGGAGCCGCATGCCGCTCTTTAGCGTTTTTGCGGCTCCAGACAGATTTGTTTTTTGTTCCGAAATGGCTCTTTGGACATTAAAGGTTGCCGACCCCTGGGCCAGAGTAACAAGCAAAATATCGGATATTGGTATAAAAAAATTGGACTAACTCTAATTAAAAGAAAACATGAAATATGGTGTGTTTTTTATCTCTTGTCTTTTGTTTTACTTTAATGATTGTTTGAGTGCGCGATGGCTGCAGTTTATAATACCAGATTTAAAGGAGACATATATGTAATCACCTTTAACTGTGTTGTTCGTAAATTGTGTGTCAGCGTGCTCTTACACCCGTGAAGAGCTCTTGTCCTTCCGAACCACAACTCCTACGGACCTAGTTCCAGTTTTTTTAGCTTCTGCAGCAGAATTAGCCCTTCTGTTGGCTAAAAGAGTGAGAAGTCAAAGACGAGGAAAACGTGCGGGGGCCCTGGTGGTCGTAGATGCTGCTTTCGGACGGCCTTACTCGGAATTTTCCTCTCTAACATTCACTCACTCTCCAACAAAATGGATGAACTGGCGCTGCTGATGGGACGAAACAGAGACTTCTCTTCATCTCCTGTTCGTGCTTCACGGAGACGTGGCTCAGCGAGCTGGTCCCGAACTGTGCCGTACGGCTGGAGGGCTTTGATCTTCTTCGTGTGGACAGACGAAAGGATCTCTCCGGGGGTAAAACCCGAGGCGGAGGAGTCTGTTTTTACATCAACAACTCCTGGTCATCGGATGTGACTGTGATCTCCAAGCACTGCTCTCCTGATCTGGAATATATTTTCATTAACTGCAAACCATTCTACTCTCAACAGGAGTTCGCTTCATTCATTCTGGTTGTTGTTTACATCCCAAAGAGCGTGCACGTGGCACAGAGCGGCTCGCAGACCTGATTCTGAGCGTGGAGCGGACCTTCCCGGACTTCTTGTATATTATCCTGGGTGATTTTAACAAGCGGAATCTCAGCCACGAACTACCAAAATACAGACATGTTGGTGTAATCCCTCATTCATCCAGAGGTGTTCCATTGTAGAAAAAGATTCAGTTATAGTCATCTGGACTCTGTTTTAGACTGTGTTGTAGACTCTGTTTTCTAAAACAGAGTCCAGATGACTACAACTGAATTTTTCTCTACAAAGTACAGACAGTTTATTAAAGTTCCGACCAGAGAGCTGAGCACTTTGGATCATTATTACACAACAGTCAAAGATGGCGCTGCAGACGGATGCCCTGGCTTTCCGGTGCTCTTTACACTTCTAAACACCTGTCACTTTAACTGCAAATATTCAACCACTCACTGCACTCTAACTGTAACTTTTGTGTACATAGAAATGCCTATTTTTATTTTTATTTTATAGTAATTTTTAAATTGTTTCGCAATGCATGCCCTTTTTGATTGAATATATGTTGTTTTATTATTGCTCAGTGTTCTATGTTGCACCTTCATGCCGAGACAAGTTCCTATGTTTGTGAATTTTGTTCATTGACAATGGCAATAAAACTCTTTCTGATTCTTATTCTGATTCTGATTCTTCCGCGCCGTGGCTCGTGCTGCTCTCGGCTTTTCAGATCACGTCATGGTCCACCTGATCCCCACGTACAGACAGAGGCTGAAGCTCTCAAAACCTGCTGTGAAGAAATCTAAGAAGTGGCCCAATGAGGCAGTGGAGGCCTTCACTTTGTGTTTGGACATTACAGACTGGGAGGTTTTCAGAGCTGCCACAGATAGTTTGGATGAGTACACGGACACTGTGACGTCATACATTCGATTCTGTGAGGACAGCATCATACCAACACAAACCAAAGTCACTTTCAATGACAATCCCTGGTTCACACCAAAACTGAGGCAGTTAAGGCAGCAGAAGGAGGCAGCGCACAGAGCTGGCGACAGAGAGCACTACAAGGATGCGAAGTAAGGATTTAGAAAAGAGATGTTGACAGCTGGATCACAGTACAATACGTGTCCGAAGCAGCAGTTCTCTGACAACAATCCCGCCTCTGTGTGGCGTGGGCTCCGGCTTCTCACCAATCATAAGCCCCGAGCCCGCCCTGCTGCAGACTATCGAAAACTGGCTGAGCAACTTAACACCTTCTACTCCAGGTTGACCACCCCCTCCCCCATGGTGGCCACTTCTGCCAACCCAACCCTGGTCCCCCTCACCTCCCCAATCACTGTCTCAGTTCAGGAACAGGATGTAAACAGGCTATTTCGGAAATCAAGCCCCCGAAAAGCTGCTAGACCAGACAGTTTCTCTCCTGCCACCTTAAGACACTGCGCAGGAGAACTGACCCCCGTCTTGACAGACATTTTTAACCCCTCCCTGGGGTCATGCCACGTCCCAGCCTGCTTCAAGTCCTTCACCTCCTCCCTGCTGGACCCCCTGCAGTTTGCAACAGGTCTGTAGACGACGCCATCAACCTGGCACTCCACTTCATCTTGCAGCATCTGGACTCCCCGGGAACCTATGCCAGGATCCTGTTTGTGGACTCTCTGCATTCAACACCATCCTCCCTGCTTCTCCCTGTACACAAACATGCAGGACCCCAGCCACAACTCTGTAAAACTGACCAAGTTTGCGGATGACACCACCCTCATCAGGCTCATCTCGGATGGGGATGAGTCTGTCTACAGGAGGGAGGTGGACCAGCTGGTGTCCTGGTGCAGCGGTAACAACCTGGAGTTCAACGCCCAGAAGACAGTGGAGATGATCGTGGACATCAGGAAAGTCACAGCCCCCCCTCATCATGACCGACTCCCCCATCACCACCGTGGACTCCTTCCGCTTCCTCGGCACTGTCATCACCCAGGATCTCAGGTGGGAGCCCACCATCAGCTCCCTCATCAAGAAGGCTCAGCAGAGGAAAGCCAAGCTGCCAGTGCAGATGATGTGCAGTTCTACAGGGCCATTGTTGAGTCCATCCTCACCTCCTCCATCACCGTGTGGTACGATGGAGCCACAGCCAGGGACAAACTGAGACTACAGCGCATTGTGCATTCTGCTGAGAAGCCTGCAGACTGCAGGACCTGTACGTTTCCAGGGACACTAGAATAGAAGGCCAAACTTTAAAATTCTAAAAATGTACAGTTAAATATGCATGTGGTTGTTGGTCATTTCAGAGAGAAGAGTTGTCCGATGGCCGTAGTGAGAAAATACTGTAGCTCCTGTAACGCTTTGGAGCATTTGAGCAGGAGCAGTCTCACTGAAAGAGCAGTGTGCTGTGCAGAGGGTGGAGGGAGCTTCCCAGCATGGACCTGATCTTCCCCAAGATTCTCCTGTCAAACACAGCTATTAGAGAGTCTCCTCCTTAACCGCAGTGCTGGCCTTTCGGATCAGTTTATTCAGTGTGTTGCAGTCAGCCACCCTCAACCTGCTCCCCCAGCGAGTAACTGCAAACAGAAGGGGGTGCCG
This sequence comes from Chaenogobius annularis, assembly GCA_015082035.1. Taxonomy (NCBI): domain Eukaryota; kingdom Metazoa; phylum Chordata; class Actinopteri; order Gobiiformes; family Gobiidae; genus Chaenogobius; species Chaenogobius annularis. The sequence goes on along the minus strand of BJKM01000007.1, from coordinate 2,663,935 downwards.
GTAACGTCAGAGTCATAAAACATTCGCAACGTGGCCCTGCAGGTGTTTAAAAGAACATAACCTTCTCAGGAGGTACATGGTGCTGAGCTCTTGAGCAATTCCTGGATGTAAAACACTTGAGATAATAAACAAAGAGAGAAGCTTAAAGTGAAACTAAACACCGAAACCACAGTCACATTCACTGTCCAAATGAACTGTTAAACTGGGCAGTGGCAGGAGGAGGGGCAGAACCAATGAGAAACCGCTTTACTTGCACTTCAAACTCCCCCTGCAGGTGTATGTCAAACACAGTGGTAGCGTTGAACCATAAGTCGGCAGTTTTTTGACATTTAGAACAAATGAATCTAATTTGCACTAAAATTTCAAATATAATAACAGTAGAGCATGCTACAAAAAGCCATGTACAGTTTATAGGCAAAAACAAAGTTGGTTTTGTGTTTAGCCCCCCTTTAAATAGATGTGTGACTGTTCCCAGCGCTGCATTGCACTTGAGTGCACACCACAAACCACACCCACGTAAACAAAATCAAGCGCAACAGAAGTCAAGTTACAAGTGGTCATCTGGGTGGAATTCTTTAGAATAGATAATGTTTTTCAGTTCTTGGCTAAGTCATATAAAGGCTAAAACAAGACTTACAAAAAGCGCAAGTCACATTCCTATAAACTAATATATCATGTCAAAAATAAAAACCTGAGATGAATATTTTCAAATGAAGTCTTTATTGACTATTTTTCCAGCTCATCAAGAAGGAACAACCTACACGACATTTCGTTTATGTCTCTGTCTGTAGCCTATATCCATTTTGTAATGTTATTGTAAGGCACAACATCAGGAATGTATCTCAATATGACTGTTTTGTTAAAGAATGAATCCAGTCTAGATCGTGTGGCAGATTGTTGAACAAGACAGAAAATCCTGTAGGATGTGTGTCTGTGTGTAGCTTGACGTGTTCAGTGGAGGAGAGCGAGATTGTGGTGGATTTGGAAGTGCAGAAATCCCTGGTAATTGATGACAGAGACTTCTTCCCTGCAGCAAATCAGTTTAGCAGCAGCTGAGCTGGGTGGAGGGCGGCAGCGCTGGTCGAGGGAAAGCTGCTCGTCTGTCTCCTCCGTGTGTGAGGCAACGCACACGTCAAACTGTCATGCCCACGACCTCAGTGTCTATGTGTGTCTGTGCGCACATCTCAATCATAGCAGCACACCACTTTGCTCCGTGCAGTCGGAACAAGCTCTGCCTCAGTCCTGTTCAGAGTGCAGCAGGGAAAGGGCAAACATGTCATCAAATTGTCAGTTATGTGTTCAAAATGTGTTCAAGCGTTCGAAATGTCTCATTGGCTATTATTAGACCTTCTTGGAATAGTTGTTATGCAGTTTGTACAGTTAAAGCTACAGTAATTTTGTTTCAAGTCTACAGTGAAGCCAGATGTTTTTCCTTTGGCGTGGCAGTCCACTCTGCTTTGCCTTCAGGGATAAAAATATTACGTGCCAAAAGAGTTTGTGAGAGCTAGGAAGTATTTTTGTATCACTCTGCATTATAACCAAAATTATACTAAAACTAAAATGGATTGACGCTTACAACCAAACGGTGCACAGACACTACAAAGGATATCGTTTGTTAAAAATGAAGCAGGTCATCATTTGTCAGGACACATGGGGAGCTACTGTAGGCCTATATCAATTCCTACTCAATCTTCAATAAACTTCAAATCTGTTTAAAAATATAAAAGTATCTTCTTTGTGAAATCTTGTGTGACTCTTTGTGAATACAATGGCAACATTGGGAAGGATTATTGCTGTGCTTTTTTTTCCCTATTTAAAATAATTCCTAGTTGTTTCATATGTGTGTGGTGTGTTGCCAGGACAGGGCAAGGAAACTGTACAATTACCTGTATTTTAAAAAGTTTAGAGTAGAATAGATTTGATTCAGACTAAGCTACAGTGTAGGTCTGTATGGAAAAGCCTAAACTCCAGTCTCTGTTCAATGTAACACAGGCAATTTGGCATAAAAATAAATCTAATTAGCAAACGTACTTACAATGTCTGACGGTATGAAGAGACCCGCACACAAGCACTTTCAAGCCAAGCACCAAATCAACAGTTCAGTATTATTTTGTGAGCAATAAGCGGTGTTTGAGATGACACATGATGCTGCGCTGATGAGACTGCAGTGAGGAGCTGAGTCATGCAGTGTGTATTGTACTGGAGTGCCGCTCTGACCTTGTGGGGTGTCTGCAGCTGATTGATAGTAGAAGGATTCCAAGCACAACAAAGACTTAAGAATCGATCTGAGGAGACACACTGCGCCCACAGAACCCTGAAAACCAGACATGTCCCTGCTCTCTGACTTTAGATTACAGGCCTATATCCCCTGGACTACTTCAGTTGTTTCCAAAACTGCAGAGTTTTTTTTTTCAATCGCTTTGACACTGATGTCTTAATTTTGGCACAAATTCCAAAACTTTCCACTCAGGGATCGAAAGTTCTGCTAATATTGGCACCACCTTACATCCATTCTCAAGGCTTAACTCTCTAATCAAAACTACATAACACTTTTTACAGTACATTAACCACAATAATCAATTATTTAAACACATGGCATGTTCTACAGTCTGTACACCTAAAAACGGCAAACTCTCTGATCCAGGAACATTGACCAAAGACACAAAACACACACAAAACAGAACAGACACAACAGAACGCGCCCCACAGAACAAACGCACAACAGAACACGCACATCAAAACACACGCACATCAAAACAGGCACAACAGAATGCACGCACAAAAGAACATACAGGAGTTACAATATGAAGACCTTTTATAGTCAGACTATAGAAGGATTGGAAAACACAATGCAAAGACTTTATTAGTGAAAACAGTGTCTGAATCAGGTTCAGATCCAAAGACTGTCCAAGTCTGAAACAGTGAAGTCACATGCTAAAATGTACATTATTTTTGTTACATAAATTATTTGTGTCGTATATTCTACATATTTGCAGTATAAACCTCACATTCAAACCAACAGAAACAGTGTGATGGTCCTCGAGGTCTCTAACTCTGTCTCATAAAAGTGTAGTAGCAAATATCAGGCTTGTGTCTTGATGATTGTGAGAAGTTTATCAATCTGATTATTCTGTTGTGTTCTAAGTTTTGTTTTTTCAAAGTTAGATTCTTCAAACATTCGGAACTGTTTTGCCACTGAAGTGAATAGTTACATTTACTGTTTAACAATGCTCGTCAGTGGTGTAGTGGTTTAAGGCGTTGCACATGTTGATATCACCTCAGTATCGGAGGTTTGAACTTTTGCCTACTGTCTCGCCCCTCTCTCCCCCCACTTGACTTCAACTGTCAAATAAAACTTTCAAAGAAAAGAAAAAATGCTTTGATTTAAATGAAGGTAGAATTAAAACTTGTTCATTCAGAAATGAGACACAATTAGACGCTTCTGCTATCTGTTGGGTGACTGACAATTCAGCAAGAGAGTCTGAAAAAACAATCAAAACCTGCGTAGTGTTCGCCACTATTTATACATTTTACCTGTAAAATTGCTCTGGGCCAATCTGCGGACAATATCTTTAACCCGCGGCAGCTCTTAAAAAGCCACCCAATTCCGGGGGGAAGCTGTGGACCTGGCAACACTTCCAGGCAGCATCGAAGTTCTCTTTTTAAAAGCTGTCTTTCTAATAACCCTTTCAAATACTGACCTCTGTTGGCCAATGTCTAAAACTACACACACAAAAAACAGTATATTTCTTTTATGGTACAGTTGTTGAATGTCCACCAGAGGGAACTCTACAATTTAATTTCATCATACAAGCAGTTTTTATTTGGGGAAAAAGACTGTGATTCCCTTTTAATGGCCTATTTGTGTAGGAAAAACAGAAAGAATGTAACAGTAAAAAGAAAAATAAATTATATATTTTCACTCTTAAGGCAGAGGGTGTTTGCTTAGCTTGAGTCTCAAAATCCTTAAAATTGATAATAATCTCAGTGTTGTATTTGAATACAAAATTGAGATTGTCCATTTAAATAGTTTTGTTCCTGAAGATTGTAAAAATTGTTGCTAATGCTCTTGTATTGTAGTTGTAGTTTTGTGTAACGGGTTTGGTTTGGTTTGTTACAAGAAGTGATCAACATTTTAAGCATTGATTAATATTGATTGTTCCTTTCACCACTTTGATATCTTTTCTTTAAATTTGTGCAATATTGATACAGCAAAATCAGTCAAAGGATGTTTTAAGTGTTGATGTGTGTATTAGTGTATTTTGTAAGTGATTTAATGAAGTTTTTAAGCTTGTTACTTACCTCCTGTTCTTGTGTGCCGGTGCCATAGAGTTCTCCAGGGCAACGAGCTCTCACTTTAAGTTTTCAGGGCAGACCAAGACAGGAGGATGTATAGGGGAAGCGGGAAGGGGGTTTTAATGGTTTATGGGTTTAATTCCAGATGGTGTTTTGGTTTGTAGGGTTTTTATGTGTAGTTGGGTTTTGAATAGTGTGTGGGTTTTGGTTTTTATCGAGTGTTAATGATATAGTGTAGAAAGATGTCGTTTTTATTTTTTATTTTTTAAACAATATTATTGAAGAAGATCAATCTGTTCTGCTGCTTGAGAGTCTCCTGTCCTCCAATGTACGTTGCGCTTTTTGCACTGGCAATTTGTAGATATGCTTTAATGAAGTAACATTTTAATGTGGACCACATGCTATGGTTTCGTCTGAGTTTTAACTTTTTATCACTGCACACCAAACTGTTCACGGCTACATGTATCACATGTTGTAAATCATTTTATAATCATTATATAATCATTATATAACAATCATCAGTTTTTAGTGTTCACTGATGCCACTTATACTACATTTCATTTGTTCGCCCTCAGCTGAGGACTACAATGTGTTTTCTGATTAAGAATATTCATCTTGTCTTCTTACGTCAAATTGTTTGGTTGTTTCTTTTATACAAATGGTAAGAGATCATGTAATTCCCTTGATTTGAACAAAAACTACAAGCTTCATCAGAACAAAGTGTTTTACTTTGGCTGGGTGTGTGAACATTTGAAAGTTGTCTATGTCAGCATGTGATGGTGCTAATAATGACCTAGAGCTGTTGTAGCTTGTGAGTGCAGAATCTTGTAATCTCCATTTCTGTCTAAATGTCAGGGAGCAGATGGCTCAGTCCACACTGACAGTCAGTCAGGCATCAGTGTCATGTATAGAATGCGCGGATGAACGGAAATATGACATATTAAGTGTTTAAATGAAATGTAAAGAAATTAATAAAGTTTAACTATATCGGACGTGTCAGGAGAGCATTCTTTTGGGCCATAGTTTGAATGTAATTAAACCAATAACATGGACAACAAGATTTTTCGGACAGACTTTGAATCTAACAAAATGCACTTAAAATCTTATTCCTACCCACACTTGCCCTGGGTTAGGGTTAGAAAACTTTAGAACATTTAACTCTTTGTCAAAGCAACCTTTTGAAATATCTCATCTTGCAACAAATTGCCAACACTGAGAAGTTCCCTCTGAAGCATGACACAGACACAGTATGTGCTTTAGCTGTGCATATGACTGAAATGACTCAAATTGCACTCTTTTCTCTTACGTCTTCAACAGTTTTGTGAGTTCTGTATTTTAATGCAGTTTTTCCCTGTTGTGTGAAGCACTTTGAATTGCTTTGAGTACGAATTGTGCTCTATAGATACACTTTCCTTGCCTTGCCTTTTTCTACCCGGGGGAATAAACAGTTTGCCGTCATCAAGGCTTCCTGGTGTACATTTAAGTATGTGCAACATAAAAGAGACATGCACAGCAAAGATAGGCAGCCATGGGAAATCCAATAGGCCTATCATGTAGTGACTAAATGGAGGCAGGCGTACGCCTGTCGAATATATATTGAGTGTAATCTCACGCTTTTTCTTTTGAGTAACAGGTCTTTTACAACGTCAATTATCGTCTTCTATCGACTTACTCCACTCAAAGACTATACCAAATCTGAACAGTGGGTTAATCTACCTTTTGCTCTCAAAGTCTGCCTGTATTGATTCCTTTCCTAGAAAAACAGTAACCATCTCCAACTCTACTTCTTATTGTGCTGTGGTATTACATGGGCAAAATGTAAAGAAAACATAGTACAAAAAGTCATTTTTGTCTACAAGAACAACATAAACAAGCTTAGAAATATATAATATTTTTTCAGGTCTACTTTTGAAGAGTGTTTTATTGAAGGGGATAGCAGTAGCCTCTGGGAGCATCACTCATCAATAACGCTCCTCTGACTGGTAAAACATGGCCTGCAGCCCGTCTTCTCCTGCTGTGATTGCATCTGCAAATGTCTGCATTTTGATCCAACCTTCTGAGTTCACTGCACTTTCAACAGATATGCACCCGCTAAACGTAAGCTTCAGCGACATGATGAGGAAGAACATCACACAGTAATGATCTGATGAGACATAAGCGTGCAGTTCTGTGCACCAGCAACATTATAAATGAGATTAGGCAATTGAGGTAAACACACTTTGTAAATGACTCTATGAGGTGGTTACACTCATTCGTCTCCTTCCTATATTATTGTAAAATTGTACTGTAGCTCCAAGTTCGTGAGTCAAATAAGAGAGCTTTTCAAGACTTTTTTAAAAATGCTGCTCAAGTAAAATGTAATGCCACAACACTGCAGGGAAAGAACACAATAATTACACACAATATAAAATGATATTCTGACAAAAATATAACATTACTACAACAAATACAAGAACCAAGAAGATTTGTATGCTTATTTTTAAAATTTAATGTTTGTAAAGCTTTAAATTTGGTGTGATCCCATTCAATATGTTTTAAAACAAAAAAAGAATGAAATCCGACTTTACTACATAGTGGTTCTGGATATACTGTGAGCTGCTATTCTATACTTTCAAAAACTAATACTATACTTTTAAAGGCCTAACCATTACATGCTGCTCCTGGTGCAGAGTAAGGAGAATGTAGCAGCATGTGCTCAAACACAGCCATTGCTCATGCTGGTCAGAACAAACACTTGAAGACAGAACGACTTCCCGAGAAACCTTCCAGCAGAATGTCAATCTCCAACCTGCAAACAAAGAATATTGAGTATGAAACAGTTCACAAAGTAATACATCCAAAACAAGAGCGATTCAAGCATGTTTAAGATTATATTTAGTCCAGATGGATGTTATAATGTCTAATTTTTTTTTTATATAAAAGGTTTGTAAAAGGGTATATTTTCTGCTACCCCCTATTCCCGCCCACTTGTGATTATCCAAACATTTCATCATTTAGGGTTAAAAAAAATGTCACATAGGAAAGTTTATCTGTAGAGCCCAATTTGTACACAAAGTAATTCAAAGTGCTTTATGTAACAGGAAAAGACGTATTCAAATCACAATACAATAAACAATACAATACACAATACAAAACACATAAATAACCACTAAACAATGTACTTTATAAGGGAAGAATGCAGTGTTCTGAGCCCAGGTTTGAACATTTTCAGAGTAGACTTACCTCTTAGGCTAATACTACACTCTGCTTGGAATTTCTATTAAAAGCATATGCACCAAATGTATACACATGTGAGACATGCTGGCCTTCCACATGGCCAAGCAATGTGTTTGAAAACTAGCTTTAGACGTCACCTGAATGTCATCTCACTTTGGCAATGATTATTTTCTGAATATTCTCTGAGAATCTGTGGAATCCTCATCTCTTCTCGTCTCGGGCAGATCACAATGTCACTAGAAAACGGTTTGACAAATCCAACATCCTGAGACTGCCACTGTATAGTGCATGATGTGGCTCTAATAACAAGCGTCTCAAACTGTGGGCTGAATACAGAGTGCCGCATTGAAATGCACAAGTTAAAGGTTTTTTTAACTACATTTTTAATTGTTTTCCAACTCTTAAGGTGGTAAGAACCCTAAGCTCACAACAAGAAGGTCCCACTGCTCCGAAACAGAATATTATTAGACTCAATTTTTTTGACATGCGGTAAAGGTTTGCCAATAAAAAACATCCCAACATACACTAATTATACTATTATTAAGACATTTTGCTATTGACAAAAAAAAAAGAAAGAAAAAGATTTAGGTTTGAATTTTAATATTGTATGTTTATGATTCACCAATGCTGTTAATCTAATAATAATAATAATAATAATAATAATAATAATATTCAGCCACTATCATTCACTTACTGCTTTTTATTTAAATTGTTTTACAATAACATTACAAATTAATTATTCACAAACCCATGTTTTGTTTTGTAAAAGGTGACCAGTTACATTTTCCATCTCTGCCAGATATCACTTTTGTCAATATATCAACTCCATCGTGTCAACTCCCATCACTATGTCCTTAATGTGACGGCATTAACGATTCACTGTAATTAGTGCTTCTCATGTCATGTTGAAGCTGTTGCATAAACTCATGTGGGTATATGAATAACTCGGCAGGGTTCTGAAGTATCCTGCCATGCTTAACAAATAATAAACCATGAACCAGGAAGAACACCTCCAGGGAGACTTCCAGAGATGAGACTATTCTGTATCCATGCCAATCACATATATTCAAATGTACCTTCCACTGCCTCGATGGAGTAAAGTCATATGTAATATATATAAAGAAATATATAGATGTAATATGTTAAGTTTATTGATTCAGTTCATTGTTCATTGCAAATTAATTGCTATCTCATTTATTGAAATTTGCATATGACACATTTACATTGCATGATGTCCTCTAGCAGTGGAGAGGATATAACAGTAACGAGAGAATGAGCACTTTGATAGAAAGTTTGCTTTTAAGTAAGCTGTTCCGCCTTTCATTTTTACTCTACATTTTGTGGCCTACCCTATGGCAATTCACATGGAACATTTTTAATACACAAAAAACCTCCCAATAGCAAAAAGATCAACAGTATGGAGATTCACATTCCATAAAGTAATGATTACACCATATATGGCCACACCAAATCTGCCCTCAACTCGTGTTTAAGGGTGCGTTCACACTTGTTCTATCTTGGTCCTGGATTGAGTGTAATTAGGTCATGATTTATCATTGGTTTGGGCTTATCCTAGTCATGGTTTAGGTCCGTTCTTGTCCAGGTCAAATACAACATTTAGTTTAGTTACTATTTTGATGTGGTCTATGTGCGAGAGTGAACACACACTAAAATGCTCTCATAAACAGTACAACCCTTAAATCTCTTGTGATTAATTGTGTAGCTTTTTCATGGAATAGTTATTGAACATATTATGAATTTGGAAGTAGCTCAAGATTCATCTGACAAATAATCTAAAGCGATGGGAAATAAGCACATACACAATCAAGGCTTCAGTGAACTATAGTTTACTTTGCTTTGAGCTGCTCTTGGTCTGGTGTTGTTCACACTCGCACTAATGAAGCGTTCCAAACACAAGGCAGGGGCCATCATTTACATGCAGCTGGTTCATCAGCTACTTACAACAGACGCCTACCTCTGGCTCACATTTATATAGTAGATTACACATGCCTTCTTTTCTCTTGGATCATTTATCTGACATGGAGGTGTGTATCACCTGGACAAAGACAATGCAATGATAATGAACACTGACATGATTGGGTGCTTTTGTGAAACTGAGTGACAAGTGAAACAGCCATAAATGCAGAAATGAATGAAAATTGTACTAATATTATTATTTATTTGATCTAGATACATTGCTCCTTACAATGGAAGCATAATCATGCTGGAATGCACTATAATGGATATACTATCACAATGTCTTAGGGTTCATGCCTCCGGGTCCGGGTCCCTTACTGATGGAAATAAACCTCTCCTAAAACCAGTCTCATGCCTCATCTTTCAACTTCAATTTAAGTTGAATTTTTAAGTTGAATGACACATTTCTTACATTACCTCTAAGAATTTCTCTGGTTGCACTGGCTTACTAAAATATGATTAACAAACTCAGTATGTCAGAAATATACTGTAGTTATTTTGATTTTCTGTGACACAAGCCAGATAGGTTCAATGTATGATAAGTCACTCTGAAGAGGATTTGAAACACGAGGTTGATAAAAATGAATACATTAAATCTGACATTCATTATGGACCCTCATTGAAATGCCATACGACCACTCAACACTACCCCACTCCCAGAGCTCTGCCTGTGTATAGATAATGTATTTTCTCTTGTGTCAATCAACATGATTAAAGGCTTTCTACTGCACTATACTGATGCAGCCCCTTTCATAAGTCATCTAATGCTGCCACAGATGAAGATGATCTTGTTATCACTTATTTTGATAGCTTCTAATTAAATTTAAGTCACACTCTGTATCAGGGATCTACTGAATCATGCAAGGAGGTGAGGTAGTAAATTTAAATCCCACGATGTTTATCACGTGAGCCTTGACAAATAACGAGGTTGAATGCAACTCTTTATGATTTGCATTGTTTCTGTTACACAAACTTCCCTCAGCCATGTATTTTTTGAAGACGCTCATTCTGGCTATATACATTTTTTGTACATACCCTTCCATTGCTGAGCTACAAAAAAAATACAAAATAATTAAACAAAAACATACACTTTTATGCTTCGAGGACCTTTTGTGTCCTCTTCTTTAAACGGCCATAAAATCATCATATTCATGTTTTTTGCAACTTTCAAACTCAAATTCATAGCAGTACATCTCCTTAACACATACATAGCAAATACTTGTATTATCTCAACTATTTTAAGATTTCATTGACCAGTATGTTTTCAATTATTGTCACAAATCCTAGATATTATAAGTATTTGTGCTTTTTCAATAGCTATACAGCTAAATAATTTTTTTTAAATACATTTTTATAAAACCTATTATAATATTTGGTATATGTGCATCATAGAGAAATAGTTCTAATCTGAGTTTATAAAGTAGCAAGAACATGCGCACGATTGTAAGGTTGAGCATAGGAGAGATGTAACCTGAGGGTATGTATGCAGCGTTTGAGAAGGTTAGAGGTTAGAGGTTAGAGGCGGACGCAATGCAGCGGATGAAAAGCAACTGCACCTTCATCGACGACAATGTCCAGACTGTTGTTCCACAGTGCAGTAAATCTAGTCCTGGTTTATCTGCTTTGGAGATTTTCTCATGCTTGGATTTTTGTATTTATCTTTCACTTACCTGAACGTTTGTGTCTACAAATACTTCTGCCTCTGCTCACTGCCAGCCTCGATCCAACGACCTCCTCTGTTCAGACCAGTGCCAGCCACATGCCTCGAATCATTTTTACAAAACTTTTTTCCCTCTGTGCCTGCATTTTTGGGTCCGTTCGTGTTTAAAGTCTAACAACGACAAATACTTGGGCATCTTGATCAATGATAAACTCTCTTTCAACAAACGTGTTCAAGAGCTAACAAATCATCTTAAACCCATAAAGTGTTTTCCTCTTAATTGTAGAAAACAGTCAATCCCGGCTACATGTCTCTCAGTGCTGGATTAGGGTGATATAATATATATGCATTCTACAGCAACAGTCTTATAACCTCTGAACTCAGTTTATCATTCAGCATCAAGGTTCATTACAGGAGAATCAGAATGAGAATCAGAAAAGGTTTATTTTCATTGAACACAGTTCGCAAACAGGAACTTGTCTCAGCATTAAAGTGTAACATAAAACAATGAATAATAAAATAATAATAGCAACGTCTATGGAGTCAAATACTGCATGCATAAATTAAGAATTTACTAATAAAATAAGGTAATAAAAATAAACTTGCAGGATACAGAACAAGGATATAGAACTCACCACTGTGACTTGTACTCTCAGGTCTCAGGATGGCAGGAGGGCAGTCACTGGATGCAAGAAGAGAACCGCTCTGCCCTCCCGCTCTCTCCTGGTAGAGCGGTCAGATACACTGACCCACAGGTTGGCGGCGCGATCGCAGCTGCCTCAAATGAGTACTGCCGTTGTGTCCATGGGCAAGACTCGCCTCGCCCAGTGTCTGCGTACATCTGGTGTGTGAATGGGTGACAGGTTCCTTGTTGTGAAGCGCTTTGAGTGCCTTGACTGTAGAAAAGCACTAAATAAATGTGACCATTTACCATTTATTTTCACCTTTTGTTTGTTTTTAAAGCTCTTATCGGGATTTTATCAGATTATTTAACATATTTGCTGAACATCAGATTAGGTGTTCGCAGATTAAGATGTCACTTATGTGACTTATTTTAGAGTCACATAGAATCCACAGAGTTAGGGAAAAAGGCTTTTAGGAACTTTGCTCCATGCTTATGGAATGAATCTCAAAGACTTTTTAAATACAATTATTTTGACATCGTAATTCAAGCCCTCAGTGCCAGTGCTCTTGTTTTAAATGATTTTATTCCATATTGTGTGTTTTTATAAATTTGTTTTGGTTTATTTGCTTTGATTGTTTTATTTCATGTTTCTGTATATCCTGTGTTTGTTTCATTAATTTGTAATTATGTTGACAGGGCGGGTACGTACCTATGTTCCCAGTTCCTATGTTCCCAGTTCCTATGTTCCCAGTACCTATGTTCCCAGTACCTATGTTCCCAGTACCTATGTTCCCAGTACCTATGTTCCCAGTACCTATGTTCCCAGTACCTATGTTCCCAGTACCTATGTTTATGTTCTCCCTTTTTCTATGAACGATGTACCTCCTCAAATTATAGCTTAGGCTTCTGCTTCAGGTTACACATCCCCAATAGTTGTGCATAAATGTATGGTTTTACAGCACAAAATATAGTAGCATATAACACGAGCCCAAACACTAACCCTAACCCAGGTGAGAGCCCTTTCACTGTATGCCTTGCCAACGTGCCCTTCCCTTTTGTCCTCTGGGGTAGCAGCCACAGCCCCACACAAGTGCACTGAATAATATTAGTGATACCAGAATAAACTCACAGCATCCTGTGGCGCTGGAGTTATGTAAGCTCCCAGCAGCAGTGAGAGAAGCACAGCGGGAGAAAACACTGACAAGAGATGACTATAGACCACTGCATCGATACCTCATGCTCACTAAAGCCTGGGGACAAACTGATGCAATTAGCAAACGTGTTGTACTATACTTCATTACTAACCGGTGTCAGAAAACACATAGTAATTTCGAGGTGTTTTTCTCGTCTGTTTTTTTTTTTTCTTTTTTCTCTACATACATACGTTTTTGATATACGCCTTTATACATACAGGGAGGGCCCCTGAGGTGGTCCGCCCTTTGTTCCCCGAGACCTGGGAAGCGGGCAGGAGAGAGATTGGTTTTGGGTTGCATAGCACTTTTAATGGCACCTCCTCAAGAAAATGTTCACCAAATTCAAGTTTGTTCGCCCAAGGAGGAGTCCGTAAAAGTATAAGGTGCAAATTTCAGACATTTGGCAATGTTCCTGTTGGAATAACATGGGGGGTTTTCTACGGCTATGCCGTAAGAAATATTGCGTGGATGTCATTGACTTTTGATTGAGAGGAAAAAATATAATTTTGTTAAAAATTTCAGGAATTAGTGTAAAATGAAAACAACTGCTTTGAGGCCCCCACTTCTCTTTTCCCGCGTGATCGGCACTGCCATTGTAATCTCACTTCCGGTCCAGCGGAAACTCCATTGGATTAAATCATGGATTCATTATATACCTGGATAAGGCACGCCCATGGAGCCATTATAATAACTGGATAAGGCACGCCCCCTCTGCCCGCGATCCAAATTGAAGTGGTAAATTCTACGGTTTAAATGGAGAACGCGGGAAAAGTCTTGCGGCTAAGCATGCTATAAAGTAGATTGATTTGTGTAAATAGATCCAATGTTCATGTGACCAACAAGTCAACAATGCACCGATTCTCTGGGCCTGAAAACGGCTTTTTAGACGGTTTAGAATTTATTTTCTCCCGAGGTAGACAGCCCTATGTTAACTAATACAATCGAAAAAAGGATTACGTCGTATGGCGGCGCCCGGACAGGCTTCTGGAATAAGGTGAATAGGCGCAATGTATTTGTTGGAGCCCTGCACTTTGCGTGTGTGTGTGTGTGTGTGTGTGTGTGTGTCACCTGTGGGTGTCACCTCTGGGAGGTGCTGGTAGGTGGATTTTTTGGGAGGATCCCTACCGGGCCCCTCAGGTGTTTGTGATCCAGGTAAAGCACACAGTTTGTGGACCGCCATGATTGGCGTCTTTGTATGATTTTAACCTTTCAATACTAAGATAAACTTTTAACTTTGTAGTGGAAATAAAGAAAATATTTTAAGGAACATTATCTCCCTTGGATATGTCTACTTAGACCCCAGAAATAAGAGAAGCGCGTCATACTTGCATGACGCGCTTCTCTTTGCCAAAAGCACCTGAGTGCAGGTGCGTCAATGCAGCCCTCAGAGTACAGCCTGTGGCTGAGCATCTTTATACATTGCTATGGCAACACCTTGAGAGATAGGGGGCGTAGGTGTCAAATACTTTTTTGATGGAGAGGGCAAAATAGAATTGTGGTCAAATTTTAAATTATTTTGGAATAACAAAATGTAGTGCTTCACATGAAAAAGGACAACTTTTTTAAACAGTAGGCAGATGTTGCAATTACAAAAATGATAACTTTTGATGCCCCACTCATGTGGGGTTTTACAATCTACGCACGTAGATCGTAAAATATAACCCAAAAATGTGGATAACTTTGAAGCCCCACTTCTAAAGATGATGCACAGCAATTTTTCAGGCCAGGGGGCGAAACGGCCTCAGTCAAATAAAGATAAAAATAAAATGGTCACAGTTTATATAGTGCTTTTCTACCTTCAAGGCATTCAAAGCGCTTTACATCAAGGAACCAGTCACCCAGTCACACACACCGCTGTACACAGACACTGGAAGTGAGCCGGATTAAGTGTCTTGCCCATGGGCACAACGGCAGTATTCACCTGAGGCAGCTGCAGTCAACCTGTGGGTCAGATGATCTGACCGCTCTAGCAAAGATGTTTTTGTTGAGAAGACAAAAAGAATAAATAAACAGTACTAATAATATTTTTTAGCAAAAAACAATACGTCCGTTACCATAGCAACCGCATATGATATGTCGTTTGAAAGCTCTCGGGCTTCCCCACGTCACTGTGGGGTAAACATTTTCATGACGATTACTTACACGCTGACGGGGGTTCTTGATTAGAGCTTAATGCCAGAAGTATGTTTGGACGACGTGAGCATTTTGTGGATGTTCAACAAGACACTTTTGGCCCTACATCTTGTCGGGGTTTGGGGCTATTTAAGACTTGGAAAAACAAGAAAATTAAACAGGTTCCATGGCAGTGAATTGTATAATTTATGATTAATTATTATTTTACTCCATCTCCTCTTGCCTGGTCACACATGAGGCTCTTTAACGTTGTATTTTCTTATTAAATGTGTACATATTCTGATTTTTATTTTCATTTTATTGGGCTAAAGTAGATCAGCCTGCAGTAATACATTAGGACATGTGTTGCATTATTTGGCTCTCATTGGAACAGTAGGGGGCTAATCACTGTTTGATTGCTAGTAGGTGTAGATCTGATAAATAAATACAGCCCCTCGACTCACCATGCACAGCTAATGGACTCACCTGTGCCTTTTTAATCAAGCACAGGTCAAATACATGAATAATGCACCTCTTTAATGATTTCCCTCCACCAGGTAAACTTTTATGAGGACCTTAGGAATCAGAACCATATAATCAAACATGTGGATCATCAGAGCATTGCGGTTTTATTTGTTTTTCAAACTTCCAGTGTAGCATGTCCTGTATTCTGCAGTAATTATCCTGCTGACAGTGGAATGCGGTTCATTAAAGCAAATATGCACTGAGTCAAAGTATATTTTTCATATCACCTGAGTGAACATTAAAATGTAATAATTTTCTGTAGACTTTGTGCATGCTGGGAATTGTGTGACTGGCGCTGTCATTGTCATGTTTATAATATGTTCTTCTCAAAATACAATTTATGTGGCAAAAACTTGGAACCGTGTCCACTTGTTCACATCAGCATTAATTTATATGATATATATACATATATACAACATATATATATATATATATATATATATATATATATGTATGTTATATATGTATATATGTATATATATATATGTATATATGTATATATATATATATATATATATAAATGTTGTTGGAAATATTTTTGGAGACAGCTGATTGGAACAATGATTTTGTTTTGTAATAAGTGCAGTGTCGGGTGAATTTCTTCACACACAGTTTGAAAATTCTGCTTATACAGACAATGTTGTGGAAATTAACAACCAAAATTCCTGGCCTGCATTACTGCTCAGTGGCCTGTAGTGGCCACTAAAATACACCGTGACTTCCAGCCAAGATTCAGCAGCAGAAGTGAGGAGAAAACAGGCTTATTTAGATAATTTTTTTGAACAATTTGAATATAGTTGTCACACAGTCATTTTTTCTATTATTGATCACTCACTGCTTGCCTTGATTGACTTGATTGCACTCCACTGCATTCTGTGGAACATTTCAAGCAGAGCAACAAACACAATGGGGGCACACAGGTAGCGGAGCCTCTTCCTGAAAAGTTGCATAGTGCAACTCTAACTGAGATTATTCTTTATCAGTTGGCCACAAAGAAATTGTGGCAAAACATCGTTCGCCTCAGGAGGGAGAAGCACTGCTTCACCAACACCGTTTACAGTGTGGGTGAGGAGGTGTTTGCCTCGACTGGGGGATGTTGGAAACATTTTTACCAAATGGGAAATTCTTTTACTTTGGATAAGAAAATTTATGAAATTTCAAATTTCAATTTACTTCATACATCCAACCAACTGATCAAAATAGAAATACATAGAACACATTCTAGTAAAGTTGTGCATGTTTCTTGCCAAACAATCAGCCGATTTTGCCTGGCCAGCCAAGTCTACAGGCTTTTCCAAAACTGTGTAACCTCTCCATTTAGTTTAAATGAATGTGAATGAAAACGGATTGTGTATTCAAGCATTTGTGGCATAATTAAACGTCATAATAAATGTGCTGCACACCCCATTGGCTCATACACAACATAAGTAAATAATTGTCCATAACAGATTGAACAGTCATAGTGTGCTGGGGTCCTATTTTTCCTAAAACGCCTGCCTAAACTGAGCCCCAATTCAAACTGAAGCTGGTTCTGAACCCTTTGGAGTACAAACAAATGGCTGGACTCGTGGTTAAGTTGACACACTCTGTAGTTTTGTACTTTGTTGTCTAATTTACTAAGTAGAAATGAGCTTTGCACAGAGGAATATCAGATTTTAAATTCCGCTTAGGTTTTCTTTGTTAAATATATGAGTATAGCTGGTGTTAGACTATACACTAGATTGAGCTTTTGTTGGTTTTGACCATTTTTAGGGTAATTTTTTAATTTGTGGATTTTGAGAACAAACTGACCCTGATTCTTCCCAGAATGATTGATTGACTGGAAATAGGTGGATTACAGCTTGATTTTTAAGCACAACAAGCCTTTGTTCACTGAGTTCCCTTTGAATGGAAGTCCCTGTCCAAAAATGCCTTTAAAACCAACTTGAAAGTATTAGCGACGTCATCAATAATGTGATTTTTTTTTTAATGTTTTAATGTTGTTTGTTGCAACTGTGTACACTTTGCTGCCTCTTGGACAGCGCTCTCTTGTAAAAGAGGTTTTTAATCTCTCTCCTGGTTAAATAAATGTTAAATAAAAAATAAAAAAATCTAGCAGCTTGAGAGTTACCTTTTATCTTTCATCAGATGCGGACAAAATGGAATAAATATAGAAAAGTTCAATGTCCTAATCACAAGAGGTTACCTCAATTATGAGTTTGAAGAAAATACAATTTTCTGTAATTACTTTTGGACTATAGTCCATGATGTTTTTTTTTCGGAGGCCCACACAATAATTCAGCTGAAAATATGTCTTAAGACTTCAGAGCAATTTGACACAAGTGATTACGTGAACAGAAAAAAAATACATACAAAATCCAAAGTATACAGAGCAGGAACCCAATGAAATAAGAACACAGGGGATATTATGGTATTCTGTTCCTGTTCTGCTTGAGCTATAATTTATTTTGAAATGCACCATTTTAGCACATGCATTGAAAACAAGAAAAAAAACACCTACCTTGCACCAGCCTCCTGTCTTCTGTTACAAATCAGGACTCATGCTAGAGACTAGCCTTACATGGTGAAAGGTCAAAGTTGAGTGATGCTGCTAACAGGCAAAGCCTAAAGTGCTTGGTCCTGTATGGAATGGAAACCCTTCTATTCCCTGCTCTGCAAGATGTAGTGATCATTTGCCTGATATGGCTAATGAGCTATCTGTATATCAGAGGAATGAAAAACTTTATTTATCACAAAAAAAACTAAGGTCATTTGACAGGTTTTGACAGCAAAATCCCTTTCTGTTGCCACCAACATTCACCACAGTTCACAGGAGAATGCAATATAAATAGTGTCAAGACCACAATGACGATGTCTGTTTGGATGTTCAATTCCCAAAGCTGACGCAAAGTGATGGAGCTCAGACCCTAATGTACCTTCTCTAAAAACACTGAACAATGATGTGGTGCAAACAATCTCCAAAAATTCTTCAGGAACCCTGATGCGTATTCACTGGCCGCTAACTCACCGTCTTCAATTTTTAGATTTTGGTTGTGTTATACTTGTGCAATTGTGTGAGCTCAGAAAGTTGCACGATTTTGATAAATTGAATGATACATTTTAGTTTTCATATTGTTTTCATATATACAATAATAAACAAGGTTATGCTCCATAAAAGCTGTTTTTAATGCGATCATTTGCCTTCAATTTTATTGTAAACATACAATTGCATACGTTAATGCAATGAAATTAATAACAAAACAAAACAAAACAATCATAACAAATACATTTATTAAATACAGTACAAGATAAATCAACAATCCAAAATAACACCATTGACCACCATAGCTATTGTAACATACAACATGTATATTCTACATGTTTTTGTTTCATTTCATACAACTGTGGAGGTAGATGAATTAGATAATCTTACATTTTGGCTTAAATGTTAAATGTTGACATCACATGCATCGATATTATATTGTTTTAATTTCTGATTCTGATCAGCTTATATAATACTGTTAATATCTTTACTTGTGCACTGGCAAAAACATTTTGAGTGTAGCATTGTTACACCAGCAAAGGAACTACGATGAAATTGTATTATTTAAACAAAATTACTGCCTGATAATAAAGAGGAAACGTAGAAACCGTAGGCTTATACACTGCTTTAGAAGTCATTTATTTTCTTGCGGTGATATTCCTTTATACAGTTGACAGTGTTTGGTGCATATTCAACTGCAGTCGGACAAACTCTTGAGGCTGATGTACAGTGAGCTCACCATGGTGGCCTCCTCCTGGATGGGGTCTTTGTTTTCGTGGGCCTGGGACACACACACCAGGGTCAGCAGTCTCTTGGGGAGGGTTCCACTGAACAGCAGGTAGATGCAGGGGTTGGCACAGCTGTTTAGACTGGCCAACAACATGAGTATGGAGAAGGTGGCAGCTGCAACTCACAAAACACTTGAGTTGGTTTGATGTCACCAATATTGACATTATGTCATACTAGCATTTTGCAATAACACAGTTAACAGGTGGGAGCCACATGGATTCTCTTCCATTAAATAGCCATAGATTTCAGGCATATGATTCCTTCCTGGATTGAAAGAGTTTGACCTTTTCCTATTCAAAAGATTTAAAAGAAAGAATATTTAGATTGAAATTGTGCCGTTCCTCTAACAAGGTATGGCTGTTGTCATGTCAAATCTTTCAAATCAGGGAGGATATGATGTCATGAAAGCCAATGGAATTGCAAAAAACTTAAAGAAGAAGAAAAAAAAAAAAAGTGTATATATTGGTATATATATATATAATATTATATATATAGATAGATAGATAGATAGATAGATAGATAGATAGATAGATATAAATCTAGATAGATATAAATCTAGATAGATATAGATAGATAACTAGATATAGATAGATAACTAGATATAGATAGATAGATAGATAGAGATAGATATAGATAGATATAGTGATATAGAATTAGAAAGTTCTTACTGTGCGTCGGCGCCTGCGCGTCCCACACGGACCACAGCTGCACCGTGAAGAAGGGCGTCCAGCACAGCACGTAGGCCAGCACAATCACCACGGTCATTTTCACAGTCTTGACCCTGGCCTTGGACATTCTGGCCACACTGCTGGCCCTGGAGCTGATGTGATTCCTCTTCATGTTAAAGTTGATGTGCACCGTGCGGCAGATACGCACCTGGCAGCAGATCACCGTGAAGATTGGCAGTACAAAAATGACAAGTGTAGTCCATGTCACATACGCTTTGGGCCCCCACGGCTGCACAAACTCACCCCAGCAGTCATATACACCCGGGGCCACTTCCACGCGCGAGAAGATGAAGATCTGCGGAAGGCTGCCAATGAAAGACACGCACCACGCTGCGCACACGGGCCAGTTCCATTTGGCCGCGCGCCGCTGGAAAGTCACCATGGGGTTACAGATGGCTTGGTAGCGATCCACGGTCATCACCACGATCATGTAAGTGGACGCGAACATGCCCACTACCTGCAAGTACTTCACCAGACGGCACAGCACGTCCGGACCCACAAACCGGTCCGTAATGTCCCATATGAGTTGCGGGCACACCTGGAAGAAAGTCACCACCAGATCCGCGACGCACAGGTGGAACACAAACACGCGCATACGGGACAACTGCGTTCTACGTTGCCACAGCACCAACAAGAGCCCCGTGTTCAGGACCCCCGCAGTCACAAAAATTATAGCCAGAAGAGCAATCTTCACCCGGGCCACGAACTCGTCGCGCGGCTCATCCTCCGTTAGTGCGCGCTCCAAAGTCTGGTTTGTGTTCAGCCAAGACATGCTCTGCACAAGGACACACGGCCAAGACAAAATCTACACGATCATCCCAGAATACTCTATTCTCGGGGTTCCAAACTACACCCAAACTTTTGGATATTTTAAACTTAAGATGTAAACTTGCGTCAGTGAAGCAAGTGGAGTTCCTGCGTGCGCAACATGTTTTCCACAAACTGAGCGAAGAGCGCGAGAGAGCTCTTGAAGGCTATGTCTGCAGAAAGGAGGGGCGAGCCCTGAAACGCCATGCAAACAAGAGGAATATGCTGCATTGTCAGATAGTGAATGTAAAAATGTTTTTTATATATATATATATATATATATATATATATATATATATATATATATATATATATATATATATATATATATATATATCAGAATATTCCCTTTATTAAAACAGTTGTAGCCTACAATTAAACATTTTGTTTTTTGTTCATTGCCTACTCTAATGGTTTTCTTTCTATATTTTGGAATTGATTTGTTACCAACTGACAAGGTATTACCTTGTATCTTTGAACAAGCAGAATTATTACTGCTATTGCCTGGTTATTAGGTATACCTATAGTAAAACAACCCTTGCATTTCTTCAATGAAGTATTTTAATTTACCTTATTGATTCAGACAAGCATGCTTACACCAGACATTAGGGTGCAATTTAGTAACGTCCAATACAACCTCATCTGATCATGAAGGAGTGGATAAATACCAGAGAATCAATAACTCAAAGAAGCTGCCTCTCACTGCAAGATAAACCAAAAACCTAACAAGGTCGTCTTGATTTGAAAACATCAACTGATTTATATTGTAAAAAAGAGAGTTTTGGGATTAGATTCTTGTCATGTACATGTGGTATGTGACACATTTTGTTTTCTCCTCAGTACGTCACTCAAGGAGTCCATTTAATTCTATTGGAGCTGCAGTGTTAAAGGTGTGGTTTTGACAGCACAGGGCAGGTTTGTGTTCCATGTTGGACCTTCATACCAACACCTCATGCCTTCCAGCTGGGGAAGGTCAAGAACAGTCTCTTCCCCTCTGCCGTTGGACTCATGAACACTTCTAAACAGCTGCCACTTTAACTACAACTTAATCACTCACTGCACTAAATCTGTAAATTTAACTGTAAATTCTGTGTACAAAGTAAGCCTATTCTTATTTTATCCTAGAGTAAATTTTAATTGTTTTCTTTAACGCATGCCCTTTTGATTTCATATGTTTTTATTATTGTTCATTATTGTATGTTGCACCTTAACACCGAAACAAGTTCCTATGTTTGTTCATTTTGTTCATTGACGGTGACAATAAACCTTTTCTGATTCTGATTTTTTGTGGTATTATTATATATAGTCTACTGTTCACGCCGATTACACTTTGTTTCTGCATGCTTGATGCAAACCCTCCAAATGGCCCAGGTTTGCCAAGTCCAGGCGTCACTGGTCAGGATGCTTTTACAAATTCTAAATGCAGAACAATGTCATATTGGAATAAATTATTTTTAAATTATGATTAAGACATTCTTATGAATACTTAATGAGTCAACACATGTTTAGATTAGTCCAACAGATTTTTTTGGGATTATCAAATGACAAAACAATAAAGCAAGCATAGATCATGTGACTGTGGGTGAATATCGTATTAAGACTAACCTTGAGTACAACATAACAGTAAATAACTTAAAACTGAGTGAAAAGGCATTCACCTTTTAATGGGAAATAAACATAATATTACTTCAGTGAGTCAAAATCAAAGAACTTTTCTAAACCAATATTTTCAAATATTAGACACTCAAGTTATTTTATATTCCCAATCTGTCCTGGTCTTGATTGTGAGCGTCTTTGAGTCCTTCATCTGTCTGGTCCACATTGATTCATGCAAGTGCCATAATTACATGCTCAATTCACCAGAACAGCACAAAGCCTGCTCCTGCTTACGCTTCCATTTAATTACGACTTGATGTAGCTGAGTAGTTCGTCTTTGTCCATCTGATAGTGACTTTTCTTCCAGATATCCCGGAGCTTTTGTAAGGTTGCGCCTATGTCCTTCCCTGAGGTGACACCCATCCGCCGCAGGTCATGTCCGCTGATGGGAAACCGAGGGATGGACCACTGGCTCAGCTCCTTCAGCAGCTTCTCCTCGCCCTGATACTTAAGCAGCTCACACACTTTCATCTGAGTGTCCAACTCTCGACTCTGTAAGGGCACAGAAACACTGACATTTAAAACGTTGTTTGTCCTCCCACACACTCAGCAATAAGACCAGCGATACAGTCAGTTAGCTTGGTGTGATGAAAAAAAAAAACACAAAAAACTTTTACATCATGCTCATTGTTTTTGTAATTAAATAAAGCAAAATAAATGAAGCAACAGCAAATGTATGTAATAACACAAGTGGTATGGAGCAGAGTATATATCTATATATTTATTTTGTTCTATTGCCCAGCCCTAACAAGAACTAAAGTAAGACCAAATCAAGAGTGAGAGCAAAACCCTGATTTGTCGACTTTGACAATATCTCACGTAATTATTAAGTGCCTGTCTATGATCTGGACATAACTGCAACTGTCATTCGTTCTGAGGCTTCCGTGTTCCAGTTTTCTTTGGAACAATATTTGCATTACATTAAAGACATTGGATTAAACCTAAGAAGTGCTGCCACTGTTCTACAAAGAGGAAATATGTTTTGAAGTATGAAATTATGATGATTTCTTTGTACAGTGCTGGTCTTTTTCTCTGGCCTCAGAATGTAATTGAACAACTCCGGTCTCTCACATCCACTCCCACTTGGCCTTTAACGGTCTTCAATTTACATTACAGCTGGTGAAGGTCTGTATAGCCCTGGCAATCATTTGTCTCTCCATTATAGAACCAAACGCTAATGTATTCTATTGTGATTATTGTGCAATTATCACCAAACAAAAGATTTGTGCTTCAATTATTACAATTTGGCAATATGTACTGTAATGCTGCAAGTAAAAGTAGATCTATTAAACCTATTGTTGCCTTTAATGAATATTTCATACAAGCAGTAAACTTTTGATTGCTATGCCTTTTGACTGGAGTGAGTAAACAACACTAATGTACCCCATGTGCAGAGCAGTGAGCATGTACAGGGGGAAGCATTTTCAAAGCATGGCACCTCAAATGCAAAACAATAAAGATGATTCAAACATGCAAGGTTAATGATGGGATGAAAGGGAAAAAAATGACAAAATGGTTAAAAGCTCTTACAAGTTGACATTGCATAATAAGACTTCTTTAGACTCAATAAATCACAAACTAAATCGGGAGCAATGAAAACTCACATCAATAATAATGTCAGTGAAAGGCTTGATGCTGTGTGGTTGCTTGCTGTCCTTCTGGAGCTCATGTCTGTACTTGACCAGGAACAGAGCCAGAGTCTTCTCCTCTTTGGACACTTTCAACCGGAGGTCCATTTTGTCCACCTCCTCTGAGCAGTGGAAGAGGGAAGCCACGACTGTCATTGGTTTGGGGGAGAGGTGTTCAGAGTTCTCCCACACTCGCCGCATCTCCTTAAGGTCACCATCTGTTGGTAAACCTGTAGAATACAAAACGGGCACCTAATTTACACTAAGCATTTAACACCCTAAAGTGCAAAAAATATCTACCATGACAAATCCTAATGGCAATCCCTCACTTCGATGGTTGGTTTTAGATGCTTAAGCCATGGCCAACTCAATATGATTTATATAGATCTTTATTTGTCATACATACTATTTTAAATATGCAGTTTAATAGCATGTATTGAAATGCCAATCCCATTGTTTTTAGCTAGCAATGACAAGTAACTACAGTTCAGAAGTGTTCATGAGGTGTATGGCCCAAAAAGAGCGAAGCAACCACTGGGACAGACCATGGTGGAGGCGGTGAAGGTATGCCATGATCTGGTGTGCACTCCTCACACAGCTCTAGGATTTAGCAACATACTGTGCAAAAGTGATACAGCCGTGATATTTCATTTCCACCAAGAAAAAAAAATCTCCCTCTCATTGAGACCTTATAAACTGTGGGTAGAAAGGAAAAGTCAAAAACGTACTTTAACAGCTCTCTTACCGATGTACTGCGCCAACCCCAGTTTGTAGATGAGCTCCAGTAGAGGGCCTGCGTGGTTGCCAACAACCAGTTTCTTCAGTTCTACCCAGATGCGTTCTCCTGCGATCCCTGCCAGGCCATGGCCATTTGCTTTAATGGCAGCAAGTGTCCCTGGCTCATGGTCATCTGGTTTCAGAGCTACTCTGCCATAAAACCTGTGGATTAAAAAAATAGTCTTTACAACTATACTATGATTTACAACTATATTTTAGTAGGAGGACTCAAAACATGCTCTCCCAACCTAAAATAGCGCAATATTCTCAGGTAATCCTCTTGGATTCTTTGCTTAGCACTGCCCACAAATCTAACTTTATGATTCTGCAGGTCTTCATATCCTTTGAAATAGTCGTACAATGTGCCATCAAGACCTGCACAGAAAATGGTATTGTGTAAGACGAAAAATGAAACATACTCGTGTTTAATCTTTTGCCTTTAGGCAAATGCATTTCAATACAGTCGTCAAGGTGCAATATTTGGTCCCATAGGTTTGTACCTAAAAACATAGAGTTGATGGTGAGGTCTCTGCGCTCTGCATCCTGTTGCCAGTCAGTGGTGAATTCAACCTCTGCATGTCGCCCGTCTGTATGAACGTCCACACGCAGAGTAGTCACCTCAAAGTTTTCATTGTGTATCTAGAAACAGTCATATAACCAAAACATGTAAATGTATTTATTTAAAATATGTGTACAATTCATATATTTTGAATCTGGAAATAAAGTCTGTGGAAATCTAAAGTCCTTATGTGGAAAAAATAACAGTGCTGTGACAAGACAGAGTTAGCTTAGGGGTGGGCAATTATTTTTCCTCCAGGCCATATTCGGATCCAGGCAAGTGGCGGTGGGTTGGACCGACATCATTGGTGTAACAAATTCTTATTTGCCTCTTATAGCCCACCTTTTACAGAAAAGTGCTTATAATGTAAGCACTTTTCTGTAAAATGTAGGCAATTAAATATATTGTTTTCAGTTAAAAAATAGAAACTAAAATCTTGCGGGTAACAGAAGGCCACATATGCCCAAGTCTGAAACGGTTAGCTGGATAATAAGTAAAAAGTGACAAAACCGTAATTGCTATTTTGTTTGATGAAAGGGTTTGCTGTTAAGATTATAAATTACATATCACATTTGGCTTTGGTGAGTTTCTTAAAAACAACAGTTAAAAGTGACACATTAAATACTGAGCTGTGTAGATATAACTGGTCTCTCACTCTGGCTGTGATGGTGCCGTGCTGCTCTCCTTTGTTGTTAATCATTCGAATGCCCGCTGCCTGAAACATGCTCTTCATCTCATCTGGAGTAGCTGTGGTCGCAAAGTCCACATCATCAGGCCGTTTCCCCGACAATAGGTCCCGTACAGCGCCTCCAGCAACCCGGAGCTCATAGTTATTCTTCTGAAATATTTCTAGAAAAGTAAATACAACACAAACATGAATCATGGTGGAGCATCAAGAAAAACCCTGCAACGGTAAAACTAGGTTGACCACCTGTCCTGCTTTTGTCCAGCACACCCAATTAGGCCCTTGTCCCACTTATTTAATCATAAAATGACACATGTATTTAAATATTAAGATTCACATAGAAAATGCAAAAAATACAGTATAATCTCTATCTGTGATTGATAAAAATGAAAATAATATGACAGTTATACAGTTATTATCTATCACTGAGTTGGTCGCACTAGGTACAATACATCATCAAAATGGAGTGTCAAACCCATAATGACAGTGCCATCTGGTGGACATATAATGCAAAGCCATTCCACAAAATCAATGTCGTTTCAACAATGTCGTTTCAACTTTCTTTTTGCCCCTTTTTGTATGGAATGGTCTTGTTAAAAATCAGCAGTTTGCTAACATTACATTTTCTGTAAAGGGGTCTAATCTATAGAATACGTCCCTGTCCATTTAAAATCTATAACAAATTGTAGTATCTTCAAAAAAGAAACTAAATCTTGGATGTGCCAGCAGTAGCACTGCACTTGCGTTTAATGTGTTTCTAATATATATTTTCTTGGGGTTTTTTTTGGCCCGCAGGCTTTATTAGACAGGACAGATGAGAGAGAAATGGGGGATGAGAAAGAAGGGAAGACATGCAGTAAATGTGGGAGTCAGGATTCAAACTCACGACACAAAACAATTTTATCTATGCATTAAAAATAAATAACGTCCACCAAAACAAAGTTTACAAAAACATGTCAAAGTAAAATATTGAAGAGAAAAAGAGCGCTGTTTCCGTCTGACAGATGATAAATGGTTGAGAAATTTGGAGGAAGTTAGGAATCCCTGGGTAAATTCTGTACTTACGACATGGAAGGAGCAAATCAAATCATACAGACAAACTAAATAAAGATGATAAAATATTAAACTGGTTGTCTTATGACCAAGGTTTTGTGCCAAATAGAACTGACCTGAGATTCAAGGTCTGGATTACATAAAGTATAACGTTTTTTTTATCAGATTGTAAATGAAAATCCATTGAAAAGAACTGATATGTTGAAGGAATCCTTTGGCTTGGAGAAACAGGACTTTTATAGGGTTCTACAAAAAAAGAGTTATTGTAACCAAGAAATAAAACAATTGTACTACTCTGACTGACATTTTTACTAAGGCATATAAATCCAAACTTTCAAAGGGAATAATATACAAACTATATACATGTATTAACAATTTAGACAGCCACTCTACTAAATGTGTTAAAAATAAATGGGAAAGAGAAAGTAACTTTGTTTTGACTGACAAAGAAAATATATATACAACCCAGAGGAGGACCACAAAAATCACATGTTTGGAAAGAATTCTGTTCGAAAAATGTGTCACGTTTTTTCATAACACCATTTCAAAGTGCTCACTATTCACAGGGAAATGCTACCTGCTGGAGAAATGGTGGAAGCCAGGAGGCAAACCAATACCATTTTGTTTTGGGACAGTCCTGTTGTTCAAAAATATTGGACTGAAATGAATAACTTGCTACAGGCTGTTTTTGACGTCGTCATCCCATTTGGGCCTCAAAATTCATGCCATAGACACAATAAATGGATACCTTTTAGAATATACTTTTGGCAGCGGTGTCACAAAGAAATGGATGACACAAACTGAACCAACAATCCAGGACTGGACTAGGGCAGTGCTCAATATATCGATATTGTGATATATAGTGACGGACTTCTTGACATTACGTGTATCGATAAAGAGATGCATATCATGACACTTTTTAACATGTCATTCGAAATTGCAGAGTTCTGCACTTCTGAAACTACAGACTGTTGCGTCAAGGCTTAATCCGATGAGCTGAAAATGTGACTTAATCATAGGACAGCTGTATTCTGATATTAAGAACATTGTGAACGGGAAATTCTAATGCATTTTTTAAATTCTATTTAATCAAAACATAAATTTCATCCAGTTTTAATACGAGTTTAAAGGGATATCCAAGTTTCAGGTATCGGGATTTCCATCGTCTCGCGGCCCCTGTGTCGGGGTGTGTATTGTATTGTAAGGTACTTGGCAATACCCGGCCCTAGACTGGACCCAAGTGGAAAAAAAAATTAAAAATCTGAAAATGTACCTATTTGACAGACTTTGGACTAAGTGTGAATTTTTTTTTAGACGTTCTGTAATTTATTTATTTTTCATTGTGTTACTTGTACATTTCTAGTTTTACTCTCTGGTCCTGTTTCATATTCTGTTTTTCAATTTAAACATAGAAAAAAACAATCAAATTGGTCAAAAATAAACAATAAATAAATAAACTGGTTGACCCAAAAATATTTATTATGTTTTTTGTTTTTACTTCGCTGTAATTGAAATGCCATAACTATTAATGTCTCTGGTACACAAAAGGTAGATTCATTATTAAAATACTCGGATTAAAAAGCAATGACCCATTATTTGGGTGTTGCATACAATTGCTGTTATAAATCATATATATTTCGTCAACGTGTGCCAATATCTGTGGCACTTTGTTTCGGGTGTTCCAGGTTTTTTCAAGCAAGTTAATAAAATCAGTAATAATTAAATAAATACATTGAAATGTTATGCCCATGGGTTTACCTGCTAGTCCTTTCAGTCCATCGGTGAACAGACACTGAAACTCACTGGTTTTCAGCTGCATGGTGAAGAGACCCCTCCAGTACAACGCTGTCCTACCAACCACAAGAGGACGAAGTAATTTAAACCACATCCGAGAAATGAAAGTGTTCTGTGCACTTGACGAGCTAGCACGTCACACTGTGGACACTGTTGACATGACCGAAAGCCCCGGTTTGGACTGATTACCAGAATTACTTTCTTCATAAAAGTAATACGAACATAAGTACAACCATTTCACAACATTATAATAACCTGAATCGCGTTCCAACTTTCAATAAAGTCAGTCAATGTCAAAACAAATCTCTCCAAACGCTATCACATCCTACGTTAAGGCACTAACAGGAAGTGTGAGAGTGCCATGCGGCCACTGGCCAATAGCGTGCGAGAACGTCAGAGCAAAAGGCGGGTCTTGGCAATATTCACGCTGTCAACAAATTCTCGCGACATTTGCCTTTTATTTTCTTTTCAGGGGGTTTTCCGCTTACCTCTTTCGTGTGTCCGATGTCAGACCTTAGTATACGGAGCAGGAGAAATGGCTAAAGTGGAGATAACGCCGCTACGGACGTGGGCTGACTTCTTACCCGGTTTTGAGAGATTCGCCAAACCAGATTTTAATGACATGTCGAGGTGGAACAACAGATTAGTTAGCAACCTGCTTTACTACCAGACAAACTACTTGCTGCTCGCTATAGCTGTGTTTCTTATCGTCGGGTAAGTTCCAACGCTTAATCCTTGTTTGAGTTTTGTTGTATTTGTGAAAGTATTTGTGCAAAGGGAGAGGGAGTTTATGAGTTTGGTTTGTGTGATATGAGTAATGCTGTTTGAGGGACGCTGCTTAGATCGGGATGCATTTTGGCCTGTGACTGTGACTAAGATCACCTCGTCAAAAAACAAACAAAAAGATGAGTTATTAAATAGAGACGTGATATGTGAGTTGACAAACCCTTAATATGTAGGATGTGTTTCGGATAACGGACCCCGCTCTTTCTGTTAATTAAGTAAATGACTTAATGACTATTAAAGGTGCTCTGAGTAACTTTTTTGTAATCAGAAAAGTCACAGCACCTATCTATATCATATATTTTAGCATGATGCATTTATATCAACAACAAATCTTACACAACACGAAAAGATTGACTTATTTACTATTTAATATCCCTTTTAGAAGCAACTTAAAGTCAATATGACAGATTAGACTACACGCTAAAACGCAAACACAATTATATTTCAGATTTTACGAAACATTTTGCCTATTTGTCCTCGGTTTGACCATTTTTATAAAGTTTATAATTGTGCTCCCTGGATGGACATGAACAGCAAATATGATATGTAGAGGTCATTCCACAACGGTTACCTAGCAACCTTACTGAAAATAAGAGCCAAACGCCATATACATTTCACAATAGTTATGGTTTCACAAACAATAAAACTTACTTTTTTAGTTACTTTTAATGGCAGCAAACTGAAAGGGTGCATTTACCGCCACCTACTGTAGACATGGATCTATAATAGAAGTGTAAATTATCTGTGTTTCCAACGGCATGTCGCATTTTGATGACATCACAGCGGGATTCTGTTTTAAAGAACTCAGCTCTATTTACTGTAATTTATTTCAGAATTTATTCACAAACTTGCAGTCTTTCTTTCTCTCTTTGCTTTCTTTTTTGTTCTCTCTTTCTCAGTCTTTCTTTCTCTCTTTCTCCTTTTTCTCTTTCTTTCTTTCTTTTCTCTGCGTCTTTCTCTCTCTCATTCTTTCTCCCTCTCCTTTTTTTACGGTACAATATAGCTTAAAACAAATACTTTGAAGACGTACAACTACAGTAGGTGGCGCTAAATGCACCTTTCGCCTGCCAACCACCATTCAAAGTAACAACAACTTTACAAACTGCAATTTAAGGGAAGTAAAACTATGATACATATTTACCACAGGTGCTATCCTACCAAACTAAGTCATGATTAGAGAAAACGGGTCAAAAGCGTTCTGACCATTCTAAGACGCCCCCTGGTGGTGGTATTGTTGATTGGTTTTGCTATTTTTTATCTCGGCCCAGAGCATTCAAATATAGCATTTAAAACAAAATATCTTATATTTTTATTTGTCATGGCTTTCTATCATCCTTTGGAGATACATAAACACATGAAAGACAGCTTTTTCTGTTCTAATACAAACTAAAACCTCAAATGGCACGAGTGTAACAGAACTAAAAGATTCATCCCTGTCCACTAGATGGAGCCAGTGACTGCAGACTTCCCAGAGCTCTCACACTGTTTGTTTTGTTTGACATGGCCTTTCTTGATCCAGGTTGCTGAATCCTCTGGGCATGTTCACTGCCATGGCTGTGGTGACTGCAGTGTTCCTAGGCTCACTCTGGGCTGGAGACAACAAAGCCGCCATTAACAACTTCAAGAGGCAGAATCCCACAATTTTTGTTATTGTGGTCATGGTGGCCAGTTACTTTGTCATGTCTCTGCTGGGGAGTGTCACTGTGTTCATGACGGCCATCACACTACCTCTTATTTGTAAGTTTGATATGTTAAGAATGAACCACTTTCTGATTTGATCATAATTAATTTACTTTAAAAGTTATATAATTATCAGAAAATCAGAAAAGGTTTATTGCCATTGTCGATGAACAGAATTCACAAACATAGAAACTTGTTACGGCATTAAGGTGCAACACAAAACACTGAACAATAATAAAAACGACATAAATGAAATCAAAAGGGCATGCATTAGGAAACTGTTAAAATGTACTATATAATATGTAAAGTGCAAATATGTTTATTATTATAATGATAATTGGAGTATTCTGACTATGATTTTCTTTTCAGTTACATTATGCCTTATTAAAAACAAAAACTTTTCCAACGTCAATTTCCTGCACATAAACAATACAGACTTATAATCATTGCCATTTAACTTAAATCAGTTGACAAATTTCTTCCTCCAAAATCTGAAATCTGCTCCAAACTCCATTATTTTACGCTCCATTAAATGATAAACGAGCCAAGCTGATTATTGACTATTAAAAATGACTGGATCTCTATTTCCTCACATTAATACTGCTTGATGTGAATTTGAGCAGGCAATGTCTTTGTTTTGTGGACTCTTCCAACGACAACTATCCCATCTGCTTTCAGTAATTGTTATCCACGCATCTTTTCGTCTACGTAACATGAAGAACAAACTGGAGAACAAGATGGAGTGTGCAGGGCTGAAGAGATCACCCATGGGACTGCTGCTGGAAGCCCTGGGCCAGCAGGAGGAGAAC
This sequence comes from Chaenogobius annularis, assembly GCA_015082035.1. Taxonomy (NCBI): domain Eukaryota; kingdom Metazoa; phylum Chordata; class Actinopteri; order Gobiiformes; family Gobiidae; genus Chaenogobius; species Chaenogobius annularis. The sequence continues at coordinate 2,631,558 of BJKM01000007.1, read as the reverse complement.
GTGCAGAAGATCCAGAACTTTTTGGAGGCTAAGCTCAAAGAGTGACTGAATAAGGACGCAGAAAACATCATTAAAGTGTCCCTAAAGCTTTCTCCTTTGTTGAACTAATCGTGTGTACCTCTGACACAGAAGCAAACCAACAAAACTCCTGTAATGCAAAAGGCTCGGTCTTCACCTCAGGGTACAGCAGGTGTCACTCCACCCTGAACTTGTCTGGGCACTTTCAAATGCCCTGCTGCTTCATGTGTCAGCTTTGCAATGGGCCATGCGTTTGTGTGCAGTGCGTCTGCAGAGAAAGTTTCCTATCTCTTTACATACTTTAATGTAGTCTCTGAACCAGCTGTCATTTCTGCCTGTTTACTCAGATGACTGCCAAGATGCTCCAAAAGACAGATGGTTTTATGGAAAAGATTGTCTGGCTTCTTGCTGTTTCATTGTTGTAGGGGTAGCAGGGACACAACAGAATATGCACAGGCAGGAATTGAACATGTTACTCTTCGGTGCACAGGTAAATGCTACTAGGCCACGCCATTATTAATATGGTAAATACAATGTTTCTACCTGAGGTCTTTAACGGTGTCTTGAGCGTAACCAAAGGCATAAAATAGTTTTATTTAAGAATAAAACAATAAAAAATGTCTCTTCTCCAGTCTGCGATACATGCAGTGTGTGGGCTGTGACCCCAGTCACATTCCAAATGGAGTCCATTTATATGTTTACTGTTTGTAAACTCCTGTCACACATTCATATACAAAAGAGCCTGTATTTCACTGCGTTTAACCAGGTTGCTTCTTTGTTACAAGATGGGAAAAAATGCTGAAATAAATAAAACTGCATCGCCCGCAATAACCCACAAATCTTATTTTTCCTTTTGCATTTGTTGATTTTTGAGACCTGGAATATAAAAGTAGATGACTACCTTCTACAACAGCACTGTGTCATGTGTCTTCAAACTAATGGCACTGAAAAAGGTAGTCATCTTTTTACAGTAGTTTTCTTACTACTTGGACTGAGTCAAATTCATGCTAACTAACCCAAAGGTTTGTGGATTAAATCCCTACTGACATCACATGCTTTCCTCGTGTCATTGGGCACTTTTCCACCGTGCTTTTGTCGAAGTTTTGTGGTCATAAAAGTAATTGTCTCACAACGGCAAACCCGCTGTCTGAATCGGCCCCAGGGCCATACCCCCTACAGCAACATGGCGTAATTGAGGGGTGAATTAATACTTTGAATGTATGCATGCAATCTTCTGTATCATTGCATTAAATATCTTTTGTCCCCATTTATCTGAGCTGGGGGCTGCACAAAGGTACACTACTACTTTTGGTAGTGCTGTAGTTTACACCCTGCAAACAACCACGCACGTCTTCACTGTTGGTACAGGCTCTAATGGACACACGCAGTAGAACAGACATATGTTCTTTGATCCCGCGGTAACAATAATCGAATACCGTGTTTTAAGTGATAAAATACTTTCTTACTTTTAATTGTTGTTTTTTTGGGACAAATTAGGTTACTTTTACCTTTATGAACTAACCTAATTTGTCTTAAAAGCCAAAAATATTTAAAAAGAAGAATTTTATTGATAGACAATACGTTCTTGTACAAAAGAAGCTGACGCTCTGGCTCTCCCTAATACTTTCTGACTTTGTGGATATTAAAGTTGAAAGCATAGCTAGGTCCTGACCCATGTGTCATGCCCTGACAGTGGCCCCTGGCTGATTGATAGTCTTACTTTGTACTTGTGTTTATTGAGTGCAGAGCTAATCAATGATGAGCAGTAGATTACAGAGAAGAGCTCAGAGCGTCTCCCACCTCTGGACCAGAGAAAAGTGCCGTGTCAGCCACATGAATGTTCTCCTTTTGAATTCCATCGAAATTGACTGCAGATAACCAGAATCAATCTGGAGCTGTGTTGTTTGGTAGAATGAAGTAAACAATGTGGAGGAGAAGGTGGAAAGTAAGAATGAGACTTGTAGTTGTTTGAGTGCTACAGCTAAAAAGGAAAACAGTAGCCAGAGCATCAGTGCTGCTTCATGGACAATGACCAGGTCTACAACACTACAAAAGAGGTGCTTCAACTTTCCCAACATTGAACACTTTCAGAGCATTGTCTCTTGAGTACCAAGAGTATTACTCTAAATTAGTATTCGTATCATCAATGTACATATCAGTGCTTTACTCTGCATTAACTCTTGTCACTTTTGACGAAGAAAAAACAGTATCTACCTTCAAATGTTTTGATTCACATTATGAACAATGGTTTTATGCTTTTTTTTTAAAAATCGCACAACAATACGTTTTAACATTTTGATTTAAAACCATGTGGTACTGATACAGCATTGGCCTAATCAGGAATGCCTGGTATTTGTGTGTACGCCCTCTGCTGACCTCCACATGCTGAGGTGTAACAGTACTCCAGCGGCTGTAGGGTTCAAATCTACTTTACTCCAAAGATTTATAACCTTCCTACTGTGCGTCCACGCCATCCACAATGTGTAACAGTGAGGGGCCGTACCACTGTCTGCTCCTGTAAAGTCTTGTCTGCCTTGGCACAGTGGAAAGTTATGTGTTCACAGTTACAGCTGCCCCTGAGGCACTCGGCAACACGTGTGGCAGGCAGCAGCGGCTCAGCAGGTGTACCTCTGTTTACTATGGAATAGATGTGTAATGGAGCACCTATCAACAGCACAGGCAGACTATCATTAAACAGCCACAATTATCATACAGTCGCCTGGTATTATGGGGGAAAGCACTGATGTGAACTACTGAGTTTGACACGAAAATAACTGTTTGGAATTACAAACTTGAATTGCCAAGTATAGTGTGTTTTTTATGACAAGTCACCCACTTGTTTGTTATTGAAAGGAAATAACTACACATAAGATAAACATGTTTGTTCATTATATTTGGAGCTTGGTGTAGAGCTGCTACTCCTCATTATGGCTCAGAAAGGCCTTCCAACAAGACCAAGAGAATTCCATTTGTTGACCTGGAAAAGTGGTGTCCTTGCTGAGTGTGTGACTCGAACACGCTGACCTTAAATAAGAAAATCTGTATCTCATGCAAAACAGTATACAATAATAAAGGCAACAGTAGAAATGAGGCCATTTGTGCTGCCCGGTGGTCGAGTGGTTAGGGCACAGCACATGTATGCCAGGCTCCAGGTGCAGCCGGTCGCAGTGTCTGCATGTCCTCCCTTCTCTCATCCCCCATTTCACACTGTACTTTCCTGTCAATAAAGACTACGGCCAACACAATCTTAAAAAAAAAAAAAAATAGTGCAGTAATGTGTCTTCAATGGCAGGTGCCACAGGGGGGTTGTTGTGTCTTTGGGCAAGACATTTCACCCACCTGCTTCCAGTGTCCAAGTATGCTGGTGTATGAATGAGAGTGTGTTTGTGAGAGTGAATGTGGGACAACGGATGCAAATGAGCCCACGGCTACAATCCGGTGTGTTTACAGCATGTGTATCATGTATGTTCATTAACATGCACTGTCCCCAACAAATAAACAAATCATAAAAAAACCAGCAATAACATCAGATTAACTTTTCCATTTTTTCCTGTAGTGTGACATTGGAATGTATTCATGGCTAATACTGCAACCATTCACTATGCCTGCTACAACGGTGATGGACGTGGATCTCACTCAAACGTTTATTATTATAACTTTTGTTCTGATTGACCTCAGAGCACTTCAACAACAATCTTTTGAAGCGCATTACGCTTAATGTACAATAGAAAGGTTCACCCTGGCCTCCATCCCCCCCTCTTGTTGGCTGAGAGCGGATTGGCTTTTGCTCTGCCTAAGCTGGTTAACTCCTCATAGGTCCTGTCTGCGAGGACATCAGAAGACCCTGGTTTGCTTGTGACACTTAAATGATGACCCAGGGAGACCTTTGCCGTCTGCTGCAGTCTCATGTGAGCTGCTCTGACCTCTTTAACAGGTTTACCCACTCACGCAGAGTATGTGTGCCCCCCACAGAGAGGTTAGTATCTCCATGAACGAGGCAGCAGTACATGTGACCTGTCACCTAATCCTATGGGCCACTTCCCATCATAACCCCAGATGAAATGTGCTGAGCGATGTGAAGCACCGGGTAAAGTAATTTAGGGGCACTTCCATTTTAAAGTGAAAAATTATACACATATAGCATGCTCTGGGCTTATTATGGCCTTCCCCCCCCAATAGAACATTGTTCGAATAGATGGATGGGAAGGCTTTGAACAGTCTAATTAAAGTTAAAAATGTTATTTCTCTCGAGCAGTTAAAGACATTTCAATCACAAAACCTTTTCCAATTATGTGCGCCATTTTTCCTGTTTTTCTTATTATGGCATTTTAACATAGCGTATTTGATTGTATTGCAATAATGCATCAATTGTTTATTATGCTTTATATTTTTGATCATACCAAATTGATCATTATTGCCGTTCATACACTACCTTTTTTGTCTGTTTACAGGTCCACAATATTTATTCATTTCAGAGGATTTTCCGTTTAATGTTTTGCATTTGCTGTGACTCTACAAACTTGTATTTAATATAATTTTCCTTTCATTATTTAGACCAACCAGAATTATGCACAGCTCAAGAATTGTTACTTAGCGTGCATATGGCAGGTTCTCATGTTATTTCTAATTATCAGTCAAGCTGTAGAAAGAAAACTTAATAAAAGTTGAAAACTATAAGAAGCAGAGCTGAGTTCTAAAACAGAATCCCTCTGTCTATATCATCAATAAGTGACATCAAAAATCTAGGGACAATTTTCACACAACTGACATTTTTTTCTGACAGTTTAAGCAGTTAACACAGCTACTAGTTTTGACAGACGTTTCTCCATGAAAGACAACTTATTTATTTACTTAGTCCAGGTGGGGACCGTTAGTGTAGCTTACATATTATGCACAGAAAACGGCACACTCCTCTGAAGCTTGTTCTTAGGGCTGAGCACAGACAAGCTCTTTGTTTATGTTGTAGAGTGTCATCTGGACGTGCCTCACTGAAGTCTCCCTGCAGCTGGTGTGAAGGAGCCACAAGACAGAGCGGGACAGCTGGATCCAAAACAGCCCTCTCCCCTGTGGGCCTGGAGAGAAGCTCCAAGAAACTGTGTGAGACCCCTGAGCTGCAGTAAGATCCAGTAAGACTAAACAAGATCTCGTAGAGGTAAAGAACAATGTTGGATAACGCTGGGAAAATGAGGAGAAGGGTTACAACGTAATCTTCGAAAGGGGGATGAGACAAGAGGAGATGTATATTATATGGAAGCCCACAGGGAGGTTGCATAGGCCCCATAAACACCATCATGGGAAAGAGGAGCTTATTATGGCCGGCACGCAGTGGGTGTGACACCTTTTAAAGACTGGTTAGTTCGCTTTTGTGGCTCCAGGACGTAGAAAACTCGTCTGTCAACAGAGTGCTGAGAAAACACAGCAGAGCCCTCACATAATGTAGGCCGCCGCTCCATGGATCTGATACAAAGAAAATGTATGTATTGTAAACTGTCACAACTTTTTGTTTAGTCTAAAAAAAAATATGAGTTTTTATGCTGCTATTGATGGCCAACTTGACTAGTTATCCAAGTTTACTTTAGTGGAGATAAAGACAGATTTAAAAATGGAAAATTAAGCACGCAGGAAATAAGAGGGATTGTACAATGTCCAATAAAATAATGGAATTGTCATGGAATTAATGTCCAAACCTGTTCTGGTTTAATACGGTTTCAGATTATACTTTTTTTAATTACTCTGATACCTTAGTATAAATACATTGTATCAGGCATGGCACTGCAATATTTCTTATGTTATTATGAGACATCAACGTCCAAACCCGATGAAGTAAAACAAAAATACTCAAATTGATACAAACTGTTTTTTTTTTTTAATCCGAACAAATTCCGTTATACAAATTTCTAAGAACCAGCTTAACAACAACAATGTTGCTATATATTACATGCTTTTACGGGACATAAAAAACGCTCTTAAAAATGACAACAAAAATGTATTCACAACATCAACATTTAGAAACAACCTCGTTCTCTTAAGAGCCAGTGGTATTAGCACCAGTCCATGATTTCCAGCATGGATGAAGGAGCCATTCAAACACACTGGGCCCGTCGTCATGGAGCGACAGTTGTGGCAGTGACTGTGACAAATCTCTGTAATACTCAGATGGTGAGAGAATTTGGCTCAAATCAAAGTACTGACAGTAGCAAACACAATACTTTTCCAGTCCCAGTGAATGTGCTATCAACGGGGGTTCAGCCAGTTACGAATAAACCTGCAGGTAGCCATTTTAGGAAACAATTTTACAGAGCTCATTCCTTCATTTCTTTGACAAGGCGCTTTTTTACCCTTGTCTAATCCTTCATATTTCCATTGTTCAGTGTAGAAGCAGGTGGATCGTTTGTTCTTTTTGGCTCGATATCCATGTGTAAAAGTGGCCCTGGTTCATGTTTTATAAAAAAATAAAAACATCAGTCAACTTTTCCTTTGGCTTTTAGCGCACCAAAACTGGATGCAACCTTGGAACACTGCAGTTTCTTTTCAGCTTAATGACAAAATAAAGATTAAAAACAAGACTTCATTTATGCATGAGTGAAATTCAACAGAAAAGTAAATTCCTTCAAAGGCCTGTCCTTAGCCAGAAAAACAGGTAAGTGCAGTCTAAGGCACGTGAGTGTCAGCAGGGAAATGTACACAGGGCTAGACTATAGTTCCAGGTTTGGACTCTTCGTGCCAGTAAATCTGCTCAGCTGGATCCATGCTGGGATGCATTTGGTGACTCGTCGTGGTGTGTGTCTCCAAATGCCTGACGTCCATGTAGGATCTGGAGTAAACACAGGATTAAAACACATTAGGCATATGAAGGAGTCTAGAGGTGGCAGTGGAGAATGCATTAACCCTGGGCCCTCCTGTGATAATCCACATTTGTGCAGGAGTCCCCTCACACCGACATGGCAGGGACTGTTTACACACATTTGTCAAGCCAGCTTTTTGTCAACCATTTTCTGTGCTTAAACATGTCCTTTTATTATGTTAAACCTGAAGACTTGCTCAAGACTTGGAAGATCTGAATGGTATTGTTCTAATTGTTCTAATAGGATGTATGCCCCCCAGCTGCCTTTCTTTCAGAGGTCACCGAAACAGGAGTCAATTTGAGTTTCGAGAGCACTTGGGGGGCTGTATGCAAGCCTGTACCCATCCTTAAGCAACTCTCAGTTTACGGGTGACATTGCAGTGAATGAAATTGTCACCAAAACCTCACAGATAATATATGGGATCGTGTGTTTTTGTGTGTGTAGACAGTCCTTCCAGTCCGACGCAGGGTTACTCATTCTACCTCAGGTTTTAGGGTCACACTGTCCCTCTGCCACACCAGTGCACTCGACCACCACAAGACACCCAGAAACACACAATCAGCAGAAAGAGGAGAAATGATTCTGTGTGGGTCTCGTCACCACCACCATAAAAATCCTGTGCTTTTGTACTTCCTGGTCTCACCCTTTGGATTGTCTATTGGGGGAATGTGTAATTTTCCTGGTCAGTGGCACAGGGCCCAGCACTGCTCAGCCACTCAAACTCTGTGGGACATCTGTGATATAAGAGAAGGTCAACAAGGGATGAACAAGAGGCTACAACACCGCAAACACCTCTGGTTCATAATATGGCCCTGTGATAGGGAATTTAGTAAAAAGAAGAGGAAAAGGAGTGACGATTTTTATTACAGAAACAAAATGTAATCTTTGCTTGAGTAAGGTAATCTTTTAATGGCTATGAGCAGGTTCATCAATCTATTTTTAAGCCCAAAATATTGAAACTGCGCTTGAATTAAATGCTTAGCTAATGTATCTTTTTGAGGCATTCAACAGATAGTAAATAAAACACTAAAATAACTTTTTCTCCCATTCAAAGTGTCTAATAGATCACCACTCTTCTAGTCTCTGACCAGCTTCATGAAATCAAACTTTCTGAATGATAAAGTTAAGTTAATACACTTATAAGACAGCTAGATATAACGGTAAAGGCTTTTTCATTCAGGTTTACTTTTTAAAGTATGGATTGAACAGAAATAACTTACTTTTGCCTCTAAAGTGGTCAAGATTTTTTATATTTTTAGTTTATATGATTATAATGATTATATACCTATGATTATCGATGAACCAAATAATCTTGACATCCCTACTGTTTTGCTATATAAAATCCAACATTAAACCCTAAAAGCAAGGCCTTCACAACTTTAAGACCATTGAATACCCTAAATAACACAAGTAGCCACAAACAGCATTCCTTCTTTGGTGTTTACTTTCTAGACTTTGTTTGATGGGTTTGATGGTCCAGGCAGTCACTTTTAGAAGCCATGCAGAGTCACTTCACCACACAAGTCAAGCAGCTCAAAAATGCACTTCACTCCAAAACACTGAACAAGCAAATGGAGGAGGCCAACACAGTGGCTGCGACTGGTGCTGTGTACTTACAAGAAGCTACCTTTGGGAAAGAACCCCTGACTGACCCCTTAGCCCTGGCTGTGAGGAGCAGGAGGAGGCCTGGAGGACAGGACAGTGGGACAGAGAGGGCAGAGGGGAAGAAGCAGCAGCAGGAGGAGGACTAGCGGGGGAGTAGGTACAGCGCCTCCGGCCATCAGGGCTGCACCAGGGGCCCTTTAACAGCTGAGTGGGGCCATATCTAGAAGAGAAGCAATGGCCAGGCTGGCATTAAGGAGAGATTCTTGAAGGCGCAGTGTGCAGATGCAGACTGAAACTGGAGATTCAAAAAGACACCTCATGTAAAAGTCACCAAAAGCTCATCAAATTGTCAACCGGTGCCTCCTTTATCAATATGAGCTGATTGTCTTTCCTGACAAATTTAAATAGTGTATTTAAAAGCACATATTACATAAATCATACTTTGCACCTTTAACTCTAACAGTGAATCGGTTAAGGATAACATCCAAACCTTCTCATAATTAAAAAAGTACCTCCTTAACGCTCAATAATGTTGTAATTATGGACAAAACAGCGGCTTATTTTTTCAATAGCCACTCAGTACAATTAATTAAAGCTTTAGCTCGAAGGCTAAGGAGGATCAGGGAGTGGCTTATTGGATAAGCAGCAGCAGAGTTCTTTTCTCACCTGCTGTGGGCTGCATGGCTGTAGGGGACGGAGTTATACGAGAAGGACTGTGGTTCGTGTACGGGCAAGTCATACTCCAGCATACTCCCAGGCATGTGGCCGTGCCAGTTCTCCGTAGAAGAGACTGAGGAACACAAGGGAGGTCAAGGTCAGAGCGTGATAACATTTTGATTAAATGGGTTCAAATACATTCTTTCACAGTGTATCATAAGTGATTTCATCCATAGCATGTGCATTATCTAAATGTGAGAGATCAAAAGACCACATGAGATTGTCCACTAAAGACCCGTTGATGGAGACAGAATAACCGTACAAGAAATAATTTTTAAAAAGGTGCTGTGAAGAGAACATTGTTTTTCTGTACTAAGCACAAACTGAGAAGACTCAAAATGCAGGTCGAAGTAATCAAAAGCTGAACTGGAAACCTCTGGTTGTGAAAAAAGCTCATGTTTATGCCCAGACTGGGGCTCAGTACTGACCGGTGGAGTAGGCAATGTTGCGGTTGCTGTGGCCATATTGTGCAGGCATGGTCTGGTAGCCCATGCTGTGGTGCGAGCCTCTATCGTAGTCGTAGCTGTACGCGGGCTGTTTCGGTGCCGCGTTGCGCTGGTACCAGTCCCTCAAATGTCCCGCCACAACGGCCTTCTTCATGTTCTTCATATGATCCTCATTGGGTCGAGGCGCTGGGCGATTTCTGGGCGGCCGCAGCGTGGCATAGAGGTTGTGCATACCATCCACCTCATCATTGCCGTAGTAACCGTGCATGTCACTGTTGTGATAGGCCGTTGTGTTAGGGTGGTACGAATTAACACTGTAATGTCCCTCCATCTCATTGTCGTACATGTAGGTGCCGTTGCAGTAAGGCTCGGGGTCTGCGTAGGAGGGGTAACCTGTGACGTAGTAGGCGGTGGTGGACGGTCGTGCCCTGGGCTGGTAGGCGTAGCAACGCATGTCCGGCTGAGCCAGATTGGGCATGCTCCCGCTGTTTGCATATAGATCCCTTTTGTGGCGCCCGCGAATCCTGCGGCGTGGGTTGTGGTGGTTGTGGTTGCCGGGGACGCTGTACTCCATACTGGATTGGCTGGTGTAGGAGGAGCCATCGTCGAGGACCTCAGTGCTGTTACTGCGTCTGGGCGGGGTGAAGACAAATGTGGGCATCGGAGGGTCAGGTTCTGGGAACTGCGACTGGGACTCCAGACTGCCGCTTCGCTGTCGAAAGTGCTGTGACGGTGCTTCTGATCTAAAATAAAAATAAAAAACTTTACATGTACTGGTTTGAAAGAAAAACAATGCGTTTTTTTATGTGCAACAGAAAACAATTATTATCATAACAATAATTTTAAGGAAAATGAATCTACAGAAATCTGGGTAAAAAGTATGGGATCAATCAGAGAAAACTTTGTTTACAGAAGCACAGAAGAGGAGGCGGGCCGTACCTGAGCTGTGTGCTGCTGTAGGCGTTGCGCGTGAGGAGGGGGGTGGGGGGCATGCTGCGAGCATCACGTGGCTGCCTGGAGGGCTGCTTGTATTGACTGGCGAGGCTTGATAAGGGATCGAAGTTTGTGTAGTAGTACGGGTCCTGGCCATAATTTAATCTGAAAAGAAGATAAGAGATGTATTCAGAGTCTAGCCCTTTTTTATCAAGGTGAACAATGTGCCCTCATTTTAACAAAAGGAGAAAACCAACACCTCTGTAGCAGCATTTGAGTCATCGCTAACACCTGGCTGAGTGTCATTTCATAGCTCATTTAGCATTTACTTCACAGGCCAGCGCTCTTCGCCTTCAACCTCTAGACTATTATCACTTCTGCAGCAGTTGTATTTTCAAACATTTTCCAGAGCCACTTCCCTCCCATTTTCCTTGCAGCTAGCAGCGACATGTTCTTTTCCATCTATTTTTAAAGCCACTGTGTTTTGGCTGATAAGGGGGAGATTGTTGAGGGAGGGAAAGAGAGGGAGGCAACTGACAGGAATGTAGCTCTGGGTCTATTCTGCAGGTCTGTACTGGCTCCAAACTTAAGGCTTCCAGAAAAACAACCCAACAGGAGGCTGAGTCAACATATATATATGACGTACCTGCTGTCGTCCTGCTGCTCGTTGGCTGAGCATCGCCGGCCTGTGCTGTAGTGGATGTCCAGCGTGTCGACATGATGTGGCCGGGGAGAGTACTGCACAGATCTCGACCTCTGTCTCTGGGAACCAAGCTCCTCTTCTATGGCGAAATAACATGTTAGAAATGCAAGCAAACTATGAGAGCAAGCACAAGTGAATGCTACACACCGTCGTCCAGAGTGAGGCTGTCTGATAAAGAGCTGAGGTCTGAAATGTTCACATCATCTACAAAAAGGTCAAAGGAAAATTAGATCTTTTTTTTTCACATTGAATACATGAAAAAGTGAATTCCTTTTGCAAGTACCTGCTAAAATAAGAGAGGCTCGTTGCTTGGGCAGCTTCCCCTTCTTAACCCTGTAAGCATTAATCTCCTTCTCAATCTCTTCCAGCTTCCTCATGGAATCTAAAAAGTTGCCCTTTCTTTTCTTCTTTACAGTTTTACCCAGATCGGCCTCGTTGGCTAATTTCATCGCGGCTTCAACGATCTTGTGTTGCAGGGCAAATCTGCTTTCTAGATTTCTGAGATGTGGGTCCTGGAACAAAACAATAAGTTAATATGAAGTCTCCAAAAGAAATCATATAGACTGGAAAAGACAGCAAGATATCAAAATGGTAATTCTGTTTTATTATTAATAACAAACTAATAGTTAATTAATGTTAAGCCCCTTTAGTTGTGATTCTTAATTCAAAACCATGTGATAAAACATTAAACCTTATCTTGCATCCTGAATCCTATAAGCTCCTTATACATTTGGGATGATTTCAAAACATAAAACCAAAGCTAACCTCATCATAGGGGAAGATGTCGTCCAACTTAAAAGCTGTCCCAACACGCCGGCGGACTTGAGGAGCCTTTTCCCCGGCCGCTAAAGGATAATCTTTAGGCAATTTTCCTGTAAGCTCCTGCAAACAACAACAGGAGTGAGCATGTGGGCTAAAAATAACTCCAAAATAGTGTTGAAATGAGGACACTCACAGATTCTCGCAAACAGATTTTCTTCAGCTCTTCCAGCTTCAGCGCCAAAGATTCTTGAAGGTTCTTCTCTTTCTTTTTCAGTTCGGCCAGTTTCTCTTTCTTCTGCTCCTCGTTCACTTCCGACTCGGCTGAACCTAAATGACATGCACCTGTGATTAGCTTTAAATATTGCAATAAATCATCACCTGCCAATGTGTCATGGCCCAGAAGTCATTAAAAGCTGATTAAGTCGGCGTACCGGCTGAAATGAGGCTGCCGTTGCTGACCATAATGAGCCGGTCTTTGCTTTCCATTTTGGAGAGCTTAGTGATGCGTGGAGCGTGGATTTCTGTGAGGTCCACAGCAATGTCCCCGGTGCTTCTGGCTGTAGTCATCAACGCCTGCAGATGAAGCACAAAGTGGTCAGGACTGAGAGAAAATAAGCTGCTTAATGAGAGAATATTTTATCTTTGAGGCGGCGCCATTTGCATTCCCTCCTCATTAATCACTGTGGACTCTATTCCTGGATGAAATGTGAAAAATCTTTTGAACAAGTAATTAGCCAGGACAGTTTATAAAGGATATTATGCATAAAAGCATATAAAATAAACAAAATAAAACAACGGTGAAGCGGGGTTGATATATGGATGCTGAAGAAAAAATGTGTGAATGTAATTTACAAATAAATCATATACTATATATTACCACCTAAACATTATAACGGTCCATATTAAATGTGTATAAAGACATGCATACTGATTTCACACTTCTTAATTGCACAATACTGTGGGATGTGAACACTCACTTTGCTTTGCCTTCTGTCCAGGTAAAACTGGTGCTGACTGATGGCCATCGCCCAGATGGTCTTAATCAGAGAATGGCGGGCGTACCATGAGTGAATAACCAGGCCAGCTTGTCCAAATGTTCGTTTGGTTACTGTTCTTCTGCACATGTAAGAAAAGAGAGACGATATTATTGCAGCTACATATACAAAAAGGGAACACATTTTCAAAGGATGCATCTGCTGGTTAATAATAAATCTATATTTAGCAGCATCCAGTGCAAATGCAATTAGACTTAGTGTGAGTTAAAAATAGTACACAGTGTCATCAGGCTCATTTGTAACAACCAGACAGCAATATTTAATGGCAGCTTTTTGTGGCTGCCAGTGCCACATAAAAGAGGATCTATGAGATGACTGGGGGTCTAAAATAACTTTGTTCTTTATGGTGTGGCCGTATGATGCCTTTTACACACTTGTCACAATATGATTTTTTAAACGAAAAAACATTGACAAAAGTGGGGCAGTGCATGCCCTTCACCCAGAGCAAGGTGTAGGATAAGGCCGTCTGACATTATCACAGCACTTGAACCAGGCTCGTGGAACACACTGTAAAATGTGCTGCACCCACTGACCTGTGTGGGTCGTTCACCTCCACAGCAAACTTCTTCTCACGGAAATACAGGTTCTCCAGCTGTTTCCACTTGTACAACTGCAGAGGAGAGGGACAGTTTGTGTTAAAGGGACTGAGCACACAAAGCCTAGAACAAGCCATTGTATGAAATGTGTGTACAGCGTCACTCGACAAACAGCGACACCAAAGACACACCAGATGACAAGATTCACGTGAGGGAATGGGAGGTTATGCCAAAAATTCACAGACTCCTCCTGGTTGTTTCTGAAAGTAGTTTTCCGATTGACTAGCTACATTATCTGCACAAACGCAAAAGCTGATACAGTAAACAGGGCTTGGTGAGGCAGTCAGTCAAGTATGAGTCAGGACAATTATTCTACTGCTGCTGAAAAGTGCATAGAGAGAAATGGATTAGCAGCCAGACATCGCACTAGCCTCTCTACCTGAGCGAGGAGCACAGAGGCTGCTGCGGGCTGTCAAAATCAAACATCTGCTCAGCCAACTCACACCTCACCACTGCTTCCTCCATTCATTCCCAGCAAGGGTCACGCTCATTGACAAAATAAGTTAGTAACTTATCTATGCCATAGTCCTGCCTGTTAGTCACAATAAACCTACATTATGTACACAGGTGCACCTTTTATTTCTACGACAATAAACAACTGTAGTGGTTTGAAAAAAAAACTTAATTTCTATTTTAAAAGGATTCACAAACTACATGCCAAAGCTTACCTACCGTGTAAGCTCCTTTTTTCTGCCCCTTTCTTATCAAATCCCGGCTGAATTGTAGCGTTCCCTTTGACTCGAAGTTTCCCACAGGGCTAGAGCTTCCTTGAACAATACTCTCTCTTGTCTGTTCTCAGGAGCAGGATAGGTGTTGCAAGAGTTTCAGCTGAGCAGGCCACGCCCCCCCTCTCTGACATCACTGCTTCCTCACTCGCGCTCCCTCCAAGCCTTGGTATCTCTCTCTCCTTCACCCACACCTAGCACTTCCTTCTAAAACCTGATAAACTGGTTGGTAGTTGGTGCAAAGTATGTTTAAAATACACAAGGTAATGTCCATGAACAGTAGGTCACCAGCTGATGATGTGTGGCTTATACTGTAAACATGACACAAAGCAGCACTATATCCTGTGCTCTCAGACAAACACATGAGGAATCTGTAACTACGGTCTAATCATTAATACAAGGTTCTATTTGCCCTTTTCTCTGGACCTCAGTCAAGGGGGAAACATGTAAGAATTGATGTCTTATCACTACGACACTGTCTGCATAACACCATGTGTCTTGAGGTAGGTGGTGAATAAGGCTGCTATAAAATACAAATGTAACTATGTTAAACCTTACAGAGTATTACAGTTCAAATCATGACACTTCATTACAAAACAGCTTTTAAAAGATGGCAAGTCATTGCCTGAGATTTCAAAACATATAGTTTCTGAAGAAGGATTTTATGCCTTAAAATTATGGGTCAAGTGGCAGTCAAATAATATTTCCATACCATATCTACTTTTAAAATATACTCAAATGAGCAGTGCATCGCTCACTCCAAATATATTCCAAAAAAAAACACTTCATGCTATTGTAACGACAGTAGTGTTTCTGTCAAAAAAAGAAATCTAGGTAGATCCTTTGCAATAGCAATTGGTGAGGCACATCTCAAAAGAGAGGAACTAATTCACACCCTTTAATAGTCATAGCTTAATTAGTTTCATTTACATATTTACAACCTGCTCCTCGTATTGTCACTGACTTTCACTGGATTATTGAACATTCCACACCTCTGTGTCAGCCACACACAAATGAAACGAATGCACTGAGCCAAAATATCAAGGATGCAACACTCCTTAGACAGCCATGACAAGACTCCAGGAAGTTTCTTTAGAAGGAGGTGATCCAAGGGATCCTCTCGAGTCGACAAATTGGATTTATGACTCTCCATTACAACAGTGATTCTACTGAAGTGCCCCTCATGTATTTCATACACAGTGAACAAGCCAACAGTTTTATCTCATGTCCCATTATAGCCAGGTGGAAATGGGCCAGAAAGCTTGTGGTCCCAAACACCCACAGACCCCAGGCTCGCGGTCCAGACTCAACAGATTCAAATGCACAGTGCCCCGATGAAAATGTGTCAAAGATTTGACTCACACAAGTTTGAAAAAGATCTGCCCTGGACTTCACCTAACGACATGCCACGCACAGACCTAAGCTGCTCTGAGACAGGATCCTTTAACATCGCCCTCAGAGGAGAGTAGGGGGCAGAGTTGTAAACAAAATAGTCTTTCAAGCATATGTCTGTCTGACATTGCTTGAACATGCCAAGGCTGACATTTTGTCATTCATAATAAACAAATTCATTTATTTGAAAGTTATTTTTGAGGGTCGGCAAAAGTGTCCTGTTACCCGCTGGAGGAGCGTGCTGGTGAGTTTAATTCAAAAGGAATAACTGACCATCAGTTGGGACACTGTCACAGTAAATCCCAGAGACTCTATATTCTACTTCTCAAACAACTAGGATATTAGCCAACTACTGACAGATCTTGTTCATTATGTCAAAAGCAAAAGCAGAAATGTTAAGTCACATTTGACTCTGGTCGTAAACAAATGGAGTTACATGTTTAAAAATGTGTATTGATTTATTGATTTATTGATTGACATTGTCCCACTGACATGTAGCATCTCTTTTTCAGGGGAGTGTTGGCCCTGGTGTTGGAGCCTATTACATACATGTACATGTTTTTAGTGGTTGGGGAAACCAGAGCACCCGGAGGAAACCTACGCAGGGGAAAACATGCAAACTCAACACAGAAAGGCCCTGCGCTCCTGAGAATCAGTCCCAGGACCTGCTGTGAAGCGAGTGTTCCATTACTCTACTGTCAAATAAAATATCATCCTGCGCTGCTGTTCTTAGCAAAAATTTTCATACAGATCTGATGTATTTAGGGACACACAAATGAGCTTTGAAACTCTGTAAATTAGTTCAATCAAACAAGTTAATGATTGCATTAAATATATTAACAATATATTGGGTCAGATTAGAAAGTGTTTCGAGCCCTGCTTCTCCACATTCATTTAAAAGTGAATCTGCCAAAACTACCAGGGCTGCCAGGTTTTCAGACTGCGACAAGCAACCAAGCCTTTGAAAAAAAGCCCAAAATAAAAAAACACCAGCACTAAAAATATGTATCAGTTGAGCGAGTGCTAATGAGAAGTGCATGTTTTTAATAATAACATAAGTAACAGCTTTAACTAACCGTTAACAGCCTGTATTCCACTGGGTGAAACATTTTAAAAATCACATTTAAAAATTTTAACTCAGGAGAAAACCAATAAAATTGCAACTCACAAAATTTGAAAGCGACTTTCAAAAAAAAAACAAAAAAAAACCGAAGCCTTTGCTATAGAGTTGCTATAAAGAAGCAGACTTTGCAACTTTGAAAACTACAGAAGCAACACCACAACAGACCCGCCCCATGCTATTCTGGAGGCAGCACTAACTACAGTTAGCTATTGACCAGTTGTTTGATCAATTGTCTTCCCTGCAGAAACACAAAGGATAACATTAGCATAATGAGTCCGGCCTCCTGAAAAAGGGGTGGTCTCAGGGCAAAGAGAACATAGGATGCAACACTTTAAAGTAAAAAAGTATTCCTGACATGAGCTAGCTTGTCCTAAACCCCCTCACCAGTGTCTGTACCATGTGACTGTCTGACCTCTTTTAATGAAACACACTTTTCACTGATGAGCCCCATTTGCACCCCACCGCTCCTCATGTCCCACACCACCCACCCAGCTGGCCCTGTGCCAGGTCTGTCCCAGAGGCCACAACTTCCCACAGAGCTCCACAATGACAGCTTCTACTGAGGAGCAGCACTCCTTGCTCTGTCAACAGGGAGCTGCCATAATGGAACAGTCTTGGTGTGGTCAGCAAAGGGTCAAACATGCACACGTCCAAAACATTCTGGAGATGCATTCTAAATAAAAAGAATGGGAGTGTTTCACTTAGATATAATAAGAAAAAGGCTTTAAATAAATAAATATGTACATGTACATTAAAGAGCACTGCTCGGGGATATGCAACTTGAAGATGTACCTTTCTTGGTTTGAGCTTGTCTTGTAAGTCGTATTGGCCGATGCCTTTGTAGCTAACTCCGAGCCACCATGGGATCCCCTGCTTATCCTGTGGAGGCACACACATACCAGCATGAATCATATAGAAGGCAATTTACTGATGTGATTTTTTTTAAGGGAGGTTTTTACCAACACAATTACCCCATTAGGCTCACAGCAACGGCAACACAAGAGGAGATCAAGAAGAACGAAGCTCTTAAAAGTCTGCCAACCCCTAGCACAGCTCTTTGATCTTCTCAGACATCTTAATTTAATGTCTTAGTGCAAGTCCATAGACGTGCTAGCAGAATTAGCATGCTCAACCTAAAAGATCCCCTATTTGATTAAGTCTTAGAGGTGTAGTTCTTTAGTCTTCATTTAGACCAGACCTGACAACTCCATTTCACTAATCGGTCTGTTAAACATCAGTAATTAGTCTTGCTTTATTATATTGTACTGTGTGTGTTCACCATTAGTTTGTACTATCTAGTCTGTGATGATCAGATTTTGCATACAAGTTTGTTGTAGTTTTGATCCAAGCTGTGTTATCCTTGAACCTAACTCAACCCAACTGTCGAAAATGTGTGTGGAATGTTAAATTGGCCCAAGTAAATCAATTTAGAATGAATGACTGCTTGAAATAGTGTCAGCCCTGGGACTAATTGAGCACTAAAGAGAATCTATCCCGCTCCCTTAGTAAGTGGAATGGTCTTGAGCGAAAAAATTGAAAAATACAATACATTTGAACTAAAACGTCATATTATTTAATTATTGACCTTTATTAAACAAGGATTTTCCCACTGAGAAGTTGCATCTCTTTTTCAGGAGAGCCCTGGTCAGAGGGGAGGAGCCTATTGTACATGTCTTTAGTGGTGGCTAACCACTGTGCTACCGTTTCACCCATATTAAAAAGATATATTTTGTCTGTGTCACTTTAGAATTTGTATTGTATTGAGACATTAATGACAAGACTGTAAAGTAGTAAATAAATGAAAGAGTAGTGCTGTTACCTTCACGGGATAGTAATGGACTCCATATGTGGGCAGTGACTCCACCAGGGCCAAATACCTGCAGAGAAAGCACAACTCGTTCATCCACACTTCATCTCTGTCATACACTGGCTGTTGTACAAGAGACAGAGGGGGCTTTAAGCTTGAACTACAGAGAAATACAGTCCCTCTCTCTGCCAGGCGATTGATCGGATTCTGCCCATGACAGAGTCCATTGATCAGCTCAAGGGCACAAATCATGCGAGACTAAAGGAGCCAGGGTCACTCACAGTTAAAGCACAGAGGAAAAACACTTAAAAGCTCCAAACTCACTTGACTATCGCCTGTCCTCTGGTCTGTCCCTTCAGTTTCTTGTAGTGATCAATGACCCGGTCCTCACTGCAAACACAGATAAAACAATGAAGTAATCCCCAGTGTTACACACTGAAGCTGCTTTGTGAGTTCATGCAGAAAATGCAAGTTGTCCTATTGGTCTGTTCTGCAATGCTTTTATGCACCTCCCACAGTAATCATTAGTGCTAATGGTGGAGTGCACACTGGCTTATCAGAAACAACAGAGCAGCTCATGGCCTCTACTTTTCCCAGAATCACCATCAATTTCATTTGGATATTACAGTTTATAGTTCAGTTGTATCAAAGTCTAATGTGTTAAACTAGGAAGGGCAGTCCTGTGATGTGGAGCAAATGCTACCAACACAATCTATGAACTACCACCTCCACAAAACATAATAAAATAATACAATTTGATGCAGGGTGTCATTGCACAAATGAATAATAAAAATGACTTTTTCCTCAAAGAATTGGTATTCTATGGATTAAATAACATTCAGTATTGCTGTATCTAGATAAATACAGGAATAGACAATGAAAAGTAAACTTCAGTAAAAATGCAGCTTTAGAAGTGGATTGTTTTGACACACACAATTGAGCCATTGTAGCTGGCCCTTCAGGACAGTGAATGACACATGACCAGAAACTAAAAATTACTTTAGTACTAATAGATAGTAATGGTTTGGGGAGAGAGCAAATAGTAGTAAAGAGTAACAACTTGCCAGTAAGTGAGAGACGGATGCTCCCTCAGGACTCGTGTGGGTAAGACTGGCAGCAGCTTTAAGTCAGACCTGGCAGTTTCACAGCTGAAATTCAAAGACAAAAATCATCAAAGTTTATTTATGTCACCATCCAATTTCTTAAACTGTTCGAGTGAGAAACAATCTTTTATTTCACCATTGTTTGGACATAAATGTAAATGTGAACACAAGCAAACTCTAAACACTGCCAGATAATATTCCCACACCTGTATGTGCTACAACAATGTGTTTCAGATTGTATCTCAAAGCTGTGTGTAATAAATCTTTAGGAGAAGAAGAAAACCTCAGTGTCTGGATGTTGTTTTCATCTTTCTTATCTCCAAAAATCCAGGCTGCTGCCAACACCAACTCATTTATGTCATGCCAAACTTCATTTAGAAAACCCCATGCAGGGGCTTAAAGACTTGACATCAGAACAGCTCGTTTGGCACAGAAATATCTCCAGAAATCCCCTTGACATTACTCTTGTCTTTGGATTAGAGCATCTTCATAGATCAGCCAATGAAAGAAACAAGCCCTGATAGTATCAAACACAGTCAAAGATGCAGGTCTTACTTATGGCACATCATAAATAAAAGCCCTAAATCGTTCTTCTGTGTCACAACCAAGGACTTTGATAGTGGACTGTGGGCAAAACACATGGTCCAGCTGGATAAAAAGCCCTCTGATGTGGATAGTCTGTCTACTGTGCTCAGAGAAAAAAGGACTTGGCAGGGTTTCTGTATCGAAAGGTATTGTCCCGGTCACAGCGCTGTTACCAAACAGTCAGTGGCCCCTCAGACAAGACACTAATATTCAGTCCATGCCCCATTTGCACCAAGCACAGTTGCATATTCATTTTGGTATTTCAGTTCTGACATGAGTTCAGTGGCATCAGAAATAGAACCAACCCAAACCATGGTGTAGTGCAGAAGTAGGGATGTCACGATTATTTGGCTAAACAATAATCTTGATTATTCAGGTCACAATATCTTAAGAACTAAAAAACATATAATTGTAGGAGCAAGAACAAGTCATTTACATTGAATCTTTATTTCAATATTTCAAAAAGTAAACCTAACTGTAAGTGTTTTTTTTTTAGCTGTGGCAAACAAAAGTGAATGTTAGTTGCCAGTGTCAGTGCCAGTGTGATGTTACTTCTCACAATAACTGTCACACTAAAATGTAATATCGAGACATCCCTCGCAGGAAGTTATCGATTGTTCGATCTCTAGGCCAGACTCAACTCAAAAATGTGAATCAATCAACATGGATGGTAAACAAATGTGCCCTGTGGCTATTGTCCATCTTGGCTCACAGGGTACATATGAACTACATGGATCAGAAAGAGTAAACAACAAGCCTGATACTCAGTATGCTTGGAGTAACAGGGGCAGATTACAAGACATAATTAAAAAGAGAATAACGTCTTGTGAATAGTTGGACCAGTGCCATGTTAACCTCAAGTGAAAAGGCTGTTTAAGTAATGAAAAGTAACAGGCGCTGAGACGCTGGAGCAGACTCATAATGATCCAGTTCTGTGAAGCAGCTTACTAAACAAAAGCATGACTGCGCTTCTCCAAGGGCAGGAGCACTTGAATCACGCTTCCCTGCAGTAGTAGTAGGCCTGACTGGGTTCTGCTGCCATGGCACTTCACAGTGTGCTTGATGGCATATATAGGTTTTATGGGAAGCCAGGGGCCCGGCGTTGTCGAGGTGATCTACTCTGCCGCCACTGCTCCGTCAGCAATCTGGAATTCATTACTATGTGTGTTATCTCCCCACAGCATGCAGCGCGGGGTGTCTCAAGCCCCGCCCCCCCTGTGCCGAGCCAGTGTGGGAGGGAGATACCCATGTGTCAGCTCTTCCCTTGGTCTGACATGTGGTGGCACAATGACAGAGCCTGTTGCTGTGAATGGACCACTAAGTACCGACTACACCTGCAAATAGAAGCACACAGCTAAAAGTGTCCAATGTGATATTACTATGGGTACAATTAGGTCTGGTGTGATAATCTGGTAGGATTACAGTCATTAGAACAGTACAATTTAAAATGTTGGTTTTGGATTGATGATTATGGCTGTAAATGGGGGGTGCAGTGTAAAGAAAGACTGGGTAATCTTTGTGCCCAACTGCAGAAACACATCCACTTTCTTTATATCTATTACAATTCTAAAGTGATTTTGTTAACAACAAATCCATTGAGTTATATGAGATTAAAAACCCGTACAGAATGATTGCTTGGGCGATTGTTCAGTTCCTATGGTGGAGCTGAGAGGTTTTGTACAGTACATACTACTCTGGCTATTCTCCTCTGGCTACTCTGGCAATGTTCAAATCTAAACTAAAAACTGTTTTGTTTGGCTGTGCATATGACTGAAATGCTTTTCTTTGCACTCTTCTCTTGTATGTCTTGAACTAAGATTTTGTGATTTCTGCCATGTCTGCCATGTCTTTGTGATTTTAATGCATTTTTTCCTGTTGTGTGAAGCACTTTGAATTGCCTTGTGTACGAATTGTGCTCTACAAATAAACTTGCCTTGCCTTGCCTTGCCTACATGTTCAAGTGCATTTGCCTGGAAAGTCCAGAATAATATCTCTCTGTATTTTCATACAGTCCGGTCACCATTTTCATCTTTGAGTGCCGAGGGGCATGATTGACAGGTGGATCAGCCAGGAACACACATGATCTGTCCATATCAAAACAAATACAGCTCAACAGTTCCGCTCACTTTGAAGTTTGCCATGGTTCCAGGAGTGAATTTCTCATGCATTTTTAAAATTCAAACACAGTATTGCAGATATGTGGTAACTAAAATCCATACGTGGTTGTTTTCATCCCCAAAATAAAATATCGCAGGGACTTAAAAACATTGCCAATTTCTAAGGAATCAATGAACAAAGCAAAAAACGCTGTTACTCTGAGGTGCGAGAAGTGTATATTGTTTTAAATGTTGGATGACCAATGAGCTCCTTTGCTTCCATGCGTCATGTAAATAAACTAATCTGATTGAATTGTACTGTTTGAGTTTAACTCGAGGCACGACAGAGGGCGTGGTGACCAGACTCAGATTCAAAATCTTGCCAAGTCTTTCTAAGTAGGGAAAACTAGGCGAGATTTGATATGATAAACATTAAACACTTTCCCCGAACAAAACAAAAATGAGAAAACCTGTCATATGCACTTGCACATGGGACGCGGGACGTTGGACTTTTTCTTTATGTATTCAATTTTGTCCAATATCTTATAAAAGGGAACTATCAAGCTGCTTGATGAATAAAAAAAGAGCTGTGACAGTCAAATCAATAATTCTGGGTCAGTTTGTACTCCAAAACCCACAAGTAAAAAAATAACCTAAAATAAAATGAAAAATTAATAGGACTTTTATATGGATTCCACCTGGACATTTTTGCTTTAATAAAATTCCCTAAAACTCATTTTTAGTTAATTCAACTTAAGCTTTTCAAAGAGAATTCTCAAAACCCAAACAGATGCTCATTTTACTGTCAATCAGCCCGATCCCTCCAGAAACCAGCTTTACTCATTCATATATTTAACAAAGAAAATCTAGGCGGGATTTAAAATCTGAATTCCTCTGTGCAGAGCTTGTTTCTACTCATGATTAGAGTAAAACAGACATCCAAAACTACAGACTCGCAGCTTCACAAAGGGTTAGGGTTAGCCAGTCAATAGTTTTCAGGAACAGCTTCAGTTTTAAATGGGAGTCATTTTTTCAGGCTTTTTTGAAAAATAGGCCCCAAGCTTTGGTCCTAAAACATACATTATTACAGTAACTTGAGAATTTCTCAAGTCATAACAAATGCAATCAGTTCAAAAATTGTCAACAGCAGCGTGTATCTTTCAGCACAGAACGGTCAGCTACAATGGGAACATTCAGTCGTTTCGTTGAACAATAGTAACCTTCTTTGGACCTCAGAGGGAGTGTAGTACACCATGGAACCTGACGGAGCATTAAGTCTGTGCACAGCGGGAGGCAGCCCACGCCAACACAACTCCTCTACTACAGTGACTTCTCCTGACGCCTGGTTGTCTGCCATCGGACATTCAGGATCATCCATGCCTCCCAAAGACTCCTCCACAGCTAATCTCTGCTCCAGGGCCTTTTAGGTGATACATGAGGCTGGCATAAATAGTACCTTTATGAGGGGATTCACTGGACTGAATCACACAGGAAACAAAAAGAAAGCAACAAGAATGTTGAACTGTATAGGGAAATGCACTTACTACTTGGGAAGGGCGATACTGACAAAAAATCTAAGAATACATTCTCTGCGTCTCAGTAACAATTGTCAGATGATATTTTAACATGCATGCATCAGGAATGTACCAAAATGTGCCTGAAAAGTTTTGGTTGAGGTTCAAGTATTGCGCGAAATGTGAATTGACCACGACATTAATTATGATAATTGATTATTATCAACGTATACTCTTTTTAGGAGATTACACCACACGTTTCTGTCTTTTTTTTTAGGTCATTTTTAACTGTTTTAATCATAGATATTCTAATTCTGCATATCTCCAAAAACAACATTTGCGATAGTATCTCCCACCTCTACGTACTACTAACGATGAGGCAAAAAACAATCAACGTGTCATTCTGCAACGACAGATGTAAACGTTAATAAAGATTGCACACGAGCAACAACACAGTTTTCGTTTTACTATCCATCTCGGGATCAAACGACAAAAAACAACCATTATTGACTTAATCCGCCATGTTTTTTTGCAGCCGAGCAGTGACCATGTCCATAAAGATAGATTAGCCAAAACAATATTTAACATTAAACTAACGCGGAAGTGGAACGGGCCGATAAACTGTTGGATCAAACAGTGTCAGAATACTTTTGATGACCGCTTTAATCTAGTATTTAGCTTCTCAAAATCTCAATTGATGTGAGACAACAGAGTCCTGAGCTCTATTACTTAAATGTTTTGTATAGTGTAAAAAAATTATAATTAAATCACTTTTCAGAAAATCAAAGCAATGCCAATCTACTCAATTGATTTAAAAAAACCAATCGAATGGTAAAAGTGAAACATTTTCCAGTCATCCCTCAGTGACTCCTTCAGATTAGCTGGCTGCTTGTTTTGTATTGTACTTGTAACAAAGTTCAGCCTCTCCCACATAAACTCAGAGTCCACCCTGCACTTGAAGCTGAAGTGGCGCTAAATCAAAGCGCTGAGGCATAAAACTGTACACTGAACACTGTAATAAATAACAATCAGCATTTATCAGGCCTCTCATGCTTGAAAATACAATCATGAGCGCCACAGAAAAGGCTTACTTTGCAGAACAAAGGCAACGGTTAGACAAGGGGTTAAACTGCATTTTCAGCATTGTGTATGTTGCCGCGTGCGTTCAATCCCTGCAGATCTTTGTGTGAGCATAATAGACAGGGCAGTTTACAGGCAGCGCAGCAGGACGGTGCAGGTTCTACAGCTCCACACTCGCTCTGTCACACTCTCTACAGTTTACTGAACGCAGCCAATTCCCTTCAGTTATACTCCAAGGGAAACAACACGGTACATACAGGGCTTCACATTAACATAAGTCATTGTAGCAAAGACAGCTGGCCTAATACTGGTAGATTTTCCTTTTGGCTACTCACACAAACCACTTAAGCCACTGACTATTATGCATAGGCAAGAGAAAGGCGTATTTATTTGTAGAGCACAATTCAAACACAGGGCAATTTAAAGTGCTTCACACAACAGGTCAAAAAATGTATTAAAATCACAAACCTGATAAAGACATAAAAGAGAAGAGTGCGAATAAAATCATTTCAGTCATTTGCACAGCTAAAGAAGATTGTTCCACGCCTAGATTTGAACATTGTCAGTGTAGAGGACTGTCTCACATCTTCAGGTTTTAGCTGCATAAAACTGAAATGTTGATTCCCCATGTTTAGTCCTGACCCTGGGCACCAGCAGGAGGCCTGTCCCTGAGGTCCTCAGAGTACTAATGTGATCGTACTTCCTGGTTCTAGTCAGGACCCGAGCAGCAGCATAACCTTGTTACGATGAAATTTCAGAATATGTATCATGTCTTGCTTGAGTGTTCACCAATTAGTATTAGAAAAAATAATGTTAAAAGTCTTATTCATCTATGTAAACCCATTTTTTTGTAAGGTATGATTTCTGATTACCAATT
The DNA here is from genome assembly GCA_015082035.1 of Chaenogobius annularis. NCBI lineage: Eukaryota > Metazoa > Chordata > Actinopteri > Gobiiformes > Gobiidae > Chaenogobius > Chaenogobius annularis. The sequence goes on along the minus strand of BJKM01000007.1, from coordinate 2,605,576 downwards.
GACAATACTAAACAGCACTTTACTTAGCGACAGCTCCGTGTGTTGTTATAAATTCTACATGAAAATGTACTAACTATTACTGCTATTAGCCTGTATTAAAACATTAGTTGGGTAGTAACTTTTGAAAAAGAATAGCCACAGTGGCTGGGGAGATAAAAGTTCATGTCAAGCCTAAACACACCTTATCAGGAGGTCAAGCTCTTAAAGGCAAGACCCTTACAACAACAGTACCTCATGTAGAAACAAGTATGACATTTTTGTACTGAAAAACTCCCACCGGGCTCAGCAGAACAAACACAGTCCTTGTTGTAGTATTGGACTTTATAAGTTAAACAATGTCAGAAAGATATACCCATGAGTATTTTCTCTGTGGAGGCTGAGTTAAAGACCAGTGTTAGTTCAATGCCAAAAGAATAACATGTCTGTGGATTATTAACCTGCAAATCAAAATCTGCGCAAGGTTAAGTTTATGAATAACTCACAGCACAGTCTTCAAATTTACAAAAGAAAGTGACAGCCAATGTTGCTATGTTGCACATTTGCAGCAGCAAAAAAAAAAAAAAAAAAAAAAAAAAGTATATATATATATATATATATATAATATGATATATATATATATACATATATATATATATATAATTTGGACGTCTAACAAACACAAAGGTGTGGATCATATTTAGTTTATTTGCATCCAAATAATCACAAATCTGGAGCCCTTAATCACACCACAAGAGGCAACAACGTACTTGTAAAAGAAGTTTCTCACTCAAAACGTTATAACTATTGTAAAATAATAAAATCTTACCTTTCATAATCTCCCTTTGCTTCCTGTGATACGCAAAGAAAGAGAACAGCATTAGTTCTAGCGGAGTTTTTCATATATAACGTAAACATTTAGCCGTCTAACATAATCGCACATATGAACATCAAAATCAATACCAATATCTGAAAACATATTTTAGAACAAAAACTTAATCTAGCAGTGTAAGTCTATGCAAGTGTAAAACATGTTTGTTTCGGACACAAAAGCTGCTACAACGAGCAGATCCCGGGGGACAACTGTTTTCAAACTGAGCGTCTTCAGTCACGAGTGAAAGAATCCGTTGTGCAGAAGATCCGCACAGAAGCTCTCTTACCTGCAGTGCAAATGCGGCTAATTTGAAGACATTTTCACTCTCCACTTCGATGGTCTCCTACAGAGCACAAGGGCAAACAGGGACCGCTTTTAAAAGACGCACATTCAAAGGGCAGGCTGTCCCAAACACTTGACTCGAGCAAATCTGCCCCGTCCCGTACCTCGGTCCCACAGTTACCGACTGAACCACTGAGTGAACTCTTCGAGCGCCTTAAAACAAGCCGCAAAAGTCATCCGAACTCCGCATCGAGCAGCCAGAGTACTGGCAGCAATAGTACGAATAGGGTACACTTCAATCAAGGTACAATAACTGCTGAAGCTGTCATTTCGGCAGAGGCTGTTCCCCCGCAGTGGAAAGTGGTGCAGTCCAAAAGCAGGTTCAACAGTCTCCCGTATCCCAGGGAGACCAGCCTGCTCTGGGTCCGCGCGAAAAAAAACACAACTGCACTGCAACGTCTGCTTACGTGCTCCACTCACGTGCACCCAGGTCAGTGGGAAAACTAGAAACTTTACAAATCCACTGTCAAGTTTCGCGTCTTTTAGGAGACTCCCCCCTGCCACGGTGCACGAGACCACACACTATAAACTGAACGATCGGGACCCGCTCGACGGAGGCTTTTATAACTACCTCACGGAGCTATCACTATAAGTAGGCTACAGTATGATTAATTGACACTTAAACGCATACAATCGATTGTATTGTATTCGATTCAATGTCCATCTTTAAATACAGATTGAACAAACTTTTTACGTTATATGTTTATTTATAATATATTTCTATGTCGACTCGATGGACAGCTTATCTTTGAAAATATGGGTCTTTTCTGTGCATTAGCAGTTGTACGACAGTCCTCAAACCCCCCTCCAAAGACTCGAGAGAGGCCTTCAGATCAAATGTGGAGTGTGCGCCAGATTTCAGATCCATGGTGTGCACTGAGCAGGAACTTGTGTCAACGTGTTTCCAACATCTGACTTGTTTTTTCTCAAATTATTTGGTAAGATTCCAAAAGGTTGAATGCTTATTTGTGAGAATTGTTCTCTCTGCACATCACCTAAATCCTTTGTGTAGCCTAACTACCTTCATACCCTTTGGCCAATGCAGGCCTACCATTTATTAAAACACAACTGTATGAATACTTTAATTGAACATAAGCAAAAGTCTTACTTACATTATAGACTAAAGATTTGGCATTTAAGAAGAACAGTTCCACTGTGTTGTTTTCTTTCAGATAAGTAATTCTTTCAATGTAAAATCTGTAAAGAAATTGCACAAAATTATTACCTGTCTTTATACATTACTTACACAGTTAGTAGTCAGTTTGCGCCATCTGCTGGTCAAAAATATAGGTTTCCCAACCCAAGCAGTGTTTAGCAAACAAGCCCCCAAGTAGACTACATTTTTATTGACTGACCTTACAAGGAACCTGAGTTCCAAATTACCAGACGTTTTGGAAAAAGCATGATCTAGGACTTTACGATCCAGCTGGAGCCAGTTCCTTTGGCCCCTGAACAGAGAAAACAAATAATGAATCACGGGGAGGTAGTGCCTTTAATCTTATTTTTGCCTTTAATTAAATAAAAAGGGACCATGAATGTATTATTATAAGTACAACTATAGCGCACTTACGTGTCATCTATAAAGCATAGCCCAAAGTACTCCTTCTCCTTAAGGTTATAATGAGACGCGACCAAATCTAACAACTCACGAGATAACAGCTTTGGCTGAAAGGTTCAAAAGAGAAAAAGGCAAATTAATAATGGCATTATGTAATACAGCTTAGTTATACATATAACATTTAGATTATTACCTGAACTAGAAGATCAAGCTTTCTATCATCGAGGAGATCAATTTGGCACTGACGTCCTTCTGTCATCTGCAAAAGATCCAGACAAACAGAACATCAGTTAAACATCTTTATGTAGATATTTATATTGTCATAATAGGCCTATTCGCAGACACATTTAAGTACTTAATTCACTCCACAAACTAAAATGGCATTGACGACTGTAAACCAATTTACCAAACCAGAAATACTGAGTGACAACTCTATATGATAATGGGACCAAACAAATATATTTTCTGGACAAAAACCTTCCAGGGCCACTATGGTGATGACTAAAGCCAGCCACATGGGGACCACAATTATTAGAGTAAATAAAGCATCATGTCTGCAATCGGATTTGGGAAAGTGCAGTGGGAATTGGGCATGTACAAATGATTGACCCATTTAAATAAAAAAACTGGTGTGGTCTCGCTCTCAAATGTATCTTTCATCTGCATCAACACTGCCACAGTTTCAACTAATTATTGTTCAGCTGTGAATCACATCAATTAATTAAAAACATTTTATTTATCCTTGTGGCTTGAGTGACGTTTAGTACGGCTGGATATAGTGAGGTGGAAGTTGGACGTGGCCCTGGTTGTCTTGCAAATCGATGTAACAATGTGTGAGCGTGCGTGGGCGTGCGTGAGAGTGCGTGAGAGTGCGTGAGTGTGCGTGAGAGTGTATGAGCGTGTGTGAGCGTGTGTGAGCGTGTGTGAGTGTGTGTGAGCGTGTGTGAGCGTGTGTGAGAGTGCGTGAGAGTGTGTGAGCGTGTTGAGCATGAAGCGTGTGTGAGCGTGAAATGTCGAGAGTGTGTGAGAGTGCCCGTTTTGAGACGATTGTGTGATAGTATGAGTGCGGTAGTGTGGTTTTAGCAAAGTGTAGTGTTGCGTTGAGGCGTTGACTAGAGTCGTGAGCAGTGCTTAAAAGTTGAGGCGATAGCAGTGAGAGTGCGTAGCGTCGTGAGCGATCCGTTAAGTGTAGCGTGATGAGCGTGTGTGAGGTGAGTGCGTTGAGAGGTGTGAGCGGTTGAGCCGTCGCTTCCTGTGAGAGTGTGTGAGTGTGCGGTGAGTGCTGCCGTGAAGCGTTCCGTGAAGCGTGCGTGAGAGTGTGTTTGAGCGTGCAGATCTGAGCGTGCTGAGCGTCTTGACGCGTGCTTGAGCTAGCGTTAGGTGCAACGTTGAGCGTGTGTGAGGTGTAGCGGTGTGAGCGTGTGTGAGCGTGTGTGAGAGTGCGTGAGAGTGTGTGAGCGTGTTGCAGCGTGTATGAGCGTGTGTGAGCGTGTGTGAGAGTGCGTGAGAGGTGCTGAGCTGTGTGAGAGTGCGTGAGGTGTGGGTGAGTGTGCGTGAGCGTGCGTGAGAGTGCTATGGTGACGTGCGTCGTGTGAGCGTGCGTGTTGAGCGCTGTGCGTGAGGAGCGTGTGTGAGGTGTGTGAGCGTGTATGAGCAGTGTGTGAGCGTGTGTGAGAGTGCGTGAGAGTGTGTGAGTAGCGTGTTGAGCGTGTGTGAGAGTGTGTGAGTGTGTGGAGTGGTGCGTGAGCGTCTGTGAGCGTGCGTGAGAGTGTGTGAGCGTGTGTGAGCGTGACGTGAGCGTTGTGTGAAGTGTGTGAGCGTGTGAGCGTGTTGAGCGAGTGTATGAGCGTGTGTGAGCGTGTGTGAGAGTGCGTTGAGAGTGTGTGAGCGTTGTTGAGCGTGTGTGAGAGTGTGTGAGTGTGGGTGAGTGTGCGTGAGCGTTCGTGAGCGTGCGTGAGAGTGTGTGAGCGTGCGTGAGCGTGCGTGAGCGTGTGTGAGAGTGCGTGAGCGTGCTTGAGCGTGCTTGAGCGTGCGTGAGCGTGTGTGAGGGTGTGTGAGCGTGTGTGAGCGTGTGTGAGCGTGTGTGAGGGTGTGTGAGCGTGTGTGAAAGTGTGTGAGCGTGTGTGAGCGTGTGTGTGAGCTGTGATGTGCTTTGCCATTGGGGACTCTTTCTGCTGCAGAGGATGTTGCCGTTTTGATTCATGTTTCTTGACAACATGATACATAAAAACACACAACTGCAAACAGGCCTTTTCTTTTCTGTTTTTATTACTGGTAAACTATAGTTCACATTAGCAAATCAATGTAAACAAGACATTTATTACATTTACATCATAAAAATACAAGGCTACTACTGGAAGTAATTAGTAATTAAGTAATTTGTTAAAATGAAAACATTTATAACATTGTTTAAGTTTAGACAATCCCAGTGGTAAGTCTAGTCTATAAACATGTGGTTTGACCTTCACAGTGGAAAGTGAGGGTCATAGTGGTCCAGGCTGAAGACGCCCTGGGGCACCGCGCTAAGCTCCAGTCTTCCCACCATCATTGTGTCCTCAGCCACAACAAAGCAGCTATGGTAAGCAACATAGTCTTCCACTTTTGGCAACTGATTTGAATGTTATTAAAATTGGCAGTCATCCTTATATATATGCTAAAACCAACAATTAAATATTATGTAAACCACTATATGGCAATTAGATTAGAACATGCTGCATTGTACATCTTGTATATTTATATTGGTCACAATATGAGGTGATAGCTTATATACATTAGTTTTAGTGTGTGCATACAACCTATAGAAACTTCTTCTCATAGAAAGTTCTAAAGCGTGTGAAGCTTGATTCCTGTCAGAGCTGTGTGTAGCTTGAGGGGAGTGGGGTCTCCCTGACAAAAGGCAGGACAGTGTGGCGGAGGTCGTCCTCTCCAGCCCTGTCATTAACACTTTAATGTCCCCTTGTCACATGACCCTCAGCCGCTGACCTGCTCCCACATCTGTCCTTTGAACAGAACACACAGCTCTGTTATTAGTACTGAGTCACTAACTACAACAACCACAGACCTCTACACACAGAAGGTGTTGTGTCCTCTCATAAAGGGTTCAGCAGAACATTGATCACCCTCGACCAGGCAAGCAAATAGAACACCCTTCTAGAAATATAGCTAACTACTGGTGCATTACTCTTTCAACTTTTTCTCCAAAGAGCTTCCCAAACCTGTAATTTGAGTAACAATGAAATAGTGCTTTGATCATATCATTTGGAAACTTTGTAATGTCTGAAACTCCCCAGCACAGAAGTTCACTCTAAGAACATGGCTACAGACATGCTGACAGAGCTCAGGTGTGCCCACAACAATGCTTTTCAAAAGAGTTTTACTGGCTCTAGACTCGGCCCAGACGGTGAGATCAAATGGACGGTCATGCTGCTCCTTAACTACCACCATATGTGAAAGAGTGCCTTGTTAAACCTGCAGTCTCACACACAAACACATGCATAGACTAATGAGCCAGACAAGAGAAAGTGTGTGCTGCTGACTCGCAAAGCAAAAGCCCACCACTAATAACATTCAATCCATCTGGCGCTAAGCATTTACTTCTTTCTCTTAGTAAGCAGAAGAGAGAGCAAAGATGCGTCCTACCTGGTAGCACTTTCTGACCCTGAACAAAGTCTCCAAAAGTCGCTGACATGGGATGAGACTGTGACTGTACCACCTCCTTAAAGTCTGGTGGGCCAAAGTCCAAATAATCTGGCTACTAGACACCACCAAGTCCTCCACGCCGCGTATTAGACGGACAGCCATCGCGGTTGCCAGATGAGAGGAGCGTAAAGTGATGGAGTCGAGGCAATGTGTCTCCCCGCTGATGTGATGTCAGTGAGAGGGGAGAGCTCGGTACCCTGCCTCAGAGTCGGACTTGGGCCCCGGGCCAAAGAACTGCCTCATACACACAGAGCAGAGCAGGGCAGCAGTGATGGGCGATGTCTGCACCGCATATGAGGGCGCAAGAGAGGAAACAACAAGACATCAACACCAGAAGTCTGTCACAGCTATTTCAAATCAAGCAATAAAAAAGCATGAGGACAAAAAAAGTATTACGGCAAGGACAAATAAAGTAAGTGTTAAGTCTTTAAAAGGGCTGGACACCAAAAAAAGTCGACATAAAGTGTAGTATACATTAAAGCCCCACCATGTATCAGCCAAAAAAAATAGACTGAAACCTTCTGAAAAACCTTTAAAAAAAACCCACTTGTGTCTCTCCACAGACCTGACTTGTGACTTGTGTCTTGCCATTTCCTTGTCTTCTTGGATAGATTCTTTATTTGCATCAAACGTAGTAAAACTGGTCTATCTCCACGGAGAATATTCCAAAGTTTGGAAGAACATTTCTATCACCATGGAGACAAGCAGGTGGCATGTCCGCTACCAAGAATCTGCTTTCAGATCCACTTTCATTAACCTTCATTCCAAAAGCACTGATTGGTGCTGGTATTAGTAACAAAGGAGTGTGAATCATGAAGTAGAGATGTCAAGATAAGTCGGTTAGTCATTATTCAGGTCACATTAGTAAGCACTAATAAAGAATATATGTGACAAATTTTGAAGCAAAATTAAGTATTTTTAATTAAATCCATATTACTATTATATTATTATATACTATTATATTAAATAGTAATGTGTTATACAACAGGATTGAATATTTCACAGTTGTTTGGTCATGATCTTAATAATTGTGAATCATCTTTAAATCTTGATGTATTTCCAATCAAAATCGTAACACAAACGTTTGACATTGGGACATCCCTAGAACTGTCTTCCTGCAAGTGCTCAGAAATGGCCTGCCGATTCAGTGAATGCAAAACAATATTTCCTCTTAAATTTTAAAGCTATACGGTGGATTTGTGGGGCAATGACAAAAAACAAATGCATTTTCTCATTGTCATAAAACTAATATAAAAATGACTTCATCGCTATTTTAAATTCACTATTGTGTGTTGCTTTATTAGTCTGTAGGGTGTGCATGGGAATCGCACTGTCTGGGATGTGGAGGCAATTTCCTGGGTTAGAACAGACATCTCCACCCATTTTATTATTCAGCAGGAAAAATAAAATAATGGTTTTTGTTTGAAGGTGCGATTCAGTACCAACAACAAACACCATTGACGCAGTTATGCTTTGATGCTTAAGATGGCTTAGAAGAACTTTGTGCAGCTGCAATTAATATGAAATGAAAGTCCACCTGATTCAGCTGAACCGGCCTGAGGGAGAGAAGGCCAGTCTGGAAACAATATCCCTCTGTTTGGTTTTGTAAGTCTGGCTTCTCAGAAAGTGTCCACAGTCAACACAGAGCTCCTCATTTACACTTAGGATCAAGGACTTTAGGGCCTAACCTGAACCTAAATTGTTCTTTTACATTTATTAATACAGGTAAAACAGACACAAGGAGTTATCTTAAACCATGCCAATAGTTGGTTCATTCGAGGGTGTTTTGGCTTCATTATGTGCTGTCTGCTGTGCTTCAGATTAGCACACAGGTATTATACTAAAGAGTACAGTTATATTTGTTTTGCCAGGCTTGAGCATAATACTAAATCATTTCATATAAATCAGAATCAGAATCAGAAAGGGTTTATTGCCATTGTCAATGAACAAAATTCACCTGAAATTCATGTGTCTCAGCCTTAAGGTGCAACATAACACAGTGATCAATAATAAATACAACATATATTCAATCCAAAGGGAATGCAATATAATATACCTTTTTAAGAATAATAAATATGCTCACGGTCGGTCAGCAAATGTTTACGTATCAAAAATACATCGGTCTTGGGCTGTTTTGCTACGCTGAAAAAATAAGATATGAATCAAGATTACCAGTATGTAACATAGCTGTGTAACTACATATTTCAATCCTTGATAATATACTGAGAGACAGATTATATAGCTATTACTGTCAAGAAAGTGAAATGTTAACGCCATACAGTTAAAAATAATCCTCCATAAACAGTCAACATTTCACACGCAATCGATATTTAAGCTTCTTTCCACTCTTTTTGAAAGGCTTATGAACATGAGAATATTATCGACAAACTAACAATGACATTCCTCTGTGAACTCTAGAAAGGCAGATTTATTGCTGTGAAAAGCCTTTGTGAGGTGTAACAAGATTAGAGCCCACAGCTCGTACCTAGAGGGCGGGATTCACCCAAAGCACTGTGGAGGCGGAGGAAGGCAGATAGTTAGGCAGACAGGCGTGCGATGCCACAGCTGCCTGGAGCCATGGCCAAACATATGGTGGACACAAGCTGCTGTTTATCACCAAGCACACACGTGGAGAACGGGCCAGTAAGTTCAGATACAAAATGTTCACGAGAAAAATACTTTGGTTTAACATCTGCCAACTCAAAATTTCAACCAGCTGATGAGTTCAGCCCTCAAACTGCCCCCAGGTAAAGAGTCTTGAGTTACCTGGCATTCTAACAACATTCTAACCCCAACCAAGTGAAGACTTTGTGTTCACCGGACTAAACAAAGCTTGATATCACATTAACTTGCAGATTACATTTTAAACAACAATACCATCAATCCTTAGATATTCAGAAATAATAATTATGGTAAAAGGTAAAAGTAATCTGGACACTGTTTCAGAAATAAATACATTTCAACTTCCATCTGAAAGTAATTTTCCATCTGATGGAAACTGTTTTAGCAACTAGAATTCATACCATTAGATTGAGAATAACTTTCACATGGAAGTTGAAATGTTTTTATTTCAATAACAGTGTCCAAATGACTAAAACCTGTTCTAAGACGAACCATTCCTGGACGAATGAGGGACTATATCGACTTAACAATAATGATATAATTAATAACAGGTTCTTCTCAAAAGACAATGAACAGCCTCTGCAATCATGTTGAAAGCCTTAAAATCCATGTAGATTTAATCCTCTTTATGTTCTGATAAAGATACGGCAGACTTCAGCTAGAATCACATTCACTGATTTCATGAACAACAACCCAAGAGGAAAACCCTAGTTTAGCTAACAAGCGTCTTGTCACCGTGCTGGTACCATCATGACCTCACAGAGCCATCTCTTGTGAAGTCAAAGTAGTCATGTGCTGGACACAAGACCCCGGACTTAAAGGGCCATTCTTTTGCAACTGTTGTTTCACCTCCCTCCCCAATCCATTGTCCTGGAAATGCACTCGACCTGCACTACATTTCCACACCAGCAGAGGGTGGAAGTGAATGTCTGGGGACAAAGAGGCACACAAATCTGGTGTCCTGTCTTTTCTATGTAATTCCATATATGTTAAATATACATGTTCAGTTTGAGAATGAAATTCCAACAAAACTATGTTCTAAAAAAAGAGAATAAGATTCACCATTAATAATAAAGGAGACTTTTATATTGTAGATTTCTTCCACATCTGAAATGTAATTGTGTACAATTTGATATACATCTTGTTGATTGTCAGCTCTGTAATCACAGCATCTGCTTTGCCAGATATCTGCTCTGCATGTGCTTTCACTGCATGATGTTTCATTAGTCACCCATACCAGAACTGTTGGGCTCATGTTGTGTGAAAAATGAGGTTTCCCCTGTCCAAACACCAACCACACTGACCATCTCCTGTATTATACATTTACTATCAGCTAGTAGAACCCCAGAAGCTTTAACTTTATGGCCTTCAAGCGCAGCACAGGGCTCAGTCTGAAAGTGTGTTATCGAGCAGCAGCTGTCGCGCACACGGGCCTCCAGCTGACGGCCCGTGCCTCATAGTGGGAGTACATCTGACATGTGAAAGGCAGACATCCGAGACGCCATCTTTGACACGCTGCCAGAAGCCCGGACCACATGCACGCACACACCATCCTGTCTGTAAGTCCCCTCGCCCTCACTCCGCCCAGAGACAGAGCAGGTGGACTCAGCTGTCACACATTATCATCATTTGTAGTCATGCATCATACATGTATAGATTAGTTCATCAAATATGAATGACAACCATCTCAGGCTGCAGAAATGCTACATATGCACAGTGAAAGACTCCAGGACTTATGAGAGGATCATGTCTGAGCTTGCTCCTGACCTCCCATCCCCTAAACAGAAAAAAACATGCAAGCTCTTAAGAAAATCAAAAAGAACATGGGGTTTTAACTATTTACTGTGGCCAAAGCGCAATAAAGCTTCTCAACATGTGTTAATCCAAGGACAGATGTTGAAATCTTAAGAAATCTGGCACAAATAAAGAAGACGCTGGATGTCTGCAATATAAAAAGCACAAAATCAACAACAGAAAGCAAGCAAGCTCAGACTGGGGATTATAGCTTGTGTCCATATGGGATCTGAAACCATAGCAACCCTATAAGCAGTATGTTTGATTTTATTGCTCAGAATAAAACCCTAAAGTTACATTTTCACTTCCTCATCAAATAAACAACTGCAAGAAGACAGGGCAACATAATACTGTATGAGTTCTCACTTCATGTACTCAAATGAACTCACCTGCCAAAAACATCGTGCGACAGACATTTCTGATCAGTCACATATTTCTCTTTGAGAGTGGAACGTTATCATTTTTAGGCTTTCCCCAAATGGAATAATACTGAAAGAGAATGAACTACAGATGGCATTTCACCATCTAAAAAATAGGGCGTTGTTTTAAAAACTGAAACCAATGGATAGAAATAAAAGTTATTGTTTAAATGTGAACAGTTATTATTGTTTATTTTGTATTGCATTGTAACAGGTGGGTAGATAATCCATAACATGGATTAGGGACCGTTGTTTTCAGATTGAAGATATAATGTTTTATAAAGTGCGGACACATGTACCATAGCTTAGACAATAAAAATGTAATAATTCTTTACCAAATACTGATGAAACTCGATACTCGATACCGATTTTGATGCCACAATGATAAAAATGCTCTTCTTTTGACAATAATATACTTTTCAACATAGTAGTACTTTCGTTAAATTGTTTTATACTAGTTCTGATAAAGCCCAATATCATTCCAAAATAATTTAGAAAGATCAAAATGTATGTGATACTTTTGACAACCCTCCTGGAAATTTAAATGTATTAGTGACAATGATATCCGTGCAGCTACAAATGTTGGTCTGAGTTTACAGTAAATTCCCCGCATAATAATCTTTTCAAATATAGCTGTGCAAATCTATTAATCTAGACTACACTTTTCATAAACAGCGCATATGAGACAGACCTCAACTATCTCATTGCCAAAATGTCGTCACTCAGGCGTATTTTATCCCAAAAATGAGAGAGAATTTGTCAGTGCATCTGTTTAAGAAGCACAAGCAAAGTTAATTACAGCCAATTAACACTATGTGACAAAGCTCCATTTACCAAATGAATAGACGGGCAGAAGATTTTGTGTGTGTGCGAGGCGCTACAGTAAAGCCCGTCTTTGTGTGGCAGGGGGGGTTGGGGGGTAGACGGAGACGAGGAGGAAGGGCCCGGGGCTGCCACCCTCCACAGATAAGCATGTCTGTAACCCTTTTTAGAAACAGATCAGAGCTTATTTGTATTAATGTGTTTTATCAATGCAGTCGTTTCTTCTTCTCCTTCCAAAAGATGGCAAAATGTCAAAGAAAGAAAAGAAAGAAAGAAAAGCACTCACTGATTCACAAATTTAAAAAAACCCAAATACCTCTTTACTGCACTGGGATAAAAAGCAAATTGTGTATATTTTATGTCAAGTTGCCATAAAAACATGTTGCCAGAAGATAATGAAAATAATCCAGAACAGAAGATACATTCAACCCTAACTATTAAACAAAAACAAGAGACCAAAATACCACAAGTAATACATTATCAGCAGGCTTATAAGTGACTGTACTGACATGTATTGCCACCAGAATTGGCAATGTGTTTAACTGACGTCACTTGGTTCTTTTTGTGTCAGTTGGGTGAAGCAAGGAGCACCATGTGTGTTGCATATCTTAACGCTTATAGAGTGGTAAAAAATTAAATATTCAGACATTACAGTTCCTTGAGGTCTCAGGGCACTTCTGTGTCCTAAACTGAATGTCACTTGGGGCAATGCTCACAACTACAGGTCGTGACAAAACGTGTGTTCGTAACCCAGATGCTGTGCAGAGGAGGCCGGGTCAGGGAGAGGGGAAATGCCCTCCAGAACATAAAGAAGGAAAAGCATTAGTTTTCAATATCACAATCAGCTGAATGGCTCCAATAGACGTCTCCACAGGGGGCAACTTAGAAAGCAATGGAGCTGAAGGAGGAAGGGGGGAGGGGGATAAAAATCTACCCCCAACAAGAGGCACTAATGAGCCTCAAGGCAAGAAAGACGATATCATTGCCGTCTTTAAAAATGCAGTCTAAAATTGCACCTGGCAGGGCTGCACACATATATCACTTTTTCAACATTATTATTATTATTTGTTACATTTTTGTCTAGAGGACAACCTTTGAAATCTGTTTTACTCTTGTCCACTCCTGGACGAAGAAAGTTCTGTGAACTAAATTTGTTTATTTTGTAAATGTTTTGTTTTTTGTATTTCCTTGAGCTTTTGTGTTTTGTGCTATTAAACAGCTTTAATGTAAGCTATAGTTTATGAATATGATTTGGAATACCGAAATTTGCATATCAAACATAAATATGTTGGGCAAGTCCTAAAGATTGCTGTGACAATTAGTATGATATTTTTTGTAATTTCCTAGTCCTTATTACTAACCTATTTAGATCCCTGCTAATTACATCCTCATGGCTTAATGATACAATCGCCAAAAGCATGTTAGCAAGTATTTTCCTATTATGATGGGTAATTAATAGTTTGAGGCAATGTTTATCTCATCTGGATAATGTTCCTCAATGTGGATTTATTCAGGAAATTTGCACAAATAGCACAAACAAAAGAAGTAACTTAAAGCAGAGTAAATACATTTGAGACTAAATACACGAGGAAATTACTGCATTAGCCTTGTATATAATTTCTTCATTTTATATCTTCCTGTTTCCTTTATATTGTCAACCAGTCAGCTGTGCAACAATACAGCTGTCAATCTGTCTGCTTATCACCCAATATGTAGAATGCTTTAAGTCTTCAATCACACTTTGATAACTTTTCATAAAGAACTTGTCAACAGTGATTGATTGTCTATGTTCCATGTGTCACTAAAAATGAAATAGATCAGGGCAGATGTGATGATTGGGCCGTTTGCTCTGTCTTTACGTCTGAGGTTATATAGGGATGTCACAATATCACATTATAGTGTTACGTTTATTACTGTTAGAAGAAACAGCACAACATCCCTGTTATTCAAAAAAACAACAGTGAAATCCTTAATTTTCTTTCATTCTAATGCAGTACTGTTCCAATAGTCTGTCCAGCGTCATGAAATCAAACTTTCTAAATGTAAAAGTAAAGTTATTGTGGTATAAACAACCACATAAAAAAACACTTTAAAGTCTCATCTCTTAACGTGCTGTATAGAACTGTGTGTGTCCAATTTTGTGTCAAGATCCTGAGGTCCGGAACACGTCCTGTTAGTGGGGGGCATTTTAATTTAGGGATGTTGAATGTTCAGTGCCTCTCACCACATGTGTACTTGACTTAAGTCTTATTAGTTTGTCAAAAGAGAGCACATCAACAACTGCAGGCCTAATGGACCAAAGGGTGTCATGCAATGTGTTTTCAAATGTGGAATGAGGCAGCCGTTGTAAACACTTTGCCTGTGTAAACCTTTAGTAAACAGCAGTTGGGGTGAACAAACAAATGCCGGATATAGTAATAATTTTAAATTTAACAGTAAATACAATTCAAATGGGAGAATAGCTTTTTAATCAACGTTACTGACAAAACATACAGCAAACTTATCTAAAAACCAAGAACTAGGGGTGAGCAATATGGCAAAATGTTGATATTATTGTGAATTTTGTTTTGTATATAGAGTATATTGTTTATTGTAAAAACATACAAATTAAATTAATGCAACAACAGGAGCTGATTTTAAAAAATACATTTAAAAAAAGGTACGTAGCAAATCTATTAAAGGTACAAGGTGATATTTCTGCACTTTTTGATTCATTTTCTCAGACTTTTGACCTTTATCTGATAATTTAATTCAAAGAATATTTCTGTTGGACTGATGTAATATTGTCTGACTATTGTTTTCGGGATACTCAAAATATTGAGATCTTGTTTTCTGTTAATATCACTCACACCGAATATAAACAGCAAAAATATTTGCAAAGTTTTTTCTAGTTTTTTCTAGTTCTTTAACTTATTTTGAAATCCCAAGACCAAGTAAAGTATCCCAACAAATGTAGTCAAATAAGCTTGAATTTTGCGCTCACGCCTCATCATTCAATGAATATTGCTGGAACAAGTGTTACATTTCGTATTATTTTCTGTAGTACAGCAAGATTTGAGCAGGAGAGGGTTGAATAAGTAACTTTTAGAAATGTGTTTCCTGGGATTATCTGGTTTTGAGTTACTAAGTAATTTCATCATCAGTTATTGTAATAGTTATTTTCCCGTAGACACACAAAGTGCAAGTACCTTCTAATGAAGTCATGTGGCTCAGTCTGTCAGTAGATCTTTCATTTAGTAGATCATGTACAGATATATTTCAAGGGCCAGTGTTTATATCTATCAGTCCTATATCCAAACAAGATAATCAGCTCGGTTAGTCGGCTTCTATCTCCACGGGCCACACATGTCAAATGACAAACCACATCTGGCCATAACTTCTCTTCCTGTATAGACTGGCTGTCGACAACGCACTGCACAAGAGAGCCATGTTCTTCATCCTCCGCACTAACCTTGACTTCTATGGCTTATTTCTGTCCCGCATTTGAATATAGATGGTCCCGGTAGATTCAAAGCTCCGGAAGAGTGTGACTGTAACAAAAGAGAAGGCACAGTTTTAGAGGAGGGTGAGTTCATATGGAGTTCTGTGTGTGTCTGACAATTTTAGATATCAAACTTTTCAATGTTATTAGCATTGATCCTTGACAGCACGGAAGTAGAAACTACATTTGTCGGAACAGTAAAATAAAATTATGAGGCGATCCCTATAATGAAAGAAAACATTTTTTCTTGAGCAATTCTTATCAAACAAATGAACCAAACAAAAGTTCTTAACGATAAAGACGATCAAAGTTCAAAGGGGTGACAAAACAGTTGTAATAAGGCCAACTGAAATGAAAGGTTTACCACAAAATAAATAATATACTCTTATTACTCTTGACAAGACTGAAATGACTGTCTTTGGTCCAACAAAAAAGTGTTAGCAGTCACTTCCAGAGTCGCGCTTTAAAACCTACAAATCATGTTATAAATCTGGGGGTAATAATGGACTCAGACTTGAACTTTAACAGCCACGTTAAATCAATAATATCAGAAGCATTTTACCATCTAAAAAACATTGTCAAAATCAAAAGTATAGTGTCTAAACCAGACTTGGAGAGACTTATCCATGCGTTTGTCTCCAGTAGACTACTGTAACGGCCTGCTCACTGGCCTCTCCAAACGAGCTGTAAAACAGCTGCAGTACATCCAGAACGCCGCTGCTCTGACTAGAACCAGGAAGTACGATCACATTAGTCCTGTGCTCAGGTCTCTGCACTGGCTCCCTGTGGCTCAGAGAATAGACTTCAAAGCAGCTCTGCTTATGTACTAGTCTCTCCATGGCCTAGCACCAAAATACATCTCGGACATGTTAGTGCCATGTGAACCAACACGGACCTCTGGGGACCTCAGGGACCGGCCCCCTACTGGTGCTCAGAGTCAGGACTAAACATGGAGAATCTGGGTTGTGAGACAGACCTCTACTCTGGCAATGTTCAAATCTAAGCTAAAAACTGTTTTGTTTGGCTGTTCATATGACTGAAAGGATTTTCTTTGCACTCTTCTCTTTTTTGTCCTATACTGTTTTGTGATTTCTGTCATGATTTTAATGCATTTTTTCTTGTTGTGTGAAGCACACTGCATGTGTACGAATTGTGCTCTACAAATAAACTTGCCATGCCTTGTTGACTTGTATTATCTTATCAATGCATAATATAAAAAGGCTGACATATATCGATTGAGTTTGTATTCAAATTACATAAGCAAGTGTTTCAAGTTGTTTTGCATTTTCAGTTCCTTACATGTTCAATCTAAGTGATCCATAATTCATGTGGTTGTCATGGCCGTCCCTGCCCAGCCCCAGGGACACAGTGTTATCTTACCTGCAGAGAGCTGACACCTGTTAACACGGAGCACTCCCAACCTCCAGATCAACTTTCTATTCATCTGATAAACATCAGACACTTCAGTATAGGCAAGTACTGGACTGATGCTTCCAATACACAGTAAAAGTGTTGACATAAACAAACTGAGCTTTCTGGACCGAAAGGCTATAACACAAGAACTATTATTTGGCCATCAGTTAGTCTCGCACATGTGATTATTCTTTCAATTAATACATTTGTGTTAAGACACGTGATGAAAATATTGTAACAAGATGGAGTGCACTTATGGACAAAAGAGTGTTTTCATTAAATGCACTAAATCTTACACATTTTCCGTGTAATTTGTATGTAATTGCGGCATAATTTGTGTCATAAACTTATTTTCTCAGATAATGGAATGTTTTGGAATGTGTGTATAAACTAGTTAACAATAAAACGATAACTCGATTACTAAATTAGTTGACAATTATTACAATAATTGATTAGTTGTGATTAATTGATTAACTTGTTGCAGCCCAACAAGCGATTACTCTTTCAATAGATAGATTAGTTGTTTAGATTACAAAATGCCTGTGAATATACGATTTTTACTAAATTTGACCACAGTGAAGCTATGGACACTACTTGAAGACGGCCTGACGAGAGTATATTTAGACAAAATAGGTTTTTGATCAAAAAGACAAAATGTTCATGTTTCCGTTGCCTTTTTAAAAGTAATTCTTGCTCCATCTGAATCATAAAACCCCTTGTCTCAGCACATGGCATGCTTGGAAGTCTGTGTACAGTCCAGATTGCTGCGATTAATCGATTAACTTGTTTCAACCGTAATAGAATATATATAAATTGTAAGAATTTTTGAATGATTTGTTTTAGTGCTTGAATTCACAAAACAAAACGTAGCTCATCAATGTCATTATCCCACACATGTTTAATGTTATTAGGTGGGCATGTTTATAATAAAAGTATGCTCATTCTTATTCTTCTTAAAATCTTAGCGGATATTGCCACTCCAAAGGAAGTATCCCAGGGTCTTAAGAGCACAATGTGACCTCAGAAAGACCCTAACATCAAAGCTGGCTCTTCCATTGAGTTACGAGTTTCCTTCTTATGTTATCAACCCCTCACACCTACAGTACACGTTTCCTGTTACTAAAACATCCAGCCATTTGGAAGTGCACTAAGCTAGCTGTCTAAACCCTTGGTTTCGGTTCAGGGGCCAGGTGATAATGGCCTCCTTCCCCTCCTCCCTGAATCATTCCCCTTCCTTCTAGAGGGAGGTCTCCGTATTATCTGCAGCAAACAGTCTCACATAACAGTCCATTAAAGATGAATGCTGCCGGGCGTCCACACAAACTCTGTATCTCTTTTGTCTGTCTACGCCCACGCGGTAAGTCTACAACGCAAACATTACAAATAAAATGCCAACAAATGTCTGTAGGCTGGGTCGTATTCTGAGAAAAGACTTGTCGGTTTATAGCGTCCTATCCCTCCGGGCGCTCAACACTCACATGGGGTTTTAAGAGTTGAGTACTATATTGATCACTATGGATTTAAGGCTGAGAGCGAGGTTGGACTCTGCGCCATGAAGCTCTTCATTTGTGCCTGAGAGGATAATAATAGGTGCACTCCCCTCTCGTTCTCTCTCACAATGCACCCATTACTATTAAAACACAAGCACCTTTTCATCAGCAATCACATTCACCTGCTCTGCCACTACAGTTCATTAAAGGGGACGTCTTAGGTAAAATAGCCTTTTAGGAGCTTGCTACCATTAGTTGGAGCTTACTCAAAGTTGTATATAGTTTCATGCATGTTTGAGTAATCGTGTATTGTTCCGCATTTTAGGATGTGTTCAGAAAATGTCTGTTTTCCCATTCGCTCATTTGCTCAGTTTTAGCTCAATATTTCAGTTTACAATGAACAAAATCTAAAATAATCAATGTATGAACACATTTAACTTGTAGTGTTTATACTGAGGGTACTCAACTCTCTATTGTGGCACAGAAGCATGGAGAGAACAATGAACTGCCACTCAGGCAAGGAAAAATAAAATATTGGCTGAATAATAAAAAAGGGGGGAAAAAAGAAGAAAAGAAAAAAACAGTCAACAAAGCGGTTTGTGGTCAATTCATGGGATAGCCACGACACTATATTATGAGTGGAGCATGACTTTTTCCTGTTCACTTTCCTGGATTTTGTTTAGTAATTCCATATTTATGTGCTCTGTCACAGTTGTCACAATGACTTCAATTTAATAAGATCACTGTTAGAGATGGGCGATATATCAGTTCCGGTATCGGCCGATATCGACACATTTTCAGCAACATAATATATATAAAAAAATCCGTCAATATTTAGCGACGATAGTCTTTAGGCGGTGGTCCATGTGTCCATCCCTCTGTTACAGACTCGTGAGTAACAATTGAAATAGAAGAGCAAGTAAGCTAAAATTACGGCTATATGTTAACACAATCATGCGACTAATTATTTCATAGCCCAGATAAGTAAGTACAGTCAGTTATTATTCTTATGGATTTTAAAATCTAAATATCAGTATCGGCAAATACTGGTTATCGGCCACAGCAGCAAGCCAAATCAGCAGCGTCACCGTCATGTTGTAAAGTCCATAATTATAAGCTGAAGGAAAACCTTTTGCACATTAGTACCAAGACATCGTTTTATCATCGTATTCTTCTTTATGTCAACAGTACTGGGTTGAACTCAGCAGTGCAACAAACAAGGCGTTTTAGGGAGCACAATAACAAGTCCTCCCTCACACCTCACTGTAGGGTGTCTCATTTAACAGCAGCTCCTCATCAGCACCTCATCCGTCTCTGGCTGATGGTAAGGCCTAATCATAAAAGATGGGTTAGTGGATAAATGGAAAAATAGAAAGCAGAGTAAATTATCCAGCAATGTAATTACAGCAGACAGGACAGCTCCGCCTCTGCTCCATCTCCCAAACAAGCAAGACAAGCCTGCAGCATCAAGTGGAAAGGTGAACAACCGAGGCTTCCCTTTGTTATTTCTGATTTCTCTTTTCCCAACAGAACAAGGAAAAGGCGGGGGGGAAGAAAAAAAAAGAAGCAAGGCAGATGTAAGCTTTGTGTGGAAAAGATGACCTAGCCAAGTCTCTGACCGCAACAAACTGAAGAAGAAAAGATATGCAAGTACAAACACATCTTTTTTGTGCATAAATAAATACATTTGGCCCCAGACAAAGACATTCTTCAGAAGCC
Organism: Chaenogobius annularis; assembly: GCA_015082035.1. Classification (NCBI taxonomy): domain Eukaryota; kingdom Metazoa; phylum Chordata; class Actinopteri; order Gobiiformes; family Gobiidae; genus Chaenogobius; species Chaenogobius annularis. The sequence continues at coordinate 2,585,367 of BJKM01000007.1, read as the reverse complement.
TGCTCATGCACAATAACTGCTCTTCACCATTGTTTAGGCCACATAAACTGGAAAGTAGACCTGCACAATATTGGAAACGATTGCGATGTGTAGGAATGTCAAGATTATTCGGTTAATTGATGATAGTGATTATTGAGGTCACAATATAATCGTAAAAACAAAATAATGATAATCGCAGGCAGGTTTCAGTTCAATCTATGCTCAAAATACTTTTTATCTGACTGTTTATGCCAATAACGTTACTTGAGGCTTTCACTGTTCTTGTTTGGTCATTGTGTATGTTTTTTAAATACTTTTATATTTAAAAAACAAAACACAGTGATGTTTTCTTGTGTGGAGCGAGTTGGAAAACAGCGCTGACAATTTCTTGCATGTCCGCCCTTCTCTCTCATCCCCATTTCACGCTACACTGTCCGGTCTAATAAAGCCTTCAGGCAAAAACATCCAATATTGACAGAAGTATTCCGATAACAATATACAGTTATTATGTCAATCCAACAGAAATGTGCTAAAACATGTATTTAAAGTTTTTCAGACAAATGTGAAATGAGGGCAGAAATATAATCTTGTATACGCTTAGTTTCCAACATAACCTTTTTTTTTTTTTTTTTTTTTTTTTTTTTTCTTTTTTTTTTTTTTTTTTTTTTATCTTTTAACCATAAATGATATACTTAATATTCAAATTTTGCATATCTACAAAACAACATTTACAATATTATCGAAATTCCAATATATTGCCCACATCTTTTCTGATATTAGCTTTTTGACATAATCATTTCAGTTCTATAAACAAATGTGTTCATATATTGGTCAAATTAAAAACTTAACAGAAACAAAACTGCAACTAAATCAAGGCTAATTAAGACTGAATAAGAATAATCATGAATAAAAACTGGGTTTATTGCAATATATTTAGTTTGCTATTGCATCAGCTGATATTGCAATATTTCTAATTTTGCGAATTACTGTATATGTCCTATTGGAAAGTACTAAAATACATTTGCTTTTATTAGTAAGTTAATATATACAGGGCAGTGGCACAGATGGTTAGTCCAATGTATGTGTTGGTCGTCGCAAAAGGAACGGCACCTGAAGAAAATCATATTTAAAAAATCCTGGCAAATCATAGGCAACTGGTTTGATGTGGCAAGCACAGGAAAACCGAGAAAACAAACAGAATTCATTTTGTTACTGACACTAACAAACCTTGTCATCTTTTCCCCCCATGCAGCCTTGAGTTGATTGATAGTAGCAGATTACAACTCGTTTGTACAGGCTATTGTAGAGGAATCAAACCTTGTTATAGTGGTGATTCATTCTTTCTTTCCCTCACTCCCCGGAGACGAAGGACTTTTTTTTTTCTTTGGAGGGCCTGCGTCAATAGTCACGGATGCACATGGTTGCCTGTAGCCCATCCTTATGGCCACCGTGTACATAATTCATAAGGAGGTCAGAAGGAGAGTGGTGGAGCTTGTGTACAAACTGTCAGTCTTTAACTCACCGCGCTTTGTTTAATTGTCGGCTCTTTTATGGGGGTGCTATGGAAACCCAGTCCCGAGGGAGGAGAGTGTGGTGAGGGTCAGTCTTCAGGGATGAGCTGGGGAAATGCAAACAGCTTTCCAACGACTGGCACCACATCTAAGCCTCACACAAAGCTAATAAAATGTGTTCCTTATAAGCATTTGCATATGTTTTTAGTGTTCTGTCCTTGATTTCTTCCAAGATGCTTACTGGATTATCTAAAACAGGACTGAAGACAGGGAGAACCCAGTATGCAGTGATCTTTTTCAAATGTTTGGTACATTTTGTGGCTGGGGTTTTCAGTTATGAGGCAGTCAACCAGTATAAAAAGGCAATAACTCAACTAATCAATCAAACAAACAAACATAACAAGGTGATTTAGGTCTTAGTCTGACTTGCTGATTGACTTCAAGAAAGGTTGGAGAGATGTTTGTAGAAAAGAAAAATAAGAGACATATAGCTTAATTTCTTTGGAATGAACACGTCCATTTTGTATTTAACAAAGGTGGTATTAAATCCATAGTCCAAATGGAGTGTAATAACGTAATAGGGGTAGACAATATTAGACCTCTCAATAATATTCAGACGATATTCTGTAAGTCCAACAGAAATGCGTATTTAAAATATGAGTTGAGGTTTAATTATCAGACAAATGTGAAATATCTTTAAAATGAATCACAAAGGTGGAGAAATATTATCGTTATTTGAACGTTTCCAACATATTTTTTTTAAATTTCCATTTGAATAAGCTCTTTTTGAAGTATTTTTCCTTCAAACGATATAGTCAACATTCAACTTTAGCATATCTTTAAAAACAACATTCACAATTACCGTAGTAGTAATTATCTTTGTAGTAAAAGTCCCACAACAACAAAAAACAATAGTGAAATCTTTAATTCACTTTCTAAATTATGAATTTAATATGACAGTCAGATAAAAAAGCACTTAACATTTACATGTTTGGAATCTAGATGGAATTTAAATGACTTAGTTTTGCTTCTTACGATTATATTGTGACCTGAATAATAACGATTATTGATTCACAGAATAATCTTAGCATCCCTAACCACCACAAAAACCAGGATTACATGATGAGGAGTAAAACCAGGACAAGATCTGGACCCAATGACCTTTACACTGGACCTTTACAAGGCAGCCTCCAAAAAATGGGATGCATGTGTTCTTCTGATTTTTAAGTGGTAGTTGTGTGTTTTGCAAAGTTAAATGCTCTCCGGACTCTTTTGTTTAACAGGGATGTCCTGTCTGAAACAACAAAGCAGAAGAGAAAGAAGAAATTGCTGGCTGGATGAAGTCAATGAGGAAGCGAGAAAGGTGCTGACGGCAAATTGTCTAAACAAGGAAAAACAACAACACTTTTTTTTTCCATTTCCGTTTTGTCTGGATGGTGCATTGGCGTGTGCAGCTTATAGATTGGTGCTGACCCACAAACACATTAGCTACAATACAGATCTGTGCATGCCCCTGAATTAGGCCTGGAGCTCTGAGCCTGTTTACATCAACATTATGGGTTAATCCATTTTATCCATGTTTCACATCCTGACAGCAGCAGGAGGACACTTGTACAGCAGGCATCATCACACACATCATTATGTCTGGGACTTATTGGATATATTATACAATAATAGACTCATCTATTCTGTAATGAGCGGCTAAACAAACAGAATGAAATCAGGACAAAACTAGGATTAGATTCAAGAAAACTAACTGCGCACATCATCTAACAATCAAAGAACAATCTAGAACGAATCTGATGCAAAGAACAAACGTCAGCAAAGTAATCATAGTTTTATATAGTGAGAGAAAAACATTACAGAGGCTCTTGAAAAACATACGCGCTGACACAGACGTCAGCCTGAGCAGAGTTCAGACATTAATGGAATAAATTTGCCATTTTTGAGGGCATATTATGCACCACTTTTAACCTGGTTACAACAGGGTTTCCTCATCACTAGTTGTATTCTGATTGACTTTGATTGTCCTGCAACTGAGGCTTGAGTGCTTTTCACCTATCCCCTATCCCCGCCCACATCCCTGTGCGTAGTTGGGATTATTTGAAAAGGGAAGAATATGAGTGATACATGCAGAGTTCTAAACATAGCCATTTTGCAACAATAAAAACATGTAAATTATGTAAATAATGCTTGTTACAGTAAAACGTCACTATGAAGAGGCGGGGCTTGTCAGATCTGCAGGCTTGAACAGGAAGTCAATGGACCTGTTTCTATTATCAAGTCATTTTAGATCAATATTGCGGTTTACAATGAAGAAAATTTAAAAAGGGTAATTTGCCTGAAGAAAAAACCAAAACATATGACTCCTTTAAAAGGCACTGATTAAAAGTAGTATGTCTGGATAGTGTTTGTGAAATTATGATTTTGTCAGGAAATAATCAAATCAAATGGAAAATCTCAATCAATCAATACAAGGACAAAAACTGTGATGAATCTGTTTTGCCATATTGCCCAGGCCTAGAAAGTAAAACCAAAGTGCCTGCATTTGACAACCTTCACTCACGTTTGTCACATCTCATCTGTGCAATTCTCACTATAAACCACGATCACCTGTTCACCTCCTCCTGCGAAGAGCATTGATTGAGTTAGATAAGCACCTGTCACATGCTCCCTCTTCAATAAAAGCTTTGGCCTCTCTTCTATTGTCAGAACTAGTCGAGCAGGAAGCACATTATTTTCTTGCCTGCCTGTTGAATCCTATCACAAAGGTATCGCATGGCCCATTCAAATGCTGCATACGGAGTTATAATCAAGATCTGTGGGAAAACAAGAAAAAATGCTGATCATCAACTTTGCAAACAAGAAAACCACTTGGGAAGCGTGCGCCGGCTCCGGTCACACAGTGTTGTTTACCTATAGTCAGTGTATACGGCGGTTAAGGCACACTGATTGGTGAATTGAGTGTGGAATATTCTGCACCAGTTAATAGCTTTATTGAATCTGCTGACCTCATTATAAAGCGGCAGAAAGTCCCAGAGCAGAGTATGCACAAAGCCGCTCTGCAGTGGATTCTGGATGAGAGAAAGAACAACAGGAGAGATGGACAAGCCCCTTCGAGGGCTTTGTTGGAGAGACGGAGTGGGTTTTCTCTGACCGGGCGATGAGAGAAAGTAATATCAGGAAATGTAGCTCATCGGACCATGATGGAAACATAAAATCAAATCAAGGTTAAATAAAGAAAGATGGGTCTATGCCAATGCTATACTGTGGAAGATTTCAGGCAAAGTAATAACATCTCCAATGGGATAAGCATATAGCAGACCCTCCACCAGAAGTGTCATAGTGCACCTTTAAATCTGGATTAAACCTATCATCACAGTGAATTTGTAAGATGTGGGGATCTGACCTGGACTTGAACTAGGAAAGTTCATACGGAAATGTTATACTAAGTAACAAGACAAACAACAAATGACCCTTGCCTTGCTTATGCAGTACCTTGGCCCTATGAATATTTGAAGTATTCTGGATGTAGTTAGTGCACCAGCCCAGAACCAAAGTAGGAAAAACAATCTCCGTTCAAACTAGAGTTGGATAGTTAGTATTATTTTACTGGGAATATTGTTTGTAATTAAAAAACATATCTATCTTAAAAAAAAAAATTCAAAACGAACTGAATAAAGACAAAAATGGATCAAATGTATGTTGTAAACTTCTAATCGTTCAAACAAGTGTTATTTCTTGCTCTACGTTCACATTTGCCGCTCATGCACTTAAACCTCAACTAGTCATTTGAAGACCGTTTAAATAAAGACCTCTTATAATTTATTTACTTGCTACTACACACTTTTGCTACATGGTAACCACTAATATGGTCTTGAAGTAAGCGTTTCTATGCACAGTACGTCACCCCTCGTGTGGCTGTTGCTCATGTTGTGGGATGACTCCAGACCTTACAGGATATCACATGGCTCACATTGTTTGGTTTGGTCCAGGAAACAGGATCTTCACACAGCGAGAGCACACCACCTGACCGCCACTCAGCTACAAATCACAAGACAATTTGTTTTCAGGTATTTTCTGTTTCAGCAACCAGTTTATGCTGTTCATACATGAGTAACTTGTGGACTCGGGCAAACAGCTATAATACTATTTGTCCTTTAAACACAGTGGTGACAATGTCAGTTCATTTAGCAAGACCAAGCTAAAAGTGTTGACTTCGATTCAAGCATATATACATATAATAGGATGTGTCATAGTGCTAAACCTCCAGCCTGGTTACAATGACAAAAGAGAGATGACCGGTCTACACAAAAATCCAAATTCATAATAGAGGAATGAGCATGACAATAGAGCCCACACAAACAACATGCTAGGAGAAGCAGAAGATGATGGGCCTGTCCACATTGCAGAGGTCCTCCTGATACACTATCAGTCAAGGACAGGATACTCCAACAAGTGGCCGGATAAATATGCAGTTGTGACAAGCAAAGCAGTCTAGTGTTGACATATCAACATGTCCACCGGCTTCTCTGCTGACTCCAAGGGAAGGTAGAGGTGTAGGACACAGGATACGCTGTTTCCTATTACAATAGGCAAATAAAGCTGTTCCAAGTAACTAAAATAACATGTAAACTACGAGTTGCTTCATTAGAACAGCTTTATATTGACCTTATAATCTAGGCTAACAGAGATCTTTTAACTTCTTCAACTCCTGAGCTATTGCATAGCCATGAATCAATGAAATATAACCTGTTCTACAGATCTTGATTCCGGTTTTTATGATTTACTTTGACTTTAATCACACAGAAACTCATTCAAAGTGCAGGAGAGTGTTCCTCATTCTTACCTTGATTCTTTGTTGTCACCACGGAGTCGTTCCGTCTTCAGTCCGTCCGTCACTCATAAGTCCACTTGAGCTGCTCAAAACGACTTCCTGAATGAAAGCTCTGTTTACTCGAATGGATGGTGATTTTTAGATTTCTTTGATTATCGGTTTCCCGTCCTCCGTGGGCAGTCTCTCATACATTCGCGCGGGCCGCCTCTTGCCACGGCGCACCGCTCTAGCCGGAGACACGCCGTCTCTCTCCCGGAGCCGCTGCCTGCGCTCATCCCCGCAGCCAATCAGAGCGCTCCCCCGCCACAAAAACACACGCACGCGGCCAGTAAGAGCGAATGGGCTTTGTTTAATTGGCCGCGGAGCACTTTGTTTGCTGAGCGCAGAAGTGGCTTTGTTAACAACCAATTAAACCTGTGCACACACTCTGATTGTGTTCTTCAGATTCAGTTTTACAAGGACTTATGCCTTTTATTCGTTTTTCACAGCTTTATACTAAGGCCTATGGGGTCAGTAACAGTTATACAATTGTATCCCCTATAAATGGCCATTAGCAAACAGGTAGCCTATAGATCTGTAACCACATTAAGAACAGGGTTTATTTTGTGTTGATGGGTGAAAATCATGTTAGACAGCACCTGAAACAATTATTGAGCTTGAGCCTTAAGAAAAGATGTGTATATTAACCTAGATTAAGACAAAACATAACATCTGGGCAAAAATACTACAATGACTGCTATGCAAATTGGTCTGTGGCTTAGACTACTCCACATAGTAACAAAATTGAGAAACGCTTCTTTAATATTTTCATATTAGCAAAAAGAAAAAAAAAAAAAAAATCAATAAATAAACTGATGACTTGATAGTGAACCGAGAAAATCTTATAATAAGCTTATAAAGGAAGGAAAGGAGTGCCTCTGTGTTTCAGTTTTATTGCAGACACAAGAACAATGGAAAAGCCCAGTAATGCTCAGAAAAGGTAGGAGCAAGGAGACGGGAAGCGTGAACTTGTCCAGTCCATGAGGTGTCCAGTGCTAAAACACACAAAGGAGACCAACAGAAACAAAAGATGAGCTCTCGTGTCTGGTCAAAGGCTGCTTGTGTAACTGTTTTTTCTTCTGGGCCTAAATGAGTCACCCCAGAGCGAGACCCCCACCACCACCGTTCACACCCCTTCATTTTGTGTGGATTTGTGCGAGACTGTGATTACGCTCACCCCTGTGCCATGTGTTCACCAAGTACCCCCCTGCGTCCCCTCACGACCCCTCCCTCCAAACCCACACACTCCAGATCTGCCTGGCCTCAGCTCTATTGAGATTAGCACACAAGCCATTGTTCTGTTCTCATTAAGAAGACCAGTTGCATTATTTTAACTGCCATGAAGCATTAACACATCCTTATGTATTACTGTAAAAGGTATACCTGAATTATGTAACGGGTAATGTTTAAAAAAAAAAGAAGCAAGAGGTGGGCAATACGTCGCCATTTTAAATATCGGGATACTCAAAAAATATAGAAATATACATTTTGTCAAAATCACCCACCACCTATTGTAGCAGCAAGGCATTGTGGAAATAATTAACCACAAAGACTATTTCCTCACCAATTGTCAAATGGATGACAATAACCCTTGCTGTATGTTACTTATATGCTATACTTTCTGTTGGGGGCAGAAGTTGGGCTATAAAAGACACACTCCAGCTGAATCACTCAAGCGTGGAGCTTGTGTTTGCCCTGAAGGAGGAAGCGATGAATTTGAAGTACAGGGGATTATGTTGTGCTGGTTGAACAGATGTTAACAGTGACCTCGAGAGAGTGGCCCCTAGACTGACACACTGTCCCGCACGGGCTGGCCCATTGTCAATGTGCATCCTGTCCTGGGATACTCCCCCCCTCCATTAACACAGATAAACTAGTCCCCTCCATCAGCCTTGACCTTGATGTTCCACTAATGTCATGCTCCTTTGTGCTCTGATAGACTTTATAACTTCTGTACTGTGATCAACAAAAGGTGCACCCACAATAAGTGAACATATCTCACTATATCAGCAGAGCAAAAGCAGGTCAGCTGTGGTGCCACCAGTGTGAGTTACTTCTCGGAGCTTTGGCCATTTCACAGGGCTTTTTGTGTTTTCCAGGCCATGGCAGAGACCTAGCTGTGCCCTGTTTGTAAAGTGCCATTATCAATTGAAAGCATGTTCATTTTGGACATGTGATGAATACAATAATGAGGCCGTAAAGTTTGAATTTCTTCACACAAAAGTCTCTGAGTGTCTGTACCAGGCCCATTGAAATGGAGAGATGCCTGAAGAACAAGCATTGATGCAGGGCCTGTTCTTTTGCTCCCATTACCCAATAAAAGACCTAAAAACTACAAACAATTTATGCTTTAGCTACAAAAGTAGTAGAGTTCTTTAAAAAGGAGATACAATTAGGCCCATCACAATTAAATATTGCAGCTCACATTTTCAAAACATATCATACATTTAGAAAAGGGTTTGCTGCACTGTAAGATTTGACATGTAAAATAAAAAAATAAAAGTAACTTAAGCTTCAAAGACAGGATTCCAGATATTCCGCCCTTTACTTCTTTCTTTTTTGAGTAAACTTAACTCTTACATTTGATAATGTTGTGCATTGGTTAAGTAAAATTTACTATGTTCTTGTACTTCTTATTACTTTACGTTACGTTTTACGTTACTACTCTCTCATTTCTTTCATTTATTACTATTTAAATACATTTTAACTTATACTTAGAGTACAATCATGTAAAAACAATGTTACTTGCATAAAGATCTTTATTTTCACCAGTTAGTCTAACAATACTGTCTTCGTCTAAAAATCAATAAACAAATGATCAGACTTAAGAAACAAATAAGGATCACATACCAGAGTTGCTCTGAGCTCAGACGAGCTTGTGTTTAAGTGTAGGTTGCTCTGTGATTCCAGTCTAGATTCCATAGGTGTTTTAAAACTTGGTCCCCTCCATGTGCCTGTCATCAGAAGTTATGTCCACACAGCAGTGAGAGGCTGGCAAGTGATCTTCTCCTGAACCATCACAAAGAAACCAAAACACATACAGTCAAAAAGAATGCTTTACTGTTGCATCTGATGAAGTACAGAGTTTTGAACTTACAATGAGACACAAGGATTCCACTGAGCCCATGTCTCTTCAGTACAGACAGGACTCGGAGAGGACTCGGACAGCACTTAGAGAGGACTCGGAGAGGACTCGGACAGCACTCGCAGAGGACTTAGAGAGGACTCGGACAGCACTCAGAGAGGACTCAGACAGGACTTGGACAGGACTTGGACAGGACTTGGACAGCACTTGGAGAGGACTTTAAAATAGTTCTATTTGATCTTAAAATATCTAAAATCTAATATTTCTTATATCAAAGAAATGGCAAAGCTGACGTTGTGGTGCAGAGGCTGGGTCACATGAGGCTAGGTCACATGAGTTTGCTTTTCTTTTAAGATTTTGTGTCCATAGGCTTTATTGACTGGAAAGTAGTGTGAAATGGGGGATGAGAGAGAAGGGAGGACAGTAAATAGTCGGGCTTGGGAATCAAACACACCGTGGTTGGCTGGACTTGGGGCCTGGCATACGTGTGCTGTGCCAAAACCACTCGACCAAGGGACAGGGTTGCATGGTTGATGGTTCAACTAGTGTGCCCTCTTGTGGAGAGCAGGGAATTTACAGCTCATGATATAAAAAGAGAAACGCTTTAGTGCCCTCTAAAATCTAACATAAGAGAAAATGCACAGACTCATCAGACAAGAGTTACCAAGTCCTTATGAACACTGTTTATTTTGTTTTCCACTGTAGCCCCTCGAGGCAACTACTGTTGTGATTTTGGGCGTTACAAAAATAAATTGAATTGAATTGAGTTCTTATGTCTGTTCTGGGGGATACCTAGTCTGAGTCAGGGAGGCCACACGTTGTAAACGATGTTGAATAAGATCAAGAGTGACAATTTAAAAGTGATGTTTTGGTGGGGGGAAAAATCCTAGTAATTTACTGAATTAATAGCTTTTGTAAAAACTAAAATAGCAGTAATAATGTAATACAGGCCTATGTACCAGTGACACAAACTGGGTAACAAATTATAACAACAATAATAACTTTGTTTATTAACCTTAATAAAGCATAAAAAAAAGAACCGAAAGAAAACAATTGTGACTTCCAACTCAAACCTGAATAGTTCCTAAAAAACAATTTGTGAATTGTGAATGTCTTTGTACATGCTTTTGTAAGGTGTAGTTATTGTAAAGTGGTAACATAGGGATTAAAAAAAACAAAACACTTCTGACATAGTTTGGGGTCGCATAAAATATTCCCAATAATAATAATAATAATAATAATAATAATAATAATAATAATAATAATAATAATAATAATAATAATAATAATAATAATAATAATAATAATAATAATAATAATAATAATAATAATAATAATAATAATATATAATATATAATAAGTAGTAGACCAGTACTGAACCAGAAGAGGGCTAGTAACAACCAGGTCTGAACCATTGTGGGTGTGACTTGCTATGATTAGATCTGGTCTAGTCTAGTTTTAGTTCCAGGTTTTAGTCCTAGTTTTGTGCCAACGTGTCAACGCATCCACATTTACAGTAATTTTGGCAGTTAGGCAAGTTTTATCAAAAACTCTCACACCACTTGATTTGGTGAACCAGCTCTTGATTATCATAGACTGCACCTTTTAAGGAGTGACATCCACAATATGCACAAATGATGCATGGTAAATGTAAGGAGAATGAATCAGGTCATTCAGCTTATTGTGGAAAAAACTGTTCCATTCAAACCTGTTTATTTATCCAATGTAAGCAAATTAAAGCAGAAAGCTAATTATGAAAGTTAATTTTAATCAGGACAGTTACAATATAACTTCAACAAAATATATTTCAAGCTGTCTTCATTTTTTTAAATTCAGAATTTTATATTGTTTTGGCCCCAGGTGGCACTAGAGTTGAGTGTCAGTGTGAGTGTTAGAGTGAGAGTGAGAAAGGGAGAGAGAGAGCGAGAGAGAGAGAGACCAAGGCTATTCAGCTTAATTTTCTGGCGGGCTTTACCCAACCCAACCACCCGACTCCTCACCACCAAACATTCCTTACAACAGACACATGTACACCCACACACACATTCACACACACACACACACACACACACACACACACACGCACAACAAACACATTTAATAATAAAGGCAAGAACCTAACTATAAAATAGCATCAATACAAATTTGAAATTTCCAAAATAGCTGGAAGTGTAGACATAATTATTTTGAATAATTTGCTTCCACCTCAGTGGCTCACGGATCAGTGCCTTAAGCAATGATTTGATACGTTTTATAGAAGTCAATATCGAGGCTGAATTTGTGTGTACATCTATAACTCAACGTTTCTTATGTGTTGACAACAATCTGATGGCCTTTACTGTGCCTTTACCTCTTTACAGAATGCCAAGAAGGCCATGTAACAAATTCTTTACCCAACAAGGCACATTATTCTATAGGATTTCAAACTCACAGAACAAAGACAAAAAACCTGACACGGCAGGGGAAGCACAAACGCCAGAGCAACAGAGTACAGTACATGTGTTGTAGAATTAACCTCTAGATCCTGCAGGTAATTACCATTCATCGCAATCCGACCTCTACGATTTTCTCAAAACATGTCTTAAGCATCATTAATAAAATTCAGTCCTGTTGGATACACGTTCTTCTGTTTATTGCCTTAGTCTGATACAGTATGTATTTCTGTGGGGTGAAGACTAACAACACAAAGAAAAACAGTCATAGAAACACAACCATCAAACACCAAACCAACATCATTGGAGAAGTGTTACTGGTTGTCCTTTAAAACACTACACTAAAACAAAAATATAAGATATGTATCTACATTTGAAAGTCAAATGGCAGATGAACTGGGATTTTCTGCAAAACAGGGCCAAGAAAATATGGGTAAAATAAGGGACCATCAGGTTTTCAAAAAAGTATAGGCAGAAGGTAAGGATTTTTTTTTTTTTTTTTTTGAAGATAACATTGGTAAATAGGTGGACAAATTGACATGAGCCTTGGTTCTGGTTGAAATAAATTAAAACATAACACTGTGCTAAATAAGAACACTAGTGGCAGAGCATTGTCTGATATGAGACCACACACCACTGTTATAGGAAAATGGCCATTCTTCAGAATCAGTGTGAAAAACACATCAGGGAGGAACACATCTACTTTTGTGTGCAAACAACTAGCCTTGTAACAAGTTACATCCTCGGCTTTCAAGTGGCAAAATGCATTTTATGAAGAATCCATCTGCGAAAATTGTATAAGTCACACACACACACACACACACACACACATCCCTGTTGAAATTGTTAGTCAACATTAATTCAATTTAGATGGCTTTTCCTTGTGGATCAATAAAGTCTTTATGGCCTGCGTAAGTCTAAGTGAATTAGTTATTTGAGCCAGTTGAGAATTTGCAAACAAATATGTTTCACTAGATTTAAAATTTTAAATGTTCCTCTATCAAATCATGTTCCTCTGTACCTTATAGTCAGGTCAGTAAGCTCCACTGCCCTAGGAGTAACTATGCTGAGGGAAGTATGGCAGCTTATATATAAATAAAACAAATGGAACAGAATGTCTATCACATTGCAATAATGCTATAATAAAATAATTTTAAAAAAGAGCACTAGCACTGTGGATTGACAAAAATAAATGTAATCGAATTGAAATTAATACACTTTTCATCGCAATTTAGAAGTAACTTACTGGCAACAAATCAAAATCAATTTGTTGCCAGTAAGTTACTGCAATGACTGCTTACAGTAGATGTATCACATGTGCTATTGCGGTAACAATGGCAGAATGGGTTTACTGCATATTCATACAGTAAGCCCACTTTCATTACCACATTTTATTAATTTATTATTAGGCCTACATAGTTAGAGTTTAAAATAATAAAGAACTCAAACATCAGATGGCATTAAATTGACATTTTAATTTATATACAGATTTTTAATACATGTAAAATAACTGGTAATTACTGACACTTCACCCTGGTTTTAGGAGTAGCCTGTCAAGCCAACTCTGTCTTCCACCTTTTCAGCAGCTGGAGTGTCATCATAATGTTCAGGTCTGTGGAGGGGGAAAAAAGACACAAGTCACATTTACAGCAGGTAAGCTGGTATAGAGGTCGACCGATATGGGTTTTTCTATGGCTGATGGCTGATTTTCATTTTTCATATGAATGAAAAAAATGACAGTAATGCAAGTATTGAATTATTAAATCATCAAGGTTCAATTAACATATTACTTTATGAAATATGCCCACAAATAGAACATTACTGTAACATTTATTTTAACAGTGCAATTTAAAGTACAACATTTCAAGTTAACACACATTGTATTTTTGTGCAGAGTTAAACTCAGAACAAACAAAAGTAGTTGCCTGCTTTAAACTTCACATTAGTAAAACACACACTAAAAACACGACTTTAAAAATAACATAAAATCCCCAAAACAATATTAAATGCTTATTTTAGCCTCTTGGAATATTTGAAGATGATGGACCTTTAATGATTCCACATATTTGACGTTTTCTTCTTTTTCCCCACTTCAGCTCCCATGCTCACACCATTTTTACAAATATTGCACTTTGTGCTCCCTGGAGTAGGCTGGAAGTAGTTCCATATTGGATTTTTTGTGTAGCTATTACCTGCAATAATTAATAAAATGTTAATTATTGACAAAAAAACAAACATTTAACAGTGTTTCCCTTTTAAAGAAAAGTCTAACTGGCAATAAAATGGGTTTATACATAAAACATTTTTGGGTTATTATTTTTTTCCCTATTATATATCTATATCGACATCTATTCTTATAATATTAATTAATTACAAGAATACAACAGGCTGAGAAAGGCAGCTTTACAATTAACATATGTGAAACATAAGTTTCCTTTCTATGAAATTAACACGGAACCTAATACAAAACTTGTATGTGCATAAGACGAGAGATAATTGTGTCGCTAAGAAGTAATTCACTTCACCTTTACCATTGTGTGTTTTTCGTGTTTTCGTGAAATATGGACCCAGATGACCTAATGGTGTCATACAATGTCCTGTCCGACCTATGAGGCAGTAGCAGCGGTTAGGACGAGACTGCAGGAAGACACCACCTTACAGGAAAGGACCAAACTGACACCTGAACACATCTGCAAACTACTAGACATCTGTCTTTACACCACATTCTTCCAATTCTGGGTACATTTTTACAGACAGATTCACAGCTGTGCCATGGGCTCTCCCGTCTCTCCCATAGTGGCCAACTTGTACATGGAGCATTTTGAGAAGAAGGCACTGGTCTCCTTTTCAGGAGAGGACAAGAGGTGCCCACCAGCTCAGAGGGCAAGAGGAAAAACATGTCCAGAATGCTCTCTCAGCCCGTGGGTACCCGGCTTGGGCTCTTAACAAAGTGAAGAGAACCAAAAAGCAGGACAAAAGGGACAAAAGGGACAAAAGGGACAAAAGGGACAAAAGGGAAACAGAACCAAGAAGAAAGTGTGTCTCTATCCCTTATGTCTCAGGACTGTCGGAAAAACTGCAAAGACTTTTTAGACGACATGAAATTCCTGTTTGTTTGAAACCAGGCAGCATCTTAAGACAAAAACTGGTTTTCCCTAAGGACAAGATGCAGACACAAAAACAGAGCAATGTAGTGTATTCTATTCAATGCAGTGAAGAAAGTTGTAAAGAGCGGTACAAAGGGGAGACTAAACAGCCACTTCACCAAAGGCTTTATCAGCATAGAAGTTCGAGACGAGTTCAGGACCCCAGAGCGCCATGCATCTTCATCTTAAAGCCAAGTCTAACCAGTCTATTGAAGACAGTGAGGTGAAGATTCTAAGCAGGGAGAAAAGATGGTTTGAAAGAGGAGTTAAGTAGGCAATATTTGTTAAAAAAGAGAATCTTTCTTTAAACCGAAATGGAGGTTTAAGATTCAACCTTCCAGTCATGTATAATAGTGTCTTGAAACCCTGGAGCGGGAGACGCCACGAGCAGGGCTTACACAGAGAAGAATAGAAAACCTGAGTTCCCAAACTCGTTTCGCAGATTGAGAATAACTCTTGGATGAGGGTCGAAACGTTTTGTTTTACTAAAAACAGAGTCCAGATGACCACAACTGAATCTTATGCTCAACCCATCCAGTCCATCTCAAAGAGTCCTTATTAAGGTAAATATGCAACCCCCTCCCTTAGTATCTGGTGCAATTATTCCCCTGTGACATCCTTAATGTGCAAAAATGTCCTTGCTGCATCAAGTATCACTTCCGACCTTCCCTGAAGTCCACAAGCACAATTAAGGCCCAAAAATATTTTTTTATCCGCAGAGATGGAATCTTTGCACTCTTTTGTTTCTTCAATATTTTCCACACCTTCCTTAACTTACTTCACATTTATGAGTACAGCGAAGGAGGAGCACTGGTCCTCCTGTAACTGTAGTGTGGTCTTGGCAACTGTGGTGGAAAGGCAGGAGTTGGTAGGTTTTCTTAATTCAGGGTCATCCTGAGGCTCTTCTTTGGCTGGTTGCATGGACTAGGATTCTGGTGGCTGCTGCAGGAAGGCTGGCCCATGTTTCCAACTGCCGCTGTTAGACAGCTCTTGCAAGGTTTTCCCCGAGTGACATCGTCGGCTGGGTTTTGTGCTGTATTCACATACCTCCAATTTAGCGGCTCTGTCAGCTCCTGGATCTCAGGCACTCGTGTTCCCACAAACACCTTAAAACGACATGAGTCTGACTGTAACCAGGTGAGGACAGTAGTGGAGTCTGTCCAGAGGATAACATTGTTGATAGGCACAGTCAGCTCACGTTGAGGACACCTCCACTTACTCCGTCCGACAGCCAAAAGTTCCCATTTCCTTGATTGAATCCCCCAAAGTCTTTTGCATCTCCATGGTCCGAAATAAGATGTTACGGTTCAGATCAGTGAGTTGCACCGTGCCGTCTTTGATCTCCATGGTCCGAAATAAGATGTTACGGTTCAGATCAGTGAGTTGCACCGTGCCGTGCTCAAGTCTCTGTTCGAGTCCTTTCATTCTTTCACTCAAATCCAAAAACCTTTTGTCTAACAGAGAGCAAGATCTTCTGGCTCACCAATGAGTTTGAGTGTTTGGGCTGCAGCAGGAAGAAGCACTGCATACGTCTCTAGCGAGTTTTCACCATTGCGGAGTAGCACCCTGCTAATCTTTAACAGGACTTGGTTGCAGCCAGAACGTCTGTCAAGATACAAGACTTCATTGGTTGAGCTGACGGGGCTTAATGGTGTCTCAGAGGGCTTTGCATTAGCATCATGTGGGGCCTGCAGGTGTTTCCCTTTGCACTTTGGGCATGTGCCTTTCAGACGACATTGGACTGCCTGATGTGAATGTGCACAGCGCCAGCACCTTCTGTTAGACTTGATCCACGCAGTTCTCTGCTACACTGTCAACAGTGCAAAATTACCACACTGGTCAAGGTAGTGTAGTGTATTGACACAATATGGACAAAAGGGAGAT
The DNA here is from genome assembly GCA_015082035.1 of Chaenogobius annularis. Classification (NCBI taxonomy): domain Eukaryota; kingdom Metazoa; phylum Chordata; class Actinopteri; order Gobiiformes; family Gobiidae; genus Chaenogobius; species Chaenogobius annularis. The sequence continues at coordinate 2,568,454 of BJKM01000007.1, read as the reverse complement.
TTCTTGTGAGTAGCTGTTGTCTGCTCTGCTAGCGGGACATCACTAGGCTTGTTTACTGTATGAAAAATTTTGGCGTTTCTGTTGCCCTTACTGTCACGATGCCGAGCTGACTTGGGTTCACTGCTACTCTTTACTTCACTGTGTAATGACTCAAACACTGTCTCTTGTATCTTCAGCTCATAATTGAGCCAGTCAGAGAAGTGCAAAACACTGGGGGTCGTGACCTAGGGTGACATAGGGTAAAGGAATCTTTTAAACTCAGCTCTCATATCTTGTGGCAGTTTAGACAATAAAAGTGTCACATGTGACCCACAGCAGAGCTCTGTCTGCCCACTTTCACCTAGCTGTTCCATCAAGCCCACCAGTCCTCTCACTCTCAATGCAAACTGCTTGAAGCCCGTGGTGTCTCCACGAGCTATGTTTGGGGACTCCATCAGGTCATCAATCTTCCTGAGTACTAACTGGTGGGGCTACCCATACCGCTCAGTTAAGATGGCTATTGTGTCTGTATATGGCTGCTGTGAGCTGATATATGAATCAGCAATAAGCAAGGCATCTCCATGTTTTAAGTGATCTAACAGGATTTGATTCTTAAAGCGTTCAGTGGCGTCTTCAGGCAGAAGATTCTCCAGGGCCACCTTTAGCCTGGCAAACTCTCTGGGATCACCCTTTGTGAAAAAAGGGATCGTAGGCTTGGGGCCGCGATACACCACCTCATGCTTGGGAGGCGGGAGTCTGATGTGCTCTGACTCACGTCTTGGTGGAGTATAGGAGCTGCAATACTCTGGCGTCTGCACAGAAGAGGGGAAATAGTGTGATTCTGCAAGATACCTTGGCTGATCTTGTGGAGTAGTTCTCATGTCCCTTAGCAGCTCAGTGAGTTCAGACACCGTTCTCTGTGGGGTCGGTGGTAGAGGCCTTTCAATTAACTCATCTGTTACAGGGTGAGGAGGAGGTGGCCAGTACTCAGGATCTGTAGGCAACATAAAGTTAACAGCTTGTGCCGGCGGAGCAGGGAGCAGAAACTGACTGGATGGATAATTGGGATGAGAGCACTCTGAGAGCATCAAGGCGCCTTTGCATTTCCATCATCTGTCTTTGCATAATATGATTATCATTAAACACTCGAGTCTGACACTAGAGTGTCAGATGTTTCAACTGCAGCTGGTCTCTGCCTGACTGGTGTACTTACAGGTAAACGCAGGGAATACTCTATCGACATATGGATCTATGGATCGTCTGCATTGTGCAGACGGTGACTTTGGTCTGAATACATCTCTATTTCAGTTTGATAGTTTAGATATTTTAGATTTAGATAGTTTGTATTTGCATTTTGCAAATACAAACTATCTAAATATATGGCCTTAAACTACCCTATTTAACAATTTGCATGGCATGCAACACGTTATAAAACGGTGTGAACAAATTAGGGGTTTATGTGTGCCTTAATTTCTAACAACTCACTTTTTTATTACACACACAAATTGACAACCACGAGCTGCACGATGCGGAGAAAAACCACGGAAACTTAGCAAACACGTAGGGCTGTCAACCAAACTTGCCTATGCTTTCTTCTGATTGGCTACTCTACCCTGTCAATCAAGCACCCAGCAGAAACAGGGCAAATCCTTCGTCACACATGTGTTACTTACTTAAGTCTGTACTTGCTTCTTGCCCGGTGAAATGACAGAAGCCACATCAGTGTTGATTGAGAGAGCTGTGCACAGTCACAGTGAGTCACTTTAAAAAATACTTTACATTATTTTATGGGTTGAGTACCACCAGAACAAACTTTGTAACATTAGTGGTACACATACCAAAGTTAAAGAACAACTGGTCTGCATTACAAATATTGTTCAATTTAATTCAATGAAATTTATTTCTGTAACGCACAAAATCACAACAGTGGTTTCCTCGAAGAGCAACAGTGAGAACAGATTTAACGATGTTCATAGAGACTAGGCAATGTCCCAGCATCCCGTGTCCTTAGACAAATGTCCCAAGGTCCCCTGTCCTCACCTGGAGATGTCCAGAGCACGTTCACCCTGCGTAAGGCTCCTACAGGGTCCAGGCTGCTTTAAGGGGCATTCATACAGCAGCGTCCTGTTTAATTTCAAAGTCTATTTGCTCGTGCGTCAAGGGCGTCCAGTATTTTTGCCACGCGTTTTGAGCGTCTGAATGGCGCGAATCCTGCGTTTTGAGCATCAGCCACTCTGGACAAAGCTGAACTTTTGATGGCCAAACAGAGATTACGCTCCAGTGGCATACCTACGTATTTCATTATCCAGAAGAAGGACCAAAACAAACCCTGCACCGGTGTTTCAGATAGTTGATAATTCTCTTCTGATTCTGGACTTGCTTTCGGGTAATCCTCAGCCTTGTCATTTTCTCAGGATTTGTCTTGGAACATTGGATGTTTCCATCTCTCTTGGCTTTCACAGGTCGCATTTCTTGTCCGATTTTCGTCATTAAAAGTTCAGTTTGTAGATAATTCTCGTGTGATTCCTGGACTTGCTTTTGGTATTCCTCGGTCTTGTCATTTTTTCAGGATTCGTCTTCAAATTTTCCCTATCTCTTAGAATGGCGAAATGTTGGTGATGTTGGAGCATTGTGACATCATCATCATAGCAACTGTACAGAAAACGGCCATGCATTACGCAGACCGTCATGGCAACTAGGGCTTTTGTGATATCATCGGCATGGCATCGGCATGTACAGAACATGTGCAGTAATTGCAAAAGAAGACTGCACCTACAAATCAGTGAGTACCTGATTTTGTGTTTATATATAGACGTGTGAAAAAGTGCATTTTGTTTTTGCATTAGGCGGTCACTCGCAATGGCTTCCTGCCATTGCCGTTTCTAGTTTAACTAGGGCGGTTGTTTGGGGGCCTCTCTTGACTTTTTTTTTTTTTTAAATGGCCAAACGGCATCTCTGATCGTTCTGCCTGGTTTTTCTCCGTCAATCCCACATCTCTTTTAACGTGCTGTGGACCTGGAGACTCCAATTTCAAGATTTGTGTAGCGCTGCGTGATTTAGAGAGAGCTGCGTGTCTTGAGTTAATCCAGCCAAAATATATCACGTGATCAACTGTTTACCTGCCTGCTACTGTAATGCACGTGCAATAAACTGTCTTGTGTCTGTTTTGTCTTTCCTTTGCATTAAGCACGATCCCATGCAGTGTTTGTTCTGTACAATTTACTTCACACATAATAACGCAAAGAGGCTTCACTATCAAGTCCATGTATCACTAAAATTTGAATGCAACTCACACGGTAGCTTTAAACCAAAATGATCACCATTTAGCCTATTGAAAGGGAGCTTTTGTGTTCTGTGAACACTTACTGTATTGCTTATTTTATACATACTTAATTTATTATATGTTTGCGTACATACGGGAAATCAGATGGTACAAATGTTTCCAGTTGCATTGGCTGTAGATTCATGATAACGCTGGAATGAGATGTTTTTTAGCGACACAAACTCAAATCCCGTATCAAATGCCTATTGACTTACTCACTTCAGAGCTCTTTGATCAAACAGAGAGGACATTCGGTTGTACCAAGTTGACACATAAACGTTCTTGTTAAAGACAATCTTACACCCCAAGCAGAAAGGCACATATCCTCTATTAACAAATCTTAGTTTGATTGTTTTCCCTGGGTGCATATCCTGCAGGTGTACAGTTGATCATGTGACATATTTTTGGCGTACCTATGTTCCCCAGTACCTATGTTCCCCCGTTTCCTCATCAAATTATAGCATAGGCAAATAATTCAGGTTCCACATCCCTGATAGTTGTGCATAAATGTATGGTTTACAGCAAAAAATACAGCAGTATATGAACCTAACCCAAACCCTAACCCAGGTATCAGGGAACATAGGTACCGGGGAACATAGCGCTGACCCCCTCTAAATCCACGCAGCGCCACATAAATCTTGAAATTGTAGCGTCTTCGTCCATAGCACGTTAAAAGAGACCACCCGTACCAGAACCTCCCGCCACGAGAACAGATTCTTCCCTTCTGCCATTGGCCTCATGAGCACTTCATAGCACCTTAAATAACACCTGCCACTTTAATAATTCATGTAAATACCTCCTATTGCAATGTTTTGCACTGCCAGTTTTATCTTTCTGATCCTGTTGTATTTATATCTTATTTAAATCCTTTTATTCGACTTTTTTTTGCATGCCCTTATTTTATTTGATCTTATTTTAGCATAGTCTATATATTTTTACTACTATTATTATTTATACACTGTTTTATGTTGCACATTAAAGCCAAAGTACGTTTCTAGTTTGTGAATTGTTCACCGACAATGGTAATAAAACTGATTCTGATTCTGAACTGTTGACATTATTCCTCATTCTACAATAATGTTTACACGGATATACACTCCAAATTAACTTTAAGCTTGTTCCTCCCTCTAGGTGTCACATCTGCCAATCCCAGCCCAGTACTTCTCATCCAATCACCTCTCTAGTCCAGGCGTTGTGAAGGCTTCAAATAATCACATGAGGTAATTTGCTCAAACACCTCATGTTAAAGCTTGGCATGATTATTTTTTATAAGACATGGAAATAAACATATATTCAACCGTGATGCCGGTAATTTCCAATGTCATGATTTATCAGGAAAACACTATTATTAACAGAAAAAGCAGAACTCCAAAGAGGTTGATTCAGGAATGACGTAAATGTGGCCGGACGACAGAAATAGCTCTTTTGCATCAAGAGAAAAATACCCTAGATATGCTTTTAGGCCCTGGAAATAGTGCTTAATTTCTGTGTGATTCAATTAGAAACAAAATCTGTCATTTGTAAAAACAAAACAAGAATTATTAAACACATTTAAATGGCATCCTAATGTTGCGATCTAATATACATACATGTTGGAAAAGAAGGCCTCTCTTTGACTGAGCAGAGCGACCAAAATTCATTAGGTGATTTGTAGTGCTCTCAAAAAGACCTGTGTGCACAGTTTCAGCAGACATGGGCTATGTCTATCGATTATTTTGATGGTGCATTTCATTTGCAGTAAGAGTAGCATTTCTTCACACTCACAACCAGAAGCAAAGGAGCACAAAGCAATGCTTTGTTTGTTCTAAACAAAAAGTCACTGCAGAAAGGACAATTTTGTTGTATTAATAAACATGTAAGTAACAATTATTTACCTGTTGAATATATCTCCATCAGCTGTGCAATAAGTGGTGGGTGATGAACTAATACAGACATATTTTGCATGACAGAATTATTATTGTTAAAGCATTTGTACTTAAGTTATGTATTTTTTTTTTTTTTGCTTGCTCTTTTGAGTTTACACCACCAGGGATTATTTCGTAAGTGGTTGACCAAAATCTTGGTTTGCAACATTTGCAAAATGAAATGTTCTGACAGCATATTTGAAATGCTTAATTTATCCTGTCCATTTTTCTTATAATGACTGCTTTCAATTGGAAACTGGATTCAAATAAACTCTCGAGCAATTTCCTCTCCCAAGTCGAAAGTTAAATCCCAGATAAAGGCTATGCTGCTTTATTAAGCATCACCTAATTGAAGACTTTGTCCACATGATGAATTTATTAGAATAACAGAACAATATTTGGACTAGTAGAAATTCTACAATTTACCAGGCAATGGTTCGATCCTTTTTCACATAGGCTTAAACATTGAACAATCTGCTCTGTTTTACATTTTTGGTTCAGAAACCTGACCTTCGAGGCTCAGGATTATCATCATTAATTTTCCAGTTGACAATTTTGTGGAATTTGATGTCATTGATGAGTGCGTAGAAAACGTTGTTGTTGTTCGTTTTTACAGCAGACGTTTAGCTCCGCCTCTGTTGCGGCTCTCGTCGATCATCCAGACGAGGCGCCGCTGTTTGGCCATCTCTGTTTGGCCATCCAAACTCCCCTATTCATTCTCTGACTTACGCACTTCCTGGGTTTATGGAATAAGTTCACTCTGTTTATTTAAACTAAACTAAACTAATAATTATTAAATCTGTTTATTATACCTTTTTCATACAATTGAAATCCTGCCTCTGTTTATTCAAAAACAAACCTGTGTCCTTTTAGTTTTATTTTGCAGGTTAAATCCCAGTGGCTTTCTTGTTTTTTCTTATTTTTTCAACTTTTTTCAACTAAAGTTAATTTCTGATAATAAAAATGCAACATCCGCTCTGCTACATAAGCATGAGAGCATTTTATCCACGTACAAATTGAAAGGTTTGGGATGCCAAAACTAACACTACAAATCTGTTCTTATTCTCTGCATTGCTATGAATTGCTTTTACAGCTGCCTGATAAGCATGATGTTTTGTAGCCTTTCCACATCCTAACAATTGGCAACACTTCAGCAGTGCGTCTACAAATCTATCAGTCTTTGTTGAATTGCTGACTGTAGACAATTGATTGTCTGTGGTATTTATCAAGTTGGAGACAGCGGGGTCATCTCAATTTTACAGACTGAAGCAAACAGACACCAGTGGATTCAACGTAAATTCATTCTACCTGCTATTTTAACTTCAGACAGTCAATATTATTCATTCATGGAATAAAATATTGTGAAATCACGGGCAGTAGACCTTTACGTACCATGTAAATACACCTGGAGAAATCTATATGTTGACAAAAGTAACATATAGATTTTTGTCTCTAAGCTAATGCTAACACACAATGAATGTAATCAATAATGTTAAAATAAAACCACACTTTTATTAAGTTTGTCTGATTTATGTTAAGTTAATGTATGCTAGCCTTTAGATTTGACACAAAAACACATACTTTTATAAACACGTAGGTTTCCTCAGGTGACATAGTTACATTGTGCGTAGTCATAACATGCCACCGTGGACTCCTTCCGCTTCCTGTGCACCACCATCACCCAGGACCTCAAGTGGGAGCCCTCCATCAGCTTCCTCATCAAGAAGGCCCAGCAGAGGATGTACTTTCTGCGGCAGCTGAGGAAAGCCAAGCTGCCAGCGCAGATGATGGTGCAGTTCTACACGGCCATCATTGAGTCCATCCTCACCTCCTCCATCACCGTGTGGTACGCGGAGCCACAGCCAGGGACAAACAGAGACTACAGCGCATTGTGCGTTCTGCTGAGAAGGTGATCGGCTGCAGACTTCCATCTCTGCAGGACCTGTACGTCTCCAGGGCTCTGGGACGAGCAGGTCGGATCACAGTCACCCTTCTCACCCTGGACATGGTCTGTTTGAACCACTCCCCTCAGGCAGGAGGCTACGGTCCATCCGGACCAGAACCTCCCGCCACAAGAATAGTTTCTTTCCCTCTGCTGTTGGACTCATGAACACTTCAAAACACCTGTCACTTTAACTGCAATATTCAACCACTCACTGCACTGTCACTTTCTGCACTCAAACTGTAAATCTAACTATAACTCTTGTGTACATAGAAAAGCCTATTTTTATTTTTATTGTACATAATTTTAAATTGTTTCCTAATGCATGCCCTTTTTTGATTTGAATATATGTTGTTTTATTATCGCTCAGTGTTTTATGTTGCACCTTAAGGCCGAGACAAGTTCCTACGTTTTTGAATTTTGTTCATTGACAATGGCAATAAACTCTTTCTGATTCTGATGCTGCCAGTGATGATGCATCTGTAACTCACTCTCTGCTGTGAGAAGGACCTATTGTGTTCACCTGTATTTCGATTTATTTGATTAAGACTCGGCTAATTCCCATAGAGAATTAATGGAACGGAAGTGAAGATATGCACTTTTACAGCAACCGGAACTAGTCGGGCGCTATGTTGAAAAGGGCCTATTCACCTGTATTTTTAAATATAATTTATATAGCAATTATTCACCCCATTAGAACTGACTGAACCCTGCTCTTTTTTAAATTATAATCATTATAAAGACCACATTGAGTACATGAATTTTACATCAAGGAACCAATCACCCATTCACACACACGCACACACACACACACACACACACACACACAAGTACATTGTACACTCAGGGGTTTATGTCGGGGGCAAGATTCAAACAGATGTATTTTGGAGCAGAGGATGAAGTGAGCTACTTTCACCTCAGTGTAAATGCTGAAAATAATTTAGGCAATGTAAGGGTCAGGGGTGCCAGGCAGGGGACGCAAAAGGTACTGAGATACACTGAACTCAGTATTTCAATATTTCAGAAATTATAAGGCATCTCTCTAAATAATGGATGTTGTTAAGGGAGCCCAGTGCAAAAAGTGATTAAACAGTTCTGTTTAAAAACACATGAGAATAATCAAAAGCTTGCAATTTAAACTCTTTACACTTTCTTTGTAGAGGATGTATTACTGTAAGTTGAGGTGTTTCAAGGTCACATGTTTGCTGATGGAAAGTTCAGAATAATTTTTTTTTGTGGAAGCTATTGTATCGATTTAAAGTACAGTAAAATAGTTTTATTTTTGTAAGATAATGTTTTCAAAGGTTTCAGGATTGTGTTCTGAAATGTGATCATTTTTGTGTCAAAGTTTAGACAAAACAAAGCCTCATTCAGTGTGAGACAACTGAAGTCAGATGATGCTACGCTGATTTAGCTCTAGTCCATTATCTTAAAAATACATTTGCAATTATCTGTTGTTGATTTGGTGGCGGTACCTGATATTATCCATTACCAAAACCGGGACCTCTTGTGAGAGTCAAAACAAAAGTTTGTAGGTTTGTCACAGTTTGCCAGTATTTTTTTTATTTTTATTTTATTTTTGAGGATTAAGTAAGTATAGGCCAAAGGCGAATGCTCATAGATAAAACAACAAACCTTTTGCATAATTTGCTGACATGTAAAGCTCTTTGAGTTACGTTGTGTATAAATGCGCTCTACAAATAAACATGGCAATCACGAATATAAAGCAAAAATTGTGTTTTTGTGATTTGGCTTTGTTTCCTTAAATGTGAAGCATTCCCTAATGAAACAAATTCAATTAAAGTGTGTTTTCAACCCTTTTCCAATACAGACGTTGTCTGTTCTGAAAAGATGAAAAAATGAGGACCTAAAAGTAGATTCACTACTATGGCATAATGAGACTGTAAATAATGGATAATTTTAAGAGGGCATAAAGGCCATCCCAGTGTGGAGTAATGTGGGTGTGTGTTTATAGCCGTGGGGTCAGATCGGACATGGTCGTCTAATTAGTGTGCTTATCCCACAGCTGCACATGGCGGAGAGGCTCACAGAGGCTCACAGAGGCTCAGTGCACTTAGATCAGCATCCTGAAGAATGTCTCGTCTTGACAGCTTGCACTGCCTGGTCTGCTCTGCTCCAACATGGTGAGTGGGGAATGAAAGATGGGTGCTCAATTCCTAATGATACATAATCAGAAAATCTGAGACGTTAGACTACTTAGAGTACTTTCCTTACGTTTTAGTTTCCTCCCTGAATTTAACATGGCACAAAGAATTACGTCGGAATGAGTCAGCAGAAGGAGGCTTTTAAAAACATCAAAACAATAAAAAATACATAAAAAGATACAAAAACAGAAAGAGAGACTCTATTCCATATATATGTGTACAATACAATCTGACCCTTTATCCTTTTAATTTATTTTTAAATACTATTAAAATACATGGTTGTATTATAGTTAAAGGGCATATATTCTCATGCTTTTTTTTAAATGATTTCTTTGTATGGTGGGAGAATATTTTTTGGTCAATATTCATCATAGTTTTTCATCAGTCAAGTGTCAATTTATGAAGAAAAAATGTAAATGTAAATTTACAGAAAGTATAAAATGGAAACCCTGTCTATGTCATCAATAAGCGACATTCCATTCCATTTAAAATGCAGGGACAATTTACACACAACTGATACCATTTTCTGACAGTTTAAACAATTATTTAACATTAAAAATATGTAGTATTATTTGTCAAAATCAAAATCACTGTGTAATTTATAAAGATTTTGGCCCTTGCTTACAGTATGGTTGCAAGGTAAAAGTTGTGGAATTACAACACATCTGCTGCTCATGTCCATCTAGGAAGTACAGTTTTAAACATCACCAAAATGATCAAACTGGGGGGAAATCGGCACATGTAGTCTGTAGACTAACCGGTCATATGTACTTTAAGAGGTCGGAAAAGTCCATTTTGTATAACATGTGATCTTCTAGTACACTTAGTGCAAACAGCGGCTGCCAGTTAAATCATCACATAACCAATCAAGTGGGTGAAATGATAAACACAGTAGTTATAAAAAATAACTGACTTTACACCTTCTCAGTGGCAGTGACTGACCTGAAAGTTTGTGACAAGATATAAAGCTAAGGTGTTTTTTTTTTTGCTCCATTTGAACCCATTAGACAGGTTAAAGTTACAGCAATACATGAAGAATACGGTTCATTACAACACTGCACAATGAACTCAAAAACAGCTTTGCCCCATGAACTGCTGTGATTTACCCCGACATTGTTGCTCGGAAATGCATATGTTAGCACTGTGTGGATGGAAAGAGTGCTGAAATGAGTGTGTTGACTGAATATACTGTATCTATCATACTTATATCCACCCACATCCTGACAGTGCACTTTCATTTCATTGCATTTTGTGTACAATGACAAATAAAGTATATAATTAAAAAATGTTCGGATTGCCAGTCGCTCAGTCCTCACATTATGTGCTACAATTTAGCGCGGTATGTTTCACTACTCTGTTCTTCTGTTTTTCCCTGGTGGGTTGGGGTCTTCAGCATTCAGAGCCTGAAAAGTACACCCCCGACATCACATGACCGAAAGCGTTCAGCACTTGCCCACCGTCGGCAGGTTCAGGACCAAAGTGAGGACCAAACTGAAAAACCTCTAGATCAAAGCACCAAACATAAAGCACCAAAACGCTGTATGCAGAGTCGATCAAGTTCAAGGCCGGATCAATGGAAACACAATGGAGGATTTAAAGGTACATCCACCCATACACAAAATTATGATAAGTAAGGACACTAAAATGTAAATATATGTATGATATGTATTACAACATGACTAAAGAATATTCCCACTTTTCCTTGTAGCAGACTGTATTCAATCCATGGGAGATTATCTCTAAACAGAATTCCAGACATTTGGAATTCAGACCACTTAATCCTATTTGCTCTGCTACACTGACATTTTTATTTATTTTTCATTTGGTTCCTTGCATGACCCAAAAAATGTATTGGTTTGAAACATTATATTGCTTTATATGAAATGTTACTTTGTTGTTATTGACTTATATCCCACAGTAATTTAGAGGTATTATTTGAAGAAACAGACAGGGATGGAGAGACTTCTTTGCTGCCCTATACATGCCAAAAGCGTAACGGGCAGTAAGTAAGTAAATTTGAAGAAATGATAAACTGTAATAGCGTTAGTGATTGTTAAAGCAGTTGCAGTAAAAGTGGCTGTTTAAAGAGGAGCATTTACTCTTGGTTGTTGGTACTCGTTGTTAAATTTGATAACTTTTGCAGTACTGAAATGCATATTTTTTACTAGAGATAAGAAATATTATATTTAACAACTATTGAAATATTTTTAGTTTACAACTTTGTCGCTATCTTTAAAATACCATAGCTTGACAACATTGGAAAAGTGCTTCTACAGTAAATACAATAACCTACACTGTAACTAAATGAGTGAAGTGTGTGACAAACTGCAACAGAAGACAGTAAAATTACTTGGATAGAAAAGAAGTAGAAAAGTAGAATTATGTATGTTTGATAGCCATAAACTTCACTCTCTTTTTAAATCTCTTTACAGACTAAATTGATAGTCTCAGTAATTTGTGTGCAGTCTTTACTGTATTTGTGGTTTATTGTGTTTATGGAGAAAATAAATGAATTAATTGGATCTGCCATTAATCACAGTCATGCATGTGATACAGTCTTACTCAGTAGTGCATCCCAGGCCTGAGCTGTTGGTGTCTGATGCACATTTGTTTAATGTCAGCAGTGACATCAGTAAACTTATGTTGACACTGAAGATCTGTCAGAATGGATCTGTACTGTGAAGAAAAATCAATTAGCTCTGTTGTTCTTTGTTTGTTTGTTGTTGTTGTTGTTGTTGTTGTTGTTGTTGTTGTTGTTGTTGTTGTTTTGCAGCCCAGCCTACATTTCAGTCCATGGTAACAGTCATTTTGGGACTCATTAATGCTAACAAATTGTTATGCACAAGTTTATATATTGTATTTATTGGTGTTCCTGTTCACAATTTAAAGTAGCCATAACGCACCATTCCTTAGGAGACAAATATAACACATGTATGTGGTCTATTACACAGGTTATTGGCTTTCCATAGAAAGGCTTTTGTTTGAAAATGTTGCCAGGTTCAACCAAGGCTGCTTTGCCTTCTATGAAGGTTGATTTGCCTTTATATCTGACTTTTTTTTGAGTTCCACATTTCCCTGATCACAGAATGTTTTGTGAATGCCTATTTTGGGAAAATAATCATTAATATCTGAAGTTTTCTGGAAAGAGAGGAAGCTTGTCAAAATACCAGCATTAAAGCATAAAATTGATCGGTCCAAACTGTTTCTGCTTGACTTTGAATAAATGTAACAGCATAGTTGAAATCTTCGTATTTGATAACCCTGAGGAAAGCCTGACTTTTAAATGGCATCAGCTCCACGTGCACATATCCATGGCATGCACTGACCTATTACTGCCACTGCAGGCGCATTCACTGGAATAATGCTCTGTCTTTGTGCACTTTGCTTTGAGGGTAGACCCTGTGCAGGCTCAGAGAGCCTTCTGTTTCAGAAACCATCCAGAATATAGCCCCTTCCACAGTTTTGTATATAGCAGTATAAACTGGTAATTGTCAAAATGGGTTTATTTCAAATCATTTATTTTACTTAGAGTCCAAAATCATTCAGCAGTTGCCTCACAGGGTTCCACAAAATTGTTACCAAATTTTACCAAAAGAAGGTTTACTAACACCAGATCCATGCTATAGGCAAGATGGCTCACTGTCTTGGCTACGGACACTGTAGCACCTGGTTTTCCCAACAGTTTTTTTTTCCCCCAAAAAAGGGGTAAATCAAATACAAAAAATTGGATGTGTCAAATCAATTTAAATAGGCTTAACTTTGAATATTTTCTTAGACCCAGTGTAGGGTTATGATTGTAGGCTGGAATGGTTTTGGTGTATATGCATTGGTGTATAATATAAACCCATATAATCCATTATATTGTCATGGATTATTTTTCAGATAGAATATGTTAAAATCATGGTTAGGATGTTTTTTCCTTCAACAGCAGACAGTTTTCTGATGCCTGAAACATTACGGCTTACTCACAACCAGCAGCACTGTGCACCATAAACGGAATTATCTAACCTGCTTACTTTTTTTCTGTGGGAACCCTACAAAGTAGCTCTGACTTGTCATGTTTAGATAATATATAGGCCTATTTTATGACATTTACCAGTTTGCTCTTGCCCAAGCACTTTGGGGTAGCTCTGAGACAAATGCAAACAGTCCTCAATAAACTCTGTCAGTAAGAGCCCTTGTTTTTTCACCTTTCCCATTTTCATGACCTCTTTTAACCTGGGAAGGGATTCTGTGAATATAAAGGACTTCCCACCTTGTTATATGCACAGAGCATATTGATATTTACATATCAATGCACAGGAAACTATCTGAAGATGGCACTACACTTTGTAGATGTGTTGTGGAGTTTGGTCAGATCATCTCCCTCTGTCACACTTGTGCTGAAGACAGAGGAGTCTGGTGTGTGTCTGCCCCGCGCTGCTAACTGATGTCAACGCAGTACTGCATAAAGACGCACACAGAGAGGAAAGGAGACAAATTCTCAATGAATGAACTCAAGCATGAAAGTTCAGTGTGGGGTGGATTCAATATTGAAAAGTACACAGTTTAACTCAGAATTAAATTAAGTGGCTTAAGTGATAATTTGAGTCTAGAATCAGTCTCTTCAGTGGGACTACCGTGCATAAAGGGCAGCTCATTGTCTCATCGTACAGCTTATTTAACTTCCCCCCCTGATGGAGGGAGAAAACAAGAGCAACTTTGACAGACAGCCAGAGCAGTTGTGGTCACAGCAGGAACAAGTGGAGAGATGAGAACGCTGTGAGCGCAGAAGTTGCTTTGTAGCTCTGACTGCAATCTGACCGTAGGTTTGGGATGGAGGGGAAAGTGGGGGGTCAGAACCTTTGATAGGAGGGTCTTGGGATCCCCTTGACCCCCCCATGCGCCATCCATGCTTTCCAGCGTGCCCTTGGTCTTCCCTAGTCTTCCGCTGGGACATGACAGGAACACCAAATCATCTGGCCAAATCATCTGGCTAGGGCTACCCTTTCACTTCCTATCACTGGTTCTGTTCATTGTTTTTATGGAGAGAATTTCTATGCGCAGTCAGGGGTCGGAGGGTGTCCGGTGTGGGGACCACAGGATCTCATCTCTGATGTTAGTAGACGATGTTGTCCTGATGGCTCCATCAAACCCAGACCTGCAACATGCTCTGGGACGGTTTGCAGCCGAGTGTGAAGCAGCCGGGATGAGAATCAGCACCTCCAAATCCGAGGCCATGGTTCTCAACCGGGAAAAGGTGGCTTGCCCTTTCCGGGTGGGTGGGGAGTCCTTGCCCCAAGTGAAGGAGTTTAAGTATCTCGTAGTCTTGTTCACGAGTGAGGGAAGGATGGAGCGTGAGATTGACAGGCGGATCGGTGCAGCATCTGCTGTGATGCGGTCGCTGCATCGGACTGTTGTGTTAAAGAAGGAGCTGAGTTGAAAGACAAAGCTCTCGATTTACCGGTCAATTTACGTTCCTGCCCTCACCTATGGTCATGAGCTTTGGGTAATGATCGAAAGGACAAGATCGCGGATACAAGAGGTCGAAATGAGTTTCCTCCGCAGGGTGGCTGGACGCTCCCTTAGAGATAGGGTTAGAAGCTCAGTCATGCGGGAGGAGCTCGGAGTAGAGCCGCTGCTCCTCCACGTCGAGAGGAGCCAGCTGAGGTGGCTCGGGCAGCTGTTCCGGATGCCTCCTGGGCGCCTACCTAGGGAGGTGTATCGGGCATGTCCCACCAGGAAGAGGCCCCAGGGAAGACCCAGGACACGCTGGAGGGACTACGTCTCTCGGCTGGCCTGGGAACGCCTCGGGATTCACCCGGAGGGGTTGGAGGAAGTGTCATTCAATCCTGAAAACAAAATCTTGTGATTGTACCGGTCCTTGTGAGAAAAAACCCTCTGTGGGTGGTGAGCCCACAAGAGAGCTGGCCCATGTCATCCGTTCAGGCTGAGCCTGGCTATGCCAGATCAGGCCCTCTGTTCGTGGGAGATCTGTGAACTTCACTTAAGCAACGCTAATATACCTCAAATATAATATTAATTCATTTGATATAAAAAATAATGGGTGATTTCAAATGGCTCTAGCAGACATACTTCATATTAGTACAATTGTTAGTACAACAAATTCACAATAGTTATGCTATTGCCCCACTGGTCAACAACAACAGTCTGAAATTTCAGTGACAGTGACTACAAATAAGTCATGTGACTGAAACCCATGGATACCCCAAATAATAACAATATGTACTCTTTAGCCTTGGGGTTTGTCAGGAACATTGTGTATCATGCTTAAGTTTGCCTATTGTTCAAATATGTTAGCGTGTAGCAAGTTTAATTGTATTTAGTATGACAACTATCGTCAGTGTGTTAATGTATCTTTTAAATTAGGCACTGTCTGTTAAATTAGGTATTGTTTGTCAATTTAAGCAAGTGCATGTTCCTATCCCACACAGGCCAGACAATGTGTCTCATTCTTGGAAAAAGGATGTTACATTCTTGCTAATGTTGCCCCGCAGGCTAAGCGGAGAAGAAGACACAGCTTTGTCCTCAGCTCCTCGTCAGTTTATGAGATTTACCAGAAAAAACAAAACGTTTGTGTGATGGTTCAATGAGGTTTTTTTTATTATTTTGATCAACATTAGCCATTGCGTTGGCTATTCTTCCTTGGGTTCACATCTTAAAAAACGCAGACACATTATATTCAGTTTAAAACATTACATTCCGTTAAAAGCATTTCATTACATAAAATGACTACTAGAATACACAAATTAGAATACATAAAAGACTAAAATATTAAAGTACATCCTCATAGCATTTCAATCTTCCATTCCACTTTAAACGGTGCCATTATCCTCAAGATATTCTTTGCTTCACCACTGAAATCATCTTTGTACAAAATATACACGACCAATCGGGTCCAATGGCTATAATGACAGGCTTTCGCGTTGTTTGAGCGTTTGTTTTCTGTATGTTTGTGCATGTCTTCATAAAACTATATATCCTTAAAATCTCCCATGTCCCCTGAAAAACAGAGTGAGTGTTCTTTGTTCACCCAACATGACTCCTCGTGTTTGTGTGCATTTTAATACTGGCTTATTTCACAGGCAACTTTATTCCACATTATCCTCTCATGGTTCCCCTTGAAGCCATATTATAATGATATCAGTTTGTGTTTGCAACTTTTTATCGTTTATTAATATCTATAGTTACATTTAGAGTAGTGCAGTGTCTACTCTAGATGTCTGAGATGTCTGATCGCCTTTGCTTGTTTGCTCCGTGTGTCGTGTGTCGTGTCTTGAAGAGGGCTTACCTATCACCATTGTGATAGGTAAGCCCTCTTCAAATTATACAGTAGATTTGCTATGTATTCTTAGACTTCATTAACAACTTAGACTCTTAGAGAATAGCAGAAATGTCTTTTCCCCATGAGAATGCTCATAGAAAGACAGCAGAGAAAAAAAATCTTAAAGGTCCTTTAAAGTGTCGTCATGTAGAAAAAAAGTATTTTTTGGCCACATGCAGTCAGCCTATGCAAAATCTGCTCTTAGTGACAAAATCAGACTGCTCTTTACAATTTCAAGTATTTTAGTGATTGCCATTCCAGAAGTAGTGCTGGTGCTTAATAGCAGGCAAGGCCTTGATAGCATTCCTGTGATGAAATGATGATATGAGGAAAGTGAGGAATGAGCCTGGATAGTTTGGACCTAATTAGCTCCCTTTTTCAAAGTTTGAAAATGGTACAGAATCTTTGAATGTAAGTATATATGAAACAAAAAGAATATTGATGATGGAACAAAAATTACACATAGTAAAAGACAAGTTTTTAAAGCAGGAACAGCATAGGCTGCAATCAAACTCTATGGTTAGCGTCTTTTTATTTTTATTTATCATTCATATAGGCCAATCCCCATTACAAATGCTTTACATGTATTCCATTGTAGGGCTGGTAATTAATCGAAAGATTGTGAGATCAAGATTCAGTCATGTCTAATTGTCAATAGGTTGGGTTTTTTAAATCGAGAATTCCACAGCCAATCCTCTCTCAGTAAATGGAGCAGAAGTCAGACTTTGGAGGAAGCTATTCAGATTAAACGTCTGTATAGTTATGTCCATGAAATGATTATTAAAAACCCAATTTATTGTTTGTTTTAAAAAAAAATATTTTTCCATATTGCCCAGCCCTAAAGAGATCCACAAAGTCATGATGTGCGATACCAGCCTTTTCTTTTTTGCGTGCCTTTTACAGCCTGGACAATAAAACAGACAATAAACTTGATGAAGGACAGAAAATAGGCAGTCAGTCAAAAACACATTATTCTGTATAGGAATGTCAAGATTATCAGGTCAATCGACAATCATGACACAGGACACGCTGCAATCGCAAGCATGGTAGAAGCACCACTCCAGGTATGCATACGATGAGGAACCAAAGTCACATGCATGGACAAAATAAGTCAAATGGTTAGGGTTATGTGTCAATCAAACATAAATACAACAAAAGTGAAATACATTAGTAGTTTGCTTCTGTAAATTCAACAGGTTGGCTTATTAAAGTATCAGCTGTTCTGGACATTAATGCTCCTTTTCCATTAGTCCCGGCTCGGCTTGTCTTTACTCGGCTTGGCTCTGTGCTCAAGGTCCCATTCCGCCCTGATTGCATTTCCATTACAATTGGTGCTCAGTGGTGCTGAGTAAAACTGGGTGTCGAGTCAGTGCAAAAGCATGTCTGCTCGACAGTCAAACACGGACTGTGTATTAAAAGATTGTATCTGCACTACTGCACCAAATTTCAAAAATGATGAATACACAGTTTGGACGTGCATCTAAACTAGAAGTTTAGTTTATTATTGTAGTAAAGTGTGTGTTTTTTCCCTCCGACAAAATAGTTCAGTTTTTGCTCCGGGGATCATATGGATTTTATACGATTCACATCATGTCCATGGTCTGCATATTATGTTTCATGTTTAAAAATCATGACGACTCTTAACTTGTGTAGTGCGCAGCTTGTTCACAGAGGACACAGCGGTATTCTGTCGGTTCTGTCTCCTGGGGCAGAAACATTACACTTTTACCCAATAAGCGTCTGACGGTCTGTGGACGTCACATTTAGTCCTTACTTGGCCCGACTTGGCCAAGGAGGGGGAACTAAAAAGTTTATAGGGTGACCAGACGTCCCTATTTACCCGGGACATACCCAATTTTGAGCCCTGTGTCCCATGTCCCAGCAGAGGAAGCCAAAACCACTGATTTGTTCCAGTTTCATACAAGACATGTCCCACTTGTCCCGGTTTTTGACCACTTTGAGACAGAAAATGTGGTCACCCTAAATTTTGGTCACCCTAAAAAAGTACCTGTACTGAAAAGGTTGCACAAAATGGAAAAAAAAACAGGGCTGAGGAGAGTCGAGTTGGTAATAATGGAAAAATGGCTTAAAAGACTTAAAAGACTCAACCCTTTATGATTAATAATCTCTTCCATAGCCATAGCATCACAGAATTCCTCAAGCCAGTATTCTATAAAGAAAAAATCTAAATTCTAAATTACATTTTTGCTATTATAAATGTGGGAAGTTGAGCAGCTCTACAAACTACTTGAACTCAAAATGCATGAATCTCTGGGCAATACCAAACCATTCCCTGTTGTCCACGGATACCCCAGCAAAGGTCAGAGTATTTTTTAAATAAAAGTAAAATATGCTCTGTGAAGTGTTTTAAATTGGACTCCAGCAAGATTAGCTTGCCCTTTGGTACAGCTGTGAGGATCCTAATATATAAACAGATAAACAGATTCAGATTCCAAATATAAGTCTAAACTAAAGGATTAGGGTTAACCCCTAACACTTTTTATACATATCACTATCCATAGCGTATTTTTCCTTACTAACACACACATTTAAAAATATTAACACTGCTATTTATTCATACAGTTTTAATCATAATAGTTATCCAAAACCTCCCAGTTTCAACAACTAAAATGGCAACGTGTGAACTACAAAAATAGATGGGTAGTAATTATGGGTTCAAGAAATATTCAAGAATAACATGTACATGGATCCAAACATTTTCTAACTGATGAAACTTTACAATAGCAATTTTATGTTTTTGTTTAGGAATGTGAATTTTGTTCTAATACTAAATGTATTCTAATACTCTTTACAGCAGTATCAATACTTATTTATCATAGTTTAGATTTTATTATGCATTATCTTAAATTGCACCTACTGCCAAAGTAAGTTCCTAGTTTGTAAATTGTGTTCACTGGCAAGAAAACATCCTCTGATTCTGATTCTTGTGCACATCAGTACCTCAAAGAACAAATAAGTCCTCCACAATGACTGGTGTGTGCTACATTTGTTGTAAGCATGTGACCTGGAATTGGCTGCCTCTCTGATACTTATCACCTATCAACCGCTGACCACCTCTCCTAAAATAGTGGAGTGAGTCACATGATGTGAAGCCTGCAGTCCAAATAGCACCGGAAGTCGTCTGTTAAGTTTTACAAAGGCATGCTTCCATTCCACTGTATGTGCACAATTAATGTCTTTATGAAGACAAGCTCCAGGCTGGGTCAGAAATGAGAGAGTACAGAGAGGGGTAGTCCACACTCAAAACAACACTTCTTCCAGCATGCTGCGGCAACATTTGCCCCCTATATTTCCTCGTGATTTAATCTTTATAAATCCAGGTCTATTGAGAACTTATTGTCATTTACAGCGACAACCTGGACATGGGCTGCCCATGCCCCATCTCTAGCAATATAGGTGGGGCATTCAGGGCTCCAATAGAATGTATTTTACATTACATTGTTTTGGTGTACCAGCACCGGCTTTGTCAGAACCATCTTCTGACTGTTGGGATTGCTGCTTTAGCTGATTCAGTTTCCCTGACGTGGCCCAGCTGATGTACCTGGCAGATCAGTTCATGAGATTGGCCACACCCCTGCCACCCGGTGATCTCGGTAGCAGTACATTTATGTAGGAGAACATAAACGTACCATTGTCTGTTCAGAGTTGCTGAACCAACTTTGTATCAGGGATTTTCTCTTTCAACTATATTGTTGAGTTGTGTCCAAGCATTATGTTTCCAGTGGTGCGTTTGAATTCTCTGACTGACTGACTGAATGGATCTTTCAACAGAAATCCTGTTGAAATTTTTTCTTCTGTGATATTAGACTTGTATTCTAGTCATGAATTTGTTTTGTTTTACCCTTTTCTACACATATTTGGCTGTATGAATTTAACATCATCCAGAGCACAATTGCCTGTAGGGTTATATAGAATACAGGGCATCATAAATGTTTGGCATCCTGCTTGGAGTAAATGTTCCCAGTGTGGCTTGTTGCCATGGTAGCGATAAACAGTCTAGAGCTGTCTGGTTAAGTGATATGAATGCCTCTGTGTCTTTGTAAGGGTCAAGGGGTACCGATGATCTGTCGAAATGTTATTGGTCCTCAAAGCACGGATCTAAAACTCTGGCCCATGGGCCCTCCTTGAGAGGTAATAAACCTCTATCTCACAAAGACACTATGAATAAGCTGTATTTGCTTGAGGGAAAAAACGAAATTCATCCTTTGTCAATAGATGCTCTGAAGCCAAAGGTCTGGCTGAAGGAAAAGGACATGCTGCAAAGTTAGGACAAAGAGGCGTTCTAGTACAGGCTGACAAAGAGAGCTTTCACAGTTTATCTCTGACTATGCAGCTAGCGGGCTCTTTCCCTGTGTCTGCGCTCACCTCTTAACTCTTAGCCACATTCCACTCATCCTCTCTGAGGCCGACTGATCTGCGCAGACTCAAACACTTCACGGCACTTTTGTAACTTTTACATTACAATGTACACCGACGTGATTTATTTGTATTACAAGTATTCACAGCTTTATCAGCATCTTGGGGACAAAGTTAGGTTCAGTCTCTTGCATTTGAAAAAAAGTGTGTAATTAAGCCGAGAGGGCATAATCAATCTTCTAAACAGTAATAAAACATTTAGTTAGGCTAAATGCAGTGTGACATTAATGTATCCTTTTTTAATATAAAGCTATTATCTGGCATATCAATATCAATATCAATTTCAAGGTTTATTTCTAAAGCACACTTGCAACTTTAAAATCCCAAAGTGCCGTACAGCAAAGAGCAATCATTCAAATATACAAAGAATTAAAAATACAAATGAAGTTGATAAAATAATGACTCAGCTCGGTTTGTGTTTAAAAGGTCAGAAAGAAAAGATAGGTTTTTAACAAGGATTTAAACTGCTCTCGTGTCTCAGCAGCCCTAACATGCAGAGGCTGTTCCAGAGCCTGGGCCCCACCACAGAGAAAGCTCGGTCCCCTCTGCTTTTCTGCTTTGACTAGACACATCCAAGAGGAGCTGAGAGGAGGACCGCATGGTACGAGCAGGAACATGGTGGGACAATAATTCCTGTAAATAACAGGGAGCCAGACCATTTGAAGACTTAAGAACCATGAGCAACATTTTATACAGTGCAGTGATTCCAGGACTGGAGTAATGTGTTGGTGAAGCCTTGTACCTGTGAGCAGCCGGGCCGCCGCATTTTGCACTAACTGCAACATAGAATATGTAACAATGAATTAAGCTACAATTAGAGACATAACACTTCATGAGCATTTGGATTTGTTACCAAGCCAGTCTGCTTATAACCGTCCAAGGATTAACACATCAGTTGTGTCCTGTTATATTTAGACTTATTGGTCTGCTTTGTATAACTGAAGCACATTGAACGTTTAATCACTTTTATCTTCATGCCATTTCTGACTCCAGTAAAAAGGTTTTCTATGACCTCTGAAGGCAGAATGCTTTAGTGCTCTTTGGAGAACACGTCCAGATCAGTGGTTTGAGCACTCATCCACTAACCTTATGGTTGGAGGATCGATTCCAGTTTGAACCAGTTCATACTGTTGTTGTGTACTTAGGGAAGACACTTGTGGTGTGTGAGTGAGTGAGTGATTGGTGGTGGTCCCTGGTGCAGTTTGCAGCCTTGTCAGTCTACTATCTCAGAATTTTAATATTTATAACAAGATTTTAAGGTAAATTTGCAAATTCACATTTTTAACAAATCTTTGCTATTGAGAGTGTATCTTACAGAGTTTATTTTGTACGTATAAATATATATGTACAATAACAAAATAAGACTATAAATAATAGGCACGGCAAGGCAAGGCAAGTTTATTTGTAGAGCACAATTCGTACACAAGGCAATTCAAAGTGCTTCACATAAACAGGAAAAAAATGCATTAAAATCACAAAGACATGGCAGGAAATCACGTCATAATAGTTCAAGACATAAAAGAGAAGAGTGCAAAGAAAAGCATTTCAGTCATATGCACAGCCAAACAAAACAGTTTTTAGTTTAGATTTGAACATTGCCAGAGTAGCGGCCTGTCTCACATCCTCAGGAAGACTGTTCCAGATTTTAGCTGCATAAAACTGAAACGCAGATTCCCCATGTTTAGTCCTGACTCTGGGCACCAGCAGGAGGCCGGTCCCTGAGGTCCTCAGAGTCCGAGATGGTTCATATGGCACTAACATGTCCGAGATGTACTTTGGTGCTAGGCCATGGAGAGACTTGTATACAAGCAGAGCTGCTTTGAAGTCTATTCTCTGAGCCACAGGGAGCCAGTGCAGAGACCTGAGCACAGGACTAATGTGATCGTACTTCCTGGTTCTAGTCAGGACCCGAGCAGCAGCGTTCTGGATGTACTGCAGCTGTTTTACAGCTCGTTTGGAGAGGCCAGTGAGCAAGGCCGTTACAGTAGTCTAATCTACTAGAGACAAACGCATGGATAAGTCTCTCCAAGTCTGGTTTAGACACTATACTTTTGATTTTGGCTTATGTTTTTTAGATGGTAAAAAGCTGCTGATGTTATTTGATTCTGACGTGGCTGTTAAAATTCAAAGTCTGAGTCCATTATTACCCCCAGATTTCTAACTTGATTTGTAGGTTTTAGAGCGAGACTCTGGAGGTGACTGTTAACACTTTCTCTTTGTTTCTGTGGGCCAAAGACGATGATTTCAGTCTTGTCTGAGTTCAGCTGGAGAAAGTTGTTTTGCATCCACACACTGATCTGTTGGATGCAGTGACAGAGTGAATCCACTGGTCCATATTCACCTGCCGTCAGTGAAACATAGATCTGAGTGTCGTCTGCATAATTGTGATAGGACACATTCTCGCTGCGTATCAACTGACCTAACGGCAGCATGTAGAGGTTGAACAGAAGGGGTCCCAGGATTGACCCTTGGGGCACCCCAGGTCAGGGGCATCTGGTCTGAGACACAGTTACCAATTTCGACAAAGAACTTCCTGTCTTCCAGATAGGACTTTAACCAGTTTAGGGCAGTGCCAGTGATGCCCACCCAGTCATCTAGTCTCTGTAAGGGGGTCCCATGATCGACAGTGTCAAAAGCAGCACTCAGATCTAACAGAATTAAGACTGACTTTGCCCGCGTCAGTGTTCAGGTGGATGTCATTTGTCACCTTGACAAGAGCAGGTCTCAGTGCTGTGATGAGGTCTAAAACCTGACTGGAAAACATCAAATGAGTTTTTATTAAGAAGGAAATCAGTGAGCTGTTGGTAAACAACCTTTTCAAGGACTTTGCCCCAAAATGGCAGATTAGAGATGGGCCGGTAATTACTCAGTACTGCGGCATCAAGACTGCTCTTCTTTAGGAGAGGCTTTATGGACCGCAGTTTTCAAAGACATTGGGAATGTTCCAGATTGAAGCGACATGTTAACTATGTGAGTGAGTGGTGCTAACAAACTGTTCAGCACAGACTTTAGAAATCTTATGGGTAACACATCGAGGCAGCATGTAGATGAACTCAGGACTGGTGATGATCTCCTGGACAGTTTTGTCAGTTACAGGTGCAAAGTGAGTCAGCTCTAAGTGTGTAAGTGGTAGAATTATGTTTAATGCCCTGAACTTTGTCATTAAAGAATAATGCAAACTCATTACACTTGGATGTGGAAATGAGTTCTAACGGCAGCTGAGCTGGAGGGTTTGTTAATCTGTTTACTGTGGCAACAGGACACGCGAGTTTGTTTCTTGCAGCTTATATTTCAGAGTTATATATATGAGGGTTGTACAAAATATCTCTTTTCCTTCCCTAGTTCTACCCTTTTTTCTGTGCCTGACCGAAATCATCATGCCTGCTTATTTTTAACAATTTTAGCCTTCATAGGGGCAATGGTGTCGAGAACATTCAAAACACTAGATGTAACAGAGTTCAACAAATCATTTACATTAGAACATGAGACATTTTCAAAGTTAATCATTTCCATAAACAGTTTTCCCGTGCTGTCATTTATGTGTCTCCTCCGGACAAGCAACCTGCAGGACCAAGCTGTGGTTTGGGAAAAACAAAGACAGGTCAAAGAAAGACACAGAAATGATCAGACAGAGCAACATCGACCACATTGACGTTTGAAATATTAACCCCTTTTGTAATTAGAAGATCTAGAGTGTGCCCTCTGCTGTGGGTGGGGCCACTCTCACGCGCTGAGTAAGACCGAAAGTTTCAAGGACAGCATGAAGCTCTTTAGCGTTTCTGTCACAATATTATCAACATGAACATTGAAATCACCTGTTATGACCAAACCATCAAAGTCTGTGCATACGACTGAAAGCATCTCAGTAAAATCATCAATAAAACTTTTTGCAGTGCTGAGGAGGCTTGTATAAAACAATGAAGAGAATGGATGGAGACTGTTTTAGCTCAATTTTAAAGGCTACGTACTCAAATGTTGAAAACACCCCAAAGGACAACCTGTGGGTAACTATTTCATCTCTAACAAAAGCACACACACCTCCTCCCTTTTGTTTTTCTCGTGTTTCAGATTCAAACATAAAGTTGGGTGGAGCAGACTCTATTAGAACTAAATTTCCTGTGTTTTTGTCAAGCCATGTTTCAGTTAAAAACATAAAATCAAGATTATAAGAAGAAATAAAATTATTAATTAAGAAATGATTTGTTACATAAAAGATCTGACATTTAGCACAGCAAGTTTCAGACTAGTTTCAGTGAGACTGGGCGTTATCTTTTTACAGGGAATATGAATCAAATTTCTCAGATTGGGCAGTCTGACTCGCATTTTGTTTTCCCATCTGTGTGATGTTACTACAGAAATAGCACTAGGGGAGGCTGTTTTTACACAGGGCCCCGGGTTGGTTTGATTTTTATTATGACTATAAGTCCCGGCAACGCTGAGACCCAGTGCATCCTAGCTATGGGAGATACCACGTGAAAGACGAGGGGTTAGGTGGGGGGGCTTTTGTTGGTATAGCAGGACCAGGTGAAAGGCGAGGGGGATAGGTTGGGGACTTTTGTTGGTGTAGCGGGAGCCGGTGAGCGTTTGGGACCAGGTGAAAGGCGGGGGGTTTAGGTGGGGTGATTTTTGTCTGTGTAGCAACAGTCAGGGGAGAGTTCATCATCGTTGATATCAGAACTCTTGATCTTGCTATATTAGGCGTGAGTGGAGCCATCTTAATGCCTGATTTGATCAGATATTCAAGATGGCTGGGAAGGCCCCTGGGTGAGGGTGGAGATGGAAAGGAGAGTGAGGAATCTGTAGTGGGAGTAGATGTTGCAGGGGGGATCCAGGGCTGCTCTGAGGGCAGGGGCGATGGCGGGGATACTGCCGGGCCTGTCACAGATGGGTCCAAGGCCTTTGATGAGGGACCGTGCAGGAAAGAACTGAAATGACTCCTTGCGCTAGCCGTGGTGAAGATTGTTGTGGTGCTGCTGCAGATGAGTCCTTTGCTGGAGGTGGTGGAGGTGATCGTGGAGCAGCTGGAGTTGAATTCTTTGCTGGTGGTGGTGGAGCGGCTGCTAATAAATCCTTTGGTGGAGGCTGTGGTTGTGGTGCTGCTGATGTTGAAACATTGGCTCGGTCTCTGGTTGATGGAGCAGGAATTCTTCTCTTTCCTCTCTTCTCTAACTATCTGCTCAGGACCCTGTCCAGGCCCAGCCTGTCCAGGCCCAGTCCAATGCCTCAGAGCGTGGAGCAGGTTCTCTGTCAGCACCCTCACTCCACCTCTGCATAGGTGTGGGCCATTTCTCTTAAACAGGTCCTCTCGTTTCCAGAATAGATAGAAGTTCTCAATGTAGTGCAATCCTCTTGTTGCACACTCTTTAGACAGCCATGTGTTCAGCTGAAGCAGCCGGCTAAACTTGTTTATCTTCCTGTCGATGTTTGGAAGAGGTCCACTTATGAATGTTTTTATTTCCATTTTATCAAGCACGTCGAATAACTCCAAGAAGTCTCTTTTCAAAACTTCAGTCTCTTCGCGTCGTGTGTCCACTGCGCCCACGTGCACAATCAGCTGTTTAACTCCTTTATGTTTGGCCAAAACATTAGAAATACGTGACGTAATCTCAGTGACTGTGGCGCTGGGAAAAGAATGTGTTTTGATTTTTTCATGCATCACGTGACTTATCGCACCATCCCCAATCAAGACGACCTTGACGTTAGGCACAGATTCTCTCTCTCTTTTTCGCCACGTCATGTCTCTCCATTTTTCCTTTGTTCATTTATTTCAGTCTTTGAAAGTGGTAAAAATCTGTTTGTAAGCTGTATTTTAGGTGGCGTTACATTACATCTTACATATCTTTGTATTGCTTAGGCTTCGCACAAAGTTCGTGCCAAGTACGGTCTTTAGACAGTTTTGGGAACGAAACAGAGTCACTCCGGTTTAAAGGTTGAAAGTTAGCTGTTTTTCTTGTAAAAAATGTGGACTTCTTACCACTGGATGACACACAGGGATTGTATCGTGCAGTCCTTTTTCAGATTCCAAAGCAAATATCCGTGCTTGTAGCTCATGAATTTCTTGTTGAAATTTCCAACAGCGTTTACAGGAGTTTGTTTCTCTTCTCACGGACATGTCGCTGGTTCGTCAGATTTGTTGATTAAAACTCTAAAAATGTTCTTAAAATACTTGGTTGACTTAAAAAAGTCATAAATAAAAATGTTTGGAAGACAAAAACTGATTTAAAAGCAAAATAAATAAGGAAAGCAGCTGAAGCAGGCAGGAGCAAGCAGGAAAGCGTCTGCACTCTTCGGAAGCAGGAAGTCAGAATAAAATAATTAAACATTATCCATGAATCTAAAGTTTTAAACATATTTTAGTGCATATGTTGATGAAAAGTCATGGTTGTAAAACATTAAACCCTTGTCAAGCCTTTTTAAGTGCACCAGAAAGTTTACCTTCTCAGATCTCTCTCAGAGCCAGAGCTCTCTCTTTCAGGAGCAGGCTCTGGTTAAACTCTAGGTAATGAAACCTGCTCTAGACAGTTTTAGAAACACCACTGCAACAGGCTTTGGGGCTCTTTGTGACACAGAAAACATAGTTTCAACATAGTAAACGTCTCTTGAGGGAGTGAGGAGGACAGAGGTGATATACTACACATTTACATTCCGCCTGAGTTGTGAAAACACAGGTGGAGAGTGAAAAAAGAAGAATATTGTTTTGCTCCAGGCTTACTGTTTGCCATAGAAGAATGCTACACTTTCATACAAGCTGTGGCATGAAAGTAGGCGTCAACAAACATAAAAAAGTTTAAGTCTGGTGTGTAGATGTAATTTATATCTACTGATTAAAATAATATGACTGAAATGCAGGGATGGGAAGAATACTTTGATAATGTATTTAGTTACAGAATACTGAATACTTTGTATTATATTATAGTGTGAAAACACAACATGAAATTAAAACAGCTTTTTGTTTTTGTTTTGATGTTTGTTATGCATTTAAAGATAAAATAAACTTTATCACAAATAAGAAAAGGAAAACTTGTACATGCACAAAGCTGTGTTTTTTTATTTGTTTTTTCTCACTCATTCAGTGCTGTTTGAAGCCTAAATTGTGTGCTCAAATACCAAATACCTCTGATTTTATAAATGTCACTCTATTTTGAATACCACCAAATGAAACAATGAATTCAGTTACACTGCTGGCATGAGGTCCTTAAAAGTGATACCACATACTGTTTTGATGGTCGTTAGCCAACTTTTTTCTGACTTGCAGATGTTTATGCAATATAAGTGTACAGTTTATATTCATTTTTTTCATTGTTAATACATTAAAAGTGTACATTCTCCCAAAATAATTGGAGTGAATTTTCAGTGACCTTCCCTCCACTTCTATGATTCCCTCCCAATATTACTAGTCTAGTCAGCCTTTTGTACCACCTAAAATGTTTTTGTTTGTTGTAAACAAAGTAATTTTACAATATGAAAGAAATCAATGTTCCTCCTCAATTAAACCCAGGCACCGGTTAGTTTCCGTACCACTGTTGCCTAGGGCAGACTGTCAGAGACATGACAGTCAATCTGCCTTTTTGGTCTCACTGGTCAATCACTAGAACATACTTAGTAGTAGTTTACAAGAATGAACCATGAGCGAGGTCTAACACTTCTATCACTGAGCCACAGTCATGCCATACTATTTTAGATCTATATATTTTTCAATAACATATTTACCATCTAGGTTGGGGTTAACATATTCAAAATTATTCCGTCTTTCCACTATACAACAATGGAAAGTGTCATAAAATTAACCTCAGAAATCCCCAAACGGGTGGGGCTTCTGGACACACAATGAATTTAGGTGGACATGCAGATAGTCATAGCACAACAGAAGCATGGATTGTTTTCCGGTCACTCAGAACAAATAATGTTTTATACTGGATGAGCAGAACTAAAGATTAAACGTTATTGGCCTGAAGGAAGCCGGGCTTCGCAAACTACTGGCCAAAGAAGAGAAAGGCTGCTTTGTACCGAGGAGATGGTGACGTCAAATGGGCTCTATAAAGATATAAATTCATAGTTTAAGCTGGAAAAACACAGCACTGGGAGGATGAGACCTCCCTGTCCTTAACTTGCATAACTAATGAGCCTGGAGTTCAGGATAAATGAGACAGGATTTGTTACTTAGCTCGGATTTGCACATTCTACTTGGGAGATAACATTTTAGGCCAACCGTACAAAGGGATTATAACTGTATGTTGATAATCGTTTACAGTCTGAGAAATCATGTTGGAGATGCTTGAATACAGCCATTACCAGGTAAGCATGAAATATATTTAATAAAATACTAACATTTAAAATATATATATTGGTACACCTGTTATTGTCCACAAAAGCTCTTCACTAAATATTTTGAAATATACTGCAATAGATAACATTTGTGGGGGAAAATGAACATTATGTACACTTTTTTTTTTTACCAAGCATAAGAAATTATTTTGCAATTGATGTGCACTTATGCCAAATGGTTCCAACAAAAATGGTTCCTTTTTAACTGCATTGGACAGTTGCAATTTTTTAACACATGCAATGAATGTACTGACTTAAATAAATTAGTTTGCAATTTATTGGAGGCTGGTGTATAAAGTCCGATCATAATAAATTGGGTTGCATTGATCAACTCCGCTAAAATGTATCATGACCCTTTCAGCAGTTCTTTCCAGAATACTTTGTTAAGTCTCCCCCTCCCAAGGACACCATTGGAAGTTTAGATGTAGGTTTTTCGTGTTAGCTACAACTTGAATGGGGATGTCTGTTTGGTGTAGTCCCACCAGGAGAACCCCAGTAAATATCACCTTCAGCAGGCTCAGAGGCAGCAAGTGCGTCAGTACCTGTCCACCACGTTGGGGGGTAAGACAGGCAGCCAGTGTCCTAGCCAGCCCCCTGAACACGGCATGCCCCCCGGTCCAGGCAGCAGCGCCCCCAACAGCCCCATGGCCCTGCTGATGTTGGGCTCCAACTGCGAGAAAGAGGTATCACAATCTACTGAAGTCATGGGACGTTTCCTTAGTTCATTTGTTGTTTTACTGTGAAATGTGTTTTCATGTTATAGATGGACGATGTCATTGATGATATTATCAGCCTTGAGTCGAGTTATAGTGAGGAAGTTCTGGGACTCATGGATGCTGGAATCCAGATGAACAATGGGGTAAGATACTGCGTGTGAAAGCCCCATGACAACATTAATCACTCATTAATTGCTCCTGTTCAGTTCTGTGAATGTGTTGCTCTTCTGTCTAAATAAAAGTATACTTTTTTATAAAAGTGTATATTCAAAGCAGGGATAGAATCTTGTGACCCTCACTATTTTGAGACCCTATATATGGCGAGGGCTCTTCCATTGCTACAAACTTCAGCACTTTATCCTCTCACACAGTCTAGAACAATAAAGAAAGCAGTTTTTGTAAATATTTCTGCTTGTTTATTGTACTAGTAGTGTACTAAAATACTATTTTTTTCTAATTTGATTTTGATACTAAGGAATAGGCTCAATACTCAATACGGATTTCAATAGAAAAATTATAATAAAAATGTTGTTTGTTTCAATGCTGAACAATAGTACTTTCTTTATGTCACCATGTGGTTTTATACAAGTTTTCATAAAGCTCAAAATCATTCTAAAACTGTTAAGGAAAGGTCACATTTTGTCCTGTTAAGTTGATTTTCTGTTTGTTTTAGTATCAATACAATATCTATTTTTGATACTAGTTTCAGTATTGATTAGTATCTGATTTTTTTTTTACCCTACTTAATAGCTTCCTGTCTCAAATAATATTCTGGATGTGTATGGAAACCAAGGACTCCCTCTACCAGGCCTCGCTATCAGTAACTCTTGCCCACCCAACCTCAAAAGGGAATATACAGGTAAGCGTCAGATTTTACAGGCGCAATTGTGTGTTTTTTCTGCAGTGATATGCACATCATAAAGAATAAAGTGTTTTTGGAAACTGTAAATAAAGTTTAGTACACCAGTCTGTTAACTAATAATGTGATTACTTGATAGGTCATGAGAAAGTCAATTACGTTTGTTTGGACGCTAATAATGTTGGAATTATAATGCGGCAGACTATGTGTGTGATGTACTGTATAGGCCAATGTTGGTATTGTGTGCAATTTACTCTAGCTCCTGGCATGAAGCAAGTACTGGACAAGAATGGATCATGTGGCCACTATGAAAACTATCAAAGGCAAGAGGGTTTTCCAGTAGGTAAGCAACATCAAATCAAACCTGAATAACAGTATGTATGTGATCAAGTGTTAAATGTGAGAGCAAAGTGCACACAATATCAATTTGAAATACTACACATACAAAGTTATTGTAATTGGAACATAAATCTAAACATGTTTATTGATATATTTTCTTTCTTTTTGTAGAAGCTGAGGTGCGCGCTCTTGCTAAAGAAAGACAAAAGAAAGACAACCACAATTTAAGTTAGTGTATGTTTGTATCTTTAGTTTCTATTTGTATGGGAAAATATAATTGATTTTCTGTTCATATCTTGTAGTTGAAAGAAGGCGAAGATTTAACATAAACGATCGCATCAAAGAACTGGGGACGTTGATTCCAAAGTCCAATGATCCGTGAGTGTTTGTCAAAAAGTTTCTCATTTTAAACATACTTAACCTATGCGATTTTTCAACTCAACCAGCTATTAGCTAAAGCGGATAATTACTACTGCAGGGTGTCATGGGACTGTCATCTGACCCTGTGTTGTGTGTATATTAGGGACATGCGCTGGAATAAGGGCACCATTCTCAAAGCCTCCGTAGACTATATTCGTAAACTGCAGCGAGATCAGCAGAGGGCCAAGGAGCTGGAGTGTCGTCAAAGAAAGCTGGAGCACACAAACCGCCATCTCCTGCTCAGAATACAGGTATACTCACAGGCCTGTCACAATACTGTATTTACCATAACTTAGCATTCAATAAATGAGAGAAGGAACAGTATTTTTTAGGGGTCAATATTTATGGAATTTACATTTTCTTTGCACTAGTAGGGAATGTCTTGTAACTTTTGGTAGAACAATGACATTTAAACTGTAGAAATAAACAACTTGCACCACTCCAAATAGATGCAAATTAAGGTACCATACATAAGTGTTAGATTCTGCAATTCATTTAAAAAAAAAAAATCAGTATATTAACTTTAACAATATTGTACATTTAGAAAAGATTTTACCGGGATTAAATTTGTTTTTGAATTTTAAAAAGATCTTTCTTTATATTTAAAAAAGGGGTATAGTTTTTCTATAAAATTGTTGACAAATCGAGGGATTCTGTTTCCCATTTAAATGAATAGATCTTTTTTTAAAATTGCTGTAATTTCAGTTTTTGTACATTCAATTTGTATTCAGACATGGGACCAATATTATGATGGAAATGCATTACATTAGGTATGGAAAGTTCTGGTTTGGCAGAATGCTTCCAATTTTACTGTAAAAAGTAAGATTTTTTGTTGTTTGGGCCAATCAAGCAGGAAACCTGAGGGCCAACAAAAGTTGGTCTGAGGGCCGCATTTGGCCCCCTGCGCCATAGTTTGGACACCCCTAGGCGATAGCAATAATTTTACCTCTCAAAATTGCATTAACAGCATTTCAGAGGATGGGCAGGGAGATTTCTCCATTGCCGTTTTAGTTTAAAGGTGTCATTAAGCAGGCTGGCATTAGATCGCTAAAGATTTCAATTTATTTTATTTTTTTCCAAGTCTTGTATTGTAAATAGGGGCATGATCACTTAGATCTATTGTGCCTTTATATGCTTCAGTGATTTTTCGTCTTTATTTAAAATAAAAAAGTGGTCTATTCTACAATGGACCATATGGGGAGAAATTGAGTGTGTTGGCGAACACTGGGGGTTCATCTTCCCCTAGGTATCAATTAGCCCTATTTTTTTAATTTATCTATGGGATTTTTATTTATCATTTTTCCAGTTTTTTTTTTTTTTTCATTTGATACATTCAATGTGGGCTGAACATGATTCCAATTGTGGCCCGCCACAGACTTACGGCGTCTTCCTTAGCTGGTTTGCTTATCATGTCTAAGTAAAAATAAGTTATATTGCTCAACATTTAGTAGAACTCCCTTTTATGGTACTTTGTAGGCAGGAATGTACATATATCATAAACCAAATTTAGTTAGATTTTGATGTTCCATATAGTAAATCCAATCTTCAAATTAGTGTCATAATCATCATCATGACAGCTGATCACCAAAGGACACTTGTGGTATTTATAAAGGACATTTTTTGTTGTTGTTTTATTTACCTATTTATTAATGGTTTGTGTTCACATTCTAGCATTTGATGATGTGATATCTCAGATTGGTGGCATGGGCCTGTGTAATCTATGGGAATTTTAAGGAAAAATAGAAATCCACAACGTTTGGGATTGTCGCCACAAACGTCGTCATATTATTCTTATGGCTTTAAAACCTTTTAGCTGATAGTAAACTATTTTTGGAGTTGAAAATGCCATGGTAGATACAGATATGTTGACATAACCAGGTCAACAAACAAACAATCTGACAGTTTAAACAGCAAATTCTACCGAGATCCAGACCCCATAAATTACATGGTAATCCTTCTTCACCTCCCAATTTCATCGCAGGAGCTGGAGATCCAGGCGCTGCTATCGGTCTCACACTGGTCCCCACGCCCTCGGTGTGCACCTCTGAGCTGGTGGCTCGGCGCTATCAAACGGGAACCAGTGCTGGGAGACTGCCTTCTGACCTTTCCACCATCCTCAGCCCTGACATGTCCGCCCACCACACTGGACCTCAACAACGGCACCATCTCCTTTCGACCATATTCCCTCAGACGCAGAGAGCAGCTCCTACAGGAGCCCCACGCAGTTGTAAAATGAAGGAGCACAAGTCTGGCGCCGCGCGTCACCCACACACCTCTGATGTCTCCATATCCCAGAGCAACACCAGCAAGCTCTGGCTCCACTGAGAGGACAAGGACACAGCTGTTAGCCACCACTGACTCTAGTTGTAGCTGGGACAAATAGTGACTGCACTCGTATACCAATTTTGCTGGAGTATGTAATGTAGTATAAGCCTATGATACTTTGAATCTACTGTAATATATGGATGGTTTTCTGAAAATATGACTTGATGCAATGGATACCATTTGTCAAAATGCTGGTATGTGTACAATATAGAGCAGGGTTGTCCAAATGACTTTAAACTGAGGGCCCTAATTGAAATTTTATCTAAGGAGAGCCACAGAGTGATTGATAGAGAGAATTATTCAAATTGGTGTATTTTACATTAGCTTTGACAGAGCAACACACAAGGATGTGTGATTTCATTGGGGTTATAGGGATAAAAATACAGTACCAATGTTTTAGTAAAAATAACATGAGCAGATAGACCAATTCAACGGATCAAAACAAATTAGTCTGAGGGCCAATCTGGCCCCGGCCATAGTTTGGCACCCTGATTTAGAGCTTTGAATTTGTAATTTAAAAAAAAAAATAATAATAATTGTAATAAAAAAGTAAATAATTTTATTCTAATATTAAATTCACATGGAATTGAGGATGGTGGTATTGTGAAGCATTTGAGAACAATTATATAACATTGTATTGTAAATCTCAATATATATTGAATGACTGAGTACGCAAAAATGAAAGTGATGATGTGCAAAGGTTGTATTTAATCACACACACGTACAGTATATGTGACCAATAAGTTGGAAATTATATACTAATATTTTTTATCAGAACGACCGAGTGATGCTTATTATTTGATGTTAATTTTTTTTGACACATTACAGAATGTTATAGTTGACATTACAGATGTAACCTGGAACCTTTAAATTTTGCAAAGATTCAGTACAAAAATATTACAAATACAATCATTTGTATGAAAACACAAAATACCACAGGCGTTTTAGACACACTAGTTAGAAAGTATCATATACTCAACACCTAAATACCTACATAAAACTAATTCTAATTATGAAAACGGGGAGACAATGTTACATTCAAGTGTACAATATGAATAACAAACAGTCAAAAATGACTAAGTGAGATATATATAACTCCTGTAGTTGATATGCACTTATTTTATTATTATAAATATAATAATAATTGTGACTCTGTATAAAGCCTTTTCTTTCTTATATTCTCCATTCATGTAAACCATATACAATATAGATACTACCTGATCAATTAAAACACACAAACAAACCATTTCACCCATATTTAAACATCAGCAGGAACACTTAACTCATTGCACATTTTTTATATGCACTGGTAAGGATTTCATAAGATGTGTTGTTGAAGAGTCTGCAAAACAAGACAAAGGGAGACACATTTAATCTTGGTGGAACAAAAAATATAAATAAATTATATATATATTAATAAATATAATATTATATTATATATATATAATAATATATTATAATATATATATATTATATAATATATATATAATAATTTTTATTTTTTCAGTCTCCATATACATATATTGTACACAGACTAGTGTTGTAATATGACAACTTGACACTTGATGTTTCGAATATCTCAATTTCTAAATTCAATAATATTTCTTTATTTGTAATTGAATAATAAAAATTATTATCTGCAAAAAATTATATATCTTTTTAATGGTATAGGGCACTGCTGGTTTAAGTTCACAGGAAATTGGCAAATGCGAGAATAGATAAATAATTTTTTTTTTTTTAATAATAATAATAACCTTAGGCTTAGGGTTTGTTTTCCACTTGGTTTATTGCAGGATTACATATTTGTTTCTGTAAGTTGAACAAACGGATTATGAACAAACAGATATTTGAAGTTTAGACCACATGATATAAAGCCCAAATAATTATTACTAGGCTATATAGAGCTATTTCATTTTTATAATGTCGAAAGTGTCGAATTTCAGCCTCGCCCAAAATTAGTTTGGACCCCTGATATATAAAGTACAATTATTTTTTGAGTCTATTGTCTAAAAAACATATTTTGTTATCATGTGTTATTCGAAATTGAATACGAGCCTATTAGTACAAAATTTCATTTTAGTATCGTGACAATCAAATGCAGTGGGATGAACATATATACGCATCACTGACTATGTTCAAACAGTAACAGCAATAATTTCACATAAAGTTCAATCATAAACAATATTTTCTCATTTAGTGACTTTACCTCACAAAAATGCTAAATTTAGCTTTTAATCCAATGCCACTCACACCAAAGCTTTTGCAATCCGCAAAACGACAATGTTTTAATAAAGCGCCTCTCACTGCTACCCCAGTTCCACAGGCAGGGGCATCCTCCACCAGCCGCCTGAGTGCTTTGAGCCGGTCTTGCACGCGAGCTCTGGATCAGCCATGGTGAAGGCTGTGCACACGGGCAGCTCCAGACCCACCATTGCAGCGAATGATCCTTCCTTCTCCTCCACCTTAGCATGCCACTCTCCGGACTACGTACACCATGTAAGCCATGTCGATGTTCACGCCTCACGTGGGATTAAGGGAGGGAGCAGCACCTGCAAGCAGCAAATAATGGAACAGTTATTGGAGAAAAATAAGAGAACGTGTGTATGAAGAATGAGGGTCTTGGTGAAATGAACACTAAATCATGTCTAAATTGATCACTAAAACATATTCCTGTATAATATGATGCCAAAGTTTCTGCTCTTCGTGCATTTTAGTGGACAATATTTTCTATGACTGCAGTGTCTTAGTTTTTCTAGGGAGAATGGTATAAAGTGTAACCCTAATTAAAAGAAGTTATTTTAATATAGATTTTTTTTTTTTTTTTTTATAAGATTTAACAACACTTCTTTGAACTGCTGTGCATACGTGTCTATCTGTTTTAAGTGCATCTGATACCATCCACAATTGCAGCTATTTATCCTCTTGTGTGCAGAGGATACAGAGGATTGATTACCCATTTTCGAGGCGTGGGTGATAAGTGTCCAAAGTCCACAGTCTGTTGAGGTCACCTCCCAAAGGTTGGGGGCCAGCTCTCCAGCATGGTGAGGATGGCGAGACGGGTCGAGGCGGAATTGCACTCTGACAGCTCGGCTCAAATACATTGCTGTCCTGACTGAAACTTTGAATTAGGAGGTGTTTGCTCCATGTTTCTCCAGTGTTAAAACAGCTCCTTGTGCTTCATCAAAGGGCCATCTGCAAAGAATAAAATCAACCCTAGTTGAGAGATTTGCAGTTCTCTCATTCCCCTCTCTCTTCTCGTATATATATTATATAATATATATATATAATATATATATATATATATATAGTGGGCAATAAGTATTGGGCACTTAAAATTAGCAAGTCCACCCATATAAAAAAATAAGAGAGGTTTTAATTTTCACAAGTACAGCATCAACGTGAAGACAGAATGTAAAAAAAATATCCCGGACCATCACATTCGCACTGCACCCTTTTTAAACAATTTATGTTGAAAATGGGTGGCCAATAAGTATCTGAGCAGCTAGAATACAACAACTCTTGTCCTCACAGACCAGTCACTTGCTCTATAAGAAGTTATTCCGGTTCCACTGTTAAACATTATGAATGGAACCTGTTTGAACTGATTAGATGCATAAGAGCACCGGACACAACCTTACATCTGACAGACTCCAGTCTCACTATGACCAAGACAGAGAGTCCTTCCAAGAACCAGAGATAAAATAGTACAACTGACAAAGCTTGATGAGTCAAACTGCATTGGTAAACAAACTTTGTGAAGGATCAACAGTTCGTGACATTTTAGAAATGGAAGAAGTATGACATCCCTGACAATCTCTCAGAGTGGGCTCCGTGCCAACCTCTGGGGTTTCAAATAATCCTGAAAACAGGATATTTGAAACCCACTGTGAAATTGGGTAAAGAAGCTCTTTCCCTCGTTAGAGATTGAAGATAAACGTGGCTGATGTCTCTCCACATGATAACGTGCAAACGCACAGCCAGGAACCAAGGAGTGGCTCCGTAAAAAGTATACTCAAGGTTCTGGATGGCCTACCCAGTTCCAGACTCCAGAAACGAAACCTGTGGAGGGAGTTAAACCTCTCGTAAGAGACAACCCTCAAACATCACAGTTCTCTAGAGAAGATTTGGCGAGGAGTGCCCCAAATATTCAACTAAAGTGTGTGTTAGACCTGGTCAATAGACTACAGACCGATGTTGACCTCTGTCATTGCAACGAAGCTACATTACAAAGTATTAAAAGTACTTTTCTGGTTGCCAATACCCTTATGGCCACTCTATTTCACAAATAAATTGTTTATAAAAATCCAGCAATGTGATTTACTGCGATTTTTTCTTTTTTCCATTTGTCTCTTCACGCTTGACGCGTACCTATGATGAAAATTACAAACCTCTATTATTTTTAAATGGTGAACTTACAAAGTTTAAGTTGCCCACATACTGATAGGCACATATATATATATATATATATATATATATATATATATATATATATATATATATATATATATATATATATATATATATATATATATATATATATATGTTCTATAGGCCATATATATCTCTATAGGACATTAAAATAAATGTTAATGTCTCTATAGGACATTAAAATTATTTTAAACATTGTGAGGTATATGGTGAAGCCATTCAAGAACCTGCTAGTGGCATTTTGTGTCATCACCATATGTTGCAGTAGCTAATTTGTAAAATTACAATCATGCTGACTGATGTAAACTTCAGTAACTGTAATTACAAACAGCAATACTTGAACATAGATGAGTGAATAAACATTGCACATGATCCCCTTTGACCCAAAGATAAGAACTAACCTTTAACATTTCAGCCATTCCGTTGGCAATATGCCTGCGGGGGACCGTCTTCACAAAGGACAGGTCCAGATAGGTTGCAACTGGTGGAATGTAGGCGCCAAGCTTGTTCTTGCAGTTAGCAAAATTAACACCAGTCTTGGCCCCCACACTAGCATCGATGTACGAGAGGAGCGTAGTGGGCACCCTGATGTAAGGTGTGCGTCTACGGTACAGGGAGGCAGCCAGGCCCACAATATCCAAGCACACTCCTCCTCCTATCGCAATGACTGGCTCTGTTCTCCTGTCTATTGAGAAGCTGTTTAGTTCTTCAAGGATCTTCAGTACCATCTCCATAGACTTGTTCTCCTCTGTGGTGGGCAGAGCTAGAATCTTATAAGTCACATTGTTAGCCTCAAAATACTCAGTGATCTGGGTGCCATAGATGCGGTAAACTTCTTGGTCGACCACCACGAAACGCTTGGTTGGCTTGGTGGCAATTGTCAATGTGTCAGCCTGTTGTGGCTCATGGGTGTGGCCGTTTAAAAGTGTGCTGTTGCAGGGGTCCAGGAGGCCATGGGTCTCTGTTACTTTGTAGCTGAAGATAATGGGAGTGACTACAGTCCAACTGGTCCCCCTCTCAGTGAGGCTTTCGTAACTGTCAAAGAAACACAAGCACAGAGTGTAAAAGGGGATGGTTTGCCCTGAGGTGAGGGTTCACCGAGTACACTCGAGCCTATGAAAATAGAATGTGATTCAAGATTGGTTTACTAACACCAGCATTATCTTTCTGGTGAAGGGTCCACCACCTGCTTGTCTCAATAGTGATGTTATTGCTTTTTCTGGAATGTTCCATAGTATGTTATTAAGCTTATCTATCTTGATTTTCATCAATTAAAGCTGAATTAATAGTTCAAGAATACTTAAAAAAACATGCATTCTTACAGTGAACAGGCTTGCCTCGCCACAGATCTGACCTGAAACTTGGTCTGGTAGCATCACCTGTTTTTTTTATTTTTTTAAATGGAAATAGATAAAGTAAATGCCAGACTGTGCAACATACCTGGCAAAAAAATATATCTCTTCATGTAGACAAGCAGAAAGGTTATATAGTGCACCTTTCATTAAATAATAAGTGCTAACTATACCTCAAAAATTGTTTGTAAAGTTCTGC
Source organism: Chaenogobius annularis (assembly GCA_015082035.1). Lineage (NCBI taxonomy): Eukaryota > Metazoa > Chordata > Actinopteri > Gobiiformes > Gobiidae > Chaenogobius > Chaenogobius annularis. The sequence goes on along the minus strand of BJKM01000007.1, from coordinate 2,528,418 downwards.
TTTTACTAGCCACATATAGTACGTGCTGTGAGTTCCAATCTGACAATTTACTGTCCTCCCTTCTCCCTCATCTTCTTTTCATGCTAAGCTGTCCTGTCAAATAAAGCCTACGGTCAATGTACCCTTTGAAAAGAAAATGAGAGCTGGAATACAATATGTGACAAAGGAGCGAAAATGGAGAAAGCCTAGAACGGGTTTGGCAAGAATTTTCAGATCGTTACAGACAAATTTCACAGTCCCTCCGGCAGAGCTCACACGAAACATTGAGCATTTAAACTATAATATAGTCCAAAACACACTCTTAAAATTATACTTACATCTTGGCTGCAGACATACATGCTGTTGATCCTGCATGGCTGTGCTTCTCTTTGCAAGTCCATGTACTTTTGACCCTTACTAGGTTGTACTCAGTGGTTTTCTCTTTGGCACTGTTGAGCAGATGAACCTTTCCCATCTTCCCAACAATTATGGTGGATGCGGGACTGCACTGCTGAATCACAAATCACTTAAAGTCTGAGGTGATGTTCTGTAAAATAGTAAACTGCACTTCCCTTTAAATAGAGTTAATTTTTTCGTGTGGGAACGGCCTATAGCTGGGGGAGGAGTTTAACACCTTCTGCACATGTACTTTACTTACACAAGTTCAGGAGCTGTTAGGAAATCAATACTGTGGTATAGAAGTACATACGTTTGCACCCAACCTTCCTTTTAACCAAAATGCACTATTGCACATGAATATATAAGACTTACATATTACTTAAATTCAAATAAACTGAACTAAAGGGAGTTTTTGTTAAACATAACCTATTAAATGTCATTTTGCCCATGCTTATTGTTTATCTTGATAATAATGAGAACCGTGTCCTTTGAGGCAGCAAACTAAAATTGAATGTTCTCCTTTTCATTGCATTGTGTTTCAATCAAAATGTACAAGGTTTGTAATCGCCCATGGCTTTGTCTCATCTCGTCAAGGCAATCTTCCTTCAGATGGAATCCTCTCAGAACTTAGACAGCACAACACTAAAGATAACAGTTAAACAGTTAAACATAACTGCGGGAAAAGGTGCATCCAAACATTTAACTTCACAATATTTAGCAACTGCTGTTGTGCTTTTGAGCGTTATGAAAATGAATTGAATTGAATAAAGCACATGGTGGGGTCTGAGTTCCTATACTATCCTATAATTGTTCTAAACATTTGTAAGACAGCAGATTATTTTATCTATGTCATGATTTTAAAAGCAGAGCCAACCTTAAGGTTCAAACGGGAAAAAGATGCTGCACAGCACTGCGGCCAATAAAGTATGGTAATAATAATAACAATCGATAGACATACACCCATTTAAATATTCAAAACAGTCAAAATGTCAAATGGTTTGCATAAACAAGTTTCCTTTCTTTAAAACAAGCAACAAAATTGTTGTGCGGTGGCAAAATTAAACCAAAAATTACTTATAATGGCAATATATTGATACAGCAGCCCATGATATTGATACCGTATCATTCAATTTATTATCACCATATATCGATATTTCAATATTTTGGCACACCCCTAATTATTACCCTTTCTGTTACTGAGACACGATGAAAAAACTACTGGAGGAACTTTCATAAGTGACTTTGGTGACACTCCCACTTCCATAGTTACAAAAACTCGGGTGACGTGTCCAGAGCCCTCACGTTCGCCATGTGGTTGGTTAATGGTCTTTAAGGGGGAGGTGAGGTTACATCACGCACGAAAAGTTATCTAATACCTTTTTTTTTTCTTAAGGTGATATAACGCAAAGCTCCACTCACCAAACCGTCACCGAGAGCGCAAACCTTAGCGTGCGTCCCGCCCACAGCGAGCACAATGCCAGACGGAAAAGGTAAGATACGTTAGTGCGGTGGCAGTAGGCTACAGTATTAATAGGCTACACAAGTTTACAGGACATGTCAGAGCTTTCGGGAGGAAGAAAGCTTGTCGTGCAGTTTGAAGAGAAAGTGTAACATTATGTAGCCTTCTTTTAATTTGAGCTTCAAAGATTTGTGTGAAAGTGACTTAAGTTAGGAGCGCACTAAACGTGTTTGTTCTGCTTGATGTAAGAAACTACAGAAGGCCACGTACCTTATGTGTGACTGCTAACGGAGCCTTGTTTATAACTTTTTTGACCCAACTAATCTCAACACGCACCATTATAGTCTGCATTGACTTAATTGATCTGCACTTTGGCTCTGTCATGTGCGTGAGTGTTATTTAAAGGTGCACTGTAGCTGCATTCAATAGCTTTTTGGAAACTCGCAAGAGCCGACCTCCGACCGGCCTTAACATAACTCAGGTCAGAATTTCGATCTGGAATTTCGACCTGGAAACCTGCAGTAGCGTTGTTACTGAGACTCGAGTTCCTAAGTTAATGTGACTGTGACAGACTATGAGGACAAAAATACAACATCTCCTTGTAGAAAAGGAGGTTTAGGACAGCTTTAAGGTTACCAAATAAAACTGCAGAATTCTACATGTTATAAAGACAAAAAAGGACGTTTAATTGTTTCTATTATAATTTACTGACACAACTCAATTTATTTTCTATTTTTTATCAGTGCAAATCATCTCTGATGCCATTCTCCATTTTGAAAACAAAACACATTTGTAGATGCTGCGGATTCACTCACATCCACAATGCATATATTATGTATGACTGATAACAAGGCGTAAAAGGAATTTTTTCAAAGGTTGGAACACTTCCAGAAGTAGAATGTGTCAAGTCTTGACGGGCTGAAATGGCACCTGGGCAAACATTTCTCTCAAGTATTTACTGCTCTACACAAAAGGTTATATGTGAGAGTATGCAAAACTTGCATCTTGCGTTATCTCTGTGGCACTACCTACCATGGTTTAAATGTGATCTTTTCAGTGAAAATATGTTGGATGCTGTGTCTTGCCTATAGCTGGATTAAAACATGACTCTGCACCATCAAGTATCTACAAAACCTTTTCCTGGTATGAAAATACCTTACTACAAACATGGTTATAAGTAAGTTATTTTCTTGGACGTGTGATCAGAATGAAGTTTTATCAGGCAAAGCTGAATGCGAAGCTTGTGCTCTTTAGCCTCAAGGCTATTGTAGTTCCTAGAAGTTCAAATTTAAATAAATCCTGTTCATCAAGTTTAGTGTAGCCAAAATGTACCTCCACCCTATAGGTGTCACTGGTTCTAGGCTCTGACTCACCTGTACCTATTTAGGGGGGCTAATTTGCAATTAAAAAACCTCACACAGTCCTAGGGAATGTACAATAACTTAAACACTGCACATAGGCATAGGGAATGTGCTTTTCAGGTGTGTTAAATAATGACACTTCACCCCTTTTGATTGGGGCCTATTTTTCAAAAAATGCCCGAAAAAATTAACTCCATTTAAAACTGAAGCTGTTCCTGAACCCTCTGGAGCACAAACAATTGGCTGGAGCCTTTGTGAAGCTGAGACTCTGTAGTTTTGGACTCTGATGTCTGGTTTACTCATGAGTAGAAACAAGCTCTGCACAGACAAATTTCAGATATTAAATCCTGCCTAGATTTTCTTTGTTAAATATAGGAATGAGCATAGCTGGTTTCTGGAGGGATCGGCTGATTGACAGCAAAATGAGCATCTGTTGGGTTTTGACAATTCTCTTTTAAAAGCTGAAGGTAAATTCACAAAAAAAATGTTTTCAGGAACTTCCCTGAGGCTTCCCTGATGCTTTGACTGGAAATAAGTGGATTACAGCTCTTTTATGTACAGCATATTGAGCTGCTTGAGAATTCCCTTTTTATAAGACGGTGTACAAAATGGAATAAATACAGAAAAAGTCCAACATCCCTAAGCGTAAGGGGTTCATGTGTCATCTTTAGCCTGTTTTAATCTGGCTGTTTGAGACAGAATCATGCCTTTTTCATTCATAAAGTTTGATTTTCTTAAAGCTACACTAGAAAAGAGCAAATTAAGGATTGCACTGTTGTTTGGTCAAAGTTCCAACAATTATGAATAATCATAAAATCATGATGTTTCTTCTCACAATAATCATAACTATAATCATCATAATATACTTAGTATATTATCCTTAGTCTCAAGCAATAAAAAAAGAAATGCTTTTTTTGTTTGTTAATGTTTGTTTGTTCTTTAACTGTGGTACTGGATATAGGCATTGCCAGGCCAATTTATCGGGTCTTAAGCCCCGGATATCTTTGGTCTGCCCCTGAGCCGCTGGGTTGACTGTAGAAGAGCTGCAAGACTGACGTGGCCTGGTGCGGGAGCCGGCTGTTAAACCATAAGAGAGCAGCGGGCCCGTGCAAAACCATCAGATTGAGCCAGAGTCAATTTGGCTCTATAGGAGACAGTAGGGACAGCAGTGCGGCGTGCGTGTGTGTCAGTGTGTGTGTGAGCATGTCCTCTCTCTGGAGGACAGAGGTGAGTGGAGACTGAGATGGAGCACGCTGTACCGGTATCTCCTGCCTGAGGGGAGTGGTTCAAATAGACCATGTCCAGGGTGAGAAGGGTCAGCTGTGATCCGACCTGCTCGTCCCAGAGCCCTGGAGACGTACAGGTCCTGCAGAGATGGAAGGCAGCCATCACTTCTCAGCAGAACGCACAATGTGCTTTAGTCTCTGTTTGTCCCTGGCTGTGGCTCCAGCGTACCACACAGTGATGGAGGAGGTGAGGATGGACTCAATGATGGCCGTGTAGAACTGCACCATCATCTGCTCTGGCAGCTTGGCTTTCCTCAGCTGCCGCAGAAAGTACATCCTCTGCTGGGCCTTCTTGATGAGGGAGCTGATGGAGGGCTCCCACTTGAGGTCCTGGGTGATGGTGGTGCCCAGGAAGCGGAAGGAGTCCACGGTGGTGATGGGGGAGTCTGTCATGATGAGGGGGGCTGGGGGGCTGTGGCTTTCCTGAAGTCCACGATCATCTCCACTGTCTTCTGGGTGTTGAACTCCAGATTGTTACCGCTGCACCAGGACACCAGCCGGTCCACCTCCCTCCTGTAGGCAGACTCATCCCCGTCCGAGATGAGCCCGATGAGGGTGGTATCGTCCGCAAACTTGATGAGTTTTACGGAGTCGTGGCTGGAGGTGCAGCAGTTTGTGTACAGGGAGAAGAGCAGTGGGGAAAGTACACAGCCCTGTGAACTCCTGTGCTAATAGTCCGAGTGGTCTGAGACATTCTTCCCCAGCCGCACGCACTGCCTCCGATCCGTCAGGAAGTCAGTGATCCACCTGCAGGTGGAGTCAGGCACGTTGAGCTGGGAGAGCTTGTCCTGGAGCAGAGCAGGGAGGATAGTGTGAATGCAGAGCTGAAGTCCACAAACAGGATCCTGGCGTAGGTTCCCGGGGAGTCCAGATGCTGCAGGATGAAGTGGAGTGCCAGGTTGATTGTGTTGTCTACAGACCTGTTGGCTCTGTAGGCGAACTGCAGGGTCCAGCAGGGAGGAGGTGAAGGACTTGAGGCGTTCAAATGATTCATGACTACAGACGTCAGCTCCACAGGCCTGTATGCATTAGTCCAGTGATCCGGGGCTTCTTGGCACAATGATGGCTTGAAGCAGGCTGGGACATGGCATGACCCCAGGAGGTGTTAAATACTAAAATGTCTGTGAAGACGGGGGTTAACTCTCCTGCGCAATGTCTTAATGTAGCGGCAGAGACGCCGTCTGGTCCAGCAACTTTTCGGGGGTTGGATTTCCGAAATAGCCTGTGAACATCCAGCCTGTTCCTGAACTGAGAGGGTGGTGGGGGGAGGTGGGGGGTGACCAGGTTTGGGTTGGCGGAGGTGGCCACCGTGGGGGAGGGGGTGGTCACATCAAACCCACTAAAAATTGATTGTTTATGTGTAACACTCATGATCCCCTCGCTACATATGTGCTAAACCGTCAGTTTAGACGGTTTAGACCTGCACAAATGTTACTATCCTCTTTCCTGTTGTAAGGCCCGGGTCTAAAGGGGTGCAAAAGGGTGCATTGCAACCTCATTTAACAGCCTTATTTCAGGTGTGTTAGATAATGACACTTAATGGAAGAGTATAATCGTTGCACCCCTTTGAAACTCATGCACAGTTTAGTCTACATCTGTACGATAGTCACTTTCTTTGAGGAGTCTCCCCCTCCTCGTTCGGTTTTCGTTTTTCTCTCTCACACGGGCACAGGCAACAGCAGCGGCCTGAGCAGACTCCGATAAAACAGATGCTCGGATCAGGGTCCCTAGGAAAAGTTGACGCCACAGCATTGTTCTGCTGATGTAAAGCTACAAAATTATGTTTAGTATACTATATAGTAGATTGATTTGTGGAAAATGTCCAATCTTCATGTTGACCAAAAAGTCAACAATGCCCTGGGTGGCCTGAAAACAACTGTTTAGTCTGTGTACCTTCTTTTGCCCAGTAGACTAAATGTATTAACCTCACATTGACTCTCAAACTATACTATAGCACTCTGTCCATACAGTTTTAGACCTCAGTTATTAGTTAATGGTTACAAAATATCAGGTCTTTGTGTGCCACATTTGTTTATTAAAATTATTCACATACTTAAGCTGCTAAGAGCTCTTAAAATTCACCAGAAAGGCTGCAAAAGTAAGTCTGGATGCTGAGAAAGCTGTTCGGGGGCCTTATTTATTTAAAAGGCGGTGCAAATTTCAAATTGATGGTTTCATAATCCAAAATATTGTGGCTCTTTACGATAGTCCAATATCGAGAATAAAAATACCTACACATTTAAATGGCAAACAGAATCCCTCAAATATTTAGGTGTGGTTCTCCATAAAGACATGTCAATAATGTAGAGAAAAAGTATACCCCCCTTTTCTCCTCTATAAAGAAAAATGAAAAATGGAACCGTATACCATATTTTATTCCAAGCCAAAGGATTGAAACTATTGAAGAGTGAGTGTTTTGCCCAGATTTCTATATCTATTCCAGACTTGTCAGTGCCCGATCTTGTCAACTCTCGGACGTTAAGCAGGGCCTGGTTAATACTCGGATGGGAGACCACTGGAACACCAGGTGCCACAGTGGGACACTAGAGGAGATGTTGTTGAGTCCTTAGGCAAAACACTTCACCTACATTGCCTAGTAAAGCGCTTTGAGTGCCTTGAAGGTGGAAAAGCACTATATAAATACAATGTAATAAAATAATGATTATGATAAAAACCAAGTAGCCGATTCAAGACCATATAACTACCAAAAGAAAAAGGTGGTTGGGGGCTACCTTGCCTGAAAAATTTATTTCGCCTCAAATCAAAGCACTGGTGGGACCCAGAGTACGAGGCACAATGGAAAAATATTGAGTGTAATGTGGTGCCGGAAGTCCCTGTACAGGTCTTACTGGCAGACGACAAATGGCTGAGTCATTGGGAGGAAGTAAAGAATCCCTGGGTAAAATCTGCGCTTACGGCATGAAAAAAGCTTATCAAAACATATAAATGAAACAAAAAATGGTTGGCTTATGAGCAAAGTTTTGGGCCAAACAGAACCAACCTGAGATTTAAGATTTGGATAACCAAAAGCATATACATTTTTTACCAGATTGAAAGTAAATCAAATGAAAAGCTTTGATATATTGAAGGAGTCCTTTTGGCTTGGAGAAACGGGACTTTTATTGGTATAGGTAGCTGGGAAGACACAAACTGCTCCATCGGTTAAGGACTGAACTGACTTACGCACAATGGAAAAACATCACATCTGGACTCTTATTTTAATATGGACAAATTTGACAAACAATGGAAGAAAGCATATAAAATAGGGTATATATATATATATATAGGTTTAAAGCATATATTTTTTTCTTTTCTTTGGATGCCACTCCCTTATTTATTTTATGTTTTACTTGTGTTCTACCTGATCTTGCCTGGTTCTGTTTTTTTATTGTCTGCTCTTTTCAAATTCCTCCCAGACCCCCTTTTTATATGTGTTAAAAATTGGAAGCACAAATGTTGAACTGTGTTTTGTAGCCTGGGCTGAGCCCCGGCTCTCACCAGATTCTAGCAGTTCCCCTGGTACTAGACTACTTGAGTACATGGTTTTGCTCCTTTACCGAACGTCCTCCCTTGTTTTTCATGTATGAGACTTATCATTTCCAAATGTAAACATTTTCATGTATATTCTCTTTCTCTGTGTTTTTGAAGTTCCAGATACCCCTGTGGAGGTTCTTGTGGATCTTCTAACAAAAGCTAAAGACATAGCCACAGCAAGCGGCAATGTCCCCACAGAGCTGATGGATCACCTACAGCAAGCTCTGGACATTGCCAGTGGCCTGGACGACTACCTTGAGAAGATTGCTTCACCAGAAAGTGAACCCCTGGCCGCGCTTTACAAGTATGACAACTTCAAACACAAGGCGATGAAAAGACTGTTGGAATTGTTTTTATTAATTTTACTCACAGAAAAACTGTAACTCATGACTGGGACCGTGTGCACAAGGAGGGTAAGACTATGTTCCGGCTTCCTAAGGAGTGCATCACTGGACATGTGGAAGGTAAAACACTATCCTCACTGAACAGAAACTGTTAGTGTAAATTACAGTGTTATGAAAAATGCATCTGTTTCCACACCAAATACTATATTTGGCAGGGGTTGTTTCTTCCTCTAGTGTCTAGGTCTACTGTCACTTGAACAAATATTCTGTGCTACTTATATTTTATTATGATTGTTGTTTTATGTCAGGTCAAACTCTTAAAACGCTGGTGCACATGAGTCAGGCCAAGCGAATCCTGGAGATTGGAATGTTCACAGGCTATGGGGCCCTCTCTATGGCTGAAGCACTTCCTGATGATGGTTGTTTGGTTGCTTTGGAGTTGGAGGCATATCTAAAGGAATTTGCACAACCCATTTTTGACAAGTCTCCGCATGGAAAGAAGATAATTGTTAAAATTGGATCTGCCATTGGGGCCCTTAAGGTAATCTTCTAATCACAAAACAGCACATTCTTTGCATTTGATTAATGACAGTGGCTATGGTACTAAACCCAAGATCAGGGGTTTACACATTTATAGGAAATGTATCAAGGGATGAAATTGAAACCGTAGTAGATGAGGCCAAACTTTTTTCTGTATTAATCATTTCAGGATTTGGCAGAAGCAGGAGAACAGTTTGACATGGTCTTCATTGATGCAGATAAAGCTAATTACATCAACTACTACAAATTTATCCTGGACAATAATCTGCTGAGATTACGAGGTGTCATATGTGTGGACAACTCCCTCTTTAAAGCCAAAGTTTATCTAAATAATGTCACTGATCAGAATGCCCTGGCGCTGCGGGATTTCAATGATTTTGTTGTCCAAGATCCTCGAGTGGAACAGGTATGTGCTCTTATATTTTTATATCCAGTACTTTGAAACATGCATCTAAATAGTAGAATATATTAGTCTCGCTTATATATATATATATATATTTATATATTTATATATTTATATATAACTCTTTTGTCTGTAGGTGATTCTGCCATTGCGAGATGGGATCACTGTCGTCCGGCGAGTTTCTGCTGCTGCTGAATGCTTTAGGACTAAGGTACGAAGAAAAGATTTTGTATTTTTAAGTCAGTTAGGATGGAATTTGAGAATTATCCCTGCAAGTTTGAGTTGCAACAGAAAGGAATAGGGCATACAGTAGGTTTTAAACCCTTTTGGGGCGTTGTCAGTGTAGTGCGAATGCTTTCAGTTTGATAACGGCTGTAGTGATTTGAAATGCTGAGGTGAGAATGAGGGCGGTTGCAATATGGCGCGAGGATGGAGTAGAGCAGGAGCCACAGCAGAATCTCTATTCTTGCTTGTTCAATGGGCCCTGGTGAGTCCTGCCTGGACCAGCACATTGCAAAGATTATTATTGGGGATCTCTCACTGTACTACACATAAATCATTCAGAAATTAGTCAAACTATGCAATTTTCTCGGGACAATATCATGATTATATATTTTTATTTGCTAAAACAATATATTTTGCTTTGTCCAACTGCACTACTATACTTTCTATAGGAATATTTAAACTTTCTGCATTAACGACTATTGCCATCTTCCATCATATTTTAAAAATTGTAGTAGTCAAAGGATTCTCTATTGTGCATTGGAGATTTTTTAAATGGAAATGTTATCAGTAGGGATGATATTGGTCACCACTAATTATCTGCAGATTATGACATCACACCAAAATACATAGATTCAGCTGCTTCCTCCTTAATGACACTCTGACACACACACACACACACACACACACACTCGCACTCTCAGGGTGTTCTCTCCAATCCAAGGCAAGTGTCCTCCCTCTGCCAAAAAATACAGCTAATGGTTTAAGCTTCAGAGGGACCGAGCAGCAGCGCCGCTGTCACACCAATAAGCCAAAATGTATACAATGGGGGGGCACATATATTTTGGGGGGCACATAATGTGGTGTTGAATTCTTTCTGGAGGGTGACTTGTTTTTATTATTATAATTGTATTTATTTTTTTATTTATTGTATAGTTTTAATGTTTATCACGTTTTAAACCTAAGTTGATTCAAAAGCAATACAGACCGATCCTCTTATTTTTTTTTAGAAGAAACAGCAACTCCAAGTTTCCACAAGTGACTTCTAAACTATCTTTTAGAGACAAGTCTTTGTGTGTATCTAAGTCTCTGTTCACATTTTTAATGATTAGATATTAGTTAGAAATACAGGCAGTATTTTAATAACATAGAGTACTAGTTTATGTAATGAATTGAGACTATTCAATCCATCCAGTAGCCAAATCAGGCAAGATAGTTTAGCTCAGTAGGATAGGTGTTTGTCCTTCATGTGGGGTTCGGGGTTTGCATATATGATGTTTTCATTATTGGGTGCAAATGTTATCCACAAATATTGATGAACACCTCAAGCTACTGGTCCTCAGTCCACTGCTCATGAAGTGAAGTGAAGATTCATTATTTGTGTGTCAGATCTCACTCAAGTGAGAAATTGAAAAGTACAATTTCTAATAATTAGGCTACACAGAGTAGTGTATCATACTGTACTCCTACTAGAGTGAAAGTGTTTATAGAGGCTAGTTTGCCCTGCCAAAACAGCCACTACTGCTCCTACAGTGTTGTTGTTTTTTTCTTCTCACAGTGAGTAAATCTACAAGTGACAAAATGTCACTAATAATGAATATTAAATATTAAATATTAAATGTTAAATAATGAATAATAATAATACATTTTGAAGATGTGTGTTTCTTGAACTACCCTTTCATGTCTGATTTAGTTCCTCATTTTTGTGTCTGTCCTATGAAAATACCAAACTTTGTGCGTTATTATGGTTTTGTCCTTCACGTTACATCAGCTTAGGGATGGGGGTAGGTGTTTTATAAGCTTTTGCTTATGCATACTCCTTTTGGGTATGGTTTAATGTATTTTTTATGTCCAACATTGTCTTCTTACAAATTACTTAAAAAAAACAAACAAACTTCAAACGATAAATACGATATTTCCAGACACCTACTATTTCTAGACGCTTACTTGAGTAGGAGTTTCCCAAAGTACTTTTTGCTTCTAAATTTCTTGGAGAGGGACTCCCGAACCCCCTTGACATGAAAATGTGGGATTTAGTTTTAATCTGGCAATGATAGGCAGTTATCCTTTAAGTAACAGTCTCTACTCCATATGAACGGGTTCTTCATCAGCCTCGTAGAATTGGTTATCCTCCTGAGTGGGTCTTGCTCCAACGTCTATCTGCAAATTGTAGCGCGTCCGCCTGTCCGTCCGAGGGAGTCGGATCTCTCCTTGACTGTGGAACTCCTACAGGTTTCTGCCGAGAAGGGGGTCTAAGGACAGGGGAGCTTGGGACATCTGTCTAAGGACACGAGATGCTGGGACATTACCAAGTCCCTATGAACGTTGTTTTTTTTCTGTTTTTTACTCATTTTTTTTCCACTGTAGCCCTTCGAGGCAACTACTGTCATGATTTTGGGTGTTACAAAAATAAATTAAATTGAAATAACACCATAACTAAGGAAATGCAGCTAATTATATCGGGTTTGATGAAAATATTTATATACTTTTTCCACACAACTATTAAGGCTTGCCAGATTTTATAGGGGCCCTTTTGAAAGTTTGAGCTCCTGCAGTGTGGTTCCCAGGGTCAGCGGACAACATAAAGTCCACATTTTAGGTAGAAAAGTTACCATGGAGAGATGATGTAAACATTTTATTTCTCTAGGCTAATATCACTGATGATGAGGTGTTCCGTGGAGTGATGGGACGTTCTATTCTGGAGCGGATGCGTCTGGATGGAAAAGTGGCCTATGTGACCGGAGGGGGACAAGGCATTGGCCGAGCCTTTGCCCACGCGCTGGGGGAGGCGGGGGCTAATGTGGCTGTAGTTGATATAGACGCAATCAAAGCTGACACTGTGGTCAAAGAACTGAATCTTAAAGGTAGGATTTTATAAAATATTTCATCAACAACACTATTCTGTGTTCCCAGATATGAAGTAAACATGTTCAAATCAAATATGCATTATACTGATAATTAAGATATAGTGTTGATTCAATTTTAATGGTTGGTGGAACAGAACTAAGGGTTTGATGAGCCTGGATTGTCGAGGCTTCGGCTTAATCTTTCTTCATGACTTCACCATGTTGGAATATTTTATGTTTAATGTGATTACTCTGCTCTTAAAAAAAATACTTTATTCAAAAGGATACATCATAATACATTTGTTTCATAAAAAGGGAAAGAAAAAAAAAAAGAGAACATTGAATTGTGGTGATTATGTTGACCAGCAGATGGCAGCATTGTAAAGGTTAAAATGCCACTTTTTCTTGTTCTTGCTTTGGACTGTACCTCTGAACTAATAAATGCCAACAAAAGTAATTTTTTTCCACAGGGATCAACAGCATGTCCATCACAGCCGACATTAGTAAATCTGAAGATGTCCAGATGATGATAGACAGCATCGTGTCCAAATGGGGAGCAGTGCACATTGCCTGTAACAACGCGGGCATCAACATGAACTCGGCCAGCGAGGACACCACTTTAGACGAGTGGGACAAGACTTTCAGCATCAACCTCAGAGGGACCTTTATTTGCTCTCAGGTGTGTTACTGAACCGGGAAATGTGAACCTTTTTAAACTGTTTTATTTTTGTCAAATCTATTGTTTTTTACAGTACTTTTTTTTATTACAGAGATATGTGATAAAAACCTGAATCAACATAACCTTCATACCAGATTTTGGCGTTAATTATTACAATTACTCATATTTCTCAAACACCAACATTTAACATTTAAATGTATAAACTATAAAATGTTAAGCAGATTTATTTTTATATAATAATACAAATTACATTATATCTTAAAGAATGAAGTTTTGACAAAATGTTTTTGTTGATCTGGAATTTGTTTTTACTAATTATAATCTCTATTTATTGAAAAGCGTTTTATATATTCAATAGTATTTGGTATGGTAAATTAATTTGTTGCTAGCGCTCTACTTAGTATTTATGTTTCGGACTGAACTTTCACATTCAGAGCCCTCGCCTGGTGTGTAACATCTCTTTTCTCCCTGAATCCTCCCCTCAGGCTGCCGGTCGAGTGATGCTGAAGCAAGGATATGGCAAAATCATCAACACTGCCTCCATGGCCAGTCTGATAGGTGAGTCATGGGGGGTCCCACAGCTTCTGACACGTCCTCTTCCAAATGATTTATCATGCCAATAATAAGTGCTCATGTAGTAAGTACTTGTACAATACAACACTAATATTTTAGCATAATTGAACATATAATGGTAATGATAGACAAAAATTATTATACAATAATGAAAACAGTCCGTAGCAAAAAGCAATAGTGAAATTATGGAAAATAAATATTTTTAACGGTAGTATGTGACTGTTTCAATAATATTATGAAACAATTCTTTATCGTTGACGTTGAGTAGTGTTTTTGTGTTCATTCAGGGAGAAGTGATGTGGTTTAAATATGTAACATCTTGTATGTATGTTTCAATATATTGTGCAGCAAAGCAACTTTTAAAACGGCAATAGAACTACTTGGTGTGTGTGTGTGTGTGTGTGTGTGTGTGTGTGTGTGTATATATATATATTATATATATATATATATATATATATATATATATATATATATATATATATATATATATATATATATATATATATATATATATATATATATATATATATATATATATATATATAAAATTAGGCTTATTTGTCTTTTTGTCTTCTAGGATTTTAAGTGTGTTAACTCTAAACCAAAGTTCCTTTTCAAGTACTACCAAGAGGTTAGGCTGGGAACGGAACTGTCAAAGGGTTTTCTGGGAACCTCAAATACAAACTGGGTGTATTTGTATATGCAGCGCTGCATTTATTTCCCAAATAGTATTTAGACAACTTATGGCTGTATGGTAAAAGTAAAACAATAACTGAGCAACAATACAAAAAAAAATAATCCTTCTAGATCAAGCTTTATTTTAAGCAGGAAAACACAAGATCCTCCTTAAAAAAGGATTAGCCAGCTTTTCTCTTCCATAACTTTTAGCCCCTCTGAAGCACAAGACAACATGGCAGGAAATACAAAGTGTTGTGATTGCATCTGAGGGCGGCACTTTTGCATCATAATAAACATTCCCCGTCTATGGAGCTGTTTGGAGGATGTGAGTGTGGGAAAGGAGTGTTCCTGTGCACCGAGCCCAAGGCCTTGTTTGAGCAGCGGAAGAGTTTGGAGCTCACCCTCTCAACCCCCTCCCACCTCACCCAAAAAGGAGTTCCTCCTCGAGAGAACGACATCACTTCATCAGCAGTATAGTAGTCAAACGGCCAGTAATGTGCCATATGGGCCTCTGTCCAGGCTGCGGGGGCAATCTGTAAACCAGGAGCATGCTGGTAAATAGAGACTGCATAAAAGAAAATGATCAATTATACACATTACACAGAGTCCTTCAGGAATATACTTTATTGGTCGGGACATCTGTTATAATATTGTCATAATGTGTAATCAGATGGGAGCTGTTCTGGCCAAGTGGAAGCCCCAAAACGCAGCTGTAAAAGTCCAATTAAAATGCACAATGACAGCTTTTTGTCCATCTGCTGGAGAGGATATTTGTAGAAGCTGCACGCATTACTGGTACTGTGTTTGGCAGACACATACTTGTTGGAAAAGTTGGGATGATATTGCAGGATTATTGAATTGTGAATAGATCGGAAGAAAGCAGTTACAGTTTTACAGTTTTATTTATTTTTGCCTCAGAATTAGCCACATTTTCTACATACATAGGATAGTTTTAGTACCACACCTTGTCAATTGCAATAATAATGCCAACCGTAAAAATGTTAATCAGTATTTATTACACCTAAAACACTTTCTACATAAAAACATTTTTCAAAATGCAAGCGACATTGAAGGATGGGTTGAATGCAGAGGATGAATTTCCCTATGGGACAATAAACTTTAACCTTAAACTAGACCACTATTCTTGGATTAGATTAATGTCAGGTTTATGAAAATGGACCATTAGAAGATGTCTTCACCCACCATGAGGATTCTTGTTATTAACCCTCAGGCTTCCCTATGGAAATTTATGTCCATTTTGCCAGTTTTTCAAACTTAGTTGGCCTACTATTTCAGTTCTGTTAATGCTAATGATACCACATTGTGTCCCCAGGCCTATTTCTTGTTTTTATTTCAATTGAAACTAACAAAAAATATTTATTTAAAAATAAAGGCACTTCTGAACTTCTATGATTAGGGCAGGGATAGCTCTGGGATTTTACTGAAAAAAGATTAATCTATTGTGTTGATGTGTTGTGCTAGAGTACACATTTATGTCCTTAGGGTCTTAAGTATGATATCTTTTTTTAGGGAAGCCTGAGCTTTAAAAAAACAAATGGCATATTTTACTTATTATTCAAACCACTCCATACATGTTTTACTCTTTTGAATGAGTGACCTATTTTTATGTATTTTTTTCAATTAGATTGGTTGTCCTTTCTCCAAGAGGGTTTGAGTTTTCTGTTCTCTAATATACAGATTATTGCCCTTCACAGGAACAGGGCAATGTACCACAGAAAATCCTTCAATTATTTTTCTCTCAATATAAACTAACTTTGTTTCATGGTAATACAGACTAATGGAAATGTTTTTTCAACTTTTTGGAATAATTTAAAAGCTTTATGCCAGATAAGCCCCATTTATGATACACAGGTAACAATGACTAAACACTACAATCTCTTGTGCACTGAAAATGTCACAAATTGTTCGAAAATAATTTTGTGGCTAAACTTATGAGGGTTTTTTTGCTTGCAGTGACCCCTCTGCTGGTGAATCCTCATCTTAACACTTCCCCAGCACAGTGGCATATAAACATTCTCTAACAGACATTCTGTGTAAAGGGTACCTCATTTGATTCCTTATCTGAACTGAACTCGATGTAAAAGGCGTGCCTGCTAAAGTGCATGTTTCCTACCTCTTGAAACGACCAATAAGTAGCAGGATGAACCATAAAGAGCGCTTTGGAGAATGTTTCCTTTCCCGCTTCTCTGGGGATTACAGCTCTTTAAGGCGGCAAAAAACATCAATGCAGGTTTATTTAAAGGATGAAGGAGTTTTCTGAATGGTATTTTGGGGCCGTATCATCAGGTCTTGAGCGGGGATTAGCGCTGTTAGCCGTTTGGAGCTGCTGTGTTTCCTGTCCTGATAAGTGGGATTTCACCTTCAATCTGCATGTAAGCCCCGGGCTGCGCTCCTCCTCACTTGCTCCTCTGAGGTCCTAGCCTCTTCTTATCCAGCCCAGTCTAGCCTTATACCTGTCTGCACTATCTGCTCTATCTGCTCACACAGACGAGGCGATCAGCACATTTATACATCTTACTTGACTGGTGCTTCTCAAACTGTGGGTCGGGTGCAGCTGGTTCATGAACCTATGATGATCAGGATGAGTTGATTTACAGATTTTCTTGTTAAGTCCTGGTTAGAGCTGGTTTAAACCTAATTGTATTGTGTTACTTTAGGATTTTTCTCCTTTTAGCCCAGAATCAATTATTATACAGCATGGGTGAGCTTTGTTGGTGCCTAAAATGTCTTTTGGGCACATGGTATAAACAGTTTTAGAGACGCAGAATTGAATAGACATAGTCAAGACTTAGTAGCTAACATACACAAATATTTCAATGGTAGCTGCTTTTTGAGCCCATGCAGAAAGTTTGCAGTATGTGTACAACAATCCTAATTGAACCCGTGTGGCCAGTGTCACCCTTGAAAAAGACTGTTTTAATGGGTTTTTCAAAGAAGGTTAATAAATAAAAATGATTGGCTGCAGGTACTGGGGTTTAGGTAGTGAGGATTTAGATCAAAGAGAGGCATTTTTAGGTTTATTTCCTACTGAGTTAGTTGTAGGAACTTGCTATCAAAATTAGGTTCATTCTGCTTTTGGACTGGACCAAAAAACAAAAACACGACATAATTATAATGAAAAACATAATTTTGTATAGTTAGTTACTAAAGGTAGTTACTTTATTGTCCACGCAGGCAAATTTTGTTTTCACAGTTGTACATTTAAATCAACAATTACAATTGTTATCAGTAAAAGCTATATTTGATTTGAAAATCGTATCTGGGGAACTTATTCGGTCGTGTTTATGACATTTGAAATATAAATTCAGCATACCCACCCTTTTAAAACTTAAGCTTAAATGAATGAGCTAGATTTATCTTCAAAGCCTGGTCTCTCCCCTGGACCGTCCCGCTCCTTTCTGTAGCTGGCCTGTATTTATCATCCGTGGTCTCACACTGAAGCCATTTGGCAGTCAGATCGGCAGGTGATGAGGTTAACTACTAAAGTTGTATGTAACTTGGAGCCCTCCTTATGATAATTAATCAACCAGCGGAAAACGAGCCCCTGTCCCGGCGTCCCATGCAGTGTGCAGCATCTGTGATGGTCAAAGCAAACAAATGGGTCCCGCCTTTGTTGCTAAGGACAGAGCATAACTGAACATTATGAGCTATTAATTTTACATGGCTCCTGTCCCCCCGCAGCTAACGGAAGAGCTTTTATGTGTCCACAACTGAAAACTGCTTATGTGTATGTATTCAAAGTGCAATGCTCAAAAATGTGTTATGTTTTGAGTTTTTAAACGTTCTTTCCCTTATTTCTTTCAGTGCCTCATCCACAGAAGCAGCTGTCATACAACACATCTAAGGCAGGTGTGGTCAAACTCACCCAAACCCTGGGCGCTGAGTGGATTGGCCGAGGAGTCCGCGTCAACTGTATCTCGCCGTAAGTCTTCAGATTTCTTGATATTTTATGACAGTAAGATTCTTTATTTTATTTGTATTTAACCAGGAGAACCTCATTGAGATGGACTTGAGACTTTGGTCAAAAGTATCGAATATCATATACTAATCAATACTAAAAAGTATAGAAAGTAGATACTCATTTGAACAAGTATCGATGCTAAAAAAAAGTCTTACCTTTCCTGAACAGATGTAGAATGACCTTGAGCTTTGTCCACATGTAACAGAAAGAAAGTACTATTACTTTATGTTGTAGTATCGAAAAATGAAATCTATTCCTTAGTATTAAAATCACGTTTGAAATTTTAGCAATCGTGACAACACTACTTGAGATGAGCATATATAATGAAACGTGAATCCGAATTTAAAAAAACACTAGTTCTACTAGTTCTATATTAATTGCTCAGTGTAGATAATGCATGATTTGTATTTTCTCTCATTGAGCCAGCTAGTCTGGAGATCGTATCAGTCCTTTTTAGAATAAATGTGATTTTATGATATCAGCTTGTTTAAAATTCCTAGCACTACAATTGAGCTGGAAAAAGAATCAGTGATTAGTGTGCTTTCAAATGGAGAGCCCCATTTGAGAACAACATGCTAATTTAAGTCTTCAAACAATGCATCCGTGCTTAATTAGATGACATCTTGAGGGATGAATCAAGCAAACACCCGCGCTTATTGTTCTATTCAATTAGGGAATCAAATTAGCAACCTCACGCCAAGTGCCACAAAAGAGCCTTGTTTGTATCCATTTGTCGGTGCAGCTGAAAAAGAGAAAAGCAAAGACAGCCAGGCGTTAAGCTGAGCATCCCTGAGTCCCAAATCTGTCCGTACCACGCTCGCCTTTATTTATCTGCTGCTTATTTGCTCATTTTAATTTGCAAATTTTTCTTTCCTATCGTTAACTCGGCGTCTCAACGGGCTAGCGATTTTCCTTTTTGAAGTGACAGTCGGTAAATATGCATAAAAAAGGGGACACAATTAGCGCTCGCGAGGTTGACTGGAGCCACGTTCCATTGGCAACTTTAGCTGCGGCGGTGATAAGCGGCATTATCTGGAAAATTGGTTGAGGGAAAACACTAGCTCTGATTGCCAGGAAAGCTTCCAGATAAACGGGCAGCTGAAGAGAAATATAATTGAGGTGGAATACGTTAACAAGGTGTCACATGCTCCTTCGGATGTGCTAATGTACCCAGATGTTGGAATTCTGTATCAAAGGCAGTGGATTGATGGAACAATGGGGTAGAGCCTGTTGTCTGTAGTCTCTGCCCTCTCACCTGGATAAAGAGTTACATTAGGCAAAGTGGAGTGTGTTGACAAATGTATTTAAATGGACACCTTCTGAAGTTCCCTACTGTAGCTTAGTCCTCGTGTCACAGCCCAGTAGGAGGTTACAACACACCATTTAACTCTAAACAAAGTTGTGTATCTGTAATGTTCAACCAGGAACCATGTGATGGTACTGAAGAGCACATAATGAGTAGATACAAAATCAAACTGTATATGCCAGACACTCGAGGTGAAGAACGTACTGATCATGCATCATTCATCTTCTGTTCTTGTAAAGGCCTGGATATTACAGGCTCAGATTGTATTACACTTTTAGTCTGGTCTTTTCTTCCTCTTCCGCATCTCAGGCCAAACTCAGACTGAGCCGCGCAAACCGCTTCGTTTTCAGTAGCCAACATTTTTACTGAAGTAAGAGTAACTTAACTTGAAATATTATTACTCAAGTGGAAGCATACTATAGTGTCCCAAATAATTACTCAAGTAAAAGTATTTGGAGAAACTACTGCGTACCGAGTGACAGTATTTGTAATTAAAATCTCGTCTTATTAAGTTAATATAATTTGATTTTTCAAAAATCTAAAGTTAAGGTGTTAACGCATTTAATATTGATCACAACATAAAACATTCTTCACTATTTACTCACAGTGGGAAGACTGACCAAAACTTTTACTCTAGAGTAAAACTACAAAGTCATACCTGTTTTCAATCAGTTATTTACAGTAAGCGACCAAAGGCAACTCTAATTGATCATCAAGTAGAACAGGAAATGCCTTGAACCATACCCATGTGTAAGTGGTTAGTTAGTTGTATTGAAAATGGTTAAAATCTTCTAATTATTATTATTTTCACCCCCGCACTCTGAGCCACGTCAACTCCACAATAAATACCCCAGATGCCACCATGCCCTTTTTATCTGAGAAGAATATGGTTTATTTTTGTCACCAAAAGCTGCCACTCTGACTCTGTATTGTGATGCCCTGTGATTCCATTGTGTGCGAGCGTGTTTTTTTTCCCCCTCCCTCTTTTAGTACACGTCTGTCATTTTCTTTCAGGGGCATCGTGGACACCCCTCTCATCCACTCTGAGAGCCTGAAGCCCCTGGTGCAGCGCTGGCTGTCAGATATCCCTGCTGGTAGACTGGCTCAAGTGACAGACCTGCAAGCAGCGGTGGTCTACTTGGCATGTGACGCCTCCGACTACATGACAGGGCATAACTTAGTCATAGAGGGTGGGCAAAGTCTGTGGTAGAGTCCCCATTTGAAGAGATAAAAAACTTTAGGCATAGAAGAGAGAGCTTGGAAAATGGAAAGTCTAGAAAAAGAGTTCATATGCTGAAAGACTTGATTTTTTAAAATTACATTATTACTTACAAATTTCCTTTTGCTAGATTTCAACAGTGTTTGTTAAATGTGTATTGCTGTACATTTCCATTATGATGTTAAAATGATTGACCAATAAGCAGCCAGTATTCCCACAAGCTATCAAGAAGTGATTTCTTATCAATTAGCGGAGTGTGACTTTTTACTATCTAAATATGTGATTAAAAATGAGTTACTCTAAACATAACATTATTTTTACTATTCTGATAATAAAACTGTGTCAGGGTGTATTATATGACCGCTAATGAGAAGCACATGTTCATATTTATGCTCTGTTTTGTGTTGGGTCCAGTTGTGTTTGATTTGGCTCTTATTTCCACGCATAGAATGATCTACATGGTAAATAGTAATATTACTATGTATTATAATACACCGATTATTCGATGCTACAAATGTGAAAATAATCAGGGCTGATAGGCAGTAAAGGTTACAGCAAACGGTCTACAACACAGTAACCCAACACTGATTTTAAACTCCACTGTATTGACAGTCACATGTTTAAAGTAATCTGGCAGAATTCTAAAAATGGCAAGCATGCTTTTTCTTTTTTTCAAAATGTAGAAAATGGGAGCTGCAAAACTAAATAAATGTCTCTGGGTGTGCAGTTTATGTAAGCTTTCCATTATCTGTTACTGTTGCTTAAACCAATGGTGCTAAGGACTGTATGAGTGATATCTTCTAATAAAAAAGAAAAGAAAAAGAAATGATGTATGTATAGTTTTTCTGATTAATCAAATTTACAGCTGAATAAAATGTGGTTCTATAAAAAAAGTAAAGGGGGAAAAAAACACCTTTTATAAAGTATAAACGGTATTTATTGTGTTTATGTTTTTGCCAATGTATACACCAACTATGTAGCCCCCTGCCCTCGACAAATTGCCTCGCGAGGATAATATAGTTTATTCTATTCTATGTTGCCATGTGAATAAGGAAGCACAAAGGCCTGAAGTCAAACTTTTTTTAAAGGGACAAAAGTGCAGTATCCGTAGATGAGCCTGTCTCGGCGGACCTATAACTGCAAACTGGACATGTTCTAAACTCTTGTGTACCATCAGCACAGTCACAGCTCTTGGGTTCAACACCGCTCTGCCCTGTTTCTTGCCAAATGGCCTCCAGGAGTGGTGCTTCTGCTTAATTGCTCCATTAACTGTTTGTGTGCTGAAAAACAATACTTAAAGGAGAGGTTAGCTGAGGACGTGACCCCAACTGCTGCAATTATGCAAAAGTAGGAGCCCAATTAGCTCGCTCTGCAATATGACACTGTTGGTATTTATGTGAACAACTTCAACTTGTGTTAATTTACATAATTGGGGGATTGGTTCGTTAATGGGAATGCTAAGTGAGTGGATTCTATTAAGATATGCAGTTAGATCTAATCATCTCTTCGCTTCTCAGAAATATTTCTCAACAAATACTCAAACATCACAAATGACTGCAATTCGTATTATTTCTTGTATTTAAAATGTTGTCCCCAAATGGTTGTATGTGCCAGTTTCACAGATCCACCACTGAGGGGCAGTGTAGAAACAGCTTCCGGGCCGGACAAAGTTTTCCTCCAAGAGTTTAGCCAGAAGGATGTGAGTATGAAGAAAGAGGCAGCAATGTTCTTCTTTTAATGCATAAACCGAAGTAATCCAGAAGGACACGGTGAACAAGATAAAGATATGTAAACTAAACAGAAGTCAACTATGTTCATAAAAGAGTACAAAGCTCTACTCAATACTATTATCCCAATGCCTTAAAATTAAAAACACCCACACTTCAAGGTTACGTCATTATTTGCAATCAAGTAAAACTAATATTTAGATATAAGAAAACCTAATTTATACAAGATGCTTTGTGTCCAATCTGACAAAGCAAACAGAAATGCCAGACAATCATAGGAACTATTACTAAACAAATACTTCTTGTTTCCTATTAGATTTGGACATTTCAAATGCATTAAATATAATTATTAAATCAGATGTCACAAGATGACACTGACTGTGCAAATATGTATTTTAAACACTGCATAGTTTTACAATATCCACTCCCTCACACACGCTCGCGACAAACCGAGGGATAGATTTAAAGACCTCTTTGTCAACACTGTTTTCCAGCCTCTTAAAGGTAAACCTGTTTTCCTTTATATTTTCAGGTGAAACATGTAAATTCCATTGGAACAGCAAAACATGATGCAATCTTCCTTGAATGCTAGAGCCTGCTACATGATGTGTAAGTGATCTTCAATCCATTATTTATGACCTCCTTTGCTGCCATTACGCTGAAGAGTGGGTCCCTGTTGTACAAACCGCTGTTGTGCTAAACACGGCAGCAGAGAAGCCACTCAGGCTCTTCTCTTCGGATCAGCTTTGAATAATGGTCAACCTTTATTGTAGCGACCATCTGTATTGTACCAGGTTTATTCAAATGTGTGTGTGCGCGCTGTGTCGTTGGACTAAGTGTGTTGAGAAGACTGCGGGCCCGTTATTTTACCCAATAAAAACATCTGATTTGAGTGGTGTGCATTTCACCTTAAAGCTATTTGTCAAACACGAGAGTTGAATCTAGTTTGTATCTGTGTTTTTGCTTGTCAGATCATTTATGTTTGAACTTGAATCTTGTATTTTCCTTGTTAAAACATTATGATTTGTTCATAATGCCGGTTTTTGCTTGCATGAACACTGCACTTATGTGTATTCATTTTTTGTTTATTTGTTTGTTTGCAAAAATAATAAAATACAATTAATTGGAGCACGTGTGATAATCAAACAATTGAATGCAACGGTATAATCAGCAGTTATATACAATGAGCATGGGCGTGGTAGGAGCCAAAAAGGTCCCAGAAAGTAAAAACAAAACAAAAAAAGGAAAAAAGTAATCAATAAAAATGTTTATAGCTTGCATTTAAATCTTTAATTAGTCACAGCAAATAATAAAGTCATCAACTTATGTTTTAATTTAGTTTAGTACACTGATATTGACAGAGGTTTCTTGAAGGTCTGTGTCAGAGTTCCATGATTTGGATCTGTGATATCGAATTGAAAACTGCTCGCTCTTATATAAAGGTATGCAGACCAATCAGAATCGCACAATTCCCTGAATACAAATGTACAGGTCAAAAGAGTGTTTGTATCAAAAATATTTGGTCTTCCTTAACAGCTGCCTTAACAGCAAATCTCTCAACTTAGCGATGAATAAAGTCTTAAATATATCTCAGAAGTCACTGCACTCTTAAAAAGCTAAGATAAACTGTGGCTCAGTGGTAGAGCCTTGGCTCACAAACCAATTCTAGCTCCAACCAGAATATAGCCCATTGTCTTCTAAAGCTGAACAGCACAGAAATGATGTTCCAGAGGGACCCCAACGGGACAACATATTAACATTTGATTTGACAATAACAAAACATTTTTCAGATGGATGGATCACAACATCACTCAGGGAGGACTTTGAAAATCAAAAGCAGTTTAACTGAACCTCTTTCCTTGCGTAACAGAAAAAGCTTAATGTCAACATTTATCTTGTAGTAAGGCCGAGTGGTGGCAACTTCACACTTAATGACCTAATGAGCTTAATTTGACTAATTACCTGATTTTGAATGGGATCACATAATTACAGCACATCAGACAATTAAGCTCCAGAACATAAGGAAAACTCCCTCTTTATCTATCACTATCACGTACAAAGTATACAATTTATTTAAAGTATTTAATTGATTTATTTAGGTGACATCTTCTGTTCTGAAGCGAATGTCCATTTAAAAACACAATACATAAAAACTGCCACTCACAAACAGAACCCAGCCCAAAGTTTATTAGAATGTGTTATTGCTTTGCTCAGTCACTGAATAAGCAACCTGAACTCTCGTTCCCATTTTTCACCTCTTTGACCCATAGCATATGATAAATATATCTTGTCTCATATCAGATGAAAGTGGCTCACGAGTTGTACTGGAAGATGTTTACCTTTCAAAGAAAATGACCCAATGTCCAGACATTTGGACTTTAATAGCGTGGATCCTCTCCTGCAGGTGATTCCTTTGATCATGGCCTGTTGTGCTGTGTCTGGCTGCTGGTGTTGCGTGATGCTGCTGAGTGGATTGCACTTGACTTGCTCAAAGTAGAGGATCATTGTCTTCCAGTGTTTGTGATCTCATGTGTTATTCATGGAGAAGCTGTTGTGCTGTTTGCTCGATGCTTGCTACCTGCTGACTTTTCAAAGTGCCATTTTAACAGGCTGCCGGGTGCACTCACACGGACCGCAGACAAACACCAAAGGCCCGCAACAGGCTTCAAAAGAATCATTACAGCGGATTACAACTCTCTGCTGTTACAGTTTTTGTTTTTGTTGGACTTTTTAATGACATTTAATACAACAGCAACAAAAAAATAAAAGAAAGTGTGGATGATTTGCAGACCATTGCGTCCTGTTTATTATTGTAGGTGTCAAAGATTGTCAAGGAATTAAAACAAAAATGGTCCATTTCTAGAAGAAGATCAAGGGCACATTTATTTATATATCACATTTCAAACACAATCCAATGTGATGCACACATTTATCAAAACTAGATTAAAAAAATGTCAGGGGTTTGGGCTTGAAGGAAAAAATAACAGCAGTCTGCCAGCCTGGCTCGGGTCATGGTCATCACTAGTCAAAACCACGTCAAAATATGCACCGTCTTCCTGATGGGAAGCCAGCACAACAGTTAAACTTTCCGTCAACATTTCAGTCAACTACAGCAGAACGTACTATTCAACGAGCGACTTTGATAGTCACTTAACTCAGTCGACTTTGCCATCTCAGTGTTTACCTCCACATTGATCCTAACGCATTAGACAAATGTATGATTTCTGACGCCTGCTGTTATCTCCTGAGGTGTGTGGAACAATCCTCTCCTCACTGTAAACCTATCGTGCTTTTATTCAACATTAATACCAAGCTGGCCAAACACAGCGCTTCGACTTCTCTAATTACAATGCAGCTAATGTTTTATTTCCTCCCCATGTGGGATTACTTTCATCTTCCCCATTAAGATGCACGTTTTGTTTGGATACTCAAATTACCGAGGCCCATATTAAATCTGACTGCGCGAAAGGCATTGATCACAGCCTCCGATAGCAGCTCTCCACAACTTTGATTTAATTTGCACTTCCATTAATATCTATGAGACGTCCGATTGTCGTCTTGGGCATATTGATGGTATTGTAAAGCCCTGCCCTCATATAATTTTCCCCACCGGCAATAGGGTGAAATGTTACAAAGAATTAGACCAGTTAAGTGGACTGTGCTAGAACTGGCATTTCACTCCAATGCTCAATAGGCTAATAAATACAAGAAAGGGAAAATCGTATGAGAAATTTTGACCTGCACAAAGAACTGTGGCCAGAAAGGTGAGGTACGACGGCAGGTCTCAGAATTGTTGAAAGAATGGCACTTACTCATTGCCTGTCCATCACAATGCCTATATGCCTTTATTTGGCTCTTATCAAACCAAATCTCATTAATGTTTGCCTAATAGATCGAATTTGCAAAAGGAAAAGGGGGAAAAAAGCCCAATGCAACTCAAATGCATGCTGTATAAGCGTCAGGCTAGGCTGATTTCATGTGCTGATTAATGAAGTGCCAGTTTACGATGTATTGCGCCCCCTCCTTTTGTTGGAGGCCTGACATGTCTGTTTTCTGTGGGGAAAACACTAGCTGAGCCCAGAGACGAGAGTTGGGCTGTAATTAATGCAATCATGAGGATGAAAATAGATGTTGTTGTGACTAAGGAGCGACAATGAGCAGTGTGTGAACTGCAGAAGATTGCAGAAGAAGTAGGTTCATGTAGTGTAGCTAGAAACAAAATGGAATTGTTAGTTTATGCATCGTAAAAGTAGAGTCTATTTTTGACACCACTACGATTCAGATATTCAGAATTAGGGTGGCTTTTGTAGCGTTTTCTGCTTTTAGTCCAAAGAGATTCACATATTTCAGTGCCAAGGCAAGTCAAACTTTTAGATCAGACATTTTCTAGCATAGAATTTACTGTTATGATGTAAATATACAGCTGTTTCGACCTTGTTTACTGTATATCCACATGAGAACTGAAGTTTAAGTAATAAAAAGTAGTGGACTAAGAAAAAGAAAGTTCGCTCTTAATGTGGACAAAACCTAAATTCCTTTTCCTTTTTGTTTTGTCTTTGGGTCGGCATTGAACTGCTGCAGGTGGAGCGGTGTGTACAATCTTTGAAATGAAGAGAGTTACATTGCAAGTACCATAGGACCTTGCATGATTGCCAACATCTACTCATTTAATCCATGCATGTCTGACAGAATTTGCATATAAGCAACACTCATCTGTCGAGCAGGTGCATGATGAAGACTTGACTGCATCACTCTCATGTGGAATGTTTGGGCATCACAGTAGGACCTCGGTGTCAAAACTACTGTGAGATGAATCCTCTGCTCTGCTGTGTTTTTCTTAACGTTACTCATCATTGGCAGAAGGTAGAGTTGTATTTCAAAGGTCACACATCACTTACACGCACACAATTATCAAGGACTTTGCTTTACAAATCTTTGAGTTTCAAATAATCCAGGGGTCTCCACACTTTTTTCACAGAGGGCCATAGTAGAAGTGGACGGCCACAGACTTGTGGTCAATACAGTAAGTCAGACGGATGCATTTATAGCTTTGACAGCGCCACCTTTTAAAAAGGCTATAAACACTAAGACGTTAATGATGTTATAGTGGTAGAAATACTGTGCCGTAAAAACTATTCCCTATGATTATTTGGTCAAATTAAGCAGCAGGCTTGAGGGTCAACAAAACTTGGTCTGAGGGCCGCATTTGGCCTCAGGGACATAGTTTAGACACCCCTGGCATAATCAGAATTTGAGTATTTCGAACTTTAGCAATGTGCAGGTATAGTGACATCTATTAGCCTTTCACAACAACCCGGGATGCCAACAGCAGGGCTCAGCCTCATCCTTAAATCAAATATAGTAAGTGTTGGCTTGCATTTTATTTTCTCATTAATCAACCATTTTGCAGACTGCAATGCTGTTGACACTTCTCATTTGCTTGTTCACATGTTGTTTTCACATGAACAATCAGCAGTTTTTGATGCAGATAACTGAAGGCTGTTGTGTTGATTTTGTTCTGTCTTTGTTAGAGCTAAGATGCTGGAGCACACCTCAACGTCTGTGCAGCAGATGTGTGCATGACACAAACTCAATAAGAATCGGTGTGGATTGAATCTGACACGAGCTGGCTGCTGACAGCTGCTTTGTTCTCTGGTCAGATTTCATATTTAACACATCAAAGACTCAGGATACTTCACACTCTGCTCTCACTAATACTGAGGCTGACACATGCGTAGTCTAGTCACAATGCATTCTCAAGTGACTTTTTCCCTTTTATGGCAAATGAATCGCACTGATAAACAGCAAAAAGGACAGCTATTTAAACTAGTATTGGCATGTAAAGTCCTATTACAATGCATGTCACTGCGGAATGCACACATCAACATGGACAAAATGTGCAAAAGACAACTGCCTTTTTAAGATAACAACCAAACAGGGGTTAATTATTACAAATACTCACATTCTTTTAGTTGATTTTTGGTGGTAATAGTACCAGTCAACAGTGTCTCATTGCTATCTCTGCTTCTGTCCCAAAAACAGAGAACAGCGCTGCATTGCCTGTTCAGTTGATAGAATTTGCGGCTGGTGTTTAAAACCACTCAATTCTGCTCCAAACTGTTAGAAAATGGAAAGAACAATCTCCATGCAGATAAATATGTTTTATACCATACCATGGAAAATTATAGCTAAAGGAACATTTGCTTTTTTTTGGAATGATTTTTCTGCCTATTGGAATTATTTGTCAGACAGAACAGTATTGCGTGTAACAGGGATGAGAGAGGGAATGACATGCAGCAAATTGTCAGAGCTGGATTTGAACTCTCACTTGCTCATTGTAACAGCAGGATATTAAAATATAATTTTCAGCACAACAGAACCACCAAAAATGAAAAAAAACATGCTTTTGTTTCAGTGTATTTTTTTGGCAAAGAACTCGTTCCACTGCAACCCAGTAATTACAAAATTGAGACTCAAGCCTTGGTTGCTAAACAATATTATAGCCATTTTGAAGAAGAGGATGTCATACTGAACTAGAGGTGTGGACTGATCTGAAGCTGTGGTAGAGCTCATTAAGTTTAGTAGAAAGCCTGCAGCCTGAAGGAGAGTCAGGCCCTCCACACCCCCATGATATAAGGTAAGTGAGGCGGGCCTAATCACCGTGAATTAAACCAGTCTGCAGAAGAGAGAGAGCCACCCTTTCTCCAGCAAGTCCTATCCGGCACTATTCTGATGTCTCTAACAAGAACACAATAAATTGCTCCTCATTATTCAGTAATTAACTCCAATGCGCCGGGTCCCCATCCCCCTGCGCCGCGCTCTAAATCACCAGCTCGTCTGCAGGGTTCTTTAATTTCCTTTGCCGTGGGGGGGCATGAGGTGGTGGGGGCAGGACAGGCTGGAGGTGCTGAAGAGGGTCTCTCCATCATCCCCCTGGCACCCAACCGTAGGACCCTTCACCCAGAGCTACACCCTCCGCCTGCCCTGTCCTGCCTGCACCTGCTGGAGGTCAGAGGTCACCTGGGCCGGGAGCACAGTGTACACACCAAGGGCATTTTGGTCAACATACTGTTTAGAGCATACTGTTTAGCTGAGATGAGTCCAGTTATTGGTGTATTCTGGGAAGCTAGTGTCAATTTATGCCTGAACCTAATGGTGGGCTGAATGATGCGATTCAACTTTTTAATAAATCTAGTCAATTTAGTCATTCTAATCATGAGATTTTGCACATAAATTCACCTGACAAAAGCCAAATTGATCAAATAGTAGCATTGCTGATTTGTTCCAGCAGTAGTTTGTTCTTTGTGGTTCTCCATAAGTTGAGGTAACAAAAGGGACATTCATCAAAGTCACAATCTATCACAATCCAAACAAAGTTAAATGGAAATGTGCTCTTTGCACCAAAAATCAATGCCTGTTGTCTACACATTGAACCTTTTTTCCTGTTATAAAAGGTTGGCAACAGGGTTGTAGCTGCTTTGTGACAAAAAAATGGCTTCTAAAATAATAACATATATTTGTAAAACTCTGCAAAAATGTTGTGCAAAAATGTTGTACAAATGTCCCATGCCTTTTAATCAATCAATCAATCAAAATGTATTTGTTGAGCAATTCAAAGTGATTTACAGAGTTAAACATACATTAAAATCATAAAACAAGTGCAAAAAAAAATCACAACAAAGAATAAAAGCATAAATAAACACATAATTGATTTAAAGTGTAAAGTGCTTATAAAATTCCCTCAGTCTTCAGCACAGCTAAACAGAACTGTTCTCATATTCTGCTCAAAAGACGTTTTGTTACTAAAGCGCTTGCATTCTCCTCCTTCTCTGCTCTTAATTGTTCAAATGGGCTTTTTAATTCTCAGCTGAATGAAATCACCTGTCATTTCCACTGAGACTCCTGCGTTGATTGAAAGGTATCATAAAAACCCGCCCAGGGCCTGGTTTAGTCTCGGTGCCTTGTGGGATCTCCCTGTGTGCCTGTAATCCCCGCCCATGGGCACTACTCCACTCTCTCGCCTATCTGCATGTGCTGACTGGTGACACACATCCACACGCTTGGCCCAAATATAGATCCAGGAGAGTCAGATGGAATTCCTGGAGGATGTTGTGGGGAGTGTTTTTCGCCCTACCATTAGTGCCCCTGACCTAATTGAGAAGGATGCGCCGTGCAGTGTTTCTCCATACGCCAGCCGGGTCAGGTTCATCTGAGGGGCTAATTGTGAAGCTGCCACTTAAAAGTAGGACAAATGAAGAAGTGACAGAAAATGAGGACAGATGACAAAATACTTGATAGATGTTTAATAGCTTTGAAAATGTCTTCATGTGGATGTAACAGTTTAATTCTGCAATATTAAGTGAAAGTTTTGAAGACCATTCTCAACTCGTCTGATTGAGGGACCCAGTTTCCTCCTTGATCATTTTATCTTCATTTGTGACCCATTTGTGGACAAATTAGTGGCTGTGTGTTTATGTTGTCCTTGAGAAGACAGTGGAGATGTAACTACCATATATTCATGTTCTTTCTCATGTTCTTAGTGTGATTTTGTTCATGGGTGAATTTAGTAGAAATGTGAAAATGTCCTAAAGGAGCTATACCAAAGGATCCGTGAAAAGGCTGGTGTTTTGTCCATTGGAAAGTTCAATGACATTGCAATATTCTCATATTCTGCTCAAAAACATTAAATCAAGCCATTAGAGATCGTCTGTTGTAGCTATTTCACCAAGCCAGCAGAGGGAGTGGTGAGCCTATTGAGTGCTGTGAGGAGTATTGTATTTAAAAGTCCAATACCATAAATGTTGACAATTTGATCATATTTTTGGTCATATTTGTTTTCTTCTTTGAATTTCAAGGATCAGAGTCATGTTTTATTTACATTGTTTCATATTAAGAAAGGCATTCTGCACCATGGAGACACTAGGCTACTCAGCACAGCCCCTGTTTCAAAACGCTCCATTTACTTACAAAAATTACAGTGAATACGTTGCCACATTAACACAGAAAGGCCATTAGACAAACAGGCCTGACTTGTTGTGAAGACCCAGTTCAACATGACGCTTCAAGAGCCCATTTCCAGTGGGGCCTAATAGCCTACTGAGGGGTGCTACAGAAGATGCTGACAAACTTGGCTGTTTGAAATAAAACCCCTCTAAACACATGGCATTAATATTTAATGTTGGAGCAGCTTTCTCTGGAGGTCGCTCCAGGCTGCAGCACTCTCGAAGGGGAGACCGTATTAATGCTGTGAGCTGTGGACCGAGCGCATCCTCCTCACGCTAATGAAGAGAGCAGGGGCTGAACTCAGGGGACTGTGCACGTCCGATTAGCCAGTGCACATGCATGTAAACACGGCTGAGCGGCAAATGATTACAGCACTTTGGTAATGCAAGCCACGTGTCGGCAAACAACGCAGAGCAGCAGGCCACCTTCTGAACTGATCTGTCACTTCGGTTATGCACAATGGAGATAGCCAACTCTGAA
This sequence comes from Chaenogobius annularis, assembly GCA_015082035.1. NCBI lineage: Eukaryota > Metazoa > Chordata > Actinopteri > Gobiiformes > Gobiidae > Chaenogobius > Chaenogobius annularis. The sequence goes on along the minus strand of BJKM01000007.1, from coordinate 2,496,398 downwards.
ATACAGGCTCTAATAGCTCTTAAAAACTACCCCAACAACACAACTATATAGGGCTACCACTTGGATTGATGCTGCTTTGCGTGGAAACAACTAAACAGTAGTCTATTGCTGATCTAGATAAGGACTTCTTGTTTTCCAGAGAGTTTTTACCAATTGACATTTCTTTCGCACACAAAAACCAGTGTAAATTGCCTGTTTAAGGAAAATAATATTTAAATTACATTTCTGTTTTGTGTATTTTAAATACAGCCTGACACCCTTTGCTATAGGCCTATTGTCCCTCTTGGGCTGGACGAGCAATGCCAGCATACAGAGGGGTTTACTTACCAAATGCAAGTATTTTTCCTATTTACTAACATCAAACAGTTATTTGTCTCAAGCTGCAGAGAGCACAACTCTGTTTCACTCACCCCAATGGGTGAATAAAAGGGTACATTCTTGGCCACAGGAAAAAGGATGTCATTATAGTGAGCAATCTCATTCATTTAATTGTAGATTTTTAAAAAACACTATTGTATTCTATAAGCAACTGTACTTTGTGTGCAAGGCTTCAGCCTGGATAAATATAATGGTTTTCTATGAAGAAAATGAAAGCAGAATTAACAATAACAAAGTGTGTTGTGACTGGGAGATACGGAGGACCGTAAGGGCCACAGTACATGAAGTAACGCGGATTCTTTAAAGAAGATTTAATACATAACTTTTATTTAAAGTGTTTTTAAAAGATTAAAAACACTTTTAATAAACTTAATAGACTTACTACGTGAATTCGTAAATGCTTTTAAAGCAACTTTTAAAACATGATTTGGAAATTCATTCAGAAGATGTAATAGTATTTAACAAATACTTTTAATAAAATAGTTTTTAGTAGATTAGCAGAACATCGCTTAATGCATTGACAAATCCTTTTAGGAAAACCTCTTGCAAACTAATAGCTTCTCTGATTAGCTTCACCGTTTAGCCTTACCGTGGCTGTACTCGTCCTCCTGGCTAAAGTAAAGTAAATAATGAAAGGGAACTCGTAAGGAGCTCTCTGATCATTGAAGTGCTTTGAATGTATTAAAAGGCACAAGATTATGTTTTATCTAAAAATAGGGTGTTGACAGGGTGTGACTGCAATGTAAGAATGTCCTGAGATCGCAGTTGATATTCTGATACTTAATTGCAGAAGGCATACAATAAATATGAATTGCTAAAGTTTTTCCTTAAAAGGATTTGTAATTGAATAAAGTGGTTTTCACAAATCGTTTTGTTGATTTGTTTATCAAATCATCTTTTAAAATTTAGTTTCATTAAAGCATTTGCAAATAAATTTGCAATTAAATTGCATATCTTATCATAAATCATTTGTTAACTTATTTGCTCATTATTCCAGAAAAGTCTCTTAGTGTAAAAAATGTTACTTTCAAACACACTCTAGTCAGCTTATTAATCAGTGTATTCTTGCATTTGTTGTCAAGAAGATTCAATGACAAAAGTCCGTAATGAACGTGTCATTTCGAAATTCATTACTAGGTTGTGCCAAATAGATCTCAGCACTCAGCATCTTAATTGTTTTTGAAATTACAACTTACCAATGATTTTTTCTGGTTTTACTTCAGGACACTAATATAAATATGTTGCTTTCACTTGTCTTCAAAACAGCTTTTAATGCATCTAATCTTTTGAGTTTTGTTTCCAATTGTTCTTAACCTGGAGCTGTGTGTGTGCTAATGGGTAAATGTGGTCCCCTGAATGCCCGTTAAAATACACCTGACCTTGTCCCCCTCCGCCTGGTCAGTATGGGACACCCTTTCAACAGGACCAGTAAAGAGCTGGCCATTTGGATACTATTGTAGCATTACAGCTCCTAAAGCCTGTGGAACTCCCAGAGCCATCAGGTAATTTGAAAGAGATCCAGCAAATTTTAAGATGTGCAGATGTTTTCACTTCCAAACCAGCATCTGTTTATGTTGGGAAAACCGCAGAGGACCTCCGATCGGTTTTATGGGGCAGTTTGAGCAGAGCACTCAGCGTTATAATTGGGCTGTAGCAGGTAATGAGAAAATTGCTCACAAGCAGTGTTCTCTAGATACAAGCCACGGCATACAATTTAACAGGGTGGACAGCATCCACATTTATGTTGCAGTCTGTCATATCAGAGCTGAAACACAAAGCAGAAGGTCAAATCATATCAACCAGGATCATACTCAAAACATACATTTGTTTGAAAATCATTATCAAGGTTAAAATGACATGCATCTCATTAGCTCATTAACTAGCAGCAACCCAACAGCATTTAACTAATTGATTATTTTATTTATTAACTTTTGTGGAGCTGGTTTGGGGCTTTTTTTCAAAGGCTTGGTCGCTCGTTGCTCTCTGAAAATCTGGCAACCCCGGTTAGGAATGCCTAAACTCATTTCCATAGCACTGGTGATGAAGCATTGTTAAAAGTTCACCTGACATGCTGTAGCATTTACATTTTACATCACCAAATTATAGCCTAACTGTCAGTACACTGTGGTCCACAACTTTTTAAAAAAAAGGCATCAATAAATTACAATCATGTATGGAGTATACATTTAATATTCATTGTTAGGCAATGTTTTTCTGGAGGCTTAGTTCTCGAGTCAATGATATTGACCATCTTGTTAGACATATATACAAGCATATTAAAACATGGCCTTAACCACAGCAACCAGCACATATAATGGGGAAAACAAACTCTATTAGCTGTAAAAGAACTGCCAATGAAATTTCTTACATTAATGTAATTCAATCAATTACAACAATGGATTAAAGTTGGATTGTCTCACATGTTGTGAATCAGAAACAGAAATACAGAGACCAATTACATCAAAGTATGAATTTCTCACTCACTCATGCATGTAAATATATAAAGATTATAGCCAACGTGGCTAATTTCCATCTTCAGTCCCTTGGCAGGTTGATTTATAGACATTACTTAAGAATAGACTTATTATGCTAGAGTTGTTTGTCCATTGAATGTAACAGACAAAAACAAATATTTAGTAATTGAGCATCATTCAGGCTGACAGTGTACCAGGCCTCTGACCCCTCAGGAAAACGCACAACGTTAAACAACAATACCCACCAGTTTACTATTGTCTCACTCACAACACAGCCGCACTCTCAGCCCATTCCCCATTATGTGACAAGGACATGTTTGAGACTGGAGTGATCTGAACAGTCATGTGGCACTTGAGAGGACAGTCTTTGAGGAGAGGGGTCGAGGGGAGTGACAAGGACGAGTGCCATACAAACGCACCATCCACCAGCTCCAGAGTCTCCAGTGCACTTGAGCTGAAAAAGGCACGCTCTAAAGGGAACGGGCTTCAAGACTTGTTTCCCACACTTTACACAGACTCTCATGTACAGACTGGAGTGTCTGCCGTGTGAATCCACCGAAAGGGGCAGCACCACATTGTTTCTCATGACACTGCACCATACAGGGTGTCTATAGAGCATTTAAGGAGAGCCAGCATCACAAACTGTATTTATGCTCACATGGATATTATTAAAATGAAGTGATTTGCATTACTTATGACATTTGTTAATGACACTGAGGCTGTTTTGGACATGGCAAAGCATACACATGCATTTGATACTGAAACTGATGGGATTCTACAGTGTTTTTCTACTCAAATATTTTCATATCCATAAAGGCGATATTTCTTCATCTCTATAATTAAAAAGCAAAGCATAGGTTGACGGATAGAGTAGCCAAAAATTTTACTTCAGCATACTGTTATTTCAAGTAGACAGATAGTACTTAGTATTAAGTACTTAGTATTTAGGGAAATTAGTACTCAAGAGTCTGAATTTATAATTTGACGTAACTGGATTAAGAAAACCTTAAATATATATATATATATATATATATATATATATATATATATATATATATATATATATATATATATATATATATATATATATATATATATATATATATATATATATATATATATATATATATATATATATATTTAAAGCCATGAAAGTGGAGCATGTCAGTGGAGTAAAGCAGGTGGAGGACCTCGACATTAGTTATAATTTTGGATTGATTCATGCATGTTTGAGTAATCCCGTGTTGTCCTGCAAATGAGGCGCAAGTGCTAAGAGCATTCCTGTTTTTCACCAATGCCCCCTATCCCTGCCCACACCCCGGTACTTGGTTGTGATTATTTGAAAGAAATTTAACTCTGAGTGATACATGTTGGATTCTAAAATGTAACATAGCCACAAAACATGGGCATGAAAATCTGCTGCTTATTACAGTGAAATGTCATGATGAAGCTTGTCAGTTCTGCAGTTTTGAATATAAAGTAAATGGACCTGTTTTTATTACTTAGTGGTTTTAGATCAATATTATGATTTACAATGAACAAAATGTTAAAATATAATTTACTTACCTGGAAAAAAGCATAATGTCTCCTTTAAATAATGTACATACCGTAATACGGTATTTTCCAAGGATAGACCACACAAAAACAAACCTTAACCCTGAACAAAATACATGATGGAGCGGTGCAAGACACACTATTGTTTATCATTATTTTATTGTCCGCACTTAAGCCTTTCCTGAAGTAAGCGTACCGTTACACTGTACAATGTAGTACTCAAGTAGCAGTATTCTGTCAGAAAATTGCTCAGAGAAGTAAATGCTCAACTAAATGTACCTGAAAGCAAGTTCTACCTACCTCTGTATGCTGACAGAGATAACTGATGTACTCAAGCTTTGATGCAGTTTTATTTCCTCTAATTACAAGATTTTTTGAAAGTACTCGTACTGTTTTGATCGTTTCAACGGTAACACATTTCAGACACCTCCATGGCCAGCTCAAGGCAGTCACTTGCGTCCTTACAGGAGACGAGCAGGCCACAGTCCCAGTCCGTGTGGGAGCCCTCCTCGCTGCTGACCGGAGACTGCGCAGTCGGGGTCACCTGCTGGTAAGTTGGACAGCACTGATTTGCAACTTTCTTGCAGGACAAGGGCAGCTGCAGAATCATGTCATAAAACTGGCAGAAGAGGCAGTTGAGGACAATCCCGGCACAGTCAACTGAGGAAGAGAATGTTTTGAATGTCTGAAATAGCAACCTTGTGCACTTTTGCAATAAGCTTCTTAAATGGCTTGGGGTGAATAATGGCACATATTAAAAGCATATCTTAAGGCATAAATCTTGTGTGTGTAAGTATAGCAGGTGGTGTTCTTCACATTATATATGAGAACATTTAAAAGCATCCCCTCTTCCTCCATACATAATTTAGAAAATGCCTGGTGCCCTCACAGCAACACACGCCGGAACGAGGGAGACCTAATCAATTATAAGTTGTCTCTCCTAGATTTTGTGGTGTGTTGCGAGTACACTGAAGAATGTAGTCTCGAGCCAAATGCTGCTCCCATGGGTGCTATGAAGGTCAAGATCATCCAATGACACTGACTGACGCTTCTAAATATCATCCAGGAAAGCATCTATATACTATGTCTCCTATAGTTAAGCCGATTAAAACGTTTTAGAGTTGGTCAAAACAAAAACAATAAAGCTGATACAACCAAAGCTATTTCATCTTCTTAAATCCAAACCCTGAAGTCAACTAGTTACAAATTAATATGCTTTTCCATTTCAACCCATAACAATTTAGCATGATTAAATTAAGATAGTATTTAATAATAGAAGAGAGCCTCCACAGTAGTGTAATTACCATAGTTTATGTAGTTTGTGGGGCACTTTTTTTGCCTTTTTTTTGCTGTATATCAGTGTATGAATTATTAAACCATTTTCATAATTGATTATATGGTTGGTATTCACGCATTCTCAGAGCATGATGAGGCATAAAGCGCTCAATTTGTCAAAAGTTCTATTCTGTCTACGCTTCGTGTTATTAATGTTACGCATATAAATCATAGTTTGTGTCATCTACTGCGCTAAAGGAAAATGTTAATTGCATCAATATGAACGTATGGACTGACAGACTGTTTGGACTTGAAAGGTGGAGGTGAACTCACTTACTTCCTGTATTGCTGGACTGAGACGTCAGAGAGTCTGTGGAGCTGTTGGAGTCTAAAGATGGCAGTCTCCTCAGGTACATCCTCAGAGAAAACCGAGGGGAAGAGGACGTTTCACACCGTCTGGGCTGCTGGTTCTCTCTGGCACGGTCCTCGGTTCCTGAGTGAGCTTCAAGTTTCCATTCAGTGATGTCACGCAGGCTTTGGGTCCTCTCTGCTAAAGACAAGGACATGTTATCCATTATATATATGTCTGGACTGGATTTGCTGTAAATAATTGCCTATGGGACAGTAAACCAGGACGAGGAGGCCTATTTACTTTATCACACCTGCAGTGCTGTTCTTAAGAAGTAAAAAACAGTCCAATGAGAAGATGGCAGGCGGAAAAAAGTTAATTTGCAAAAACAGACAAGTGCCATTTTGAAAAAATGTTGAAGGCTTACAATTTACTCTTTTCCAAGCAGTGTTTTCAAATTTTGAATCTATTTTCGTGCAATCTGTGTCAAAGATTATATCAAAAAGAAAAAAGAAAAACATTTCAAAATGGAGATATCTGTTTTTGAAAATGAACTCTTCAAATACAAACCATAACCCTTCAACCAAACAAAAACGGCAAAGAAAACAATCGAGGAGCCAAAACAAAAGGTTTTGTCCAAATTCTTTACTTATATTCAATATAATTACTTCCAGAGTGGAATTTGAGGTCATGTTGCGGAACAATAGTCGTAGCAATAGTAGTAATAATAGGGATATTTGCGTTGGTTTCTTCACTTAACGTAAAAAAATAAATAAAATCATCATCACAAAATTGACTCATGTGAATGTTTTGTCATAAAGCTGCTGCAGCTTTTTCCAAACAAGCATGAAAAAAGCCATCAACATGCAAGCCCCAAAGTGAATAATTAACAGTCTAAAAACATACAAATGAAGTGCCTGAGATTCGTGTTTACAACAAGCTCCGAGTTGCCTGGTTTAGACTGTGCAGGAACACTCTGTTTTGTTAACATCAGATTTAAATAGATCCTAATGAATCATTGTGCTTCCTTCTGTTTACTATCTCATCACCTATTTACCACGCATTATTCCCAATCAAATTCTCTCTTTTATTTAATGATGAATGTCTGGTTATTTATTTACACACTTTTGAACACTAAATAAACGTATTGTATTACACACATAGTTGCATGCGACATACAAATGGACATTGCTTAAGGCTGTGTTTGCCAATTTAAAGATTTTATTACATGCTTTTCCACAATAGCCTTCCGAGTTCTCACCTTCAGCTAACCTGTGATTGAACAAAAGCAAAACAAGGCTGTCAAATGAACAACAAATGAGAGAGTCCCTGGCGATTGGTGGCAAGTGTCTGTGATACTGTGGGTTATCTGATGAATTAACCAACAAGTGCAGATGCTCCGTGCCCATGACCATTAGCTGATAGAGAAATGAGGCCTCCAGGCATGACATGCATTTTTTAGCTTTGGTTGCTGTGTTTTTGCCAAGCCTTCCCCACTCATTAGACACCAAAGGCCCTTCAGATCACAACCTAATTTTGTAAATGAAAAAGATGTTGTAGATACTATTATACATGTTATGTTATAGATGTATCAGCTAAGCTATAAGAGCATTTGTTGAGGCTTGAACATAAGATCCCTCAGTAAACTATTTATAATGCATTAATATGCATTTGTAGATGGCTATAATACCTTATAAATGTTAACAATCAACAAAACATATGTGTGTTGTTAAACTAAACCATGTATAAACTTTGTAAAAGCATTAACTATTTTCAATAGCCAAGTGATCAAAGGATTGTAAATATAAAATGTAAAGAATTTATAAACAAATACTGCTTCTTAACGCCTTATAAACAGATTACTAAGTAACCTTATTGTATGTATTTATTTATTTATTAACATACATGAAACCATTTATATATTGATTGTATTAATCAGTGGCGTGCGGTCGGTGCAATCAAGGCAAGCACTGACCAATAAAATCTAAAATTACCGTTTGTCACTAATATATTTAAATTGGTCCAAAATATATCCAAATAAGCCTGTTTTCCCCTCACTTCTTCTGCTGAAGCTTAGCTGGAAGTCACGGTGTCTTTTAGTGGCCTCTACAGGCCGCTGAGCAATACTGCGGGAAGCTTTCTTCTTCTCCGGCCCGTTTTCATTCTGTGGTTGTGTTCAGAGGGTCGTTCATGTTCCGCTCACTAACATCAGCTTTTAGAACCAGAACGGACAGCAGCTTGTTGTAGAGGTCTGTGCATGCACTCTGAGGACAACACAGCCTCAAACCATGCTGAATAAACCTGAGTGGGAATCTTGGATATTTGCAGGTTGTGCCTAACTGCACATGTGCAGAGGAGAGGTGAAGCAACCGCAGCGCTAAGTTTCAACAAGTGACTTGTTGAAACTCATTTAGAGACAGCTCTTTTGTTTGTAGCTAAGGCTCTGTTTAAGTCTCAATTGATTAGAAGTTAGTTAGAAATACAGGCAGTATTGAATTAACATAGAGTGATAATTTGTGTAATGAATTTGATAGGTGAAATGCGAATCACAATCAGAATCAGGTTTATTGCCATTGTCAATGAGCGTTAAGGTGCAACATGAAACACTGAGCAATAATAAAAACAACATATATGAAACATATATGAAATCAAAAAGGCATGCATCAGGAAACACTTACAATTTACTATAGTATAAGATAAAAATAGACCAACTATGTGCACAAGAATTTACAGTTAAATTTGCAGTTGTAGTGCAGAAAGTGACAGTGCAGGGAGTGAGTGATTAAATTGTGGTTAAAGTGGCAGGTGTTTAAGAAGTGTTCCTGAGTCCAACGGCAGAGGGGAAGAAACTGTTCTTGTGGCAGGAGGTTCTGGTCCAGATGGACCAGAACCTCCTGCCTGAGTGGAGTGGTTCAAATAGTCCATATCCAAGGGTCAGCTGTGATCCGACCTGCTCGTCCCAGAGCCCTGGAGAGTACAGTACCCAGAGATGGAGAGCCGATCACCTTCTCAGCAGAACGCACAATGCGCTGTAGTTTCCGTTTGTCCCTGGCTGTGGCTCCAGCGTACCACACGGTGATGGAGGAGGTGAGGATGGACTCAATGATGGCCGTGTAGAACTGCACCATCATCTGCCCTGGCAGCTTGGCTTTCCTCAGCTGCCGCAGGAAGTACATCCCAGCCTTCTTGATGGGGGAGCTGATGGAGGGCTCCCACTTGAGGTCCAGGGTGATGGTGGTGCCGAGGAAGTGGAAGGAGTCCACGGTGTTGATGGGGGAGTCTGTCATGGTGAGGGGGGGCTGGAGGGCTGTGACTTTCCTGAAGTCCACGATCATCTTCTGGGCGTTGAACTCCGGGTTGTTGCCGCTGCACCAGGACACCAGCCGGTCCACCTCCCTCCTGTAAACAGACTCATCCCCGTCCGAGATGAGCCCGATGAGGGTGGTCTCGTCCGCAGACTTGATCAGTTTTACGGAGTTGTGGCTGGAGGTGCAGCAGTTTGTGTACAGGGAGAAGAGCAGAGGAGAACGTACACAGCCCTGTGGAAACCCTGTGCTGATAGTCCGAGTGTCTGAGACATTCTTCCCCAGCCTATATACATTTGGCAGATTTTACAGGTATTGGAGTTTGACTCAGTATGTGGGAGACCAGGGTTTTTGCTTGCAAATGTTATCCACCAAATATTGACGAACACCTAAGTCTGCTTTCCCATTCATAAAAGTCACTGTACGCTTCTGGTATTAATATAAGATATGTAATACATCATTGATACACTATGGAGTTCAAGATGCTCAAAAGGAGTAGGAAGACGTTTTACAATCAAAACAGAAACAACAGAATGTTTGTATACACTAACAAACACACTACTGAGCTTTTGTATATTTTTTTACCAACCATCAGGACAAATGTTGATCCTTTTGATTTACACTAACATAATGAGACATCACAGTAACTGACAATATGCAATGCTTCAATATACTATTTTGTAGTGGTTATTTAAAAAAGATCATATTGTACATCCATTGTGGGCAGAAAAAGCTTTAGTTTCTAGTATGGTTTTAAACTCATGTTAAGTATTGTGTCAGTATGTCTGTTGTGTAGCAGGATAAACACAGGATAAACACAATAAACAACTCAGTGCATTTGTTTTTGCCAAATCTCACCTCCTGTTTGTCGCGTTGGGCTCTCCTCGGGGGCTGTCCTTCTTCCTATGTTTTTCAAATCCACTTTTGTAGTGATTTCATCTGCCATCTGCTCCATTGCATCACCGATAAAAATGCCCCTGCGTTGACGAGCGTGATTACCCCCAAAAACATGGGGCCAGTGGGAGACCAAGTTGAACACGGTGTTACTTGCTTTGGGGTCTCGATGCGTTCTTTACTCCGTAGCGTTTGCAGACATCTTCCTCTCCTTGTGTTTGTGAGTGCATCAGGAAGCATTTTGTTTACATGGAAAAAAGAGGCAAAGTGCGGAAGGTAAATTACACTTTACATTAAAATATCCATTTCCTCCTGCAGTGCTGTGAGCCACTCTGATGAATGACGCTGCTAAAAACGCTTGAGGTACACTTTTATAGGCACTTGGAATCAGCACATTTTATCAGCGGAGGTGATGAGGTGATGACTGAGTGAGAGAACATGTCATCCGTAATGTTTGCTTGTTTGAGATTATGAGAACATGAGACCTCGTAATCAGCACAATTTGTTTCACACTTATTTTAGTATCGTCCTATTTTGCGTGGAACATTATTTTACATATTTTGGAAGTTTGGGTGATGCTCCCTTCTCAGTAAGAAGATCCTCCATTCCCTACAGACTGTCTGGGCAGAGTGACGTCCTCCCTGTGTATGCAAACTCCCCTACATTTAAATATGTGTAAAATGGGGGTCACAACTCCACTGCCGAAGGGATCTCAGACACTTTCTTAGTTCTTTTTTAACACTTGAACACAGTTTTTGATATACATAAATAACAAGTAATAATGTTATGATATAAATACATATAATTTAGTAATATTATATTATATCTTCCTTGGTTTGTTCTATCACTATCAAATACACATCCACACTAGCAGTTGTTTGCACACAGCAGACTTTTCTTTTCCCTTCTTGACTGTGATAGTGTTAAACATATGCACTAGGAGCTGTGTGCTAGTTTGTTTGTTGGGGTGAAACATGGCATGAAACAGTGCTCTGCATTCAAATTTCTCCCAACACAAGCCAACCAATTTAGTCTAATTAGGCTCAACACTAGAGTTGCATTTTAATAGCTGCCCCGCTGTGTTTGCATATGTTTAGAGAACAAGAGCTATGCTAATTGAAAAATTAAGATGTGAAAGTATTTTCCTACTGCGCTCACACTATGGTGCACAATGTGTAAATAGAACTCCTGAGGAGAACTTAGACAGGGAGCTTCACTCTTCTGGCCATGATACAGGTGCAGCAACATGAATAAAGTACGAAAGAGGGTTACATAGATCTAAAAACATATTAAAACTGTCTGATTGTCCAGTTTAAAGTGACATACTTCATATATTTCAACATAAATACTATTTTATACTTTCAAATAAATAAAGACAGAGGTTATCACTTGACAAAGGCCCATTTTTGCTTGACTGGTGCCAGATGCTTCATTGGTATGAATGCAGACTTTGTTAGTTGATACATCTCTTTCCCCTTCCCTCCGTCAGCTCCTGTGAGAGTGATGTTGTGTGACAGGCAAAGATCGAGTTCATGTACAAATTACAGAGCATCTAAGTGACAGCAGTCGACCTCGATCACAGTGCTTACACTCCGCTCTGTTATTTAATGTGTAAACAGGTCGTCTATAAGCACACATGCCTCCCATTCATCTCCTCACTGTGGGGCTGCTGAGGCCGCTGCAGCTGTGATGTATCGAACTGCCACAACTCTTCATCTTCATCTTCATCTTCTAGAGCCTGACTCTTGCATTGCATTTTCATTTTTTTCTCTACTACATGACAACCTTTGTCAGCATAATTGAAATATTGTTAATATTTTGACATTTAATATTTTGACATTACATTATTGTAAAATGATTTTTCGTCATGCACTTCAAACATGCTGCACAGAATTTGAGAAAAGAAAGAAATACAAAACAGAGAGTTTATTGACGCCAGCTCATAATGTCTTTAACTGTTCTTTGTCTTTTAAGAGACTGAGGAGCATAAAAAGAATTCTGACCTATTTGCAAATGAATTGAAAACATATTCTGTTTCTCTCTTCTCTTTTTAGTAAGCACAACTTCACATTGACTTATCGCATGCGCTTGTTCCCGTGGGCGGCGTCTTCCTTTGGCTTGTTCCTCTTTTCCCTAAATGTGTGAGTTTGCTTATGGTGCACACGCCCCTTTGGCCCTTAATGACTCCCGCTGAGGATACGTGTCAGCTGGCTCCATGGTGACAGCTCAGTCCCCTGTCACCTTGAGACCAGCTCAGACACGGGGGCGGCCACACTTGATGTCAGATTCACTTTTTAACTAGTGTTCAACCTTGGTGCTTCGGGCCTAATTGTTCAGGCAGATGTCGGTGTCCTCTGGTAGACTAACACTGAAAATTCAACATGCCACGGGTTACACCAGCATCCACCGCCTTTGCTTGGGTCCAATGTTGGGTTGGTTATGTTTTCGTGCCAAACTAGTATTTACTCAGGCATAATTAATGAGAAGCACAGCATCCTGGGCAACAGTACAGCAGTGAAACACCCAAGGGCCATGTGTCTGCAAATCAGATGTTTCTTTGTTTAATTTGCGCTAATGAAAGCTAATGACTGGTATATCCAACATATTAGGATACGTTAGAGATATTTAATGATGGAATCACTGCTGTAAGATTAATACTGAGTAACTCAACACAGTCCCGGTTGTATACTTGTATTGTTCTGTGGTGCTACACAATCATCTCTAATCTTGATATTTGAGTTTTTGATATTTCTGACGTTAACATTGATGTAAATTAATATAAATTATAGAAAGAATTCTAGAAGTAAAGACACAATCTGAACCAACAATTAAGGCCTGACATAGTCCTTGATATTTGAAAATGTACAAAATGGGGACATTTATTTATTATTTATTAACCATTATTTAACCAGGTAAGAACTCAATGAGATTGAGACCTCTTTTAAAAGGGATTTATGTCAGACATTATGTGCTGTAGCTTTATTAAATGTCTTTTGTTTCCTTTATTTATCTCTATGTTGTGTTCTGTGTTTTTTGTTTAGTTTCTACATTTAGAAATTCTGTAAATTTTCACATCAAGTTATTTTGTATAGAACTTGAAGTTTGGGAATGAGAATGCGCAAATAAACCAGTCTGTGGCACAGTGGTAGAGCTGCTGCACATATGTATGTATGTATGCCTGCTTCAGCGATATAACTTGTAATCTTTTTTCTGACAGTTTGTCAAAGTTCTTCATATTTGTTCTGCTCCACTTCCACTGCTGTACCTCAGTGATGAAGCTATACCTTATTTTCTCTTGAGAGTGTTTCAATTCAACTTATTAAAAACACAATCATTCACTTGCCTGTCCTTTTAATTGGAGATGCCTAATAATCTAGCAGTTTTTTTTTTACTTGTTTAAGGACGTCTGCCTTTACCTTATGACACAGAGACGTCTGCTGCTTGTCACCAGGGGAAGAAATCCGACGTTCCAAATTAAGACTGCAGATAAATGACCTTACAAAGCAAAGGAAATCAAAGAAGTATGGGAACGGGGTAAATTGGATTCTTAGGCTCCTAACAGTATATGACTTAACCCAACTGGGGATAGTGCGCAGTGGAGGAAGCGAGTGTTTCCTAAGGCAACAGCCCCACCTGGGACCTCTGATGATCCATGGGGTGTACGTCAAAAGCCTTCAAGTTATTCAACCCACAAAAAAGCTAAATAGATTTTTTTTTTTCTATTAACATTTGGGCACCATTGCTCTGATTTCTAAATGCATGTGCTGGTTTCAGGCCATCATTCCATTTGCCTTTGTCAATATCTGTATTTAATTTGCATTCCTGAGAGCGTTGGTGAGCGTTAGTGATTGTGTGTCAGCCAGCATCAACAAGGATTAAACTATGGAATAGCTCAAACATTATTCTATATCAAAACATTTCATCAAAAGCATTTTTACCATTGTAAATATCATATTTTTAATGTGACATAATATGATATTTTATTAGGTATAGACAGACAGAATTACTCAAAATCACCAAATCAGAATTTTGAACACATAACAAATGTATTTTTGTTGTCATTTTTGCCTTGATTTCTAACTTACTGTAATGGAAATAATGTTGGATCACATGGCACAAGAACTGTATTTGTCTTTTAGATCAGTTATAACAACTTGGCTAAACTTTCTTTTTAAAAAGAAATGGACACTGGACATTATGTATTCAGATACCGTCACGATAACTGCACCTTCATTTGCCTCAACAAAGCATGAATAAATACTTTAATTGTTATGTAAATATAGTTTATCAAGCATGATTCAGGCTTAGTAACTACTTAATTAAGGTTAGGTTAAGGGTTAGGAACTATTAGTTAAGTAATCACTATGATTAAGTCTTTGTTTGTTTGCTTTACTAAGGCATGAATAAGTGAAGTGTTATCAATGAGTTTATGGGTTTTTTCTTGAATCACATTAATGTTATGGTTTGGAAATATTTTGGTTCTCTGTCTCCCTTGGGTTCTTGTCACTTTCTGTTTAAAAAGGCTACCTGGAGCTCTTTCACTGTATAGTGCCAAATACATTCACATTTTGAATAGAGGACAGGGTGAAATGGGGAAGGAGAGAGAGGGGAGGACATGCAGTAAATTGTCAGAGTCAGGATTTGAACTCTCGACACTGCGGCTGGCTGCACTTGGAGCCTGGCATACATGTGCTGTGCCTTAACCACTCCACCACCGGGCTTTCTATTGATGCATTTTGGAGTGTTCCATCTCCTCCAACGCACCTGTCTAAAGATTGTTGTGCAATGTTCTCATTCATACATTTAAAATATTTAAAATTGTGCCGTAAACTAGTGAATGTAGGTAAAGTATTAGCACGAAAATGTATTTTAATTTAGTAAACTTTTCAGTATCTTTTACCAATACCTGTGGTCAGTGCTTGACAATTCCCCTTGTTTCTTTAACCTCCCATACTCTACTATGTATATAGATGACGTCCTGTAGCAATAGGGCCATTTATGAAGTAATATTTGTAATAGCATGACAGCGGTATTTGCAGAGACACAGAGGCGTCATGAGAAATCCTTGTTATTATGGCCCAATTTACTCCTTCATATAATCAATGCTGGCCCTGCCTTGAGCCCTACTAAACGCTCCAATCGATCACTGACTCTTCTCACCAATAAGCAGTTTCAAATGACTAATCGCGTGGCCCCTTGGAACGGCCCGGGCCTTTTTGCTATTAGTGTAATGACGATATGACATCAGACAGTTTTCAGCACGGCATTGTCTTGTTGTTATTGGCCAAGACGGATTATGATTGGCTTTTGGTCATTGCACTTTATGAGATGCACCTTAAGTAGCCGCTCCATGCTGTGTCAGGGTGGTAATAAGAACAGTGATTCATATATAGGCGTGATGATGATGGTGACTTCCAACCGGAGTTTTCCGTTGTCCTTGATGTGGGCAATCTGATGGTGGCTTTGTAGATCAGGTGGTTAGCTGTTCATTGATATGCAATTAAATATTTGCATACAGTCATTTTATCACGCTCATTACTATCATTACAATTGATACATCTTGTGACAGGGGTGAAAACGTTCCTTCAGGTTGGATATCTCTAAAATGTTTCGACTATAGATAACTCCACAACAGCTGTTAATTTTCCCTGATGATACAGCTGAGGCTCATATCTTTCTGTTTTTGATGGCACGGCAGAATGTGGAATTAATGGAAGCAGTAATAGTCGTGTTTTATCTATCTACATTGTCCTGAATGTGCACCTGTGTGTAGCCAACCATTCACTCGCATTAGCAGAACATCTAAGCATGCTTTTAAGTCGGCTCCATAGCCTGATGTAATTTATATTTTTAGCTTTAGTCCTCGTTTCTGTTGGCGCCCCATGAAGTCTTCCCCATCTACGACTTAGTTCCTGGGCCAAATATTGACTTTGCGATCTGATTATTAAGCAATTTCCACCCAACTTCAAATTACTATCTGAACAATTATTTTAAAGACCCAGTAGACCCCTGAGGTTCTAGAAACTGATTATGCAAAAAAGATAATTGCTATGAAGATTTTAAAAAAGAATGAAATTGCTTTGACAAACCTATAAGTTGTTAACTAAAAGTGCAAAAAGAATACATTTGCTGACAAGGCCAAGAATGAGAAGAAGAAATGGGGAGGGAGACAAGCTCGTCCCATGTGCACAGGTGGGCGGGAGGTAACTCACTCTTTATTATCACAGCTAATAGTGTTCTAGATCTGTCCTCAATTAAATCAGATGAGATGAACTATTAATGATATTTATTGAGGTGGTTATATAGAGCAGTATTCAGCAGTTCAGAGTAAAATGAGCGGGAATGTGGAGCTTTAGACCAGCAGAATGCCGGTTATTGAAGAAAAAAGTCATGAGAATTCAAACGCTTCCATACAATAAGAGCCACGTGCTTTGACAATACTCTACTGAGACGTTTTGGGCTGGAATCAAATCCTGTCTCCCCAATTTCAAACGAAACAAACTTCCGAGGTAAAAGAAGTCACACATTTTGTTCTGAATGTTACGAGAATTTTCAGAGGCAATTTGAGAGACACGTGCAACAAATTAGCGGCTGTGGTTGGACCGGCCCAAGTTAAGAGAGTTTTCTGACGCTCTTCGGTCTGATTTTAGAACCTTCTCCTGCATTTATAAGTCACAAAATGTGGGAGGGACTGGCTGGTCAGGCAAACAAAAATGCACTCATGATGTATAAAAAACTATGTGAGTTACCAAGAGTTACACAGACCTGACAATGACAACTGTCGACTAATGGTTACAAAAATGTAGCAATCCAGTTGTCCTCTGAGGTCAGGAGAGAAGTTTCTCAGAGTTTCTGTGTTCCATTGGTCATGTCGGAAACAGTATATTACAGTAACGACTCAATCAAGAAGAAAAAAAACAGGGAAACTGCTCAAATCAGTTAATTTATTTAATGTATTGTATTGACTGATTTATTTATTTATTCATTTGAATTAAATATATTGCACAGACCAAAGATAGCTACAAGGGCAGAGGCAAAGTGCCAGCAGGTTAACAGTGTGCAGTTAATCCATAAAATGGCCCATTTTATATTTAATTGTATAAAATACAGTTAAAAAAACAACAAACACCAACATCGAATCACCAGCAGAGGGAGCACCTCATCAGCAATCCAACTACAAATTCAAATATTTACAATTTACATAATTCTTTCAGACACTAATGAATACACACCTGATGATTTAAGCCACTTCTTAAGGTTGAATTTAAAATGTCCCAGAGTGTTACGCTCCCTAACAGCTGAAGGGAAGAAGTTCCAAGCTCCGGCTTCTTTGACAGAGCAGCAGTTCTGTCCAAATGTGGTGGATCTAAAGTTCACAGCCGCAGTGTGGAGGAGGCTGTAGTTGTCCTCCCTCATCACATGATCTCACAAAAACCTTTAAAGGTGGGGGCACCAGGTAGTGAAAAATCTTATACATCAGACTAATATTTGGTAACAGGATGACATTTTCAAATGTTAAAATTGTATATTTCTTGACAATAATACAATAATGATGTGACATGGGTTTCTTACCTAATATCGTGCGTGCTTGTTTATACAAGCTTTGAAGAGTTTGGACGTGGACCTATATTACTGTGTTACATTTCCAGTTTATAAAACAATGTTTAAAAGTGAATTTTTGCTTTTGTTTTCATTAGCTCTGTGTAGACATTACCAATATTAGCATAACAGCACATAACAGCATGTTTATAACGGCAGAAGTTAGACTACACATTTCACTAAAACGTATAATTTTCATGACAAAAATCTGAACAAATTCACTACATGAGACACATGACTGAAGAGGAGCATGATGAAGACCTAGTCTTATAATACATGCCCCTTCACCAAGAGAAAAATAAACAATTGGTCGTCAAGTTCTACCTGCCACATCTCATGGTATACAACTTGCAAACATGATATTTCAGTGCTGGCATACATGTCCATTAAGTTTATATAATTCAATTCTTATTTTCATATTTGTCCTCAATTTGACAATTTTGGTGCCATTTGCTCTAAAAACTGCCACTTGCCTGATGTAAAACTATATTTATCACATGGACTAGCTCCCCAAATGTAACCAAAAGTAATAATGAGATAAACAGAGAGCTTGTCCCATGCTTTGTCTGTATAATTACATATCACATAAATTACTCCCCTTCAGAATTGTCTTGTGAATGTGTGCAGTCGTTCTCAGGTTGAAGTGTTGTTCTATCCTCTCTCCTCTTACAACCCCAATTTTATATTTTAAGCTATTATATGAATCCTTCATTGGGGCAAATGTTTTCTTTTCCCCTTGTGGGTTAAAAATGACACCCCCTTCTATGTACTTTTGCGCGGTGGGTTGAGTTGTATAATTTTCTCATAAGCTTGCAGCCTTTAAGTATGGAACTGGACGAATTATATCCCTACGAATGACTTCCATAATAGTGATATCACTTCCTAGAACAAAAGGAGGTGGGGATGAGCCGGGGGTGTTATAGCTCGATTGGCCATTTCCACAGCTTCTACTGGGGTCATGCACTGCGGCGCTGTGCCTCAGAGTGCAAGAATGACACCGCGGCCAAGACATATGGAGCACTCTACGGCCAATCCTCGTTAAACCTGAAACCAGCGCAAAAATAATAGTTATTAAATTAATTGCAGTCTCGTAAAATATGTGTCAAAAAATTATATGCTGTTCGATTAACACATAACATGAGTGTCAGATCCGTAATAAAACGTCTGATCAATAAAACAATAACCATGTTGTTAAAAGCAGTCATCGAGAGGTGTTGCTGGCAGCGGGCTCTAGAGGTGAGCAACCCTTTTAATATAAACGGATTTCATCTTTCCACTGTGTCACCTAAATCACCTCAATGTTTGTGTATACAATTAAAATAAGGTAATAAATTGCTGCGGTGGATGGATAAGGAACGCTCCCTTCGACCCCATACATCAGCGGGTGTCTGTGGCCCAGAAAATGCATGTCTAACAATCTGTTGATTACACTGTGTGCTGGGAGCCACGGCGGGGTGACGCTAGCGCAGGATACATTATTTTAACATATTGTTATGTTTAAATCGATAAGTTTTAAACGAGCGCTAACGACTGCCATTAATTACACTTTCAGAATCTTTTATTAGAAAAAGTTACCAGTGGTGATTTAATGAATGGTTTATTATTTCATTTGCTTGGCCCCCGACCATTGTGCTCAAATGGCTGGTCTTTTATCTTGAATGAGGCAAGGCGTAGAGTTTATTTGCAGTGCTTGCACGATGATAACACGCCACTTGAAGGGCATATTTGTTTTACACGCTCAGAGGAGGATGAACGACTTGTGAGCCATGCGGAAATCATCTCCATCCTCGCGCTTTTCTATTTAGCCCCCAAGATATTATTATTTTTATCAGCATGTTTATATGAAGTCATTTGAGTGGGGACGTCAATTTGGAAATGAAATTGTCTGTGTAAGGGAGTCATTCAGATTGGAAATGAATGTTTCTGCAATTAAAACTTGGGACTTACAGTATTTGGTGACAATTATGATAATGGCTCTTGCTGGAGGTGTGTATTTCACAAGTGGAAGGTTTTGAAATAGAGGGGGGTTGGCAATAGTTCAGTGTTAAAGAGGTAGCTAGCCGTAATGTCAGTTTAGAGCAGTCAGTAGATAGTGTGCTATTGCAAAGAGGTCAAAACACATGACAAGGTTGTGCTATGGGTTAAATCCTAAAACCACACTTTATTCCTGTTAACATATATTTGGGGGATTGGGCTTCCAAACAAAATCATCTGAACACAGCTTTTCCCTTCCCAAATATATTAATCGCTGAACGGCGTTGTGTCGGGCCTGTTTTGATTTTAATTCTTTAAAACTATATCACAGGTGTGAGAAAACGTGTATACCCCCTCGTCCTGATTGATGACTCATGTGCATCAATAACTAACCTTATCATAGCCAAATATGCCAAAGTTTACAAAACAACACATTGACACATTACCCCGTCCTATTTAAATCGTTTGCTACTTCCACTGATGTCTTTTGTTTTTCTGATTTGGTGTCACACAGATAAACTTACTGTTGTGAACCCGCTGAAGGGTGCCCCGTGCTGTGGCGCGGCACGTGCATGTGAGTGTGTCCTACATTGTGCAGTGGTAATAGAGTGGTTTATCAGCTCATGTTGGGAGTAGCTATAGGCTAAGTATGGTCGCGAGTCACAATTACCCACAGACACAACATGCTGTTTGTCTGCTCATGATTAATGCGCCGGATCAATGTGGGGCGCTTTTTTTCTCCACGCTACTTGGTGATGGAGGATTCCTTAGAGATTTTTTTCTTTATGCCCCTTTTTCCTTCCTCTCTCTGCTATCAGCCAAATTGGATGATCTGTGGGGGAATTGTGTCGTTCTCTGGGGTTTTTCACAGCAGTTTGTAGATTTTGCCTTCAGCTTTAAAATTCACTCCAACTGTAGAAGCCTTTTATTCTGGGACTGCATTTTTTCATGTGGAATATTAAGCAATGGTCCAGAATGGGGGGAAGGGGAAGGCTTTTTTAATCAGGCGTGGTGGTTAGCTCTCCTCACAGAAAGAAGGTCCAGCGTTAAATTCCCTGTTCGAATGTTCTGTCCGAGTAGATTTGGTTTCCATTATCAGTAAACACATGCACATGGTCTGCTATGTACCATAACACACATTTTAATTAAAACATGAAATCCTAATAACTAGGATATGATAATATAATAATACTTTTTAGGCAGAGCTCAGCAATTCACAGGTTTGTGGCGCTGTGAGATGTGGCTAAAGCTAGAGTAAACAAGAAACGACTTTAGGTTCATTATCAGCTTTTTCTGCATTTATTTCACTTCTCTGCACATCTACGCTGTATTTTAATGTCTCTTTTGCATTGGGTTTGGATATTGTTGGATGCATTATACACTGGAAATATAATATTTTTTTATCTTAACATGAGTACTGTGCATCGATAAACACAAACAAAACACAACAGAAAAAATGCAGTATAATTTCTCAATGTACAATAGCTACATGGTAAGTTGGGTGCAGTGTGGTTAGGTTAGGCCATTGGTTGCAGCCAGACCCTTCTCTATTAACAGGAAACAGCTAGTGCTAACGTATGCTGTCTTTTTTATTAAATCTGTCAGTTACTGTCACTGGAAATGCAGCATTTTACCACAAGATCAAGTCAGACATGATAATGATAAAGTCTGCGATCTCTTTTATTCATTGTGCTAAAATGTTTTTATAATTCCTCTTCACAAATCTAACTTGTAAATTGGTCAGGTGGCATCACCTGCTTGTCTCTATGGCTATAGATAAATACAATGCCATACTTTGGAACATTATAGGCAGAGCATTAACCCATGCATGGCGGTAGCGGACTCTCCATCAAAAAAGCTATGTGCACTACCTAACTTTTCTGATGGAAAGTCTTTTAAACATCAGCTTAGCAGTTATTTGTCTGGTTAAATAAAGGTTAAAATGATCAATAACTAGACAAATATAGTGTAGCTGTAGCATCGGAATGTTAAGATGCGCCGTAAGATCTTGAAAGACTATGGTCTCTTCACACTCCAAACTGAAACATCCAGTTCTCTCATGTTTCTCTTAAAATACCCAGAGACCAACACCTTTCATTTTGCACATTAACCGCCATTCTGAGAGCCATTGTGAACGCAGATGGTCTGCTCACTGCATTCAGAGCTCTCCATTAAAATGACTGGTGTGCTCTCATGTCCCATTTCAATGGTGCTCAAACAAAAGCCAATCACTCAACGTGTTCGACTCATCCACCAAATGGCTGATCTGTTTTAAGTGCACAGGCCAGCTTCACATGCCAGAGGTGATTTTATTTTATTTATTTATTTTAGATTTTATGTGTCAACCTTCAGAAACAACCCTTTCTTGAACCAAGCAAACTCGCAACAAATTACTTTTCTTTTTTCTTTTTCTTTTTTCTCAAATGGATGTTTTATTTATTATTATTTATTTTATTGCTAGGCCTTGGAGTCAAACAAAAATAATTACATAGCAACTCATGGTCACTCCATGAGCCGAATCTCATTGTCCAATTAAAGGCATTATCAGTGGATACTCTTCTCATTAAAGAGTTAGGGAAGACGGAGAATAATTAAAAAGATTTGTAGCACGGCCATTACACTGCTCACCAGACACTTTCCCCACGGATTAGTGAGAGCATGTGGGATTGAAGGAAAAAGAGCAACCTGACCAGTACCTGGCCAAAGATAGCAAAATAACGTGATGTGTGGAGTCGGATAGGTTTGATGCATATTCACCACGCCATTTCTGATCTTGTGGTCAGTATTTTGGACATACTACATAAGCTTCTAAAACAAATATTTGTGAACAATTCATCAGGCAATTCCCCCTACCTGCTTGGATGACCCTCTGTCCTGGATGAGCCACCCTCTAACCCTCCGTCTTGAGTGGACTTTGGCTCTACACACTGAAACTCTGTCTGTAAATGAATGTGCGTGGGCCCTGGTCTCTACAGTCTCTCCTTCACTGTGTTCTCCTCGACAGTTCTCTTTTTCCCTTCAGTTTTTGGTATTGTTTTGTTTTTTCTCGAGTTTTCTTTGTAAAGAAGGAGGGTCTAAACTTTAAAGAAAGTTATCCAATGAAAGAATGTTTTTGTGAATGCTGATCTCAATCCCTGATGACAATGTTTCACTGTTTGATATTCCGTTTTCAAGAGGGCCGATTTTCCCTGAAACTTCTGACTAAAATGAGCTCCAACTCCAACTGAAGCTGTTCCGGAACCGTTTGGAAGACAAACGAGTGGATGGAATCTGTGTGATGATGAGGTTTTGTAAATTTGGCCTCAGATGTCTAATTTACTGTAAATATAAATTGAAACAAGCTCTACACAGAGGAAAAGAGATTGAGATTTTAAATCCCACCTAGATTTTCTTTGTTGAATACAAAGAGGAGTATAGTCTTGACAACTCCTTTTCAAAAGCTGAAGTTAATTTCACAAAAATCAAATCCAAGGAATCAAATAAAAGGCCTGTCTTTTTGTGTTTAACATGGCTAGCAGCTTGATTGTTCCTTCACATGGCGGACAAAAAGGAATACAATAAGAAAAAGTCAAAGGGCCCTCCGCCTCTTAGATCAACCATTTTGTGAGGCCCTGCGAGGCGACTGCCTTTGTAATTTTGGACTATTCAAATTCAAATATAAATACAAATTTGATCAAATGTATATTCGTTCGCGAAATTAGATTAAACTTCAGGCCATCTTGCATACGCAGCAGGACTAGCCAGGGTACTAACGTATTTTCAGAGATGTGTGAAAGTGTGTGTGGTGCCACGTAGTGAAATGTAAGCACTTCCATGTTTGGCTGGTTCTTGGTGAATTCTGGCTGCCATCAGCAAATTTCAATAAATAACGGTGAGATCATTTGTTGCATCTTCAGCCACTGGGGCCAGGGCAGCTCAAAATGTTTTTAGCTCATTCTCAGTGAGTGGATCACACATTTGGGTTGACTCTGAAGGACTCGATTCGGCATAAACAAACCTCAAGAGCCTCTCATCAGCCGTGCTTATTTCTCACCCAGCAGTCCCAAATACATGTGATTAAGTTGTTTAATAGTTTTGAAACTTTTATTTTTGTATCTATTTGTCGTATATATTTGTTGTATTTTTTCAGACAGAAGAGAATCACACGTGTTTTTAACATCGAGAAAAGTGAATGAGAAGATCTAATAAACATGTATCACCAATATTATTGTGGATATGAAAACAATAAACAATGTGACAAGTTGTTTCATATCACAATGGGACAGTTAGGGAATAAAACCGAGCGATTATTCCCTGCCAACTTGCATTTTTCCACATTTTGCACTGTGCATCAGTCGAAACTGCCTGTGGTCGACCTCGACTTAGAGCTTCTTCACAGCCACAACATAAACACACTGCAGGATGGGACCAGTGCGCTCGCCCTATATTTAGTTTTCCATAATGGGTTAAGCTGGTGTTGAGTGAGTTATTTTGTGTCTTGTCATGTTCATGTTTAGAGTGTAGAAAATGGAAGGTCCAGCTCCACGCAGAGGGTGAAACTGAGTTTGTTCTGCCAGCTAGATCAACATTAAAGCCTGGATAAAGAGAGGGCATCCAACATAAATCAACATACTCATAATGTGGTGGTAGTTATGTAGTTAATGGGTATTTATTGTATTTACTGACCATAATAAACTAAACCTGAAGTAGAAAACTACGACTTTAGGTCCTGCTATAATTATTATGCTTCAAATGACTTTTTTGAGTCAAATATTCTTTTGTTCAATTGTTTTTTCTTTCTTTCTCTCTCTCTTTTTTTTTTCTTTGTTCAAACTTTTTAAACCATACACATAATGTAATCCGTCTGTAATGTAATATATCTTTTTGTAAGTGTGCCGAGTATCACATTGCATTTCCAAACCTCACCTAAGTATATTTGGAAGCGTGTCTGGAGGTCGCCCTGTCTCGAGCTCCCTAACTTTTGCGAGAACGGAATTGCGTCTCAAAGTTGATCCGCTCAGGCCAAGGATTTTGCCTAACCTCTTCTGAGAACCGGACCGCGGGGTGAATTCATAAAAGACTAGTCTGTTGGACAATTTGTCTTTTGACAGGAGGGAACATTGGGAGCCTCCAGAGGGTAGTGAGCGGTGAGTGGCACAGCCTGCCTGGGGCGCTACCTGCAGGCCACTCTTCCCCTGATTTGTCCTGGATGAGACGAGGCTGCCATCTGGCCCGGCCGGGGAATAGGCTGCTGTGTGGAGCAGATGTTGGGTGTGAGCTGCTCCGACTCGGCTCTGGAGGAAGAGGTGTCCATCAGAGGTGGCACACAGGCTTCAGGGAGCAGCACTCTCTGACCTTGACGCTGGGCACAGTCCGCACTCCACTCTGGTTATAGTTATCCACTGAAGAGACATGCCCTCTTCTATCACTGGAACACAAAGCAAGTAAAGTAGGTTCTACAAAACTGTCCGTACTGTCAATAAACGTCCTGCTTCTTGATACTAAATTAGCCTCACCAACTGCACGTTTATTACCAGATCATTTGGTAACTTTACTAACCTTAACACAGAATGGTTCATGTTCTGATGTCCTAGAGCCGAATGGGCCTCTTTGGGAGATTCACTGTTTTGGGGGGAAAATATCCAAAACATGTTGAATCTTCTCTTTGTTAGTTTGGAAATGTCTCCACAAACTGGTCACATAACTCTTACGTCTTAAAGTCCAAACGACTTGACAACCATCACGCCTTTGGAGTTGAATAATGCCACCATTTTCCGAGGCTATTGTGAAAAAAGAGTTCTCCTTTTGTTTATTTCTGCTGACTTAGAAGACAGTGAACTTTGTGTCATTTTTTTGTTTTGTGTGGACAGGCCCAGTAATTACAGAGATAAATACCATAAACCAGCTCAACAAATCTACCAAATCTAACAGTTAAATAAACCATAGGAATTTTATAATGTTGTGAATGTACGTGAATTAAACGTATAACAAAGTGAATCTTACCTTTATAAACTGTTAATTGTAAGCAGTTGTAGTTTGTTTTAAAAATGACAACAATGTTCTTTCTTAGTGGGAGGGATTAAACCCAACAAAACATGACTTATTTTCAGGTGTTTTTAACGCTAATTTAGCTACAAAAAGTCTAATACCACTTGCAGTAGTCAGCTATACTCAAATTAAGATAAAATAGTTTTCATTTTTGCAGCGGGACATTGGAATCAGCGGGCTTTCGCACCACTGCTGGAGGGACAGAGGCCAGTGCAAAACGCAAGGACAGGAGTATTTGTATCCTCTGCCTCCATCATCTGGATGTCTGCAATCAATAAGCGTTAAATCTGTCAATTAAATGGCAGCAAGTTAGCAGCCTGCAGGTACGGCCATCCCCAAGCACTTTGCCTTGAAAATACAGGCCATAGGAAATTTATCTTTGGGAAAATGTCATAGCAGAAATCCAAGGGAGAGATAGAGAGGACAGAGCACATGTCTGAAGAAGAGATATGAAAAGAGCGAGCCAGTGCCCATGGTACAAGTGATCTACAAATACTGGGCCTTATTAATCAGAGGGGAGGAAAACGCTGTGTTGATAGTGGATAATTTAGCTATTTGACAGAAATGATTTGGTTTTAAGACCATGTTACAGCTTTGATGTACGCACTCTACTGGGGATGTCTACTGGGGATCTATACTAAAACTAGTTTTGAAACTAGATACTCATTTGAAGTAGCAGTATTAAAAAAAATGACATAAACAGGACAAAATTGTACTTTTCCTGAATGATTTTTAAAATTATTTTGAACTTTATCAGAACTAGTATAAGATCACGAGGAAACATGAAGAAAGAACTATTATTAAAATTACACTCTTTTTTTTTTTTTTTTTAAAGAGCATTTCTTTAAGCATTAATATTATTGTAGTACTGATGTTCTTATTTTAGAATCAAAAATCAAGTATCAAAGCTTTTCAGTGACAACGCAACACTGAACCATAGTTCTGGAAGAAGTCGTCACTTGACAATTTTTAAGGCAAAGTACTAAATGCCATGTTTAAAAATATGATCAATACGACCTGAGAACAGAGAATTCATTGTTTAATTACATTCAATCAATATTATTGTCTTCTTTCTTCTTCTGCAACACGACACACAACGCTCTTTGGCACATACCGGTAATCCCTTTTTGGTTGAGAAAAATGATTGGAGCGATATAGGATTCTCGTAGGACACAGAAAGTTCCATACATTTCCTCTTTTGAGCTAAAGTATACATTAAAGTTATATAATGTACAGTATGTAACAAACAAGTGTCTTCATTGAAGAATCCAACCGTTTTATCGTGTTGCAGTCCGATCTCTCTCTGCTGCCTAAAGACAAAAGCCTGACATAACATAACGGCGGGGGCGCGTTGGCAACCTGCTTTGTAATTTGGGATGTCAATATTTAAATTGTTGAGGGGAGCGTTACGGCCGGTGCTGTCCAGCCCTTCACCTATAAAAACTAACATCTGCTGGAGCATACATTAAGTTTAAATATATCTGTACAGAGATCAGCCGCTCAAATATACAGTCGAGCAGATGTCCGTTTCCCCAAAGTGCCAGATGGAACAATGAAAGCGAGATTGGAAATTTACAAAGTGCCACGAAAGGTCAGATCAATTAAGAAACTACGGTGGCTGCCATGTGACAATTAAGACCACTTTGGAGCACTAGTGTGGGGAAGGAGGGAAACTTTGAAGGGGCACTGGAAACACACGCACTGGCTTGGATGGAAGAGACCGAGGTGCGTTTAGAGCAGGTCAAGGTTAACGGCCCGTACAGATAAACCTGACCGCACGCCTCACAGCTCTGCCCACCACCTTTGTCCGTCAGTATTAAGGAGCCGATAAATTAGCAACGTGACTTTAAGTGACATTGAAATGGGAGAAGGAGAGAGGAAGCATAAAGAAGAGCTGGGGCTTTGTCGCGTTCGGCGTTCAGAGTTCTTAAATTAATCGTATAAGTAACATTTTATAATAACTGCACATTAATTAGCCTTAATAAAGCATGAACAGAGACTTAATTCATAATGAACAAATAGTTTATAAAGGATGATTCAGGTTAGTATTAGGTCAGAGTAACACATTTTGAAGTGTGATGAATTGCTACAGAAAATGTCCTGATAGTATTGAAACTATTTTATGCCACTGCTGAAATAACACCAAAGCAGAATAATCCCAGTAAATGAACAATGTCATTAAAAACTATTACCTGCAACAAATAAAAAGCTGAATTAAACTCTTATTCAGCAGCTATAATTCGTCATAGAAGTTGCCTGTTCGACTGTTTACAGCTCAAATTTTATTGTACAAAGACATAACAAAATATGGCAACAAATGTAAGGAAAATGTACACACAATAAATACTTCCAGCTTTTATTTTACGAACAATACCTTGATAGAGTAATTACTGTGACAGGCCTAGTCAGTGTAGAGTATTAAATAAGTATTAACTAAGCCTTAATTATTCTTAAAGAACTATTTGTTCATTATGAAATTAAGTCTTTGACATTTTGTTCTATTTTTTCTTTTTTTTTACTGCTCATTCTTGTCTTTGTAAAATTAAATGCAGCTCTTCACCTGCTGGAGACCATTTATGAACATTTATGAAGTCATGCAAAGAGCAGTTGAAGTTTTGATGTGTCTTTACAAACTGTATATACGGTACTTTCCTTTGTTTGTTTGTTTGAT
Source organism: Chaenogobius annularis (assembly GCA_015082035.1). Lineage (NCBI taxonomy): Eukaryota > Metazoa > Chordata > Actinopteri > Gobiiformes > Gobiidae > Chaenogobius > Chaenogobius annularis. Next base: position 2,467,898 of record BJKM01000007.1, on the reverse strand, counting down.
TACTTTAGTTTGACAAACAAGAGCGTCTGACATTGGCGAGTGATAATGGTTCTTCCAGTTTACAATGAGTACTGTAGAATCATTATCACTAGCCTATATGATGCAAACTTCACATCAGTGTGTAGTAAATGTGATCCATAAAACTGAGCTGAAATTGTTTGTCTAAAACATGTCGGTTTTTTTAGCTGGAAGTCCAACAAATTATTAATATCCTTTCTCATAATTTAACAACTAGTCAACTACAAAATGTCTAAGCTTTCCATACTTTTCCTCTCTGTCCCATGAGAACTCCACACTGCTGCTTTAGCCAGACTGTGTCTTCTGTAGTGATGATGAGACTCCTGTCCCACAAGGCTCTGCTCCACTCAGCGCTGAGCCACAAGGGGGCAATATTTGCATTGTTTGTCTGCGTCTTCCACAGGCTCATTTACATTCAGCTTTTACACATTTGGATCAACTACAGTGAGGCGCTCTATTTTACAAAGCCGGACACATGGATCGTACAGCATCTGTTACGAGCCTAACTTTTATGCAAGACATTCTAAAAGTCTTTCAAAGTATTTATGTAAAGTTTAGTTTGTGTGTTTGACATTTTGCTTGAATATTATCTTTAAAAAAAAATAATAAATAATTTTATTATTATTATATTATTATTATTATTATTATTATTATTATTTATTATTATTATATAATAATAATAATAATAATAATAATAATATAATAATAATAATAATAATAATAATAAAGCTGTCCAAATATCAAGGTAAATCGCTCTTAGTAGTATTGAAAAAAAATTCAATAATTACTATATTTACTGCAACACAAGGAAAAGATCACAATACAAATTCAATGAACATAAATACTTTTTTATGGAGTACTTTTTTTCTATTAATTTCTACATGTATCCATTTAATATTGCATTGTAAATTGTAACTTGATCTTGATGTCACAGATAATGGTTTCCAGTTTCTCCTTTAGAGCATTCCGAATCATGCATTTTCTTCAGATGATTCCAAGTTCGGCTGTGAGCACTTTACCTTTGTGCAAATGCGATATCTTAATGATAAAATAAACGCTGTGGGCGACAGAATTACAAAGATCCCCTTTATTTACCCATGATCAAAATTCACTGAACTTCCTTCAGACCATTCTTTTGAACTATGTCCCCTGCACATTGGGAGGGACATATGTTAAGTCTGCTAATAACTACATTTGCATGTCCTTAAAATGCAGTTTTAATTATAGATAAGGCCTACCTGTGATAGCAGCACCTCCATCACTCTCTTCATGTATAATACTCCGACACGACTGGAGAGATTCTTCACTTCCATGCTAATGTTGTTCTCTGGGTAACGATAAGATGGACAAAGAAGAGCAGGTGGACTGAAGTAAAATGCCGCTTCTACTCATTTGTGCAGTTCTTCAGCAGGCATATACACACTATCATCTTGAAATGTCAGCTTGTTAAGTTTAATACACATTCCCAAAACATATTCCCCACTTTATTGTACCTGACTGTTCCATTTTGCATGTATTGATTGCTGGACATGACTGCTGGGATAAATAGGCGTCTGTAATAGACTTGGACACACAGAGTCTCGCAGGCCCATGTGGACCTCCTGTTGTCCTTGAAGAAGTCTCATGCAGGTGCTCAGACGAAGCACCTCACGATCTTTAACCTTTGACCTGCCCCTTATTATGGTGTGAGTGACAACATTGCTCTGATCAATACTACCCCCAATGCAGTTTGGAGATTACAGATAAGATGTTGTCGCTGATAATATGCAAATAAATGATGTCCAATAGTTAGTTTCTTTAACATTTTTGCAAACAGTGTTAAACTGTTGAGTGTTAAAACAATACTAACAAATTAAGGCATAACTCAAAACTGATTTCAACACCACAACGATGATAAAAAACACCGTACAAAATAAAAGTACTTTCTTTTAAACCTGCACGATATGAGAAAAAGATGTAATATTCTTGTTTTGTATTGCAATATTAATATGCTTTCTAACACAATAAGTTCAGTTTGACTTTACTAGTCTAACTGTGTCAACAACAAAAACAACAATGACAAATCAAGACCAATGCGAGGATAATTTCAAATCGAATTAAATTAAACTTTCTGCATTGTATTTATTTAAGTTTGGATTATTACAATGTCATCATTTTTGTGATATATTGTGCAGCTTCTTTGTTACCACGTGAGAACGCTCAAACTCATTCTAAAACTGTTTGGGAAAGGTCACATTTTGTCCTGTTTATGTAATATTTTTTTCAGTATTGATACTTGATGAGTATCTGAGTTTCTGCACTTTTGACACCCCTAACATAAACTAAGAGCATGTAAACTGATGGTCATCATATTTTTAGAAAATGTTCAACGACATGCTTGACTAGACCACAAAGTTCACGTTTTTAACGTTCAGAAAGTGTTTCCGATGTATTTCAGAACATGTTGGTTCTGAACTCATGTTGGTAACTTCAGAGTGAACTGTTTTTATGTAGAATAATACAGGATATTTTGTTGTTTTATTAAGGAAGTTACTGCACTTAAAAATGTTTTCCCTTTGCGATATGCGCCGATTCAAACTTGATTCGATGGAAATTCTTTTACTTTCAATGCTGCCGTTAGTCTAAGGCCCAGACGCCAGCAATAGCTTGTGAAAATATTGAAATGTTGGCCGTAAATGCAAAAAGAGAACAAATGATGATGCATAATATTTTCAGTATTTGTCAGTATTTTCTTGTCAGTGTTCAATTCCTTTATCACATCTGGTCAGTCTGGTCAGCTGCAGTGTTTTTATCTGAGTTCTGAACGGGACCCCCTAAAAGTTTGGCATTTCGTTCTGGGGGCAAATGAGTGAATTCCAAATTTTATGCATGCCTTATTTGATATATTTTGCTATTATTATTATTATTATTCAATGTTGTATGTTGCACCTTATCACCGAAGCAAGTTCCCTTGTTCATTGACAATGGCAATCAACCCCTTCCTGATTCTGATTCTGAAGCATAATTTTTTGGCAAATGTTTATTTTTGACAATATATTAAGTCCTAATTGTGGTAAGGTTAGGGTTAAGATTAGGGTTGGGTTCAGGAACAGTGAATTTGGTGTTAAGGTTCAGTTTTTGGAACGCGAAACACTAGGCCATTCAGGGAGTCAATATTTTTGGCCATTTTTATATTTCTGTATTTAATATACATTGAAACCAATAAGCACACTTAAGCACATGTGTGACATTATCTGATAAACATTATGATTCTATATCCAACTTAAAGCGTGTGTATTTCCAGTGCACAAGCGCCTGTTGTTTGTCTCTCTACGAGCCTCGCTCTGCGCTGCTCTCTCTGACTGACTGAGCTCATGATTAACTTCATATTCTTCTCCTCTACAACCGTGCTCACAACAACACTTCCTGCTGAGGCAATAGCAATTTCTGCTCTTCATGATTCCGCATCATAAACGCAGCGTGCGCCAAAGAGCATCGCAAGTCTGATTATTGCGAGGATGAATTAAAAAATAAAACATTTGAGGTGAAATAGGCGGAGATGCCCAATTAAAGAAATTGTTATTTTGAAATGGCATTATAGGATTTTGCTTCAGTAACCATTCCATTTTGTCCTCAATGATCTATTCGAGCGGAGGGGTGTTTGTATGTGCGAGGTGGGGGTGCAAGATGGAGGGATATGGAGCAATACAATTTATTTCTTAAGTGCAGTGGAGGCCATATTGCTAAACATTAACACGGGCCAGCGTCGACACGGCCTGATAATTAAGTAATCCGTAAGAACGTTAGCATTATCCCCGGCATCCTGCTAACCTCTCCCTCGCCAGCATCATTCCACATGAAAGAGGCCAGTCTTATTGCACTGTCATTTCAAAGTGAGGCTCAGTGGAAGAGAATGTGAGCCGCTAATGAATCCAGAGATGTGATTGTCTTATTCCAAAGATGCATGTCCCCGTCACACTATTTTGTTTTGTTATTTTACAGGTGTGGTGTGTAGCAACATACGCATAAAACAAATAGAAGCTGTGACAGATTCATATATTTATTCTTAAAAATACGCTGAAACTTAGTTGGAAATTTGTCTGCAGGCCACATCCGTTTTGTTATTAGTGCCCTGATTTATTAATTAGTCTAATGCACGCAAGTGTACTGGTTAAATTCATGCAGCGAAGTGTGATTAAAACAATAGCTCAAAAATGAACCAAAACTAAACTCAGCCCCCTTCCTTGTCATCCATGAAAGGTTTTCTTTCTTTTCTTTCTTTCAATGTTTTTATTTTAAGCACAATTACACAGAACATAGAACACGGCACAAGGTGCGAGCAAAAAACAAAGCCAAACCATGTAACACAAGGCATCCAATGGCATGTCTATATACTGAATATATATTGGTCAAAACATTCTCTAAAAGGTCCATTTACAAATAATTACCGAATGACATTTTTTTCCATTTTTTGAATTTTAGTTATAATGTCCGTCCCGTTTGTATAGTTTGTGTCATCCATTTTTTGTGATAACCTTCTTCCCTGCAACCAGAAGAATGTTCCAAAGGTATCCTTTTACTGTGTCCATGGCAGGAGTTTTGAGGCCGAAATACATAGGTCCGAAGTCAAATTATATGCAGAGCTTCATCAATCTAAGACCAACATTTTATTTCATTTTAATATATTTAGCAGAATGACTGTCCACAATATGAATGCATTTATATCGTTTAGATATTAGATATTATGTTTCATAATATGTCATTTTTCATATTATGTTAAACTCAAGAATACATTAGTCCTTATAGCTGTTAGCATCTTCTGTTCTGTTGGTGCAGTGGCTGCTGAAATATTTATCCAGATTACAATTTACAACAATCTACAATTTACAGCAGCGTGCATCATCCATCTGTGCGTTTGTCCAAATGCATTTCCTTTGTTTCCTTAAAAGAAATCGAATCAGGGGAGCTTTAAGACAAGCTTTCTCCCCCTCCTTCTGGCCTCTAACATACGCGAACATTTTAATTCCTGCCTTCATCCCTCAAGACTGAAAATACGATTTGATGATCACCTCGCCGCTAGAGCCGTGTTTAATAATTCCCAATTATGCAGCGAAGCACCTAGTTGGCCGCGTGCTGTGCCTGGCGCTGGCTTCTGTGTGTTCAGCCACCTCCGTATCATTGATGGGCATGTTCCCATCTTAGCAGGTTACAACACAGGACCAGTGCTGTCGTATAAATAATACAGCACGAGGGAGTTTACCAGGCCGACACTTCCAGCCTCTTTCTCCAATTTGTTACGCAGTTTACCCAAACATGCGGCCTGGAGTGTCTCGGGCCCCGTGTGTGGTGGATTTACCAGCGCACAGGGACAAGGCGTACTTGGATGATGCAGTTATTTACTAAATTGTCCTTTTATCACTTTCCACTGCAGCTCTGACAAAACGCTCCATGCTCTCGGGAAGGAACAAGCATTTCTTTTCTTTCATGTGGCTCCTGGGATATTTATTATTTACATTTTACATTTATTAATTCTAACTCGGACAATGTGCCGTGTTCCGACTGGCTTGAACCTTTTGGAATGTGGGACAGACTGATGAAGTTTCACTCCTTTTCAAGGCTCGGTCCTCCTGAGGCAACAGTTCCACACTTTGACAGTTTGGATCCTCTCCGAGACATATACTGTCGTTGTGTCCCTTTCTCTTCAGTCAGTCAGATTATTATTCATTTTGATTTGCTTTGCTTTTCTACTTTGGACATTCTGCCAAGTTTGCACATGTATGCCGGGTTATATATGCAAGTTTGTGTGGTCATGATATTCAAATTTCAAACTTGATTTAGAAACAAGAAAGAAATATACTCAATACCAATTTTGATGCCACGATAATTCTGATGAAGCTCAAGATCATTTAAAAGCTGTTCAGGAAAGGTCCAAAGTTGTCCCGTTTGTGAATGTTTTGTTTTTTTATTGATTTGTTTTTTTGTTTTTTTGATCAATTAGTATCAGATTTTCCCAACCCTAATGCACGTACATATGTGTTCCTCACTTCGACTGGTCTAAAGGAACACTATCTTTGTATCAAAACCATTATAAAACTGATTTTCCGTTTGTTTATTTTTTGTTCTTTGGCCTATACTCTCCAAAAATCACTTCCATTTAAACCTGGGGTCCCGTATTTATACATTACGAAAGGGGGAATTATTTAAATTTATCTATCTCATCCCTGGCTCTCACAATGCCTTTTTATTCACATGCATTCATTTTGAAGCGAGTGCACACTTTAGAACAGCTTTTTTCAGGATGCCGGGTGGACCACCCAAGCACAGCCAATCAGAGCACTACAAGTAAAGTACTTTATTATTAGCTGCAAACAGCATGCAGTAGCCTACTTTTGTCACAAAGGACTGCTTTTACAATATACTCTTTGGGTGAAAACACAAAATCCACATATGTAACCCATAATTCAAGTATGGCACCCCAGTTTTAATGCATATTTAGCAGGCTTTTTAGATTTGTATCCATAAATTCTAATGCCTGGCAAATAAAGTAACAGAAAATCCAAAGAAGTTTACATTCTCACCTGCAGAAGTGCCTTAACATCTATTATAATTAATGGAATATCAAAACCAGACTGAATCTTATTTTCCATTCGGTTTTGCTTCACACGTCACCTTTAATACATCGGCATGGGTCCATATGGAAGTTAGCTTTAAAATTAGTGATTGCAGGTCACGTGGAGGTCACCGGTCTGATCAGAAACACCTGTCGGCAACATTCTGTGGACATTTTTCACGTCAGTCCTTATGGAGATCAATCTATAACTCTGACCCACCGGTGCGCTTTGGAGAAACAGCTCTTATTTATGAGCTCAAGTGTGGACCTGTGTGAATGTGTTATCTCACTGTGGTGGAGGCTGGGAGCCGGGTGGTGGTGATCTACTTTGGAAAGTTTCCTACCATCAGTCACCAGCGTTTCTCCTGAACATCTTATTATCTAATATTGCATGTCAGGCATAGATTTGTCTTCATATCAACCAGCGGCTGACATTTTGGATTGGGGGATTGTTGAGGTCTGAAAAAGCAGTTGAACGGTGTCATGAGGATGAGAGAGTGCTTGTCTTGTCTAAAGCTGGGATCAAGAATACTTTCATGCGCCATTATAAGTTTCTACGGTTTGTAAAAAATGATGCAAAAAAGCAAAAGAAATCTCAATTAGGTGCACATTTTCCAAAATTCTATATGTAGTCATGTTACTTTTTATAATAATAATTTCACTTTTAAAAACCTTAATAAAGCATGAACAAAGACTTGAGTCACATGAACAAATTATTTATTAAAAATGATTCAGGCTTAATTAATTATTAATTAAAACCCTTACTCTATTTAAGTAGTTACGAAAGCCTGAATCATTGTTAGTCTTTGGCTATTTGTCAGTCTTTGGTCATGCTTTATTTGGGCTAATTATGTGGTTATTTTTCTTTACTTTAAATATTAATGGCACAGCATGTGTTTTGGAGGACCATGTCATAAATAAAAATAAAAATTTGTACTTTAAATATTAATGCACGCATGTGTTTTGGAGACCATGTCATAAATAAAAATAAAAATAAAAATAAAATAAAATAAAAATAAAAATAAAAAAAATAAAAAATAAAAAAAATAAAAATAAAAAAAAAAAAAATAAAAATAAAAATAAAAATAAAAATAAAAATAAAAATAAACCTTTTTTTTTAATTAAACAAACAAAAAGAAAATTTAAGAAACTGCAGTACATTAAAACTTTTTATTTCTTCTTATCAAAGTGAGATTTAAGATTAGATTTTTTTTTATTTTTTTTTTAGTTAAAAATAAAGTTTAAAACATTTTTAGAGGGTAAATGCTCTATTCAGAAATATCAACTAGACCGAAATATCCCCCAAATAAATCATAACAACTTTTTACATTTTCTACATTAATCAATCTACATTGTCAAAGCAAAATGCCTAGTCATGCATTGCAGCTGTTACTGTCTTCATTATCACAACCAAAAAAACACTAAACATGTGAACAACAGCAGTGGCTTGCGGCCTTGTGCCATGACAGAGTCAGCCCTGTCGAGGGAGTGTCCAATGTGTGTCTACTACAGCCTGCAGAGAGAGAGCCATCCTCTGCCAGCCCCTAATATATCAAATGAATGCAGTGTGAGCGAGAAATTACGTAGGGAGGAGATAAAGGCTGAGAAAAAATTGATATAAGGGGCCACGGGGTCGCCGTGTGGGCAAAAAACCGCATCCCAGCAATTTTATTAAAAGAAAAAAAATAGAGTAAAAGATGGTGGAGTAAGAATTGTAGAGAGAGGATGTAAGTATTAATGCCAGTATGATATTGGGAGCGTTATAGATGTTGCATTCTAGTTCACACACACGAGGATTAGATAATTATAACCATGATAGTAAGCGGATCTACAAATCACGTGTTAGATATAGAACGCGCTATTATGAGAGTTAGCAAGACGAGCTCGCCAAAATCTAATAAAATCTACAAGAAGATTAAGTGAAAAATTATGTTATGGATGGTGGTGAGAGCCTTGCAGTGGAGATACGGCACCCCTTCAAAGTACCTCGGCATGCATGTGTGCAAAAAATGGAAAGCCTTGCCGCGAAATATTTGTGGGTTATGCACACTCGTTATAGTTTTGAGGGTGTGAAAGAGACACAATAAAGAAAACTCAGATTAAATATGATCAGCATCAGCGATAAGGTTCCGAGCCACCAATGACTTATTCAAGAAGTTAGGTCCCGGGTTTAGTCCTTCAACCGTTTCTGCTGCCGGCATGAAGCGTGATCTTTGTGGGTCCCGAAATCCGCGTTTTCAGAAGCGTCCCATAGATCCACAGTTTTCATAGGGCAACGTTTTCCCAAATGTTCAGGGGGTCTTTGTTGAACATGATTGTGAAATTGTTGTAGAAAAGTTAAAAAGTTGCTCGATTGTATCACAATGTTCTCTGCTTGGCTTAATAGCTTTGAATGCGCTGTTATTGCTTCATGAGCATTCGCATCCACTTATTGAGTGCACCAAAAAGGGCATCAAGTACAGAGAGCTTTTACCCGCACTTAGGAACACCATTTGTATCTCTGCGATTGGGTACTGTTTGCTCGCGCGGAGATCAAGAGACCAGAAACTCTTTTGAGGTTGTTCCTATTGATAGAGTGGATAAAGGTCAAAAAGTTAATCCCTTCACCATGTTCATGCACTTGAGAATGATATTCGTTTTATGCTTTGAGGTGAATAATCCTATATGTGATCAAAGAAGGTATAAGAGATTTTTGTATCCTTTTCAATATTAAATCTACACTCATATGTTGAATGATTACATCCCTATATTAATACTCTCAGGTAGGACAGTAAAGCGTCTCGAACAGGTAAACGACTCATTAAGCACTGGCCAGTGTGAGAATCATTGATGAGTGTGGAGGAAGCCACATGACTCTAAATAGAAAAGCCGAAATGTATCTTATGACCATAAACCAAAAATGATGCATGCGATTTTCTTTGTTATGTACCTACTCGAAAGGGCATCATAAGAGAATAACTTGGTATCGGACTATTTTTGAAATTCAATGGCTCAGCGTATTACCACTAGGTAAACAAGCAGGAGGCCAAGGCCATGGTTTACTATGTACTTGGAATGGAGATCGTTGAACAACCCTGTGTGCCTACCCAGTGGACGCGCTAGATAAAATTTGTTGCGTGTCCCATTGAGAGCAAGGCCACTAATACTCTACCCAACCCACATGCCGTATAGTAAAAGGTGTACTTGCGAGCCGTTAAATAGGTGGAAAAGCGCTATTATATATATAAAAAAACAATGCTCTGTAATATCTGATATCATCGAAGTAACACTGTATGGTTAGGTTGTGGAAGTAGGTTAAAGTCTACAGAGCGCGCCTTCTCTGACAAACAGCCTTGAGATGTTGTCGAGGATAAATATGATCAGAGTTGTAGCAAGAGAGAGGGTCTGCTATTAGCTAATAGATGTGTTGATAGTATCTCAAAGTACAGAGAAGACACCACTACTAGAGCACTTGTATATACCACGGACTCTTACTTTTTTTCTCTCCTCTGAAGAACTACCAGAATTGCAACGACATACCCCCTCCTCCAGACACAGTTTTTGGACACACACTATAAAATCCTAACTCCCCCTCGTAACAAAGTGTGCCGTGAAAACCCTCTTGGTATCTGATTTCGTGATACTTTCAGTCTCCAGGCTTGGCTAGATTGCAATATTAAAATTGATCTCAAATATACCTCACGTCTCTCGTGTATAGCAGTGCGAAGTTGGCATTCAAGGGAGGCCTTTCACGTATCCTCAAAGGTGTTCAAGGTTGTTGTTTGTCGATTAAATATCTCGATGGTAGTTGAAGTGTGTATTTAGATAGTCTCATTTTGACTAATCAGAACGGACCTAGGGCTGTGTTGGTCATTGTAAATTAATGTGCTTGTAGATTGTTCTCGCACAGGAAGATGTAAATTTTAGTGTCTTTATTGTGAGCTGCATGTAAGATTGGTCAGAATTGACAACAGTGTCTGACCGTTCGGGGACACACCAAACAAACAATAGGGGGTTGAAGTAGCGTACTGTACCTGAGAATGTACACACATGCTTCATAATAAGTTTTTAGTGCCATAAGCGCTTCACCGTAAAAACAAAAATGCAACAAAATTAATACGATCATCCGCGATCTTATTTTTTAATTTAACTAGACCTATTTATTTAAATAACAGGCGTGTGCTGCTCTGTAGGTGTACGGGGGGCAGTAGAGCAGAAAATGTATAGAAATAGACTTGTGACCTGTTTCACCCCTTCACCTTTTGTGTCAGGCATGTGGAAACTGCACAGGAGATCAGACCCGAAGGGGCAAGCGAGCAGAGAGCGGTACCCCCCCGGCCAGACCTGACTAGCCACAACCTACTCCCCCCTCACCCACCTCTGGTTCTCAAGCCTTGTAGGTCCACTTATCTGTCGGGATTCCCTCTGATCCGTCAGTCTATGTTGAGCCCATCTATCATAGTTGTCGAGTGGAAGCAGTAAAGGGGATGCCTACAGAGTATACTCAAAAAAGCACTGGTGTTTCTGGATTGAACCCCAGAGGCAAGCTTTATGTTAAAGTATAGATTTACGTATAACAGTATTTTTTGGTTATGGATCAAATCATTTGTATTTTGCTCATCAAATAACACAAAATCGCATATTAAAGATGAACCACAGAATATCGCAACAGTTATATATTTAAAATTCATTCGACATCCTTAAAAATATCTCACCTAATTACTAATTCAACAATTATTCTACGAAGTTATATATTATATCTAAATAAATAGTGTAATAGGCGCGATAGCTAATAAATATAATGACAAATCTAGCAGTTAACTTTGTATAAACAGCAGCCACAAACTAAAGCAGGAGGACAAGAAATAGACCACCTGCGATCACGCAGTGATTGAAAGAGTTAAAGATGCATAGGAAAGAGTCTGAATATGACTCTTATAACAAGTGATTATACTTTCAAATATGTAAAACTCATAATTGATGAACAAGAGATGAGATACAATGTGTGTAATGTACTTTGTGGCAGCAAGCAAAAATCTAAAAATAAACAAAGATATGTGATGACGGGTACCTAATAACCTGACTGAGAGAGACTGGACTGAATAATCATTTATCATATAAAAATGTGTAAAGATAGAATGTTCTGTCGGCTTAGTTGTCCTGTTTCTTCTTTTTTTTTTTACCAACATCATATCTATACAATATCATACATACATACATACATACAAACTCATCATACATACAATACATACATAACATATATAAATAACTTTATAAAATAATAATAAAAAGCTGAATATACTGTATATGATTTTAAAATATAGTCTTTCTTTCTCAAGTGAGTAGTGTTTTTTTAGGCTTAGAGAAGCAGAGGGTCGAGAATAACCTCGACTGCTTGGTGGTAACCCCATAGCAATTCCAAGGGCAAACACCACCAAGTGTTGCCGGTCTTTGTTGTTTGTTGTTGTGTGTTGAGATTTTTTACGTGACGGTTGGCATCAGTCAATTGAGAAAAGGTGCCATGTATTTTTGCCACCTATTGTAGTTGTAACGTCATTCAAAGTGTGTGGTGTTTAACGTCTATGCCGTTAAAAAACAAGATAAACAAAATAAACGCAAGAGAAGAGGAACAAGAGAGAGAACGAGAGAGACCAAGAGAGAGAAGAACATAGTCCCGTGGGAAGCACCACAAAGTGCAAATCATGTAATGCAGTATGTGTGTACAGAAGTCTTTACTCACCCTTCCCCTGAGACAACGTGAGCTCCACCGCTTTAGCTCACGGAGGTTTATACTGTCTTATGACTATCACAGGCGCTGTCGAGATTAATTGACTTGTATTCTGCCACCTTTGTTCCTTTAATCAATAGAACGGCGTTCAGTACTGGAGTAGTCAATTAGCGACAACAGCAGACGAACAACCTCATATAAACGATCTTTGAGATCATTCTGACAAGACATACTTTATTACACAAAAACCAGTACTCAGCTTAACATATAACCGCGCGTACAATGAGGCCAAACGGTTACCATCATGTCCGGGTCTTATCTGTAGCAGGTTTACAAAACCCTTTGGCACTGTTCCAACTTTTTCCTTCGTTTGCAAAGCACATTTGGGCATAATTGTTCAGTTGGTTGTTTGTGCCTACCATATATTAAAATTCCTTACACACGACAGGAGAAGAGACTTCTGCACGAGGATGGTTTGCTTGTTTATCTTAGGCGTAATGGCTAGTCGGCAGCCACTAAATGTGCATTGAACTAACAGTGCGCCCGGGCAAATGAGCAGATAGAGGAAGAGAGAGACAGCATGAGCGCACATCGGGGTAGGAAATGAACTTGAGATTAGACCTGTCTTAAATAAAGTCATTGTTTCATGAAGTTCGAGTGAGACAAGTGGCTCTGTTTTGAAGAGGCCAGCCACCGATGCTCCACCTTCCCACTCCGCATACGCGCGCTGGCTCCCAGTGTATCGAATGCGACTGAGAACAATTTTCTTGTGACAACTGTGCGAGTGATAGAGTTGTACGCGAGGCCCGCAAGTAGTTTTCCTGTTAGCAGCAGAAGGTCAACGGCCTGAAATGACATAGCAATTGACGTGAGATTAAAAAATTTAACAATACACAGGACAACACTGAGTCTTTTCTGGTCTAATCACGACACAGGCAGGGCACGAAAAATGGGATGGGGAGAGGAGAACCGGTGGGGCTATCCAGCTCATCTTTGCCTGAGGCAACATGAGAGAGCTCAGTAGACAGAGTCTTGGAAAATTAAATTAAATATGGCGGAGAGACAAAGAAAGAGTTATGTCATTTTGTTATAGCAGGTTCACTCGGAGATAGTACAAATATTAGGATTAAGTACTGGACGCTCGAGTTTTCTTAAGATGGCAACTGTCTAAACATAACACACTCACGACAGATTAGAGACAGAACACATCGGATTCACTCTTACAGATGAGTTTCGGCATTTGCAGAGTTCTATATCTAGCTGCAGGAAGTGTTCCCTTTACACTTGTGCTCGTCAGTTTGCAACGATGGCGTTCGAACGCTACCGGATTTCTAATGCGGGTCTACAGTGACTATATGGTCAAGATGAGACACTGGTACACCGCGGCACTTTGACATTTTCATTTGTACTAAAACATGAGGTATCAAATATTAAGAATACATAATCATACTTTATATATATATAACAATGTTACGTTTAAGACAAATCTTCGCCTCAGACACAAAAAGCTGATTTTACAATGGGGCACGCGAGCTAAGAAGTGGACATTTACATAAGTGTATAAATTACAGACTTGTTTTAAATACTTCCATGAAATCCTTTCCTTTGTGTGGGCTACTGAAATGCAAAAATCAGTTTGTCTGACTCACCAAAGTTTATCATTATATGGCAACATAATAAAATTAGTATTTTTAAAATCGTCCGCAAATATAACACATATGTCGCATTCAGAACATGTACAAAGATGTTTATTGTTAGAATTTCTTGCATGGGGGGGAAGTGGCGGAGGTGAGAGATTTCGCTCCGACCCCTCAGACCACTCAATCACATCTAAACTGCTCAACATCATTCCACTTAGCTCTGTAAACTTGTATATTCAAGTATAATGTTATTTCATCTTTGATGTTGAAATCACATAAGCCATGCCAAACAATTAGTATTTCGAGCTTCAGGTAAAGTCTAGGAGAAAAAGACATATGGGAGGACAGGAACAGGAAAAGTCAATAATGCTGCCTCCCCCATCCAGGGTGCACCATGACCCCCAATTGTTGTTGAAGCCAGGATGTTTTTAATTTTCTTTTGATTTTTTTTTTTTTTTTAATTTTTTTTCTTTAGTAATTACAATTCAAACTATGGCTTTATTATAGATATTTGTTGTCACCTGCTGCGGGCACAATAGTGATAGCAGACTGGGCAGGTAAGGTGCGCACAGGTGAAGCAAACTAGACCGTGTGGGTCCATAAATACATGAGACGTGAGATGAACTCAAATGTCACTTAATGTATGATCCAAAATCAGACACTTTTGTAAGTGCTTCAACTGAGCTTGCAGGATTAACACTTACCTAGTCATAGAAACCCACAGATTGCATCATCATGAGCAATGAAACTGACTTGTTAGAAACATACCCGGCAATACAATAGACCTTATGTCCACGTTTATCCAGGTAGATATGGGATACATTATTACATAAATATAAACATACACTTAAGAACCCTTTATGCCGCAAATCATCAAGAAAAGAGATAACTAAGATGTAGTCAGTCTAAAAAATAGGAACATCTAGTTATCCTGTACGAGAACTTTCTTAACTGAACAGCTGGTCACAATATTGAATGAAGTGATAAGAAAATCATTATTATAGCTATACGTAAAAACCCAAGCGATCATTGTTGATACCATATGAGGAATTAATCACATCAACAGGCTACCTAGATGATGCTGACCACCGAGTGGTTGATGTGGTTAAAAGGCCGCCACAGCACACATACCTCGGCTCAAGTGCACGCTGGCCGCAGTGGACATAGAGTCCGAAATAAGAACTGCATGTTCCTTTGGACCTCTCTTTACTCCTTCCACCGCATATTTTCACGCTTAAATCTGCGGCTGAACCTCACCACTTACTCAAAGACGCTGACGGACAGACTAATAAAGAAAAGTGCCTTAAAAAAAACAACACTTTACCAGAGATCCTCTAATAACATGCCATGAACACAATCTGTTTCTATCTCTCTCACATGACTCGTAGGCTCCAGATCCAGTGGGGCGATAAGTGGGGTGATAATCCCCCAACCCTCTAATTGTGGGTCCAAGATAGGGGGCTTCTTTAGCAACTAGAAACAGGACTGAGAGTGAAGCGTTCATTGGGCACCCTAAATCTAATTATATGTGCTGACAGAGAATAAAGGCTACAAGAGGAGCTCATGATCATAAGTAGTCCACTTGACATGTGTTCCTGATCAAAAGGATAATGTATAAGTCAGGTATTAGGGAAGTTCATAGTCAAATGTCTATTGAATAAGATATCACATCCAAGTTGTCCTAAATACCAGTATACTTAGCTGTCCCCACAACCACTTTATCTTAAAAAGACAAGAAAAAAAAGGATATAAACAGATAACAAAGAAAGAAAGATCACCGCGAGTATCAGAGGGTACATACAAAAATGACAAGGCAGTATAAGTGTACAAAGTTTTCATGTTTAGAATGAGTGCGTGTCACGATTAATTCACACCCAACACTTGAACATATTTGCTAAATTATAATATCATCAATTTATTTGACCCCTACTTCCTTCAAATTTATGACAGTTCTATTAAATTTTGGAGTTCCTATTATTTCTATCAACACATAAGTCGTATGGCTGGTACATCAACCTACATGTACATTCAAACTATATAAGAAACTCAACAGTAGGCGCTGTTTAGCGCGACTTCAAGAACTATAGTATCTTCCAATGTGGCCTTAAAACTCCTGCGATGGACCCCAATCATACGCTAGCTTTGGAGCCAACTCCAGTCAGCAGTCAAAAGACAAAAAAATGTATGACTCCATAATTATAGCACAGACGATCAATCTCGACTGGATCTGAAACTGGAAACGTAAATTGGTATCGGAGATTGAGCATTCAAACTTTATATAACGCTCGGAATAATAGGCTTGAGACTATTTATATTGGGAGAGAGATGTGGACTACACATGAGTAGAGTGACTAGTTATAGAATGTGTAAATGTTAAAGTGTTGAAACATGACTCGCCCTTGCTCTGCTGTTATGTTCTTGTAAATATTTTGTTAAGAAAGAAAACTGGCATGAGATCTGTAGAACAGTATTTAAAAAGGTGTGCTCGTTTTGCCGTTCGTTGTCTTTGTGGATACCACTAGCTCTTGTTCTGACTCTAGTGGGAAGTTGTGTGGTCTATCAAGCGCTGAACATACTTTTTTTTTTAAAGGTGCCAGTTCATTATGGGAATTTTTTAAGGCACTATTTTCTCACCAGCAGAGCATTCAGATGCCACTGAAAACGGAGTGACCAAAATAGTGCCCTCTGTAGGAATCGTGTTGACATTCGGACGCAAACTTGGCTTTGCCTGGCTTTTTCTCTCAAGTTTGTGGTAATAGCTGCAAAGTGAAGAGCTCATTTTGTTTTCTCATTGAATAATTAGCTTGAGGACCAAATCACAAAATGTGAACAACCAACTTTTACGTCATGTTTGATGTAATTGTGAATAAATCAACATTACATTTATTGTCAATAAAACGTCTGAATTGAACATGTTTACCTCATATAATATCCGAGAACACGTGTTTATGAAATATTTAACCTAGCTTTAGATAGCTTAGCTTTGGGGAGTCTTGGCAATCAATTGAGAAATCAGTAACCTAAATGGATGTGATTTGACAACTTTCGAATGATCTTAATGATCACATTTGCTTAATCAAATTGCATTGAATGTGCAATATTTAGGATTGCTGGGTAATTATTCTGAACCATGTTACAGTTTGACTCTTGTTTCCAATGGTAACTTGATTATGATAAGAATGTGAAAAGGCCTTTTAATCTGAAAATGACTTCATATTTGAAGTAAATAATACATTTGACTTATCAGTCTCTTTTATCAGGCAAGTTCCTGTTTAGACCAGGCTGACAAGAGGCACTTAAAAAGTAGTATTCTTGTCCTTCGCCCGAAAGCTTGTTTATTTTCCTGTGAATCACAAAGACCCAGAGCCCAAAACCGGTAAGAAAACAACTGGGGAGGGACAGGGAGGAAAAGAGGAGGAAATTTAATTAGGGGTTGTCCATGGCTCGGGCCTCGGCGGCTGGTCTCTGCCGGGCACAGCAGTGGGCAGCAGCTCCACAAAACGACATGATTAGAGCTGCTCTGACTCAGGACATGTCTTTCTGTCTTGTTTGTCCAGTGCTGCATTTTAAAAGATGCAGCCATAAGTGAAACGCCGCCTAACGGGTGCAACAAAACAAACAAGTTATTTACAGAGAAAGTGTTTTAAAGCCCTGCTGTTGAATGTCACGTTTCTGGGTTGGTTCGGGCTCCTCTGTAGAGCACCCCAAAACACTATGTTAAACGCACTTGACACCTGTTGGATCCTTTTCTCTTCTTTGCATTCCTCTCTTCATACAAACACACATTGCGCGGGTTTCTTGTAGCTGTGCCATCATGATGAAAAATAATAGCAAAGCTTGTGGTAGTTTAAAATAAAGATTTCAATAAGTTGTCAACTGTACAAGGTTTTCAGTTTAAAACATTCAGGGCTTTGGTGTTGCTTTGCTAACATAATAATAATAATGCATTAGATTTATGTAGCACCTTTCGAGGCACCTAAAGCACTTTTAAGCCAATCGTGACCAAAACAAGTCAAGATCTCAATGATTTGCTTAATCGACTGCTAACAGCTAATCCTGTGGCGGGCCGACCCTGTTATTAAAATCTATATCGAATGCAAGGAAGTTAATCGAAACTCAAATTTGATGTAAAATCAAGATAAGAAAAATTGCGATTATTATAATTTGTTACAAAATTGCCCAGCCCTGCATAGGACCACCCAACTTGCACAATGTTAAGCCGGGGAGTAAAAGAGGGTCTTATGATGAGACTTACGGTAAATCGTTTTGGAAGCCATTCAGATGTGGTGACACTGCGCTGGTTAGACCGGGGCCATTCAGCGTTTAGACTTTAGCCTGAGTTGTTGCTGTGGATTGGGCCCCAGAGAAACATGAAGTGTCTTTTTTGATAACTGTTTTACAGAGTGAGCTGTCGGCCCTGAGGTGTGTTCAGATACAGCTCTGCAGAACGGAGCAGTGCACCTCCCTTTTTTTAATGGGACGGCCCGGTGCCAAGTTCCTCTGGCAGGCCTCCTCAGGGCGCCTCGCACACACACACACACACACACACACACGCACACGCACACGCACGCACTCAAACAGACACACGCTCAAACAGACACACACATTTGATAGCACTATTCACTTGTATAATTCTGGTTATGCAATGCTGTGTGAATGGCCACCCCATATTGTGCACTGATGCAGATGAAGAGAGGCTGCTGGAGACGGGGGCAGAACAGTCAGCCTGGGAAGTCGGGACACACAGTTAGATTTGGGTGAAAACACAAAAACACATGTACTTGCCCCTGTCATATTAAGTTGCACAGTGTTAATCTCAGGCCATGGTTTAGTTACACCTGCATGGTAAAAAAAACAGAGCTAAAGACCTTTGCCAAAGTGGTGGGAACGTGAAGAAACTGTAGGAGATTTGAACGTTCCAATGTATGAAATTAAGCATTGCTCAATTACAGTATATTGATATATATACCGTATATACACATATATATATATATATTCCAGGCAAAGCATTAACATCTGCATGAAAACAAGCTGGTGTTATTTCCTTCTGCCAGAAAAGTGACATAGTACACCTTGAAATGTGAAAAATAGAAGTAGTTCCTCTTAAAATATTTGCATATCTTTAATATTTATATACAGAGAAAGCGATGTGGTCTAACGTTCACCCGAATAGATGCTTTTTCAATAAATCTGGACTGGTGCTAAACAGATTTTTGCATGACATTTTACCGACATTTTTCTTTTAGCTGAACTAGTTCTATTTTTCACATTTCAAACTATAAAATCAAATACAGCCCCCCTTTGAAAACCATAAAAATATATGTTACTATGAGATTTTGGCCTTGTTACAACCCTCTGACCCGATACATACTCTTTACCAATGATCATTTTAATTTAGAATGATAATTGATTAGTTGTCGAGACTTTTGCCAACACTAATTAACACTAAATATATTACCAAAATGTGTGGTGAACAGTAGTGTTTCACAATATATGGCAAAAGTGTTGGTCCTGGTTTTACTGATTTCAAAAACTACGTAAAAGATAGGGCTGCAATGATTGGTTAGGTCAAGCAAATAATCGTGAATAATCGGCTATGAAAAATAATTGTTGTCGTAATTCGCTCATCGTAATCTTTTCCTGGACTAAACAGACTCTGGAACACATACAAAACCTTTTATAACAACAACAACAACAACAACAACAACAACATCAAATCAAAGTGTCAAAAAAAGAAAAAAGCTATTTCTGATTTTCCTCAACAATTCACTTTTAAATAGACTCCATGTGGACGCCTTCCGCCGCCACAGTTCAACCTTCATTTGGCTAAAAATGGATTTATGAGTCTCAATGTACGATAGAAATAATCAATTAAACTAGTCGACTTCTAAAATGATCGGTAGTTGCAGCATTAGTCAAAAAGTATAATATCACAATTGCCCTTCACAGCCAAATCGCGATGATTATGCAATTATCCAATATTGTGCAGCCCGAGTGAACCGCATGACTTGATGTTTGTATGTTGTTGTTTGCTGCAGCTCCGTGTGGTTGTCTCCTTTGGGGGGGCGGCGCAGAGGGCTCTGTCATGACACAGTACATGAGCGCCCATACCGCTGCTCATGTCTTTGTCAGATAGTGACTTCATTACATCAGCTCGGTGTCCTTCTGGAGCCATTACCCCAAACGCTTTGCACATTTGGGACGTGCGATGTTCCATACAAACTATCGTCACGTGAGACTGTAGGACAACATGTACAGCGTAGAACCGCATGGGGGATGGACATGCGTTAGTGTGATTTGAAACACTAAAATAGAGTTTGTGAAGCAACGTGTTTATATTATTTTGCGTCTAAAATCTTTTAAAATGCATTTGTTTTGTGTCATGAATGTGTTTTTGTCAGATCCCGCAACTAGAACCACATGTTACAGCCATACAAAATGTGTTTATATTTTTCTAACTGTAAACACACAAAAACACAGAACACTGAACGTGACACAGAAAGAGAGCAACAAAACAATAATACGTCCAGCATTTTTTTCCCCCCTTCTTCTTGGTTGTAGGCCAGGGCGATAATGTGGCGATGAAAACGTGAAATCATGATCTCATCCTTCTGACAACATGCTATTTGGGTGAAATCATTATATCCTGATTCCGTAAAGTAGCTCTAGGCTCAAAAACAAGACATTTTCTCCCACTCTGTCATCAGCAAAGCTCTGAGTTAGTGATCGGGGGATTTAACCAATTACAGTGAAGAGTAAGCTCTCAAGAGAGGACTTAAGTTATCTCTTACAGACAATATAACAAGCTGCATTACTCTGGTTTTTTTGGGATATTGTAAATTTACGCTGATCTTTTATAGCCATGTGACAAGCTCGGGAAAGATTGATTGTTAGCTGAAGTTTATCTCTATTCTTGTGTGGTGCCGAGTGGAGCAGAGATGTCCTGTCTTCTTCTTATCTAAGTCCAGATACTGATGGTGCACAGCAGGGCTCTCGTAGTGCTTTGGAGTGGTCCTCTCCTCGTGTGTTTACGTTGGCTTAACTGACAGTTTATACAGACACAAGATGAGCCGGAGCGTTCAGAGTGCCACTCACTTCTCCCCGTGACACACAAGTGGATTTTTATGTGCTTTCGTAAACACGTTTTCTTCTGCTGCCTGAGACGTCCCGGGGCTCTGTGAGATGCTGTGGGCTTCGGAGCGTTCCAAGTGAATCTTTGAAACGGCAACAGAAGTGTGTTTAGAAGTTTGCCAAAGGAGGAATTGGGCGACTCAGATAAGAAACATGAAACATTCTGGTTTTAGTAATAGAGGGTTTAACAAATATTAACGCTTGAAGGAAAAACTGTAACGACAAAAGACAAAACCATATTTTCATAACTTTCAGAATGACAAAATAAAGTGAATGTGACAAAAACAGATGAAAATGGATAAACAATTGTAAAAAAATATATATATTTAGATGGTCTTTTGGACTATAGATTGAATTAATGAGACTAATTGCTTCTAAATATATCATGCTTTCATATTTTTTAGTCTTTACGATTACATTCTGACTTGAATAATCACAATTATTGATTCATTCTTCCTGTCTCAATTTGATTAAAAAAAAAACAAAAAAAAAAAACAGCCGGCACAAGATAGCGGCGCGCAGAGAGAGTGCATTTATATGAATGTCCAGTCTGTGTGATCGGTGGGCAGAAGCAGGACGAACGAGTTGGTCGGCTGTGTGTATATTTTGCCAATATGCAGCAAGTGCATCATCATTTTTTTCGCAACAGCCCCTTTGAAAGTAAGAAAATCAAATTGTGAAACAGCCTTTGACAGATTAACCAACGCTCAGAGGAATCAAGCGAAAAGGATAACAGTTCCAGAGCGTCCCCTGACCTTAGACCCTCCTTCTCGGCGAGGAAAAACTACAAAAACAAAAAAACGTAATTAAAAAAGCAGCACTCTTGTCAATCCGAGATGCCAGCTTGAATCTATTGTAACAGGAATTGCTCATCTTAACAATTACACACTGCTTTGTTCACAGCGGGGGAAGAGGAGGAAACGTGCGCGCCGATCAACGGAAATGTGTAATGAAACTGTCAGGAGCCGCAGATTACTCAAAATGGAGAATAGAAGCTTGCCGTTCCAATCCGATGACACGCGTACAGCCCGGCTCAGAGTCAGATCTTATTTTTTGCTCAATGTAAATAATGTCTTGGCGCGTCTTGGTCCGCTGTTCGAGTCAGCCAAAGGGGGAGGGAAGAGAGGCGACCACATAGAAGCGAATTCACCGGACAGAAGTATGCCTTTATCTTTTAATAAACCGTAAATCCAGGAGGCAACATGGAATTACAGCATAATGGCAGTGCAGAGACCTCTGAAGACTTAATTGCCTTAATTATAGCGGAGGAAAACTTGGAAGGAAAGCAGCAGAAGATAAATTCAAAAGTGCGGGTGAATGTTTTTAAAAGAAGTACAAGAGAAAACGCAGGTGTAGTCCAGGTGTGTGTGTGTGTGCGTAAGTGTTTCGGCAGTAATATGTGTGGCTACATGGTGCAATGGTGAGAACACTGTTTACACATAAGTAAAGCGCTGGAGACTCAGATCTTACAAGCTGGCAGCCTCACTTTGGGACGCTAAACATAGGCTTTCGTTTTCCCTCTGTGTCTAGACGGACTTTCTACTTTCTGGTGGGGTTTTTGCGCACTTGGAGAAGATTGTAGAGCCTGATTCTTATGCCTGCGAGCATAGATCCCCCCCCCACACACACACACACATAAAACATTCTTTATTTTTGAATACACTTTATAAGCTCTTGGCATGATTGTTTTAGAATCAAAAGCTCGTTTCATATCATATCAAGTAAGCTCATATTCATTTGACATTTGTCACGGAAATGTTATTTTGATCTGCTTTATTTGTTTAACTGTTAATCCAACTACAGACATGCAACTTGAAATGTTCTGATCAGTTATTTAGGTGCATGAATACAAGCTTCACCCAATACAGTAAATTAGCTGTGACAGAACAATCTAATATTCAAGTTTAAATGTTAAAACTAAGAATAAATAAAAATGTGTGTTTGATAAATTGACATTGTGGCGTTAGGCAGGAAGTGGTCTGGGGCTCCTTATATACGACACTATTTTAACAATTAAGTGATACAAAAATGTGTCATTTGTGCTTCGACAATTGAAATTTCCGAACAAAGATTGTTTTCCGTAACTACATTTTTTTCAAGCGGGTTTTTGAGGCGAATAATGTTTTTCACGGGGCCCTTTTCAGCCTGGGGCCCAAAGCAGTTGCCTGGTTTTCCTACTCCATTGTGGCGTCCCTGCATGCAACATTTAAGATGTTTATACGGACTGAGAAAAGTGATGACGTGTCAAACTTTATGACAACATGCAAGCGTGAGGTTTGCTGCTTTTCACCTCAAACGCCACTTCATGTGCACTAGATAATGTTAGACACTTACATTTAGGTCGCTTGTGCAAATAAATATACTATATTGTTGTACTATATATACTTCCCAATAACTTTTGTTCACTATCTCTTTACTCGCTTTGTCTCCTAAAGTATTAAAGTACATATTTGTGCAGGTTTTCACAAATTTGACATCTTTTTTAGGATTATACTCCTTTAGCAATGGTGTCTCTTGCAGTCTACACGAGTGCTCCTACACGTTACAGTTGGATTCCCTCAGTTGCCTCTCCCGGTCCCGGTCCCGGACCATAAAACCACATTACCCCAGTGAAATATTCCTCTGTTCTGCGTGTGGGGCTGGGAAGGAGATGTGTCACGTCTTTTTGCGAGCTGCAGTTGGCCCGCGGGTGCATTTTTGTTGTCGTCAGGCAAGTCCGCACACTGCAGCGCGGGCCTGCCCCGGAGTGGAGAGACTCTTTGGAGAGAGAACTCTTTCTTGTGCAAGCGTCTTACCAACAGCTATTAATTATTAACCGCAAGAGCTCACTTCAAAGCAGCAGACTTGTGCTGAATGGAGCGGGTCGGAGCTGCCTGCGCGCTGCAGGAGGAAAGTGGGTGAGAGGGGAAAGCCCACCTCACTTGTGATGATCCTGAGCCTGTAAAAGTGAAGAAGCAGCGGCTCGCGTCATGGAGAAAGTTTCTGTTTTGATTTGAGTTCCTGATCTGCTGTGAAGGTGTTTTTTTTTTACAGTAGCAGAAAGAATAAAAACTAGAAAGTACTTGTATGTCCTTTTAAAGATTCATTTCAGTTATTTATATTTTATTTTATCAGGCTATTCTTTTTAATTTCGCATTTTACTTGAATTTAGGAAGAAACATTTCACTTTTTTGACAAATAATGAAACCCTTTAAAGTCACTTTTTCTTGTTATTGATGGAATTAGTTTTGAAATAATGTATTGTTATGGAAACACTCACATTTTTCATCACGAAGCCCATGGAAAGCCGTAAAAGTAATAGTGGAGTTGCATAAATTGTGCTTTTTTAAGGTCTTCTTTCACTTATTCCCATACTTTGAGCAGATTAAATTGGTTAGCAGGAATATATAGCACAATTATGGCCATAAAAGCAATATCTACAGCGCACTGCATAATTGAGTTGACAGTAAATCTAATTGAGACATATAGTATCAGTCCCGGTTGTCATGTTTACTTGTTTTGATTCTCATTCACTATGAATGGTGCCATAGACGTGGTTTTATTGGATCGATTTCCCTCGTTCTTCTGCAGCAAGTCCAGACAGCGACACAGCCTCAGCGCGGTCGCTGTCGGTTACAAACACATACCTGAAGCCGTTCTATTACTCCACGCTTGAATGACAGCTCGTAGCGTTTCTGCTTTTGAGGAAAATCAAATATTGCCCAGGCACTTAATAATTGCTGTCGTATTTGGAGGGAACATAAAGTGGAAAACAATCCTATGAACACGTAGTATATACTCGCTTGTATACAATGACTTTAATGGTCCCTATGTAATCTAATAAGTTAATTGTTTGCTAGAAAAACGTGTTTGTTTTGCGTTCATTGTTCCGTGCGTGGCTGTATGTAAGTAATCTGAAGTTTGCAACAGGTGGCGTCATCACTTTTGCATCTATGACACAATATTCAAACACATTGTACACTGAACACACAAACTGCAGTCATTGGGTCTTATTTTTACACAGTATAGACCTTTTTACACTTTTACACTTAACGGTTGTGAGATTAATTATTTGTGATCAAGGCATATGATGTCTTTTTTTGTGTCTGTTCAGCTGGAAACGAGAAATAAAGTTATGAAGGCAAGCTTCAAATGTCTTTGTTTAGGGCCTTAATATGTGTCATATCATTAATAATGGCACACTTCTTCTTCTTCTTTCTATCTTTGTTGCATCCTGTTGTTTGATAACCACTTTAACGGCTCTATAATCATTAAAAAGACTGATCAAATGTGATTTTCCACTTTTTTTGCAACTTTTTTTTCAGAATCCATACATTTATTATTATTACGTTTTAACCTACGACCAACTGATTTGAGACGACCACATAAAACAGTTGTGTGTGTGTGTGTGTGCATGTGTGTGTGTGTGTGTGTGTGTGGTGTATGTGTGTGTGTGTAAGTGTGTATGAATGCATGTGTGTGTGGTGTGTGTATGAATGCATGTGTGCATGTGTGTGTATGTGTATGTGTATGAATGCGTGTGCGTGTTGTGGTGTGTGGTGTGTCTTGTGTGTGGTGTTGTCTGTGGTGTGGGGTGTGTGTGTGTGTGTGCGTGTGTGTGTGGCATGTGTGGTTGTGTGTGTGGCGTGTGTGTTGTGTGCATGTGTGTGTGTATGAATGCGTTGTGTGTGTGTGTGCATGTGAATGTGTGCGCTGCATGTGTGCATGTGTGTTGAATGTGTCAGTGTTGTGTATGTGCGCTGGTGTGTGTGTGTGTCATGTGTGCATGTGCATGTGTGCGCGCATGTGTGTGTGTAGAATGCATGGGTTGTGTGTCAGTGTGTATGTACTGTGTGCATGTGTTGTGTGTGTCGTGTGTGTGTGCATGTGTGTGTGTGTGTGCATGTGTGTGTGCTGTATGTGCATGTGTGTATGTTGTGTGTGCATGTGTGTGTGCATGTGCATGTGTGTGTAGTGAAGGATCAGTGACTGTCCAGTGCAGTCTCACTGCTGCTGGACATTGTCACTTTGATCTCTCTCTTCCCTTTAGTTACGAGCGGCGCTGGCCGCAGACCAAGGGCACTGCATCATTCCAGGATACACTCTTTCAGATCCCGGCCCGTGCGGTGAGACTGTCTGAGCACAGCCATGATAAACCAGAGTTTTGCTTTATTTTCCTTTTGCTTCTTTTTTTTTTTCACGAGAGGGAAAACCAATTTGGATTCTGCAAGAGGATACTTCAGCTTGTGCAGACCCTTTATCTCGCGCCAGATATTGCTGGAGGTTCAACATAAAAGAGCCCCTTGTGTG
This sequence comes from Chaenogobius annularis, assembly GCA_015082035.1. NCBI lineage: Eukaryota > Metazoa > Chordata > Actinopteri > Gobiiformes > Gobiidae > Chaenogobius > Chaenogobius annularis. The sequence continues at coordinate 2,441,524 of BJKM01000007.1, read as the reverse complement.
TAGCGCTGTGGTGCAGTAGCGGTCCATGACAACTTTATTTAACTTTTCAAATCGAGCGGCAGGGTGATATGGCAAACAGAACCGACACTATTTAATTCTGTGCATCTTTCAATTACAATATTCAATGTAACTTTATTTGTTCTTCTTAAAAGCAAATCAATATGGCATTTGACTTTAAAGGTGCACTGTGTAACCTGGCATTAAACACAACTTTCACGCTATCGACGCATTTCCATCACGTGACAATTATGCATTCTTTTCGCGAACAGGCTCGCCTCTCCACAGACCCGTCATGTCTTTCTACCAGAAAAGTTACATAGTGCGCCTTTAAGGTCCAAAAACAAACAAACAAACAAACAGAAATGGCAGATGAAATATTCCCAACCTGAGCATCGCAACTCCAATTCAATTCAAATTCCATTCATTACACTTTAGTTTCGAGGCTGAATACACACTCAAAGTTATGTTTGTTGTACACGAATCTTGCTCCGTAACACATTTTGAAGTGCGATACTTTGCTCATTTGAAACACTATAAACCAATTTAAACTACTTTCCGCTGCTGAGACAATAACCCTGAAGCAGAAATTATTCCGCTCGATTTTAAAAGACAAAAGAGAGAATCTTTACAAAACGGTCTGTGCTTTTAAATTGAGTTTTTCTCTTCTAAATGTCTTCTAAAATGTGGTGTGCTGCTGTTACATCGTTACATTGCCCTCGAAAAAGAGGTTCCCGAGCTCAGTGGGTTCTTACCTGGACAAATAAAGCTCGATAAATAAATAAAGACGCGATAAAAATATTGAGCCCAGAAAAGACTCTTCCGTCTGTCATTTATTGATCGATACTTCAGTTTAGTATTACCGTGACAGGCCTGAGCTGCAGCGGTGGCTTCAGCCCTCAGTGTGCGTGTGATACGTCTAATCAGAGGCATATTTGCTGGGATGACATCATGGCATTGCTATGGCAGCCACATGTGAGCCACAACATGCTGCATCAGTCAGTGCTGTCCCTTTGATTACAGTGAGGCTCGGAGAGAGAACCCCCTCTTGTGGTGATAACGGGAACTTGGAAGTCACTGATGTGTTTTCATTTGGACGTTTTTCACGCTTCAAAGTGCAGTGAATGAGGAAAAAGTGCAAAAATGAAAAGTTAAAAACAAAAATTAGGCTAGTTAAATGATGTATGGTTGTTTTGTGATCCCATTTGAACCCTGAAAGCTCACTGCACTGGTACAGTATGTGAGACGAGCGGCGTTAAACCATTATGTTCCGTGTTTGTTTTTCCAGGCTAAGCGAGCGGTGCAGAGGGGCGCGACGGCTGTCATCTTTGACGTGTCTGAGAATCCGGATGCCATTGACCAGGTTCGTCTCATCAGACACCGCACGCACACTGCAGCAGAGAGTGGGACGGGGGCTGTAACGAAGCCCCACTTTTATCACAGCAACTTTTTTTTTTTTTCATCATTCATTTGTGACTCTAGTGACTTTCTTTTGTGTTCTCCCAAGCCAGAAAACTATTGTAACTGTAACTTTTAACAGTACTTAGCCTTAGATTTTGCAGTGTAGCCCCGTTGTCCTGGTTTAGTTCCGGGCTTTGGTCCCAGTTTAGTCCCAGTTTTGATGTAGAGTGTGTGCAAGTGTGAACTCAGCCTCAAGCACTTAGTCCCTTTGAGGTGTCACTTGTGCAAAAAGAGAGAATGAATGAGAGTGAAGGCTGTAAATAGACGTGGCTTTCACTGCAGTGTACTTTGTTGAGCTCATAATTGCGCAGGTAGCAGGCGCGAACACACATGACCTCATCCCTTAAAAACTTTAGATGTGTCTGAGAGTTTTGAGAACAAAAGCTGTAAAAGGAAAAACACTCACACAAACATTTCTCATCACAGCATTCTTCTGAATCTTTCTTATATACAATGCAAAAAGGAACAAACATACAAATATCTGTGAGCGGAGTGGAAAGCTGCACTTAAAGTTGCACTATGTAACTTTTCTGGCGAGGAGTCGGCCACCACCTTGCATGCCCAAATGTTCCACAGTATGGCCTTATCTTCCGTTTAGTCAATCAGGTGTTTTTAACAAACCAAATAACAAAATAACAAAGCCGGGCCCTATACTTTGAAAAACAGCGTTCTTACTGTGGGTGAGCGCGCCTCCGCACAGATCTCACCTGTAACACGGCGGCGCCACCTGCTTTCGCTCATGGAAACAGATCAATTTAATGCAATTCCGGGAAAAGCATTACCATCTCCACGGAAACGAGCAAGTGAAATGAGTTTGAACAACAATAAAAACAGAGGATAAAGACCCAATGTGTAAAAGGACAACAATATAGAGCACACTCACACATCCACACACAACACACATCCACACACTCTGTCACGCTCCTCACACACACACACACACACACACACACACACACACACACACAATTCACACATGATCACACTGTTGGGGTTGGGTGAGCCAGGACTTAGTCTTGAACGTGGGGAGTCCGGTAATAGTCTTTATGGGAGCGGGTTAAGAGTTCCAAAGGTTAGCTCCTTTCTCTGCTTTAATAAGCCAATTAAACAAGAATAGAAATCATTCTTTTTCATTCGAAACCAGTCACAAATATAGAATCTATAACTAATATCATCAAAACTACTCAAATCAAGAGAAGTATCGGCCAACTTCAAGTCGTTGTAAGTCATGCATATATTTTTGCAGTGTAGAGTACATAACGCGTAGGTTTTTCCTGTCTTTGTGGCAAGAATTCTGCCGCGATACAGAAGTTTGCAGCGCCAGGCCTGGACTTGCAGTTGCCTGGCTTCTTCCCTCGGTCTCATCTCGCTCCTCGTAAAAAGCGCGGAGGAGCCCGAGAGATAAAAGGGAATTGCACACGAACCACATGAAAGGCAGAGCTGGGCGGCTGTGTTAAATTCCCCTGAAAGGCTTTTCCAGTCAGGGAGGCTCAAGCATCGCAGACGGCACCCACAAGGCCGAGGGGCAGGAGGGGAGGAGCCAGCGCACTCATCAAATGATCAAGATACAAGAGCTGGATATTTTTATCGAGGGGAAACTTTCTTGGAGTATGAGAACTTCTGTTTAGATATTGCCTCTGACTGTTATGTTCAGAAGTAATAGTACTAGTCGTTGTAGTAGCAATTGTAGTAGTCGTATTTTATCGCTTTTTAACTTTATAGTTGAAGGAAAATATAAGCCTAATTTATTAATAGTTCTAACCTGACTGCAGTAGTTGTTGTTGTTGTAGTAGTTGAAGTAGTAGCAGTAGTAGTGATTGTTGACACAGTTCATGTAGTAGAAGTAAAAGGGAAGGAAGTCGTGAAGTTAGTTGTTCAAGAACTTTTTGGAGTGCAAATACAGTGCTTTTATTTGTAGTATTCTCTTTTAAAATACACTTTCTTCTCGACTCCGGCAGCACCAGTGTGACAGCTGTAATTTGCATCGCCGTCGCCTTTGTCAGACGCCCCGCATCTCCACGCTTGGCGGCAGATCAAACGGCCCAGTGTCTATACTTTTGAAACCAGAACATTGCTTATCCCACCGGGGAGCATGACGACAGCACGCGAAATAGAAAAGCGAATATCTACGGTATTTCCCCTCGGGGCTTTTCAAATGACAGATTCTGACTGAGAGGGAGCAGAGATGAGAGGAGAGACAGAGCTGTCCCGGACCACAGTTTCCACGGCTTAAGCCCCCGGGAGAAGGTTAAAGTTCACAGCGTCTTTTCTAGTCTGGTCAATGAGGAGAACGCGGGCCCCGAGGCTCTGTTTGCGCACTCAAACGTCTCACACATCCATCCGCGCCTTCACCTGGCTGCTCCGGCGTTCCTCAGCCCAGCGCTGCAGAACAAGCTCACTTAGCGCCTGTTACATTTTCGCCACGTTTCTTTAGCTGTGGCTGAACACTGGGGGGAATCCTGGTGGGGAAGCACTCCAGAGCTGCTGGGGCTTGTAGTTTGGCATGAAAAATGTGTTGAGCTCATGCCTGTGAACCTTGCATATTTCTGAACTGTAATTATTGCTTTGAAACATATTTATTCAAATACGTTTAGCAAACCGTCAACAAGATTTAGTTGTGCTTGGTTTTTTTACATTTTATTTTTAAGAACGAGAGTTTAAGCATCAAGTTCAGATGATTACTTGGTGTGGAGAAACTGTTCTATCATCTGTAACTGCATTTTGACTTCATAAAGTAATACAATATATCTTTGCAAATTCATCAATGCTTATAATTTGATTGAAAGAAATTGTGTTTATGGATTGGCTGCAATAAAAAAAAAGAAAATGTTTATCCTCTATTTGATTTGAACACACACACACATTAAAAATAACTTTTTCTGTTTGTTCACTTGCAATATAGACAGAATCAATTATCTCAGTACTTTCTTGGAGTATCCTGATGACGATATTCAGACAGTATTATGTCAATCCAACAGAAATGTGTTAAAACAAGTGTTTAAACGTATTCGTTCATGTTTAATGATCAAACAAATGTTAAATGTCTCTAAAAGGAAATACAAAAGTGCAGAAATATCACCATATACCATTATTTGAAAGTTTACATCGCTTTTTGTTGTTGTTTTTATTCAGTTCTTAAAAACAACATTATCTAAACTGCGATATATTGCCCGCCTCTTCTTGTGATAGACCCTCCTCTAAATGTCCGCGTTGTGTTGTGTGCAGCTGAACCAGGTGGGGGAGGACCCTCTGAAGCGGCCGGTGGTGTACGTGAAAGGCAACGACGCAGTCAAGCTCATGAACATCGTCAACAAACAGAAAGTGGCCCGCGCTCGCATCCAGCACCGGCCCCCCAGGGTAAGAGCGGGGGGAGCACCGTGACCACCAGTACGGTCCAGCGTAAACATTATCAGTCATGACTAAAGCTACACGGTCAGGGCGGTTTTTGTCTGAGAAGGTTTTGGTTTTCAGCCAGTTCGCCCGCAAAGAAGTTCTACACAGACACAAAGTCGTTTCAGGCCCCCCAAAGGAAAACGATGGGCGGGAAAAGCGGGCGAGGCGGATTAAGATGAATGCCATTTTCTGATTGTCGTGGACGATAACCAATACTTTCCGATATCAATATTCATATTTTAAAATGTCCAACAAACTGAAGTAAAACAAATGTTATTTTCTCGGATGTAATTAATTGCGCTTGTATCACGTTAGAAAGAGAAAAATAATATTAGGTTTAAATCCGTTTGGTCTCATCCCTGATATCACCGATCGCTGATACAGATATGTTTATTCACAAAATCCAAAAGAACATGAGGGAAACTCAAGCTCCTAAAGAAATGCCACAGTTTGAACGTATTCTTTTCCTATTAGAAAGGCCCAAAACCAGCCTATTTACAAAAGAAACACGTGGAATATACATGAAGCAGTGCAATAAATGATCATGACACACTTTTGACAAGCTGTATCATCGTTAGTCGACTAAATTAGCATGATGCTCCCACTAAAACTAAAGGCGGAACATCCTCAACTTAAAATCGAGTCCAGATAAGATACATTTAAGGCCTTTAATTACTGAGCGATTGCGCCAACATGCTCAGTTTAGCCTAAAAATAAAATGCCTTTTCAAAAATTAACACTGGATAAGAGCTCGGGGTTATTTTTTTCCCAACCGCTCCTCAGATGTGAAGACAAACCCAAATTCCTGCTGTGAAATGTGAGAGCGCTCTTTGTAGTTGGCCATATTGCCCCCAGGCCCAAGACATTAGCACGGCGCTGCTGCAGATGGATATCGGTCATTCAAAGACCTGTTTGTTTGCTTGAAATATTCGATAAGGAGGCTCCGCACTAAGGGGCCGAAGAGCTTGGCCATAATGAGAGCCCCCGGAGAGCGAGCGGCGAGTGCGATAAGGGATGTCGCGGGCCGGAAAGAACTGCCACAAAGCGGGTTCTTTCTGCGTCAATTTAATGAATGTCACCGCAAGTTGTGTCCAGACTGAAGTAAAGCAAAACTGAACAATTTATGAGCCAGAAAAACCACATTTGTGCCTGGCGCGTTACGTTTGCGGATTGTATCAACGCCAAATGAGTGGCACGTCGTTTATTGCCGGCGCGAGGTCACATGCTTTGTAGGACCGTGCGTTTTATAGTCATGATGTTTGCGGAGAAGTCTTCAACAACATTATAAATTAAGGAAAACGCAACCGCAAATTGTCCAGAATGTATGAAATTTGGGGTGGAATAATGATAACGGGTTCATATTTCTGAAACGTGCCTGTAAATGACAAAATGGAAGATTAGAATACAAATTTATGTTCTTATTATTTTTATTTCATGTTTTAATCTACTTCGTTGGCAGCTGTTTGTTAGTTTTCTTATTAGACAATATACTAACTCTATAAACTATTTTCTGATCGAGTTAAACGTACATCGCCCACCTCTTTCGGGTGTAAGTGGAAATATTTAGATCGTAAACTATACCATGCGTTTCTTTCTTCCGCAGCAGCCCACCGAGTACTTTGACATGGGCATCTTCCTCGCGTTCTTCGTGGTCGTGTCGCTCGTCTGCCTCGTTCTGCTCATCAAGATCAAACTCAAGCAGAGGAGGAGCCAGGTAAGACAGCAGGAAATCACAACTGTATCTCCTTCACCTCCCGTGGGATGAACAAAGATCCTGAAACACGCCATTATTAGTGTCGTTTTTATCTTTTTGTAATAGACAGTTAAGTATATTTTAACTTGTCACTTTCCAATGGAAGTGTGGGGTCCGCAACCTGCTCCGTGTTATTGCTTTGCCTAGAATGTACCGCAGTATGGCATTAAACTTATCTATTTCCCTGGTGTCAAGCAGGTGATGCCACCAGACCAAGTTTCAGGTCAGATCTGTGGAGAGGCGAGCCCACTCACAGTAAGAATGCAAGTTTTTCAGGGATATTTGAGCAATAAAAGCGCCTGTAATCGAATAATTGCCAAAGGGACGCGTTTAATGCCATACTGCGGAACATCTCCAGGTTAAACAATTACAAATCCATGGAGACAAGCAAGTACACGGCAAAAAATACATTTTAAAATTACTTGAATTCAGGATCTATTGCAGACATTTTTGAGCAGTTAATTGATTCATTTGACTGATTTTCAAATGTTTCTGACTTGTTTCAATATATTACTTCTTACCTCAAGCCAAACGATTTGCCAATGGGGGAAATGTTCCTGGCTTACCGCACTGGCAAATCACGTGTTGATGTGTTTTTGTTTTTTTTTTTACTTTAAGATGAATTATCCTGTAACCTAAGCGAATCGCATTTTGTCAAAACCAGATTCAAATTCTGGATTCGAGTCATTTAAAGTGAGGCTGTATATTTTTTGTAGCGTCGCAAACCTGCCAAGTTTAAAATAGGACAAAATATCTTGGAAAAATAATACTGTATTTGTTTTACTTGAAATGAGGGGGGAAAACAACATTGAAGTAGAATATTGTCATTTTGCCGTTAGTTTAAGTTGTTATCCTGGGAGAGATTGGCCTCAATGAAAGGTTAAGCACCACATGAAGCCAGATTACCGTTCAATTAAGGCTGATGTGCATTAAGCATTCAGAAGTCGTGACAGCCGCTTAGACCTGCGTGCGGAGGTGTCCTGGGGGTGCTGTGGGGGGGGGGGCGAGCGGGAGATGGGTGTCACTTCCTTCGATGGGTAATTAAGAGAGCCGATCGCACCAGGAGCTCGTCGCACATAACTGCGCCGGCGGCCGGACTCTCAAACATTAGCACAGCCCATCCGGAAAGTATTTCTTTTTATATTTTGAATACATTTGGAAAGAATATTTTTTTCAAGTTGTCGTTATGGGGTATCGTTTGTGGAATTTTTTGAGACAAATAAGGAATATAATCCATTTTGGAATGAGGCCGCAACATAACAAAATGTGAAAAAACGGAATACTTTCTGGATGCACGGGCTTGCAGTGTGCATAGACTTATTTGTGTGTGGATTCTCCATTACTGAACTTGAAGTAGTAAGAGCTGGACATTTTGTGGAAACTATGAACAAAAATAGTCCAGATGAAAAGATATTGACATAGTAAAGATTCCTGTATTTGTCTTAAATGTTCGCACAAGAAGAAAATGCATTCACCCTCATGAGGAGTTGGTACGACGTTTTCACATTCATTTAGATTTATATTCAATTATAAACTGAGTGTTTGCCAGTGGTGTAGTGGTTTAAGGTGTTGCACATGTTGTGATCGCCTTGTCATGGGATCGCGTCCATCGGGCCATATAACATCGCTCATGATTCATTGTTTTTTGCATCGGGGTCAATATGAAATACATGGAATACTGCAGATTGATTTTCCTTATGCCAAGAAGAGAGAGGCTTAAACACTGACTCTGGAGGCTCTGCAGTTACTTAAAAACACTAACAACAATACTAAAAGGAATGGAGTAGGAGAAGCTGAACTTAAAACTGTAACTTTAACAGCTCGAATCAAGTTAGTACAAATATTCTAAATGCTTCCCTTAAGTATTGTGTGTGACGTTTGTGTTGTATTTTATTCATTATATCATAATAATAATAATAATAATATTTGATCATTTAATTTAATCATTGCCCTGACCTTTCATTCTTGATAAATGACAAAATGATAGCCCATTCTAAATAAATACTTGAATATTATATGATATAATGGGACTGACTGTAAATATATTTCAGTGTTTAGTCTTGGTTCAGACCTGTCACAGATGGTTTAAATCAGGGCCAATAACACATTCACGCATTTACATATGGCACCTTCAAAATTAAGACTTTGAAGGTGTCAAAGTCAAAGTCAAGTGTCGAAATCAGGATGCAGTCAGTCGTTTTTAATCGCGATATAAACACTGCTCCAAACAGTTATATAATCGGTGTGATTGCTCCTGTCTTTTCAGAGCTCCATGAACAGAATGGCCATCCAGGCTCTAGAGAAGATGGAGACGCGGAAGTTCAAGGCCAAAGGGAAGGTGGTGAGGGAGAGCAGCTGCGGGGCCTCAGACTCTCTGAGCAGCAGCTCCACCTCGGACTGCGCCATCTGCCTGGAGAAGTACATCGACGGAGAGGTGAGAAGGCCCCCAAGCTGGCTGTCGGGGGCAATCACCACGTCATCAGAATGCAAACACATCATACTGCATATTGTTGGAAAACTAGTCAGATGGACTGAGCATCTTCATATCAAGGGTTGAGTGACTTTTTGAGGAAAGCCTGAAGAATGTTCACAGATCCTAAGATTTGATTTAAACATTTGTCTTATTTTTCAAGTACACCATGTGTTTATGAATGATGCTTTTATGTTCATACCCGATATGAATGTGTACATGAGTCGGGTACAGTCCGGGCCTGCACGGGTCCAGCAAGAATTCCAGAGTCTTAAATATCAATGTGTGTTGTCTCAGAGCAGTCTCTGAGCACTGCATGCGCGGGTCAAAGGGAGGTCCCGGTCCACTGGAAGACGTCGTAAGGAGTCTTGATTTGTCTTGATACCGCAGCAGGTTATAAGTAATTAGACATGCTGTTTTCTGTGTTATTAGGTATATAAGGTTGGGTTAAGGTATAATTTACTGTCCCCGTTAGAAAATGAGTACTTTCCATTTGAGTCACTGACTCATCCTTCAATGTCGCTGGGGCAACCTTTCAGGAGCCGTTTGCAGCCACAGTGCAGTGCAGATAGTGGGCTTCACCTCAGCTGAAGGGTTTGTGCATGTAAGGCTTTTCTCGGTGAGTGAGATGTCTCTTACACCCTAGAACTCATCAGCTTTTGATATTTGGTCAGTAGAATGTACAGTTTTTAATTGAACAATAGGTGTGGATATCAAACCTTAATGGAGAGAAAGAAAAATGTACCCTAAACATATCGCATTGTTTCAGTGGAGTAGGTTACTTCATACATACATAATTCCGGGTTATTTTCTCTACCTCTTGGCTGAGGTTTCATACTTTTTGTGCTTATTCTGTAACATGAAACATAATGCAGTGTATGGACAATAGAATGGAAGTCCCCTGATGTGAGAGAGAGCCCTGCTTCTCTGGGCTGACGTGGTTTCCTCCACCTTGTAGATGTTTAGTCGAGGCTTTGAGAGCACCTGGAGAGATAACGGTTCCACAGAGCGCCGCTTGTGATTGGGCTTCCTGTTTTCCCACCGGCCTCCTTTAATCCAGACTCCATCATTCTATCTGCACCGGTCTTTGGGGACCCGTTTAATGCCGTACACGTCCTGGCTCGGTTTAGCTGCGGGGACACAAGCCTGGGGGACATATTTGCGGCATGAGTGGTATTGTCTCTTTTTATGGGATATGTCTTTTCGGCAAGAAAAAGAAAACAGAACAAAGCATGGTGCCACAACTCACGGAGGAAGTGGCGATATAAAAGGCTCAATAGCATCAAAGCCATTTTTGAGTCTCATACCTCGCAACAAAAGAGCAAAAAGATGAGTCACACAGCACTGAGTTTGTATTCACAAGGCTCCTTCTGCTGTGCCCAGGCATTTTTATGCTAGTTCTCCATTTGAATACAAAATGTATTGTTTCATATCAAACGCCTGGTGTATCCTGACAGTTTTGGGTCATAAGTGTATGGAGTAATAGAATAGTAGTCTCTTGTGTAGACAGATGTGTTGGCTGCAGTTACAGTTTGTAACATCAATGTTTTGTCACTGTTTGCAGGAGTTGCGGGTCATCCCATGTGCACACAGGTTTCATAAGAAGTGTGTGGACCCCTGGCTGCTGCAGCATCACACTTGCCCCCACTGCAGACACAACATAATAGGTGAGTCACCAGAAAACCAATGTCTTTTTGACTAATAAAAATGTCTAAAAATGTGCCTTGTGTTTCTATAGAACAAAAGAAGGGGGGCCCGGGCCCAGGTTGTTTGGACCCAGGTAACCCAATGCACGGGAGGCAGCAGAGGGTTGTATTACCTGTTCATTACCCTGGACGGGTTCACCGGGCCGGAGGAGTGACTGCCTATCCCACCAGGACCAGTATGGACCCTCACGGGAACCCGATTACAGTGCTCACGGTGGACCAGCATCCAGACCCTCAGGGCTTGTACCCGCCCCAGTCCACCTCCACCTTTCTGCGGAGCTACCACCCTGCCCTGCACCTGGAGCATTCTCTCGGTGCACACCACTGTGGGGTGGAGCACCGCGGGCCCCCGCCGTACGGAGCACAGCCTCATCACACTGCTTTTAAACGGCCCAAATTCCACGGACGCAGCTTCTCCCGCGCGACATGCTACTCCCAGTACGAAACTATGTACCAGCACTACTATTTTCAGGGTCTGACCTTCCCCCAGCAGGATGGAGTCCCGGGACCCGCTGGAGCAGGGACCATGTCTGGGGGAGGGGCCCACAAGGGACACCACAGCAGGGCTTTTCAGCCTGGGCTGCTGTACCCTACAGTGGTCCATATGGGCCCCACAGCATCGTCGAGGATAGCAGAGAACGGCAGTACGTCTGGGTTGAGCTGTTACCATGGTCACCGCTCCATGTGCAGCGGATACCTGGCAGACTGTCCTGGCAGCGACAGCAGCAGCAGCAGCTCGGGACAGTGCCACTGCTCCTCCAGTGACTCTATGTTGGATTGCACCGAGGTCAGCAATCAGGGCGTGTATGGCAGCTGCTCCACTTTCCGCAGCTCCTTGAGCAGTGACTATGATCCGTACGTATACCGCAGCAAGAGCCCCTGCAGAGGGGCCGCTGAGGCAGGGGCCTGCAGCACTGCTCCCGCAGACGAACCCTCAGCCTCTTCTGCTCCCCAACAACTCACACCTGGGGGGGACCACACCTCCAGCTGCAGTCTGGAGCCCAGGGACAACACTAGCACTACCTCAGCCTCTGCTCCGGAGCATGAGCAGGGCAAGGTCCAGGACGAGTTAGGGGAGCACGGGGTGGCCTGTGGCTGCTGCTATGACATGCTGCCTCCAAATGTGGAGTTTAAGGGGGTGGACTCAGAGCGCGTTGGGGCCCTGGCCTCAGGACGCTGTCACAGAACAGGAGCGGACTTTCAGAGCTCCAAAAACTACTACACTGAGCACATGTGCCCCTCATCGGAGCAGGCGGGCTTCGAAGGCTTGCCCTGCTGTTTCTACAAAGAAATGAAGGTTCACAGGGCCCCTACAGGACACTTCTCAGAGGACTACTCTGTCAATGTGCAGTACGCACATGCAGACTCGGACGCTTGCTCCGCACAAGGCTGTTGTGAACTTAACCAGAGAATACCCATAATTCCAGAGGACACAGACTGTGAAATGGGCTCTGAGTCAGAAACTCAAAGGAGTTTGCTGCCATCTAGTGTCAAAATAGAGGCAGAGGTGTGGACAGGAGAGCAGCTAGAGCCCAGAGAAGGTATTTACACAACAGGACAGAGGTCTCGGGGGCAGGCGTACACTCAGGAGGAGGAGAAGCGTGCTCTTTTCCACCCTCCAGTCTCTGCAAAGCCCAGTACGTCGGGTAACAGTACTGAGGGAGCAGTGAAGATATGAACTCTGCTGTTTATCTTCACCAGTGTCAATCATTTAAACCTGGAGTTGCCTTGTTGCTCTCTGAGCTCTGAATGTTATCATCTTAGATGTGTGAATTTCTACTGAAATGGCCTGTCATTTCTTCATATAGTGTGTCAAGTTCATTCCTGTGGCCACCTCACGGCACCAAACTAAATTTGAACTGCTGCCATGAACAGATGTTAAATAGTAGTGAATTATTATTTTCTAGAAGGTCTATTAAAACAATATTTATTAAAATAAAAAAGTAATTTGTCATGAAAAACATCTGCATCCACAAATGTATATTTTACACTGCCTGTAAAGTGTGAACCACCATAGTTTATATGGCCATAGCTGTACCAAATCAGAAATGTTTTATTTACTTTTGAAAAGTGCAGGGAAAAGGGTCTACAGTTTGTGACCCACACAGTTATTGAGAAGCTACATTGTCTTGGAGAATGCATAGTAATGTGAATGCAAGCCTGACACTGTGCTGTTAAGTATCATAAAACTACATGTATGCCCATGTATGCCCAGTTATGGCCTGCCGAGCTCCCAGAATAACCTTAAGCCTTATGCTGATGCAGACACTGGCGCTCCTGTCAAACAGTGCAGGGGTGACAGTGTCAGTAGATGGTGTAGCACCCTTCAATGCTACGGTCACTTGCAGATGTCCTCCATGAGGCATGCTCTATCTATGGTATTTAAAGTTGTAGTTTGTGTCAAGGCCAAAGGAGAAGACTCATGATTCATAATGGTTCCTACTTTACTGTGATTTTGTATTGATGCAGTTCATACACGCGACTATGTATCCGTTTGAATCTTATTCACTAAGTCAATGCTGTGCCATTCTTGTCTTTTTGTTTGTCCTACAGACTGTTTTATACTGTTTCTATGAAATACACATTCTCTACACAGAGGAAAACCTTCTCAAATAACAATATTTAAGTTAACCCAGTGCTGTAATCATGTGAGAATCTAATCTTGCCTTTTGGATAGATATATACCTACTGCAAATAGAACGTGTTGGGGTACTTGAGTCACTATTTAATTTTTGTTATCGTTTCTAGCACTTAAAAAGATAAAGTGTACAAAATTAATATTTTTTAATTTTCTAAGAATATAATTATTTTCTGTCATTACCATTACAAATGTATAAAAAGGCTAGAAATCTGTGTATATTTCTGTACATGTATAGCAACACATTTCATAAATGGAAATATGTTCTCTGAATATTTATTTACTAATATATTTATCTTCAAGCCATGTCTTATGTTCAGTGTATGGACGTTTGAGATGCTTTTTATTGAGAAAATTCACTAACATAAGACTTTGTATATACATGGTAATTGCACACAAGACGATTAAATCTTTTCTGACCAAAAACTGATTTTAAAATTTTAGTACCATACAGTTTTGTAATCAAAAGTGTACAAAGATCTGTAAAATATACAGTTTTATTCAAGCATGTTGTGGCTGTCTTTTTTTTTTTTTTTTTTTGCCCGCAGGCTTTATTAGACAAGAGAGGAAAGTGTGAAATGGGGGACGAGAGAGAAGGGAGGACACGCTGTAAATGTCGGAGTCTGGTTTTGAACTCACAGCACTGCAGCCGGCTGCACCAGGAGCCTGGTCTGCTGTGCCTTAACCACTCGACCACCGGGCAACAATTCTTTTAACTTTTAAGGGTCAAGAAATTAAATTGTCATGTTTCCATAATATAACTTTTTAATAATTAGATGTTAGATTTGCATATATTTTACATCAAATATTGTTGTTTTGTCAATTTGACAATTTAGACCATTTAGATCATAGTCTTCAATCTGACAGAAAGATTTCACAGCCAGTCCTAGTCCTGGTGGTGCTTGCATCTTAAAATACAGATTTGCTGTGGTGATCTTGGAAGAATAAGAAGTCTGAATGATCCATTTTGGTCTAGAGTCAACAAAAGGACTTCCATCTTTGAGCCAACACTGCTGCACTGGTTTATGTAGTGAATGGAGAGAAGACTCTTGCCTTTCCTCTCACAGCTTGAAGCCAGAGTGAAGAGCAACAATTCCCCCCGTCAGGTTGTGGTAGCGCACACAGTAGAAACCAGCGTCGTCTATCATAGTCTTGAACTCTTCCTACACAACAACAAAACGTACCAGTCAGATAATGCAACTGAGGCAATATTTAATGTTCTGTTATAAAATATTACTAAAGCACAGTTAGCACAGAATTAATTTAATATCAATGCTGCAGGATTTATTACCTGGTCGGGGAACTTTCGAATGCTCTCTACCAAATACTGGTAAGATTTCCAGTCTCCAGCAATAACTTCTCCCAAAACAGGAATTACTTGGAAACTGTAGGCATCATAAATCCTAGGAAGAATAGAACAAAGCTCTATCTTTTGGATCTGAATGTGCAAGCTGCTATTTAAAATGTTTTACAATCCACATGTTGGTGACAATGATATTGACCGATGAAACAGAACATGTCCAGAAGAGGGCAGTGCTGCTTTTTGCTACAATTTCAACAGTCATTTAGAATAGGCCCATTATGTATGTGATCTTAATACAATTTAGGGAAATGTTGAAGTTTAATTACAAGTACGGCACTTACTTTGACAAAAGAGGATTAGACATTTTGCTGAATTCCAAACATATAAACCTTCCTCCAGGTTTAAGCACCCGATGAGCTTCTTGTAAAGCCTGCATAAACAAATGAATTTATTGGCACAGAATATGCCAATGTATGTTCTACCAAAACATGTTACTTGAAGTGTTCTCACTTACCTGCTCTATGTGGGTGACATTACGAATTCCAAAGGCAATAGTGTAAATGTCAAACTCATCATCAGCGAAGGGCAGCTCCTCGGCATCTCCCACCACCCACGACAGACCTGAAAACAGGAAACATGAAGAGCGAGTCAATAATGTTGTCACCATGGCCTCAATGAGAAAATCTATTTGTATTTGAAAGATTAAAATATTGCAATATGTGGGAACTTTTATTTGGAGTATTGAGATTTTTTTTTTTTTTAATGGTATATGAATAGTTGTATGTCTAACTACAGAATGGTCGTGGGTTATTCGTTGTAACTTTTATTTATTTACTGGGATATACACTGCCCGTCTACACCGCCTTTAGCTTTGATAACAGCACACATTTGCTGTGGCATCATTTCAATAAGCTTCTGCAATATTAAATGTTGCGTTATTTTTCACCAATTGATCTTGTATTGATGATGGAGAGAGTGACCACTGCACAAAGCCTTCTCCAGCTCAGATCCAGGGTTCAGATCTGTAGTAGATTAGTTTCTGCTTCTCCTTAGAGGTTTTTTCTGCTTGATGCCAATGATTTGACCCTTCTCAAAACATACTGACATCTTACTAAATTGAATCAAAGTGGTGATTTTTTGATTTTTTTTTACTGTAATATTTGCGTATAGACAAATACTACTCAAATCATTTTTAAAATTCCATTAAGGAAGCAGCTGGAGCATAAGCGAAGTGGAACATAATTTAATTCCAAATCAGACATTTGGATTAACCTCATAATATCACTAACTATGAAAATTAAGGTTACATGAAAGTGATGTCAGAGGCAGGTTTTAAAACATTTACCAATATATTTGACATTAAACGTTTATTTAATAGGAGATTGCAGAACACTCTGTCCGCTCTGGAGAGCAGCTTCAGTGACAGACTGATCCACTCTCGCTGTGTGAAGGAGAGGTTTCACAGGTCTTTCCTTCTGCTGCTGTCAGACTTTACAGTGAACACTGTTCGCGCTGAACATGTGTCATTCAGCTTCCATATTCATGTGCAATGATTGACATGTCAATCATCCCTGCAATATTTTTCTGTTCATACAGCTGAAAATAAGTGTGTAATTTCTGTTTTTATTGTTGTACTTTTGCTCCTAATGTGTGTTGCAACACTGGAATTTCCCCATTGTGTTTTTTTCTTTTAGGTTTTAGTGGCCAAATACTTATAGACAAGCTGAACCCAAATACAGTTATATTACATACTTTACAGCAAAGTATACATTGATTAATTTTGAGACTAGAAAAAGAAAACCAAACTAACTGACATTTCTACCCTGAAAATTCAAAAGAATTGAAGACTTAAAGACTTAAAGCCATTAGCATGTAGTTCAATAAATAAATCATTGAAAATGTGTTATGTCTACTTAATTTTGCCTCCAGTTGTTCTGATGACAATGTTTTAAAGGGTCCATCGTCATCCTCACCAGATGTGATGCCCATGCCGTCTGCTTTCTGTTTGCCCACTTTGAGCATTTCCTTGTTGATGTCACACACCACAGCTTTGGATTCATGAGGCTCTGTTCCCTGTTCATCAGAGTATTTGGAAGAAATATCCTGCCAGGACGGTGTCTGTATAACCCTCGCCTCTTTCCTCCTCATCTTCTCTTCCTGGGACTTGATGTATTCCAGAAAACGAAAAGCAATGTCACCTGCAAAAAAGAGCAAAGCATTTAGAACAAAAAATTTAAAAAAAAAAAAAGAGTAATTAGGTCATTTCAAATAGTACTGTACCAGTGCCTCCCGCCACATCGAGCAGACGTGCCCCGGGCTGTGGGTTCATGCCGTGGAGCAGGATGTCCTTCCACAGTCTGTGAATGCCCAGGCTCATGGCATCGTTCATTACGTCGTACTTCTGAGCGACGTTCTCAAACACCTGATAAACTGTCAGAAGTAAACAGTGAATAGTAAAATAAACTTCACAGTAGCAGAAGTAACAGGTAGAACTATATACATATTGTGTTATGGCATGATTTTATAATTATTTTTATAGGAAAATATCAATTTATATGCAAAATAAAAACAATCACAGCAAAATAATACAGAATAAAGAGGCAGTGTGGTGCAGCGGAGTTCAAGTATTTTAAAAAATAACTAAAATAACGCACAGTTACATATATTTACTGTTTTTACTGCTTTCTAGTTATCTGATAGGGACAATGGACCTTTTTTTTTTGTTTACGAGATTTTGATTTGTTGGTGTCCTTTCCTTATGTAAGCTCTGTTGCTGCTGTTTCTCACCTTTCTTCGCCTTCTCCTCCTCCAGCACCGTGTCAAAGCCGAAATGCGTGCTCCTGTGGCCGGCTTCATGGCTCAGGCAGCGACAGGACTGTGCAGCCAGGCAGTGGAAGGGCCCGGCAGACCCTCCCCTGGACGAAAGGTAAACATTTCTTCTAAAATCCCGGAAAATCCTCCGAGAAAACAACCTCACGGAGGCGGCCATGATGACTGGCGAATGTTTATGCCGTCACGACTGCGTCATAAATATGCGACGCAATATTGTGACTGTTGTTTTATTAACGCACTTCTTATTCAGGCTATAATCCCATTTGAATTCATTATTACATTTACTTGTACGTCAAAGTGTAGGCTACTACTGCATTTAGGAAAGTTATCTTGTATTTTGAGTTTTAGTTTAAAAATATTTTTTACTTTACCCAAAAAGATCGATGGCCTACAGGTGCCCAAAGGGTCACATGACATGAACTATGTCAACTTTTACGATAGCCCGCTTTACAAAGAGAGTAAGAGGGACTGGTCTGGCTCACAAGACTTACACACTTAATCAACTCACTAAAATCAGAAAATCAAACACATGAAACTGATTATTTAAATAAATGGTTTGTTTTAAAGCCTTATCAAAAATCTCTTCTTTAAAAAGCTTGTGCTACTGTGTTAACTGCTGTCAGCATCATAAAGCTGCAATAATACATGAAAATCTCCAACATTAAACAGGCCGACACATGCATCTGAAACACACTGAGGGCACTGGGATAATAGACAATGTTAGAGGAGGATCAAAACAGACAAGTCAGAGCACAGCCAGCCACAGATTTATAAGCACACAAACCCAGATTTATACGCATCCTAATCCAGATTTATAAAAACAAAAACCCAGATTTATACGCACACTAATCCAGATTTATAAACACACTAATCCTGATTTATAAGAACACTAACCCAGAGTGACACAAACACAAATCCTGATTTATACACACAAAAATTGGAGCCTTTGTGAAGCTGAGACTATATAGTTTTGGACGTGTGTCCTTTCATTAGGCTCATTTTTTGAGTTGCATTTGAGTTCAGGTTACCTGTGTGATAATTCCTCTGTGCAGAGATTGTTTCTACTTATAATAAGAGTAAAACAGACATCATAGTCCAAAACTATATAGTTTCAGCTTCACAAAGGCTCCAATTTTTGTGTGTATAAATCAGGATTGAAAGTGTCCTTTCAATAGGAAAGTCTTAAAAATGACAAAAGGAGTAAATAACTCAGGTAAATACTTATTTATTGACACAATTGAAATATCATTAAAAAATGGGAAAATCTCTAAAAAGAAAATCAGACGGGGAACAAAAGCCCTCCGAAAGGTCAATCACTTGCAGGATGAACAGTCGGATCACCTCTGATAAGAAGAGGGTCCAAGACGAAGCTTGCAGGCACCCACGAGCGCTCCTCCGGACCATAGCCTTCCCAATCAACCAAGTACTGGAGGCATCTACCATGACGTCTGAAACACAGGAGGCACCAAACCATATATGCAGGTCCCCCACCAATCAGACATGTCGGTGGCGGGGGGGGGGGGGGAAGAAAGAGGGCTTTTTTTTTTCTCCTCCTGAGTGGGTCTTGCTCCACCGTCTATCTGCAAATTGAGGCGCGTTCGCCTGTCCGTCCGAGGGAGTCGGATCTCTCCTTCACTGTGGAACTCCCACAGGTTTCTACTTTTTACCAAAGAGGTTTGGTAGTTTTTCCTGGTCGAGAAGGAGGGTCTAAGGACAGGGGGGCCTGGGACATCTGTCTAAGGACACAGGACGCTGGGACATTTCCAAGTCCCTATGAACATTGTTTATTTTGTTTTCCACTGAAGCCCCTCGAGGCCACTACTGTTGTGATTTTAGGCGTTACAAAAATAAATTTAATTGAACTGAAATTGAATTGAATTTTACAAACAGTTTAGAGACATGGAAGGCGGGATTAATTCACATAGCCCTGGGTAACTTGAGGCACACAGCCATAGGGTTGACTATCCTCTCCACTTCAAAGGGGCCAATAAATTTAGGGGCGAGTTTCTTTGAGTCAACCCGGAGTGGAAGATCCTTAGTGGAGAGCTAGACCATATTATTATCATGAAGGCCTGGCCAGATGGACAATATGCTTCCTTCTCTTGGGATTGAAACAAGGGAGGCTGGAACCCATAAACACATTGGAAAGGGGAAAAATTCAGTGGCAGAACTTTTCTGGGTATTGTGAGAGTACTCTACCCACAGTAGCAGGCGCGCCCAGGCGGACAGGTTCCTTGAGGCCATACAACGCAACACTGTTTTCATCTGCTGACAGACTCTCGGTTTGGCCGTTGGGCTGAGGATGGTAGTCTGATGACAGGCTAAAGGTGGCCCCTAAAAGAGAACGGAACTCACGCCAGAAGATGGAGGTGAACCGTGGGCCCTGCTCTGAGACAGTGGTGAGACCGTTCAGCCGAAAAACATGCTGCAACATAAGCTCATCTGTCTCCTTAGCAGATGGAAGTTTGGCCAGTGGAATGAAATGAGCCATTTTGCTGAAGCGGTCAACTACTGAAAGGATGGTTGTGTGTCCATTAGTAGTAAGTAGGTAAGCCTATAACAAAGTCCAGATATATGGGACCAAGGACGGTGGCGAACAGGAAGGGGAAGAAGGTGGCCAGCAAGTGCTTGGTGAGTAGGTTTAGACTGTAATGCTGAATCAGATTTCAAATATATGGGCAGAAGAAAAGCTATAAATGCAGAGCTTGAGTGTCTCTCTTGACTAGTCATTAATCTAGCAAAGACTGGAAAGATGGACCGGATCGTGCTGATGAATGGAACTGGACTGAGGATAAACAAAAAGGCAAAATGCAGGACTGTGACAGGAATTCAGATTTTAAATTCTCCCAAGATTTTCATTGTTAACTACACAGTGAGGATTTGTATTTGAACACCTTGCGATTTTGCAAGTTCTCCCAGTTAGAAATTATGGAGGGGTCTGAACATTTCATTGTAGGTGCATTTCCACGGTGACAGAGACAGAATCTATTAACAAAATCCAGAAATCACATTGTATGATTATTAATAATTTATTTGTATATTATTGTTACAAATAAATATATGAACACCTGCCAATCAGCATGAATTGTGGCTCTCAAAGACCTGTTAGTCTTCCTTTAAACAGTACTACTCCTAATCTAAATTAGTAGGACCTGTTTGAGCTCTTTACCCGCATAAAGACTCCAACTACTACCATGGGCAAGACCAAAGAGTTGTCAAAAGACACCAGAGACAAAATTGTAGACCTCCACAAGGCTGGAAAGTGCTACTGGGCAATTGGTAAGTAGCTTGGTGAAAAAAGATTAACTGTTGGACCAATTGTTAGATCATGGAAGAGGCTAAAGATGACTGTCAATCTCCCTCGGACTGGGGCTCCATGCAAGATCTCACTTCGTGGGGCTATCAATGATGATACGAAAGGTGAGGAATCAGCCCAGAACTACGGGAGGAGCTGGTCAATGACCTGAAGAGAGCTGGGACCGCAGTTTCAAAGGTTGCTGTCAGTAATACACTACGCCATCAAGGTTTAAAATCATGCATCGCATAGAAGGTTCCCCTGCTTAAGTCAGGACATGTCCAGGGCCATCTGAAGTTTGCCAATGACCATCTGGATGATCCAAAGGAGTCATGGAAGAAAGTCATTTGGTCAAATGATACCAAAATAGAAGTCATTGGTATAAACTCCACTCCGAGGAAGTAGGATGAGTACCAACCCAAGAACACCATCCCTACTGTGAAGCATGGGGGTGGAAACATTATGCTTTGGGGGTGCTTTTCTGCACAGGGGACAGAACGACTGCACTGTATTAAGGAGAGAATGAATGGGGCCATGTATTGCAAGATTTTGGGTAGCAACCTCCTTCCGTCAGTCAGAGTATTGAAGATGGGTTGTGACGGGGTCTTCCAACATGACAATGACCCGAAGAAAAATGCCAGAATAACCAAGGAGTGGCTCCATAAGAACCATATCAAGGTTCTGGATTGGCCTAGCCAGTCTCGACCTAAATCCATTAGAACATCTTTGGAGGGAGCTGAAACTCTATGTTGCTCAGAGACAGCCCCAAAACCTGATAGATCTAGAGAAGATCTGTGTGGTGTCAAAATCCCTGTTGCAGTGTGTTTCAAGAACTACAGGAAACGTTTGACTTCTGTAATTGTAAACAAAGGCTTCTGTACCAAATATTAACATTGATTTTCTCAGGTGTTCAAATACTTATTTGCAGCAATAACATGCAAATGAATTATTTAAAACTCATATAATGTGATTTCCAGATTGAGAGTTCCCTTTTAAAAGCTGATGGACAAAATGGAATAAATAAAGAAAATGTCCAACACCCTAATATCCTTTCAGAAAATACAATGTATAATGATGAAATGACTCTCAGAAGTTTATTGAAAATTTAGATAAAGTAAATGTAACTGAGGAGACGTAACCTCTATAAATATGTATTTTTTTTTAAATGGTCACATTTATATAGCGTGTTTCTACCTTCAAGGCACTCAAAGTGCTTCACATCAAAGAACCATTCACACAGACCAGGGAAGTTAAGCCCAAGGACACAACGACATGAGGCAGCTGCGATCGCCAGTGGATCTGACCACTCTACCAGGATGTTAATGTCAGGAGCAGGATTCGAACTGCCGACCTTCGGATGAGAAGACAAGCTCTCTACCACAGAGATGCATAGGTCTGAACCCTCTCAGCTAGATAATCAACAAGACTGGCTATGGATACCGACACAGGAATGTGGCCACGATCAGTCACCTCCTCTATATGGATGACATCAAACTGTACGCTAAGAGTGAGCGAAACATCGACTCTCTGATCCACACGACCAGGATCTACAGCGCTGACATTGGGATGTCATTCGGGTTTGAGAAGTGCAGTCGGATGGTGACAAAGAGAGGGAAGGTAGTCCACACGGAAGGGGTCTCACTCCCAGAAGGAACAATAGCAGACATTGAGGATGGCTACAAGTACCTTGGAATACCACAACACCAAGGGCTCAGAGAGGAGCTTGAGAAGGCGTGGAAGGTGAAGGCGAAAGTGTTGCCTGTGGTCATCGGAGCACTCGGGGCAGTGTCTCCCAAACTGGAGGAGTGGCTACAACAGATACTGCGCAGAACCCTCAAGCTCCCAGGCTTTTGGTAGAGGACCCGAGCTTAGAAAAAAAAGGGATGAGACCACCTGTGGAGGGTGAGAAGGGAATTTTATTTCATTTTTATATATATATATAGATACATATATATATATATATCTCAAATTAAAAAATTAAAATATATATATATATATATATTATATATTATTTATATATAGTATATATATATATAATTAAAATATATATAAAAATATATTTATATATATAATCTCAAATTTAAAAATGTAATATATATATATATATATATATATATATATATATATATATATATATATATAAAATTTATTTTTTTCCTAAACGTACAAGTCCATCTTGTCCTTTTATTTGTTGTTACACAGATGTAATTCAAAGTTTTTGGGATATATTTCCACTAGGGGGAGTAAGAGTGCTTCTGCTTTCAGCGTAAATGAATGCAAAAGTTACTTTGTGGATCTCAAGATCCCTGAGTGTATGTGTATATAAATAACTTGGGAAAAGTATTTCAACTTGTTTAAACTGTTTTGCATTCAATGCAAAAAAAAAAAAAAGGATAATTTTGTCTAGATGGCGGTTAAAGGTGCACTATGTAACTTTTCTGGTGAAGAGTCCATCACCTGCGCATTTCCAGGAATGTTGCACAGTAAGTTACTGGTCAGATCTGTGGAGAGGCGAGCCCACTGACAGTAAGAATGCATGTTTTAAGAACAATAAAAACACCCAAGACACAAGTTTAATGCCATACTGTGGAACATTCTAGGCAAAGCAAAGAAATCTCTATGAAGTCAGACCACCCACCAGAAAAGTTACATAACCTCTAACTAAATCTACATGAACTGAATGGCACTGACAACAAAGTCAAGAAGATCAGCCTGGTTGTCATGAGCAGCTGGAGGATCTGGACTCTGTTTGAGGTTGATGAGGAAAAAAATGGAGCACCAAGAAGAATACCTGGTAGTGCAATATTCAACGCAGTTTTATGACATATGCAAAACGTGTTAACCTACTAGTTTAGACCTCTACAAACATGTTCTGAAATGCATTGGATTCTTGTATTAGATTGGCAGTTCATATTTATTTTTCTCTCACTGTCAGTGCTCCTGAAAATGTGTCTAAAATGTGCTGAGCTAATCGCAATCACATATGTTTAGAAAAAAACAGTAATACCTACAACTGAACGGCCTCAACAAAAGCCGACTACAGAAATACATAGTCCTAAAATGGAACCCAGTACCTTCTGGAAGTGATGCAAGAGAACTCATCACTATGCCACCATGTCGGGATCAAAACATAAACTATAATGTGTTTCCCATGCAGGCGTACGTACCTTTTTTTAAAATTTTGAACCAGCTATGATGTGAAGTTGAGAATAACTGGTCTCCAATGATCAATAGGCCATGGCATTTTACAAGAAGTGCTAATAAGTTCATGTTGAATAAATTAGCACACATTCATTTTACACATGTGCTTCTATAGGAGGACAAGGCTAGTTAAGAACATTTTTTGCCAACATATTGCAACCACAGCACTTTTTTTCCCTCTCTCTATAAGCAGTTCCAGAGTGGGATGAAAGAAACATCTTTAATAAATTAAGAAATCATTCCGAGTCTTTTAACACACAGTTTTTGTTTGTTTTTTCACAGAACCTCAGTTGTGAAGTTGGGCTCCTGCTGTTCTCCAGAAAACACAGGTTGCATACTTGACCTCGTCTCACTGGGGGCCAATGGGTTACACATGGCACCCTCCTTGGTGCGCATCGCCGGCACCGTCTGGGAGTCATTTCACAGATCTGATAAGCACTGGGGCTGTGGATGGACAACTGAGTGTGGAAAAGGCCAAAACGAAGACACATTTGAATTCCATGTACTTTTAGCTGTTTTTAACTGTAAAGAAAATATACAATGTATACGGCTCTTCCTCAGTCATTTTTATCATGTAAACATAAATTGTCCGCAGTGGATGAGTGTGAGTGAACAAGTCCACCCTTTAGAGTAAAACAATCCTCTTACATACATTATCTGTTCACTGTTCACTACATTTTGTATATTTTGTAAACCTGTAAACACTGTATTTGTTTCCCTTT
Organism: Chaenogobius annularis; assembly: GCA_015082035.1. Classification (NCBI taxonomy): domain Eukaryota; kingdom Metazoa; phylum Chordata; class Actinopteri; order Gobiiformes; family Gobiidae; genus Chaenogobius; species Chaenogobius annularis. Next base: position 2,416,753 of record BJKM01000007.1, on the reverse strand, counting down.
TATGAATGTCCATTGTTATTTAAGACCACTCCTTGACAATTGGTTTATTCTGTGTCATCCGGTTCATTTTGATAGCCTTTATTCCTGCTGCCAAATGGTATCTAGTTTTTATACGTACTTATTTCATTCCTAATTTACACCAAATTGATTTTCACCTGTGCTTAAAATATTGTTTTTGAGCTACCAAGACGTTTCCCTCATGGTAGATTCTCTGAAAAATAATATATAACCACTGTGTCATTTGGTTTAACAGCATTAGAGTTACACAAAGGACAACACCTCGATTAAGAAACATGCATACAGTGTTTATTGCGACCAGGACACATTAAATAAAACTACAAAGTACTTCACTTATACAAAAGATAGATTATATCCCATTCACATACAAAAGAACAATCAATAATTTACTGTATAAATTAAACATTTCACTAAACTATGTACATTTGCATGAAAACAATGATTTGGTCGATGCAGACTCATGACGTTAGTGTGATTCTTATGTCAGCTAAGTGGACCACCATTTTAAATCTGTCAGAAGATGGTAGGCTGGACTGAATTTCAGAGTTTACATAATTCACAGAGTTATCAAAAATGCGTCCTCCTCTGAGCTGCACTGTCAGATCAGGTTTTGTTTGACACAACCATTTCCCCGTTACTCTTACGTGTCTATGTTTTTCCATTTTCGTGTGCCTGGGCCGTTCTCTTTCCTTGCAATAATGAATGAGTTTAGTCTTCTTGCAAGCGAAAATGTTCACAAACCTGATTGAAATGGCAAATTGGCTATTGTACTTGCATTTTAAATAATTTCAAGTGCTTGGTGATGGTAAGTACATGTTTTACAAATGGCGTATTCAAAGTACTTTTTCATTTTTGTAAAATGAAGACAATGTAAGTGCACAGGGACGGACATTTGGCATAAAATCAATCAGTCCAATCAATATGCTAATGATTGTTCACAACGAGATAGATGATTTACTGTGTTGACCCTGCACAGAGCGGAGTTCCCTGTATTTTAGCAGTAAAGGATAATTGCTATGCGGATGGTGAACTGGCTGAATTTTGACCTTTCAAAAGTAGTTTAAAAGTCATCACTTTGCTGTAAGCTCAGGCACCGTAGAGGAGAGCGGGACATGTTGTTACACTGGGTAAGTTTGTCACGACGCCGTTGATATTTCCAAAAGTAAAAGGTTGAGAAATACGTGTTCTCTGGGCAAATAAGTAATGACTATTTTCTTCTATTTGTATACTTAGAAACTTTGAAACAGTAGCATCGTTTTAATATGGCAATAGGGTTGAAATAGCACAGTCAATTTGGTATTTACTAATGTAAACATGCCGCTTCTGTCATTTTATTTTATTTCATGGTAAATCAAAACCCAATATGAAGACTGTAAATTACCAGGAAATTGGTTGGGTTCTTAGCTGGATAATGCATTTATCCCATTAACATGACATTTCCACCGAAACATTTGTCATCAAGCGGCCTTTGCGATTTCAATTGGGTTTGTATTAGATATAATATAATGTTTTGCTTACTTTAATATAATACTTTAATATATAAATAGGCTAGTGTGGTCGTAGTGCATAAAGGGGTGCAAATTACTGGGATAAGATGCTCGTAAGTGAAAATGTCAAGTGCGTTCACAATCAAAATTAGGACTAAACTTGGACTAAACTGGACAGGACCACAACTAGAACGAAACCAAACCTACTCTACATTAGGACTAAACCGGGCTGAACCCAGGATCAAAATTGGGAACACACCCTCAAAGCGCCAGACAACATTACCTTCTCTTAAACTCTGCTTATGTTTTTCCTTTGATCAATTTAAGTTGGATAATTGGATCATATTTTGCACAATAGTATGCAAGAAGTGTAACAACATGCCTCAAACGCCCCTCGTCCGTCACCGCGTATGGGTGCTGCTGAGCCGAATCACATGGCATGGGTCTTTCAGCGAGATGCAAAAATGTGACCGCGCAGAATTGTATCCCACATTGAAGAAGTTTGTGTGTGAATCCATTGCTCACGTCGCCCGGTCTTTGCCGAGACACACGAAATGCAAGAGCTGGCGTAAATATCATCATTCCCACACTGAATGACATAATTTACAACAACAAAACGTGCCCCCTTGTAATCAGAGGACAACTAAATGTGAACAATATGCTCAGTAAAACGTCCCAGACTATGCAGACAGAGCACACAGACAGACAGGAGTAAACACATCTATCTTGTACATGAAGAGATGGATTGTAAAAAATATATTTGACTATTTGATTCTACTACGAATGATTTACACTTGAGTTATTCTTATTTATAGTCAGAGGTGAGTAGAATAGCCAAAACTGTACTCAAATACAAGTGCAGTTACTTAAAATAAAAATGTATCAAGTAGAAGTGGATAGTAGTGATTTGGTGAACACAACACTACAATAAGTAACTGTTTGAAGTAGTGTCTGTTTTTGTAACGGACAAATTAAACAAATGTACAGAGGTGGTATTTCCAAAGAATTAGAAAAAAAAACACAATTGCAAAACCAATTCATAAGTGACGCAGAAAACGCAAATGTTCAAATGATTTCATCTTGCCTACATTAAGGGTTTGTCACATTGGAGAGCGTAACCATTACTTTTACCCAAGTATGAGAGTACAGTTACTTAAACAATGCTTAAAGGTGCACTATGTAAGATGTGATCCACCGGTTTGTCTCCATGGAAATGTTATTGCTTTGCCTAAATGTGTTAAACTTATTATTACTTACTTATCTATTTTGCCTTTGTTCTATTACAATTTTATTTCAATTTGTTTTATTGCTGGAAAAATACCTTTAACAAACAGGCCTTCCTACAGTGAGAGGGGTCTCCTTTCCACAGACCTGACTTGTAACCTGATGACATCACCTGCTTGTGCTTCCCATGAAATATTTATTGCATTAACCAGGTAGTTTTTTGTGTGTTTTTTTTTTTCAAAGGTGACCCGGGATATACAGTACAAGTTTAACGCCATACTGTGGAACATTCAAGGAAAAGTTACATAGTGCACCTTTAAGTAGGAGTAAAAGTAAGTAAAGTAAATGTAACTGATTAGCTACTACCCACTTCTGCTCATATGGCATCAATATTTGCCATTCTTTTTGGGATATTTCAGAATCAAACTCCTCGCAGGGAAGTGCTCGCTCCACTGAGGAACCGAGGACGCAGAACCAGATGTGAGCCATCCAAGACAGATCCTTAAGGCACTTACTTGAACGCCATCAAACCGGAAAGCCACCCACTCACGAGCCAGCATACACCGCTCTCAGATCTACCCCAGCCAATCCCTAAATGGCAGTTAGTTTGTCTGCAATCTGCACCACCCGCCTTTCCAACACAACCACCCGCCTCTCGGAGCATGTTGCGGTTTCTTCTCCCCAGCCGGATCCGCACTAGCGCTGACTGAAGAGTGGGCGAGCGCCTGCCTCCTAAGATCTTTTATGGAGCATGATTTATCACCCCCCCAAAGTGCTGTGGTTTCTACCTTTCCGAGAGATTCTTTCGCGTCGTCATCCTCGGAGAGCTCATGTCCTGCGAAGCACAACCTCATGACGGACAAGTTTGCAGAAGGAAACAAACAACCATGACATGAATACACGTTTCTTTGGATGGAAGGATTGTTTTTGAGGCAGTTATGTGTGTGTCTCACTCGCTTTGACACCGGTGAACTGTAGGTAGCTCTAGCAGTACGTACAGTAAAGTCTTGTTTTAGTCCCTCGACAAAGTGTCCAATATCTTGAAGGGTGCCGTTTCCCCTTCGCGAACAGTTTCTTTTGCTTGAAAGTCCATTGCGTTCACGAAATACCCGTCGTGTCCTCTGCTCTTTGGGCCAACCGCTCTGGCTTTATTGCCGTTTTAGTCGCAGTTCCCCATTCATTCGCCGCCAGCCACACACTTGTTTAGCTTGTTAGCTTTAGCTTGCTCGTCCGAGTTCTATTAGGTACATTCCTGGTGTTTGGCGTACACAAAAAGAATTGAGGGAAGTGATTAGTTCTCAGTGAAGCGCATCATCATCATCATCATCTTCAGCAGCAGCAGCAGCAGCAGCAGCAACGATGGCGGCAGTGGCACTAGTTTCCCACCAGGGGGCTGAGGTCTCCATGGTGGTTCTTTAGCTTCTTCTTGAACAGGGAAATGGTGGAAGGTTGGTACAGGATGATCCAAGGCTCTGACGCGGTGGTGCTCTGACTGCAGCTGTCCGAACCGCTTACAGTCGGGATGTTCGGAGCCCTGAGACACAAAAGCACCTTGGATGAGAATCAGGGGGTGAAAAAGACAGAGGAAAAAGAAGCGAGGTAAAGAGAAAGTTGAAAAAACAAAAGAGCCACAAAAGACAGAGCCCAGAGGTGATGAGACAATAAAGAGACGGCTTAAAAGAACAAAGGTGCTCTACAAAGGGACTGGCTCCTCTATGATCTGCGGTGTTTCATTCATGCGTCGCCAGGTGAACTCCAAACACCAGCGGCGATAGCTCGGAGAGTTTTAAACGTGATATGGCTCTTATAAAGTCTAAACATAAAAGGTTTCATACAGAACATAGCGAAGACTGTTTTGATTTTGGGCTCTGAAATGTTAAGTGGTTCCAATAAGGTATTTATCAGATCATTCTACCAACCAATGTGTTAGGTTTTTCATGTGTATTGCGGATATTTTTATTTTTATTTGAGTGTATATTCTTAGCAATCAAAGTATAAACTTATAAACGTGTACAATTTTCTAATTTTGAAGTTATTTGACATTTATTTTGGTGTATTTATACCTGTTGTACATATAAATGAGAAGGTATTTGTGGAGAAAACGTTTAAAAATCTGTAGAAATCTGAAGTAGGAAGTGACATCACACTAGGGACCGCATTCCAGTCAAAGTTTATGCATAATTTACACAAAGAAACAACAACAACCAAGATTGTTAGCACCTGTATCACTGACGCAGGAAATAGAGGGTTCAATATGACAAAAAAGAAATCCAGACTCATTTTAATTCAGAATTTCACATTTCAAAAATCTTAATTAAAAAAATGTCCCTTCTGCAGATACACAATGACTTGCAAGCATGTTTTATATTGATGAAAGGCAAACTTACTTGACTGTGATGTGCAGCAGCAGCTTGGCCACCATGGCGATAACTGTGAGGATGAGCAGCGCGGCCAGAGCATAGATTGTCCACACTGCAAACAGAAAGAACACTATCAGCAATGACAACACAACACACACTTTCTTCACCGTACAGAATTACATAGTGAAACAATTCCGTCCGAACACGAGCAGATCTCGTGTTCTCCGGTTGAGAAATAAATCTGACGGATAGCTCTTTGAGTAATTAGTACAGAGGTTAAAGAAAAAGAAGGAGTCTCAATCAAATTCGAGATCTATCGTTTCAGATCGTCCATCTTCTGTCGGTAGAAGCATGTGGTTTAGAGCAGACTTCAAGACTTTGGAGGAATAAACCAGACTATTTTTGTGTTAAATAGTATGTAATAAATGTCTGTCTTGTTTATGGTCATGAGATAAATATTTAATGGCTTATTGATATTGTAGAAAAAGCTACAATAGAATCAAGTAGAAGTGATTGAAAGAAAGAAAAAGACAAGAAAGTGTTTATTTTCTATATTGCCCAGCCCTCCACTGGAAAAATTACAATCTTAAATAACAAAATGTGCAAATAAGTGCTTAAATTATGTGATATTTATTTTAGTTTGAGTATATTTTTCCTATCTTAATATGAGATTTACCAATGGAACAAGCTGTTTTTCTTATTTCGAGTGCAGAAGCTGATTTTTGCCCATTTCAAGTGAGAAAATGCTTGTTTTTCCTTATAATGTCTAAAGAAAGACATTTCAAGCTCGTTCCATTGGCAAATATTTCATACAGTCAAACTAACTAAACGTTTCTCCGTAAATGCGACCAGTTGTTTCTTGTACTTTGCATCTAGAGCTGTTTGTCTTTTGTGCATTCGTTGAGAAATGCGTCGCTAAAAGATGTCACAGGTCAACTAAAACAAGAGCTTTACGCACGACAGCTGAAAGGAGAAGCAGGTTTCACTGATGGTCAAATCCAAAACACGTTCATATACACAGCCAGCCATCATGGCCCAAAGCGCGGCAGAAGGGAGCAGGGACAGGAGAACGTTTCCCCGGTGCAGAGAGGACATACTAGCGCTGTGGCCGGTGGTCTGGGAGCGTCCAGCCCACTGACCTGGCATGTTGTGCTCCGGTTTCCCAGGGCTGGACGTGATGACGTAGAGGATCTGCGAGGAGCGCCCCCCGGTGGTGCCGTTGGAACGCTCGGTCACCCCTCCTGCCAGCTGTGGGCCGGTGGTGCTGGAAATGTCCTCCCCATCATCCTCTGAGTCAGGTCTGTCCGGGCCTCGCAGAGCTAGAAGACGAAACAAAAGATGGGTACAGATATATTTTAGTGGGATAAAGTTTACAATCCAAAAATGACCAAAATAGATTGTTATATAGTGCAGTGGTTCTTAATGTTAACGAAGTACCACCTGAGATAGCTAAATAGTTTGTGTAGAATTTGATAACGTGGACAAAGACCAAAATAACTCTATGGGAGATTTACTATTTTAGAAAGTAATATCCAAAGCAGAAATCCACAAATGCTGAACCTTATTTGTTAGGAATTGTCTACACGAAGTTGTCATATTAATCTCATGGCTTAGAGTCCTTTCAGTTGACAACAATCACGTCTTTGGAGTTGAACAATGAGAGCACTTTTGAGACTATTGTTGACAGAGAAGGCGTTGAACTTTGTGTCTGCGTTTGTTTCATGTGGATAGGCCCATCACAGCGGCCCATGTACCACTACTGTTTAAGAAACATTGTCAGTGGACGATGGATGCCAGTCCGTTTGTACTGTTTGGCAAGGAAATGATGCGTTTTTGAAGAACATCTGGTCATCTTTGGTTGATGAACATATTTGATAGATCTAAAGCAGATTTAAGGCAGATTCGTACAGGTTAAGGCTCAAAATCAAATCATTTCCATTCTTCAACTCGTCAATGGGCGACCGCAGTGCAGTGCCTGGGACCCCTTTGGGACTTCAAAATAAAGATTTGAACGTATTGAATATTTAAACTGCTGATTGGTAGTATGTAAGTAAAACAACAACCGATTCTGCGCTTATTTTTTGTTGACAAGAGCGTGAGCCAGAATCTCAACCTTTCATATATTTCAGTTTTAGATTTCACCATAATTTATTACGTTTGTCAAATACAGTTGACTGCATCGTACACACAACAGTTGGATGTGTTCCCTCGTTCCATTTCAGCAGCTGCCCCTCGCACTGTTGCGGTCCTACCCTCCATTTTCAATTTGTAAAACGTGACAGTTGTATTTGTGTTTCATGGAGCGATGAGTGATGGTGTACAGCGAACCCGGAGATCCCGCGACGGCCATGTTGTTTGTAGTTTCACCTCGCGCTGGACATGGATCACTTAGCAGCGCTGTTACTGTGGCCAAACTCACCGCGTACAGTAATAGGATACACAGTGTTGATGCGAATGTTGAAAGGCTTCATACACAGTGGGCCACGAGCGAATGCTTAATACCGCGCCAAAACAGCTGAAGTTGCAGAAACATCTGTGTAAGCTGTAAACATGTGGTGTCGAGGGCTTCAACAGACACAGTGGAAAAAGTGTTTGCAATAAATTCTGTTTGTTTTAACCTGAACACACGGCCAGATGCAGCGAGTTTATTGTGCGCATGGGGAAAGTTGTACGGCACGCGGAGGTGATTGCTTTACCTTTTATGTTCTTACTTTCTTTTAACGTCGTTGGGATACCACAGCAACGGAAATACATTCTTCACCAATCATTTCTATTTCAAAAGAACACTTAAAAGAACACTCTGTCACTTTTCTGATGGAGGGTCTGCGCCTTCTTGTCTCCATGGAGATGTTATTGCTTTGCCTAAAGATGGAATTCACCTAATCTATCTGCCATCTATCAATTAAAATAAAGGTGTTTTTATTTATTAAAAATACCTAGGAAAAACATGCATTCTTACTGTGTGGGCTTGCCTCTCCACAGATCTGACCTGTGACTAGGGGTGGGGGACATTGACAAAAAGGAATATGGTGTAATTCCTCATTTGTCCAGGAATGATCCATCTTCTGGACAATGTTTTAAAAATCCAAAAGTCATACTGCTCTGAGCTGAGCCCTGCCTGAGACATTACATTGTACTCTCTCTACTCTGTGCAGGGTGGTCTCACCTTGGTCAAGGGAGAAGACAAGCCAATCAAAGGCTAATCAGTGGTGAGGGCGTTTCAGTCGGATTACAATACGATTGTAATGGTCCATGATTTTTTAAAACATTGATTATTACCGTTGAAACTTTTTCTACGAAGAATAATAAACATCTCAATGACGAAATTCAGACTACCTGTATATTAAGTCAATCCAACAGATATGTGTCTTTAACCATGTTAGTTGAGGTTTAATTATCAGAGAGAAAATGTCTGTAAAGCTAATTACAGAAGCCCTTAACCCCATTTAAAAGTACAACCTATTTTTGTAGGATTTTCTTTCCTATTAACAATATACTCGGTATTTAAATTTGCCATATCTTCAAAACATTCATGACATTATCTAAAATCTGATATACTGTCCACCCCTACCTGTAACTGCTTGTCTCCATGGAGATTGTATGCTTTATGCCATACTGTGGAACATTTCAGGCACCGCAATCACATTTCCATGGAGACACCACCAGACTTTCAGGTTCTCATTGCGATTTCATTATTTTACTACTCACATAAGATAAGAGTGTTGGAACTTTATTTCTGCTGTACATGACATGACACTAGAGCCCCTCGCTCATTGATTTAGACGTAGTGGGAGGCATGAAGACTTGCATTTGGTTTAGGAGCAGAGACCCGCCTGCTGCAGTCTGATAACAGGGAGTTCTAAGGAAAACAAAACCGCATTTAAATATGCCGCGTCACCTCGGGCTCTGAGACAGTGACTGGAAAATAGAGAGAAAAGGACTCGGCACTGAACCCTGTGACAAGTGCCTCACTTCAGCTAAAAGCCAGAGCCCACGACGGAGGTGCCATGCAAATCTCCAGCAGACGGCCACAGAGCACGGCATCGCGTGTCCACCTGTCCCTGAGATAACTAGACAACCATTTCAACACTTCTCTCACCCCAGATATTTAGATAATGTCCCACTTTTTCACTGGTGACACAAGAATATATTTAAGTGTGTCATATGTTGATATATGTTGTGAACTTGTTATTCTAATCTCTTTCTGTGTGTTATGGTGAACGAAAACTGCAAAATAAAAAGGTGTTGAAGCTGCAATTTACAAACCGCAAAAGGAGGAAGTATTTAAATCGATCGAACTCCTTCCTGAAACCTTTACTAACGCTTGGGTCAATATTCGTCAATTTGTCAACATTAACATGCATTCATTTTTGTGTGTGTGCGACGGTTTTATTTTCATACTGACACCAAAGCACTGCCAATGGCTCTTACTTCCAGGTTTACAATGCATAAAATATCTTAATGATTATAAAATGATATTAATATTAGATTAGACAGGGCACAGTGTTCGGGTTTTGTCAAAAAGTGCTGTTTTTACAATATACTCTGTGGGAAATAAACATAATTTACTCATTTTGAGGAATACATTCGGGTACCCCAGCTTTAAAGCAGTTGTATTATCTATAATCTTAAATTTATCATGTCAGTCCCACCCCATTGCACGCCCTGTTCCACATTTAAAACAAGTGGAGGCAGCACTGGAGCCTAGCAGCATGAACAACACTTCACCTCATCACTCAAAGGCAGCAGTACTTTTATCTGACCTTGGTAAAGCAGGGCGAATCCTTGGGCCTGGTTGGTGCGGTCCGAGAAGAAGTATAAGATGACAAAGTCTCCGGTGACGTTAACGAGCTCCCGTGGAGGGCTGCGCCAGTCAAACCGAGCCACCACCTGGTTCGTGTACCCATCCAACATCTCCACCATGTCCGTCTGGTCCGAGATGTCGAAGAAGGTGAAGTTGAAGAGAATCGCAGAGGCCCCAGGCACCTGTATGGTCCAGTAGCACACTCGGCCCGGGTTGTATTTGTCGGGAAAGTCAGGCGAGTAGATCACTCCAGAGGGAGATGAGTAGTTTCCACCACAGGCCCCGACTCGAGCTGCACGAGAGAATGTCACGGAAGTGTGAAATTAGAAACTGCAAAAGAGTTTATATTAGAGGCAGTGATCAGAGCCTCTGCTTTTTTGGAATCAGTGCTTAATTTTCCGTTAAATTAATTGAAACTTATTTTTATAGGTTTTCAGGAGAGTGACCTGCATGTTTTTCTATTGATAATTCAGTATACATTAGGCTTACTGTAAGAAGCAAATGTATGGATTAATCATACATTCATTCATTGATAATCATAATTAATCATGTCACAACATTATCGTAAGAACTACAAAATAATAATTGTGTTTTATGACCATTTTTTAAGCAAAAATATGTAATTTCAATTAATTTTATCCTCCAGAAAAGTAAACCTTAAAGTAAAGTGCTTGACTGTTTTTTGCTGAACGTTTGTTCACGTACAAGAGGAATGGTCATGTATTTTGCAATTTGAATGAAAAAGATTTCCCTGTTGTTTGGTCATGATGTTTATTTCTCACAATAATCATAACCCTAAAATTGCACAGTGTGCGCACAACAGTCACACAATCTAACAACCTAACACAAATAGAAACAAGTGCTTTAAGTTGTAGGTTAAGACAGGATTGTTCACTATATGCACTTGAGCGTATAAGATAAGATAAGATCACCTTTATTTGTCCCACAATGGGGAAATCCCAATGTTGCAAAAATGTTCAGAAGCAGATTAGGCACAGTACAATAATAAAAACAGATAATTTAAAAAGAAAAAGAAAAAAGAAAAACTCTTATAATCTTAATAATAATAATGACACTCTTATTTACAGCTTTTTTACAAAATATTGCACAGGGATGATTGACATTATATCACAGTATTGCACAAGAGTATAACTGAATTGCACATGATTATGAAAGCTGAATGGCACGTTCAGGACCAACAGTGTTTGTTGTAAAGTCTGACAGCAGCAGAAGGAAAGACCTGCGAAACCTTCACACAGCGAGGGTGGATCAGTCTGTCACTGAAGCTGCTCTCCAGAGCGGACAGAGTGTCCTGCAGGGGGTGAGACTCATGGTCCAGAGTTTAGCCAGGACCCTTCTGTCCCCCACCTCCTGCACCGAGTCCAGAGCACAGCCCAGGATACGGAGCTGGACTTCTTGATGACTTTGTCCAGCTTCTTCCTCTCCTCTCTGTGATGCTGCTGCTCCAGCAGACCACACCGTACAGGAGGGCTGATGCCACCACCGAGTCATAGAAGGTCCTCCGGAGTGGCCTTGTCACTTCCAAGGACCAAAGTCTCCTCAGGTTGGAGAGCCGACTCTTCTGTCAGTAGGTCTGTGTGATGATCCAGTCCAGTTTGTGGTTCAGATGAACACCCAGGTACTTGTATGAGTCCACTCTCTCAATGTCCCTTCCCTGGATGTTCACTGGTGAGGGGGCAGCAGAGTGGCGTCTGCGGTGGTCCACCACCATCTCCTTGGTCTTCTCCGCGTTGATGGGAAGTGGTTCTGCTGACACCAGTCCACAAAATCCTGCACGAGTCTTCTGTACTCCGCATCGTCGTCACCCGTGATGAGTCCGATAATGGCAGAGTCATCAGAGAAAATATCACCTTGTTGACCTTTCTTCGAGCCAAAATTCAGCCACAGTTTTAATGACAGGTGTGAAAAATGCCAGCAGCACTGACTGTCCTCGCCTCACTTCCTATAAACTTAAAAAATGCCCTCACCTGTGCAGCCCTGTACTTTGGAGATAAGACCGCCAGCATCGCAAAGGGAAGGCACAATATAAAATACTAATGTTCATTGTGGCAAGACATATCAAAATGATCTGTATCATGACCAAACAACAGTGTCATTCACACAGTAAAATAAATGGCATTTATAGCATTAAACTCTTTTTAATGTTATTGGAAACACGGAAACATAGTTGGTTGATGTCAACTTATTGTGAATCCAAGCATATTTTGTATGATCTAATGCTGTTGTTGTAGAAATCCCACAAGCCGCAGAACAGAAGCTTTGGAAAGTACCTTTTTCCTTTGGATTTGAATCTGTGTACATTAGAGAGATTCACTGGAACGACAGGTTCACAAGATCTGAACAGACTGAAAACTTGGTCTGACTGGTTTCAACATAATTTGGTCTGAATAAATGTGTTTATGTAAGTATTTTTCTTGCTTCAAAAAAAGTATCTGTCCAAGTAGTAAGATCCTTTGAATTTCATTGGGCCCATAAAAAAAAGAAAAAAAGAGAAGAAAAATAATAATAAATTGAAACAGTTAGAAATACTTCAAATGAAACGAGTCCATAAATCTAGACCTGGGGTGTCTAAAATATGACCCAGTGGTCAAATGTGGCCCTCAGACCATTTCTGGCCCTCATGCCTCCTGGTGAATATATTTTACGGCAGGATTTCTATCCTTCTAACGTCAATAACAAGACGAGGTGTGAGACTTGTTATTGAGGTTCCTAGACTGAATTAAGGCGTGGTGATGCTTTAAAACCTCAGATGAAAGCTACTTTTGTGTAAAATTCATGGTATTGACCACCAGTCTGTGACACTCTTCTCCATCTATGTTTTGATTAAAAAAGTATGGACACCCCTGATCTAGACCTACTAACTCAACAATTATTAAGCCGTGTACATGATGTAATACACTTCAATCATATTATCACTCACTGTCAAATATGATGACCCATCCGTCGCCTCCACACGGCTGGTTGTGGTTGCCAAAGCAGACGTGGTTGCACTCCATGCCAGGTGACTCCCCATTGTCCTGCAGGTCCATCTCGTTTCCACAGAAACAGGCATATCCCGACTCCATCCCGGCCAACTGTGAAAGCAAAACAAATTCCCACAATGCGTTCCAATTTACATCTATGAGAAAATGTCACAGCCGGATGAAATATGGTTATTCTTAATTAAAAGATTACATTGGCGTGTAAGTTTGGTCTTGTGCACCGCAGTCAAATAAAAATGATTTAGGATAGATGTTTTTGAAATGTTGTTTTGTTTTTGGAGAATGTGTTTGTGTGTTTTCTCCTGATTACAAGACACATTATGTAAGGCAGGGAACCACAAGCTCCCAGCTGATTTGCGGCACTGCAGACCACGTCATGGAACTGCACAAAATAGAAAATGTAAACACAGAGGCTAGGAATTTAAAGGGCTCATCTCTGCAAACTACAGGAAAAATAATCAGAATATGAAATATATTGTCCTGGGATCTACAGTCAGTGTGGACATGTTTGAATCACATATTGATTTTGATAACACTTTGATAACGCGTAGAGTTGATCAATCACAATTAGGCAAACATTCAGTTTTTTTGAGACGGGGTGTACCTTTTACCCAAAACCCTCTCTGGTTTCAGGGAGTTGTTAAAAGCACTGATAAACTCATCATGGTGAGTAATTACAACGCTCATAAAGTATTAGTGAGCAGAGAATGTGGACTGCTGGTTCTGAGTTTCACGTTTTTAAGACAGGCACAGCACCTTTAAATCTGGGGTAAATAATTTTAAACAGTTTAAACAAAAAATTTACATGCATCCATTTTTTTTTTTTTGGCCACTAGTACAGCTTTAGGTCAGCTTTATCAGACACAAAAGTGGACCAGCCAATCAGCTCTCATCCCAAAGTGTCCAAAGCGTCGTGATGAGTCACATGGCGTACAAGTTTGAGAAGATCAAATGGTTTAATAGAATAAAACAGCGTGTTTTCTCCCCACAATAAACTTTCTAGGGTGGAAATAGAATTGACTTATTATGAGGGAAAAAAAGTTGTGTACCCTAGTTTTTAGTTTACATGTAATATTTTGCTGTTGCTTCGCTTCTCCTCGCACATGTGCAGTTTGGGCAAAACTGGCAAACATCCACGATTCCCACACAGGTTTATTCAGCGTGGTTTGAGGATGTGTTGTCCTCAGAGCGCAGACTTCTAAAACAAGCTGCTCTGGTTCTAAACATGTTAGAGAGCGGAGCGTGAAAGGGCCTCTGAACACGGTCACAGACTCAGCCGCTGCGTGAGAACAAGAATCAAGCTTCCCGCGCAGTATTGCAGCAGCAGAAGTGAGGGTAAAACAGGCTTATCTGAACAGTATTTCGGACCAATTTAAATACAGTTGTGACACACGGTCATTTTAGATTTCATTGGTCAATCACTGCTTGCTTTGATTGCCTTGACGGCAAGCCACTGATATTTTAGTTCTTCAGTTATCCAATCAGAAAGCAGAGAAAGCTCTCACATTCCAAATCCCACGATTAAAACCAGTGTGATTTGTTCTCAAAATACAACAGCTAATGGCATTCCCAGTTCTGTTGTGACTGCGTAGCTATGTAGGGGCGCATGTTATTAAAATATTTCCGGTAAATACATTTAATTTTCCATTAAAAGCTAGCGAGAGTAAAAGGAATGGAGTATTTCTGTAAGAGTTGGCGTTGGAATGTGAAACGTCAAATTGCATTATGCATCATGACTTTGCCACCGATCTCAAAAGACCCATTGTCCTTGTTTGATAATGACACTATTGTGCCCATTTATGAGTCTGAAAAGAATTGACACGACTGGAGGTGTTACACAATTCCCCACTCGCTGCTCTTTTCCTCAGTGTGCAATAACGCACACAGCCTCTGCTCGGGAAGCCTGCATCTTTCCACATCGGTGCGATCACACTTGTTTTGAGTCCAGTTTGGGTCCTGTTCCAGTCCTCCTGGTCAAATTAGGTTCCGTTATTAATTGGTGTAATCCCTCATTTAAATGTCTCATTTAAAACTCATCTGATATGTCCTTTGTCACAGTTACATAAGGCGTTCATTTTATTTTCTGGTCTGTTTTGTTTTATTTGTTTGTAAAATAAAATAAAATAAAATAAAATAAAATAAAATAAAATAAAATAAATAAATACATAAATAAATAAATACATAAATAAATAAATAAATATAAAATAAAATAAAAATACATGCTTTGGTCAATCTTAAACTGTGACACTCAGCAAGGGTTGGAAAGGTGAGGAAACAGAACTTTTAACTAAACTGTAAATAAAAAATAATACAAAAAAAAAAATAATAATAATAACAACAAGTTAGCCCTAATGGGACAAAGGCAAAAATAATCAAAAAATTTAACTATTACAAATGAGCTCAAAAAGAGACAGACGTGTGTAGTATAATGTGCCAGACAAGGGAATAAAGGGACATTTCTTCACTTTCATTCATGTTTTTTGTGATACTTGACATATACAGGAACATTTTCAGCACATTCCTACAACATTTTGTGTGAGAATTTTTATATAGATAAGACAAAAAAAGATTGGGATATTCTTTTTTGTCAACGTCACCCACCGCTGGTTGTGAAGGATATATATGTCAGTTATATACCCTACTTTTCGGACTTTAAGCCGCTACTTTTCCCCCACGCTTTGAACCCTGCGGTTCATTTATAGTATCGTTAATCACATTGAAAACATATCTGGTTGAAACGTAGAGTTACTCAACTACAACTGCATGAAATTACGCAACTGAACATTGACCAAAACGTAAAAAGATGTCTTTGCCAAAAACTATCCACATTAGAACACTCCTTTAGCCTGTGATGTCTTACACAGTAGAAAACAGGGAGAGTCCGAGGTTGGGCAGCGTTGCCACTTTGCTGCCACGTCCTGTAACATTTTGCAGAGCTGAGCACGGAGGCGGCTGTCAAAGGCTTCCTATGCACGTCAAGAGAATTACCGCACGGAAAATAAACACCTGGCATTGGTTTAAAGGCGGGACAGTGGGACCCAATGAGGACATGCACCCAGCGGGCTAATGACACTCATTTCCGGCTGTCAGTTTTGATTGCTGTGCTGATTTGTCATCCGCTGATTTGCTTCAGCGATGGCGGAATAAAGAGGGGCAGGCAGTGGACATGGCAGTGATTACTGTCAGGAAATGCCACACAAGTGAAGACGATTTACGCATAAACGCTTCTTTGTCGGGGAGCTATTTAAAGGTGCACTATGCAATGTTTCTATGTAATACTCCTAGTGGCGGAAATGCTAATTGCTTATGTCCATGTTGAGATATTACTGTCTTGCCAGGAATCTTCCACAATTTGGTATCAACCTTGTCGATCTTGCATTCATTCGAGCGTTTTCATTGCTATTTTTGAATCTATTTGATTATCAGTTACGTTCATAATAGGAAACATTCAGTTCATACATGGATGGCAAGGGAAAATAATAAAAAAAATAAATGATTCACTATCACGTACATGGTTTCTAAAATGAGCAAGAAGAAGTTTTGAGACAACAAAGTCCGTTTAGAAAAATATACATTCTTACTATGAGCGGGGTTGCTGCTCCATAGATCTAACCTGTAACTTGGCCTGCTGACATAACCAATTTACCCCTCAAAAGTTACATAGTCATATAGCGTGTCCTATTATCGAGTAAAATGTTCTGTTCGGTGAATAGAGATCGACGCTCACCCTGTATCTCTGTTTGCGGCAGAAGCTGATGCAGTTCTGGATGGTGAGTTTGTTGGACGTCTCGCTGGATCCAGACAGAGTTGGAGGGTCCCCACTGTCCTTGTAGCAACCCAGATTTCCAGGCACTGCACAAACACAGCACAAAATACCGTACGTCAATAACATACCATCACAAAATCCTAGTTGAAGAAGCAATATTATGTTTCTTTTTTATGACAGTGGACGTGTACAGGGGGTAGGTGATGACTCATCACTTTAATATATATCTATATTAACTCAACTCAAAGATGTTTTCCAGCTTGTGTGTGTAGTGTTGATAACATTTAGTGGCCACTTTATTAGGAACACTCTGTACAGTAAAGTGGTGTGGTCATCCACTGCCAGTCTGTCCAATGTCACCACAAAACCACTGCTCATTGAATTCTTCTTATATATTTCGTATTTTATAAATTCACTTGTTATTATTACTTATTTTATTATTTATTACTTATTTTTTTTGTAATTAGATATTTGATTTAGCATAATTGAACAAGAAAATCACAAAACAGTATTTCAGTATGTTTCAGATCTATGTCGCAACATTCATTATTCATTCATGCTGACCTGACCAACCATCTCCAATCACTCACCATAGTCACAAGTTGTGTTAAACGTCAGCTGTTTAATGAGTTTTCATTGTAAAGTAAGAGGTCTTTAAAATCTAAGCCCGGCTCTAGTTTGAACAAACAAATGCTGAACACTGAGCACGACGATTAACCCGACTCCGCTCACCAGAAACCTGACGTCGGTGGTGACACACAGGCCAAATATTCAGAGCACTGTTTTGTTATGAACTGCAGAATGGCAAGAGTGTAGGGTGGGAAAACGTCTCTTCTTAAGGGGGCCACTTTACCAGCTTAATATTGCAGAAGTCTATGTAATCAAAATCAGTATAGACATATTCAAAACAAGAATACTCAAGAGCAAAGACTAGAATATATTTCATTTCATTCATTCATTCTCATTGAACTTACTGTACCTGTTACGACATCTATTTCACAACCAATTTGGACTAAATATGGTACTAATAACAACCCTTCTTATGCTGCACTGTTGCTACTGTTGCTGTGGCCTCAAGTCAGAGTCAAGACCCAAGTCCAAGTCGCATGCTTTGAGTTCTTTCGAGTCATTACACCAAATTTCAAAAACAGATCTTTGATTTGAGCAATTTATATGATTTTCGTGACTGGTTCTCCTCCTTACACATAGTTCTGGTCACAAATAGAGGAGTAAGGGAGGCTCTTATAAAATAAAACACTAAAAGTATCTACTATCAACTGTGAACAGAAAACAGAAAACACATACCGTAAAAGTCAGACTATTGAGCACTCCTGAATATAAGCCGCACCAATGGTCATTTTTTTGAGTCATCGAAGTCAAGTCCAAATTCACTGGCCGTCAATTCCAAGTCAAATTCCAAGTCTCAGTCCATTTTATAAAGTCTCAAGTCATCAAAATAATGACTTAATGAAGTCCGATCGAGTCCATCATGACTTGGAAGTCCACACCTTATGTCTACAGTGGTCCCCTCGTTTATCGCGGGAGTTACGTTCTAAAAATAACCCGCACTAAGCGAAATCTGCGAAGAAGTCAATGATTATAAATGTTTTAAGGTTGCAAAACCCCCCACTACACACTTTATACACTTTTGTCGGTGCAGAGCATTTCGTCGACATTGTGGGTTAGGGTTGGAGAAAACGTACAGACATACAGCATTTCAGTCGCACTGCCAGCGATACATTTGTCAAGCTGAACGCATTCTGTAGCTACTGTACAAGAGACACGGTACGGAGGAGATTGATTGACAATAGTCTACAGTCTCTTAGTCAATCAGGATGCAGAAAACAATGCGCTGTAAAAAAAAAAGCACAACAAAAAATGGTGATATGGCGAGGGAGCACTGTATCCCAATAAATAGATTACATTTCCACAACTTACTGTATGTGCTTTTCATATATTCAATAACAGGTGTTTATATTACTAGTGACCAAATATCGGATCTGATTTGCACTACTTTCCGATTCACAATACGTAGACACATGGAGTTCATATCCTGTTGGCACTCACTAGAACTGATTCGTTTCGCCACTCTAAATATTTGTTGTGCTGAACCAAAGGGATCAAACAATCAAACAATAATGCGTTATCAGAGGGAATTGATGCTGACACCTTGTCCAATCACATCCACACCGCACAAACTCCGGTCTAGTCTGCCCCCGTCCATTGTGTATTCATCAAATAGTCCTAAATCTTACAAAATCCTGCTCACACATGAAACGACGCGATGATCCCATCCAATTCCACATAATAGCCAAGGAAGTGGTAACAAAGCCCGCAACAGTCTGCATCCCATTTGTTGTTTCATTCAAACTCTCTTCCTTCATTTGGACAATCTGGAGATGAGGCACTTCCAGTTCTGACAAACACGGATCATCGATAAGTCATTTTCACAACATGTCTGAAGCGTCCACTTCTTAGACTACTTTCAAACGTAGGGTATGAAGGAGTGTGTTCAAAGCCTATATGTACGTCCCATCTGTCCCAGTGTCCGGCAAATGTGTTCAATGTTTGCTGCAGCCAAAAGTAAATTCCACGGGTATCCATCTATAGTTTCCATTTGTTGGAGTTTTACATCCAAGATCATTTTTGTTAAAGTCAAATGGAATATCCAATGGAATATCTTTTTGAGTACCTAATTTTCAAACCACAAAAGGTAGAATTATGTATTTTAATCAAACTATAGTTCCTAGCCCTCACTAACCCTTTGGCAAACCGTTACTGATCTGTGCATTCATTTTCGGGCACAAGCTTTAAACCGGGGAAGGACCGCCAAAGCAGTTTTGCAACAGATACAATACTTTATTATTAGATGCACATGGCGCATAGTGGTCTGATATTGTCACAAGTGGTTCTTTTACGGTATATTTCTGGGAGCTAAAGGTATCTTTTATTTGAAGTCATAGTAGTAGACAATCTAGGTAAATCTTTTAGGGTTATATAAGGTAATCTTAAGTAGGACAAATCATGATGATGAGTTGACACCATCCTGTCTACTATGTGTGAGTGCTTCAGACTCTGTTGGATTGCAGCACCGGGGCTTGTCTGTGTTGTGAAGCATGTCCTCTAAACATTTGCATGTAGATGGCTGCCAGCTCCACTGATGACGGCTGAATTCCCTCGATAAACAACTGGCACACGGTGATAAACAACACAGCCCAACTATTTTGACAAACCTACCTGGAAAAAGTGCCAAAAGAAAGGGATTGTGCATGAAAACATATCACTGTGGACTGACGTAATGACCACAACATAAAACAAAATGGATTTTGAGTTTGAGTCATACAAAAAAAGCTGTTGAAAAACGTTGTTTAAGATTCTTGCAGTGCACCACAATCGGGAAATGTCAAGTATAAAAGAAAGTCAAAACCAAAGTAGAAAAAATGAAAAGTCCTGGTTTTATCTATGCGCTGACCTGCAAGATTTTGGTCCTGATTTACAGCTTTGCTCAATAGTATTTGACAGATGTCTCACCACCACAAGACTATGTCCTCAGTCTCCCTTAGACATGCAATAAATCATGTCTAATAATCCTTTTTTGACACAACCCACAGAATCTCATTACTGTATTAATGCTTTTAGATCACTTAAAGACCACTTGGAGAACACAGAGGCAGTTAAGGTAGGATTAGAATGACAACAGGCCTGACAGTAAGAGGCATCTGGGCATGACGCAGTGCTGCACTGTCTTATCAAGCAGTAAAAGTGGAAGAACACAAGTCATAATTATCCGCCTCCCCATATTTCCAATCCAAATATTAATGGAAAATAAATAAATTCGAAACAAAAGAACATTTCAATATAGATTTCTACCAAACAGTTGTCTTGGACTGGAGTGCGAACAGCTGCAACACAACACAATTACAGACAAAAGGACACTCTGAAAGGATGCCTCTTATGACAGCTAGTGCAGCAGCTTCAGTTGTTATTAAATAGCTGTTGCACATGCATGTTATAGCTGTTACTTGTGAGTGCAGAGAAGAGAACACGCACCGATAAGCACCTGGTTGGGAAACATCAGCCTGCCTGTAAGCAAAGCGGCCATGTATAGCACTTCAATGGAGTTTTGAAAAGGCGTGTGAGAAAACGCTACTGCAGGGCTCAACCGCAGATTAAAGGCAATGTGGCTTTTTTTCTTTTCTTTTTTTTCTTCTTTTCTTCGCTTTGACAAGTAGATTGCAGACTACAGACAATTTATCCGTCTTTGTGTCGTCCCCTTCCCGCTGGCACAGGAGGGGCCTCGGTTTGGGATCACATCACAACACATGACGCAGATGTGCTGATGCTTTGGTTTAATGGTATTTTTTTGGGGGGGATGGGCAATATACATCAGTGCCAATATCGGTATTCGTGATAAATGTCGATGCCTGTTTCTATTTCTAATGTGAATCTAAAGTTAAAGCTGTGGCTGTATATTTACATGATCATCCTAAAAGCTGTGGGAATTGCGTGGATTTTAAAACGCTGATATCTATATAGCAAACATTGGTTATTATTTTATTAGCAACAAACTAACAAAATCCAAATTCTTGTCACCATGAAATTATCATATTATTGTGTTGAAAACATAACACATAGGCAACAAAAGCTATTATCTTAAGCCAATTATTACCATCATAATAATTGTTGGATGATTGTTGAATTGTCATAATATGCTAATCGTTCAAGGTCTGCAATTCCTGAACTTCTTGAATGTTCCTGAATGTTCTTTAGGCTTCTCAAACTGTAACGATAATTTACATAGTCAGTTGGCTATCTCGTGAAATGAACTTGTTGTTATGTTTAGTGGCTTATGCCTTACTTAGATAAAAATAAGTACTATGAATGCATTGGTGTGCAAAAAGTAACACTACAGTTTATCAAAAACATTATTTTATGATCCACCACATTGTTTTGCGTTATGGGGGCCTCTGGAGCCTTTCCCTGCTGCTTTCGCTGCTAAGTGGGGTACAACTTGGACAATAGCCAGTAAAGTGTGGAGCTAATTGACATATTTTGCTAGTTAGTTATATTCATTCCTGATGGACATTCCATATTACGTCTACCGTGGGCACGCTGGTTTGTGAACAGTTGACCAGAAATGCATCGAAAAACACAAAGAAATGAACGCTACAGATTTAATTATGAACCTATCTAATTCGACAGTAACAATTAAAATAGCAATTTAAAAAAAAATCCTGAATACAATTTTGAAAAGTGCATTTAACGTTCCTGTGGTGGTAAATGTGTAACTGGCAAATGGAAAATGTTTTTTTGTCATGTTACTTGTATATTATCCAAATGTCTTTGCTTGAAAAAGTTCTGTTAATGTTAATGGATTAATTGTTCATATATTGTACAGTAATGAGATGTGTAGGCTAACCACACACTAAACATATTAGAAAATAACCAACCTCACCTGTCTTGTGGAGATGCTATTTCCACGGTGTGGTTTTAATATGGTTTCAAACTTACCTTGCAATGATTCAATTACAGTTTTACGTTTGATTGCAAAAAAAATAAAAATCCTTGGCCTCATAGTGTCACTTATATGTCACAATAGAGATAGAAAGTTGTATGTACGCATGTATTGTGAAACTTTCAAGACAAAACAATATCATCTCCATGGGACAAGAAGGTTTCGATCCATCCACAAGAAAAGTTACACAGTGCTCCTTTAAAGATCTGCTTGGTAAGATGTTGTTCTCGGAAACATCTGCTCTACAGGTGCAAGTTTCTCCTCTCGACGCACAATAAATGTCTAAAAACACGTACACAAACGCACCTAAACCACTTCACAGCTGCTGCAGGAATCTGGACTACACCAAGATGTGTTCCTGTAAGTCAGCAGGAGAGACCCCCCGCTAACAAACAACCGCACTTGTTAGCCTACCCACAATACACCACGGGAAGCGGCGGGGTTATAACAGGTGACACCATTACCAGTGAAGCAGACACAACACAGGGGGGGTGGGGGGGGGAAATCACAGCGCAAAGGGATATAATAAACAAACCGTGGGGGGGGGGGGGGGGGGAAATCACAGCGCAAAGGGATATAATAAACAAACATCAAAACTTGATGCAAGTTTTGGCATGAGCGTTTGGCACAGGCACAGGCACAGCAGAGGAGCCCAGACGCAAACATGTTATTAAGGAAACTCAATGACTCTTGTAAATTTCAGTGACATCCAGACAGAAAAGAACAGATGAAAGAACAAAGGGAAATATGAGGTAGGATAAGTTGGAAAGAAAAACAATAGTGTGGCATGAACAGTTTTGGAAAAGAATTTAGATGTTTCAGTAGCATTTAGATTGGCATTTTTCTTTTCCTTTTTTCCCATGTCCATGAGAATTAACATTGGCGAGAAGACTGAATAATGAATGCTTTTCAGAACAGGTTGTCAAAACTACAGGGATGGCACAAAATGACTTATAAAGTGGGTTATACAACAGCACAGACATGGCATTATATTGGCTGGTCCTGTGTTAAAGGGGACGTATTGTGTCAAATCAACTTTCATGAGCATTTAACCATGTTACAACTGTGTTTCCTCATCATCCTTTTCCTCAAAGTTGTATTTTGATTGATTCGTGCATGTTTGAGTAATCCTGTTTTGTCCTGCAACTGAGGCTCAGGAAATTAGTTTTCACCTATCCCCTGTCCCCGCCCACATCCCTGTACTTAGCTGCAATTACATGAAAAATTAAGACTCCGAGTGATACACGGAGTAATTAGAAAATGAGACGTAGCCGCATTTCAAATTCAAAAACATGTAAATGACAATCCACTGCTTGTTACGGTGAAATGTCACTGCGAAGAGGTGGAGCTTGGAACAGGAAGTCAATAGACCTGCTTCTATTACTTAGCTGTTTTTCAATATTGCTGTTTACAATGAACAACATGTAAAATTATGATCTACTTATGTTCTCGTCCAGAAAGAAGCACAGTATGTCTCCTTTAAGCCTTCGACTGAAAACCAAAATATAGCGTGTGCAAATGCCATTGTAATTGTGTCTGTGGATAAGATATTTCAACTACATTTTCCACGCTAGGGCATCTGACATAAAAACCATGCCACCCCTGAAATGTGTTAACTGTAATCAAGACAGAAGAGAAAACTACATAACTGATATTGTGAATAAAAGTTATTGCTCTTTCTTATTCATTTCTGTGATGACCTTGAACAAGGTGAAGTGATCTGCCATTTTCCTAATGACACAGCCTAGTTCTAGTTAAATAGTTCTATTACTTTCAATAAAAAAGGGAACAACATTATCCATCCAGCTTTTCAAACAGAACATAATGCTGCAATTGTATTTCATTCCCACATAACAGGCTGTCCTCCAAGCGACCTGTGCGTCTGCAAGCTCCAGAGTTCATTATTGCACATTTGCTGAAGGCTGAAGGTTTCTTTTTTGTTACAAGAATAACCAATTTTGTAATAACATAATTCTTTCTATAATTAATGATTTCAGCAAGATTGTTTTGTTTTCTCTTTTCTCACTATAATCAAAATGCTTTAGGAAATGTTGCTTTTTGTTCTACGCCTTGTCCCTTTTTGTAATCGTAATACTTGTAGTCACAATGGGATGTTTACTTGAAATCTTGCTGAAATGAAAGCAAACTCTTAGGTCGCGACAAGACAATCTCTAAGAGGCTTGTAGAAAATATACAAAGAGTTCTTCAAAGAGAAAGAGAAGTGGAAAAAGGCTTAACTTAAATGATCCTTTCAGCATCAAAAGAGCGTCATTAACATCCAATTACAGAGTAGCAGGCGGCGCAAGTAATTAGACACACCACTTTAGCTGAAATGCTAAAATGCAGCGGTCAAGGCAGGAGCCAGGGGATTATTGCATTCCTTAAATTCGGAGGTTGCAGTCATTTGTAACAGGATGTACTTCCATAAACATATTTTGTACTGTATATGAACAGCATACTTGGATTATTTGCGCTCATTCTTGTTCTCCTTTCTTTTTACTTCACGTTGTGCTTTAGTGGCAGAAACAGCAGCAAAACTAAGGCTGAAAAGAGAACAAATAATAAATAAATGTAGAGATTTAACTGAGCTCCGCAAGGGCCTTATGTGAGGCAAAAAATGAAGCAAAAATCACGAGAAAGTATCCCGTAATCCTGTGAAACAAGTTCCGCGTTTATAAAATTTTTTTTTTACAATTCACAATACTTACATCGGTCAATATTATATTGACTTGAGTTGAAAATATGTTGATATAATATGCATATGTGCATCTCAAACCTAAATCATTGTAGTCCAGAGAAAACAGGACTGCATTACCACCTGCATGAAAACTCAAGCCACATCACGCAAAAGCCAATATCTGAGCGGAAGTAGACAACCCTTAAGTGCTATAAAGCTGCACTACATTTGTTTACTATAAAAGATCAGGTATTTACACATTTGGAAACACTCTGGTAAACACATTACTGCATTACCAGAAAGTTATCCATTCAATTTTATGCAACAGTCAACTAAAACTGTTACAGACTTTTTCCATCCGCATTCATTGTGGCGCTGGCTCATCTATTACCTCTTTTGTTGTACAGTATATTGAATGCATAAACAAATACAGCTGCAGTGCTCCGTCAGGCCTGTGATTATTCTTGTTGACTGCACACCACAAACCAAAACAACCGAGAGAGAGACCGAGGGACCCCCAGGACTGCGCTGTCTGGAAGAACACTATTGTTTGGAAGGAGTGCAGAGTCAATTTGCTTTTCTATTGAGATCGCAAATCCCCTAAAGTATAAATGGTTTACAGTCAAACAATGAGAGGAGGATTTTTATTGGACGGAATGAGAAAAGTAATGTTGTAGAAGGGCTTTGTCAGTGGCATGAATACGACTTTCAAAGAGTTTAGCTTGTTTGTTCATGACGTTTTGCGACTTTTCTTATGCTGGATTATTGAAAGCAATTGTTTCTGTTTTGCAATAGCCAAATGTTTGCAGATCCACAGTTAAAGGTCCTATATTATTAGTACTTATTATTAGTATTATTAGTATTACTTTTTGTAATATCTAACTTTTCTGGTGGAAGTATGTCATCTGTTTGTCGCCGTGGAGATGTTACTGCCTGTAAAGTTCCACAAGTATGACATGTATGTATGATTGTTGAGGTAAATTGTCATCTATTCAGTTGAAATTGCCTTGAAAAACATGCTGTGAGCGGGCTTGCCTCTCCACAGATCTGACCTTCAACTAGGCTTGGTTGCATCGCTTGCTTGTCTCCATGGAAATAGGTACGATGTAAGTTTAAAGCCATATTGTGGAACTTTTGAGGCAAAGCCATACGAGATAAATAGGTAGCGGATCCTCCACCAGAAAATATATAGTACTTATTTAGTACAGTAGTGGTATTTAGATTTTTTTTTTTAATTCCCAAAAAAGACATGGAGTTTTGCTTTGTTTCATTTGCCCATGTTTGAGGAATCCTGCACGTTTCCATCCAGAAATTAAACTTTATCTTGGCGTCCATTCACTTTCTCAGGTTATTTAGTCTTAGTTAAACTGCTTCACTCTTAAGTGCACCATCAGCTGGTCAATAATGCCTGAAATTTGTAATAAAAATTCCTTTTATTTATAATTCCCAGTAGAAAAATCGGTTTAAAACACCTGAAAAAGGCATAATATAGAGAATTATTATATTTTCCCTAAAAAAACGCATTATCCCCAAAGTGTCCTTCCCAAGTGTGTCAGGTTGAGCGTATTTGTGTGCCGTCTGTGTAGTTATTGCAGCTGTTAACTGTGGGCCCATTTGATCTGATTCAACTGTATATGTGTGTGTTCGTGCGCACACTGGTGGAGGTGGAGATAGAGATGGAAGAGATCAGCGGACCAGCCCGGGGCGCTGGGAGAGTGACTAACCATCTAATTAGAGGCAAGAGGAAAGAGACCCACGGCTCTAAATGAATAATTAGAGCTTGGGACATAACAATGAGAAGAAGATGAAAAATAGCAGCAGCACCACATCAGTCTGACGGTCCTGACAGAGCCAATAGACTGTGTCCCGAAGAGAGGAGCGGACCTGATACCCAGTGGTCCGCAGATGAAAAGATGGGGTGACCTCCTCCGCACACAGCCACAGCACTTCTATTTGTCATCGTCCACTTTGAAACGTGACGCCGCTCCCACTGCCACTGCCGAGGGTCTGCTGTCAGCGCAGGCATAAGAGTACACATCCAACAAACACAGCATTCCCACCGGCCAGGGTCACAATAAGTTTCATCCGTTCATTCACATGGAAACCAGGCCAGCAAGTAAAGAAATGATTCAGATAACTCTTCAAATTAAATTATCATTAAATAACACAGTGTATGGTTAGGTTTATGTATTTAATACTGTTCTATTTCAGGTCAACAAGTGCCAAGAGTGTAATATTGCTGTTATTGCTGTCATGACTACAGGTTACAGCTCACACTTAACCCAACAGGCTCACGTTCACTTTGAGCTTTCTCTGCTTTCCTGTTTATAATTGCATTTGATTTCTATTTTAGCCAATTTTATATGGATTCATAATGGCAATCAACCTCACAACCAAATATGTTTGTAATATGTATGTGTCATTCGCAACCCGTACATTGCCTTCAAAGACTTTTCATTGTCTCCAGCTGAGACACAGTATCTGAATAACATTTGAAGTTCAGACTGCATTGGTGCACCTGTGCTCGTGTCCAGTTGGCTACTTGCTAAATGGGTTGGCCACCTATTCATCTCCTTAAGCCCTAAACAAAGGCCATCCACTCGCTCTCATTAGCTAACGTTCTCCACGACGCACTCTCCCTGTAATCAATACCTTTAATTCCCTAATGGCCGAGGCTGATTTGAGCCTGATTTAAGTGTAGAGAAACTGTAGAGAGCGCGGATCAATCCAATGTCTTCCGGTCTGTTTGTTCTGACTTTATCTCCCGTTACAGATCTGACTAGTGGTGGTGATGCAGACAGGTATTTCCCCCGAGGCCACAAGAGGGCGGGGCTTAGCGAAGGGGTTAGAGGTCAAGCGAGGAAAACAAAGAGTGTTCTTATAGCAGCCCACAGCACATTCACCTGGTTAAGGGCAGGCCGGTGAAAGGCAACACCAAGCTTCAAAAGTCTCTAATCTGCAATGTTTTGGGATGAAGCATAACAGGTACATGCATTGGAAACCTTTGAACATTCAATAAGAAAGAAATGTTTATGTTTACCAGCCGTTTTAACAGAATTAGAATACCATTTCTTCCACGACAAGACACAAACTATCAAACTTGGAATTCAGACATGTGTTAAATGAAGAACTGTGCAGACGGGACAATGCAAACTCAAACTCAAATGATAAGTTTCAATTCATTTGGGAATTTTGTAATCACTCATCCATTTCAAATCATTCTTGTTATGTTCATCATTCTAATCTATGTCACAATATTGTGATAGCGACGTTATAATCAGTGTATGTCTCGTCTCATTCTTAATAACATCTCTGAATTACCTCAGCTCACAAAAATGGAGGCCTTTGGAGTTTAACTGTCAAAGCTCCTCAGAGTCACTTCTGGCACTTATCCTCTGAGTGATGTCTAGGCCTGCCTCTGTGCTCCAGCCGGGATCATGAACACTGCTACAGGGGAAGAAGACCACCACCACGGGGGGAGATTCAGGCTCTAAAAGCACAGAAAATGACATACTCTGCAATAACAAGAGCTGTGGCATCCCAGAAGAGACGAGACCCTGGGCCATGTGTCCAACACATGACCTCACTTTTGGCCTTGAAGAGTACTTTTGTTTTAGTGGTGATAATAATAGTATTTTTTGACATTTTTATTAGGGAAAAATCGGTATTGTAATCGTAATCATACTCCAAAAAGAATCAAGATACAGACAGAAATATTTTCGTCAGCATGGCCCACCCATAACCGGATAATAGATTATTTCATGGTCTGCTAAACATTCTGCCAGTTTGTGAGCGAAAACTTCAGGAGCCTCCAGGAGTCTATTAAGTCTGTCTGTGATTTGAAACTAGACATTTACAACCGTTGAGGCTGAGAAAGTTCAAAAAGGACTTGTATGAATCCTCGTAAAAATGTCTCCCATATAACAGCTCAAGCTCGTCTCCAACGGCGCACCTACAGTATAGGACTATTTTGGTTCTTTTACAGACACAAATGTAGTGACAGTTTTTTTACGATTTGAAATTGGATGTTGAAAGGTGACCCAAAAGTCCCCTCACTTCAAAGAGCCATTCTCCGGCATCGTTAATCACTCAAAGTAAAGACTAGGTGTGATATTTTTCCAATCGTTTTTGACATAAATTCTCGAGACAAATGCAGAAGTACTGTGTTCTAATGACATTGAGGTGTGGCTCTGGTAACTTGCCAGATATTTGAGGTCTCTTTGGACATAAAAGTATTGTTCAGTGGTGATAGACACACTCAACAAGTAATTTAATAAATGGTAGTTTGTAATTATTGAGGTCATTAACCCTGCAAAGGTTTGTAGTGTTGATTCGAAATGTTATGATCTTGTAAACCACATCGTCATTCGATTAAAAGGCTAGATTAAATATAATTGTCGATGTCCATGTTTTAGTCCTAGTATTACGGGAAGAAAATCAAGTCAAAAGTATTTACACGAGTGCAAAACAGTTTGATTTGTCTATAACCTTATGTACTCGTATCTGTATTATTTTGATTTGTATGTTACTTTATATAGACATATGCGTGATTATGTGATGTGTGTGTAAGTTCCATGTTTTATGTTTGCACTTGTGTAAATACTTTTGACTTGATTTTCTTAGGCTTGGTCCTGACAGTACACGGACAACAAAAACATCTGTGCTAAAAGATGTTTTGTAGGTGTTTTTTAACAAAAGTTACAGATCATCATCATTGCAAATGCAAAATCCATTGAAAATAAATTAGTTTTGAACTTGTAAAGACTTAAGGTTTGAGATATAGTATTAGTAGTAAGGATATATAGTATTATTTTCATCCTGCAGAAACATTTATTGCTTTCATTTCATGTCACATAATTAAACAAATGAGCATGTTACAATATTTGGACATCGTATACTATTTTAATAAATGCAATAAAAATAAATACCCACCAAGCAGGATGCGTGAAAATAGGTGAGTCTTAATTAGATCACTTGAAGGTAACAATTAGGTAGGAAAGCTGATATTACGACTGTTGTACTGCAGTTATAAAGGACGCAGCGATCCAACTAGTTTTTCTTGATTCAATGCTGTTGACAGGTGAGATCCCAGTTCAAAGGAGTTTGAACTTGGCAGGCGCTCGAAGATGACACTCAAGACGGTTCCACTCTGTCAGTCAAAAAAACCTCCGCCACGGTGTTTCGTCAAACTAAAGCACAGCCGCTCCAAAACAAAAACACACGTCCCTGAGACTTAAAAGGAAGTTCACTTTCAATAAGGGAAGAATGTTTTGTAATTACAGACATTAGATGAAATATTTACTTTGTCATAGTTCAGTGAAGGACTTGCAGCAACACCCAAAAAAACCGAAGGGTTATGAGTTAAACTGAAGTGGTGCAATTTCGTATTTAGGCTAAACAAAGGTGAATAATGACATTGGCAAGACTTCAAACTCTCTTGTATTCAAATTTGTAATCTTTGAATGCTCAGCGGAGTACCAGAAAGTACAATCAGTCTAAGTTACAGCCCAGATCTATGGATAGGTGATGTTTTTCAAAGTATTTTTGTGCAATAAAAGCAACCAGAATGAAAAATGATGCAATGCAAGACAGATTATGCAATACTGTATAATCTTCCCGGCAAGATGGAACAGCAGATAGCAGATGCACCACCAGAAAAGTGACAGAGTGCACCTTTAAGTTCTCTCTGTACTCACTGAAGCACTTTCAATAAAATGCATTGAGCCATTACAGAGCAGCCAATGGTAGTGTTGTTTGATGAGAGGCCTGAGTCATTATGCAACATTATCCAGCCTCATAAATCCTGATAAAAGATCTAACCTCTGTAAACAGTCCAGCACAGACTATAGTATTCCTCCATCAACATGATCTGTTACCTGCAATAAATACGCAAACAGTTTTCAGAGAAGTTGTTTAGGTTTTAGTGCATGTCGAACTAATCAAGAGTTTTAGAAGCATCGATCGTTACATATTGTCGATATGATGCTTTTCTCACCTAGACTCACTCACGGTAGAGTAACCAAAACTTTTACTTGGGTAAGAGTGCTGTTAACTGTAAATTATATCCCTCAGGCCCATGCATGTCGCAACATCTTAGTAGATGTCTATAAAAGCCACACATTTAGTTTTAGATAATAAAAACTAATGGAGAAGGACTGTTTTCCTGTTTGCAGAGGGAAATTATTCTACCTCAATAATAGTAAGCTGTGCTATTTGCAATTTGTATCCTGATAAAGGTTAGCCTTCATTTAAAAGGTTCACTGTGTTTTCTGGTGGAGCGTCTGCCACCCACTTGCTTTGCCTGGAATGCTGCACAGTATGGCATTTGACAAACACAGTAAGAATGCATGTTTTCAAGGTCTTTCTATCAATAAAAATGGTTGTCATTGAATACATGCAAGATACTTTAGTTTAATGCTATACTGCAGTTATAACTGTGGAAATGTGTACTCAGTAGAACCTACATTGGAAAACATCCTCCTTATGATGTTGACATAGTATTTTCAAAGTTTGGTGAGTCAATGGGCTGGCATGACCCGCCTGCACTTGGGCGTGTCCGCACCAGGGTGGCACAGTCCAGATGACAGGGCTCTGAACCGGATGACAGACTGACCAAAGATCACTCAGCACCACCACGCGACTTCAAACGTGGTGCAGCAGCGCGGAGCAGACAAAACAATCGGCAGACTGAATGAAAACAGAGGGCCACAGCACGGTGTCTTTGGCAGCTGGACGCGGCGCTGACACTGGGCCAGTTTGAAAGAGAGCACGCAGAGCCAGAGCATCATGTGGACACTGCGGTTGGACAATAAGTCAAGCGCGGGCCGTTGCTCTGCAGCGAGTAGAAGCGGACAGGCTTTATAGTCGTAGGCTAATCGTATTCTTCTCGGGGTTGAGCTGACCATCAGTTCAGTTTATTAGCCATTTGCAATATAAAATATACACATGGGTTTGCAAAATAATAAAAAAAAACGCACAAAAAGACAACCCACTACTAATACATAATTGACAGAATACTCATCATCATAAAAGCAATGCCATATATCATTCTCAAGATGCTGATTATAGACACAAAAACATTTATATCATATCATTAAAACCCCACTATGTTCGAAACATTTTTGCTGCTGTTGTTGTTTTTACATGTGGATGTTTTTATTGCACAAAACAATAAACAAGCATTCTTACTTTGCATGGGCTTGCCGCTCCACAAACCTGACCTACTCTTGGTTGTTGTTCCTTTGGCAATAATATTCCACAATATGGCATAACACTTATCACTTATTCACACTTATTTATCCAATACCAATCTTATGTGAGGAACAGGTTTGTTTGTCGATACTGATAGTGAAAGAAGCTCAGTAGCAGTAGCTTTTCCCCCCTAAGCTGAAAATGAGCGGTTTGGTTGCTGCTCCCGTCACTGTTTTCGTGTGCAAGACACTTAACCTGCAGTGTTTGTGCTAGCGCTATATGGTTGGCAAAAATATCATGCCATCATATCTGAAAGCAGAATTATCGGGTCTGGCACACTGAACAAGCATTGACAAAACCAGAACATTTCAAACTTCTTGGATACAAAGGGGTAATACCATCAAAGCCTGGCTCCACATAAGCTCCTCTTGGTTTGGGACATCATGGAGACGTAACACACCAGACTAAATGTCCAATTGTGAAGTAGGTCAGTCTTCCTTTTCACACATGGACACCAGCCATGCAGCTAACAGCCATTATCAGAGGGGCTAATGGCTCCTGAGCTTTTCAAAGAGCGGCCTTTAGTCAAGAATGCCACTCAGATGGGATCACAGTGAGGTGGCCGCAGGGCTAGTGGATGTGGTGGCACACACTCATGCGCAAAGAGAGAACAACTACGGTAATATACTGTAGGTAGGTGGTTTTTCTCTTTTGGCATTGCAGGCTGAATTTTGTTCGGAAATAAAATGACAAACCGGTATTTGCATTGCACAATATTGTGGTAATGACTTAAAATGTATGTAAAAGTTTCATTTATTTTATTGTTACGATAAATCCCAGATTGTTAAACCCAATCATATGCTACAGTAGCCCAAACTAAAAATAAAACCTGTAAAGATGTTTTGTTGTCGTTGTTTTGGTTTAGTTTAGGTATAGTTTCACATTTCTTTAAAATTTTAGAAGAAATAAAAGAAATATATCAATATTTTGAGTCACATATGACATTATTTCTCTCAACTTCGTTTCAAAATGTTTCTTAATACTGTTGAGTGGCGGTAAAAAGTCAAAAACTATTTGAAATCATTGACCTTTTATTCAAGACGCCTTTTTACCTCTACAAGAATTATTCTTTGGCATCAAACTGTGGTTTCACGCAAGTCTCTTTTCATTAGCTGTGATTAAAAAGGTGGGGAAACTAAAGTGAAAGGCTTCAGTAGAAACAAACGCACGGAAGCCGAACTGGTCCTGAATGCAGCAGTCAGTCCCAACAATCGATCCGGCAATAATTTGACACGGCCCGTTTCAAGAATAAAAAAAATGATTTCTCACAACATTGTCAAAACAAGCAAAACGCCAACGGGTAAAAGTACACACACACACACACACACACACACACACACACATACGTAGCTAAATTAGAGGGTGATTGACAGCTCATATTATCGACACAACAGGCCCGGGCACGGCAGGAGGAGGGGCGGTGACGAGCTATTAGAAACATTTTTGCGGATGATAATAGATGTGTACAAGTCTATAAAGGGTATTGATGGCAGCAGTGCAGATAAGCAGAGTAATGAAAATATGTGTGCGTGCCCAGAATGTGGCCTCGAGGGCATGACCCGGCCCTGCGTGTGTGTATGTGTGTGTGTGTGTGTGGGGGGGTGTGTGACTGAGGGAGAGGGACAGACAGAGAGCGGAAGAGAAGGAGTGCCAAGGACTCACTCTGGCAGGTGGGGATGTCGCAGTAGCGCCAGTAGATGCCGTCTTCATGGTCCGCGATGTAGCACCAAGGCTGAACATCTCCGTCTGGATTTCTACAAACACAAAGGAATGGAGCTGAAAGTGATACTACACAACGTGCAAGCAGTTAATCACAACACGAATCAAACACAAATAACAGGATGAAATTACTGCTGCTTTTGGTAATTTAAGATGTACAAATATCTTGACAAGATGCGACAGGTCTCAATAGTAGTAAATGCATTTATGTTTTTTGAAAGTACTTGTTAATGCACTAAAAGCCCACAATGTGCCACACTCTTCACAGTTGGATGGGATCTACTGTGAATCTGTGCTAAAACAGGAAGCCAGGGCAGAGACGATCAAATCCAAACATTGTGTCAGTCGTCCATGACAGTGATTACTAAAACGTTGTTTACTGTGCTGTGGCTCACTCTTCAAATACTGCACCCCTTTTTTTAAGCAAACAAACCTGTTATTGACAATTATTTCTATTCCATTCTCTTGTTTTTATGATATTGACGGACAAAAACCTTTAACTTATATTACATTTTACCTGAATTATATCAAACTTCACCTCTTTTAAAAATCTGAAATAATTCCAAATACGCCTTTCTACTGGTCTGCGAGATTAAATGTTAAGATAAAAACAGTTTGACTTGCCTTGAAAAAAAAAAAGTCATTTGGCTGCACACAATTCAAATTAGAGATCGATCATTATGGATTTTTACATGGCCGATACCAATAGTTTAGAATCGAAGGAAACTTACGGCCAATTTTGATGATTTTTCTTAAACGATATAATTCAAATGGACTCAAAACGAATCCACAGCCCTGTTTTACCACAAACTTATAAAAGAGCAGTGCAGTCCCGTTTTGTGCAGCACTAAAATGTTAAACTGAGGATTTAGGTGTATTCTTCGTCCAGCAGGTCAGCCAAACAAAATCAAACTCAGCCAATGCGCTGAAAGTGCAAATATTGGCGTGATATATTGGCCAACCAACATATTAGTCTATCTCTGACATTTGACATGTTACTACCTCGCCAGTCGGGACAAAAAGAGTCAGATGAGGTGACGACAGAATGAAACGAAAGTAAAAACAACACAGACAGCCCATCCGCTAAAAAGTTCGCTGCGGTACTCAATAGTGTTTCAAAGACTAATCCTCCTGTCAGTCAGTGCTCCTCTTCACGCGCATGTCAGTTGAGGGACAGGTCGGTGATCCTGAGGGGGGGGGGGGGGGGGGGAGGGGGGCGGAGGTGCTCGGAGGTCATGGAGAAGCGTCTTTGTTGTGGAGCAGACGGGGAAGTGCTGTAAAACGCTGGGTGATGGGCAAAAAATCTTTTGTCTGAAGCCGTGGCGCTTTTGAATCTCAAAGAGCTACTTTTAAGCGATCACGGCGCACTGACAGCCCCCTCTGTGAGTCATTTTCAATAGATGAGATGGAGAATGGAAAAAATAAATGGCTTGCCTATATCACTCTAGGGCAATGACTATCCCTACGCATCCCTATACTCTTGAGCTTGGTACGATACAAGTCCTGTTGCATGGATATCCTATAAAACCAGTGTTGGGTTTGATTATGTACAATTACAAAATGCATTGGAATTTCAAGTTCACAATGCCCTTTATGCAGAACACGTGTGTCCAATGATTCGAGTCACTTTTTCATCTCAGTAGATTCAGCCTTAATGCAATAGTCAGCAGGGAAATATGCGTATTACCAAGCAGTCTGTCACGGTGAGGGACGTCACAACATGCAATTTTAGTGTTACGATTATTGTGAGAAAAAACATCACGATTTGACCATTATTCACGATTATTGAGACGATGACTAAACAACTGTGAAATCCTTAATTTTCATTCATTCCCGTGGTATAAAATGTAAGTGTTCCTCATGTTTGTGACCAGCTTTATGACAATGAACTTTCTGAACGATAAAATCAAGTTAAATTTGACAAAAACAGCCAGAGAAGTCACGATATGTTGCCGTGTTAATATTTTTAGTACAGAGAGTTAAGTAAGAGTTACAAGTACAAAGTAATGGTCCAAGACATGACCCAAGTGAGAACGTTTGGAGAAACGACAACTCACATAAGAGTAACATTTGATTTATTAATGGAAGAACAACACATTAAATAAGAATGCACAGAATCTGGTATTTTCACAGGACAGACCACGAAAATGAGCGCGGTGCAAATATTATTATACATTAATATTTGTTTTAATATTTGCCAACATAAAGCCTTGTCATGTGCAGTCTTAATCCCAGTGAGAGGAGTAACCGAAACTTTTACTCAATCT
Organism: Chaenogobius annularis; assembly: GCA_015082035.1. Classification (NCBI taxonomy): domain Eukaryota; kingdom Metazoa; phylum Chordata; class Actinopteri; order Gobiiformes; family Gobiidae; genus Chaenogobius; species Chaenogobius annularis. Next base: position 2,380,663 of record BJKM01000007.1, on the reverse strand, counting down.
AGGAGTAAAAGTATTGTGTCAGAAAACTACTCTACAAATGTTTTTTTTGCCGATGATCCAATTCTCTTGGCTCTATTTCTGGATGAACATGAACTACAAAAACACACGGCTCGTCAACTCCAACGTCTTCTTCAGGCCTGACTGTAAATCCCGGAGACCCTTCTCCTCGTCTCTTTTGGCGCAGCTCATTGTAACTTTGTGAAAAAGCCCTGCGGCACTGCCCTATCCCGTTTCGCCCTTTGTGAGCCCAGTTGTGAAGGGCGTTTCCAATTCTTTTCTTCTCCTATCAAAAACACTATCCTAAATTTCCTCCTCTCTTTTCACAGTCAAAATGAGGAGTTGACAAAGATGTACCGTCTATAGACTTTTTAGCCGCTGAATTTGGGATTAAGTGCCTTTAAGATCTTTATCACAGCAACAAACTGTTTTACAACTGAAAAACAACAGAGTCAAGTCAAAAGTCCAAATTGTAATCCATATTGCCGTAAATGATGACTGGATGGTTTTCTTTAGAAATAACTTACTGATCCATTCAGAAATATGAACTGTTACCAATTATTTGTTGTTATTAGTTACATTTTTAAAAATAATGTTTAAAATAAATCTTAGGATAACACTTAAGATAAGACCTTCCATTCAAAGAAGTTTATTTTGATTCCTGTCCTATCAGGAATATTTCATAGTTTCTTTAATATTTAATTTAAAAAGATTCAGTTGAAGTGAATCTTTTTCTTCAAGGGAACACTGCTGGACGAATGAGGGATTACACGACATTTCATATTTAACTCACAGGCTGCAGATAAAACAGTTGTCTACACACTTTAAAGCTGACCAATGATGCAAAATCAACTTCAATGAGCTTTTAGCCTTGTCACAGTGATGTTTCTTCATCATTAGTTCACTCAAAGTTGTATTTTGATTGATTCATGCACGTTAGAGTAATCCTGTATGCACTCGCGCATGATGTTGGAGGCGACCTGTAAATGCCGTTGTCGTTAATCATTGATGCTAATTTTCGGAAGGTCTTGGAGGCATCTTGAAAGGCCCGACATGGCTGAGAATGTGAAGCAAAACGTAACTGCAACGTAACAGCTGAGCAACATACCAGACCGGTAATTACTTCTTCTGGTAGGAGGTTACTTCCTAACGAGTGACTGGTACTGCAACTGGGGGCTCAAATGGTCCGAAAATCCCTGTTCTCACTTACACCTTATCCCCGCCCACATCCCTGAACTTAGTTATTTTAAAAAATGCAGACTCAAAGTGCTACATATTTGGTTTGAAAATGTCGCGTAGACAAGTTTCAAGAAATAAAAACACGTAAATGAGTATTTCGCTGGACCTGTTTCTATTACGTTGTTATTATTAAAGTCGTTTTAGATCAATACAATACAATGAACAAAATGTAAAATGAGGATCTACTTATATTATAGTTCAATACTAAAAAAAAAACACCCCAAAAACTCATTATGTCGTCATTAAGTCTGTGAACGAACTGAATCAACCAAGCAAGCCTTTCGGGGCTCTGAAATTATATCCAGGAGATGTATAGCTGACATAACATTTTTCTTTTTTTCCTTTTGAAATAGTTTTATGTCTATAGTCTATGTTTGACCTGAGAGAATTTGTATTCCCATTTTCCGTCACACAACTTGGCAACATCTACTGTTACAACTGTTGTTGACGGGACATTCGATTTGTTTACCTGCAAACGTTGACACTGTATCATGGGCAAAGATATGTTTGCGACTCCACCCTGTCACCCGTTTGTCAGGCCTGAAGGCACCGGTAAAAAATGACACACAAAAAATGGTTTTACCCATCCTAAACTGGATTATATAGCCTTCTGCCATTCTGCTCTCCTCTTCTTCTCTCTTACAATCCTGTCAGCGTGTAATGGCGTGATTTGAAATACGACTCTCAAGGACTCATCCACGACCACTCAGGTAATTTACAGCAGTTTTTAATCACCCCCCTAAGGAAGCACATGTGAATTACAACCATCAGAATAACTGTACAGAAGGATCCACACCAGACCACCCCAGCTAATGTGAAGGCCAGCGGCAACTTATATCCATAAATGATGTCGTGAGAGTATGATATTTCCCCTCCGAGCCCCCCCCGGTCCCCAAAATAAAGGCACATCACCTTACTCTGTCCTAAACTTTCGACCCAAAAAAACCCCCACATGGGAATCGCATCCAACAGACTGAGCCAAGCTGAGAAACAGAACCAGTCCTGCCCGGGGCCACTGGTGTGTTTTTGGGAGTGACGAGGGAGCGGTGGGGGTAGGTAAATTTGGGAGGGAAAGGATTAGGGATCAGAGAAGATGCTGTTGGAGGGAAATTAATTTGTGTACGCCAGCAGTAGGTAAATAGTATAAGTTATTTTGTGGTTAAAAGCTTTCCATAATTCATATTGCTGCAAAGGCATAAGAAAATAACTTTGATATTTGAACACAAAACGGACCAATAATAAAGAGTAAAGTATGTGGGAAGAGATACAAATATGTGGTGCATGTTAAACAGGAAGATACGATTTCCACAAGGTTTTTTTCTCCATCTTTACATTTGGATTGGACAAAAAATTCAAAACCTCATCTTGTCGAGTTCTCGTGAACCCAATCTCTCGTGTCTCGTCTCGTCCTTTTGAAATTGTGTCTTGGCGAATCCCTAATGCAAACTTATTAGGACTTTGTATCGAAAGGCAGAGCAGATCACCATGGAAACATTGGTTACCTTTGTTGAAGGTGAAGTTGTTTAAAAAACCCTCAAATACAACTTGACTGACCCAAATACAGTTCACATACAAGATTAACATGTCACTCTATCTTTGCAGTGGTAAATGGCACCGTTTTATAGTTTTAAGCACTTGGGAGTTCTCAAAATGGCCAAAACAGACTTATTTTGATTATTATGTGGAAAATAATACACAAATAAGTGATGAAATATGATTTGACCCGTGAGAAAACAATATCGTAACCTTTGCACATGTTTTGAATGAGTGTATTCTTGACTCCATTGCCCGAGGTGGCTGTCAGAAGATGTTTGGACACTTAATTGGCACAATTACACTGATTAACTCCGAATGAGGCACAAGCTTCACTACAGAGAAAATGAAACTCTCGTTCAGTCCCACAAGTCCCGCTGCAGCAGTGTGGAATCAAGTGTCCAACATGTGGAAGCAGAGAGGCAGCTGGTCCGCGCTGGCCGCTGTTCAAAAGATTTAGCTCATTAACCATTTTCAACATACTTCAACCTGCAGATTTATGGACATCTGTAAAACGACTGGCACATGTAAAAAATACCTAAAGCGTTTGTATGTAAAACGCGGGAGGTGCCGTCGAAATCAGGTTTGAGAAGTTTGGGAATTAAGTGAATACAGCTTTTTTTTTCCCAGCCAGACGCTTTCACTTTCAAGGCAAATGGGTCTGCGATATGCACCAATCCAGCTTTTTCAGCCTCAACCAATTCTGATGGGACACGCTCGTTGGATAACACAATTTGTATTTTTTTTTTTGCAAAGTTAATGGAATGAAACGGACAAACGGACAAACGAAAACCTGGTCCGATCAGATTTGCTTACAATTTAGGAACACAGCTTCAATCCAAGAAAGTTTGGATCGGGACGTAACAAAAACACTTGACTGATACAGGTTTTTCCATGTTAGATGTGATAGTTCAAAACGCAATAAGCTCTACCAATAGTTTTGGGGCCGAAATGTAGGGACAATTTTAATTCCTTTCCCCAAAATATCAGAGCTGCAGATCGATTAGTTGAATAAAAAAGTGGACATGACAAAAGCGTTCTAAACTCTTCAGTATCTCTACGATCGGACTATGTATCCGACCCAAAACTGCACCAAAAGATTACAACTTCATGGAATATTTATCTATCTAATATTCATTATTCAAATAAAATAATAAGTAATCGAATAACATTTTTGGTCAGTTTAAGACAGCATCGACCAATTAATCGCTGCCTTAAGACTGACAGCCCTGTAAAAATATTTGAGGAGTACAAATGCGTTTAATGTCTATACTTACTTTTCACTGCTCTGCATCATAAAAATATAATAAGGAACCCTTTTTTCAATAGAACATTATTTTTATTACTAACCATGGGGGCAGTATTATCATATTTTGTGTCCTCTAAGGTCTTAAAATGAAGCGTTATGTCTTTGTACCTTTAAGCAGTTAGTCTCTGTACACCTTATATTCTAATTTTGTTGGCTTTTACATCAGTCAATTTCCGTATTTACAAAAACTATACTTTAATATGCATTTGTCCTGATTCCACAATCCAACTCGAATCAATATTTCACACAGATTTCACCGTTGTAACAGAAAAGTGCATGAACAGAGGCAGTGGAATGGGATGTGAAAAAGCATTCACAAAAATGAGTGATGAATAAATGCTCAAACAGGCCTATTATAACAATAAACATCTTAAAGATCAACATAATTGAAACATGGAAAGTCTGCGTGGCGGATTTGAGGTCACCAGCAGATCACGGAGGAAATACAGCTGAGGAGACGCTGTAATTGCCTGGGATGATTTGGCATGCAAAAGCCATGTCTGCTGCTGCTCTTATGAATGCCTGTATTGACAAGGAGGTCTTTTATGTGCTGTAGTCTGCTGTCGATTGAGCTTCTCAGACTGCCTACACAGGCCAATTACAAGGCTGGCATCTTGGGTTGGGAATGAACTGCTCTTGTTTTCATCTTTTGTACATCGAATTTGAAAATGGACCTTTTAGAGAGATTTTAGACCAAAGATGCATTAATTATGTTTCGTTGGATCTCTTGTTTTGCTTGTATTTGTATTTATTTATTTATTTTAGATTGCTTTGGTTTTTTGTGTGTTTAAAGTTTGAATTTAGGGGGGGAATAAATGTAAATATAAACATAAACACACAATATGTACTTATAACTTGGTGGACAACTATTACTGAAAAATACATAATTAAATGTGATATAAAAAGGTTCAGTACAAAATTGTAAATGTTAAACTAGGATTTCATAGTAATTGGTCATTTTCATTTTCTAGGGTCTCGTTGATAACCCTGATAGTAGAACAGTTTGTATCATTGAGAGACTATTATATATATATAGTTTCGGTCCATGTGTCAAAGTATTGAAGAAACACTTTATTAACATTAATACGCAATCTTTTTGTCTTTGTATCTTGGTTGGAAAGTCACCTTAAGGGTCTGCATAAATAGATGTGCATGGTCTAGCCGTCCGGCGCCATGACTGTTAAAAATGCGTGTACAATGACGTTCAAAACAAATCTCTGCTTATTTCCAAGGCAAATTGTTCTGCATGGATCAGTGGCTCTTGTAATTCACGCTCTCTACCCCGCTGCTCATCTCTAACTCCTTAGCTCTGTCCATCTTGTTTTGGACACCTCTATTAACGTGTTCCATTGAACCCGCACGGCACAGTGAGGTCATAATACACTTTCAGTCGTAGCTCATATTTGCACCTGGCATCACATAGATTCCATTACAATCAACTGGAAGAGCACCGTTCACTCTGGCATTTCTATTATTTCATTAAAGTGTGGCAAAAGGCATGGTGGGCACTCATAACAGTCAGATTAAACGTGATGTTGAAAGTGTTGTTTTTATTATATGCAAATGTAAGTATCATTAGAAAACTGTCAAAGAACAGGCATTCTCACAAACAAGGTGATATTTCTGCACTTCAATTCCTGCTATTTCATGAACTGCACAATCACGGCAGTTACAGGCAGATTTTTAAGAACGTTATTGATAAAAAGAGAAACAAAGGATATTCATTTAGTCACTATCGCCTGCCCCTAATCCTGCAAAAAAACAACACAGCCTTTGAGAAGCACACTTCCAAAAAAAAGAGACATATCTCAGTATTGATCTGTGGCTTAACGGTTGTAAGTGAAGTAAATAAATCAACCTCTTATCATTTTAATTAGGATTATTATGGCTTATTTAAAAACACTATAATTTGGCATCTCGTAAACGTTATGATTGATTACACAACCTGCACTGCATAAGCACATAATCATGACAACTAACGTAAATCAAATCTCGGTTTATTACTTTTGAGTTTAAATGAGGTAGAATAGTGGTTGTTTATCTAATTAAAAGTTCAATCGGGCTGCGATACTTAACATTTGGGGTGTAGTTTTGGCCAAACGTTAACATTTACACAAACGTAATAACAGGAGTGGTTGTTAGTTGGCTCAGACGTTATTCCCAAATCATGTTGCTAATTTCAAGATGCGAAACTGAGGGGTATAAAATTCCATCTAAATATGAAATGAACTGTGAACAAATGGGATAATGCTTGGGTTGAGACTAACCCAATAAAACTGTGGTGAACACAAGTGCTCTTGTCCTTTCGCTGAAACTTTTGCCTCAGAATAATGTGACATTTCCCCCTCTGCCTCCTCACTGCGTTTTCACTGGACAATTTTACAGCCGGTAATAAAGATGAAATGTGGTCAGCTGATGGACTGTTTCACTGTGAGCCCCTCTGCAAGAATCAGCACAGAGAAAACACCAGCTACAAGAGGCGCTTCCGAATACTTCTTCAGTACGTGTGATGCTGTACAGCGCGGGACGGTGATTAGGAATCTTTCTCAAGCATTTTGGGCTGCTCCTTTTTCCTCCAACGCATCCATCCTCAAAGTGCAAAGTATAGGCCTGCAGTCACAATCCAATCAAAATTGCAATTTGAATGGGCGTCATTAGCTAATCGCAAAGGCTGCAGTTTCATGACTTCATCCAACGACAAATAGTCTTATTCTGCATTTATTGTACAAACATGCTCTGAATTCTTTTATTCTTTTATTAGTTTATCAGTTCATAACACTATTTCAGACTTTTTGTCAGTTCTCCTGGATGCGGTTCAAGATGTGAACTTTGAGCAGAATCCAAAGATTTAAACAGAAACTGTGTGCTGCCCGGTGGTTGAGTGGTTAAAGCACAGCACACGTATGCCAGGCTCCAAGTGCAGTGTAGTGAGTTTGAATCCCGACTCTGACATTTACTGCATGTCCTCCCTTCTCTCTCGTCCCCCATTTCTCTCTCGTCCCCCATTTCTCTCTCATCTGGCCGGTCTAATAAAACCTACGGGCCCAACAAAAATCTAAAGGTAAATCGCAAACTTAATCGCAATACTACAATTAATCAGCAATTTTCAAAGTGCAAAGTTCTCATTGATGCTGTTTCATCACCGGCATCGAAAAATCTAATTTACCAGTGCAAAGATAAAAGGAGAATACATTTAACAGGAAAAACTCGCCTCAAAGAGATATTTAGTTTATGTTTTTAGACTGTAAAATCTGAACCAATAGTCTCAGGGTTGAAGGGTGGGTCAAAGCATGGGGTAAATGTTCCTGAATCCTAAAAAGACGCTAAACAAAATACGAAATAATACATCTGGGATATGGGACATCATTTGAATTGCAGGTGCATGTTTTGTAAATTGGCACATTTGCAAGACAAAATGATGCAAAACCCATCCAGGGCCACCCAGCTCCAGAGACAGCCTCGCGCCTGTGATGGGATTAAAGGCTGGTCTTGATAGTCCGCTCCCAAACAACTTCACACCCTCAGTCCCAAACTGTCCCCACGAACACATACTTGACCCAGAGCGGAACATGCCACAGATGCCTTTCCCCGTCTTCTCACAATGGAACGGCCCGCATGCACTGCTCTGGCCTCAGTGTTAGGATTATTGGGGGACGAAACAGCACGATTTGATGTACAAGCCTATCACGATAATGACTAACTCAACTCATCGTTCAATAAAAGATAGCTGTGGTGCTGAATGTTTATCGTGTACTTTGTTTCTTTCGTTTTTGTTTTGCTTTGTTATTGTTGGATGATACGATTTGACCTGCAAAATGGTCGAATTAGAAACTTCCATGATAAATACTACATAAGTACTAAAGTGCATGAAAAAGTCCATGAGAAAGAGAGCGAAAGAGAGAGAGAGAGAATTGATACAAGCCTCGCGAAGTCAAAGTTGTTAACAGCGTAGGTCATTGTTATAAGAGCACTAGAAAACGTCCCGACATCAGAGTTTGCAGTGGTTCTCTGGAGCCGAGGAGAGGCCAGAGCCTGTGTTGCTGCTGGAGCTGAGGGGCCGCTAAAAGCACCTGCCCAACATAAACACACTACTCAAAATGGACTGTACAAGTACGCTCCACTCAAAAAAAACTCTAGTCCAATTTTCAGTTTAATGTTGTAACGCCAGCAGTTGCCCCGAGGAGCGACAATTAATTCATCATTTATTATTATTTATCTTTCAATACAGCATTATAGACCCGGCAAAAACTAATAATTAGCCTATAATATTTTTAGTAGCTGATTCAAATAATGAATGGAGGACATCTAAAATGCACCAGACTACCGGAAAATGACACCTGATTTATTCCAAATGACTTCTTTACATAGAAGTATTAATCATAACAAAAATAATAATAATCATAATGACATGATTCAGTAGAGATCCGGAGTCGCTTTTTCTCTCTAGTCCAACTCTGATTAGTAAACATTGTTTGTCAAATGGTGGGCCAATCAAAATCTGTGTTAGGGCCACCAAATGATTAGATCTGTTTCATTTCTCAATTTATTCACTGTAGCTCAAGTTTTTATTATTTATTTATTTATTTATTTTTTTAAACAATATTATACGTTAGAAAAGTGTTTGCTGATTATCCTGCTTTTTTAAATTATATTAATATTGTATCAGTGGCATAAAGCTGTTTCAATATTATCATTTATGGTGATCATTTTCTGTATGCTTCATGTTTTTTTTTTTTCTATCCATGGTTACTAACACCATGACTCAAAATATAAGTGAAGTTAAGGTTGTACTACCATCACAATGAAGACAAGAAGGTGGTAGACATAAAAAACAGATGTACGGTTACTTTTTTTTGAGTGGAGACAGAAAATAAATGACTTTATTTCACTTCTAAAACAATCAAGAGTCTTACTTAATCCTGACATCAATATTTAGGAGTCAGATGTCAAAAAGTGAGAGAACGATAACTGCTGTTATGGAAAAACTTGAATAACCATAGCGCATCATGTTTAATGTAATGTGTGAACTCAACATAAATCATTGAGATTCTCCTCCAGTTCTGGTAAAAACAAATCAGCCCGGTGCCACTTCAAAGCATTGCTGCGTTCTGAGTTTACAACCATGACTTAGAGAACTGTCTTAGCGGCTTTGGAATCAAGAGGAAGGGGCTATGTCGGGCTCTTAAGCAAAACCAGCCAAGCCAATGTTCTGAATGGCTGTGTAAATGTGTAAATTGTATAATATGCTGTTCACAAGCCTGTGTTATGGACATTCAAAGCCACTGTGTCCAGAGACATTTGTACATCTGTAGTCTTTAGTTACCTTAGTCAGCTAACATTTGTATTCGCCCATTCATTATTTTGGGGGATAAAAACTATTTAAATGCACAGTATGACAAAGAATGGAATGAATCAGGTGGCGTTGTGCGAGTACAACTATTTACTAGCTGCCATGAAAAAATGTGAAGTGCGCTATGAGGGTGGGTGAGGTTAAATGTTATGAGAGCTTTTGCCACCGTAACGCCCACCTTGTGACGGGTCTTTTTGACTTTGTTTGGTGAGATAGAACCTGTGGTAAATATGTTCCTTTCAAAATATAGGGAATTTACACAACTGACTAGTATTTCCAACAGTTTAACAATCAATTCACAAAATAATGAGTTTAATAAACAATTATTTAATATAATAAAATCATTTGTAGTATGACTGTGTTAACCAACAGCCATATTTGCTCTTCTATTCCCATTTTTACTCATTAATCTATAACAAAATAAAAAGTAAAAAGACAGATATTTTGGTTTGATATTGATACTTTTAAGTTATTATACCTCTACCTATGTCACATGAAGTAGCATTATACACCAAAATTGTCAAACTGGAGAAAAATAGGCAAATGTTTTAGTAAAATCTTAAATATAATCCTGTTAACTACTTGTGTCACTACATCCACATTTCCCGGATGTGAGGCGGAGCTTTGCGCACACTCCAGACCTGTTTGCGTCCTCGCGTTGACAAGGCTAAATGTGCTGTGAAGGTACCCCCCAATACAATATTCAGTGTGTGCCTCAGTGCATCTATTGTATACAAATGTGATGAAAAATAACATGCGTATGAATTATTCACAAGTGCTTTGTTTGGAGAGGTCAAGGCTCATTGCAACGAGGTTAGGATTTAGCTCTGAATGCTTGTCGTCTACTTATTGGTTTGCATATTTCTGCATAAGTTATGTCCATAATATGGGACATGCGCCATTAAGCTTGTCCCAAAAGTAAATCAAAGAGGTGGGGTCGATTCAAAGAGTAAAGGCAATAGGAGTCCTTCCTTGGATAAATAATACTTATAAAAATAACACACTTGCCTTCACGATGAGGGCTCCGTTTGGAATATGATGTTGTTTTTAGTGGCCTCAGAATTATTGACTGGTTTATATCAACTCCAATTAAGTTTTCATAGTAATTACACTTCTCCTTGTATTAAGAGATCCCATGGTAATAATCAATATTGTTAAGTGACCAAAATTGAGGCCGTGTTTACTCTGCCACAGAAAATAAAAGATTAATAGAGACTTTAATCATTTAGAACTGTACTGTAAATGACATTCTTGTATCACTTTATAATAAATACACCTTAAATAACCTTAATAACAATATTTCATTAAAAGTGATTCAGGCTTAGTAACTACTTAATTAAGGGTTTAAGAGTAAAATGTCTTTATTAAGGCTTTTAAATGTGCAGCTATTATAAAGTTTGACCTACAGTTTACATTTGAATTGAATGGTTGCAAGGTTGTGGAATGACCCTTATGTAACATAGGGAATGACAATATTTTAAACACTAAAGCCTTCCTATGACTCTACTCTACAATCAATGTACAATGTAGTGACAACATTGATTGCTTATTTATTCTTTCAACAATATTAAGTTGTGGCGATGTGTTTTACAGTTCTATTCATGGGTTTCAGCTTCGTGTGTACAGACAATATTTGAGGACTTTTGCCCATTCAAAAGACACAATATTTAATGAATTACCACAGCAATGATGCTAGATTTTCATCACTCTGAAACCCATGACTACGTGGCCTCTGATGCTCACCTGCAATAGTTATGGCTGCCCAGTCCTCCCTCTCCGTTGGGGTATTTGAGCGTGTTGTACGGGTGTTGAAAAGTCTCATTCCAAAACAGGCAGGGTTTACCCCCATGCAGGCTGGTCACGTTCTGAAACCCTCTGTAGTCCTCTCCGTTAGCGGTGTAGCACTCTGCACAGAATAAAAGGGAGAAAGATGTTAGATTAAAACTTGGCCTCTCACAAAAAGAAAGTTTAATAAGTTCTAAATCAAAAGCTTGGATGAAGCCTTGAGCGCAGAGTATAAAAGACAACCACATGTGTGACCGGCTTTATTGAGAATCTGTTTTTAGTGACGTGTTTATTCAAATTTTTGCAGCGATCATAAATGATACAGCTAGAATAACTGTTTTTCTGCCTTGGATTAATCTAATTCAGCTCCAGCCAAATGTGATCCATTGAATTGTTCTAATTAAAGTCATCATGTCACGCACTGAAGAAAGCCTCAGAGATATACAGTAAAAGCAAACACGGCTTGGGTTTCCACTTTCCAAGAAGAGGATGACAACCATATGGCCAGACGAGCGCGGGACGGAGTGAGAACGACAGCGAGCAGGGTTCCCAAGGCAAAACAATGGCTGGTGCAGGACGTTTCACCCCCGAGAGAACAGTCAGATAAACAATGTGTGATGGGAGTGAGATGATGAGCCACCAGAGCACACCAGCCTCAGGGGGACCCTTTAGTGAGGCTTAATCACCAACTAATTCCATGTTTGATTGCATTATGGGAATAAATATGAATTGACAAAAAACATCTATGATTATAGATGTTGACAAATGGTGTTACACAGCTGATGACGCCTTCAGGATATTCTTTGTATTTTAGACAATTATTCTTTTCAGGGACATTTTGTTGGTTTTTCAAGACAATTACAAGGAGGTAAGATCACAATTCTTTAGAGCCAATATCACAATTTAGATTGTATCACCAACAATGTAAAACTGTAGCATTTGAAAGCTTTTTAGAAGGTAGCAAAAGCTATCTTCTGCTTCACTGCAATTAGTTAAATCAATGGTTATTATCTATCTGTAAATACTGGGCCTATCTACATGAAAAAAGTAGTACATAGTTCAATGCGTAAATAGCCTTAAAAATCTGTACAAATCAACACCAAATACGTGATCGTCGTCAGTTGAAAGGACTTCAAGCCATAACAGTAATATGGAAAGTTTGTGGAGCCAATCCCACACAAATGAAAATAAGGTGCAACATTTGAGGATGTTTTGGATATTTCTTTCAAAAACAACCAATATTGAATTATCATTGATTACATGTTACAGAAGACCACTATCAACGTCCCAGTCCTTTCCAGCTTCAATCTGTTGTTGCAAGATACTAAATGAAGGGCTAGTTTCGAAATCCTTAAAATAGATTATTTTGAAAATGTCACAAGAAAAACGCTACACTCTTCTTGTCAATCACAGCAGAACACGACAAAAACAAGGCGGACTTGTTTGGCCCGTATCCATGGTGTCTTGTTGCTATGTAAGTGGTTAGCCAATGACCGGAGCCTCTCATCAAACCAAGCAGTCTGAGCCCAGGATGAGGTAATGCATATGACAATCATTACACCCCTCAGTGAAGCAGCTGTGCTCCAGGACACTTTTTTTTCATAAGTTGACTTTAATAGTATATAGAGTTGAGCTATTTTTGTAACTAAGTATCTGAGGTGGGAGACTTGAATCACATGACTTGAGTCAAGTCAGACTTGAGTCTTTCATGACTTGAGACTTACTAATGCACCACAAAGACTTGTAACTTGACTTTGGACTTGCCCTTTGACTTGAGCTAATGACTTGGAATGACTTGGGTTTTACAGACAATTTATATTTCTATGTGTGTAAATGCGGCACATTTGTGTTTATATGAGCCATGTGCTTCTCATACTTTCGGTTTCACAAAGCAAATTCAAATCTCTTTCGGGGAGGACGGTGGAAACCATGCAAGATGAATTCTCTCGATTTTTGTGAGTCCACAAACTCTTGAGAATCCATTAGCCTCCCGCTGATTCTTTTGCAGTCCACACAGTAGTTTAACAGGCCAATCACATGGCCTTTAGGGCCCACAAGGACTGGAACCAATCACAGAGCAGCATTGTGGCGGTGCCGACGGCCGTACTTTGGCCTATTTTAGGAGAAATATGGACTATTTTGTTTTTCAAAAACATGCACACAATGACGCCTTGTACATTTGTGGATGAGAAAGAGGACTGTGCTTTTCTGAACACTGGATTTAACACAATTTAGATTTTCCTGCTTCTTCCTCTGTTGTGCAGCTTCGGCCAATCAGTGTGAGGCCTTCTCAGACTGATTCATCGTTCACAGATCAGTCTGGCCTGAGCCAGGTCAGTGGAAATGTACGCATCTTTGGATGGATTAAAAGTATAACATGTGTTAGTGAAGAAATTAAGACTCAGACTAAGTTATTGTTCACACAATAACATTTAAGGATAAAATTCACCAGGTGAGCACAGGCAGCTCCAGAAAGAACTGATGTGAAAAGGATTCAGACCCCAATTTATCCACGCCTTCTATCTTTACAGAAAATAGCTTTTATTTGACCTCGTATTGTCCCAGATCTCATTCAAAATGATCCAATCAGACTTATCCTGCTGTACAGCCCATAGAAGCGCTGTAATGCGCAGCAACACCACTCGCAGCGATGTGCAACACAGCGCTGAACTCAAGTGAACGTAACCCCAGTGCTTCACTGTGGAAATGGTCTTGGGTGGATCGGAGCATACTGGGACAGGGGCTTCATAGGGGAACCACTCACTGAAAAACTATTTTTCTGGGACAAAGAGCTATGACTCGACTTGACTAACTTGACCCTCGTGACCCGGTGACTTGGATTTACGTGTGACGTGGACATTAAGACACGAGACCTACCTGTGACTTGCACATAGGTGACTTACTCCCATCTCTGCTAAGTATTTAAGTAAACATATACTTGCTTCAAAATCATAATTTAATCATTTAAAGGAATTGGGAAGTGATGTTGATGCTTAATTCATAATCTGCGTGTCAGCAGTTTATAATGTTACTTCCTGGTTGGACACGAGCAGCAGATTTGTACATATATATTTTATTGTAAATAAGAGCAAACATCCATATAAATTACACAACAATTATGATAAGACAAATAATAATACATGATAACACCTTCATTTTGTTAAATGATTGCTTAAACTGTAAGAAAAAAAAGATGTTATTTATTTGTTAATTATTATGTCATTATGTGTAAATTGCACCTGCATTTTCCAACGGAAAGTTATTCATTGATGACACAGGTAGAGAGATTCTGTTTATTTTTTAAATTGTCTTCACAAACTGCAACTTGACTGATGATGATGATGGTAAATATTTACCACAGATTCTATCACACCAAACTAAGTCATAATTAGAGCCTTATGATTTAAACATGGAGGACCTTCATGGATTTCTGAAGAGGGAAGGCCATTTGAGCTTGAGAAGGAGAAGGACTGCGGTAAATGTGGAGGATTATGGAAATATGCCAAATGAATAAAGACATTTTACAGCAAAGGTTTAGCACAAAATAGACAAGTTTATTCATTTAACCCTAATTGGACAAAAACATGTGGGAATATGAATGTATATCGTGATATCTTCTGTAAAGATAAAATAAAAAAGTGTTCTTTCTGTTTACATTTTCCTGCCGGCAGCCACAGCAACAGACAACACTGCTATTGAAAGTTTGGCAGCGACACAATCGGCACAATCATGAGTCACAGCTCCCCAAAACCAATCATGATGGTTAGTGCCCAGTCAGAGAGGATAACATCAGGCAGACAGGGCCCCTCATTGCATCCTCAACAAGCTCACGCCCTTCAACTATCTCCCTCCAAAAGAGCCATCCAGCGCATTACAATAATAATTATTGTTGAAAAGCTTTCCTCTGGAGTGTAATAATGCTGACACAGTGCTAGAATTTAAAATTGATTTTGATTTTAGACTAAATAATCGTAGTTTCGTTAATCTTACCATGTGGTCTCATACTAGATCTGATATAGTACAAAACCATTCTGCAATGATTCAAGAAAGGTCCCATTTTGCCATATTTATACAATTTTATTCAGTCCCGATACTTGTTCAATTGAGTATCTAATGTTGATACCAGTTGTAATATCCAAAAGGTATCAGGGTATCAGATTTTTGGAGTGTAATGATGAAGTTTTGCCCACACATGGTCTGCTTGGAACAGCTCACCGCTTGGCAATCAGCGCTGCTCCAGTGTGGCCAAGTGTGCTTTCCAAAACGAGATGGTAAATATGGCGGTAACTTGCTACCAGGAGGGGCCCGGGGAGGGGAGAAGTGTGTTCAATGTGGTTTCGAGGCACCATTTGCTTGTGGTGGGGAATGGGAAGTAGCAGACTTAGAGATATAGTGAAGCCAACATAAAGATAGATGGGATGATTAATGAGCCCTGAGGAACACCACACATCTATAAGCTATTAAGCTAAATGGAAAAGGCAGGTTTTACTGTGTTGATGTTATGGGACAGAAGCGTCTCAGAGTACATACTTTATTGTAACTTATTATTATTATTGTAAAACTTGAAATGAATGATCTGTCATAGTCTTATAGTTTAGTCCCGATGGGGTTTTGAACTGATAGCGTGGATTAGTCTTGGTTTAGTGCAACTTTATCAGGAATTGTCACTGATATGAAATGCATAAAATACATAAAACATTTGACATTCAAAAGATATAATATTTAGTTTTGAATTGGAAACGGAGCAGATTTTTCTTTACGTTGATACCCATGAAGAACATAAGCGTTGCTGCGGGTCACAACAGTAAAAACAATCTACATACAGTTAGAATATGTTGCTTATTCATCATTCAGAAGAACATCTAAAAAATAAAATTAGACCATGACTATTTTGGCTTCACTCTCCCTTCCAAACACACCCTGCATCCCCTCTCAACTTGTCACCAAGCAACTGTTGCACCCTCGTCACACAGGCTCAGACTTTCTTGTGGTTTCATCATGGGCCGTGATGAGAAACAGAGCTAACCACTGCATGAAAGATGGGGGGAAAAGGCTGGGGAAAAAAAATCCTATAAAATACATGCACATCTACAAATAGAAAAAGTCCGGGAAAACGGAAAGAGGAGGACTCGCCCTCAACCAAATCTTGCACCACTCCGGCAACGAAAACGGCACAGTGAAGTATCTAATCGGTCTGTTATTATATTTGTTGGGATTTGGGGCTAATGGCTTCCACATTGCGTATTCAAATGGGAAACAGCGAGATAAGGGGGGTCAGAATGAGGTTTGGGGAGTGGGGGGTCGTCCATGTGATCTGAAGAACACAAACAAACAAGTCTACACACAAATTAGTTGTGCGAATGCAATGCTGGATCACATACACACCACTATTTGTTGCGAGGGATGAAAAGCAGATAATTACAGATGACTTGCAAAGGGCTGAAATAAAGAACTTCCTTCCATCTTTATTATAAGCTTGTGAGCTCTGACACAGTGAGGAGGCTGTATGAGAAATACTCTATTTCAACTTCAACTTGCGCAATGATTAATGGTTAACAAAAAATCCATGTCGGAACAAACTAAACCACAATAAGGCTAGGGTTCTCAATCTGTCTGATTGACTTTATTCTAATTTAGCCTTGTTTTGGTGTTGATTTATCATTTGCTAAGCTTTTATCTTTACACAGATTGACAAGTAAATAAAGAAATTGATATTTTAGTTTTAATTTAAATGAGATTAGTGCTTATGTTGTGCTTGAATCTCTTTTTTTTTTCATATTGTGCACTCCCAGTTGATGATTGGGTGCCAGCGTTTACCGTATCCATTTGTAGTGACGACATATTCGATAAATGGAAACTTCAGGCTTTCCAAAAACAACAAATGAGGAAGATAGAAATTGAAATGACAGGTAATTAATACGCAATGTGCAACAATATGGCTCCTCTTTGCAGTGTCCTGGTAGCGATTACTGATGTGGTGCTCATTAATGTCAGTATAGTCAGAACAGGGGCCAGGGCCGGGCCAAACCAGGCCAGATGTAGTGGGCTGTGGAGCCCTTTACTATGAGATGCAGCTGGCAACAGTTGAAGCCTGGTCCACCCTTAACAACATCCATTTCCACATCAAAACCACATCAGAAGATTCTGGGTCAGGACGGATTGGAATGGGGCTGTCCGGGCATGTGATATGCGCTCAATCAGGGGAAACGCCAACATTATTTGAAACATGCGTTAGTTTATTTTTATATGAACACTAATGTTACTTTGAGAAATACATATTATACATTTTAAAAAGTAATACTGTAGTAAAAGTTGTAGTAGTAGCAGCAGTGCTAGTATTATTAGGAACAGGAATCAGCTTTTATTACAGCACCAAGATAAGTGAAAATACAAAAGCATTTGATTTGCTGTGATAGCTTCTTTAATTTGTGTTATTCTATCTTCAATTTATGTGATTTTGAGTTGACGGAAGCTTGACTTCAAATCCTATTTCTGTAGGTTACTGTAAATATTTAGGTTTCACACAAAAAAGTAATGAATGTACTGTGCAAAGTCAAGGTTAGGTCTACCAGTGTTATCGAACAACTACTTTTTTGCCTTTTACAACTTACTACTATTAGTGCAAGTTCCATTTTGGTTATTGCAATACTATTTGGTGACTTCAACTTTCATTCGTGACCAATATTTTAATTGTCTCAGAACAAGAGTGGGGCAGTGACACAGAAGTTAATGCCACCTTTAGTCTGATCTCTCATCCCCTTTAAGAGCCGTTAAAGGTGCCCTCGTGCAGAAAGGTCAAAGTTACCAGAAATAAAGCCGGGGAACTTCCAAAGCACTGCTAAAAAGTGCCTGTAACTTGTTCAATCGCCAAAAACAATGACTCCTCAGTAGGATTTTACAGTCCCTCCTTTTATTTCATGCTTTTGTCAAAGGTTGTAGCCCCCAGATAACCAGGCTGTAAAACCAAGGCTTCATTCAGTCCGAAAATAGACTCACCCTCACCGCCATTCTTCCACCACCTCCTGAGTTCACTTCCACAGTAGCCACAAAACAACACGAGTTCGTGCCAAATTTGAGTAGAGCACCTATAAAACACAGGCCCCGCTCATTCTAGTATACCCCTATTATTTAAATCTGTAATGGAAAGGCTTTAATCTGCTGGAACTGATGGTGGACTGCCAAAAAAAAAAGTTTGTTTGATCTTGGTTGTCGCAATAAAGCGGAAAGCATGAAAGATTTTTGGGAACAAATTGCTGTTGTCTGGTTTTTGATTTAGCATTATGTATCAGTGTGAAAACAAAGCATGAGCAAAAACAAAGAGTACATTTGCAGAATTGTTGAGGACGGTGTGGCATAAGCTCAGCCTTTATGACTTCCGTGCTATTACTCATGTTGACGCTGAGTTTCTCTTATTGTTTGAATGCTCGAAGAGCGAAGGCGCTTGTTGTGGAAAGGTAAAACAACAAAGATTGTATTGTTTTCCTATATATGTAAAGTAAATATTGGTGTTGCTCCATTCCATAAATACGTTTGTGAGCATTGAATAAAGAATCAGAAATAAATGTACCCATAATGACTCAGTAAGCAGTAATTAAATAGCATTGTGTGGTAAAAGGAAGGGCTTTTGGTGTAGAAAGTGAACCTGTCAAATACAAAAAAATATACAAATGCTTTCATAACAAAGTACTTGAACTAATTACTAATTAGAGCGCTCGCCTCCCAATAAGGAGATCATGGGTTCGATTCCTGGACCGGACCAACATCACATGATCTCTCTGGGTGGAGTCTGCATGTCCTTCCCATGTTACTGTGGGGTCTCTCCAGGGTTCCTCCCACCGTCCAAACACATGCATGTGTTAGGTCAATTGGAAACTGTAAAATTGTCATTAGTGACTGAATGTGAGCGTGAATGGTTGTCTGTGTGTCTCTTAACCCTGCGACAAGCTGGCCCCAGTCCAGGGTGTATACGGCCTAAGGCCCAAAGGCACTGGGATAGGCTCCAGTCACCCGCGACCCCTACAGGGAACAAGCGGTAGAAACTGAATGAATGAAGAATCATGATTTTCTTTTAAATTTTCTAATTGGGTTTCATTATAGATTTCGTGACCATAAACAACTTTTAGTAAGTGCCATTAAACACTGCCATTAAACATTAAACACCCCAAGCATACCACTGACGATTAGACATGACTGAGTACTACTATTACTAACAATAGTACTTCCATTACTGCTTGTACTGATACCACATTCTAAACTGTAAAAAAGTATAGTACATCCTGAACTATGATTAAAAGTATGTATTCTTGTTACTTTTTACCACAGGACGATGACATTGACGTAAAAGCAGCCCAGATGGATGCACTCACATTTGGTGGCATCACTGGACCGGGATGGAATGAGATGGGACAATTTTGAGTTTAGTTTGGCAGCGGTTCAGGGAGTGACTGATGGTTTGCGTGCCCAACGATGACGTAAAGGACGTTCAGGGACTCGCAGAAAGCCCAAGGGGGAAAAAACAGTTGGCAAAACGTTGACACCAAAGAACTGCCAACGAAACTGACAAGACGCAGGATTCAAGCGGTTTCCTCAAGACGTGCTGTCAAAGATGATTAAGGTAGTCGTGTAGGTTCTTGCTGTTGCTAACACCCTTTTATCGTAGCAACCTTCAGGTGAGAGGGTTAAATAAAGAGGAAATGTTGCCCTTGCTTCACACAGGCCGCTAAACCTGCTCCGACACTGCTGGAAACAAAGCCCAAGTAATGCTTGAGACTATAGCTGGTGTTATATTGTCGTATGCAACACAAGAGTAACTTGAAAAGCAAGCTCTCAAACAAGGATAAAATGTGATATTTCTGAACTTATTTACCTACTTTTACATTTTTGTGCGATATTGGAACCAAAATGAAGACATTTACATAAGTTTTGCCCGTTTCTGAATAGGGCTGGACAATTAATCAAGTATAATCCAGATTCACTATTTACAACAGTAATTAGGCGCGTTCGGGATGAGCAAGACCTGCGCAGATCCGATCAGTGTTGGACAACGGCGGAGTTTCCTGTTTAACCCTATTGGTCTGCACGGGGCTGCTGGCCATTTTTTCCTGCGCTCTCATTGGACACTTCCAACGCTCATCAATCATCCAGACGAGGGGCAGCTAAACATGAACGTGCCTAGTGTCCGTGATATGCCTGGGTCTTTTGAATCGAGAGGTCTAGAGCCAATCGTTTGTCAGTAAAAGCATGAGAGCACAAACTTTCAACGACCTTTTTGTGTTAAATGGCAATGATGACAGTCTGTATTGGTGGTATTGATGCACATTTTTATTTGTTTCCAATCGAAAATTGATAGGCCAAAAATCGTGATTAAATTCTTTTTTGTCGTATCGTCCAGCTCTATTTCTTGGGAGAACTGGGAGAAAACAAAAATATATTGAGATTTGTGTCAATTTGTCTCCCAAAACTATCAGGAAAAGTTCCAGACCCATCTAACGGAAGGGAAACAGGACACAAACGTAAAAAGTAAACCCTCAAAAAGTGGATGAAATGAACGAGTGGTCTTCAGCTTGTAAACGATAAACAAACACTGACCATTAAGACAAAGACCAGTTTACGACCCTGCCAATACTTAACCCAGCCTATAATTTTCTTTTTTCTGTTCGTAGCTCCCTTGAAGGCGACTTAGCATATCCCCTGTACCAAAGCAAAGGCCAATAAAAGTTCAAACTCGTAAAATGAACAGCACATTGAAACACAAACACAAGACAAAAGACAACTACGGAGACTTCATTTGAAATACATCTTACTGCTAGAAAAACCAATGCACTTTCCCTTTCAGTGGCAACCAAACGACCAACGCAGATCTGAACTGAGAATAGAAAAAATAAATAAAAAACATGTTGGATTTTCTGTGAGCAAAACAGCACTACTCCATCTGGGTTCCTCATTGCCTTTGATAAGCAGAGGATCTGCGGCTCAGGATCCAAAACATGATGGTGCACAGTTGCTAATGGCTGCGCGCGCCTGTGTGGGGGTGTTTGAGACTTGCCCGTTTTGCCTGTAAAAGGATAATGGGTAAAAATGATCTCTCCGTCAACTTGTGCTGTCAGGTCGCCTCTGATAAGCACATGCGTCAACAACATTCAGTCCTACCCACATCATTCCAGCCCCTCTCAGTCGCTTTCCCGGGCTCTCTTTTGCACACTTTCGCTTTCTCTCTCTATGTCTTTCTTTATTTTTGTGTAAACTGTCTTCTGAAAGTGCTTTTATTAGTGTTATGTTATATAATCATAATCTATTATTCATGTTTGGCTTTCTTTCTCCTGTTCTTTGTTTTTTGTTAATAACCGTAAAGCTTTTTGAGTTATTGAAAAAGCACTATACGCTATTACAGTACTATTACTATCAACAGTAGATACTTTTTACTTTCACTTCACTACAGTTGAGACCAAGTATCTGTGCTTTTTTTTATTCACTACAATTTTGAACTGGACTGAAAAGTAGAGAGTACTTTTCAATTGGTGTGAGGAGTTTTTTTTTTTTTTGCATGTTCACGATGAAAGGTTTAAAGTTCAAGTCTCGGCTTAGAGCAAACAAAAATATACATAATAATCACGAGAAAGATTTAGAAATTGTTGACCTACACAATTCTTATCAAAAATCACTACATTTACCACTTCAGCACATCTCAAAATCTGTGTGAAATACTTTTACTTTTAACTCTCAAATTACATACTTTCACTTTAGATGTTTTTCATGTAATACTTTTTTTCTATAACTTGAGTAATAGTTGTATGCTTTTGTACTTAAGTAACACATGTTTCTCTCTTTCTCCCTTCTCTGCTTCTCTCTTATTCCCTCTCTTTCTGTGTTGTTGGGGTGTTTTTTTGGAGGGGTCGTCTTTTACTGTCAAGTGTCTTTGTGTATCTTGAAAAGCGCTATATAAGTTTGATATGTTATTGTATTGTTTTCTCCTTCTCTCTCTGTCAGTTTCTCCCCCCTCTCCCCCCCTCTCTCCCCCCTCTCTCCCTCCTCCCTCCCTCCTCTGTCATAGCGCCACACAGACACTTATACAGTGAGAATGAATGGGAGTGGTTTTGGTGGTACAGAGCAGCCGCTGCATTTTAAGATGAGCCTGATGTGGAGGCATAAACAGGCACACAGATCTCTTTGTTCTCTTTACTGTTAGGCTCAAGCGTCACTGTAGAGCTGTTGTCTCCCACTCATCTCATACACTGTGGAGAGTGTCCACCGAAAAGTCACTTCAAAAGTAGGAGAATTAAATTAGATATTGTTCCAACAAAGTGTACAAAGCAGTAGCGCCAAGTACCTTTTTTTAAAGTCAGTACTTCGACAATAAATACTTTATGATACTGCTACATATACCAGTTTGGTATCTTCGGTTTTCAAGATGTAATTATTTTGTGTACCAGTATTCATGTATTTTTCCCCTGATCCTCTATCGATGCAGGATTAAATGACACTCGTAAATAACCCATCTTCACATCTCTTTGAAACTCCAACAGCGCTCTCAGTCTGTTTGTTCTGGACCCGAGCCTGCTACTACGCTACACTACACTGAAACGTCCACACGGGTTGAGACGACTCCACAACATTTGAGAACAAAGAACGACAGATGATCTAGTCGCATGGTCAACTTGAGTTCTTTATCTCTCATCTTATCCTTCAAATTGTGATCTTCCCTGACAAACGTCTCATCTCCAAACACGCGTGTGCCTTGACCTCCGCATCCAGCCAACATAAGCTGACTTCAAAGCAGGACGTAACACATAACAGAGAGGCGAGCTGTGAGGGAGGGAGACGAGGCCTGTCGCAAAGCACACCTGTTTTCGATCGTCCTGTTTGTGCTCAGGTTAGCCGGTATCTGAGGAATGTAAATTATATGTGGTTTGGTTTTGGGCAGGAGCTCTGTCAGTGCAGTGCTGTTCCAGGAGGAATTGTGCGCAACCATTACCTTTTAACCAACTTTTAACGCACACTCGCAAAAACCACCTCCTCCTCTTCACTTCTCTCTCTTTCTTCCAGGTCCAGGATGATTACAGGGTCCGGCCACGACCAACACTCGGGTCGGATAAATAGAGGGAGAGAGGAGGAGGCGAGGGAGGGGTGTGACCTGCCCCACAGATGCAACTAAAGAACGGCTGCTGCGTCAGATCAAAAGAGAAGATCGTTCCTGTTTATTCATAACAGACGTATTATTAAGGCAAAATAACGCACCGCTGGACCCCGATCGAATCACAACAAGAGCAGAGACAAATGGAAAAGGACGGAGAGGAAAGACAATCAAATGATTGAAACAAATAAAGTTTGAACAATCCTGACATGGTTGGTTGGTTTTCTACATCGTTTGGGCAGTTTCAAACTTCTTCTTGGAATCAGATTTATGGACAAGGAATGGCCAATCAGTGAAGTTAAGTTCATGACCTGCAGTTGTTTCAGTTAAGCTGATCATGTTACTGTATTAACTTTCATTGTAATAATTGTGTGAGATTTTGTCTGTCTTGTAAAATTTGCATGTTCCTGTTGTGCCAAAGCCCTCGTTGAGTTCTTATCCTGGTTAAATTATGTTTACACAATCATCAGAAAGTACAACATCCTGCATGTTGTCATTTTTACAAAAGGGAAAAAATATTTGTGAAATTAACTACAATTTTACTTCAATTTGTGGGCCTTGATAATGATGTAGACAAATATCGTTTTTGATTTAAAAAAAACCAAACAAATCTATATCGGACCGTCCCTATTTTCAACTTGAGGTAAAAAAAATAAAAAAATATATATATATATATTTATATATACACACACACACACACACAGACATATACATATATTATAATAACTTCTGGGTGTGAATAATAAGATTATTGAATATGTTTGATGAAATAAGTAGAACACATTGCACTGAAATGATCTTCTGTTGTGGCTCTTAAAATGTAATCTTCTGTTCAGAAAACTAGCAACAGAAAACAAAGAACAAATACACAAGGCATTACTGTCAGCTTATCTGAAAATGATCTGACCACCAAGGCAAAACGCCATCGCAGTTCAGACCTACACAGGCAGAGCAGAGGCCCCTCTCAGTAATTGTTTCCTTCAGAAATACAGCCACGTAGTTTCTGGAAATTGGGCTTAACTTGATCAAATGTCTGTCAGAGTCTGAAAGCCATGAGTATGTGATTAAATGTAACCAAAGCAGACCGCCAGTGGAAGTCTCCCCTCGGGCAGAGAGGAGTATTAGACCAGTGCTAAATCAATATGAAAAATACATGTTAAATTTAGAAACAATACATTGAAATGCAGAGCGATGCAAAGGTTACAAGCTAAATTGTGTAGAATCAATACCCACTTTCAAAATGATACTAAAACTAGCATTGACAGTTGATACTCATTTGAACAGGTTTTGATACTGGGGAAAAAAGCATCGAGTATCAAACCTTGAATCGAGAGAGTCGTTGCCAGTGACACGGACCAGATTATTAAACTTTTATTGAGGATTTGACAGGGATTACCTCTGAGCAAGCTCCAGTTTTGTTTTACATCCCTTGAAATTGTGTGTCATTTATGCACATTGACAGCACTCTATTTGCTCTGGTCTTAAACTTTGAACTTTTTGCCAGAATGTCAACTGCTTACGCCAGTTTTGTTTAACCTACAAACACGCAAATTTGACATTTGCCTGTTCAAAGTCTGATTTAATTGTTTCATAAAAGCTTTGGTCACAGTGAATTGCCGTTAGAACAGTACTTTATCACTATCACAAAAGAGCAAATTCAAGTAGTCTTTTAAAATCTTTCTGTCATAAGTATGTTGCCGCAGTGACCTGGTCAGAGTGC
The DNA here is from genome assembly GCA_015082035.1 of Chaenogobius annularis. NCBI lineage: Eukaryota > Metazoa > Chordata > Actinopteri > Gobiiformes > Gobiidae > Chaenogobius > Chaenogobius annularis. The sequence goes on along the minus strand of BJKM01000007.1, from coordinate 2,355,600 downwards.
GAACAAAGCCCACAATTCTCCTGTATCAAATCACAAAAGCTCCACAGATAAACCACAACAGAACGCACTTCCAAGAGCACAATAACAAACGTGACAATGGGCCGCTACAGAAGGGGACAACACTGTTCGCCATTCAGACCCCTTTTTAAGAACCTTGTCTCTGGTTCCCGATCTTGACTGTGAAAGTGATCCGGTTTCACTGTGGTTTTTGCGCAGCGATGGGAAGAGCCGCTGTAACTGGGAACCAGATGGTAAAAGAGACACGGGGGTATCCCAGTGGCCTCTCTGAAAAACGTGGTGGAGGAGTTCCAGAACGTACCATCCATTGAAGCTCCAGCGTATTGCGTTTCATGGCAGCATTTGACTATGACCAGCTCTTGGTCGGTGTTGGGCTGGTGCCACATAGACTGCTGCAGGTTTGGGACGTCTGTGTGCACCTCGGGGAGTGGCATTCACCTCCAAATGCAGGACAGACAACTAAATCAAGGCCTGGGTGCGTCTTGGGTTTCATCTCCTTTCAGCTCCAGTCTTTTTACAAAAGGGCCTCGCGGTGCAACGGGATACGAGTGGCTCCACGGCTCGGAGGACAATGGTTGTTTGTGCAAACGGTTGACTGAGATGTTCTTGTGAAGGCCAGTCTGAGAGCTGCTTAAGCCCAGAGCTGCAGTATCAGTGCTTCAGTTAATGGACACTCATTTCCATATTCTTTTAGGGAAGAAAGACAATTAGGTTTTCTACAGAACAAAAGCAACATACAGAATCTGATCTTCAGCAAGCCAATGCGCTCCTACTTTAGTGAATCGAAAACGGTCTATTCTTGGGAACCAATGGAAATTACATTGAACTTCTATTTTATTTGATGATTGAACTATTGTACATACTGTGCGTAGTATTTAAACAACTCTACCGGGTTTGCCCATATCTCATTCATGCGTTCCTCCTCTGGGAAAAAGGAGATCATTTGTGCATAATGAGAGGACGTTAGATCCAAGCGTTACACCTTTAACGTCTAACAAGCCAGTGTTGATGCAGAATGCCAAAAGATGATGACGAAACCTGTTGAGTAGCTTAGTAAAGTGTTTTGTTTTCTTTCTTTTTTCTTTGCCACTGGCACTCTGAGCACCATCCTCCCTTGATTAGTTACAACTGAAGAACCCGCATTAAGCCTGGCCACTGTCGGAAAAGTTAATTGATACAAGCTGTCTAGAAGATCCACAGAACATTTTGCAGTCATGGCTCCTTAGCGTTCTCACTCCTGGCTTTGTTCCCCTGTTTGCTGTCCACTTAACTCCGGCTGCTCTCAGCACTTGTCCATCTGTTTGCTCCGTCCACTCGCCCATGTCCACTTGCTCCGATCGCTCCTGTCTGAAGGCGTTTCCTTTGGGGAAGCGACAATTTGCCACAAACTGGTGCAGCTGGACACAAACCAAGCCCTGGAGCTCTGCAGCCAAATGACTTCCCTATTTATTTCAAGTGGTTGCCATTATCCTGTACCACACTACATCACAGTGGACCCGGCCCAACCATTACTGCTGTATAAAAAGTATTCAAAGTTCAGCGGACAGGTCAAAGTTTTACACAGTAGCAATTCAATACTTTTCCCGTGATGTTTCTTGGTTACGCTTCTCCAAACTTGAAGAAATGTGAGTGACACCACATAAGTACATGGTTGCTTTGAAAAGTTAGTCTGTGGAGATTTTTACAAAAACATCGTTCCCGTCAGCGGTGAGGTGCTTGGGACGAGTTACAAGTTGGAATCAAAGAAAGAATAACAGCTAATTTACCTCAATTATAGCATGTCAGGAGTTGTATTAATAGTTCAAAAAGTGGACGCCAAAAAGGTTTGAAAATGTACCAAAGCAAATCCAATCGAGCCTAAATTATTCAATGTGAAACATAGAAACAAATAACCGTTTTCAGGGAAAAACTGCTCTTTGCCCTCTGATCAGGCCTGTTTCGGATAACATGGCATTTTAATGTTGTGCTATAATATAAATCCAATATTGAAAAAAAATAAAGTCATATTCTGCATCAGGAGTTTACCCCTCGGGACATTTCACCGTTTTAAAATTCCATTCTCTCGGATCCAAATAGAGTTTTGATAATGAAAACAATTGTTTGCTCGAGAGTTAATATAATTCATAAAAGAACATTGGGCTCGGTGGTATTTCATTACTTTTCTAGCACTATTAGATCCATGCACTCGCCTGAAGAGTTTTGGAGCTGATATGGTGGGCTGTGGAGAGAATGTCAGTCAGCCTTCAGAATGGGCCTCCTCCTTTCATACGCAAATGTCAAGGTACATATAGAAGTCTCATGCATAATAGAGGAAAACGTGCAAATCATACTGGTCAGATCTGTGGAGAGGCAAACCCACCAACAGTGCTTGAGTAATTTATTCCTTATTTCCTTAATGACCGATGATCAAAATGACCTCTAGTCTTGCAGTACTGTAATAAAATAAGCATGCAGTATGGATGGGCAAGCAGACCTGGGGTGTTCAATATATTCATCAATATTTAGTGGATAAAAGAAAAGTAAAAATAAAAAAATCGATTATGCAAGGGTGGGCGATGAACCTGGGTCTCCATGAAGGACAAATACCTATCCTACTGAGCTAAAACCCATATCTTATCACAGTGCTAAATGGATTAATTAAGATCACCTCACCGACCAATTCATTACACAAATTAGCGTTATATGTATATGTAGTATGTTGTTGACTGCCTGTATTTCTATCTAACATCTAATCATTATAAACAAGAACAGAGCCTTAGCTACAAACAAAGACCTGTCTCTAAAAGATTTAAGTCCGTTGAAACTTGGCGCTGCTGTTGCTTGGCTTCTCCTCGCACATGTGCAGTAAGGGCAAACATCCAAGATTCTCACACAGGTTTATTCCGCGTGGCTTGAGCATTGATCCATGGGTTTGAGGCTGTGCGGTCCTCAGAGAGCATGCGCAAGGGCTCTGAAAGAAGCTGTTGACCGCTCTGGTTCTAAAAGTTCATGTTAGCGAGCGGAGCATGAACGGGCCCCTGAACACAGACACAGATTGCGCCACGATGATAAAAGCAGAACCATGCTTCCCACGCAGTCAGTAAACGCCACCGTGATTTCAGCCAAGCTTCAGCAGCAGAAGTGAGGGGAAAAGGGGTTTATTTGAAGATATCTTAGAAAAATTCATTTAGTTGTGACACGCAATCATTTAAAATGTTATTGGCCAATTACTGAGTGCCTTGATTGCCCTGACCGCACACCACTAGGAGAATGTAAGAAATAATGTCATGAACTAGAATTTAAAAGGACTAGTTTTTGATAGTACAAGGCAGATCAAAGAAGAATCGGGACAGTATGTTACGCACCCTCGGTAGACTTTAGACAACGATCCTGACCGTGAAATGGAAAAAAGTGATATTAGTAACTGTGTGAAGAACTCCTCTGCTACTGTCCTGTGCCACAAATACTTCCTGCATATAAACATTGTTTATCTGTTGTGGACTCAAACCTGTTCTTTCTGCAGACTGACTGCTTAATTCCATGTTGTTTCCTGTTGTGAACAATCCTCTGTTCACAGATACTGTACCTCTTGCTAACATGTCATCATAATAACCAATTTGACAGTTTTAGGACTACAGAATATGTGACAATAAGACCTCATTATGCCTCTGACACAATAACCCTGAAGCAGGATAATCCCAGTAAACCCTTGTCTAAAGGTCAGTTCACACTTGCATATTAACCACATCAAAATTGGGAATAAACCAGGACTAAACTCAAAACTAAACCTGGACTAGATCATGAATCAACACAGGCTGGAACAGGACCAACCCAAGTCCCCATTTGGACTAAAAGGGGCTCAATTTAGGGCCGAATAACGACCAAAAACAATGTAAATCAAATGAGCTGCAATTAATAAATGGCACAATTTAACATTTCATTAATTAATTTATTTAGTTAGTATAAATTATGAGTCATACATTTTTTGACCCGTACAACTCAAATGTTAAATAAAAATGTTCAAGGTACAAACACCTAAATATTTATTTTATTGTATTTATCCTTTATTGAATAATGGGCCTATATAGTCATTATCATGGCAGGCCTATCTACACAGCATCCCAGCATCCCACAGCCTTTTACAACAGAGATGCCAGGCTGCATTGCATGCTGGGTCATCGGACCAGCCACTGACACAGGTAGGGATTTGAACAAGGTGAAAAAAAATGAAAGAGTTCAACAGCATTTTGGAAAAAGAAGAAGAGAATGACACAGACAGAGGCGCTTTGATCTGACAAATGTGAGCCTTTGAACACGACAAGACCAGCTTCACAGTGGCATGATAATAAGTATGATTATGTTTGTAATAACTAGCTCTCTTTCTGAATCAGGTTAGTGGTTTTGTGGGCGGCGCGCGTCCCAGGCACACACGGGCAAGGGCGTTACCGCAGAACTGACCTTACCATGCACCGGGTCAACAGGAAGTAAACACACAGGGTTAGATAAAAGAGCAACATGGTTAGTCATTATATGTTCATGGCTACATAAGGGACATACATTTTCAGTAAAAAATGAAGTTTGAAGTAAAAGGTAAAAAAAAAACCTAAGCAATTATCTCAAGTTTTAACATGTTGATGAATGTCTGTGTGAGTGTGAGCAGTCATCAACAGATAACTTACTGTCCTACTGAAAGGTAAAGATAAACTGGCCAGGACTTTTAGTTCAGAAGTAAATGTTATTGAAATGGTTATGAAATGTTATAGATTTAAAAAATTTTTAAGTTTGTGTGCCCATGAGGCTTATTAGACAGAGAGGACAAGGTGAATATGGGAAAGATGAGGCGAGGGGAAGACATGTCAAGTAAATTGTCGGCGTCGGGGATTCCTATCATATATATATATATATATATATATATATATATATATATATATATATATATATATATATATATATATATATAGGAGTTGCAGTAGTTCATTAAATTTGATTATTTTCCGTTTTATTATTTACTGTATATTTAATAATGTATTAATACATAATCATGTATTATCGTTCCTGTTTTTTGTTATTGAAGTATTTTGTAAGCATTTTTTTATTCAAATGAACTTGGAAATAACGTATGTCACACACAATCAATATGAGGAGTCTGGGCTGCTGTTAGGCTAAATGGCACATTTTACAGCACACGCTCATTTTGGCCAAATTATGGCCTTTATTAAGCTTTTGGGGATCCCAGAAGATGAGGTGCTGAATGATGCTCAAAATGCAAGAAGTTACTTTGTCCAGGAGGGGTCAAAATCAATGAAACTTTGGACCTTTAGGACTTCCTCACAAACTTCTCTGTAGAGGAGACGTCTGTACCTGATGATGTATTGGTAGCTTTTAGACCTGCTCAAGAAAATGTTTCAATATACCTAGCGAAGCCTTGTCCCACCCGTAAATTACAACAAACCCGATGGCAAGAAAGGTGCAAATTCGCAACAGTGGAGATGATAGTATTCGAGAAAACGCCACTGATATTGAGGCAAATCAAAACACTTCTGGGCCAAAGAAAGTTCCCCAAATATGATGAACAAAACTGCTCTGATTCTAGGGGGCCATGGTTTGTACTTCAAATTGCCACGAAGATGCCGAAAGCCTGTCTTCAGGGTGCAGGATATTATTGGAGAGGGCGCGTTCGGTGATGTTTTTAAGTACCTTAATGAGAGTCGAAAAGGAGATAAATAATGGCAAGCACCAAGAAATTCTGTTAAGAAAAGAGCTGTCCAGGCTCAGAGCCATAAGCGAAGTGGACATTACAACATAATACAATTTAGTGACATTTTCAGAGATGGAAACATGCAACTTGTGGCTTTTGCTCGATGTAAGTATATTTGATGAACTAATAAGGAATGTATACATTTTCACTGGGCGCAATACAGATAATGACAAAGCAGCTCGTAGTTGCACATTACGGTATGCGGAGTCTTGGTATCATGCATGCAGACATTAAGCATAACAGTATTATCTTTTGCGTCCGAATCAAATTAATCGACTTTGGTGTAGCCATACATGATCGGGAAGAAAAAGTTGCATTGGCTTCGCTCGGTGTAATACGTTCAATGGATCATAGTGGAACATTTTCTTGAGCAGGTCTACAAAAGCCACCAATACATCATCAGGTACAGCAAGAGGCGTCTCCTCTACAGTGAAGTCTGTGAAGAAGTCCTCAAGATCTAAAGCTTGATCAATTTCCCACTCGAGCAACTTAGGTCTGTAAACCCCTCAATAGATTTGATCTGGAAACACAATGGAAGCCAAAAAGCATGTTAAAGCCAAAACAGACAAGTTTGAATCATATAATTTTAAAATATAATAGTCAAGACCAACGATCCATTTCCTGCGAGAGTAATCCGTGATTTCAGTATGGTCAGACTCTTTGTAACAATCGTGGCTGGATTATTTTGAGGTTTTACCTATAGGACCACCGCATCATGGTTTGCGTGATGGTTATCTCACACTGTCCTGCACAAGCAAGTGAGATGAAAGAGAGAAAATGATCCTGATGTCAGCAGCAGGTCAGCCTCTCCTGTGATTGGTTTTGACAGTTCCCCATAGGTCCAAAGCTAAAGCAGGGACTCATTACGCCTCAAAAAACACAAAAAGTCTGCTTCTTTTCACTGTTGGTTTGAATAATATGTTTATTTAAATGCAACGTGATACACAAAGCTATGAAAAAAACATTGGCCATTTATTTATTTTCTTTGCCAGGGACACTGTATGATTGAACATTTCTGTAAATATACCATTTAGATACAAGGATTTTTCCTCCGTAGTCCTCACCCCACACACACTCTAGAACAGGGGTCTCCAATTATGTTTTCCAGGGGGGCAGATTTTTCGAAGGGCTAAGGGCTAAGGCTAAGGCCGTACTACAAAATCCCACCACAATTTTATGTTTTATCACTATAAGATCCACAAACTCACAGTGGCACAATTCATCAACAGAAATCAACACAGGACTTCACTTTCAGAGAAGTAAAAATATATTAATAATATGACACGACTAAAAACAGAACTAAAGCACAGAAACCTGACTCGACTAGTGCAAAGCAGACCTGGGACACGACCAGGTTTAAACCAAGACTAAACTAACCATATCTACCAGAAGAAATAGGTCAACTATAAAGCAGACTAAAGCAGGACTAAAACAGGTCCAAAGCAGGACTAAAGCAGGACTAAAACAGGACTAAAACAGGTCCAAAGCAGGACTAAAGCAGGACTAAAACAGGTCCAAAGCAGGACTAAAGCAGGTCCAAAGCAGGACTAAAGCAGGACTAAAACAGGACTAAAACAGGTCCAAAGACTAAAGCAGGTCAAAGCAGGACTAAAGCAGGTCCAAAGCAGGACTAAAGCAGGTCCAAAGCAGGACTAAAGCAGGACTAAAGCAGGTCCAAAGCAGGTCCAAAGCAGGACTAAAGCAGGTCCAAAGCAGGTCTAAAGCAGGACTAAAGCAGGACTAAAGCAGAACTAAAGCAGGACAAAAGCAGGACTAAAGCAGGTCCAAAGCAGGACTAAAGCAGGACTAAAGCAGAACTAAAACAGGACTAAAACAGAACTAAAACAGGACTAAAACAGATCCAAAGCAGGACTAAAGCAGGACTAAAGCAGAACTAAAACAGGACTAAAACATTTCCAAAGCAGGACTAAAGCAGGACTAAAACAGGTCCAAAGCAGGTCCAAAGCAGGACTACAACAGGTCCAAAGCAGGACTAAAACAGGTCCAAAGCAGGACTAAAGCAGGACTAAAACAGGTCCAAAGCAGGACTAGAGCAGGACTAAAACAGGTCCAAAGCAGGTCTAAAACAGGGCTAAAACAGGTCCAAAGCAGGGCTAAAGCAGGGCTAAAGCAGGGCTAAAGCAGGGCTAAAGCAGGGCTAAAGCAGGACTATTTTAAAATAAATGTCGTAGCCTACAGTAGCTGCCAAAAAAAAGCTCACTTTGCATTTAGTTCATAAGAACAAACGCGGTTGTCACGAGGCAACATGCAAAGTGTCATGCATATTTTTGGAGTTCTTTGACCTGCAGCAGTCTGTTAAAAATATTCCAGACAGCGCATTGAAATATATGCAACGTAATGAAATGGTCAACGGGAAAAAGCACTAAACTGGTGACCACGGATCTGCACCTGAGAAATAATGTATTATCATCTTTCCTTCACCTCCATAATCACGTTTTCTGTACGTTACCCTGTAAAATCATGTGTTTTGTTACAATCTGACAGATATTCACGGAGAAATTAGTTTATGAATTGAGACACGCCTAAAGCAAAAGTTCACATGTCCCTGGACGAGACCTTTCATAACCTGACTTGTGGGACAATCTGCACATCACGCACAGCGGTCTGACGTACCTTGGACTCGCGCAGACCTTTCAATCCAGCGACAAAGCCCAGAAAACACGTTGTCCTCCGGTGCCACGGCGCGTAATGTTCCTCGTTAACGAGCAGACTTCTAAAGACGCGGAGCACACGGCCCTTACGCATGTTACATTTACACCAAATCATCAATGAAACTGTTATTTACTGTGTCTGCAGCATCACACGTTTGTGCTTTGACAGAGCAGTGTTTCAGAGGAACAGGGGCTCTGTGGCTCGCCAAGACCAGCGGCGGAGCTGTAGCAAAGCAGGGCAGAGTGCTGCAGATGCGTCGCAGGGCGCCGCCGAAGCGACGCAAAAAAAATGAAATCATATATTTTACATTATGGGGAACTGGGCCGTGGGCCAGACCAAATTGCTTTTGGGGTCCGGACCTGGCCTGCGGGCCGCCTTTTGGAGAGCCCTGCTCAAGAATATTTAGATTATTGGATTTTTTGCCTTTTTTTCTACTTCTGCTGTGTTTGGTCTTTCCTGTTAGAAAACCATGATCTCCCCATCGTGGGGCAAATAAAGGTTCTCTAAACTTATCTTAAAATTGTCATTCCAATGCAAGACTTAAGTTCGCAACACTTAGATTTGAAGCCAAAGGTTGAGTTGTTATTTTGTTTTATTTTTTTCTTGCTTAGTCTTATTTCTAACATAAATGTGGTTTTAAGAGCACATCCAGGTTATTTAAAAGATATTCTCATTTAGATGATCATATAAAATTATGTCCGATCACCACCGCATAGAAGCTCACCAGAACTTGGAAAGTTTCCCCATCTCTTTAACAGGAAGTACCACAAGAGCCACATCTGAGGGCCGACCCTATGCACTGATTTCCCAGGATGCTCTACACCCCTTAAGCTGAAAGGACATGGCTTAGCTGTGCACCAAAAGCCCTTATGCTAAAGTCCTCAAGAAGCCGCACTCTGTCAACATTGCCCCTGCCAAAAGCTATACTACTATTTCCTCAAAGCACGAAGATGGCCTGTTATTATCGTTCAAAAAAGATGAGTGGGAAAACCATTCAAAATTAATAAATAAGATCAACAAATACTTTTTCCTTTTTAAACAATTATTATTATTATTATTGTTATTATTATGATTGTTATTGTTATTATTATTATTCTTTTAATCCTGAAAAAATGTAAAATAAATACCTTTGAAAGTGCACTATTTAACACTTACTTGTGTCTATGACGTTCCATAAGTTTAATGCCATACTGTGGAATATTAGAGATAAAGAAAAAACAACTCTACGGCAGATGGCGGATCTTCCACTAGAAAAGTTACATAGTGCACCTTTAATTTACCCAGATTAATAACCCCTTTTTTTAGGGTGTATATGTGACAATAAATATTCTGCAATCAAAGTATTTAATTATTTAAACTATTTAAATTGAAATAATAATACATTTCAATTATTTCGTTTTGGTTTATTTTTGTACATAATTAATGATGAGGGAAGTTGCTGGACTTTTTTGTATTGTTTTCAATTGGTAACTATGACAACGTCCACATTTCTCATCGTTATGAAACCCGTGGATAAAGCAAGACAATGTTAAAGCTAATTATTGTCAGAATTTACCTCTCTAGTCAAATCTGAATACAAAAAATTGTAAATTGTGTCTTTTTCAATTAAAAAGGATCTAGTGTGAGTTCACTTGCTCAAATATATAAAATGCCGGAGAGACAGTGGTGGAAATGCTGGTTTAGCAGTTTACTACATTACAGGCTGACCACAGCTGTAAAGCCAGAGTATGGATTTTATGGATTGCATTTGCAGCTTTAAAGTGGATAAGCTCTGGACGGGGATGATGAATGGAGGAGATGAGCTATGTGCACCTTATGGAAGTGCTTGTGCATGCGGTGCAGAGGCATCAGATTGGGGGACCTCTGGGAGAGGACATTCTGGACACTTTAGAAATCTGCACACGGCTGGTGGTGTTTATGGAGTCTCCAGATGGCTCCAGCTGACTCACATTTGAACTTTTGCCCAACGCAAACAGAATTCAGAGCGGAATTTATTAGCCACTTAATTAATTAGTCAATGACAGAGTCTGAATCAACAAACAATGGAAAATGTCATATATAATAATGTATTCTCAATGGCTGTAAATCCATTTTGTTTGGAAATGTAACTTAAGAGTTCAAGACTTGAGCCAAACTTTAATTAGTTCTTTTGTTTTTCGTAATTTAATTAGTGCAAATCCAAAGAGAATAACTATTTAGGAGTGTCGCATAAACAATGGCCTGTATTACACTGAGTATGAGCTGATGGTTTTAGAAAGACTTCACTAATTTAAAGGCGCAGTATGTAACAGGACAAGATTTGTAATTGAATAAATGCAAAATTGACAATAAACTGAAACATGTCAATAGAGACTACAGGGGTAGAGTTTACACCGTGCACTTTAAGTTACAGAAACCTCTGGACCGTAGTTAGAACCAGAAAATGTAGCTTGGATAGACCACACCAACATCTGCAAACAGCTCCAGCCATGTACAGCCAATATACCTTCCCCGCTGGACACAGGTCAGGCAGATGGTCAGCCAGTCTTCTCTGGATGTCTGTCTGTGCTACTGTGGACAGCTTCAGTTCAGTTGCATCCAAAAGATCTGACAGCGACCAGGCCAGATGTCCACTGCACTGCCAGCCGCGCAACCACGTGCAGAGGAATGTGTGCGCAAGAAAAGTACAGTTACCTCAGGGGATTAAAGGTAATGTTGCTGCTATTTTTGGCAAAAACACTACGGAGAACAGCTGTATATCGTACGTTTATCTAATAAGAGTAAAAACAGCTCTTACTACTGAAGACAAAACTGTATAAGTTGATATTCTTACTGAAGCTGCTCCAGCAAAATGTCACTCTCAAATATGTTCAAATCACTTGAATTATGTAGCTATAAAACCATATCATCATTCATATTCTCAGTTATTTTCCCATGTATCAACAGTACTAAACCCCTGCTGCTTACAATTACTGCGGATTCTGCTGTCACTACGACTACTACGACTACTACGACTACTACTACTACTGTCTACTATTACTACGATTGCCATGTACACTACTGATAACATGTGGTAAGAGTGGTATCTCCCGTCCAATCCACTTTATTTATGTAGCACATTTCATATTCAGAAAAGTTTCCAAGTGCGGCACAATTCAAGTTAATACAGGAACAAAAAGTATGTAAATAGGTCTAACTCTACTAGTCCTAACAATAAAAGTAGTCAAATCCAATAAGAACAACTGTGTAAATGGCAGCAGAGGATTGGTATACTAAACATTTGTTCTTTTCATGTTTTTAATCCAACTTTGCAGTGCATCGCAGCACATTCTGCCAGTCATCCAATAAGATTGATTTTTTTTATTTTTCTTTATCTCACACCGCTTCAAGGAACAGCGGCGTTCCAGTGTTGAACCGCTCTTAAAAGTTTTAAAATCTCCACTTTGGGCTGGGAACAATCACGCTTGTCTTTACCTGCGGCGTGTTGATTTGATAAGATATCTGGTGCCGCCGTGCATCGCACCGTGTGGCCTCGCAAGTTCTTTCATGCATTTCTAGTTAAGTAGGAGCTTGGCAAAGACTCGTAAAAGAGAAAGACCCAAAAGGCAACTCCAAGCGCCTGTTAGTCGACTACGTCAGCATCAGGTGTCTTCAAAACTTTGTCTGGTGCGATCAGATAAGAAGAAAACAGTGTGGATTTCTTGAATGTCATAACTTGCCCTTTTCAAAATGACTATCAACAAAATAAAATCTAAGTATTTTTGAAGGTAACCGCTGTGTGTCACTTTGCTTGTTGTAGCTTGATCAAGCAATTGACAGAAAAACATATTTTTCTACAAAAACAAAGTGCGAATAATCTTTGCTGTATAAATGTGCAGAAAGTAACGCTGCTGAACATGATCACAAATATTTAATTCACTCTCTACAATTCACACCATACAGTACGCCATAGTATTAGAGGTACATCACCTACTCTCCAGCTGAAACACTCCATTCCACCTGCACCTACACCCTTCTTTTTTTATTTTCATGCACACAAGTGGCCTTCATAAAGATTTGGAAGATAGCAGCTATTGTTGTGAGCCACGTTTGAACTGTTTAACTGACAATGCCTCGCACGTATCACAATCGGATTCTCAGATCTCAGGGCAAAATAACGTTCAGCACAAACTTGATTATGTAAAATCATTTTTTCTTTTCATCAAGTTTTTTTCCCTCCACTCCATCCCAGCAGAACCAGTCAGGAACACCAGGAACAAGCTAATCCCTCTCATATCAACCAGCCCGTTGCTTATCAGACGCTGCAACTGTCGACGGCATTATTAGCGGCTTATGGGGCATCTCGCTTACACATTACAACGGCCGTCTGACAGGTAACTGCTTCTGCTCGCACGAACGTTGGTGTGAGTGCACCTGCCAAAGGAGCAACGCTGGAGCGCCTGCATACGTGGACGAGCTGTCAAGGCCTAAAACAAGTGTGCCGCATGGGGGAGGAGGGGGAACCTGTGCTCTCATAATAGTCTGCATCAAAGCACCGTTTCATGATCACAGCGAACAGGCTAAATCCAGTGTTACTTCACATGCTCCCAGCTTGTACGCATTATTATTTAATTAAGTTTCAAGCCTGTTTTTGACTTCGGGCCAGCTCGAGTGGACTGTGAGGTTCTATACAGACTTTGGACAGACTAATTATTGGAATAGTCTTCCTCTGACAATAGGAGAATGTCGGCATTGTCCACATTGTCCATAAATTTCACCTTAAAAAGTGGTTACGGAAAAGCAAGTCTGTGAGCACTTTCATTCTTTGTATTTGTCTTCAGTGTGATCAGCAGATGGAAACTATAGCATCTTTGCTATATTCTGACATATTCATTAATATGCACTCCCCCTATCAAATAAATGAATACATTCCGGGGAAAAGCTTGATACGCAATGGGATTTTTGATACAACACTGAAAAATGAACTATTTTTGCTTTAAAAGTTAGGAGTTAATCAATATTTATTTAAAATGTTTGACAACCCCTAGGGTGCACTTAGGCACGCTTCACAATGCTTATTGAAATGAGGAGAAGGAATGGCAGAAAATCTATTGTGGCTTTTAGTTTTGTGGCTTTAATGTCAATTTCAAGTTTTTGTGGTTGGCAGGTGGTTGGGTTCCAAGCAACCATTTTTGACCAAGTCATGAGTGCTATCTCACATTTAACCACAACGGAAAATTAGCATTTGCAAATGTGTCTTGGAGAGGAATGAGTGACAATAGCGCCCATGAATTGACCTTCTTTCTGACAATAACAGCATGTCCTCCAAACACTGTGCAACCTCAACGTTCAATACAATAAATATTAACAATCCAGCCTTTTTTTTTTTTATTAATTTTTTCTTTTTTGCAAAATGTACAGCAAAAACTCAAACGTAGTCTTCATCTGCTGCCAGCGCCGCTGACTGAACGGGGGACCCATTTGCAGTTGCTGAGCACACGTCTGTCTGTGAGCATTTGACTCCTCGTGGAAATGTCTCATCAGTCACACCAGATCACTAAAAGAGTCCCTGAAAGCGCTTTGTGAAAACTGTTTTCTGACGAGGTGCTGTCACTAAGCCGCAGAGCACATGGCATTAACACTGGAGCAGGAGCAGACGGGTGGGGGGGAGGTGGGGGGGGGGGTTACAGGGGAACTCCTGTACTGGTGTTTAAGACGGCAAATCTGCAGCTCTCTAATAACATCACCTGGATACTTAACATGATGACCGATGTGTCCGTTGGTAGGATCACATTTTGTTGTCAGGGCTTGTATTTCGATAGTGAATTTGAAATGGCATCCGCGTGGAACTCATCACGTTTGACGGTTGAAATGACTCTTACTTTCTGCTTGAAAACTGGCAATAATAGATTGGCTTCACGTTGTAGAATGGGATGATGCCGACACTTCCGATTGCGGAGCAGGGAGAGATACAAGCTTTCTATGAAAACTGGCCATGTCAAGATGTCGAAGGGAATGAAAGAACATGATCTCTGTTGTTTTATTGTGGTGTCAATAGTCGGTACATTGTGATGAAAATACACTTGCTATTCATTGTGTGGTAATAATAACATATTTTCGTGTAGTTAATTTGTGCTGACAGAGTAGAGACTGGATTTCAATATTTACAGGCCATAATGTTAAAACAATAAACCATAAAGTTTAGTCTCACTGTGTTTGGGGAATAAGACTTAAATAAACACAATTACAGATGTTTTGTTTTTTTTGTTTTTTAATATATTATACTAAAAACCTTGCTGTGAAGAGGCTTGTTTTCCACAGACTGTTGAGTTGAATGAATCACTGTGATGAGCTGCTACATTTCCTTCGACTCAAGTCACATCAGGACAATTTTGATGATGAAATTTAGCCAACTTTATTGATCCACGTGGGAAATTACTTCAAATGAAATGATTAATTACAATGAACGGGGACAATGGAGAAATATGTTTTGTCATTTCAGCATTTCGGTGCAGAGGGAAACGACACAGCCTTTTTGCATAGTTTCTGCAAATGCTTTTCGTATCGGCCCTGCTTTGAGCCCAGTTGTCACGACGTAAACCTGGTTTGGACCTGTCTCAGCTCTGGTTCAGTTATGCCATCTTATCCAGGTTTTACTTTTTGCTTTTGCGTGCCAATTTTTAATGTGTGTGAGAGTGTGTGCGAGTGTGTGTGTGTCAACTGTGGATAGGCCCTCAGTTTCAGTAATGACAATAAAGTTCACTCCCAATTTCATCAACCCTGAGCAGGTGACAGGCGCTGGCAGGTTGGTGTGTTTGACCTCTGCTGACCGTTTCATTTCACAGTGCACATTATATGGAACAAGGTAAAGCATGAAATAGGCCTATCCCCTTACTACCATATGCTGTGCACATCAGTGACGTTTGACTGTATGGACTGCATAGGCCACAGCTGACTTCCACTCAGCGTTACGAGGGGGAATACCATCGCTTTAAATACTTTGTTAATACATAGGTAACATGGGAGCAGTTACGTACGAGCCCAGATGCTAGACCCTCTAATTTGAATTGCAAAGGCTATAATTAAGAGACAAAAAAAAAAAAAAAATCGAAAAGGAAAGCGTACGGATTTGGTGCTTTGACATGAAACGCGGCGCAAATTACAGCGAGAAGAGGCTCGGTTTGCGCGGTCGCCGGTATTAGACACACGCGGGAGCGGGACGGGAGAGGTTCAACATGTTGCACAAACGCGTAAGGAAAAAAAGAGGAGAGCGGTGACGGGGGTTTTGGAGTCTAAAACTTGAAGGCACGTCAAGAGGGGGGCATATCGAATGTCTGCGTGCGCGTTTCAGTTCATTTCTGGGTGAAACGTGCCTGTGAGGGTCACTGTCATACTGATAACCGACAAAAATGATAAAAGATGACACTTTATACACTGAAAAAGGGCATGGAACGTGAACACAAATGCCTAATTTATAAAGCGACGCGCACAGACAAATCAGATGCGTGATATCCAACTATGGATACGCACAAGTTTAAATCAGATTATCACGCCTTTGTGATGGCTAAAATATTAAACTGTGAGACAGACATATGCATTCTAATCCATGTTGACTGGAGAACAAATGGGCACTTACAGCCAGAACGCAAAAAGCACGCGCTGATTGGTGTGCAGAAGTAACGCTCCCACTGCAATGACACGTTTAATAAGCTGTCAAGGAAAGATGACAACGTGTTTCATCCGTTTTTCGTTCCTCTTCGCTGTTTTGTGCGTAAAATGGAAAGATATCCCCCCCCTCACCGGTGCGTAAAAGGACACACCGCGGAACGGGAACGGGAACACCGCTGTCACTGGGGAAATGGTGACAGAAAAGTTTGGACTTACCCGTGTCCAAATGACTGAACGCCGCCGAAGAGACGAACCCAGCCAGGAACAGCGCAGAGGTCACCGTCCAGGGATCCATGGCGAGGTGGCGCGGCGCAAGGTTGAGAGGTCCCTCAGGTGGTCTGCAGTTCGGAGAAGAGATGCGCGCACGCCGGCCGGACTCACGCTGACGCACGGGCAGAATGAAGTAAGGAAGGAAGGAAGGAAGGAAGGGAGGAAGGACGGTAGGACTCCTCCGCACCTCGTTACAAGTCCAAGTGAAAAGTTGATACGTCTCCGAGCTGCTGCGTGCGGCTGCGTGCGACTACAACGACTCGACTGACACCACCGCAGCGACGCGAGCAGATAGTAGAAAGCAGGGATCCGATTTCCAAGCCATGTGACAGGAAACAAGGGCAACGGATTCAACCTGCAACAGCGCTGTAAGTGTGAACCGAGGAAGAGGAGGAGGGATCGGGGAGGGAGAGTCAAGAGGCTGGGCTCAGGGTGCAAAACGAACAGCGGTTGGGAAAAGTTTTCAGTCCGATCTCGTGCTATTATAAATGACTTAAGGTGCGTTCACAGTTGCCCACATTTGTGTCCATGTTTGGTCCTGATGAGAGTCCGGGTTGAGTTTGTTTAACCCAGGTGTATTTTCTGATTGAGTCCTGGTCGTATTTCTCCTGGGATGCCAACACTTAGGCAGGGGTATACGTTCACACTTGCACACAATCATCACATCAAACATGATCCTAACTCCGTAAACCAGGGCTAAACCTGGAGCAGAACAACACCAGACCAAGTCCAAATTAAGACTCAGTTTTGGTTCAAACCAGGACCAAACGATGCAAAGTACGTGAAGAAGAAGCTATGGATTTATTTAACCTATAGAACTGTGTGCAACATCAGGAAGCCAATAGAAACGAAAGGGAAACGCAGACTAAAACGTGGTTGATTTGGACTATTTGGGGGATATTCGTCATGTTTTGCTCTTCTAGTACCCCAAACATTAACTTTCCATTCATAAAACTACGAGCAACTTAAGCAGCCTGGAATGCCAACGCACCTGACCGCCCGTGTGTCAAATAGCGCCCTCTCATGGAGTGCAGAAGGAAACTTGATACAGCAGAGGAAATGTCCAGAATGACCAAGCCCAAGTCATTAAAGCTAAAAACAAGAATGACCTCATCAGTGTTAGGAAAAACACAAAACGACCCAATGCAGGAGTGACAGGGCTGAGATGTGGTGCACTACTGGGAAAGTCATCTGTGACCACTGCCCTTTCCCCTGATGTGGGTCTGCTGCGGTCTAAGGCGTGGAAGAGGAAGTCCACTGAAATAAATCTTTTCAGTCAACATGTTCCTTTATGAGACCACAACTGTATAGTATTGGTATCATAAGCCTAATTGTAATAACAGCTATTTTATATTGTACATCGGTAAAATTGACAAGATAAAACAGAAGAAACATTCATAGAGCATCTATCCAGGCTTTATATGCTGACTTGGCTCAACTTGTTATGACTGATTTGATGCATTATACATAGATGAGAAATACAGAACCATCTAATGCAATTTTGCTGCAGAATCCCATAAAAAAATGAAAAAAACCCTGGTTAGACAACACATTTCACTCAAACATCATCTTGACAGTTTATGATTCCTGGTTGGACGTGAGCTGCAGACATATGTAGTGGGGTAAGGTCAGGTAATGCTATAACTGTTACCTGGCAACCATAATGTAAACAATGGCCAACGCACATCTCATTTGCACAATAGTGAGACTAATAAAATATTTGTCACTGCATTTTGGATGGAATTTGGAATTTTGCGTATTAAAATTATGTCAGGCCAATGCCAAAGCAATTAATAATCCAAAACCAAATATAATATCATTTGATTGGGCCAAAGTCCTGAACTCTCACCTTCAGACAGGAAGCTGAAAGACATACATTGCAGAGGGATTATTTTTGAGAACTCATCCTTACTATTTCATCTTTTTTTCCCCAACTTTTCTTCCCAACCCTCCACTTGACTGGTGTAAAACGATTGTAAATGTTCATGTTTGATGCAGTAAAGCTCAATTGGAGATTTAGACCTAATGTATTAAACCTATCTACTAAAATCATATATTGTTATTGGATTGGACTCAGAGAACGGTAGCCTGTTTTTAGGGAACATATTTCAGAACTAACATTTAGTTCATCTAAATTTTGGCACATATCTGTGGCATAATTACTATGCATGACCTATTGCCCTCAGACATAGCAGAACCATTGTAGTCTATCAGTGCTTTGTCCTCCACATCCAAGAGTGTGTGCGTACAGTTGGGCTTGTCCGTACATGCTGCCTGGCTACATTCCTCCTGGTCTGCTGGAGTTACCGTAATTCTTCTCTTTGTACAAGTTACACTGGTCAAATATATCAAAGGAATGTGTGGAATATCTGTCTTGCCAGTCAGCGAATGAAAAATTATGCATAGTTGAATTAGAAGTTGGCCCGTGAGCTCCAAATTCACAGAAGGATTTTGTGAATGTCATGTCCTCGTTCGGAGTAAACAGTAAATGTCTGGCCCTGAATCCTAATGCGCCATTTCTCTTCTTTGTGGTCAGACTGCTCTTTGCCTCACTTGCTTTTCTCCTTGGACTTCAAGAGAATGAGTGGCTGTAATTTATCTTAGGAGAAAACGCATTTATTCATATTCTAAAACGAGAAGGATTTGAAAACCAATAGCAAGGCTTGTATTACTTTATCTTCAATCATCTTCATCTATACTGTATAATAATGCATTGAAATTATATTGTGCCACTCAAAGCCTTGTTACATGTTGCATTAGATATTCACTTCTATTTATTTTTGTATAGCCCGTATAACAGCGTAACAGCAGACGCCTCACAGGGGTCCGCCAAACTGTTGATTCAACCAACAGAGAGTTAGAAAATCAAACAATGAAACAGTCATCGGAATGTAGATTGACCAACATTCACCAAAAACAAGCACATCGATAACCGCCCCGGAACGCCCCCTGTCGTGAGACCGTAGAGACACTCAAGACAGAGGGGTGACTGAGAGTTGTGGATGCCAATGTACGACCACCACCAATCGCTCACTTCTACGTCATCTTTATAGAGGTCGGGATCGAACGGCAAAAAGCGGTCGACGAAGTCCGCCATACAAAGAACGTTGAAAAGTCAACAAAAGCGAGATGGAACAGCAGCAGTGTCAGAAGACTTTTGAATGGCCACTGAATTATGTATTGAGCAACCTTCAAATCTCGATTCTTTTTTATCATTAGACTAACTGAAAATTCTGATGACGTGTGTCGACATAATCCAGAGTTCTACTAGGCAAAGGCGTGTGAAGTGACCAAGGACAAAACAGACATCCTTCTGGTAATAACACCCCTTTATAAAGAAGCAGGTGAGGAACATGCAGATTGCACTTTTGAGCTTATCTGTTTTTAAGCAAACAAATCAACAATGCATTTCAAACCTGCAGCGATAACCTTCAGGGACCCAAATGTCTTTGCACAGTTGTTTGCCTCTGTTCTTCTCATCTAAAATCCCTCTTATTTTAGAAATTCGTCAATTATTCATAAGTCTTTCTGAGTCTTTGAAAGCCCCATTGAGCTGTTGTTTGCTGTCGGATTCATTCTCTGTCACTGTCTTTGTAATCGCTGCATCGCTTGCCTCATTATACGGTAATTAAAAACAAAAGAGGCTGGCACAGTGACGCACAGCTCCTCCCGCTCTCTCCTATGGGGCACACATTTGGGGAGTCAATGTGCTTAGTCAACGCAGCATCTGGTTGTTGTCTGAAGTGTCTTAGAATGTTACCGCAAACCAGACTGTAAAATCTGTAAAAAACTTCAACACAACTCAAATAAACGAAATTCTGTGTCATCTTGAATTATACAGCACAAGACGATTCACCTATGCCTCATCTGATGACGACAGGGAAGTGCATGAAACATAAAAAGAAAGAATAAAAAGCACATGTGGTCCGTATGATAAAGAAATAACGCAATTTTAGCTTGATTTTTGTTGAGTGTTTGATGTGCTCAGATTCAGGGTCTAAAATAACCATTAAACCACTGAATTTAAATTACTAGGGCCAGTTTAGTCCTGCTGTAGACTTGATCAGGTCCTACTCTGGTCCTGTTTAGTCCTAGTGTAGTCCAAGCTTAGTAAGTCTTGAAGATCTTGAAAATCTTTTATAATCAAGTGAAAAAAGACCAATTTTCTTCATTAAGATGCACCAAAGAGTTCAAGCGTTTATTAGCAGTCGCGTTCTGACCCCAGCACAGCCGCCCGCCACAGTGCTGGTGGCTCTTCTATGACAAATGGCTCCTGCCTGTGGCCCTTCATCTCCCTTTTAACTGTGCACACCTGAAGAGCCCCTGAGCTTAGCCACGTTCAAAGCTAAAGATAAAAGCTAAGGTTTTGGATCCAGCCACCTGCAGCCGCCAGCAGAAGCCAGCAGCAGCCCTCTTTCTCCGCCTCCTCCTCTGACACACACAGCCGTCAACCCTGGTCTCTAATCAGGCTCGGCTGAGGGTGACACCCCCAGGAATGTTTTACCGTCACACCACCAAGACTAACGTAGAAACAAAAAAGGGAACAACAGGACTTTCAAATGCTAAGATTAGTCAGAGTTTAATTGGAGCTGATTCTGTGGGTAAAGGCAAGTAAACATTTTATAATCCAAAACATGATGGCGGTAGATTGTGTAGTTTTTAGCCATCAGATTAAGCGTAACATTGTTAAAATACTGGAAACAAATGTAAAGCTCAGAAGAACTACAAAGTCATGGCAGAGCAGTGAACACCTGCCTCTAATAACACTTCAGTCTGCAAACATTCTCCAGGTCAAAGGTCAACGAGAAAGTTCAAAACAATTCCGGATTTTACAAGTACTATTTGTGACCGATGTAATGTTTACTCATCTTTAAGAAAAACATCTTTATAAGAGCTGGGAATGACAATGATGCGTTCACACTTTCCCCGATTTGGTCTTGATTTGACAAAACTCGTTCAACTGCTTATTGACAATGTCTGAATAATAGGTTGTTAAATTGTTATCTTGCCATGTGAACGCCATTGTAAAGAGTGTCCATCACGTAGAAGATCACTAGGAACTATGAGCAGAAGACGAGCAAACTTTACAGCATTTCAAAAAGCAGAATATGTACATCTATACCTTGAGTGGTTAATCGAATAAGGCAGGGGTGTCCAAACCTTTTTCACAGGGGGCCGCATTTTGAGACTTATACTGAGCGGAGGGCCACAGACAACTCGACGATGAAGTGAATCATTCGAAGTTTTGATGAGCCTCCACACCTTTAATAAGACTTGGAACATTAATAGGCTGGTATAACATCAAAATGCTTGAATTTGTCCAATTTTACAGTAAAAAGTTGTACTTTTTGTTGTTGGGACAAACTTAGCAAGAGTCCGGAGGTCTGAGGGCCGCATTTGGCCCCCGGGCCGTAGTTTGGACATGCCTGGAATAAGGTAACCCACAGTATATTTGGGGTCAATCAATATAAACTTGGTCAGTATTGATTTAATTGTGTATTATTAAGTCAAACTGGAGGGGCAGTGATGAAGATTACAGCCACTAAAATTGTCCTGCCTACAGAACTAACACCTGACTGATGACACAGCCGGTGATCTTGGGGAAACGTTTTGCAGCGACTAAACAAACGGTGTTATCTGAATACGTTTTGACAACCGAGTGAAAATGAAGTTCCTTGGAAACCGGTCAGGGCTGCATCATCTTCAAACCAATAGCTTTCCGGTTGAGTAACTCCTGGGGGTGAGCTGTGATTGAGACCAGACTCAGACTATCCCTCCTTTTCTTTCTTTTTTTCTCGAGTCAAAACCCCACTGAGGGCTGCCATGCGAGGACAACAAAGTGTAAACCGTTGATGAGAAGCACACTTTTTGAGGTCGTTTTGGCGTAGAAATCCCAAGTGCCAAAAGATTAAAAGCATCTTGACGTAATGTGTCATCGCGGCGGCTGAATATTTTATGGAAACCGAATGGGAATTGCACATTGTGACACATACGCACGTTCTTGGGCCGCAGAACCCGTAAATAAATGTATGTTTAGAGCCGTACGGGGCCGGGGCTGTAAACAGGGCAGTCCCAAGTCGACCTCTCACTCTCGCACACTTTATCAAACCAAAACAGCCGGGCCACACAAGCCACGCGGGCCACACAAGCCACGCGGGCCACATGCAATATACCAGACCAATACAACACGAGTGCGGAGTGGAGCAAAGGGAGACGGCGATGAAAACAGGCCGTCGCTGTATTTATTCAGCACAGATGGCACAGAACAGTGGGGACACTTCAGGCCAGCAACGATGTAGTGACAGGAGTAAATGGTTGTGTCTGTCTACGCTTGGAACAAAACAATAATACAGTATTACAATGTTTGTTTGTTTTACTGTTGGTCCGTTTTATATTAAAGTGATGGATTGGGTTACATTTTTATTGGCTGTTGAATCAAAAGATATGGAACTATTTGCTCAAGTTGAAGAAAAGGTGAAGGTCATCCTGAGTTGTCATTTTGGTTCTTTATATTCTAAGTTGTCACGTTTTCTACTTGGAAAGAGATGTTGGTTTTCATTAAGATATTAAACCGCGGCCTCAACAAGCTTAAAAAATGGTCATAATTTTGCCAACATCTGATTTGACATTTTTGATTAAAACCAAAGCATCCTAATAATAATGTTAAAATTATATAATTAATTAAAATTAAATAATAAAGTTAAATAGCTACTTTTCAAGGACGTTTTAAACATTTTCGCCACATTTACCGCACATTTCACACTTTCCAAACATCTATCTTTTTGTATCAGGGAACAAAGGCCGAACAACATCGGTAAACATTCTTATTATGTTCGGGGAAAAAATCCAAACGATATAAGACCTTGAGTTACCCAGTGATATGAATCTCGCCATCACAATCAGACGCCTCTGAGAGAGGCGGGGGGAGAGGAGTCTGCCCCAGAGAAACACGAAACGAAAGCTCTATCTCTGTTTTCATCTCACAGATTTATATAGTAAGACGTGGGCCTGCAGGTAAGACTTTATCGTGAAAGTAATATTGTCTTGTTTATGTGTTTGTGTATTGTTTGCACTTTACCGGAATCGCACGGTAACAGAATGCAAATAGCACCATAATTGGGACGTTTCCAAATAATTACCGGGAACAAAACGTTTGGCAATTTACATTCTTCATAGTGGGTTAGGATTAATATTATTAGCATGAAATTAAGTAGAATGACAAACTACACTTACAGTTTAAGTTATCATTTACAAAAGGAACTGCGACTGGATTTGCCTTAAAAGTTCCTCAGTGCGACATTAAACTTCATCATATGTAATTGAATAAATAAGATCTATACAGTTACTTAGACTGTGACAAATTCAAATAACATTACAAGTAACAAGTAATAACATCATGGAGTCAAGCAAAAAGTGCAAAAGTTACATAGTGCAACTTTAAAACCATGTGTAAAGTGCAAACCACAATTTCCAGACTAAACACTCACAGGAGACTTGTCCGGACCAGCTCTGACACACATTGGCCCAATCTGTGCCATGCTTCTTGTGTGGCATGTTTACCACTGATTAGTCCACAGCACTGCGAACACAAAGATGACTACATGTACACACAAGTGCTGTTTAATTCCCCCTGTATCAGATCTGGTATCCTACAAACCCCTTGGATGGAGCAGATAAGCAAAAGAAAGGGGAAAAACACAGGACGAGATTTGTTTGAAGTCATAAGGTCTTCTTGGAACTGGCTTTGGCGTAGCATGGCTAGTTAAGCAGGTCATTAAGTCTAATAGTTGGGAAGAATTGTAAAGAAAGAACAAAGTTGTGGAGGATCTGGGGGATTGTGCAGCTGGATCGGATGGGTTTTCCCACTCTGAGCTGCACTAACAGACAGGTGCGATAGTAAATCTTCAATCAGTTTCACCTATAGAGGGATTGAAATGTCATGGAGTGTGTTCAGAGGAAGGGGACGACTGTAGGTATTCTAAATTGGTATTCAAAAAATGACTGTAGTATCTTAATACTTGAACAAATTTGCGTGATGTCATTATCAACTCAAATAGCATTACTGCAGATATAAGTAATCTCATTTTACCAGACAACTTTGAACAATATCTCCCTGTTGTGTACTTCTGACCAAAATCCAGGCTCAAAGTCACTCACTGCATGTGTTGTGAGCAGAGGAGCCCAAACTTGTATTCATGTAAGAGTATTGTAAAATATATTACTCAAGTAGACATGTTTGGGGAAACTATAACTCAAATTGTATGTAACTGGACATAATATCTGAGTTGAATGAGAAAACATTAACTAATGCATGCACCTAATGCATATAATTTGTTTTTGTCATAGTATAGATCCCAACAATTAGAAAAAAATGTATATCTGAAGGAGCAGTGTAAGAAACACAAATGTTGAAATAATTTAATCTTGACAACATAAAGCATGTGTTCCTTATAAAGACTTAACACTGGGAAGACTAACCACAACTTTTACTAAAGTACAAGTAACCGTAAAATGTATTATTCAAGTCGGAGGGAAAGTATGGTATAAAATTCCATAACAACTAAAGCTAAACTGTCACTGTACTACTTTGCATTTCAAGTATTCTAAATAAGAGAAAAACAACTGGAGTTTCCAAGAGGCTGTGTAAAGTTTATATTTGGTTCTGATGGCGTGGTGCACTTCTCTGCCCTGGCAGCGTGCCTCTCCACAGGCCCTCCATGGAGGCTTCCACACTGGAGACCAATTGATTGGCGCTTTATTGGCTTCCTGTGTTGGCCGGGTTTGGCTGCGGGTGAACATCTGTGCGGGCACACGGGCACAGCCTGGGGCTGGCTCCGAAACCCTCATGTGGTTTAGTAAAGGGAGGATTCTGACTTTTTCTGCGGCTGGTCAGAATTACGTGTGCCAGTATAAAAAGATTGGACGTCGGTGAGAAGAATGGCCAAGTGGAGGGAACTGCTGGGGCGACCATGTCTGAGAGAACCACGCTGTACTTTGAGTCATTATTTAGAACTATTTTATCCATAGTTTGGTCACTATTTAGACCTGGTTTAGTCTCATTTAGACCTGGTTTAGTTGCATTTTAGACCATGTTTAGCCTGATAAAGTCTATGTTTAGATCCGGTGGTACTTGTGGTACTTATTAATGTTTGAGAACCACTGGCATATTCAATGTATATTTGGGAACCAATCAGACTTTTTGCAAAAAACGTATACAAATATTCTTTTTTACAGTTGTACTTAAACCATAGAATTTTAACTCTGCGTTTATCTCTTACTTGAGTAATTGTCTGGATGATTAACTTGGCTATATGATGACAAGACAAAACCCATTAAGCCCACGGCCCCTTTAAAAGCAGAGTTCGAACATCAGAGAGGACTAGTAAACCGCAAGGAATTAGCCTTAAAGGACAATGCACACCTGCAAATCTGGCGAGTAGATGAAACAAAAGAAGCACACCCAAAACAAAAGGCTCATCCAGAAAAGCCACTTCACAAGACTTTGTTCCTAATCCAGGGATGTACGGCAGATCTGAGGGGGAAAATCCCACGTGAAAGCTCCAGGCCTCCAGTATGTAGCCCGTTTGCATCTATAGTTTGAGCTTGATTGAGCTAATTGCTGCGTGTTGCTGTGACGATAAGCGCCGTAAACACTGGGGCGCCCACAGAGATGAAAACGTTCCACTTTCATCTCTCCACAGTAAATCAGAGTTTGACTTTGCAAATAAACACGGGAGCCTGCCCCATTGCCTCATTAAAGCAGTAACATTAGGGACCACTCAGTCAGAAGATTACACAGAAAAGATCTGATCTAATACTATGAGAGAGACTGCACGCAATTGAGGCTAATGTGAACTTTTGTGTTTTGAGAAGTAGTAGTATGTTCTATGTAGGCCTAAAGAAGTCTTGTAAGTAGCAGAAACACTAGCCACTGGACTGGTAGTGTCAAATTTAATAAGTAGACCGTACCCGATGTCTTTCTTTTTCATCTTGTACAGTAATAATGTAAAAGCAGCTCTTAGGATCAAAATCAGACTGCTGTGTGCTGTCGGATTCTAATTACAGGTTAAAGCTATTTTACAAATCACAAACCTGTAAGTCGTTCTGGTGCAGGGACTCACTAAATATTCTGCATTTCGTCCGGGGGCAGACCGTGACATTCTTTCTTTTCTTTCCTTTGCATTATTGCGTATGCTAGCACATTTATAATAATCAGGTTGAGGTTAGGTGTTAAGAGTTAGGTTTAGGTTAAAAAACAGTTCATTTTGGTTAAGGTTGTTGCTTTGTCACAGGATTCGTGCTCAATACAGGTAAGAGTCAAAATACGTACGAAAGCCAGTATAAATATATTTGCTGAATATTTAGGCAGTCCCCCTGGTGCACTGACAGTTGTTAGCATTTCAGTAATTGCAAGACCCCGCTTTGACCTCTGAAAGTTGTGAAGCGCGCTTAAAAACGTATCGCAGGGAATAATTGGGATGCTAGTGTTTGTGCTGAGAAAGAGCGGAATGAGCTTTAACTCCAGCAAACAGTTCCGTTTTTCGGAATATTATTTTGTATTCCGTGTAATCTACAGCTTTTTGGAACTTCATTCTCCTTGAAAACTGTAATTTAGAGACAATAGATCCTGAAGTACCCTAAAGGCAAGACAGCACGGCAACAATGATCCGCTGCAAAAGCCGGTAATGGCTACAGCATTGCACAAGAGCGAGTAACATGCGCCCACACAACTTCAAAGTCTATAAAGTACAGGTTCTTTCAATTAGACCTCACCCCGCGAAGAGCTGTTCCTCTCCAGCTGGACCCCCCTCCTATCTCTGCCCGGGATTGGACACATGGGACACCCGTCAGTGGCCCCTCCAGGGATGTGTTTTGGATAAAGGCCACTCGGGTTCAAAGTGTTGGTGAGGTCTGTCCACAAGTGCAGCTGTGTCGTAAGAAGGCTGCAGAGTGGGATCACAAAACAAACTACACACAGTAAACAGTTTGTGCAGAAAGTGTTCATGTTTGGTTTTTCATTTTTATGTTTTAATCCACTGCAAAGGAAAATGTAAGCGTTTGATACATGTGCTATGTTGCCAACGTCGGTAAATGTTGACAAAAGGGCTTGAAAATATGATTAACAATGTATTTAATAAAAACTCTGCGGATAAATGAGATGGATTGTAAAATGTATTAAAGCCACAGTTACTGAAAGTCCTATCAATTTACATAACACAAAATTTTTTGAAGTTTTGAACGGTAACTGAATAAAAGCTAGATCAATTTAATGCCGTGGTGTGGAACATTCCAGGCAAAGCCATAACAAGCAGGTGGCAGACCAGTTGGTTCGATGGTTTAGTTCACCTTTTGATTTTTCTAAGTAGGTGAAAATCAGATATTTATTATAATCCTGACATTTTGTGTAGGTTTTTCCACATTTCACTTTTATTAGACCCAAAAGTACGAGTGCTATTTTGGAGACCACGGTAACAATTAGGTGTGTGCGCTACAGTATTAACAACACAAAAGAATGGGCCTGAGAAATCATCAACAGAGCATGGCATTTTCAAACACGAACTTCGCCTCCAATTTCATGCAACTTTGTTAAATTGTTAAATGGTACAAAGAAGGCATATGGACACAGTTATGATCATGGAAAATGTTTAGTCCTTCCGCCAAAGGGGCAACGTCAAAGTAGATAACCATCAAAAATAGAATGCTTTGTTGTCCACATAATGATATATTTACAGTATGTTTAATAATGTAGACTATTCTCTAGCAAATAAACAAAATGAAACATGAAATAGAATAGCATATGCAGTAAAGAGTAAACATTTGAAGAGATATTTTAAAATCACTGAAGCAAAGGGAGTTAGTCAAAAGCAAAATAAAAACACCTAATGTCAAATTAGCCCTTTAACTGTTTATTTCTGAATTATTTTTGTTGGAAGAGAAACAAAAGTGTATTCTTTTTTAGATACAGGTACTATAGATCTTGAAAATGTATCTCGGTCCTGTTTTAGCAGCGTATTCAAGTTAGCCGCAAGCAACTCCTTCTCATTCATCGCAACAAGACAGCTAATTAAAATCATTAATTGAATGCTATTAGACTGCGAAAATAAATGGCCGTTGTTTTATTTACTTGGAAAACATTACAGTTAATTATAGCACCCAAATCTATTAGTCACTTTAAAGTTCCATTTGTGAAAGTTAACTTAGGTCAATAATGCAGGTACTAACGCAGATTCAAAAGAAATGACATGATTGGAGAGATACGTAGGATACTGCTGGGTGGATACTTGCTTGTTATAAAGGGGACTAATTATGCGTATTTCTGGTACTTAGTAAACTATGACATTAACGTAATACAGAGCCACGGGCGGGGATGATATATGCATGCAGGACCATTACTGAAACATGCATGAATATACAAAGTAATGATGAGAAAATACGGTCATAAAAGTCTATCTTGTGAAATAAATTTCCTTTTAGAACGGCAGTTGTCCAGGTAGGATTTATAGCAAAAGAAGGTTGAATTAAGGACACTGTTTTATCTTTTTCCCCTTTTCAAAGGCTTTTTTAGTCCTACTTTTGCTCCTTTTAAGAGCAATTATTGTAAGTCTAATATGCATGTGCTATTCCACTGACAGAGTTAAATCTTCTGAAATCATTCACTCAAAATACTCTTAATTCAAGTAATTGCAACATCCCTCCCGAGACATCCCATCCATCTCTCGGATACAACTGTCTGTATAATACTTGTGTGTAGTGAAAATGCAGTCTTTGGTGCTTTGGTGCAGGCCTGGTGACCTCGTTTTCCTCAGTCACTCGTCAAAGCTCTTAGTGTGACTGACAACCACAAACAACTACAGGGTTAACGTTTGACACGAGCACCAACACATCTGCTACTGTTTACAACCAAAACAAGACAAGAGTTGGATTTTACAAAGATTTTTCTACACGCAACATGCGCAAATGGCAACATTTACAACAATCTGGAAATTTTTGAAAAAGAGAAAAAAACGATTACTCCTCAAAAAGATGTGCAATCTGGAGGAAGTTGAGATCTTTGTTTGAAATGTGTGTTGTTGTTTTAATAATGGGCTAATAGGCTTTTTTGGGATGTGTTGGACGGCAGAAATGAAGGTGTTGTTTCATTTGGTGATATAACAATATTTACACTCCAACCTGCCCTGTCTTTTATTAAAGCTGACATATTATGCAAAATCAACTTGTAAGAGCTTTTAACCCTCTTACAATAGTTTTCCCTTGTCATTTACCCACTCAAAGTGGTATTCTGAGTTATTGGTGCATGTTTGAGTACGGTAATCTTTATTCTCTTTATAATGCAACATTAAAAGTAGAAAAATTAAACTTGTGCTAGTGTAGGCCTGCCTCCTGCATGCAGATGAAGAAATGTTCCACACCATGAACTTTATCTCCATGGAGACAAGCAGGTGGCGCCACCAGGGCAGGTTACAGGTCAGATCTGTAATGAGGTGAGCCTGCTCACAGTAACAAAGGTATTTTTTAACAATAAAAACACCTGTAGCAAGATACATAAGTGCACTTTGGAACAAACCAAGAAAAGTAATGGAGAAACATAGATGGCAGACCCATCATCAGTGCACACTACAACCATGTAGAAACCAATCATGCTGATTATGTGCATGATTTGTCGTCAGCTTCCAATTGCTTACATTCAACCATTGGCTAAGTGGCTAAGTTATTTTATGATACATTTAGACACAGATAGTTAGTAATAGCAACCACAAGATCATACGAGGTAGAGATCAAAGTTGTGACATCATCTGTACTCCATCTGTGCATCAGGGTTGTCTTCGAGTCTCTTTCTGCTCCAGTTCTGATTTTCTTTCTCTGGAGACAAAGAGGTGCAAAAATAGTCAATTATATAATTCCAATGGCAATTTTGTATCTTATGCATTAATATTTACGTTCAAACGTGGGTAACCATAATAACGTTTCAAGGACAACAATTTACAAATCAATTGGGAGATTTAATGTTATAGCAGCTCTAAATGTATTGATTATCAAGACAACATGAAGGTCGGGAGCTCAAAGAAATTCTACTGAAGACCCTAGAGGAGCTGGAAGAATCATATGAATACTGATCTCAGGAGAAGCTCGCAAAGGAGAAGGACAAGGAGGACGCTCTGAGGAGTCAGATGGAGGAGACGCGCTGGAGAAAACAGCCTCAGAATGAAAAGCTGCTTTAACAAATAGAGGAGACCAAACAAAAGGCGGCTGATGAAATCAATGACCATACAACCATGGAAGGCACCCAAGAGCTGCTGAAGAAAGGACAGAGCCACTGGACAACTGCAGAGACATGTCAAATTGCAGATGGATATACAATATAACGCTGAATAAAAATCTAAATGAGCAGAACGACAAGAACATTGAACTGTGTAAGAAAGTGGAGCAGATGGAATAGGAGATCGAGATGTTGGGTCATGTGATAGGCAAGCTGAAGAAGCACGAGCAAGAGGAGAAAAGAAAGTGGAACCAGAGGCTATTCGGCCATCCTAATCCTAATCCAGTTTTTTAATTTTTTTAAATACGTTACTACACATTAAGAGAACAAAGCTGGATATTCTGAAGCATGATTCTATAGGATAAGTAGTAAGTATAAGTAGTGTTGTTTTAATAAAAGCTATTCACGTGGTACCATACAGAGTTTTCTACAAAGGTTGTAAAAAAATCTGTATCCAGATACTAATAAATAATAAAACTAGTATTGAAATTAGATTTCCAAAAATTCAGTATTGATACAGATAAAACATTGGACCTTTGCTGAATAGATTTAGAATAGTCTTGAGCTCTATCAGAACTAGTAGAAGACCTCATAATAATAGAAGACAAAGCATCTGGAAGTCGTTTTAAATGTGATGGAGCTGCTCTGAGAAGCTAGACTTTATACGTATTTATTTAAAAAAAACATTTGACCATTGTGGACCACATCCGAACAAACGAGGGATTACACCGACTCACTGCATAACAATACGAATATTTTGTATTTTATAGTCTATATAGTTTTTTAATGAGCATTGTGCATTGAAAACGGTATTGAGTATCTAGTCTTTTTCTTAGTATTGAAATCAAGTTGGAAATATAAATGTTTCTTAATAACTGTGAGTGTGTTTCATTCACAGAGGATAAGATATCAACATTTTAGGGTACACAAACTTGAATATCTTTTTAAACAAACAAAGGTCAAATTAGATATTCAACGTGCACATATATATATACTGCACATACAACATATTCTTAACCATATACCTTTCTTAACCTTTCATGCCCGATGTTCTCAGAGGCTTGATATTGTATATTTCTCTTCATTTAATCCTTTTATCTTTCTGAAAGATCATTTCCAAGTTCAGACAAAGCCCCCTATGGCTTTTGATGTGTCATGTATCGATGCAGCAGCGCACAGTGGCTCAGGTTGTAATGACTTTCCTGCCCCTGTGGTGAGTGGGTATTTAAACCTGCTGGAACTTGCATTGTTCTCTTAGATGTGGAAAGTACAGAAAGCTTCTACACACCGGTGCGAATGTCGACAGCCAGTTTTATTTGAGTCTTTAGGAGACATTATAGTTTTAATCAAGATTAATACGATTTTTCAATTATTATTTTAGTTTCAGTCCTATATTGATATTATAATACTATATGTTTAGTGATTGAAAATGTATATTGTTTGTTTTAAGTTATAATTTTTGCACAACTTGAACATCAAGTTTGTATGGACTATAGGCCTATCTATGGGCAGGTTACACTTGTACTAGAATTAAAAACGAATGAAAAAAATATCTAAACTTTTACTCCTAGTTTCCTGATCACTAAATACATTTGAATTTCAGTTTTTATCAGCAAAAAGATAGATCAACAACTACGTATATCAGTCAACAAAACTGCTAAGCACACTCGTACTTATGTTTACATGTATAATGTTTTCCAGATTACCCTTATGCAACTGATGACTAAAGTTAAGAAATATACATTATGTTTTCAATATAAGGTGCAATGTAAAATTATGAATCATAATTAAATAAATACATTAATTATCTTTATTTATCTTTTTTAAACAAGGCTTGACGCCATTGGACATTACATTTACATTGCACGTATATACTATTAAGAACTATTCTTGCATTAATCTGTGAGTAAATGTCCATGTGATCAATACGTTGTGAGGGTACAGTATTTAAAATTTTCAGTTAAAATGTAAATTGTCTTCATATGTGGTTTAGTTGATAAAAAATAATAATTGATTCTATTGTGATACAGACATTTAATTTAGTTTCTTCTTGTTTTTTGATCACTTCTATTTCTTCTGCTGGTCATTTGCATGTCTTTAACAAAAGTAATTTCCCCATGGGGATGAATAAAAGTCATTCTGATTCTGATTCTAAAGTTTGTCTCAGTCTATAAGTCAATTATAACAATTCTAACAGATTTCATGCTTGTATTTCTTAATGCAATGTCATTTCTAACATCAGAACTTGTAGGTTTTGTGAGGGTTCAAAATCCAAGTCAAGTCAGACTTGAAAACAGGAAAGGCAAGTAAAAGCATGTAATAAAAAAGCACATGTTGCACTATTTGGCAGTTTTTGGAGTGACATGACATCAGCTCAACCTGGCCTCCTGGATCAAGACTCCTTCAGAGGCAGGTGGGCTTTGGCCTGCGGTCGCTGTAAAGACTAGGGGGGACGTGGCCCTTTTGACTCTGACAGCCTGGGTTATAAAGTAGGGGAAAGCCCATATGAAGTCTATGAGCCCATAAAACAGGCCTTTAATTTGCCAGAGCACAGCCTGGAGCTAGCACCAGCGTTAGCCTCTTGTTTTCCTGATGCTGTCATGAACCCACAGGCTAAACTGATCCAGTCAGAGGAAATATTTTATGAGAGGAGCTTGTAACACAGGGATCTGCTGGACTACAAATACAACACAGATGGAAGGAATAAGGAAGCAAATGTCCTGAGGCGCTTCACTTCCAGCTAAGGACAGTCGGACAGTCTTAAATAGAGAGTTGTTTATTAATATCTAAAGATGGGAGGGTCAAATGCAGAGGACAAAAATAAAGTAAACCTTAACCTTGGACAATGTAACATGCTTTGCTTGGAATGATGCACAGTATGGCATTAAATTATTCTATTTCCATGGCGATAAGCACCACGTCACGTTACAGATCAGGTCAGTGGAGCGATGGCCCAGCCTTACAAGTTCGAATGCAGGTGTTTTTTTAGCAATCAAATATACACATGCATGATATATGTTTAATGCCATACTGTGGAACATTACAGGCAAAGACATAACATCCGCATGGTTACATAGTGCAATCTTTATAGCAGCCTTATATTTTACAGCTATATATATATTTTTTAAAGAGATTGCAGCAGAGTTTATCTTGAAAATACACGCAACTTGAATTCACAGGTAATTACTGTTACATCTTTGTCAATGCTTCAGGCTCTTTCAAACAAACTAATTTATGACATTTTTTAGTGCTTAAAGCGGAATGCCTTCTATTGAAACGAGCGGAGGAATGACTTGACGCCAACATTTCTCCAATGCCAAACGTGATCTAATCCTTCAGCAAACAGCACCTAATACAAAGGCCAATTCAGAACCGTGTGATTAGCTGCACAAAAGACAGTCATTTCTCAAGCATTTTATTGATATAACTCAATAAAACTCTATCAGAAATCCAGTAAAGATATATAAGAGATTGTTTTTTTTTAATTCGACCAAGGAAGCCTGTTAAGCTGTACACTGAATTGAGACTTTTTAAAAAAAATGGTTCTCTCATGTTAACGGGCTGTGTATTAAAACACTTTTAATCCAAGGTGTGAACTCACCTCTCTTGCTTTTTGAGGTGTCGGTGAATCATTACGCTCATAGTGACAAATGCAGCGACAGCTCCAACACCGCCAAGTATGAAGTTCAATGGGTTATCTGCAGAAAATACAAATAAAATTCATGGTTAGTATAGCCCAGTTCAAAGCCAGAGTCAATCGAGTACCCCCACCTCGCTCCTGGCTCTGTATTCCCTTTTAATCATTACAATATGTAGATATATGTCTCTGACAACAGTTTTGGACCGTTTTATGATTCATGTTTTTGACTGAATATTGTAAATTGTAGGTACCACTTTATAATAACTACAACTTCATTTGCCTGAACAAAAACCTAACTCATGGTGAACAAATAGTTTATTAAGACATTTTCAGGCTTAGTAACTACTTAATTAAGGTTTTACTGTAATTAAGAAGTTACTAAGCCTGAATTATTCTTAATACATTTTTGAACATTATACATTAGGTCTTTATTCATGCTTTATTAAGGCTGATAAAAGTGTAGTTATAAAGTGTTAAAGTGAACCTTTCTTAATATCTATAATATTATCTACACTTTTATTGCATGCACAATTTCTACCTATTTCTATTACTATCTGCACTTTACTCTGTACTAAAACTCCCCTCACAAATGAATTCCTGCACTGTGAAATGAACAGACTTTAAGCTCTTCTGTATATATTGGTGCTCTTACTTCAAATTAGATTCAGAGAACAGAATTTACAACATGGTTCTTCCCCGTACACTCTTGGCAATGCAGATAGAGCACAATTGTCCCGTTTTCTGTTTACATTTGTCTCATTCAGAGGGTTGAAAGTGGCGTCGATAATGCAAACATGCCTGAGCAAATATCATAAAGACGTGACCTAATATAGCCTATAGTTAACAAGCGTTTTCCCTGCTGTTTCTGCAAAATACATCGATGAAATAGCGCTGCATTTCCCTTGGGGTCTTGGCAAGATGTAATATACAATTCCGTAATATATTGGGCCATTCAAACAGTGACGGAGCCAGATTTTCCCCCATGAAATAACCGGATTGCAAGGTAATTTAATGGAGATACATCTTATATATCGATCTTGCTAGTTGCAACAGTAGAGTTATTGCAGTACTTCATTTCTTTATTTGTATTCAGGGATGTTGTAATATCACGTTTTAGTGTTACGATTATTGTGCGAAAAAAGCAACAGAATTGAACGATTAATCACGATTACTGTGAACATGATCAGACAACAGTGAAATGGTTTAATTTAATTCAATTTAATCTGATTCCCATTGTCTAACACATTACCATTCCTCAAGATTGTGACCAGCTCCGAAATTGAACTTTGAAAATGACAAAACAAAGTTGAAGTGACACAAACAGCCAGATTAAAAAGTACATTCAGTTGAATTACAGATTGAAGTGAAAATACTTGTTCAATTGTCATGATTATTTTGTGACCTGAATAATCACAATTCTAGATTAACCAGATCATCTTGACATCCTTGTTTGTATTGCAGATTCTAATAAGATGTCGGGTTCATGGAAACACAGACGCTGTAGGCGCTGAGCAGTGGCATAGTCAGTACACCTCACAGTCAGAAGGTCACAGGTTCTAATGGGGCTTTCCTGTGTAAACTTTGCATGTTTTCAATCTGTCTCGGGAACTCGTATTTCCCCAGTTAATCCAAAACATCCAGGTATGAACGCCTGATCAGGATGAAATGTTCCCTGACAATAAAGTCCATAGCATAACCCAACTCAAACTGCGGTATGGGTTTCACAGGTGGATTATTCTGATTTGGTGGTACTGAGGAGGATGAGGATGATGATGCTGATGATGGGGACCTTTAATTTATCCCACCAAATTTCAGTCTTGCAGCAAAATACAATAAAAGTAGCAGTAAAGTTAAACACAGTACAACAATAAGCAGCATATATAAGGATTCAATATTAGGCATTAAAACTAGATCAAAATATGATTTGAATTAAATTAACATACTAAACAGGGTAAATTAATAACATCAAATAAAATGAAATGTATGTGGGTGAGTTTAGTCCTGGATTTTACCTAGATTAGTCCGGATTATTTTGCCTTTGTTCATTAAAGTGGCACTTGTAGAGCCATATATTTTGAGGTGGTACTTGAGAATCACTGTTTAGTATATAGCACATTAGGCCAGAACTTTTCCATTGCTTTATCTGTCCAAGACCCACTGTGGATTATTACTTCAGCACTGACAAGCATCAAGACATGGTTTAGATTTGAACTGGTTGAGTGCAAACAATGGAGAACTGCTTAAAATGTATGTTACTCAGTCTAAATATGGTTTTACCTGCAATGTTAGTCAAGGATGAAAAGTTCCTGGTTAAACAAAGACTAAATATACGTAGAAAAAGTTGTGTTTTGTGAAAGAAAATTACACTTGAACTTGCAATTGTGTGGAAGTGTTCAACGCAAACCTTTTTCCTCTTGTTTGTATCCGTTTACAACTCCCCTCAATTTTTATCTTTGCTTACAATCTTCTGAATATATATATATATAATAGAATGCTCTAAAATCACATCGTTGCGAAAAGAAAACATCCTTCGGCAGTTCTGTGAAGAGGACTTCGTCTGATAGCGCAGATGTTTTTTTCTTCTTGGTAACACTATTTATTTCTAAAACACGCTACTGTTGTCATCGAATATTATGCCTTGTCTGATTCTGAAGTATTCCTGGAATGTATCGGCCAACTTTTGACTTTAAATATTCCGCGTACAAAGAGCTGCAATAGAGATTTAATCACACATGAAGAAATATGCACCTATGTTTGGTCCTTTCTGAACAATGCAGGCGGAAGAGTTAGGATACGTGACATTAAAGTTCTATTACACAATACTTTAACGCTAAAACTTCATAGGCGATGGTGAGATTTTGGAAAGAAATATCCAAATGATGAGCTTTATGATGAAATGTGTGGGAGTGCCATTTTAATCTTACATCTTTAAATCCTTTCAACCGACAACGATCTCGACTTTTGAGATTGAATGTCGGCACCACTTTTTTGAAGCGAACTGAAAAAAACGTAATCACTTTTCTTTATTTATACGGACGGAGACTACGTGTTTTGTTTCAGGTGGATAGGCCCAGCAATTACAAAGATATTAGCCAAAAACCAAATCTCCAATCGGACAGCTAAAAAGCCCAGTCTCACTCAATGACAGTTAAAATAAATAAATAAATACAAATTATATACTGACTTTACAAATTAGAGGGTTGGAATAAATACGTTTCAGCATATAATAACAGCATGTCCCTATTCCTTTTGCAGACACAATTCCTTTGACTTTCCAATAATATAATATTCAGACAGCACATCACCACGAGAGAAAAGGCCATATTGAGCTGACGAATTAGAAGAAGACAAGTGTACCAGACAAAAAGGGATGATTAAACCAACCGAGCTGCTGCAATAATCAGGTTCAGCATCTTAACGGAGAACGGTCTTCAATCACAGAAGGAGGCGAGAACTCAACTCAAATTTGAACAACGTGCTTCAAAGTTCACTGATGCCCTTGGTTGGCATTTCATCACGAAACTTCTCTTCTGTACGCAACCTGCATTTAGCCGCGCACTTCGGCGACTCTCTGCGCTGCGCTATCTCTGGAGAAATCTGAGAACAAGACTGTGGACAGAAAATTAAACACGCTTTTTATCTTGCACCCGGCATTTCTTGAAAATGGCCGCCTTCCTCCCTGCTGCTCCATCTGTCACCTTGCCTTTAATCACCGCTGTGCAGTAAGTCTATTAAAGTTACACCAACTTAAGGACAAGACCTGGTATTAGGGTGGACAATACTAGGATCAAGTTTTCTTATTCAACTGTAAATGTTTTGAGGTGAACAAAAATGTCCCTTTGCACCTTTAAAAAAATCTGTATTTAATTTGCACTTGCACTTTGTCAGTAAGTAAACATTTAGTTAAACTTGTTCACCCTGTTTTTAATACCATTATTTAAAGGTACACAATGTAATTCCCCCCATCTTTTCCGTGCTCTTTTCTACACCTGCGCGCCAGTCCCTGTAATATCGTGAGATCAAGGCCTTAAATCATCTTGCATGGCGGTGCAGCTGGTACAAAACAACTGCAATTCCTTGAAGGATTACAAAGTCCAAATGCATGATGGGAAATGCAGTGCTGCTGTGTGACACATGAGAAAACAGCACACTGACAGCTGATTGGGCCAGATCTGGTTTAATCAGAAACATGATGCTCTGTTGTGCATAACCATTCCTCTTCCTCTCTCCTCATCTCATTTGTTTTTATATCATCACAGATGGTTTAAATGAGACAGTAAAGGACCAGACTGTTGTACAAAGATGGACAGCATAAGTATATGATTTTGGTGTGCTAAAAAGAATTTTCACCATAGATCAAGACCAAGCTTAAACTTTATCTTGAGCTCATTGTTTTTTGCTCTCCTGGTGATGTCCGTGTCAGTCCGTGGTGTGTGGCGGGACAGAAGCATTCACAAAGTTTTATTTCGCTTTATTCAGTGGCACACTTCAAAGAAACGTGAGATTTGTCCATTCATCAGGACGTTTGTATTGGCTGAACTGGTGGTGGAGTGCCAGCCCCTCAACCAGCAGATTGCATGATCAAATCTCAAAGAAGGCACTTGACTACATTGGAAAATACAAAAATGCTTAGTTTGTTGTCATACACTAGTTTACATTGCACTATTTAGCCTGTTTATATTGATGCCTGTTCTGGGCAGTTGCAGCAGGTGCGGGAGGGGCAGGTGCCAGTCATGAGCTCTCAGACTGAGGCACAGTCTGAGCGGCGGTTCTGGTCTCTAATAACTGCTTTTTTTCATACCAGGTCCCGGAGAGCAAAGATCTGAAAACAGCGGTTTGGCGTCTCTGCTGTTATGCCGTTTTTGTAAAGGTTGTGTCATTACCCCGCCTCTACTTTACGACCTATGTCAGGCATGTCCAAACTACGGCCCGGGGGCCAAATGCGGCCCAATTTTTTTTGGCCCTCAGGCTTCCTGCTAAGTTGGTCCAAATAACAAAAAGTAGTACTTTTTGCTATACATTTTTTTAAATTTCAAGCATTTTGAAGTCTTCTTAAAGGTGTGGAGGCCCAGTGAAACTATGTAAAATGTAAAATTTAAAATGATTCACTTCATTGTCGGGTTGTCTGTGGCCCTCTGCTCTGTATAAGTTTCAAAATGCGGCCCTCGGTGAAAAAAGTTTGGACACCCCTGACCTATGTCTTAAACTCCCACAGAAAAAATGTGTCTAGTGCACCTTTAACAAAACCTGCGTTATGGTTAGGTATTCTGGTACTTATCCATAGTTCAAAAAAAAATTAGGAACAATTGCCATAGATTACAATTAACAAATATAAAATATTTTCAATTGGAAAAAGTCCTCAAAATGTTGCGTATAAATGGAAGCTGAAACCAATAGATAAGGAACATTTAAATAAACATTAAACCACGAGGATCCTTGCATTATGCAGTTTTAACATACAATGTGGCGTCTTAGAAGTGATATTTCTCCACTAAATGTTACGGCATTTCGTTGCGGGGCGGGACTGTTCAAAAGCCCTAATCGTTTCTAAATGTTTCTTAACCTAATCCTAACACTAACCCTAACCTAACCCTAATTGTGGAATAATATACTGTCAAAAGTTAACATTCATGAAGAAACTATGTCCCTATGAAAGTTAGCATTGGAATGGCCAATGACTGTGGTGTGAAATCATTTATGCATAATTTTTTTTAGACCAAAATATTTTTAATACATTTATACCTTAAACATAGTATACTATTATACAGATTTAAGGGCAATAGCTATACTTTGGTGGGGGTTGTTGGAAACCCCCATTCGTCCAGATCCATGGTAGAAAATGTTTCAATGGAAGTAATAAAAAAATCTATTTCAAAATATTGCCATATGAAACTTTTTCCAACATATACTTTGGGAGTTATTTTTAAGAGTAAACTGGGTACAAGTTTCCCATAGTCAAGATTACATTTAAAACACTTGAAGGACGTCTATTGAAGCCACACCCTCATTCAATTTTACACTCCCTTGAGTCCAGCCAAAGATATTAACATTGATCATCAGAACCCACCGCGCCCCTGTCAAAACACAAGATCATAAAAGATGCTCAAGTATTGCGGTTCATTGAAATCAATCTTGTAGGTGGAGTTTGACTAAAGGGACCTCTATCACCTCTGTAACAGCAAAAGGTTTTAGAATGATAAAAAAAAGGACACCAGGTCATAAATGTTAACGTTCTGAGATGGGAAATCCGCAAAGTTTATTGTTAGCAGGAAAAACATGCATAGAAGCATAACATAAAAAAGAAGCTTTAACTGTTGGGTCACTTTTATTATTGCTTTAGTATTTGTACTACAGCATCTGAATATATTTGGGTGAGAGCAGACTCAAGTAGCTAATAAATATTGAAAACTAACTGGAACTTCTTGGTGCCCGAAGGACACCAGCACGATCGGATCGACAAGATAATACTGAAAATGTGTTTTTGAATATTCAAAACTAGAAGAGGAAGCATTTATTTAGTTACTTTTAAAAAAGAAAATGGTCAAGTTTCAAAAGAATTCTGCATTCTGTGAGATATAAAATAAATATATATATATATATATATATATATATATATATATATATATATATATATATATATATATATATATATATATATATATATATATATAACTTGCATTTATAGAATTACAAGTGCTTTTATTGCTTAATAATACCTTGAAAAACATGACAACCAGATATTACAGACGTTTTTTGGACATTTCTGTTGGATTGCAAAACATGATCTCAATCCCCCTTCCAAATTCAGAGTGACCCTGAATTTGGAAGGGGGAGACGTGGCCTCGGGTCACTGAGGAGAATGACAGGGGTAACACCTGCTACAGACCTCTGGGCTTGTTGTTAGCTGTTAGAGCTGATTTGGCTAATGAGAGTAAAGAGTGAAAAGTGTGATCATGGTCGTTGAGGACAAGTGCTGCTGTGTGCACTTTGAACAACTTTTAATGGTGAGAACAAGTGAGAACATTTAATGAGAATTCTCAGACCAACATTTGTGAAAGGAATAGTGTCACTGAGCAATTTTCTGTTCACTTAATATTAGAACTACAACATTTTCACAAACATAGGAACTTGCTTTTGGGGACGCACTTCATCTATTTATCAAGGTTTGTAAAAAAAAACTTTGGGGTAGGGCTGTGCAATTAATAGAATTTTAATCAAAATTGACATTCTGTCATTTCTAATTGCCAAATAATCAGCTTGGGTCTTTAATCAAGAGGTCCAGAGCCAATTTATATCACGAATAGTAAAAGTCCCATAAAGTTACACCGACCCATCCCCTCCATCTGAAATTATAACATAATCATATTTAAGAACCTGAATGCAAACTATTAGATGTAACATAAACTGAAAACAATACCCACTCAAGTGCAAGCATCTACGACCTGCAAACCTTCCCCCGAGCCCAGACACAACGCCTTGACTTTTGTTTATCTCACACTTTGTCTTTGCTTTTTACACTGTCTATATTTAGCGCAAAGGAGAAGGAGGAGGGCGTACATCTGATCATTTACAAGAGAACAGCTGTGGAGACAAATGCAGAAGAGAGAAACTATACAATAAAAAGTTGTCACGTCTGTCTCTGAATTAAAAGCCTGTGACTGAGAGAAAGAACACATCGAGTGTTAGAGAGAAATAACACATTGTGGCTAATAAAAAGCACTTTTAAACAGTGACATAT
This sequence comes from Chaenogobius annularis, assembly GCA_015082035.1. Classification (NCBI taxonomy): domain Eukaryota; kingdom Metazoa; phylum Chordata; class Actinopteri; order Gobiiformes; family Gobiidae; genus Chaenogobius; species Chaenogobius annularis. The sequence goes on along the minus strand of BJKM01000007.1, from coordinate 2,313,641 downwards.
TCATGATAATAAACCTGCTCAAATTGATTGTGTGCAGCCGTGCACAGTGACTAGGCCTCACAGATGCAACCTATTACCAATAAAAAATGCAGTATTGTTATTAAGTAAAGATGGAGAATGGGGAGCCAAGGACAACTAATCATATACACACATGCTGCTATCTATTTCCTACTATCACTATAACAGCGTTTATAATGTCCACAAATAACTAATCAATCTATATTTTAATCATATGGTCATTTGATTCAAACATTCCAAAGGAAACACTGCCCTCTGTAGACAGAAGACTGTAACTACAATAAAATGCAGAGGCCAGTGCAATACCTGGCTACAACTTATCAATAAGGTAAACCAGAAGTCAGGGTTATTAATTCAGGTGATGCATATTTAGTCAAATCCGTTCACAATCTGTTTCATACTCTAATTTAAAGATTCACTACAAAACTTTTCTGATGGGGGAACAACTGTGATGTCATTGCTTTACCTTCCTTCACAAACTAGTGATGTGCTTCTGTGATATGGTGCAAAATGTTTTATGTTTGATCCCGAAAGAACACCATCAAACGCATCTCTATCCAAATTCAATCGGTGGGGAGGCGATAAGAAACTCACTCGCCATAAGAATACACTTTGTCATGTATTTTGAGCAATAAAAACACCTGTAATTGAATGCATGAAAAATAGAGGCGTTTAATGGCATACAATATTCCAGTCAAAGCAATAATATCTTCCAGGAGGCAAGTTCAATATAAATGCTACATTAACCATCATTCTAGAATCATAAAACATAATATAAACTCAATAAAAATAAAATGTCACCATAAGCTGTATTTTTCTGCGCTTTTTCTTTTTGAATTTCACTTTCACTCTCTGGTTTTTGTTCTGTTTGTTTGTGTTTGAATATAATACAAATTCTTTTCTAAAGCAGTCAGACTGACCTGTTATGCAGTAAGGCTGGCTTCCTGTCCACGCCCCGTCCTCCAGACACGTACGCTCTGCAGATCCATACAGCACAAAACCCTGGCTGCACGTAAAACTGAGCACGTCCCCCTTCAGGTAATGAGTGCCGTTCTTTCTGCCATTTTTAGGTGTCGGGAGCCATCCACATGAAGCAACTACAATACAAAAAAATACATTTGACTAGTTAACTACTTTATTATTTTCAACAAGCACCGGAGGATAGCAAGAAATCTTGTTTAATTGGATTATTTGCGGACAGACGTTTAACAGTTTATGCTTTAAAGCAGCTGAGGAAAGAGCTGCTACACGACTACAAGAACCCCACTCATTTCAGAAGATGTTTGTGCTTGTATGAACTATAGCAGGGCTATTCAACTTAAGGCCCGGGGGCCAGATCAGGCCCGCCAAACGATCTGATCCGGCCTGCGACCCATCTTCCAAATATTTAAAACTTTTTTTTTTCTTGTTTTATGGTTTAATTCTGGGTTAGTTAGTTAGTTTAAACCTAGTTTGGTACTGGCTTGGTAATATTTAATTCTGCTTTAGACCTGATTTGGACCTAGTCAAGACCTGGTTTGATTCTGGGTTAGTTTTGGTTCTGACCTGGTTCGTAGGCTATCCGGCCCAGAGGCCACGGCCCTCCCGAGAAATCTGGCCCTCAGGAAAATGACGTTGAATAGCCCTGAACTACAGGGTTAGCAGGTTTTTTATTTGCAGAGGATATTAGTTTACTAAAATTAATGATAGCTTGCGATTTAGCTGATCTCAACTCAAACAGAAATGTTTGTAACTGACCATACCTGGCTTCAAGTCTTTAACTAGGGCGAAGTGGCTCTGGAGGGACATGAGCGTGGAATTTCCGATGACAAGGCTGCGTGTGAGGAGTGTATCGTATTTACAGAAGAGTTCTCCTTCTCCAGAGCACATAGTCGACATGCTCATCACCAGAGGGTCCCCAGGGTCCTCCGACAGGTGAAAGACAGGCACAAAAGCAGGTCGTTCAGCTGCAGGAGAGTGGTAGGTCTCCAAAAGATATGTGGAATCATAAGTGAAGAGGGATGATGTCTGTGAAATTTTCCCTGTCAATTGAAAGCAAAAATAATGTAAGTAAAGCCACATTTAATGAGTTTTTGATGTCGTAGACCAGTGGTTTCCAAATCTTTTTTTCTCGAGCACCCCCTAAACTTTTAAGTATGGCGATTATGGAATCGGTTTACCTGTCTATTGTTAATTATTACAATTACATTTTCTTGTTTCAATGATAAATATGTTCAAAATAACCTATCCTAAACATTCCCAAAAATGTAAATGTTTTTATTTATTTTCAGAAGTTTTTGTTGATGACTTTAATTTCTCAGTTTAACAATTTAACAGTTTGTTTAATTTTATTTGAACTTTTTATGACTTAATTTTCACATCTTAATGAGTCAAGTTTCACATTTTAATGAAAATGAGAAGAAAAACTTGCTATAACTGTATGATAATACCCAGAGTTGAATAAATATCTGAGTTCTCTAGACTAGATCCGCAGACTCTTGGATGAGAATCGAAAAGTCTTGTTTTTCTAAAAACATTGTGAATCTTTTACTACAATGGAACACTCTTGGACAATGAGGGATTACACCGACTTGTTATAACGTGGAAATAAAGTAATTAAAATGTGAAACTTAACTAAAATAATATGGTGTTCTTGTTTTACTTTATACATTCTAGTTTTAAAAACTAACAAACACTGACAGTACAATATTTCTGATGTGAGATTTACTACAATTCATATTTTATATTCAAAAGCTTTTATATTTCTAATTCATAATGGTTTTTTTAAAATAATAATCATTCCGTACAGTACCTCCCCTGATTGGGAAACACTGTAGACTATCAAAATATGGCATTGGTATCACTGGTGGTTATTGTTTCTTCAGAGATTCTAGTTATTCTTTTTATTTATCAAAGTCTGAGAATCTAAATTTGAATGGAACAAGGGCTATAGACTCCTTTAGTTTAGTCAGTTCATTGGTCGATGATCGACTACACTTTTTTATTAATCAAAATGATCATTTATTACAATTATTATTATTGTTATGCTTTGAATAAATAATATAATTGTAATTTATTGTATCTGTTTTGTTTGTTTGTTTGTTTATTTATGTATGTATTCTTTTCTGAAAATTGCGATCTTACATGGCTGGGTTTCTAAAGACCTCACAACTATTTATGGTCCAATATGGTTCAATTGACATGAAGGCTGGCAAAATCTCCATTGTTGCTATGGTAGTTGGATGTGTGCATTCTTACAGAAAGAAATGGCTTTATTGACACAGAGTTTGTCATCAACCTATTCTATTATCTAAAAACAGTCCGAAGTAATTTAAACCAGACACACAGTAGGTAAATGTAGAGTGTTATTTAGTTTAATACTCACACTCTTCTCCAAATTTGAAGATATACTCTGGGGTGTCCTGAGCTGAGAGGATGGCTTTTCCGGACTGGGTCCTCATGTCGTCCGAAGGATCAGAGTTCATCACACCGAGAAGGCCTCTGGTGTGAATTGTGAAGTCTGACGACATCAGCACGGTCACTGCCATCATTCCTTCATTCAAATGGACTTCTAAACCAACCCCAGAGGAGAACATAACCCTGACGTGCTGAGGGCCGGCCGAAAAGAGGAACAACCCTAAAAGCAAGATGAGGTTTAAATATAAAGACATTTTTAAAAAACAATGAGACTATGTACCCCAATATTAGTTAGAATGTATGTTTCTCTAGATATTCTTGAGCAATAAAAGAAAACACCTGAAATAAAACAAATGCTTGATAGATATGTTTAATGCCATATCAGGGAGCATTGCAGGAAAAGCAAAAAAATGGAAACAAGCAAGTGTCAGATCTTTGAGCCAAAAAGTTACATTATGCACATTTAAAGCAGAAGTGGCAATTTAATCTATAAATCTATAATAAATTATACAAACATAAAATTTAAACTTGTTTCTGTGTTTCACGAACTGAGAGTGTGTCTTAATACCATGTAGGTCCATCCATGTTTGTTCATTGAGAGGTAGGATCTGCTTGTTCCTCAACACTTGTAGATAGGCCTGCATGTGACGCACTTCAACAATATCAGAGGATCCTTCCTTCATGGCCACTGATGACACGTGTGTAGCATTGACCGTAGAACCTATAGAAAAAGACACATCGAGTCTTCTGTACATACAAATAGGGATATCAAGATTATTTGGTTAATCGATAATCATGATGAGTCAGATCACAGTATCATTTTGACCCTTTAAGGAGCAAAATTTGGTCATTTCAACAGAATATAATCTACTCAGAAAAAGTTCCCTTTTATCGATCACATTAACTTTACTTTGTGATTCAGAAAGGATCTCCACTGGTCTTATTGTTTACCCTTTGAGAGCAAACTAGGTTAATTTCCATCTTTGTCGAGCGGGAGTGTGTGCCGCTAAACCCGGTCGCTCTATCACATCCTCTGATGGCGTGAAAGGCTCCGTCAGACACACACCTGCTGGGAGTTTCTTCACCCGGTTAATATTGTGTCAGTCCTACTTATGAATCGTTTAAACCAGTCTGTATTAAACCGTCCAGATGCCTGTCTTGAATGTGCTAATAAGAACAATCTGATTTATGACGTCTACAGCCACTTGGACGAAGGGGATTAGGTAATGTAGGTTTGGCAGAAAGTCGCACCAGTAAAGCTAACATCTGCTCTCCCTCCTCGCATCAATAAAATACAGAGGTAAAACAGAGAAACATGCAACATTACTACAGTGCACTGTGAATAAAAACATATTTTTCACAACAGCAAAATGTTACACTTCTTCATTTACGGTACATCATCTTAACTTAATAAGCAAACCCAATTCCAGCCTGCTGCATTTGCATGGGTAGAATATAAAAAATACAGGTTGTGTGGAAATTCAAAGCTAGTGCTTATTTAATTGTTTAATACAATTTTTTCAAACTAATATTTAGTTGAAGCTATGATGGCCAAAAGAAGAGATCAGCACTGAAACAGAGACAATAATCAAAACAAAACACGATAGAGGTTTGGGGTGAATAGAAAAACCAAAATATAGCCCCAAACATTTCATGAATTTTTAATTATAGATAGTGAAATTTAATTGTCAACCCAGGAACAGTGACACTCACCGTTTTTAAGTTTCACCTTTTCAGTTCTGGCCTGAATCTGCAGTTCTTTATGTGGAGATGAAACCAGGCTGTATTCTCCTTCTCCGTTGAAAGTGTAGTTGAATCCATCAAATGTAATGAAATGTGGGTCTCCGAGGACAACAGCTGTGGAGCATTCAGAAACACAGCACTGAAGAACAAAATCATACACAAATTAAGTTATGTGTGAAGCGCAGCCAGCACAGTTTACTGAAAACTGCAGAGATGCAGAGACTTTTGAAATACCTCATTTTTGGCTGTCTTGGTCTTACATTGGCAGTACTTTAAATGACTCTGCTGTTTTATAAAGATTAAAACAGTTATTTAAAGGCTGGCGCTACAGTCGCTTACTGCAAATGGATGCGCGTCAGTCTGAACCATCTACAGCCTGTCCGTCCTGGGGAGTCATGAGAGCCTGGCTGCAGACCTCCACCCAGAGTCCCCCCCTGAGAGGACCCTCACGTGACCTCCATCCAAAGGTCCCTGACTATTTATAAATAGTTTACTCTGTAAAAGCGATTGTGTGACACTTTTCGTCATCTGTTGCTTTAGTCCGCTGTTCATTAAAGGTTATTTAAGGAGATTAAAAAATGCAAACCACTCGACCAACGAAGGAACAATAAGCAAAGTTACTTGATTAGAGTGCAGCACTTCAAATACAGTTTAAAACATGCCAAAACAGGTCACACATGATGTAAATATAGCACACGGAATGATAAACATTGTAGATGTAGTTTGTCTGTCGGTCTGTGTCTGGTTAGGATTAGGCACAAGTCTGTAATAGTTAAGGTTAGGAAAAGGGTTTGGGATTGTTTAAGAATTTTTGCTTTTGTAACGTAATGTACAACATAAATACATACAACATGAACTGCACATGAGCAGAACAGGGAAAGGTTTAGGGTTATCAAAATCTTGTCAAATAAATCATCTAACGATATTAGAACACTGTTACATTATAGCAATGATGCTCAACTTTACTGCGGTAGAAGTGTTTTATGTTATTTAGTTTTGTGCTTGTTTTCTCTTGAGGGGGCTGTGGATGAAGGTAAATCATGTCCTCCTGGTTTGCGGGTGGGGGACTCTGGGTAGAGGTCTGCAGCCATATGCCTCTTGTGGAAGTAGAATGACTCCTTCACCTGTGGTTCTCCTCAAGGTTTCTATTTTTCCTCACTGAGGAGGGTCTAAAGACAGTTATCCATTAGCCTATTTCCTGTGAATGTTGGTTAATCTGCTTCTCTATTATTGACCAATGAAAGTTTCATTGTTTGATTTCCTACTTTCTGGTGGTTAAATCAACATATTTGGGAAGCCCTGCGAGGCAACTGCTGTTTGGATTTGGGGCTTCACAAAAATAAATAGAATTGACACAACAAGACAAATTCAGTCTTAATCCACAACAACACACCATGGAATTAAGTTAATAATAAATAATAAATATATTCCTGCCTGCGTGTGGTGGTTGGTAGCTTTGACATCCACTAGAGGGCCGATTCTTTAGATAGATGGGGCAATTGTCTGACCAAAGGCAGCAGTAAAAGAAACTCATGACGTCGTAGAGCCAGTGGGAGTAGCCTGGAACTCGTGGGGGCTTTCCATAAGGAGGAGAGCCCCAGTCGTGAGCCCGATCAGGGGTGCTGCCACCAGTCGAATCTCCCGTTAGGACCAGATTACCAGAGCGATCATAGCAGCACTGCTGGCCAGCGCCATGTGTTGGGCTGTGAACATGACAAACAAAATGAGTTTACAAAATATATAACAAATAATATCTAAATTATTATTATCCAGACGTGTCAATATTACCTGGCTTGGACTGATCTGACACAGTGGACACAACCTGGGTGATAAGTGCACACACTGCCTGTCTCAATGTTACAACTATAGTCAGTCTGAAATAATAGAAAATATAATACTGTAATATTCACCAGCACAAAATAAAACTGAATTCTGATTCCAAAGACGATCAAATATTCTGGTGATGTTGTCATTGTGATTCAGTGTCTCTCTTTAATGCAGCTCGATGCTCAAAGACACTTTCCAAACCAACCTCGGTTATAATCTGATTTAACCAATCACAGTGAAGGGTGAATTTTCAGAAGAAGCAAAGGTTTTAGACAATATAAGGTTATGAGGTGTTTTGTGATATACCGGTTAATTTTTTTTAAAGATCGCTAACCCTTTGCACAATTAAAAAATAATAATTGACACACATGAAACCTTCCAGTGTCTGCTCGGGCCTGGGCTAGCGTACAAGGACAGTCCATGAGTTCATTCAGGAAGTTGGGTAAGGTCTTTTCCAGGACGTCCCACTGTAGACATTTACTCTCGGCCCACACAGCAGAATTACGTCGGAAATCTTCCTCCAAGTGCCAGGCTAAAACGTGGCCTCTGCTCCACAAAGCTGCCACATCTCTGTAAAGACACGCTTGAGAGGTGGGCAATACATCCCCAAAAATTGTTGTTCTAGAGATATCAAACATTTTAATATTAAGTATATTTTCTGTATATTGGCCTCAAATTGTACCCAAACACCACTATTTTCTCTCATATAAATTACTGTCTGACAAGCTAGGCCCAGGCAAACAAGACCAAACCCCCGTACAAAGAAAGACAGGAAAAAAACATAATGTGAACAAAATATGAACAAATATAAGTTCTTAAATTGGGCTAAATAAATTATCCATTCAGACATTTTTCTAGTCTATAAAACCAATTCAAGGGGTTCATACAGTTAGTGATGAGTTTTGCACACATTGCAAAAGGCTTTCGTAGGTCATATACATATATAACAGAGTATTCACATAAGAAACACATTTTAATCCTACGACTTACCTTGCTCCATTTGGGACAGAACTTGAAGTGATTCGAATATTGCCCAACTCTATGCCTGAATGGTTCAGTGAAGATTCTGGGAAGAAGCTGAACAAACCGTTGTTGGAAACATTTGTGCCGAGGGAGTAGAGGTAGTGGATGCTGGCTTCATTAGAGAACGTCTCATTTGTCTCTTCTGTCCCATTGTTGAGCTCTTCATACCCCCACAACTCAATGTTCACTGTGTCTGCTCCAATAAGTGACTGGTTCCAGGTCATCTCCAAGCTTTCCTGTGATGTTCTGAGACCCATAGTAGTGCCATCTTGTTCCATTCACCAGAACAACTTCAGAAGTGGGGTCAGCTTTGCTCGGGTGGACTGGTGTGGAAAGGAAATAACACACACACAAAAAATAGAATGCCACACACCTAACTATTGAATACATTTAAGGACAAAATAAAATAAAACAAAACACAGTCCCAAATAAATGTGGTGGGTTTTTATTAAATCAGAATTGCAAATAATATTTTATTTTGAGATTATGATAAAAAGAAATATTCTCTATCCATTCTAGAAGTACTCAGTCAGCACATTTTCACTTTAATGTGGGATAAAGGTTTATGAATAATTTCAAAAGAGCTTTAGAAATAATTGTTTGATTTACCAACTGATCCAAAAAAAATAAATCACTGACTAGCTGACTAATAAAATAATCATCAGTTGAAGCGTCTTACCAGACAGGTACTCTCCACTTCTGTTAAAATGATTCCCCCCTGCAGAGATGTCAAACTGAATCCAGCCTGTCTCATACAACAAAGGAGAGACACAGAAAGCTTGACCCTCAAACATCAACAGTCCCAGGTCTAACTATTTCACCTTTGAACCTACAACAAAAAGTAATTAGTAACTTTTCAATTGTTGGTGACATTGTAGATATTGATTCGTGACAAACCTGCATATTAGCTGCACACTTGGTGGAAGAACAAGGTTGATGATCCTGAGGGGTTTTCCTCCTAACATGGAGCTGGAGTAGGGGCTCACCTGAAAACAGGACTGGTTATAATCCACACAGCAGCTCTTCAAAGACTCACAGGTCGCATGACAGGAGCACTCAGCCATCTTAGATCCACACACTCCCCTACACGAGTCACCTAAAGGAAAAATCAATTCATTTCATTTAAAAAAAAAATGAATGTACTTAATAAACATCTAAATACCAAACTCACCAGCAGCTTTAGAGGAAAACATAAGGCCTATAATTGTCCATAAACAATAGTTTGGGTCCATTTTGTTAATCAGACTTTTCTGCACAAAAGTTCAAAGCCAGAATCCAAGTTTGTAACAACAGCTGCAGTCAAACCCTGTTTCTGGTTCTCAGCTAAACATTAGAGGTCATTCTAACAGAAAATAACTTTCGGTGTGCTGTTTCCAGGTTATATTTTAACCCAAAATGTGTAGCCTATTAAGAATGTTAATGAGCATGGAGCAAACTGTTGGTTTAAAGTTAGTTAAGTTTAGCATAGGCCCGCGTGTGTCATTGCCAAATGACATGACATTTTCTGTCAAACGGAAGAGCAAAGAAATGGATTATAATAGATCCATGAGGATGTTATGCTCCCGTTATTATCACTTCACTCGTGAGTTTGTTTATTTTGCGTTTGTATTCTCGCGAGATAATGATTTTCTGCGCATGTGCAGAACCATTATACATCACTGAACGGACCAGCTCGGCTTGATCATGATTGAGAAGGAAACAACATCTTTATAGTCTATATAAAATGCATATGCAAATTGATGTCGATCATTTGTAGCGAAACAAAAACATAGCGAAGTTAGTATACTGTCAATTCATAGCTGTTAGCACTCCATGCTAGGTAGTGTTAGCCTTTAGCTCAGCGGCAGCAGCGTAGCTTCTGCAGCTGTGGTATTAAAATGTATTATCTGTACACCATTGTTGCGTCTTTAGTTTCATTTCTCGTCTTGAAGTGGATGAAAAAGAGGAAGTACTGTACCGATTCTAAAAGACTGGATGGCAAAACTGTTATCATTACAGGTAACAATTAGTATATCTGACATCTGAAGTGTCTATCTTTGTATTCATAATTGTGGAGCTGTTTTGTTTTTTTATTAGGGGCACTACTTGACCCTGTTTTGGTTTGCCTGCACAGCTATTTAGGCCCCTGCCCCTCGTCCCACTTTTTAATTCATTCCTCTTGAATTGTATAAAAAGTTAAATTTAGATAAACCTAATTAATTTTGAAAATAACTGAACTTAATATTAATGTAATTAATATTAATATTAACGCTTCAAATGTCACTGAATTAGTGAGAAAAGTAGAAATCGCAGCTCTTATAGTGAGTGCATGTGCAATTTTTCCTTCCCTTTATTAGTGATAAAAGTTCTCTTATCTTATAAATAAATGCATAACAAAGCGTGAATCAAACACAGTTTTATTCATAAATTGTGTTTTAGCACTATAATTGAATGTAACTCAATGTGAAAGTTTTAAAGTATTTGGAATACAGTACTCTGACGGGACCATGTAACGGAATATGTTATAAAATACATTTTATTGCAGGTATTCAGGATATATGATTGATAAAACTGTAAAATCACATGGTGTTATTGCAGGTATTTTCTATGAGTTTGTCCCTCTGCGCTTTACCCCTTTTGACAACTTGTTCCTAATTTACTACAATTTGAGATAGCCTCTAGTTTTTATTGATGTTTTTTAATTTCTGCATTGCAGGGGGAAATTCCGGCATTGGAAAAGAGACAGCTGTAGCCCTGGCAATTCGAGGCGCCCGTGTTATTATCGCCTGCAGAAATGTGGAAAAGGCAGAGAAAGCTGTGAGAGAAATCAAGTTCAAAAGCCACAGTCTCAATGTCCTGCACATGGAGCTAGACCTGGCCAATCTGCGCTCAGTGAGAGAATTCTGCAAAAAGTTCCTCCAAGCTGAAAAGAGGCTTGACATATTGATTAATAATGCAGGTTAGGTCATTATTATGGCATTTGTTTATTTATTATGCTATGTTCTAGACCAGGACCATATTTTAAAAGCGGCTACATGGGCCACCCCATCCCCCTTCTCCTACCTGACAAGATACCAGAAGAATATATAATTTTTTATAGTAAATAACAATGATTTAAAACCGTAATTATTATAAAGTACTTAAAGAAGCAATCAACATGCCGACCCTTATAATTCCAGCAGTTATTGTTGAAGCTTGGGTCCTGACCTGTAGATTGGGAATTACTATTCTAGACTCACTGTGCATAATCTGTGTTTACAACCAATTAATTGCTATTGTATAATGCTTGAACTTTATTAGCTTTGTCAAATTTGATCATTGATAGATGGATTATTTCTAAATCAGATTTTAAATATTTGACACTGTGGGTAGCTGGAGAAAGTAACTGCATTATTATTATTATTATTTTCTCTAATCCAAATCCACAGGCCAAACATTGTGATTTGTGTCATTTTTCTGGTCCTTAGGCATGCCCAGTATTCTTGACTGGACCGACGATGGATTCAGCATGTGTTTTGGCGTTAACCACTTGGGTCACTTCCTCCTGACTAATTTGCTTCTGCCCCGTCTTAAAGAGTGTGCCCCCAGCCGAGTGGTCACACTGACGTGCTCCATTTACAAATACCAGAAGCTGGACTTTCAGGATCTAAACTACAATCTCCTGCCGTTCTTCACCTACAGCCGCAGTAAACTGGCAAACATTTACTTCAGTCAGGAGCTGGCACACATCACAGAGGGCAAAGGAGTCACCTCATATGCTGTTCACCCAGGTACCTTTTTGAAATGAAAGATAGCAACTACAGGGGAGGCGATATAAGATGGGATCTCAATTAAACGTGTGCAAAATTGTGATTTTTAATTTAGTATAGTTAGTTAGTATAGTTATATTTCATCACAAATCACATTCATGATTCACATTTTTTAAATACAAGACACTTACAGGCACCTTTTTGCACTTTCTGATTGCTAAAATATTATCTGATTATTGGTATTGTCATTATTGTAAGTCATTATCGCTCACTGATAATTGCAACCCTATTTAGTATTTGCAAGTAGACTATTATGTACGGCATGCCTTTTACTCAGAACTTGCAGCTTACTACTTTTCAAATATCCTGCAGGTTTTGTGCAGAGCGGCTGGACGTGCCACTACTCCTTCCTGTTCCGCATGCTGATGGAGGTGGTGATGCGCATGTTCTTTCTGCCGTGTGAGGTGGGCGCACAGACTGTGGTGTACTGTGCTGTGTCTGATGAAGCTGCCAAACACAGCGGGGGATACTTTGTGGACTGCAGACCAGCCAATCTGCGCCCTTTTGCCAGAGACGCAGGTGTGGCTAAAAAACTGTGGGAGGCCAGCGAAAGACTGGTAAATTAGTCTTGAGTACACCCAAACATCTGATTATTTATTTGGACTTTTTTTTGGTCTTCTTTTTTATATTTATTTAAATTGGAAATATTTTAACCAACATTTTTAGTCTGGCAATGTATTAATAGACTGCGTTCACCTTCAATAATTTGAAATCAGATTGAGGACAGGGGCCTATGTAACTCAATGGAAGAGTCACAACTGTTGATAGAAAACTATGAACCAGATCATTATTTGTTAAGAGATTGGCTCCTCAAACATCTGATGGCTTTTGTGTTTGCTTAAGAACTTCCTGAAATTATTCATGAAACATTCATTTTCAGCTGATTAAGAAGGCAGTTATGTTTTGTGTTTCATGTGGATAGGCCCTGTAATTACAGAAATACTAACCATTATACAGGTCGAAACAGCTGCAGTTTGAGTCGGTTAAAAGTCAAATTCTATCATCTAGACTTCTGAACAGCCCTCCACCTCAGGCCACATGAACGCAGGCTGTTGGTTAAAATTAATTAAAAATAATCCACCTTCACACTACTTGACCTGCCTCTATTGAATTCCTGAACCATTATTTATTGTTTTGTTTTATACTTACTTTTTGGAAATGTTATTTATTTTTTATCAAAATCAATAGCCTGGTTGATTGCTTAACAGATTAAATAATAAAGGTTAGTGGACATTCCTTGTTTCAACATAAATAACATTTTTTAAATAAATACCACATTGAAGTAATAAATCAAAATCAATATGTACTGTGAACTACTACATGTTACTACCAACAATAAAAAGCAAAGCCATGTGGTCGACAGCTCTCCTTTGTCTTTTTATTGATAATACCTTAACACATTTTCTTTGAAGTTAGAGAAACACATGTTGCACATAAGAGAACAGAGCAATAATCTGCAGAATAGAGAACTAGAGGATTATTTTACAAGATTAACCCAAACTGACAAAAAAATAAAAGACAAAATCAGAAACTAAAGGCAGAAATGGTTAAAAGAAAAACTTGGAAGGGTCAGGAAAAAGTGTACAAAAGCAACCCAACTCAGTGTTGTCAGTGCATTGTAGTCAAAGGCAGTTCAAAAGCATCTATGTGATTCTTCAATCTGATTTAACAGTGGCACTACTTCAGCAGGTGGCGCTGAAGTCTTAAAAAATACATATTGGTCATCCATTTTATATTCTGACCATGTTTAGTCTTAAAAAAAAAAATCAATACAAACATTGTTGGAAGTAGAAATTGTGCAGGATTGTCTCATGGTCTTGCTTTAATTAAGTAAACATTGTGCTGTTTTTACTTGTGCTTTGTATTGAATGGCAGTGCCCCCTGCTGGAGATCACGCTGTAATTTTTTTATTTTTCATCCGAGTTTTACATCACTAGACGAATTGCTTTTTTCCTGCTGGACACAGAAGGCAGCCAATTGCACTGAAAACATAGAGTACCATACACGCATGCAGAATAATCATCACATCATTATTACCATCACAGTCCCCAGAATCAACCTTAGGGCCACAGTCAATATATAAACTTTCTAAACATCTTCATTAAATCTTGAGACAAAAATAGCTATATGCACTTAAAAAGCGTCCGAAAATACATAGAGAAAGGTTGAGTATACCAGCATTCAGTAGAAAATAAACAAAATTAAAAACCGTAAAATAACAAGTGCCCCTGTTGACAGTCATGCACAAAGAAAATGCCAGCTACACGGCTAGCTACGTTGTATGTTTATGTAATACTATGTACTCCCTTGTACTGTGACTCTTATACTGATTTAGAAGTAAACACAGAAGTAAGCATATGAATAACTGAAGGACAACACGTTTGAACTGTACATGCTGCGTATTATTCACCATTTTGAGTTGGGGTCATGTTGAGTTAAGCACAAACACAAACTTTGACCTTTCAGTAACAGACCACATCTACTGTATGTAACAATGCTACTGTGAGAGACAAGTATTCACGGTGGAGTTATCCTAAAGAATGGATGATGTGCAAATGTCCTTAGTGCCCTGTTCAAGCGAAAAATAGTTCAAAAAGTATTACACCTAAAACAATGTCATAACATAGTAAAGCACAAGAAGTGTTATCATCACCAAGTTGGTCGTAACAAAAACAGCACATGCAGTGTCCAAACCGGGTGCAAGACCCCTATATAACAGCCATACACAAAGCCGTGTCCCTTTGAACAATTACAGACAATTCTTGTACAAGTGCATGAGTTGTACAATAAGAAAAAAGCACACATTCAAATAAACTCTAAAATAAATAAATATTCAAAATAAATATAAACCTGAGGATACCAAATAGACAGCTCACTCTTTTGAATTTTCATCTGACCATTTGGGACAGACAAACAGCCTGTCAATGGTAAATGAACAAAACAGGAGCTCAACACTTTTATCATACACAGGTTTACAGTGAGCACGCCCTCTGGCACAAGCACTTTGTATCACAAACAAAATAAAAATATGGACAAAAACATGATAAAACATGTCATATGAAAAAGGCTGAAGGCAGGAAACTGATATGTCCAAAAAAATAAAGCATTTATGTTTCTTTACCATAAACGTCTTCACACATGTGCCCCAGGCCTGTGGAGAGCACGCACACACACACACACACACACACACACAGACACACACAGCAGTCAGCCACAGCGTCAGATAGACACATAGACACAGCTTTGATTCTTCATCTCAGAGCCGCCTGACGTTTTTGGACACATACAAGTGCTTCATGTAATATGACATTAGCACATTTTTATTAGATCAACCTTTGCCACTCATTTGTATATTTGACCCACAAATGTCCTTTTCCCCCCAGACATCACAGTTACTTTTAGAAAAAGTAAGCTTAACTAGTAAGCACCAGCCAAAAACTCCACCCCTTTACTCCAGTGCATGCGATGAGTTAATCAAATTAAATAAAGAATTCAGGCTTTGGGAAACTAGTTAATATATAATAATAGCTAAGAACTAACATTTGTGTGGCTATTTGGAATTCTCTACTAGTTTGATTAATTTTACATAATAAATAAATAAATTGGATTACTATTGCATGTTATTACACAACATTTCATGTTTCAGCACTGGAGGTTACTGACCATAGGCAAAAGCCTTCTCTGGGCTCGACTGTATTGAGTCCCAGACTTGTACTTGGACTGGCACACATTAATGTTGCTCTTACAAACCACAAAACACAAACCTTGTCTTGTAGTGCACCTCATCCAAATAGAATAGACAATAGTAAGAAATATGTAAGAAAGAACAACGCAAACAAAAATGTTGACTTGAGTGTGGGCGCTGTAGAATACCTATCAAACAATAAGCAAATTACAAAAACTGCCAATATAATTTTCCACTTAAGCCACAATAGAAAACAGCCACTGGTAAAACATGCTTCTTAAAAAGAACAAATAACCCTTGACTCTAGAAACCACTGGCATTAAGAATTTTGAATTATACAAATGACATATACAATTGCAAATGTGAAATTATAATAATTCTAATAAGTATGATAGTAATTATCTTGAAACTTTACATACTGTACTTCCAGTGCAGTGTTTATGTCACACTGAGTGTGGATGATTCACGCGAGAACAAGAGGGCTGTTGGGGAGGAGACCACAGGACGAAGGAATCATGGGCGAGTGCTGCTCTCCTCAGTGCGTCAGAAGAAGAGGAGGAAGTCTGGAGCCAGTCGCTTCAATTGTCGTCAAAGGCAGGTGATGGTCAGGTACAGGAGCATGAAAGAAGAGATGCATGCTGGGATTTTTAACCCGTGTCGAACAGGAGTCAGTCCCTAAAACGACACTGCATACCTCCCTCCTCTTCTTTCACTTTTTCTTTTGTTGAGCACTCCTTTCAGACACAACATGGCATTCAACCTAAAAGAAAAACACATTAAGTGTAGTGGGATGTTAATACTGTTGATGAGCTCAAACAGCAATATTTTGAAATAAGGTCAACCAGAAACGCAGACTTCTGCCAACCGGTGGCTACATCCAGACAGGAGAGCTGTTTGTTTGGACAGAGATCCCACTGAATGCAGAGAGTTGCCAGCAGCTGACCAAGTGTGGATGCAAGTCAGAATGCTGCGGCCGATGCAAATGCTACTGCTTTGGTCTGAGCTGGACGGCACTGTGCAGCTGCGAGGTTTAAACGTTTTGCAGTATACTCATCCAGGCAGAAAGACAATCTGTGACAAACAAGTAGGCCTACTGCCTACATTAACATTCAATAATGTATTGAATTGATGGTGCCAATGATATGGGCACTAATTATGGGTACCCTAATTCAGACTTCAGGACTGATATTATGGTACAAAGAAGCTAGAGAATAGGTATAGTAAATGTAGAAGAGCATTTTCCCCTTTGCCCTGCCCGTGGCCTGTACCTCACTGGAGCGGCGCGGCGGGCGCCCCGGAGCAGTGGAAGTGGATGTTCTGCCACTTGCTGTCTCTACGATGCCACACTCGAGTCTCCTCTGATTGGCTGGAGCGTGGTCGTCCCTGGCCGTCCACATACTGCGTCAGGCGGATGTAAGCGATGCAGGCAGCGTCCTCCCCGATCAGGTGCACATGGGGGTTCAAGATGGTGGTGTGGATGGGTTTGCTGTTCTTGGCCAGAACTGCGAAGTACCGTATATGATATATATATGTGTAGCTTAATATGCAGGGCTCAATTGTAAGAAAAGCATAAAGAAACACTGATTAATACAAGTGAAGTAGGATATAAGGTTTGAGGCTCAATCCCCACTACTGCAAAGGACAACTGCTGATTTGTTCAAATATTACATTTGCCTTGCCATGCGTGAATGTGTGAGTACAGATGTCAATTGTTGAACTGTTCCTTGGTAATCAGTAAAATCAGTAAATTAAAGCAATAAAAGACTCACGATTTTCAAAGTAAAATCTGTGGAAATCCATTCCTTCTACCAGGTTGCCCAGTGCCTCCGGTTCAAATGATGTCAGCCCAGGATCACAAATCTTGCTGAGGAACAAAAGGAAACGCATGTCATTCATAAAATCAGACAGCGTTTCATAAAGAACAGGCATTTTCCAGGGTTTAGAGGTTTTAGAGTTGAGATGTCTCTGAGAGGTCTCCGTCTTTGAGAGCCATAGTGCGACAGCTGAATTGCTTATTTTCAGTTATCCAAACAATTTAAAGAAGAAATCTTGATGGAACCGCTAACTGGGGCCATATAAAGTGCTACAGGATTCTATAAAAAAGTGTGGAGTAAAAATAAGGACTCACGCATAAGCTTCAAAGTCTCCATTGTTGATGGCTTCTATGAGTTGTTCTGTGATCTTGATTATTTCTTGTTTGCGTGCTGCAGAGAAATGGGTACATTTAAATGAAACCATGATTACATAACATTACAACTTAGGGGTGCAAACGGTTAGTAAAGGCTTCAGCAAATCTTATAAATACATTACTTACACAATTTGTTACCAAGCAGCACGTGGGTAAATGGTAAGTAAAATAACCACAATTTCCCGATCTTGTAAAAACACACGTCCACAACACAATCGCATTTAAAAAAAAAAAAGCAACTGTGGTGAATCAAACGTTATCTCCACGGGTGGATTCAAGCCAACTGCATTAGGAGTTCAAGTGCAACAGTTTGTTAGTTAAATCATCAAACCCATCAATCCATTCAGTTGTAAGCCAATGATGACACTAAACAAACAGGGCCATGTCTGAACTCCATACTCACTCTGGGCGGAGGTCGGGGAGGGGCTGGAGGGAGGCTGAGGCGGAGGTAAGGGTGTGGCATGTGTAGGGGCAGGGGCAGAGTTGGACCTGGGACTGGGCACGGGCACTGGTTCACTGTCAGAGGGAGGGGCCGCAGGGGCTGGAGGGGTAGCAGGCACCTTGCGTACACTGCTAACCAAGTCTGTGAGCCTCGACACTGAACCAGTTTAAGGGCGGAAAAGACAAAGAAGGAAATGAGGAAATTCATGTAAATGTGTTCTGATTTTTTAAGTTTTGTTGTCATTTTATGAACATAATGCTCTAAATGTAAATACATGTTTGTATTTATATATGTTTTTACTGATCTATTGCATACTTTTTACATTATGAACTATTGCTTCTAATCAGAAATGCATGTTGGTAACAAAAATAATTTTCTCTTTGAGATAAAGTAATTCTGATTTTGATTCATTTAGATGCAGAAAATAAAACTTCTACAGTAGGTGTACTGATTAAAAGGTAATAATCAAGTTAATATCTTATTAATAATCTTTTATCAAGGGAATTTCAAGCCGTTTCTAGAGTCCTGTAATTTACAGAGGGCAAGTTATAGGTTCAACTTTTGGGTGGTGTACATGTGGCTCATGGACTGCAACAGTTACCGTTTGACCCATTATAATATAAAATATTATTATTAATATTATAAGTTTTATTACTTGTTTACTATTACAATTGTATTTGTTTTTATAATCTGTTTGCAGATGACTGCAGATTACTCCTATCACTATTGAGCACTGGTGTCAAAGTCATTTCCCTCACATATATAAAAATACTATTTATATAGTCAATAGTATTGTGAAACTAGCCTCTGTCTTGAGCTTGTCTTACTCACTCTGCATTGGGACAACAGGAGTGTGTGAGGGTGAGGGGGCTGAGTAGGCTGAGGGGGGTGGGGTGCCGGATCTGGCCTCTCCGTCCGGTGTGGAACCTGAACCTCTACGCACTGAGCCCAGAAGGTCAGCGAACTTTGCAGCCGCTGAGTCGGGATGAAAGCAAAGATGACCAGACTGAGGATGACAACACTAATGACTGCAGACAACATTTATACTAGTGGTGAAAATGACAAAAATAAATACTGAAATATTTTGGGGAATTATACTGACAACAAGAATGTCTTGAACAAATGTAATGAATGGATTCAAATAAGACAGGAAAAGGCCGAAATGTCACTTTACACACTTTTGGAACGTTGCCACTGTAATATCGCATTTATTCAAAATTGCAATTTTGATATTCACTAGATCAGGGGTGTACTTTTCCCTCACAGATTTCATATTGTTTGATACTGAAACATATTTGAAGCGGAGAGCCACATGCCCAGTAACCAGTACAGAAAATCATTTAAAATGTTACATAATTTTGAAGTAGCCACTGTACCTTTAAATCAGGCTTGGAACATTAATCTTAAATCTGCATCACAATGCAAAGTTTGTTATTGAGAATATGATGGTAGAATTACTTAAATTTGCAGTAAAAATACTGTCTATGATCATTTGGGCCAATTTAGCAATTTGTCTGAGGGCCGCATTTGGCCCCCCGCCCGGTGTGAACACCCCTGGTCGAGACAATATATTGCGCATCTCTATTGAAATCACTGCAGATACGTAAACATGGGTAAAGCCACCAGCACACAAACATAATGGTGCATGATTTGGTGTCCTCTCATCTCTGATCATTAGATGGAGCTAGGGAGTTGTTCTAGTCACTCGAGGCGTAGGCGAAAGGTGGGGAGGATGCCAGAGAACAGGAGTAAAAATACTACAAAGCCTCTAAATGTTCATCCAAAATTGTTTGATTTTGTCTCTCACCACATAATTAGTTTCATCTGTTTGATAACATAAAAACAAAATGAATAAACATAATATCCGTGTAATATAGTGACAGGAAAGCATAGGCCTGTCACAATACAATATGGGAGATGTTGTTTGGGACAATATTTTATTGTATGTAATATTGTTCATATTCATTGTAGTATGTTAAAGGTGCACTATGTTTTCTGACTGCCCTGCCATTCCATGGAGAACGCAGATATGACTGCTTTGACTGCATTCTGTATGGAATTAAACATGTCTATTATTAAAAAAACGACCTTGAAAACCATGCATCTTACTGTGAGCAGGCTCCACAGATCTGACTTGGCCTAGTGGTGCCACCTACTCGTCTCAGTGGAGATAGATATGTTTATCATACTGACTAGTATGATGGCAAGCAAATGTCGGACCCTCCCAAAAAAAGTGACATAATGCACCTTTAACATTTGAGCAGCAGAAAGTTGAATATTTAACATATCTATGACTATAACAGATACTAACTACTGTGCCATGTATTATTAGCAGCTCATGCTTATTTAAACAAAGGTTTGCTGGGATTATCATGCTTATGGCTTATTGTGTCAGTGGCAAAAAATAGCTTCAAATATTTTCTGTAGCAATATATCACACTTAAATGTGTTGACACGCCTATATGGTTTTAATGGGGGTGGTATTAAGCTGCAGAGGCCATGCCGACTTACAGTGCACAGCAGTGGATGCACCCTGACTCACAGACTGGGAGCAGGGGCTGGGCTGGGCCTTAACTGAGCAGTTTCCTACAGTAACACACATGTACACACAAGTGAAACACAGAAGACAAAAGAAATGTGAGACAGTGATCGCAAACTGCAAAGCAAGCGTCAGGTCAGATATCGAACTATTTCAAAGTTTCATCAGGAACAATGCACAAAAACATTATAAATAAGGACATATGCCAGGTTGTTATGGGAGCAAAGCGAGAAAATGGAAGAAGCTTAAGCTTTTAGAAATATGCTCAGATTATACACGACAACAAACATTTCCGTCACTAGGGATGTCAAGATTAATCAACAAGTGTGTACAGAAGACATAATAATTGCACAAAATGTGTAATTGAAACTATGTTGAAAAGTAAAGTTATAAGTTACAGTCACAGACATTTTAATTCAGAAAGTTTGAATTCATAAAGCGTCTCACAAATACGAGGAATGGTCTGAGGGTCTGAAAATGACAAGAATTTGACATTGTGACATTTACCCATCGAGAATGTTTTGAATTGCTCCAATTCATTTGAGTAGGATTTACAGTTTTAGTTGGTCAGACTTGTAATGGAAGAGGATGGATGACATCACTGATGGCCTGGATAATGAGAAATGTATCTGATACTTACTACTGCTTATTTGTCAAATCAGCGTCCTCAGAGGGAGACACACATACACAATACACCCAAAACCAAACCCAAACACTGACAAAAATTGCAAAACAAAAACTGGTGTGGGGAAAAAAGGGAGCTTCAAGTAAATTTCAAAGACAATGGCTTCATTTTTATAGGACAAATACAACATAACAACATAAACGGCTGTAAAGGGTCTAAAAAGGAATAATGATGTAATGTAAATGTTGTACTTTTTGGAATATTAACGGTTATATAAGATATATTATTGGTTCATAAAACGTCAATAGAGAATGAGTCGCAGCCGGCCCCAGAACACCCACAGTAAAGTTATGCTTCGCTATAAAAGCATTGACAGCAATAACACAGATTTGTCGGATGCTCCAAACGCCGCACGGGCATTAGGTTTCAAACCAGCTGCCCAGCACTCACTGACCCGACGAGAACCCCCGAAAACATCCACATGACTCAAGTATTCAGCAGAGCCCTGTACTCTCCCACACTCACCTGGTTCTTGTAGTTTTCTCCGCCTCCACTAAAGGCCGGGTGTGTCTTAAGGAGCTCAAAACTGTGTTAGACTGGAGTTAGCCCGCGGTGGCGCTAACAGGACAGTGTGGCTTTAACTCTCCACTGGGGCACTGGCTAAATTTAGACGCCTCCCTCTTTAGCCATGACCCTCCTCCCAAGGTGTCCGTGCCCTCTACATTTCTAACAGTGAGAGGTGGGACTGTGGGCTCCAATGTGACAACTTTGAAATATTTATCTGCTTTTTAATTATTCATTTTTTTAATTAAATCAGTGTTCTTTATTTATTTATTCTCTGGTTTACATGAAACTTAATGTAGATGCAATTCTTCAACTGCACTAACAATTCAACAGTTTCAATTTATTTAATTTACATGACTTTTTTTGTTTGTGTTTGTGCCTTTTATGTTCTTTCATGTTAAGTTTATGCCCAAAAGTTTGAAAGGTTTGAAAAGGGACAACACTGCCATCTGTTGGACTTTTGACATATGTGTTTGCAAAGTTACCGTCGTCTCTTCAGTAGTTTGATATGCACTACTTCATCAGTATTATATGCACTAATTGTCTAATACTGTAACATTATAGTTTGAATAAAAAGTATTAAAAAGGTAAGGTCTACATTGAGTTCCGGTTTTAGCTCATGTCCGATTTGGGGCATACACAGTGTGAATGCTGTACACATTTCAGGCCATTTACTTTTTCACAGGTTATTTTGGCATAGTGTAGAAAGAAATGGGATTTTTTAAAAAGCGTATGACCTCATTAGACTGCAAACATGAATATAGTGTGATAGACCTAATAGCGAGGCCACACACCAAAGGCCACATTTGTGTTGTACCAAAGAAATGAAGGCCACGACCCATGAGACATGAGCTAAAAACAGAGCATTTGGGGAGGTCTTGACACCACTTGTACATTACCATATTATTTCACAATATTACACACGTAAAATATAGTAATGTCCTTATTATTTTACTCCTCATCTCTCTGATAGCGCTGGTCCTGTTTTATGAAGAATGTGTGACATGCCTGCAAAGCCTCTATGGGGAGATGGGGAAGATGGAAGCGCACATTTTGTTCTGTATGCTTGGCACAGAATCCCTCTATTCCTGACCTGTTTTAGACGCATTGTACTCAGCCTAGATGTGGAGAGCGCGGATGTTTGAGAGCAATGGCAGTAACCGTTTCATTCTTACGGCAGCCCTCGCATTGGCACACCGCTTAAAGATAGACACTGGATATTTGTGATGCCTGACGCAATGCCCTAAAGATATGCCCAAACACCAGGCGCCTGCTGTGACAAAATGTCTGGCACGCTGACAGCACACGGATAAGGGGGCATTTGAGAGGTGCGATTCTTGGTACTGGGGTTACAACAAACATTTTGGGAAAGCCAGGGCGCAACTTCCAGACACACAAACAAATTCCTCTTCTAAGCGCTGGCTCCAAACAACACTGCAGCAGAATCAGGCAGTGTACAGAAGCACCAACAGGGGTCACTAACGGGTCACAAAAGAGCAGGAATGCCAGCGATACATTTACTCGCCAATGCTAGACAAGCCCACACATGCAGCTATAATCTGTTTTCATAGCATTTGATCACATTTGACATTGTAACATCCAAAGTCTAGACAACAATGGTTCCTTCAATTTCAGCACAAAAAAACTCGGTAATAACTGTAACCAGCACTCCTACTGGTTCAACAACTGCAAAACAATCACGACTGAACTTGGGTTGCCATTAGCCCTTTTGGGTTTAATGCTAGCCGGTTTTAGTCACAAGATCTGGCAACCCAAAGTGAAGCGCTCATTCTACTTGCTGATTGGATAATCGGATAGATAACCAAAAGACAAAATGTAAACATAAACATAAAACCTTTTACATCGATTCAAAATGTTTTTTGTTCAATTCAATATTTGATTTGAACATGTTTACAGAGGACACAGATATAATTATAATACAAAATAAATATATTGACTTTAAAAATTACTCATTGGTATTTCATGTTTTAACTTAAGAGTATAAATAGTTTTGTGTAATCTTACCTTTCACATCTTCATCCTCCACTGTGGTGTTGCTGCTGTCCGATGATTCCTGAAACAAAAGTGCAAGTTTGGCTTTGCAATGACCACATATACAGATATATGAATGAAAGACAAAACTAGAACGTCCACACAAACCGACAAGTATGTTTCAAAGCAGATAGAAGCGTAACACCATCTTTATGGAGGATTAAAGATGAAAATAAAATAAATTAAACAATAAATGTAGAAATAAATAGAGTCAAATACACTGTACATAGTGAAATATAAATATATACTTTTTGTATTTACTTTTTATATCAAGGTTGTATGCATAAATATACTGTATATTATTATTATTATTATTATTTATCTCTCTAAATTCATTCTGCATTCATTGTTGTAGCTAATTCATGTCCACTTAAATCACTTTTAGTCCTCCATAAACCTTTCATCTGTGTTAGTATTTGACTAAATGGTTGTCTATTCAGTCTTAGCTGTAATTTTCTATGGGGCTCGACCCTGCTGTCACTCGGCTGATTCATCGGCCTAAGCCATTGAAGCTGTGAGCTTTAAACTCCAATTAGCAGATAAAATGGACCAAACTCCCCGGCACAAGGAGCGACAAGGAGCGCTTGTGACCTCATTAAACCTACATGAGACTGGGAGACAAATTACATGCACCGGAAAACGTGTTTTACAGCGAAGCGATAAAGAGGACTGTGACACAAAATGACAGGTGGATTACGAGGAAAAATGTCAACAGGTTTGTTCATATCAAATACAATAAAACATGATTTTCTCCCTGGCATATATTACTCTACAGCCTTACATACATTTGTTTAAAAAGCAAAAGGCAAAACTATTTTTCTATAAGGTGAAGCTATAGGTACATTTGTCCTCAGCACTCATCCATCAATGCAGCTTGGTCAACCTGTCAGGAGCAACTGGTTACCACAGGCAAAGTCAGCACCCGAGAACCGAGAACTGCTCCAGAAAAGCTCCATTAGCTAACCCTGGCTCATTTTGTTGTCATGCAGGAGCTGCGTCTGTTTGGAAAAGTCCCAAGTGAGCGTCCAGTTTATGGTGGATTTAATACTACACAAGTAGCCAGAACCTAAAGGTGCACTGTGCATCTTTTCTGAATGAGGGTACGTTACTGCTCTTCTCCATAGAAATGTTAAAGCTTTGCCAGGAAAACTGCACTGTGTGGAGTTAAATCCATCTAGAATTGACTTAATTACTGGTGTTTTTATTGCAAAAAAACCCACAGAATGCTCCCACTCTCCACAGATCTAGGGTGTGTGCATACAAAAAGGCTACATACGCAACTTTCCATGTAAAATTCCTTATGGGATGTCAAGATTATTTGGTCAAAAAATAATTATCCTGACCATTTTAGAAACATGTATTTTTGTCCAATATATAGTGCAAAAAGAAGACCTAAATGTAAAAAAATTAAATAAAAATAAATAATCTGACTTTGTTTTGTCACATTTAACTTTATGTTGGCTTTTAGAAAGTTTCAACTTTGTAAAGATGGTCACAATTTTGAGGAATAGTTCACTGTCTCAATGATCATGAATAATCACTAAATAATTGTGTTTTTTCTCACAATAATCGTAACACTAAAATGTGATATAGTGACATCCCTAGTTACCTATAAAAAAAGACAACTTGTCCTGGTATTATGCATAAAAAAGTTTGAACAATGGTCTCCTGAACCCTGCCTGGGGGGACTTTTGGAGATGAGGAAGAAAGCGTTCTGAGCTCAGTTAGAGGAGAATAAAACAAGTTTGAGTGTTTGTGTTTTATCCGTATGTACACTTTAAGTCTGAATTCCATGATAACTTTAATTTAAGAGACCCTTAGCCTGTAACTTGGCCAAGCAAAAAAATTTCCATAGAGACAGGCAGGTGGCGAACCCTCCACCAAAAATGTTACACAGGTAAGCTAGGTTTTAGTCAATGTCTTGGTGGAGAGTACCTATAGCTTAAAGATTAGCCTACTGTGTATGTTTATGGAGCAGCCCGTGTAAACCCGACCAAACAAACATGAAATTTCAATACGATCTGGGAGTCAAACTTTCCATCTTTTCTGCTGAACCTAAAGTCTGAATCTACGGAAAAATGTCACTATTTTACGCAGTCATACACAAATTATGCAGGTTAACTTTTACCCAAACCAAACTGTTATTCTTTATCACTGACGATGTGTCTCAAGCAGGAGTGAGACAAGCGCTCAACAAAATTAAAATGCTTTGTTAGATACTGCATGAGTCACTCCACAAAACCTAGCAAATCCATGCGTTTTCCGTAAGTAGGCTGCACATTACAAGATTAAAATGTCCTTTCTTTGACTCAACATTACGAGGTAAACGTGAATCTTCCGTTTTCCTATCCACAGCAAAACCCAGGCAAGATAGTGTGAGCCCATGTCAAAGAGAGATAGACATAGAAGAAGAGAAGAGCGAAGGTACAGAAAATGCCTGGGCAGCTTGAATGGCATGTACCTTTGTCCCGTCCACTGGGTTATGGATGACAGTTGTCTGAGGCTCCTGGAGGGAAGGAGGAGGGGCAAGTGGAGGAGCATGGCACATATGAGATAAAGGAGAAAATAGGGAAAGTGAAGAAAGAAACAAATACATACTTATGACAAAAAGGTATAAAAGTGAACAGCGAGGAACAAAGATAGTGCTGTGAATGTTCGATGAAAAGAAAGAGCTTGTTAAAGTTGTCGGAGAAGCGGGTCGTTCTCTGAATCTGAAGTGATGGAGGGGGCGGATGAGCTGAAAACTGTAATTTGAAAGTCACTTGTGTTCTCATCCCAGTCTCAAGGCAGAGGACGTAGAGGGAGAGAAAGAAAGAGGGGCAGAAAGGGGTCAGAGAGAGAGAGAGAGAGGAGGGAGAAGGAGAGAGCGATGAAGCAGGAAGAGAGGGTCACAAAGAGAGAGAGGGAGGAGGGAAAAGTGAGAGAACAAGAGAGAGCAAAGAGGAAGGAGGCAGAGAGAGAGGGGGAGAGAGAAGAGAAGGAAAGAGAGAAGAGCAAGAGAGAGATGAAGCGAGCATAGAGGGGTCAGGGAGCGAGAGAGGTGAGAGATGAGAGAAGGAGAGAGACAGAAAAGAGAAAGAGAGAGAGAGGGAGAGAGAGAAGGAGAAAGCGATGAAGCAGGAAGAGAGGGTCACAGAGAGAGAGGGAGGAGGGAAAAGTGAGAGAACAAGAGAGAGCGAAGAGTGAGAAAGAGGAAGGAGGCAGAGAGAGAGGGGGGAGAGATGAGAGAAGGAGAGAGAGAAAGAAACCGAGCGAGAAGGGTTGAAAGAAAGGGTTCTTTCAAAGAAGTCAGAGAGAACGGAGGGAGGGAGAACAGTGAGAGAGATGGAGAAGGCAGAGAGCGGTCATAGAGCGAGACCGAGAGATAGGGTAGAGGAAAGGGGGCAGAGCAGGAGAGGGGGTGACATGGTAGGGTGAGATATGGAGTGGGTAGAGAGGGGTCAGAGAGAGAAGAAGCAGAGAGGAGAGAAAGAGAGCGAAAAAGAGAGGAGCCTACGGTGAAAGAATGGTATACAAATAGTAATGGTGACCAGAGAAAGAAGGAGAGCGATGGACATACATAACGGAAAGTGGGAGAAAGAGAGAGAGAACAATAGGGCAGATATCAGATCAGAAATACAGAGCGGGATGTAAAGAGAAAATGGAGGAGAGGAAGAGCGGTACAAACAGAGGGAAAGAGCGAGAGTGAGGAGGAGAGGGAGAGAAAAGGAAGAAGGAAAAGGAATGGCCAATCGAGAGTAGAGACAGGAAGAAGCGGGAAAGGAGGGAGAGAGAGAGAATGAGAGAGGTCATAAGATAGTACAGCTAAGAGAGCGAGAGAGCGAGAGAGAGCGATCGCCCCGGGTGAAGTGTCTGCCACGAGAACATACATGTTCACACAGCAGACAGCGAGACCATTCTGTCACTGCCCCGGGACAGAACAAACAGCCCTTCAGCCTCCGTTTTTTTTTGCCCGGCTAAGTTTAATAAAGCACAGCATAAGCACATTTGGTACATAACCGTTTGAATACGCCAGCGCCACACACTCACAGGCAAAAATGACAAAGAATATGTCTCGAAAGAGCAGAGACGTGGCTTCACAAAGAAAACAAAACCTCCAAAATGCCAGCAGTGTGCAGAGATCTGGCTGAGTCACTTCACAATACGACAATTCTCACATTCTCTTTTGTTTCTTCCGTTACACTGTCTTAAGGTTTCCAAGGCGGATAGTAAATCATTGAAGACCGTACATACATTAGCTTATTTGAAATGACATTCATGTGTACTCGGGCTAATGCAGTATTAAAACATGTATTAAACACTTAAAAGATGTGATAATGACTTGGTCCGGTTTATGGTCAAAGCCTCTGAAATTAAGTACCGAAACAAACAAACAAACAGACAAAGTTTGAACAGAAATGTCAACACAAATTATGTAAAGAGGTGAAATTGTGGGCAGCAGACCTGTCATTTTCGGTTAAATGTGAATGTTTCTTTCAATAATTAGACCCTGTCAAATCTGAAATGCTAAAATTAAAGGGAATGAAACGTATTAAAAAGTACTAATAGAAAGATCAGGTCTAATTTGAAACCATCGGATCTAAGCCAGATCTATAACAGGACTATGCCGGGTCTAACCAAGGCCTAAACCGGGTCTAAAATAGGACTTTACCATTGCTACAGAAGTTCTAAAGCAGGACAAACAGAAAAGAGGAGACACATTTAGATCAAATTGATTCTTAATTAAGTTTATACTAAAAATGAAGAGGCCGCCACCTAAAGCCAATGCATTCATTTATTTGCGGTTAATTAATAATCACAAGAACTACAGTAAAACATTGTAATGTAATTATCTGGTCGTCTCCATGGAGATGTAATATCGTTGCCTGAAGTGTTACACAGTGCAGACTTCTCTACAGTGACGCCAATGAGCCAAGTTACAGGTCAGATCTGTGGAGAGGTGAGGCTGCGTCCGGTAAGAATGCAGGCTTTTCAGGACATTAAAAGCACCTGCGAAGTGTAATGCCATACTGTGGAGCTTTCCAGGCAAAATGAAAATAGCTTATTGGACACAAGCCACAGAAAAGTTACATAGTGAGTCTTTAAAGCGCTTGTATCTGCACAAAACATTATGTAACAAATAATTGCAGCTTTTGTAATTAGTGATAAGCCTTGTAGTCCAAACCCAAACTATTGACCCTTTAAAATGTTATGTTAATAAAATGCTCAAAACTCTTCAAAATATACTTTATTAACTAAACGAAAATAAGCAACTTTTTTTCTTTCCCATTGTGAACATTTAGTTCAGTTAGTTTGTTTTTCTATGACAAAGGATGGAGAAAATTTGATTTTCTAGTCTCAAAATGTTATTTGAGCTTCACAAATAGTATAATTTTTGTAGATACAATGAAAAAGATATAAATCAGGATTCTGCCTGCATCATCTCATCTCATCATCTCATCTCATCATCTCATCATCTCATCTCATCATCTCATATAAATAAACAAATAATGTAACATGCAATGTAACAGCACTGGGTTTTCATATTTTGTGGCATTCTGAGGTTAGTCCCAGTTTCTCCATTAAAACCCACTTCCACCTGTTCCACTTTTGCCTTCATTTTTGGAGTTTAGAACGTATTTGTAAACTTTGAAAGGGTCTATACATTTGTCATTTCTCCCATGTCTAACTGATGCCTCTCTTCACAGCTGCCTGCGTCTGACAGGATGTGCCTGCTTAAGTTCAGTCTCACTCGCTCCAGCCACACCGTTTCCAGGAAGTGATATCTCTGTGATGACCAATCCTCTGCTGTCTCCTCGATAAAGATGTTAGTGTTGTCTGGGAAACTGTCACCCTGGGCAACGGTAGCTGCAGCGAGAGATAATGCTATACAAGAGAACAAAGTACCTGGGGTCTGCAGATTGGTAGAGGGGGCCAATGCTGATGATGTTGTGTAATTAGACAATAAGGCATCACAATGGAATCAAAAGCCATGTTTAGTCTGGTGGACCAGGGCCAGGCTAAACAAGGCTTTTGATTCCATTGTAATGCAATAGGAGCGCTTCGGCACGGCTCTTTTAATGGCAGAATGCACTTCCATGTAAGGGCATGACTTGGGTCCAGGGGCGGGGTTTCAAACACAACAAAGTGTGTTGTTAATAATGCTACCTGAATTAATATATTCAAAAACACATTTTAACATCTCTAGACTGCATTGGATTGTGTTAAAGGTGCATGATGCACTGGAAACATAATATTTTCAATCTTGTTGCAAGTGCCGTGCATTATAAACAGGAAACCGCTGTTGCTAATGTGCTAGCTTTATTTGCTATGTTTGTCGGCTCAACATATAAATGACCATCACTGGAAATACGGAGGTTTACCACAAGATCAAGCCAGCGTTTGGTGAGAAATTAATATCTTCTATTAATATCTGCTCTTAGCAGTCTTATTTTCACCTCTTATCCAATCAGATTTCTGAACATGTTTGTAGAAATCTAAACTACAGGGTTAGCCAGTTTTGTACATAAACTCCCCCATACATGAGATATTTGGCATTTTGACATTACCTAAATAATTGCAGCCTTTGCGATTGAGATTAGAAAGCAGCGATAAATCTTTCAGCTCTACATATAATTATAACCACATATAAATACATACACATTTTACTGACTATTGCAAAAACCTTCCTTTAAGAAACATAATGGATATAATCAGCCCTGCAGTGGAAATGTTGCTCACGTGCTGAAGAGCTGCACAGTAAATAGCTGACGTCCCTGGCAACAGCTTTAAAGATCAGAGCCGCCTTCCCACACTCTTATCCCTTCAAGGAACAGAAAAAAGCTGTGTAGCCTCAGCGGATGTGCCCACACTTCTCTGCACACTTGTATGCACCGCCATATCAAATCCAGATTAAACACGACTGGGCTCATATTGCACAGGCAGCAAGGACAGACATTCTCACCAACACCACCACAACATGCACACTAAGACAGGCCAAAAGAGCTGGAGGAGAAAGAACATCGATTATATGCATGTTTAGACGAATGGGGTTTTTTTATGTCATGGTTCGCAAAAGCAAATTAAAAATATTGACTCTTTTAACATACATAAGGATGTGAGTGGTTTAGGTAAATGGTAATCTCATTTGTACAGAATTGAGAACCAATCACTTCAAATGATTAATGATCATCTTGGGGCTTTTTAAATCGACAGGTCTACAGCCAATCCTGTGCCAGTGAAAACATGATGGGGTTTTGGAGCAGATTTCAGACTTTGAAAGACTAGGTGCATTTGTGTCTAGCTGCGCCTTGTCTGGATTATCGATGAAAGTTTAAGTCTCCAGTGACAGCGTAGAAAAAAATGCCCCGCAACCTTGTGCACCAGTAGGGTTAAACCGGAAACATCCCCGTCGATCGACACAGAACGGATCTGCGCAGTTTTTGCTTATCCCGAACGCGCCTAATAACGCTGACTATTATTTTTGTCTAAATGTCCCATGTTCAAGAAAAAAAAATACATCGATATTTTAGGTGTTTTAATAAGTAAAAAATAAATCAAAAATAGTAAATCAACCAACGTGAGCAAGTATCTGGATACGACATGCATGTGGAAAATATCAAATGGTTCCTGTGTTTTCAAATCTAGCATTTTAAATGTCTCTTGTGCTGCAATTTCCCACTTCGCCCCAGGTTACAATGCGGTTTCCATCTCAATGCTTTCTTTTATCTGGTTCAATTAAAATATTTGAACAGCTATTGCAATTACAATTGCTTTTAAAAACCTTTGTCACTATTGAGGTTTCTCTTTTTACCACTGGGTTTTTTGTAGTTTTTTTCCTTGCAGAGAAGCAGGCTGCTCTAAGACAGTTATCCATTTGCTTATTTCCTGTGAATGTGGATTAATCTGCTCGTCTTTTATTGACCAATGATGTCTGTCTGGGATTTAAAAGATGTAGCCCTGCGAGGCGACTGCTGCTGTGATCTACAAAAATAAACTGAATTGAATTCAACAATAGAACACTAATTACATTTGTATTCCATTTTGATTAATAATTTAGTTGTATATCTCCGGTTTTATCATGCACAATTATCCAGTCATGTGAAAATCTCTTCCCTTGACAATAAATAATAAATAAACACCCATTAAACTGCATGAGCTTATGAAGAGTGTTGTTGTGCATGTGTGTCACTCTCCTGTGACAGACACATTGTCATGACATGCCTGGAGCCTTGTAGCTTGTGTGACAAAGCTATATTTAGCCACAGCAGAGGCAACACGTAAACGTCCGCTCGTCCAAATCTTCAGCTGTGTGGCATGTCTAAGTGGGTGAGGTCATTAGTTAGGCCTTGGACTTCCTCTCATGGCCAGCTATTTATTCCTGAGCAGCTTCTGGCCTGGGCTTATATAAATGGCACTGGGATGGAGTAGTAGACTAATGCAGTTGTTCTGCTCCAATAGTTGTGGTGGGAACTTACTGTAGCTTTCTTCAACAACCACTCTTT
This sequence comes from Chaenogobius annularis, assembly GCA_015082035.1. Classification (NCBI taxonomy): domain Eukaryota; kingdom Metazoa; phylum Chordata; class Actinopteri; order Gobiiformes; family Gobiidae; genus Chaenogobius; species Chaenogobius annularis. The sequence goes on along the minus strand of BJKM01000007.1, from coordinate 2,281,268 downwards.
TTCTAACGCACATTTCAAAAAAAGGCCCGAAGGCTTTATTGGACAGGACAGCTGTTTGCATGAAATGGGGCGTGAGAGGGTAGAGACAATCGGCAAACGGTCAAGCCAGGCCGGGAGGCGAACCCACAATATCAATATTTTAAATCATTTTGAGTTTCCATTTTTCTAGTTCGGCCATTCTTGAATATTTCCATCTAGACTTGCATTTATCGTTTGGGCTTCACATAGGCAATGCTTGCTGTTATTCATTACAAGTACATGTTGTTCCATTTAATATTATACTTACATTGTATTACTATAGTTCAATTTATATTTCTGGACAACCTTTTAGGAATTCAATAGAAAAGACCTTTATATTTCAAGCAAAGGTGAAATTGCATACCTTTTAAGACAACTTGTATCATGCCTGAACAAAATGATGTACAATTCCCGTTTTGAGCCCTCTAATTGTTCATTTGTGAAACACCAAAAACACCTAAAAGCGCAGACCTACCCTCTTGAATGTTTAACTCCAGCACTGCGTTTCCCAACAGCAGGAGGAGTAGACTCGTCATAGCCGCAGTACCTACAGGAGCTGGCTGTCTGCTCCTCTTTTCCAAACTTTCATTCAACACTCGGCACAGCAGCAGTGTATAAATCTGAACTGTGTCACACTTAGGCATCTCCACCTGTCAAAGCCAAATATTCTATGACACCACCTGCTGCTTCTTCAACCGCTGTGGACCCAGAGCAGCAGGCAGAGACCGGCACACATGAACCATGGTTAAACGTGCACTGTGGAGCTTTTCTGGTGGAGGGTTTGCCTAGGCCTGACGATAAATATGTATAGACTCATCGTTCTATAAAGGAGGGGGAATCCTTATTTTAGGTCATACGAGCTGTCGAGGCTTGAATAAGTAACATATATGACTCATTATAGATAATAACTAGTTAATGTTTAAGGTTATGTATTTATCCCAGTTCATGTTTTTTTTTCTAACGATACTGTATTATAAACACATTTTCGGGGGAGATTATCCTGCTTTAATGTTGTTGTTTCAGCTGTATGATATAGTTTAAATATTATCCTGTATTGTGATATTTTCTGTAGCAATAACACTTCTAAAAGTGGTCTAGGTTCTGTTTTCTGCTTGTCTCCAGGGAGATGTTATTGCTATGGATCGAATGTTCAATAGTAAGGCATTAAACTTATCTCCACGGAGACAAACAGGTGGTTCCACGACAAATATGTGGAGACGTGATGCCAATTGCCGCAACAATGCATTATTTTTTAGGTACTTATGACCATTTGATCAATAGAAACAACTATAGTAGAAGAAATGCAAGATGTATAAGTTCAATGCCCACCAGAAGAGTTGCACAGTGCACTTTTAAATGCAGAGTAGAAGGGAAAGGGGAACAGGAGGCTGGGTGCTGGAGGATGAGGAGACGGACAGATATGCAGAATCACGCACAGACTTGGACACAGAGGTGAAAGGGCGGAGGCGGTAAATACCAGAGCAGGTGAAGGGATGTTTCCTTTGGGGCTGGTGACTATGCTGTTTTTGGTGCTGTTTGTCTGGGGCTGTGCAGGAGAAGGAGAGAGGAGGGAGGAGGGAGGAGGGAGGGAAGAGAGGAAGACAGGAAGAGAGGAAAAGAGGAAGACAGGAGGAACCACAGTGTTAACAAGAGCAAGGAATCTACAAGAGACAGACCATGCGAGTGGAAACAGAAATCTTCCCACATCGGACACGTTATTGGAGACACGGTTTACATCAGGGTTGTGTAAAAGGCTACTGTCATTGTGTAAAAGGCTACTGATATATACAGTATAAGGGGCACAAGATACCCCACAGAATCTGGAGCAGTTACTAGAATCTACAGTGGCTTTTAAAACATAAATCATAAAATAAAATGTATAAAACAAAATTAGGAGTGGGTGATATCGAAATAAAAAAACAAACAAAAAAAACCCGTGAGCCTGTGAGAATCTTCTATTTTGATGGGAGACAGATTTAACCAAGCATGATATCTCAGAACTAACAGAGGTCTGGCAGATAAAAAGATATGGCTCCAAAAAAGTACTGCATTTCGAGGCATGAAAAACTTGATGGCAAAAGGTAGAAAAATTGTCAGCGTACAAGATGTCTTACCTTATAGAGCAAGGCTATTCAACTTAAGGCCCGGGGGCCAGATCAGGCCCGCCAAACGATCTGATCCGGCCCGCGACCCATCTTACGAATATTAAAACATACTTTTTTCTTGTTTTCTGGTCCTTGTTTAATTCTGCTTTAGACCTGATTTGGACCTAGTTAAGACCTGGTTTGATTCTGGGTTAGTCTTGGTTCCGATCTGGTTAGTAGCCAATCCAGCCCAGAGGCCACGGCCCCCGAGAAATCTGGCCCTCAGGAAAATGACGTTGAATAGCCCTGTTATAGAGAAATGTAGTCAGCCGGCACTAAGGGCTGAGCTATGAACATATTTGCATGTCTAAATGCACCAAAGCTGTGTCTGGTGAATTAAACAGCTGTAACAATTACACAACCTGACTGAGTTTGTAATACACAACAAAATGGTATGTCATAAAACTCATGTTTAGATTCACCTGATTAAAGAACTGTGTTGATTTCTAGAGACAGACAAAACATTTTTACCTTTAAAAGCCTTCATCAAATGCTGCTTTGAAGGCTGTACATCAAAGTGTGGAACATCTTTATTAAAATGTACTTCTATCAAAATCCTCACCAGCGTTGAATATAATTACGGATAATTAAGCCTTGCTGTAAATTTAGATGTGTCTGGTCAAATTTATGCATTGCAAGATCTACAAGATCTTATAAAGTCATTGGCGTTTTGTTCATGGAATTGTTATATTTGTTATAATGTCGTTTGTAAAAGTGGTCAAAGAGTAACATGAAGACGAATGGGCATAATGACAATAAATATTACATACTTGCATTCTCAAACACACACTCACTAAAAACTCCAGTAAACAAATGACATTGCAAGTTGAAAGGTGAACGGTAAAGAAGAAAGAACATTCAGGGTGAATTAGATGAAGATTAGGAAAGTGGTTTGGATTTTTTAAATTGAAGGAAAAGAAAGAGGGGTTTTGGGAGTCTGTTTAGGTTCCATTACCACATAAGAACCAACCAACGAACTGACAACTCACTGAATAAACATGCCACAATTTGAGAGTGACAAGAAATGTAAAAAGGTGGAGCTTGAAACGGGTAAAAGGAGGAAGAAAAAAAAAAACAGGAGAAAAAAAAATGACACATTGCTCACCATGTACTGGACGGTTGAGCTCGACTTGCGTTTCTGCCCGTGATGAATGGATTATTTAACAATGACATGACATGAAAAAAAAGAAAAAAAAAGAAGAAAAAAAAAAAGAATGATGATAAATGGTGACTACAATGATAGCAATGCAGTCTCCAACTTCACACATTTGGCACACTTTGCTGTCTTCTTTAAAAAAATAAATTAAAAAAACTTAATCTAGACAAGAGTTTCTTCTTCACTGGGTAATTTCAAAGTGCCATTGAAAAGTTAGATTGAGCGAGTTGAGGAAAAAGTAGGTAGACGATACCGCTAGCGGCAATGAAAAAGTAAAAGATTATTGCGAAAACATAAATGCCAGGATTAGCTTGAAAGCTGCATGAATTGTTGATTTGTACGGTGCTTACATTGTCTGGGTATTTGAAAGGATCAAGCCAGAAGGGGGTTGTCAAGAACGGAAGGTGATTCCAGAGGATTTGGAGTGAAGTGCTGAGCAAGAGCTACTTAACAGACATACAAGGTACAGTGTTTCCCCTGGTCCCAGTGGCTAAGCGTGGTGGTACTGATAGGGGCTTTACTACATGTGCATTTTATTCATTTATTACTGCATTAGAACTATAGGCCTACTGATTATTAGCAAACCCATTTTAAAAGGGCAAATATGCATTATTATCATCCTTAAAACATGCTCCTGTGCACCTCTGCTTTGACAACTCATAGGAATAATTAAGGGAAAATATCACTACAATCTCTCTTTTTTTATTCTCCGATAGTTATTGTAAAATGCTGTCACTTGCGATATGGTTATTGTGTTTTCAGCTTTTTAGGGCTACACAATATATTGGAAAATTATTGTCAACTCACTATTTGATAAGGGAAAAAACAGTTTGATATGGCGCAGGGGCTTTCAGAAAACAAAACTTTGAAGGAGGGAAGACAAGAACCACGAGATGAAACAAGCGGAAGTGAGTGAGAGAGAAGACGTCTTTGGAAGAGGTTTGGGGCGAGTGTGTAGGGAGCCTGTTGCTAGGCGATGAGGCAGTGCAAGTACAAGCGTCTATTTCTGTCATCCGAGTTTCCAGGGTCCAGACTGGCAGCTATTCCTGGAACGGAGAGTCGCATTCCCGGCTGTACAGAGCTTGTAGAACGCACACAGCTGCGCAGGAGAAACTAGCACATGCACACACGCTGTTTCTTGTGACAAATAAATGCGACGGGTGATTTTTAGGCACAAGATGTACGGAGCTAAGAAAAGCCATGAGGACTCGGGGTGGTGATGGTAGTTGTGGAGATGGTGCATGCGCGATGAGGATGTCGAGTGGGATGTGTTACCGCGGCGATGTGGATGTGCGAGCGTGGGATGCGCTGAGGGTTTCGTTGAAGGGACGAGGAGAGCAAGGATGGGGTTAAAGAACAGATGGGGTGAGCAGGAAGAGGGGAAAAATGAGAGAAATAAAAATATACATTTATGGGAGGACGGATGCATATAAATATATAAATTAACATGAGACGTAAATATGCTAGATTTACAGAACATTAGCAGTGGGCGATATAGACAAAAATGAATATCTCGATAACAATATTTGAACAATTTATTCACAATGTAACAGGAATGTACCACTTTGGTAATGTTTATCTTGTCTTCAGTTACGATACATATATCTTATTTCTTTTTGTCAGACAAATTCGGTGTGATGCAAAGGTAAATGCAACTCACTGCAAAATTGTCTGATAAAAACAAATAAGACGGATGCATCTGAAATGAGTTAAAATGTGCCTTTAAAAGTCTTGGTTGAAGTTCAAGTATCACGCTAAACGTGAATGAACCATAAGTTTAACCACATAAGTGCCAAAAATATATGTTCTCTTTTTAATACTTTCTGTTATGGATGATATACTCAATATATACATTCAAATTTAGCTCCTCCAAAAACAGCAATTGCAATATTATGTATTGGTATATACTACACATTTTTCTGATGCATCTCCACCTCCACTGAAGATATAGACAGAAATACAGATAGAATTAGATAGATTAGACAGATATAGAGAAAAGGGAGTAATTAAGAGGGAGGCAGCGTGGCACAGATGGTTACGCTTGATAATGGTTACAGATGGAGAGGTGGCAATGAGCTGAATAATGCCAGAGAAAAGAAAGCTTTGACAAAGATGTGCTGCAGATGAAGTTTCTCTGCAGAAACTGATAGTACTGAAGTTAAACGAAAAGAGAGGAGATATTTTCTAAATAGTGAGTATTCATTTTGTAGAATGGATACATGGGTTTTACACTTTTGAAGTACAGAACCCTGAATTGAGCATTGTTTTTTCTGACTTCCTGACCAATTCACACATGATTGCAACTGGTTTATACTAAAAGTAATATGTATTTGCCCATTTTACTCTTTTTGAAATCACTTTATAGCCATTGGTTTATTCTTTATTGATTGTTTATTGTTAATTTAACCTCCACAGAGTTATTATTATTTTTTATTTTTTTAAACAATTATGATTTAAATGTTGACATGGCACAAGATTTTGCATACCATTTGGAAAACAATCCCTAAACTTTTAAATGTCTTACAAACATGACCATCATTCTGCAATCACAAATTTACAACACAGAATACATAAGTCACAAGTTATAGAGGACGGGTCAAAGGTCAAATAGAGGGCATGTGGACAGAACAAAGGTATGTGTGATCTTACCTTGACATCTGCCTTTTTGTTCAGCAAGGTCTTGGCTGCTGCAATGATAAAACACAGCACATTGTCAGCTGAAATGCCACAAAACCAACTCTTTTAACATCAACAGTATTTTATTATGGCGTGAACAAAAAGAGCCCTTTTTGCCAGGGTTTGTTGACCTTCTTTAACAAAATACTTCAGCCCTAAAGCACAAAAAATATTCACAGAGAAAATCTGTTCTTTCCAAAAAGTTACACGGCGGGGCTTTAATTGAACTGTTCAGTCGCCATACCAATGTCAGTACTTTGGTACGTATTTCTCCATCGTGTTTTCTATTTGATAATACCATTTATATTAAAACAAGTTATTATTATAGTTATTTAAGTAGTAATTTACTCTTCGAATAGCTATAAAACCGCACTGCATTAAAAGGTCAAATATTATGAGACGTTCTGGACCAACAATCGCCGGCAAAAAAGTCTCAATGCATTCACTAATTTGACCTAATTATATCTTCCTGGATCAGAGCAAACAGATTGTACAATTGGTTCTGGTACATCTAGGATTTTTCATTTGAATGCACAAAAGACAGATTTGACAAGTGCCCCTGGTTGAGACATGTGGTCTGATTGGCATTAATATAACCACATTTCCACTTCTCAAATTAGTGCTGCAAGTAAAATGACACACGTGTGACTCATACCTGGCACATGGAACAAGAAACTTGGATATGATTAGAGGGAAATTGCACCCAAAATTGGATATTGAAGAGGTAGGATAAAAAAGAAGTGTGTGACAGGTATCAAGAAGAAGTTAACTTCTAACAACTTTTAACAAGTTTCTATTAAAATGCTTGCAAACTCCTAAGCATTACATAGTAGACAAGAGTATAATATGTCTTATGCACCACAGCAATGTTGTATTATAGAACAATATTTAGAATTATCAATCATCAAAGCTGTTTTGGATTTGATCTATATTCAAAATTACATTAACAAGAGACAAAATACATTCACATTGACCTTGATCATTTCATTTGAATTGATTTTATGTCATGGTGTAGATCGGAACAACAAATACAGTACCTGTCACTTGATTATCACAAAATTGACAGTTTAGTCACCTCTATGAGCTATGACTAAGCTGATGATTGCCGAAGGCTCGGGCCGGATAACATTCATGCTTTAAAAGGCCAAAGCCGTTTTTATGAACATCAATCATCTGTAATTTAAACTTGCAATGGGTAACACTTTTAGTAGCAATCTGAAACACTTGATAGCTTGAGCTTCTGACGTTCACACTGTATGAAACTTTTTTTTTTTACTAGTAGCCAAATGAAAAAGTCAATAACAGAAAAAGGGTAATAACAGTTCAAAAAACCCTTTATATGTTTAATAGTGCTTGGCGCTTTCAAATTCACCCATAGCACTTTTTTTTTTACACATTGAACTTTGATAATAACCCAAACTTTACAATAATAGCCTCAAAAATAACCATCAGCTCAAGTTGTTGTCAGTGAAACAAAACCCATTATTGTCTTGTCCTCTTGTGTTGCATCTCTTTGTGCCCGTGTAGCTTGAGGAGAGAGGGAACAAAGATGCCAGTTGAGCGAGGAAGTCATTTAAAGCCCAATAAGCCATGCCTAAACGACCTGGAGGAGGATTACTCAGTCAGTCTGCAGTCTAATGAAGATGATACTGCGAATGTACTTCTCTAATGACGGTATTAGGCCTAATCAGCAAACATGGAAAAAACTGTACTGACTGGGTGCAATGGACTGCGGGGCATCTAACATAAAAGGGCTTTGGTGATTGTCTGGTGTAGTGTCACAAGCCTGAGAACAGTTCCACTGTTACCAGCTAAACTGCATATTTACATGGGTTAAAATGACTTGAATTCACTATATTAATCTTGATATTACCCAGTTTACATTTATCAGTTGTAGGTCTAGACAGGGGTGAGCGATATTGACAAAAATAATGTATATAATGACAGACTTTGTCAATTGTCTCTGTGACAATATTCAGAAAATTGGAGCAATCCACCAGTGCACTAAAATGTTCCTGTAAATGTCTTGGTTGAGGTTCAAGTCTCTAAAACAAGAATGGACAGTAGAATTCAAATTAAATGTGCGGAAAAATCACTAACTACTTGTATTTAAAACCTACACTGTGTGTAAGTTATTACTGTGGGTAAAGTTATATTACTTGAACTAATAAATGTAACAACTGTTTTTAAGAAAACAAAATTAAACCAAAAATACCTTGAAATGTCCATTAATATTAAACGACTAAAACAAGATTACAGTTCAAAACACTTCATTATCTTATTTTCAAATGTACCTCTGTGGTAGCAGACTAAAGATATTTTCTGAAAAATAAATACGTATATTAAAAACAATACAGAAATATAAAAACAACTTGCGGTGCTCAAAGAAATATTCTTATTTTTGAAAATATCACTAGATATAAACCCAGCATGGAAGCTGGAAAATTGTATAGCAATTATTGTTTAAATACAAAAAAACAAAAGTGAAAAGGTACGCAGTCTAGTGTGTCTGAAAAGGGGCAAACGTCAATCTTTGTATGTGTGCTTCGTTATACTGTTTGACGATTGATCTGAGTGCAAATGAGGCTGGTACAGTTTTGATTTTGCTCACGCACCGCCTCATTTTCTACAATTGGAACACATCACTTGTGGGGCAAATTGCAGTAAATACAGGAATATCTGTGTTACTAAAATCGTGTTTATCGGTGTGGAGCTTGATAATACGTTGTTGCTGGGTGTAGGCTGTATATGTCTATGTGTCTTTTCCTTAAGCGTGGTCCTGGGGTCTCTGCTGACAAGGCATAGGGTCACTCTAATTTTATTTACAGATTTCACAAATTTTACAGGCAAAACATAAAACAACATTGCATTAGGAGAATCTCACTTATAATAAATGCATTGTAAGTGGTTAGTGGTTATTTTGAGTTCAAATGTAGTGTTACGTATAAGCCAAAATATGAATTTACCAACATTTGGCTAGTAGTATAATGCCACGCCCAGCAGTAATAGTCAAGCTCAACTGCTGTTAGTACGACTTCTTTATGCTTGATTAACCAACAATTTTAAATAATTCATAAACAAAAAATAAAGCATCACAAAATCTAAAGAGAAACAAAATGCCCTTTTGTCAAACCTAGACTTAGAAAAATATTGAACATTCTTAGATTGGATGGGGTCTAAGGGTGGACCTGACTTTGAGCAGGGTATAATTTGGGCAGTTGCTACCTCCTCGCAGCCACAGTCCTGCCTCCTGGACCTGATCCTTTTTAGGAATGTGCAGTTTCAGACTAATCAGATGCAATCACATCAGCAGCCCGCCATCTTACATAAACACTATTTTTGGCTGTATCACATTCCTCATCCTGTCTCATCCTAATTTATTTCTTCATATCCATTGCTCGTCTCAATTGAGTTAATATAACGTATGCTTTAGGAAAATTAGATGTATTTATTCAATTATTTCAATGTATGTACTTATATAGTGTGAAGATTTCAAGCAATCCACAGAAATTTAAGACCATTCAAGTCTAGTTTTCTCCCTTGTAAACTAACTATACATATTAGAAGCTCCAGAAGACGAATCCCCATGTAACTGTTCTGCGCATTGAAAAAGCATATCGGGACATGCCCTGGAATGCGTAAAGCCTGCATTCAATGGTGACTGAGGAGGAAAATCTGCAGGAGCTTTCTTGAGCTACGCCTGCATTGGTTGTCCACGGGTCAGACTTTGGCTCTGGTCTAAATTCCTTAAGGCTCTTTCTCACCGGTCCGACCTCCCCACCCCCGTCACTGAGTCAGATCGACAGCTCGTCCACGTCTCCTCATGCTTCCTATAGGAAAAGCTTATTTCTCATTGAAGCAATAATGCACCAACAATACCTTTCTAAAACAGCAGGCGGCGGCACTAGAAGATAAACTGTGCAAGCGGACTATTATAAACAAGCTAGTTATCAATGAACAACAGTCCAGTCGACATGAGCACATGGCATCACATAAATGGACAAAATGGACTAAATGAATACAGCTTTTGGCCATAGAAAGAGGCACTTAAGCTTGGATTTACACAAGGTTAAAATGCAGCGCATTATCGTCACAGATAAAAGATATAAGCGTTGTTTGATTCAAAGTTGAGTTAAATGCGAGTGCAAAGGGAATTTTGTGAATGGAGCCTGGGGCCAAACAGAGCGCTCCTCTTGTGGCGACTGGAGACGCAGATTCTATACAAATAGATCCTCCAAAATTCAGCACCCAAGACGTCCTCCGCTCTCCTCTGAGGTCCAATGGCGTTATTCACACTAAACACATGCAGGCACTTGTCGCCAACCCTTGCCTGCCCACTTCGGGATGGGGATTATCTTTTTAGTGTGAAAGAGCCTTTATAGGTGCACAATGTAACTTTCTGGTGGAAGGTGTGCCGCCTGCAGGTCCCCATGGAGATTGCCTTGAATGTTCCACAGTATGGTATTAAACTTATACTGCCATGGAGATAGGCAACAGGTCAAATATGTGGAGAGGCGCGCGTTCCAGGCAAAGCAATAATATCTCCATGGTGACAGGCAAGTAATGGACCCCTAATCAGAAAAATTTAATTATTGTTGCTGCTAATACACTAGACGGAAGGTAACACGTTAACTTGGTGCCCAAATATATTACACCCACTAACATTATCATGAACATGATGATTAACTAGTTTGTGTTCCTAACATCATCATCATCATTATGAACCATGGTTTAGGCCAGAGCTTCTCAAAGTGGAGGACGCGCCCGTTTTTTTTTTTTTTTTTTTTTTGGGGGGGGGGGGGGCCGTGCTCAAGGGGGGCGCGAGAAGTTTGGATAAAAACAATTCTCCTAAGGGGGCGCGCCAGAAAAAGTTTGAGAAGCTCTGGTTTATGGAATAGAATAGAATGATACACATGTAAGTCAAGTTTAAAATGACATTGATTCAATCAATTGAGTGAAAACCTCTGAAGATACCTGAAAAAAAAACAATCAAAGATATAGCTTAATTTGCAGGTGAAGAATCAAGGGCTCTCCTTACCTTGGCACAAATAGACAAGAGAGCAAGAAAAGAAAGGAGGAAGAAATTAAAAAGTACCAAAGTGATACTGTTTTGACCAAGAACACGCGAGATGCACCGCTGTGAGATCAAAGCAAGGACAGACATGGATGTACACCACGGTCCCAATCAGAGCACTCCTTTAAGTCTATTCTTGCCAAAGTTTGCCGAGGGGGAATCTGCATTTGTATGCGAGATATAGCAAGGTCGGTGGTGCGGGTGAGCCAGTTTGAGCCTGATGAGCAGCGGCGGCCCCGTTATAAATATTTGATTGAAGTCTACTGGAGGCAGGACACAAGGAGGGCTGCAGAATCCCACAGGACAGAAAAAATAAGGACACCACCTCGTCTGAACTGTCACGTGAAGATTTAGAGCAGAGATTCTGGTGTAGTACTGTCCACAGACATGGTTTAGATTTGGTTTAGTCTGTGGGTAGTTCTTGTTCAGACATAATGAAGTCAAACTAGTAGGGCTATCAATTATCAAATGCTTGTGTTCTGATTATTGTAAGAAGAAAGGTCAACAGTTCAGAAGTCCTCAACAACAGTGAACTCTATTCACTTTTATTCAGTCAAATAGATAGTTATTTAGTTTGTGAACAACTTTATGAAAAAAAAAAAAACCTTTCTGAATGATAAAGTTAAACAAATGAGTCAAAAGCACTTTTAGGTTGACCTTTTTTGTATATAGTTCTGCTCGTAAAATTGTTAAGATTATTATTTTTTTGTTCTTATGACCTGTATGATCAAGATGATTGATTACAGAATCTTAACATACCTAATTACTGGTATAGTTTAGCTGGTGGTACTTGAAACAAGTGGTTTGAGTACTTCTAATTTAGAGGGTTCTGACACGTACAATCAAAACCACTTCTAATTTGTCCTCCTTATCTTTTAGGATTATCGTTTAGTATTCGCACCACAGAAATACATAGGTTCTGGCATGGATGATTTGCCATACATTTATGGGAATATTAGAAGGGAGCCCATGCAGCTACGAGGAGAACATGCAAACCCCGCCTGGGATCCTCTTGATGATGTGAGATTGCTAGAAGCCACTGTTATACTAATCTATTATTGACCTTTATTTAACCAGGAAAGTCCCACTGAGATTCAGCATCTCTTTTTCAGGGGAGTCCTGGCCCCAGAGGGGAGGAGCCTAATGTACATGTTTTCAGTGGTAAGGAAAACCGGAGCACTCGGAGGAAATTTACACAGGCAGGAGCTGAACATGCAAACTTCACACAGAAAGGCTTTTGGTCAGTAGACAATCTTGTAATATTTGGGCCTCCACCTGACTTTTATTTCTTCTAGTTTAAGGTTATGCCTTTACAGTGTATTGTAAAACTCTTGTAATTATGAAATCTGTTTTTCTCTCAAGATTTAAAATCAAGTACAGGTCCCTAAGGCATAAACATATTGGTGTTTTTGACTGGCCAAGCTAATAAAAGTGCATGATAACTTGATTTTGTAATGATATTTGTTTAAGTCTGGATCCACCCCCAGGCCTTGCTTTGTCCACAGAGTTCACCATGCACCACATCCTCGTTTGGCAGCACATGCAGCTGCCCAGTGCCCCATGCAGCATTCACCAACAGCTCTGGGCCTTTCCATCCTTTAAGTGACAGGGAGAACTTTACAATCATTTTCAAGAGAGACAAAAAGAGAAGAAAAGATACAGGAAACATGAAACTGACCAAGATATGATCAGTTGATGAGATGGAAGTGATTTGAAATGAAAAAGTGGTAAATAGAAGACTTGATATGATGAGAAATCACAAAAAGAGAGATGATCAGAAAGAGAGGGATGATGTGAATAGAAAATGTGAAATGTGTGGAGTGGAAAGGGGTAGAAGGGGGAGCAGAGAGACAGCAGAGCAGAGGGGCCGGGCACTGGCAGGGTCATGCTCTGTCTGGACGGTGTGAGGGTGAAGTCAGTTAGTGGTGATTACGCAGTCGCCCAGGACATCTCAAACAGGAAGTACCACATGAGCGGAGATGGAAGAATGACACTGCAATAGCTGGGTTTCCATCTTCAACAGATAAAGCTCTTTGAATTACTTTGTATACAAATTGTGCTCTACAAATAAAATTTGTCTGTGAATCGAATAGTGATTTCTTATGAGAATGAGTTGCTCATGTGTCGTCATTGCACCGTTAACGACATTTAATGTATAAGTGTGTTATGACACATTATGGGCAAAACTATCTTTTTAATAACTGACTCAAATATATTGTGGCAAACTTTCAGTATTAACAGTTTGGTAAAATGAAAAAACATGTTTGAAAAAGTTATTATGATTTGACAATTATTGCAAGGATCTAAGCTGTATATTTTAGTCAGCAAAAAGCAGATGGAAACAGCTAAAGCGAGTGAAATGATGAATGTAGCCACCATGCTGTGCTCCCATGAAAGATTAGATGAGAAGAAGAAGAGAGGAGGAGGAAGGAGCATATCAGCAGGGGCAGGAGAAGGTCAGGGAGGGCAAAAGAAAGAGCAAGTCACAAGGGGCAGAAGAGACAGGCGCAAGTCAGGAGGAGCAGAAGGTCAGGAGGGGAGACAGGAGCAGGTCAGGAGGGGCAGAAGAATCAGGAGGGGCAGGGGTGGCATGCCCTGTGTGTGCCACCGGTCTACCTTGTTCCACCAGGCCTGCTGTGGTGCCGGCCGCGGCTGCTGCGGCTACAGCAGCTGCGGTCACTGAGGCCGGAGCTGTGGTCTGCCTGCTGCCCACTGTTAGAGCCCAGGCACAAAGAACAGACAAGAGTGCGCGTCAAGAGGAGAGTGGTGGGGTCAAGAGGAAGGAAGGATAGAGCCAGAAAAGCTTTCAGGATTTAATAAAAGGGATCCCTTCTTCAAACATACATAATGACTAAAGATATTAGAAGATATTATTAGGACACAATAGTGAATTGTATTGCATATGGAACACTGAAGCTACATCAACACAGATGTGTTCTCATTTCATACTTGGTGCATTTTTACAAAGCAGACAACGTGTTGTTGTGTAGCTGATAGATGGGAGGATTTTGCCAGTCCTAATTATGGACAGAGAGTCTCAAATACACCGGATTTGTGAGGATTAAATTTGAACTTGGCTAACAAAATGAAAACACATAAATGTGGACTTGCGGCATTTGAAGGTCCTGCAAACAGTACAATAAATGTTAATAGTTAGTGTTGATGGTGATCTCAACAGACTTAGTGTTCATGTTTCATGTTCATATTCAGTATGAGCAGCACAGATGTATAGTTGCTTGGATCCATGTGGGATACAGCCTATAGGCCGCCTACTGTAAATAAACTGAGGATTTAATATAGCTCCATGTGACTGCAGGCTAGTTTGCTCTAATGGTATTATTTGCCTCCATCTGACGACCTCACACTGAAAATTGAGAGGATGAAAATGAGCATAAATGGTAAGAACTGTGTGTGAGGGGCTGGCTCGTGCATGTGGGGGCAGTTTCTCTTTGCAGAGCTTGCAGTGGCAGAACAGCTGCTGTACATGTAAATCGAATTTTCGAAAGCAGCAAGCTGGCAGCACACACAAACATGAACAGACGTGTGGATGCTTTAAACAGGGGCTAATGACTAATAATTCTTATTTCACTGAAAACAACAATTGAAGTAATTGACTTATTTTGGATCCCACTGTGTCAATTTTAGATCTTGTCAGCACTGATGTGGACAAGATGTAAAATGAACTCTTGAGCATTTTCATAACAAGTAAATACACAGACAGAAAAGACACTGAGCAAGCAATGCAATTTCAGTGCTCCTCTGAGTGTGAATGTTTCCACAGGTGACAACTTCTCTTGTCACAAAACATATTTTTTAGACAATCAAAGACTGGGGCCATCACAAAACCGGGAGAAACACTGAAGATGCATTAAGTAATGTGATTTTCTACATATTTCATAAGCTATAAGACAAAGACAGTTTGGATATAAAGGCATTTCAAGGAAGTCAACACAACATATGAAATATTAAATACTCTTTAGAACTACCCACTTGCATCGTCAAAATTGGAATAACAAAACATTTATTTTTTAGAATAAAAACTTCCACCTGTTTCTACCACAATTTAGAAGGCAAATCTTCACTTACATCATCAACTATATGGCCACATTTTACACACTGCTTTTCTACTTCCATTGGGCACTCAAGGCTGTTTATATCAAGGCACCTGACTTGCATTCACACAGGGTTCATACACCAGTGTGCACAGATAATAGACATAAGTTGGGTTAAATGTCTTGCCCAAGGACATAACCATAGCATGCACTGGACGGCTCAAGAATTGATCTGCTAAGCTACTAACGGCTGCCGCATTAACATTATGAAACAATCAGGAGCCATAGAAACAAATTAATCTACAACAGAATTGGAAGCAACAGCTAGAAGCAACAATGAAAATATTTGCTTTAAAGTTTGTGCATTACAGCAAATCAGATCAAAGTAACTTAAAAGTTTGCTATCAATTAGTAGTCTTAGACGCATGAAACTAGCCACATTAACTCAGCACTTTCATAACTGATTCTTCGTTGTAAAAAATAAGCCAAAAAAACTCCATTGTGCTCCATTCTAATATTGTAACAGTGACATGAATAATAGTGACAAGTTCTCACTAAAGGGTACAAGTCATTCATTCCACACTTACCAGAGAAATTTCGAGACACCAGCATGGTTGTGAGAATGGCTCCCTGAAAGACAGAAAATATTTAGTTATGGTTGTGCTGAAGTTGTAGACGCAAATATTAAACTAGGCTGAAGTGAGAGGAAACGAGCAAGAGACCACAGGTGAGAGGGAGTTTTTTTCTAAACACAAAAATCTGTAGTTCTCTACTTAACCTATTGTCCTGGAGGTCTGAGGCAACACTTATAAGACTAATACAAAACTAGTCTTTACCTTGCACATCACATTTTCAACCTTTTATTTTATTTTTTTATATTTATAAACCTTCGAACATTGAAATTGTTGGATTTAGTCGAGCTATACACACTTAAAAGCAACAATATTCATTCAAAGTCACTACAGAATATGTTCAAAATTAGAGATAGCCAATACAAACTTAGAGGAACGATGCTTGTAAAAAAATTTTTAGAACAAATATTGAGAAGTCTGTTGTACAGACAAACTTAATTCATGTACCACTCTTAAAAATAAGTTAAAATGTATAAATCCCAGTAGATGCATGAATTCTGAGTACCGTATTTAGTTTGTGACAATTGACAATTTACTAAAGATTAGCTGTGGACCTCTCAATAAAAACAACCGATTGATTGCGTTTTAAAATCCATATTTTAAACTGGACCTTAAGAATTTATGAGGGTGAACTGAAGAATGAACAGAGCTAAACTATTTAGCCGATTTTAGTCCTGATGTGAACTTTGGTTTGGTCCTGTTCTAGTCCTTTAGTCCTGATCCATGTCCAGGTTTAGTTTTGAGTTCAGTCCTGCTTTAGTCCCAATTATGAAGTGGTGAATTTGCAAGTGTGAATGCACCCGATGGATCCTATGCCTTTCAGAACATGTTAAAGAACAGGCTTAGCAAGATTTAGGATATTTTAATTTCACTTAAGATAAGGCAACATTTTATCAAATACAAAGCTTTGTCATTGACCCATTTTTTTTTTGTCACAGACAAGCGTTGGTGCTTGTGACATGTTGGACGAATAATCTAACATTTGTTTAAAGCCACCTGCGCCTCTGCTTCCAGTTCCTCACGTGCTGCTCTCTGAGCCCTGCCAGGACTGTCGGAGAGCAGCCGGACAACAGCGACGAGCTCCAACGTGAGAGCAGAGGCAGCCAGACTTCATACCAGCAACAACCCTGTGTTGTCATCATACTAAAAATGGAAAACTAAGTTTTGATGGAAAAGCATCAATACTTAAAACCAATTTTTATACCGCAAGGATAATGAAATATTGTGTAACATTTTAAACACAAAACAATTGTAGTTTCTTTAATACTTTAAGACCATGTGGTCTTTTACTTGATCAGAAGTAACCGTAAAAAAAAAGCATTGGTGAACACATTATTCAAGTAACTGTATGGACGTAATATTAATTGTATGATTTGGTGGAATATGTCAGACAAAACATGAATTAGCAAGATTACACATGAAAACATGTAAAATCTACAATATAACTGAGAGTGAGGTGCATGAAATCTTTTGTCAATAATATACTTACTTATGAAAGGAGGAACCAAAACCAAAACCTCTACTCAGGTAAGAGTACTATAATATCTATACAGTACTCTCAAATACTATAGTATGGTGTAAGAAAAACATCAAGGACCAAAGTGCCATTTTCCACAATAATAAAAATGGTGTGGCAGGCACAAACCTTGAGTTTCCTCCTGGCGTTGAATTTCTTCAGGCACTCCACGGTCTCCTGTCTGTGCATCATAGAGGCCACTGTAGAACGTTGCTGTAGAAAGAAAGTAAATGGACAAAATATGTAGGTA
Source organism: Chaenogobius annularis (assembly GCA_015082035.1). Classification (NCBI taxonomy): domain Eukaryota; kingdom Metazoa; phylum Chordata; class Actinopteri; order Gobiiformes; family Gobiidae; genus Chaenogobius; species Chaenogobius annularis. The sequence continues at coordinate 2,263,750 of BJKM01000007.1, read as the reverse complement.
ATGAAATAATGATAGAGAATGCTGATTGCATTTTTGTCAGAGTAGTAAGCATTTGTGAATATGAAGATTCAGGGGCACTTACGCAGACCCATGGGTGCTTGAGGGCCTCCTGAGCAGTGATCCTTTTGGCTGGGTTAATGGTCAGCATCTGGTTGATCAGGTTTTTTGCCTCGGGAGTCACTGTGTCCCATTCTGGGGAGGGAAACTGCATACACAAAGAAGGACATTTCATTAGCCTTTGAGAAGTATTGACAATATGACTTTTGCATATATTAGTTGGATAATGTTTTGACTTAGTTCCCACTTCCTGGTTTGGTTCTGGTTTGAGCCCAATTATGTTCTGATGTTTAGTCTGAATTCTCATATGGTTTGTGTGTCCATGGGTTGGAGACACCATCAATTAGTCAAATCAGTAACAATCAGTAAATTTTTATTACTTCTGCTAAAATGAGCGGGGCATTCAATTAAGGAAAAAATTATAATCACAATAATTTGATCACTGAATCATGATTAACTCTAATTAAATAAATATTATGGTTTTGGTCTGTTATATATGTTAATGACACCTGTGGATCATTACTATATATTCAAATGTTTTTGTTTTATTGTAATGTTGATCTAAAATGACTTAGATTTCCTCCTGCCCTCTTTCTGTTGACGGCCAGCAAATACTTGGCCGTTGACCAGGATGTACTCATAACACCTACGAACACTCGCCGCTGTGACCCTGAACAGGAAGAGACAGTGGAAAGTGAATATTTCCTCTTCTGGTGCATTTTCTATGAATCACTGCAGTAGAATCATTGTCCTGCTCCATCTCTGCACTCTCCTTTGCAGTTAAACACGAGTGTAGGTTACGCCTCACTATCTTGTACCCCCTGAAATATGAATGAGGTGACAGTTGCGTAACCAAAGCAAAAGGAATGAGGCCAGTGAGGAGAGTTGGGCCGTTCCAGCAGAGAGGGGGGGGCGCAAGGAGAGAGGAAAGAGGGTGCGGGAGAGAGGAAGGGTGAGGGAAGAAAGAGACCCGGGAAGGAGAAAGGATAATAAATGAATATACGGTCACAAGTGTCTTGCCCAAGGACACAAAAGCAGTATTCCACCAGAGGCAGCTATAATCGCACCACAACCTGTGGCCAGTGGATCTTGACCGTCTACAAAGAGGAGAGGAGGAGAGGAGAAAGAAGACCTTTAGGAAGGAGCGAGGGAGAGAAGGGCAAGGAGGAGGGGGAAAGAGAGAGAGAGAGGGGGAAAGAGGAGAGAGAGAGAGAGGAGAGAGAGAAAAGAGAGAGAGAGAGAGAGGGGGAAAGAGAGAGAGAGGAGGGGGAAAGGAGAGAGAGAGAGAAGAGAAAAGAGAGGAGAGAGAGAAGAGAGGGGAGAAAGAGAGAGAGAGAGAGAGAAGAAAGAGAAGAAGAGAAGAGGAAGGAGGAGAGGGAGAAAGAGAGAGAAGAGGGGGAAGAGAAAGAGAGAGAGAAGGAAAGAGAGAGAGAGAGGGGGAAAGAGAGAGAGAGAGAGGGAAAGAGAGAGGAGAGAGGGGGAAAGAGAGAGAGAGAGAGAAGGAAAAGAGAGAGAGAGAGAGGGGAAAGAGAAAGAGAGAGAGAAGGAAAGAGAGAGAGAGAGGGGGAAAGAGAGAGAGAGAGAGGGGGGAGAAGAGAGAGAGAGAGATAGGGGGAAAAGAGAGAGAGAGAGGGGGAGGGAAAGAGAGATGAGAGAAGAGAGAGGGGAAAGAGAGAGAGAGAGAGAGAAAGGAAAGAGAGAGAGAGAGAGTTGGGGAAAAGAGAGAGAGAGAGGGAAGAGGAGAAAGAGAGAGAAAGGAAAGAGAGAGAGAGGAGAGGGGGAAAGAGAGAAGAGAGAGAGAGGGGGAAAAGATAGAGAGAGAGGGGGAAAGAGAGAGAGAGGGGAAAGAGAGAGAGGAGAGAGGGAGAGAGGAGAGAGAGAGAGGGGAAAGAGAGAGAGAGGAAAAGAGAGAGAGAGAGAGAGAAGGAAGGAGGAGAGAGAAAGAGAGAGAGAAAGAGAGAGAAAGAGAAAGAGAGAGAAAGAGAAAGAGAGAGAAGAGAGAGAATGAAAAGGAGAAAGAGGAGAAAGAGAAGAGGAGAATGAGGGAGAAAGAGGGAGAAAGAGGGAGAGAGAGAGCACTCCAGTCGTAGCGCCCGGCCTTGATCTGTTGGTAAGCATTGCTTGTGCTGGTCCTCGTCCCAGAAGGGAGGGTACCCCACCAGCAGGATGTAAGGATTCACCCTGACACACAAACACGCACACACCAGAAAAAACTTAAATATGATCCATCTTCTGAAGTGACTGTATGTTTGTTATCTGTGTGTGTGTGTGTGTGTGTGTGTATGTGTGTGTACGTGTGTGTACGTGTGTTAGTGTATGTGTGTAGGTCGCGCTGTGTGTATGTGTACGTGTGGTGTGTGTATGTGTATGTATGTGTATGTGTGTGTATTGTGTGTGTGTGTGTGTGTGTGTGTGCGTGCTGTTAGACTCACCACAGGCCCAGATGTCCACAGGTTTACCATATGCCTCCTTTCTCAACACTTCAGGGGAGAGATACCCCGGTGTGCCAGCAAACCCTGTATGGTAATGACACAGTTGAAGAAGCACATGAGGTCACTTGAATTCCTATTAAGTTCATAACAAAAAAATGTATCGGTCTAGAGGCCATAGTGTGCCACATTCCGGGCAAAGTACCAACATGCTGACAAGAAGGTGGTGGACTCTCCAATAGAGATGAGAGATATATTTGGTAATTGTAGAAAAAGATTCTCAATCGATTGAGAATGACTCTTGGATGAGAGTTGAAACATTTTGCTTTTCTAAAACAGAGTCCAGATGACTACAACTGAATCTTTTTCTACAATGGAACACTCCTGGACAAATGAGGGATTACACCGACATACAATTGGTAATGTTGCAATGTCAAGTATACCTTCGGTAATATAAACCATTAAATAGGCAGAAAAAAAAGAAAGAAACACAAAATGCGCTTTTGTGTTTCATTTTAGGTTTTTGTTTAATGTTGAACCTCAACCAAGACACTTACTGGCAGGTTTTAGCACATTTCTAATGGTTGCCAAAACATCATCTGAAAATTGTCATTGACATAATCCAAAAAAAAAATAGATTCACAGAGATTCATTCCTATTAACTTCAACTACAAATGTATTGGTCTCACAATGAAGACAGATATTACTGTACACCTAAAGACAAAAGATGAATGTGCCTGTTCAACAACTATAACTGTCTTCATCCCAAAAGCCTCAAACTCACCTTCAAGTCAATGATTAAGATCTCATGTGATGTTGAGGTGGGTGTCATAGCAAAGAAAATCACTGATCAGATACGGATTTTTATATAGACTATGCCATAATTTAAATTTCATTATGATTCATGTGCACTAAAGCCATCTGTTTCTTCTGTTCTGTTCACATTTCACACTGATTGGTTTAATCCACCTGTCACTCAAGAGCATGGAAGAGGCTGAACAATAGAAAGGGTGTGGACAACAATAGTAAATTATAACTATACTTTATAATACTATTTCATCCACCTCTACAATCCTCACTCATTTGACCACTTGCGTGTCCAATTGGAAGTCGAAATAATAAAAAATTGAGTTAACTGGACTTTACAGACTCTTAAGCATATCCCAACAGATGTTTAACACCAAGACTGCGGCAATATTAAATCAAAATGTAAAAAGAGAAAAACATTTTTTAAAACATTTTTAAAAATAAAAAAAATAAATAACAGTCAACTACTAAAATAATCATTCGTTGCAGCTCTCCTAATTTACAAAATGCATATAGTATTAAGATATTCGCAACTTAACATATTAAAAGCTAAAAACATTTACAAATCATTTATACCCACCAAACCAAGCCTGTTGGTCTCCCTGAACCTCAATGGCAAGGCCAAAGTCAGCCAGCTTTACCGCGGCGTTCTTGCATTTACTCGCCAGGAGCAGGTTCTCAGGCTGGACAGATATTGAGACAGAAAGTTACATTATTGACATTTGTAGCACACATTTGTGACTGTTCAGGCGGCGGACCATGCAAACATGTACGGACACTGATGCCACTGTTCTGGATGGTGCTGCATTGAAACAGTCAGCGCTGCGGCAGGTTAAATTCAGGCAGTTCTTTTTGTCATACTCCCCTGTGGCTGCTGCGGTGGTCTACAGGCTGGATCTGATCTCAGTGGCCCAGATAATGCAGCTAGCCTCATTATTCTCTGCCAGTAGAGATGTCTAATAATGGGACTCTATTCCCGGCGGTGCACGCTCTTTCACTTTCCCCTTTTATAATTCAGTAAAGCTCTTTTAATCAATGACTGCGGAGTGATGTGGCAATCGTGAGTGACAAATAATGCACTGGAGCAATAAAAAGTAACACAAAGTGGATAACATTATAGAAGTTTCCTGGGAAGAAAGATTATCTTCAGCATGCAGAGACAGTTTGAGCTCCCAGATTATATTTAGGTTTATGTCACTTGCCTCCCCTGCACTGCAGCACAGCGTCTTTGTATGCCATCCTCTCACTTCAGCTACGATACCCATTTACTTTGCAGTTAATCGTGACATTTAAATGGAGCGGAACAACTTTGGAAAAAAATCTAATTGCTCTCTTTGACTGACGAGTGAAATATGAACTGATAAAATAAGACAAAAATGACTGTACGTTTGTATGTTTGTGGATGTCTACTCTAAAGTACAAGGTTAGTAGGATGCAAGACCCAAAGGAGACTTGCTGCTTGATTATAGGTGTTATTTAAATAACACTATTACTCAGGCATAATTGAAATGATGCTTATTTGAAATTGTCATTGATGGACTGGCAAAAGTTGACTTGTAGAGGAAGAATAGACTTACAATGTAATAGTAATGTTATGTAATTCAAGTAGCTCTTTGCGCCTTATTCAGAGCAAAATTTTATTAATAGTTTGTTGAAACACTATTATTTTGTAATTGATGAGAGCAATGATTATAATCACCATCCAAATCAATGGCACTACCCTAAAAGGAGATGCAATAAAGCTGTTACCTAAAGAAATGACGCTTTTGTGGTTAGCTAATCGTAACCAGCTTTATTTTCAATCTGGCAGCCTTAAAAAAACTTTTTGGTGGGCGGTCCGCCACCTCTTTGACTGGAATGTTCCACAGTATGACATTTAACGTATCTATCTTGCATTTACTGAGCTACTGGTGTTTTTATTTCTCAGTGAGCAGGCTTGTCTCTCCACAGATTTTTAGTCACATGCTTTTCTCAGTGGACATGAATAAAGTTAAGGCTATATATATAGTGCAAAAACAAATATTTTTACGGAAAAGTGAGAGGGAACAGTGTATTTATGTAAAAAGGCAGATTTAATTCATGATTCACTTCTAACTCATTCTATGCCTTCTCGCTTTTGCTGCTGTGGCATAAAGCCTTATAATAAAAAATAAAAAAATTGTTTTCAATTAATACAAATTTTGGTTGAGTAAACACATTATGCGCGCTTTTATAAACCCAAAACCTGTGCTAAGCTTAACTCTAAAGTAGAACGTAAACATTGCAGCAGGAAAGATCATGTCTGGAAGTGGGTGGATCTACTGAGGCAAGCAATCATGTCACAAAGGCACAGAAATGCAACGTAAAACAAGCAGGGAAAGCATCCGTAAACAGGCAGCATACCCATCTTTTCAGACAGAGCAGAGACGCATGCAACACTGAGCAACACATATTAACAGTCAAGGTCTATGTAAAGGTGCGCTCGAGTGAGTGTTCCAATAAAAGGACTTATAATGTAAGATAGATTAAGAAGGACATTTATACAAGGGCGTAGTTTGGAGGGTTTCATGGCATTTTATAACAGTAAAGTCTCTGATCATTTCAGATATCAAGATTGAAGCAGTTTTTGGCATTGGTTAAGTTTGTGCAGGGTGCAGAGTGTTTAGCCCAGGGGTGTCCAAACTTTTTTTCACAGAGGGCTGCATTTTGAAACGTATACAGAGCCACAGGGCCACAGACAACCCGACAATGAAGTGAATCATTCAAAATTTTCCATGTGACATTGTTTTGATGAGCCTCCACACGTTTAATAAGACTTGGAGCATTAATATTAGGATGTATAACATTAAAATGCTTGAATGTTTCCAATTTAACAGTAAAAAGTACAACTTTTTGTTGTTTGGACAAACTTAGCAGAAAGCCGGAGGGACAACAAAAATTGGTATTTGGGGGGATTTGGCCCCCGGGCCGTAGTTTGGACATGCCTGGTTTAGCCAATCAAATGCTCCCATATACTTTAAATAAGAATTGCATAGATTGGCTGTTGTTCAACACTTAAGTGTCCTACACAACTGGCAGCACATGACCAAAAACAGACTAACTCTAGTAGACTCATCAAAAATGGGGACCAACAAGTTTAAGGGGAGCAGAATTCTGGGATCGAAAAATGGTTCAACATTTCAATACAATGAAAGTTCAGAGGTAAAGTATTCATAAGTTAAGTATTTTTAATGCAGACTTGCATTAATCTATTTTGATTACTGTGTTGACTTTTCATTTGCCATAACCTAATTCCTAATTTGAGTGATCTTGTCACCCAGGCTGTCCTCAGTCATCACACTATGACCTATTGCATGAAATGCTCCCCAATGCTCGGGTGTGAAACCAGATCGGCGTCTCGGCTAAATAAAGAAATAGCCACAACAGTCCTGATCAACACAACACCCTTTGCTGGAATGCCGGGATTGACATTTGCGTGGACCAGTTCAAACTGACAAATGGACGTGACATACAGAACACTATATAACATCTGATCTCTCCATCATGTTGCAATAGACTTCCACAAGGAGTAAATCAGCCCTTGATATGCCACCTGGTAGTCATTTTGTAATTATATCTTATATCGGGGGCTGCGCCAGATGGATTTATCAACCGAAGCTCTGAAAAAGTCTGTTCATAAATGTTACAGAGCAGGAGATGTCTGTCAGCTTGACCAGGAGTGCAGAAGGTGAGAAGTGCATCAGTCCTCTGTCTCTCCTCTCTCTCTCCTCGGTCTCTCTCCTCGGTCTCTCAGCGCGTGCTTCTGTCCTGGTTCCCTTCGCACTCGTCTCCTCCCTCCCCTTTTTGAGTCTAACTTTTGAACTTGCTCCACTACTGACTGCTCCTTTGGCAATATAAACCATATCTGAAGAATATGAGAAGAGAACGTGTGTGCATTTGCTTCCTTTCCGCTTTGATCCCATGCGCTTTTTGTGTTAAATATGTAACAAAGTTCAGAGGTACGAGTCTGCACCGGCAGAAAGCAGTCTGTGTGTGACGGTTGTGGACCTGCGCTGGTAAAAGGGATCTACAATGACGCTACAAGTAACATGAGTGCATCTTCTTCTTGGAACGTCTTTCGCCGCAGTGAAGCGCTAATTCTGCGCTGACTTTTCACTGCAGACAGGTGACTGAGCTGCCCTATCTGCACAGCTGAGGAGAAGAGCCTCAGAGATGCTCGTATATTTGTAGAGCAATGAGGCTCTGTGATGTGCCATTTCTTCATAACTATATAAGTACAAACCAAAGATAGACAGTGACAATCTGAATGACACTAAAAGTACATTTAATTTAGCCAATTTAAACTCTAATTAATACTGTTATTTCAGGCTGATATGCGACTATATAAGTGCCATTTTTGCTATTTGTTATTTATCTATCATACTTTATAATTTCTCCTAACCCCCCGAGCAACAGAAAAAGTTTGAGAAGCTCTGCTGTCTGTGGTTATGTTTTTATTTTATTTTTTAAAGAAAGAAAAATAAATGGAACCACTAGAAATGGAGCAGATCTGATATGCAATGCTTTCAATCAGAATAGGTAGATATGAATTGTGAGAAATTATAGAACAATGACGTGGCAGATAAAATGTGTTCTGGGGAGATTTAGACTTTAATCTGACTATTTACAGACAGTGTGTAATTGGCCTAAAGTAAATCTTGCTACAAGAATATAGTATACATTATCTCAGAAGCATCATGCATTGCAAGCATTGTCCTGATTTTTTCACTCGTTATGCACACAAACAGATAAGTCATCAAATTCACTTCTAAACCATAAATAGCCAAAACAGTAGATTTCTGAAAATTGCTTTAGACTCAACTTTGTTTTGTGTCTCAGCGTTGAGCCGATGTTCAATCACAAACATTCTATTGAGGTGTGCTTGAGTGATTGGTGGAGGTGAGTGTCATAAAAGCGATTTAGCAGACTAATGAGTAAAGTTCGAGCAATTGGGCTAAAAACTGCTACAAATGATTTTATATTGTGGATATCATCATAGTATTTTAAATTATACCTTTATTTAACCAGGTTTATTCATGTATAATTTATCCATATCCATATCAGACCATCCCTATCATACATACTAGCTTTACAATGTTTTTTTTTTTTTTTTCCCCTCGATCATATCATCTGAAACAGAGCAACTGCATTTATAAGGAGTACGACATACAGACAGACACAAACAGTACAACACACACACCACACAGTCGATGACATCACACAGGTACAGACTGCCCTTGGGACTCACCTTCAGGTCCCGGTGCAGCCACGCCCATTTGATGGCAGTAAGCACCGCCTCCAATATCTGCTGGATGCAATGACTGCATGCAAACATCAGGGGCGCATGTTAGTATGAGGCAGAGTTACAACCTTCATGCACAGGCCAGTCCTGGGTGAGGGGATGTCTGGGGGGCACGAATGGCGCATATAGGCTCTTCTGTTTCGTTCAACAAGAGCTAAGTTAAAAAATGTTACTTGCGATTATGCAACACCTAAGGTTTTTGTAATATAGCTTTTATAGTGAGTAAGTAATTTGTGGACAAAACCAGGGGTGAATACTTCAAACGTATTTGGAATTGAATCTTCATTTCCAAAACTACTGCATATTAAACAAACAGTTGTCTACTTAATTCTACTCCGTTGCAAATCAAGTTCTGTATGTCATCAGTGGCTATGTTTACATACACACCAAAAATCTGTTTATAATCTATTTCTAGAATTACCTGACCTGAAATGTCAAATCTGTTTTCTTTTTGCATGTTCACACGCAGGGTTTTGACAAGGAACTTATGCATAAAAACTTGATGTGACTAAAATGAAAGACAAAAGTGCTTAAGACTGAAAGAGTTTATTTTATTCTTATTATTCTTATTATTCTAGTTATTCGATTTTTAACTGGCCATGTAAATTATGTACCCATGTATTATCTAAGGAGAAAAATAATCGGGCAACACCTCACAGCTATTTTATGTCTGCTTTTCTTGCTAGTGTAAAAATGAAAACCAAAATGATCTAACTATATCAGTGCAAGACCAGGTTAGATAACATCTGCACAGAGATAAAGAGGCATGGCAGAGACGACTGATATATGTATGAATGTAAATATCACATTGAAATGTATTACAGACAGGCAGCTCTTTGTTGGCGCTCCAGACTTCCTGTGCACTGGCAGTTTGCAGTTTAAATACATTGTATTGTTTGTCTCATAGAAAGTACAGCTACAGTAGATACTCTAAACCAGGGGTGTCAAACTCTGGCCCGTGGGCCAAATTTGGCCCGCAGTATAATTATATTTGCCGACGAGGCTATACCAAATGACTACTTGGGCTTGGCGCGCGGTATATTATCAGCGCCCATTCATTCATCGGTACTACTACAAATCCCATTATATATTGTATAGTAATAAGTGGTTGCTTGTTTCCATAATTCAATTTGTTAAAGCAAATCTTGTTTGGGTCAATATTAAAAGTTTCATTTGTTCAATACTGGCCCGCGACTTTGTTCAAGTTTTACATTTTGGCCCACTGTGGATTTGAGTTTGACACCCCTGCTAAACCAAGGGTGTCAAATTCATTTTGGGCTGCGGGCCGAATTTCGATTCTCAGGCTGGGTTGCGGGCCAAACATAACGTAAAAAATAAAACTATAAAAACTATAATAAATAAGTAGATTTATATAGCCTTGTAATAGTTCTTTGTGGACACAAATCTGCAGCAGGTGAAAGACTGAGTCCATATTCATGCACTACGGACACAAACAGACTAATGACTTGGGTTTTGACAATTCTTTTTAAAGCTGAAGGTAAATTCACCCAAAAAATAGTTTTAGGGACTTGTAATAAAGCAAAAATGTCCATGTGGAATCCATATAAAAGTCCTATTCATTTTTCATTTTATTTTAGGGTAATGTTTTACTTGGGTTTGGAGTACAAACTGACCCTGATGCTTCCCAGAATTATTGATTTGACTGGAAATAAGAGAGTTACAGATTTATTTTTATGTACAGCATATCAAGCAGTTTGAGAGTTTTCTTTTATAAAATAGCGGCCAAAATTGAATAAATACAGAAAACGTCCCACGCGATGTGCGCACCAAGCGTCAGGGTTTATGTTCGGCTGGCCGGATTAAAACGTCTGGCGGGCCACATCTGGCCCACGGGCCTTGGGTTTGACCCGTGCTCTAAACAATAGACAGACTGAAAGTAGCTGGTGCTTTTGATTCATCAAAATAGGACATTCTACTGAATACAAAAACAAGCACCTGTATTGTTAATGCTAATGCAAACTGGCATAGATTAGTCTATTTGAATTGAAAATGGAGTTATTTAATTATTTGGTTTTATTTTATTTTATTGTATTGTATCTTATATATAATATTATAATATATAATATATGAACAGAGTCAAAAAATAATTCTCAAGAGTAACGTTACTTTCCTATTCTTTCCTATTTTCCTAATATTCCTCAAGTGGAAGTTCAAGAAATTATTCAAGTAAAGAGTAAAAAAGTATTAGGGGGAAACAAAAATCTGATTTATAGTTAATGATTGGAAAAGAAAAACTCAAAAGGATTTACGCAAAAGGATATACCACACACAAAAAAGAAAAACAAAATCATATTGGAAGAAGCACGGCAATAAATACAAATGTTCAAATCATTTAATATTGTCAACATGACATCTACTCAAGCATATTGTTACACTGTCAAATACTGTATATTACTCTAGGAGTAAAAGTATGATATCTGAAAACTATTCTTAAAAGTACAACTTCTTTAAAAAAGTTATTCAAGTAAATGTAAGTAGTACTAACCACCTCTACTTATATATTGTATTTTTTACTCCCGGTTTAGAACTGATGTAGCAATGGTGTAGTTTTGCTCTAGTTTAGACCTTAAATAGTCTCGTCATAGACCTAGATCTGGTTTAGATCTCACAAAGCCAAAGCTTTTCTTTGGTATAAAACAGTGAGATTAGGAATCCAGAACCATTTTCATTCAACAAGCAACTCATTGGAGAAGAGAAAAGCAGCTAGACTTTGTGTGGGTTTGTACTATTTTTAGTCGGGCCGTGTGCAAAATGCATACAAATTAATTTGCAATATTAAACCAACAAAAACAAATTATTTTGAGATTTTTAATGCCTTTCTTTGTTTTCATTAGATCTTTAACGTCTTGATATAGGCTTAAATGCTGTAAGAAAAAAGAAAAGTCCACTCTATTGCGGGGAGAGTAGGAGGATAGAATGATATTTACAGGGGCTATGTATTGATTTGTGTTTTTAGAGCTCCTTTGGGAGAAGTAACTGCTGTGTGGTAATAGCAAACTGACATTTATTACAGCCGCTACAGGTTTGTTCATTGATTTGTCAGTGCAACAGGAGATTTGTGTGTGACTGCGTGGGAGGGGCAAATGTCGGGAAGGCGGAATTGAAGAACAATTAAGTTTTTAAAGGAAAACGAGAACGAGCATACACAGGCAAACAGGCAGTAAACAAGACGACATAGACAGAGGGGGGAGGCAGAGGGGAGAGAGCAGGCTGGAGAAATCGGGGTGGGTGCGATGCAGATGCCCCTGAACATATACTAACCTTTAGGTCTCTGTGCACTATGTCATGTTGGTGAATGTGATGGACACTTTCTAGAATCTGATGGATACAGTGACTGTGAAGACAAAACAGAGAGGGGGAGGGGGCATTGGAGGGGGTGGGCGGGGGCAGGGGTGAAGGGCAAAGTGGTGAACCGGTGACAATGGGGGAGAGACAAAGAGAAGATGGAAGGTGAGGAGTTTAGAAAGAAGAGGTGCATGTGAAGAGGAAAGGAGGGTAAGGGGGCAGATGGGGGACAGTTTGTTTTGCTTTTTAAAAAAGATGTGTAGCAGAACAACATGCCAGACAATACCAGAGAAGGAGAGAAGAGTGAGGGGGAAGACAAGAGAGAGGGGAGATAGAGGAAGGAGAGGCTAGAAAGTAAGGGGGTAAAAATAAATATCCATATACAGATACTAATCAATACTAAAACTAGTAATGAAACTAAATACTCATTTGAACAAGTATTGATGCTGAAAGAAATGAGTCCTTTCTTCAACTGTTTTACTGTTGTTTTGATATATAGCAGAACTGTTTGAAGACCACATTATAATATAAAAGCAACTAAAATTGTTATTGGTTATCAAAATCAAGTTTGAAATGTTAGTACTGTGTCAACACTAGTAGAAAGATATATGGGAAATGAAAGGACGGTTGTGAGAGAAAGTTCCCAAAAAAGAAAAACCATTCAATTGGAAGTCTTTGTAGAGATAATGATAGATGAAGGTAACATGAAAGTTATGTTTAGGATGAGGATGAGTCACGGCTGCTGGGGAGATGTCAAGCTGCTTCACATCGCTTTGTCCTAACCTGCTATTCACGAATGTGCAGTCTAATGCTACGTTCAGACCGCGGTGTCTAGTTGGACACCTACTGAATGCTTTTGAGGGCAGACACTGGAGACACGCATCTTGGATGCACATCTGAAGTACACTGAGAATCTTTCTGCCTGTGAAATGACTGCTATTCAGAAGAATGACTGCTAGTTTGAAGGAAGCACATGATTGGTTGACGCTACGGTTGGTTCAGTAGTTCAGATATATCACCATATTCCTTTATTTAACTTGTCCTATGGATGATACATCCGATATTCAAATGTTGTGCATCTTCAAAACAACATTGACAATATTATTTAAAATTCAATATATATTGTCCCCCACTAGTTGACGCAGCATGTATTTAGCAAAAAGTTCAGTTTTTCCAATGCTGGCTTCTGACAAGTGAACACGTGAACGCTTAAAACGCACCACAGAAACACTGGGTGTCCACCATGGACTGCTCACTTCACCTACAGTACTCTTATGATGTTCCTCATAGCAATATGTTGCAGTGCACTATGCAACTTTTATTTTGGGGGTCAGCCTGCTGCTAGTCTCAATGGAGACTGTTCTTGCTTTGTTGGGAATGCTGGGAATGCTCCAATTACAATTATGAACATATTTATTGTGCTTTTATTCAATGACAGGTGTTTTCATTGCACAAAAATGCCTAAAAATCGTGGCGTCACCTGCCTGTCTCCATGGAAACAGAAAGTTAAATAATAATAATAATTTGGAACATTCTCCATGTAGCAAAGCAATAGATCCCCATGACGGACAAGCAGAAATGTTACATAATGCGCCTTTAAAGAAAAAAGCATATGACAATGGCAGACGTATGCCTAGCTTTCAAGTCAAACTATTCTAATTATTTACATATTGCTTGTAAGATGTTTGGATGGACTGCCCATAGTTGGTTTTGTGCGAAGCCCACACTAACCTGATTCTGACAGACAGTATCTTCATCATCGTCCCTTTCAGTGTCATTTAAAGACTCCTGTCGGCAAATGTGCTTGGTTTATATTTTTTTTATCACACAGGCTGAGATTTGTGCAGCGCTAAATCTATAGTGACAGGAGGAAAAGGCTAAGTGCTAGTTGACATGTCATTAGTGGAAGAATACAAAAGTTATGATTTCTGAGCGCACTGTCTTTTAACCGCAGGCTTAAATTATGATTGTAAAACACTGATAATACCAATATTATCGTATCCATTACACCTGTTAAAGTCCAATACTAAAACGTATACAACTCTACCTGCAGGGGGAGTCAAGTGCAAGTGCATCAGTTACCATAAGAGGCAGTTACACACTGCAAGTGACAATGAAGTGCCTCGCATAGGGCTGCACAATCTGTTTTTTCTGACAAGAATTGCGATTGCGATTAGATTTGCGATTCTGTTAAAAGTTCACATTTAAACGCAAATTGACAAAAGACTGAAAGAGGCCTATGTTTTGCAGAGCATGTTTGTACAGATCTAAACCACAGATAGCAGTTTTATGCAGAATTAGACAGGATATTGAGTTGTTTGTGGAGGAAATCATGGCACTTTCAAAATTGCAGTCTGTGCGATTTGCTAATTGTTTGTTTGTTTACCTGAAACATGTGACTGCACAGATTAATTATAAAATACAACGACTTAAGGCAAGCCAGGACTAAGCTTTATTTGAAATAATAGCCAGATGAGCTTTTAAATATTTGTGAATGTAAATAATTTGGGGCCAGGACCCCTCAATAAGAGACTCTAAATCTCAATGGGAATTTCCAGGTTAAATAAAGTTAAATACATTTGTGATGAAATGAATTCATATAATTCATAAGTGAAAACATTTTTCTAATTAGAAAATGTTATATTATGTTTAAGTTTTGAAATGAACATTTCTGTGCGCAAAGCAACTAATTGTCATTGATCAATAATCAAGTGAATTATTGATCATTTGTCTCCTTTAATCCTGCTGATTGGCTGAAACATCAGGTGGAAAATCAGTTTGATAGGGGGCGACAAACTGAGAAGTGGCACAGTTTTCAAAGGTGTGTGCATGGCTAATTAATGGCACTAATTAAAGTCCTACTTCGAGCTGGTCTCCAGGGGTGTGAGAGGAGCAGAGAACACTAATGGCCTCAATGACTGACATTCAAATGGCATGGAAACTGCATGTTCTAATGAAGATATTGCGATAAATAAATATTAAAGTTCATATTTGCAGGACAGTAAATCATTTTGAACCATATTATAAAGTAAACTCACAAGCTCAAAGGAGTTTTTTACAATTATGTACAGAAAAACACTGGTAAACTGCAACTTATTATGTAAAACGATCATAGTCATAGCATGTCATCATTTCGTTCTAAATATTTTAACTCACTTTTCTGCTGTTGTCTTTATAAATCCTTATAAATAGTTAAGTGACTCCATTGGATTAATGAACTAAAGGCCTACAGCCCTAAAAAGCAGAATGAAACACACTAGATCATTTGCACCAGCGAAGTGTTATCCTTCTGAATTTCAAAAAGTACTCCAGGAGTGCTAACTAATAAATAAAAGTTGTTTTTAATATTCATTTCCTAAACATAAACAACACAGACTTTTAAATCCGTGCCATTTAACACAAACACAATAGTTACATCTCTTCCTCCAAAGTCTGAACTCTGCTGCAAACCACATGCTTTTACTGACAGAGAATTGGCTGTGGACCTCTCGATTAAAAAGACCCAAGCTGATCATTGACAATAAGAAATTACTAACACTCAATCTCGAGAAAAATGATCTTAATTTGCGCAAACCAACCGCAAACTTACTCTGCCAAATCAACTCAAGCTCAAATTGTTTTGCCAAATCTCAGTGTGTGAAAAGACTTTCTGTAATCTATCCAGAATGGTTTACTAAATATTTATATGTCTACTATTAAAAGGAGCAACGCTATTGTTAAGAACGGATAAAATACTGTGGTGACCTTTTCACTGAGCGACATGTGAGCACAGGCTGCTGCTGCCAGGCATTACAGCGGCGCACACGACCACCGGATATTCTGATACCGTTACTTAAAACGACAGGACGAATGCGCTGGAGGTGGCTTCGTGTATTTTCGCCGACAACCCGCACGATACGCTGAAGTGGATGATGTCAAGGTTAATCTTCATTGTTCAGGTCACAGTATATTTATAATTCATTTCAATTTATACTCCAAAAAAAAGTTAAACCTAAATGTAAAATACTTTGTTTAACTGTTTTTGTCACATTAACTTTACTTTAATATCCAACATTTTATGAAAAACAATATATGCTCAAGTCAAAATAATCCGTAATTAACTTCATATTTCCGGTGCAATAATGTCTTGTGTACGGAATAAATTAGGCTAATTCTATTTTCATGACTTCCTTGCAGTGAAACCAGTGAAACAACAGCTCATTACATTAGAGCTAGTTACAAAACCAAATAGAAGCAGCTCTTTTTGGTAGCATTTTTCACTATAAACAATAAACTTGATATTCAAATGTTGCATATTTTCAAAACAACATTCACAATATTATTAACATTTCGATGTATTGCCCACCTCCAATTAAAATAGTTGTTAAAGGTTCACTATGTAACTGCTGTGATGGGGGTCTGCTACATGCACGTTGGAGATGTTATTACTTCGTCTGGAATGTTCCACAATATGACATTAAACTTAAAAATTCATGTTTTTCAATGTATTTTTGGCAATAATAAATACACGGTAGATGTTGCCATACTTTAGAACATTAAAGAGTGCACCTTTAGTAAAGAGGAGTAATAGATTATAGTTCTCAACCTCTAAGTAGTATACGAGTGTAGACTACAGTACATGAGGGTTACTACTACGCTATTGTGCTATAATACTATGTCCTTAAAGGGGCCGTACCCTGTTGTTTTTTTCAGCTTGCAGTTGTTGTTAGCAGTGGCATGACCGCAAAACTCTGCTCTGGCCTGTAAAGCGCTTCTAAACTCATCGCTGTGAATAATTACAATGATAGGAATGCGAGGAATAACTTTGGACTGCTGCAGACATGTTTAAAATGAACTAGTTTTGTGTTTCACGTGTCAAGACAGTAGAATTTCTAAAAACAATTGTAAGCAGCAGATGATTTATGGAAGGAAGCAATGTCAACATCAGGCAATGGATTTGTACAATAACAATGTTGGTAGAGCAATAAAAGAATCTTTGAGGTGAAGTTGTGAGGAAAGTTGTGAGGGAAGAGGGAACAGGAGTAGAGAAGAAAGGAAAGGGGAGGTACACAACAACACAACAACAGTAGACACAGACTTCAGCACAAAAAGGTGGCTCAGGAAGTCGGCCTTGTACCTTGCGTCTGCCTCACTGTAGTATTCTCTGGCCACAATGTCCTCAAAGAGCTCCCCTCCGGTCACCCTGGGGGGAGAACACGACTCACAGTTAGAAAAAAAAGAAATACAAAGACAATTCTGTTCATTGGCAGTCCACTATGCATATGATTAATCAAAACAATAACAATGTTTTTACTGATATCAATTGTAATGCTGATTTATTTTGGTCTCAAAAATGGTTAACTTCAACAATTATCCATACTGAAAAATCACTTAATTAGGACAACATTTGAAGTGGTCTTGGTCTATATCCAAACTAGTGTAAGACCACACAGTAATATCAAACAAACTACTATTCATTTGTATTGAATTGTCAGTATTGCAGTGAGAATGGTGTGTTTTTGCGTGCATGCACCCTCTGGTGTATATTGTCCATACACCAGAGGGTGCATGATATTTATTTTGCTACATGAACATAGCAAATGCATTCATTGGTTCTGAACCTGTGCCCACAATACCGATCCTGCAAGAGAGGCTGGTGATCAATGCGAATGCTGAAAATCAGCTGCATCGGAACGAAAAGCCCCAAAATATTCATGTTTCAGTCGCTGCACGGAATACGACAAAAAGCAGCATTTATCTGAACAGAATATCAGCGGAACTGCATTTAATTTTTATTTATTTTTTTAAGTGTTGTTTTGGCTCATTGGATAACAAAGAAGATAATAATAATAACAATAATAATAATAATAATACAAAGGAATGCAAACAATTAATAGCCTATATTTGAAAATAATAATATTTTATATAATATATAATAATTTATGAATAATTCATTTTTAGGGCATATAGCCTAACTTGAAGAAGGACAATAGTAGCAATGCAATAGCCGAAGTGTGAAGAAGGCAGGGGTTACAGTCACACTAGAGCCAGACCCCTGACCCAGCGGAGAGCAGCTCAGGTTCAGGCCGGGCTTAGATGACTCTGATGCTCTCTGAGAAGCATCAGGCGCATGGAGCTTGAAGTTGGTGTACATCATACATGACCTGCTGACCTGCCGTAACATTTGAGCACATCACGCGCTCCCGTCAGTAATCCTAATTTACAACGAGCAACTGTTTTTAGTCTTACACCAGATATACAAGTTTTCGTCATACAGAAGTTTTAGAAATGTGTTTTGTTATCTGTTTTTTTTATAATCATTGTTGTATCAAAACCAGTATTGAGTATTAAGCAAGCCATCTACTTAATAGATATCGAGTTGGACACTTTTGAATTACTCTATGCCAATATGCTGCAGGACAACCCACTTCAGAACTACTGTGCATGCCCCTGTAGTTGGCCAACAGGACGTGAAGGAATTCACTGTTTAGCCAAAGCGTAAATGCCAGGAGAAACTAAAACCACGAGAAAAATAAACCATGCAAATTGTCCTCTTGATTTAGTCCCCCCCCTCCACTTCATACGGCACCGTCGCCATGGAAACTAGAAGGAAGATGCCGAGAGAGGGATGAATGTGGAAGGCGTGGGTGGAGAGGAGGGAGCAGGGGAGGTGGGGTAGTTCAAATATAGGAGAGGATTATGTAAGTGTGTATGTTAAAATGGGCGGAGATGCAGAGGATGGAGACAACGTAATGATGACTTACAGGTCGAACAGCAGGTAGTGAAAGCCCTCCTCTGATATACTGTCATGAAGACGCACTGGGGGGAAAGAGAAGGAGGAGCAGATTATTTTTGCTGCAGTTGTTGCAGAGATACATTTCTTACATAATCTGTTTTTAAAATACATCAATTAATGAATATTCAAGAAGCTCCAGTCCAAGCAATACGGATGTCAAGCAGCATGAAATGTTAAAGACTATTGCGAGAAGAAACAGCAATCGCACAACTATTCTTTATTTTTGACAACATAACCAAATTCATTTATATTCACACTGTCAAACAATATGATATAATTATTCCTCTAGCTTTATGTAATACAACTTTTTGAATGATACGCGATCTGACTTAAACACCTAGATTAAAAAACCTTAACATTTTACTTTGCCTTTTTGGAGCTTAATTGAATTAAACTCACTTGTTTTTTCTTCTAAAATTCTAGCAATTATTCTACTTTGGCCCTTATAATTATATTTTGACCTGTACAATCATGATTATCAATTCAGCTTGACATCCCTAGGTGATGTTTCTCCGATAATGCATAGTATAACAACATAGAATACATGAGCATACCGATGTTGGGGTGTTTTAAGAGGCGACAAATTCGGGCTTCTCGTTCCAGTTTCTGGTGATCTAAACAACAAAGAGAAAGAAAGAAAAAAACTTTAAAATGTGGGCTTCATTTGACAGACAAGTAAATGTAGGAGTTCAAACCTGTTGTTAGAAGACCATTAGAAAAAGAGATGAACGTGTAGAAAGACGGGGTGAGATCGACAAGGGAGTTTGAATAATACCCATGAGCAAAACATCGCGGACATATTATACTGCGAAACGTTTTAAGAAATTCCAACAGAAAAAACTAAGAATATATTGATTTACTGATAAGCAAATGTTTAAGGTGCACCAAGCAATGATGACCGTAATTCTTTATCTATTACATAAACACCAAACAACAAAGGTTTAGAGAAAAGAAAGAGACACCAATACACGTCTTTGATGTCAGTACTTACATGAAATGCATTAGCAAGTAAATTGTTAATTAGCTTAGCTGTTTTGCACAATCTAATCTAGACCTCTATAGCATATCCTGATGTGTCTCATTAACGAGTTCATTCAAAATCAATGGAAATGACTACTACATCTGTCATGTCATGTAACTTGAACATATTTGATTAAGCCACTCTAGTACAACGTATGCAAGTTTACCTGTTTCCAAAAAAAGCAGATATTATGGCTTTACAGTAAATGCAACATTTCCAGATTAATGTATTAACATTGGGAACGCTTGCTGGAGCTTATATAACCACTTAATGATGCTTGTCAACCTGGATTCCACGGCGATCGTCAAGCAGCAGCAGCAGTCTAAGCCCACATAGTGCACGGGCTCGGGCTCCATAGGGGGGTGGACCACAGCGAGACAAAGAAAGGCGCATGGTCTTCTCTGTCATGTTCCCTGCCACACGCAGCCCAACACACCCACACTGACAGCGACACTGAGGAGTGACAGTCAAGTGTAAGCCCTGTGATTATAGTCTTAAAGATGAGAGGAGCGAGGCGGAGACGCGAGTGGAGGAGGAGCGCGAAAGAAGCGAGCAGGTGTCGTCTACGGCTGCACGAATATTTGGCCATTTGAATTTGAATTGCAATTTGGATCGTTGCGATTTCTGTTCCGTGACATTTTGAGGACGTCTGACAATTGTAAAGTTGACTAGTTAATTGCTGTGGCAACTGCACACATTTTTAATTACTCTGTCAAAAGTCTATTTGGACTTTTGGAATAATTACACCTCCCAGATCAGATTTGTACAGCGCTTTTCGGGGTAACTCAAAGACGCCTTACATAATTAGAACAACAAGACAAGAACAAGTCATGAGGAAAAGCAGTCAATAGCGTGGGTTGTAGGCCGTGGGGAAAAGGTGAATATCAAGGTCATATCAAGCTGTGTCGCTCGGTGGGTCTATGTGCAGCCGGGCCGCACCGTCGTGAGTTCGATTCTGACAATTTGCTGAATGTCTTTCCCTCTCTCATCCTCATTACATTGTCCTGTTTGGTCAAAAAAATAAAGAAAATAAGGGAAAAACATATCCAAATCAAAGCAGCACAACACAAGCGAGTTCTAACAACATATTTAACACTGAAAGGTAATATACAGAGCTATTTAAGAGACAGAGAGCGCAACGTGATATCTAAGCATGCAATTAAAATTCTAAACGCTGGGCTGCACAAAAAATACACGCTTCTATGAAACACAAGGTAAATGTTGCACTATAGTGAACTCTAATGAACCCAGCTGTAGCGCACAAAGACAGGATGCTCGCTTAAGACAAAGCGAGCCTGATTACTGAGATTGTTTGACTAAATACAACTCTCTTTATTTTTTCAGATTGACTGGTTCATTCTACTCTACAATTAATAGTACAAGCCCCCTTGTGCTCTACATTTGCATCTGTTAACATCGCTTTGAGTTAGTGCCATGCTTTATCCAAGCCGGGCCAACCAGATGGCAAACTGTTGACATTGATGATATTCCGGCCGTCAAAGGCTAGTTTGAAAAATGATCAGTGAAGCCAGAAAAAAAATCTCTTCTGCAATAGTTATTCTTTGGAATGGTATGGAATAGTGCAGCATTTAGCAGTAGCTCCCTTTTTTGCTAGTACATGTATTCAAAGTATTTAAAGGTGTAACTTTTTGTGTTCACCTGCTTGTTATTGCTCATTTCATGTGGTTTTCATTGCTAAAAGACGCAAAAAACATGCATTATTTTTGTAAGCGGGCTCGCCTCTCCACAGACTGCACCTGTAACTGGGCTGGGTGGCGTCACTGCCTTTCTCCATGGAGATCTAAAAGTATATAATGCCATGCTGTGGTACATTCCATGCAAATCAATAACGTCTCCATTTAGACCAGCACGTAGCGAACCCCAGAAAAGTCACAGTGTAACTTCAAGAATATTTTTTATAATGAATATTCAGTCATGTCCATAAGGTAACTCACTAAAGTATAAATGCTAGTAAGAAATGGTTTTAGCCAACAATCTATTGTGCTGTTGTAAAGTGCTTTACTTTAACTCTCATCAGAAAAGTTCCTTAGTCCTTCAGAGCTTTGATAAATCCTCACCAAAACAATCGTGTCTGTAAATTATATGTCAGGGATTTACAGCAGGATTTTATTTTATTTATTTACTTAACCTTTACTTATCCAGGTCGATTGAGAACCAATTCTCATTTACGACGACAACCTGCTCGAGATGACTAAGAGACATAACCCGCCTCGTATCAAGGAGGTCACGGTTCAGCTCTTCATCTCTGCCTTTTTCAGCTTGTGAATCGATAAGGGCTTCGTCAAAACTTTCAAATGGCAAGTGAGAGCCAGAGGACCACTAAAAAGTCTAACAATGTTGTCAACAATGACTAACTGATGACATTATTCCCCCTTGTTTTTGAAGTGTTTGTAAGTCTCCTCCTGATTGTCGATGTATGACGCACTTGGAGAAGGCAGACCTCCGCCAAGGCATTGGTCCTTTCAAACAATGGTGACGTGCTCAAAGCTTTTCAAATGAGTGGGGATCTTAAAAAGGTAAACAGTTGGGCTAAATGAGTTAGGGAAAAGTGTATATTCTGCTTTCCTGACACATATTTCAATTGTGATTAAATTATGATATACATTATGAAGACGCAGTTCAAGAAGCATATTGTATTCAAAACACAAAGTTCTGCCTATACAATATACTTCCTGGTGGGCTAAGATAAACAAAATTGGAGACTACAACCAAGGCACTGGTCCTGTCACATAATGGTGTCACGTATAGTACAACATCGGTACTAAACTGGGACTAAACCTGGAACTACACCCAGACTAAATTAGGACTCAACCAGGACTAGAACACCCTGTATAGTAGTAATAGTATAGAAGTAATTTACATATTATAATGTTTCTGATGCATGCACACTATAATGATGGTGTGAGAATTTATATTGTAAAATTAAACGCAAACATGAATTGTAAGTAGATATAGATATAGATTTCTAGACAGTCCTATACAGTTTTCTTGCCAACAGACTATTCAGCTGCTGGAACTAATACTGATGAAAACTTCCAGGAGCAGTAACTGACACAGGAAATGGAGAAGGAAGATGGAGAAGGCAAGGTGAGAAGTACAAGAGTAGACTGCAATTTTGTGACTCATTTCACAGGGTGGTTATCGGTGGCAGAGGACAAGATGCAGAGAACATCAGATCAAATCACACAGAATGGATTTGTAGATGACACCGAACAAGAAACATGGCCCGTCTTAAACTGTTTACACGCATTTGTCATTCATTTTTCGACCTATGCCTCCAGAGCTTTGTCAATCATCAAATTTAACAGAGAGTCACACAATAGTTTCTCGAGAGAGAGAGAGAGAGGGACCTCATCATCAACGTCAAGGGAACAGCGGAAGTAATCTAGCAAACGTGGCGTACACACATCACGGAACACAGACAAAACTAGAGTATTAACTGCAAATAAAAACAATGGCCACGGTAGAAAGCAGCACGCCCTGAAACTCTGGTCTGAGCCTGTAGTTTAGACCTCCAAAAACATTTTCTTCTCACCAATTAGAATGTTTTTGGATGTGCTTAAAATATGCACCGTGAACTTGTTTCATAACTGTCCAGGACTAATTCACGTTGCGGATATGTGACAATAACGGTTCATTAAAAAGTGAGAATTATTTTTAACATCCATTGGCAAAAGGGTAAGTGTGAACGAGAGTGATTAACTGATGGAAAAATGGCATTGATGTCTATTTGAATAATAAAATGTCTTACCTTGGATGGTTTTTTTTTTACATTTAGCTGTTATATATGGACATGATTTAACAGCAGGCAGTCATTGCATATCATGAACAGGTGTTTGTTTGCCAGACGTGTGATTCAGACTGTTAATATAACATCAGAGTGTGAAAAGAACAGCTAAAGCGCTCCATTTGGGATGTGGCGTTCGAGGAGCACAGTGCTGAGCGAGCGAGGGCTCCTGTCCACATCTGGGCTCCGTCACTGACACACGAGCTGCTTCTTGGTCAAACCAGGTCAGACCCCATCGCGGCATCACGGGCCACTTTCTACTCTGCGCAAAGATACAAGTCTGATACAAGTCTGCGTTGTATGAATAAAGAGTAAATATCCATCAACCAAAATAAATCGCGATCTATTCCAGCAGTAAACCAACTCCCTTGGCCTTCATTTGGGGGTCTAGTGCTGAGGCAGCTGTCAGGAACAACAAGCAGGGTCACGAGAAAACACTTACCTTGAACCAGACTAAAAATAGATTGTCGTCTTTCATATGCAGTCAATCAATCTTGGACTTTGATGCTCATAGACGACTAACCGCTCTAGTCAATCGTTCAAATACAGAAAGAACTAAACCGATTTTCAGTTTTATCTTCTGAATAATAGTTTTTATGCAAATAAGTTGATTGTACACTCATACACTTCTGGTAATAATAATTTAGAACCTTTCCAAAACTAACACAATCTGAAAAATACCTGTCGTTTGATGACGGACTTGTAGGAAGCTACATTATATGTACTGTTTTTTAACATTATAGTTTCAGCCAAAATGTCACAAATCTGCAGCGTAGAAAAGCTTATGGCTTCATAATTTCTTCATTTATTCCTCTGAACCCTGAATAAGATGGGCGTGGCGTGGAGGGCAGCTGACAGGGTGCACAGAGTGTCAAACTCGTGGATATATGCGCCTGCAGTGTGAGCCGAGGGGCAGAATCAGATGAGAGTCCCGTGCTAAAGGCATGCAGCAGCCAGGCGCTCGGCCCAGAGCTGCCAAGTGCCCCGGCTTCTTCTCCTGCATGACCCCCGCCTCCCCCTCCCCTTCATCTCCCATCTGCCCACCCCACACACACACACACACACACACACACACGCCTCTTAAGTCGCAAGTAGCTTTCAGCTCACTAAACTCATCACGGCAAATTGGGAAATATGATGACAATTTGACGACATCTTTTACTTAAAAATGTGCTGCAAGATTACATTTTTTGAATCAGAATCCGGATTTAAATTCTGGGTTACTTTTCATATAGATTTTGTCTTCATGGGTTTGGAATGTATAAGCTAGAAGTTTCACATACAGTAAACTGGAAAAAGGATATTATTGCCACTGCTGCTTTAGAGATATGGACATTCTAATATTGAATATATTACTCAAAATAATAAAAGAAAACAAAGAAGCTTTTTTTTTTGACCGTTCATTTACGTTTTGTGCAATGCCAGCACCTTAACCAAACGTTTACAGCCACATGTTAGCAAATTTCTGATAGATTTGTCATAAATATCTAGATCCTTTAGTTAAAATCTTCTGGTGGGAACAATTTAGCTGTTTATTCAATACTTACATTGCTTAAAACGGGCACAATGAACTGAATGTTAATGTAAAAACAAAAAAAATGCAAATCTAGCTATTACAAAACTTCTGAAAAATGGATTTGATATTTTGTCCATTGTTCCATCCTATGTTAGTCTTACTATTGAGCCGATGTGGAGACCCATGTGCGATAGGTCATGCAGTTATAAATAGACGTAGGAGTAGAAGCTCGGGCCGTTTCTCTGCCGTTTCTTGAACGCGGCTCATCCATTAGTCAAGAGAAGTAAGAGCGTGCCACTGGTATCGCGCACTAGGCAGTCAGGTCAGATCAGCGCTCAGATCCAATGAAACGACCCGAGTATCGAAGCGCAAGACTGGCCCGAGTGAAATGTATCTCAAGAACGAAGCTAAACTGTGCGGGTGAATTATTTATCATGTGTGTGTCCTGTGCATATACTGGTCTTAATAAACGCTAACCGCCATATAAGATGTTACGCGGCCAAGAAAAGAACGTAGAACCGCTGGATAATCGACAGCTTTAATCGTCTTAATATAGTGAAGCATATTGAATAGTTTGAGAAAAATATGTCTGAATTTGCTATATGCTTTAAAACATCAAAACAGCTCGCAGGAAGAGTGTGAGATTGGCTCCAGCACTTCACTTTTGATGCGTTGAAAACAAATTTATTTCAGGGAAGCACAGCAATCAGCAAGAAGTTAACGACAAATGGATTGTTAGTTCTGGCTTAAGTTTCTAAACATAAAGCTGTGAGTAAATTAAAGTATCTCCCGACGATGTATATGGAAGTACGCCGTCTTCATCGAATTGTACAACTTTTCATCGTTCTCAAACCCGGAAGAAAGAGTCTGATGCGTCACTGAAGCGATTTGTATTTGTTACGTTTAGTTTTCCTTAATTAGTAGTCCTTACTGTTAAAAGTAAAGGTCTGGATTGGTGTGCATTTCCCAGGCTGCCCTTGTGCGAGTGAGGGACGTGGACCAGTGCTGTGGCCGTGTGAAGACACCTGACAGTGGGACCTCAGGGCTCCGGTTACAGCGGCGCAGGGGCAGCAGGAGATTTACGCCGAGCAAGTGGTGTAGTGAAGGGCCACAGTGACAGGCCACAGTGACAGGCCATAATGAAGTAGTGCCATATTGAGCATGCATTTTGGTTTAGTTTTACTATCAACAAAAAGTGAAGAACCTGTAAAATGAACCCCAAAAGTGAAAAAATATTGCTCATTTTTTCTTTTTGCAGCCCTTTTGTCGTAGACTATACTCTGTGTTCTTAATTTGCATTATGTCTCGTCAAAAACAACCGATGCAATAGAAATGTTTTGATAAATATCCCACCTCTACAGTGAAGGACCACTGTGATGGACTATGACGTGAAGGCCGTTTGTTTCTGAGCTTTTACAGTGAACCAGGAAGGAGGTGATGTATCCAAACGAGTCATCAATAAGTTGAATTGATTTGTCAGCTATTCAAGCGTATGCAACGTGCCTTTGAGATCTTACACACAATTTTAAGCAGATGAAAGGTGGACAAACTGTGCCGAAACGTATTGATTGAGAATCGATCAATTGTTGACTTGTTGGTGCACATGAGCATTGGATATTGTACACGTTTTAGATCAATAATGTGGTTTAGAATGAACAAAATGTAAAGTAATGATCTATGTGCATTATAGTATATTTCTAATGATTCCAAAAATATCATTATATGTCTCGTTTACAAAAAAAATGTCATGTTTGTAAATCCAGATTACTGTTTTTTTAATCCATGAGTTGTCATTTAATTCAACAATCGGTTAGTCACAATTTATCAGTAGTTGCCCTTGTCAATAGGCTTTTTTTGCACTACAGATTCTTGGACTTTTAGGACCAACCCAGGACTAAAAAGGTCCCAGGTTCCTACAGATTCCTAAAGTTCAAAAATGCCTATTATAACCACTGAACTAAACCCGATTTGTGTCTTGTCATTCAGTTTTTGCGAGAAACAATCACAACTACAAGGCAACCTGTTTATGCTGAAGCTGCTGTCAAACTTGTGTGAATACTCCATTGTCTTTTGTCATGCTCCAAACTCCATTGTGATAAAAGTCTCCTACGCTTTGCCATCTGAGAGGCTAACAGCTAAGTCTTACATAACTGTCTACACTGAAGGTGGAGGGCGGCCATTCAAACACAGGGAGACTGCACAAATGAACCATCTCTTTGTCAGCCACAACTGACGAAACTTCGAAAAGCTCTAAAACATAAAACGCCCAAAACAAAGGTGGGGAAAAGGAAAGCATGTTTAAAGGTTAATGACAGTACACCGGTGTGATGGACTGAGGGAACAGGTCAAAAAACTTACCAGCGGCCGACAAATGTGAATGGACAAAATGGTTTTAGCAGTGGTTGCTATTAATTTGCAGAAATGACTCCATAATTCAGTCAATCCCGCTACATTTTTGGTGTCAAACCAATTCTTCTGCTTGTGAAAATGAATGGGAATCAAACTGACAATGTGCTTACCTCTCGCAGACAGCTTCTTAGTGTTGATAATTTTGGCAGCATACTCTTGTCCAGTACACAGCTTGACACATCGACGGACAACTGAAAAGGCTCCCCTGTAAGCGAAAAAGGACAAAAAAAGTGAAAAAGCATGGTATTTAGTGCGATAGCCTAAAAGCATAAAAAAAAAAGAGGTTTCATGTTGTTAAATTGAGAAGATATTCTGCTCAGGTGGCACTTCATCAGCACAACAAAGACGACTTGTGTTGCAAGAATCCCGCTCGTTAATAGGCTCCCATGAGGCTTGCTCTCTCTCAGTCAGCACGGCTCAGTCTTAGATGGTATAGAAAGGAGATTTTTCCTGTATTTACTGTTAATTAACAATAGTTTCAAACAGGGCTGACTCAAATTTTAATCAAGATTGAGGACTAGTTAGCTCTAGAATCGTCAAAATATGCTTCAGGGTTTTTTTAAACATGGATTCCATCTTGTCAAGGCCTGATCTCGTCAGATGTCGGACGCTAAGCAAGGTTGGGACTAGTTAGTAGTATTTGGATGGAAGACCGCTGAGAAAATCAGGCGCCACAGTGTTCCAGCAGTGGCTCTGGTGCAAACTGTTCACTTCACCCACCATGCCTCCAGTGTCCAGGTACACCGGAGCATGAACGAGAGTGTGTTTGTGAGAGCGAATGTGAGACAACACATGTTTACAGCATGTTTACAAGTATGTTCATTAGCCTGTACTGTCCTGACCAAACAAACAAAGAATAATAACGAGCCAGTCCTGTGTCAGTAAAAGCATGTTGTTTGGAGCAGAGTTCAAATATTTCTTCCTCCAAAGTTTGAAATCTGTTGTCGTGTTGAATTGCGGTGATTAAAAGGTCTGTCTTGTTTAAGGAAATGCATATATAAATAGAGTTTGTTCAATGGGAGGGGAAAAATGGCCCAGTCCACGTTTGTCTTGAATGTTTTTCAGGTCCGTGTGCAGTGCACCGTTCAAATGTTGGTGAAGTTGATTGAGTTGTGCAAAACAAATCTGGAATGATGAGCCCAGCAACAAAATCACTTTTATTATAAAGGTGCATATTTTTGCTTTGGTGAGAGTTGGTATATTTATGTTCATATTCTTATTGATGCTGGTTTTATAAGCTCCGTCATATAAGTTTTATAAGCTCCGTCCATATTTGTATACATACATTTTAATCATACATGTACAGAGACAAAAAACTAGACTAAATTAAGGCTAATTTAGATTGAAAACGGAAAATCATTACATGTTTTCATTTTAAAAACAGTACATTTCTGTCAGCTGGAGGATCTTGGTGTTGTCGCGTTGTTGTTATGCCGATGCCGATGTACCACCTGCTTCTTTAGGCTTTTTGTTTGTTTGTTTTTTTGCGTAAGCTCATTGTTGCCTTTCTGGTACAACTCTGTTATTTGTAGAGCAATTTTTGCGTATTGTGTTTTCTCACATATTTGGCAGAGTGACATTCAAAAGGCAGTGTCGGCATTGTGTTTTGTGTATCTATGACAACAGCAGCAGATAAGCGGGAGGGAACATCGTGCAATCTATGTAGGAAATTAAACCACAAGAAAAACATATGCCCTTGTTAAAAATATAAACAAATGAACAAAGGTCCCTTTAAATGACAAAAAAAGAAAAGGGTTAAAAGACATCCTACCTCACAGTAAGTATTAAAGTATAGTAATATTGAAGAAAAAATGCAAAATACTTTAAAATGTGAATGTAATGTATGGCACGGATGTAGTTGTTATAGCTACACATGTGATCGTTGGCCATATTTATTAAACCTGTGTAAAAAAATATATATAAATACGCACTTAATTAACAGAACTAATTAAAATGCAAAGTTGAAATCTTAACCCTTTTATGTTTAGGCCTACTCAAACAAACATAAAAGCAGATATAGAATAATGCTTTTAACAATCCTATACAACATATTACAAACTTCAAAGCCAGTGCACCCAAAAACGTATTTGCGGGGGGGAAACCAGTGGGACAAGGGGCAGGGGCCTAAATGTGCAAGGCAGCCAAAACAGGGAGAGGGGGGTCACTTAACCTACAGCAAGACGAGGAAGAATAAAAAGGGTGCATTGTGTCACCAGCAATGCACCCACATCCCTACACTATGGTGGGACAGGCAATCCTTTGAGATTTTTTATTTTTTTTTATATGTCACTTATTGCCTCCACTACTAATCGACAAAAGACTGTTTGCAGATTAAGTAAAGTTAATATGTCTATAATAATATAACAAAGGAAAACGCATCATTGTATTGCTTAGCTTGTTTTAGACTAAGCCAGCGGACAAAATGTATACTATGGGGGGGCAAAGTAGTCCCCTCTATTAATGGGAAACACTGATAGTCGTCATATCATATTAAAACTTCCTTGGAGGCCGATGTCAATGGTAACGGGACACAAAAGTTGATTCAAATTAGCTTGCTGACGAGGGCGACCACCTCAAATAGTAGTAAACGTAAGACATGTTAGGCAATGTGGTGGGACGGACATGATAAATGAAGTCTTATAGATAAAGACCACTATAAAACCGTATAATAATCAATATTTATCAGTTAAGAGAGTTTGGAATAGCACTAAATCCCATCACATAACAAACAAAAAACACAGGACCCCCAAAATGTATGATTTTCTTTGCAGGGAATATGTATTTTATGCTGTTTTCTAGGTCAATATTACACTACTACAAATATAACACTCTTTTCTACCATCCATGTGGCACCAGTGAAAAGGTGGGACATTCTCATGATAAGTGAAAGTTTACGAGGGAGGGGCCGAAATGCAGGACAACCAACCAAAAGAGGGACAAGTGGTCACCTTTATCGATGACTGACAATAATAGCTCAATAATAACACTCGTGTCGCCGTAACATGTGCTCAAGGGGGGCGCAGGACTTGTGTGGCGAGAGGAGAGGGGCGCAGGCAGCGTAATGTTATTTTGAGAGCTGTCATCCCGAAAAAGCGCGCACACACACCCATCTGCACACCGCGCCCCCCCACCCAAATCTGCACAAACACCAACAGAACCAAAAGCATCTCCATTTGATACTCACTTCCCCAGCTCCTCGTACAGTTGGTACTCGTCCGTGAATCGCGTACAGGTTGTCGTAGCCATTTCTCTCCACTCTCTCGCACTCGCACGCGTCTCTCCAAAACCCCCCCAAAAAAGACCGCACAGCTGATTCTGGGCTCAGTAAGCGACAGGGGGAGGGGGGGGAGTGTGGGAGGCAAGGGTCCGCCCAGCAGCTAGACGGCCGGTGGACCGGGGAGACGTCTTCTAACGCGGGCAGGTCGATGCAGAAACGGCGACGCCACGGCAGGGGTTGTGCTCGGTGCCCGTCTCCGCGCTCTCTGGCGAAGCGACGGCAGCGCGCCACCGACTCCAGCGATCAAGCGCGCGGCTGAGGGGCGCTCTGTGACTTCCTGCGGGCTCTTTCAGAATAAAACACACACACGCTGACACGGCGGAGGCGAGCGATGGAGACACATTGTGGGGGCTTTTTCAAGTTACTACAAAGATACCTAGAGCCTTGTTTTATTCATCATAAACAGTAATATTGATATAAAACGGCTTAATAATAGAAACAGGTCAATTGACTTGTTAAAAACTGTAAAACGTTGAATTATATTTCAGCATACTACACAGCAAAATGTAGTGTACGTGTTTTTATTATTGAAAAATGACTGTGTGGCGTTTTTTAAATAATCGGAGTACAGAGCTGTGGGTGTTGATAGGGGGTAGGTAGAAACAGATTTTTTTTCTGTGCACTCACGCTTCAAATGCAGGACAATGCAGGATTACTCAAACATGCATGGATCAATCAAAATACAACATTGAGTAAGATAATGATGAGGGAGCATTATAATTTGATTTGTTAAACTTTATGTCTAAGTTTTCATAAATGTTATTTAATTTGATAAAGCAACACAACAACATGTCCAAAAAATTGTGACAAAAAAACTAAACTACTGGGCCTTTAATCGTGTTTTGGCTTGAAGTTGACGTGAATCTGTCCATAACAGCGCGTCTGTTGTGCTAACTCTTTCTAGCTTGATAGAATCCACCTGATGTGGTACAGTTGACGCTGTAATAAGCTGCCCCCTGGCGGAGAGTGTGCGTAAAGCCAATGCGGAGTGTGGACTTCCAAACATGGGCAAATCTGAGTGAACGTTTATGTATGAGTGGAGAGAGGTGTCAAACCATGCAGAAATGAACCAGAGTGACTACATAATGACAAGGAAAAGTTTCAGTATCATGCTTAGCACTTTGAGGCCTTCACTGCCAAAAAGAAATGTAATGTTTGGGTAATAAATAATAATAAATACATAAAAAAATATATCCTTTTCTGAATATTGTTTGTTTGATGTTGTTCGTCACAAATTACCATAGCAAAAACAACTGCCTTAAAAAAAAGTTATTGCAACAAAAATATGCAACTTTTCAGTCCCATGTAATGATTTGTGTCAGTTATATTTTTAATTTAAATGTTGTCGTCACCGTTTTCCCACAATGAAAACAAGTCTACCGATTTAAAGATTCATGTCGGTTTATTATAAGGACTGCACATAGCACATACTTCAGGCATCACACACCCACACATACTTCAGTAAATAATTAAGACCCATCTGGAAAATAAATATATATACAACTTCAATTGTCCCACATCTCTCACACACACACACACACACACACACAATTAACATGTTAGCAGCTTTTAAATAATGCATAAATAATCTTTCTGCATTGTCTGTTTATATATCGAGGTTTGTTTTAGTCTGTGATGATGGCTTTAACCTGGACAACAGTCAGATGGTTTAGGTCACTGCAGCAATCGGACAGAGTTGACATGGAGATGGTAGAGAAAGTCTGCATAGGACGCTCCTCCGTTGGGACTCTTGTCCTCCACAAGATGACGCTGTAGAGCCTCTTCGCAACTGTCCCCTTGCTTCACCACCCACAGCTATAAAAAAAAGATAATAGTGGTAACATCTGCTGCTGCTAGTGTGAAAATGGCAACGCAATCACAGCAGAGACGCCATTAGTCGTTATTGGGGAGCAAACATTTTTATTTTAGTTGTCAAAAGATCATTTCTTTCTTTTATACATTTTTAACCAAAAACTAACGCTGCCATCTTTTTTAAAAAGCTGTTTAGTGCTTTAGAGTTTGTATAGTCCAGTTAACATTTCAAAATACGATTACGATCATTAGTCTACTAGTCAGGATTATTCAGATTAATCGTTGCAATCCAAACTGTCATAAAATTGAGGAGCGCTTTGAGGAGCCGCTTTTTAGTTAAATCTGAGGAGCCGCTTTGAGTTAAATCTCTTTTTTTCTTATGTTTCAGCGACATCATCTTTACAGGACGTATGATAACTTGAAACTCGCTATGATGAGTATCTGGCAACACAAAGTGAGGAGCTCATTCATCTTCTTGTTGGCGCTTGGGAAAAATAGAACATTGAAAACATACTTATGCGTAGTGTTAAATGTTTTAGGAATTGTGAATACCGTAAATTACCATCATTACAATCATGTCCAAGCACAGCGAGGGTTGATGTGTGTCATATTTAAAACAAATCCTACATAAACCACCTTTAGGTTGTTCTTGCATTGTTGTTACCATGGTAATACTGTCGACTGGGGATAAAGAATAAATAAATGAATAAAGTTAGAGATGTTTACCTTTCGAGCAGTAGGAAAGTGCGAGCTCAGCGTGTTGATGATGGACCGCACATAGGTAGAAAGGGGGGTTTCAAAAACAGGAAGCTTTGTCTAGTAAAATAGAAACAAAAAACTATTACTTTCATTACCAAGGTATTAGATGTATAAAATCTGGCCCTTTCCCCTCACCTCTCCAGAGGGCAGTGAGGAGAAGCAGCTGGTGTTGAAGAGCTCCATTAGGGCCCTTGTTGGTACCTGCCGGCCCACCCAGAGCAGCAGGGTGAGAGGGGCGTTCACCAGATATAGGCCGTCTGCTTCAAGACTGCCGGAGCAGCACCGCACAGCCTCTTCCGGTTTCGGAGGGTCTGAGCCGTCTACTGTCAGCGGCTGGAACGAAGACACACAAACCGAAACAATCGTTCTAATCTGGGCTTCACATTCACAATGGTCAAAAAAGCAAAATGCGAGTAGATTTGAAGTGGGTAATAAGTAATATGAAGTGCTAAACTGACACGAATCACATGCATTTACAGTGTGTAGGTTTTTACTCAAGAGAAACAGGTTTTTGAAGTTTGCTGAAATATATCATGTTGAATTAACTTCTATGACACGTTATATATTCTATAACTATTGAAGCCTTTCTTTCTACTATGTATTTGCTTTTACTATATTCTACATTTGAAACAGGCCATTTGATATTTTAGGGTTATTGTTTCAGTGGCATCAATATTATCATTTATCGTCTATATTTTGTATCACACTTCAAGTCGCTAAAACCTTTTCTAATCAAGAGGGAAAACTGGCCATTTGGGAGTAAAACATTGTCACATTTCAGAATCCGAAACCCACCCAGTGTGAACTTACCAAAGGCAGGAGCTGAGGGTAGAAGTGTGTGGCGGCGCTGGTGGGGTCCATGCTGAGAACCTGGCATCTCTGCTGGAGCCTGTGGGGCACAGAGCTCCTCAGCCCAGGCAGAAGCACCTCACTCTTCCTTAAACTGTTGACGTAAACTGGTAACGCCCGCAGGTACTGGGGGAGCACCAACTGTACTCAGCACAGCAAGAACAAAGTCAGGAAAGTTATTTATGTAGCCAAAATATTCCTGAAAATGAGGCTCAAATCTAGGCTCTAAAATGTATGCTTTTTTTTTTTTTTTTAGGAGAGCTTATGATAACTATTTTTCTTCCATTGATTTTTTTGCTTGCAATTATAATATTCTGTTGTAATTTTAAACACATGTCTTTGTTCTTTAAAGCAATTGCATAACTTTACACAGTTTTGATGCCTGGTGTGCCAGTTCCAAATAAAATGATAAAAATATACCAAAACTCTTATTTGATAACGATTGATTGATTTCAGATACTAGTTTACCTGTCCAGCAGAAACAGAGGCAGAACAGCAGTGTTTTCTGTAACACGCCAAAGCTTCTGTGATCTGTGTCTGTAGTTCCTCCCTGAGCTCCTGCAGGGGGCGCTCCAGCACTGCACAATACACTACAAAAACATGTGTAAATGGATATAATTTCATTTATAATATATTGGTAATGTATACTGCTGCTGTTTAGAACGCTTACCTTTCTTGCTGTAGAAAGTGAGAAGTGTTTGGGCCTGGTAATGTCTGAAAGCATCCTGTAGGTGGGGTGAGCATTTCAATGCGACCGGTGTGAACCCTGGTCCTCCTCTCTCCTGTCCATGCGCTGTAGGACAGAGCGGTCTGGAGAGCGGAGAGAGTCGCAATTATTAAAAATGCCTAAAATGTTACTAAATTGTTTGCATTGGACATATAATTGCCTGTATGGCCACGCCTTTCGTTTCATCCAAGGTTCTGGTATGTTCCACTTCCACCGCTAAAGTCGTCCACCAATCAACACTGGCCATAGGTACAGTCACAGGGTTAGGGCCGGGCAGGAAGAGGCCATAACAACCCAAAACACGCATATCTGCAAAAACAAAACACTTTCACAAAACATTCACCAATCATCTCAAAAACTAATGTATAAAATATGACATTTGTTTAAAGGAGTTGTTAGAGCAAAATCATTGCTATTAGTATATCTACATGTGGTACACTTGGATTCTTTACTTTCAAGTATAATTTAGAATCTTTTAATTGTCCTCATGGCTATTAAGCTCTTGTTTTGAAATTGGGTTTTTGTTTCACTTGATACATTTACCCGGAAAAAACAGGTAACTAGAATAATTAGATAACCCAATAATAAGATCTGACTTCTGGGTGTATGTGTTTACATTCCCAAGAGAAATCTGATTTAAAAAATCCACTAATTAACTGTCACATGTCACAAGGATTTTGATGGAGCAACTGTTGTATTTGTGAGACAAATTACAATAAATCAAAACAATTATTCTTCAGTCTTTAACGTTTTCTTTGCCACATTAGTTTGTCAACAGCTGCACAAGTGTGAACAATCAGAAAGAAATCAGATTACGCACGGCAGATGTAACATTTCAATAATCTGTTAATGCCAGAACTTTTGTGTGCACGAAAACAACGCCTCTTTCGTCAAATGGACAGTGCTCTCAGGATTGGTAACCCAGTGGATATCTTCACATTGCAGGATGGACTCACCTTTAGAAACAAATATTTTGAGCTCGGCCCTGAAGCCTGTATCCATAGAAAACGTTCTCTTCAGATCAGCAGAAAAACGCTCTTTGTCCATTTCACCCTGGAAATAACGATTGGAAAATGAAGAATAGCAAACGGCAATAGCAAAAAGAAGAAAAAAAAATGAATTAATTTGAATGTTTTTGAGATAAGATAGTGAGTAAACTGGTAGAATGAGTTTCAAAGATAGTTATCCAGTCATGTAGACCAGGGGTTTCCAAACTTTTCTGGCTGGGACCCCCAAAATAACCGTGCAAACCGACTCAGGACCCCCACAGCAAAATTAAACAGATGTCTGTACTAATTTCAAGTTTCAAACCATTAAAACGCTTGTAAAAGT
The DNA here is from genome assembly GCA_015082035.1 of Chaenogobius annularis. NCBI lineage: Eukaryota > Metazoa > Chordata > Actinopteri > Gobiiformes > Gobiidae > Chaenogobius > Chaenogobius annularis. Next base: position 2,227,546 of record BJKM01000007.1, on the reverse strand, counting down.
GTAGTTATTTCCCATGTTTTACCTGAAGGTGGCTGTAGGTGTTCAGAGCTCCTCCCGTTAAATAAGGAATGTGCCCCGGCCAAGCTCCTCCCACCAGCTCTTGTGACAGGTGAAACAGGTGAACGCTACAGCCCTGACGGACACAGTCTCTGACCAATGGCACGGCGCGCTCCGGAGGCTGGAAGATGGACTAGAAAAGATGAACGCCATTATCAGAGGTGGGCAGCGTCCATTTATGTGTCTGGGTGTAAAATCTGATTCATACATCGAAGATACTGTAATAGAAAGGATCAAATCTATATCAAGTGGTGCAAAAAAAACCCACAAAAATCTTTTCCCAACGTGATAAAAATACTCTAGTTGTAATGTAACTGAGTACTACCCTCCGCTCGCCACTAAACAACATGACCTCAAGTTTGATCAAAATTTAAGCGTTGTATAACTCTCACCTTTGGTTTATTGGAGCTAAAGAAACCTGATGATGTCTTTGTAATCTCCATCTCGATTAAAGGTGCAGCGTGAAAAATTAACAACTTTCCAGGACAATTCAAAGCCTATAAAAGTTAGAATTATACAATAAAAAACGTTGAGTAAATTCACAAATCAACAAAACAAAACGTAAAAAGGTTTCAGCGATTGTTTTTGTACCTGGAATATGGCTAATGCTGTTTGAACTGGCAACTCCACGGGAACGCCATTGGCATCGTTTTGTTCCGGACTGAATTGAGGAATGAGTTGCAAGACACTGAAAAAGAAAACACAATCTTAAATGTTTAGAGCCCTTTACAACACTCACGGTGACTAAAGTGCTTTTCAGTCACGTCAAGACAAATTAAATAATTGCCGTACGTGTGTTCTTCAAAACTGTATTAGTAACGTTTCACAGCAGAAACATTATCAGTGACAGAATATGTGTTCACGTAAAGTCCAAACGGAAAGATTACATTTGCTAGGAATGTGACTTTTATCGTAATTATTCAGGTCACAATATAACCGTAAGAAACTAATCATATTTTGGGGAAGCAAAATCCAAGTCATTTATGTCCAATCTATACTCCAAAAATAAAGTAAAAAGCAGGGCAAAATGTCATGTAACTTCACATACTTGAGCAACGGTAATCTCTTAGTCAATGGGAATGACAGAAAACGTTTGGTCGTGTTGTCACTGAACGGGAACGATCATAAAACTGTGACGTTTCTTCTCACAGTGATTGCAACCAAAATATGATATTGCGACGTCCCTGAATGTTATACCTGTTAATGGCGTCCATGCAGTCTCTCAGAGGAACCAGGAGCCCACTCGATACGGGCAGCTGAAGTTGGTCTGACTCAGTGATGATGAGCATATGTGGGCGGGACAGGACGGGGCTGAGGTCATACAAGTGAACCCTGCTGTCGTAAGTGATCAAGCCCACCCGGACATAGTCATCCTCACTGAAGGCCAAACAAAGACGGAAAAAGAAGTGGCATAAATTTAAGTTTTACTCAAAGAGCCGGTCAAAAGATAAGATCAGTTTGATTGTATTTATATCTGATTGCTCATTTAACCAATTTAACTAATCAAGGCTAAGATTTTTTTTTCAACATTTCTGGTGGAGGGTCGGCAACCTGCTTGAATCCATGTTCCACAGTTTTGCATTAAAAACGTGTCTATTTCACATTTCTTAAATTGCCTCTCCACAGATGTGACCTGTAACTTGGTCTGGTGCCCCGGCTTGTCTGTATGGAGAATATTCTTCACCAGAAAAGTTACACAGTGGACATTTAAATGGTTCAAACTGAAGGTGGGATCGAGTTAAGTGCCACATAATTTCAAGAGTAAAATAAATAAATAAATAAATACATAAATACATAAATAAAAAAAATAAAAAATAATAATAATAATAATAATTTCACTCATTTCGCCTGCTTCTGTGTCGTTTGTGGAGTATAAATCTGTGTTAAACTGCTCATAAAAGTACAAAAAAAAAATGTAAATTCAGTTTGAACCACTTACATTAAAGAACTGTTAAATAAATAAAAATCAACATACACTAAATTCATATTTCATTTTTGCTCTGGGTGAGGAAATAAGCTTGATAAATAATGCATTACCCATTCAAAGAAGAAAGCAGAGTGCGTATTTGATGCGTTATGAACTCTAAATGACCTCCTCTTAGCGCTTGGGCTGAAACATCTATGGCCAACAACAGTACGCCGGCCTCACCCTAAGAATGAAAAATGCAAATAAATAATGATAATAATAGCCAACAAACCACAAATCAAAATTAAACATCCAAAATTAAAAATGTGTTAACCTTCTGAGAGTTGATGACCTCATATGAGCCCATACAAAGTTCTGGCCTTTTATCGTTATCCACTCGAACACCTTCAGCTCCTTTGGTTGGTTGATAAAACTGCCATGACACTATAACATAAGATAAAACATTATTATTATTATTATTTTATTTTCATCCTCATTTCTCATAAGAGGTGTGGAAAATATGCTCTGCTCTCTAAAAAAAAGAAGGTAATTGTATCATGGCATACTTGACCCTCAACTCAAAGACATTTACAGTCACATTTGAGAACATTTTCAGTTGGATTGTGATTCCTTTTTTTTATTTTTTATGTTTTTTATTTTATTATTTATGTATTTATGTATTTATGTATTTATTTTATTATTTATTTATTTTTATTCTTTTTTTATTTTTTGGGTCAATATCGCCAACCATTACCTTCACTGAGTTTTCCACAAAATGGGCAGTGGTACCTCTGCCCACAGTCCTGCCAGCCCATAGCAGGACACATAAAGGCACCGCATGAACCGCAACCAGCAATACACTCGGACTCTGTGCAGTCTGGAACAGTTTTCTGAGGAGAACAAAAACATACAATTTAGTTTCTCTTATTCAAACAGATGCGGACAATTATAGAAGACATGTTATGCTCTGTTATTGAGTAATAATCACATGTGCAGATCCAATTTAACATTTTGTTCGTTGTAAACTGCAACATTGATCTAAAAAACACTCAGTAATTGAAAACAGGTCCATTGACTTCCTGTTCAAAACCCAAATAATGATAATTAAACGTTATTAGATTATTAAGGAAAATTACAATAACATCATTAAAATCCCATGAAAGTGTTTTTTTTGCTTGACTAAATTCGCTTGCCAAAATGTTAAATCTGTTAATCTATGTCACTCATCAGCCACATACCTGTCCAAAGTTGACTCCAGCCAGGGGGGAGATGAGCGCCCCCAGTGGTAAATGGCTGAGCTGAGTGGTCTGACCGTCACAAGGAAAGCAGTACGACGTGGCCCGGATGGCAAAGGGACTAGCGCTGCCTGCGTTCAAAAGACATAATATGAGCAGAGGGTTTACATCATGAAAGTACTGAAAGTGTTATAACCACGGTAACAAGAGTATGTGAGCAATTAACAGGTGGTGCTAGGAATTATTACGTTTTATTAAGTTTTTCTCTCTGGTAAATTGAAAGACTATTCCTTCCTATTTATGCTCCTCGTTTCATTTTCTGTATTTTGGTGCAATTTAGATGCAACATTATTAGCAACTGAGTTTATAATGAGGGCCCCCCCACAGTCCCTAAACGTCCCTGCTCCGCCCCTGCTCCGCCCCTGCTCCAGTGTCACCTGAAGCCCTTCTCCTGCTCTTCTGCAGAACCGATCGAGGCTCTAGAAAACACTACAGGCCGCATACTATTAACGTTTTCTGTTGCATTTATGAAAACATTATTGAAACATTTGTAAGAAGTTGAATCACTTTGTCTCACGCTGCGCCGTCAGCGCCACGGTTCGCCGCGCCAGCTCGACACATCACATGTCTTGTTTCATTCTCTCTTTTTCAGTTTCTAATTGAATATGAAGCAACTTTTCATCATCTAAAGACCGTTTTTCTCCTTGTGGTTCGTAGAATACATATGCGGAAATAAACTGTTCCCAGCTGTGCCCCTGATCTGTCCGTCTGCTTAAACTGGGGCTTGTGTAGCGGCCCATGCGCATCTCAAACTCACTATGGAGAGAGAGAGAGAGAGCGAGGCGAAACATGAGTCCTAGTTTGAATTGATAAAGAACTAAAGATAGACTATGCCTACTGTAGGCTCTCTGTTTAATGCCAAAAGGAACAGTGCAGCTGCTGCAAATGTCATTCAATCCAAACTGCCAGGTCAGGTTGGTGCCCCTCGGAGCACTTGATGCCCTTCGCACTTCGGGTTATGTGCGTTATGGGAGCGGCAGCACTGGGGTCACGTGACATTTATCATTTGTTTGTCTTTTGAATGAGGGCTGATGTGGGAAAGCGAGCTTTTAGTTATGCTGCTCCCACAGCTTGGAACACTTTGCAAGCTGAGATGAATCTTTGTGAGCTGGTTCCTCTGAGGGTTTTTAGATACATTTTTCAGAACAAAGTGCAAGAATCCTATGAACATTGTTTGCCTGTAATTGTAACTTGTTGTAATTTTACAATGGTTTTATTCCAGTGTCTCTATGAAAAATGTTTTATTTACCTACTTTGCCAAAACACAAGTTTGGAGGTAATCAACTTAAAATATACTCAAGACAAGGTTGGGAATTACTATAATATACAGTAGTTGCTGATTTGTGTTACCTTTGTCCTCTACAGTACAAGACGTAGTGGCCAACGGAGGAAGGCCAGAAAGAGGCTCAGAGACATAAACTTTCCCCTCCCATTGGGCCTGGTCCTGGGCCATTACTTTTACCTGTGCCAGAGATACGCTTTCATCAGATATTTTATTATAACTTGTATGAAATAGGGTTGTCAAAAACAATTAACACCCAGATACTAAACAGTACTAAAACTATTGTCAAAACCAGATACTGAAAAAAGTACAAAAACTGAGCTTTACTGATTCGTTTTAGACTTGATTAATCTCAGAAGTAGTACAAAGACACCTTCATAGTAAAGGTGCACCGTGCACTTTTCCTGTATAAAAGGTACGGCACCTGCTTGTCTCCATGGAGATGTTATTGCGCAACCTGGAATGTTCCACAGCATGGCATTAAACTTCCTCATGAGACAAGCAGGTGGCACCAAACAGGCCATGAACAGTGATTGGGATTTTTGAGCAATAAAAACACATCAACTGCTACAAATACTTGACAGATACTTTTAATGCTCTACTGTAGAACATTCCAGGCATAGCATTTTCATAGAGAACAGAAAGGTTTCACAGTGCATCTTTAAATAAACTGCTCTATTTTGTTAAAACAGTGATATGTGATACTGCTACAGGGGTCTTCCGGATAAATAACAGGTTAAAAATCAGGTGCTGTTCAAGAATCCATGGAAAATAATCATTCAGAGAAGAGAAAGGTCCAAGTGAACTCTAGAACACTAGAACAATAACCAATGTCCCTGTTCTAGAAAAGGATTTGTATTATTGTATCAGAATGCCTCGGACCTTTCTCTTCAATGATCGCTCTTATTTAGTGTTAAAAAAAATTTTTCTCATCACTGTGGTCCAGAGTATCGAGTCTTGGTAGCAAAATTGAGCTGGAAATGTTTCCGTATTTTGACAACACTGCAATAGAAAAACGTAATACTCACGGCACTGGGAAGGGACTCAGGGTCGAGGCCATAGCGAGACTCAGAGTTTGGAGACTGCCCAACTGCATCAGGAACAAAGTGCTTTACCGCTCCTACAGGGGAAAGAAAATGTCAAGTTTCCCGCCTTTACTTACGTTTTACGAGAGGACAAACGGAAACAATGATTTTAGTACATGACTATCACTATTTCAATTCATCTACTGGTCAAACGATTATTTCTATTGTACATTGGTTGAAATAAGGTGACTGAAACCTTCTAGCGTGTATTATTGACGTTATAAAATGCCTTCTGGTATGTATTTTAGAGTCTGTATAGTCCAGTTAAAGATTATGACTGATAAAAATATTATTACGATTATTTTAATAGTCGACTAGTCTTGATTTTTCCGATTAATCGCTACAGCCAAATTACAAACTGACCTGGAGTTGGAGCTGTCCACTGGGGCTGCTGTTGAACAGGAGACGATGAATAATGATTGATATACCCAGTCGACTCCACACCTTCCTGCCGCAGAGGACTGTGAAGCTGATTGAGATTGGTACTCTGTTCATTTGAGTATTGGTTATTGGGAAAACAATTCTGAAGCGGAGACTGGGGTCCGTTTAGCAACCTCTGGTCTGTGAGATGCTGCTGCGGCACGGGGGCACGTACTGACTGGTGGTTGATTTGAGACGGATGGGGCGGCAAAGACCCATTGGAAATTAGGGGAAGCGAACGAGGGGGTTTACCAGGATGGACGGGAGGATCATAACGAACACCAGGCCAGGAGTAGTTTAAGGATGACGGGTGATGGGGCGAGGCCAGGGTGAGATGCTGGAGGGCTGAAACTGGGTTGTGATGATGGGCTTGAGGAGGTGAAATTGAGGACCAGCCGTTTTGCCCCGCCCACTGCTGAGGGGAAGCCGCGCTCTGATTGGCTGAATTGTCCATCTTCCTCCAGCATCACCTTCGCTAGGAGATAAACGGGATCAAACAGAACTATACTAATACAAAATGTAAAAATAAATAAAACATGACAGAGAAAATGCAGGTGCAAACTATTGGCTATACGTTTAAATATATAGGAAGAAGTCAAAGAAGCTAAATGCTGATTGGTGACGGAAAGTAGCCTCGCAAAATGCTTAGCTCTGCAGAAACCGCACCAGCACCGCATTAAATTAATAGATCACTTGACTTTATCTTTACTTTATGTTTACTTCAAGGCCTGTTAATTAAGTGAGATCCTAGATATCATCCTTTGAGCGGAGGTAGTATTAAAATGAACGCTGCTACATACCTTTGTTTAGCGGAAACAGATCTTCACGACATGCAGAGAACTCGAGCCGACAACTAGGCTATTTACTCCGGTGTTTCCTTTACATTTCCATTATTCTGGGTTATTTGTCTAATTCAACAGGCCACAACCCACACCTGTTATAAAAGTATTCTTGATCACAACGAGAAAACGATGCCGATTCCGCATTTTCAGTTTTGCGTCAAGTTGCAGTATTGCGGATACTTACCAAAACAACTTCCGCCTTTGCTTTCAACATAAAACTGGTGGGCTTGTTTAAACGTGCAACGTGTTACTACTCTGCCAGGAATGTTCCACAGTTTGGCATTAAACTTGTCTATTTCTATACAGTTTGGCATTAAACTTGTCTATTTCTATATATGATTTGTTTATTTGATCGGACAGTGTAAGTTAATGAACATGCGATGATATACACACTGTATAAATCGCTGCCATAAACTCTCAAACAACATTCATCAGCAGACTTGGACTTGAGGCAAAGTGGCTTAAGTGCCTTGCTCAAGGACAAATAGTCTATGCTATACAATACTATACTCACTGTTATTCCAGTTGTCTCCAATCCAGTTACTAACCAGGCCCATCCCTGCTTCTCTTCCAAGATCTGATGAGAAAAGGCATTGACAAGCTGTTTTTTCATCATAGTAGATAATTATATACAAAAACTATGATTCCAACTTTTCTGTCTCTGTACCCCCCCCCCCTCACACATTGGGCATCCCCCAATTCAGGCACTAAGGAAGTAGCGTACATTGTCAATTATTACTATTGCCTGTTTTATTTACATTCATGTTCAAAATCTTCATGTTGTTGGGATGTAAAAATGCTAGATTCATTTACAGCTTAATATTCAAATACTATTAAATGTCACATTATTTAAAATCTGAAACCAACAAGTACTTTTCTTATGGTTTGGGGAGTTATTTTTTCAGAACAGAATAGAACAGAATCCAGAATAGAAAACACAACAGTTTATCGGTTTGCATGATAACACAATTGCGAATAGTATTTTACACGGCTGGATTAACAAAACATAAATAAGACATACAGTTTTGGCAACTAAAAACAACAGCTCTTTAATTTAGAGCGATGAAATACAATAAAGGTGCAGATACACTTCCAGAATATGAACACAATTTGACTACTACAGGTTCATAACTGATAAAAACCACTATCCTGGGAGGGCCAGTTGGTTGGTGGTAGGTTTTTCAAAGCACTTCTGCTCTCCTCTCTTTTCAGGGCAGTGATACGGTTCCTGACAAAGTCCTTTACACCCTTCCAGGAGCGCGCCCTCAGAGCCTCAGGTTCAGCCTCGAGACACTGGAGGCAGTCCATCTTCTGAGGCACTTTATGTCCGTGAATGAAGCGCATCATGTGCCTTTCTACTGCACGGATCTCAGTCTCATCCCATTTCTGTTTGCTGTTCTTCTGAGATGCTGTGGGCAAGAGGCAAGTATAAGTTCACAGATTGTTCAAAAGAGAAAACAGTGAATGTTTAGTTACCTCTCTGTGGTTTGTCTGTGACAGTGCGCTTTGGGACAGGACTCTGGACTGGTGTCTGTGCATGTTGACTCTGGTCAGGATAATAAGTAGCCGGTCGGTTGTAGTTGCAGGCAAATTGATTTTGGCCCCACTGCGCAGATGTTTGGGTCCCTATATCCTCAAAGGTTCCTATAATAAAGACGCCTTTTAGTGTTTCAGAAAACTGCAGTGGTCAGATATACTTTATTTTACCCACCTTGTTGTTCAGTGACATCTGTTCGACTGCTTTGTAAAACTTGATAGTTGGGTCCAAGAATCTGGTTGGCCTCATTTTCATCGAGGTTTAACATCTGCAGCATTGCTGCATAGTGCATCCTGATTTTGGCTGTGGTGAGTGTTTTGGGAGACTCGGCTCCACTGTCTTTGACGTAGCTCTGCAGGATGGTGGAGCCGCTGTAGGCCGTCAGAGCTGTGGGTCGGGCAAACAGGAAGGGATTCTCAGCAGGGACCCCACACACCTCACGATTCTTCACCAGAAGCTCCAAGCCAAACACAAATGACTGCTTCAGCAGCACAGGAACTATTCGGCCACAGTTCCCTCGGATTTCAATTCGAGTAAAGAACCGGCACATGGTCCTCTCTAGGTCTGTCAGGGAGACTGCAGAAGAGTTATAGGTGTCATACATTTTCCGGGAAAGAAAATCTTCTAGCTTTAAGCTTGACACTTCTCCAGGCTTTCTCCGATTGAACAGAATGACACGACCGAGAATCACCTTTGCCAGTGCTGCATATGTTTCAGCAGAGACATGCTCTCTGAACTTGTTTTCAGCAACAGCGTGGGCATTGGCCACGTAGGAGTTGAGCCGTTTGACGTCTTGGACAGAAGGCACACTCTTCTCCTTAACACGTTTAGTCTCTCTGAGAGTGGTTAGCGCACTTGCAGATACAAGCGTATTCCATTTCTTCTTGTACACTTCAAGGAAGCTTTGAGCAGACTTGGCTCTGCTTTCATCACCGCATTTAATAGCATTGCCCTCAACAATACTGCAGAGCTTTTGAAGCTGGTATCCTAGTTTAATTGCAAGAGAAGGGCTGCTGTACGAGTTACTCTTGGAATTGTACCCTGCTACAGTGTTAACAGCAGAGATGACGTGTTTGAAATTATCGGGCTCAAAGAAGTCCTCCATCTCTTTTAGAGGCGTCTTCTTTTGGGCTTCCAGCACAAGTCTAGCGATTTGTCGAAGGTTCTGTCTAATGTTTTCATGTCGACTAGGATCAGCTCCTTGCTGCTTAAACATGCCCTCTCCAAACTGTAAAATGACCTTATGATTTAGAATGGCTTGTGTGACCGGGTCATTTATCATTGGTGATAGAAGCCCTTTAAAGCCTTCACTGATGTCCGGCACCAACGTTTCAAGCACACATCTAAAAGCCAGGCGTCTTTTTCCTATTTTAGGTTCATCTTCATTCTTGATCTTCTCTGGACATTTCTTCATGTGTCTAAACAAGCCTTTGCTGATGTACAGTCCCTGACAATACAGACAGTGGACAAACTCATAGTCTTGGACAGGTAATTTTGGTCTCTTCACAGCCGCCAGAAATCCCTTCCCAGTTTTGAGCACATCCCTGTTGTGTGCAAAGTTTCCTTTATTTTTCAATCTATTCCAAATGATTAGTCTCTCTTTGGAATGTTTGGGATTTTGCAACGCAACAGCAACCTCTTCTTGTTGACTGTGAACCATTTCGAGATGTCGAGACAGCTTACTGAACGGTTTGGAGCAAAACAAACAATAATTCTTCTTGTCATATACTCGTTTGCCTTTCTTGCTCACACATTGCAATACCAAAACTGACGACTTGGGGGTGTACCTTCTCTTCAGAGTTCTTTTTGGCTTGCCCTTAGCCGCAGAGTGAGTCTTTGATTTGGCTTTAAGTCTGGTGTTACATGAGGGCTTTTTATGGGAGGTTTCGTCTGATGAACTGTTGTCTGTTGAGTTGGAAATGTTGTCTTCACTAATGGGTAAGAATCCAGGACTATCCTCATCCTCCGAAGCAACATCTGCACACTGTAAATGCAAATAACCAATTATTAAATTCAGGTTTAAAGCCAGTTTGGTCAATGTGAGGACAAAGGTGGATTGTAAATAGGTTACATTTACTCAGTTACAGACATTATTTGAAGTCAGGTATACTTCAATGTGCCCGAATAGTGATAATTTACGAATTATTAAATGAATGTGACATGAACAGCTCTGGATCTTGAGCTGGGTTTGGTCTGGAGTACTGGAGGATTTTCCTACTGAGCATGTACTTTTAAGATGAGTGCATTTATCACACCAGACTTTTTACTCTGACTTGAGAAAATGTTTTGGTCTCTGACAAAAGCTTCATGTTGCCCTTTAATATATATTTTTTCCATTGACAAAAAGTGTTTTCCGCTGTACTAACCTCCGAAAAGTCACTGGACTCATCTTGCAATTCTTGAGTTGTGTTATCATTTGAAACAGGAGTCTAAAGTGGAAAAACAAGATTATCAATTAAATGTATAGAACAGATACGGAATAAAATCATACTCGTACCAGGTCCGCAGCAAGCGATGCCTCGTCACTCGGAATTTCCTCTGAAGGCATGGTTTTCAGCTTGTTAGGAACATTAATTTAACATGTTAGATGTTTACTAAAGTGAAAAAGCATGGTGAAATAACATTGTTGTTTGTAATGAGACCCTTACAAGTGCATCCAAATCTGACAGTTTTTTAAGGAGTTCCTCTCGCTGCTGGATAAGCGCACTACGTGACTCGTTACTGGCCTGTAAGGTTATTGTAGCTTTGTCGTAAGTAAATCAAATACATTTCTACTTAAATGAATATATTGAGAATTGAATTACCTGAGAAATTGCATTTGTACTTTGTCCTGTCTGAGCATCTGAAGATTTCTTAGTTCCTGAAAAAGAAAATATATGACGGTTATATACTTTAGCGAGTGTCAAATTTGCTGTTGTAAGTAAATATTAACTAGTTATTACACATACGCACAATTAACCAATGTGGTATTAATCACATTAAAGGGGAGTCACAAAGATGATGAACATTTTGCATTGTCTAACTCTAACAGATCACAATTCCTCTTGTATATGACCAACTTTCTGATAAAAGTATTAATAATTAAGTTAAAGTAACACTAACAGCCAGATAAAGAGTTTGTTTTTTGTACAATAGAGATGGTTGAAATTACGTTATTTTGCTTAAAAAGTGCTCACCATTATTAGTTTTAACATTTTTATTGCAACTTGGATAATCAACCTATGGGTATGTATTTGACACGTATATATAGTAAATACATGACAAATACGTATAGGGGCTCTTACATAATTTAAGAAGGGCTGCAATTATTATCTTAGTCGTCGACCAGTATTTGTGTAATGTTCTGAGTGTGGTGTTTATGTCATGAAGCTAAGGGGCACTGTACCCCAAGACAAATTTCCTCTCAGGGACAATAAAGTTTACCTTACCTTTTTTTTGATTAGTCGACTACTCAAATTTCTATAGTACATTGATACTTTTTAAATTCATTCATTCACTTTCTACCGCTTGTTCGCGTTAGGGGTCGCGGGTGACTGGAGCCTATCCCTGTGACTTTGGGCGTTAGGCAGGTACTCCCCGGACAGGAGCCAGCTTCGTCACAGGGTCAACACAATAGAAATGGACACAGACGCCCATTCACTCTCACATTCATTCACTAGGGACAATATTACAGTTGCCAATTCACCTAACACATGCGCGGGGAACCGCTCTGCCACCGTGCACCTTTCGAAATACATTGCTGCTGTCTTTTGTTATTAAAAAGGCTTTTTGTATGAGTTTTAGTGTCTGTAAAGTCCAAATAACAATAAAGTTGGTCAAAATACGATTACTTTTTCAATACTCGACTATTCCAGATTAATAATTGCAGCCCTAATTTCGAGTTTGTCTTATTTTAACATTTCTGAACATCTTACCCCTGCGGTTTTCCCTCCACTGAGAGAGCACCTGGACAGGAACAGTGGGATTGTTCTCATGCCCACCAACAGGATCGGCGTCTACACCTGCGGATTTGCTCTGTAGACCCTGGTTCGATTGCTGCGAGCATGACGGCAGACTGACAGGCACGTCTTGTGGTGGACTCGATAAACCTTGATTTGACAACAAGGGCTGGAATGAGGCCAGCTGTTGTGTTGTCTGGTAAAGAGAAGGCCGTGTCGCGTTTTTGCCATGATTTGCAGTTTGCATTAAAGGCGTTTGACTAAGCTGGGAAAAGGAAAAGACATTGGAAATACAGGGGGAATTTGAAGCGTTTGCAAAAAGAGAGGCTGACGTGGACGTGTTGCAAATCTGGGCAGTTTTAAAACTAGAAGTGGACTGAGAATTGACTCTACAGGGCAAGTTGTTCAGGCAGTTTAAACCAGATGCTTGTAGCTGATCGTAGACTTGTCTTGAGTCTGGGGAGGAACCAAGGCCAAGCTGCTGGGAAGTGGGCAGAGAGATCAGAGGAGCGCCTTGAGAGGGGTCCACCGACCAGTTGAGCTGTCCTGCCCACACTGGACAGGGCATGTGGTTCTTATTGGCATCTGGGTCATCCATCCTCCTCCTTTCCCATCAAATCTCTGCAGGAAGTAAACAATTAACACAGAAATTCGATTATGAAATAGCAGCAGGTAGAGTCATTGTAACAGAATCAGCTTGGAAATGACACAACATAACAAATACACCGAAGGTTGCATTTGTTTATAGATATGAAAATATAGTATGAAAATAGCATGAATCAAGTATAGGCCTATGTATTTCCAACGCATTGCTGAGGAAACTGCAAACAATTGTGGGCCAAAAGCAATTGCGTATCACACTCAGGGACACGAACTCAAAATCCTCGAGTCGTTAGAATATTCAGCGTTTAATAAGAAAGTTGCATACCTGTGAAAATTAAAGTGAATCCACTGTGTTTTTGTTTAGAGCTTGTGGTGCATCCGACAGTAACAAGAGCCAAGATGGCGGCCCAGTTTCTTGATAGATCACTGCCATCTGCTGGTGAGGGGTGTGAACTTGCTTGAGTGGTAGTTAACAACCTTTTTTGTCTCACACTCCTTAACTCTGGTTTTAGCAGACTTAATAATATATATATTATATTATATATGATATAATTTATTGGTTTATGATATTAACGTCCAAAATTCTCAAAAAAATATATTAAACTGAGCCATTCTAAATAAAATAACGAATAACTATTCAAATACATTTAAATTCCACCCGTATATGAAATATATACCCAAAATATGAAATAGTTCCAATTACCTCCGTGAGAAGCAAATGTGGTCAAATCAAAAGGATTTTAGAACAATTTCAATGTTGATTGATTGAAGACGACGTGTTATGTTTCTGTTTTAATGTTTTCTTTCTCAGGTATTTAAGTATAACATTATGTAGATATTTAGTTTACATTACTTTCATTGTAAATAGCAATATTAATCTAAAAACGACCTAATAAAAGAAACAGGTCCATTGACTTTCTTAGTTTAGAAGATAAATAGGTACAATACATGGTTAAAATTATTATTGGGTTAAAGTAGTGGATTTATTTAATTTCTATCACAGATAGTTTTCATGTTTACAAGGCAGTGTTTAGTATACACAGTAGACCTATGCTGCATACAAACTCATTTATTTGCATTGAATTCATTGTTTCTAAAGGCACAGGCACACACTGCCATGAACACACACAGCAGTATTTGTCAGTGAAACCTGAGAGACTTAACTGTCTGCTTGAAGGATATAAACAAATGCTTGACATTTAATTATCTGCTTCTTAACCCTGAAAAAACTGATGTCATTGCTTTAGGCCCTGAACGTCTGCGAGCAGATAGTCACACTGGACAATGTCAGTGTAGCCTCCAGTTCTACTTTCAGAAACCTTGGGGTCTTATTCGACCAGGAGCTCTCATTCAATGTGCATATAAATCAAGCCTGTAAAACAGCCTATTTTCATTCGTATAATACAGTATTGACAAAATTTGAAAAATCTTGCCTATAAGGTGCTGAAAAATGTATCCATACATTTGTTACATCTAGGTTAAATTACTGCTCGCAATGTGTCCTACAATGTCTGTAAAAAGCTTTTAACTGGTTCAAAATGCAGCAGCAAAATTACCAAAAGGAACTAAAAGAAGAGAGCACATTACGCCGGTGCTCGAGTGTCTTCACTGTCTCCCTGTTGAGTTTGATGGCCCAGTTTATCAAAAGAGCGAGCATTTTCTCCCATCTATGAGTATGACATCACCACATTCTAAAACCTGAAAACCACCAACTGCAGAAAATATTACGCATGACTTAAGTGTAATGTGTTACACAGAGACCCTCTGTGTGACCCTTTACCCTGAACGTCACATGAGCAGTCCACAGGCCTGAACCACAGACTCAGCTGAATGAATATTTGATCTGGTTTGTCTCTGGCCCAGTGTGTTGTAATATTGATGTGGCCCAGAGGCCACGGGGACAAGGACATGATGTGTCCTGCACATAGGACACATGTACTGAAGGGTTCCCCGACCTCTCAATGCACAGACACATATCAGGCTACAACTGTGGAAACAAGCAGACATGTCAGGGATGTGTGTGCTTAGTCATTGTCCTAAGCAATATACATTTGGAATAGGTCATTAGCAAAACTTGATATTTATCAACCTATGTCTTACATACACTGTGGCATGCACAGGGTATTTTCCATTGTATTACAAACAAACTTTAAAAGCATAACATTTAAATTATGTTTCTTTTTCAATTGTGGCAGCATTTTCCACTGTCAAACTATAATAATTCACACAAACTCATCATTTAAAATGACACTGTTTGACTTTGCCTATCTTTGCTACTGGTAAATAAATAAGTCTTTATTTCTCACTTAAAGCAAATCACTTCTGGGATTTCAGTTTGACCAAAGCCATACCATTTACCAACACAAGATGGCAGTGTGGTCTCTTGCAATGTTCTGGAGGACAACCACATTTGCCCAAACCAGAGGCCAGGATCCAAACTGAGACGAAAGTGAAGAAAGTCCTCACAAAGACAGAGGAGAAGGCAGCTGAGGCCAAGGAGCAGGACCTTCAGACTGATGGCGGGCAGATCTTCACAAGGAACGCCAAGATGGTCCTCAACACTTCGCCCAAGACTCCTAACGCCTGACATTTTACCTGCAATGAAAAATAATAAAAACATATAGCATAATTATTTGTTTTATGGGATGCTTTATACCTTTACATATATTTATATATATTATGTTATTGTGAAAGGAAACATCTTTCAGAGTTGTGCACAAAATTGATACCTAGATACTAATACTAGTATAAAAACTCAAAATAGAAACTTTCAGAAGCTTGACAATATGGTAAAAGTAAAAAAAAAACCCACACATTATATTGTTTACAAATACAGTATGATTATAATGTGGAGATGGTAAAGGAGACTGGCTCAACTTTTACTTATTAAAGATCATAACTATCACTATCAACCCTAATATTGATCTAAAGTTTAGATCAATATTAGGGTACATTATTAGGGTCATTAGGTACAGAACGTGATAAGCCCCGCCTCTCCATAGTGTGGTCTCACGGTAACAAGAAGCAGATGTGTTTTTCTTCTTGAAAAATGTCTGATACATTTTAATCGCTGTGTGTTTGAGTTGGACTACACATTTTTCAGATACTCACAGCAACAAAGTACAAGAATGTGGGCGGAGATAGGGAGTAGGTGTAAAGAGGATTTTTTTAAGTACTGAGCACCTCAAACGCAGGACAGCACAGGATTACTCAAACATGCAGGGATCGATTGGACTTAAGTAACTTAATGATAAGGGAAGACTCTTATAACATGGTTTGAAGTTCAAGTGGATTTGAGTTTTTCTTACATCTTTTTTTAAGGTTTGGTCCTGGTTTGATCCCGGTTTAGTCCTGATGTAAACAGGTGAAGCGCTGTGTTGTGTCTTTCAATCCTAGTTAAGTAGTTGTGCTGTGATATAATTTAACAATTACAATGAGCTCCACAACAAGGTGCTACTCTTTTACTTTACCTCTTGTCACTGCTGGTTTAGAACGCCATGATTAAGTAGTACATTCGTTTTTACAAATGAACACTTAAACTAGATTATACATCCCTGTTTCGATGAAAAGACATTTAAATCAACTTTCGATCTGTGAATTCATGACAGTAAGCAGCAGTAATTATTTCTCTCTCTGAATGTCAACAAAGCGGCACTGGATTCTAACAACTCTGCTTTGAAAAACCCCATATCTCTAATTTCAATGGGAATATTATGAGGTGTGCTCGCGTTAAGCTGCGTAGTATTTGTTTTGCAGCAACAGTACTCTTACTTCGGGTATAAGTTTCGGGTTCCTCTTCCCACTGTGTTTCATGAACCGCTTCTTGCCCCGCATCTTCAGTTATTATTATTTAATTGTTTCTCATTTTTGTGGACAGTCTATTGAAAAATATCAGATCGTGTTCATGATTTACCTTTTTCATTTTCGTTTACGTTAACTTAATTTATCAGATGTTACGTCCAGTTACTCTTAACACTACTCTTACTATATGCAACGCTTGAAAATAGTGTCTGTACACAAACATAGTAAATAGAAAAACAAAAATATCCTTTGTCCCTCGTCCAAACGGCTGCATCAACTCTGAGGAAAGAAAAGAAAAACATAATGACGTAACATTATGCCTGACGAAGTAACAAATTAAATATATACTTCCTGTTCCAGTCCGGTGCAGTGACCTTTGACCTTGTGTATATAGCATGTCGTTGTAGATTAGTGCTTTATGACAATCTCCCAAACCTTGACCTGTGACCTTTGATAAAACATGTCCTATCTGGAAGCTCGCTTGAGTGAATTCTGTTCACTTCCTCAACTCCTCCATTCCTCAGCTGCCAATCAAATCCACTGAGAGGAAAACACATTAGAGGGTTTATTTTACTGAGGAGTCAAGGAGGTAGAGATGGGGATATCTAAATAGTTGTTGCTGATGTATACGTTTTGTTTTCAAACGTAAATATCAGGAAATTGAGACATTTTGACGGCCATCCAGAAGTCATTTTCAATCTGAAGGGTCTGAAGAGGTAGAATATATACTGGCCTAATAGTTTCCATCCCCTTTGGACAGTGAACCATAACTAGCTCCTCAGACCAGTCTCTTCAGATTGAAAATGTCCTCTTGATGGGATCCAAACGTCTTTGTCAGAAAACTGTCAAATAGTTGTAAAAAGAAAATGAAAATAAAAAAATAAATGTAACTTTCAATGTAATCTTCCAATTATGGGTTTAATTTAACAGCATCAACCATGACGTGCACATTTTTATTTTTATTTTTTTTAATTGCTATGATTGTTATCAGGAGAATCTAAAATAAATATTGATTTTCATTTTGGTCAGTATCGCTCAGGCAAATGAACAGAATCAGGATATGGCAGAAGCGTTCATCGAACTTGAACCTGATCGAGTGCAGCAGCCTTCACCTGGAAGAAGCAGCCCACCGAATAAATCTAAGGTGCAATTTGCGGCGCAAGTAGCAACCATGGCGCGTGGACAGAGGGCGAGCACAAGGCCACGGCTAAAGCGGCGGCGTGTTTATGTGAGCAGATTCATCATGTCAGACCACAACCTTGCACTCGGGTGGTTTCTGTCATCTGAGTTCCTCTACCTGCTATTTTAAGTATCCTCACTCATTATGCCCTCTGTTCTCTTCCTTCCTGCACTTGAGTTTGTATTGTGCATTTCATTACTGGTAAACGTCTTGCAATGTCCTGCGTCAAAGCTACATGTATTGTGAGCGCACTATAACTATATAATGTCAGTTTGTGGTAGGACCCTGCAAAGAAATTGTTACCTTGTGATTCAGTGGTTTGTGTAATATAAAGTTATACAATCCAGAAATAGTTGTTTTCTTTACTTTTACATGAGTGAGTTTTCCCCTTAGTCCATATTAAGATGGTTTAAAGTAAGCTCTGGTGGGAGGCACATTAAAGTATCACATTTTAAAAAATATTTTTGTTTAGTATTTAAGTGCTCATTTAGAAATGTATTTTAAGAGTAAAAAGTATTTCATACAGATTTTGAGACCTGTGAAAGCATTAATAAATGTCTTGATTTTGGGTTATCAAATTTGAATTTTAAACTTTTAGGCAAGATGTCACTCTGAATGTGCTGAAAAAGAATCCCTCAAACAATATGGAAAGTTCTTTTCGGTCCAGTTTAAAAACTTTAAAAAGCGAGTTGAGAGTACATTCTGTAAAATGTTGTAAGTAAAAGTAAAAAGTATCCAGCGTTAGTAAGTAAATGCTTTATTTTCCACCGCTGCATCATCACTTCTGTCCCTTCGGAGCCGACTATCTAGCGCTTATTTCCACTGCTGTATCTGAGCAGGCTTCAGTATAAACAACAGGATATGAACAAGTAGGATCAAGCTCAGTGTTCTGGCATCATGTTCTGGCATCATGACTGCTTTAATGTCCTGTCTCAAGTGCAAACATTTGAGACAAAAATCTCTAAATATTCTGTCTTTCTCTCTTAACATGTTATTGTTTGCAGTGTGTTCATACTTTCAAATGTATGTTATTATTTGTCAAACGCTTAAGTGTCACGATATACTTTGATGGAGTCCGCCACCTGCTTGTCTCCATGAAGACGTTTTTGCAAAAATACCTTGAAAAACATGTATTCTTGCTGTGATCTTGGACGCCTCTGAACAGATCTTACTTGTAACTTGGCCAAATGATATTGCAGATACTTAGCTACTGTAGAAAACAATAACATCTCTAGGAAGACAAAACAACCAACAGAAAAGTTACACAGCAACAAGCATTGAGATTTTGAAAGCAAAAGCATCATGTTTGATTTACGTTTGACCTGGTGTACAATCAATGCTTATCCATTCATCTCTCTTCTGGCATTATTTTAGATTCTTTTAATAAATTGCTCACCTCCTACTTCCTCATCCCCATCCTCCCCTTCTCCTTTCTCCTCACTTCCTCTCTCCTTGTCCCTCACTCGTGGCCTCAGAGGCTCTCATCGGCGTCATAGTGGAGCGTCTCTAGGCTCAGGGCGCAGACAGCGCCCGCCCCGGTCGCTCCTCTGGGAGGCAAAGGCCCTGTCGCATGGAATTAACAATGAGCAACATTGACAACAATAATAGCAGCCCCACCATCATCAGGATGCCCTCCTATATACAGCCTGCGGGTCTAACAAGTGCAATAGCAAAAACAACTGAAGGTTAAGGTTTGCTTGTAATACAACTGTCTCTCACAAACCCTTTTTACAGTGCTTGTATTCACATACTACATGCGTATTTGGGTGCCTTAGAACTTTTTTCAGACAGAAGTGAAGCAGGGTGGACCACCAATTAGCTCTTATCCCAAAGCGTTAAACAGAGACGCACATGGCTCTTTCTTCTGAATTAGATACGGACAGTCCACAGTGGTCTGATTTTGTCACAAAGTACTGCTTTTACAATATACTTTATGGCAGTTGAACAAAATCCCTTGTGTCAATAGTAGCATTCAAAGAGGTATTTTGTAGATTATTTTGAGAAATGTAGAATCTAGCAGAGTGTTATGTCTGAATGACTTTTAGGGGCTTTGGCTTCCCCCATTAACCTCAAACACACAGAAGTTTAGTCGAATGCTAATCTCAATCCATTCCCACTCTCTCTATAGATTTACACACGTTATTGCAGTTCAGAGAGTTTGTTAATGACAATATAAGCTTTGACAAGTAGTTTTTCCATGTCCCCCTCAGGCAGGTCACATGGACACCAGTTAGGACAATTCTATCACTGTCTTTTCACGCTGTGAGTCCATTACAGGCGCCTCTTTGTAGTGGCCGCCTGTTTCCAAAGCTACACTTTTCATATCCAGTATTCACAGCTGACCTGTTGTTCACACACCTCTCTCAGGCTTCATGAATGAACCAAATGTCTTCTCAGCATGGGGCACAAAGCATGCACGGTGATAACAGGAAAATTACATTAGACTTGACAAATTATAAATGAATTCATCAGTATCAAAAATTTACAGACTGTAAATTTTAACACAAAAATGCAGAAATATCAAATGTTCAGAGGTGGGTACTCAAATACCATTCTTTCAAAATATTACTACTAACGTACAAGTAAGGGGGTCAAGGAAGGTAAAATTGGTGCCTTTTGTGTCCCAGAGAAATAAATAATTATAAAAAGTCTTTCACAACAAATGTTTAAATGTGAATCATTGCATAATAATTCAAATCAACTTCATCATTACAAAAGTGTGTTTCTGGGCCTGCCTTGTTGTCTTGTCATGTGTAAATTGCAGGCAAAACTGTGAAGTGACAACTTTTTCTTATTGCTCTCAATGTAATCTCACTGTTTCAGTCATAAAAACACATTACTTTTTATTATATTGATCATTTTACATCTATCTTTAAGTTGTCGATTTTTAATGCATAAATAAAAGTGTTTTGTTCTTTAGACTTAATAATATTGACAAGGAATTTAATTATTTATTTATTTTCTATATGTACAGCATGTGGCTTTGTACTGAACTAGAGCAAGACAATCTCATACAAAAATGTATTAATTTGAGATTTGCCTTAAAATATTGTTCCTATTTCAAAAATACATCTGATTTATTTTATTTCTTTTTTGTGCAACTCTTTAAGTTGAAAAGGCACCAATGTTATGGAACGACCCAAGCATTTGAGGAAACTACGAGTAACGATCTGTCACATTTACTGCATTATTGGATGTTAACACAATTGGGAGGAACAAATCTGGCATTATCAAAAGAGAAATGAATGTCACTTAGACTTAATCACAGTGTAAAGCGTACACTGTATAATGGATTACTCAAGTAAAAAGTGTCTGAAACCTACTCCGAGGAAGTACAGTTTTATTAAAAAGTTAATAATCAAGTGGAGCTGTGCGGTATTGTTGTTAATGTGGGGCCCAAAGAAACACAACCTGTTTAATCTCTAATTGTACAGTTTATTTCTGGCTGGTGAGATTTTCACACCATTAAATGCAATACTTTATTATACTTGGGCTTTATCGCAGTTGTGCAACCTTAGCAAATTATCCTGGGTGATTTTAGATTACCAGTGGTCGAGTGCTGCCCAGTGGTCGAGTGCTCCCAGTGTCGAGTTGCCAGTGGTCGAGTGCTGCCCAGTGGTCGAGTGCTGCCCAGTGGTCGAGTGCTGCCCAGTGCTGCCCAGTGGTCGAGTGGTTAAGGCATCGCATCCACCATTTCACGCTCACCTTTCCTGTCTAATAAAGCCCTCTGGCCAAAAAAATCTTTAACAAAATTACAATGACTGAAAGTGGTTGTTCATTGGTTCCTCAAATGGGGCTGAAATTGAGACAAATACAACCTTAATGTAATATAGATAATTTCCCCTGAAAAGAAGAGCGATCGGAGCAATCCCTTCTGCAGCACTGTGAGAAAACTCCACTGACAACCATATAATGAGGATCTCCCACCACCTCTTTGTGTCTTTATCTGCTCTTTAAAACCAAGAGGCTAAATAGAAGCAAGAGCAAGATAAAGGACTGCAGGTTTGAAGTAAATTACCCATGCTTATTTATTCAGAGATGTGGCCACGTACAGCACCCACCCCCTGGGTCTGTTCACAGGCCCCAGGGAGCGCCAAATCTGTGCTCCAGGGAGAAGGACCGGGCTGATCCGAAAAGAGAAAGACAATGACGCAATTGTACAAGATGTTGGAGGTCAAGAGCGTAGAAGATTTGCAAAGTGAGAGGTAAAAAGCGTTGAGATGAAGTGATGCACTCCAAAAGCAAAAAGGTTTAAATGACTTGAACGCGGACACACATTTCTTTATTTTTTTGTAGTCTTTAGATGTAGGTCTAGATTCTGGGACTCATTTTTCTAACTTTGAGAAATATGTTTTTGGACAAATAACATACAAAACATATTGAAAACTCAGGTCCTGGAATCGGTTCCACATGGGGCCTTTCTGTGTGGAGTTTGCATGTTCTACTCATGTCTTTGTAGATTTCTTCTGGGTACTCCGCTTTCCCCTACCACTAAAAACAGGCTCCTCCCTTCAGTGGGACCTAATGACATCAGCCTGCCCAGGGACGACAGGTGGAAATTAGCACTTGAGCTACAACCTGGTACAGTCTCTCCTGATAAGGTTAATGTACATTGTGCAGTCCTTGTCTCTAACGTAACTGAAATATTTTGAATTTATGTCATTTTAAAGGTGCATTATGTAACTTTTCTGGTGGAGAAAGCTTGTCTCCATGGAGATGTGACTGTATTGCCACAGTGTGTTCCTCAATATGGCACCATCCACCAGGCCAAATTACAGATCAGATTAGAAAATTGTGATATTTACACAGAAAACAGGTTAACAGAACTATCTCTAGCCAAAAGAAAAAATCTAAATAGTGCAATACATATAATAATAAATATAACCTTTGGGTGTCCTGCGTTTCTGTTTTGTAACTATTACAAACTCTCCAATTGTGTTTGCAAAGCGCTAAACAATGAAAATCATATATGGTTTTACAGCCTTAAAGCCTATATTTATCATGTCGTCCCACCATATCCACATTGCCCAACTTGTACTGCTTATTTCAGTCACCTCAGATCTGTGCACACAGTAAGAATGCCTGGAACATTTCAGATTGGTAACTACACCTCCACCTCCTTTACCTTCACCTTTTCCGTTTTATTTATCTCTATCCCAAAAATGTCTTCCTTATTTTGTTATCTTCTTTTACGCTCTTGACCTCCAACTTCTTGTATGTAGTTTTTGCAGTGCAAAAGTGGAAAGACCCTGAGGTGGGGAGGGGTGAGGAAGACGAGCGCTGGTGGAGTCTCCCAAGGGTCTCAGCGGGAGAGGAAGATGGCACCCCCCACACGCTAAGCTCCACAGGGGGTCGGGTTTTTGTTTTGCTCAGAGAAAGGCTCCGCTCTGCAGGATAACAGACACACACTCCACAAATGAGCTTTGTTTGAGGCAGCGCTGTCTAATTTAGGCGTAGGAACAACAAAGAATTCAAGTTACAGAATATATTTGTTGTAGCACAAAAAACATGTAAAACACTGCATTACTGTTTGGTTAAATTCAGTCTTCTTTATTTATGTTGGAAATGCTAACAATGTTTGAACTTTTGACTCGCCTATTCTGAGCTGTCAAGGTTGTGGAATGTTAAAAATGTTAGACTTTTATGAGAACATACAATATGCCATATTGAACTGATGCTCATGCTCTTGAAGCGAGGGACATAACACAAAAGTATGTAAAAAAAAGGCTGATAAAGTAGACATTTAATGCAATATAATTTAGATACTTTGCCAGTGAATATGCAGCAATATAACGACGTTTGTAACTTTGTGGTTTTCAATAAAAATTGTATTCATTGCACATACATGCTTTTAGTATTGTATTGTACTTGTGCTGCTGTGGGGTACAGCTTTCAAGGAGAATCTACTTTGAACTATATTTACAACAGGGATGAACACTGTTTAAAAGTACAAGTGCAGTACCCAAAAAGTGAAGGCACTACTTGTGGAAAAGGAGTCAAAGGTTGTCAGTCCTGATGTTACGGCTGCTGGGATTACAACGTTAGTGGGCTGTGTGGCCACAAATGAATGCGAAAACATATTTTTCCTCAATTAAATGGTGTAATAGAATTTATGAACATTATAACTCGTATTTGTTATTTTCTAGATAATGATTAATACATAAAATGATACAGGGAAAAGCACTGTTAAGGTAACGGGACTGTAAACGGATGACATTACATAAAAATATACACAACGCATGTAAAAAGTGAATACTCTTAAATAAAGAAGTCACAATATTGAATTTTTACTCACGATTATTGACACATATCAATACAAAAGTGAAATCCTTAATTTTCTTTCATTCTAATACATTAATCAAAAGCAAAATCCTCATTTTTTTTTCCTTCTAATACATCACTGCTTCAATAGTCTGTGAAACTTAAACAAAAAGTTAAGTTATTGTGCTATAAACAGACATAAAAAGCACTTTAAAATTAGGTTGACTTCTTGAGAGTAAAAATTGAACTTTATTTCAAAAATAGTCACAATTATTCGTTTTCAGTTCTAATTATATTGTCGTCTGAATAATCACAATTGTCAATTAACCGATCAATCCTGACATCCCTACGGAGACAATCGCTAATCATGGGCTAATAACAGTTGGTCTATTTACCATTCAGTGTTTTGCATTTACTGTCTCTGTTTCCCCCCATTGATAATGTAGTTTCAAGGACGCAAATTATTATCCCTCCAGTGAGTGTGGCTCGATGTCCCGAGGAGAAATTTAATGTGATGTGGAGCAGATTATCAGCTCTACAATACATTCTGCAGTCACTGTCATGGCTTTCAAACCAGCCTGAGAGACAGAGGGGGTTTTTCAAGGTTAAACTGACTGCTGTCATCACCAATCAGCTCTTGAGAACTATTCAAGCGCTATGAATTTGTATAAGAGGATGCCATTTATAAGTATGGATGGCTAGTATTGGCGAGAAATGGAAAAAAAGATAAGATATGTAAAAATTAAGGACTTTTCACAACTTATCAAATTTTTTAGCGTTACGATATCGCTTTGTCTGATATTATACTGTTTTATTAAATCAAACTCTATGAATGATGACGCATAAAAAAGGACTTAACATGTACATTTTACTTTTATTGAAAACACGTTGACAAAATTACTTTATTGTAATCATAAAATTCGATTAAGTGTTAATAAAGTGTTAATCTTTAATCCTCACGATTAAATTATGACCTGAATAATGAATAATCAAAATGTTGTTTTTTAACCAGATGAATCTTGACATCCACAATCTCAATAATAACAAATAAGATAAAGGCTTCACGGCTAATTTCAAGGTTATATCAGGCGCACAGTTTGATATTAAAAGTTGTTGTTTTCTTCTTTTTCTTCTTCTTCTTCTTCTTCTTCTTCTTCAACACAGCAATAAAAGCAACAAGCACTTTTCAAAATCTCCTTAATTTAGACATAAAGGGGACTAACTTGGAGCAGCTGAACAGTGTCGCTGAAATAAGATAAAAATCAATTACGGCTTGCCACAATTAAATTAACGCTTTTGTGCAAGAAAAACACACACAAGTGCTTATTTGTACATGGAATCTGCTTGTTGCCAGTTTGTGCCTGCTGCTCTTTGTAACTTATTTATGACTTTGTGAACCAGCTAAAGGGCAAGAACGCCACGGTACGGTAAACTCAAGTGTGGATATGGGTGGGCAATATAGACAACAATGAAAATGCTGGCGTTTTTTTGTTCGTTTTTTTTTTTTTTTTTTGCAGGGGGGATTATCACACGCACATTAAACAGATCACAATTTTGCAACCCATCAGAAATACGCTAAACAAGTGCCTGTAAATGTTTTGTGGATGAAATTTAAGACAAATTTTTACAAAAAATCACCTTTTTGTTTGGAACATTACACTTTCTACACATCTTTTTGCAGCTTTTACATTTTTTCTTTTTAAATGACTGACAATATACGCAACATTTTAATACAGAATATCTCTCAAAAAACTATTGGAGGAGACGTTTGATTGGGAGATGCTTGGAGACGATGAGATGGAGGCGTGGCACAGCTGAGGAGAGAGGTGTAAAGACAGACGGGGGCAGGACTAGGGAGGTTTCCCCCCAGGCAGGGCTGAATGTTGTGTGTCTTACCCGCACACAACACACAACATTGAACACACACACAGAGACGTACCAGCCTCTCGTGTAGCCATTCAGGCAGTGGCTCCAGTGCGCTCGGTGAGGACAGGAGCGCACCCCTCCCTCTCCCCCTCGCTCTCTTTCTCCGTCTCTCCATCTCTCCCACGACGACTCCGGCAGACGCTCAAAACACAGGACCATCTAGAAAACAACAGAAGACAGGTAGGATACTTTTAATTCACTTACTTCTCCACCTTGTAAATGCATTTCATAGGGAGGGCAGTTATGAAGTTTGTGGTCTATTTCTGCAAGTTTGTATTGTAACATTTCGAGCACACTAGTAGCAAGTTATTCATCAGCATTTGGGGAGTTATCGGACTGCGGTGTAGCCTTTTGACCAGATTTATTATTCCATCATTCTCATTCAAGCCGAAAAGCAATTTCATCATGCATTTCTAATATCAATTATGCATTTCAGAGACTTCATTTCATCCCAGTACACCATTTACCTATTGTAGATGACAACATTGCAATTTAATGACAAACGTTGCTTTGCCTGGCAGGTATATCAAAGTGTATCTATACATTTATTGTGATTAGCTGTGGAAATTTGCCAATGGTGATTAAAAAAATCCACAAAAGTTGCATACACTTATTACCCTTGTAAATTACCTTAGTTATAAAGCTAAATGGGCTTAGTTTAAAGTTAAGCCAATCACTGCTGTAGCCAGGCTGAGGAAATCTCTAATGAACTTCTCAACTTCATTACCAGTCGGTCTGAAAGCTCTAAGCTGATAACTCTGGTGTAATCATTAATAATGATGACAGAGGCTGGATGTAATGAGTTAAGTGCATGTGTCACCCGAAGGAGCAGGGAGAGAATTGGACGAAAATGAACAATTATCATATATATCTATTTTTTTTTTTTTAGCAGAAATGTGTTAAAACCTGTCTGTAAATGCTTTGTTCGAGGTTTAAGTATGGCACTGTAAGTAAATGGACGGTAAAATTTAACACAATTGCATGAGTACGTGGGGAATATTGACAAATGCTTTGCAGAATCCTGTAAAAATTATTTGAAAATATTTTGTCATTGAATGAGAAACGTGCTTAAACGTGTGACTTTATACCTTTGTTTGAAAGATTGCAACATTAGTTTGTTCCATTTTAAATGTTGATTCATTGCATTGATTTATGCTTCAGTCTTCAAAACAACAATTACAATATTAATATTACTGAAAGATCACACTCCAAGATTCTGTTCCTTTCCATTTTAATCAACGCTTTTTATTGACTTAATACAGAAGATGTATCAATAACTATTCTAATTTAGCACAAACATTTTGATATCATCCTGTAAACTAATTATTTCCCACCTGAAAGAGCGAGTGAAGAGACAGGCAGGGACGCAGGTCGGGGGCAGGTCGGGGGCAGGTCGGGGGCAGGTCGGGGGCAGATCGGGGGCAGAGTGGCGGCCATGGCACTGACGCAGAGTTCCTTACCTTCATCCCGTTGATACAGAGAGAACATAGCGGAGCGGGAGAGAGGGAGAAAGGGAGAGTGGAGGATGAATGGCTTCATTGTGGCGCTGCTCCTGGGCGAGGTCTGTGCGCCTCAAAACAAGCTGGGAACAATCAGAATTATGCCAAAGGTGAAAGCAACATTAAGACGAAACGAGTGGACGTTGATAGACACAATGTGCACACTCTGCCTGACAAGCTTTACACTGGTAGAATGTAACAAACGACAAAGGAAAAAGTACTACACTTAAGTAAGATGTTTAGGTAGCTGTACTTTACTTATATTATATTAATATTTACAGTGGATACTTTTTACTTTTAATTCATTACATTTAAGAACAGATTTCTACTGCACTACACTTTTTAACTGGACTGCAAAGTAAATTACTTTTCTACAGGGTTTGAGACTGTCAGATTTAGAGCTTAGGACTGGCTTTTTACAAAAATATATATATTAAAATGACTAGATAAATAAAGTTATCGATTCTGTCATTTCCTTTGACCAAAAATTGGCACAATTCTTCACATTTACAACATATGATGCTTTAATAGTTAAAAAAATCCGTGTGAAATACTTTTTTTCACTGGTACTTCAATACTTTTTAAAAAAAGTAGATATTGTATGTGATAAGTTTAACATGTGAGTTGTAGACGGTTGAATATATGAACATATGTACGACTCATTATAGATATAGATAAACTACAGGTTTACTTTAGGTATTGTTTGAAAAGTGGTTTGCTCTTTGCTCGTTGGGATGATGCTAATTTCAGTTTCAATTTGAATAAATCTTACAGCCCTAAGCTGCTGGAAACTCCATCTAAACCACGCATTAGCACCTCAGCAGACACAAACCGTAATGTTGAGTTAGTGCGCATCGAAAAAGTTAAAGTGCTTAATGAAAACCCAACCACACCAGTCGTGGAATCAACCAATTACAACAGACAGCTCAGAGACAAATCAATTACAGAGTGATTGCAACATAAAAACAGCGACGATAAAGAGAAACAACCGTAAACCAATTTGACGTTTTTAAGAGGAATCTACACAGCAAACTATGTACAAACTCAAATCCAAAGCGCTTAAGACCACAAGCTTTATTGCATGAGAAATCCTTGCTTGTTTTAAGTCCCCCCTTCAGCGGGGAGCTGTTTCTGCAGGGCCAATATTAGGTTTGAAGATGTTCAAACAAAGAGAGTGACGAGACAGTGATGATTCACAGTTGTTCTTGCAATGACACTCAGAGCATATTTTTGCAGGTCATCAGAAATGTGCAAAATGTTCCTGTAAAAGTTTTCGAGGTTCAAGTTTAGCACAAAAAGAGAATAGACCGGAAAATTAGACACCGAAATATCACCTTATATCCTTATTTAAAAGATTACAGGGCATGTTTCTGTATGTTTTCTATTTTTATCAGCCCTTTTTGTGTTCTTTTTGACAATACTGTAGACACATAATAATAATAATAATAATAATAATAATAATAATAATAATAATAATAATAATTAATAATGATAATGATAATGATAATAATAATAATAATAATAATAATAATAAGTATATTGTCTACAATGAAATAAATAAAATACAAGAGTACAGCACTAATTTAGAAGAAAAAGTTATTTGTATGTAAAGAGATTTTACATTCACCTTTTCTGTCATAACATCTCAGCACATTTACAGGCCTGTTTCAGCACATTTCAGATGGATTGCAAAAATACCTTGAATATCGTAATTGAGAAAATCTTCAAAGTATCGTCCATCCTCAAGTCAATAAACCAATCTGTTTTTTGACTGCACATTCCCACCTTTAGGGACAGGTGCAAGACACAAATCAAGCCGTAAAAGAAGACCTGCACCCATAACTTCTTTAGGCTAAATGAATCCAAACTACCGACAGGGGACGGTTTGAGAGGCAGATTAGAGGCAGCGAGTGGCCTGGACAAAGACAGGCAGCGTGCGAGTGCCACCCTGCATGGCGCGTAGTACATTATGGCTGTTGGGCACATTAAGCGGCATTAGTTGAAGGAGGAGCACTGAATAATGGATGGCTTTTATTTATGAGCAAAGAGCATATGAAGCCCACTGAAGCATGAACACTGGAGAGGTCTTAATTTGCCTGGACCTGCAAAAATCTGATATACGCAGCCGCCACATGTGCAAAGTGGAGTGCGTGCGAGTAACCGTGTCTCGCTTGGGTGTAGTTAAGGCATATTATTCTGATTGTGTGGCCTGGGAGTCTTTCCGACACTTCTCAAGTCTGACAAGTGGAGAGAAGATTAAGTAGCTTCAGTGAACAGTAAGAGCTGACGGAGCAGTGAGACCATTAACCCTAAATACTATACTTACTGTACATTCAGCTGACTGCCCACTATTGAAACTTTTACATGCCACTTTTGATGAATTATTCCTAGATCCAGGTCAGTTCATGAAAAGAAAATGTCAGGGTTGCGTAAAAGCCGCAAATTGCGCAATTTGCGTGCATTTTGTAGCTTTGTATTGCTTTTAATAGGTAAATAGTCAAATCCACCCGTCACTCAGATGATGGACGTTGACCCATGTGGAGTAGCTTAAGCCTGTGGGATTTGCGAAATGTTACTTTTTAATTTGCCATTTTGATTTGATTGTTAGCAGTCCTAGAGTATAGTTGTTTTTGAGCTTTGGACGTGGGCCCCGTTCAGAAGTTATTGTTGTTCGTGAACCTCAGGGAAGAAGTTGATGAGGCCAAAAACAGCCACCTGCTTTGTCCAGGGCGAAGCTCAGACTGGAGCTGTTTTACACTTGGCTTTACACCTCGGCTCCAGGGAGAGAGGTGACAAGAGTCCTGCAGGCGCCCAGATGGAGGAGCAGCAGGGCAACACCTTTGTCAGTGCACTAAAGTGTCTGGGAACAATTTGTACTTTGGACTAAGTATTAGACCTGGTTGTGGGTACTGCAGGGTGCTGATTGATGACATTTTTGTATTATTTTGATACAATATTGTTAAGGCTTTTGAGTCCTGAGACTGACTAATCTGTATTTTAGAAAGTCTGAGCACAAATTAACTATAAAAGTTTTTAGATTTTGTCCAGATATATATATATTTTTTTTCATGTTTCTGGAATATTTTGATTAACACAACTGAGATATCATTCAGATGGCGACCAGAATCGTAAACTAGGCAGGTTTCAGTATTGTTTGGAACAGCATCTTTTTTAATTCTTAGCGTTTAGTGAAGAAAAAAACCCAAAAAAACTCCAAAAGCAAAAATATTTAAATCATCTTTCAATTTGTCATCTCATAACAGTCAGATAACAACACTTTTCGGTGCGAACTATGACGCTGTTGTCTCATTTGTTAGTTCTCTGCTTTTTCAAAGTGCATAGACTTTGTTTAAAGGTTTTTTTGGTTTCTGACAGTCGATGTTGTTTACCTGCTCCACTTGTTATGGGCAGTGCTGTCACATGCCTAAAAAGTACAAGACAGAAAGAACAGGAAGAAAGTATTTACACATATTTGTCATTATTTTGTTAAAGATCAACTTCCTTGTATTTCCTTGCCTATACTGGTTATCTGCATTGAGAAAACTCCAATAAAACATACTGGTTGGTACATATTTCCAACACGAGATACGACACTGACAGATTTTGCTGTCATTGCTTTTTGGAACTACAGAATGAGGTGTAACCAATTCTTTCTCCAATCCAAATGTAAACACAGCAAATACGTGTGCACAATCTTGTGACAATAATATTTTGTGGCACAGATCTAGTCCCATCCCTTATACTGGTACAATAGTGGAATACTAAGTTAGCTCGCCATATGGCATCCAACCAATTGCAATTCATCTATCCAATTCCATCAATCGACTTCCACCACACAGATAGAGCCGTTAGGGCAAAACCCTGGCACCCCACTGAACTAAAATCTAGAGCAAGGTCATGAAGCCGTCCAGAGGGAGAAGTGTGTTTTGGACTAAGCGTGACCTTGATGCTTCGCAGACGGAGGAGGGGCGCAGGGCATGAGTTTGGAGGCTACATGAAACGTGTGGCTCTCATTAATGTGCTGTGTTGTGGTGAGGCTGAGGGGAAGCGGATGCAGTAGGAGTTCAATATGGAGGAAGTTAGGACCTTAACACAGCCTTCTGCTACACATATGTGCTCTTTTAGTATGTACATAAAACATAATGACATATGACGTAGGGCTGATAAAACTGACAAAATATTTAAAGGTGCACAGTGTAACTTTTTCTGATGGTACAACGCCCGTCCCCATGGAGATGGTATGGATTTACTGGAAGAGATGGTATTGAAACTTGAAGCACAGTACAGTTCAATAAAGGTATCTATCGACGTGGAAACAGGCGATGCCACCAGGCTAAGTTACAGGTTAGATCTGTGGAGAGGCAAGCCCTCTCACCCCAAGAATGTAGGTTATTCAAGGAATTTTCTAGCAATAAAAACACCTGCAATTTAATTCATCCAATATAGATAAGTTTACTGCCATACCGTGGAACGTTACAGAAAAGGCAGTAACATCGTCTGGAAAAGTTACATGGTGCATCTTTAACTGCATTTTTTGTTTACTTTTTTGTGTTTGTTAAGTTCACAGTGCGTATTTTCAACAGGAGTTATTGTAAAGCTTTATACATAACAATACTTCATGAAGACAGGCTATTTTGGTGTTTGCAAGAATTGCAGTCTTTGATATTCACAAATATTTCAATTGTGATTTGAATAAATAAATCACCAACTCTATAAGTAGGACAGGGCAGTGATTGTTCATTAATTTATGAGGCAGTCTGCTTGTGCACTGAGGGTGTCACAAGCAGACTGTTCAGGCAGGTCAAATAGAAAAGCATGCCAAAGAGCATCACATGGGCCGAGCTGATTTTGTGTCATTTGTCATTTTGTTTTCGTTTGATCTCAATTTGAGTAACGGGATTTGTGCCGGATTTGAGAGAAGCTGTTGGACCGGAGTTGTCTTCTGGGTTTGACAAGTTTGTGGAAAAAATAAGTGAAATCCATCAAGACCGAAAGTTCTGATATAAATGTCAAAAAAATTATACTGTAGTTTTGAACTCTTAACTATGCATTAAAATCTTACAACCACAAAAGATTCAAGCTGTTAATCAAATAATGTGAATTCTTAAGCTGTATCACAAACACATTTCCTTTCTCCAAAAAAGCAACACAAACGAAGTATTGCCACAACAACAGGGTTTGTCCTACAATTTACCACTAAATATTCATGGTGATGTATCAATTCAGCAGCCTGTGATACAGATATCAAGTCACCAAATAAGCTATCAAGATATTTAGAAAATATGTCACACAAGACTTTGAGGCTGAGACAAATCAAACTAATCGCTTATTCTGGACCTCAAATCCAGCAGCTTCCACTTTCGTTTATTACCGTCGCCACAGGGCATCGTTTGGCCAAAACACTGCACCAACTGTGGCTTCATCTGTACGTCCCTCTCTGTGTCTTTCATTCCCTCTCTCTTTTCAAACCTCCTGTCTTCAATATTCCCTGCTCTCTGGGGAGAACAGCCAGGTGAGAGGGATTTGAACAGCTGTTGCCATGGTGCGCTGCCAGCGGCCGTCCAAACACACCTGGTGAGACAGGTACCACACCTGCTCTTTGTCACCCCTCTTTCTAGGCCTGTCATCATCATTACTGTATTGACTTATTGTTCAATAGATGAAAGAGGAACAATATATTGTGTGATAATATTTTGTTACAGGAGTGGCCTGTTGTTCAATTTTGGGTTGCACAAAATATCCCCAACACTGTCTCATACAATGAAATAACTACTGATAGATTCGATTTTTTTGCTTGACAAATATTGTTCTGCAAAATTTCCCATCCAGTACTGAACCAGAATAGTGCCAACCAGGACTAACTCAGAATCAAAACAGGTCTAAAGCAAACTAGTGCTAATACAGAATTAAACCAGTAAACAAGATTTTATATATATATATATATATATATATATATATATATATATATAAATGTGTGTGTGTGTGTGTGTGTGTGTGTGTTTATGTGTATGTATGTATGTGTGTGTGTGTGGATGTATATATGTATTTATATATGTATAGTATGTTTAATTTTGGTATTAATTTATTGCTGGGTTAGTGTGGGCTAATGTCCTGGTTTGAGTTCAGTTGAATCCTGACTTGATTTTTAGCCCTGTTTTAGTACTTTTCCTAGTTTAGTTCTGAGTAAAGTCTCAATTAAGTTTTAATGTTAAGGTTAAGGTTAATTTGTGCTGGTATATTTGCACATATCCATTTAAATGTGTTTACCCTGCTTTTGGGTTTGTCAGTAGCATAAAGTGATCTTCAATATCATCATAATCATGATATTTTCTGCAGAAATAGATTGCATTTCAAAATATGTTTTTGTGTTTCTTCATACGTTCTTTATTGCATACAAATGTCTGTTTCAACATCACGCCAAGAGGTTGTCAATAAATCAAATTATAGGGCTGATTGAAGTTAGAGTTTAACAAATGGAACTAATCCTGTTGTAATCTTTAAAAGAAGGGTATAAAGGGATATTTCTGCACTTTTGTGATTCATTTATCAGTCCTTCCACATGTGCTTACCAAAGACATGTTTTAGACCATTTCTGTTGGACTGACAAAATAGCTTTAGTTTAGTTTAGTTTGAAAACCGCAGTGGAACGCATGTGTAAAAAGCTTAGCGTGCACAGTAAAATGCTACAATGCTACAAAACACTGATGCCAACATTTTGACCCAGTGAAATAAGTGCTAGATCAAAGTCCAAGACGGCTTGTGGTAAGAAGCTTTGAGAGTGATGAAATGTCTTGCATTTAAGGGAGCAATATCTTCTTCCTGAGGGAACTGTTAACTGATTATCATTATGAAAATCTTCCAAAAAATAATGAGATACAATTTTTCTCATTATTGCTCATCCTTTTCACGCCTGAAGACTTTTATATAACCCAGACAAAACTCATGTCCCACATTATATTTGGACTCAGTGGCCCATGACGATATTGACCAGACGCAATGAGCCCGCCCCATCTGTCCACTTTCCCTGAGCGCAGACGCCCTTGTGTGCAAAAGTGTGCCACTCACATGTGCGGGACACCGTGTTCACCCCAATAACAACACCACACGACACACAGGACAGATTAACTGACGCCCTCGGAGTGTGGGCCAGGTCACAGTGGGGTTAAGTCCGTTATGACAGGTCGCGATCATCTCACTGTTGAGCCAAACTGTGATACAGTCATGGAGCGGCCGGTTAAACACCTCTTGACCAAGTGTGGAGGATTTCACATAGTCATTGCTCCAGGTCACAGAGTACAGAGATCAAAATATTAGTTCAAAATTGGATTCATGTTTATGTGCTTTTTTATGACTTACATAGTTTGTCCCCTTAGAAATATAGGGTTTTATCTGCGTTCTGAGATATTATGGTTTAAATTACTGAACATACAGCACAATGGAACGCGGAAATAAGTTGAATCTTATTTATTTTAGGGCTTATCGTGACTAGTCGACTATAATTGTTGTTGTTAATAATCGTAATTGTCTGGACAATACAGACTCTAAAACAAATACAAACAAAGACAATGACAAAAACGTCCAAAAAGAATGAACAATTCTGGATTTTCATCATTGATAAACTAATCTCCAATTAGAAGCCATCAGTCAGCATATATCAGCCTTTATTTGGTTGATAATTAATTTAAATGTCTAATTGCACAATAAAAAGAATCATTTTACTAGCTGACTAATCAAAATAATAATAGCTGAATAGTCAACTGCTAAAATAATACTTAGTTTCGGCCCAAATTTTATATAAGAAATATCTTGATAAAGTGTACAAAAGATATTCAGAAAGAATACGAAGAACATATTAAGAAGAACATATTAATCTAGATAAAGATGTCATATAGATTCAGTTGTAGTCATCTAGATACGTTTTTACTCTCATACACGTCTTGCTTTTTCAAAAAAGTGTCCAGATGCCTACAACTGAATCTTTCTCCTGGACGAATGAGGGATTACACCGACATATAGAACAGCAGTCACCTCCAGAGTCTCGCTCTAAAACTTACAAATCAAGTTTGAAATCTGGGAGTAATAACGGACTCAGACATGAACTTTAACAGCTACGTCAAATCAATAACATCAGCAGCTTTTTACCATCTAAAAAGCATTGCCAAAATCAAAAGTATAGTGTCTAAACCAGTCTTGGAGAGACTTATCCATGTGTTTGTCTCTAGTAGATTAGACTACTGTAACGGCCTGCTCACTGGCCTCTTCCAAACGAGCTGTAAAACAGCTGCAGTACATCCAGAACGCTGCTGCTCGGGTCCTGACTAGAACCAGGAAGTACGATCACATTAGTCCTGTGCTCAGGTCTCTGCACTGCCCCCTGTGGCTCAGAGAATAGACTTCAAAGCAGCTCTGCTTGTATACAAGTCTCTCCATGGCCTAGCACCAAAGTACATCTCGGACATGTTAGTGCCATATGAACCATCTCGGACTCTGAGGACCTCAGGGACCGGCCTCCTGCTGGTGCCCAGAGTCAGGATTAAACATGGAGAATCTGCGTTTCAGTTTTATGCAGCTAAAATCTCAAACAGTCTTCCTGAAGATGTGAGACAGGCCGCTACTATGTTCAAATCTAAGCTGAAAACGATTTTGTTTAGCTGAAAGGACTGAAAGATTTAATGCAATTTTCCTGTTGTGTGAAGCACTTTGAAATGCCTTGTGTATGAATTGTGCAATACAAATGAAATTGCCTTGCCTTGCTTAGAACCCTACAATTCTAAGGGGACGATTTGTCTTTCCTGTCCTTTCCTCAATCATCCGGGAGTAGTGTTGACGCATATTAGCAGTACCACAAATTGTTTAAGACCATTCATGTTACAAATTATTGTGTTATACTAAATTTAGTATTGCCCTGTCAAGAAGTGTTCCAAACAACTCAAAATCTACTTTAGATGACAACTTTTGGAAATCTGTTGACTACTATCAGCAGATATTATGTATTTTGAGTGATCTCTTAATTAGCAAATAACAATAACAATATTAGCAAAATAGACATTTATTTGTTCTCCCTACAGAAGTTCATGTGTCCAAGTACTTTCCCCTGTGGATATATGACATTTGTCCAAGTAATTAAATATGACTAAAAATTCAGTCCACAATCAACTGGACTATTGCATCATTTTATAATCGAATTTAAATTAAATCATAATAAACAAAACATGGATTGATTGCTACATAACTGTTTAATGTGCTTAGCTGTAGGTTTTGAATTTGGACTAGGAACCTCTGGAAACGGTTGCTCATAATATTGATACATAATAATTGAAACACATAAAACCGATTATACAGCTGTGATAATCAATATATATTTCACACAATAACATACAGTACATCACAATTTGTATCTTTAGGAAACAAATGCATTTTACCTCAGTATTGGTTACAAAAAACATATGCACCTTATTTTGCAAATATACTGGTACCACTTTAAATAACTACTAGGCCTACACCTTAATCAGTCTTAATAACATTTATTAAGAATGCTTTAGGCTTACTAACTTACTAACTACTTAATTAGGTGTTAGGTTATTAATTAAGTAGTTACTAAGCCTTAATAATTACACTTATGTAAATAAATACCTCAACTGTATTACATAAACAGGTTTCCAAATAAGCAACAAAATATTGTGATTTAATTTAGTCTGTAATAATAAATTAAGTTTAAAATATTGATATGTTGACACACCTCTAATTTCAGAACATTTTGTTGCGATATGCACAATTGCGTTAGCCACTATGACGGTTAACTGATCATTTTGCAATCCATTGTCCATCCCTATAGAATACTAAAAACATTGCGTTCCTGTTGTGCTCTTTGCCCTTAACTTGGCAGAGGAACCTTTCCATTTTGCTGGGACTCCCTACAATATTCATGAGACATTTAACCACACCCCCAGAGTCTACACCATGCACCATCCACTTAGGCTTATAGGCAAAGCAAACCCACACATGTTTTGGTGTTTAATGGTTGACCCAGATCTAGTGTGCGACTGAAGACGTGAGGATGGGGAGGGAAAAGGAAAAGGGGGGAGGGGAGTGAGACAGAAAAGTGTTTTGTGTTAGCAGATAAAATGATGAGGGGTGAAAGGATGGTGGGCCCGGGTCTTTTCTGAAAGGGTCTCATTTGAAAAGCAACGGGGGGCTGATGGGTAATCGACGGACAGAGCTCAGAGCGGGTCGAGTTGTGAGTGAATTGTGAGCAATGGAAGGAGGAAAAAACGGTGAGGGAAATAGAACTTGGACTTGAGCTGAAGGCGTAATAGATTCAACACAGTGGCTTTTGTACAATCAGATGTGTGTGCATAAAGTGTGTGTTTTAACATTTTAACAAGGGCTGTTTTTTGTCTGCCCATGAGACTGCAGCTGAAAAGTAGCTTGCATGGCTAATACATACGTAAATAATTTGCAATGTCTCATATTAGATAAAATAAACATAAACGTTCAAGAATGATTTGGGGATTTCAAATTTGAATGTGTTTAGAATCCAATTTAATACAACAATTCAATATTTATCCAAATTTTGTTTTTTCCTTTCTTTTTAGTCTGATTGTCTAAAAACAAATTAGTGAAAAGTAATTTCATTAACTTAATAATACACTTTTAATCATTGCCATTTCACTCAAAAAAATTGTCAATTTCTTCCTCCAAAGTCTGAATAATGTAAAATGTTTATATTTTTGATGACAATTTTAAATGCAACATGATGTAAGATGCATGTAATGCTACAGAATAATTAATTTTGGACCATAACTTTTGGATTTTAGACGGATTTGAAAACATGTTGAGATTATGACAACGTTATTAACTTTACATAGTTTTAATGACTCAATTGGTCTCAAATGTAAGTTTTATAATGTAACTTAAATTCCTGGATCAACACAATAACTTATATGTAAACCCTGTTTACCCTTGAATGAATTATCAATTGCCGTAAGATTTACATGCATTGCAATTGAGATGTGGATTTTGTATTTTTTTGTTAAACACTGGTTTAATTAACACTAAGACTAATCAAG
Source organism: Chaenogobius annularis (assembly GCA_015082035.1). Taxonomy (NCBI): domain Eukaryota; kingdom Metazoa; phylum Chordata; class Actinopteri; order Gobiiformes; family Gobiidae; genus Chaenogobius; species Chaenogobius annularis. The sequence continues at coordinate 2,188,845 of BJKM01000007.1, read as the reverse complement.
AGTATAATGTTTGAGGCGTAAATCTATTTAAATTCTGCTTATTTTCACACTTTCTCAGCGCGTGAGTGGCCCCACCCACAGCAGAGGGCACACTCTAGATCTTCTAATTACAAAAGGGGTTAATATTTCAAACGTCAATGTGGTCGATGTTGCTCTGTCTGATCATTTCTGTGTCTTCTTTGACCTGTCTGTTTTTCCCAAACCACCAGCTGGTCCTGCAGTTGTCCGGAGGAGACACATAAATGACAGCACGGGAAAACTGTTTATGGAAATGATAAACTTTGAAAATGTCTCATGTTCTAATGTAAATGATTTGTTGAACTCTGTTACATCTAGTGTTTTGAATGTTCTCGACACCATTGCCCCTATGAAGGCTAAAATTGTTAAAAATAAGCAGAAGGCGCCATGGAGACATGATGATTTGGTCAGGGCACAGAAAAGGGAGTGCCGGTCGGGCCGAACGAAAATGGCGCAAGTCGAAGCTCCAGGTTCAGAAAGAGATTTGCAGAGAGAAGTTGTACATGTACAACCTCATTTTATGTAGAACTAGGGAAGGATATTTTTTCTGAAATAATTGGAAGCTGCAGTAACAACTCGTGTCCTGTTTGCCACAGTAAACAGATTAACAAACCCTCCAGCTCAGCTGCCGTTAGAACTCATTTCCACATCCAAGTGTAATGAGTTTGCATTATTCTTTAATGACAAAGTTCAGGGCATTAAAAATGCTATAAATTCTACATGTAAAAAATAACCCTCAAACCACCTACACACTTAGAGCTGACTCACTTTGCACCTGTAACTGACAAAACTGTCCAGGAGATCATCACCAGCCTGAGTTCATCTACATGCTGCCTCCGATGTGTTACCCACCAGATTTCTAAAGTCTGTGCTGAACAGTTTGTTAGCACCACTCACTCACATAGTTAACATGTCGCTTCAATCTGGAACATTCCCAATGTCTTTGAAAACTGCGGTCATAAAGCTTCTCCTGAAGAAGAGCAGTCTTGATGCCGCAGTACTGAGCCCATCTCTAATCTGCCATTTTGGGGCAAAGTCCTTGAAAAGTTTGTTTACCAACAGCTCACTGATTTCCTCTTAATAAACAACTCATTTGATGTTTTCCAGTCAGGTTTTAGACCTCATCACAGCACTGAGACCGCTCTTGTCAAGGTGACAAATGACATCCACCTGAACACTGACGCGGGCAAAGTCTCAGTCTTAATTCTGTTAGATCTGAGTGCTGCTTTTGACACTGTCGATCATGGGATCCTCTTACAGAGACTAGAGGACTGGGTGGGCATCACTGGCACTGCTCTAAACTGGTTAAAGTCCTATCTGGAAGACAGGAAATTCTTTATCGAAATTGGTAACTGTGTCTCAGACCAGATGCCCCTGACCTGTGGGGTGCCCCAAGGGTCAATCCTGGGACCCCTTCTGTTCAACCTCTACATGCTGCCGTTAGGTCAGTTGATACGCAGCGAGAATGTGTCCTATCACAATTACGCAGACGACACTCAGATCTATGTTTCACTGACGGCAGGTGAATATGGACCAGTGGATTCACTCTGTCACTGCATTCAACAGATCAGTGTGTGGATGCCAAAACAACTTTCTCCAGCTGAACTCAGACAAGACTGAAATCATCGTCTTTGGCCCACAGAAACAAAGAGAAAGTGTTAACTGTCACCTCCAGAGTCTCGCTCTAAAACCTACACATCAAGTTAGAAATCTGGGGGTAATAATGGACTCAGATTTGAATTTTAACAGCCACGTCAGATCAATAACATCAGCAGCTTTATCCATGCGTTTGTCTCTAGTAGATTAGACTACTGTAACGGCCTGCTCACTGGCCTCTCCAAACGAGCTGTAAAACAGCTGCAGTACATCCAGAACGCTGCTGCTCGGGTCCTGACTAGAACCAGGAAGTACGATCACATTAGTCCCGTGCTCAGGTCTCTGCACTGGCCCCCTGTGGCTCAGAGAATAGACTTCAAAGCAGCTCTGCTTGTATACAAGTCTCTCCATGGCCTAGCACCAAAGTACATCTTGGACATGTTAGTGCCATATGAACCATCTCGGACTCTGAGGACCTCAGGGACCGGCCTCCTGCTGGTTCCCAGAGTCAGGACTAAACATGGGGGAATGTGCGTTTCAGTTTTATGCAGCTAAAATCTGGAACAGTCTTCCAGAGGATGTGAGACAGGTCTCTACTCTGGCAATGTTCAAATCTAAACTAAAAACTGTTTTGTTTGGCTGTGCATATGACTGAAATGCTTTTCTTTGCACTCTTCTCTTTTATGTCTTGAACTAAGATTGTGATTTCTGCCATGTCTTTGTGATTTTAATGCATTTTTTCCTGTTGTGTGAAGCACTTTGAATTGCCTTGTGTACGAATTGTGCTCTACAAATAAACTTGCCTTGCCTTGCCTTGCCTTGCCTATATGTATAAGAATAACTGTGTTTGTTTTTAGTGTGAATACAGAGAAGAAACTGGGAGGAAAAATGAAACTTGCGTTTCTTAGATCATGGCAAAGATCAGAATTGTACTTATTGTACAATATGGCACAATGTTATTGCCATAACATTTAGTTATCTGTTGCCAGTTACTCATGAGCAAATCTACCTATATCAATTAAAGGTGCACTAAACTTGGTGGATGGGTTAGCTTAGAATATTTCCTAAACCGTTCCACAGAATTACATTCAACTTTTTCCATGGAGACAAGCATGTGACACCACCAGGCCAAGTTACAGATCAGGGGCCTCATTTATAAAGCTTGCTTGCGCATTAAGCATTGTGTAGGCCGCCTCCTACGCCATGCGTGGTATTTATGAAAGTTGCACTAGGTGCAGGACTTTGCTTATTTCTGCACAAACTGTGACCCACCATAAGCTCTGCGCAAAGTCTGGAGACACTCGTGCAACGGAGGGAGGATCAGTGGGATCTGTGAATGGATTTATGAAATAACGATTGGACCAGAGAGAAAACCCCTCCTTCAGACGGCGCACATGAGCGAGGCACTGGAGTTTAGAGTGCCCAAATGATCCAACCTGAACCAAGCCTGCCCACAATACTGTGCGAACCTGACCCGACCCAAAATATTCCCTTCATTTTTTTGTAACAGAGAGCTTGCTTTTAAGGGCCCTCGCTGTCTATAAGAATGAAATGATAGCCTAATCTGTGCTGTTTTTACGTTCCATGCAGAGTTTTACTGGCAGAATCAGAGTGTCTGATAGAGCTTCATGTTTACATGCTTTTGTGTTTTAACCTGCAAATGTCTCTGCTGCAGCAGAAGCATTTATCCTTCAGACGCTGATCTATCACTCGCTCCTGTCACAGCTGTGTCTCTTGTGCACATTCAAGACCCCCTGTTTGACCATTCAGACCCTCCGCGTGCATGTATCTATGTGCGTGAACAGGGCCAATCCTCACGCACCCCTCATTCAGCATATATTGCAATAAGAGACTGACGCATAATGAGAAAACAACTACTACATCTGCAAAAATGTTGCCTACTGCCCAAATAGAAGTGTCGGCTACTAAAAAACAATTCAGTCTGTCATTTTAAAAGTCAAATGAAGTGGGTTGTATTTGTACAAAACCTCATGATGTGACTGCTGCTGTGTGGAGTGTGTGCCCCTCCCTCTCTGTCCAGTGTCTCGGTCAAACCCACTGATTATCGGCTCATGTAAATCTCATTCACAAGTCACTTTGCATGGCCCTTTTATGGCATTTTGGAGGAGTGGAGAAGGCATGATGTGACATGGGTTCACGTGCGCAGATTCCAGCAGCAGGTGGAATTTATAAAGCACAATTTGCATGGTGGAGAGAGCGCAGAATGTTTTTTTTTAAATCAGGAGTTTGCATCGCATAGGCCTCTAGTGGCCAGTAGGAGTACACACTTGCTCAGCAAAATTCCTATGCAATCATTTATAAATGAGGCCCCTGGTCTGTGGAAAGGCAAGCCAGCTCATAAGGTAAGAATGCAAGTTTTTCAAGGTAAATAAATCTTAGATGTTTAATGAAACATTGTAGAATGAGCAATAACACCGGCATGGAGACATGCAGGTGGTGGACCCTTAGCAGAAAGGTTACATAATGCACCTTTAAGTAGTATCTCATACATGCCATTCATTAATGCATTGGATTGCATTGCTTGGTCTGGTTGGGAGCTAGACCAAATTAGTTTGTCTTTTTTCCATAGCTTTATCTCCAGCTGACTTTTGGCCAGTTCCTCCACAGGGGAACAATAGGAAGTGGATAAGAAAGGCATTGTTACGCTCTCTTTGTTATTCTGGAGGCAATCATCTCTGTGGCTGTAATAAGAATGTGTGTGATTGGTTGTGAGCCAGATCAAGACACATGCATGTGTTTGAGCAAATATGAAGCTACAAAGCTGAACGTAACCTGGATGTTATGACAAAAATGGCAATGGAAAAGACTGTAACCCTGTATTTCCTGAGCACAACAATTGTGCACATTTTGCAATATCTTATGTTGTGCTTATGCACTTATTTCAACCTCAGTTAATTTATAAATTGCCATAGAGTGTCAATTATCGTGGGCAATATATTGATTATTGCCAATGGCATCAATATTGTGAGCCATGTACCACGTATTGAATGATGAATTGTTCATTGTGATTCCCAGACTAGAAAGCCTGTGCCTTTAAGATAAGATAAAGAAAGGAAGGGAAATTCCAGAGTTGCAACAAAGGGAACAGAAGCAGATTAGGCACAGTATAATAATAAAAACAGATCATTTAGAAAAAAAAGAAAACTCTTATAATCTTAATAATAATAATAATAATAATAATAATAATAATAATAATAATAATAATAATAATAATAATAATAATAATAATAATAATAATAAATAATAATAATAATAATTAATACTCTTATTTACAGCTGTTATATGGACAGAAAAATATTGCACAGGAATGATTTGACATTATGTCACAGTATTGCACATGACTATGACAGTATTGCACATGATTTTGAAAGCTGAATGACACGTTCAGACAACTAACAGTGTTTGTTGTAAAGTCTGACAGCAGCAGAAGGAAAGACCTGCGAAACCTTCACACAGCGAGGGTGGATCAGTCTGTCACTGAAGCTGCTCTCCAGAGCGGACAGAGTGTCCTGCAGGGGGTGAGACTCATGGTCCAGCATAGACGTGAGTTTAGCCAGGACCCTTCTGTCCCCCACCTCCTGCACTCCTGAGACCAGAGCACAGCCCAGGACGGAGCTGGACTTCTTGATGACTTTGTCCAGCTTCTTCCTCTCCCTCTGTGATGCTGCTGCTCCAGCAGACCACACCGTACAGGAGGGCTGATGCCACCACATAGTCGTGACTCATCTGTTTACTAGTACAGTGACAACTATTACTATACTAAACTATATTTTCTTGTTTTTAATAAGATTTTAATGTTCAAAATGTTATGTTCAAAATAATCCTACAAATATTTTCAGGATAACTTTTAAAAATAATTATTCATTATTTTCAATTGTATCTTAATAATTCCTAACAGGCTGCTCGACTATAGTGTTGTCACTTGATTTTGCTCTATATTCAACAGCGATTCAATGCCACAACAATAGTAAAAACAATCCTTTCAATAGAATGTTGTTGTTTTTTTAAGTGATGTTGATATGTCTAGTAGAACCATGTGGTCTGAGATAAAAACTTTTCAAAATTTATCCAGAAAATGTTCCATGATGCTTTTAAGTCTTGTTTAAAAACACACTTTTACTCACTGGCATTTTACCCTGCATGAGAATTGTGTGGTCTTTGTTTATTATTTTATATAATATAAGATATATATTATATATGTTTTGTTTTGTTTTTTTTGTTTTTTTACATTTGATTTTACCTATTTATTTATTTATCTATTATTATATTTTTAATCTATTTTACTTGCCCTTGTTTAGTACTCTGTGCATCCCTTTGGAGACTTTGTGTTGGTAAAAAGTGCAATACAAATAAAGTTAGATTGGATTGAATGTCCAACTTTATTCTATATATGACTTTTTTTTAGTATCAATACTTGTTCAAATGAGTATTGTGTTTATAGTTTCAGTATCTATTAGTTAATATGAGTATTGATTTTCTGACAGCATTAACTACGACCAGTGGAAAAAAGATGGAAGAGGGGACAGAATTGAAGAAAAGAGATGGGAGCCAGTGTGTTTATCTGACTCTAGCAGCCTATGCCATTTTGGAAAAATCTGCAGTCTTTCTTCATGCCACCCCCTACCAGGACAATCTTCCTGTTAGCCTTGTGCACATGTTCCCTCTGTACCTTAGGCTCCCTCCTGCTAAGTCGCGGCTCTGAACCATAATCCTCTCTCCTCTCCCCGCCCCCCAAAATACCATTGCTTTAGACTGATATTTATAAGGAGCTGCACACACAAAGACAGATGACAGCGAGATCGTGGCACACTGAAAGCTAACATGAAACTGGAAGAACACACTCTAAATCAAAAATTCCCATTGTAATCTTGTATGTGATATTGCTGAGTGTTGAATCTATGTATCATCGTGGCATTTATTGTATCTTTAACAAAACGTTTTCTTTTTTACATCTGTTTTGATGATATAAATAACTGTACTGCACGTTCTATGTTATTTGATGTTGTGCTCATACAGAGTCAAAAACTGCTTTAATAAAAGTTAATTTATAAATTGCCATAAGGTGTCAATTACCATGTGCAATATATCAAATCGTGAATCATACCTTGTGATTCCCAGCCCTTCACGACGAGACAGCATCTGGCTTTCACAGATAATTGCACTCCGCTGCTCTGATTCCCATCTTCTCCCATTCGTCTGTTTTCTCTGGTGTTTGTCAATATGGCAAATTCATGCATCATTGACGGCTCTGGCTTTGTTCTGGAGTTCTTCCTCAATTTGTCCACGCGGGCTAATGGGAAACACAATGAGAAGTCAGGAGGGACAAACATAAAACAATGTCGCACAAAAGCGGCATTGATTTGGCATGAACGACAAGCTCAAGATCAGATGGATAAAGCTTTCTGACTTCGTGTTAAACTTATTTTCTGCCAGATTCCTGTTAACCTTGCTAACATAAACTAAACTCTAAAACATGCACAGTAAGCAAACCCTGCAGCTTTTTAATTCAGTCCATGATTCTAACTCAAAAACCTAAGATGGGTTCTCATAAACTGCACTTCTCCAGACAGGTAGTAAAAGGATGGGTCAAGTTTAATTCTAATATTCCTGTAGCAGAATGTCATTAGATAGATTTATTTGTAACATACAATGTAAAAAACAACAATAACAGTTAAATAACATGAAATAATTCAAATGTCACCAGTCAAGCCATGACACGAAACCACGGTTCAGCAGCGTTCATGAGGTGTATGGCCATCCTTCCTAAACTGTCTCCTTACCTATTCACAGATTAAAAAGTTCATTTAATAGAAATAGTTCAAGTCGGAAAGGTGCAGAGCTGGTGTTTTATTTATGAGCAGCTGAGGGGGTGCTGCAGGGCATCCCCATTAGCATGGTGCTGGGGTTTGTTACAGCAGGGACACATTCAAACACATTGAGTACAGAGGTGTAGGAGCAGACTGAGGGAGTTCTGAGTTAAACAGAACGTATAGAGGTGAGCGAGAGGGTAAAGGGGAGGGTAACGGGGAGGGTAAAGGAGAGGGTAAGGGTACGGGTAAGGGTGAGGGGTCAGGATGCAGGGAGGACTTGAGGGGACCTGACAGACACACAGGGGACTTTCGCAAGCACTTAGTAACGCAAAACATCAGCTCTGTGACTGGCATCGGCCACAGTTTGACTTCCTGCATCAAAACATGACTGCTGCTTCATCCTGCTTTGAGGAAGTTCATGTGTAGAGTCAGATTCAGAAAACTTTATTTATCCTCGAGAGCAATTCTTTCGTAGCTCAGTCACACAAATGACAAAACCTGAAGGCATAAGTCAACGGAGACAAGCTTACAAGATCAAACCATAGGATAGTGGTTGAAGTTACTGTTATAGCACCGTATTTACATGCTACAGACACATTGTGCTTTTTTCAGTTACTAGTAGATTAAAATTTTACATTTAGTTACCGTAATTGTAAACCGCAATATTGAACAGCTTATAAAAACAGGTCTATTGACTATTGACAGAACTGATAAGCTCCACCTCTTCATAGGGACATTTCACCGTAACAAGCAGCAGATTGTCATTTATTCTTTTAAATTTGAAAAGTGGCTACGTACCATTCTTTAACAACTACATGTGTCACTCGGACTCTTAATTTTTCATTTAATATCAAAGAAGTACAGGGATGTGGGCGGGGAAAACCAATTTTCTGAGCACTCGAGCCTCAGTTTCAGGACAAAACTCAGACATGCGTGAATCAATCAAAATATAACTTTGAGTAAACTAATGATGAGGAAACACAGCTGTAACAAGGTTAAAGCTCATTAAAGTTGGATTTTGCATAATATGTGCCTTCAGCAAAGCTCTGCAACTGACAATAATGAGCTTGGATTTATGAACAGAATAAAATACATCAACAATGATGTGGTAGGCGGATTTGTTATTTGACTTCAACAGAAGTAATAAATGGGCTTGTTTTTACATAGGTTATTTCCATAATACTATCGCTAATGCTTGCTTGGGTCCAGAAAACTCTTCACTTCAATTCTTTAAGATATCAATCTGTATAAAAATACAGAGAGATATCGTTTTGGAGACTAATGCTACCTTGTTACAAACATTTTGAATAAGATGATTTGAAACATAAATATTGTCTCTGATGCAGTTGAAACAAGGTGTAAAACTATTGTAAAACATCATCAATCATAAAAAAAATGACTAAGCTTTTATATAAATATATTTCTTACAATTACTTTAAATGTATTTACCCTGTCCTTGTGTGAACTAAAGTTAAGTTAGGTGGGACAACACTCTGTATTTAATCTGCAAGAAATGATCTCCTCATAATTGCAAACTAGACCTGAAAGTTCCTCAAGGTATGTTGAAATAGGCCACACATGAACTACACATGGTCGACAGCCTGTTCTGCTTTGTGGTGGTGAGTCTGGTCAGCACAAAGCTTTGGTGAGCCACAGAAATGCAAGGCCTTGTCAAGGATAAATGTAACAATTATTCAATATTGCATTATTCATTGCAAAATAATATATTGAAACTCAAAATTTTTCAGTCTTTTTTCAGTTTTTTTCTACTTATGTTTATATAATGACCTGTTTAAAAACTATTATTTAGAAGTCATATTAAGGAAAGCATAAACACCTGTTATTTTGAATAATTAGGCTATTGACACTTTACACAAATCCAGGGCTGCAACTGTAAGATGAATCAAAATCACAATAACAATTGAACGGTCACAGTCGACATATTGATTTTTGTTTCAGTTTAGCCGCTCATTGTTCAATTCTCTCCTGATACTGTTAATGCTGATTTTAAAACATCAAAATCATGATAACACTGCATTTTTACCCTGATATTGTTCTGGATGTCCCTGCCCGTGAACGTGAATCGAGACCTTATATGACTCCCGCCACCATCACCAGGCCAGGGGATAGAGCTTCCAGTCCGAGGAATCGAGGTGCCTACGCTCTCCCTAAAGGTGCAATTAGAGCACAGCTTCAAGGAACAGGCCGACACTTCTGTTCTCTAGCACAACACTGTTACACTAATTAATAAGTCTGTCATATGAGCGCTACAAAAGCAACAACAATAGGCTTAGACCACACCTAAACTATTACTAAAGAATGTATCAACAACGGGGGAAATGCCTACCAATCTCCTTCTAGCAAATTATGTCTAGCAAAATGTTATTGGCTGAACCAACAATTTATCAAAATCAAACCCTTTCATTTTCGGGAAAAGTTGATCATTTTGTGACTAAACTTACAACATGTATATGAATAATAGCTACTCTCTCGACTCTTACGTTTAGATTACATTAATCCTGTTGAGCTCTTTTACCACCCCTAAAAACAGAAAAAAGTTTAAACAAGAATATGCCATTGTTTTGGTACAACCAGCCAGCTCTACAGTCTATCAATCCAAAATGATCTTTATATTTTTTTTTCTTTGGGGGGATTTCTGCTGAAAAGAAATTAGAAGAATTGCCTAAACCATCCTCTTTATATCCTCAGATCATAACATGGGTTTTACTCGAGTGCTCATTAGTTTTGTTTTTGCAGTGTTTTCTTTAATGTATAAATGTCCTCTTAAACTGTGGCGTGGCTATATAACCCTCGAGATCTATGTACAGTACCTCGTTTTTTGTAAAAAACAGCTCAGATCTTCTCAGATGGGGGTTGGTGCTCTTCAGGTGGGGACGACCTATCGGAGCCTCATAACAGCATTAATTTTACAAGCGTTGCATCTCTGTCTGCTTTAGCTGAAAATGAATATTTAAAGATGTTCTGGCAATAATCACACCTTTAATGAAGGCCAATATTGGGAGCTACATATTGCCGGCAGTGCTTTGACTGGCACTTTGTAGATGATGCACATTTGCACAGAGCACATATGTGATCATGAAACAGCAGAGCACAAAGCAGCTGCTTGTACACTAGAGCCTCACCAGATAAAAAGACTGTCTTACCCTCTCCGCATCCTAACCCTATGCCGCCATGGCAGAGAAACATTTAATTCTAGAATTGGCCTCCCATTTACATCAGGTTTGTAAATGGCTAAAGAAACGTTCCACGACCATGTTACCGAAATGAACAAGATATCCGTACCAGATAACGTGGTCGATAACGATATATTTTTTTGTTGGCCATGTGGTAGCTATGTTTATTTATGCATTATGAATAATAATGCTATAACGAGCCACAACAGAATTGATCCTGTAACTTCATGTGCCTGTTGGTTTTAGAAAGTTTTAGAGAGGGTAAAGCAAAGGCTGGATCATGTGGTCGTGTCAAGCAGATGAGCAAAGTGCTGAGTTTATGCCAGTACAAAATGAGAGTATATACAGACCATAATGAAGCGGTGGGGGATTTATCGAAAAATAGTTAATGTTGCAATTGTTGTTTTGGAGAGATGCACAATTAGAATAATGAGCATGTTGTCTACTATTAAAAATGACCTCAAAAAGAGATATGTAACAAGTGTATGCAGTGATTTTTCGATCATTAACATTTTATGCTCGACTTGAACCTGGCACAAGACAATTACAGGCACATCTTTGTACATCTTCACACACCAGGATCACTTCATTTGGCCTGAGTATAACATGGTAAAAGCGTCACATGTTGCAGGAGAGTAATAACGTGTCTCTCACAGGTGGTCCAGTCGAGGCACTCCCTTTGTGGCCCCCCGCTGACAGACAACAATCTGACAGCTTCATGAGTGTGTGCTGATAGGCTCATTCAGCGTGTGAGAGGCACCATGCTGTGGACAGTGCTCCTCGCGCTGCTGGTGCTCGTGCTGCTGCAGACTCAGCTGACGTTGTGCCTGAGGGAGTTACGCTCCGGGAGCTCCAGCCCTCACACCTCCTCTTCCTCCTCCTCCTCCTCCTCCTCCTCCTCATCTTCTTCTGCCCCATACAATGGCACCCAACAGCGCCTGCCCGGGGCCATCATCATCGGTGTGAGGAAAGGGGGCACCAGGGCTCTGCTGGAGATGCTCAACTTGCACCCTGACATCGAGGTGGCAAAGGCTGAGGTAAAATACTCCATACTTATTTACAGCTCAGGACAAGTGAGATAGCATAAGGTTGAGATGTGACCTACATTACCAAATTGTAATAGCGGAGAGAGGACTTGGTCTTCACACCTCCAAAATAATGCATAAAACCACCGTTTACACAGAAGAGAAGAGAACTAGGGGGTATAACAAAATCTGTTATTGGTTTAAAAAGGGCAATCACAACGGAATCTGGGATGGCAATAGCTGAAATGTATATATTTTTAGGTTTAAAATGATATTCTTCCATAACAGTGACCAAACCTTTGAAAAAAAACATTGAAAAAGCCTTTAACAAGCAGTCCCAGCAGCACAAAAATAAGATCGACTCATTAAACATTGTGTGTCGCTGCTCTGAAACTAGTGCTAATGGGATGAGACAATAAGTAGCATTATACGTCAATAACAGATTGCTTGTATTTTAGTCATTGCTGGGTCTATGTATGTGAAACAGAACCAAAAAAAGGCAAAACATTCCCTTACTTGTTATGTGAATGTACAATCAAACTTTCCAAAAAAAGAGAATTCCATAGAAGGGGACTTGGTAACTATGATACTAAAGTATCATAGTTACCAAGTGTAAAACCTTTTTTACATTTATGCTTTTAAAATTACAAATACATATCTACATTACAGTTTCTATCAGTAAAATCAACAGGCTATTTGATTTGAAGAACACCTTTGCATATCCAAGGACACAGTAATGTTTATGAAATATTATAGAAACTTTTATATTGACATGTACATTATATTGCCAGGTACATTACTTCAACGTGGAGGAACACTTCCGCCGTGGCCTGTCCTGGTACCGCTCCCAGATGCCCTTCACCATCCCCAGCCAGCTCACTGTGGAGAAGACCCCCGGCTACTTCTCTGCCCCCCTAGTGCCTGCACGTGTGTGGGACATGAACCCAGCCGTGCGTTTGCTCCTGATCGTCCGAGACCCCGCGGAGAGGGTTGTGTCCGACTACACCCAGGTCCTCCACAACCGGCTGACACGCCACAAGCCCTACCAGCCTCTGGATGAGCTGCTTCTGCATATGGGCCATATCAACCCCAAATACAAAGCACTACAGAGGAGTTTATACCACCAGCACCTGTCTCGCTGGTTGGCGGTCTTCCCCAGGGATCAGATTCACGTGGTGGATGGGGACGCACTTATTCGGAACCCCTTTCCAGAGCTTAAGAAAGCTGAGCGCTTTCTCGAACTGCCTCCAAAAATTAACCCCAGCAATTTCTATTACAACACCACCAAGGGTTTCTACTGCATGCTAACGGCGGGACATGACAAGTGCCTGGATGAGTCAAAAGGCAGGCCGCACGCCCCGCTAAGCACCCAGGCCTTCAAGAAGCTATGCCACTACTTCAGGAAGCCAAACAAGCTCTTCTTTGAAATGGTGGGGCGATCCTTTTCCTGGTGCTGATCCGGGAATTATGACTAAAGACATTTGTGAAAATTGCGAGACATTCAGGGTCACATTTTGAAAATGTAACTTATTCACTCAGGTATAAAAGTGGCCAGAGAAGAGAAGCGGTAACGTTAGACTGCTAGAATGCAAATCATTCTGGTGCCTCTGGTGACGGTGGCTTGAACTCAATGACCCCTGTGCCATAAGTGTTGACTGAATCTTAGAGCAAAAACGTGTACAGAGGAGCGTGGAGAAATGATTGTTGCACTATGGACTTCGACTATCATAACGGTGCACTAAGTGGCTTTTCTAGTAGAGGGCGCGCTCCCTGTTTCTCTCCATGGAGATGCTATTGCTTTGCCTGAAATGTTCCACAGTATGGCAGTAAACATATGTAACTCAATTCAATTTTCTATTCATTTTTGTAACTCCACCAGATAAAGCTACAGGTCAGACAAGGCAATTAGGTATTAAGAATTAATGAGTCAAGTTTTTTTAATGCCATAAAAGCACCTGTACTTGATGCAGGAAAGATACATTTATTACTTCACTGTGGAACATTCCAAGCAAAGCAATAACATCTATGGAGACAATCAGTTGGCCGAACCCCCACATAAAAAGTTACATAGTGCATCTTTAAATATTGATCAATTTGGGGTCTTATTTTTGTGGGTTACTAGAAGTATTTTAGCTTGATTGTTCTGTTTAGGTTTGGCAAATTCACTTGATATTTTTTGTTACTCGAGTTTAAGATAGTGATTTGCTTTGACTCTTTTTACTTTCAAGGCCAGTGCATTGGTACATTTTGTGCCTGTGATTTTTTTTGTAATATTTCCAATAAAGATAGTTTAGACTTACACTCTCTTTGTGTTTGCACAATAACAAAATGTAAAAGTAAACACTTAATTATATGGTTAAGTGGTGCTAAGTTATATCTGTTGCAAATACAAGCAATACAAATGCTGCCTCGGGGTCGACTGGCAGAAGCTGGCGGCAAAATTGAGCAGCCGCCATCAGCCACTCCCACACACAAGAAAAGATGGGTGAAGTGTCTTGCCCAGAGACTCAACAAAAGTCAGTGGTGGAAAGTAACAAAGCAAAAAACAAAAGTACTGTAATTAAGTAAATGTTTAGGTATCTGTACTTAAATTAAGTCAACTTTACAATGGATACTTTTTACTTTTACTTCACTACATCTGTATCTGTACTTTCTACTTTACTACATTTTTTAACTGGACTGAAAAGTAAAGAGTTTGAGACAACTTGAAATGACCATGGTGACATCCTGCTAAAAGATTTTGAGTTTTAGACTTAGTTTTGACACAAATATATTGACAAAAAATCAGCAAAAAAAAAAATGTCACTACATTTGACGCTTTAATAGTTCTCAAAACCTGTGTGAAATACCTATTTCAACTGGTACTTCCTTACTTTTACAAGTAGATTTTTATGAGATTATTTTATATGGTACGTTTACTTTTAATTTAGCAATTTTTTTGCCATTGTATCTGTACTTTTATACAATATTTATCATAGTTTTACATCCGTAAAGTTTCAGTTTGGGAAGATATCTTGATTTGTTTTTACATTTACCGGAAGTAGAGCAGACGTAATCCCTCTGTGATGTCATCAATATGCGAGATGCCATTGAAAAGACAATTTACACTTAACAGATACAATTTTCTGGCAGTTCAACAATCATTCAAGAAAATATCAGGTAATATTTATAAATAATAAGTCTTGTGTAATTTATATGAATGATAATATGGTTGCTAAGTAACAGTGTGGAATTACCTCTACCTTTGCATTGCGGCTCATGTCCAACCAGGAAGTAAGATTATAAATTTACAAAAATGGTCAAACTGGGAACAACTAGGCAAAATGTTTGGTAAAATCTTAAATATGATCATGTTCACTACATTTTTCATGTGTAGTCTAATCTGTCATATGCACTTCTTCTACCACTGACGACAGTATGAAGAGTATGAAGAGTATGAAGAGTATGAAGAGTTGGAGCTGGGTTTGAACCATAAACTTTTGAGTCGGTGGACTAGTAGTAGTAGTGTGCTAACCACTGAGCAACTGCTGCATATCTTCTACAGCCCTGCGAATCCTCAGAAGTACGATACATATAGAAATGTGTTTATTCTTATTACGGGATCATGCCCCTTTAGATGACTCACGGTGGTGCTCCTCAATACAAACAAATGTCCAAGACAAATGTACTGGACACATTTCAGTTATTGAATTGTATAATGAATGTCCAGAATAACATTCTGCAGCAATTTAGGCAATAACATTAGAAAATATTCTAACATACGAAAGCAGTGATCCACAACCTGTTACCTTGTAAAGACCAGTACTACATATACAATATACAACACCAGAGGCAGAGAATAGGGTCCTTAACAGCAGCACAAAATGTATACATGACCTAACCCAAGTTCTTAAACGTGGTCTTAATACATATGTTTACTGTTTAACAGGTTGACTTGCTCTATATTCAGCGTCATGCACAGGGAAATTGTTGGGGAACTCTGTACTATTTAGCAGGCTACTAATTTACAGGATACAATTAATATGAAAGTTTTCAGAGTTCCTAAAAGGGAGGTGTATAGTTAACCCAAGTCTGTCAGTGCAAACTTAGATGTAACACAAGGGTTTACTGGGTTTAAAGGCATCTCATAACCTGTGCTTGTCAGAGATGGATAAAGGCGTAGTCCTCAGAGGAGGTAACTGCGTTAGATGAAGTCATCTTCTGTCAGCTTAAGTTCAGGGTGTTCTTTACATTCAGGATCAAAGGAAGCCTATGCTTATTTTCCTCATCAACTAATTCTTGTGTAGGAATTACCACAGATTTCACCAGCACAGTGCCATAAGAGTCTGCAGGCGCCTGTCAGCTTTAGTCACTTTATATGGAGTATTTTAAGGCATGTTTCATTGAAAATATACATGAAAAAAATAATAATATTGAGACCAACATAGAATTTGGAAAGAAGATGGCATGGACGGTGGCTGAGATCCTGCGCTGGCTGAGGTTTGTCTGAGAAGTTTACATGTTCTCCCTGTGTTTGTGTGGGCGTCTTCTGGGTTCGCTCTCATCAACTAGCTAAGGACTCCTGACAGATTACTCCAGCAGCACCACTGAAAAATGTGTGATATTATTCATTCACAAAAATGTGATTGTTCTTTTTCAGTTTGTTTTTCTCTAAAATTATCCAAATTATATATAAAGGTCTTTATACCTTTATACCTGTCTTTATAACTTCATACGTGCCCACGTTTCGGAAATTATGAAATTATACTTTAGCATGTTCTAATCTTACAAGTCACTTACCCATAAGATTATGACCTTAAGACTTCGGCCAATAAGCTACTTTGTGTTCTGGCATTGTATTATCAGAACTTACATTAAAGCTTGGGTTGGGAAAAGAGGAAATAGATATTTATTCTAACTTGTTCCTCACACAAACCCTTTGGCACATCACTAGTATTCACATGCATGATTTTTTTGGGGTTTGTGATGGATAAAATGTTTTCCCATTAGATGAAGACATCTGAACCGTTGAGCGGTCTGATTTTTGTCACAAAGTTATACTTGTAATATACACTGGGGGTAAAAACAGAATTGATTCATTTATGCTAAATTGTTTGTACTACAAGATGCAGTATTTTGCTTGTTGGTAACTTTACATCACCAGTTGCTAATAAGTCATTGCTTCAATCTTGAATAACTTATGATAAATACTACACAAATGTTGCAATTGATAGGTTACTTGATGTATTTCCGCCCATAGTACTTCCTTAGCACAAAATACTGCAGTGGTAGGTAGTAATCTATTAAATTTACTCACTTACACTTCAAAAGGTTGTAATGAAATGATCAATACCTTTACTTGCACTTGACTAATGTTATATCAAAGTAACAGTACTTATTATTCTTCTCCCTTCTGCTTACTTGTATCCTTGTATATGGAAATGGAAGCTGATGGCTGACCTCTGTTTGTCACGCTCTGAGTGTGAAAGACAATTCACTGTAAAGATGAAGACAGAGATGTAAGAATAAACAAATGGTCTTGGCTCTTTGAAGATGTGAGGAAGATGTGAGGAAGATGTGAAGAAGCTGGAGCTTTTATGTTTTTCCATGGAGACCCCAGCCAGTGCTCATGATGTCAGACCCAATCATCTTCATCTATAGAAAAATCATGGGGTCACAAAAGTGTAATGAAAAGAAACTAACATCATCACCAGGTCAGGGCAACAAGTCGATTCAAATGCTGGTGAGATTTCTATTGTGGCTTCTAACACACTAACCTCTTTGACCATTTGTAATCGAGTGTATCCAAATATGTGCTTAACTGAGGTTCTTTAATCACATGTTAGTGTGTTTTGAATTGGTACGTCAATGATAAGCAGTGCAAATGTAAATATAACAGAAACAGATTTTAAATGTATTTTATTTAGGAATAAAACTATTGAATAAATATTTGATGCCATATTGTGGAATAATCCAGGCAAAGCAATAATATCTCAATGGAGATGTGATTATTATGATTATAATCATTGTTGTTATTATCTTTATTTTTAAATTATGGCTAGTAAAATCAAAATTCATAGAGTGTCATGTATGATTTGAATACGCTTTGCCAGTGGCCAGTGACCAAAATAAACGTCAAGCCCAGGTCATTAGGCCAATGACTACAGTTAGGCAAGCCTTTATTATTATTTGTCATATCAAACAGCACCAAATAAAACCGGGGAATTGCGCTGATAGTTTTTTTTTCCAGTTCCCCTCCTAGATGATGTCTCCATATCATTTGCAGCTCATAAAACTTTGTGAACTGCAAAGGCAACATAGCGATGACGTTGTGGTCTAGGTTGAGTCTAGGTTGAGGCACAAGAGAAATGTTCTGTAAGTGTCACTTATAGAAATGACTCTCGGCTGTTTAAAGAGTGAACAACACAGGAAGAAATACATTTAACCTACTTGACAAATAGATAATGCTTAATAATAGGTGGCGTACAGTGATCATGATTTGTGAGTGCTACTTCTATGAACAGTTTAGGGCTGTTTATTATGTTATTGTGGTTAGTTGAAGAAAAGTATCTTCTGAGGAGTAACCATAAAATTTGTCAAAACCAGATTAGGCCAAAAACTAGATGCTTGGGAACCATTAAGTCTTTATGATGGCATTTTGCCCCCTGCTGGACAAAAGTAAAAGTAACATCCTCCTGACGCCTCTAAACCAGTCACCCAAACTTGGAACTTATGGAACTTGAACCATAGTTGTAGCATTGTAGTTACAAATTCTAAACAAATATGAGTATCATGAGTAGGATAAATGCAATTCTGTGGGGCAAATACAGATTTAGTTATTTTAAGAATAAATATTCTTTTGTATGCGCAATTGCATTATCCACTGTAGAAACATACATTTTTCAGAAAACACAGTTTGAAAAAGTCATGTTTTAATACAACACTATTTTGTGCAGTTCAAAATATTACAGTCAAGGTCAAAAATAAAACAGAGCACCATTTCATATTTGCCGTTTTGTTTTTCTGTCCAAAGGTTTCATTTAAAAAGTTTGTATTATAGTAAATATAACATAAAAATAACCACAGGAACAAGTTCTGCATATAAAAATGGTTTAACAATTTCTTTTTCAGTATAAAACATTACAGAATCCAAAGCCAATCAAACAAATTCACGGTAACCAACTGAAATGGTCATAAACTTCCCAGTCAAACTCTAAATGACATACAAAAGGGTTGAGATTAAAGGTTTCTGTAATTTTTTTTTTCTAAATGTGGGAGTAAATAACACAAAGTCTAACAATCACTCTTTGTTTGCTAAAATAACAATAAAAAGGACAAAAGTGAACTCCTGGTCCAAACAAAACATGAAGCCCAAATATTTGTGGTCAATGTGACGTCTACACAGTCTTCTGTTGGCCCTTCTTCCCAATAAGGGATTTGTGGATGTGAGGAATGACACCTGAAAATAAATTATTGAATATAGATTTAAATCGGTAATTTTATCTTGAAACAATATTTCCCAAAATGAACCAAATATTAACCAAATTATAATTAAAAATAAATAATCAATTTCTTACCTCCCCCAGCAATTGTTGCTTTGATGAGGGAGTCCAACTCCTCATCACCACGGATTGCCAACTGCAAGTGACGGGGAGTAATACGCTTCACCTTCAAATCTTTAGAGGCGTTGCCAGCCAACTCTAGCACCTGAGATAAAACAAAGCATGACAAACATAAGAGTAAATCCAAGAGTAATTCTAACAGCATGCACAATGTAGAAGGTGCTTACTTCTGCAGTGAGGTACTCAAGGATAGCTGCACTGTACACCGCTGCTGTGGCTCCAACTCGACCATGGCTGGTTGTACGGGTCTTTAAGTGCCTGTGGATACGACCCACAGGAAACTGCCCAGAAACAATCGAAATGTAGATGATAAATTATGATGACGTTAAAAACGAAAAGAACACAAATTCTGCATAAGAGTGTGTACAATCCTACCTGAAGACCAGCTCTCTGTGAACGGGACACTGCCTTGGCCTTGGCTTTTCCACTGTCTTTTCCTGCTTTGCCACCAGCCTGAAATAATGAGAACCATGTCAGAAAAACACACACGTAATAAACAAGTAGGTAAGCATGTGTCCTTTTCTTCTTCATGGTCATAAAAGTGCTCTATAAAATGTTACCAAGTCTGTAGAAGGAATGTCTTTAATTACAAAACGTTGATGTTACAGTAGGCCACATGTCCTGGTATTTACGGATGCCCCATGGAACTGTCACGCTTTCCCGCCAATAAAGAAATAACATAGTTCAACATTATTCTTCAGCATACAACACTAGTCCTCCAATATGCTATTACCAAATGTTTAAAATTGACCAAATAATCAATCTTCATCATTGTTGATTTTGAAGGACAACTGTCAGTCACAAAGGAACGTGAGTGCGGCTCAAAACCAAAACAAACCGGTGGCGTCGCTTTCAAAACGCCAATTTACACAATAAACTTTTAGAAAATGTAAAAATGTAACATTTGTTGGGGTTGTCAGTTATTAGACGCCTTGTTAAATTTCAGCCAGTTTGATGAACAGTTCAAAGTTAGACATCCAAATGCCGCTTTTCCATCCCTCAGTAAAACATTGACGCGGCTAAACTTAGCTTAGCTAACACTACTAGCTAAACCGCCCAGAAGCGAAGCAACGACCGTCAAAACAATGCACAATTTTGCACAGTGCATGGGTTGTAACGGTTCTTAGCAGCCCCAGAGACAACACGCTTCAGTGCTGAGCCTCACTTTATTATGAAAATATTTTAGCGTTTGGACTTATTGATAACCGGGCTAGCTCCAAGTTAGCGCTTTAGCGCCCATTGTAACAGCATACCTTCTATTACAATACCGTTCATAAAACCAAACCACCGTTTCAAGTTTTGGGAAACACTTTGAATGCTTTGCTATGACAGATTTAGACGGCCCCGGGTGCACGTACCATTTTTCCGTTTCGTTATTTGATTGTAGAACCAAATCGATGGCCAACAATTTCGGCTCCAGAAGGCAAAGAAACAATAAACCTCTTTGGAAATCTTTTACATGCAAACCCTCGTGGAGGCCTTATTGTCCAATCAGGATCACCGTTCTTGCTTTGAACGTTGCATCTGACCAACCCGCGCGAATTTTGCACAGCGCGCCCATCCCCCACCAACTCAAGGCGGCTTTGCGCACGAACCCGAGCTGTGGGCCGGACATTCAAAGTTGCCAAGTCCGCTTCTTTATATCGACTTTGGGCTAAGTTTTTAATTTTTGTAATTTGTTTTCAATACACGGTGACAGTCACGGGTAGAGATGGGACTGTACTTTTCGTGGTACCGTTTGTATAATTGCAAAACAAGGATAAACACCAGATTCTGCGGAGAAAAGCAACTTATCCAAAAACGTATCTAGTTTTCACTTCTGAAAAAGTACAACACTAAACATGCAACATATTAATAATATCACAATCATAATAAATAATATCCAAACAATTTTAGACGGTCAGCAGCTTTGATTATCGTGATATTATCATTAATCGCTATTGACCATGATAGTAGTGACACACACATTTGGATGTCGTGCCATGCCTAGTTGTTTCATGGGATCCAGAAATTCAGAATATACACTTCTTCGGTTCTTTAAGAAGGGTGAGTCTGGTAACCACACCTTCCGTCGCGCCCCAAGGCAAAATCTAACGGAACCGTGCAATCTGATTTATGTAGTTCAGTGACGCATGTGAAACAAAAGAGCTCACTGGTTATTTATCATTCAACAAAATCAAACTTGTCTCACCTCAGATTAACAGCGCTTTGTGCTTTGCATACAGCTTCAGTAGAACTCTGTGATGTTTCAGGTTCAGGTTTTTCCTTCTAAGGAGCCATATTTGTTTTGATAAGGACTGGCATCCCAGATAGTCTAATTCACTGTCAATCACGCACATGTGAAGTTGCAGAGATGAAAACAGTGACCAGACCGATCTGTAAAAACTACAGAGATGTTCTGAATTCTTAAGAAAAGCCTAGTTGCGGTTTCTTCAAATTCTAGAAGCAGCACTTTCACGTCATTAAGGAGGTTCTTATAGCCTTTAAAAAAAAAAAAAAAATGAAAATCCGTTATTAATGTTAAACATGCTGTTAAAATATGTGCATCTCCTTCGCACTGTTGCTTATTATATTACATTATTTTTGTGGAGCTGTGGTTGCTTGTTGTGAGCTTTTTCCCCCTTTTTTTTTTTTCAAAAGCTTGCTCGCTTATTGCTCTCTGAAAACATGGCAACACGGAGGACTGCGCGGAGTGTCCTTCAAAAGCCTCTGTGCAGCCCAAAAATGTCAGAAATACATAAATAATTGCCTTGCCATAGTCCCTGTGCTGTTTAATGAAACTATTTAACACAATCTATAGACATATACATTTATTGTGACAAGGTTTTTCATTCATCATCTAAAACAAACAGGCAAAAGACCTTGTTATTTTAATTTTGAATACTATAACTCCACAATCTCATTACAGTCTCAGACACTTGTGAACTCCAGCAACGTGTAAATGCTGAACTATTAATTACAGACAGGGAAATAAACCAATCAAAGCGCAAAGTTGTCGCGCTATCGTTAAACTGACATTTCCCTGGGCCAATCACACTGCTGTAGTCCGTGTCCGGTTTCCTCTGTGAGCTCGGCAGGCTCGGCTCGGGGGGCGGGGGTCACAAACGCAGAGAGACGGGCTGCTGGTGGCGAAGATGGCGGATGGGGACAGTGGCAGTGAGCGCGGGGGCAGCAGCGGCGGTGGCGGCGGCGGTGGTGGCAGTGGTTTCCAGCATTACCAGCGGGAGTCGGAGACCCAAGAGTTGGCCTCGAAGCGGCTGGACATTCAGAACAAGCGCTTCTACCTGGACGTGAAGCAAAACGCTAAAGGCCGGTTCATTAAAATCGCCGAGGTGGGTGCCGGGGGCTCCAAAAGTCGACTGACCCTCTCCATGTCAGTAGCGGCGGAGTTCCGTGACTACCTAGGGGATTTTATAGAGCACTACGCCCAGCTGGGGCCTAGCACTCCGGAGCAGATTGCTCAGTCATCCGGTGGGGACGACACCGGGCCTAGAAGGGCCTTGAAGAGCGAGTTCCTGGTGCGGGAGAACCGCAAATACTACCTCGACCTTAAAGAAAACCAGCGGGGTCGCTTTCTCCGGATCAGACAGACCGTAAATCGAGGCCCGGGGTTCGGAGTCGGAGTGGGCGGCATCCAGGGTGCAGGCATGCAGGCCGGGCAGACCATCGCCCTCCCAGCGCAGGGCTTAATTGAGTTCCGTGACGCTCTCGCCAAGTTAATAGACGACTACGGGGGAGATGAGGAGGAACTGTCCGGTGGCGGAGGGGCAGGGGGCTACAGCGAGCTCCCGGAGGGCACCTCCATCATGGTGGATTCAAAGCGTTTCTTCTTTGACGTGGGGTCCAACAAGTACGGAGTGTTCCTGCGAGTGAGTGAAGTGAAACCCAGTTACAGAAACTCTATAACTATCCCGTTTAAAGCGTGGAGTAAGTTTGGAGGCGCGTTCAGTCGCTACGCAGAGGAGATGAAAGAGATCCAGGAGCGGCACCGGGATAAGATGTACGAGAGGAGAACCGGAGAGGAGTCCGAGGGTGACGATGTGGACGACGATTGAGCCAGCGCTGCGGCTCGGGATGAAGCTGACAACATGATGCAAAGCCTGGAGATTAACAGAAAGAGAGGAGCGACTTATGTGCATGACGAACTTTAAAAACAACGGAGTTAATTAAAAGTATACTTGACTCAGAATTTTACTGTCTATATAAGAGAATGATGTTTAAGTGTAGGTGGATGTTATAGATAAAAGAGTACAGACTGCATTAGTCAGCTCCTGTTTGAGAATCCCCTTAATTAAATAATATATAAGTATATGAATATATATGATTGTCCGTTTGATGACCTCAAGCAGCCCAACAAATTAAGCTTGGTTCTGCTGGAGACATATGTAACGTAGTTCCACTTCCTGGTTGTGCAGCAATAGAGCTCACCTGGTGCAGGTGAAGGGTGGGGGAGATCCACAAGAAGACTTCCTGTCCTGTCACCAGAGCTGTGTGTGCTTTTTTTTTTTGTCCCAGTTGTCTCACCTGCACCAGCCCAGATCAACCACAACCCAGAGAGCCAGCTTGAGGAGGCAGTGCTGGGCATGGCAGGGCAGCCACAACCATTATGGTGATCTGTTACAAGCACACTGCTCATTTGGATTTTGAGGACAATCCAAAAGAGTTTAAATGGCCCTGCATCCCTAGTCGCCCCTGCCTCAAGTGCTGATGTCCTATCCCAGTGCTTACCGTGTCTCAGGGTTGGCATATTCCACCTTATTTGGGGTCTATCAATACCTCTGCATCATTCACATGTGTCAGCAGCTGATATCTGGCTTGATGCAGGCCCAAGTGTTGTGTGACCTCAATGACCTTTGTCTCCGATGGGCAGCAGGTCTCTAGCATTGGTCTCCAAGATAAAGCTTAATATTGCTGGGCTTGAACGACAGTCTCCAGGGAACTGGCCTTGTTGACGTACATAGGGTGCACCATTTGGAATCCTTTAATCTTGAACTCAGACCAATAACGACTGAAGCAAGTTCAGTCTGATTGTAAGAATTTAGGTGCTTTTGGAAAACAAAACCCTTCAGCCGGGTGCTATAATGGAAGAAAATTATATAGGCCTATATAGCTTACTGGGAGAGATTTACTTACAAAAGATCAATTATAGATAGAATTATTTTTCAAAAGAGATTTATTGCAATATGTCTTAGAGATTTAAGACATTTATTAGATACTGCTGCCTAAAGTGGCTTATTTAAAACACTAAGCTTGGATGCAAAAGTCCAGGGTAATATTTCATACTTGCTTTTTCCTAACATTTCTGTTTTTCCTTAGAGGAAGTAAAAAAAAGAGTACACAAATTGATAACTGTATGTTATTGCAATTTCTATTAAAACAAATATGACTTCATTGAAGTAGTTTGTCAGCAAACATTCAGCACTCCAGTTCACTTTACAAAGCATCAAGTTGTCCCCTTGTTTCAGTCCACCTTCATGTTTTCTCACTGTTCGGCTTTACATCGGTTGCCATTCGATGCAAACGTAAACATCTGCAACATTTAGTCTGTAGTGTTCCTTTCCAATATGGTCATATTTTGCATGCCTGCTCTTCTGCGGAGCTGCCTTGTGTTTTTTTCTTTTGCATATTCTGATTGCTGTATGATGGTATTTATCCATTTGGAGAGCGGTTTTAAGATTTCTTTATGTATTGCATTGGAAAGTTTATTCTCAGCCTAATAAAAAGCCACAAAGTTCCCAAGCTTTGGGGAATGTCACGTTCATTGTCCCGCTTCCTTTGACACCGTGTTGAATTTTACTTTAGTCAGGCCGACACAGCAGAGAAATGCCATACTAAAAAGATACACCTGGGAGCAATACTTTACTTTTCTATTTAAGTGTATATGATATTACACATAAAATTGATCTTCATCCTTCTTCCTGTACTGTGTTATGTGAAATGGCAGCTGTTTCAGTCATGTGTGTTCTGCTGTAATATTCTACAAAGTTACTTTCAATGAGAAATAAAACTATGTTTTTGCTCAGGAGAGGTGTGATCTTTGGATTTCACATTGAAGCTGCAGTTACAAAATTCTTAAAATGTTGGTAGAAGTTAAAATTATAAAGGCGTGAAGAAAAAATAGACATAGCTAATCCAGGATCACATCCAGAATAATTGTTGCCTGCCGTTCGAGTGACAATGCACTGAGAAATTTAATTAACACATGTATGAAAAATGGTTTGGATAATTACACATTTAAGGAGAAGTTTACCTCTAGGGGGAGCACTACTGAAAAATTGTCTCTCATCCCAAGTCAATAAACTCTTCAGTAACATCAAATTTACAATGAACTGTTTTTAAAGAAGGATTGATGCATTCCTCTTCAACACAAAACTAACAACATTGACTAAAGTTGATGCTATTATAAGGCTATATGCCACGCCTCAAATTCTGAAACATTGTAGAATTACAAACATGTATGAATCAATCAAAATACAACTTTGAAAAAACATATGTTGAGGGAACACCATTATAACCATTTAAAGCTTCATAAAAGTATATTTTACATAACATGTCCTTTAACTTACCTGTTCATGTTAAATCTAATATTAGCATTTGAGTTTCACAGTGGTATGGAAGAATCATACATAATTACAGTTTGCCTAATTGTTATGTTCTCAAGCTGTCAGAATAGCAGGTTATTACACTGACTATCTTTTGAATGCATTATTCACCAACATTATAGTCATCTTGGGATTTCCCTCCTCTAAAAACGTCCTCGTTAGAATCAATTGTCATATATTTTATAGAAGAGAGATGCAGAGCAATTATAGACAGTGACACAAAATCTTATTTCCAGTTAACTATTGAACCCAGAACTGTAGGTTATAGAAAATGGGCTGTACAGACAAAAGCGACAAAAACATGAACCATACAGAATAAGTGTCAAAATAATACTTTAATTATCTATTTGTATTCCTGCATAGTGGTAAGGGTGCTGGGTCTTTACTTACCTATTAGCCTCTGAGGACGGGGTAAACATTGGGTCAGAGCCACTTATTCTACATAATAGTGTACAAATAATGGTTCCCTTGACATTAATTCTTGGAGCAAACAAGTTATTTATATTTCAAAAAACAGTTTGGGCTTTTTTATGACTGACGCTCACATAAATACAATACTGTCATATTTATTCTGAATGGGGACAATTTGCCAATTCAGAAATACTACTGGTATGCCATGAGGTTAATCTATTTTTACGCCTTCCCTGCTCGGCCCCCTTCAGTGGGCAGCTTTCACTTTAAAAAAAAGGTCATCCTGCCTAGCATCTGCCTTTAACTGCCATTTTTTAATACACTAGAAACAAAATTCACATGAATGCATTTTGTTTTTTCAACCCCATGTGATTCTGAGAAAAGGCAGGGGAATGGAGAGGAACAGGGCAGTGATGTGCGTGAGAGAGCGCACACGTGAGGACAGCTCAAGGGCACCGTAGTATTACCACCAGTGTGGGCGAGCTGCCAGGGTGAGGGAGAGCGGGAGGGATGGAGGGAGAGCGGGAGGGATGGAGGGAGAGGGAGAGGGAGAGAGAAGGATTAGAGAGGATGGGGAGAGAGTAGAAAGAGAGAGCGGGGAGACACACAAAGAGAAGGGAGAAGAGAGAGAGGAAGAGGTGGATGATAGAGGGAGAGCGGATTATAGTTCACATGACTCAGGTCCTGGTCCAGCACAAACCAATCATCACAAAGGCACAGAGGACGATTCTAGTGATGCACTGGTCCAGCTTTTCTACTACTGCACCATGCTGGACCTGATACTAACTGATACCAAAAACTCAAGGCATATACTATTTTTGTTTCCTTAGTTTCATCTCATATCTAAATGTTTATGTTATTTATTTGTCTCTATGGAGTAATAAAAAATCTGCACCAACAACAGCAAGTTAAGAGTCTTAAGTAGCACCGAATAGATATAAATGGTGCAAATGTTTTATATTAGAAGGAATCTCATCTTTCAAAATCTTCCCTGGAGCTTCATAAGGATCCAGAGCAAAAATGCTTATAACACCTACAGTGACTCGTTGATGTGGGTCTCTTTCTTCAAGACTGAATGGGTCTAAAAATTAAAGACTAGCGGTTTGATAGCGTTTTGTAATGTGTTAACAGGCACAATAAGTCTCAAATCACAAGTAAAGTAAAAACATTGATAATACTATAAAAACCTGCCTTTCTTGGCCGCTACTTCTGATTCCTTATACTCAACCCACAACACATATTTCAAGAAAACTAAAATCTCTCTCCATGGTTGAAACAATCAAGTTGCTTTGTTTTAAGCTTGTCATTAACTACTTTAGTGAAAACACTATGCCTCCTGCTTTGAGCTTTGTTTTTAAATTCATGTAGAATAAAAAGACAAAACAAAGCATGATGATCAGTGGAGACAGAACAGAATGAACATGGCAATGAGGAGGTGCACTGCATAACGCCATCATGTGTCTACTCTTAGGTACTGCAGCAGATACTGACTTCTAAAGCAGCAGATTGCACTTCCCAGCTAAAATTCTATAGTGCTGAATGAGGGGCTGCATGGGTTCTATTTTTAGCCAGTGTTACCATGTGTGGGGAACGTTATTCTGTGCTTGCACGCTAGGCACACAGTATAATTTTCTACCATGCAGCACCATAATCCTGTATGCATGAATGGAGGATATAATCAGATCCATTCCCCCCGGAAGACTCAGCTCAGAGATGCAGAGCTGACACACACAGATGCACATATTTTTATCTGTCAGTGCATCTTCTATTATAGCTAGCCAATCAATAATGGAAACAACTACAGCTATTTTTTGCCAGTAATTATGCAATGAAGTTATGGGTTTCGGCTGCTGTTATGGACGTAATTTTGAGGACTTCGAATCACTCAAGAGATATTGCAATTGTTTACTGCTTTGATAACCAATTCCAATTTTTCAGCACTCCAAAACATTTATAATATAATATATAATATATATATATATATATGGCAAACCAACCAGACATTGTGGTGGTGATAAACAGCAGAGGAAAAGCCGATACCACGTCAACCACAACGCACATAAGTGATGGCAACATCAGGAAAAAGGAACACGAGAAACTGTAAAAATACCAAGGGCTCGAGAGAAGAGCTGGAGAGGTGGAAGGTGAAGATGAAAGGGTGCCCGTGGTCATCGGAGCACTAGGCAGTGACCCCCAAACTGGAGGAGTGGCTACAACAGATCCCTGGAAAACATCAGACATCTCCAGTCCAGAAAAGTGCAAGTACTAGGACAGCAAAGATGCTGAAGAACCCTCAACCTCAAGGACCCGAGCTTAGAAAAAAAAGGGATGAGACCACCGCAGAGGGTAGATGGAATTTTATATGCTGTATATATATATATATATATATATATATATATATATATATGACGCATCACATAACTTAGTACTTTACTTTACTACTACTAATACTGCCTATTTATGACTGAGTTACTTTACTCCCATCGCTGCACTGAAGTTGCCTCCAAACAGATCAAAGGAGTAAAAAGTTGAGTCATTCGTAAGCTTATGAAATGATTCAGTTTGAACGTAGCTCTTCCTCTTAGTCCCCTCTATCACTGTGATGTTGCCCCTGCTTTCAATGGACATTATATGTCTAGATGGAAAATGGTGAGAGTACAGATATCTCATTTTTACCAAATGTGTCACAAAGCTATTTATCTTTTGAAACCATTTTTGTATAACAAATATGATTAAAAAACAGTATAGTTAAGGGATCTTGCTCAAGAAGCGATGCGCATAATCATTTTATTTAACTGAATTCGTTTTGGCTTTATGAATATTATGTACACTATAAATTCACTTCATTTTTGCTAATGAATTCGTTCTCTTCCCATAAAATGGCTATTAATATTATGGAGCTTAATTTAATTATCCAAACAGTTGCGTTTATAACGTACAGCAAGCTTCAGATGGCGTTTTTTCCTGAACTAGAAGAAGTGACTTGAAGTCAATACTTTTGCGGTGCCTGCAGTATCACTTTCACTCCACTTGACAGCAGCAAAGATCAAATTCTATCAAATGTTCTGATATGCATGTGGTTTTTATATTTCTTTAGCAAATTATTTCCCAAATATTCATTCCCCGGATCAAAAACTGTATTCACCTAATTCGGGCAGTTGCCCTTGGCACCGCCATCTGACTTAATCCTCGTTGTGTTAGTTAACATAGGGCTGCTGATCTCAAGAGAAATTAAGTTCTACACAGACTAAACAGCCATTTTCAGGCCATCCAGGGAATCAGTGCATTGTTGACTTGTTGGTTACATGAACATTGGACATTTTACACAAATTCATCTACTTTATTTCGCAGCGAGACTTTTCCCTCATTCTCCACTTAGTGAACAGAGTTCCCGCTCGATCGGAAGTTCCGATCCATGGCAAAAAGAGGCAAAAACGGGCAGGGCAGAATAAGGCGAATAGCAGTAGCGTGCGGTGACTTTATGAAGGGGCAAGCAGACTTGGGGTGTTTGCATTTGCGCTTAAAAGTAAAAAAATAAATACAAAATAGCATTAGCAGTAGCAGAATCAGTTTCTGTCTCTGGAGATCTGGTCATTGAGGCCCCCGCCTTGCGTCATCCAGGTGCTCAAACTCCTCCACCACGATAAGGTGGCGTTTCACGTAAATCAATAATGAATTAACACAAAGTGGAGAGCAAGTTGCAAATGAATAATCACAAGCAGAATCAGAATCAGAAAAGGTTTATTGCCATTGTCAACGAACAACATTCACAAACATAGGAACTTGTTTTGGCGTTAAGGTGCAACATACAACACTGAACAATAATAAAAACAACATATATGAAATCGAAAAGGGCATGCATTAAAGAAACTTTTTAAATTGATGTTGCTATAGGGAAGTCGACAAATAAAAAGGCTTATTTTGTTAACACTATTTACAGTAAATGTACAGGTGGAGTGCAGAAAGTGAAAAGTGCAGAGCTGGAGGATGGTGTTGAATGCTGAAGTCACACAACAGGATCCTGGCGTAGGTTCCTGGGGAAGTCCAATGCCTGCAAGATAAAGTGGAGTGCAGGTTGATGGCGTCGTCTACAGACCTGTTGCTCTGTAGGCGAACAGCAGGGGGTCCAGCAGGGAGGAGGTGAAGGACTTTGAGGTGGGCATGACCAGGCGTTCAAATGACTTCACGATTACAGAGCTTCAGAACCTGTAGTAATTAAGTCCAGTGATCCGGGGCTTCTTGGGGACAGGACAATGATGGGCGCTTGAAGCAGGCTGGGACGTGGCTTGACTCCAGGAAGGTGTTAAAAATGTCTTATGAAGATGGGGGAAAGCTGGTGGCGGGAGGAACACCGGTTTGTCCAGCATGGAAGCATCCAGATCTGCTTCTCAATAATCTCGTCGTCCATGGAAAAAAAGTGCTTTCGGTCATCTGGCCTTCTTCAGTACGAGCAGTTAAACAATACAATCGCACATAACGCTAATACACACAGAAGTTATAAACATAATCATGGTTACTTGAGAATCAAACCTGTGACTAGAGTTGACCTTTGCTGCTTTGTGCTGCTGCTTAATGAGTTTTGTGTCATGTGTCAGCTTGCTCATGTTATTGTTGTTGACATATTTGTTGTCTATTGTTTTCTGCTTTGCTCTTGCTTACTATTTTTTAAATGGACTCTTAATCTTTTATATTTTTCTACTAATTGTACTGTATATAATGTAAAATGTATGGTAATATTGCTGGACTTTAACCTTGCTGGGACTACTGTTGAAAAAGCGAACTACAGCTAATACTGTCCCCCTGTTCAAATAAACGAATAATAGCTAAGTCCATAGTACCATTATGCTGGGTTCAGTGGTTATAGAAAGGTGTTGTGATTTATTTGAGGGGAATATAATACAGTCAGGTGAATTTCAATATAGAGGGGCATGGTCACTTTTGGAAATATCTTCAAATTAGAAACAGTTTAAAGGGAAATGGTTTCTCTGATTTGGAGGAAAATGTGGGACTTATTGCATGGTTGGTTACCATGTGACTTGCCCAAATCACCCAGTGTGTCTCATTTCCGGGTCTGCACGCGCCGGAGGCGACATTTGAAGGCCGGTTGCGTCACTTCCCGCGCGACAAGGTCAAGGTCTGTCCCATTTCATGCAGCCCACGAATGCGGCTGTGGCCTCTGTTTCCATGGAGATTGGCCGTGAACGAAGGCCAATAAAAAAAGCACACTTTGCTGCCTTGTATATCCCATAATGCACTGCGCGGCGTTAGTCAGATGTTATTAAAACAGGCGGAGAAAAACAGCGCCTCATGAAAAGTGCACGCACGAGTGTGGTCATAAAATAAGAGCATAACGCCCCCAAAACTGTAAAAGAAGTTTGGTTTTAACTGTAAATTGAAGCTAATTTTAATGTGTTTTCTGTAACTCTCTCTTTATAAACTGAATTAAATGCATATTACCTTTCATGTATTCCCTATAAAATCCCATTCTGAAATTAAGACTGCATATTTCATTACTTTTGTTGAAACTTCTAGATCATTTCGACAGTCATCACAGGAACATTGGCAATTATTATATTTTACAAGAGCTCAACATAATATTTTGTTTTAGTCAAAAGATTTGGGTGAGATGAACTATAATCTCTTGGGCTAAAAGTCAGAATATTTAATCCTTGGTGTGTTCTCTTTTTAATATGTTTTAATATGTGCATAATTTGCGTGGCGTTAGCATAAGCAGCGAGTCTTGGTTGCTAGGTGACGGAGCGGCTCAGTGGGCTAGGCCTCTTCCATTTCGGCACAGCACGGCACCTACTAGATAGCCAGTGCATCATCATAAGTCATAAAAGTCCTGGACAGAACCTTTACAAAAATAGGTTTCAGGAAGGGAGGGGAATGCATTTACAGTAATCCAGTGTCCTCCTCAACCAAATTGTGCAACTTTTATCAGGGAGTTACACATGCATACTTAAAGCCTACTTTCACGGGAGTATTTTAAGTCACATCACCAGGGAAATGACAAGGAAAGCTGTGTATAACTTTCACATACTACAGATAACAACCGCTATTTCTTTCTTAGTCATCTGCAGGAAGTATTTTTATAGTCAAACTGCAAGCGGAAGGGCAGGCGGGAATTTTTGTGGGTGTGGACCTTAGGAATGTCATTCTGATGCCAACCTTAGAAAGGTACTAACTAAACATTCATATCTTATTTTACATGTTTTATACCCCAGAATTGAAAGTAAGCTGAACAAATTTAAAGCCAGCGGTGAACATTTATTCACGTTTAGACTTGGGGCAGATCCCGAAGTGATAGAGCTTGCACTTAAATATTTTACAATTTCTCACTGCCTATGGAGATCCATTGCTATTTACAACCTTTATTTTAGATATTGGTGGTTGTGTGTATGGCTTGCTATATATCACTGGAAGGCTGGTTCATATAACAAACCATTGTATCATTGTAACTAAGAATTTCAGAAAAAGATTTTGCCCTATATATTTTTTTTAAACCTTTGGTTCATTATTAGAGGTTTAAAACTGGTACAATCCTTGCAAGGGTGGTCTAATTTGTCCAGAAAATCCACAGAAAAACATAGTTTCAATAAAAGTAGTCTTGGTCAGAATCATCCATAATGGTCAATTTTTATAGTCAGAACACTAACACTAAAGGGAAAAAAAAGTGTGTAATGAAAAAAAAAGATTAAAAAAATATAAATATTATTATTATTATTATTAATGATACTCATAAGAATTAATAATATGTAGTAAGTAGTAGTAGTAGTGTAGTAGTAGTATAATAGTAATAAGTAATAATGATGATGCAATAATAATAATAATAATAATAATAATAATAATAATAATAATAATAATGAAATATAAATGTGTAAAAACATTTCTCCCATTTCTTCTCTTCAAAATTAGCAATTATTGTATATTTCTGAACAGGCATTGTGTCTGTGTAGATACCAGAGAAGGACCTATGAAGCTAACTAGTACATTAGCGTTGGCTATTTTTGTCACAATTTGGGTTATTGAATATTAAATTCTGATTGCTACGGCCATCATCACAGCAACAAGAGCAGTTGGGATTATTGGAGGGGGAAAAATGCAGGAAATGGCATTTCTCTTATACAAAATGTATTTTCCTTTCCCCTTTATCTCTTCATCTGCTCAATAAGATAAGATAAGATCCCCTTTATTTGTCCCACAATGGGGAAATTCCAA
Organism: Chaenogobius annularis; assembly: GCA_015082035.1. NCBI lineage: Eukaryota > Metazoa > Chordata > Actinopteri > Gobiiformes > Gobiidae > Chaenogobius > Chaenogobius annularis. The sequence goes on along the minus strand of BJKM01000007.1, from coordinate 2,155,346 downwards.
TGTTGCTACAAAGGGTACAGAAACAGATTATGCACGGTATAATAATAAAAACAGATAATTAAGAAAAAAAGAAAACTCTTATAATCTTAATAATAATAGCACTTATTTACAGCTGTCATATGGACATTAAACATTGCACCAGGGATGATTGACGTTGTGTCACATTGTGTCAATATGACCTTGGTGTCGCATACATCCTTTATTTTCTTGTTTTAGAAAAGCAGCATCAAAAGCAGAGTACCATTCAAATGAGAAGAATGTGTGTTCGACTCTAAATAAGTCAATATGTTTGTGTTCAAAATGCATTCTCATCTGATTTGAGCTGTGTTGTGTGTTTTTGTCTTGTTGTGTAATTAATCTGCAAACATTGTGAACGGGCTACATCTTTATTATGAAAGCTGTATAATAAAGATGGCAATGTGTTTGTAGATGCGATTATGTGATTATAAAACTAAAGATGTCCATGGGGCAGCATAGAGGTGTGAACAGCCATTTGCATTTCAGTGTCAAAGTAGTCAAAGTAGCCTCATTTGCCTTTGTGCCTTACAAACAGTAGTGAGCGAAAAAGTTCTGTTTTATCATTTGCAGGCGCAGTTTGTGGTTACTTTAGCAATTTGTTTGACTTATTTCAGAAGATTATTTTGTCATTATTGCAGATGCCACAGGGTACATGAGTGAACATTATAAGGTGATTAGAAATGTAAAAATGCACAGTTTCATTAAAGGTTGACCTAAAGTTCTGAAACGTTACACTGTTGTTGTTATTGTTGTTGTTGTTGTTGTTGTTGTTGTTGTTGCTGTTGACCAGTAAGGCAATCATTGTGGTTAATTTCTAAATATGTGTCTTAAAGAAGGCCATTTTAATTCAGAGGTAATTATATCTCAATGAATACAGTTAAATATACACTAGGCAAGGATGGTAAAATGAAGTGGTGGTAATACTACTTTCTTCAATAAAGACGGATAAAAAAATCACTGGGCCTTTTTTGTTGTTGTTTATGTTTAGTTGATGCCTACTTGTGTTTTGTTTTTTGTTTTGTTTTTTTAAAGCTTTGACAAAAAAGGGAGGTGCTTAAACAGGTTGGACTACTCACTTTACAGTTACGGTAATTCTATTATAAGATTTAGCTAAAAATGTGACACTGTTCCTAGGAACTATGTTATACACACTGACTGTATGTATATATATATACTATACTACGGTACACCATGGTACACTATGGTCCAACAGGTTGTATGTTAGTGTAGTCCATCATTTGGCCAAGAGTGTTCCATTGCAGAAAAAGATTCAGTTGTAGTCATCTGGACACTGTTTCAAATGTCATCCAAAAGTAATTCTCCATCTGCGAACCTGGTCTAAGAATTGAGATTTTTGTCCTACTCTGGGCTGCATAAACCCTGTTTACCGCGTAGAACCTCCTGATATTAGCCTGTCTTATTGAAATATTTGTTTACTCTGTTTCACCTAGGGTAACCTTTGTTACCCTAACAGCCTTGTAATGGGCCAAAGAAATCCTATTGTTTACTGGCTGTAGCTCCCTGCTCACTGATGAGTACCTGATTAGCATCTGGCTGGCCCGAGCTGATCCCTGACCATGGTCTCAAAATGCTTTTCTATATTACCAGTATATAGAAACTTAAACCTCCATTTCTGGTTAAAAACATTTCTCTCTTCATTAACTCTCTGCTTGGAATCTTAATCTCACTGTCCTCAAAAGAGTGGTTTGTGGCTTGTAGATGAAGATGCTCTGTAATCCTGAATTTCAGTCAAAACAGTATCCAGATGACTTCGACTGAATTTTTTATCCGACGATGGAACTCTTCTGGCCGAATCAGGGACTACACGACTAGTCTCTATGAACCTTACACACCTAAACCCTGCACTTAGGAACTCTCTGACATGTTTATTTAAACTCTTTGATAATGCCTCTTGTGTTCATTGGGAAATCCTTGCTGTATGATGCTTGATATCCATTGGACGAATGCCTTCTTTATGAATCAGAGAAAAGGAGCTTCGCTTTTGTACAAGCCTCAAGCCTCATCTCTGGCATGTGCCATATGAACCATCACGCTATACATGGACCTCAGGGACCGTCCTGCTGGTGCCCGAGTCAGGGCTATACATGGACCTCAGGGACCGCTATACATGGACCTCAGGGACCGTCCTGCTGGTGCCCGAGTCAGGGCTATACATGGACCTCAGGGACCGTCCTGCTGGTGCCCAGTCAGGGCTAAACATGGACCTCGGGACGTCCTGCTGTGCCCGAGTCAGGGCTAAACATGGGCCTCAGGGACCGTCCTGCTGGTGCCCGAGTCAGGGCTAAACATGGCCTCAGGGACCGTCCTGCTGGTGCCCGAGTCAGGGCTAAACATGGCCTCAGGGACCGTCCTTCTGCTGGTGCCCGAGTCAGGGCTAAACATGGGCCTCAGGGACCGTCCTGCTGGTGCCCGAGTCAGGGCTAAACATGGGCCTCAGGGACCGTCCTGCTGGTGCCCGAGTCAGGGCTAAACATGGCCTCAGGACCGTCTCTGCTGTGCCGAGTCAGGGCTAAACATGGGCCTCAGGGCGGACGTCTGCTGGGCCCGAGTCAGGGCTAAACATGGGCCTCAGGGACCGTCCTGCTGGTGCCCGAGTCAGGGCTAAACATGGACCTCAGGGACCGTCCTGCTGGTGCCCGAGTCAGGGCTATACATGGACCTCAGGACCGTCCTGCTGGTGCCCGAGTCAGGGCTAAACATCGACCTCAGGACCGTCCTGCTGGTCCCGAGTCAGGGCTAAACATGGGCCTCAGGGACCGTCCTGCTGGTGCCCGAGTCAGGCTAAACATTTGCCTCAGGGACCGTCCTGCTGGTGCCCGAGTCAGGGCTATACATGGACCTCAGGGACCGTCCTGCTGGTGCCCGAGTCAGGGCTATACATGGACCTCAGGGACCGTCCTGCTGGTGCCCGAGTCAGGGCTATACATGGCCTCAGGAACCGTCCTGCTGGCGCCCGAGTCAGGGCTAAACATGGCGCTCAGGGACCGTCCTGCTGTGCCCGAGTCAGGGCTAAACATGGACCTCAGGGACCGTCCTGCTGGTGCCCGAGTCAGGGCTATACATGGACCTCAGGGACCGTCCTGCTGGTGCCGAGTCAGGCTAAACATCGCCTCAGGACCGTCCTGCTGGTGCCCGAGTCAGGGCTAACATGGGCCTCAGGGACCGTCTGCTGGTGCCCGAGTCAGGGCTAACATTCGCCTCAGGGACCGTCCTGCTGGTGCCCGAGTCGGGCTATAACATGGACCTCAGGGACCGTCCTGCTGGTGCCCGAGTCAGGGCTATACATGACCTCAGGGACCGTCCTGCTGGTGCCCGAGTCAGGGCTATACATGGGCCTCAGGACGTCCTGCTGGCCCCGAGTCAGGGCTAACATGGGCTCAGGGACCGTCCTGCTGGGCCCGGAGTCAGGCCTAAACATGGACCTCAGGGACCGTCCTGCTGGTGCCCGAGTCAGGGCTATACATGGACCTCAGGGACCGTCCTGCTGGTGCCCGAGTCAGGGCTAAACATTCGCCTCAGGGACGTCCTGCTGGTGCCCGAGTCAGGGCTAAACAGGGCTCAGGGACCGTCCTGCTGTGCCCGAGTCAGGGCTAAACATTGCCCAGGGACCGTCCTGCTGGTGCCCGAGTCAGGGCTATACATGGACCTCAGGGACCGTCCTGCTGGTGGCCCGAGTCAGGGCTATACATGGACCTCAGGGACCGTCCTGCGTGCCCGATCAGGGCATACATGGCCCTCAGGGACCGTCTGCTGGTGCCGAGTCAGGGCTATACATGGGCCTCAGGGACCGTCCTGCTGGTGCGCCGAGTCAGAGGCTAACATGGACCTTAGGGACCGTCCTTGCTGGTGCCGAGTCAGGCCTAAACATGGACCTTAGGGACCGTCCTCCTGCTGGTGCCCGAGTCAGGGCTAAACATGGACTCAGGGACCGTCCTGCTGGTGCCCGATTCAGGGCTATACATGGGCCTCAGGGACCGTCCTCCTGCTGGTGCCCGAGTCAGGGCTTAAACATGGACCTCAGGGCACCGTCCTGGCTGGTGCCCGACGTCAGGGCGTATACATGGGCCTAGGGACCGTCCTCCTGCTGGTGCCGAGTCAGGCTAAACATGGGCCTCAGGGACCGTCCTGCTGGTGCCCGAGTCAGGGCTATACATGGACCTCAGGGACCGTCCTGCTGGTGCCAGAATCAGCGGCTTACATGGACCTCAGGGACGTCCTGCTGGTGCCCGAGTCAGGGCTATACATGGGCCTCAGGGACCGTCCTGCTGGTGCCCGAGTCAGGGCTATACATGGACCTCAGGACCGTCCTGCTGGGTGCCCGAGTCAGGGCTATACATGGACCTCAGGGACCGTCCTGCTGGTGCCCGAGTCAGGGATACATGCCTCAGGACCGTCCTGCTGGTGCCCGAGTCAGGGCTATACATGGGCCTCAGGGACCGTCCTCCTGCTGGTGCCCGAGTCAGCGGCTAAACATGGACCTCAGGGACCGTCCTGCTGGTGCCCGAGTCAGGGCTATACATGGGCCTTAGGGACCGTCCTCCTGCTGGTGCCCGAGTCAGGGCTAAACATGGCCTCAGGGACCGTCCCTGCTGGTGCCCGAGTCAGGGCTATACATGGACCTCAGGACCGTCCTGCTGGTGCCAGAGTCAGGGCTATACATGGACTCAGGGACCGTCTCTGCTGGTGCCCTGAGTCAGGCTATACATGCCTCAGGGACCGTCCTGCTGTGTGCCCGAGTCAGGGCCTATACATGGACCTCAGGGACGTCCTGCTGGTGCCCGAGTCAGGGCTATACATGGCCCAGGGACGTCCTGCTGGTGCCCGAGTCAGGCTATACATGCGGCCTCAGGGACCGTCCTGCTGGTGCCCGACGTCAGGGCTAACATGCCTCAGGGACCGTCCTCCTGCTGCGTGCCCGAAAGTTTTTTTTTCAGGGGCTAAAACATGGGCCTTCAGGACCTTCCTGCTGGTGCCCGAGTCAGGGCTATACATGGGCCTCAGGGACCGTCCTGCTGGTGCCCGAGTCAGGGCTATACATGGGCCTCAGGGACCGTCCTCCTGCTGGTGCCCGAGTCAGGGCTAAAATATGGAACAGTCTTCTTGAAGTCGTGCGACATCAGGCCTTTATTCGGGCAGTGTTCAGATCGGAGCTCAAAACATTTACGTGTTGCTGTGCATATAAGGTAATTTTCTCTGCATCTTAATTTTAAAATAAATTTTAAGAATATTTGTTGGATTGTGATTTATATTTTATTGTTATTTTATTGTATTTTATGGTGCTCTACAAATAGATTTTGATTGATTGTAAGTTTAGCTTTGATAGTGTGCAAACAACAGAAGTGATGACTCTGCTCAAGTCTCTTTCCAGGATAGGAAAATGCTGCTCCCATTATGCACGTAACGCGCAGTGCCTATGGCACCAAGTGCTCCGAAGGGCACCACCAGCTTGACCAGGCAGTTTGGGTTAAATTACATTGGCTATTTGTGCAGCAACTGCACTGTTCCCTTTGCAATTAAACGGCGAGCCTACAGTAGGCATAGTATGTTTTTAGTTCTGTATCAATTTAAACTAGGACTCAAGTGCTGCCCAGCTCTCTCTCCATGGCGAGTTTGAGATGCGCATGGATCGCTACAAGCCACGGTTTAAACAGACACTAACAGATCAGGGGCACAGTTGGGACCAGTTTTGACTGAAGAACAGAAGAATTCTAGGAACCCCAAGGAGCAAAACAACCTTCAGATGAAGAAAATTGGCCCCATATTCAATATTCAATTAGAAACCTAGAAAAAGAGCAAATGAAACCAGACAGCTGGCGCAGCGTCACTATTCCAATATCTTTAACATTATGTCTCTTAGATTATTCTGAAGTGTGGTCTTCTGCATCTCAAAAGGATATGGCAAAAACACAAGTTGTTCAAAATAAAGCTATTTGGTCGTTCTTTAATGACATAATAAATGTGCATTTAATCGTGCATTTGTTTATTTTATTTAATTTTGGCACACTAAGTTCACCCTTGTGCCATTTGGTCCAGACATTCTGGTTTACACAATTTCAATTTCAGTATACAAGTTGCATTGGGCTTTTATATTGACTCAAATATTTTTGGGTGATTCTTTGCTTAATACTAGAACTGCATCACCACACCCAAAACCAAACTTCATGAAGGAAATGTATTCAAAAAAGTGAACTATAAAATATGTTTTTATTTTGGTCATCATGAGGAAAACAAGTAAAAGATGACAACAATAAGGTTTATTCAGAACATTTATTTCAATATGATATTACAGAAAGCTTTAAATATAAAATAACCACTTGCATTTAGTACAAATATTTAACATGCACACACACACTCACACACACACACACACACACACACGCACACACGCACACACACTAGGACAGTGTCATAAGAATGCTGAAGTTGAATTAGTTAATATTGCAACAAATGGAACAATTGCCAGAATGATTGCTTGTTTCATTCTTTCAGATTAGGTCACTGTGATCATATCGTTTAACCATTGAAACTCACAACATCTCTGCCACATCAGCTCGTCGCTGAGTTACACCCCAGGACATCCTTTTTCACTACATGGACAAGAAAACGTAGTGAAAGTACTATCCATGGTTTGCTGAAAGGAAACAGAAGAGTAGGCCTCAGTTTCACGATCATTCTTATTGATAAACCATAACAAAATGTGCACCCCTACCGTATCACTGAGGGTAATATGAGGGGTACGGCCTGTTTTATCAATTGTTAAATATTTTCCAGATTTGGTTGCTTGGATAGAGTTGTAATTTCCAACCTTGACCATGCGAAACCAAGAGTCTAAGGCCTGGATAGTTTCCATCATCGCATTTTCTGTGGTTTGCTGAAACCGTGTCAGCTGTGAAAGTATAAACACAACGGCTACTCAATAAGATGTTTATCCCATAAACACCTAGAATATGTCTAACAAACGTTATCATAGAATGCATGTTTCCAAACACATAACATAACTTACCCTGAGCTCATTTTCATGCTCTGTAACCGCGTAGATTTCACTGGCACCATACTTAAAACAGAATGCAACGTCGCTGTTCTGTTTCCATATCTCCAAGTTCACTAAAATACAAAAAAACTACTCAAAAAAACACTTCTAAGCACTTGGCATGACACAAAACTTGATTTTACACATACAAGTGATGGCCCTGTCTTGGGCGCAAGTCGTTATGAGCTTCAATCCGCCCTTTTTGCTTAGTTTCACATAATCACCATATTTATTCTTCAGGAAGGTTGTTGCGCATTTGTGAAGCTGGCAATCACCACAAGGAACGCTAAAAAACGCGCATTTACGCAGAGGCAATCTGTTGAAATGTAACAAATGCAGCATGAGAAAAAAAGGAAAACAAAACACGAACAGGTTAAACACTGCGACTGCCCAGCCCAACCAGGGTCAACCTCAAACATACCTGCCCAGTGCAGCAGGCCGCCGTCTTCGCTTGCGTCGCCGGACTTTCGGAGTCGAGTGGCGCAAACGCATGTCGCGCGGTGCGCGGCAGAAGAGCGGCACAACATAAATAGCACGTGTGGAGCTTGCGCTGCACGGTGACGCTGGAGATGTTACGTCCCTCAAGTCTGGATGTGGCACAGAGCCAAGACAGGATCCGAGTAGAATACACGACCGTTCCTTTATTCAAATGGAAATATTCTGCTTTATGAAACAAGTTAATAAGTAGATCTATTGTGGGAATTCAAGTATATAGATTAAATAGGCAATGGAATGTATTGTGACGAGCGGTGGTCAAGATGTTGCACTTGGGAAAAATGCAAAGTTTATCATACTCACATACACCACATGTCTGTACTTATGATAGTTGCGATTATTTTACAAATGACGTGAAACGTTTAGGATTCTAAAATGTGCCGGTTGCTACGGTAAAATGTCACTATGAAAAGGTCTAGTTTTAAACAGGACGTTAGTGTTTTTTTTTAACTGAAAACCACTAATGTCATGGACATTAGTCATGGACACATAGTATGTTAGCCTCAGTCATGCCTTTTAATATTAGAATTTTTCTAAATCTCCGTGGCAAAAATGATTGAGAAATGTATTTCAGGAACCACGGTGACCTTTGAAATGGGCTGGACATTTGCACTTCATAGAGGCTCCTGGTTAATGACTGGCTGCCTGTGCTTGGGTTCAAGTAGTCAGGCGGCACATAAAGATTTATCCACAAAAAGACATTTATATGCAGGGTAAAAGGTACACGGCGCTCACACTCAGACAATGCAGAAGGACAGACTTTTTACTTGTTAAAATGCTGACATGAAGAACTGAGACTCGCCAAGGAACTACCCATCCCTTAAAAAGTGCATTGCTCAACATTAAACGTATCCGTCTACACGGGGACAAGCAGATGGTATCAACAGGCAAAGTTACTAGTCACATCTGTGGAGAGGTGACTGCTCAAAGTTTTTTAAAAAATATGTTGAGAAGCGTGCATTCTATCAATAAAAACACTACTAAGAATAAATGAAAGATGTTTTAATACCATACTACGTGAAACTTTCTAAACAAATTAACAGACAAAAGTTAGATAGTGCACCTTTAAAGTGGTAAGAAATACAATACCAACTGATACATTTGTAATAAATGTAAAAAAAAACAGGACATGGATAAACTGCACAAACCCTGAAACAAAAACAACTCTTCCAAGTTCATGACAATACTGTACAAGACAAATATACCATTTTCATGTACAAAAGTTCATTCATCATTGCAGACATATTCTACAAAGACCTTGTCATTTAGAGCATCGTTCTCTCTGTAGATGTACATGGGTGAACTCTGCCCGGCAGACGAGCCTTCAGATTGGCTTTGCTGGGCACTCTCCTTCTCCTCCTCGGCGATCAGGTCATTGTACGAAGCAACACAAAGGTCATGGTCCTGGAGAGACGCGGGGTAACGAAGAGCGGCCCTCTCAATTCGAACAGAGCGCCGCACTGGAGTAAAGAAGCGCACCTCTTGCCCATTGACCACTATAGAGTCCCTGCGCTGACTTGGGGGGCCGCTACATGGACGAAATGAGAGATTAGATAATTCACTTCAATAAACAATAACAGGACACACGTTCATAAGGTCGCGTCTACTCTCATCCCACACCGCTCCTCCCCCAAGCACCACTCAGCTCACCTCTTTTATTTCTTCACAAGTCGGGCACAACTATCGAAACTCTGCTCAGGCATCAAAACTCCGACTTAATAAAGTGTGCCTTAACTTGCTCCCTGAATCCCATCCCCTCCACTCTCAAAGCATGTCTTCCCATCATTAACCTCTGACTGACTACTTGCCTTTGAAACGTTTAATTAAAAAAAAGAAACTGTTTGCCACAGTTGGGCCCATGGGTTGGTGGTGGACTAAGCAATATGGCACAGGTCGGTGATCAGTGTCTAAAGGAGAACTACAGCTGAATCTTTTTCTATAAAAAGGACACTTCCCTTTGGCTATAATTTTCCACAGTATGGCATAAAACTTAGTTATGTCCATGGTTTTAACTTTTTGTTTCCTTGGAATCATGCATCATGCCAACTCCCTAAAAGGTACGTACTGTGGCTTTACGTTTCAGTTAAAAAGGTCTTGTTTGGGGAAACGCATTCATCTACTTCACAAGGGGAAAGATTATGGCAACTCCTGAGAGATTAGGAAGGTGTATAAAATGTCCAGCAACGGTTTTGGCCAATTCCTCCAACTCGTGAGATCAGAACAAAAGTTCTCCAGTAACGTGGGATTTACAAACAAAGCCACCGTCGCAGCGTCATGAGTAAATGTGATAACACACACAGGACAGTATGAGAAAAAACTAAAAAAACCAACAAAAAAAACGTCAGACTAAATCCGCTGGCTCCGCACAACTGCAGTTTTCTCACAGCTAATACTAACTTTCATTGAAATGTAAAACAAACAACCAATTATATGATAAAGTAAAGACTGTCTGAGACAAACACACTTTATAAACAGAGTCCTTTGGTGACTATTCGCCTTTAACATGTTGCCAGAGACATCCCAGAATGCGCTCTAACTCAGAAATAGAAAAAAGCACTGACGCCAACACTGAGCTAGAAGGTGCTGTTGTGCGAACCCATAACATTTAGTTTGTGATGTTTGATTTCAAGCCCAATTTACACACAAGGAGCCATTTTTAAAACATGACTTTAAACTTCACTTAAATTGTCAAACTAAGGATAACCAGGCATGATTTTTAGCACAACCTTAAATGTAACGTATGCTTCTCTGACGGGATGTTTTCGCAAAGTGCTTACCCTGGTGTGGCTGTGATCTTGTATTTCACCACCGTGGAGTTTCCCTTTTCGGCAAAAATCAGAGCTCTGGCAGGTTTTGGGGTCGTCGCAAGGTTGTTCAACGTTTCTGGAGACGTTTTCGGAGAATCTGCAATTTGTTCTGTTATTATTATCTGCAGATCAGGATGAAGAGTACTGAAGCACATCAACAAAGCATAAATGTTACCTTGATTATCATCCTTCCTCTTCAAAATCTCAAACACCACCCTGCGCAGCTCATCTACAGGCTGTGAAAGAAAAACAACTGAAAAGATCCGCTTTACTGTCACAACATGCAGAATATTCCAGAGAAATCATAGATAAATTCTTACCTCCAAAACAAGTCCAACTGCTTGCTCAAACATGGGAAGGACATCTCGATTTCCTTCCTGCTCCATCAAACGGGCCTGGCAAATCCAATATTTGGCAAATTTCTGGGACACCGCTGGCAGTCGCGAGAGCACCTCTTTCACCTGGGCTGTCGGGCAGCCCTGTGGTGATAAATATCCAACTTCAACAAAACATGCCATTGATTGATTTTCTTTGTGCACTAAACTATATAATTGATTACCGGTAAATACATTTAATGGTAAGGTAGGACTGTCATGATCATTAGTTTAGCATGGTCGATAAATGAAAGCAGGAACAATATTTAATAACATTTTTGGTTGATCATTACCATTTCAGCTGAGGTTCAAACATCAACACTTTTTTTGTTTTTGAATGGTCTTTTGATCAAGCGGTTGTTTTACATGATGGTTTGTGCTAAAACTTAGTCTGTGCTAAGGAGTTGAAACAAGGGTTAGAAGCAGGAACAGCCGAAAGACAGTAGGGGGCGAGAGTTCAAACTTGGGGGTAAATAAACAGTCACTTTGCATTTTAATTTACTTTTCACTGGATGAAGTATTTATTTATTATAGTATTACAGACAATGTATTCAATATTCTAATTTCATTATATTTACAAAACAATTGCAATAATAGTAATTGGTTTGAATAATCCCTGTTACCGGTACACAGCACACAAAGAATTGCAAAGTGCTTAAAAATGTGACATTTTATTTTGTTGTAAGTCATCAAAAAGGCACCATACCTCCCCCAAGAGTTTGATGCAGTCTGCTAGGGAGCGGTCCACAGCACAGATCAGGGAGTGCACTTCATCCTCCTCCCCCATGTTTGACCAGAATGGCTGAGGCACAGCGACTGTGCGCCTGGCCTGGGGCTTCACAAACATTGGTGGACGCTTGTATGAAATGCCCTTCGCTGCCCGCCATTCCTGAAGCTTTTTTCTATAAAACAAATAAATATTATTTACTTAAGTCTATAAAAAGGTATTTTTCCCCCCATGGTTCAACATCTTCCTGCCATTTTGATGACTTTTGAGAGTTCAAAAGTCTGAATATTTTGTTTTTAAATTGTTACCTGCTATTGCAGCTTTCCTAAGTTTTCACCACTCTGAAAATCTGAATTCAGATGACCGTCTTTGCATTTAGGTAAATGGGGTCAACTTACATTCGGTCCTGAGCAGCAGTTAGTGGCTTTGTAACAGGCTGAGGAGCTGCTCTTCCCTCTGGGGTCTTCATGCCAGTGGGTCTGCTGGTGAGGTTCAGGGTTCTGGACGGTTGTGGAGCGGTCTGAGGAGCTGTGGGCCTTTTCTTCTCTTTAGGAACAAAAGGGGCTTGGAACGGTTTTGATAATGGAGCTGTGGTCTTGTTTGGAATCTCTTTAGAAATCTTGCTTTTGCCTCCATGATTGGATGTAGTAACCACTTTGTTTATTCTGAAATTATTCTGATTTGATACCGTGGAGATTGAGGTTTTTTTAAGGCCTGGCTTATTTTTGTCTACTCTGGGAGCAACTATAGATTTGGAACTGTTAGTAGTCTGAGCCTTTATGTCTGTCTTTAGAGATGTTGATGAGCACCTTGATAATGACTGTAATCTGTCAGAAAGTGTATTACTTCTCGTTTGTTGAACATTTTTAGTTGTAGTTGAATGACACTTGTTTTGTGCTTTATTCTCTCCTCTTATGGTCATTGTAGCGGTCCTCTCTCTTGCAGGTTTAAGAGTGATTGCGGATATTGTTGTTCTTAAAGATCTAATTGATGTTTGTGAAACGGGTCTCTTTGACGAAGTACTGGATTGCACTTTGTAGACCGAAGTTTTGGGGGCATTAGCATTTGGCAAAATGGGTGGTTTTGATTTTCTTTTTTGAATCACTGCAGGCATTAGTCCCGTTCTTGTCTTAATAATGGGTCCATGGATCAGTCTACCATTTTCAGCCCTGTCGATGCTGGCAGATGCAGCATTTGTACACAGTGTTGTGGTGTTTGATACAGCATGAGAAACAGAGAGGGTTTTTGATGCAGCCCAGCCAACAGAGGGCACTCTTGTAACTGGCTGCTTTTGATTGGCTGATTTCATTGTGGATTTGGAGTTTTCAATTGTGTATGTTCTTGTGAAAACCGGTATTTTAGGTTTTGCATCTTTGTTGGTTGTTGCAGTTGATAGCGTTCTACTGTTCTGCTTTCCACAGATGTTGCGACTTATATTGACAGAGTTTTTAAGACCTAGAGGTTTTTTGACAGAGATGACCTGGACAGTCTTGACTTTACTGTCCTTGTTGGAAGCAGGAATCGTGTTCTCCTTGTCCACCTACATATTGCAAAGTTAAAAAATATATATAGGTTGACAGATTTTATTATCTTGGTCATCAGTGCACCGGGCAATAACTTACCTTTAGAACGAATCTTTCACTTTCCACCGTCTCATCTTTACCCATATTTTGTCTGGAAAACAACAGGACTCCATAAATGTGGTGCTCCGAATTTCATAAAAAATATGTATCATGATTTAAATAATAAATAATACTTTTTGCTGGGCAGAGTCAGATTGGCTTTTGCAGCCAGGAATTCCATCAACTTTTGTCGACGAATTTCTAAACAATTCAGAAAATATAATAAATAGTTTAGACAAGAAAATTCAACATAAATAATTACACATCAATAAGAGAGAAGGCAGTTTGAATTGTTTAGGAGGTAACAATTTTACAAGGGTTTTGTCTCGCCAACATTGCCCAGTTCTATGGTGCCCGTCTTGTTGCTACCTGTTATTAAGGATAAAACACTAAAAATCTCTAGCATTGAAGACTATAGGCCACTGCATTATATTGGTGTCACGGATGAGAAGTTTGGTTTTAAAAGTAAACATGGGACTGACATGTGTCTACTCTTTAAGTAGACCAAAATAATGTAAGACATGATGGGTGAGACTCTTGAACCATCCACTCTATGCCGATGACCAGGTCTTCACGTCTCCTTAAACTGCAGTCTATGGAGAGTAATTTGACAAGTTTAACTCTAACAAGAGTGTAGTATTGGTTGTGAGAACTAAAGAGGACCTTAAGTCAGAATTTCCTGTGTTTTACTTGTCTGGAGAGGACCTTGCTGTATTGAAATTTTCAGGAGTGACTTCTGACCTCTGTGATGATGACGACATCCAGAGACAGTATTGTAAATTGTATGCACAAGCAAATATGCTGCGCGTAAATGCCACATGTGTAAAACATCTTTTAAAGTAAATCTGTTCAATAGAAATCTGCAGGTTGCATATAATGATGCACTTTGCATTTTATTGAAAGTGCCCAGATGGACAAGTGTCTGTTTGTTCAAAATAATATTCCCACACTAAATTCTGTGATTCGAAACTTTGAGTATACATTTACAAAGCGCCTTGAGGACTCACAAAATTAAATTAATGATATTATGCTTTAAAGATGTTTGAGCAGAGCACGATCAGATTTAACTCTGAAAGCATTGGAGAAAGTTCTTACATTGACTTTAAATTATTATTGTATTGTCGTTTTGTTTTCTGTTTTTAAATATTATGTAGACCCCTTTGAGCCTGAAATAAAGCTTGATTGATTTTTGTTTTCTCATGTTTAACGACTCAAAATACTTTTAAAACGTTACTTATATGTTACAAGGCATTATTGGATGATTTCAAAAGAAACGGATTTTTCACCCATGTTACAGAAAATGTAAAACAGAAGTCCCCTCTGTTATTATTAAACTAGATTAAGCCAGTAACATGTGATTGGTAGCGTTAACTAAAGTCATACACTGCCATCTAGTGGCACTTTCTTCTCATTATGTTGGTAAAAGCCTACTACAACTATGGCCAGGTGACGTTTTAATGTATTTCCCATTTTGTCCCCGCGTTGGGCATTGTTACTCGGCAGTTACAATCAGCCCAATGGCGATAACTATAAACAGGCGTTCACACTGAAATCCAGATAATAAATACACAAGATATCCGTCCAACCCATAAACTATACACTCAACGGTCCAAACCTAGCGTCAAGTTAAATTAAACTGTAGTGCCTCAAATGTGTACGCGGATCACCACTAAACAAACCTAAACACGAATTTTGTGTGGTTTCGCGAAAATTGTGCATTTGTTTTGGTCATGAATTTCTATTAGCGGCTAGCATTTTAGCATCCACGTTGGCTCTTCTGTTAGCTAGCGTTAATTCACACATAAAACCATTGTTACTAACCTTTCCGGGTAAGTACATTTTCTCCCGCGTCCGTTTTTGTAATTACTGTGTCCATGTTTGTAGATTAGTGTTGTAGTTATTGATGGCTGGTTAGCTTCATATCTGCACAAACTTCACTGCCTGAACGAGTTTGTTTTGAAATAGCCGGGGGTTGTTCCTCTCTTCTCATTGGACAAATTTGAATTTTCAACTGAACGCGCGCATGCGTATTGCTCCGTAGTGTCATCCACACTTGACCTGCTCCATCCAGCAGTAGCGAATCAGTGGTGGAAAAGTACTCAAAATGTGTACTCAAGTACATTTACATGGACTCGCTTACAATAACAAATAGGTTACTGTTGCTCAAATTTTTTTAAAGCCCCAGGACGTAACTTTTTAGCCAAAAAACAGTCTGCTCAAAGCCAGCCTAGGATGTTTTTTAGTGTAATAAAAACAAAGGAAAAAACAAACGCTTAAGTATTACATATTATTTTAGTCTATTTTGTTTTGTAAAAAGGTACATACTGAAGCTTTAGGTAAAAGTAAAGCAAAAATATACCCAGACCAGAGTACTTGTTGATGCAATTTTGGTAAAGTTTTAGAACCGTTCAACTTTAATAATCAGTCATTCATTTTCTACTGCTTGTTACCGTTAGGGATTGCGGATACCTTCATAGAGCCTATCCTAGTGACTTTTGGTCTTCAATCAAACAATGTAAAACTGAATTTAGTCATTTTAAACTGCAATCTGCATATTCTCTGGTAGAGGTACCCTTAGTGTGTGTCTCTCTAGGAAGAATGCTAATAAGATCACCTTACAGATCCATGAAGGTACAGACAGATGTGCACGAATGAGACTATAACAACATGTCTACAGTAACTTCTATGATTTAAAATGTAATTACAATCATACAAAAAAGCACAATTACTCCAAAAATCTACTCAGTAACAGTAATGTATTTGTATTGAATAACTTTCTAGGCTAATTTATACAGTAGATTGTCTTTGAAACACATGCATGTGTGGTGAGTATTTAGAAAAACATGAAGACAATAGTTTTGAGATCATGATAAAAGATGGAATAAACGACAAATACTACACTACAACTAAAACTGTATCAATAAAAGATTTATTTTTTTTAAATTCAAAGGCTATTATAAAATACTATGTAGGCAGAAATTTAAAAATGAAAAACAGGAAATGAAAAACAGGAAATCATCATCCTCTGCACTGCAATGGATAATCAAGCATTGTTGTACTTTTTTTTCCACAGAAAAAATTGATTGGCCGAAGCTTAAAACAGCAGCAGTGAGGTAAGGCCATTTGCAAATTAGGTGTGTTTTGTTAAAGGTTTAAGACATTTGGGATCAACTTATAAATACATTCTGAACAACAGAAACTTTGTTTTTACATTTTATTTAGTATTGAGTGAGAGCTTAAAATGAACAGTACAATGAAATATAAATATTTGTATAAATAAAAATCAAGTTAAATAAATAGGTTTACATGCAATGCGTGTTGCAAATATGACTTGTCGTCATTACACTGGCATTATACTCTGTACTCAGTACATACAATACTACACAATGAAATGTTGCTAGGAGCAGCGGTAGTACTTCAGCGCTAGCTGAGAGGAAGGGTCTAATTTTGACGTTGAACATGGAAGCAGAAGGTGCTGTTGCTGGAGGCCTCTGCACACATCTGGACAGGCACGTTGTCTTGCTCCGCAGTGCTGATGTACCACTCAGGGAAGCGTGCGGAGCGCAGAGAGCTCAGGTTCAGACCCGTGTCGTATTTGTAGAAAATGAAACGTACCATTTCACTGTCAGTGCTGATGTTTGTGAGCAGGTCTTTGTTTGACACAGTCTGAAATAAAAGGGAGACTCGTGAGTCACAACAACCAAAATCACATTGTGATATTTAAATTAACTTCACTGAGTGTGAATACAGTAGCCCTACATAACTGAATGGTTTACCTCTAAATGAAGGCTTGGCTCATTTCCATCCTTGTGACAGCAAAGGTAGTAGTCTGTTCCTCTGATCCCCAGGGCCACTGGTCTTGCCTCAGTACTGGGTAATGGGGGTCGATATGTCGACATGTTCAGGTGAACTAGGGGAAAACGTATTTTAATAAATAAATGATAATAAATACAAAAATACAGCCAATGAAATCTATGAAATCTTTGAAATCATGAAATCATTCTTGTCATTATTGTTCTTTTTCTGTTTACCTTTGCGGCTGGTGCTGCCTCCCTGCAGCATGACTGCATGCAGCTTCATACTGCTATCAGCCAGGACAAGGGTCCTCTTTTGGCTGTCTGTCACACTGTAATAGGGCTTCGGCTCAGGATCCCCCATCCTTGTGAACTGTGGTTTTGCTGCAAATAGCTCTGATACAATCTTCTCTGTGAGAAGAAAAAAAAAAAAGTGAAAATAAGTCACAGTTCACATAGAACAAGCTTTAGTACAGAGATAAGGCATGACAGCCATACAGGCCTGCAGATTATACCTTCTACGATGCTCTCCAACATGATGCTGAGGAGACTCTCGTCTCTGAAGTCGGGGCTCAGGAGGGACTGGGCCATGCTGTTCTTGAGGCGCTCCATGGCAATGACCAGGTTCACCACTCGCCTCATGGTCAGAGGATGATGGGAAATCTGAAAGTTCACGGGGCTCTGCAAATGGCTTTCACGGCACATCATTTCTGATTCCATCTTTTGACTTGCTGCAAAAATAAAGAAAATCTAAATAAATATCTCAGTTCTAAAAACAGGTAGGCGATTTATATAAACAACCAAATCAAATCAAGATCTAGTTACCTCTGATGCTTCTGGGAGATAAGAGGTTGTTGATGAGGTGTCTGTATAAGATCGCAGCAGTTGCTTTGTCAGTACTTTTCTGTTCTGTTCTGCCTATGCACTGCCCTTTATATAGTAGAAGGGAAGGGAATTTTCCCTTTCAGCTCAGGAAGTAGCGTTGTGACGAGCAATGATGATGAAATGCTGTTCTTTTTCACCCTGCTGGGCTGCGGCTTTATGATGAGTTTATAATTAACTGTTCAGGATTTGCCGTGTTATAAGATTGGTATTATTGTCTGTTAAATGCTAATCATGTTTTTCATGTACACATTTGAGTTGTCTTGACTAAGCAAGGTTAGAATTGATTGCTTATAAGTTGCAAAATTTTATTTCAGAAATTCTGACTGATAGTTTAGCTTGAAATAAAAATTACATTGGGGTAAGTGAATTGTCTTAACAATGAAATAAAGTAGTGTATTGAAACAGACCACATTTTAAAACAATAAAACACTCTGTTTTGGCAGTGTATTGTCTACCTTCATTTGCTTTTCTGGACTATCTGGACTATCCAGACTATCCGTCTTCAAAGCGGAGGAAGTGAAGAAATACCAAACTCTGCCTCAGTGATGCAACATTATTATTGTTTGTGGAATTTACAGCCCTTGAAAACTCATAGCGTGTTTACACAAAGGTGAGATAATGCAGGAAACCGGAAGCAGGAATGTTTGGTATTTCATAGCTTTAACTTTTACCATCGTTGAGCACTTTTGTTAATTCTTTGGGTTAATTTAGGTAATTTATGACTTAAACAATTTCTACACCTACCGCTATTTACAGAGGTAGATAGTTGTCAGTTATCTTTACTTAAGTTGTATTTACTTGAGTAATATTTTTCAGTGTAACAGTACTCTTAAATAAAAATGTCTGTTCCTCTTCCCACTGTAAGTTTATAAGTGACAAAGCTTAATCCATTTGCTATTCTTGCTCCATATCTTCAGATATGTTTTAGTTTGTTAGTTATGAGTTAGTTCATCCTATGAAAATACAAGATTTGGTGCGTTGTTGTTTTTTCCCCTTCCAAATTCAATAACTTCAAATTATAAATCAGATTAAATAC
This sequence comes from Chaenogobius annularis, assembly GCA_015082035.1. Classification (NCBI taxonomy): domain Eukaryota; kingdom Metazoa; phylum Chordata; class Actinopteri; order Gobiiformes; family Gobiidae; genus Chaenogobius; species Chaenogobius annularis. The sequence continues at coordinate 2,136,537 of BJKM01000007.1, read as the reverse complement.
TAACAATTACTATCCATTACTCTTTTACACTGAGGAGTCTTATTTCTTGGACCAGTACCCTTGTACTTCTTCTTGAGTAATATTGCTTTGAAGTTATTAAATCTTTTGGCTACGATCTGACCTGTGCCAACATTCACAAAAAGACATGGTCAAATTAACAAGTTGCTGATGTCTTTATTGTGCCAAGATTTTTACATTTGCAGCAGATCCCAGGATCTATTGCTGGCCCTTTGTGGAGTTGCTTGTTTCCCCTCCGAAGGTGTTACCCCAAATAGTTTATGTTAATAAAAAGGATGTTTATGTTAATAAAAAGGAATTTCCAAACATATGATTCAAAAATATTTGGAGGGTTTGATTCCACAAACTCCATAATAATGTTCTTTCAACAGTTTTTTTTCTTGAAACAACTATGTGCCACTCAGTGGCAGAGTGGATAGTACGTATGCCAAGCTCAAATCTGACAATGTGCTCCATGTCCTTCCTTCTCTCATCCTCATAATGAATTCATGCTACACTATCCTGTTTAATAAAGCTTACAGGCCAAAAAATCCTAACAAACAAAAGCTAAAAACATAAAATAAAATAAAAACAAACAAACGCTGAACCACGTTTTATTAAATTATCATATTTACCCGTATTTTTTCCCCATAAGGAAATATTTTGAATTAATTACAGAAAATAGATGAATACTTGCTAACTTAAACGCCACCCAACCTCTAAATTGTGTGCTGGTGGTGCAGTGAAAAGCGCTGCACATGTGTGGGTTTGTGTCTATACTATCTTTCTACCCCTTTCACGCTACGACTGTCCTATCAAATAAAGACTTCGGGCCCAAAAAATGTTTAATGTTTTTAAAAATAAAAATAATAAACAATTGACACACTTTATTCTTTATTTCTAACGCTTGTAATTAGTGAATTATGCACTTTCACATCCCAATTTAGAAACTTTATCCTTGCCAAAGAGGAAGTGTGTAATAATAAACATGACAGGACAGATATGTCGGGGAAATTGCAAACAGACATCCCTGAAGATCACAAACCATTTTCACATTACAATGTATTTTCCAGTGATATGCACAGCTCCATCTCAAATTGATTGATTCATTGGACCTTTAGTAAATGTAAAGAGTAAAAGACAAAAAAAAAGACAATTTCTGTATCTGGATTTATATCTGCCAATTGGTCGCACAGTGGCTATATTCACACGCAAGATTATTACCATAGATTTTTACAATGGATGTGGAGGTCAAAGAGGCTGTAGGCACAGAGTGAAAGCCATACTTTCATCAATATGCCCAATAAATCATTAAATGTTTCAGCTGAATGAATAATGCACTAGCCTAGGGTCCAGAAAAGGCCGTTTTCATTGATTGTTATTACATGCTGTATACCCAAAGAGAAGTTTCCTATATAAGTATAATTAAAGCAGGTATTTTTCCCACTTGATACCACAAGCCCAAATACACATAGCAGTATTGCTGGACATTAATCACAGTCTCAGCCCATTGAAGCCTGGAGTCATTTCCAGTTTAACTGCTAAAATTCCCAGTGATGTCACTGCACGGGAGTAGCCTCAGGTGTGATTTCACAACCGACACACACTTCTCAAAAGGATTATTTTCACTTCCCTGCTCAGTGCTGCTTCAGCATTGGTTATCCTATGGCTGTTGATTATGCAATGTCCACTGTCCACTCTGAGTAGTGATTTGTGTAAATATTCAAACTACAGGTCTGAAGAAAAAGTATTTCAGTTACACATCCTTGATTCGCATTTCTTCTCTAACATTTTTAGTAGGCTATAAAAATAGCCTACGTTTTATATTATTGGTTTATTCACAACTTTCTTAACTTTCAAAAATATAAAACAATTTGCAATGTATCTATTTGATGAATTTACTAGAATAACAAGTTTAGCCTCTTATTTAATACTGGGAGACTACTTTTTACTCACGGGGAGAGAACCCCCTTATAAAGGGCAGAAGAAGTAGCCTATTGAAAATAATAATATCACTGTTGAAAGATACAGTCAGCAATATGTTAGAAATTAATTGTATTTTCTGGAAAAAATACTCTGTTCCTGTGTATAAGTGCTAATATTAGTTCATAAAATATACAGTAGTTACTCCTAATTCCTCGTAAATGTTGTTTCCCATTTTAAAAACCGTATTTTAACAAGAACATACATATATGAAACATACATTTTAGTCAATATTGCCCACCCCTACTCTTAACACAAACTAAATTGCTTTATAGTTTTATGGCATGGGATAGTTACCGTAATCACAGTGCTTTTACCAAAGTTCATTTTTTTTTTGGGGTTATTAGCTCCATCAAGTTAATAAATTAGTTTTATAAAACAATACCAGACCAACTTCTATTCCAAATGGGTCTAAGAAGATATGTTCTACGATAGTAAACAGAGATATTGATATTTACTGTGTTGCTCGATTGACGTGTCTCTATAAAGCACATTCATGTAATAAGATTTGTATTAGGGCAACATTCACACTCAATTGAGGCTTGGTTAGTGCTGCTGTAGACCTGGTTCGCTCCTGTTCTCGTCCTGTTTAGGTCTAGTCCAGGTTAAGATCTGGGTTTTGTCCAAGTTTAGTCCCAAATTTGATATGGTGCATGTGTACCCATAATCAAAAGCAGTCATCCATAAGGTCAAATTTGATAATTTTGTCTCTCATTAGATGCATGAAAGTTTAGGAAGTTTCCAGATTTTGATTGACAGCATTAATTGAGCAACCTTTTAGTCGCATCAGTCAATTAAATAATAATTCTCTAGTAGTTTGACTTGTGTTGTGGCGGCTCCGGTCCACCTGGCCCCTCATGTTCACACACAGCTGATAATTATGCCTCTGTACTTTGATCCTTTTGATCGACGACCTGTTTCTCTCCATTCGGGAGAGAAACCCCGGGGGTCCAGGATGCCTTTTGCCGGGGCATTGTCCTTTTAAGTGCCAAACGGACTAAATGTAAATGTTATCAACTGCCTGTTTTTGTTGTTGTACCCAGCCTTTGTCTCAGTGTCTCCCAGTAATTTTCCGTGTGATGTAGAAGCAGCAGATCAGGGAGGGGCAGATGATGCTTGCATACGGGAGAGATTGATTCAGACTGTACACTGAAGTAAACAAGTTACTATTCTATTGTTTACCCACCTACATTTTCAGTCCACCCACTCAAAGACAGCACAATGAAACAAAATTTATTCTGATTCAACTCCAAATTAAACACAGAACATGTCATAGTATTTGGCAGTCTATACCTTTAATTTAAAAGAACAGGCGTGAATAGGCACAGTAAAAAATGGAGTGTAATGTTTCTTACTCACGGATTGGCTTTAGGGGAAAACAAAAACGATAATTTACAAATATATCAGTGTGCACCCAATCCCACCAAATCAATTAAAACATATTAAAAAAAAAGCACATCGTAAAATCACAAAGCAAGAAAATCATCCGATATTTCACAAATAAAATATATTTATATACACACTTGCATTGAAGTATAGAATAAATAAACTCTATAGTAAGTATTTTCTAGTCATGAGGTGAACTTGATTCCCTCTTTTGGTTGTGTTACCACCAACTTAATTGATGGCCATTTTGGTCACATGCACACTTTAAACAGGCACAGAACCGCAACTGTTTTCACATCAGAGCAACTGCTACAATAACGATTGGAGACAATTAAGTCAAACGCAAAAGGAAAAAAAAAACAACGTTCCCAGCGACACATTCATACTGATTGTCAAGAAATAGATTAGCTAACATATTGCTGGTTTTCAGATGACATAACATTCAAACAGGCCTATAATATGTCATAGAGATGAGGGGCAGACAGCTAAAATGACTATGGTTATTATGTAGACACCTTAAATTAACAGGTTTCATTTAAATTTGACCGTTTCATTGTTTGATAATCTAACCGTTTTCAAATACATTTTTGTGAAGCCCAATGAGGTGGTACTGGGCGGTACATAAATATATTGAATTATTATTAACACTTTGTGCAATAAATCTATTTAGAATCAGTGGTTTTGCAGTTATTGGGGTTGTCCCTTATCTCCTTTGTTTACCTTTTATATAGTTTTTGCTAATTCATCTCTATGGCAATTTTACTGACGACAAACATGGTGGATTTATCCCAAAACGTCTGCCTTTACGACTTACGATCCCCAACGTTATAGGTAAAACAGCCTCTTGCCCCCCACCTGGGAGTGCGACGTCATCCCTTTATAGAATTTGAACGCCATCAAGAGGTAATCAATTCTCAAACCACTAGGAAAAGGCAAAAAATGACGGTGAATATTCCACCCAAGCAGACATATAGTTCAATAAATATCAGTTTTTTTACTATAAACCTTAATGGAAGGTATAAGAGTTGTGTTTCTTGATGCGAGTTTCTCTTTGCCGTCTAGCTGGTGAGATAGATGAAGTGAGGACTGCTACACATAAGGCAGAGTTGTTTTGGGTTAGGGGCGTACAGTAGCTTGGGAGGGAAGGCAACGACAAATGGGGTTGTGGGGTCTCCCTGAGTCTTTTGATTGGGGACAGAGAAAGAAAGGTAGCAGAGGTTCATCAATTACATGAAGGTGCACAGGTTTACAAAACGACTAGATTCTCCTAGTGTCTGTTCACCGCAAAAATGCAATATCTTCAGAGTAAAATGAACTTGAAATCAGAATATTACACTTTATTTGAGTAATTTTTGATTTATTTGGGTTGTAGGTCTATCACCAGTTCCTAAAGTTTCAGGTTGGATCAATAAGCAATTAGAATTTCTAAAGGCAAAACATTTAATAACCAAAATATAACCCCACTTTGGGAACCCATGGGCTAGATTTTTGGATTTGTTTCAAGTTATTTCTGATCGATTAAAATATAAATAGATTTTTTTTTTCTTTGTTTCAAGCTATATCATCAATCACGGGAGTAAATGTCTTGAACAATGTTTCCCTTTTGAAAATTATTATTAACACCTAACCGTGAATCAAGAACAATAATCAAAACAAAATAAAACTAAACTTGTCAAAACTACTAAAACAAAATTAATATTCAGAATTCAAGCCATTTTAATTTCTGTAGATGTTATTTTCTGCAGTGATTCCTTTGGCATGTCCACTGTCTTTGGGTCTGCTCGATTCCCACTCTCAAGCACAGTTTGTGTCTCTCTCAGCTGAAATGTGCAGCAGGAGTGGGCCGGGCTGAGGGTCAGATGCTGTTGTCCAGCGCGCTGTGGTGATTTGGGGCACTGTGGGGGACGTGGATTTCGTTTTGGAGGAGTAACGTGGTCTCATCCGGTGCATTTTCTAACATGTTTGAGTCCGGCCCGTTCAGGTCTGAGATAGCCAGAGGAGTAGAGGGCAGAGGAGTGGCGATGGTGGCCGGGATGGTTGTAAGGGGTATGGCAGGGTCCGGAGGGGACGTGCTATGGGTGATCTCTGGAGACTGGGGAGTGCTGTCCAAACGGGATGCCATCAAACCGTTCTGGTACTGGGCCTTGGTGATCTGCAGGGGTAGGTTAAGACAACACAAAATATGAAGTTACAGAGGTAGGTAGAGTAGCCAAGAATCGTATTGTGTATTGTGAGTATTGTGATTATTTATTATCGTGAGTATTTCATAACTCGTCAACCCGGAAGAGCAGAAAGCAGTGTGCCGACTGGCTGCTCTTGGACGATCCACCCCAGTTTCACTCTTCGCCACCTGAAAAATCTTGTACTAAAGCCGGGCACACCCCTGAAAATGAATGCGTGGGTACAGTGTATTAACAATGTGCTAAAAGGTTTGGGAGTGCTCGAGGCAAGTTAGACAGAATTAATTACCTATGAAAATCTGTGAAAATCAAGTACCCTTTAACCATGGCCCATGTAATTACTCAGCTAATCGTAAAACAGTATTTGTTGAACTTAAAATATGAAAAACTAACTCGAACTAACTATGAAGAGGAGGTGAAAAGTCTTAATTGAATTATCGATAATACTGCTTATATAAAACGTTGGTAACGCTTTAGTATGACACATTCCTACTGCTGTTCAAATACAAAAATACTTAAGAATATGTGTCATATTTTGTTGTCCTTAAATGCAATTTGTTCAAAGTTACTCAAGTCTGGACTGTATTTTGATGTCACCCGTCTTTTTCTGTGTCTTCTTTACCTTATGTAGTGATTTCATGTGCTCTCGTGTTCAAGTCCCCTCAGGGCAATAAAAGTTGTATTTGTTCATTCAAGTAAACAAATGATTACCCTCCTCTGTAAATGTTAAATAGGTTTTTTTATATATAAAAATAACAATAATGGTGTGATATATAGATATATATACACTTTTGAGTGGATTAAACCAAACCACACAGTAAACAAAACTCAGATTTAAACCAAGCCTAAAAGGGAACGAGTTTGGACACATTCGATTGAAACCTGTGAGTCAGGCGGAGCACCCTTTTTCTGCCAATAGGAACGCATTAGCATTGGTGACTAAGTTTAAATTATAACCATATTTAATCTTTAATATGAGCTATTTTTATAGTCCAAAATGTGTACTTTTAGAAAATATATCAAATTTGGATCGCTTTTGCCATCATGGGTTTAGTATAAACCTGTGGGAAACACTGTATATCAAAGCAGGGAGATCTACCAACCTCCCAGACGGATCATAAGTCATAATTTACCAGTCATAATCAAGGCAGATGAATAATGCAATAAAGATTATTTTGGCCTGAGTGTTTTCGTCAGATGACGCTGACTACCAGTGTATGGAATGAATAATACAGTAAATTGTGACTTGCGTTCCTGATAATTATCCCAGCTTATTCATGGCCTTCAGCTTCCTGTCATATGCAAACTTTTGCCCATTCAAAAGATGTACATGTTTTACAAGGCCTGTTCATATATTAGAGCAATGAAAACACATGTGATCGTATAAATGCAAGATAGATATGTTTAATGCAGTACTGTGGAACATTTCAAGGATAACTAGGTGGCTCAGCCCTCATTTCATTTTTTCTTTGTTTAAATGGTTGCTATATGGATATTACTCTGGACGATGGTAATAATAAATAGTGTAAAAGCACCTTGACAAACTGCAGGTCGGTGAGGGCATGGACGTTGAAGTCGGGGATGTACTGCTGTGCGGGGAGGCTGTTGTTGAGCTGGCTGTTGCTGCCGCTGATGGACAGAGACTCTGTCCGGTCAGTTCCGCTCAGAGATGCCGTGCGGTTGAGTCCACTGATGTGAGACGGGGAGCGGAACTCTGAAACACACACAAGGACAACCATTGGAACTGTGTCGTCCATGTTAGATCTCTATGGACTTGACCCTAACCCTGGACTTGCACTGCAACAAAATTAACATCTAGCCTGGTTCAAAATGACTTGAATTCAGAATATCATATTTGGATTTGAGTAGCTTTGACTGAAGGTATATTTCCTTATATGTGTTTTATGACATTTTCAACTAGTTGTAAGATAATTTAGCCATTATAAGATAAATAAATAGGCCAGAACAGTAATCATTTTTGTAAATGTATTGAAACAAAGTAAAAAAGTATTCTTAACTAGTCAAAATTACTCAAATTAAAAGGTGCACTCTGTAGCTTTTCTGGTGGAGATTCTACCAGCTGCTTGTCTCCATGGAGAAATATGTTACTGCATTAAACGTATCTATAATGCTTTTATTCGACTATAGGCATATATCTATTGCTTCAAAAATACTTGATCCTGTGGTGTCTCCATGGAGATTATTTATTTGAATGCCATACTGTAGATTTGAAAATTCCAGGCCAAGCATCTCCATGGAGACAGGCAGGTGACGTGACCACCTCCAGAAAAATGATGTAGTGCAACTTTAATAGTAACTCATGTAGAGCAAATTTTCTAAAGAGAGTACTTTCTGAAATGGGAGACAAAATGCAGTCAATATGCTACAAACATTACGTAACATTATTATTATTATTACTACTATTACTATTACTATTATTATTAGAATGACTGATAAGTGTCTAATAATGATATAACACACACAAGACTTAAAGGATTAAGGAAAGGTTACTAAAGTTAGGTTGTCCAGTCAAAGAATCGTCATGGCGTTAACGACAACAGACTTATTTATTGTTACACATTCACCTGTACACACGGTTCGCTAAATAATTAGTTACTAACATAACAATACATTCAATTAAATATACTTAATATCTTTTGCATTCGCAGTAAACCAAGAAACAATGACCACAGAATAAGTGGACACACAAATGTATTTTAAAAGGTTATTCAAATATTCCACACATATGCATACGAAGATTTTAGACACTCCATGCAATTACCGTACATGTAAGAAACCGATTAATGAATGCAGTATTCAGATAGAACATAACCAAATAAAAAGCAATCAACGAATATGCTGGAGCTTTAGCACACACAAGTGAATCTGTAGAAATGTATTTAAATTAGGGGTGGGCGATATGCCAGTACATTTACTGTGTATCACAATTTTCAACAATTTGAAATTTTTTCTGATAAAAGAACAAGAGGGTTTTAATAGTGTCTTTAACTACAACTATCTGCTTCACACTTCACTTTGACAGTTGCTTTGACAGCCTCCGTCATGCTCCGAGTCTTAGACCTGCTTTGAAAGGAGAATTACTGAATGACTATGTTGACCCCACCAAAGCAGCAATCAAGTCACAATTCGATTTTTTTTCCATAAAGCAGCCTTACTTTACGTTACCTTTACTTTAAGATGAGACACTGCAGGCAGAACACATTTTCTTAACAGTTTTAACCTACAAAACAACAAAACCTGTCCAATCTACATCTAAAGTTGTTTTTATTGTTTAATTTAATCAATTTGCATCCATAGATTTATATGGGACATTGTAAACTCAAAGGCCATTTTCTCAAAATACATTTTCCTCAAATAAAGATCACCCCTTAAAGTAGCACCTACAAACACCAAACTTTCCAACCTGTACTCAGCAAGAATTTGACAACTCTAATGCATTTTAAGTTGGATCTAGTTTACTCAAATACTAAATGAGATATCAAAAACCCCTCAGTTCATTTTGTATCTAATATATTAACAAAATGAACCAAGAAATTCAAATAGATGACATTTTGACTATTTATACTTTAAATAAGAAAACATTACGTGATGAAAATCTTGTACTACATTTTCTTATAATTATTTCAGTAATCTATATATATATTAAAAAAAAAAAAGGCCGTGTCATACCTTAAACTGGGTAAAAGTGTATTATTTCCTGTTCCACAATGTGACATAATCTTACTTAAGTATGTTATTGTCTTGATTATACAACCTGAATCTGTTTTGTTTGTAGTACTTTTCCAGCTCTTCAGAGTGAAACTTAAATGATTAAGACTTGTGTGTCATTCAACTATCAGGAGTTTTACTGTGGCATGCCAACTTCCTCAAAATCATCCAGGGATTCGTCACATGCATACACTACATCCATCTGCGGTGTGTCGCTGTATTACCCATGGGAGTGTGTCGTCCAGTAGGGGGCCTCAGTGAGTCATAGGACACAGTTTTACCTGGACACGTCAACGACATTAGCTTTTACAACATTAATGTGGTCAGTTCAACCACGAACTACAACCATTTACGCTGTTAGAGGTTAAACTGCACTATTGTTATTAATGTTAGTGAAAGGCTGTCACGCACACAAAGTAATATCCCTTGAAGTTTTTATACAGTTTAAGATTTCTCTTCCTGCATTTGTCTGGGTTTTTTTGGTGCAGTTCAATTATTCAAATTTATAATCGTGACTTCAGTTATGACTTAATCACAAACATGTTGCAATTAATGATGTGTACGCTAGTTTTGTCCCTCAAAACTTAGAACGAAAGCCATTTTCTACATAGGCTTTTTAAGCATAAATGGCACAAAACATTATAAATTAAAAATATGTTAGGTCTATCATTTCTCTACAGGTTGATTTTGACAGGTTTACTGAAGAAATTGTACAAATAATAGTGATTTCAATTATGAGCCAAACAATTGTGATTATGATTTTTTTTGGGTGCCATAATTGTGCAGAACGCATTTCAATTTAATGTCAACTCACGCTACAGAAACGATTTTACCTTTGCTTTTAACAAACTATAGCTAGTCTTCTAAATCCTATACTTTTCACGCAGTTGCAAAGAATACATGGATAATAGTATACAAATAATGAACTTAATTAATAGATACAAAATGTGGATGTTATATGATGCTAATGGAAACTGGGGGACATATTGACTATTATTGACTGTATTATTGACTTGATTCAAATATTAGGGTTTTTATTGATTTTTTACCAATAGAATCAGTTCAAAGACTAGAGAGCAGATGCACAGCTCACATGGGGCATCACAAGACGTTACACTCTCACTTCCCAAACAATGTCATGTGTACATTCTGAGCTTTCAAAGATTGTTTTTTCTTTTTCTTTATTTTAAAATCAATCTGGTGACTGCACTTCCTAATCTTATATACTTTCAGTTGCATCAGTCATGATTTTTTAAGTTGTTTATAGTAGTACAGTTAATATGAAAACTGAAACTAATATAATATGACAATTTAGTAATAGATTGATAAACTTGGCTATTATTAATAATGTAGCCTGCACCAGGAATTCTATACAGCTGCGGCGGGTTAGTTGGGAAAAATAACTATAATTGCAATTAAGTTCAGTTTTGAGATTTATGTTTGAAAAGAGGATGGTTCCAGTCTTTGTTACTTGCTTAGTGCTGCCATTTGAAAGTGCAGGTTTAATCCTAAAGCTAAGCCATCATCTGATAAGCAGGCTGGACCTCTTCGATGTAACCTTTTAAAACGCGCTCGTCCCTAACTCGGTGCAAACCATCCATCCTCTAACGTTAAAGCATCCAGACATGCCGGAGGTTACCTGGCAACCGAGAGAACAGTGAAAACCTCTTAAAGGAGAGGTGTCGAGGGCGGGGAGCGGCCACTGAGACAGAACAGAGGGGGAAGCAAGGAGGGACAGTCAGACAAACAGACATATGAGACAAAAATAAAACATACAGGTATCAGATTATATGGAAATTGATGTTTGTAAGTAGAGGTGGGCAATACATGAAAATGTTTGCTCATGTTGTTTTGAAGATGTGCAACATTTAAATAGAGTAATATAAAAAGTTAGATTGTACAAATAAGGGTATATAGTGAAATGTTGCACTTTTTATAGACATTTCACACATGTTTTAAATGTGTTTAAGTGTATGAGATGAGGTTTAATTATCAGACAAGTTTCTGTTAAAATGTTATCGGAATACTCAAACTCGGTACACTGTAAAAAAAAATCCCCAAAAATGCTGATGGCGGACCCTCAACCAGAAAAGCTACCTAGTGCATTTTAAAGTTAGATTGAAGTTTTCACAGTTTAAGTACTTTCATCTCCATTTGAGGACATTCTCACTGTAGTCAAGGAATAAGATCGACCAATAGAACCAGTCATATTTAACAATTTATACCTCATTTAAGATTGTAAATTAGGTGATATTTCTGCACTTTTGTTCACACTCTCTTCACTTTTTGTTTGATACTTGCACTTCAACAAACATTTACAGGGATGATATTGCCCATTTCTGATGGACTGGAAAAATAAGATCTAATGTTTGTTATCGAGAGAATTTGTCAATATATTGCCCACCCCTACCTCCAGAAGATCTGGATAACTGCTGCAGCTGGGGAACAGGACACGCTTTTCAATTCAGACAAACATAGCACAATAAAGTTAACAATAAAACAATAAAATAAAAGGGAAACCTGAAGGAACCATCAAAGTTATGACATAGCATAAGAAGGAGTGACTGTTTGTTTATAAGGCGTGTGTGGAGCTAGGAGGAGAGGTCAAAGGTCACCGTTGGGGGACATTATGTTAAACTACATTCCAGCCAACACCTGAGCCACTTGATGCACTCGGTGAACCCTTCTCTTGCTTAGAACAGCCAATAATGACACTAAATAATGTGATTTTGAATATGGCATTTGTCTGCCGTCATTGTTTCTTCTGCTAAAGAATTCAACAGGCAATTAAAGTGCATAAGTAATATTAAAAATAAAACATATTTTAGTGAAGGACTTTCATTTGGATCGATGTATATTTTAATAATTTGTTAAGATTGTAACCGGAGACAAATGTAATGCATACCAAAGGTCACAATAAAAATGTGAACTGTTGTTGTAATGATAACAATATTCAATGCATTATTCTTTAAAGATTCACTAAATAACTTTTCCGGTTGAGATGTTACTGCGTTTCCTGAAATGTCCCACAATATGGCATTAATCTTGTCTATTCAGTTACGGCTGTTTTTATTGAAAAAAAAAAAAAACTTACTGTGAGCTGGCTGTGAGATAAGTTTAATGCCATACTGTGAAACATTCCAAGCAAAGCAATAATAGCTCGAGCAGGGGGCGGACCATCCTCAAGAAAAGTGACACAGTTAAGCATTGTAGACATTTCAGCTGCCCGCAAAAGGAGGCCCTTTCACAACGCGTGGATTATTTTGGGACAGGGGGGTAAAGGGAGGACTCACCCAGACCAGGAGCGCTGAGGGCCATGACGCCGTAGTACGAGAAGGGCCCGCTCTCAAACTTCATGTTCTCATTCCCTGCCTCCACTTCCACACGGCCCTAGAAAATAAACATACAGGCAAAGCTATAGTTACATTTACATAGTGCAAAGAGGCCGGCATGAAACGGGGAAGAAACAAAAAAAAACAACTCATTTTGCGATGTAAGTGCAAAATGTAGTATTCTGTTCCATGTGCGTATTATTGTAAACAACTCCACGAGCATTATAACATTAGAGAGAAGACTGAAAAATGAACTGATAAACAAATACAAGAATCCTATATATCAGAACACGTTTATAGAGGCCTAAACTATGAGTAGAACAAGATTTTCTCATAAAACTGGATGTAATTACACGCAAATCTCATGGTTAGATATTATTATTTTCATTTCAGTTGATATGCTACTTTTTTTCCTTTTTAAAATCATTACTGTCATATTCCAAAGAATTGAGATATAAAAGTGCTTATTTTTTTCATGATGTCTGCACTGAAACGGAGCAAAGGATCATGGTCTTTGTAGTTATGTCTGTTTCTTTACCTGGCGCTGTAAAAAAAACAATGCATTTAAGCAAAGAAGCTTGCAATTCAACATATTGTGACAGCCCACGATATTATTGGGAGACTTTTGATGACACAATATTTCGGTTATTGTTACATCTATAAAAAAACAAAAAACAGGAAATGTAGTTCTTTGCAGAGGCCATTCTATTATCTACATTATTGCGGCCTTTGCGAATTGTTAATTGCGCCAACTCAAACTGCGATTTTGATTCAATTGTGATATATTTATCGTGCAGCCCTTTCGCACAGAACACATTTTTTTCAGGAGCAACACCATTTCAGAGAAGACTAAACTATGAACTGCTAAACTAATACAAGGTAGATGTCCAAACTACATGTAGGTACTTTTTACATAGACAAGAAAATGTCATGTTGGCAGAAGATATTACATGACTCATGACGTACCTAGCGGCAGTCTTTGCGATTTGCCAACAGAGATGATTCAGCTTGTTATTTGCTTGTGATTTGCATACGCCCTGGTGTAGTGAGTTCAAACTACAGCTCATTCATTTATGTTGTCATGTAGTAATGGTTCGTTTAATTGACAATAGAAAAAGCCATAATTGTGATAGCGTTTCGACAGACCGTGTGACAACCAGACATGAAGACATGACATCAAGATTTTTGGCATGTTTAGGCTTTTTTGATGCTGGAAAGGGCATTAAGGTTATGCCAAGGTCACACTGTATTGTCCCCATCATCATTTCCCATTATGTCGGGGTTAAGTATGGTACAAAACATGAATAGACTGTTAAAATAACCACCAAGATTTTTAACTTTGCACCCTTGTTTAATTTATATTTATAATGTGCTCTTTTTGCTGCTACAAAAGGTTTTCTTATGGCAAAACAGCAATAGTAACAATATCAAGTTTTCTATACATCTGTAATGATAATGCACGGCAAGGCTTGATGCAATGAATTGTACTGAATATTTTGGCCTCCGGGTGGCAGCACAACCACAGGTCGAAACACAGCCGCTTCAATGGCGATGCCAGCCAATCTGACTGCAAACAACTTTGCTATGACTCAACACACACAGAAAATGGGAGATATGAGGACACAGGACAGTTGCTTGTCCCGGACTGGCATGTAGGAATGTGTGAACTACAGCAACAACACGGAACAGTTAATCCAGAGTCAACTTTTCGCTTCCCCTACTTAACAGGTGCACAAAAGACACAATATAGCACAATGTAAACAAGAGGCTGTAATAAGCAGCATATTGTTAAGGACAAAATGCATAATAAATGGTAAATGTTAACTAAATGGTAAATGTTCACTTCATTTCTATAGTGATATAATTCTATGGACAAGGCTCTCAAAGCGCTTTACATCAAGGAACCACCCACCCACCCACACACACATTCATACACCAGTCAGTGTGTGCAGGCAGCGGGTGAAGTGTCATACCCAAGAGCACGACGACAGTATTCATCTGTGGGAGCAGGAATCTCACCGCCAACAAACCTGTGGACCAGTGGATTCGACCGCTAAACCAAGGATATCAGGAGTGGGATTCGAGCCGCCAACTTTCTGCTCAGTGGACTGTCTAGCATTATACAATCAACCTTGTTACTAGGCGCGTTAGATATGGGCTTGGAGAGGAGAAAAGGTTCATGAACCGCTTCACAGAGAAAGTCAACATCTTGAACTGTCAAATGTCCTTTCACCATCTATTAATCAGAATCAGAACAAATTAATAACAACAAATTATATATAACATACTCGCATATGGGATTCAGTATTATTGTTTTCTTTTCGTTATTAAGTCATATTGCGCCAAAACATGCACCATAGGTAAAAATCCTCCAGACCAAGCCAAGTTCTGGGGATGGTTCCCGGGCGACCACTGCTTCCGATAGTTTGCCCCAGTGGCATTGAAGGATGGGTCAAGTAAAAACCTCTGACTGCCTGACCAATTAAAAGGTTGTTTATGTTAAGCCAGGGGTGTCCAAACTATGGCCCGGGTGCCAAATGTGGCCCTCAGACCGTTTTTTGTTGGCCCTCAGGCTTCCTCCTAAATTGGCCCAAACAACCAAAAGTTGTACATTTTACTGTAAAATTGTTGGTGAATTGGTCATAACCTAAATAGCAACCATTTTGACATAATACTGACCTAATATTAATGTTCCAAGCCTTATTAAATGTGGTGAGGCTCATCAACACTACATCAAATGAAAAATATCCAATGATTCACTTCCTTGTCATGTTGTCCGTGGCCCTCCGCCCCGTATATGTTTCAAAATGTGGCCCTCTATGAAAAACATTTGGACACCCCTGTGTTAAGCGTTTTTTTAATAACTATAATACTTTGAAAAACATTTTTACTCTGAGCAGGCTCGCCTTTCCACAGATCTGAACTGCAACTTGACCTGTTAGCGTCACCAAAGGGATAGTTATGCTAAATGTCATAGTGTGGAACATTCTTGGCAAAGCAATCTCCATGGAGACAAGCAGGTGGCAGACAGTCCACCAGAAAAGTTAGAAAACGTGTCACTTCGTGCACCTTTAGATGATATCATTATTGGATAAATGCATTCTTTGTTAGTTGATCTATAGCATTATGTCACTTTAACACCCTGGCGCTCCTTTCTTTGCATCTTGTTTGATCTCAGAACAAACGCATGCCCATTGCTTATAGTGCGAGTCCAAAGGTTGAAATGGCCTAAACTCAGATCACTCATCGCACATATTCACACCTACTGGACCTCGGGCTGCTACCTACGACTGCACGAACATTACATTTGCTCAACGACACAACAGCACATGCCAATACAGGCTCACACTGAATGCAAACCTTTCCCTTTTGACCTCAGTCGAGACAAATGACCGTGAAACTTGTCCAACCAGTATTTCTTTCTAGCAATTTCCAGGCTTTGATTCAAATTCAAGCCTAAGACATTTTACAAAAGGTTAAAGTCCTGAAGACCTAATAGTGCATTTAAAGACTGCCAGAAAGATGCTTGACCTCTTCAATCATCGTCGTCCTCACAGCATAACGGCCCATGTCATTTTTCAAGGGTTTTGGGGGAAAATAGAGAAAATACTTTACACTTACAGACTGAAAGTGTTTCTTGGCTGTAAAAATCCTTCTGGATGGAGCCAATAAAACCTACAAATGCAGCAGGGTCTGGCGAGTAGAACGAGCCAAAAACTCAATTTTGGCCAAAATATGACTTTGCTGTGAGGCCAACGAAATGTATGAAATGAAGTCTAATGCTGTCAGAACAACCTTGTAACTTGCTCATTGCAGATAAAAGTAAAATAAAAATAAAAAACAGCATTATTCTTACGTCACAAATTCACACCGAAATGAGACAAAATTGATGCACAAAATTACACCGAATTATATTGCCATAGTAAACAATAAACGTATACAAAGCAGACCACAGTGGTTGGTGCTTCTGGCTCACATACATATTGCACCTTTAAATAAAACATGACCTATATTATAACACGAATAGATGCAAGCACTATCATTACACTGTCCTTGGCCCAACGTTCCTAAAATTTCATTGCAAGAAAAGTCTGTACTTATTAAAGCTGCGTTATCACATTTTTGCACTTCTCACTCCGACACGTCACACAGCCCTGTATGGAGGAGGACATTGAAATAATGAAAACTGAAAAGGCTCTGGTCGGACCTGTTTCCCAACTTCTGCTTTCCGGCGCCTGCTAATTCAAGTGTTGTTCAGCTCAAAATTATGCAAAAGACCGTCACATCAGAATCCTCATCATGTCAAATCAGACACTTGAATGTATCGGACCCCACCAAGTTCAGAATCAGAATCAGATCAGAATCAGAATCAGAATTTGAGGTGACCAATGCAATTCATTTTCAATAATGCTGTTTGTTATGACAATATGAAGCATTTGAAAGTCAGGTACATCATATTTTAACATAAACTCAAAAATGCTGCATAAAAGTAGATACTTTAAAAAAAATATTGGAATCTTTCAAAGAAGGGTTTATTTCAGCACTTTTGTGGGTAATCTTATAGACCTTTCACCTCAACTAATACATTTAAAGACACATTTTAGCACATTTGCATCGGATTGTCAAAATATCTCGATACTACTAAATAATATTGAAAATCTGACATATTGAAGTATTGCTGTAGTTACGACAGGATACTTAATGATTAATAATTTTATGATGTTTTGAGTTTTCTGTTGAGATGTGATGAGACTTGTAGGTGTGACCAGGACAAAGTTCAAATGATTATGAGTCATTTAAACCGCGCCTGAGAACCTGCGTCCTTTGCTGTCGTCTCAATGACATACAATGGAGTGATGGATGTGACAATAGTAAACCAAAGTTTAGTATACGCGCCCCAAAATTAATGCAAGTGAATATTACCAACAACCTTCTTTCAAGGTTTTAAAATCGTGCGCCACAGCTTTAAGTAGGGTAAAAAAAAGAATCAAATCCATCATATTGATCGCTCTTGATTTTTAATTTGATATTGGTTTTAATTTTCAAAAACAAAATCTAAATGGCCTTCAGCATTTATTTTGTGATCATAAACAAAATATAGATTTTTACCAGAGCCATTTAACAAAGTTTTTTCTTCCAAAGTCGAACTCTGTCACTAAAAACATGCTGTTTGGGGCAGAGGAGTGACTACAAATGACTGAATCTCGATTCAAATTGTATTCATAAGCCCTAGCTTTATCAAATATGTAATATTAGTATCAGCATTGAAATACATATATACTTTAAACTTGGATACACCAAATTCAACATTTCATGTTTATTTATTTAATGGTTCAAATGATATTATATAGATATTATAGTTTAAACTAATATTTCATAATCATATCAGTATAAAGATCAACGTGCTAGCTCTAGTTCTGTTGTAATGCGCATCAGTCAGAGTTCTATAAATATAAAAAAAGGTTTTACACCCCACACAAACAGTTTTGTGGCTGATGACCACATCATGTTTGTTGTAAAATGAGTAACTGACTTCAGTTAATGGATGATGTCAAGGAACCTTTTCTACTGCAAGAATGTGCAGATTCACTGAGTCAGACGCACATAATAGGCTTTAATTTAAGTTGACTCAACACGCTCTGAGCTATTTCATGTGTGGTGACTTAGGGTGTGTTCACAATTGTCCTGGATTGGTCCTGGTTTTAGCCCAGTTTGGTCCAGATGTAGACTTGTCCTGTTCTTGTCCTGGTTTAGCTGCGTCTAGTCCAGGATTAGTTCCGAATTTAGTCCCAATTTTGACCACACCCTTAGACTGAGTGAAAATAATTCGTTTCAACTAGAAATATAACACCCATGGTTAAAAAAAGCTTTTGACTTTATTGCACAGGATAGCTATAGCATGAAATGAGGAAAGAGAGGGTAGAGACATTAGGCAAACAGTTGTGACCAAAAGGCATACCCATGACAACAGAGGTGGCAACAACCATGTATGTGCAAGGCTTTCAACTTACTACTAACGGATATATTTCTTTTTCTGAAAAGGTGAATGCAAGAGTTGTGAATTCAATTTGAACATACTCTTCTACAATACACCACATACACAGCAAAACCAGTAAATAAATTAAGATAAAATTTAAAAAGGTAATCAAGGGCATTGGTTGGGTCTTGTGGTCTAAACACATATAAGACTTCACTTCCCTTAATGCTAAAACATTAGATGAATTGAGCCGCAAAGAAAATGACAACACTGTATAGCTAAAAAACTGAAGAAAGAAGAACAACATTTAGTTAAAATCAGAAGTACTTTTACTCATCCCCAAAAGGAAATTATTTTAATAGGTACTGATTTCATAAACTAGCCATGAAAATATCCCATCACAAATATCACAAATATGCAGATTTTGTGTATTTATTCTTCAAATGCCTTCATGAGAAAAGCATCTTATTCTCACAGGATTTCTCAGCTCACCAGAGGAAGAGTTCCTCAAAAATGTCCTTATGTCATTACTTTGGAATGTGTCACGTTTATGGGTTTACACTACAGCAAACATCTGATCATTACAAACTATTAATCACCAGCACTATTTATGTCTAATGTTTTCCCAAGAAACTGTGAGACAAAACTGGCTCCCCGTAGTCTAAAAACAACCAGGACATTGGCAGAGCAAATCAGATAATGTACTCATTCACTCATCCACTAAAACGTGAAAAGTAACTATTGCCGTTTTTATTTGTATTTATATAGTTGCAGCAGAGGAAAAAATATATAAATAATGTGTCCACATGTAATTTTTGGTAAGGCTTCAATGAGTGAATTGGTAAGATGATCTGAAGCACATAGTAACGTCATCAAAACAAAAGGTCAAAAGTCATAAAAATCCATAACAGAAATTAATTACGTGTCTTTAACTTGTGAATACTGCCTAACAATTAAAAATGGAAACTTCAACAGTTTTTCAACTCGCATTACATTAACAGAGCTGCCATAGTTTCAACAGAAATTGGTGGGAAACACACGGAAAAAACTATTTTGGAGTGGATGGAAAATATCCCGAAATTATTTAGAAAAACAAGATCAATATGCCATTCTCACGTATTGTATGACCACAACCGCTATTTTTATTTCCAAAAACGACTTCCCACTGAGTCAGATTTATTACTCACAAATAATAACAACAGCTAAAATGAGCAGCACTGAAAGCCTTTTGAATTCAGTTAATTTTCCATCCAGACTTCAAATACCACCCACTCCACTAAAAAGGTCCCCATGGATTTTTGCTGGTGTGGGGTCCCAAAATCCTCCTCATGGGGAAGAGCTCTCAGTAAGAGCGGAGAAAGTCAAAGTCATCCCTGGATTACTGTAGTGAGATAATGACTGTTTGAGGCAGACGGGGGGGAAAAACTGTGGGAACGTAGTGAAAATATTAGTGAGGAAAAAGGCCCGATGTCTGGTATGTGTGTATACATAGTAGTCCATAGTATAAACAGAAGTAGGCATGTCATAAAGATTACTCATACATTGCAACAGGAAATTTTAGACAGTAGGCAATAATATTACAGACCAGGAAGATCATTAATATAAAAAGATACAAAAGTAAAGGTCCAAGTATACTGCCTTGTGGGACTCCTATATGTGCTTGGATTTGACTTGACCAAATTTGACTACTTGCGACATGTTTCTCAAATATGAATGAACAAAATTAGATAAAAACAACACCTGTGACATGAGCTTTGTTCACGCCACACTTGATTGTTATTTAGCAAATAAAATAAGCTAAATAACACCATTGATTTTAATGTACAATATTGTAGATTTCAAAACGAGGGCGGCAAAATTAACTGTATTTGAACAGTTGCAAAGTCTGCAAATATATTTATAACATATGTTGTTCTCTTCAGTGTATTGTTTTAGAGTGTCTGTGCAGTAAAAAAAAGGGGGAAATGAATAAACCTATTGACTCTTAAATGTGTTTTCTGTATTACATAATGTGGATCAATATTTTAGAGCAGTGCCCCATATATGAAGGAACATTATCACTCAGCACTTTGAATAAGCTTGCCCTACATGAGGTTTGAATCATAATTCGATCACTTGGAAATACATAAACATGAAAAAAAAAAACTTTGAAAAATGTTATATAACTATGGATTGAGCCAATGTTTTTTTATGTTTTGATTATGTAAGCGCAACTTGGGCCAGTATATCAGCATAATGAAGAGTGCAGTGTTTTCCGTTATTAGAGGTGACAACAATTCACATTCACAAAATCACATTTTTCTACCCATAGTAGCAAAAATAAGCGGGGCAAAAAAAGGCACGACAAATATATACCAGTTGTGACTATAATGTATAAGTAACAATACTGATAAAAAAATATATATATATTTTACGATTTAATGAGACAATAAGTGAAGTTATTTTATTACAGAAATAATATTTTAAAATAGTCAGAGTAGCCAAAATAGTCTCAGCAGAGATCTGTGTGTAAGGCTGTAGAAACATCAATAATAAATGTAACTTCCAAAGCAGCTAAGGAATTAATTGTTTCAACACGGAAATAACACACGAAATAAATACAGAACATGGACGTTTTCTAAGCCTTTCTGCCTTTAATTACTGTGATTAAGTGGTTAATTTGACTTCCCGGTCTTACTTCCCAACACAAACTTGGTTACAGTAAACAATGTAAAACACAACGCTTCAATGCTTATGAGTTGTGTCTCAAACGCGCCACAATGGACCAAACGAACAATCATTTCAAACTCTATTTCAATGCTAAGCAAAAGGCTCGATACTCAATACCAATTTTGATACAACAACAAAGTACTTTTCAACAAAGAATAATAGAAATTTCTTTTATATTACTACAACTACTCAAACTATTTCTGATATAGATCAAAACCATTACAACTATTCAGATCAACAGGTCTATTTATCAGAATTGACACTTGTTCAATGAGAATCTAGTTTTGATAATAGTTTTAGTATCAATTAATGGATCTGGGTATCAATACTTTGGGCAACCCTAACACATAAGGAGAAACAAGGAAGTGTTTAAAAGATCGGGATTCTAAATCAGGATCACAGTTTTTTTTTCTCTCCAGGCCAAAACAGCGTGAGACTGACATTTTGAGAGACTCTGGGGGGGGGGGTTGAAAACAGTGAAGCAGGGGGTCCACTTTGCACATTTTGTTTTAGCCCCCAACTAAGCAAACACTTAATTACGGCTGTGAGATTAACACAATCAACTTGAAAACGTAGCTGCAGATCATAACTCGTGACTGTCATATCTGTAATCTCCAAAGCGTCTTAATATTAAGTATAAAACTTGCAAACAGAGTAGTTCACACTGCTTCCACACAAGTTCTCAATTCCATGTGAAGCTTCACTCAGATGCCACTGGACTGGTTTAAAATATTCACACTGAAATGAATCTTCATGTTAAAATATAAATCGCAAATATAATGGCTATCATGCTTCAGAAAAAATTGCCAAACATAAATACTTTTCCAAAATCACGCTGCCCTTTCGTTAATAAACCTCAACTTCACAGGACATAGGCTCCATTTAAACCCATACCTGTAGGATGAGCACAAAGTAGTCGACAGGTTTGCCCCTCTGGTAGACGTAGTGATGGGGCGAGCGCTTGTCGTTGTCATTGTACTTGATCTCCTGGATGACGTCGGGATGCCGCAGGATCCGCAGTAACACTTTGTCGGAGATCTGAGACGGGCTGAAAAAGCTGATCTCTGCCAGAACGAGGAACACAGACGGTTGGTCCAGACATTAAAGTTGGTTTTGGAAAAGCATACAAAATACAACACAACACAACACATTGATATAAACGTTACACATTACTACGTGAACTTATGTAGTATTTCGTCTTGTGGTAACTGTTTTTCCAATTCTTTATCATATTGTATTTTGTATACTTTGCAAAACGACATCTATAGAAAAACACAAGGGAAAAAGGAAGAAGACTCCAACGACCGTCATCTATTACTATCACTAATACTAATCATGCCACATCATGCTAGCAAACTTCTAAGGCCGTCAGTGGTCTAAATGTGTTGACAGGGCAGATTGCGACATTCTCAGCTGCAGCAGAGTGGTCCAGCCTGGCTCATTTCCACACTGTTCCTGGTTGGTAGCCTCAGATAGCACATGCTAAAATGAGTTACGCAAGTGGATATAAACTTGTCTAGCCGAGCGTGTTTGAACTTGTGAGCGGAGTCGGGTGATGGGGTCATGATCACACCCAGGATCATGACGCTGTGGCTGCATGTAATTATTATTCAGTACGTTTTTGCATTTATGGTCAGACAAGAGTTGACATAAGACAAAAGATTTGTATTCTTTAATAAGTTTCGATCATTTTGTAAATTGCCAACCCTTCTGGCATTAAAGGTGCATTATGTAACTTTTATGGCGTAGGGAGGGCTCCACCAGCTGCTTGCTTCCATGGCAATATCATTGCTTTGCCCGGAATATTCCTCAATATAACATTTAATTTACGGTAACCATCTCGGATTTGTTCACTTGCACTGACAAATTTGCATTTTTATTGTGAGTGGACTCATCTCGCAACAGATCTGACCTGTAACTTGGCCTGTAGCGTCACCTGCTTGTCTCCATGGAGATATATATGCATAGTACCTTCGTGTTAGTAAACAAAATGACGATTTCCCAGCATTTTTCTCATTGGCGAGTGTTAATATGACATACTGTTTATGATGGTGAGGTCCAGTGCTGTAATAAATATGGCATGTAATCTTACCTGTTGCTAGGAAACGATGCGCCGCTAGTAGGAGCTGAGAAGAAATCTTAACTTTAGATTCACTCTCGTGTTTAAAAGCGGAAAAATCCCTCTTGTTTTTATTTGGGGCCACTTTTTTCCTGTTACGGTTATCCGCTGAAAGAAACACAAGTAAAGTAAAACATTTGAATAAAAATACTTCTAATAAAATAGGTGTTTTAGGCATTGATCTACTCACTGTACATGTCTGATTCATCGAGGATCTCAGATTTGATGATTTCCTCTATAACATCTTCAAGGGTGACCAATCCTAAAACTTCATAGAATGGATCTCCCTCTCCCTCATTGTTGACTTTCTGGACAATGGCCAAGTGGGATTTTCCTGTTTTTTAGGGGGGGGAAAAAGAGACAACTGTAAATTATAACTAGAGGTGAGGCGTATACTTAAAACAATTAACAACATTGCAATTGTTTTGGAGCTATACTCAATATTCTAATTTAGCATATCGGCTATACTTTAAATGATTCAACATGACCTCAAAAAGAGACGGGTTAATTATTTAGTCGGAATATTAGATAATCCCAAAAAATAGAGATTTCAGTTTGGTCTAGTTGATTGCACAGAGCATTTCAAACAAAGAGGTCTTTATTCCTGATCTACATGATGCCCTTGAAAGCATCAAAGGTATGTAACAAAGTTGGAGAGTTATAAAGGAAGTATTATGCCAAATAAGTAAAAAGATCATGGCATGATTTAAAGACTTTTTGTTTTTACAATGAGAATTTAACCTCAGATTTCATAATCTGTCACAAGACTAGTTGGTTTAAACTTCTGAATCTATCAACCCAAAGCAAAGAACTCATTCAGATTTTCATTGGATAATTGTCTGGCTTCAAGACCAAAACAGAAATATACTCATGGTGAGCAAATATAATATATCATGTTTTTTATTGTTAGAAATTCAGTATTTCCCCAAAGGTTTGATTTCAACATGAACCTGGTTAAATAAAAGGTAATATGAAATAAATGAATAAATAAATACTGGAGACACGTATTATTTATTTACATATTTGCAATATTATATTGTGAAATATGTTATTAAGTTCTCACATGTTCTAGTTTTAACTAAATAGTGAAGCACAGTACAGTAGTACAAAATGCACTTCTGGATGTCTGCTGTGCGTTTTGATGCTCCACAATGACCTCAGTTCTTATTTTGTCTGGCAGCTCTTAACTCGAGACATAGCCCCAGATGCCCACCCAGTGGCCCCTCCTAGGTCCACACAGACAAACAGCAGCTGGCGGAGTGAGCGCCTCAGGCCTGTTACAGTTTGGGCTGGGTCTGGACTTTGGCCCATATTGTAACTGTAGAAGTCACAAACACATCCAGGCAACGCAGGTCCACACTTGGGAGCAGATGGACCCAGCAGTTCAGACAAAGCACACTTTGGCCCCGGTCCTAATCTAAATAATGAATGACACTGCGAGAAACCACTCCAGGTTTGATGCACTGATGATGATGTGATCATCTGTGTACACAAAAATATGTTGTGTACACAACTTACACTTCTTTTCAATAACAGTTAAGATGGAGTTGTACAGCACTTTGGGCAGTGGTTTAGTGGATTATAAATGTGCTTTATAAATAAACCTTGATATTATCGGAACTAACATTAGTAGCAGGGGAAAAAAATACGGAACCATGAATTGGCTTTGTTTTATTGCAGT
Source organism: Chaenogobius annularis (assembly GCA_015082035.1). NCBI lineage: Eukaryota > Metazoa > Chordata > Actinopteri > Gobiiformes > Gobiidae > Chaenogobius > Chaenogobius annularis. The sequence goes on along the minus strand of BJKM01000007.1, from coordinate 2,111,444 downwards.
CAACATAACATACAGTTCAGTTTTAAATCCTAATCCTTTGCAATATGACAGCAATGATAGAATCAAAGGCTTGTCAGGGCATATTAGAGAAAAAGTTGTAGATTTTCAACACTAATTGACCCACAGTTCACAGTTCAGTTCAATACATATTGTAGCGTGAGCTATATACCTGGATATTTAATGTGAACATTATTACAATTGCAAATAACTTTGAACTTTTCAGGTAAGCTCTTTGATAAATGTTCTTTTTTTCCTAAACACATAAAACTATCATCTCTGTTGTTCACATCTAGATCAGAGGATTCAAATCCTCTCACACAGCGACATGTCTGATGAAAGACGACTGTGGCGAATGATAAAACGCTCCAATAATAGAAAGGCTCTTTGTTTCCAAAAGAAGGGCAGCAGATCAATGGATTTAACGGGAGATCATATGACCAGCAATTAAAAACAGCTCCAAAGGCTAAAAGTGTTAAGCTTGAGTGTCCTTCATGTCTGCCAGTGCGCCCTGACACTGGGCACTACAATACCCATGGGTGCCATACTGAATGTACTGGAAAGGGCCCTAAAGGAAAGACTCGGAAATTTAAAGTAAAAGTAATGGTGATGTTCATGTCAGCTTTTGATTTAGTCATTGAGAACATTAATAAAAGGGTGGAATACCATCTAGTAAATTAAATTTATTTCAATAACTTGCATAACATTTCCTACAATGTTACTGCCCCTTCTAGAACTAATCTACAATAACTAGATAATACCTTCAAGTTTTTGTTTTTTTATTTGTTCCCAATTTGGCAGTTTATAATTTTACTTTCTAGGCATGACATTGCCTAGCAACCATGTTGTACACTGTACCAATAGTTGGATGGAATGGAGTCTCCTTAGTGTCAATGTTTTAAAACTGCTATACTTTATTGGTGCTAAATTAGCATTTATATTATTTATCCCACCAAATGAGGTAAAATCCATGCGCACTTTGTGTTGCCGTCACTTAAGCTGAAAAGTTGAGCAATGAAGTATTATTAGTCGACTCATTACAGGGAGAGTTAATGACAGAGTGATTTAATTGGATGGGGAGTATTAGCCAGCGGGACCCTGCACAGTAGCCCATCTAAGTACTTTCATGGAGCGGTCATTTCACAAAAGATCACTGTAGCAACGAACACAGAGACATGGAGTCATGGAAAAGGCACTGTCCCCTGTGGAGCTGACTCAATATTTCAGAGGAAGCCAGAGCCCATGGGACCCTCTTAAATTCAGTTGCAAGAGAATGGTTTTACTTTATTGACTTCCTTTTAATATAAATGATAATGGCCTGTCATTGTGCGTCATTAGCTGGTTATTCCAAGGAAGGATGCAAGTTTGGAGCAAAGTGGTGTGTTATAGCCATCAATGTCATGGCTAAAATAAAGCAGTTAACGAGACTCAAGTGACAAAGACATGAGTATAATTTTCAGGGAATAAACAAATTAGAAATATGACTGTGTGAGAAGAAGATGGCACGATTCTTCACTTATGTAGTCACACTTTGGTAACTTTAATGTTAATATCTTCTTGGGTTTATGTTTGATTTCCACTGTAGTGAGGTGAAAACTACTAACTAGAGGAGATGTATTTGAAATTATAATAAAGAACATTTGAAAAAAACTCACCAAGAACTAAGCATGACAAGATTGTACCAAAAACAGGAAGTGAGAGTCTAATCGACCTTTGTCACACACAGATTTCTGCACTGACGGTTAACTTTTCCACAGGAGGCATTCTTCACACCCACCCACTAAGAATAAAAAACGAGAGCTGCAAGATTGTCGTAATTCAACCAAAATCACAATTGTAAAGGATGATTTATGTAAATACAATGTTCTCTCCATACAAAAACATATCGTCACATATATTTAGACCTCTACAAACATTTTAAAATTCTAAAACGTTTGGGATTCTTGTCTTAGTTTAGCACCTCAAATATTTCAGTTTGCATAAGTCAAATGTCAATGCAGTGCTTACAATTTACACTGCCAACTTAATTAAATCACAATCGTAAAACTTAAATGCCGCTCCACAAACACGCGCGTGTATTTTGTACGTTAAGCGTAGTGACCGCTTTGCCCCTCTTAACTGGGAACGCACAGGACAGACTGTTGACTTGAAACACTGCTGACAAAAGAGACCAAGGGGGTCGAGCGGGAAAGGAATGCCACGTGCATACCAACCACATGCAAACGCAGCCCCTCGCTGTCCACCGCCGCCACACGCAAATCATCAAACACCCCACGCTTTAAGGGCTTGTTTTGCACAGGTCGGATATGTCCTTCTATAATCGGAGCTCCCTCCCTCCCAGCAGACCCCCGGGTACACGCCACTGGAAGCATACTGGAAGCATAGAGGAGCTGTGAAGTAATGGGCAATATACGGACTTGATTTAGCGAGGCGACAGAAATAGCGCGCAGGATTGCCTTGACACAGATGAACTGACTAAAACAGACGGGAAGATAATGCATTGACGTAATAGCCACTTACAATTTGTCTGTATTGTTTAATACAACAACGTATGCGATGATATTATGTTATGTTATTCTATCTGAATTAAATAACCATAAACTTACCAAAAACGGGTATATGCTGTGAAACGTTTGCCAAATCACTGCACAACCGATAGCAGAATATTCACTGTTGGAACAGGAAAACTAAAGTTGTACCGTTTACATTTTTTGCTATATGTTTTCTACGGTCACAAACCTGACAAGACTTTAGACCCCGCAGTTTCTCTAGATCATCACGTGGTCTTATACGAATTCTGACATAGATCCAGATCATTGAAACCGGGTAATTTTATACTATATGAGAGTTCTTTCAGTATCAACAGTTGTTCAAATCGGGATCTAGTTTCAATACTAGTAGACTGTAGTATTGATTTGTATGAGTATTGAATTATTTTAACAACAATACTACACACATGCATTTAGGTCTTGTCTTGGTCATATTTACGGAGCTCCTTCTGCTTCAAACAAGATGTCTCTGTCTCACGAGGGAAGTGTTGGTGCGATGTATGCAACAACACGCTTACGAGTAGGACAGGGAGCAGCAGGAAGGGAACTCCAAGCAGCAAAAGACTGAAAAGAATCAACAAAGGGATTCTTTTGACCGCTGTTATTCATAATATTTACAGTAATTGTTTAAGAGGAAAGGAAAAACTCCGTCACGATATCAGACTTTAGTGTTGGATTGTTGTGAGAAGAAACGTCACGATTAAACGATTATTCATCAATAAAAAAAACCTCATTTTCAGTTTTTATCAAACCTTCTGAATGGTAAGTAAAATGAACAAATTAATAATATACTTATAAGGACGTCAAATATTAAGGATTTTCTCCTTTAGGTTTCAGGAGTATAGATTGAACAGAAATTAACTGAGTTTATTTTTCCGTCTAAAATAGCCACGATTATTATCATTTTGTTTGCTTACATTGTGACCTGAATAAGCTCGGTTATCAATTAATCAAATAGTCTTGACGTCCCTACATACTAGTGGAAACTGGGAGAATAACGAACTCCTTAATGGAGTTAGTGCCATTGCGTGAAAGGGCTACAAAAAACAAACAGTTAAAGATTATGTGGGTTACATAGGCACCAAAGATAAATAAAAATCAAAACATAAATATTGCCATTTTCCCGAGTTCCAAACATAAGTCCGAGTGTGGAGCATGCTTTTGTTTGAGCTGTTAGCCCTGACCATTTAGTCCTTTCTGTCACTGTGACATTAACCATGACAACAGTCTGGGGATAGTCTCATGCAGTTGCTTCCACTTGGTTGTCATCAAACACTGTGCACTTTGTGATTTCCCTCACTCTTGATGATGCACCGTGACAGGGAACCCTCTGTGTCGGACAGTTGTTATCCCATGATTCTTAGCGTACAACGTGCCTAAAAAAACCAATTTGTTATAATCCAACTAAATGCTTTGCTATGTTTTTTCCTCAATGATATGCACACGGCTCACACACTGCAAAATACAAGCGATTGATCTCAAACAGAACAAATTCAAATCAAGTGGAGAGCCTTTAAAGTTGCTGCGGTTGCCAGAGCTAAAGGAGAGGCTTAAGAGTCATTAGGTGTGGTGGCTACAGCCAATCAGAAAAAAGGACTAGCCAGACCACGTCACCTTTATGCAAAATGTAAAACATTCAAAAGCATTCATGTTAGAAAACTAGTCAACCGCATCGTTTATTTAGATTCTCCTAAGCAAAATCTCCCTGTAATAAATATCCCAGATGGTATTTGTATGTCCACAATGCTCTTTGTGCTTATTTCAGGTTGTGCCCGTCTTCCCACTTCTGCGCCTAGGATTTTTTTGCGCAGCTCATGTTACGCAAGCTGCAGTTATATACAAAAGCCATAATAAACGTCAATAAAAGAGTCTCTTTCATAACGCCAACAACTTAAATACCAAAGGAAAAAGTTTGATTTTCTATTCGGATCAATGTTAACATGTGTTTTAAATCAAGACCTTTCAAAAACTATTCAGGAAAGATGTCATTTGGTCCTATCTGGATTTTTTTTTTGTAACTCTAAACCCAACTTTCTTGCATTATTGTGTCTTTGCTTGAAAAGCTCTACATAAAATGTTACTATTGATAGGCCTACCACAAGCAAGTAATCCAGTCATTCCCAGAACAGAGAATATATCTAAATGGCAGGTATTGATAGAACCACAAAATACACAAAGGAGTGGAGATTCGCATCTGTCCAATGTGCGTCTCTTATCGAGCTAATGGCTAATGTTTCACTCAAAGTTATGAAGGCCTCTTAACAGGCATTGTACATTTGGATAAGTCAGGTTTACATTCAGCATTAGGTAAAGGCTGACATGACTAATGAGGGTATTATTGTTCTTAAAGGGAGTGGCAATGGTGTGTTAAAAGTCAATCCAAGTTCCTTCTGTCATAATGAACAACAGACAAGAGGTAGGGAAAAGTAAAGAACACGCCATAAGATTGCTACACCTCCCTTTAAGAACGATATGTCGTACGATATGCAGTACATGGGCGAATGAGGGCAAAGGTGAAAGTGCACTGACAAGGTGTTGGTTAAGAGCAAACGTATAGAATAAAGACAGCAGTGTCATATGTAATGTATAGTGTTTTACTTAAAAATCCATATGACACATTAGACAACACTTTCCAGTTAAACAAATGGAGTATGATTATATTTACAATCTTATCAAACATTTTGCCTGTTTTTCTCCAATTTGGCCGTTTTGGTGACGCTTATAATGTCACTTCCTGGTTGAACATGGCCAGCAAATATGACATAGGCAGAGGTAATTCCACTACTGTTACGTCCGGACAACAAGTTTATTTTGTTAAATGATAGTTTGATCGCTGCTCATTTTTGATAGAATGGTGATTTTTGATAATGACTGTTGTAGAACTTTTATTTGTCAAATTTGCTGCACAAACTGCAACTTGACAGATGAAAAACGATGATAATTATTGGAACTATCTCACCAAAAGTCATAATTGGATAAAACATGAGAACCTTTCATATGGGCTTTAATTCAACCAATTAAAAAAGGGTTTGCACAACTCTTTGAAAGTCACACACATTAAACACAGAATATAAACTAGGCTATATTTCATAATTCAGAAAAATGCTATTTACGCCTTGTAGTGTGTCGTAATGATAGACTGTAGTAGACGTAGCTAGCCCATTAGCCCACGAGCTTCAAATAGGAAGTGCGTGCGGGGGCGGTTTGGCTCCTTCGGGTCTGGCTCTCGTTCACTTTCTATTGAAACATCTGCACCTCTTTCTCTGCAACTGCTGGTGTCAGGCTCATCAGTCTGGCCTTAAAATGTTCATATTAAAAGCTCTACATGATCCTGGTGCTTTTATTTCGCTATCGTCTTTAAAAATCAAAATATGAACAACAATAACAAAACAAGAAAGTGCAGCGTTTCTCCAACATCCTGTTCAGGTTCATTTGGCATAAAAAAACACAATATTCAAGCAAAAGAAATATACAGCTTGCAATAAACGTCCTGAGGATTTTGGCGATCCATGCTCCTTGACAACATTCGGCAAACCAAAGCATATAAGGCGTTTAATCTTGATCCTGCGCGAGTTATGAGGTAAACACTGAATCCCTGATAAAGAGTGGACAGTGTAGACAGACAGGACAACCACCAACAACACAGGTCGCCGAAGTTCAGCGAGGGAAGAATCCAAGAATCTTTAGCTGCTGTCGGCCAAATGACTCATGTCCAGTTACAAGTTTCCAGCAATGTTTGACTAAAACATAAAGATAAGTGGAGCAGTGAGGGTTGAGCTCAACAGTGCTGCAGGCGACAGACTTTCTGAAAAAGTATTACGTTATTAAATATGAAGAGTGGATAGAAGCTAATGCAACATGGCCATTTCTTATCATATGTAAATGGGAAAATGTGTTATTGGGAATTCACTTTCAGAGCCATTACAGGGAAATAAATATGAAGGCTAAATAAATATGTAGCACTGTTATACCTGCCGGGTGTTTTCTATCTTTGCTAACTTGTCAGGAAAATATACACTTTCTGCTGTTCACTAAATGTGTAGATTTGAACAGATCAGCGGGAGCCATGCAAGATGGATTTTTGTGACTTTTCCAACTTTGCGCCCTTGCAGTTTGCAGAACATGGTTTTGACTGGAGTGCAGCACCCGAGACCCATCTCCAGATCCTCAGCTCTAGCTTTGTTTAGAAAGGATAACCCAGCTGGAGGATTAGGAAACAAACTTCCTCGCACAGGAATCAAACCAGGGACTTTCTTGAAGAGTGGAGAGAGTATTAATCGCCCACTGTTGTGCTCCTTATTCTGGGCTGGGGTTTTGAGGGCATGACACGTGACAGTTCACCCTTCATGCTTCACTTGTCTGTGTGGTTTGGCAATTACCTCTGATGTTTGCTCCGAGCCGTTTGAATCAAGAGTTGGTTTGGGGCAAAAATATTTTCTATCTAGTTATTTTTGCTTGTAATTAACTTGCTATTGCTATTAGAAAAGTTATTAATTAACTTCTTCTGGGTTAAGGTTATGGTTAAGGTCTTAAGCCACAATAAAACATTCCTCTTTACTTCATAGATTGATTTTTGTCAATTGAGTTTATTTGTCGTAGACTTTGGTCTATAGTTAAGAATAGCCAGCTATAGCCGCAGTGTGCTGACACAGACAAGCAAGCAGACAACCATTTCCTATACAATTCAATTTAAGCGTGCCAGTTTAGTACAAAGAGTAACCCAATGTATTATATTCACGACTCGATGCAGAGCAGACAAAAAAATCTTAAAAAACAGCACGCAGTGTAGTTGTCATGTCAGTCATTGCGCTTTTAGTTAGATTTGACCACATTATTTGGCTGGGACTAAATAATCATGAGAATATTCTTTAATTCTTAGAGGATTAGCCTTGAGATATAGCTATTCAATTTACAATTGAAGTATCAAAATCAAGACTCAAGATACGTCCATTTCAGGGGATGTTTGTAGAGGTCAAGAGTTAGCAGGTTTTATACATAATAAGACCCAAAGGAGACATTATATACATTAAATACCTAAAAATGTAAATTACAATATACAATGTGATTGCATCTTGAGCTTGCGGCCCTTATTTTTATTAACTGCCATTGCAAATAGACAATAAAAGGTCTTTGGGTGCCCAGTGGACCAGTGTGTATTGCGTTACCTCATCCACAACCTTCTGCCACAGCCCCGGGTGTCATTAAACATTCATAGCATCTAATAAGACCGTTTAAAGGTCGCGGTTTTTAAATGAGCAGTGTGGCACCTGTTCAAGAGAGACATTGTGCAACAGGCGTCCTACACAGCCCAGTAAATGTCAACAGTTCATTGGGCTCTCATGCTCCACAAACACACACTGCCTCTGCTGGATGCTTATCGCCATGGAAACGGATGCCAGGCAGCGAGCGAGTGGGACTTCAGATGTGAGTGGGGCGAGTAGGGTTAGGAGGTGGGAGCGAGGGAGTAAGTGGCAAGGCAGTGGGATCAAGACTGTAACCAAGGAAGAAAGACGCGGAGCGGACTGGAGGCCGAATATAAGCTGCATTTTAATTCATACTTTACTTCAGCTTAACTTGTTTTTGAGGCTTGCATGCATTATATTTGATTTGGTGAGTTGTAAATAGCCTGCCCTATTGCATTGGTTCAGTTCGGATCATATTTTTAATTTGATCTGTTTGTAATAGAGCCAAACAAACATAATTTACAAAGAAATAGGAGAAGCAGAAGTATAAATACTGAGTGAAAGCTCAACACCTATTTCTACTTTCACAACTTCTACAACTGTTCAGATTGTGGTGTAAGCATTACACAATCAGAGTGATTAAAATGATGAAAATACAGTTGGAATTATGACTATATTCGAAGAGCCTGGCTGGTATATTGGCCAAGCTTTATAAAAGGTTGATTATATAATAGATATAATCAGATATATATTACATTACATATATATTTGATTTATGGAACTTCGATATTGGCTCATTTTGTTTTGTTTTGTTTTGCCCGTAGGCTTTATTGGACAGGAGAGGAAAGTGTGAAATGCGGGATGAGAGAGAAGGGAGGACATGCAATAAACGTCAGGGGGATTCGAACCCACAATACTGCGGCCGGCCCATTTGAAGCTTGAAAACGTAACTGATAACCAGGATTATACAGCTGCTAGAGATAGTAGTTACGAAACACAGCTTTATTTTAAGTAAATATTTGCAAAGTGTGAAACATGCTTGCCTTGTAACGCAACTCTTCACATATGTCTATTATTGGCAAAAGCAACGACTTCAACGTTCGTTTAAGGAGATCAAACGCTGGTACTTTTTATGGTTGAAAAAGTATTTTGCGCGGATGCCAGATTCTGTAAGTGCCAAACGTTTTAAACCTGCCAAAAAAGACAGAGATCTGCAGAGCTGTGAAAGTGAACGCTGTTTTAGCACATTTCAATATTGTCTGCGATCAAGATCATCTCTAAAAATATTACTATGTTCATTTTTGTAATATATTGCAAATACACCCAATTAATAACTCTGGTTCCATAAGGATGACTTACTGAGGAATAGTGAGAGGCAGCCTCTGTTTACTCACGGCTCGCAGCACGAGCCTCTACTGTCTGTGACCTTGTGATGAGATGCCTGAGAAAAGGAAAATATCTCCCTGCGGGCGACTGCTCCAGAGACTGCAAGTGTTTGTAAAAGGCAAGAGTAAAGGAGGTCAATGGAGAAATGTGTTAAACCGTCTCAAAGAAGGCCACATGGGGCTAAGAAATGCACAGAAAGTTCTCCGGAGAATATTGAAATGGTGTGCAATAACAGAGCCTAAAAGAGCCTATGCGGGTAGTGCTGCGCAATTCATCGAAAGGTCGTCAGCGATGTCTAATTGTCATTTATATGGTTGGGGTTTTTGAACTGAGAGATCCACCGCCAACACACTGTCAGTAAAAGTATGTATAGTTCATAATTTTGTTTTTTTTTTAAGACCAAATAAAATAAAATCGATCAATATGAAGAAAAACAATTGTGATCGTTAACAAAAATGTGTATCTTGATATTTAGTTGGGATTATTATTAACGTGAATGGACCATAAAATGAAGCGGAAATAACACTTTATACCACTGTTTTAAAGATCAAACTTTAAGTTTCTGTATATGTGCGCGATCCACTTCCTGCTCCATCACCGTGGAGATGTTATTGCTTTGCCTGGTATTAACACATCCTGCAATTTATTTACATTTACACATTATTACAAGTGTTTTTCATGGCTAAACTAATGGCTTGCAAAACATTCTTATTGTGACGGGGTCGCCTCTCCACAGATCTGACCTGTAACTTGGCCTGATGGTGTGATGGTGTCACCTCCTTGTCTCCAGGTAGATAGATGCAATACATTTCAGGTAAAGCAATATAAAGCATCTCCATGGAGACAAAAGCAGCACCTGCTTCTTCTGAGAGTTCACGTCTCACCATGATGGGTTTACTCATCCTGTCACTCAGTCAGACACAGACTAAAGCGGTTGAGGAAAAGTCGATGGGAGATCTCTTTTCACATAGAGCTGTACAGAAAGTCACTGGATCACTACGAGTGGATGTGATGAGCGTTGCAACTTACCAATATGTTACAGAGTTAGTGTTAGTGATGTTTCAATGCCATCTTATCGCCACCCCCATGTAAATAAAGCATTTACCACTGAATTAAAATAACTCTCACATATCGGTTTTGTAGTGGGCAATATTGACAGATATCTACAGAAAATCTCATTTACTTTTTTTTTTTTTTGTTTGCATTATCTTGATAACGACATTCAGATCATATTTTAACAGTGCATCATCAGGAATGTGCTAAAATGTTCCTGCAAATGTCTTGGTCGATTTTCAAGTCTAGCGCAGGACGTGAATGGGCCAGAAAAAATCAACCAGTAAAAGGGCAGAAAGACTTTTGATCTCTTTTTGAGGTTATTTTGAGTAGTATGACTTATAGACAATAAACTCAATATTCAACAATTGTGATAATATCATGTTTTCTCTCGTTTTGTATATTGAACGAAAACCCTTAAGAGCACGGCCTGATGGATACATGCACCCACCTTTCTTGAATTCCTCCAGCATGGAGTCCAGCTTGGTGTCGTGGAACACAAAATGCACCGGATGGTTGTAGAACTTGGTGATGGTCTTGAGGGTGGTGGCATCATCCGGATCAACGAACGCCAAATCTTTGACAAACAAGATGTCCACTATATTCGACCGCTCCTCCTCGTAGACGGGTATCCTCGTGTATCCACTTTCCATAATTTCCGACATGGTGTTAAAATCTAACACGGCTCCACTGTGAATCATGAAGCAGTCACCAAGAGGAGTCATGACATCCTCTACAGTTTTGGTCCTGAGCTCCAGCGCTCCTTGGATCATGTTGAGTTCCTCTTTTACGAGATCATTATAGGGCTCTGTCACTTTCAGCATCTCCACCAACTTCTCCCTATTGTAAACGGTGCCTATTTCTTGCCCCAAAATGCAGTCTAAAAGCTTACTAATGGGCCATGAGAGCGGGAAAGTCAACAGCATGAACAACTTGGTGAGGAGGATAGTGTTGGCGCCTACAGCCAGACCGTGGCGCGAGCACAGAGCTTGAGGGATAATTTCTCCAAAGATGACAATGCCAATAGTAGAAGCCGCGACTGCTCCCAAACCTGAGCCTATGAGGTCGTCCAGGAGGATTGTGAGAGTGGTGTTGACCAGGACGTTCCCCAGAGAAGAAGGGAGCACAACAGGTAGTTACCTTTTCTGCGTATTGGCTCAATCTTTCGTGCGTATTTCTTCTCTTTCTCCGTGCCACATTTTTGCACTATGCGCAACTCCATTGGATCCAGCGCCATCAATCCAAGATTAAGCCCACTGAACATGCCAGAAAGCACCAAGAGGCAGGTGATGAGAATGATCTGAAGCCACAAGGGCAGGAGTGACTTTTTCTCCTCGACAACGCGCAACCTGCCGTCAATTTCATCCAGCAGTCGCCACTTGTCATCCTCAAGGCTGTTCCGGACGCACAAGCCGAACACTTTTACCACCTCGCTCTTGCGGAGCTGTTTGACCCGGAGGCTGACCACCCCAGCTGTGTTGTGGTTGGACACGTTCATGCCTTTACGCACGATGACATCTATAGTGGGCTCGGGACAAGTCCTGTTGAACTGCATGTCTATCGCGCCCAGATCGTCCTCATCCTCTTTGTCGCTGGAGTAGAGTTCCGTAAACCTGACCAGACCCGAGCTGTTGGGGAGCAAGTGCAGCCCGTAAAACCTGCAGAGGATGTCACTGCCCTCGGTCACCTGGATCACCCCTTTATCCGTGGTGGCGGCCGGCTTGTCGCTCCTCTCCAGCCGCATGCCAAGGATCCGAGCGGGGACCCTCGTCTCCTGGCCCGCCAACTTAGTCTGGGCTCGCACGAAAGCGCAGGTAAACACGAGTAAAGTTAGCCTTAACCATCGTCCACTCGAGTCTACCGCCATGTTTGTTGCGCTCACTGAGAATGGGGGAACTGACGTCACGTAACTCTGTGGCACTGACCCGGCCCCTCTCATTATCATACTTCAAAAACTGCAGCCAATCAGAGGCCACTGCGTCACCTGCAAAACACGACCCGGCCCCTTTTGTTTTGACTCTTTATTACATTTATTGAGTGACTGCATTTATTGAGTGACTGCGTAATGGATTACGCATTACTACTTTGTAGTTCTAGAACTTCTAGTACTTGTAGCGTATGCAGTGTTTTCGTAATTCTGTGATCATGGCAACAGTGCAGGATCTGGCCATGCATTACGCAGTCACTTGCAATGGCTTCTTGCCATTAGACTGCTTCATAGTACAGCTTTTGTTTGTTTTTTGAGTTGTAGTATTAGAGTCAAGTTACGTCATGTTCAAATAATCAAATGTAGAAAACAGTGGACTTCAATTTTACACGTGTTAAACATAAACACAAAATAGATTTAACAAAATCATTCAGTGTGATTTGGTCCAAAGAAAATTAAAACTAAGCAACACAATCCTGGTACTGCTGATGTAAAAGTTTCACCTGCACTGTAGGAGTCGGACTGGCCAAACTACTGCGGCTGGGCCATTATTACAACCACAGCGCGCCCCCTTGTGGGAAAATGTCTGTACTGCACCTACAAATAGTTCAAATGTTCAATTGGATATTGTTTTACCAAATATACGGGATTAAGTTTGATGCCCCCCATGTCTTTTTGCTTTATGCAAATAATTTAGCCGAACTGCAGCCTACGCTGAACAACGACCATTGCAAATGTTGGCTTAATAGTGACCCGAAACGTTCATAATGGTCAGTACATGCGCGCCACGAGCCCCATGTGGCGGCACGTGCAGTGCACAGGTAGTACTCCGTTACATTTGTTACTGTTACTTGAGTTTAAAAAAATAAATAAAAATGTTGGAGTTTTGGACTCTTACCTTTACCTTTGCGTAAGAGTACATGTTCCCACTGTCAGTAGTCTATACGTGACAAAAGCTGTAGCTTGTCAATATCATCATTCATTTGCTAGTCTTGCACCTTATCCTCAAATATGTTTATTGTGCATTTTTTAACTTCTTCCAATTACATTCATGTGAACGTATGAATCAAATCCTGACAGTTACTCTTACAGTTACTTTTACTTGAGTAGTCTCGCTAAATACCTTTTGAATTTTACTTGAGTAATTTCCTGGACCACTACTTTGTACCTTTACTTGAGTAGGCTAATAGTAACATTATTCTTACTCAGTAGTGGAAAGTAACAGTACAAGTGCTGTACAAGTACTACATTAAAAGTACTGTACTAAAGTAAGTTCTTTAGGCAGCTGTTCTTTACTTAAGTGCATTTTTACAATGAATACTTTTTACATCTGAGATCAGGTTTCTGTACTTTCTACTTTTACTTGAGTAGGGGGTTGCTTCTGTATCTGTACTTAAGTAACTAAATTGACTTCTTCCACCACTGCTCTTACTTGAGTACATTTTTGGCCGCTTTACCCACCTTTGGTAATAAGTATAGATTGATTGATTCATTTTCCTTGAACAAATTGGTTTTGTTACATAATTATCGATATGAGAAACAGAATGGTTTTACAAAAGCAGTATATTATGGTATAAAAATTGCACAATTTAAAGGCACTCTATTTCACAATTACTTTTACACTTTTGCATTTTAGTGTACATCAGCAGAGATAAGACATTATGGTACAGGTACAGTGACCTAACACTGGGTCAAAGAGTACCTTCTTCATCAACTGGCTAACCCTTCACTGCTTTATCTTTCAGTGGCCTGAAATCCATGAAAACAGATGTAGCTTCAGCACTGTTGACTCCAGGCTGAGCTGCGATTGGGCCGGAGAAAGGGGTGGAGATAAACTAACACGAGGAAACACAGAAAAGCTTTAAGAGCTGGTGGTGAGTTTGGACTCCAAAGATAGAACTGCAGTGGAACAGTTCAGATGTTGCATCTCTGGTAAAAGAAACAACGCTTGACAAATCATGTGATGGTACTAACGCAACAGTGTGCTTTTATTGGCATTTGAACTGTCAATAGTTAACCAATTCTTTATCAGTGTCAGCCCAGGTCATTCACTTTACAAATGTGGTCCCCCAAAGATATGGGTTTGCAAACATGTTCCTCTCCTGCGCCTTCTTTCACCGCTCTCAACCACAAATCTGGCACTTTGCCAGCCATCTTCACTCAGAGACAGTTAAAGTGCTGCAATGCCCCACCTCCAGGCCACCTCCTCCACGCCCTTCAGTCTGGTCTTTCAGGACATTTTGTATAGTTCCAGCTGCAGCCTGTGTGAACTAGTTATGTCCACAAATAGAAATATCAAACTGCTCGCCCTCTACACACAGTTGTATTCCGTCTGAAATAGCTCAAATATCTCTGGAGAAACGCAATACTGTTAATTCACACGAGTAAAGCGAGGATCTTTATGGGTTCACTCAGTAACAAGGTTGTAATACTTGAGACGACTTCTGTGAGTCGTCTGAATGATTAGGAAACATTACCTAATTGCAATATTTCGGATGGTGTTGTCTTGATGTATTAATTGCAATATTTCGGATGGTGTTGTCATGACGTTAACATTTCAAATTCAAATCCGATACTAAGGAAAAGGCATACAATACAATAGAATATTATTTTCAATGCAGTAGCTTCTTTAATATTACCATGTGGTCTTATACAATTTCCTCATTCTAAAACTATTGAGGAAAAGTCACAACTTTGTCGTATTTATGATTTGTTCCCCCCCAGTATCATTACTTTAATATTAATATCTCGTTTTGATACAAGTAACTGCCTGGTTTTTAATTTTTTTTTTAGACAACCCTAATTTCCGACCATTTTTTAAGATTTAAAGTGGGAATTTAGTTCAGATTTGACATTGTAAACACATCCAGGGGCAGTAACATTTGAGAAAAGACTGAAAAGACTAAAAACTAAACTGCTAAATAATACCATGCATTTCAAAACATTATTACTGATTATTAGTTTTATCTGTAATAAGACTGGATATTTTGCGGAGGGCACAAGTTCACTTTCTGCACTACATCTGGAAATTTAACTGTACATTTTGTGTACATAGTAAGCCCATTTTTATCCTATAGTAGATTTAAATTGTTTTCTTCAATGCATTCCCTTTTTGATATTGTTCATTGTTTTATGTTGCATCGAATCACCAAAGCAAGTTCTTATGTTTGTGAATTAAACAATAAAACAATAAACCTTTTCTGATTCTGATGTTAGCCATGTTGATGTTTGACATTTAATTTGCACCCTAAGTTCATATCACAGAGTTTGCATCACAAATTCTATACTATATCATAATCCATACATTTATTATCATTTTACTATCACAATTCATTCATTTTCTTTCTTTATATTGCCTTTAGGCGTTAACTTAAGCTATCTGCTGTTTCACAGAGTCCATACTTCACCACGATTGGTTAAATCCACCTGTCACTCACACTGACCCCGACAGAGACTGACCAATAGGAAGAGTGTGTGGGATAAAGCTGCATTAAACAGGGCATTACAGACTCATGATATGCCAAGGAAAGTTTATTTGCAGAGCGCAATTCGTAGACACAAGGCAATTCAAAGTGCTTCACACAACAGGGAAAAAAATGCTTTAAAATCACAAAGACATGAAAGAATAGTTAAAGATGTAAAAAATAAGAGTAAATAAAATAATTTCAGTCATATGCACAGCTAAACAAAACAGTTCTTATCTTAGATTTGGACATTGTCAGAGTAGAAACTGGCTCACGTCTTCAGGAAGACTGTTCCAGATTTTAGCTGCATAAAACTGAAACGCAGATATAACACAGAATATCGTCACCAGAATCAGATTATCATTAGTATTTTTATTGTCATATTGCCTTGCCTTAATGCCACAGAAAACAGAATTATGTGTTGTTATGTGTTGTATTTTGTATTCAACCATAATATGCACAGATCATTATTTAGAATTGTGTTAAATAATAAAACACAACTTTGACACCGGTATAACACGATTTCACATAATATGTCCCCTTTAACATAAATATACACATGCAAAATCTGCTGTTCAGTTGTTTATTTCCTTAAAAGTCATGTAAGTTAAGTGTCTTCGTGATGTCAAAAGGGCAGTGGGCAGGCTGGACAAATGCACTCACATTCCAGCTCGTTCCAGTGGACACTTTTGGTCCATCCACACGTGGTATGTGGGCTCTCTTTTACTGCGCTTCTGAATCAGCACTTTACTGACACTTGAAACATAAGAGCTATTTCTGCGGATAGCGTTGGTTGGACGTGAACTCAAATTGACATGTGGTCGTAATGCTGTCCTTTAACGTCGGCTCAACAATTTCAATGAAACTTGGATTTTTGCAACGAGCGATCGATTGCACAGTTTCATCTGGACTTTGGCTCTGTTGATAAACAGAGCAGATCTGTCTCCCTTAAACTGGATAGACCCAGTAACGACAGAGCTCCACGCTTGCCGCACCGAAGGTCAAAACACCCACTACACCCACCCAGGGACCTGTGAGTGTTTTTAACTGGGATAGCACGCAGAAAAAAAGACAGCAAGTCCGCAAGGAGCCACAATGTTGTCCTGAAGGCTTCTCTCCAATGCACAAAAACATCACCCAGATTGTGATCAATGTTAAAACGAGTATCTACTGTAGATATTCATTTCAACAATTATTCATACAGAAAAAGGACATAAATAGGACCAAATGTAACGATCACATGAAGATAAAAACATATTTATGTATATGATTTTGAGGTGAAAAATATATTATGTTGTATATTTCATCATGGTATTGAAATTTGTTATTTAAAATGTATTTTGGTCATCAATTGTTTGATGTCTTTCTTATTGTAAAGTGACCTTGAGAGGCCTGAAATGTGCCTATAAATAAAATGCATCATCATTATTATGTATTGATGAGCCTTTTTTGCTTAGTATCAAAATCGAGTTTGAAATGTTTTGTGGGACGTTGGACGCGTGGGACATTGGACTTTTTCTTTAGTTATTCCATTTTGTCCACCTTCTTCTAAAAGAAAACTCTTAAACTGCTTGATATGCTTATGCTGTACATAAAAATAAAGCTGTAACCCTCTTATTTCCAGTCAAATCAATAATTCTGGGAAGCATCAGGCTCAGTTTGTACGCCAAACCCACAAGTAAAAAATTACCCTAAAATAAAATGAAAAATGAATAGGACTTTTATATGGAGTCCGCCTGGACTTTTTTTGCTTTATTACAAGTCCCTAAAACTCATTTTTAGTGACTTTACCTTCAGCTTTTAAAGGAGAATGGTCAAAAAACCCAATAAATGCTAAAACTAGTGTCAATCAGTCCTGACCTCCAGACACCAGCTTTACTCCTTCATATATTTAACAAAGAAAATCTAGGCGGGATTTAAAATCTGATTTCATCTGTGCAGAGCTTGTTTCTATTTGTAATTAGAGTAAAACAGACATCAGAGTCCCAAACTACAGTCTCAGCTTCACAAAGGTTCCAGCCAATTGTTTGTGCTCCAGAGGGTTCAGGAACTGCTTCAGTTTGAAATCAGGCTCATTTTTTCAGGCGTTTTTTGAAAAATAGGCCCTAAGCATAAGGGGTTAATGCATGCACCCACCTTGCCATGTCATTGTCAGTCAGTCCCAGGGCGGCTGTGGCTGCAGAAGTACCCTCAGTTTGGGGAGTGACCGAATAATTAACTTGTGTTTTGCTTAAAGAAGAACTCGCCCAAGTAAATTCACATTTGTATTTGTGTTTGTAACAGTGCCTTCCAGACCACATACAGTTTGGTCCCTCTGCTCTCTTAAAAGTCTCGTAAAACTGCATTTTCAAATGTAAATTCTCCATGTTTGTTGCATGTTGTTTTTTTATTGCAGCAAGTTAGATATTTTACATTTGACGCATAACCGAAGTGGGAGTTAATGTTTCAACTGGTGACCCAAATGGCTTGAAGTGCTAACATAATTATTAAACAGACAGGACTGTAGAAAAAAAGATTGCCTTTGCCTTGCCTGAACCCCTGCCAGCCTTCAATGGGGACTGTACCAGACGGATTACATAAAGCAAATATGCAGTTTGGATCTGGCACAGAAATGAAATCCACCCATTCTCACGCAGCAGTATAAAACTGCTCGAGAAGTCGTCCAAGCCTTGTCCAGGCCAAGAGAGGTTCACTGTGACAAGTGCTGCAACTGAACATTGGAAGAAAAGATGCCAAAGAAGGTAAAGCATTTGTTGATGGGCACAGAGTAATTCAACTTAACCTTTATCTTTAAACCTTAACTAAAACGTATCTGTGCGATGAAGTGTTTGAATGGTGACAACTGGAAAATCCCAAAGCCTTCATCCAAATCAACTGATAAACTAATGCAAGAATCACATGCATCATTAAATACCTGTAGTTTACACCTCTACAAACATATCAGTTTTAATTTTGCAATCAGATCTACTTTAAATGTTGTTTAAATTAGTTAATTATTTAGACATTGATTTGTATTACATTAAAACAGTATTGACAGAAGTATTTTATCAAACACTGGCAAATCTTCAGTTTTGTTTTATTCAGTGTTCTTTTTTGTTCCGATCGCACATGAAAGCACACCAGGACTAAACCAGGACTAGAATATCGACACCAGAACTGAACCAGGACAAGCGTGAATGCGGTCTTTGTGCCAGACCAACAATTGAGAAAGAGTGGCATCCAGAGTCATTATTATATATGGAATATCTAATCATTTGATTTGATTCCCTCCTTGTTTTCCAGGGTATCATTGAGCGCCTGAATGCTGGCGAGGTGGTGATTGGAGATGGGGGCTTTGTCTTTGCCCTGGAGAAGAGGGGGTACGTGAAGGCCGGGCCGTGGACCCCCGAGGCCACTGTTACGCACCCAGAAGCTGGTGAGTTAAACTAATTACTATTATGTAACAATCATGTCGTAAATCGATTTAATAACCCTACAGTATATTTGTATTTAAAGATAACGTGTTTTGAACAATGCTGTTTTAAAACATCACTGCAAAAATTAACAAATGGAAAGATTCAAAATGAAGACCACTGATATGATTTAACATGAAGCAGCTGATGTCCCTTCATATGTACTTAATTCATCAAGAGATTCAGACGTAGCTTCAATTTAAGCCGTGTCTATGGAACTGTTGGAAATAGTTGCACTCAGCGCTTTAACGCAGTGTTTCAAAATGATCAAATAATGCACTTTTTTTCTTTATTTTAGTGAGGCAGCTTCACAGAGAGTTCCTCCGAGCTGGTGCCAATGTCATGCAAACATTCACTTTCTACGCCAGTGACGACAAGCTGGAAAACAGGGGCCAAACCCTCAGAATCTCTGTGAGTTGTTGAGTTTTACTAAAAGAAATAAGGCTCTTCTTCAATTGAATCAATACATTTCCTATACATTTTCTTCCATATTAATCAATGGATAACACAGATCACATTTTGTTCACCAGGGTGCACAAGTGAACGAAGCTGCGTGCGATTTGGCAAGAGAGGTGGCCAATGAGGGCGACGCGCTGGTTGCGGGAGGAGTGTGCCAGACCCCGTCCTACCTGAGCTGCAAGAGCGAGAATGAAGTGAAAGCCATCTTCAAAAAGCAGCTGGACGTTTTCATGAAGAAGAATGTGGACTTTCTGATTGCTGAGGTACGATTCGTTGCTTGTACAAAAAAAAGAGAATATCAAATATTAATCTTCAACTGTCAGAAACGCTTTATCAAGTCAAAAAAATCACAGTAAACAAAGTCGCGGCGTGAAAAATGGCTTGTGTTGTTCAGGGTTGTAACTGATGCTGGTGTGTTCTTGCAGTACTTTGAGCACGTAGAGGAGGCGGAGTGGGCTGTGCAGGTGCTGAAGACCAGCGGGAAACCTGTGGCTGCTTCTATGTGCATCGGACCAGAGGGCGACATGCACAAAGTCTCTCCTGGAGAGTGTGCTGTCAGATTGGTGAAGGCCGGTACGGGACTTTTTCATTCACATACTGTACACACAGTATATTCAGTTATTTGGTACAATAACAGTTAAAGAAACATTTTTCTGACTGTCATCCCTGCTCTTCGCCCCCTTTCCCCCTATAATGTCCAGTCCTATAAAGAAAAAAAACAAAAACATTGATCTACACAAAGAAGGATGTCATAGCAATGTTAGCCATTTCCATCTCGAGTTAAAGGTGCACTATGTAACTTTTCTTATGGAAGCTCCTGGACATTGCTTTGCCAGGAATGTTCCACAGTATAGACTTAAACGTATCTATTTCCATTATATCTGTGGAAAGGTGACCCCCCACTCGCAGGAACAATGCATGTTTTGAGAATATATACTGCATATTAGCGATTACAAATATCTGTAATTGAATAAATACAAGGTAAATATGTTTAATGCCAACAAGTAGTGAGCGGATCCGCCTCCAGAAAAAGTGCACCTTCAAGTTTACATTCGCCAATAAAGTAGCTATAGCTGTATCTGCTTGAAAAGGGTTGCGTTTATTTTATTACATCAATTCATTTGTTTCATTTCAAAGCTTTTAAAATCCAATTTAGTGATGATGCGAGAGTCACAGATGTAATACAGAGATGTGCATCACCCATGTTACAGTGTTCTCTTTCTGTTTGTTTTGAATGTAGAGTCAAATCTAATAAGAAAAGGAGAAAAACAAAATGCAATAGATACATTAGGTAGAATAGATATGTAAATACCCCCAACCCTTAAGCAGTGAAGTATTAGTATTATAGTAGTTCATCTAAAAGGTGCAGGGAGGTTCGTTTCTGGTGTAAGCGTCAAAGAGGACGATGGATCAGATCTTTAATTCAGAAGGTTTAATCGAGGATCACACGGATACACAGATAGTCCAGAAGTTGGTGTGTTTAAACAGATCCACAGAAACTTGCCTCCGAGCAACAAGGCCTCATTTTGTATTCCGAGTGTGTGTATAAGCCCCTGTGCTTTTTCCAGGTGCTCAGGTCGTCGGAGTGAACTGCCACTTTGACCCCCTGACCAGTGTGGAAGCAGTGAAATTGATGAAGGCTGCGGTGGAGAAGGCCGGACTGAAGGCTCACTACATGGTGCAGCCTCTGGCCTTTCACACTCCAGACTGTAACTGTCAAGGATTCATCGATCTGCCTGAGTTCCCTTTTGGTAAGACCATTTAAGGGACACACTTTTGCTGTCACTCACACCAAAAGGGGACATGGACATAACCAACTATAGGTCAGTTATCAGTTTGATAAATGTGGATTGGAAAACAATACAAACAAATATGGGATTAATGGTAAAGAGTGTTCATAAGATCAAGATTCAGATCCTCAGCCGATCAGGTGAAACGACTATTGCATCTTCTTTGGTTGAACAAAATCAACACGACCCTTTAGTTCCAATATCTCTTGACGCCCAGAAATCCATTGACGGGGTAAAATGGGAATTTTTATTCACATTATGTCCAAATGTTGCCTAGTTGATGTTGTGGGTGGATTAGAAGAACCCTATACTGCAAAAGCTGCTTTCTTTACTAACTCTGGCCATTCAGATCAGAAAAGGTCCGGAGCATGTTCCACAGTCTTAAAAATCTTGATTTAGTGTACAGAAGAATATTTGTATATAAAATACAGTAATTCAAAAGGTACAACACGGCTGTTAACAACAAGAAAATCGAAATATCAGCATCAACAAGTGAACCCGACGTGTTATCTTCTCTTCATAGCCCTCGAGCCCAGGATCCTGACCCGCTGGGACATGCACAAATACGCCAGGGAGGCCTACAAAGCTGGCATCCGCTTCATCGGAGGCTGCTGTGGATTCGAGCCCTACCACATCAGGGCAGTGGCCGAGGAGCTGGCGCATGAGAGGGGCTTCCTGCCTCAGGGGTCAGACAAACATGGAACCTGGGGCGCGGGTTTGGAGATGCACACCAAGCCATGGGTCAGAGCAAGGTGAGGAATATATATCGACTTACGGTATATTTGAACTCAACGGAAATCATTAAAGAACTTTTAGGTGTAATGGTGTTTATCTTTGCACTTGAATAGTCTGTGATTATTTTTTTTTGATTAATCGACTATTCAATGTTTTTTATTCATCATTTTTATTCAAAATTAAGCAATTAATGAATCAATGAAAATTACATCCTTGAGTAAATGGATGAGGGAATCCTATCAAACAGATTTTGTACCGACACAAAGTCTCTAAAGTGCTCCACTGTGAACATGAAATCAATAAAGGCCCCTCAAATATATCCTTTTTGTTTCATTTTGATCAAATACTTTTTTTCGTGATAAAACCATGCAAAAGGTTACAATCCATATTACAATTAAAAAAGTTCAAATGATTCCAATTAATTGTTGCCACCCTCGTTCAACTTCACACTTCGTCCTGGTTTTGATCCCCGGGTTAGTCCTGATCTAGACTTGGTTTTGTCATGTTCTACTCCTGGTTAGTCCTGGTTTATTTCCAGTTTCGTCCCAATTTGGCTAACATTTCGTCCTTGATGGGAAAAATCGCCTGAATAAAAATCAGAGCAACTTTATTTTTGCTGTTGAGTGCACATATAGTCCTGATAATTGAATCATAAAATAGGTGAGAAGCCGCTTGCTCCAGATAACTAACCCGGCTTTACTGTCTCTATTCGGTTTTGTTTTTTACTTATTATTAACACTTTGACATACGTTCAGTCCATTAGTCTTAACTCTACAAATCAGTGTCGTCAAGTCCAGGATAGTGGTTATGTGCCAAAGAGTTTGAGTAATGCTTTAACAGTTCAAGTACTAAAATATAAAACCTTTTGGAGCTTCAAAATGACCCAAATTGTCGTCTATTACAAGAAAAATGCAGCTGTTTGAAACCTATGAATAAAAGATCTACTTTTTGTAATCTCCAGGGCGCGACGGGATTACTGGGAAAACATCCTCCCCGCATCTGGTCGCCCCAAATGTCCGTCCCTGTCCACTCCTGAGGGCTGGGGCGTAACCAAGGGCCACACTGAGCTCCTGCAGCACCGAGAGGCCACCACTGCTCAGGAGATGCAGCAAGTCCTGGAGAGGCAGAAGAAGGCCAAGTCCACTGTGTGAAAACGAAATGAAAAGAAAACGAAAAAAGCACAATACTCGCCAACATCATCCTTGGATCAACTCAAGGTCCTGGAGTCTTTTCTGGTTCAGTTGCAAACTTGAGAGCACTTGTTACAGTGAACTGACAAACACACTTCAAAACATGCAAAAATAAAGCAGCGATCATGACTTTATGTTGTGTCAATGTGTTTTCTTTAAAGGGGCACTATGTAACTTTTGTGGTGTAACTGCTTCTTTTCATGGAGAAATGTTTTTTTGAGCAATAAATCATCATCATCATCATCACTAGCTTTATTTCGGACACTTACTTGGTCCATAAGATGAAATAAAAAACCCCTGTAATGAACGAAAAGCAAGAGAGAAATATTTAAAGCCATACTGTGGAACATTGAAGGTGGTGGCAGACAATCTACCACAAAAGATACACAGTGCACCTTTAACACAAGTTATTTTCTTCATTTTGGAGGCGTTAAATCGACTTAAATAGTGATCCGGGACCTATAACAGAAATGGTTCGACACATCGAAAAACACCCTCAATTTATCTGGACCAAACTTTTAACGCTCACAATACTCCCATTCAGTTGGAGAGTAGAGGGAGTAAACGCCACAGCAGTTGTGTAACTCGACTTCTGCCAATCAGAGCGTCCCTGACTTAGACCCCTCCCCTGTCTCAAAGGGATTTATAGTGGACTTGTGTGCTCCTCTAATGTCGCTTCACCACTCAGAGTCTGAGCAGTCAGGAGGTCCACACAGCTGCAGGAACATGGCACCAACAAAGGTATGTGTCCAACACATGTGCAACTTTGCATGAAGACATCTGCCGTTCAAGGCTATATATCATTTTTTAAAACTTATTTGACATGTTAGTACACTTTTGGATAACACTTACATTATAGATCATTTACAACTGTGCCATATGACAGGCACATCAACTGAACTTTCAACAAATTTGTTGATAAAATATTAATTTCTCTCAAAGTATTTTCTAAGAAAGGCATATATAGCTTTTGAAATGCTTTAGGTTTTTAAAATCCTTAATTTGCCTGCTGTTGCATGTGCTGCACAGCTGGCACGGATAGTCAGATTTCCTGGCACCACGTGTGTCTGTGTGGAATCTTAACTATTACTAGAGAAAACAATCTGTACATTCTTAAAAGTACTGCCACAGAACTCTTCTGAACACGGAGAGAGAAATGTGGCATTTATTCATTTTTGTTGATTTTTGTCATTTTAAAATGTGCAATTATGTCACAATGCATGGAAATATCTTACAGAATACACATACACATGGCAACACCTAAAATACAATACATAAACTAAGAGATTTATATCATTTCTAAGATATTATGTTCTTGGAATTGGAAAATAACTCACCGTAAACTGTAACTTGTTATAAGCTTTTTTGATAAAAGGCTTGTTAAATTCAGCTTGATTGGATCTGTTTCATGTGATAGGGAATCTTGGAGCGTCTTGACGCTGGGGAGATTGTGATTGGAGATGGAGGTTTCGTCTTTGCCCTGGAGAAGAGAGGCTACGTGAAGGCTGGTCCCTGGACCCCTGAGGCCGCTGCCGAGTACCCAGAAGCTGGTAATTTAAGATGCCATTTAGGTTTTGGCAATCTTGTTATAAACTTCTATGAAATGTTTGCAATAAATGACTTTGATTCCAGTGAAGCAGTTGCACAGGGAGTTCCTGAGGGCTGGAGCCAACGTCATGCAGACCTTCACTTTCTACGCCAGTGACGACAAACTGGAGAACAGGGGCAACAAGCTGACTTTCACTGTGAGTCAAATGCAATAAACATGAACGAAAATGAACGAATGAAAACCACCAACACAACTTTTAAGCACAATAATCCCAGTAAACCCTTCTCTAAAGAACTAATATTGTTTTAAGAAACACATGAGCGGCAATAAATCAATTGCTCAATGAAACACTTGAGTGGTTAGTAAGGATCTAATAAAAGTTATAATGTTACATAAAGTCAATTTGCTGCATAACATGGGAAAAACCTTCCACACCAATCCAAATGATAGGTACATGTGATACAAACTGCCCTAAAACATTATGTTCAAACCCGCCTAAAACAAGATTGAATGCAATTACAACAGGGAGCTCAGATCAACGAGGCCGCCTGCGATCTGGCCCGTGATGTGGCCAATGAGGGCGACGCGCTGGTGGCCGGGGGCGTGTCCCAGACCCCGTCCTACCTGAGCTGCAAGAGCCAGAGCGACGTGAAAGCCATCTTCAAAAAACAACTGGACGTTTTCATGAAGAAGAATGTGGATTTCCTGATTGCTGAGGTAAAGTTACTGACGATGATGATGATGATGATGATGATGATGATGATGATGATGGTATCTTTTTATTCCGTAAAGTGCTTTTCCCATTAAGGTCATCTGTAGAGCACAATTCGGACACAAACTAATTAAAAATGCTTTACAGAACAAGAAAAGGAATGCAGTAAACTCACAATACAAACAAATAAAAACATAAATAATCTTTATGAATTTCACTTTAAAAGAGAAGATACAACATTTACTCCCAATTATTGACACTAGATAAATAGGTAATATGCATCAATGTAAATGCGACATTGAAGTTATTATATAAGTTTATTCAGGTTAATTGTTGGATTTAGGTCAATTTTAGGTTATTTAGGTTATGTTTAAGGTTAGGATCCGTCTGCAGAAAATGAATATAAGTCATTGTAATGTCCAGAATATCCAAACTTTACTCAAGAAGTAAAAAGTATGGCGTCTGAAAAGTACTCTGAAGGTAACAGTACTACCACCTCTGTGTTGCTGATTCAGCTGCTTTTGTCTTGCAGTACTTTGAGCACGTTGAGGAGGCCGTGTGGGCTGTGGAGGTGCTGAAGGAGACCGGGAAGCCTGTAGCCGCTTCTCTGTGCATTGGACCCCAGGGCGACATGCACGGCATCTCCCCCGGCGAGTGCGCAGTCAGGCTGGTGAAAGCTGGTAGGTGCCCCGCCGAAATGTACCTCACGTAGTTTTAAGTGTACTGAAAAGGAAATAGGCTTCTACGTCAACCATAATGCACAAAAACGTTATTGGACAGACAACCACGAGAACAAGGACCCCCAGGGATACTTTAGAGTTTAGCAGTTGGATGCACTCTTTCTCTGTTCATCAGTGTGATATTTATTTGGAGTTTGTGCATTAACCGGGAGTAATCGTGGTTTTAATAATCATCAGTTCACTTCAGGTTACTCATGAAAGCCCAAGAATTACACGAGAAAGTTGGGGATCAATAGAACGTACAGTAATATTATTTTAATCTACAACAGTCCATTCTTACACTCGCTTTTTTCATGTTCAGGTGCTCAGATCGTCGGAGTGAACTGCCACTTTGACCCCCTGACCTGTGTGGAAGCGGTGAAAATGATGAAGGCTGCGGTGGAGAAGGCCGGACTGAAGGCTCACTACATGGTGCAGCCTCTGGCCTATCACACTCCAGACTGCAGCTGCCAAGGATTCATCGATCTGCCTGAATTCCCCTTCGGTAATAACATAAAAGTGTGCACAATGTTTCAGTAGTTACATATTTTTATAAATAAGTTTCAAAAAAATAACTACATAGCATGAATATAAAGGAGTATGAAAAGATTCTGTTCTGGTTTGAGCCCAGTTTAGTCCTGATTTAGACTTGGTTTTGTCCAGATTTAATTCCGAGTTTAGTCTCAGTTTTGTCCAAAATCGATATAGTGTGTACGCAAGTGTCACTGCACCTTTAAATGTATTATTTTTTCCACCGATTCAAGCAAAAACACAAACTAGAAAACGTAATATAGCACATAATTGAGAGCACAGTGTGGAAATTCACTTAATATTGCAGGTCTTAATTCAAAATAAAGCGCAGATTTCAAGCAAAAACATGCAAGCAATCACAATTAAGACAATATTAATGAAATATTCATTCTGTCAGGTCTCGAGCCCAGGATCCTGACCCGCTGGGACATGCACAAATACGCCAGGGAGGCCTACAACGCTGGCATCCACTTCATCGGAGGCTGCTGTGGATTCGAGCCCTACCACATCAGGGCAGTGGCCGAGGAGCTGGCGCCTGAGAGGGGCTTCCTGCCCACTGCGTCAGAGAAACACGGAAACTGGGGCGCAGGTCTGGAGATGCACACCAAGCCATGGGTCAGAGCAAGGTGAGTGTGAAGACCGCTCCCCCAATAAGTCAAACCAGGAGGGTGTGAAGCTATAATCACAACAATCGGCTGTTTCTTTGTGTGATCAAAAACTACACCGTCATTAGCCTGAATAAAGCATGAGCAAAGACTTTCATAATGAACAATAATTCTTAAAAAGTCTTTATTAAGGCTAATCATTGTATAGTTATTATAAAGTGTTGCCATGTCACTCTTATTACTAGCATAAATCTCATGCAAATATATGCTGTCTACTTTAGTGCAATTTAAGACTACATCTAATACTTTTACACAATTTGGCAATATGTCTTTTTATTTAAATTTTTTGAGCGACGAACCCTTAAGGCATTCAATGTGTCTTTCAAATTCTAATCAGATTCAACTTTGGCACATTTCTTTGTATTGTAAACTCTTGTCCAAGTCCATGCGCAGTCAAACCATCAATCTGTTGCAGCTTTATGACCAATGAATACAAAAATGTGAGGCAAAAATTGGTAACTAGCACAATTTATATATTTTAAATGATGTCAATATCTCGTCTTTTCTTGCCCCTACTAATTCACAATCGTTATTTCATATTTCCTCTGTAGTTGATAAAACCGCCAAAGCGTGTTTATAAATGTCAAACGATATAGTAATAAGCCTATTTCTATTTCAGAGCCCGTCGTGATTACTGGGAGAACCTGAAGCCTGCCTCTGGTCGCCCCCTCTGCGCCTCCATGTCCACCGCCGATGGTTGGGGTGTTACCAAGGGCGACGCTGACCTCATGCAGCAGAAAGAGGCTACAACTCAGGACCAACTCAAGCAGCTTTTCGACCGGTCAAAGTGCTAAAAATCTCTCTCAATGAGAAGTCGACAGCTCCTATCAAACCTGTTTACAGCATGTTTACACTTTGACCTCTGGTGACGAGCAGCGGCCGGCTCCACATTTGCACTGTTACATCATAGTTTATGCAAAGACGAAGTAACATCTAAGCAGCCAGCCCAAGTAAAATAATCGGGACCTATTTTGTTTTCAATGAATCTGGACCAGTTTGTTTAATAAAAGAATTGGATCGTTGAATATTATGCGTTGTTTTCTTTTTATTTATTTGTTCCAGTAATTAAACCATTTGACTTTGTTCTGACCGCTGGATAGAAACTAAAAGCCAATTTTATACATGGCAGTTATTATTTTTCATGTATAACCACCTAATGTATAATATAAGACATCACATTATTTCAAATTGAGCTGGAGCAAGTCAGAATGATATAGTAGAATTTGCTGTTTAATAGTTGGATTGCAGATTTTCTGACCTGGTTTATGGTTCATATCTCTGTAAATACTGAGCCTATCCACATGAAACATAAACTGGCACAGAGTTCAATATGTTCTCTTCTGTTTGCAATAAACCATGAAATAATGTTTTCACAATAGCCCAGAGCTTCTCAAAGTGTGGGGCGGGCTCGACAACGTCTGTCACGCGTAATGTCACAATGTTTTTAGCAACAGAAAAACACCCAGTGCCAACACGTGGTTAATCCCTAAATATGAGAGCGCAGCGGCCTCTGACTCATTTAACCATCAGCTCTGGCCTAAATTCGACTGGACGTTACACAAGGAATGTGCATTCGATTCCTTTCCAACCTTTGATTCCATGGGCTTTGAAGACAATGAAACATAAACACAGTGGTATGAGTCAGCGCCGCGCAGAAAGCAGTCTGTGTCTGACAGTCGATGACCCACACTGGTAAAAGTGATCCACAGTGTGGGACAGTCGTGGACCCACACTGGTAAAAGTGATCCACAGGTGGGACAGTCGTGGACCCACAGTGGTGAAAGTGATCCACAGTGTGTGACAGTCGTGGACCCACAGTGGTGAAAGTGATCCACAGTGTGTGACAGTCGTGGACCCGCAGTGGTAAAGTGATCCACAGTGTGTGACAGTCGTGGACCACACTGGTAAAAGTGATCCACAGTGTGTGACAGTCGTGGACCCACACTGGTAAAAGTGATCCACAGTGTGGGACGATCGTGGACCCACACTGGTAAAAGTGATCCACAGTGTGGGACAGTCGTGGACCCACAGTGGTGAAAGTGATCCACAGTGTGACAGTCGTGGACCCGCAGTGGTGAAAGTGATCCACAGTGTGGGACAGTCGTGGACCCACACTGGTAAAAGTTAAAAGTGATCCACAGTGTGTGACAGTCGTGGACCCGCAGTGGTGAAAGTGATCCACAGTGTGTGAAAGTCGTGGACCCGCCAGTGGTAAAAGTGATCCACAGTGTGTGACAGTCGTGGACCCGCAGTGGTAAAGTGATCCACAGTGTGTGACAGTCGTGGACCGCAGTGGTGAAAGTGATCCAAAGTGGTATTTACCGCAGTGAAGCCCCAATTCTGCGCTGTTCCAGAGGCTGTGGGGGGGCGTAGATACTTTTTTATCTCCCAAGGGGGGCGCGCCAGAAAAAGTTTGAGAAGCTCTGATATAGCCTCAGAAAGTTGTGCCATTATTCAACTCCAAAGAAATGATTATTGTCAGTTGGAAGGACTTTAAACCTTATGATTAATATGCTGGTTTGTGGAGCCAATCACAAACAAATAATAACAAGGTTCATCATTTGTGGATTTCTATTTTAGATATTTATTTCATAAACATCGTCAAATTCTAGAATGTTGTTACTGGCCATGTTAAGTGGGCCCACTCACCATAACTATATTGACTATTTGAAGCCATTTGATTGAATATATCATATATATTGAATATATCAACATTGGTGCTTCTTTGTATTATTTTAGTTTACTTGTTTTATTTAGTCTTTTTTTAATATGTATATACTTGGGCCATATTTTCTGTTATAAAGAGACATCTCTCTCGTATAAAACATCTCTGCTATTACTGCTGTTCATTGGACAAGCACGTGTCACGTGACCCGTTATCCTTTTTTCCTCTTTCCGGGTACACATGATGCAGGACTGGAATAAGGATAAGGTGGGTAGGCTATCGACTCGTTTTCCTTACGATTTGACATTGGACAATGTTATTTTACATGTTCACGGATACAATACTAAACTACCTTCATTATTTAGTTATATGTTTTTCCATATGTGCCGTTTTATTGTCATTAAATTGGGCATGTCTCCTTGCTTTATCACTGCCTACTTAATACAAAATTAGAGTTAAAGAATTGTCAGCCATGTTGACTTACCTTAAGCTAAGCTATACTTAAAAATAGCTTAAAATAAAGATTTTGTGAGTGACAGGACGTACTCAGTGATCATCTCTGTTTTGAATGCTCTGATGTCCAGACCCATTTGTCCTATGCATTTTACATTTGTCTTTCAAATTATAGTACTCTCTTGACCCTTTAAATGTTTTTTTTTCAATAATTAGCACACATCATTCAATTTCAATTTAATAGTTTTAAGTCTTAATACCATACAATCTGTAGATGCATTATTTATATTCATTTATTTCAGTATTATTGCCCAGTAAAGCCTAAAAATCAGGATTTAGCCTTCATCAAAAATCAAAAGTAGTAAACACATTATAATAATAACATAATGCAATTGCAAATTGCATTTGCAAATGTCTTTAACCTTGGCTTTGATATCACTAAATTGCATCTGAGCGGTTTTCATCTGCCAAAAACATCTTGATTTTTCATATTCTGTGATATTCTGAGGCTAATTCCAGTTTCTGCCTTGAAATCACGACATTATGTTCCACCACTTTTGCATCCATTGTGTGTTTCTGTTTACACACTTTAAAATGATCTCGGTTCTGCAGCATTTTCACTTACATCCTCCATGGACCCCAACTCTGTATCTTTTTTTATTTTTTTAGTCGGACAACAGCGCCCTCTGGTGATGTTTTTGAGGGATCTTTAGAGCGGAAGTGAACCGTGAGGTCATCATGGGAGGCAAAGTCAGCTCCAAAATGGCAGCTCCCACCGCTCGAGTGATACAGGTAAAGATCTTTGCCTAATAGTGCATTTTACATGACTTTGAACATACTATAATTATACAGTGGTGATCAAGTTGTTATTTTCTGTGCCTGGCGACGTTTAATGTGTATTTTCACCGCGGACATGTGTTCTAAAGGCGGTTTTACCCTTGTTGACGTCCTTGTTCTGCCTCCAAACGTGTGTTAAAACAACATAAACGCTGCACTAAATGTCTCTGATCTTACACAGCGTGACTTGTTTGTAGGGTTTAGAAATGAACCCTCCAAATTCCCCCTGGAGGTTTCAGCCTTCAACAAACCAACCGCTTTTGACACGTCTAAGTGCTTTTTGATGTCACGATATCAAAGTTTAGTGTTACGATTATTGCGAGTAAAAACGATCACGATTTAACGATTATTCACGATTATTGAGACTGACCAAACAACAGTGAAATATTTTCCCATTGTTTGATGTTACTATATCTCCACTTTCTGACTTAAAATAAAGTTTATAAACATGACAAAAACAGCCAGATAAAAAAAAAAAACGTTCTTTACGTTTAGTCAGACTTTTTGGACTATATATATATTGAACAAAAATACTTAATTTGCTCCTAAAATTGTCACGATTATTATTTTTTTGATTGTTCCGATTATATTGTGACCTGAATAATCATGATTATCGATTAACCGAATAATCTTGACATCCCTAGTAGATTGTTTGGCTGTAGAAAACTAACATTCTTGAGCGCGACTAAAGACACGCCCTGTGCATTGATTACTCGACTAAAAGGAGGTGTGGTCCTGGCAAAAGCTTTTTAAGATCTCATGCAAAAACGACTCCCTCGACAGCTTATTCCACTAAATATCTTAAGGACTGCAGCGCTAGTTGATTGTAACACGGTTGGTTGTTGTACACTGATTCTATAGTCGAAAGGTTTAAGCAATATTATTACTTTCTAAAACCTGGTTGTGTCTTTCTTTCCCCAGGCTGTGAGGCCTCATGTTCCTCTGATCAAATTCAACAAGAGGCAAGGCACACCGAATCCCAATGGTGAGTGTGTTGTGTAACTGCAGTGTGCACCTTGGTCCGCTGGTTGCAACACACGATCATAAAAGAAAAGTTACTGTCCGTGGGTTTCAAATGGTGACAAACTAGGGTCATTGCCACGGGACTTTTCCATGAAAGCAAGACATGTGACGGAGAGCACCAGTCTGACAGGCAAATGTAGAAAACGGTTCATCCAGGCTACGTCACAACCGTCTTAAAACCTCTGAACTCAGTTTATATAATTCAGTTTTAAGTTTCATCACAGGAGGAGGATACAGAACTCACCACTGTCATTGATATTCTAAAGTAAGATGGCAGTCATTGGACGTGCGAATAGAACAGCACTGCCTTTTGTTTATGTATAACGCTCTCATTGGGGTCTTGCCTGATTATTTAACAAGTTTATTTTATTGATTGTTTTATTGGATGTTTTATTTGTATTTGATCAGGATAGCATGTGTTTCTTTCTCTATTTTTGGATTTGACAGGGTACCAATGAAATTGTTTTTTCCCCTCTTTTAATAAATGATAAATAAATACATTTTAAAAAGGCAGCAAATTCAAAACAACTCATTTTATAAACTGAAAAATTCTTGGAGCCCTCGCCAGATCACCACAAAGAAGCAAATATCACGTGCTTTTGTTTGTTTTTAAAGACAAAGTAGGTTTTACCTTTTAACCTTAAAAAGAAGTGATGATCAGAAGTGATGAAGTCTCATGAACCAATGAGGCCTCAGTCAGTAACAACAGCACAAAATGAGGCCTAAAAATACTGCCATCTACTGGGGATTTGAATGAATTTTAAAGTTTCTCACCTTAGTGTTCGAACTTTTTTTGCCTTGACTTGATTATAACAACAATATTTATTATGTTTTTCAGTACGTCTCTCACATACGCATTCTGCATTCACACTTTTGCTCAAAACTCAATACAATTTGGCCATCACTCATAAGAGCCTGTAGAATCATCTACACATCATCTATCACAGTCATTTTCTGTCTTAAATAGTCAAAAGTCCTCCAAACAGCATCCCCAAAACAATTTCATATGACTGAAACGCGCTTTTGAAATCCTTAAAGAGTATTGTATCTACACTGAACATTGAGCTTCTACTTGACAAAACATGTCCTTCTTTCCTCTTCTCCCCAGTCCAAGACGTGCTTAAAACACTTGGAGTTAACCTTCAACAACACGACACTCCCAGTGCTCCTTCAGCCGCTGCTCCACCTCAGGTTTCTCGACCACACGTACCTTTGACCCCGATCCCCGGCACGCCCGACACTTCTGCCTCTGTTCAGCTCCTCCCTGCACGGTACCGACGAAGACTGCTCTCAACCGACGAAATGGACTTTATTCAGGTATACGCTTTCTCTTTTGTAATTTGAGTGGCTTTTTCCTGTAAATGTCTGGAAAAGAACTTGGGCAGATTGTTATTTCCATGACAAGTTGATGTGAGATTTATGTTTTCAAATCAGGATTCAATACATTTCACACGCTTGTAGAGCTCTAAACAACCGGATAAATCGATTTTGTCTAAAGTAAGACCCCAGGAAGACAGGACCGTTTGTTGGATATTACATGAATAATTGCAGCATCAAATAAAATGACAATTAATTGTGCAATCCCGGTTTGGAAAAGGTTAATTTGTTCTTTCAACATGTATATTTCTTTTGCAGCGTGGTGGTCCAGAATGACTCGAGGGGATTCAATCATTGCATCCAAAGTCCTTATCTGTGGATCATTTCCTCCCTTTCTGTTCCTCAGCACAAGATAAACACAATGTCATATTAAACACAAATTAAAATATTATCTAATGCTATTCGAATGTACATATGTTTATTTTTGTAGATATTTCAAGTTGTAAATTGACATAATAGACGCATAGCTGCATTGTCGGACATAATTCTAACCTGTTAAAATTTGTCTACATTTGCTACTTCATTTTATGTCAAATCAATTTACCACAATCTCTACATCACGCGCGGTTCAAGTGTTTCATTCAATATAAGAAATAAATTATTGCATAACTCACTTGATGGAGCTTTTAACGTCGAGCTGAAGGTTGTCATAAAATGAGAATATACTGTAGTTGCATGTAAACGACTGCATTTGAAATAAAACATCGACTTTACATGCAGCTGGTGTGTTTTGAAATATTTAATCTTTTTTTTAATACAGAAATCTCATACAAGGGCATTCACAGTGTCGTCAGTAAAATTGTGTTATGCAGAAAGTTTGGCAGCAAGTCGATATTTGTATTATTACTGTCATGCTCTAAACGACGAACAGTGAAAAAGTGAACCGTTCCCAGTGTGGTGGTGTGGGCATCAGACCCTTTTCCCCCCACAGATAATTGACAGTAATTCAGTGATTGCAGAAGCATGAGAAAGGCCAAAAGGGAAGAAGCTGTTATTTTTAAAGTTTCTCTGCTACAACTTTTACATTTCAATCTTGGTAAAACCTCCTAAAATGCACATACAACCAGGACCAAAATTGTATGGATAATGTAAGAGTGGTTCTCAAACGGTGTTTTGCGGTCGTCGTCGGATACTTTGTTAGTGGCAGGTCTAAGTTGACCCCAATTATTTATTTGTTGTCGACTTGTCAAACGATCGTCTCTATTGTTCATTGAGATTAAAAAAAACCAAAACATTTTAACCAGGTTGAAATGATTGACTGCTTTTAGATTTATGCACTTAATTCATAAATATGCTCATTAACAATTTTTTAAAATGCTATTTTTTGACATTTGGTTTTAATAAACTGTTAAGTTATAAATGGTCTTTTAGTATAAGACTTTATACTCCCGATAATGATAAATGATTTTAATAGCCGAGTCATGATTAATCGCAGCATGCAGCCATAGTTCAACTTAATCAATTTAGTCACAATTTTAGCCACCTTTCGTTAACCCTCATTACTACTTTAGACCCAATTCTGCTTCAATTCAGACCTATTAAAGTCCAATCATCTGGTGGTACTTTGAAAGACCAAAGTGTTATTACAAGGTGGTACTTTGTGCAAGAAGAGTGAGAACCACTGCATTAGAACAATTCCTGACTTACAAAAATACTTTGTCTTTGAAACACCTTATCAAACACAATCTACAAACCGCATGAACAAGAAAGTGCAATATATTTCTATAAACACGGCAAGGACTGTCAAGTCACAAATGGGCACAACACTAGAGAAACACTGAGGTATGCGTTAGGCTATAATTTAGGAGAATCTCACCTACTTCGAGAATGTTATTAGAGAATAAGTTACAGTAGGCTGTGTCTGCTTAAGCTAACCATTGCAAATTAATTAATTAGAAGCAATATGTGCACAGGAGCTGAGACCATCAGTTGCTTTCCTTCTCCTCCTCCTCCTCTTCCTCCTTTTCCTCTACATCTTCAAATGCAGGTAAGAAATCAGCAATCGTGTCCACCACATAGTCCGGAACCAGGCAGTGGTTGGTGGACAGCTCACTTTTGCTGTACTCGTGGGCCTCTTCGATCTGAGACACTCCGGTGAGCGTGAGCATGGTGTCCAGCCCACAGTTGGACCCAAACAGCATGTCCGTTTCAAGGCGGTCGCCCACCATCAGGCACTGGGCCGGGTCCACTCCCCCACTGAACTGGCTGGAGATGCACTCGAACATAAAACGACTGGGTTTGCCGATGACGGTGGCTTTGCGACCAGAAGCCACCTCGATAGCAGCAGTGAGGGACCCAGAACCTGTGAAGAGGAAAACGACAAGTTAGATAGGAAAGAACAGCAGTGGTATTTACAGTATAATTCATGTTTGAAAAGGAGTCAAGATTAGTCTACAATTGGGTCAGTGTGATGAATGCATTTTAACAATTCAAACCTAAATGTGACTGGGCAAAAGCAATCAAAATGGCCTCCATAAAAGAAGCCTGAAACACATTTTTATTGCCCAAAAAGATGAATAAGTGTGATAATGAATATCAAGGAGAACAGTGTGTTACTGATGTCGGCCTAATTTAATGTTAAACTGCCACACTTTATGAAAAGAAGCAAGCATAATGGATAAGAGCAGTAAAAAAGACCATAAAATGCTTTTGTAATAAATACCAGGCAGTATCCTTCCACTACTGAGAGGATGCCAGGGGTCGGTGTCAGTGGCCAGGAACAGGCACTCGGGGTCCCTCAGGTAGCAGGACGCTTTGGCCAGTTTGAGAAAAGTCAGTTTATCGTCATGTCCCACCAGCACCGCCTTCACGTCCGGAGCCAGTGCGCAGTTGTAGATGGTGGCGTCCGGCTCGTCCACCTCCTCCACACAGGGGACCCCCGCCTCCTGCAGCTCCATCCGCAGCCCGTCACAGCCGATCACGAACACCTGTCCTCGGACCTTCACCACGTCCCTCAGGTACAGCGCGGAGCAGTAGGACGAGCTGAAGATCTGCTCCAGCATCACCTCGTGGAAGCCCAGCCGGGAGAACTTGTGCTTGTAATTCTCGCGGGGCCTAGTGCTGTTGTTTGTGACGAACACCACATTTTTGCCTTTTCGTATGAGAGAATTGACCACTTTGGCCGCGCCCGTGATCGCCTTCTCCCCGTGCCAGATCACGCCGTCACAGTCAAACAGAAAGAAGTCCTTCGCCTCCAGCAGATTTCTCATCTGCGGACCTCGAATTTTCTGGCAACCTTTGAAGCCAAAGGCGCCTGCCATTTCGGCCTTTTCCTCGTTTTCGTCCGTGTTTCCCCTGCTAATGTGTTCCCATGTCCACAACGGGTGCACATCCGCTATAAAACAACAGCTAACCTCACGCGCACAGGTCTGCGTGCTCTTTCACATTGCAGAGTCCTTGGTTCGACTGCACGGGCACGAGCTACATAAACACAGACGCCTGGACACGCCCACACGCCTTTATCCACCAATAAGAGAGAGAACCAGAGATCCTCTCAGAACGACAGAGATTCACTATAGCGTTTGGCGCAGGCGTTCTTTTTTCGTTTTTCTAATAAGCACAACGATGTAACATTTTAAAATCCTCTAAAAATATTATTCGTGTCCTATAGTGAGCATACTTTTACTAGGAAGTGCTTGTTCAGAAAAACAAGCTACACTTCTTACATACTCTTTATTTAATGGGGAAATCTCGTCCGCCTCAGACATCGGTGCATCTCAGGCAGTAAATGAAAACTGCGCCCTCTACAGAGCACATGAGGAACAGAACTGGACATGTACTAGGCTGGCCTACTTCTACCAATGTTAATATGCAAAAGAGGACCATATTTAAATGTTACATAAAACGCATCAGCAGTAGTTTAAGCCTACATTTAAGTTATTAGGCCAATGTATGCTTGTATAACTTGTTATGAATGTTAACTTAATATGTGGACACAAATAATGAAACCTCCTCAAATTAAGATTATTACTGTGATATATTTTAAATAATAGAACTAATATGTGTTTAACTTTTTACACTGCAACTGATGAATGTATCTTTTTGTCCTGGGTGGACGCAGACTTGTTAACTGGATGACAGTCCTTACGATTCTTGCTTTGCTTCACAGTGCTTTGTCCAGGCACTCTGGGTTGCGTGCGAGTTAGAGGAAGACTTACTGGCACCTGCAACTGCCAGACAAACAGACAAATTAAACAGTGAGGGGAGTGGAGGACGGCTGAATGGGCAAAGAACAAGCCTTCCTAATTGGTCATTATTTCCTTGCTAATCTATATTTTCCTCCCAGCTAGCCCCCAACACAGATGTAAGGAGTGGGAGGGGGGTGATCCGCTGTCAGCAGTCACCAGGGCACTGACCGTGAAGACCGCCATGTGCCTTTGTGTCTTGTTTGGGAAGAGAGAGGACGCCAGGGAGACCACTGAGGGGGTCGCGGTTTAGACTTGCAGGTGCTGGAGCCATTCCTAATATGGATTCAGTATATTTGTATTGTCAGTAAAAGAAGGGTATGCTTTTTCCGAGACCCACACGTACACTTTTTCCTCCATGAACAATCATCATATTATTAAGGGAAGAATCTGCATGTGCGTGCCATCCCATTCTGTCACACACCCGGGTCAAAGTGGCATGGAGGTGTCAGACATTGTGGCGCTACAGGGCAACTATCCAGCGCTGAACAAGGGCTTCAAAACACTGTCTTATTAGAATAGTTCAAAAAGATATGTCGTGTTTAATTTTAGTAATATGTTAATATGTTACATTTAAAAAGGTCTTAATTTGTCTATTGGCTTTTGTGTTTATTGTTCAAGTACTCTTTCCTCCAAAAACTCCAGCAGACAGTTAGAAATACTAACAGTACTAGAAGAAGAAGCAGCATTTCAAGTTGGTGCCTCTCATTCCAGGGCTGAACCAAAACGACAGGTTTTAAATGCAGTCCAGTCCCACTCTGCAGGATGTGATTCACCCACAGCACAAACCTCTCGGCTGGAGGTACAGGGTGTGACTTATGCAGAGCGCTCAGTGACAAAGCAGATGACTTGAATCTAAACACATAAATTGTTGTGAATCTAATATAAATTCATGAATCTATGGAACCGTGTTTATGTATATGCACACACCTGTTGTCTCGTATGAGGGTTTGGATGGTAGAACAGAGGAGATCTCGAGTGATGTGCGTGGGTTTAAGGGTGACCCCCAGACCCTTCGCTTCTGCCTTCACCACGTTATCAAACTGATCTCCAAACAGAGGAATGCCCAGGACAGGGACCGCGTGGTAAACTGCCTGCAGCAGGCTGTTCTGTCCTCCGTGAGTGATAAAGAGACAGGCTTTTGGATGACCTTTAAAAAAAAAAAAAAAAGAAAAAGATCAAGATCGCAAAGGCTGCAGTTATTTTGATAATAAAATGTCTCTTTATACAAAAATCTTATTGCACCTGTAGGTTTGACCTCTCTAAAACATGTTCTGAAATTGATGGATTCTTGTATTAGTTTATCAGTTCATATTTCTGTCTGCTCTCAAATGTTAATGTTTGTCGGGTTCATATTTTTCAAACATAGATGGCAAATGTAATTGAAATCGCAATTTTAGTCGAAATGTAGTCCTGAAGTCTAACTAAAGAGCTCGTATAGTTTGATACTACCTAGTAAGTCATTCAAAGAAGCCAATCCAACATCTTAACGTTGGGTGGTATTTCTATGTGAGATGGCCATTGCTTGGTGTCATACCTACAAAGAGATTAAGTAAATTAGATTTCAACATTTAGCATATCTTGTATATTTAGATCTATGTTCTTATGCCTCAGTAACCAGCGTTTAAAATGTAATTGTACCTCCAGATAACTCCTTGAGAAATGCTAGAGAAGCCAGCCACCAGCTCAGTGATCAGCGATTCCACAGACACAGAAGATACCATCGATCCCAGTGTCACCACAATGAAACGCGGCTCTTAAGGTTTGAAATCCACAAATCAAGGTCCTGCTTGATGATAATTTGTGAGATTTTAGTCATATGAAAATACCAAATAGCGTGAGAGGGTATTTAGTACCTGCTGTAGAGGCTTTGCAGCTTTATTCAGGACTCCTCCCCAGCACAGTAAAGGGCATTAGAGGCGTGGGAAACTCCAGAGAAAAGTCAGTGTTAAAAGCCCAAAGTTCTGCTCCTGTGTGTAATTCATCCAGTCCACTAGGGGGCCTTTCAAGGTGCTGTTCAGCCACATCCTGAAACCTGGACCAAACAAATGCTTGACCTGTGATTTTAAAAAAAAAAAAAAAGATAATAAATTAATTAAATGATAAAAAAAATATTATAAAAAAATCAAAAATCAATTAAATATAAATAATTAAATATAAAAAATCAATTTACTTTAAAGTGCATATGACAGATTAGACTATAACTAAACAATTTTAACAATTTTGGTGACGTTTATAATGTTACTTATAATGTTACTATAATGTTACTACAACCATATTGTAAACAAGGGCGCAATAGTTATGGTTTGACAAATAATGCCTGATAATACATTTATTTTGTTTAATGATTGTTTAAACTGTCAATAATTGTGTCAGTTGCGTGTGAATTTGTCCTGCATTTTCGTTGAATTCTGCTTCCTGTAATGTTCAACGTGTATTTTAAAAAATGTTTCTTCACAAACTGCAACTTGACTGATGTTGATAAGGTTCTATACCACCAAACAACGTAATAATTACAAAAAACATGAGAACTTGTCACATACACTTTAAGCGTGTACACATTTTGACATCTCTTACCTACTGGTGTTAGGAGAGAATAAAAAAGATTCTTCATTCGAGCCCAGAGGTCCATGTGGTCCGTCAGCTGAGAGTTGAAGACCGGCACGTAGGAGACTGGACTGGGGAGGCCGATGGACAGTGGGCCATTTAAAGCACCAGGATAGAAAGCGATGTACCGAACCCCTGCAGAAAATATGTCACATTTAGAAACATAAACAGACTCGTTCATCCAATGCGATGTCGAAGTGGGATGTACCAAGTTTACGAGCCAGAATGAACGAGCACGGATTGAACGCATCGAGCACGGTTACATCATAACGTTCTTTTTGCAGAAATGTCATCATCTTTTCGTCTCCAAGAAGTCTGCCACACTGATAGGATAAATGTCCCATAAAGGTTAAAAATCCACTGAAGTCGTCCCTGAGAATGGAGACATAGACAGTGGTTAATTGATTGTTGATGCTGTCGATACTGGGCTTGACTTTAACAATAGCCGACGAGCTAAATGCTGGTCAATTTTTATTTTGGCTACTAACATATTCTGTCCCACTTCTTCTATTATAATATAAAGCAACACATTTTGTTAAATTTGACAGATTGCTGCCCAGACATAGTTAAGAGTTCATTTCAGCATACAAAAAAAGAACCTACCCTATAACAATTAGGACAAAAAAATAATCATTTCATTGTAATGCTCTATCACTATTTTCGATTCAATTTGATTTTGTCTTATTAAAAGCAAATAAAACAGGCTCTTGACGTTAATTTCCTGAACCAACTCGAAACAGACTTTTAATAATTGCCATTTAACAGAAAGAAAATAGTCCCAATTTCTTCCTCCAAAGTCTGACCTCTGCTCCAGACCATATGCTTTTACCGATTAGAAATGACTGATGACAGGCCTAAGTACAAGTATTGCGTTTAGTCAAAACTCTAATTGACTAGTAGCTTTTGAAAAGACAAACAAAGTCAAACCTGCAAAACCAAGTAGGTTCTCTTACTGTACCTTCCCAATAAGAACTGTGTCTGTTGCTCCAGGAACCATCCATTGTACTCTTGAATATACTTTTCTCCCAACGACCAAGTGCTTGTCTGATAACTTTGCTGATGACCTGTGTAGGAAAAGCCTGCAAGATGTACATGTTTAATCAATAGGTCTATAAATCAATCTAAATGTTTTAAGACAAGCGACAACAGGCTAAACTCTGTTGTTTCCAGGTGAAAGCTTATATGACAATGTTATATTATTTCATCAATCTGCATTCATACTTATATGGGACACTATAACTTCCTGTTTCCTCCATAGAGACAAAAAGATTGCGCCAACACATTATTTATTTATTTACCTTTTACCTCCAAAAAATGAGACGACCCAGCGAAAATTAGATTAAACCTGTCTGTATTTTTTTTAATCTAATATTGAAACAAATTGAAGAAAATCTAAACCTCCATCCATTTTTCAGATTTATATGTCCCAAATATGTGCAAATTTGGCCATACAATACTTACTTATTTACATTAACATGATGAAAAACGTACAAAGCATGTCCTTTTTATATTCACGTCAGTAAACTATAGAAAAAAAAAATTGTAAGATTTGTCCTAAACAGCTGCAGAGCTACCTGTGAGAAGTGGCGTGCCGAGCTGAAGGAGCATTCGCACACTGTGGCCATGTTGCTGAAGGTTATGTGAAATCTCATCTAATAACAAATAGTGGCTTCCTCCTGTCCGTGAGGAGAAAAACAGAACCGTTTGTGATGAACATGTCATGTGACGCAGGTACACACATGACTAAAATGCATAATTACCAACTTTTACTCACCGATTAGACAGACTGTGAGGATCTTGGCACACTGCAGTCCCCGAAGAGCCAGGAACATTGAAAACGTCCAAAACACAATCCCCATTATACAGAGACAAATGGTGTTTTTCCAGAACTTCAAATGTCAAGGCAATATTTCCAAATAGTCAATCATAAATTAAAAAACGTCAGTTGAGCTTGTATTAGCAATTTGCAGCATGTTGAGTCTTCAATTAATTTCTCATACAGCAGCCTTTAGTCTCAGAGCGGTAAGTAAGATGAAATCCAAGGATGGGTTGTGCTCCTTATTTCTGGGTTCATGCGTTGACTCTGTGATGCCCCGAAAGAAGCA
This sequence comes from Chaenogobius annularis, assembly GCA_015082035.1. Classification (NCBI taxonomy): domain Eukaryota; kingdom Metazoa; phylum Chordata; class Actinopteri; order Gobiiformes; family Gobiidae; genus Chaenogobius; species Chaenogobius annularis. Next base: position 2,068,832 of record BJKM01000007.1, on the reverse strand, counting down.
CTGGACTGAAAGGGAGGGAACGAGAGAGTTGGGGTCTATGGGGAGGGGGCTGTGTGGGCCTCAAAGCTCAGGAGGAACAAGACAAATCCATAACAAATTCATTTTTTTGTGCGTGTGTTTTTTATACGGTTAATGCTCGATAGTGGGCTCAAAGAAGGACGAACTGCTGTGATTGGTCACTCAAAATGACGAAGTTTAAGAACAAGGTTATGATTTATGTTCGGAAATGAGTTACGGTTAAACGGGTTGGGAAAATGTTTTGGGTTTGTTAACGTGTTGGCAGCAGTAACTTTAAAAAATGAATTTGTCGCCTACCAGCCTTATCTCATCTTACACCATAAAATAAAGATGTAAAACTGTTTAAAATACTACATTTTAGGCTTGTTCATAGCAACAGAAGCTAACCTTTTACACTCTCATAATAATAATGTCTTCTAATGTAGGAGCAGGTGTTTATTTGTTAATTATTTTTCCTCATCAGTGTCAGATGTGGCGTGTTTTGACACATTGCAAAAAGGCTCCGATGGGGTTATAAGTTCTTTGGCCGGCAGTTGCTGGGAAGTCAGGCTTGACATGTAGGTTATCCTGGACAATGCACTCTTTGTGGCGGTGACCAGTGAGCCTCAGTGTCAGAGAGGTCATTAGAAAAGCAAGTCAGTCAGAAAAACTGCTGGAGTGTATCTGCCAAGCCAGCGCCAATCATAGCGGTCAAACATATAGCACCAATTGTTACTGCGGTCGGTTTAATAATTCTGCAGTGTCATTACATAATTTTATCAAAGAATACACACTCTGAACAAGTTGGCAACACCTCTCGAGAATTAATTCAATAGGGGAGACACCCACAGGAATGTTTAGGTGTTTATTGTTAGGAAATATCTTCAAAAAATATCAAAATTTATTTAGTGTGACAGTATTTAGCAATTTCCTCTTTTGTTCAGTAAGTGGTAAATGTTCTGAAAGTTGAACAAAGGTGTGAAAGAGAAAGAACAGGGAAAGACAATGAGGAAACTAGTTAAAACATGATACAAATAAATATTGTGAAAACTATGAAAATGTTGAGAATACTTTACCACAAGCTGGTACTGTGTTGATGTCTCCATTAGATGCTGTATGAACGAATGTGTGGAGAGGACGGAGAAGGTGATGGAATCCTCTGGCCCGTAGCCCAGCTCCTTATACACGTCAACCAACTGCAAATAAATTAGGATAATTAGTATAATAATGTTTGATGAAGTCCATGCGATCCCACTTTCTCCCAGGAGTGGCGCATGATAACAGGAGAGAACGATACAGGTCAAAGTCAAGGCTATTTCCTTTGCACTGTAATCCTTATCCCACCTTGTAAAAGCCCAATTTATATTCATTTCCAACCCTTATTCACAGTGCATCCGGAAAGTACTCACAGAGCTTCACTTTTTCCACATTTTGTTATGTTACAGCCTTATTCCAAAATCAGCGTTTGCCATGACACTCAAAATTGAGCTCAGGTACATCATTTTTCCACTGATCATCCTTGAGAAGCTTCTACATCTTGACTGGAGTCCACCTGTGGTAAATTCAGTTGATTGTACGTGATTTGGAAAAACACACACCTGTTTATATTCGGTCCCACAGTTAACAAGTGTCAGAGCAGAAACCAAGCCATGAAGACAAAGGACCTCTGAGACCGGATTGTTTCAAGGCACAGATCTGGGGAAGGGTACAGACTCTGCAGCATTGACGTTTCCTTTGAGCAAAGTGGCCTCCATCATCCGTAAATGGAAAAAGTTTGGAACCACCAAGACTCTTCCTAGACCTAGGCCCGGCCAAATTGAGCAATCGGGGGGGAAAGGACCTAGGGAGGTGACCAAGAACCCGATGGTCACTGACAGATCTCCAGCTTGTCTCTGTGGAGAGAGGAGAACCTTCCAAAAGAACAACCATCTCTGCAGCACTCCACCAATCAGGCCTGTGTGGTAGAGTGGCCAGGCAGAAGCCACTCCTCGGTAAAAGGCACATGACAGCCCACCTAGAGTTTGCACCTGAAGGACTCTCAAACTATGGGAAACAAATATCTCTGGTCTGATGAAACAAAGATTGAACTCTTTGGCTTGAATAAGCGTCATGTCAGGAGGAAACCAGGCACCGCTCATCACATGGTCAGTACCATCCATTCAAGAACTTGGAGACTAGTCAGGATCAACAGAAAGATGAAAGCAGCAGTGTGTGCTGCCCAGCGGTCGAGGGGTTAAGTCACAGCACACCTATGCCAGGCTCCAATTGCCCAAAAATAGGTGTTCCAAGCTTGCAGCATTATATCCAAAAGACTTGAGGCTGTAATTAGTGCCAAAGGTGCTTCAAGAAGTATTGAGCAAAGGCTGTCAATACTTATGTACAAGTGCTTTATTTTTATTTTTTTTATTTGCAAATATGAACTTAATCCATATTGGAAGGCTGTAACATAACAAAATGTGGAAAAAGTGACACGCTACAGGAAAAAGAAAATTAATATTTGTCTGCTGTTTGTATTAACTATTCTTAGAATGTAACTATGCGTTGAAGTAATTTTCTTTGTGGATCAATAAAGTTTGTCTAACTCTAAGCTTAAAACCTCTTTTACTGTTATTATGTACCTTTGTGTACTGAGACTGACTGTCCTTAATGCTGCTGTGGTCCAAGACTGTGAGAAGAGCAGGAACAGACACTTTCTGGTTTCCAAATAAAGTGCTTGAAGAAGGACTTTCAGAGCGGCTGTAATCTACATCCACTTCTGGAGAGCTGAACTCTGGGGCTTCATCTAAACTGGGCATAGACTGAAATAGAAGAAAATAATATCCACATGAATCATAGAGGCCAAGCTTTGTGATTTAAGACTCTTAAAGAAGTAAAGGTCTTAGATTCGAAGGTCAAAACATTTCTGACAAGATGTGCCAAACATCTATAGAGATGCATTGGTAAAAACATTTTTTGAGTGCCAGTATAATTCAGAACAGAATTGACATAAATTCCCTTTAACACCATTTTTTTGTAATTTATTGCTGCAATAACTGTAATCACATTTCAAATTCAACTGATTGCACAGCCCAATTTGGGACACTTTCATTAGATTTCTTTTATTTATACCTTGACAAGTTGGGTTGATGATGGCTGCTTGAGGCGTTGTCCTACAACGACACTAAGCGCTCGGACAAAGCCCTGTTTGGGGTTTGGATCAGCAGAAAGATACAGAAGCATTGACGTGTAGTTGAGGCGTGGCGGGTTGAAGGAGTGGTCAGCAAACATCTGGAAGAAAAACTGCAAAAGGCAAAGTAAGCTCATTCAACAGTAAAAAGAGAATTTTCACAATAATTAATTAATTTAGTATAACATTGTCTAATTGTGACACAATGCTGTCTGCCCTTAAAATGTAAACTTCCTACTCTAGAAACATACTCAAGACTTCATATTCAATGCTCAATAGTCCCAGGGCCTGTTTGTGTCCTGCCGTTCCTTGTAATATTTCCTGAACTACCTGAAAACTTCTTGAAATATGATACTGTATTCTGTCTTCAACCTGATAACCCACATTAGAGCATAGTCACGTCTTGATTCAAAATATACTTTGACATGTAAACATATTTGTGTAATTGTATTTTACCAGTTACTCACCTTGAAAAGTTTAGATAGGCGATCATAAGATAGTGGCTTGGAAGGGTCCACTGGGGTCTCCACAAGAGTCTCTTTAGGAAACCACAGCTGTGTCTGATAATAGGAAAAACAGAAAGTACAACTGTAAATGTACTTGTATCCCATGTGATTATAACATTTGAAGAGCATTCTTAATTAGAAAACACCAACCTGTAGATATTGTCCCTCACTAATATATCCTTTATTTTCAAAATCTGCTGCCTTTAAATGTCGCAGAGCGTCCAACAGCTGTGTTACAGAGGGTGATGGCCAAGGCAGGGCACAACCGAGCAAGAACCGGCGCCAGTCCACAAGGTCATGTTTATCTTTAAGTGAAGCCACTAGCTCCATCAGCTGAGCAAAAAACAATGCATTAGGATTTGTACACAGTAGTGGTTCTCATTGTTTACATCATCGTTTTAGTTTACCTTTTTCATTGTGACCCAGGTTTCTGGCAGGGTGTTTCTGACCCTGTTTGTGGTCATTATAACTTTTAGAAAATTCAAAAACTCTAAACAAGACAGAAGTCCTAAATGCCAAGAACAAAAAGAAAAAGATGCATTATTAAATATAGAATATAGATAATTTATGATTGCTCCTAACTGTAAGTTTCATATCTCAAGAAGACCAGGTTGTCCTGACATGGGACACAGGACAGGCCTGCCATCATGTCGTCATGAACACATCTATCGCTCTCCTCTCATGATACATCTCTGTATTAGGGATTGGCCCTACCCACCAGCTCGTATATATAACCCCTTATCACTTTGTGGCTTGTAAAACAGCTCCCTTGATAAAGTAATAAATAGCCTGTATATGTCATGATTTTCAGAACGTTGTCATATTATTCATCAGTCACAAAAACTTGGCTGTACCTACCATTGGGGGCAAAATGTCTGAACTGTTGGCAGAGTGATTCTAGCTGAATTATAGACAAGGTGCTCTGTGAAGGTTTTTCTACATTTAGTGGAGGAGGAGGAGGCGGCAAAGCCACCATGTGGTAGTCGCCATTAAGATAGAAATGAGAACTATCCTGTTAAAGAAAAACAGCACATTTTAAAAAGAAAAATATCATCACCAAAATCTACTTCAACCAGGAACCTTGATTACGATTTCACTCACCAAAACCAGCTCATTCAGCAGTTTAGCTCCAGACTCTATGTGGTGACGTACCACTTCTGCGAGCTGATCAATGCTACAAAAACAAGTACAAAAACATATGTGAGCGCCGCTTAACTCATTTTCTTAATGTTATTACACTTGTAACACAAACCTTACCTCTTCATTTCATTCTCAAAACGTTCGTTGAGCCACTTTTCCATAAAGTTGAAAGTTTGCTCAGCGTTTTGTAGAATAAAATCTACTAAATTCAAGCCATGACCCTTCACCAGGGTGATCCGCACCTTTGCAGCTTCCTCTGGAGAACCCACCCACAAATAACAGATAATACTAACACAGGAACCTCCCTTTAAATATCTACAACATAAAGGTCTGACGGTTACCCTCATGACTCAGTGCTCTGCTGTACACTGCACTGGGTTTGACTTCAGGAGGTTCAGGGCTTGATGCTGGAGGCGTTGCTGGAGGTGGAGATGGAGCCCCTTACAAAAAGACAGATTAATGTTGAAATATTGATTTCATTTAAGATATGGTTATAACCCATTTGTCTTTTAAGATCCGCAAACATACCTTTCTTTTTCTTTCCAGAGGTTTTAATGCTTTTGTCTGCACCTGGGGGCTTCTCCTGTACTTTGTTGATGGGCTTTGTCTCTACCGCCCTCTGCTGGGCTGCTCCCGGCAACTACATTCACATAAACATGCGAATAATGCTTTATATAGCACACAAACAATCTGTTTGGGTGTGGAGGGTTGTAATATTAATACTTACCATTCTGTTGATAACTGCAACTGCCTCATCATAATCATCCAGAAGTTTCTTCTGGGGCTTGATAAAAAAAATAAACATTCATTTAATTTGAGAAGATCTTCTACAATTGACACAAAAATAATGGCCTTATATGAAGAAAGACTATTATTTGAGATGAGATAATATACCTGGTCTTGTTCACTGTGCTTGGATTGTGTCTCCGAAGCAGGTTTACTGGAAGTGTCCAGTAGAGAAATTGTGTTTAGGTTTGATGGCGGCTCCGGCAGTGGCTTGTTGGCTACACTCAAATCATATATTTTAAGAATGCAAACTGTGTCTTGAAACCGGTCTAACTCCACCTAAAACAGCATTGATTTTTAGAAAATAAGAACAATAGAAACCCATTGTACTAAAAACAATAATTGAACCTGTATAAGCATGGAGTGGTAGTTGACAATCAGAGCAGTGTGATCTGACAGCCATCCATCCCCCATCGCAACCGCCCTCTCCTGCTCATTCTCTTCTTTACGCTTTTCACAAATGTTCCACAAATGCTGACAAAGTTCCTGAAAATAGCAAGAAAAAAGGTGAAGGATTTCAAGTTTTAAAGTGCGAGGTAGATAAGCCAAGTCATTGTTTGCAAAGCGCTCACCTGAAGCCTGCGATGCAGCTCTGCTTTGGTCTCCTCATCGCTCCTCATATCATCAGCCACACTGTTGAAAGCTTTTTGCCAGTGAGAAACAACTTGTTGTCTAGAGTCTTGTCGGCCCAGATAATCTTTAAACTCCTCCCTGCAAAAGTAATATATGCAATTAAGAACCAGGGACAGACATTGACCAGATCATTACCAGATTACCTTACTTCATGTCAAATAAGTACTGATTTATCAATATCTTTTCTAGTCGTAGCTCTTGCATTACGGGCTTTATGTTGTTCACGTACATTTCACACACATTCTTCCAATGGAGGTGGAGAGCCTCAGCAACTCCCTGTTGATTAAGATGTACAAAAAACAAAGTATATTGATACTTGATAACTTGATAATATTGATCAGATGTAATATTAATTAAGTGTGCAAGTGTGAAGTAAAGTGCCTTACTGGTGGCAGTGGTTTATCAAAATACTTTGAGCCACTTTCATTCGCGTGGGAGGCCTTTCTTGACACTATAAAAAACAACAACATTATTACCTTTCACATTGATTGACAAATTATTAAGTTTATCAAGATTTTCTCCGACTCAAATACAGAGGTATATAAATGCAACAATCGGACCAGTGCCTTCTTACAAATATTTAACTATTTCAAAATGCTAATCAAAATACATCCTTTGTTCAGCCCTTAAAAAAAAAAAAAAAAAACACTTTGAATTTAATCTAAAAAATACATTTCTCAACTTTAAATCACTCAATTCTTCAAATCAACTTTAATTCAAATCAGAACAATCATATTTTATTTCATGGGCAACAGTCCTTCGTAAGTAACTCTTTAAATGCCATTTGGCTCTAATCCAATCAGAAAGCACAATGTAACATGCCATCATTTAACACAGTAACTGAATTCTGGGTAATATCATTCATAGTACCTCCTAATATGCCGGTGCTCGTCTGAATCTTCCCGCTTTCTTCCTTTTCTGTCTTGAGACTCTTGCTGGACTTTGTAGATTTTAGGTTAACTGTTAATGTTGGTGATTTGTCCAAAGACGTACTTTCTTCTGACACTTCATCAGGAAGAGGGGCAACAACTGAAAAACAGCAAATTATAAAAGATTGGAAAGATGGGAAATGAATGTTAAGTGAGAGCCCTTTTATCTATTTACAGACTAGAGAAAAAATGACAAAATATCGAGAAGTAGATATGTTATAGATTATGTAGACAGCAATTTAAAAAAAAATATATTGATCACAGCATCATATGGTTGTAAAAGCACTAAAAGTTACCTTCTAGAAAGGGTCTTTTCACCTGCAGAAGAACTGACTCGACGCGATTAAAAAGCTCTCTCTTCGTCAACATTTGCATCAACGCGAATCAAAATCTTCTGTTTCGCCTCAAACCACTCTTCAAGTTTTGGCCAAGATTTGTTAAAATCTGTGATCCTTGAGTGAAAAAGAAGCATTACACACAGAAGTTATGCACAGAAAAAAGCAAAAATATATATTTTCTCTTTTGCTACCTGTGTGGGATATGTGACATGTAGACGTATTCAGGTTTGGAGTCTGTAGCAGTCGCATCTGTGAAAGAGAGAAACGTTTATAGTCTTAACAGTTGGAAATTAATAAATGTTGCTAAATATAATCACAGAAAATGTATTTATAAACATCTCTACATGTATTGTAATATATTCCCAATTAAATCATTTTTACTTCTAAAAAGGGCTGTCAAGATTACTCAATGAATTGATTATACATGTCACAATATTAATTGTAAAGATGTTTTCAATTATAACTGAGAATGTATAAAGAGAATGTATAAAGCCTCGGAGCGTTTCAGGGTCCATATGAAGTATGTAAAATATCTGGTGATATTCAAAGTGATATTGCAATAAAAAAGACCAAAAATGCACGCTTCAATGTAGCGTAGAGTTTTCAAAAAAAGAGGTTTCAATCTAAATGGGTGTTACCTGATTAAATTGAGTTAATAGATGAATAAATAGATAAATAAATATAGAATAAATAAAGAGATGTATAAATAAATAAAAGAGTCTGAGTACCTATGCATTAAAGAAGTCCTTTCAGGCCAAAAAGCCAATAAAGGATTTTTAACTAATCAGAGTGCCTTTTCAGGGTACTTTTGGTACTTTTGGTCTTTATAATGTGAGAAAATTACAAGCAAAAATATGTAATACTGGAAGTTTTATTGTAAGTAATGGTAATCTAATCCACAGCATGAATGATTGCTAAATGATACATGGATGTCGCAGGTTTTTTTTTATTGTGGTCGGAAATTATCTTAAAATCTCACAATAACTGTAACATTAACATTTGACACTGTGACACAGCTCGTCCTCCAATAGAAAACTAAACACAAGCAAACTAAAAAACCATACACACATGCAAGGTGGACCGCACGGCAGACAGCGCACTCATCCGAGACGTCGAGGAGCAGAGCCAGGTCTAGAACTGGGGGCGGCGGTGGAGGGGCTTTGGGTGGATCTGGATCTACAGCAAGGTCCGTCCGACTGTTCTTAACCACGCACTGTTCTCCTGCAACACTCCCACCAAGAGCCTTCTCAAGCAAATGTGCCTGCTTCAAATTGAGTGGAAAGCCGTCCAAAATCCAACCAGAATTTGCTGGAATATTTCTGGTTAAAATGTGCGTGTTTATTTATTTACACTGAAAAAACACAGACAGTTCTATAGCATATGAAAACACCTACTGTATGGCTCCTATTACAATCTTCACCAGCAACTCCAAAGGTAAACAATTTCCTTCCACCATTGCCTGTTCTACTTCTTCTCCATACATGGCTTGTGTGGAAAGCTGATTAATAAACAAATGAAATATAAAATCAAATAAAAAATAAATTAAAATTAAATTAAAATTAAAATTAAAATTAAATTAAAATTAAATTAAAATTAAAATTTATTAAATTAAATTAAAATTAAATACTACATATAACTGCATTATATTTTTTGTTTAATATAAATATGAACATAGATATATGAAATTATATATGAAATACATGCCTTAATACTGGCTACATCTTCTGGCCCGTCGTCACCTAAAAAAAGCATAGCAAAACTAATTATATTTCAATAATAGTATTTCAGTTATAATGACCCGTTTTGTTCAAGTTACATCCGGCATTCATTGAAGTCCTGTCCTGGGATCACTGCACTGGCTTCCACACAAAGAATCCAATTTAAAACATTGCTCTTGGTTTTTAAGTGTCTAAATGGTCTGGCTCCCTGTTATTTGCGGGAGTTATTGCCCCACCATGTTACTGCTCGTACCATGCGGTCCTCCTCTCAGCTCCTCCAGGATGAGCCCAGGTCAAAGCTGAAAAGCAGAGGGGACCGAGCTTTCTCTGTGGTGGGGCCCTGACTCTGGAACAGCCTGCCTCTGCATGTTAGAGACACTAGAGCAGTTTGAAACTATGTTAAAAACATCTTTTCTCTCTGGCCTTTTAACATGAACTAAGTTGAGTTATTACTGTTTATTAACTTTACGTGTATTTCAATTTATTGTATCTATGTATCATTGCACTTTTCTGTACAGCACTGGGCTTTTAATGTTGTATGTGTGCTTCATAAAATAACTTGACATTGACATTTGACATTAAAAGCAACGGCAATAATTCTTACTTTCTACGCTGGGGTCTTTCTCTCTGGCCGACAGTTCTTGTTCTTGCTCTGTGGCCTGTAAAAAAAACAACAGAAATGGTTGGAAGTAATAGTTGTCCAATTGTGAAAAATAATTGTCCTATAGTAGTAAAATTATATTTTACCTACCGTCTCTCTATTTTTGTATAAGTTTAATGCTTCATTTACCAGCTCTTGAATTGATAGTACATGGATGTCATGGGCTGGGTGCAAAAAAAAAAAAAAAAATACATTGTAAACAAAATACATACATTGTAAATTGTGTTGCTGTTTTTGTATACCATGTGCAATCTTAGCCAGGCAGGAGGTCTTTCCAGAGCACAACTTGCCCAGAACACAGGCCTTGAGTCTGAAGTATGGAAACGGGGATTCTGCTGGTTTTTCACACGGTGGATGGACCAGGTTCCTAAGCTGTGCAACCACATGTCCAAGAATGCTGTTTTGTGCCGGAGCTAACTTTGTCTCTTCTTCAGGCCAGACCCAATCACCTGTCATGTTCTAACAAAACAATTTGTAACCAAACAATTTCTTGCCTCCTGTAATAATGAAAGTAAATGTACTTGTTTCCACTGCAAATCAGGCATAACTCACAATGTATTCGTCATAGTCCAGGTTGTTGAGTGTGTCCTGCTTCTTTAGCTCTACAGGGTCTGTTTCCACTGAGCGCTCCAGGTCCTCCACATCTGAAGGCCCATAGAGAGGCAGGCCACTTAACAGCACTTCCTTCCAGTCTTTCATTTGTTTTTCCGGGACTGGACTGAATAAGTGTCAAAAACATTTAAATAAATATATAAACACAAATCACAGTAAAATCCTAATTTTTGAAAACCATTTATCACTATCCAAAGCCAGTTATTTGATAACATAGCCAGGCAGACCACCTCTCTCACAATCATTTGCAATACCCAATTTAAATGTTCAGGAAGAGGGAAATTAAGATTATACTAATATTTGACAATACTATATATTGTTACATACTTCCCAAAAAGATGATGGTACTCTCCAACCTTAGTGACCAAATCCACTATATGTTCCACTATTTCCTTGCAGCTCTCTGTATGCTTCTGGTACATGATTTGATCTCGATGAGCATCAAGCCTTTTACAAAAGTCAAGGTCCCATTTGATCTCTTCTGCACGGGCCATCTTTTCCTGTTCAGTTAATACCTGGCACAGATTTTAATAAGAAATTATATATGTTCAGTGAACATAATAAGAGATGAAAGATTAGAAAAAAGTAATTTATTGTACAGATCACAGAAAAATAAGAAAGTGCTTTTTTGTGGATAACTTAAATTTCACGAACAACAATCTGGATGTAACAGGAGTTACCACATGTGTGCCATTTCTGTCTCTCACCTTTTCTAAATTAATAAATTATAGCGTATCTTTGATGGTTTAGTCTAAAATGTACTGTTAACCTACACATCAAGTACATTTTGACTCATACAAGAAAGTTTTGAAACAGAGAGGATTATTCGTCTTCATTGTCAGTCTATCTCACCGCCTTCCTCTTCACAGTTTCCTGGGAGTCCTTGTCTCTCGTCTGCTGGATCTGCTGCTCTCTGAACAGCCGGTTATTGGTGATGACTTCCTTCTGCTTTCTGATCTGGTAGAGTTGTGCTGTAAGACGTTGCTCCTGCTTCGTTGTACGTGTGAACCGCTTCAGCAGATACTCTTCATGTTTTGCATACTGTACAATTAGAAAATGATATGGTAATAATATTTAATTAATAAATATATATATATATATATAGTTTTAGGATAAGAAATTACAATGTTTTGCAAATGATTACCTGCTCAGCGTCACATGCTTTAGCTTGCTCTATAAGGAATATCTCAACCCTTTTGTCCCTCTGCTCGCGCGCCGATGTGTTTTCTTTAAGTCTCTGTCGAATTTTCTGAATGTAGCCACTGTTTGGGACTGATTTAGAGACATCTCTTGCCTCGGTAAATGGACTACACCCATCTAGATGTCTACAAATAATAAACACACCATAATGTTCACAAAGAAAACAGCATATCAATACTTTTGATATATATATATAGAAAAACAGCATATCAATACTTTTATTTATATATATGTATATATATATATATATATCTATATATATATATATATATAATGTGTATATACACATTATATATATATATATAATATATATATATTATATATATATTATATATATATATATATGTGTATATATAGTCACACCTTAAATGTGATGAAGGCAGATTTCCTCTGTTTGTTTCAAACTGAGCAATTTCCTTCTGCACATCCTGCAGAAACAAGAATAATCGGTGACTTGTGTTTAAATACAATTTCTAATAACCAATAAGCCAATGAATATTACATGCTTGGCAAACAGTTAGATAAGAGATAAACCTGTGCTAGTTTCTTTTGCCGTTGCTGTTGCCTCCTCAGATTATGTGGGGGTGGTTTGAGTTCTTGAACATAGGAAAGCTCGAATCTTGAAATCTAGAATACAGAGAAAAATAAATTACTTTGAACAGAATTAAAAAGTCTGTATACTTCATTACCATGTCAGAATTTCTCTTTGACTTCTCTTCTTGCTTTATTGGTGATTTATTCTTCTGGACTTTGCCCAATGTAGATCTGCCTGTTCGGAGTTTATTCTCATGAGGTTTTGAGATTTTTTGAAGATTCACCTGTATCTCACGCCACAAAAAAAAATAAAAAATATCGGAAATATTTAGTTATTACAATGTGTCATACATTGTCCTTGCTTATTTTAATAAATTACAACAATCTTAATCTCACGATACAAGAAATAGTCTTCTTACGTCACGGCAGAAGTCATGCTCTTTTTTGCGCAGCCCAACAGCAGCAGACTTCTGTGTTTCACTGATGACTGCTTTCTTATTCTTTTCCAGTGAAATATAAAGCTGTTGAACAAGGTGTGCAGCCACCCCTTGTTTTTCCTGCATCAGCTCTTGGGCAATGGTTGCACTGAATGAAATTCCCAGCAAATGGAGAGCTGGTTCAAGTCGTGTAAAGTTGTTTAACATTGATATCGATCTCCTGGTAGAAAAAGTAATACTAGGTTAAATGTGCAAGGGACTGAATTTGACAGACATTTTAGAACCATTGGGAAAACGTACTCTTTTCTCATGAACATATGGAAATCCCTTTGCAGCTGATATTTATGTAGGATTTCACCAAATAGGTAACCACTGGAGAAAGCCTTAGCGAATGTCTTTGGCTCTGAAAAAATACACAAATTTGACTACAACAAACAGTATGAAAATGCAACATGAGAAAATTGTCTAAAACTTAAAAAGAAGCAGGGGTCAAGTATTGTCATAACGACACGGTGCAATAAGCAGTGGTCAATGTTTTGTCAAGCCAAAGGAAGGGACACAAAACCTGTAATGAAGTATGCAATTATATGAACTAATCCTTTGTTATTGGAAGATCCAGTCAAGGTGGTGGAACCAGGGGGATCATCCAGTCAAAAACATGCGCCAGATCAGTGATTCTTTACTATAGGGCCAGGGACTGAAGTAGGGCCGCGACCACCTCCTTGAGGGCTGCACAATCAGTCAAATTTAATACAAGACTGGGCTCTAGGTTACTTTGTACAGAAAAAATCAGGCAAACACAAAAATGTTAAGAATCCCTGTTCCAGATGAATACTTTTGGGTCCCAATGGGAGGTTAAGGTACGTTAAGTAGGAGAGTCCCTTCAAATTAGGTCAGTTATATGTCTGTAAAGACGCCACAATTTCAGTAATGTCACTTTCACTTAAAGTTAGTGTAAGCAACATTTCTCCTCTCCTTGTTATTAAGTAAATAATAAAAAAATAATAATAATTAAGTACCTCCAAATATGTGTCTCCATCTTTTATGCCCCCTTGTCATATATTAGCTAGCCAGCTAATGCTACAGAGAGCTAGCTGTTCAGCAAAAGGAAAAAACATTAACCAACAACATCGACTCGACCAAAGTACTTTACCAACAACTTGAGATAATCGCAGCTCCTCATTCAGCCACCTACATAATATGTCCGTCATCTTCACGAGGAAAAAATATCACAATATAAAACCTGTAGCGTTAGTATTTGCTTATTACAGGTGACCAGCCGCAAACACAGACGCTAACTCGGCGCTCGTTGCTATGGTCACCAACAGACGCACAGGAAAAAACGTGCAATAATGCAATAGAACGCTAGAGAAACCATCGTCACGGTAACCTACCCATGACTTTCACAATTACTACAGACTAGGACTGTTACCATAGAGATTAAGAATTATATTACTGTATGTCTTTTTGTTGGTTCGTTTTATATTGTTTTTCTAGTAGGAGTTTGTTATTTCTGCAATTACAAGATGGCTACCCTAATTGTCATGGCAACAGAGTCCAAGGACGCAGACAGACGCTCGTCCTCTCCGGTCTCCTCTCACCAAATGAAACCCTTGCAGCAACAGCATAGACCAAAGCTTCTCAAACTTTTTCTGGCGCGCCCCCCGTGAGAGATACACAAAAAAATATGGCGCTTCACGACGGTAAATACAGCGTTTCAAAAAGAAGACGCACTCACGTTACTTCTCATTGTGGAGGACTCTCACCACTGCGGGTCAACGACCGTCACGCACAGACTGCTTTCTGCAGGGTTCTGACTCGTACCACTGTGTTTATCTGTCATTGTTTTCAAAGCCCATTGTATCAAAGCGGAAAGGAATCGTATACACACACATTCCTTTCGCATATGCTTTATATGTCAAATGAGCAACGAGTGGTCTCTCTCCCTCTCTCCTGCTCTTTCTCTCTCTCTCTCTCTCTCTCCCCCCTCTCTCCTTTTTTTTAACGGTATAGCGTAAAACACATATTTTGAAGACGAACAACTACAGTAGGTGGCGGTAAATGCACCTTTTCAGTTGGTAGCCAACCGTCATTAAAAGTAACACAACAACAGTAGAAGAGGAGAGACAGAGGAGGGACAGAGGAGGGACAGAGGAGAGACAGAGGAGAGACAAAGGAGGACAGGAGACAGGAGGAACGAAAGGGACAGAAGAGGGACATGACGGAGGAACAGAAGAGGACAGAGAGAGACAGAGGAGGGACAGAAGAGAGAAGAGAGACAGAAGAGGGAATGAAGAGGGACAGAGGAGAGACAGAGGAGGGACGAGGAGAGAAGAAGAAGAGACAGAAGAGGGACAGAGGGAGGCAGAGGAGGGGCAGAGGAGGACAGAGAGGGACAGAGAGAGGCAGAGGAGGGGAGAGGAGGAACAGAAGAGGGACAGAGGAGAGGCAGAGGGGGGCAGAGGAGGGACAGAGGAGGGACAGAGGAGAGGCAGGAGAGACAGAGAAGAGAACAGAGGAGAGACAGAGGAGAGACAGAAGAGAGACAAGAGGAGAGACAGAAGAGGACAGAGGAGGGACAGAAGAGGGACAGAAGAGGGACAGAGGAGAGACAGGAGGAGGGACAGAGAGAGAGCAGAGGAGGAGAGGGAGAACAGAGGAGAGGACAGAGGAGCGGACAGAGGAGAGACAGAGGAGGGACAGAGGAGGAGCAGAGGAGAGACAGAGGAGACAGAGGAGGGAAGAGAGAGACAGAGAGACAGAGGAGAGACGAAGAGAGACGAGGAGGAACAGAAGAGGCAGAGGAGGCAGAGGAGGGGCAGAGGAGGAAGAAGAGGGACAGAGGAGAGAGAGGAGGGGCAGAGGAGGGCAGAGGGACAGAGGAGAGGCAGAGGAGGGCAGAGGAGGGACAGAGGAGAGCAAGAGGAGAGACAGAGAAGAGAACAGAAAGAGAGACAGAGAGAGACAGAAGAGGGACAGAGGAAGGACAAGAAGAGGGAAGAAGAGGGACAAGAGGAGAAGCAGAGAGGGACAGAGGAGAGACAGGAGAGGAGATAGAGGAGGGACAGAGGAGAGACGAGGAGGGACAGAGGAGGGACGAGAGAGAGACAGAGGAGGGACAGAAAGAGGGAAGAGGAGAGAAGAAGGAGAACAGAAGAGGAACAGAGAGGGACGAAGGAAGGACAGAGGAAGGAACAGAAGAGGGACAGAGAGAGACAGAGGAGGGACAGAGGGAGACAGAAGAGGACAGAAGAGGGACGAGGGAAGCAGAGGAGGCGACGAAAGGAGAGACAGAAGAGAGACAGGGAGGACAGAAGAGGGACAGAGGAGAGGCAGAGTAGGGGCAGAGGTGGAACGAAGAGGGAAGAGAAGGCGAGGAGGGGCAGAGGAGGAACAGAAAGAGGGACAGAGGAGAGGCAGGAGGGGCAGAGGAGGGACAGATACACAGACGTGTTGGGGGCGCAGAGGCAGACGTGTGTGAGGGGCGCAGAGGCAGACGTGTGTGAGGGGCGCAGAGGCAGACGTGTGTGAGGGGCGCAGAGGCAGACGTGTGTGAGGGGCGCAGAGGCAGGCTGACCCACTCCACTGCTCACTTGTATTTAGAGATTAACCCCGTATTGACTCAAAACACGTCTGACACGCGTAATAATCCTGTTCGGGGGTCTGACACGTCTGACCCCCGAACAGGCACGCCCCCCACTTTGAGAAGCTCTGGAATAGATCACTTTTTTTAGGCCTTTCAACAAAGAAAGAAATGTTCATTTGAAATCACCCCCACGTCGTTCCATGGTGGGCTACTTAAAATGAACAAATTTAGATTTTAAACTGTGACAATGGTGTACATACTTATACTTATACTAAATCTTGTAGTGAAGTAAATGTATCACATGCACCGTTATATGTCAGCTCTTACAACTCTAAAGTTAAAAGCTAATAAATAGTTTAGACAAGTGTTCAGAGAAATATCTTTATTGCGGTGACAGACAGCAAGTATGACATTTAGCAAGTACGATTTAAAGCTGTGTTCCTGCATGTCACATACAATTCACGTTGTCATGCAGTTGTCCAGAGTTAGTGCTTAAAGCCGTGAAGTATAAACAATATGGTAAAAGCCGTGTTCCAAGCCACTAATATTTCCTAATACAACATGCATCAGATGAGCAAAATGTCATGTCAGAGGAAAAGTGCTCGAAGCGGTTTTCAGAAGTCATGATTGGCTGCAGTTCCAGGAAATGCCTTCTCCACTGTTTGTATAATTGTGATGAACTGTGATTGGTTGATACTCTGGCCTTGCCTATTTTACAGTGTCTGTAGCAATGTGATACGGCTGTGACAAGATTATAGTTCTTAACATCCCAAAATCACAACTCTGGTACATCTCATAACATTTTATAAAGACCATTTACACTTGATTTGTTTACAATTTAATCGAGTATCATTAATACATTCTACATGACAATTCATTATTATCCACTTATTTTTACATTGTTAGTGTTGATAATACATTAGTGGATTACAAGTTAAACGCATTGGCCAAACTTTAAATTGCAAAACAAACAAAAAATACAAAAACAGTCCATCATAAACACAAAAATAAAAAGGGTTGATCCAAATCAACATAAAAGCATACGATGCAACACATAGCGTTTATATGTAAATCTCCAAGCCAAGGAATTGAAGAAATCTGCAACAAATAATGAGTATATATAAACAAAACCCACCCATCTCATGGAACTCACGCCTCATTCAAAGGTGCACTTTTTTCTTGTGGAAAGTCTGCCACCTGCTTCTTATTACTTTGCTCAGAATGCATTAAACATATCTCCACGGAGACGAGCAGGACCAGGCTGGTAACAAGTTACAGGTCAACATCTGTGGCGAAGCAGCCCCCCCAGTAAGCGATAAAAACACATGTAACAACATAAAGGTTCGATAGATACATTTATTGCCGTACTCTGGACCATTCCAGGCAGAGGTTTGCGACAAGCAGGTGGCAGACCTTTCACCAAGTTATACAGCGAATCTTTAAATGATTCATGAACATGAATTTAAAGATAAAATGTTTAAATGTTCATGTTGGGAAGTAAATACAGGATTCTGAATACTAAATTTGAGCGTTTCATGAAGTTACTCTTTCAGTTGGTGGTATTCAGAATATAGTAACTTTCCTAAAATCCAAAAATGCGTTTCTAGATCATGAAATGGAGACTTCAAACTGCACGACATTTCTTTCTCTAATATTAGGTGTAACAAGCATAAAGTGGTTTTAATTCGATATGTTCTGTTTTGGGTGTTCAGAGTATTCAGACTACAGTACTCTGGACCATGTAACAACACGTTACAACATACATTTTAATGCAGGTAAACATATTTTCAGAGCATTCTTCCCAACATTGTTCATGAGCTAGTCATTTACATTGCATTCGTCTTCCTCACAAAGATCAGCGAAAGGAAACATTTGACCCAAAATGAGATGCATCGTTTCAGTAGTCAAAGCTGTGTGTCAGTCAGTTTACCAGTGCAGCTGTAGTGGTTACTGTCGTCACCATTTACGTCACAGTGTTTAAAGCTTCTTCGCTGGCAATAGTCTTCCAAAAAAAACCAAAACGGAAAAAAGAATATATTTGAAACGGCAAGACCTGTTCAATTAACACCAATTTAAATGGAGGCGTATAGGGGCCCGACAGGCAATTCTTAGTCATACACAACTTTAAACAGACCTGATCGATTACAAAACATCTGTTGATGAAAATGCAAGAGAACGATTGAACAGTCATAATGCGTATTCTCTCATTTTAATTCCCAGTCATTTTAACCCTCTACGTAACATTTTATCTTCAGTAACATTCAAGCGGAAGCATCAAATTAGAGATGAAATTCTCAGTGTAATGTGGGGTAATACTGAAGAAAGTGCATATCAGAGTTGAACACTGGCCTGAATCTGAAATAACAACACATAAATATGTTTCATTAAAAAAAAAAAAGAAATTGAAAAGACAAATTACAAAAGAAAACATTTGAGTTTAGTGAATAGCTTATTCATTAGTGGATAGGTGCTGGGTTCACCACTCGTTCCAGACAATTAATCAATAAAAGCACCACCAACGGACTCATTTTGCAATCCAATTTATATTCTCATCATTCAGTAGCTTATATGCCATCTTAAAAGTAGACACAATTAACCCTAAAATGGGAAACCAGAGGACATTACCCTGTAGCCATGGGCGATACCAGGGACTTTTGTTTTGATCCAATACCGAATACTATTAAAAAGTATCGAGATATTGATTTGAAACAGATAATGTTTTGTATTAAAATGCAGTGAAACTCCATCCCAGCTTTAACTGATCTGAAAAAAATACATTTATGTCCAGATAAACAAAAATATAAACAATTCATTTCAAAAAAATAGATTAAAATGTGATTCCAATTTTTTGGGGAAAGATTTTTAGTATTGATATTTTTGCACGACAATCAATACCTGTCAGTATCAATATATTGGTATCAATCCACCCTTCACTACTCGCCATCCCCCTCACTAGTTACTGGTCTACCATACTTTTAATGGCTTCACTCATTTCCAGTCAATTTTAAAATGTGATGCGAAATGCAATGACAATACAGAGGATACATCACAAAAATACAACAGGATCCTTAATACTATACTTAATTCAATTTACACACTTCTCTTAAAACTGTAGTGTTTGCATTGAACTACCCATTTGTTTGTATCCCTCAAAGTGCCATTATAAGAGATTGCTACATTAGCGGGACCTGTTTTTCATTCATTCATTGTAACTGCATGTTGGTTGGTAAAAACAAAAATCATGGTTTTGTGGAAGACAACAAATTAGTGAGCCAAGTTGCTGCAGAGGACTGATGCTTCTCCTCTACCGGTTCATCTGAAGATCCATCTGGAAGCAGAAACTGAGTGGAGGCAATAGAGGTGGGGGATCCCAGAGATGGGGCAAGGCTGCGCCGCTCATCTGCCTCTTCCGGCGAGTCCAAATGCCAGTTGTTTTGAGGTCTGTAACCACTTGAGCTGCAAACTTGCGACTCTGGTAATGACTGAGGTTGCGCTAAACTACTGTCATTTTCAGGTGTAACTTGAAGTTGCATTTGAGGCCTATAACCTCCATCTGCCCCTCCACAGCTCACCAGGGCAACTTGGGGCTCGTCGGAGGAGCTTTGTGGGTCGGACTGGAAGACCAAAGATGATCCCGATGTCTGAATGCCAGTGTAAGTCACGTCTGTGCGGCCGGAGTCCAGCGATGACGCAGAAGAATCAGTCGAGTCTGGGTAACGCGGTCTTATAGGTCGGTCGTCTACCACTTGGTTGTAATAGCGCAGTGATGTCGGCTCGTCCGTGTCGACCGGTTCATCTCTGATACCCTGGCTTTCGTCATCCTCGTCCTCTTCAGGGATAACCACGAGGACCTCCTTACTAGAGTCCCACTCAGGTTTTTCAACGATATGAACCATACTATGAGGGGAAGGTTTTACATCCAGTGTCCTCTGAAAGCCACAAGGAAAAAGAATAGTATTTTTTATCTGTTCATTTTATGGAATTATGAGTGTACATACAACAGTGGTTCTCAAACTGTGGTAAGCGAGCTCCTTCAGGTGTTGAGCGGATTCCTTTCCATAAAATTTACAGAATTTAGAGTCAATCCACATTTCTGTCCTTTGGATTAGCCTTTATTTAAAACTAGTATAGCAAGTGTACAGTGAAGTCAAATCAAATTTTAGACTCGGTTTAGACCAAGTTTAGACCTAGAATTGTTCCATTTTCGATCTGGTTTGCACCTGGTTTAACTTGGAAAAGTCAAATATTTCTATAGGTGGTGCTTGGTGTGAAAAGTTTGAGAAACACTGCTATACAAGGCATTTAGCGCGCTTTACAGAATGTTCGGCATTATGAAAAGAACCCATCATTTTCTTTACCCGTAGAGTGGACCAATCACTGGGCAATTTGGGCTCTGGTATATCTGGATAAAATGCACCCTTTACCCTGAGAACAAGACAATTTCAAATCAAGGACATGTCAAAGAATAATTTACTCAAAAAAAAAAAAAATGCATCTTGAACAATAAAGCAACAATACCATTTCCGTTTCTTGTAGCAGATTAATGTCATGACAATTAGGCCCAACGCTGTGACTCCCAGGGTGGCCAGAATGTCCACAATTAGCCAATCAGCTATATTAAAAACAAAAAAAAAAACATACAAATTAAGAGTTAGAAAAGCTATGGACAATATTTGACCAACATTAACTTGATGGTGTTAATGTACCATATGATTCTAGTGTTATTGTAGTTGTCCCTCCGTTGTCCTCCCCTGCTGACGTAAAAGGCTTCACAGTAAACTTGTAGGAGCCGAAAGGAAGGCCTTTCACTGTGTAACTCTTTTCCTTGCTTGATAATGAGGCTGTTGAATTAAAAAAAAAAAAGAGAGGACAAATACAAATATCAAGGTCAAGAACAGGAAATAGTAAATTTTCTACAATCCATGCGCCGTTTAGACGAAGAGATTAAAGTGGACATTTACCAAGTGGTGTGAGTTGAGAGCCATTATTCAAGTAAACGTTGTATCCAAGGAGAAAACCTCTTTGGTGTGTTGACGGGATTTCACTCCAAGTGATGAGAATGTCCGAATTCTGCTGTTTGGTAGACAGCTGAATCGAACTGGATGGGGCTTTTTAAACAACAAATCAAATTAAAAAAGACATAAATATGTATAGAAACTTAAACTTATGGTTTTCTGTTACAACAGTGAACTTACTCAGCTCACGTGTGTATCCTTGCCATCGCAGCAGTAATTCTGGGGCCTCTGACGGGCAACTGTAAAGCGAGAAGTAATATCTCACACCCGGCTCAAAGGCATCTGGGAGAAGAGAAAACAAATTGTACATACACATATAGAAGTACATCATGAATTACCACTTGCAATATAAAAAACGTCTCACTTTGCAAAAACACTCCACCTTAAATAGCCTTAATAAAGCATGGACGAAGACTATTTGTTAATTATTAAGAATGATTCAGGCTTGCAACTACTTAATTAAGGGGTTAAGATTTAGGGTTACTAAGCTTGAATCATTCCTAAAATGAAATCTTTCTTCATGCTTAATTAAGGTTAATAAAAGTGTCCAAAAATCCATTATTATTCCACAACATCCAACATTACAAAATGAATACTGATACTGGTTATACATTGCAAATGCTCTGAGAATTTGAAAAAGTAGCATTAGCATTAGATTCGCATTTAGTCAATATTTTACATTGAATGGATTTTGGTGTAATTCTTGTTCTTGATTAAATGGGAGTTACCTGATTTGACGGACACATTGCTAATTTCTTCTCCCAATTTGATCCAGTCCACAGAGCAGCCACGCAGACACGAGGCCTTGTGCCACTGCATAACATAGCCACAGTTGCTGTCGGCGTCACTCTGCCAGGACAGAGGAAACGCCCCTTCTCTAAAATCTACTTTGGTGATAGCTTCTGAATCCAGATCTATAACAACATGCGTTTAATTTTATTTAGTAGGAATGAAGATGTGTGCAAAAAGCTATTGGTTTTCTGTTTCCCGTACCTGTAAGATGTAGAGGTAGGTTTATACTGGCCGGTGGCGAGAGCCCAGCAGGATTCTTGGCCACTACACTTGCGATCACCCTGGTGTTATTGTTGACGGTAATTCCGGAGAGGTTGACGGGCATCGTAAACGTATCAGAGGACAGGATTTGTGTGTGTCGGGTATTGTCGTCAGGGCTCCACAAAGTCACTTCATAACTAACGATAGGACCATGGCTCATTCTTGCTTCATACGGCTGTGCGGAAATACATGCAAATCGAGAAATATGAAACAAATCAATACCAAGATCCTCACATTATTTTTGTGGGTGTCAAAATCGGAACCATTTAATAATAAACTGCTGTTGTAATCTATCATTTCAAATTTAAACGGTGCACTATGTAACTTTTCTAGTGGAGGGTCCCCCAATTGCCCACACCCATGATGTTATTGTTTTTGCCTTGAATGTTACACAGGGTGGCATCAAAATTACGACTTTCTATAGAGACTCGGCGTAAGAACGACATGTTTTATCAATGAAAACACCTGCAATTGATTAAATGCAAGCTCGACAATTTGCATCGTGCACCTTTAACCTTTGATACATTTCAATGTCACAAATTGTACAACATAATGCAAATCAACTTATAGACAAGCCTCAAATAGCGTCACCGTGTACAATTACCTTCCATAAAACCTGTCCAGTTGTGTTACTGTTCATCCATATCCACACGTCAGGAGTACTTGGAACTATGCAAAAACAAAATAATCATCATTAGACAAAAATATTGCAAGAATAAAACAATTTCAGGGGGGGGGGAGAAATAGGAAAAGGCTAAAACCACACTTACTATCACAATTAGTTTGGAAGGTAATGGTTTTGCTCCAGTTTCCCCACCTCCAGAAATTCTGCTGAGCTCCGCAGTGGACTTTAATGCTATACTCTTCATATGGATACAGATCCGACAACACCACAGACCGCAGACCCACACCAGAGAAAGTGCGCTAAAGAGACACATTAAAATAATAACTATAGAGCACTATAGCTTCTAATGCCTAGTGAATATGAAAAGAATAGCAATTATGGGAAGTAAGAAGCTGATCTATTCTTTGCTAGAAAAGTAAAAGGTAATTTATAATAGGAACTAGAACAGCTGCAGTATAATATAGAAATGAGGGGGGGATGGTTCCACACTGAGGGGATAAACAAACAGTTACTGAAATATTCCTGTCAACACGCTCATACAGGCCTCGTCAACTCACCTTTGCTTTGTCATCGCTGGATGTGAGCTCCACTTGACAAACAAGAGGGAGCGAAGAATAGTGATTGTGTTTCCACTGCCATGTCACAGTAGTGTTACGTGCATTGGCCACAGTGCTTAGTTCTTCTGGTGGTAGAGGGACAACTGGACAGAGATGATACGAGTTAAAAGTGTCTCTAATGAAAACAAAGGCTGTGATTATGCGAGAGATGAAACCTGTACCTCTGGTGCGGACTTCAGCTGTATCATTCAGACTGTACTTTCCTAGAGAGTTCCAGCCCGACAGTTTCCAGTTATCCTCCCAAACTGGGACACTGCACTGCTGTCGGTTCTGCTCCAAGTGGACCACTGAACAGTTTCTGCAATAACACAGAATTATTGTTAATATAATCAATCTAACCGTAATTCATTTGAAGTACCCATTTATCCAGTATTAGTATTAGAAGTATATTGCTAGTGCTAAGCACAGAGTGCCATACCTCCCATTGATAGAATAGAGAGTTTGTCGTTTGCCAAGCAGGTGCGTGTTTTGTGACTCTGTCCAGTGACAAACAGCAGAAGTCAAATCATGAGTTTCACAAATGAAATCAGTCAAAACTGGAGGATCTGGGAAAGAAAAGATTGTAAATCAACTTTTTCTATTACATGTCTATTGTTGCCAAAAGTGGTTTTAATCAAATGTATTATCTTACATCCAACAAAGAGCACAGCCCCACTGATCTCAGCCGTAGTCGTTCCTTTGCAGTAGGCATTGTGTCCATTAGAGGGCGTGGGCTTTAGGTTATAGATTGTAGCGGCGTAGGTGCGCCTGCTCAGCCGAGTCACATTGACAGTTTTTGATCTGAAGTGGAAACTGCCAAAAGACTTGCCCTCTCCGATAATACAACAAAAGGTAATGTTGGTTCCTGCAGCCACAATCCTGTCCTGGGGATAAAACTGCATCAATTCGTTGGTGGGACGATCATTTCCTGAAAAAGACAAATGGTTTTGATTTAGTATGCGTTTTGTGGTTAATCAACTAAATGTACACTGACATTAATTATCAAATCAACTATCTTTTGCTTTACTAATATATTAAGTTAAAGAGTAAACCACGTACTTAAAAAGTCTTCAACAAATGAATGTTTTGTTTGTAATTTTTACCTTGAAGTATCTGCGTACTGCTCCAGTCACCAGTCACCTGACCACTTCTGGACCGGACCTTGACAGACAGTGAGGTACACTCCAGGGGCTCGACTGATGTCCACTTGAACTCGTGCCGAACATTGGCCTCATCCGCCGCCACAGTTCGAGTTTCCTGTTGATACAAGGCACGACAGACGGTGAAAGGAAAGGACAGGGACAATAAAGTAGCTGAGACAACAACTACAGATGACCGTACATAGAAAACCGTATCGTTGAGTTCTGTTCGGAGAATCAAGATGTCAAAGGCCGTCGCTTCTCCCCCAAACCAGGATATAGAGACTTGCTGAGTCTTCAAGTCGGCAGACAGGCTGACTTGCTGGGGTACGGGAATGACTGAAAAACAAAAATACAATTAACTCACCACTGCCTTTCTTACAACAGGAAACTTACAAAGATTTTTTTCTTACCATCTTTTGCCCAACAGGGAAAGCCCAAAAGGACGAGTAACCAAACGAACTTTAAGAGATGCATTGCGTTTAGCGTCACCGTTTGTAGATCCCAAATCTCTTTTTCTACTCCGACATCAGAAGAGACATCGTAAGAGGCCAGTCAGGCAGACACCCTGTGAAAAAAAGTTGAAAAAGTGTTAGTAAAAGTAAAAATGGCTGAGAAATACACATGTAATTTCTCTTTTGATTCAATAAAGTTGGTGTCAAAGACTAATAAAAATAAAAAGTAATTTCAGCAGTGCCTTCAGTAATGGTGTGGTGCTCTCAACAAATCCAAGCATGAATTTGCCCTGCAAGAGCAATAAAGCTGCATTCATTTTATACTGCAGGCAAAAGTCCTGCCTCCTTTGTTTATCACCGTTACTCGGAAAACCTTATTGCACAACCAAAAAGCAAACAGGCAGAGTTAGTGCCAAGACCAGAAAAGTTTTATTATTTATTTTATTTATACAGGGAAAACCCAAATGAGAAAATGTCTCTTTTTCATGGGTACCCTGTTAAAACACAACACAAAATAAAGAACAAACACAGGATACTAAAAGACAGATAAAACATTCAATAAAATTAACCAATACATAAAAACACATTTATACATACAATATGAGATCAAATTATATAAAACAAGAAAACCAACACTGCGGGTAATCCTTGATCAGTGCTTTAAAATCATTAAAAAGGCATAAAATTGATTTAATTTAAAAAGTCTCTGGGTTGTGTTCCACAGGAGGGAGCAAAGTTGCTGAAAGCCTTTTTTCCCCCGTCTCTGAGGTCTCAGGACGATTTTTAGCTTACAAACACATCGTTTTAGACCACAAACTGTGAATACCTGATCTGATGTGCAATAAACTTGACTAAATAATCAGGCAAAATGCCAACTAAAAAGGGTCAGATATTGTGTTGTGAACGTTTCCCGTCACCAGAGATTGCAGTTCTGATCAAATATTGGGGTATAAAGGTTAACTTCATTGTTTCTGTGTGAGTATGTGTCCGCATCTTTAACATGTTTTTGAAGTTCTGCTCCCATTCAATCCAATAGAGAACATCTTTTTTTCAAGCTACAGAGACATGCTACATATTGTTGGAAAGCTTTTTTTTTAATGCCTCAGTGTACTCCAAAAGAGCAAGACAGAGCAATACATTTCTAAAATGACAATAAAGAAGGATTACAATTATTATGTTCTTGCCTTTATTCAGGCTATGGGTGTACAGTCATGGGTGGGTTAGTCTAGTTTTGTCTAAAAAAAAAAATTCTGATTTTTTTTCCATTCAAGTACTCCCTGTTTCCAAAAAAACCCACAAAACTGAATTTTAATATGAAAAAATAATTTATGATAAAATTGCCAATAACAATTTTTCAGTGGGTCAATAAATGTAGTAAATTGGGAGTACGTTTTTGCTAGAGCCATTTGAAAATCAACCATTATTTTGTTGATATCAAATAAAGATTTGATATACATGAGCTTTGACTGTGCACCACGCACATCGCTTCCATGCACGTCACCCGAAACTAGAATTTCTAGAATACTCGTTTTAAACTTACAATTCAAAGACACGAGGTGAGGATGGATGAAAATACGTGAGCCTTAACGGGTTAAATACCGCTGGGGCATGATTATAGTTTTTACTACGGCTTTTAAACTATAAAATACAAAATATTAAGAATTTCAAATGGTGGTAAGTAAGAAGCTGATATAGTTCTGTGTTAAATGAAAACACAAAATGATAGAAGAGGAAGATCTAAAGATAGCTAAATGAATGTGCATACATAAATGTTTAAATCTCAGTCAGATGAAAACTCAAACCCGTTAAGCAAGATTTTATAACCTCTTAGAACCCCTGCAACTTTTATAAAACCATCATGGGTTTGTTTGGTTCAATTCAGGTTTGACAACAGACGTGTTGCGGCAGGCCTTGGAGCAAAATTATTCAATGCCAGTCCATTCATTTACAGCCAACGGTACAGACATGGTTTCATTTCAATCAAGAGAACACAAAACGACAGCCAATTTTAGAAAAGAAAAAAGCCCGTTAACAAGATTAGCGTGTTCGTTACGTTTTTGGGGTTTTTTTAAAAGCAAGGTGTAGGAGATAAAAATCATATTATATCAGTGTTAATATGAAATTATTTCAAAATCACATAAATAGGACCAAATTTAACCTGTCCAGAATAGTTTAAAAGCTTCAAGTCTTTTCCTTGAATTTGTAATTTCACACTTTGCTAAAAAAAACGGTCAACAAAAACAAAATCTCAGCACAAATAAAACGATTGCGTATTTGTTTTTCTTGTGACGATTCCGACAAGTTCATGCAGGTGCCACCCTCATAATGGCACTTAAGACTAAACAGACAAGCCCACACCGAGTTCCAGGTTCATTTATGGGAAAGGGCCGAACACAGCCACCTCCTCAACCAGTGATGTCTCAATACTTCATTGTGGACTTCAACGCAATTCAACTGTAACAGGTTTTGTGTGCGCACCAAGTCTGTGAACCTGATCTTCTTGATTGACGTGGTGTTGCTTTGGGAACCGTAGCTCAAGTTAATCTGATCTTTGTTTTAACACAATCTGACCATTAAGAGCCCATGTAATTCAAACAACACTAGGCGAGCTGATTAGTGCCATTAAAACAAATCTCACACTATTTCTGGCAGAAAATGTAGACTTTTTATGTAAATATATATACATTTTTTTCTTCTAGAGTTATCAGACTTTCTAAAATGTACAGTATATGGCTGAACACAAAGTATCAATAGGTCAGTAGTTTTTGATCCGTTTAACTGTACAAATATGCTGTATACTAGTACTTCTCTGTATGCTGAAGGCTTAAAACAGTATCTGTATAGCTGTGTATATGACTGAAAGAGATTTTAAAATCAACATTCTTCATGCGTTTTATATTGTCATTTTAAAAGCCTCTTTTCCTGCTCTGTAAAGCACTTTGAATTTATGAAATGTGCTCTACAAATACACTCCTGCCATCAACCCTTTCCGAGATTAAAATAACAAAAACCTGACAAACTACTTAACTCTTCGTCCCCATGGAGATAGACTAAAGTAAGAACATATCCATGAGATAAAGCACATGGCAGCCCCTTCACCAGAAATGCTACAAAGTGCACCTTAAATTGCAAACAAATTTTTCTTCACCCAAATGTTACTCCCTGCTTACTATGCTAGAACAGAGACTGGCTTCTTTGTGCTCTTGACCTTGGAGCATCACCGCTTTCCATTGAAATTCTGAGGCATTGCTCAACATAAATACAGCTGTGGGGAAGCGCTCCTCCACACACCGGGGCGCCAGAAGAGTTCGAGCAACGCACGAAAGCAGCCGCGAACGCACATGTGTATTTTGGTGTGCCCGGAACTCAGACAAGACTTTCAATTAGAGCACTATACTTAAGCCCATGCCTTTTGACCATATAAACCCTGAAAAAAAAAAACGAAAAAAAAACACAGTGCACTTAATGGGAGCGGGAAAAATCAGCCATGGGTTCTGGGAAGCACAACCAAGAAACTGATAGCTTCAAATGCACACGCGAACACACAAATCAATACTGCTGCCTGCTCAATACTCAGCTCCATGGTCCATGTCTATCCGCAAATAAAATTGCCTTACAAGTGAGAGGGGAACATAATAAATTGAGATTCCTTATATGGGCTGCTAATTCGTCTGGTAAAATGCGTATAAGAAGTTTGGGAAATGTCAAGAATTTCATCGTCTGATTTGGATAAAATATTTGAACAACGAGCGTTTCACTTGAACAAATTAAGTTCAAAAGAGACTACCGTGCACGTTTATGAATCTTTTTGATACCTTTCTTAATTCCTTCTGTGTAGCAAGCATTTTTTTGTTGCTCTGATTAAAAAGCTGCTCCAAGTAACTTTTCAGGTAGATGGTTTTGCATTTCATCTCCAAGAAGATGTCACTTTAATGGCTGGAATGTTCCACGATATGGCATCACCTGCTCGTCTCCAGATAGTAAAGCAAAACTGGGGAACGTTCCAAGTAAAGCATATCATCTCCATGGAGACAAGCCGAAAAGTTACATACAGCAGTGCACTTCTAACTAAACTTAACCTAATTGTTGAACGCAAAGGAACTCCCCATTGCCACAGTAAACTATGTATATAAAAAAAAGTGTTCTTGTTGAAACTGAAAGTAAGATCTGTCTGAAATGTTACTCAATGCTTCTTTATTTAAAAAATATTAAAAAATAAATCAAAGTATATATTTATTTTTATCCAGTGACCATTAATTGACATATTTAATAGCATACCTTGCATTTTCAATACCATAAAAGTAAAGTAAATGTTTGCACAAACCCTGTTTTTGGCCCCGTCGGAACTCGAGGTCCATTTTAGAAAAAGGAACACGGGGACTTATAATGAGCGACGCACTGTCCACACTGGACTTCGCCTCCGCTTTCACCAAAATCTCAATGGGGCAATTCAACAGAGGAAGTCCAGAGCCAGAGCAACGGATGGAAAATGTTGCAGTTGAGCAACTCGGGTCGAAAATGGTTAAAACTAGTCGGGAAAAGGTAAAAGTAATCTCTGACTTATTTTTAAATGACGAGCAATATTACGTAAATGGTCAAATCAAAACAACCTGTGTAGTGTTTTCGCTTTCTTTGGCACTGCGCCTAAATGCTTTTACAGGCGAGGAAGTGGAAAGAAAAATCAGCTGAACTAGAGTGGCAAACTATTTTCTACCGCTTGAATCTGAACTCAAATTGCTTACAAATACAGCACTAAGTAAGACATTATTTTTCTAAATCATGTTCATGTGGTTTTTGTCCATATTTTTAAAACAACGGATTGTAAAATAAAAAAAACATTGAATCCATAATCATTTATTGTACTTTAAGGATTCATGTTGCAACAGTTTAATATACTTCATACTTTATTCTTGAAGTCTTTATTTTACAGGACAGCTGCAGCGTGAAATTGGGAGAGAGAAAGCAGAGACCCACGACGCAGAGGTGGGGGAAAAAAACAAACACACTTCAACAACAGCGAGCACAATTCAAGCGAGTTTTTTGCGTGATAATTGAAATTAAGTCAATCGACTGTCGCTTGTATAATGTTTCCATCCACAGCTCTCAAATTGTTACAAAAGCAAGCAAATCAAATTTCAGTTTTGAATCAGAGAAGAGAAAAATTTAACTTAAAAAGCATGTGCAACTGACTTTAAAAACATTTGACAGAACTAGTTAGACTTTGCCTTTATAAAAACACTTTTGTTCTCCCGTTGTCAACCTGTGGGAGTTGTCAAGTCCGTTTCCAAAGACAAAACTGTAGCCGTTTTCAGACAGAATTACACGTACACTGTCATTAATCTGTCAACATACAATGAAGGCCAGAGCTAAAACGAGCGCGACACACACACACACACACACAAACACTCTTCAATGCCAAGGCTGCGTGGGCGACGTTTTGACATTCGAGCTACACTTGGCGCTTATTAGATTTGACCTTTCAGTGTGACCCAAAAGCCAACCGGATGCAGACAGACTATGTTGAAAAGTGACAGAACGCGAGTGAGTGTGTGTGTGTGCGTGTGTGTGTGTGCGTGTGTGTGTGCGTGTGTGTGTGCGTGTGTGAATGACCTCAGCTAGGAGTGGACATTCAGTTCGGAGCAAAGAGAAGTTTAGACTTGAATGAGACTGTTGCTTGTGTTTCCTTCCTTCCTCTTCTCCTCAGGAATGAATTCAAACGATCAAACGATCAGGTAAAGGAAGTGGTATAACAGCAGCCAAATGTGTAAACTGTACGTACTTGTGGAGTATTTAGGGATGTCTATTTTCACACAAACAAAGAGCAAACAATTGAGATTAGAATTGCCTGCTATGTACAAAAAGGGAAAGTGCTCATATGAAAATGCTCAACTTATACACTGTTGAATAAAGGATGGAGCAGAGGTTTCCAAAGTTGGGGTTGAAAGGGATTGATAAAAAAGGATATGATTTGTAGATATGTCTAACAAAACATGGTTAAATTCTAGGTTTAACTCAGCAGTATGTCAGTTAAATTAGGTCAAATAATACTACCAGTACTCATTAAAATACAATTTAACCCAACATTAAGTTTTGCCACTTCAAATGATTAGATGTCCAAATAAACCGGGAAAAACGGTTGAATTTCTCTTGAGGGTTAAACAGATTACTTGATGCTATCTATCTATCTATATCTATATCTATATGCCAAACCCTCTAAATGTTTTACCCTTGACTGAGCTGTGCACACCTAAAAACACACACCCAAAGAGGGCTAGACTATGACAACAACAACATTTGGCACATTTATTAATTCTTACATCAAACAAATTAAAAATGGCTTTCAAAATGAATTATCTGAACATAAAACATACTTAACTACTTAAATTACCATTTAACTTCTTCCAAAGTCTGAGATCTGCTTCACACACATGATTTAACTGACAGATCGGCTGATTTGACCATTAGAAATGAAGGAATCGAGATCAAGATTTTGTTGTATGTCATGTCTAATCGTCAATGACATACTTGTTGTTTTTTTGTTGTTGTTTTTATTTGAGCCAGTCACGGTCAAACCTCTGAAGAAAAACAAAGACAGCACCTGCTTTTGCTGACAGTCAATCAACACTGAAAACCATTTTATGTAGATAATGAAAAGAAATAATAACATTTAGAATCTAGTGCGTGATTATTTTTTGTGCCATAGCAACCCATTTTTTACTTAATGCAAACGTGCTGGTATATAACAAAAATACCTAGGTGGCTATTCTAACAGGAATGAACAAGAATTACACATTATAATAGGTGACATTAAATTGCTGAATAAAAAAAATATATATAACAGGACTAAACTTTAAAACACATTCAGAGTGTATAATTTAAAGAGCATTGAAAACACTGGACTGAACGTCAGCGCAGATGCCTTCACGACCACAGAGTTTAGCACCAACAAGATGCGCAATCAAACTATAGAAAAATGAATTATAATTACCACGAACAACACGCGGTTTGTTTGTCTTCTTCTTCTTCTTGTACACATGATTAGCTTTAGCAAAACAGAACACAAGAAATATTGACAGCAATCGGACGTATTTTTAGCCACACATATCCAAAAGACGACAGAAATGACTCATCACATCTCGAAGCCGAAATTAAATGCACACACTGAAAATATACGAGTAAATTCTATGTATTTCAGAGCACTTTCCCTTCCCTCCCACGCAGGCAGGCCACTGACAATTTGGAAAAACATTATTGTGACGACGCGCTTGGTTTTACGCGCAAGACAAAAATGGGATTATATGGACATTTACCTCTTTTGGATTCAAAATGGAAAGGCTCCTCGGTGGTGTCTCGGTGTTTCTGTGTCCCTTGACCTCGTTTTTCACAGTCGTGTTGTCTTGTAGCGAGCCCGC
The DNA here is from genome assembly GCA_015082035.1 of Chaenogobius annularis. Taxonomy (NCBI): domain Eukaryota; kingdom Metazoa; phylum Chordata; class Actinopteri; order Gobiiformes; family Gobiidae; genus Chaenogobius; species Chaenogobius annularis. The sequence continues at coordinate 2,036,294 of BJKM01000007.1, read as the reverse complement.
TGCCCTGTTCCGCTCCTGTGCGCACTGAGGTTACACCATTCCCGATGAATCCCAGGAGGCGGGGCTTTCTGGAACCGGAGCGAGCGCAGGGTCCTTGACTGACACCGACCCGGACCAATGGAAAAGGAGGACTCACACGGGACAGGGCGTTGGTCAGATCCACGCATGACGGACAACGACTGGGCTCCACACAACGGCACGTGACTCACTTAGTTGCTTCAGGCTATTTTACGCTCAATTTCACAGTTTATGTGGTTAAAATTTGCAAATACAATCCCGTCTTTGATACGGATTCGTTTGCCCATTTGCGTATTTTAAAATCTGGATAATTTTGAGCCTGACAAATCAAAATCATATAGTGATCCCTCCCACCTCAGAGATGGATTGAAGTTGATCCAAGGGGTTCTCGCTCTCTCTTTCTTTCTTTCTTTCTTTCTTTCTCTCTCTCTCTTTTTATCGTTTTATTTTTACTTGGTCTTTTGCATAATCCCTCCAAATATTTACTGTCACCAATATACATTTCAAACATTTTCATTGTTCATATATGATTTATTTTAATGTGAGTCAACATTATGAGTAAATCCTGTGTAACATGGTAATAACACGTTCAGTATATATTAGCTCCCCCCTCTCAGTGTCTGCAGAGGGGAGCCAGTGTGCCTGCTGTATGTGAAGACATGTTTAGATTGTTTTGATGTCTGTCACAGGCGTAAAGTTGATCAACTGCACACTGTGTCTTTCGTTTATGGCGTGACGAAGAGTTTGCCCTCGTTACACTTTCTCATCCGGGACGCGAGGTGGCGGTGACGCTGAAACGTAACACTGAACGTAACAGCGGCAGTTTTGGTTTGGAGCGCGTCCTGTAAACAAACCGTACACGGGCCATAAACTACCGATTTAAGGAAAACCACGGGAAATCGCGACCTTTACTAGAATGCAAAGGTATGTTTTTACGACTGTGTTTAAAGCAGTGAACCTGTTGATATCCTGCACTCGGCAAATGACTAAAGGTGCAAAGTTAGGAGTACAGTTAGCTTGATCCGCTACAAACATTATGAAGGGCTAATTGCAAAAGTATAGTTACTGTACATTTATTGCAATATACACATGTAAATCCAATTTGTATAATATATATATAAGTATAAAACAAATTAAATAATTTCCTTGATGTATTACTATGTGGATTGTCAAATAATGTACTTGAACCTGCTGTAGGTCAAAAAAATATGTATAAATTTGATCTTAAATAAAGTAGAAATACCTACACAATTTACTTGAATACAGTGCTTTTTACCTTTTACTTAATTAATTTCCACCATTGCTCTAATTACAATGGACTCATTTCTTGCATAACAACACAGAATGGCTTTTATGGACAAACTCTTATGTTAGTTGTTGACATTTTACTCCATGTGTCTCTTAGGACAAACATGGTCCATGACAGCGCTCAGATTAGACGAAGAGGAGCCATGATTTTCTGGCTTACTATGACTTTGCCTGTGCGCAGACAAGAATCTGTTCCTCTTCGGGCTGTAACCATGAATCTCGACAAAGGGATGTTGGACTTCAATGGAGACCGGATCAAACTTTCAGACTGGCCACCAATTTTGGACTCCATTGCAATTAAAAAACAATTGCATCATATTTGCAATAAGCAGTACTTATCAGAGTTTCGGGCTCGGGAGATGCAGGTATTCACAGGCAGCACAGTAGTTGGTTTTGTCACATTTATTTAGAGCTTTTATCTGCATACCTGACAATATGCTTGGATAGTATATTTATACTCTCCATGAATATTTTTCTCCAGATAGAAGATGTCTATAGGCGTAATATGAAGAAAAAGATTCCAGCCATTTGCTCAGAGGACATGACTTTTAAATTATCTAAAACCCTAAGGGAACGCTCTCACTGTGTCTACCAACCTCAAACTCTGCACCTCAACGGATTACTCTTGAGAGAAAGAGATCTCGTTGTGTTGACAAAGGTAATTGAAGAAGAAAAAAAAAATGCATATTTAAAATTCTATTGTGCAATACAGAATTTCTTATTTCCAGGGATTAGCAAAAAGTGTTTCCCTCGGAGAACCTTTCACTGACTAACTGTCCCATTTCTGATGAAGGACTTGAGAGTATGTGCAATCATTTATGTCCATGAACCAATGTTTGTTTTTATTTGGTTTTTATTTCTAACAACATGAGTATTTCTCAAATTTACAGTAATTTGCCAAGTGTTAAGTATTCTACAAGCATCAGGACAGTGGATTTCACAGGATGCAATCTGACGTGGAGAGGGGCAGAGCACATGGCTAACATCATAAAGGTCTATTTTCTTATTCATCGTATTTTAAGACTACATAGATCTATTTAGGTTTTTAAGAGGCTTTGTTTTTCCTAGCATCAAGGAATGCAGAGGCATGGTACGAGCGTGGGCAGAGTCTCTCAGATATCGTCAGCCACAATTTGAGAGGATGAGCGCGTCTCAGGCGTGTAACTCTGAACTGTAATACCTTGATTGGAGACAGAGGAGCTGCTGCCCTTGCCAAATGAACTGGCTGAGGACCTCTGGGTTAAAGGTTTGTTTGAATAGTTTCTCCTTCTTTACTTTATAGGGCTGCGCAATTTGCATTTCTGTGTAACAATTAAGGATTTAGCTTACAGTGCACACGTCAATCACATCTAGGAGCAATAACATTTGAGAGAAGACTGAACTGCTAAACCAAGACAAGACTCGTACATTTCAGAACATGTTTACTGAGGTTTCAGCTACAGGGTTGGCAGATTTTTTCCATTAAATTACAGGATGTTTTGTTGTTTGTAGATGATTTTTTTTTATGAATTAGTAAATGCAACAAGTCAAATCACGATTTCAGTCTGACAGATTATTTATGCAGCCTTCTTCAGTATTTAGTGAATGTAAGTCATGTCTGTTGTGACTTGGCAGCTGTAGATCTGCAGAGGTGTGGCCTTTCTAACAACAGTGCTCGACGGTTGCTTGAAACTTTGAAAAACCAACTCCACATTATCCGTTCTGGATGTTCGTAGTAACCCTTTAATTGGTCCCGTTGCATAACTATCACAAATAGTTTCAGTAGGTCAAAGTTGGGAGTTTAGCTGAATATTTTGCATCTGTGTTTTATTATAGATAAAGGTATTATTAAGACTATTTTGGAGAAAGTGCTAATGAATGCTGGAGAATCGCCAGAGGTAATTATTTTTCCACATACAGTATATGATTCTGTCTGTATTGTTAAACAACATTTCTTCTTTGAATTCCAGTATAACTGGATCAAAACAAATCATTGAGCCCCAGAGGACTGCTGCTCTTAAAAGACAAAGACACAGTATGTCATTTGTGGTGTAGTTGTGTGTGCACTTTCAGTCTGTAAATACACATCATTACCTGCTCTACACATCATTACCTGCTCTATCTACAAACTGTTTCTTATCTCATATCTCAACTAAATTCAGTAATGAGATGGTTTTTATTTATAAACTTATAAAATGTATTTTTTGTCCCCTTTTTTTTTTTTTTTACATTGTACAGCTTTGGGTAAAGCAAACTCCTCTGTAGTTGGAGGTTCAAGAGTGACGCACCAAAAGCCATGTTTGCGCTCACGCTGTATCCCGTGGCGAACTGCTGCGTGTGCTGGACGTCAGAGGTCAGCACCAAACATTTACTTAATCAATAGTTCTGTGGTTTTATTGATCGTCTCAATTACAGTTGGGAGACATCGTTCATTCATTTTTTTCTCTTGCAGATGTTTACCTCTTGGAGCGACTTTAGTTGATCAAAGTTTTCAGGTTGGTTTCTAATGATTTGTTGTTTTAATTTTTTAATAAAACACATTTTAAATGTATGAAACAAATACCTCCTACAAGTTTCGCAACAATAAAACGAAAAAGATAATCTGACAAATCTTGAACCAATAACATTACAATTTGACATTGTTTTACAAACTTTGAAATCTAGTTTTTAGCATTTTTTCCAGTTTGCTTTAAAAAAGTTTAATATTTGAACTATGCAGTATTTGGTAATGGGGTTACAAGCAAAAAGAGCTAAATCTTTCTACGTGTTTATCTATTTGAATTGATCCTCTTTAGCTGCACTCTAGTTGCTTGGCCTCTGTTGTAATCTCCTTTTATAAAGAAGTGAGTTTGGAACTCTTGTGCTTGTCATTCTTCCCTTAATACATTGAAAATGCACAAAAACATTAACATTATTGGCAAGTGGTTTTGAACAATAGTAATATGACAGCGATTCACTAGCAAGGACCACGCCACAACAATAGAATACGAGGGAATATTTATTGATAATAGTGATGATGACCATGATGACATCGATGATAGATTGATTAGACTTGGCTGGGTAGAGGTGATCAGCCCAGCCGATTCAGAACCCCCCCAACCTTAAGAGCAGACAGCCAAAAATGCTGGGATAGGCTGTATAAGTAGGGCTTCTGGGTTTTTAAAGGTGTGGTTAAATAGTGGAGCAGTAAGAGGTTGTGACGTTTTCCACCTCTTGAACCTTTAGTCAATGATTAACAATCATTAACGACATTTGCTAACTAATCGCAAGATTGTTTCAAATTAAATTCCTTCATCTGTTTTTGTTAGGGTGCTGCCACTGTAAAGGTGACTGTAGAAACTGATTCAGAGGAAGAAGATGATGACGTGGTAGAGTTAGAGGAGAAACCATCTTCATCAGCTGCCCAAGACAAGCTCACAGAGAGACAGTTTGGACGTTTACAGGTCAGTCCTTTCACAATACATAGCACACGTCAGTGTTGTGATTATTTTTGTAATCCTGCTGCCTACCTGCAGATGGAGCTAAGAGAATGTCGTTTGATGCTGGCAGAGGAGCGCAGGGCCAGACTCGGAGCTGAGAGCAGACTCAAGGAGGTACTGTACACAACATGCTAGAATCTCATTGCCTCCTTCAATGTTTGAACAACTACATGGTATTTTACACTTTACTGTAATCCCCAAAGGTGGTTGTGCGTGAAAAAATCTTATAGGTCATCAATTTCTGATGCAGTCACAGGTCACAGTGTCACAATCGGTGAAAACTTAAGATATGTAAAGAAAAAAATAAGGTGATGTTATCCAAAAAAAGAGGGGTTAACTTTCTATGTTCAAAGAAAGTCCCATATTGTCCATTGTTTATTGAATGTGTCCATTTTCCAATTGAGTCCAGCGGTTATTTTTTTCCTTGGTGCGTATATCGGTTATGATGTCCTTCCAGTCCTTAATCGTTAGAGCAGTTTGTGTTATACATTATTTTGTGATTGCCTTCTTCCCGGCTGCCAGAATTATTGGTTTCTAAATGGTTCTAAATAGTTTAAATGGGTCTTTTGTAGGTATATAATATCAATTTTTTTTCTCATCTTTGTTAGTATCCTTGACCGCTTAACGGGTCTCAGTTAGCCATTAATGTTAAAGGATGCTATTCTTACTTTTTCAGATGCCATTTTATTAACCATATTAAAATTATTCTTTCTAATCCGCTCTTGTTACAAGAATCTCTGGTCGAGCCCAACACACAAATTTAAAAATGACATGAATATAACCTAGTAAAACTAAAAAAAGAGATCTTGCCAAAAACATGCGAAGAGCCCATAGACTGATTCAAAAAAGGATCAGGGGAAGGAGGGAAAACCGTTTTCAGAAAAAAAGGGGGGGAAAAAGGCCCTCCGGTACAGTTGGTTTAACATTTTCATCTGGGTATTAAAAAATCAGAATCAGAAAAGGTTTATTGCCATTGTCAGTGAACAAAATTCACAAACATAGGAACTTGTTTTGGCGTTAAGGTGCAACATACAACACTGAGCAATCATAAAAACAACATATATGAAATCAAAAGGACATGCATTAAGAAAGAATTTAAATTTACTATAGTACAAGATAAAAATAGACTTACTATGTACACAAGAATTTTCAGTAAAATTTACAGTTGTAGTCCAGAAAGTGAACAGTGCAGTGAGCGATTGGTTAAATTAGTTAAAGTGACAGGTAAAAGGAGGAACACATTAGTTTACATTGAAGAGTACTCACATGTGTCCAATTAGGTCCAGGTTCGTCCTTGAGTTTATAAATAAAAACAGAAATAAGTGAAGAATATCACTGTTCAGGAGCCTTCCATGCTGTCTATAAAGGCTGATGCCTCCTCCAGTTTGGTCAACTTTATCATTTTTCTATTAACATTGATCCTCAGGTAAAGCAGAGCGTAATCTACCTCTCTCTCAGGAGAGATTTCACTTCAGGCGAGATGATCACTTGATCAAAAGCTTTGCTACTTACTAATTAAAATGTATTCTAATGACTTTGCACATTGTTTATCTTTTGTCTTTTCAGTTTGAGCAGGAGAACGCACGTCTCCGTACCGCTAACCTCTCGCTGACTGAGACCCTCGCTCACTCAGCACTCGCCCCTGCAACTTTCAGTGCCCTTGAAGACGAGGCCGTTCTGGAGAGTATAGAAAACTCATTTAAAAAGTTCCATGCTTTTTTGGACCTCCTCAAGGATGCTGGGTGATTTTTGCCTTAAATTTGACCTCACTTGGACTAATTGGACATATTTCAGTCAAGTTGGCCTGAACCACAGAACGCCCAAGCTTTCTGTTTCAGTATTTCGTGGTAGTGTCAACACACAATGATCTCGCTCATTGCTTCCAGCGAATGTAATAGACCCAAATTAGAAGTTTCGTTATTTACTTACTGTTTTGATTGTTTTTAAATTGATGCTTGTCCAACCCCTGTATTTTTTAGATTAACTTTTCTATTGAGAATACTTTCAGTTTTATATAATTTTACTATCAATCACGTTTAGTTTAGTTAGAAATAGTTTTTTAGTTCTTAATAAGAACTTTCTGCACAGTATCTTTATATGAATTTAAGCATTTATAAATATAGAACTATATGTTATTAAGTATGTTTTAAATGTTATGACAAGCAAAGCAGTCAAACTAATTTATTGTCCATCTTTTTTTTAGAGTAGAAAAATCATTGTACGGGAGGCGCCATATTCTCCTCCACTGATGTGTAATCCTCTATTCACTCATTAACGTGCAAAACCCTTTCATATAGAAATTACTTTATGCAAGTGTGTTCCTATATAATCAGATGTACAATTCAAACAGACTTTCTCAGTAATGCACAACGGATATGGTCTGTGAATGTTTGTACCTGGGACGAGGCGCAACCACTGAAGTACTGTATATCTAATCCTAATCCTTGTTATCTGATCTTTATTTAAGTGTGTGATGTATAATGCTTTCATTAGCTGCAATTTGAGGCTATTGGTTAATATGTTTTTGGATTATTGTGGGTACTTACTTGTGTTGCTACTTTAAGGATATTAATTGGTGGTATTCAAAAGCAAAGATACTTACATTTCTTTTGTTCTAGCCTCGGCCAAATAGTTTCAATGGCTGGACTTGAACAATCTGATTTTCAGCCAATTGGAAAACCACAGCTGTCTTCAACTCTCGGCCACCTTTGGGTGCTGCTGTGTCTCTGAATCGACACGTAAACCCATTTGGAGGCATGCAAACAGAGGCTGATCCCCCAGCCAAGGTAAAGATATGAAGACAGAAGAAGTTTCTGTTTGCTCTGAAAAATGTGAATTAAAGTATTTCATATAATAATTGCTAATCCCATCCCATTTGTCAGTATACTGTCTTAGTTAGCAGAATTGAAATGGTTCATCTCTACCTGTGTGCTGCATGAAGTTTTTCCATCTATTTTAACTTTTACCACTAAATCCTAGAAATAAACCATTCATCCATTCATTCATTTTCTACAGCTTGTTCCCGTTAGGGGTCGCGGGTGACTGGAGCCTATCCCATTGACTTTGAGCCTTAGTCGGGGTACACCCTGGACAGGGGCCAGCTCGTCGCATGGTTAACACAAAATAAGCCATAATAAATGTAAAATATAAAGTTTAACAACCAGCAATTCCTTCAGGGAATACTTGTGTAATGCCACTTTCATTGATTTCATTGTGACAAAGTAAACTGGCTTCTATGAAGTGCCAGAAGTAACAATGTTTTCCGAGAAATGGGCCCACCTCAGTCACTCCCCCTGGTGGCTTTCTGTTTCTGTATTAGTGCGTCTAAGCTTTAATAGAGTAGTTCTTTTGTTTACAGAAGTAATTGTTTTGATTTCAGTTTTCATTTGAGTAATCCGTCCTCAATTATTCTATTTGACTTTCATTAACGTATACTTGGTGTGGCCAATATTGACAGAAAAAAATAATTCATTAACATTTTTTTGAAATGATCAGATCACACGTTTCCAATCCATAAGAAATGTGCTAAATTTGAAAATATGTCTGTTTTGGTTGAAGTCCACGTGTCGCACAAAGAATGATTGGATTGTAATTGAAGAATAATGCTGAAATGTCATTTTATACTCTTGTTTGGTAAATTACATTAATCCACTTCTTTTGCAACTTTTTGACAATTTTCATATTATTGACAATTTACTGGTTATGGAGCTCAACAGTGAACGTCCACAACTTGGTTCCAGAAGTAAAAAAATACCAATAACTGAATAAATAAATACGTTAAAATGTGAAAGCTTGCTCGGGCTAATCAGTTAATCGCCTCAAGACATTTTGTCAAAAATCTGTTTCTTTCTTGCTTCCAAAACTGCAGCAGGTTTTAAAGTTGAGCTCTATTTTGAAGAAACGGTTTCAAAGGTTTCATTGTTTATTAATTCTTTCTGTTTGGCAGCCAAAATGTCTCAATTCCAAAAAACATTGTCCAGAAAACTGCCTTATAAACCTTGTCTACCATGGCTTACTCCTGGAAGTTTATTTAAATTTTTCATAACTTGCTCACCTCTTCTTGAATTGCATATTGATTGTGTTTCTAATTGATTTTTCAGGCCCTGTCTCCTCTGCCCATCGCCCAGACTGTCGCTATGTCAACCAAATCATCTTCATCTTCAGTGGCCTCCTCACATAGAGGCAAACTGCTGGATGTGACTTTTACGCAGGCGGCAGAATCACCCGGAGTGCCAGGAGTGAGCGGACAAGACTCCGACCAACACTCCAAGCTCCTTCATAAATCTGGCTCGGAGCAAAGTATTTACAGTCCAAAATTTTTGGGAGGCTTGCGAAAAACCAACCAGACTCAACGAAGTCTCTCGCCACACAGTAAATCCAACCATAGCAACAGTTACCATAGGTACAGCGACGGTTCCCGCAGCAGCGGTCGGTTGTCGTCCAAATCCAGTATCAGTGAGGTCATCAGCGAAAGAGTTGAGTCGGTGAGGTCGTCAGGGTCAAGGAAAGGCGAGAAGGTCAATTTAGGGTTCAAAGATCACTTGGGGTCAGGCGGGTCAATAATTAGTAGTGAGAATGAAAGGGATGACTTTTTGAATCAGATCACTTCTTTAAGGGGAATGGGGGCACAGTCTTTCAATACACTTTTCCAATAAGATTCATTTATGAATGTATGGGTTTTTTTTACTTGTTACTGTAATTTATAAGATTTTATTTGTAGATGTTTATGTTTGAGGCAAGTTTTATGTACCAATACCCTTTAAAAAACAAACAAAGGTCAGCCAAGACTGCAGTCAACAATTCGAATCAGATTGCAAAATGTGGCAGTGGATATAAAACGTCTACACACCTCTGTTAAAATGGCAGGTTTTGTGATATTAAAAAAAACACCTTTTATGTGACCTGTATCGACCCCTCATGCTCTCACACAACTGCTAATTATGGTCCGGAACTCTGATGTGCCCTGTTCAAAGACTGATTTCTCTCTTCGGGTGAGAAACTCCAGGGGTCCAGGATGGGCCTCTTTGCGTGAACACCTGGCCTTTTGCCAGGGCATTGTCTTTTTATGGTTTCAGACGGCCGGAATGTAAATGTAATCAACTACCTCTGTCCTTTGTTCCTGTACCTAGCATTTGTATCAGAGCCAGTAATTATCCGTGTGATGTGGGTCATGTGACCCGTTTGACCTGCTATCTATATATGAACGTGAATATCTTTGTGGGGACAAGACCAGTGTAGGGACAGACGAGAGAGATGTTTGGAGTAGGGACCGATTCATTCAGACTGTACACTGAATTAAACCACTTTTGAGAAAAGATAACTCTGTTCTATTGTTTTACTTTATTTCTTGATAACGGTTAGAGATGATTTTCCACAACAGTTTAAATCCTTTGGGGAGGGGTAGAAATAAAAAGTCTAAAATAATGAGGTTGCATAAGTGTGCACACCCTCTTATAACTGGGGATGTGGTTGTGTTCAGAACCAATCAGATTCAAACTCATGTTAAATAGGAGTCAATACACATCTGCCATCATTTAAATTGCCTCTGTTAAACCCCCTATAAAGTTCAGCTCTTCTAGTAGGCTTTACCTGACATGTTCTCCAAGGCTTTAGATATACCGTGGAATACAGTGAAGACGGTCATCATCAAGTGGAGAAAATAAGGCACAAGCACATTACCAAGAACTGGAATTTCCCCATTGTGGGACAAATAAAGGTGATCTTAACTGGACGTCCCTCCAACATTGATGAAAAGATGAGAAGGAAACTGGTCAGGAAAGCTGCCAAGAGGCCTACAGCAACATTAATGGAGCTGCAAGTACTGGCTGTGTAATGCATGTGACAACAATCTCCTGAATTCTTCATGTCTAGGCTATGGTGAAGGGCGGCAAGACCAAAGCCTTTTCTTACAAAGAAAAAACATCCGAACCAGGCTAAACTTCGCACAAACTCATTTGAAGTCTCCCAAAAGCATGTGGGAAAAATGTGTTAACCCCAAAAGATATTTTTGGCGCAAAAACAACACTGCACATCACCAAAAGAACACCATACCCACAGTGAAGCATGGTGGTGGCAGCGTCATGATTTGGGGCTGGTTTTCTTCAGCTGGAACTGGTGCTGGGTTCAAGGTGGAGGGAATTAGGAACAGTTCCAAATAACAGTCAATGTTGGCACAAAAACTTCAGGCTTCTGTTTGAACGATGAAGATGAAGGGATGAATCTTCTATTACAAAATCATGATGTACAATTTCAGTTTTATATATATAAAAAAAAATATATAATATTATATATAAACTAAAAACATCCTAGAATGATTTTATGAACACAAATCAGCACAAAAACGGTAACAAAAAAATATCGTTTTTATTTATTTTTATAATACTGCTTTATATTTTCACACAATTTATAGTGCATTATGAAATTTATCAAATACATGTTTTGCTGTACCACGTTGTCTTTGTTCAGGTTAAGAATGTTTCTTATCTTCAGGCTCACGCTGTTACATGTGGTGTTCTGCTGATTATTCACCTAGTTTCATTATGACATCTTCACACTTTTGATTTAGTTAAAGTTCTACAGTATAATTTAAGACATTGTTTACTGTGTTCACTGTTTTTATATTGGAATTGACCTAAATTAACTTTAATCCTATAATACTTTGAAGATATTATTGAGTCGGCCTGATTATGTTGGATGGCATTTGCAGTTGCTCTAGACAAGGAACTGCATCAGGGCGGAGTTACGGAATAAGCCAGCTAACCTAGCTTTATACTGGTCAAAAACTGACAGTTAAATCTTCACCTGTATTTGAGACAGATCGACAAACTGTAGAGACTTTGTATGGGTTGGACCAGGACAATGGGTTCTGGCGCTTGTGTTCTGTTGAGATAATTTGCACTATTGCCTACTATTGTATTGTTTGATGAATTTGTATCACACCACACACACACACACACACACACACACCTGCGGATACCCAATATTTAGGGCTTGAAACAATGGTTGTAAAACGGATAGGTCCGGCAAGTGTCAGATTACACGCACACAGCAGACTGATCCACATACTGTAGGATGGAGCCCTGCCCCTTGTGGGGGCTTGGCCAAAGAGAGGGGGTTGTGTGGCACCTTTGGAAAGTAAAGGTGAGAGGTGAGATTGCATTAGTAACGAACGGACGCAGTGCCATCTCTCTCCACGGTTGCACCATGGAAACTACCTGGATTCTTGAAGAGATCTGAGTTTAATAATTAATTGAGAGAAGCCACCTCAGGAATCAAAAGAATCGGGAAGAGTGACTCTTGAGTGATCACAGGAGTACGGGGGTGGGGTACACCTTGGGTCGCAGGGTTATTTTTTTAAATATACTTTTTTAAACACATTTCCTTGTTAAATTAATATTTATAAATCAATAAATTGTTAGTTGCTAATTTTCAATAATTATTTGTCGGATTCAGTCACCTGAATTCCTCCTGTTCTGAAGGACTTTTTGAGGACTTTTGTTCATTTAAAAGATATTTTGCTATGATTTGTTAACTGCCATGGCGATGGTCCCGGTTCTGAAACACATGAATCTGCTGAAAGTCAGATGATGATCATGAAACATTCATTTATAAACATAATTCCGATGCATAAATCATTGATTGATTTACTCTACAGTTCCTACTGTATTTTAATGGATTTAAAATACATACAAGTAATTTAATGGAATGTTTATGTACTTTGCTTTCTCTGACCAGTGCATGCTTGGATGCTAGCGTAAGATATTTCTAAAAAATATTTTTTAAAGTGATCACAACTGAATGCATTTTCTATTCCCTGGATATTGGATGGGTATGTGTTCATCTACCAACACAAAAGAGGTCTTTCACACCTTGTCTGAGCACATACTGTCATTGTGAGCCTGCCAAGACACTTCACCCACGAGCCTCTATGCACAACACATGAGGCAGGTTTATTTGATCTTTTTTAATAATTGTTACTGTGTTCAGCAACGCAAAGGGATTGTCGGCAAACGATATAGGTTATACAATAATGTTGATTATTGGCAACGCAAGAGTACTCTAATGCGTTAAGGCTGGTTTATCTACGCAGACCTCCTCGACGCGGGAAAGCTAGTGTTGACAGGAGGACCATTGGCTAAGATGGCAGTGTAATGGCGTGCTAGGACACTGCACACCAAACTTTATAAAAGGCTGAATGTGCGTCAGCACATCTGTTGTTTAGCAATACTTCCAGGTGGTAAGAACATGTTTTGAAGCCATAATGGGCAATTTTACCCTCGATGAGGACTTTCCACCACTCAAAGTCACACCTTTCACATCTCCTGCCTTTAAGAAGATGGCGGGGGAGGCTGTTGGAGTTGGAGCCGGTCCAGGGGAACTGCAGTTCGTATTTGATAAATGAGAGGGACCGATGCTACTGATGCAAAAGTGACTGTCGCAAATGTTAACCTTAAGTCAGTGGCTTGCTGAGCTTAAAGCTGGTAGCGTGAGAATTGGACATCTTGAACAGAAGGTTGAGTCTGTGGAACGGCCCGTCAAGCACTTGCAGTTAGAGGTTCCAGAGTGACGCACCAAAAGCCATGTTTGTGCTCACGCTGTATCCCGTGTCGAACTGGTTGATTTTAACAAGGGGAATATCAGCCACAAACTGCCAAAGTACAGACAGTTTATTAAAGTCCCGACCAGAGAGCACGTTGGATCATTGTTACACAACATTTAGCTGCCACATTGAGCTGCCACCGATGAGTACACGGACACTCTGACGTCATACATTACATTCAATTCCTGTGAGGACAGCATCATACCAACACAAACCATAAGTCACTTTCAACAATGACAAACCTGGTTCACACCTAAATTGAGGCAGTTAAGGCAGCAGAAGGAGGCAGCGCACAGGGCTGAGAACAGGGGCGCTACAAAGATGCAAAGTATGGATTTGAGCAAAGAGGTGTAGAGAGCTAGATCACAGTGCAATACGTGTCTGAGCGCGCTCGTGCCCTGGTGCAGCGGTAACAACCTGGAGTTCAACGCCCAGAAAGACAGTGGAGATGGGGGACTTCAGGAAAGTCACAGCCCCCCAGCCCTCCCTCATCATGACAGACTCCCCATCACCACCGTGGACTTCCTTCCGCTTCCTCAGCACCACCAATCACTCAGGACTCAATGGGAGCCACCATCAGCTCCCTCACAAGAAGGCAGCAGAGGATGTTACTTCCACTGAGGAAAGCCAAGCTGCCAGTGCAGATGATGGTGCAGTGTTACACAGCCATCATTGAGTCCATCCTTCACCTCCTCCATCACCGTGTGGACGCTCCCGGAGCCAAGCCAGGGACAAACAGAGACTACAGCGCATTGTGCGTTCCTGCTGTGAAGGTTGATCGGCTGCAGACTTCCATCTCTGCAGGACCTGTACGTCTCCAGGACTCTGGGACGAGCAGGTCGGATCACAGCTGACCCTTCTCACCCTGGACATGGTCTATTTGAGCCACTACCTGTCAGGCAGGAGGCTATGGTCCATCCGGACCAGAACCTCCCGCCAAAGAATAGTTTCTTTCCCTCTGCCGTTGGACTCATGAACACTTCTTAAACACCTGCTAAAACGTAATCCATCACTCACTGCACTGACACTTTCTGCACTACATCTGTAAATTTAACTGTAAATTCTTGTGTACATAGTGAGTCTATTGTTATACTATAGTACTTTTGATTTGTTTCCTAAGTGTACAGGCCCTTTTGATTTCACTGTATGTTTCATATATGTTGTTTTTTGTTATTGCTCAGTGATTTTATGTTCCACCTTAACGCCGAACCAAGTTCCTACGTTGTGAATTTTGTTTCATATGACAATGGCAATAAACCTTTTTCTGATTCTTATTCTGATTCATTTTCTATTATTATTACTTTTTTAATGTATGAAACAAATACCCTCCTACAAGTTTCGCAACAATAGATGCGAAAAAGAAAATCTGACAAATCTTGAACCAGTGACATTATATTTTGGCATTGTTTTGGCAAAATTTTGAAAATGCTATCTAATTTTTTTGCTTTTTTCCCCAGTTACTTAAAAAAAAAAAAAAAAAGTTTAATATTTTGACTATGCAGCTATGGCCGTATTCCTTAATGTGGTTACAATAAAAATTTGCTAAATTGTTTTTCTTTGTGTTTATCTGTTTGAATTGGGATACTCTTTAGCTGCACTTTAGTTGCCTGGCTCTGTTGTCATTTATAAAGAAGTGGGAATGTCACTCTTGAGCTTGTCATTCTTCCCGTAATGTATACTTGTGGTTTTGTGCAATAGCATTATGTAATCACTTACTAATCGCAAGATTGTTTAAAATGAATTTCCTTAAAATGTTTTTGTTAGGGTGCTGCCACTGCAAAGGTAACTATAGAAACCGATACA
This sequence comes from Chaenogobius annularis, assembly GCA_015082035.1. Lineage (NCBI taxonomy): Eukaryota > Metazoa > Chordata > Actinopteri > Gobiiformes > Gobiidae > Chaenogobius > Chaenogobius annularis. Next base: position 2,021,108 of record BJKM01000007.1, on the reverse strand, counting down.
GAGGAAGAAGATGATGAAGAGGCTGAAGTTGTGGTAGAGGAAGAGGAGAAACCATCTTCTTCAGCTGCCCAAGACCAGCTCACAGAGAGACAGTCTGGACGTTTACAGGCCAGTCCCTTCACAATATAGCATAAGTCATGTTGTAATCCAATGTAGTACACGTTATGACGTAATCCTGCTGCCTACCTGCAGATGGGGCTAAGAGAATGTCGTTTGATGCTGGCAGAGGAGCGCAGGGCCAGACTCAGAGCTGAGAGCAGGCTCAAGGAGGTACTGTACACAACATGCTAGAATCTCATTGCCTCCCTCAATGTTTGAACAACTACATGGTATTTTACACTTTACTGTAATCCCCAAAGGTGGTTGTGCGTGAAAAATCCTATAGGTCTTCAATTTCTGATGCAGTCACAGGTCACAGTGTCATTTACACAATCATTTTGGATGAATATGTCACAGGATTTAACTGAAAAGCTCTAACCTATAAACTACAGGAAAGTCCACTAGATACCACAGAACTAGGTTCTCTGTGGGGGAGTGGCTTATACTCCGACGCTTCAAAGCAAGAAGGTCGAAGGTTAGAGTCCCGCTCCAGATTGTGTGCAGAGTTTTCATGGTCTTGTGGTGTGGGTCTGGGGTGGGGGAATCTGTACTCCACTAAATGTCTCTTTGTGGTGATGCTAGGGCCCTTTATTATCGGCTTTTCAGTTTATTATTATTAAATATAATTCATCCTTTGGCCTTGGGTCAATAAGCAATAGGAACCAACCACTTTAGATTGAAAATCTAGTTTTTAATTAAAATGTATTCTAATGACTTTGCACATTGCACTTTTGTCTTTTCAGTTTGAGCAGGAGAACACGTCTCCGTACCGCTAACCTCTCGCTGACTGAGACCCTCACTCAGCACTCGCCCCTGCAGCTGTCAGTGCCCTTGAAGACGAGGCCATTCTGGAGAGTATAGAAAACTCATTTAAAAAGTTCTGGGTGAGAGTTTTGCCTTAAATTTGACCTCACTTGGACTAATTGGACATATTTCAGTCAAGTTGGCCTGAACCACAGAACGGCCCAAGCTTTCTGTTTCAGTATTTCGTGGTAGTGTCACACACAATGATCGCTGACCGCTCATTGCTTCCAGCGAATGTAATAGACCCAAATTAGAAGTTTCGTTATTACTTACTGTTTTGATTGTTTTTAAATTGATGCTTGTCCAACCCCTGTATTTTTTAGATTAACTTTTCTATTAAGAATACTTTCAGTTTTATATAATTTTACTATCAATCATGTTTAAATATGTGAAAAGTTCTTATGAGAACTTTCTGAAAAGTATCTTTATATTAATTTAAACTTTATATATATTATATATAAATATTTGTGAACTTTTAATGCTCCTGACGTGTGCTCCTGACCTCTTGGCCAGGTCCCCCTTGAAAAAGAGATCTCGACCTCAAATGATTTTTTTTCCCGGTTATTCATTCATTTTCCGCTTGTTCCCCTTAGGTGTAGCGGGTTACTGGAGCCTATCCGTGACTTTGGGCCTTAGGCGGGGTACACCCTGGACAGGGGCCAGCTCGTCTTTGAGGACTTTGATCCATTTAAAAGATATTTGCTATGATTTGTTAACTGCAATGGCGATGGTCCTTGTATGAAACACATGAAAAGAAAACAAGTTTGTGAGAAGACGGTCTCTTAATTTTTGTTCATTTTCTTGTGCAATATGAAAATATTTTTCTATTAAATAAAATGTTTCTCTCCGACAAAGTTGTGGTCTTTTTCAAGGTGTCGCAGTGTCTAGTGACATGTTTTTTTCCATAGTCAATATATATATTTTTTTTCTTTAATGTAAATTTAGAATATCTCTCTCTTTCTCTCCCTCTCTCTGGCTCTCTCTCTCTCTCATATTTTGCTTGGAATTAAAATTCGATAGGCAAATCTTATATTCTTATTGTGACCGTGATAGTCATTTTATTAATTATCAAAATTATTAATTATGGTGAATATCTATGGTTAAAACTATCAAAATGACAATGAGAAACGTATTTAAAAAAGTGTGCAGTAAGCTTGAATCTCTAACTGAAATGTACCCAAATGCCCAGATGATATGTTGTGGAGGATGAAGTAAAGGATGGCCTCCTACCTCTTCCTCACCAGTGCCTCCTCCCTCATCCTCCTCACCAGTGCCTCCTCCTCATCCTCCTCACCAGTGCATCCTCCCTCCTCACCAGTGCCTCCTCCTCTCATCCTCCTCTCCTCCTCACCAGTGCCTCCTCCCTCATCCTCCTCATCAGTGCCTCCTCCCTCATCCTCCTCACCAGTGCCTTCCTCCTCATCCTCCTCATCCTCCAGTGCCTCCTCCCTCACCATCCTCCTCCTCCTCACCAGTGCCTCCTCTCCTCATCCTCCTCACCAGTGCTCCTCCTCCCCATTCCTCCCTCCTCCTCACCAGTGCCAGTGCCCCTCCCTCCTCACCAGTGCCTCCTCCCTCACCTTCACCAGTGCCTCCTCCTCCTCCCTCCTCACCATCCTCCTCCCTCACCTCCTCCCTCCTCACCAGTGCCTCCTCCCTCCTCACCAGTGCCTCCTCCCTCCTCACCAGTGCCTCCCTCTCCTCCTCCTCCTCCTCACCAGTGATCCTCCTCCTCCCTCCTCACCAGTGCCTTCTCCCTCATCCTCCTCCTCACCAGTGCATCCTCCATCCTCCTCCCTCCTCACCAGTGCCTCCTCCTCCCTCCTCACCAGTGCCTCCTCCCTCATCCTCCCTCCTCCTCACCAGTGCCATCCTCCTCCCTCCTCCCTCATCCTCCTCACCAGTGCCTCCTCCCTCATCCTCCTCACCAGTGTATCCTCCCTCCTCACCAGTGCCTCCTCCCTCATCCTCCTCACCAGTGCATCCTCCCTCATCCTCCTCACCAGTGCCTCCCCCATCCTCCACCAGTGCCCTCCTCCTCACCACCTCCTCCTCCCTCCTCACCACCTGCCTCCTCCCTCCTCACCAGTGCCTCCTCCCTCATCCTCCTCACCAGTGCATCCTCCCTCCTCATCAGTGCCTCCTCACCAGTGCCTCCTCCCTCATCCTCCTCACCAGTGCATCCTCCCTCATCCTCACCAGTGCCTCCTCCCTCATCCTCCTCACCAGTGCCTCCTCCCTCATCCTCCTCACCAGTGCCTCCTCTCCTCATTCTCCTCACCAGTGCCTCCTCCCTCCTCACCAGTCCTCCTCCCTCCTCACCAGTGCCCCTCCCTCATCCTCACCAGTGCCTCCTCCCTCCTCACCAGTTGCCTCCTCCTCCTCACCAGTGCATCCTCCCTCATCCTCACCAGTGCCTCCTCCCCTCATCCTCACCAGTGCCATCACCTCATCCTCCTCACCAGTGCCTCCTCCCTCATCCTCCTCACCAGTGCCATCCTCCCTCATCCTCTCCTCACCAGTGCCTCCTCCTCCTCCTCACCAGTGCCTCCTCCCTCCTCACCAGTGCCAGTGCCTCCCCTCCTCACCAGTGCCTCCTCCCTCATCCTCCTCACCAGTTGCTCCTCACCATCCTCCCTCCTCACCAGTGCCTCCCTCCCTCCTCACCAGTGCCTCCTCCCTCATCCTCCTCACCAGTGCATCCTCCCTCCTCACCAGTGCCTCCTCCCTCCCTCCTCACCAGTGCCCCTCCTCCTCACCCCTCCTCACCAGTGCCTCCTCCCTCATCCTCCTCACCAGTCCTGCCTCCTCCCTCCTCACCAGTGCCAGTGCCTCCTCCCATCCTCCTCACCAGTGCATCCTCCTCCCTCCTCATCCTCTCACCAGTGCCTCCTCCCTCATCCTCCTCACCAGTGCTCATCCTCACCATTCCTGCCTCCTCCCTCATCACCAGTGCCTCCTCCCTCCTCACCAGTGACTGCCAGTGCCCTCCCTCATCCTCTCCTCACCAGTGCTCTCCCTCATCCTCCTCACCAGTGCCATCCTCCTCATCCCTCCTCACCAGTGCATCCTCCCTCCCTCCTCCCTCACTCATCCCTCCTCACCAGTGTCATCCCCTCCTCCTCACCAGTGCCTCCTCCCTCAGTGCCTCCTCCTCCTCACCAGTGCATCCTCCCTCATCTCCTCACCAGTGCATCTCCTCCTCATCCTCCTCACCAGTGCCTCCTCCCTCCTCACCAGTGTCATCCTCCTCACCAGTGTATCCTCCCTCCTCACCAGCCTGCCTCCTCCCTCATCCTCCTCACCAGTGCACTCCTGCCCTCCTCACCTCAGTGCCTCCTCCCTCCTCACCAGTGCCTCCTCCCTCATCCTCCTCACCAGTGCCTCCTCCCTCATCCTCCTCACCAGTGCATCCTCCCTCACCCCTACCAGTGGATTGTGGCAGTCTCTTAATTTTGTAGGATCTTCTGGATACTCATAAATTTGTAATTGGGTTCAATTCTTGAAGTAAAAAAATAGGGTATTATTTGAATGAAATTACAACCAGATGATGACCAAGGTGATACTTATTTTAGATAGGAGGGCGATTTAAACTGTGCCACCCAAATGCAATGGCTGGATAGATTCCCTTGCCAAGATATGTGACATATGAACGAAAGGTGCATTTAACCACCACATTTCTGTAGTTGTACATGCTTCAAAGTATGTGTTTTACGCTGTACTGTAAAAAAATAAAAAAAACATAAAAAGAAATAGGAGAGAAAGAGAAGAAAAGAGAGGATGAGAGAGAAAGAAAGAGAGAGGGAAAGGAGAGAGAGAGACTTGCATAAAACACGTAACCGTTGAATGTCAGGAATTCAGTGTCATAAAAAGCGCAAGATTCTTTCCACGAGTCGGGGGAAGAGCGCAGTCGAAGGGAGTGGCGTCTTCTGAAGAGTGGAGTCTGAAGTCTGGAGTCTGAAGTCTGGGGAGAGGGGTCTAAAAAGTGAAGTCTAGAGGGTAAGGTCTGGGGAGTGGAGTCTGGGGAGTGCAGTCTGGGGAGTGCAGTCAAGAGAATGGACTCTAGGGGTTAGGGTCTGAAGAGTAAAGTCTGGGGAGTGGAGTCTCAAGAGTGGCGTCTAAAGAGTGAGGTCTGGAGAGTGGAGTCTGAAGAATGAAGTCCGTAGAATGGGCTCTGGGAGTGGGGTCTAGAGAGTGAGGTCTGAAGGGTAGAGTCTAGGGAATAGTGTCTAAAGGGTAGGGTCTGGGGAGTAGCGTCTAGAGAGTGAAGTCTAAAGAATAAAGTCTAAAGAATAATGTCTAAGACGTACAACTCCAGTAGGTGGCCACTAAAAGTAACAACAACAACAACAACATTCAAGAGTTGCGTTAAGTTATTTCAGTCGTGTGCGTTCAACTGTCATGAAATTGTCTTGTCTACTTTTGTGAGCAGCTCAGTCTGTCTCACAAAACAAGGGTCTTCAATAGCCAATCGTACTGACACTGACTAGGTTTATTGTCAGGTATATTTCCAACCAGAATTACCTTTCTGGTCTTATCATAGTTTTTAAAAGAGTTCGTTTTTTGTGTATAGCTCAGTGGCCGAGCATTGAAAAACAACTAAAGCAAAGAATGAATAAAATGTATTCAATAATGATATCTTTAACAAAAACAATATAGCAGTTACCACGGCAACCACATAAACATCATTTGAAAGCTTTGAGCCTTCCCCATCTCGCTCGCTCTCTCTCTATACATATATATATATATATACATACATTTGATTTAAAATAAAATATAATACAAATACCTGCCAAATGTATTTAAGTACAGTGCTTTTCACCTTTGTACTTAATTACTTTCCACCATTGCTCTAATTACAATGGACTCATTTCTTGCATAACAACACAGAATGGCTTTTATGGACAAACTCTTATGTTAGTTGTTGACATTTTACTCCATGTGTCTCTTAGGACAAACATGCGTCCATGACAGCGCTCAGATTAGACGAAGAGGAGCCCATGATTTCTGGCTTACAATGACTTTGCCTGTGCGCGACAAGAATCTGTTCCTCTTCGGGCTGTAACCATGAATCTCGACAAAGCGGATGTTGGACTTCAATGGAGACCGGATCAAACTTTCAGACTGGCCACCAATTCTGGACTCCATTGCAATATAAACTAAACAATTGCATCATATTGCAATAAGCAGTACTTATCAGAGTTTGGGCTCGGGAGATGCAGGTATTACAGGCCAGCACACAGTAGTTGGTTTGTCACATTTATTTAGAGCTTTTATCTGCATACCTGTACAATATGCTTGGATAGTATATTTTATACTCTCCATGATATTTTTCTCCAGATAGAAGATTCTCTATAGGCATAGTATGAAGAAAAAGATTCCAGCCATTTGCTCAGAGGACATGACTTTAAATTATCTAAAACCCTAAGGGACGCTCTCACTGTGTCTACCAACCTCAAAAACTCTGCAGCTCAACGGATTTATCTCTTGAGAGAAAGAGATCTCGTGTTGTGTTGACAAAGGTAATTGAAGAAAAAAAAATATATGCATATTTAAAATTTCTATTTGTACAATACAGAATTTCTTATTTCCAGGGGATTAGCAAAAACTGTTTCCCTCGAGAACTTTCACTGACTAACTGTCCCATTTCTGATGAAGGACTTGAGAGTATGTGCAATCATTTTATGTCCATAACCAATGTTTGTTTTATTTGGTTTTTATTTTCTAACAACATGAGTGTTTCTCAAATTTACAGTAATTTGCCAAAGTGTTAAGTATTCTACAAGCATCAGGACAGTGGATTTCACAGGATGCAATCTTGACGTGGAGAGGGGCAGAGCACATGGCTAACATCATAAAGGTCTATTTTCTTATTCATGTATTATAAGACTACATAGATCTATTTGAGGTTTTTAAGAGGCCGTTGTTTTTCCTAGCATCAAGGAATGCAGAGGGCATGATAACGCTGGGGCAGAGTCTCTCAGATATCGTCAGCCACAATTTGAGAAGTGCAGATTAATGAAGCGTCTCAGAGCGTGTCACTCTGAACTGTAATACCTTGATTGGAGACAGAGGAGCTGCTGCCCTTGCAAATGAACTGGCTGAGGACCTCTGGGTTAAAGGTTTGTTCGAATAGTTTCTCCTTCTTTACTTTATAGGGCTGCGCAATTTGCATTTCTGTGAAACAATTTGGGTTTAGCTTACAGTGCACACGTCATCACATCTAGGAGCAAAAACTGTCACGGGTACGGTGAGGACCCTAAAGCAGCACAGACAGACGCAATATCAGTCGGTAATGACCTTTATTTATCACAGCAGTCTTTAACAGTTTATACAGAGGTGAAAAAGTCTTGGCTCATGGTGATCTTCTCCGAGATCCGAGCAGGAGTGAGTCTGGAGTCGCTGACTGAAAGCAAAGCCAGGCACAGTTGGATTATGTAGCGGGCAGGCATGTCCAGTGGTTTAGCCACAGAGCCGAGCAGGTGTCTAACCAGGAGGGAACAGGCGAAACTTGGGGTTGAAGACAGAAGGCTGAGGTAATATCCAGGGCAGAGGCCGAAGGCAAGCTGGTTGGGGACAGACGAGGTCGGCAACAGGTAATCAGCCCGGGGGGAAAACGGTTGGAAAGTCAGGCATAACACAAGAACAATCTCGCACTAAAGAGGAGCAGGCTTCAATGCAGGCAGAGCTGTCAGGCGTGGCGAGTCGGCCTGATGAGGAGGCGTGGTTAACAGGTAGAGAGGAAAGATAGAAAGACAGGAGACGAGCAGCATGACAAAAACGTTTGAGAGAAGACTGAACTGCTAAACCAAGACAAGACTCACATACATTTCAGAATGTTTACTGAGGTTTCAGCTACAGGGTTGGCAGAATTTTCCCATTAAATGACAGGATGTTTTGTTGTTTGTAGATGACATTTTTTATGAATTAGTAAATGCAACAAGTCAAATCACGATTTCAGTCTGACAGATCATTAATGCAGCCCTTCTTCAGTATTTAGTGAATGTAAGTCATGTCTGTTGTGACTTCGCAGCTGTAGATCTGCAGAGGTGTGGCCTTTCTAACAACGGTGCTCGACGGTTGCTTGAAACTTTGAAAACCAAAACTCCAACATTATCCGTATCTGGAATGTTCGTAGTAACCCTTTAATTGGTATCCGTTTGCATAACTATCACAAATAGTTTTCAGTAGTCAAAGTTTAGAGGTTTTAGCTGATATTTTGCATCTGTGTTTTATTATAGATAAAGGTATTATTAAGACTATTTGGAGAAAGTGCTAATGAATGCTGGAGAATCGCCAGAGTAATTATTTTTTCCACATACAGTAATATGATCTGTCTGTATTTTTAAAACAACATTTCTCTTCTTTGAATTCAGTATAACTGGATCAAACCAACAATCATTGAGCCTCAGGAGAACTGCCTGCTTCTTAAAGGACAAGGCACACAGTATGTCATTGTGGTGTAGTTGTGTGTGCACTTTCAGTCTGTAAATACACATCATTACCTGCTCTACACATCATTACCTGCTCTATCTACTAAACTGTTTCTTATCTACAATAGCTGTGTCTCTAACTAAATCGTCACTCTAATTCAGACTAAGAATTTACATGGTGTTTATTATAACTTATAAAATGTCTTCTTTTTTTCCCTTTTTTTTTTTACATTGTACAGCTTTGGGTAAAGCAAACTCCCTCTGTAGTTGGAGGTTCAAGAGTGACGCAACACAAAAGCCATGTTTGCGCTCACGGCTGTATCCCGTGCGCGAACTGCCCGCGTGTGCTGGACGTCAGAGGTCAGCACCAAACATTTACTTAATCATAGTTCTGTGGTTTTTATTGATCGTCTCAATTACAGTTGGGAAGACATCGTTCATTCATTTTTTCTCTTGCAGATGTTTACCTCTTGGAGCGACTTTAGTTGATCAAAGTTTTCAGGTTGGTTTCTAATGATCATTTTGTTACTTTAATTTTCTATCCTTTTTTTTTAAATGTATTGAAAAACAAATACCTCCTACAAGTTTCGCAACAAAGACTGAAAAAGACTGAAAAAAGTACAATCTGACAAATCTTGAACCAGTAACATTAACATTCAAATGCAATTTAGTTTTTTTGCTTTTTTCCCACAGTTTGCTTAACAAAGTTTAGTATTATGTACTGGCATTATTCCTTAATGTGGTTTTACAAGCAAAATGAGCTAAATTGTTTTTCTTTGTGTTTATCTGTTTGAATTGGATACTCTTTAGCTGCACTTTAGTTGCCTGGCCTCTGTTGTAATTTATAAAGAAGTGGGAATGTCACTCTTGAGCATTGGTCATTCTTCCCGTAATGTATACTTGTGGTTTTGTGCAATAGCATTATGGTAATCACTTACTAATCGCGAAAGATTGTTTAAAATGAATTTCCTTCAAATGTTTTTTGTTAGGGTGCTGCCACTGCAAAGGTAACTATAGAAAACCGATACAAGAGGAAGAGAGATGAATGAAGAGGCTGAAGTTGTGGTAGAGGAAGAGGAGAAACCATCTTCTTCAGCTGCCAAGACCAGCTCACAGAGAGACAGTCTGGACGTTTACAGGCCAGTCCCTTCACAATATAGCATAAGTCATGTTGTAATCCAATGTAGTACACGTTTATGACTGTAATCCTGCTGCCTACCTGCAGATGGGGCTAAGAGAATGTCGTTTGATGCTGACAGAGGAGCGCAGGGCCAGACTCAGAGCTGAGAGCAGGCTCAAGAAGGTACTGTACACAACATGCTGAATCTCATTGCCTCCCTCAATGTTTGAACAACTACATGGTATTTTAACACTTTACTGTAATCCCCAAAAGGTGGTTGTGCGTGAAAAAATCCTATAGGTCTTCAATTTCTGATGCAGTCACAGGTCACAGTGTCATTTACACAACTCATTTTGGATGAATATGTCACAGGATTTAACTGAAAAGCTCTAAGCTATAAACTACAGGAAAGTCCACTAGATCACCACAGAACTAGGTTCTCTGTGGGGAGTGGCTTATACTCCGACGCTTCAAAGCAAGAAGGTCGAAGGTTAGAGTCCCGCTCCAGATTGTGTGCAGAGTTTTCATGTCTTGTGGTGTCTGGGGTGGGGGAATCTGTACTCCCACTAAATGTCTCTTTGTGGTGATGCTAGGGCCCCTTTTATCACGGTCTTTCAGTTTTTAATATTATTATTATATAATTTAATCATTTGGCCTTGGGTCCAATAAGCAATAGGCACCAATCAACTTTAGATTGAAAATCTAGTTTTTAATTAAAATGCATTCAAATAACTTTGCACATATGTTTGTCTTTTCAGTTTGAGATCAGGAGAACGCACGTCTCCGTACCGCTAACCTCTCGCTCTGACTGAGACCCTCGCTCACTCAGCTAACTCGCCCCTGCAGCTGTCAGTGCCCTTGAAGACGAGGCCATTCTGGAGAGTATAGAAAACATCATTTAAAAAGTTCCATAGCTTTTTTGGACCTCGCTCAAGGCATGCTGGGTGAGTTTTGCCTTAAATTTGACCTCACTTGGACTAATTGGACATATTTCAGTCAAGTTGGCCTGAACCACAGAACGGCCCAAGCTTTCTGTTTCAGTATTCTCGTGGTAGTGTCCACACAACAATGATCTCGCTCATTGCTTCCAGCGAATGTAATAGACCCATATTTGAAGTTTACGTATTATTACTTACTGTTTTTGATTGTTTTTAAATTGATTGCTTGTCCAACCCCTGTATTTTTTAGATTAACTTTTCTTATTGAGAATACTTTCAGTTTTATATGATTTTACTATCAATTCGTGTTTAAATATGTGAAAAGTTCTTTATAAGAACTTTCTGAAAAGTATCTTTATATTAATTTAAACTATCATTTAAAGCAGTCAAACTAATTTATTGTCCATCTTGTTTTTAGAGTAGAAAAATCATTGTACGGGAGGCGCCATAGTCTCCTCCACTGATGTGTAATCCTCTATTCACTCATTAACGTGCAAAACCCTTTCATATAGAAATTACTTTATGCAAGTGTGTTCCTATATAATCAGATGTACAATTCAAACCAGACGCTTTCTCAGTAATGCACAACGGATATGGTCTGTGAAGTGTTTGTACCTGGGACGTAGGCGCGACCACTGAAGTACTTGATATCTAATCCTAATCCCTTTTATCTGATCTTTATTTAAGTGTGTGATGTATAATGCTTTTCATTAGCTGCAATTTGAGGCTATTGGTTAATAAATATGTTTTTGGATTATTGTGGGTACTTACCTTGTGTTGTCTACTTTAAGGATATTACATTTTGGTGGTAATTCAAAAGCATAAGATACTTACATTTCTTTTGTTCTAGCCTCGGCCAAATATTTCGGCCAAATAGTTTCAATGGCTGGACTTGAACAATCTGATTTTCAGCCAATTGGAAAACCACAGCTGTCTTCAACTCTCGGACCACCTTTGGGTGCTGCTGTGTCTCTGAATCGACAAGTAAACCCATTTGGAGGCATGCAAACAGAGGCTGATCCCCCAGCCAAGGTAAAGATATGAAGACAGAAGAAGTTTCTGTTTGCTCTGAAAAATGTGAATTAATTTATTTCATATAAATTTGTTAATTCCACCCCATTTGTCAATATACCACAATAGTTAGCTAAATTTAAATGGTTCATCTCTACCTGACAAGCGCTGCATGAAGTATTTCCATCTATTATAAATTTTGTTACAAACAGTTCTAGAAGTAAACCATAATGTAAAATATAAAGTAAAACGACTATAAAGCAACCATCAACTCCTTCAGGGAATACTTGTGTGATGCCTCTTTCATTGAGTTCATTGTGACAAAGTAAACTGGCTTCTATGAAGTGCCAGAAGTAACAATGTTTTCCGAGAAATGGGCCCACCTCAGTCACTCCCCCTGGTGGCTTTCTGTTTCTTTACTTTAATAGAGTAGTTATTTGTACATCGTGCTTGTTTACAGCAGTAACTGTTTTGATTTCAGTTTTCATTTGAGTATACCTGGCGTGGCCAATATTGACAGAAAAAAATCATTCATGAAAAGCATTCCTATGAACAATTGTCAGATCACACTTTTGCAATCCATCAGAAATGTGCTAACTTTGAAAATATGTCTGTTTTGGTTGAAGTCCACGTGTCGCACAAAGAATGATTGGATTGTAATTGAAGAATAATGCTGAAATGTCATCTTATACTCTTGTTTGGTAAATGACATTCATCCACTTCTTTTGCAGCTTTTTGACAATTTTCATATTATTGACAATTTACTGGTTATGGAGCTCAACAGTGAACGTCCACAACTTGGTTCCAGAAGTAAATTTTCCATCAAGACTTTCTGTAAAAAAATATCAATAAATGAATACATTCAGTTAATCACCTCAAGACAATCATTTTATTGAAAATCTGTTTCTTTCTTGCTTCCAAAACTGCAGCAGGTTTTAAAGTTGAGCTCTATTTTGAAGAAACGGTTTCAAAGGTTTCATTGTTTATTAATTCCTTCCGTTTGGCAGCCAAAATGTCTCAATTCCAAAAACATTGTCCAGAAAACTGCCTTATAAACCTTGTCTACCATGGCTTACTCCTGGACAAATAATAATAATAATGACATCAACAAGTTTATTTTCATTTTTCATAACTTGCTCACCTCTTCTTGAATTGCATATTGATTGTGTTTCTAATTGATTTTTCAGGCCCTGTCTCCTCAACCCATCGCCCAGACTGTCGCTATGCCAACCAAATCATCTTCATCTTCAGTGGCCTCCTCACATAGAGGCAAACTGCTGGATGTGACTTTTACGCAGGCGGCAGAATCACCCGGAGTGCCAGGAGTGAGCGGACAAGACTCCGACCAACACTCCAAGCTCCTTCATAAATCTGGCTCGGAGCAAAGTATTTACAGTCCAAAATCTTTAGGAGGCTCGCGAAAAACCAACCAGACTCAACGAAGTCTCTCGCCACACAGTAAATCCAACCATAGCAACAGTTACCATAGGTACAGCGACGGTTCCCGCAGCAGCGGTCGGTTGTCGTCCAAGTCAATGCGGGACAATGGATGAAAATACGCCCATGGCTCATCTGGCATGTTTACATAATGTATTTCATATATGCCCAAAAAAAAAGGTCTTTACAGTCTTTTTTACTGTTTTTACAATTAATTGCACGGTACAATTATTAGGATTGAAATAATAAACAACTAATTAAACTAATCAATAATCATTGTTGTTTATTGTGCCGAAAATTATTATTGATACGTTTAATTAGTTTATTATTTTTGTGTAGCTTAATTTAGATTATTTATTTTCTTTTTTTAAACAGAACACGACCACAGAGCAAAATTCTAAATTAAAATACAAATAGAAATCAACTAGACAATAACCAAATTAAATCAACATTTATGTCAAAATGAAATCAAAATAAAAAGTCACTTGGTTCAAATGTCAAATTTGTCCAATTCCAAATTAAGTGAGTGTCATTTTTTCCATTTGTCTGATGTATGTATCTGTATATGTGTATATATGTATATGTGTATGTATATAATGTGTGTGTGTGTATGTATGCGTATGTGTATATATGTATATATGTGTGTGTATATATATATTTTACACGTGGTGTGTGTGTATATATATATACACACACGTGTATATATGCACACACGTGTGTGTGTATATATGTGTGTGTGTGTGTGTGTATATATATATATATATATATATATACTGTATATATATGGTGTGTGTGTGTGTATATAATATATATATATATATACTGTATATATATGTGTGTGTGTGTGTATGTATGTGTATGTGTATATATGTATATATGTGTGATATATATATTTTACACATGTACACATGTGTGTGTATATATATATATACACACACGTGTATATATGCACACACGTGTGTGTATATGTGTGTGTGTGTGTGTATGTATATATATATATATATATATATATATATATATATATATATACTGTATATATATGTGTGTGTGTGTGTGTGTGTGTGTGTGTATATAGCCATCCATCCCTTAAATTTAATTAGGTAATTACCTAAATTAACTTGAATCCAATAATATTCTGAAGATATTATTGATTAATAAGATATTATTGAGTTGGCCTAAATATGTTGGATGGCATTTGCAGTTACTATTTCAGACAAGGAATGCAAAAGGGCGGAGTTATGGAATAAGACAGCTGACCTAGATTTATACTGGTCAAAAACTGACAGTTTGACAGTATTTGATTCAGATCGACAAACTGTAGAGACTTTTTATGACTTGGACCAGGACAATGAGTTCTGGTGCTTGTGTTCTTTGTGAAGAATGTTCAAAACAACTGTGAATGCCAAAAGGGCCGCTACAGGAGACAACAAAATGACACACATTCAATTTTAAGCATGGGAACTCCGAGGTCAATATGGTAATTCCATCTCAGGATGTTACTTACATTATTTGACTGTCCCAGACGCTTGTGTGGAGAGGGTCACTAGGACGATCCTATAATTTATTTGTTTTAAATATTTGTAAACTTTAATGCTCCTGACGTGTGCTGCTGCTTGGTCAGGTCCCCCTTGAAAAAGAAATATTGATCTTAAAGGGGGTTTTTCCTGGTTAAATAAAGGTTAATACACATTTTTGTTGAGCTAATTTTCAATTATTGTTTGTCTAAGGTTGCAGTCACCTGACTTTCTCCTGTATTGAAGGACTTTTTGAGGACTTTGGTCCATTCAAAAGATATTTTGCTATGATTTGTTAATTGCTATGGCGATGGTCCCTGTCTGAAACACATGAATCTGCTGAGAAGCATAATTCTGATGCATAAATCATTGATTGATTTATTCTTGATTTGGAGGTTTCTCACTTGCACCAATCATAATTTATTTTCTCAGTGCCTACTGTATTTTAATGGATAACGTTTCTATACCTTGCTTTCTGTTTCCTTCTGACCAGTGCATGCTTGGATGCTGGCATAAGAAAGATTGGAATGAAACTGTCAAAGGATGATAAATTATGAGGAATTAACATTTGGACTGCCTTTGTGCATGGTGTAGTCAAAGCAAAGCTGTGTATTAGCAAAAACTCGACTCCACCACATATTTTTTTTAAATGATTGTTTAAAGTGATCACAACGAAATGCATTTTCTATTCCCTGCATATAGTGTGGATCTATTCATCTACCAACACAATACAGGTATTTCACATCTTGTCTGAGCACATACTGTCATTGTGAGTCTGCCAAGACACTCCACCCACGAGCCTCTACGCACAACACATGAGGCTGCCAACCGACCATGCAAAGTCAAAGTGTAATCAAGCATGTTAGTTTTCTAGTGTAGGGTTCGCCACCTGCTTGCTTCCACGGAGATGTTACTGCGTTGCCTGGAATTTTCCATTGTCTGGCATTATAAATATATATATGTGTTTCCCCCCCCTTTTTTTTGTTTTCAACTTCTGCTGTTTGACTTGCTAAAATGTCTCCATGGTGATTATATAAGTTTAATGACTGGGGAACAATCCAGGCGAAGCAACAACCAATAATATCGATAGAAATAAGCGGGTGGCAGACCCTCCACCTGAAAAGTTACAGTACACGTTTACTGGCTTTATTTATTCTTGTGTAATGAATCATCTATTGCATAGATCTTTTGCCTATAGAAATTGCTTTACTATCAACGTACTGAGATGTCTGTGATAAGTAATAATCAAAGTTCTTCCGGTTCTTTAAAGATGGCCTGTTATCAATACTGACACTATCCTAGACTCCAACTTTATGTGCTTTTATCAGCACTATTTATCAGTTGCTTGACAGACGAACTACTGGTACATGCTGCGGTGGAGAACATTTTTACTTAAAGGATCACTATTTAACTTTTCTGGTTTGGGTCTGCTGCCAGCTTGTCTATGGAAATGCTATTGCTTTTCCGGCAACGTTCCACTAACCTGGCCTGCCAGATAAATTCTTATATTTGTTTCACAAACTCTCGGTCAGGATTGCACTGTTCGGTTTGAGCCCGGCCATTCGACCAATCACAGCACAGCACAGCACTGTAGTTTGTGCAGAAGTCAAAAGGACAAACCTAAACAAACATGGCGACGTACTATGGCCTATTTTAGTAGATTTACAGACCTTTTTTTTTTTTTTACACATAGAAGCGCTTTGTGTATTTTAGGACAGGCAAGACGTCTGCTGGATTTAACGACTTCTTGTTGTGACGCTTTGACCATTCGGATTCAAATAGTTCCTTTTCCTGACTACTTTCAGCGAGAGCCTGTCCAGATTGATATTGTGTATAACTCAATTCATAGTGAAACACATTTAAATCTGGCATGAGCCAGGTTAATATTCCACAGTATGGCATTAAACATACCATTTATTTACATGGATGTTTTTATTGTTAAGAAATATTGGAGACAAGCAGGTGGTTTTTATTTACAGTTACAGTTATATCCCTAAACATGCACTTGTGCAAGCACGGCTGTCAAAATGTACTCAAGTATAAAAATAAAGTACAAATTACAAGCAACTTCTGAGCTCAATTTTAGTAGCATTTTAGCATTAGCAAAGCCTTGTTATCTCCTGGTGCAAATTTAATTTGGTGCTCTCATGTGTCCTGAATTATTTTTTGTAGATGAATACAATTATGCCAAGGATCTATTTTAGGGCTTTTATTGTTCTTGGTATATATTACCAAGAACAGAATCTAGGTTCAAAAACCGCAACTTATGCTGTCGCAGAGGCAAAAACCCGGACTAGGAGTTCGGGGATGCCATGGAGGAGGACTATCGGTTGGCCCCAAAGAAATTCTGGCAAACTGTCCGCCTCAGGAGGGGGAAGCAGTGATTCACCAACACCCTTTATGATGTGGGTGGAGACCTGCTGACCTCGACTGGGGATGTCGTCGGACAGTGGAAAGAATATTTTGAGGACCTCCTTAATCCCACTGTCAAGTCTTTCGAAGAGGAAGCAGAGACCGATGACTTGGAGGCTAACTCGTCCATTACCCAGGCTGAAGTCACTGAGGTTGTTAGCAAACTCCTCGGTAGCAGGGCTCCGGGGGTGGATGAGAGCCTCCCTGAGTACCTAAAGTCTCTGGATGTTGTAGGACTGTCTTGGCTGACACGTCTCTGCAACATCGCGTGGCAGTCGGGGACAGTGCCTCTGGACTGGCAGACTGAGGTTGTGGTCCCTCTGTTCAAGAAGGGGGACTGGAGGGTCTGTTCTAACTACAGAGGGATCACACTCCTCAGCCTCCACGGTAAGGTCACGATAATCCGACCGATAGTCGAACTTTGGATCTTGGAGGAGCAGAGTGTTTTTTGTCCTGGTCGTGGAATGCTGGACCAGCTCGGGTGAGGAGCTCAGTCACACGGGAGGAGCTCGGAGTAGAGCCCCTGCTCCTCCACATCGAGAGGAGCCAGCTGAGGTGGCTCGGGCATCTGTTCCGGATGCCTCCTGGGCACCTTCCTTGTTGAGATGTTTCGGGCATGTCCCACCGGGAAGAGGCCCGGGTAAGACCCAGGACACGCTGGAGGGACTATGTCTCTCGGCTGGCCTGGGAACGCCTCGGGACCCCCCCGGAGGAGTTGGAGGAAGTGTCTCGGGAGAGGGGAAGTTTGGGAGTCCCTACTTAGACTGCTGCCCCAGCGGCCCAGCCCTGGATAAGCGGAAGAAGAAAAATCTAGGTTCTTGGAAGTGTAGATGTCACTACACTTCCTCTTCTGTTTGTAGACGACAGTCTAATAATCTCTCTTTGTTATGATAAATCTTCTTTTAGTTATACCTTCTTTGTAGAGAAATGCCAAGTTAAGCAAAAAAGTGAAATTTTTTTTTAATTGGGGAGCAACTATGGAGCATGGTACAACATGCAAACTTCAATGCCAAACAGTACAAGTATGTACGAGCAATAAATATTGCTCAGTAAGTACAAATCATGATTTTGCAATAAACATGATTAAATGATTAAAAACAAAACAAAAAAAACAACGGTATTGTATAATCATAGTAATCAGAATACCTATGAATGTACATACTGTATAACTTCTGATTTGATCAGCAATAGGCTTTGTCTATTCTATTTTAAAATCAAATCTATTTTGCTGAAACTTTTTATGTTCATCTTTTAACCATTTGACCACAAGGGCAGCTTTTCTCTCCATTTGAGCCGTCTAAAATATAATACACTTTAGTGGTGTTGCTTGAAGGATTGCACCTTATTTGTGAAAAATAATCCAATTTAATAAAAATTTGTGTTATTGGATTGAAGTTTTTAATTTGTAAAGATAAAGTGGCCTGTACTTTGTGCAGCACATCACAGCAAATATACGTCAGTAAGATCAAACCAAAAGTCAAATAACAAACCCTGCCAAACTCTTCTTTATCTTGGCCTGAAACAGAATTCAGTCAAGGTGAAATCTTCATGTTGGGGAATTACTCTATGCCTTTAACTATAAAAGCATTTTGGAGCCAGAAAATAGGATTGAAAATGTGCCAGAAAAAAGCTAGCTATTTTGTAGGAAAATTTGTGAGTAAAAACACACATTTGTTACTTTGGTTATTTTTTTGTATCGTTCTGGATCCCACAACCCAGAGCAGCAGAGCCTGGAGAATGAAACGATCCTCATCAGTTTGTCGTATAGGGCATTATTATAGGACCCAAACTAACACTGTCTAGACTCTAGACACTGCACACTGCACTGCATGGGTCGCAGACAGACAACAGTCTAGACTGTTGTCTGTCTGCGACCCATGCAGGTCAGTGTGGTGTGCATTTACAGTCAAATGTCACAGTTTGGCAATGGCCCACCTCCATGACTTTCAACTTAGATTTAGTCCAGTTTAGGTCTGTAAATCTTCCACAACAAATCAAAGATCAACACAATTGGCTAAACTCCATATACACACACAAGCCAAAAGTCACCCAAAGCTTGATATTTTGCAGCTTTGAGTCAAAACCAACCAACTTCCTCCAGTCCACATGCACAGCAAATCTGACATTTTCGGGTGAATTTGCTTGTTTATTCTGAAAGATGTGCAATTTTTTTCTCAAAGATTTGCATGTTTAAAAACTCCTAAATCTGCATGCTTTTTGTAGCAAATTTGCATGGTTGTTAAACTCGAACATTTGCTATTTTATTTTCTCCTTAGTGGCTCTAATACGCCTTCATATTTAACAACACAGTATACATAAACAACACAGTTTTAGTTGTTTTTGTCAAGACCAAGTAAAAGGTTGGGCAATGTGTCTTAAACTGTGATCTTATCTTTGTGACAAAATGCTCTTTTGGTGACATGTCTTATTTTGATTAATACTGACAAGCCTCTGCCTGCTCTGAGTGAGTGACAGGTGGATTTAACCAACTGCAGTAAAGTACTGCTTGGCAATTAATGACATTTTAATCCAATCCAATTTAGATCGTATATTTGTTTTTGTCCTCTGAATTATAGTGTCAAAGAGACATGTATGTTTTTAGGTAATTGAACTTTAACATAATCACTTTACCTTTTGTTTATTGTAAACCAATATGAATCGAAAACGGCTTAGTAATAGAAATGGGTCCATTGACTTCCTGTTCAAAACTGCAGAACTGATAAGCTCCACCGCTTCATTGTGACATTTCTCTGCAGCAAACAGCTTGAAAAGCGGCCATGTGACATTTCTTAACCCTACATGTATCACTCTGAGTCTTAATTTTTCAAATAATAACAACTAGGAACAAGAATTTTTGAGGAAATAGGTTTTTCTGAACACTAAGGGATCATTTGCAGGACAGTACAAGATTGCTCAAACATGTAGGAATCAATCAAAATACAACTTTGAGTAAACTATTGATGAGGAAACACTGTTGTAACAAGGATAAAAGCTCATTAAAGTTAATTTTGCATAATATGTCCCTTTAACGGAGAGAAAGATAAGTGTGAATGCACATAACAATGGCTCTCAGAAAATTGTGAAATAAATCATTTGACAACTCTAAACTCAAGATTGTTCTTGTTTAACTGTAGTTGAGATGGCTTTAGTGTATAGTAGTAGTAGTATTAATAATAATAATAATAATAATAATTATTATTATTATTATTATTATTATTATTATTATTATTATCATGTTTGTGTATTGTTGTTTGGTGTTGGACTTGGCAATTAGTGTGAACGTGCAAAAACCTTAGTCATGCAAAAACGTGCAAAAACCTCAGTCCCTATGATGATCATGAAGATAAAGATCTGGATGAGTCATTTTATAACAGGTTGTAAAGGTGAAGAGAAAAGCAGCTCTCTATTAATATTTTTTAACAGGAATTCCACATAATTGCACAGTGCTGTCTGTTGTAGACCACTGTCAACCAAGTGACAATGCATAGTGAAAAATCTTGTATATATGTAAAGAAGTACAGCTACCATGATCTAACTAAAGGTGGTACAACGGACACACAAACATATCTTGTGACGCACTTTAGCTGTTTGAGTAACTATTGATCTTTGTAACACACAACAGAGGTCAGGCATTGGCAAACCAGTCCTGCAGGCCAGTGGTCCTCAACCACCGGGCCGTGGGCCATCTGGTATCGGGGCCCAAAGTATTACAGATTTATAGTCCACAATGCATTTTATAGTGCAAATCAACCTGTCACTGAAATAAAATGGTGATGCAATGGTTTGCTTAATACTGGTCCTAGGGGGGAAAGAAGGCCATTTTTTATTAACCTTTATTTAACCAGGTTAAACCCATACAGATTGAAACCTCTTTTTCAAGGGCGACCTGGGGGTTTTTGGTTTGCAAACTGTTCACATCGAGTACATCAAAGAAAATATTTGGTTTTCCGAGTACCACCATATCTAAACCAAATGTAAAACAGGACTAAAAGAGAACTAAAACACATACAAGAACTGCAGAGGACACCAGGTAGCCTGCCATCCATAGCAGCTTGAGAAACACTGCTGTAGGCTATTGGTACATTAATGGTTTATAATTTAGTTAATTACAGAAGAAGACAACGGTATGCCATTGTGAACCAATATAGTTTTGCCTCATCTGGTCTTGTTAGGAATGCAGACACTCTGGCACAGATATTTGCTCAGAGGTTGCCAGACAGACTTCTCATGAATTGGATTAATGTGTTTATTGGGGTATGAGTCATCGTTATTAATCAGAGTAATTGATCAATACCAAAGTACAAATATAACTTTTTTTTTTTTTAAAAAGGTGCAGTGTGCAACTGTTCTGGTGCAGGTCCTCCACTTGAATCAAACTTCTCTATCTCCATGGAGACAACCAGGCCAGAAAAAAGGCATGATTTTCAATTTGTTGTAAGCATTAAAATCACCAGTAGATGGATAAGTTTAATACGTTTAATGCCAAACTGTGGAACACTGCAGGCAAAGCAAAAACGATAACATGGAGACAAGCAGGTGACGGACCCCTCGCCACAAAGGTTCTGCAGTGCACCTTTAATGTTGGCCATGTTTCTGTAGTGGACTTCAATGACAGACATATTTTAGGCAGTGTTAAAAGGGTGTCATGTGTGCAGTCAATTCAAAACACAGAATGAAAATTTGTGAAAGAGCAAAAGTGTTTAATAGTTTGCAGTTATGCCAAGAAGCAGCATTAAAGAATAACACAAGTCATGGACACAATTGCTACGGCTATGAGTAGTATTTGCTTTACAAATACAAAAACTATACTTTAAGCTACAAAATATGTTCAAATCCTGAGAAAAATAGAAATATTATCTAGACTGTCTCTAAATAAAAAAATAGTCCCTCCAAAAGACTTTAAATGTCTGTTAAGGATTCTGTAAGGAGTTATAGGGCTCTTTCCAAGTTTCTTTTGATGAACAAAATACCTGCAAATAAATTAAATCCAATAAAAAACAACACAACTCTAAAGCTTTACACATTTTCAAATACAAATGGAACATGACATTTGAGTCCAACTGTACAGGTAATGCTGGACAAAAAGTGGCACAATACGCAAGTGGGACAAAACAGTAAAAATACTGCATTTCTGCATATTCATAACATTTTGTGAATGAATAAAACTGGTCTACTGTTGGCTATAACTTGCCAAAGTGTGGGTACACAGGTCACAGATGGACAGGAATGTTGTTATTGGAAAAGGGTCTTCTCGGGCCAAGCAGACAAAAGGCAGATTGAGTCCATGTCCAAGCCTATTCATGCATTCGTCCTGTGCTCATCAGTATTTGCCAAGCTCACATTGGGCAGCGATAAAGCCATTCTAATTACTGGGTTGTCCTTTTGAATGGGCCCGCTTCTCATTTTAAACAGCTTGCTTAGTCATAGTAGGCGCACATTTGCTTCCACAGCAATTCTCCTTTGGAATGAATTCACAATCCAATTGTTTAATTAAAAGCTTACATATTCATACGTCTGGAGTCTTCTTACATAATCAGTTGTTTTCTTGTGACACTGTTGCCTCCTGAAAGAACAATACAACAAATAGATTAATTTTGCCCCTTTTCTTTGTAATGGTCACAATTTAGCATTGAATGTCTGTGAATGGCTATGGAAAAATACATTTGTTTGGGGTGCTGACATTTATTGGCAGTTGATTATGTACTTTAGTTACAACTATCTTATCTCTACTATTTGGTGTTGCAATCAGATGCATTAACCTCACTCTGCTATGGTCAAGGTATGCTTATATAACCTGAAGCCACTAGATAAGGGTAATATTGTCAGGACCCACAGCAGACAATGGGCCCATGAATTGGGTGCTTAAATCACGTGACTACTAATGATATTTTTGCATGTTATCATGTCTTGCCCTTACACCTTTATAGCGACACTGTGATAACATAAGGCTTCTTAGAGTGTTAAGTGCAATAAAATATAATAGACTTCCTGATCTTCAGGTTAGTTGATCATTTAATTATTTAATTATACTTTATGGACAGGTTGTTTGTGGACATTTGTTTTGTCACCTAGTCTGAATACTTGAGAACTAAATAATTCCCCCCTAATTATTTAAAATGGCATATGAAACGAGATTGCTTACGAATGGAGTTCTCTTGCCGAACTTGCTCCAGAAGGTCATCTTGACGGAGTTCTTGTGGCCGGTCCTCTGATCGAAGGTCTGGCAGGTCTGGAAGGGCGGGCTGTACAGGTGCAGGCTGACTGCAGTCTCTGTATGGCTCCCATTCTCCACACGGTGCAGGCCAATGGAGTCTGGAAACATACGGCACATTTAAGGCGCAATGTAAAACCACAGGAATGCTATAAAGTGAGGCTTAAATTTATGAACGGATACAAGCAGTTTTGTAACCAACTCAAGACACCTTCAGTACATGGAGGCTCCATGAGAGCTGGAAACATTTGAGGGAAAAAAAGCTCCTTTAAGTGGGGCGTGAACAGCCGGATGTACTAAAATGGATGCGTCGTATGGAACAAAGTGTACCATTTGCTTGTACCGGTGGCAGCTGGCAGTAGCAGCTCAAGGCCTGTCACGATATTGCCACAGAAAATGTCACAATAAATAATATTGCTGTAACTACTTTAGGCCAATGACACAATAACCCTAAAGCAGAATAATCCCACTAAAATGCTTAACTATAACCATATTATAAAACATGAGCTGCAATAAATAAAATCGCACAATGAAACACACAAGTGATTATTTATAATGGGTCATTGAATTACATATTCAAATCTTTACAGGTCGAATTTGATCATACTACAAACAAACACACAGAAAAAGAGGAACGTTCCCCACAAGTGCAAAAAAACTCAGTACAGTACACACAATTCTTTGCAGATATTAAGCCCCCCAAAATGTTGTTCCAGCTCTCATTTATTGAACAATAAATCTATGTAATAATCATGACAGATCTTTTGGCAACATTAAGACTAAGCATTTGTCACATTCCCAAAAACACATATGGGATTTAAAAAGACAGATAAATCACCACAGTTTATGAAATAGACAAGGGAAGAGATTTCTCACCATTTATGTAAGCAACCTTGTTTTCCATCAGGATCCTCTGTGATTTTTGGACCATTTCGCCCTTTTGTTCACCTTCAGGCCACTCAAAGAGGGTCTCTTTGAGCTGACCCTGAAGCAGCTTCATGAAGCAGTGCGAGTCTGTGTGGTCGTGGATACTACTGCAATGTGCATACAAACAACAGACACGGCTTACTGCATGTAGAAATACTTCAAGTATATCAAATCAATTCAACAATACGTTCTACTGACATGATCCATTCATGTCGTCTACTGGCAGGACTTAAGAAAGGATAAATGTACGTTATGAGGAGGAGCGTTTTACCTGCCGTGACCTTCTCCCCAGCATAAGATCATGAGGTTAAACTTTCCATTCCCTTCATCCACCAAGTTTCGTGTGTACCTACACAAAACAACATATTTAGTGTGATGTGACGGGACAAAAAGTTTAGACATGGGCCCAGGAGCACCGCAGTTTCACATGGGACTTGTAGCGTTGCATTTGAGTTCACAGATGTTCACTGCGTGCCCCCCCCCCCAGTCACGTGATGCTTCCCTGGCAGCTGTATCTCCCCGGGACGCGTAAATCACGGCGCAAAACAGCGGGTGTGTCAGTCCTCTGCGTTGATTGGACGCCCGGCCACACTCCCTCCAGTTACCCTTTCTAATCCAAACATCCGAACTGTGCGCGTTCTTTAGAAAACAGTTCTTGTTATTGACCAAGAAATCCCGATTACTTCCGAACATGTTGGTTAAAACATACTTGTAATCGCCCAGAAACTTCGGCAGGGACGTACGTGTGCGTAGGAACGCCCGTGTCAACAAGTCGGGTGTTTTTTATTCAAATGAGATGTGACGACAGCAACGTGTGTTATTGGTGTGGGAACTTCTCAGGTTTGTTCAATTATGGGTCTGTTTATAAGAGGGAAGGCCTAATACACAATAAAGCTGATATAATGTCTTTAAGCTTCGTTCACGCTCCGCCAAATGCACTATGCAGCATCAGACACAGATACAGAATCTGTTTTTGAATCCATACAGTCTGTGTGTGTGTGTGTGTGTGTGTGTGTGTTCATAGGCTTTTTTTAATATACGAACTACTGTAAGCTTTTATCAACACGTCTTCATTTCATCAAGCTAAATCCAGAAGTAATTAAGTGCGTCTGATAAACGTTACAGCAAAATAATACAAATGGCATTAAAAGGTCTACTTTACCTGTACTGGTCAAACTTTGCAAATTTGTTCCAGTCTTGAGGATTGCTCTCATATGATTCCATTATTTGTTGAACCTCTTCCACATTGATGCAGTCACTCTCAAAGATTTGGTGCAAAATTGCAATTAACTCATCCAGAGTTTTGGGCACCATCACCTCAGTATGTTCCATTTCGGCTGCAGTTTTATTTCTGGCTTGTGGATTCTTTGCGCTTTGTTGTTGCTCACCAGATTTTGGTATTCTACTTTGCCGAGGTCCTTAGTTTTTATAGGCTGCCACTGCAGCGAGACAGGGATGGACTGTACCACTTTGGAAAAGGGGGCACGCCTCAACAAGCTACAACATATCTACAATATAAAGAGTAGTAAGTGCATTTCTCGACTTATTTGTCAACTGTGGCATGCTTATTGAAATGATACCCATTGTAAGTCGTCCATACTTTCAGATAATTAAATAGTCTTAAATTGACTCCATAAAAACTTGGACCAGCCCATTTTCAGACATTCTACCCTACACGTTGACACAAACTCAACCTCTACTTTACTCTTTCCCTTTCATACATTCTCCCAAGACTTTAGCTCCAACAATAGCTGCCCACCCTCTATTTGTGAGCCCCTTTTCAGAGCCTAAATGGTCAACATGCATTATGAGCGTGCATTGCGCACTTTGAAACGAGCAACTTCACACAAAATGCAACGCAATTGATTGAACAGGACAATCAACACTTAAAACAGTCAAGAATGGAACATGTTAAACCGGTAAATTGTAAATATGAACTGTGGAGCCAGTCCTACAGCAGAAGCTCTTCCAGTGTCGAGCCTGAGCACAGGGGCACGTATAAACGCGGAATAAGTTATTAATTATAGCGAAATAAGATACAGCAGACAAATCCAAATTTTCCAAGGCGTTCAAGCCTGTATTCAAAGTCCCACAGAATGTTGAACTTCAGTCATTTTTTACAATGTAAATTGTGGTGAGAATTTTTGAGACAGTTCATACCTAAGCTACATTTGGCTGTACTCCTATGACGTGGGTTATGGCTATGGAAAGTATCTCCTCTAGCTAAAGAACTGTCCAGCAAATACTTTACTGCACATCTGCAGTTGCCACGTCATAAGGCCAAGTGCGACACTTTGTGGCCAAAATTAAAACTGGCAACTGACGCTTTATACTGGAGTGTCCAAAGTTGTACTCTCTCTCTCTCTCTCTCTCTCTCTCTATAAAATTGTACAAAATAATATTATCCAGTTTTCATATTAATATCTATACACATTTTTTACAATAACACATTTATGTGACTTTGCTGTTAGGCTTATGAGCATGCAGCGAGTTATTTCAGTGGAACTTGGGAAGATTTTGGGGCCAGTGTTCTAACTTTAGTGCAATACATTTCCATGATGGATAAGGACAATCCAAAAATTCAGCATGTCACAGCTGCCGTTCAGGCATGTGCTATGTAACCTACTCAGATTAAATGGTTATTATTGCAATTTTGTGGGGGAGTGTAGCATGCATGGTGACAGACAAGCACAAATAACACATGGGCTAATAAAAGAACACACTCACAAAACATTGCTCATATACAAAACAATGCCAAATAAATACATCAGAATCTTTATTAATGGCCACACAAACACTTTGCATTCAGTACAACATTGGAAAGAAAGCTCAACTGTGTCATCACAAACACAATATTTCACACATCCAACAGATGGAAAAAGACACAGGGGTTGTTAAGGTTTATTGCTGATGCAGTATATGTTTATACCAATTAAGTTGTGTTTTTTAAATAGGTTTTTCCTCAGTCATGCTGACATTTCTTTATATATTTTGTAGTGTTAGACCCAGCAAAGGAGGTGACGTAGCAATATTTATAAAGTCTTGTTTACTGTATCTTTAAATACCAAAGTTTCCAAGTCAGAGTTTTGAATTTATAGCCCTTGAGTTGGGGTTGAAAATTATCCTGGGAAAATAATAGTAGTAGGTTTTAATTGTCCTCCAGCTGCAGCGGTCAGTGAGCTAGAGGACTTCTTTACCTTCCACTTTGTTTTAGGTGACATGAACATCGATTGGTTGTCCAAAACATCTTGTCCAAAACAACCTCACACAACTTATTACCCAACCTGACCCTAAAGACCCACTTAAAGCAACATTACTGGACATCATCTTAAGCAACAAGCCTCAGAAATACCATTGTAGTGGTGTCTTTCTTCTTGATTTTAGTGACCTCTGTCCTATTGGGTGTGTGTGAAACAAAACGTATTGAATCCAAATCAAGTATAACTGTTAAAAGTATCAGTTACATCGGTCAGTTACATTGGTTTCCCACAAGTATTCCAGAACACAGTGTTAACCTTTAATGATGTTACTGATAACTTATAAACATGCCCCTCTTTAAAGAGTCAGGGTTGAGTATTTGTCCAGATTAGTAATGCATTGATATCATTTAGATATTATTCCCCTTGAAAATTCGGATGATATACCTTCATAAACATTTCAGTCAGAGGGTTATAAAATGCCATTACTTTGTTAAATGTCTTGGTTATAATTACTCCTTATTTTAAATACCTATAAAAGTCCTGTTTCTCGAAGTCAAAGGAATATTTAAACAAAATCTGGTGAAAAACCTTTATACCTTTTGTAATCCAGACCTTGATTCTCAGGTCAGTTCTATTTCGTACAGAACCTTGGTTATAAACCAACCAGTTTTTTAACATTTTTTAGTTTGTCTGTTTTGATCAGCTCCTTCCATGTTGTAAACACAGATTTTACCCAGGGATTCTTTACGTCCTCCAAATGACTCCGTTTGTCATCCGCTAGTAAGGCCTGTACAGGAACCTCCGGCACAACACTACTCTCAATATTTTTTCCATTGAGCTTCGTATTCTGGATCACAACAGTACAGCAACGCTCTGACTTGAGCTGAAATAAAGTAATTTATTACCCCAACCTCTTTTATCTTTTCCAGAGTTTAAATCGGATTTGAGGTTTCTTGCCTTGCCATACAAATCTTGAGATCGTTTTTTACTCCACTCATCAAACAGCCCGTTGGGGATGGAAATTGTGAGAGTCCTGAAAAGACAGAGAAATTTGGGTAAAACTATCATTTTTATAGTTTCAATACTTTGACTTAGACTTACGTATGGGATAAAAATCTACTTTTCAAGAGCTTCCTTCATAGCGGAGAAAAGAGTATATAGTTATAGTTTTTCCTCTAAGATTGTTTATAGCTCTTTGTGGAGAATTACACCTAAATATTTATGGGATTCCGTTTGCCATTTAAATGGGAAGATCTTTCTAAAGGACAGAGGGGATCGCCAATAAGAGAGAATTTCAGTTTTTTTTTATCATGCAGGATACACACGTTTGGTATTCACATTTCTGGTTTGGTTAAATATAGCAGGCAATTTTATGCTCTGTCCCATCAATTGAGACGCCATAAATTGTTTCCGACTATCTAATATATTGAGCCAATTGTTCCAAGTACAAAGTGATCAGAAGGGGGGACCAAGCACAACCCTGCCTTACCCCTCTCTCCAAAGTCAGTGAGTCTGTCAAAAAATGCATCTATTCTTACGCTCGATGGCAATGTGATTGAGCAAGTACCCTACAACAAATATTTGGGCATTTGGATTGGTTATAAACTCACACATCCGACAAAGATCTGACAAATAATCTTAAAGACAGATTGTCATAAAAAGTGCATTCCTCTCTGTAAAAAAACAGTTAATCCAGGCTACACTTCTCGCAATTCTAGATTATGGTGATATTATATATGCATTCTGCAGCACCAGCCATAAAACCTCTGAACTCAGTTTCTAGTTCAGCTTTAAGGTTCATTATATGAGAAGGATACAGAACTCACCACTTTCAATTATATTCTAAAGTAGTCATTGGACATGAGAATAGAACAGCACTGCCTTTTGCCTTTTTGCCTTTTTATAAAGATCTCATTGGAAGTTTACCTGAGTATTTAACATATTTGTTGAACATCAGGTATTTGCAGATTAAGATGCCAGGATATCCTTATTTTAAAGTCACACAGAATCCACACAGAGCTAGGGAAAAAGGCCTTTAGGAACTTTTCTTAATGCTTATGGAATGAAACTCAAAGACCTTTTCATTTAAATGACTTTATATCTTTGAATCTTTTGAATGATTACTTGTGCCAATGCTCTCGTTTTAAATGATTTTTATTCCATATTGTTTGTTTTTATAAAATTGTTTTGTTTGATCTATTTGTTGATTCTTTTATTTATTAATGTTTTATTTGCATCTGTATATCCTGTATTTTGTGTGTGTGGAAGTGGTTCCAGTTAGGTTTTGTGTCAATCCATTTAACTTTGAACATGAGATTTATTATTGCTTTTTAAGTATTATATTCATTATAACTGCAATAAATGGTATTAATATAGTTGAATGTGCAAATGACCTGGAGGGGTTAATTCAAATCTCTTTACGTTACCATCCAGCCAGGTCGGGAGGATATGATTAGAATTTGGGAGGTCTCATGTGTGGTTTGAGCCCTCACGGCTGCTGTAGCTCCAGGAGGAGGGCGCATGGGAGGGAGAGATGTTTGACGTGGACCATTTCCGTATGGAGACGATGGGCGAGCGGAGTGCAGCGACTCGCGGTTCATCCGAATTAGCCTCGATTTAAACATTCGTTGCTGGATCTGAAGCGAACCCCGGTCAGCGCTGGGTTCGCGGGGCTTTGCGGACTTCAGTCTCTCACAGACTGGTCTCTTTCTGCTCCCTGTTCCCCGCGCGCCGCTTCCATCATGATTAAAGCCATCCTCATTTTCAACAACCATGGGAAACCACGGCTCTCCAAATTCTACGAGCACTATGTAAGTTTTTTTTTTGTGTGATTGAAGCTTGACATATCGGTGTATCTCGCGGCCAGTGGCAAAACGAACGGGCGCAAGTGTGTTATTCTGCAGAGAGGAAATGTTCGATTTTCGACAACAGCTTGACGGACATGTGAGCGTACTCCTCCTCGAGCGCGCGGAGGTTTTGTTTCAGAAACTATACCGTAATCACTGAAATAGCCGACGGGGCCTTTTCAATCATGAATTATTAAACACGTGCAAGCCGAGGCGAGGCTATCTGCTTTCGCTGGAGCAGAGACGCGACCAGTTTCGTCTCGATACAGCGATAAATCCAGCTGTGCGCCGCCGCGAGCCAGAGTTCTGTTTGTGTCACATGACTTTAATAACGCCCTTGTGAGAGACTCGTGCCTTTTGCCATTGCCCAGGGGTGATGTCATTTACCTGCGGATTACATATTAAGACGAGGCTACGTATAATACCCAATAAGTCCTGAAATAATGACTCCAGGTAGCTATGGACACGCTTATGTAATGTCCTGGGGGGGATAAGCTGCGTTGGCATGTTCTTAAGTGGATGTATTTGTCAAGGTCCTGCTGTCCCCTGCTTCAGAAAGACAATAGACCGGTGACAATAGACAAGTGACGCAGGTGCCTTTCTTCATTCTAACAACCAAAGAGCGATGTATATGGCGATTGCCATTGGCGCATTTACACATCTTGATGCACGGTTTATTGAAAACATCACGATAAACGATCAGTATTGAAAGCTATTTCATGCCACCGGACACAATAATGAAGCAGAATGAGCAGTGAAACAATTTGTAATCGTACAGTATTGTTTAAAGCTGCAACAAGAATTGCAAGTAACAAATCAAATGCCGTCGTACCACTGTAATAATATATCATTGTAATAATTATCATTACAAAGAAATAGTGCCCTACCCACCATAAATATTGAGGTCTAAAATATTTAGTGTGATCCATTATTTATGAAACGACAACGTGAAAGGTCTATTTATGTTGTATAATTCTTCAAATACAATAAAGAAGAGGGCACGCTGGAACTCTGCATTGTTTTCTAAGGCAGTGAATCAGATTGAATTTCACGTTTTGAAATGAGGACAATAAATCATTTGGAAAATTAAATAATGTACAAGGGGGTTTAGCCATCTGTTGCATGAAGAGGTGTCATCTTACCGTCTTGGTATCATAATATGCCTCAGTGGCCAGTGGTTTTCAAAAGTTCGCAGCCAATTTGTGTTTCAACAATAATAGCCAGAACTACAGTATAGTTGATTGGTGCATCCTTTGTCCAATTGTTTCAAATGGCCAACGATACGGGCTTTTTCAACAAGGCTACAGCCCATCCTCCGTCAGCATAAAAGCCTGTTTGGTGCAGACTTCGGACTTAAGTGGAATACATTTGACTATTTTTCTTTTGTGTGAAGTGGAACTGAATTAAAGTCTGTCCATTTTTCTGTTTTTCTCCAAATAAACAAAACCAATCGAAAAAAAATCACGATCCACCAACGAAACAACCCAAATACTTTGTAATGAAATGAATACTTCCCAGTGTGACGCCAGAAGTGTTGTGTATATGTATAATAGATTCTGAACGTGGATCAAATCTAACGTTACGGCGTTTGCGATTGCAGAAAAGGCAAGTGAGAGGGACTGTGTTTGAAGCCCATTAAAACCTCGTGATGTATATAAGTGTTCATTCTAAGCCCTGACGTGATGCTTAAAATAAAGACATGTCATTTCTCCAGATTGAGTTCGATGAATATAATGTGGTTTACGGCTGGATATACTGTAGGTGTGATGTGCATGATCTCGTTAGTTTGAGCCGGTCTGCTGCATCTGTCCAATCAAAGGAAGGAGAGGGAGAGTGTTGTTGGGATCGCATTCAGAAGCAACTGTCCAGGGGCTTGTGAACGGCACCAGGGAAAAGCTAGTACAACTGTTCTATTTTTATACTGACACAAACGCCATTGCCGAAATGATACGTCTAGAACGACAGGAGTGACAATTCAGTCCGCTTCTTTTGAACAGTAAGCATGCTTTTTTTCAGGCTTTCCAATGTTAACAAAAAAGACGCCCTCAGCTACAACAATAGTGTTAGTCCCATGGTTCAGGTCACATGACTGATTGAGCCTCCCAGCTGCAGCCTGCCGACCCGCCCTCTCCTCTCCTCTACTTGCACTTGTAATACATTTTGACTTCACCCCTACAGTAATCCTGTTTGTAGATAAGTAGCCTAACCTGGAGGTGGGGCAGATTATGGAACTATTGATAATATTGTGAATGTATTTGCAAAATTTGAATTTCGGGTATATTGTTTATGATGAAATGTTACATGCAAAGAGCGGTTTAAAAATGAACGTACGTTGTAAAACTCCAAATAAAGGAATAAATATAATTGGCTGATACTTGTATTCAAAGTAGGTCCGAAACCACGTCTGTACCAGAACTAGGGAAGTTTTATTTTTGTAGTTTCCTAATTATAACATGCAGAAGATATTTTGGCAATTCAACAAAAATGTGCTAAAATATGTCGTTAATTATATCAGTGGGGTTTTAAGTATGCTGTATCACTCTTATTTTATTTGTGTTTTAGTATCCTGTGTTTGTTGTTTATTTTGTGTTGTGTTTTAACAGGGTACCATTGAAAAAGACACATTTTCTCATTGGGTTTTCCCTGTATAAATAAAATAAAATTAACTTCAACTTCTTAAAATATTTCGAATGAAGGTGGTGCAAGTTTTTTTTTTTTCAATCAGCTTTTAATAATGAAAAATGTACCCAATTTAGTATAAACAATATACCCAATATAAACATGTTGCATATCGCTTTAAGGGCCCGTATTATGAGGGAATCAAATTGATTTTCTATAGCAATTTTTTCCTTGCTTCTAGTTACTATTTTAAGTTTACTCTACTCAACAGAGATTGTGTTAAGAAATGCGTTATGTCAATAGCCTTGAAGCCCGTGTCAATATTTAAGTTTAAAGAAGGATTAAGCATATCATTAGCAAAAAGTCAAAAAAAATCAACTAAAACAATGTGTGTTTGATGTTATATATTTTCTTTCTCTTGCAGACAGAAGACACAGAACAACAGATCATCAGGGAAACCTTTCACTTGGTCTCGAAAAGAGATGAGAACGTTTGTAATTTCCTTGAAGGGGGAATGTAAGTAAAGGAAACGATTCACTAAAAATACATGTCTTAATTTATACCCCACCTGCTTAACCTAGTTCGACAGGGACTGCTCTTCCTGGTGTCTTTGCTTTCGTGCTCGATAGTGCCGTAAAATTAATCCAATTCGAATTGTGATTTC
This sequence comes from Chaenogobius annularis, assembly GCA_015082035.1. Taxonomy (NCBI): domain Eukaryota; kingdom Metazoa; phylum Chordata; class Actinopteri; order Gobiiformes; family Gobiidae; genus Chaenogobius; species Chaenogobius annularis. The sequence goes on along the minus strand of BJKM01000007.1, from coordinate 1,987,873 downwards.
AATTATTGCTCCAAAAGATCACAAGGGTAAGGCAATCCTGAATACATTTAATATACTGTTCTGAATGATATGGTCTCGTTTTCCCCCAATTTACTGTATCTAATCTGCTGTGTTTTTAAAAAATATAAATTTAAGAGTGCACCTGCCTGTTTCTATGGAGTTGTTATTTCTTTGCCTGGATAGTTTCACTGGGATTAAATTTAAACTGCACAAAACTACCTTGAAAACATGTATTCTTTCAGTGAGCGCCTCTCTCCACAGATCTGACCTGAAACTTGACCTGCTGAGGCCACCTGCTTGTTTCTGTGGAGATGAACACGTTTAATTCCATACCGGAGAATTCCAGTCGAAGCAGAAAGATCTTTCAAAAAAGAAAGACTTAATCAGAAAAGTTACATAGTGCATCTTTATATTATTATGAACATGATAATAAGTGTATTTGCTTCAGGTTAACTCTTGACAGTACAAAAATAAAGGTCTCAAATAACCGTGATTTCAAATATGACCCAAATAAATGCGCTAATTAATACTTTTTCCTTAATTGAGCGCACCTATGTGTCCATGTTACACAGATATGGTGGACACAGGCAGTCTTTTGTGTTTGACAAAGGTCATTTTAACAGCGTTTTCGGCACTGTTCATTTATCATTCATGAACGAGGAGCTGGTGTCGTTTTACATCCGGACATCTCGTTGCTTAGCACAAACGACCAGACTACATTTAATTAGAATACTTTACTTAAAATAGAAACACATTATCTGCGTTTATGTTAACCTGCAGAAGAAAAAAGAACAACTCTTATTATAACTAATTAGTAATGTTTTGTGTTCCATATCGTAAAAGCCACTGTAGATTGGACGGGTAGGGCGGAGTTTATCTCAAGCTTTATCATTTACTATGTTTTTCCCCTTGTTTTCTGCAATGTGAGTCATAACATTTATAAAGGCGTGTGTGAAGTCAGGCCATTAAAGGGTATTTCTGAAGCAAACTCAAAAAACACCCTGTGGCCTTAACCTTTTAAGAGGACTCTGTCACGGTCTATAAATCAAATGTTTGTGTAAACGTGTGGAGGCTAGTGGATAGAGAATGTTCTAATGTTTTTTTTTTTTTTTTTAATCCATTTTTTTTTTTTTTTTTAATCCATTTCATTGCATTGTTTTATTGTGTGTCTTTTAGGTTGATTGGAGGATCAGACTACAAGCTCATCTACAGGCACTACGCCACTCTGTACTTTGTCTTCTGTGTGGACTCATCCGAGAGTGAACTAGGAATCTTAGACTTAATCCAGGTAATAGTCACTCCAAATGTTAAACAACACATTTAACGCATCAACATTTAAAACGTTTTTAACAAGAGAGATTTTTTTTTGGAAGCTGACCAACTGCTTGAAAGATGGATGTTAAGCTTTATTTTTATTGCAAAGAAGGCACAAAATGTCCTTACACTGTTCCAATATGGGTTTTACAATGAAATAAGATAATGTATCTTGAATTTTCCTTAGTACACGTTTGTTATGCAGAGCAGTGCTGCACAGTAGAAACAGTGCTGGAGTTTTTAGTCATGTTTTGGGTAGATATATCAAAATGTATTCTATATATATCGACCTAAAACAAATTGCGGCTGCTCTGGTTTCTAAAATATGGGAATTGGCATTGTCGATGAAAAAAACAAACAAACAGCTCTGTACTTTTAACCATGTGATTCATGCATGTGTGAGTGATACTTACAGTCGCCATTACTCTGAAAATGTACGTGTTCTGTACTTACTTCATCCTTGATTGTCATTTTTTTTCAAAAGCAGTGACGCACTATTTTGTACTATTTTGGCACAAATAAAAACAAATCCACTGCTTGCTATTATAGTTTGTTGTGATGACCAGGGGCAAAGGGGCAAAGGGGCAAAGGGGGGGATTTTTTTTTTAACCTAAAACAAAGAAAATTCCCATGTTCCAAATGCTTTTGGATTAGTATTGTGATTTTCAAATGAACAAAATGTAAAATGATAATCTACATATGTGTGTGTGTTTTGGCCTTGAATGTGTGTTTGTTTTTGTGCCTAGGTCTTTGTGGAGACTTTGGACAAGTGCTTTGAGAATGTTTGTGAGCTTGACTTAATCTTCCATGTAGATAAGGTAAAGTTACTTACTTAAGACACATTTTTATCACCAACACACAAAGATTAACCTCCTTGTTTGCACACCTTATTTTATGTAAACAGTTGTGAAATACAAAATGTTTATGGTTTAGATATGCATAACAATTAACCCTTGAAAAAGATGTCTCGAGCTTTATGGTTCTCACCTGGTTGAATAAAGGTTAATAAATAAATAGATGTATACAAAAAAGTGACTTAGTAGTTGGAGCATTTTCCCACCCGCATTGCCATTTTGTCATTGGGCAAGACACCTCACCAACTTTGTATGAAGGTGGTTGAGTTACTGGTGGTGATCGCTCCTCACCCGGTGTAGAGTTATAATGCCAAGTGTCCATGAGTGCCCAGAAAGCACTTGGACAATGTGGACAATGTAAGATGACCTAATGTTTTTTGGCAGGTTCATAACATTCTGGCTGAGATGGTGATGGGGGGCATGGTCCTAGAGACCAATATGAATGAGATCATCACACAGGTGGATGCCCAGAACAAAATGGAGAAGTCTGAGGTGAGTATGTGCCCTCCTGGCCACCGTATGACTGCACATTCAATCTATTCTCTGGGTTTTGTACACGGTATGCAGGCATGTGTGTATGCTGCACCCTGCATGCTCCTCCAGTGACTTTGTGGATGCTTCAAAGAATAGTGTTTGTGCTCCTCAACCTTTCTGCTGCACTGCTCTTGACACAAATCTCTGAAATACAGCCTCATCATTTGTCATTACAGCTGACACTGAATTGTTCCATTGTCAGACACATTTCAAGAATCACTCAACATAGTCATAGCAGGCGGTTGTCAGTGTTTTATCATTATACTGTAGGGCTAATGTGGATTATTAATAGTTTTACCTGCCTTAAGTGTGCAAATGTCTTTCTAATGTGCTCCTAACATCTGTGTCCTTGCTTAGATGTCTCTCTTTGCAAGGACATTGCTTTGCTTTCCATGCAGCTTCTGCAAGCAGACCGTTATTTATACCAAACATAAAACATTTTGACAGACAGCCAGAGACAATTACATGAAATCATGATGATGAAGAATTTCCACTATGTCGATCAGATTCTTCCCTAAAGCTGGACTGCACTAATGTTGACTCTCAGAAAAAGGCTTGTGCATCCTTTTTAGCTGTTAGCTGCTTAACTTGTTTTTTTATTGAAGGTGATTTGTGGCTGTAGTCGTAGTAAACTGTGATTGTTGTTAAACAGATCAGGACTGCTCTGTCTCTTCCCTCAGACGTATCTTAGACCGCGTGTTCTCAGTGAATTGTAGAACAGAGAGTTAATTTTTCTAAAATCTGAACATTTATTTGTTTAAACATTTTTATCCTTTGTTCACCTGCATAGCTGCTACTATATTTTTTCCCCCCCAAAGTGCGGTCTATGATAGGTCATTTTTGTGGAGATGAACTGTAATTACTTTTATCTGCTTTAACATTCCTCTTTTTCTGACTCTGTCTAGTTCTTTTCATTCTTCTTTCTCTTTACAGACGTTTATCTTTCAGTCTACCAGACAGGACAGGTAGACACAGGTACTGCTAAATTTAGTACTGTACTGTAACCCGAGCTGAAGTCTATTCCCCTCAGTCTCTCCACGTGGCCCTCCATTTAATAAACTGATATTACTAACACATGCAGCTGGAATTTTTCACAGCAAACCCAAAAAATGACCATTATCTTCAAATGGGGAATCGCTGGCCTACATTTTGAATATTTGGCCCATTTGCTTTAGTCTTTTGCGTCTACGTAACAGAAGCTTTCTCAAGAGCAAGAGGAATGGCTTATGGACAAGCGGTCCATTCAACTTAATAAGTGAAGAGGTTACATTCCAAACCTAGACACTGCGCCACTGGGTCATAGATATGGACTTCTGGTGAAAAACTGTTTCTCCTCAGCAGAAATAAACATTAAAGGGTATTTTTTGGGTTTGTTCACTGAAGATTCCTTGGGGAGATCTCTAACCACAGTAAAGTTAAAAACTGCATCTGCTGAGACTAAACTAAATCCTTATGTATCTGTTTCTCTAACAATGAGGTTCACTGTGTGAGTGACTTATAAGCTCCCCTTGTTTTTAGTTCTATACAGTGTAGAGACTTAAACCCCTCATTTCATCAGTAGCACTAGCAAAATTAGAGTTAGCACACTAAATGTATAGTATCAATGTTATCTTTTGTTTTTGTTTTATATAGTGGTTTTAGTTTGTTAGTGATCATTATTTGTAGCCCTTGTCTTGTGTTGTCATGCCAGTGTTCCCAATCAGGTACAGTATTATAGCCAAATGTTATCTATATTTTCCCTCACTCAGAATCTCCCCTGATAGTGTTTTATTGTCTTCATATTTACAAACCCATTTTCTGCTTTATTCCAATTCTCTTCTTGCTTTTTTAAATACATTTTGTTTTTTACCCTCGGCCCTCAACAGTCCGGCGGGTCCACTTTTCAAGCATTCCTGCCTATACTGATTTGATAAATGTAACCAAATACCAAATACTGAAATTGGTGAGCGGTCGAGTACATTTTTCACATTTGATTCATAATTGGCTCTGGTTGTGATGTAAGTCTTAAGAAACAATTGTGCATGTGCATATGAGGCTCTGAAGGCATTTGAATGTACCTTTTGTTGCATATATTGTCTGTATTTTAGTAGCTGTCAGTGCATTTGCATTTTGTCTGTTCTGTTTTAGCACCTTGCTGAAGGGATGTCAAGATGATCTCGATAATCCTAATTATTCAAATTGCAATATACATGGAAGCGCTAAGTAGAAAACAATAACTGTCCAATAAGTAAGCAATAAATTAAAGTAAATTAAAAGTAGACTCCAAAACAAATAACTTTCGCAAAGCGCTTCCAACTGTTTGTCATTTTAAGCTTACTTTTTCATTCAGAGTTTGTTTTCATAACACTGGTCTGAAGAATAGTAACATATTTTACTCTAGGAAGAAAAGAAATTAAAGGATTTGGCTTCTCACAATAATCGATATATTAATATTTGATATCGTGACATCCCTGCTGTGGTGTTACATGTCTTGTTCACTGTTTCGTCCTGTACATAATCCTTTGTTTTGAAACGTATAACCTTTTCTTCCTCTCTGTGTTCAGGCCGGTATTGCAGGGGCTCCCGCTCGTGCCGTATCTGCTGTAAAGAACATGAACCTCCCAGAAATGCCCCGAAACATCAACATAGGCGACATCAGTATAAAAGTGCCAAACTTACCCTCCTTCAAATAGTGGCGTCTCGGTCTACAGCCTGCAGATGCCCGCCAGTGTTTTCCAAGATGCAATCTGTTTACCGAAACCTCAAATAACTTACTTTATAACCGTACGCTTGTTGAAGGTATTGAGTGATTTGAAACTCCTTTGCTGGTGTTTTTGTTATGTTTTTTTGTTTGTTATTTTGTTTTCTGTTTCAACAAAAGTAAAGTATTTATTTCTCAGTGGTACATTCCTGCTGCCTCTCTGGAGGTCGGTCCTTAATGTTGAGCTGCGTCTGCTACAGATCTGTGACAGTTTGTGGCCTGAATTGTTTTGTTTGTGTTGTATACATTGAACTAATGTGCAGGGCGTGGAACATTGGGGGCAGTTTTATATTGGTTTACTTTTTCCGACCAAATAATCAATCAATGAAATGAAGAAATTATATCTATTATAGAAGAAGACTGCTTGATTGATTCAATCCAAGTCTTATTGTATCATGAAATATATATTACGAGACAACACATTTTATTGAATTGAAGTCTTGTGTGATGGATGTAAAAGTATAATTATTTACTTTTGTTATTGTACACAAAATATTTTTAAATCTTTAATTATGTCCATGATTTTTTTCTTTTTTTTTTTTTTTTTATCTTACTTTGGATGTTGAGCATGAGTTTGTTTGATTTTACGTCAAAAATAAAGTGGAATTAATTTAACACTCGACTAATTCATGTTGTAGTTGCAAAGGAAATATATTCTTTATGCACACATTTTTATCAAAATACTCTATATGTATATATTGACAGACATTTTAGAGCTTTGTTGTTGCTGTTGGTCTCGTGGCAGTCGTGGCGGGCAGTGCGCAGGTCTCATGATCCGGATCACGTGACTACCCGGAAGTTAACTCGTACAGCAAAGATGCTGAAACCTTCCTTTTGACAAATAAAACAAGCTTCTCTCTATGCACGAATATGGCTTCGATTATCAAAGAAACACCGAGGTTTGTGCTGTTGTATTAATCGCAAATGACATCATATTTCCCAGAGTTTAGCCTGTAATATCCATGTAGCAGCTGTTTTATACATTCATTTGTGCATTTGGCATTTTTATCTACCGGAAACCCGAAACGCAAAACCTTTCTTTTCTGTTATTTATGCATGACTTACATTTATAACTTGAATATTGCTTTACTGTAGAAAAAGATTCAATTGTTGTCATCTGGACAATTTTTCTTTTCTTTTCTTTTTTAAACAAGACGTTTCTAAGTCATTCTCAAAATTAAAAGAATCCAAATTTTCAAAAAACTGAATTTTTAGTTTTGTACAATGGAACATTCCTGGACGAATGACATGCAGCTTTAGTGTATCCCACATGTAATTGTTTCAGGTGGTAGCTTTTCTGCAACATATATTTATTTTCTTTTTATCCACCTCAAAAAGTGCCTTACAATCATAGACGTTATATGCGTAATTACATTTCCTAGCCTAACTTTATTCAAAAGTCTTGTGTATACAAATTTAGTTTGGAGTGACTTCAGATTTGTAGTAAATGTAATATATCCTTGATTGGTTTGTTGGAGATCTTTGGCGTGAATAGATAAAAACATATTATGAGTATAATTGCCAATATGATAATAGACAGATTTATACTTACTAAAGAATGACCATAATACAGAATTTAGGGGATATTCTTGACAAAAATATTTGGAAAACATTTATCTAAATCAAATCGAACAGATCTTTTCATATGTAACCCAACATACTTTACATTGACAACTAAAATAATTCCCTAACACCCACAACCACCTCTAAATGACTGAATAATTCATCTTCACTTGTCTAATAAATCTGGTTTCCTCAAAGCATAAAAGAAGCTGTGAGATTCATCAACTCCATTGACGTGAATAAGTTCTCCAGGCTGATCTCCCGCATCATTCAGAGACTCCACCTGAAGGTACATGCACTATCCATTTCTTTAAACTTAGATTTAGGCTGCATTCACACGTGTCCTGGTTCGGTCCCTATATACTTGGTTTTGGCTTGTTCTAGTCCAGGTTGAAGAGTCGTCCACACCTGGAACCTAGAGCAAAACCTGGACTAGACAGAACCAAACTAAGGCTATCAGAATTAAACATCGAGTGATCATTCCTAATTTTTCCCAGTTTTGTGTGCAAGTATTATCACAGCCTTAGACAAACTTCATTTATCCTAATCCACAAAAAAACAAAATATTACAATCACAGAGCAAATTGAATTGCCAATACAAATATGAGTAGTTCATAGTCCACAATAATAACCACAATAGAAATGCACATATAAGACGAATACAGACATGGTGTAAACAAGGTGAATTTGTGTTATTGACTTCAAAATGTATATAGCTGGTTTATTACTACATATTTTGTATTTACCGTACAAGACTTGAACATAACACGTTATTGTTCACAGGGGGAGAGGACCTTTAGTGAAGAAGAGGAGCAGAAGCTAGAATCAGCTTTGTCTCTTGATAAACAAGCCCTGAGTCTTGTTTTGGAGACCTCTGCCTTCATTCTGGAACAGGTCATTTTGCCTTTATACATTGCAAATAAAGTAGGCTACAGCTGGCAGATTTTCCTTGTGTGTCCACCTGGTGTCACTGTTGCATTTTGAATAACAGTGTGATGAGCTGAAACTTGATTTGTTTTGTTGTGTTAGTGTTTGTAATGGCTTCTGTTCTTTCGCCTGCAGGCTGTATATCATAATGTGAAGCCAGCGTCTTTGCAGCAGCAATTGGAGTCAGTTCATTTAAACCAGGACAAAGCCGAGGTCTTCGCTCAAACCTGGGCCAGTGCTGGGCCTGAGCTTGTGGAGAAACTAAAGCACAACATCTTTGCACCCAAGAAGGTAAAGCTAGCTGTGTGATAATATTCACTGGGTACCAATACCAGTGTGTTTATTATGAACAGTAACCTACAATTACAATTACAACTACAATTAAAGTGCATCTCTCATGTTTGAAGATTTTCCCCCTTTTCTGTTTCATATTACTGTGTGACACCACCATAGATGAGATAAAAACAAAATCAAAACATTAAATTACTCGTATATACTACCAACAAACGCATAATTGCTGTTGCAGCTCTGATAAAGTTTGGAATAAGCATTTAAAAAAATATATCAAGAGATTGTAGAAAAAGCTTCAATGTTGGACAAGACATTTACCGTTCGGTTTCCATCTGAAAGTTATTTTCAATCTAAGGAGCTGCTCTGAGCTAACAAATGAGGGATTACACTGACGAGTGAGACAGTATATTACAGGAATGAACACTTTAAACAGTTGAAGGCGTACAAACAGAAACTATCCCATTGCTCAGTCAGTGCAAACGCTCCCCAACATGTTCTCAAAGCAGCGTTGTCCATCACACTCTCCTCTCGCATTACACATTAATAGAAAAGTATGTATTTGAGAATTTTGTATTTAATAAATTTAACCCAGGCTTCTCTGACAAACACCCCATTATTTACAAGAAGAAGACAGTGTGATCTTCAAATATACAATCTCTCTCATAATGTTTGAAGATTATATATATTATTATATACTATATATTATACTGCTTGATTAGTAATGGGGGGTAGGAGCAGAAAGTGATAGCTTTAATTTCTTAAATGTTGTGGCTGCCATGTTACTAGTGCTAGCACATTGTAATAAAACAAACGTTTATGAACATTTAGATTAAATAGTCCGCACCTGAGTGCATTTGATGACTCTGCGTGTCATAAAATGTTTTTCATCTGCATCCTTGTCAAATCTTTCTCATTTTGTTGTGGTCTTAAATAACGTTGCCCTGCCTTACTGACACCCCCTGTCTGCAGATGCTGTACAGGCTTGAGACCCTATAACTCAGGTGCAGTTTTATCACGGCTTCTTTCGCCATCATAAAACACTTACTGCTCTGCCTCGACTCAGCGCCCCACATACATCAGAGGTCACTGTGCGTTGATGGGGTGTCAAATCTGTAAATCACACCACCAGTCAGACAGGCAGTGGAAAGAACACTGCTAAAAGACTTGGATTGATACCCAGATACTCTGGTAACTGATAACTGGTGTCAAGAGATACAATAGATACTCATTTAAACCAATATAAAACTGCCCCCAAATCTACACTGTTAAAAAAATGGCATGAATAGGATTAAACCTGACCTTTCTTGAATCATTTTAGAAGGCTCTTGGTGTATATCAAAACTTGTATAAGACCACATGGTAATATTAAAGAAACGACTATTGTTTTGTATTATAAATGATACCATAATGTAAAAAAATAATAATACCGGTAATTCAAATGAGTGTCGAGTGTTTAGTATCTTGACAGCACAATAAAGACATGCCAAAGACTGAATAAGTCAATTGAGGATGGGAATCAGGTATATTGTGGTTTTATATCATACAGAGATGGAATTGTATGTACCAGACTTTACAAGTCCACAGACTTTTAATGTTTTTTCTTTCTAGAATTCGCATTCATGTAATTCATTCAAATTACACTTCTTGGCTTGGACTTTTTGGAATTAAATTAAAGTGTGTAATTTGTCTGATAAGTATTGCAATTTGCTGTATGTTTCAAAATCAGGATTAGGTGCATGTTTAAACACATTTAGGAATCCCCCAAGAAAATACACAATTTATTGCAACAAATTGCAATAATTGTGCAGTCTGTGCTTCCAACATGGTCTAACATTTACTTTAAAGTCATGATTTTGTATTGCAGCTGGAATACGTTGGGTGGCAGTTGAATCTGCTGATGGCTCAGTCCAGCCAGTCCAAGATGAAGTCCCCCAGTGCTGTGCTCCAGCTCGGGCTCCACAGTGAGGATTCTAAGGTACATGTACAGTGCTCACATTTCACAAACTCACACACACATCAAAGTTGAAACTAAATTGTGACCTGGACTCGACCATTACTGTTTGGTCCTGCTTTGAGCCCAGATTAGACTTTGTTTGTTTGTTTGTTCTAGTCTAGTTTTGATGCACTCAAAATCATGACTAGAACATGTCCAAACTAAAATGGGATCAAACCAGGACAGAGGAGGAAGTTTGAACTTAACCTTAGATTTGACACTTCTAACAGTCATTAATTTTAACTAGATGTCAGTTCAAGGGCTTAGTTGCAAATTAGTGGCTCGTCCAATCTGGCCTAGTTTCTTTGCTAATAGATGCTAATCCCACTGGTGTGTGTCTTGACCCAGAGGTAGACAGGCATCTGGCGCTGTAGTAAGTGTAGTGTAAAGAGCGCAGATCAGGGAGCTTGTTATCTGCATCCTCCAGGGCGGCTCTGCTCTCTGGAGAGGCTCACTCCTCTGCCAGAATTGGGCTGAATTTGGCTTTTGTTGTTGGGCTTTCATCCAAGAAGAAGTACAGTGTCAAACAGAATCGAATTTAAGATACTGTTGGAACACTGTTAGGTTGCTGTTGTGTTCTTCAATCTTTACAGAGGAGGCTTTCATTCAGGGAGAGAAAAAAAATGCATGTTGGCAGGATTCAAGATTTCTATATGTGGCCATGCATGCAAAGAACTTTAGAATGCTGATTTGTTTTCAATACTATACTTTGCTGGTTTAGAAGTACTGGTGGCTATGGCTGGGTACCGGCGTTTAAAGGTACCAGTACGATAACCACTATGAAGTCATGCATTTTTTTTGGGGGTGTATGAACATTATAACCGAAAACCAGCCATTGTTCAAGTACTGATACCCAGCCCTACTGCTGGCTGCATTATAATTTGTAAATACATCATGAAGTCATACAATTTAACATGGCACAAATATTTTCCAGCTCTCTGATCATGCATAATTTTGTGAAAAAATAAATACATATATATTTATCCAATTGTTGACAAGCATGGTAAAAGCAGAAAAAGCATACAGTTTTGTGCTATTATTTCATCAATGATGGCTGATTATTCTTGATGTGTTGAAATGTTTGTGTTAAAATGGTTTTCAGAAAGTCTTCAAATGATCGGAACAATAGGCCGAAAATCATACTTGCTTGAGTCAAAAATGTGTTTCCTTATGTAATATTTCATCAGTGTTTTTATACTATATCAAAGCCCATTTCTACTTGCTTGTGAGCTTGATTATTTCATGTTGCTTGGATAGTGATGTTCCAAATGACTAGTCAAGTGTCTTCTCTCTGCGCTAGTTTACATTTCGGTCCCTCGAGACAAGAGACGCTAAATGAGGAATTAGTGCAGGCATATTTAAATTCATCCTGTTTTAAACACCGCCTGTAGTCACACGCCAGGAAAGATCTGTTTTTTCTTTATTTTTACTTCAGAGCCTGTTGTGGAGGGTTTTGTTCTGAACTATTTTTGCAGAGTTTTTTCCTTAGGCTTTGGAAACTGCTATCAATTTATTTAAATTCACTCACACCATTTCCCTTGTGGCAGGACATAGCTTCCAACGGGCTACAAAAAAGAGGCTGGTTGTTATGAGATTGACTCGTCTCTGCATGTTCTTATTTTGGCCTGCAGGTGGCACTGTTGATTTATAATTGATAAGCATATATCATATACTTTGCATGGACTTTTATAACGGCTTCAGGCTTTTGTGGCGCTGTTTTGTCTCCCAAACTTTTATAAAACAACCTAATATAATCTGTGTCAAATCACTGCATTGATTTTCACTAAATTTTGATTCTTTTGATCCTGCTCTAAGTGTCGTGATAAATTGACACAGAATTATTAGACTTCTATCAGTTCCAGCTTTTCTATATGTAGGGATGTCAGAATAATTTGGTTTATCGATAATCATGATCATACGATTTGCGATACATAACAAGTAAACCTAAAAGTACATTTTATCTCGCTGTTGATGAGTTATTAACTTCACTTGTCACGTACTAGAGCAAAGGTGATACAGACAACAGAGTGCTCATGGTGTCAATAATTGTGAAAAATGTTTGAATTGTAATGTTTCTTTACACAATAATTAGGGACAAAAATATGACATTGTGACATAACGATCAACATTTCTATTTAAAATGAAACGGAAAGTAATGTTGTTGTTGGATTAGAAATGAGAGTGCAGACAGACAGTTGTACATTATTGATCGGTCCGAAGCTGAAGATGGAAATCCTGTGTGACCAGGCCTCGGCTTCATTTGCGCTCTCCCTAAGGCTGAGGAGGAGACGGAGCTGCACATCTGCAAACAATATGTGACAACCTCAATGCATTGTTTATGATGCTTGATACTGTAAATGAGAGATGACATTAACTCTCAAGTGTTTTAAAATATGAAATAAACATGCACTGGGCTAATTATTGTCAGTTGCTTATTAAAAAAAAAAAAACTGAGACAGTACTGTATTGTCGTTATAAGATAATTGGGGTACTGTGCAGAGCCTATGGTCTCACCTCACAGCAAAGAGATAATTGATTTAATCTTATTGTAGCTCTCCAACACACAGACATTGTAATTTGCATATTGTATTTCATCCTGCATGTGTACGTTTAAGGTATCGCATTATAAAGTGACCAAGGAGCGCCCCATCGGCCATTACACCAATGTGAGAATTGAGGATTTTCAAAATAAAAGTAGGAGTTAAGAGTAGCGAGATGATAGGACTGGATACAAAAGAATACAAAATGTGATGTCAGAATTGTGTGGCTGAATTTGTTCACCACTGTATGAGGAGTGAAGCAAGTCAGTTTAATCCCTCATTTGTCCAGGAGTTTTCCACTGTAGAAAAATATTCAGTTGGAGTCAACTGGACACTGTTTGTAGAAACAAGATGAAGGAGGAAAAACATGTCCGGAATGCTCTGTCAGACTGTGGTTACCCCGCTTGGGCTCTTAACAAAGTTAAGACAGCCATAAAGCAGGACAAAATGGACAAAAGAGAAACAGAACCAAGAAGCGTCTCTATCCCTTATCTGTATGGACTGTCTGAAAAACTAGACAGAACAAAATTCTTTCATTTTAAACTGGGCCACACTTCAAGGCAAAAACTGGTTCATCCTAAAGACAAGATGCCCACAATCAAATAAGGCATGCATTAAAGAAAAACCATTTAAATGTACTAATATGATAAAAATATGTACTTAGTATGCACACAAAATTTACAGTTACATGTACAGATGTTGTGCAGAAAGTGAACAGTGCAGTGAGTGGTTGTTGATTAAATTATAGTTAAAGTGACAAGTATTAAGAAGTGTTTATGAGTCTGTAGACCGTAGCCTCCTGCCTGAGGGGAGTGGCACAAAATAGTCCATGTCCAGGGTGAGAAGGGTCAGCAGTGATCCGACCTGCTCGTCCCAGAGCCCTGGAGACGTACAGGTCCTGCAGAGATGGAAGTCTGCAGCCGATCACCTTCTCTGCAGAACGCACAATGCGCTGTAGTCTCTGTTTGTCCCTGGCTGTGGATCCAGCGTACCACACGGTGATGGAGGAGGTGAGGATGGACTCAATGATGGCCGTGGAAAACTGTACCATCATCTGCACTGGCAGCTTGGCTTTCCTCAGCTGCCGCAGGAAGTACATCCTCTGCTGGGCCTTCTTTATGAGGGAGCTGATGGTGGGCTCCCACTTGAGGTCCTGAGTGATGGTGGTGCCGAGGAAGCAGAAGGAGTCCACGGTGGTGATGTGGGAGTCTGTCATGTTGAGGGGGGGGCTGGGGGGCTGTAACTTTCCTGAAGTCCACGATCATCTCCACTGTCTTCTGGGCGTTGAGCTCCAGGTTGTCCGAGTGTCTGAGACATTCTTCCCCAGCTGCACGCACTGCCTCCAATCCGTCAGGAAGTCAGTGATCCACTTGTAGGTGGAGTCAGGCACGTTGAGTTGGGAGAGCTTGTCCTGGAGCAGAGCAGGGAGGATGGTGTTGATTGCAGAGATGAAGTCCACAAACAGTACCCTGGCGTAAGTTCCCGGCGAATCCAGATGCTGCAAGATGAAGTGGAGTGCCAGGTTGATGGCGTCGTCTACAGACCTGTTGGCTCTGTAGGCGAACTGCAGGGGGTCCAGCAGGGTGGAAGTGAAGGTGTTCAAATGACTTCATGACTACAGAAGTCAGCGCCACAGGCCTGTAGTCATTAAGTCTAGTGATCCGGGGCTTCTTGTGGACAGGGACGATGATAGACGATTTGAAGCAGGCTGGGATATGGCATGACTCCAGGGAGTTGTTAAAAAATTCTGTGAAGACAGGAGTCAGTTCCTCTACACAGTGTCTCAGAGTGATGGGAGAGACACCACCATAGTGATGAGGGAGCTACAGCCATCTTACAATAGGATTTTGACAGCCCATCACAGGGCTGTTAGGATAAAAAGAAGAGTAGTCAATCTGTAAACACCCTTTATCAGGAAGTTCCGCCCTGTGGGCAGGGCATACTCCGAGTACTCAGACTAGATCCACAGATTGAGAATGACGCTCTAAAAACAGTGTCAAGATAACTACAACGGAATCTTTTCCTACTGTTTGGAGTGAACAAATTATGCATACAAAATATTTAAAAAAATTAAAAAGTGACTTCAAAGATGTCATATTTAAGACTAGATAATTATTATTTTGTTAGTAGGACATAAAGCAAACCACAGGCTGTGATGGCAAATACGGGAATTGTTACTAATTACAGGTTGCGCGTGTATATAAACTTTCAAATAGTTTAGTTAAGTTTACCCGATCAAAAGTAATGTGTATATTACATTTATATTAGGTTCATGTAACATCATAACTCTTGAATGCCATGTAGTTGTAGCTGGACAGTTCAGAATTATATGTTTGCTGTCAGATTATAGATCTGTTGACCTGGTTTGTGGTTATTTACTGGGCCTTCCACATAAAAAAAAAAAACAGGCACAAATTTCCCCATCTTGTCTGTCAATAGTGAAATTATTTTTTTCACTGTAGCTTCAGAAAGTGGTGCTATCATTCAACCCTGAAGCCATTGTTGTGGTTGTAATATTAGTGTGCAAAGTTTGTGGAGCCAAATAATGGTAGGGTTCAACATTTATGGCTTAAGTGTGTACATTTCTTTCAAGAACAGTAAATCTCCTATAGCTGCATTGGCCCCTGCCATTATTTAGAAAATAAATAAATATATTGAATGTTCTTTTTCATTTTAAACATCTCCAGTGCAACATGGTGAACTCACACCATTGCGAATCATGTAACGTTTATCACGCTATCTGTAAATATGAGGTTTATTTATAGATGGATACAGCTCCAATGTCTCCAGGTAAATGGTTCTTGGTTTTTGCTGCTCTTTACCCACAGCTTGTGCTATAGGCCATTACGGCTGAACGATGTGGTGGTTTGAGTGTCGGGCGCACAGAGAATAAAAAGGTTCCCATCGAATGGGGATCATATTCCGAGCAGCCGTTTAGGAAGCTAACTCAATCTGTCTTTGTTGTCTGAAAATGCTGTATTGACAAAACATTTAGTCTGGCTCACAGCATAATGTCACGACACACTTTTGGATAACCATATATGAGCTACAGTCTGCTGTTGTCTCTGTTTGGGACGTTATGAAGTCACTGGCTGCACAATCATATGCTTTCAAACTGACTTTAGTTTTGTTTTCCTGATAATTTATTTCAAGCCATCTTTTGGATGGTATTCTTCCGGTCACAAGTCCCAACAACTCATTTGGAAGTGGCCAGCACAGATTTTGGTTACAACATACTAGCACTGGAGTCTAGACTTTTTTTCTCCAGGTGCCTTATTAGGCAACATAAACGAAGCAGAGGGCCGACCGCTGGCCATAAAGTGGTCAATACAGAGTTTGTGCATTCAACAGCTTTGACTGAACCACCACATCTTTTCTAAGACCTGGAACCTTTATGTCAAATCTGTTTCACACCAAAATGTTTGATGTTTAAGTTATGACGGCAGAGAATTTTCAAACTTACAAAATGTACTAAGGGTTAAAACCAATTGGTCTGAGGGCCACATTTCGCTCCCTGGGACATAATTTGTATGCACAAACACTCTAGTCCAGGGTTTTCCATTATTTCTACGTTTTACTGGTTAATTTGCCCAGATTATATTTTGATGACCTCACCCTCAAACCAGACACAACTCTGGGACCCCTTGAGATCTCTGGCTCCTCCTCTTGGATTTGGAACCAATCAGTGTTGATAGCATTGCCTTTTGAAATGGGGAAGATACTGTTGTGACTGTTAGATTAGATTAAACTTTATTGTCATTAGATATAATTTGGGTTACAGGTCCCAACCCATTTAGGATATGTTTGTACATGGTTTATTGCTTCATTTGCTCAGATAATATTAAATAATATTAACCCTCAGACCTGACGAAACCTTGAGGACCCCTCTCTTGAGATCTCTGGCACCTCCTCTAGGTGGTCCAGCCCTTCAGATTTGAAGCCAGAGATAAAAGCATTGACTTGAGAATAGGGACAGCTAATGAGATTTCTCTTCTCTCTCTTTTTTTGTCTAATTTTTTTTAACTTAAGCTGACTTCATGTTTAACTTTTCGTCTTTCAACTTTTGTTAATAAAATAAATAATAAAATAAAATTGAAACGAACCAATGCAACTTTAGACCATTAAGGACAATAAAGATGCAGTTTTTTAATTTATCATTTATTTATACAGGGAAAACCCAATTATATATTTTTTTGTGAGTACACCTGATACAAACAAACAAAATACAAAATAAACAAACAAACACAGGATATCCAAATAAAATGCCAATAAAACATTCAATTCATATATCAATAAAATTAACAAACACATAAAAACACACTTACACCTACAATATGGGATAACATCATGCAAAACACTGTGGGCAGTCCTGAACAAGTGCTCTATATTGATTGATTGGGAATGACTCTTGGATGAGAGTCAAAATGTCGTTTTTCTAAACAGTGTCCGGATGACTACAACTGAAGCTTTTAGAAATAAAGAGGAATAGTCTTCTCCTTTTTATACATGTTTTCAACCTCCATCTTTATTTCTGTTTCTGTTGCATGGCATTCTTCTTTACTGCAGAGCAACAGAGGGGTTGGATGACATTTATAATACAGAACATTCCAGCACATCTACCTCTCATTTTAATATTTATTATGCACATGCAAAGTCGCACAAGGGACTCAGTCACAGCTAGTGAGCTAATGCTGCTCCTCATGCGCCGCTTCACACTTTAAGGCTATCTTTAACTTACAGCTTCCCACCTTCTCGATGAAAATGGATAAAGTAAGAATTTCTGAGTTTCAAACCTCAAAGTAAAATATACTTAATTTGACTCCAGACGCATTTGAAATATTTCTCAAGTGGACCAAGAACTAAGTCTCCCCGAAGCTCATGTGCTACTTTTGCTGACTGAATTCTGTGCATTAAGAGTCCAATATATTAAGAGTTTATATGTACGCTGAGGTTTATTTGGATTTTGAAATGCAGCGTTGAGTCTGTTCTAGTGGACTACGCTTCATATTAAGTCAATTGGTGTTGTCAGTGCATTGTTTTTTGTCACAATTCTCTTTACATTAGTATATATATGTATAACTGTCTACATGAAAAGGGGCACTACGATGCACTAAGTAACTTGTCTGTCTGAGACCCCGCCGCCTGCTTGCCTTGAATGTTCCACTGTATGGCATTAAATAAATCCATCTCCATTGAGACAAGCGGGTGACTCCACAGGGCAGTCACCTCCTCTCCACCGAACTCAGTCAGATCTGTGGAGACGAGATCACGCTCAGTAAGAATGCGTGTTTTTCAAGGTTTATTTAACAAGAAGATGGAAAAAATGCATGGTGTCGATGGGGTAAAACATGCTCATGAAACCCCAGACATCCCGGGTGTGTGCCAGCCAGTATTTGT
Organism: Chaenogobius annularis; assembly: GCA_015082035.1. Classification (NCBI taxonomy): domain Eukaryota; kingdom Metazoa; phylum Chordata; class Actinopteri; order Gobiiformes; family Gobiidae; genus Chaenogobius; species Chaenogobius annularis. Next base: position 1,969,720 of record BJKM01000007.1, on the reverse strand, counting down.
AGTCATTGTAGTGATATCATGACTTAAGATATGACAACCTATAATTGTCTCTAGACTCTTATTGCTACTGTGGACGTTTTTCATAAGGCGATCTTAGTCTGGATATCAATGTGCATATTGACAAACACATTTAGCTGGGATGTTCTACAATACAACTTTATATTTGCAGCTTGATCCTACGAGATGCTTAAGATGAAGGATTAGTATTATTTATACAATGGGTGCATGATCTCACGAGTTCAAAATGCCTCCGTGGAGAACAATCTGGGCCCCAATTTGACTGAGAGCAATACTCATAATAATAATTTCGTTTGGTGCAACAACAGCGTTTACTGAAAATGATTTATTCAATGTAAATTATGATTTAAGGATGTCAAGATTATTTGGTTAATCGATTATCGTGATTATTAAGGTCTCAAAATAATTGTAAGAACCAAAAAATGACAATGAAAGAAGCAAAATTAAGCCTTTTTTATTTCATTCTACACTCCAAAAAATATACCTAAATTTATCTGGCTGTTTTGTCAAATTTAACTTTATTTTGTCTATCAGAAAGCTCAATTTTGCAAAGCCGGTCACAAATTTGAAGAATAGTAACATGTTAGACAATGGGTATTTAAAAATAACAGTCTCAATTATCATAACTGTTAAATTGTGATGTTTTTTCTCACTATAATCGTAACACTAACATTTGATATCGTGACATCTCTAGTTATGATAATAATGTTCAGTTAATAAAAAGAAATACCCTAATGTATAAATATTTAGTTTGTTATAAATGTCCAGTGCTCTCCCCAGAATCTTTTAAAGGGATGGTAAATATGCCTTATATGGGGTTTCCAAAGGTACATGCACCCTAAACATACTATTAACACTATATAGGTCTATATAGGCCTAATAATACTTTATTTTGTATAGACGTGCAATATAAAGCAGGGAATAGAAACTCTGTTAATTAGCTTGACTAGACCCATTCATACAGATGACTATTTTGAAAATAAAATAATAACTAGACTAAATATTAGAAGGTTGATCTTATTAGCACCTCACATGAAGCTCTTTTCAACTATATTATTAGTTATTGTAATAAGACGAGCTCCATGGTAACGCTGGGAGGAGAGGCTTGAGACTTGTTGTCGGCTCGCTCGCGCCGCAGTGCGCTCCTTCCGAAGCAGACAAAATAACAACTGTAGACTGTGTGTATCTGTGTAGTGATATACATGTTGTCTTTTGACCCGTGAGTCAGGTCTGGCCAAGAAAGTTTCATTTCAATGCGGCAGATCGCCGTAATCGCACGTGTGCGCGCCGTGTGTCTTTGTATTCCGCCACGTCTACATTCACTTCCTCATTAAATTTCTCCGTGAATATGAGTGATTAAAACACACAGCATTTTGAAGTTTGAGACTAAGACTTGTTTATTTGAATTAGTATTTTAATGATGGCCCTATCTAAAATATGGAATGAAGTTGAGTTTTAGGGATGGTTTATTTTCGGCCCATGTCAAAACGGATGGAGGGTCAAAACGGATTGCGTCCCCCGCCATCCCTGTATGTTCGTAGCGAGACCCCTGATGACAGTAAAACCTTGTCTCATGTTTTAGAAGTCTTGTATTGTTACTCACCCTAAGTCATCTTTTTTCTTCTCTTTTATGCCCTATAGCTTTCACTTTAAGTTTAAAGATTTAAAAAATTCATTATGCATCAATAATTTTCTCTTCGGCAAATGATGATGCCCTCTATTTGTGTCTTTCGTAATGGTTCCAGCTGTGTGCCATTTCATAAGATTCAAGTGTCTCTACGCATCATAGAGGCCCTGTGGTTCATTTTCCACTTCCCAGCATCTGAGTTGTCACAAAAATATTTCTGGTGATCGCAGATAGCTATCGCCAACGGGTTACATAATTCTACCTTTTTTATGTTGCCAGAAAAACACGTATTTATCATTTCCTACACAAACCAAATCCTCAGCCAGGTTGTTATAAAAGCAGGAAACACAACAGACTCATTTATATTTTCTGTTTTGGCTTATGAAGATGCTTTTTATTTGCAAACATCCCCGCTCTACTCGAGAAGCCTCTGACTCCATGTATTAACCCGCTGTGATGAGCAACGCAATTAAACAACACATTTTTGACTTCCGCTGTGATCATGCCTCTACTCTGTCTCTGCAGTCTTCTACTCAAAGCTAAAAACAACTGCCTCCCACACTTTCTTGTCAAGTCGGCCCTACGCTACGAGCAACACTTCCGACTGGATCTTTTCATCTTTTCCTTGCAGGGATTACACCACTGATCAATATATCGGGAGAGCGTCTATGCTACCAAACCACCACCAGCGCAATCGGACAAAGCCTGTTTTGTCTAAAGCTCTACTTGCCTTGCTCTACATGTCCCCCGGATGCTTTGTTGCTTTGTGCCTTTTTTAGAGAGTCTTTCGTTCCTCTTCTCTCCCTCCATCTTTTCCTCTCTCTTCACACCGCTGCCCTCATTTGTTTTCGGTGGGATTTTGGAGATCGCATTCAGTGAGTGGCTCATTGTCCCAAGTCTTATCCGTTGGAAGAGGATGGGCCCCGCGCTGGCAGAATGCGTGTCTGTGGGTGCGCTGCTATCCATCCTCTCCGGGGGCTGCTTGCCATACGATGATGTCATGGCTTTTTTTTGTTGTCTTTGCACCAAAAGGGGGCACCCATTGACACCCCTCACCCCATTACATACTCCACATCGCCCTCTTTTCTCCCACCAACCTCCACTTGTGCCAGATCCTTTGGCTTCTCGAAAGGCGCCTAGGGGATTTGGAGCTGTTTGGCTGTTGTTAAGCACACCCACGGTACATGCTTTGCACCCTATAGGAGAGTCTGCAACCTCACAAATCCACCTTCTTTTTAATTTTTTTCATTTGACACCCCCTCTTCTCTTGTTATCTCTATTCTCGCTGTTTGTGTTGTTCAGTAACCATTAATCCCCTGGGATTGCAGTGCCAATTTGCCATAGCCGGTAGGGATGGTAAAAACTTATTCTCAGATGTGCCTGTTTTTCTGGTAAAAGAGGCTGTTATGTGCATCTTAGCGGGGTGAGAGATCCTTTTGGGTTAAACAAGAAGCTCTGATTGCAGAAGCACAGAGCTAAATTATTTCTATTCATTTAAAAAGTAGGCTAGACAAGTAGAAAACGGTTTTGTTAACTGCAAATATGTCTAATATGAGATGTATTTTAAGATTATTGAGTCATTTGTAACTGTTATTGAAGATTCGCAAAGGGCAATTTAGTGTTGTTATATTACTAATGTTTCAAACTTGATTTGTAAAGAAAAAGCCCAATGTTCATTACATGGAAAACACTCATGAGTTCCATTGGAGTAATCTATAATCATCTGTCGCCTTTACCTTTACCATCTTTACAATATAGACAACCCTAGTACATAGTGAAATTATTGGCACCCGGATACTTATTAATACTAAAACTAGCATCAAAACCAGATACTAATTTATTATGAATATTGATGATGCTGTAAAAATTAGACTCTCATAGTAATATAAAAAAGTACTATCAGTGTTGAAAATGACATTCTTTATTCCTTTTTTTTTGTCTTATCAAAATCGAACATTACAAACTTCCATGTCATCTTCTTCGTACTGCTTTTCTAAAATGGCTGCATGTTTTTGTCTTTGTTCATTTTTTCAGTATGAAAACCTGCTGAAATTAGTATCCGCACTACTTGAAGTATCGAGTAGCACCATAGCGGACATTGTCTTGAGCTGGCACCATGTATCGGTGGAGTGTGCGTTTTGGTGGTTGCTCATTTCTGGACTAGTGTTTCTAATGAGTGGGTTGGAGCCTGGCGCTGTTGTCATTCTCGGTGCAATGATAGGGTAAACGCGCTTCCTCTGCCCGCACCAACAAACAGAAACTCATATCGGGCCCTGCACAGAGCCTTTGATGTTCAGTTGAAAGCTATTTTAAGGAGTATTTTGCAGGAGGGTTAAGTGGAGCACATGAAAACAGTCTGGGTGCAAAGTATTATGTCTCTGGGTTTCTCTGGGGGAAGGCAAAGTGGTTTTCAAAGTTTGATAGTCATGTCTAGTTATCCAAGTTGTACATAATTATATAAAATGATTTTAAAGGAACAATTATGCATTATTTATATTGATATTGGCCTTTAAACATGCTATTGAGTATCGTTATTTTGGCTTCTAATATTTCAAAACTTATCTATTGAAAAGCACATTACACATTTCTAATACTGAGTTGTTCCCCCGTCACAATTGGGTTTAGCACGGCATCTACCTGCAGCAGAGGGAAATACCAAAGAAAAGCAAATAAAAGCTAAGTAAGATGTGATTTGATGGCAAAAATGCTCAGAATGAATCTGGAAAAGCCTTATAGATCAGGTAACCTCCTTTATATACCTTTGACATCACAATTCTGGGAAAAAAAACCCAATGTTCAGAGTAAGGCAAATCCGTAAACAGGATTAATGAAATAAGCGAAGCAGGTTTTTGTTGTGTGTTATGTTGTTGTGTTATTTTTAATGGCGTTTGGCAGCCGAAAGGTGAATTTACCGCCACCTACTGTAGTTGTACATCTTCAAAGAATGTGTTTTATGCTATACCGTTAAAAAAAGGGGGAGAGAGAGGGAGAAAGAAGAAAGAAAGATGGAGTGTAAGAAAGAAAGCGAGACAGACTCAAAATTGTATAATATGTCCTTTTAAAGTACTTGGACAGCTGTGGTTAGAGCAATCACCCTCAAATACAAAGGTTGATGGTTTAATCGCAGCTTCAACCTGTACATACTGTCATGTTCTTGGGCAAGAACCTTTACTTTGTGTGAATGTGGCATGAATGATTGGTTGTGGTTGAAGAGGTCGCTGACGCAAATCTGCAGCTTAGAGTGGTTAAGAAATAATGCTTTGTGCTTTGAGTATTTTGAAAGGTGCTACATAAAATCAAGGTCGCAAAAAGGCAGTAAATTCACTTTTTACCCCCGAGAGCCAATAATGCAATCAACCCAGCACCTGAGCTATTCTTTTGTATGTTCTGGACAACTGTACCACATGCAATTAGCGGATGAAGGGTTCTGACAGACACCGCAGATATGTTTCGTTTCATTTACTTACAGTGGCAATATGTTTTGTGCTCCACGCATACAAAAATCGCCTGACATTCTCACTCTTCTAAGAATTTCACAGAGCCTCAGTCACCTTAAATGACACTGTAGCACCAGGGGACAGTCTTTTAAAGCCGCACTGTCAACTCTATCTATCTTTGCTTTCTCACTGTAATTTCGTCCTAACCACAATTCACTGTCCCTCGTCTCTGTGCCACAGTGTCTACATACCGCAAAGACACTAACCGGCTACCAGGGTAATCGGCTAACTTCGTCTCACCGTGGACAGCGTATAGCCCTACAGTTTGTTTCTTCCACATAAAACACATTGCTTACTTTGTTATTTAGTTGCCATGACTTGGGTGCCCGCCCTGTGCCAGCCTAATACATTAAAATGCACTGTTTCGCTGTGGCTGCAGGGGTTGAGTGCCTCTTATGCCCTGGCACAGTCCAGCGTGGTCTGGTCGGGCTCATAGTAACAAGAACTTGGCTAGCGTCAGCTCGTATTTAAGACACGCTTCGCACATTTAGTAGATTAAGATGAAAGTACCTCGACACAGCTTTCTAAAAGTGTTTTCTGTTCTAGTAAGCAGATCGTAGTAGTTTTATACATGTAGGATGAGGCACATTCAACGTTGGACCATGTGCTATGTGTGCAACTTTGATCGTAACTTTGCTAAAGTAACAATTTTAGTGAGTACTTTTACTTTTACTTAAATAATATTCTGTGATGAAACTTTTATTAAATTCAGATTAGATTTAGTAGATTTAGTAAATTCTTCTACAACCATCAATAGCATGGATTTGATTGAATTTGATCTTTTGTACAAAATAAGATTATTCAGTTCAGAACCTTCATAATAATTTAATGTAGCAATAATCTTGCGCTACACAATCTTAGGTTGGTATGTTTTATAGGTTCTTCTGTGCTGTTAACTGCGCTGTAAAATTTTGGCTGTGAAACTTTGGCTGCGAAACTGTGGTGGAGAATGGGATTTGAGATTAACAATGAAGTACTGTATAAAGTCATAGGAATGCATGGTTTGTTCATGTTACAAGTGATTACATGTCACTGATAAGTCACTGCACTCTTTAGCATCACTTTTTTGAGTTTCCAAAGTGTGTAGTGTAGTTCCCGTCTGACGTGACGATTTACTGTATGTATGACGGTTTGTCCTAAATTCAGTGAGTTAAAAAGTCTGGTAAACATTGGGCTCTTGATAACTTGTTCACTGAGTCAGATCTGGCGCCGTTCTGCTCACACTCACAGTTCAGTGCAGTTCAGTTCAGTTCATCGGTGGACACTTTTGGCGAATATGATTTGTCTGTGTTTGATGTTTACACATTCATTCGGGTTGGTGGCCTTTAGGATTGCCAGATTAATTTCGAACTAGCTATCAAAGCAAAAAGGTATTGTCTTTTTGTCCATGGCAAGCAACAAAATATTGTGATTCAAATTGTGATTGTAAAAGTCTTCAAAAGAAATTTCTGAAATGCGAGCAAGTTTTAGCACTCATTTGGCAGTTCATCATTCATTCTCGCTAATATTTAAAGATTTTTTTTTGGCCCGTAGGCTTTATTAGACAGGAAGGAAAGTGTGAAATGGGACATGCAGTAAATGTCGGAGTCAGGATTTGAACTCATCGACTATACTTAGTGTTAACTAAAACTATGTCAAATCTCATAATTACAAGTTTATTTCCCCCCAATTTTCTCAGCCCTTGTGGCATTGTCAATGACTAAGGTACCATGATGTTTACATGCAGATATCACTAAATTGACTTAATACTTTCTTTATTAGTACCAGGGTTTATATGTCTACTGTTTTCGCTGTCTTTCTCTTTAAATCTTTAACATTATGAAGTAAATCTTGCTGCTCAGGGACCATTGTGTGCTAGAAGTTTCTGCACTACTGCTGAAGATCTGTTGGTGCTGCAATGGAAGGTACATTTAGGTTCTGCACTACTGCTGAAGATCTGTTGGTGCTGCAATGGAAGGTACATTTAGGTTTCTGCACTACCGATGAAGATCTGGTGTGCTGCAATGGAAGGTACATTTAGGTTTCTGCACTACTGCTGATAGATCTGTTGGTGCTGCAATGGAAGGTACATTTAGGTTTCTGCACTACTGCTGAAGATCTGTTTGGTGCTGCAATGGAAGGTACATTTAGGTTCTGCACTACTGCTGAAGATCTGTTGGTCTGCAATGGAACAAGGTACATTTAGGTTTCTGCACTACTGCTGAAGATCTGTTGGTGCTGCAATGGAAGGTACATTTAGGTTTCTGCACTACTGCTGAAGATCTGTTGGTGCTGCAATGGAAGGTACATTTATAAATTCACAGGTCAGGAATGTCCTCTTTTTCAGTCAAGCACATTTACGTCAAAACACAATCTTTATTATAAATGCATATAAAGGCTACAAATAAAACAACAAAAGTTATTAGTGAGTTACAAAAGTCTTTTGACCCTTCCACAGTTAACAGTGCGCCGACTTTCTAAAGGCTGGACTTAGTATTTTCAATGGGAGAGTCAACGTTCTCAAACATCACATACAGCCTTATGAGAAAACATTACCATTTGTGGCACTGTTTTGTGTGGATTATTACCATTAGCAATTAGTACCAAAGTTAGCATGGATGCTAATAAAGTAATAGATCGTTTTTAAATCTAATGTTATTCAGGACAATAATGCTCCAAAAATATAACAGGTCACAACTGTTTGACAATTAAATTTCAGTTTTGTTTGTGTGAACTTTAGAAATTAGAGCTGGAATTTATAGATATCAACTATTATTATTTGTTGCCCAATGTAATGAACATGTAAATAACAACCCCGTGTCTGCGCTGTCTACAAATGTCAAAAGTCATGTTTTTATTTTGCAGCCTTATTAAAATTAATAGAATGCATCAGTACCAGATTGTCTGCACAGCTATGCATGTCACTCCTGCGGTCTGTGGTGCCACAATTATAAAACAGATATAAACACATATAAACAAATAAAAGCAAAATAAGCTTGTTGCTCAAAGTAGAAAAGGCTTCCGTTGTAGTCGTCTCAACTCTCATCCAAGAGTTATTCTCAATCTGCGGATCTAGTCTGACCTCTGAACCTCATGATAATAGCCTGTCCTGTTTATCTATTTATCAGTTAGTTTTAAATTTCCCCTGTAACAAATCTTTTTACCCTAAGAGCCCTGTAATTGGCCATAGAAATCCTATTGTTAGCTGGTTGCAGCCCCATCATCACTGATGAGTACACTGATTAGCATCTGAATGGCCTGGGCTGATGGCACCATGGCTTCAAAATGCTGTTGTATATTATCGGTAAATTGAACCTTAAACCTCCATTTCTGTTTTTAAGAAGTATTCTCTCTCGCTCTCTTTTAAAAACAAAACAAAAACAAAAATGGCCTCCTTAACTTCTGTTTCAAACCATCTCTTCTCCCTGCTTAGAATCGCCTCCTCACTGTCTTCAAAAATGGCTTTAAAATGAAGACGTACGGTGCTCTGTAATCCTGAATTTGCGTGTCTTCTGTGTTAAGAAATTGAATTGAGAGAACATTCCGGACATGTTTTTCCTCTTTCCTCTTGCCCTCTGAGCTGGTTGGCACTTCTTGTACTCTGTGTTGTAATGTCCTGATCACCCCCAGCTTGTGCTGTAGCGGGTGGTTGGAGTCAAAGAGAAGGCACTGATCCGTGTGTGTTGGTTTCTTATACTATACTTGTATCTTGAGCTTCCCATCCTCTCCTCTGATGTTGGAACAATCAAGAAAGGCCAAGCGGTTCTCCTTAGCGTCTGTTGTGGCAATTCTCCTCTAATGATTATCAAGAAATAAAGTAAAACAATAGAACAGAGTTGTCTTTTCTCAAAAGTGAATTGTTTAATTCAGTGTACAGTCTGAATTAGTCTCTCCCTATTACAAGCATCATCTGTCCCTCCCTGGTCTAAGTGCCGCTTTCAAGGGCATCCCATTTTTATGTAGTTAGATGGTCACATGAACTACATAACACGGTAAATTACTCGGTGACACTGAGACAAAGGCTGGGTACAAGAACAAAGAACAGAGGCAGTTGGTACATTTACATCCAGACCGTTTGACACTTAAAAATACAATGCTTTGGCAAAAGGCCAGGTGTTCATGCAAAAAGTTCCTCTCCCGAGTGGAGAGAAACAGGTCGTTGATCAAAAGATCAAAGTACAGGCGTATCATTATCAGCTGTGTGTGAACATGAGGGGCCAGGTTGGCCAGAATCTACCAATCTGTTATTTTTCTTCCACAACACGTCTTCCCTTGTTAACCTGACCTCCGGTCCACCACATTGATGTGTTCTGAAAACGCTTCCAGCTCATGTTTCTTGATCGTGTCATCCACGTAGCGGTACCAAAGACTTGGAGGAGTGCCTGAAAACAAGGTCCATGCCTTCTCCTCAAACTTCTCCATGTACAAGTGGGCCACGATGGAGGGCCCATGGCACATCCATGAGTTTGTCTGTAGAAGTGTCTCCGAAATTGAAAGTATTTGGTGTTCAGACAGATGTCTAGTAGCTTGCAGATGTGATCAGGTGTCAGCTTGGTAATGCCTTTTAAGGTGGTGTCTTCCTGCAGTCCCATCATCACCGCTGCTACTGCCTCAGAGATCGGGAGACAGGTGAACAGGGACACCACATCAGACGAAACCATTAGATCATCTGAGTCCATTTGGAGATGTTTCACTTGTGTGGTGTGTGTTCCACATGATGTTCTGTGTTCCCCACCAATGGTGCAAAGATTGTTTTTAAATGCTTGGCCACATTGTATGTGATGGAATCAGTACTGCACACAATTGGTCTATTGGTGGGACATTCTCTTTGTGTATTTTGGGAGGGCCATAAATGCATGGAATAGATTCCTCAGAGTACAGTGTGTAATACAGACTCTAATACAGCTTCTGTAAACGGTCCATCACCTTCTTGTGGCCACTGGTAGGGTCTCTTTTCAGACGTTTGTATGTGGTCGTGTCCTCAAGGAGGCTGTTGACTTTGGCTTTATAATCATCTGTGTTGAGGATCACAGTGCAGTGTCCCTTGTCGGCTGGTAGAATGTTAATGCTCTGATCCTTTTGTAGTGCTGAGAGTGCCTTCCTCTCTTCAGGTGTGATGTTTGAGGGAGACGGCTTGGCACTCTTCAGAGTAGCTGTGACACATAACCTCAGGTCTGCGGCCTCTGATCTAGTCATTTTGGTGTTCCTAATGGCTGTTTCTGTGACTGTGATATAGTCTTCTGTGGGGATGTGGTTTGAAGTGACTGAAAACTTGAGCCCTTCGGAGAGCATGTCTTATTTGTTTCTCAAATACATGAAATTAAAGTTTAGTCCCATATACGATTAAAACATTTTGAAGTCATCTATTGTTACCTTTTTAACACTTGAGTAGGCCTTACCATACTATTTTCTTCTTTAAAATGATTTAAAGTAAAACAAATGAAATAAAATATGTTCTTGTATTTGTCTGAACAGTAATGGAAATAAGTTATGACATATAAAAACAACAACAAACAAACCAGTTAAACCAGTTATAATTACTGCCTCGGGTTTAACTCAGACAGTGGATGTTCTCTCTTCGTTTGTATTTGTGTACATTCGTGCGGTGATGCGTTCCTTGTGGCTTGTGTGGCTAAGTGTTCTGATTGTGACCGCATCAGAACAAGAACATACCCTTGTCGGAAAGCTATTTTCGGCTTTTGTAGGATGACTCACGCCGACATATGAATGGATTTAAAACAACCCTGCCTCACTTACAAAACACCAATTTATTACCACAACACTCGTTTTATATAGTAATTTGACATTTTTTGGGCACATTAAAGGTAGGAGGGTGTAAGTCGCGCTACTTCGTTGAAAACTACAAACCAAAAATTTGAACATGAATAATGCTCAAATGATATAAATTTAATCAAGATGTGATGTGACTGGGTCTTTCAGCCAATCCTCTGTCAGTAAAAGCATGTGGTTTGGAGCCGGGTTCAACCTTTGAAAATAAAATCAATATTGGATTTAATGAATTTGTCATAAACTATAACTATATCATTTATTAGCATCCATCTTGCACACAGAGCCGTACAGACACACTCAAGAAACACACAGATAAAACAATAATTATCTTGACCATTGGCAATTACAATGACTTTTAGAAAATACAACAGACACAAAACTACTCGTTGGCTGAGTAGAGGGAGAATTAGCTTTGTTTTATCCTGTCTTCTTAATTGTTTCTTTAAGCTTTAATGTTGATGTGCTATTAATCATGCAGCTTTTCTGTCTCTGCTGAGATCGCCTTTTCTGTGTAATCAACCTTGCTCTGTTACACACAATACTGGGCTAGAGTGTCCTCTGGTGACACTTAAAATACACAAAAGAATAGGATAGAACACAGGATTACTAAAACAGGAATCATAACAGCTATATATATGGTAAGGAAACAACACGAGGCCTATTATGTATTGGCCCTTCAATGAAACTGCTGTTGTGATTTCGGGCGTTACAAAAATAAATTGAATTGAATGGAATGGAATTGAAAGTTAGGCCTTTGCACATTTTGTTCTTGTGAAGCAGTAGTGATGGTGAAGGCCAATGACGGTTTGAGTGTGATGTATCTGCAAAAGTTGAAGGGTAGATGTGCTGCAGTAAAAATTTAATCTGTGCATGAAGCGGTGTCTCCGTCCAAAATCAATTCGGTGAATTTTGTTTTGTGTAAAGACTGTGTATACAGATATAATGACGTTTTCATTCAACCAAAATAAACACATCTTGTATGTGAAGGGCTCCTGCATCCTTTCCTCTTTGCAACAATACAATTTCAATGCACAAAAGAAAATAAAGAAAAAAGTAGCAGTTTGAAGAGGTTGGTTGTTTTATTGAAAGAAATATCTAAGCTATGAACAATGGATTCATTCCATGTTAGTGGATTGGCCAGCTTTTAACGACTGTATTCAAAACTTGTCAAATTTCATTGTTAACTCCATGTTCTTATTACCATTGCTCAATTAAGTGACTATAGTGACTATAGTTTTATAAATTAAGACTTGTCACATTCACCTTACTTTTTTAATTCGTTCACAGCTGGGAAAAGGCAGTTTACATTTTTGATTTACTTTATTTGGACTATGATTTTAATTTAGAATTTTCAATATTAATCAGCCAAATAATCTTGACACTCCTATTATTTTATGGTACTGCCGAAGTTTGACATTTTCTCTGATACACAACATACAATTTACATAACCAACGGTATGTTCTAGGTGCATTTTTCTGGGAGGATAATCCAAGCTGCTTTTTATTTAAATTTTTTTACATGAATACCTTTGTAATTGCTTGATTACAGGACAAAAGAAATGCTCCCTGGTTTTGAAAGCGTCTTTGTCTCTCTGTATAGACGGCTGTGTGAGTCATACTGAGCCTGTTTACATGTTTGCCCGTCTGTTTCGTGGGTTTTATGGGTCAGAGAAAACCATAATAGACAGGGAGAAAATAGCCAACTTCAATGCGTGTCAGTCATTCTCTGTAATACCTTTCAGGAGCTCCAAGTCCTATCCATCCAACTTGTTTAGCCTCCATGTAGCATCTCCAAAAGCGTGCCTGCTGGGAGCAGTCATTCTTTGTTTAGAGGCAGTGCAATGAATTATAGATACTGGAATCCGCTCTGATTTGCTGCTGTTTTAAGGCCTGGTACATCCACTGCAGTCAAGGAGACACAATGCTATCGCACGCATGCAAGACATACACGTGTATTTTCATGTACATGTAAACAAATGTACCGGAACAAAGCAGAATTTGAATATGATTGACAAAAAACACGCTAGGCAATATTTTTTCGGGTTTCTCAATGTGACTCATACTCCTACATATACTTTTCATTTTAGACTTGGGACCGAAAACTTCTGCACTTATACAACACCAAAAAATCTTGATAATAAAACTGATAATAAAAGCTTTTAGAAGTGTTAATCATTTCAGAAAATCTAGAGCATCTCTGTTATCCTTACCTTCCTTTTTTTTTATCTCCTTACAAGCATGAATACAGGAATTTTGAAGTGTCAAATTGCATGGTGACTACTACTTCTAACTCCACCTGGATTTGGACCATTTTCTTATACCTTTGCTGTATTAGGTATTCTCTGGAACCACAAAACAGAATAAGTGAATATTTATTTGAGCAGAGTCTGTACTTTAAATGATTTATTTCTGCTTTTGCTAGCCATGTACCTGGCTACCGAATTTGATATCAAAGAATATAAGTTTTTCTGTACCACTTTTTTATTTAATTTTTTACATTAACCCCTTAAAAGGAGGGACTTTTTCTTTAGTTATTCCATTTTGTCCACCATCTTCTAAAAGAAAACTCTGCTGAACATAAAAATAAAGCTGTATCCCTCTTATTTCCAGTCAAATCAATCATTCTGGGAAGCATCAGGCTCAGTTTGTACTCCAAACCCACAAGTAAAAAATTACCCTAAAATAAAATGAAAAATGAATAGGACTTTTATATGGAGTCCGCCTGGACTTTTTTGCTTTATTACAAGTCCCTAAAACTCATTTTTAGTGACTTTACCTTCAGCTTTTAAGAGAATGGTCAAAACCCAATAAATGCTAAAACTAGTGTCAATCGTCCTGACCTCCAGACACCAGCTTTACTCTTCATATATTTAACAAAGAAAATCTAGGCGGGTTTTAAAATCTGATTTCATCTGTGCAGTGCTTGTTTCTATTTGTAATTAGAGTAAAACAGACATCAGAATCCCAAACTACAGTCTCAGCTTCACAAATGCTCCAGCCAATTGTTTGTGCTCCAGAGGGTTCAGGAACTGCTTCAGTTTAAAATCAGGCTCATTTTTTCAGGCGTTTTTTTTGAAAAATAGGCTCTAAGCATAAGTTAAGCCCTACTGACTGCTTTGCCTTTTTGATAAAGAAAATGTGTTTACAGTGTCTACAGTTCATGCTTATGCAGCTGCAGAATAGATCCCAAACGGCGATCAAATCCAAGTTGCAATTCGAATTGGCTGGCGCTGGTTTTAGCACTGTAGTGTATTTACCGTATTTTGCGGGCTATAAGCCGCTACTTTTGTCAGATGTTTTGAGCCATGCGGCTTATTTGAGGCTGCGGCTTTTCTGTGGTTTTTTCTTTCACCGCTAGGGGCGAACTAACCGGAATTAGAATCAAAACTACAGAAAAGTTAAGCAAAGAAGCAGATGTTGCTTTTTTATCCAGCTAGCAAATAGAACACGGACGACAAATTACCAACTATAAATTATTTTCAAATTCTTGCCGCATCATTATGGAACCAAACGAAGAAGTTCGTACGAAGCAAGTTTTAAGCTGAAGGCCATCGATCTTGCTAGGAAACCGCGGGCTGCACGCAAGCTTAACATCAATGAATGTATGGTGAGACGCTGGAGGGACAGCGGGACGAGCTCATGCGATGCAAAAGTCAAGGAAGATCTGCGGCCTATACAAAAGGTGCGGCCTATGTATTGTTTTATTATCGTTTTTTTAAAAATAGAGCAAATGCGGCTTATATAGGGGAGCGGCTAAAAGTCCGGAAAATACGGTAAATCAAACTCACCACATCACTGTTACCATGCATTTACGCCTCAGCTAGAAAATAGTGGTCATAACGAAGGAGAAGGAGCTTTTCAAAATGTGTTTATTTCTCTCTAACACTCCCAGTCACTTGTTGCACAATGCCTATGCTCACCACATGCCGTAACAAGTGTGTACATGGGTGCACAAAGCTAGCGTGTTACGTTCCTCGTTACTCCAAAAAAGTATCTTCAGTACTCTGACGTGCTACCACCAACTCTGCTCATTTCATATATCGTTCAGTGACCTCTAATAGCTTATCAGACTTCTTATGCACCGGCATAGTCCTGTGTGTGCCTGTTCCACCTCGGGCCAATCACTTGTAAATTTAGAATCACTGACGCCTAAATTGACGCCCCTGGAGTCTGAACATGGAGCTGCGAGACTCCGACACTACATGATGTCACCAGGTGTGAGCTCCGGATCTGCACCCAACACGAGACGCACTCACACGCAAAAAACATAGGAGAAAGATGATTAATGTGTCTGTGAAAACACCCCGAAGCCTCTTTTCCATGAACATGTTTTGTGCTTGAGAAAGACAGAAAACCACAGCTCCAGCACAGCGGCAACAGAAAAGAACGTTTTCCATCCTCCGAGCACTTTCTGTCTGCACTCAAGAGACTTTGCTCTTCAGTGTTTGTCTGGTTCGCGTTACTACAGTATTATTAGAGGTAGGTAGTAATGAATTAAATTTAGTAACAGTTTGAATAAATAGTTCAAGCTAAATAGAATGAAGTGTTTGTATTACTGTTTAATTACAAAATGAATGTACGTTATTTGGTGGGACAAAAGTTTGACATTAATCAAGCAGCAGTTTACCCAGTGCCCAGTGTACAAAATGGTAGCTAGGTAACTGTTATTAAATTTCCTTGTGTGATGTCTTGATTTACAACCAGGAAGTGAAATTATAAACTTAATTACTGCCAAACTGGGATAAAATTTGTAGCCAAAATCTCGAGCTAAATCTATATTAAAACATTTTTTGCACTTTTGCATTTCACACATTTGATTTTTATTATACGTATATGTGTTCATTTATATTTTTGTTTCCTTCAATGAGAGTCAAACAAACGTATTGGTATTGTAATGATAGAATGTCATTGATATTGATGTCACTCGCATATTGAGATACAAATGGGATCACTATTGCCCATTCTAGACACTTACAATTGCTTTACAATTTGGCATATTCATCATTGACTCTGTTAAGATACTTCTTTAGCCACAGATACTGCCAATACCACTAATCCCGTTATCTCACCAGCACATTCACAGGTAAAGTGGAGGAAGAGTCCAGCCCAAGGGCACAATTAGTACAGGAGAGAGTGGGAATCTCCTGAGCCATGGTATCAACATTTTGTCATAAAAAAATCACTTAATTGTATATTTTGCAGCAGTTTTCAAAGTTAAGGTTATTAATGAAATAAAAACTCAAAATTTAGCAATACATTTCCAGCTTCTCTATCCAGTACAAAGACTCGAGCAGACATGGGTTTTAAAATGTAATGATGTTCTACTTAATGTGCTCAAATTGACTAATGGCGTGTGTTCCTTTACTGTGGCAGAGCTAATTCACTGAGGCCATTAGACGTGATCCACTGCGGCTCCTGTTTTCTAAATGATATAAGAAGAGCGTGTGAGAGCAGAGGAGTTAGCATTTTTGTTTTCATCTTCCTCTTATGCCAACATCATCTCTCGGATCTCTAACTCCGCCATATTTGAGGGCAAGACTTAAAAGAATATCGACAAAACTAATATTATACTAATATATATTGAAGTTGTCACATTACTGTAGTTCTTGGCTCTCTTTGAAGTTTTAAAAGCTTGGTTATTTTGGCTAAAAGTAATCTTGGTTGTTCTCTGGTCATCATGCACAAAAGTAAAGCCGATGGCGGAGGGAGTCTTTGTAGATATTACTATACTTAGGGCAGTGCAATTAATTAATTTGAATTGTGATTACGATTCTTATCAATTTATACCCATTTATTTACAAAAGGTTTTAAAAGTATTCATTCATTTTCTACCGCTTGTTCGAAACCTGTAGATATCTCCTTTAAGATAGAAAAAATAAATAAGTCATTCTCAAGATTAGTTTACTGGTTAATGAAAGCAATATTTTAAGCAATTATTCATGTACTGTCACAACTTGTAGAAAGGGAACTATAGGTTTGTTACCCGTAATGTTTTTTAGTCCTGTTTTACAGTTGCTTTTTTAAATAGTGTACTTTTAAAACCAATCTGAATGTTTGTCTGTGTGTCTATGTCTCTGTGCTAACCCTGCGGCAAGTTGGCCCCTGCCCAGGGTGTACCCCGCCTAAGGCCCAAAGGCACTGGGATAGGCTCCAGTCACCCGCGACCCCTAATGGGAATCATGAAAAATGAGCACAGTTGTCATAGCAATAAACAAATCAAAACAAAACATCATTTTGAATGGTTAAATGTCCTTAAATGTCGTCTATTAGCAGGAAGCTGAAAAACCCGTGACTAAAAATCGCACGCAGCGCACTCTATTGCACTGTACTTTTTTCTTCAAGTGAATAATATTTATTTGAACTGTTAACATCTTTGTGAAAACACATTTTGCATCAACAACAGCATCTTCTTTTCATTTACTGTACACGCTTCTTTTTACAGGCTTCTTTTCAAACGCTCCTATGATTTGAATTTAACATTCGGACCACGATGTGTTTGACATTTCATTTGTTTTGCGTGCAGAATGGGGTTTCACAAGTATTAGCGAATCTATTTTTTATGGTTGGGATTATGTTGTGACTTTGATCACTTGAGCCTGTTTTCAGTTTTATTTGGAAGCTAAAAAACTCCCACTGAAGTTGCATCAGTTTTTGTACTTCAGCACTGTCAGAACTCAAGACACCATGGCTTAGAACATGCAAATATCTACTCCAAAATGTCTTTCAAACTTTTTTTTGGAGGGAAAACGCGAGCGAACTCTGTCCATCTCCAGTTTTCTTTTGCCAAACGCACAGATCCACAAACCCACATTGAAAAGCTGATCTCTTTGGTTACATATTCTCTTTGCTGTGCACCACACTGCTGACTCACTCGCTTTCTTTTGAATACGCTGTGTTTGTGAGCTCATCCGCCTATGTGCTCTTTTAACACTCAGCCAAACTCAATTTTAGTTTGCTCTACCTTGCAACTTTGAACGTCAAACCAAACTTTAAATAAGGCAACTCGTATCATTGTCGTATGCATGATTTAGGCCTTTTTAACAGCTTTTGGACTGCATATGCATTTTACTTAAGCGCTGGAATATTTTAAGTAATCGAAAAAAAAAATTGCAATTTAAACAGACATAAATAGGAATATGCAAAGACAGATTTTGTTGCTAAACCTTTCGCTTGGATCAGTACAAACATGTTGTGAAAAGCATGTCATTCTCGTTAAGTGTAGTTCAGCAGTTACATTTCAGTTCTCCCAAATGTTAATCCTACTGGACGAGTTCAAAATATGAACTTTCAACTTTCGCAATCAAAAATACAGATACATATTTTTCCATTGTATGGAAAAGTAAGTAAAAGTACTCTAGTTCAGCCCTTGTTTTCTTTGCATGTAAAGAATCTTTCAGTGTCTATATAACTCTGCAGAATTATTATTTGTATTGATTTCTTCAGTTACTATAGTACAGTTGTGATTTACAATATGTTCTAAATTAATCCACTGAATATGTTTACAATTAAATAAAATATACATGCAGAAATAGGTCAGCAAGTACCGCAGGTTTAGGTTTAAGGCCATGTCCACACTTAACCGGGTATCTGATAAAACGCATATGTTTTTCTACGATTTGACCTTTCATTCACACATGACCGCAGGATTATGCCCCTGAAAACGGTGCTTTTGGAAAACTCCGGTAAAACAGCTGCAGTACATCCAGAACGCTGCTGCTCGGGTCGTGACTAGAACCAGGAAGTACGATCACATTAGTCCTGTGCTCAGGTCTCTGCACTGCCCCCTGTGGCTCAGAGAATAGACTTCAAAGCAGCTCTGCTTGTATACAAGTCTCTCCATGGCCTAGCACCAAAGTACATCTCGGACATGTTAGTGCCATATGAAACTCTGAGGACCTCAGGGACCGGCCTCCTGCTGGTGCCCAGAGTCAGGACTAAACATGGGGAATCTGCGCTTCAGTTTTATGCAGCTAAAATCTGGAACAGTCTTCCTGAAGATGTGAGACAGGCCTCTACTCTGGCAATGTTCAAATCTAAACTAAAAACTGTGCATATGACTGAAATGCTTTTCTCTGCACTGTTCTCTTTTATGTCTTGAACTATTTGACGGATAGCCTGAAAATGGCACTTTTGAATTAAGATTTTGTGATTTCTGCCATGTCTTTGTGATTTTAATGTATTTTTTCCTGTTGTGTGAAGCACTTTGAATTGCCTTGTGTACGAATTGTGCTCTACAAATAAACTTGCCTTGCCGGTTTTGTGTTTGAGTGTGGACATGGGTAAACGGTGTTTTAAGGTCCCAAACGTCACTAACTGCGACAATGAATGAATACATGTCACATATGCGTCCTTCTAGAAGCCTGACAATGGACAACATGGATCCTTTGAGAAGTGTGTTACTTTTGTTCAACTTCCAACTATTGGTCTGGCATGTTTATGACCGAGCTCAAGGTTTGCGTGGATGGACATGGATTTAAAACGATTATGTGTATATGCAGTACTTTTTATAACACGAAGGGCGGCGGATATGCGTTTATAAAAATACCCACCTACGTGTGTACATGGCCTAAGTCAGTGCTCTTCATTCCTTTGCAATCCTCTATGATAGCAAACTTTGCCTCTGTGATCCCCAAACACAAAAACAGGCTATCTGCAAAATGGTAAAGCATCTTTGTTTTTAATGCTCACTTTTATTTACGCAACATAAGCCTAGATACAATAATTTGGTTGGCCAAGGAATTGGGATCTACTTTTACCACTGCATCTGGGGACACCCTGATATCATTTGGTTTGTTGCTTTTTTGGTAACTTTTTTTCCCCCCCATTATTTTTGATCAGAGGTTGTCCCAGTGAACAAATCATATGACCATCGCCCTTTGAGATGTCCTGCCCATGGACACAACAACGTCATGTGCGCAGGTGAAAATCGAGCTAGTTCCAAGACGAAAGCATTGATCATTGCGCCGCTGTCCGTCATACCCAAATGTGTTTTTCAAAAATGTTTCTGGCGAGTAATAATTAACAACAGAGAAATTTGAATGTGAAAGTAACAGCAGTCAGACTGACAACGGCTTCTTAGATGTGGCTCTGAAACACTGCAAAGCAATTAGATGGTTACGCGTCTCAGAAGCATGACTCAGCTGACAGCCTTTTCTGTTAAAGAACGCGCTCTCAAATACCAAAGCATCTGAAATACACTATAGATTTGTGTTATCTTCCCACCTCTGCATACGCGTCTCTATTAAGTTGTCGAATGAGTCGTCAGCAAATTGTTGAAAAAGAAAATGTTCATTAGATTTCCCTCAGTTTGGTTGAGTTTTAAATTAAATGACAAGAAATAAGCCAAGAACACGATCGAGCAATTTTTTTAATTTGTGTTTTTTTTACAACAAATGCAGGCTGTGGATGTGTATCAGTTGGACTTTTATGCAATAGAAACCGAAACTGTGTCAAGAGTCGGATGTGTGTAATTCATGTTGTCTTCATCTTGATGTTATTGGACTGCTGTGTTATCTTCGGCAACAAATTTGAAAACTTTATTTCAGACTCAAGAGGTCCATATTATAGAGCAACCGTGGTCTTGTACGCATCTGGTAGTAAAACTGACAGCGAAATGCCAATGAAATCATATCACATTTATTTTCTTAGCTTTACATTTGTCTTTAGAGGAAACTAAAGCGATCTGCTTCTGTAAGGGCACACCTCACCGTGATTGGGTTAATCCGCCTGTCAGTCACTCAGAGCATGAAGGAGGATGACCTAAATGAGTAAGAGTTGGGCTAAAAAGAAGGGGAATCATGATAATTACTATAGTTTATCATAATCTACAATTTATCAATAAATTATACCTCGCTTTTTTGTGGATTTCGATGCAATTTGAGCTGTTGAGTGTCAAATAAATCATTTCTAAATATATATACTAAATAAGAACTAAAGTCTCTGATTAGGCTTGTTATTGCAGAACATATTTTTAATAGTGATAATTTAGACACATTTAGGAAAGGGTTTTCTGCATTATCTCGCTCAAAAATGATCGTATCAGTGGAATAAAGTAGTTTCAATATTATTGTTTGTCATGATATTTTCGCTAGCAATTCAAAATGTGTTATCTTGACAGACCTATCTGCATGTCATCATCATATAAGTAAACATCTTCCACTATATACCTATCTTACTTTCTACATTGAAGCATACATATTGATTAAATTAGTGATGGCAAGGATGCTCTTTGAATTTAAGGACAAAACCAGCTTTACTTCAGGGACAAACAGTGAGTGCATGCTAATGTTAAGGTTGATGGTGTTATGCAATCGAGGATGTTGGCAGTAAATGCACATCTTCTTTAATAAGGAACCAGCTAATCCACTCTGAAATGTGAACTCTTGAATCTGTTATTTTCCATGCCAATGTTATTAAATATATATATTCCAATTCTTCTACCTTGTCATGTTTAATCTCTGTGCTGTAGCAGGTGGAACATGCTGTGGGTTGCCAGATAAGAGCCATCTCGCGCACAAAGACTGCGTCGCGGTGAGGCTGTGAGTTGCTGAGATAGCACTGGCCTTTCTTCTGATCCCTCCAGCGGTGTCAGATTTAGCTGCTAAATGTGCCAAGCTCATCAAGGTGCCCGGCTTTGGCCTTTTCAATAATTCATGCCTAAATTTGCAGGGAGGAGCCGAGGTTTTGTTTCAGCGCTCGCAGTTCTACAGAGTGATTCTTTTAATTGGGGTAACACACAGTCCCATCGGTCAGTGCTAAATGTCATTAGAGGGGCAGCAGAATACCATCACGAGGAGACGCTTGGTTAGGAATAGGCAGATTGGACAGAAAACATTGTGATCGCACTTGCGTTGGACATTTTGTGTTTTAATCATAATGGGTGGGTTAATTCATGCTCCTAATTCGAATACAACTGCAGCTTGAATTGAGATTGATGCCAGATAGGCCGTGCTGCCCGGTGGTCGAGTGGTTAAGGAGGCAGCACACATGCCAGACTCCGCATCTCCACTGCATGTCCTCCCTTTTCTCTCATCCCCATTTCACGCTCAGCTGGCCTGTCTAATAAAGTCTACAGGCCAATCATTTAAAAATATATATATATATATATTAAATCAAATTAAAAAGATAATAGATAAACCACTAAAGGCCCTTTGTGTTCAGAAAATGGAAATATGATCATTTTATTGGTTTTATTGGTAGGTTGTTTTAACCTTGTCATGGTCAAAACGTTGTATGAAAAACGTATGTATGTTTTTTTGTTTATAAAAATTAGACACAATGAATTTCCTTAATGGTTTTGATTCTTTTGCAAATATATATTCAGATAACAAATGTTTCCTCAGTTAAGTCGCTACTGAGAAATAAGTATTTATTTTTGTCTTTTTCTGCATCTACTTCAGAACAGCAATGTTCGTACTTTGATTCGTATCTTATGCTTATGTACTACTTTTTACTGCTACCATTATCCCCAGTATTATCACTAAAATATCTGTAGCATTTATTTTATATATATTTTTATTATTATATATATTTTTTAGAACATAAAAGAACAAAAAACATAAGGATAAGGGGCGAGAGAAACAAAATAAGTAAAAAATTAAATTTGAAAATAAGAAGGGTTTGATCCAAAGAAATAAAGGCTAAAGCACACTAAGTCCAATGTTTGAGTTTGGGGATAGGCTTATTTCTTCTCATTGTTCTCCCAATTACCGACATGTTGCAGTTCCTTTCTCTCCATTCCCATACAGCGTTCTTACAAGTTCACGTTCCTCTGATTGGTTCATGTGCCAATTTTCCCCTTTTACTCTCGCTAACCCCTGCCTAAAGCTACCGAAAACACTCAAAACACAGCATGCCAACTTATTGTTTTTTTTCTTCATACTTTAATTTTCCCCTTTTCATCCACAAAAACAGCCAAACTCCCAGCAGTTCTAAAAAAAAAAAAAAGTCGGGCTGGAAGTGCTCTGTCTTACTTCTTTCGCTCCACGTCTCTAACTAATCCACTCATGTAGTAGCCTGCGTTATTCTCTTGGAGCTAATTAAAACTTGTACTAATGCGCTCACACATAGACACACGTGCTTGCCATGCATAACTGTACATATGTGCGGGAGCGCGGCCCGTGCCATGGAGAGGTTTAATTACAAAGTCTAATTTGTGTTTCGGTTTACATTATTTATGAAGAAGCGCTTTGGAGTCGCGCTGACCTTCTTCTAATGATGCAGCGCGGGCTAACATTGTGCCGACAGATGTGGGGAACACACACCACACAATCCCACTGGTGATGAGTGCAATATTTTCTCCAATTTTTAATTTGAACCTCTTCCAACATGGTCCCAGTTACTACTTGTGTAATGGCCTGAAAACCACATAAACTTTCCTTTACTATCCAATCAAAGTTATACAGTAGATGCACTTCGTAACTTTTCTGGTGGAGGATCTGCACCTAGTTAGTTATCTCCATGAAGAGCTTGTTACTTTGTCTGGACTATTCCCAAGTATGGCATAAAACACATCCTCTGTATCTCCATGGAGACGAGCAGGTTACGCCAAGTTACTAAGCCTGAATCATGCGTAATACACTATATTTTCATTATTCTTTGGTCATGCTTTGTTAAGGACAATTAAGGTGTAGTTATTATAAAGTGGTGCCCAATATTTTTGAGAAATACACACGCCTACAATGAAATAAATGTAAAATAGATAAGTAATGCCATAGATGCAGTCGGAAATGTGTCATATTAGGAAGTGTGGTCTGGCATGGGTGAAAACTCTCAGTTGACTCAGCAGGAAATGCAACTTTTCCCCTCTTTTAAAAGATACATATTATGCAAAATTGACTTGAAGGTGACGCTAGAACATGGCTAAAAACTCATCAAACACATACCTGGAGTAGCATTTGGCTTCATTCACGCTAGTTTGGCTCTGAGTTCTCAAGAGCATGTTTAAAGACTAATACCAATACAAGTACTGCATAATATTTGTCCCGTAAGTTGTACCCTGGCGAATGATGTGTATTTTATGGACAATTTATACAAACCGTTTCACAAATATCAAGTGAACGGATTGTTCTCTTGGATATTTATACAAATGCATGTCTTTAGTCTGTATATGGTACAATATACTGTAACTCCTAAAGTCGGCGGTTGCTCTTGTAGTTGTTGAACCGAGGGTAATTGAGCAGCTATTCTACATTAAAATTAATGGATTGCTTCCCCCACCCCCAAGTACAGGAGTGGATGGCCGTGCATTAGCGTTATTCCCATGCATCCAAAGTCAAGTGTATTATTTGCAATGGATTGAGGTTGACGTATCTCCAATATAGAGAAGCACGAAGGCCAGTCTACCGCTGTATATGGCGGTGGCTCAAATGGATTTTAGCTGTGCAAAATGGCCTGTCGTGGGCTGCTATAATATATTGCTCCATTTATAGCTATCAAAACCAATGTGAGGAAAAACCAGCAACTCACAGTTCCTCAGGGACGCAGGGCTGAACAACTGAGATTACAAACTAGTTGTGACCAGAGTAAAAATAGGGTTTAAAAATGCACAACGATTTCATTGCTTTGTCCAGAATGCTTCACAGTATCTTGCATTTATTCAATTACATGAGTTTTTTGTTGTTGCTTGCTTCGCCACAGATCTGACCTGTAACCAAGCAAAGCAATATCATCACCACGGAGACCAGCATATGGCATACCCACTGTGAGAAAAGTCCCATAGTCTGCTTTTAAAGGCTTTGCCAGTGGCTGTTGAAATGATAACCTTCGACTGAAGTTAGTTTGCACTGTGAGGCATTTTGTTCTTCCACTGTTTTGTTAGCTCCATTTGCAACAATGTTTTTGCAGGGGAAAACAATGTTGGAGATGACAGCCTGTCAGATAGGCCAGAACATGCCAGCGGTGGGTGTCGAGGAATAATTCTGATTGTTCACTGACAAGTACGAGTGTCAGAACACACTGGTTTATGTAGACGTCTTCTGCCTTGATGTTTCCATGGCAGGCTTGGACCCAAATGTACCAAACAGGGGATAACAAAGTAAAAAACCAAAACATTACTAAGTGTTGTACTTGTTATTATATCACAACTGGCACCAGGGTATTCCCAACTCACTGTTTTTGACATTACAAACTGTTTAATCAGAGCCATACACTGCAGTTTTGACTGGTCAGTAAAAAATCAAGGTTGGATTCGCCTTGAGACATTTTATTCTTCCACTTGATACAGGGACAAACCTGATGTTCACCCCTGCGAAATTGACAAAGATTATTACCCAAATGGCAATGTCTAGTTGTGATTTAGACAATGTGTATGTGCTGTAAAATCACCCGCATGCCTACAGAAATATCACTTAAACCCTACTGTTAAAAATAACATAAGATAGTTCCATTATATTTTGCATCCGCTCTCTTTGAAGCGTATATCCGGGTTGCTAACTGTTCTCACACCAGGACAGGATCCAGCTTTGTTCTTGTTGTTTTCAACAAAGACCGGATAAGATGTCTTTTACTTATAATAGCCATAACAAAGCAGCATGTTTTTTTACCCTATTACTTTTCTAAGTTGTACTTGTTCCAAAAAAGTAAAGTTTTGCACTGCATTGCAATTCCAAATACCTGCTACTTCCAATTAGTTGCGGCAAATGAAAGGGTAGTTCTCTCCACGGGTATGTGATTCACACTAACCATTTCTTTTAAGCATAAGTAATGACTTTAAATAACTCTAAATGCATTTTTTAAGTAGTGTTCAGGGCAAACTCTTAAGTGGCGTTAGTAAATGTAGGCTCTTCTGACTGCCATTAAGTATCTCAGAGACTCTCTTTGTGCCAGATCATTGTGCAGCTGTAATTATAATGTGTTTTCTGTCCCACCGAAGTACGCCCACCTGTACGACCGTTGTTATGTAGCATTTTGTGCTGCAAAGGTATCATGAAGTCGACTTGAGTGAAGGTGTATCCAACTATTAAACAATGTAATGTGCTTATCTTTTGTGTGAAAACAACGGGCAAAGAACTTTGGCCCGGCCTTTCCACGTAATCTTATTCCTCAGGTGTTACTTCAAGCAATACTTTTCACCTTTTGTCCCTCCTTCCTCTTTTATTAGTTTACATAGGGCTGCCGATCTGGACAGAAAATAAGTTCCACACAGACCACAGACTACAAAGCCGTTTTCAAGACGTCCAGAAAAACAAAAAAGTGTTGACTTGTTAGTGCATGTGAAAATTCAGCCTACTTTAAATCATATTTTAACCGCGAGACTTTTCCGTCGTTCTCCAATTAAGTGAATGGATTTCCTGCTCAACTAGAAATGACAAAATAACGGAGGCGCAGAAAGAGTTCAAAGTGGGCGGGGCGGAATAAGGTAAATAGCCAGAAATGAGATTCAGTTTACAGATTGTTGATGGCAGATACAGTACATTAAACCTTCTTACCTGCACACTGCCTTTTACTGTAGGCTCTTGCGTTCATGTCAGCAGTGAATGACAATAAAGCGCATGTATCTGTAGTATTCATTCAAATGTGTAAACTCAACTCTCTGCGTTCATTTTTATGTCAATTTTGGTGACATTTCAGTATTTCTTTCCCCTTCCATCCCTGAACTGAAGGGTGTATCTTACTTTGATTCTGATATACCGGGGTAGGATATGCAAAATAAAATATATTAAAAAATATATTAAAAAGGAGCATTAAAATACAGTGTAAACCTCCAAATGAGTACACCGTGATATTTCTGCACTTTTGTATTTTCATTTTGTTAATTCTTTTCTTGTGTGATACTTGAACCTCAACCAAGGCATTTGCAGGCATGTTTTAGCACATTTTTGTATAACCTGGCAACCCCTGATAAAACATCCAACCTTTCAGAGCCTCAGAAAACACAAGAAGGAGCTGCACAGGCAAGACAAGGTCGGGTATATTTAAAATTCCCTTTTGCCCTGTTGGCACATTCACCCAATGAAGCAGTTTTTACCCATCAGCCATTAAGTAGAAATCCAACAATCCTTTTAGTCACAGAGAGGATGGGAAAGGCCTTGCAGCGACGCAGTTACTCGTGTGCACATACACAACACATCATTTTAGAGTTCATCTCTATTGGCAGTCATTTTAAATTTGGTTAATTCTATCTATAGGCATGGTTTAGGTTGCCAACAGCTGCGGCGCTAATATACTCTTCAAAGTCGCCGGGATTCAAAAGTGAGTGTCAATTACAGCCAGATACGTAAATAGCTGTAATGCTTAAAGAAATAAAAGTTTATTCTTATTAAGTTAAAGACATGCTATCCAGTTTTGTGTACATCCCATTGGCAATACATTTGTGGATGTATTATAATGTTAAACTAGACTAATTTACACTTACAAGTGTTTCATATAGTATGAAGTCAATGATAAAGGGTTTCAACTAACAATTATTTTTGTGGTCAGCTAGTAGTCAGCAATTATTCTTTTGATTAGTCAACTTGTCGAACACATTTTCACCCAAATAAAGGTTAAACTATGGTGACTCTAGACAGAGAATATTTATGAATAAAGTGTATTTTGGATGAAAAGCTGAACTTTTTTGTTCTGTTTTGCCATTTTGATTTAATAATGCCTCCATCTTTGTCTTTTAGTATGGACATTCTTTGCTAGTGCCAGACTCTCCAATAGAAAAGTTACATTGGGCACCTTTTACTAATTTGTAGTTGAGTGTGTGAAAACTTTTGGAACCAGTGGACTTACTGTAAGGAAGAACAAAAATGTCACTGTAGATTTCAAGCCGTATATGCCATACTGTTGATCAGTTATAACACGCTTTCATCCAGTAAAACAAAAGTATTTTTTCATACACTCACCTGTAACAGTTTATTACCAAAGGCACTCCTTGATCTTTTTTAGCACCGTACTTGAGATAAATGGAGATTCACAATTTTCAACAGAGCACTTTTCAGAGGCCATCTATTTTGCGGAGAGGTGGAACATGCGAGTCCGACTTTGAAAACCACTTTTGCAAGACCTTTTGAAAGTTTAGCCATGACAATCTTGCTTCAACCCATCTGGCCCCACGAGTTCGCTGCAGAAATATTGGGGTCACAAGGGTAAGAGAATGTAAGAGTGATTTTTGTAATGTTTGTTTACGGACGCTATATATGACCGACAGTGAGACGTTGAGTTAAAAAAGAAATACATTGATGGATGGACGGAGCTACAAGGGCAAAAGCGGGGGGAGTAGAAAGCATTTACAACCAGCAGGAGTTTCACTTTTGTTTTGATTTGGTCGTGAATGACTTGAGCAGGTAGATGACACCTTTAAGAATCTTTTCCACACTCTTCTGTTGACGTTTCACACTTGAAGTAGAAAACACAAACCAAGCTTTCATTTAAATGTCTTTCTCACAGCACTGGGTGTTGAAAGAGTGTAGGAATCCAGCTGCATCGGGATGTCGGCAATGCTCTTGGAGTTTATTTCAGGAATGCATATCTTTGGAATGAAAACAGTAACTAGAGCTGTGTTAAACTCTGTTTAACAATTTGTGCAGAATACTAATAGGACAAAAGCAACCTAAGGTCATTTTGTTATACTGTAGCTAAGAAATACCACAATACACCTAACCACCAGTTAGGTGTAGATAAGACTCATAAAGTGGCTTAATGAGTTTTTATCTCAGAACCTGGAGATCTTTGAGTCACCTTTTTGCACTGTTATCATGCTTTGACATTTGTCTTTATGATCTCCTCCTTTTGCTTGATATTAAAATGTTTATTGATGGACCGAGTCATAAACAATAAAGTTTAAAGAGTAGAACTGTCCGAGGTTTTTTTTTTAACCACGATGTAAAACCTTTTATTACCCTTAAGCCTTTAGTTCAGTAGTGTATCAGCTGCACAACTGTTTAGTTTGATGAGATGTATTATTATATATGGTTTCAATATGGGTTTATATAATGGAACTCTGATGACATAATCATATGCAGTTCAATAGAAGCGGTAAAAGTCTGTCACTTTATCGCACTAGACAGTTTTTAAAGCCGAGTCAAATATTTCCCTTTTGTTTCGGCTCCGTAAGGTTTATATTTGAGTTACATTGAGCTTTTGGTTTGTATCTGAATAGGAAACGTTCTAGATTACAGGGCATATCAACAAAACCAGCTGTCATGCAATATTCCGACAAAATATCAGGACAAAATTAAACACAAAGGTGCAGTAATATTGCTTTTACCTTTTTTAATTTGAAATATAGCACTGAAAGCATTTTTTTTTTAATGTTTCATATTTTTTTAATGTTTCATATCTTCAAAGAGATTGTCTATCAACTTGCTACGATTTCTAAATATCATTTTTAAAAGTAGCTAACCCCTGGAATATCCTAGCCTCATTTTGAACACTGTTGCATTTACATTACACTACATTTATCTGACTCCCAGGTGTGACACTTGTAACTGACTGCACAAGTGGGTGATAGATTGCCTCGTTTTCATAATTGATACACTTGACGTCGCAGTGCATTGTGGGACTGTGAATGCATGACTTCATTGTTAGAAGGTTTTTTTTTTGTGGTTTTTTTTGTTTCTTCTCCCTGTTTCAATTTGCAGCTCAGTGTCGCACCTCCACCTCTGAAGCCGTGCTGGCTAATGTGAGAGCAGATTGGAAGTCCGACCTCCAGCTCATAGCCGCCTCATTATGGTCCTGAGCGCTGGACCTGTCAGCCTGCTACATGGATTATTCAAACTACAGCTATTTTACCTAGAAACAAGAGTATTGAACAGTCTTATATTCATAGAAGAGAGATTTGGGTGCACTTTTCAAGTATTATAAAGCTTGACTAATTAGGGTAGGTTCTGTGCAAAAAGAACTATGTCTTTAAAATCCAAATTGGAGAAGGAAAATAGTATTTTACACGCAAGATTGTCACCAATAAATTCAGAAATCACGCAGCGCAAAATTCAAACAAATAATTTAAAACGCTAGAGACCCAAGCTGTTATGAGAAAATTAAATTTTTAAACAGTTGAGGATTGGTGGGCAAATTGATGCGGATTCTGGTTGGCAAATTAACTTTTTGATATTCAGGTCGCATCCAAAAATGTGGCACTGATTGGATTTGAGGTTCATTTTGAAAGTAAATGAGTTAACCATTCAATAGCCAGGTTGATCTAACAGTGCTAACTATAGAATCTGCTCAATAGATTTAATGTCTGCCGGTTGAACATGAAGAGAAAAGGTGAGGTTAGAGTTGGTTGTTTGATTAAAGAAGGTTTTTAAAAGGATATTTTCTCTGTAACAAAAAAATCTAGGTCAAAAATAGTTTCTATCATGTTAATTTAAAAACATATGCTTGAGTGACCCCAGGCCAAAAACACTCACTTTGTATAAACTACTGAAATTGCAATATCCACTTATTATAACATCCATTTAGCAAGAAATATTGCAATTCACTGATGGTTTGGTCCTATATTTGATAGAGATTCACAGCTTTCTAAATTAGAATCTAAATCAGTGGAACTTACCTGGTTAAATAAATATTGTAAATATGTGGCTTTTCTTTCTTAGTGTAGTTTTGGCAAATTTAGTATATTTAAGACATTTACATTTTACCTGGAGGAACAGTGTGATTGGTCAAACAGGGCTCCACTCTTCAAACTTTGCCTTTGCATCATCTGTTTGCTTTAATCAGGGCAGTGCAATGTGATGGCCACTTGAAGCAGCATCCACTCTTGACTGTTTTAAGAAAGCTGCAAATTATCCTACTTTGCTATAAAATGGATGTGGGTGTGTGGGTGTGCGTGTGTGTGCGTGCGTGTGTGTGCGTGTGTGAGCTCTGGAGAGTGACTGAATGATCTGGAGAACAGTGAATGATTTGTTAAATGTGATCGATTATTTGAATGCTGGACTGGATGTGAATGATGTCACTGAACTTTTTTGATGTCTGGTCATTATAGTACATTTCCTGGACTGTCATTTTTTATCATGAACTATAACATCGGCCGGCCCAGGGACTACAGGTGGAAATGAGCACTTGAGCTACAACCTGTCTCATAAAGTAAAATAAAGCATATACCAGGGCTCACATATAAACCAAGGTCCAGTAAGTTTGATAAAATATCCTGTAGCCAATGTCCAGATTTATTTTAATATTATATATATTATAATTATTATTCCAACTCCAACTCATCGCAGGGTTATATCTTATAATGATGGTTTTAAAATAAATTGAAATATTGCATTGCTTACCACAAATCTAAAAGTAGAATATAAAGCCTTCATATACTGTGGAGGAGATTTCTGCTTTTGCTCTGATTAGAACGTCACTCTCATCTGGCCAAACCCTGTCACTGAGTGCAGCGATGTGATTGGCCGATTTGCCTTACATGCAGAAACCCTTTCCACCTTTACACAGGAGAAGCTGCTACACACAATCAGCAGCATTCGTTGTGCTCTAAATAAACATACAGCCGCACTTGTGCTCTAAATAAAAGCTATTCGGTCCTTTCTGAACGCAGGGGTAAAAGGGAGCGGGGCGAGCCACAGCAGTGATGTGCGCGTGCTCTTCTCCCTTCTTTCGTTGCCCAAAATGAGCTGCAAACTTCTATATTGCAAAGCGATCAGTTTGCGCGCTGGTTATGTTTTATTCAGTCAGATAATAACAGGCACCAGGACTGATCTCTTACGCTGTTTAAGTTTTCTACAGCCGCCTTGCGAGTACGCACGGGGAGCAGGCGGCATCGGGACTCTGTTAAGTCCAAAGTATGATGAACTTGACCGGATGGAACGGTGCTTGGGTCGTGGAATGAATGGTGGTTCTCTACTGCCTCGCTGGGGTCTTTTCCGCAGTGAGCTTGTGGCAGCCATGGCTCACTCCTGAAGTCAAAGACGAACACGCACATTTATCGAGTCTCAAAATGTCATTTTGCTTTTTTTTTTAGTAATTATTTTGACAAGCCTACCTGTGAACTGTTTCAAAACAATGTCAAGTACAAATAATGGTTCCTTACATTTAAAGCGTGACAGTGTAAGGTTTCTGCCCCAAAACAGACTTAAAACAATGGCTTTTACTTCACTACAGATGTTTTTATTGCAGTAAAAACTTGAAAAACATACACCCTTGCTGTGAGGGGGCTTGTCTCTCTACAGACCTGACTTGTAACATTTCTATCGAAGGGGGGTCTCCATGGAATGTTCTTCATGTCCACGGAGACAATCAGCTGACACCACCAGGTCAAGTTACAGGTCAGATCTGTGAAGAATGCAAGGCATGTTTTAGCAATAATAAAGAGAAAAACCAAAACCATCTAGTTTCATAAATGCACGACACTCAAAAAATGATCAGCTTGTAATCATCAAACTACAAAGGAAAGACATCTGGTGGTACCATGAGAAAACTTTTTTTTCTGAAAAATATAATTATCAAGTTGAAATCTAGTTCCTGGTCAGACTGACATTTCATCTGTGAAACGTGAGAAGGTCGGCAGAGCAAAAGGCCACTCAAACCGATGGGTACTTAAGATTTTCTGCACAATTTTGTTCATGCATATTCAAATAATCACATAAGACCCACTTAGCTCTGTCTCCATCTGATGTTTTTTGTACTAACTCGATTTTTTTCTGTTGGCTTTAAATCATTTATTTAAAACTTTCTTCTTGACTTTTCACATAAAAGTTCGAATGGATTTTTCGAGATTAATATCAGCCTTCTCCAAAGCCAAATATTTGATGAATCAGTGTTAATTGAAATGTATATTAATCACGGTGAGAAGGGGTCTGCCCTGCCCCAACAGTGGGAGGTCTTTGGATGAAAAACTTGTAATGTAGAAAAATGTAGATACTAAAACTAGTCATGAAACGGATACTTATTTGAACAAGTATTAATACTGACGACGACGAAAAGAAGCTAGTATCGAATTCCACAAATAGAATGACGAATAGTTTAAGGATAGGGTAGTATCACAATCAAGTTCAAATGTTAAAGAATACTTAAGTAACCAAAATCTTTGTTGTCTTTATTGCAGCTGAGTTTGACAAAGGCCAAATTGTTGCATCACAGTACCTTTTGATATGCATTATTAGGATTAAAGCTTTTGTCTCCATTGAGAGGTTATTGCTTTGTCTGGAATGCTGTGTTCCCTTTATAAAAAAAAACCAAAAACTTTCCTTTAATTACAGTAGTTAATGGATAAATATGTTTTTACTTGTCACAATGGAACTGTAAAAACTAAAGCAAAATAAGTAATTTTTATTAAATCTACCGTACATGCCAATCTACGTGCCTTTTAGCAGGCTTTTTATGTCACATTAATTTAACTATCATCCAGGAAGTTATAAAAGCTGGTAAAGCTGGTGACTGTAAGTTGTTTTGTCTTGGATTATACAAGTTTGATGTTTCTCCTTACAATAATTGCAACACTGAAATTTGATAGGGTGACATCTCTCATCTCCACGTTTCTAATTTTAATTTGCAACAAAAAATTACCTAAATCCCATTAAATGCCAGTTTTTAAACCCTACACTGATTTTTATCTGCAGCTAAATTGAGTCCTTCTTTTCCCCGGCACTTATCTGTAACTCTGCCTCTCAGACTGTGAAATGGAGAGCGCTAATTTCCCCCGCTCCTCTCTGTATGTTAATGAGCCGCTAATCTGCTCCTGAGTGACTGCCTTAACGAGGGCGACGCGTTGGCTATACCGCGCCCGATCAGCTCACCATTATGGAAATCGTCTGGTTTGCTGTGTTCCGTCCGGGGACCAAACTCTGAATGAACGCCTTATTTCCACTTTTAAAGCTTCCTCCTTGCGCTCATTTCTCCCTCGCTCTAACAAGGGTCCGCTGAGGCGCTGAGCAGTAGATAAACAAACAGAGTAATGACGAGCGCGGGGAGAGGCCGACACACTTTGAGCCTGTGGATGTCGGTCAGACGGAATGGGCCACACAGGACACAGTGTTGGATATGGAAAGTGCGGAGTTGGCTGAGAATCAAACCCTCAGCTTTATGTCAGTATTTATAATTGATCAGCACCGCCTCAAGGCTCATGTGACATTTTGTGTACTTCATAGTTCAAAGTCAGATGTGTGGTGGGCCAAGATTCAGTAAGTATGTTGATCACAGATAATTAGAGGCCTTTACTCTGAAGATGGCTAAACTTATCCTAACCCAGATATGATACCTGAATTTTCTGAATGAATCTGTGCACATTCACAGAGCAGGGGGCGGGGTTGGCTGACCAGGCAAACTAACCCAAACTGTCATTCATTATCACGATTGTATATGGGGACCACCAAATCATGCACGCGAGCCATAAAGCGGCAAAGCAGAGCAACAGCGGCTCAAGTCCGCCATTTCCGACCACTGCAAGCAGGAGCACCAATTTACGGACTGGGACAACCCTGAAGTCATAGGGACGAAGAGCAACAAATACTATTGTTGGATCAGGGAGGCCACTGAGCTCCGGAAACATGCCCACCAGAATGTAAATTGGAAGGAGGGGGCATAACAACTTTCTCACACCTTGGATACAGCTCAGACGAAGTCGGACTGCAGATGGCGCTGTCGTCCTACTGCTCCAAGTAAGAAGACAGCGCCAAAATCTGTTTAAATCACCTGACCAGCACACCATAAAAGAATGTGCGCTGTCACTTATACATGTCCTCATTTCCCCTCGGTACTGGCTCTGACCCCCTCACACTTGGTCTGGAGCAGGTTATGAGTTCAGACCATGTTACCATAGAGTCATACTCTGATAGAAAGGGATTGAGCTTCAGTACCAGGGTCTATGTTGGCATTTTTGAGCTTACCATATCTGCAGGCACTTGTATGGAAAAACCAACAATGGATTAGTGAAAAGAAACTAAGCACATGAGATCCTTCCCATTAAAGTGCAAATATATCTCATTATTAACACTCATAGATGGCTTTGGGCCATAAAATCTGTTTATTATCAGTTTACTCCACATTAAGCTCAGCAATTGGACTCGCTTCTTTGAATTTATGATTATTTCTTGGGATATAAAGTCTAGTATTAATAATGTGGTACTTCTAAATCTATATTGGCGTTCAATGACTGTAATGCTAGGCTGTACAAAAACAACCTAACCAGATTAGAAGTGGGAACAGATGCCGCTTGGAGCTGCGCTGTGTTTTCAAAGAGTCCTATCAAAGGATATCCTGGTTTTATTCATTTAGCATGTATCTGGGGCAGCCCAGCCCTGCCACGCCCACAGACTACATACAGTGTGAGGCCTGCAAGGCGGGTGACGGGGAAATGGATTAACTGTCTCACTTTACTCTGAAATGGAATTACCTATCTTCAGATGCACGTAAAGTCCCTCCCCTCATTTAGCCTACACTTTATCTCATTTCATTGTTACGCTATTTGAGGATAGCTAAGCGTTTACTTTAATGTTTAGCCTTAAAGGGATAGTTCATCATAAGGAGAGTCTTTAATGGTTTTTATTTTGTGAATACAGTGAGTAACTATCATCATACAGTAGTTTGAAGTGCGGCTATGTCAAGAGTACACGTCACAATATAATCGTAAGACAATTTAGAAGCTAAATTACTCAATTTCAATATAATCGAATACTCAAAGTTTGATTTCATAAAGAGGAATGGTAATCTATTAGACAATGTGAATGAAAGTGAATCAAGGATTTTACTATTTTTCGATCTATGTATTTTTTTACTGTTTGGTTATGGTGCCAATAATTGTGAATAATCTTTTTTCTCACAGTAATTGTAACGCTAAAATTTGATATTGTGACTTTCCTGCATGACATGAAACAGTGAATTAATTATAAATAACTTCGTCTATTATAGTGTCTAAAAATGCTTTATGAGAAGAGATTAGATTATGATTAATCTCATTCATTTTGTATCCCTCAAAATATGTAATGTGGAATTATCATTTGAAAAAATCAATCAGAATTTCAATTAATCTGTAAATTAAAATAAATACATTGAAAGTTCTTTTGCAACTGCACTTACACCTGATCTTGTAATACACCCAAATACAGGTTAGTATCACTTTCGTGCAAATTATTCTTCACACCCAAACAGATTATATTCTTACCATGTAAATTCAGTACATTTTTATCCGGAACAACTTTGCAAATCACATCCTGGTATTAAAACAGCAGGAGGATCTTTTAAAGCTGTTGCTGGAATACAAGAAAGACCGATATGTGTGAAAGATGGAATGAGCTTAAGCAGGAGGAGGCAACGATGTGCATTTCCTCTGCTGCTACTATTACCTTCTTTCTCTACAGGCCACAGACCTTGATGAAAAGATGTCTTCCGTTTGTCTTTCAAGCTCTCCATGGGCTTTCGATTTGGGTTTTTAAAGTTCTTAGTTCAAAGTTCATCATTTTGTCAGTTTTACCTCATCAAGATGAAATCGAAGCGATGCTTAATGGGTTTTGAGCAGCATAATTTCACTCTTTTTATTTTCCACCAAAACAAAACTACACTGACTTCTGCAAGGGATCAAACAGTCTGTCAAAATAAAGATGGAACCAAAATTCAATTCAGTTTAAAACATGCCCTGTCAACAGTTTTGATTCAAATCCATACAAACATCCAAAAACTAGACAGTGGCACAAGTTCTTCTGCCCAGAGTCCTACACTTCCTCTGCCCTGAAAGTCCTACACTTCCCTCTGCCCTGAGAGTCCTACACTTCCCTCTGCCCAGAGTCCTACACTTCCCTCTGCCTGAGAGTCCTACACTTCCTCTGCCTGAGAGTCCTACACTTCCCTCTGCCCTGAGAGTCCTACACTTCCTCTGCCCTGAAAGTCCTACACTTCCCTTCTGCCCTGAGAGTCCTACACTTCCCTCTGCTGAGAGTCCTACACTTCCCTCTGCCCTGAGAGTCCTACACTTCCCTCTGCCCTGAGAGTCCTACACTTCCCTCTACCCTGAGAGTCCTACACTTCCCTCTGCCCTGAAAGTCCTACACTTCCCTCTGCCTCTGAAGTCCTACACTTCCCTCTGCCTGAGAGTCCTACACTTCCCTCTGCCCTGAGAGTCCTACACTTCCTCTGCCCTGAGAGTCCTACACTTCCCTCTGCCCTGAAGAGTCCTACACTTCCCTCTGCCCTGAGAGTCCTACACTTCCCTCTGCCCTGAGAGTCCTACACTTCCTCTGCCCTGAGAGTCCTACACTTCCCTCTACCCTGAGAGTCCTACACATTCCCTCCTCCTGAGAGTCTACACTTCCCGCTGCCCTGAGAGTCCTACACTTCCCTCTGCCCAGAGAGTCTCCACACTTCCCTCTGCCCTGAGAGTCCTACACTTCCTCTGCCCAGAGAGTCCTACACTTCCCTCTGCCCTGAGAGTCCTACACTTCCCTCTACCCTGAGAGTCCGACACTTCCCTCTGCCCTGAGAGTCCTACACTTCCCTCTACCCTGAGAGTCCTACACTTCTCTACCCTGAGAGTCCTACACTTCCCTCACCCTGAGATCCGACACTTCCCTCTGCCCTGAGAGTCCTACACTTCCTCTGCCCTGAGAGTCCTACACTTCCCTCTGCCTGAAATCCTAAACTTCCCTCTGCCCTGAGAGTCCTACACTTCCCTCTGCCCAGAGCTCACACTTCCTCTGCCTGAAGTCTACACTTCCCTCTGCCCTGAGAGTCCTACACTTCCTCTGCCCTGAGAGTCCTACACTTCCCTCTGCCCTGAAAGTCCTACACTTCCTCTGCCCTGAGAGTCCTACACTTCCTCTGCCCTGAAGTCCTACACTTCCCTCTGCCCTGAGAGTCCTACACTTCCCTCTGCCTGAGAGTCCTACACTTCCCTCTGCCCTGAGAGTCCTACACTTCCCTCTGCCTCTGATAGTCCTACACTTCCCTCTGCCCTGAGAGTCCTACACTTCCCTCTTCCTGAGTCCTACACTTCCCTCTGCAGTTCTACCTCACACTTGGCCTGAATTATTTTAATGTGAACATGTAGAATTACAATCAAACTTCAGTCCTGTTAATTGTGTCATGTTGAATGCCGTCTGTTCTTAAGCTGTTCAAGGATTTTAAATGTCCAAAATCCCTGTGTCCTCCAAAGCATGGCAGAGATTCGGTTATTAAAATGGAACAAAGCGTTTTGTATGTGACAGTTTGTCACACTCTTATTTCTGCCAGTACCTCAGCCTTGGGCATTTTTAGCTGCCGTGTAGCATTATCTAATACAGTAACTTGAGGTAAATTGGACAAAACGAACTAGTCACTCATACAAGTACTCTGTTAGTAAATTCAAAAAGTAGTCTCTGCATTTGATTAACTCTGAGTGAGGTTGTGACGGAACACTAAAACTGCTGTTGGGGAATTGCACTGCAATTACAGAGTGCCACACTGTTACATTGATGTGTAAAAAACCTTTTGTTTGTTCATGAAATCTTGTGAAGTTGGCTCTGAATGTGACACACAAACAAGTTCATTATTTTGTAAAAGTACTGTTCAAACCAGTTTTTAATCAATGGGTCATTTCATTACCATTATACATTTTCTTTGAGGTATTAAATGATGTCCAACAGTAAATAGTTAAAAAAAAAAAAAAAAAAAAATATATATATATATATATATATATATATATATATATACACATACACACACATAAATTCCCACAAATGTTTACAGGACTCAACAAGAATGAGCATATGAACAAACAGCTTTATCCACTATAAACTCAAAGTGAACCTGACTTACGTGTCTCTTGCTCTGTGTAACGCCGAGAGCAGAGAGACCACAGCACATGTGTGAGGTGACGCACGCCTTGCCTTTTATCCTTCCAGCTCTGACCACAGCTCAGAAGGAAACATGGAAGAGTTGTCATATATTCTGAATAGGGCAGATGTGTGGTTGGTTTAATAATAATAATGGCATGTGGTAAAGTGGGGGACTGTGCTCATAGGTCATTTCTCATGCGAAGTGTCACCTCGACCACTAAAAACTTTGGGATTGGCCTGAAAATGTTTTTTCATCTGTGCAAGGCAGTGTGATGCTGGTGCTAGTCTCAGTCAGTAACCAGCACAGATGTTAGCACACTGCTTTAGGCACATCAGAGCACGCCACCTCCACAATATGAGCCAGTTATTGCCCAAATTGCAGCCCCAATGCTCAGCCAAAATAAATACATTGACCCAAGGTTGTGAAAGCCATGAAGTTGTTTCTTGACTAATGGTAGTTCAAAGTCAATACGCAGGAAACAAAATGTATACATTTTTCTTGTGGGTGTGTCTGCAATCTGCTTGTCCTGCTTGTCTCTGTGGAGAATGTAATTAAATGGCAATAAGCGTATATATTTTGCATTGTTTTTATGGCTCAAAAATGCCACTAATCTGACCTCTAAGAATGCGTCCAGTCACCATAGAGCTAGATAAGTTTAATGCATTTTTATGGCATATGTCAGCTTTATCAATGCTCAATAAAAATAAACAAAAATCTGTGGAATGAACAAATGACAAGATTCTATACTATCGTAGATATGCTAGTAGTACCGTTCAACAATTAAATCTAGGTTTTTATATTTTTGTGTGAAGGTAAATATGTTCTGTAGAGAAAGTGCCATGCGGTATGGGCATCAACCACAGTGTCAAGTCTTGCAAAAAATTATTATCGCTAACTAAACTTGCTTTACTCTGAAATGGATGGGGAGTAGAGTAGTACTAATATTATTACTACTATACTGTACACCCTTTAAGAAGCAATATACACCGTTTGCTCACATAGAATCATGTTTTCCTCCATAATATTCTCTTATTACATTTTATTGTACTAATAATTGTTCATAGTAATTTTCTTTTAAGGATCCTATTGATAAAAAGCAATTAGTTGGCACCTTGCTGAAAAATACAGAAAAGATCATCAGAGCTAACTCATGATTTGAGTAAATTGGAATACTGAAAAATTTAGCTGCCTTCCTTCACGGCACAATGAGGCTATTGTCTGCTGTGCTGTCATTTACCATGGCTTAATAAAGCGTGACAGAATCTTTTCTTAAGCAAACAGTAGCTGGCAATCAGTCGCTTGCCTCTCTCAAGTTTTCTTCTGTAGCATTTATGAATTAACCGATCAAAATGCCACAAATCCCTTTATGTCGCTGCGGGAAGCCATCAAGCCAGAACAGTGCAGCTGCTTTTAACACACTAGAGTCTTGATTGCATTCTAATACAATGAACATTTAGACCAAATGTGTTGATGCCACAGCTCTAAGTAGTCCTCATTGTAGTGAACTGGAGAGTCATCGGCCATTTCAGTTTGTGTTACGGTTTTCTTGACAGCAGGCTTAGTTAAAAAGTTATTTAGTTACTTTGTGCAAACAATTGCTTTTCAGTTCCCAAGGAAAAATACAGCAGTGCTGTAAAAAATATGAAAATTAGTTGATTTCTCTGTCAACTATTTAACCTAATCGCAATTACATTTTTGTACACCAAGATTCATTTCATATTACACAAGTTTGTCGACGCTTTGTAGCACCCTTTATTTTTGCACCCATACAAATTCGAGGGCATGCTGATGTACATTACATAACGAGACATGCCATGAGCTCGACAGCTATATTCTAGCCTATGCTGTTTCACACCCCTAGGTATAGTTTGGCCTTGGACTGTTTATAGCCGATTTAGACTCCAGCCTTCGTCAAACTATACTCGGGTTTGATCTGGGAAGAGGTTGATTTGGTAGTATTATAGTGGGTAGTTTCTGCCTATTCAGGGCCTTGTCCAAAGATGTCTGATTGCATTTTTCCAATCTATCACAGCGGACAGATATACGTTGTAAGACTGTTTGCACAATAGCGTTATTTCAGGAAATCTTGAATACAAACGTAAAGCATGCGTGAT
Source organism: Chaenogobius annularis (assembly GCA_015082035.1). Taxonomy (NCBI): domain Eukaryota; kingdom Metazoa; phylum Chordata; class Actinopteri; order Gobiiformes; family Gobiidae; genus Chaenogobius; species Chaenogobius annularis. Next base: position 1,929,017 of record BJKM01000007.1, on the reverse strand, counting down.
GGCTCGGGGTGTTACCAGCACAGAGGATTATAGCTTTGCTGTTGAAGAAAATGTTCTCCATCTTCTAACACTCTGAAGACAATCTACAGTCGCTGAGATCAGGCTTTTTTTTTTGTTGTGCGTAAGCCGCAGTGCGAAGCTGCTCTCTTTTTGGTTAAAATCGTATGCATACTTTTGGTACATGGGCCGTGACAGTGCCTGAAAAGTGACGTGAAAAGTGACGTGTACGTTTTGTGAAAATGTGCAAGAATCTCAAGTGGTGACAAAGGTGATCTCATTGAGAAAAACAAATAGTTGAATTCTGTGTCCAGTATCAAAGGAGACTTATGTTTTCACTAACAAAAGCTTATAAATGCTCTTGGTCCACTGCCTAACTGAGAGTAGACAATCAGCAGCTTTGTGACGGCCTCATCCATGCTGTGTTACTGAATGGGCTCACGGGCCCAAAGCATGTGAAAATCCTTCCCTTGCGTACCTACAGACACTGGTGTTTTGGGTTAAACCATGGGAAATGAGCACATGTCACATCTGAATTAACTGCATTCTTGTTCAGCACATTTCAATTCTGTTTCAAGGACTGAGAGAATCTAATTGACCTTGACAGTTGACCCTGACTGAGGCCATGGTGCTTTCACTGACTCAGCAACATTAGCACAGTTTGCCTTTGTCTAAACGTACAAGTAAATGACTCTTTGCAGTAATTAGATGATTGTACAACACTGGAAGCACTCAGTTGCAGAGAATGGTCCATGAGCTCCATAAGGGACACTTTTTATCAGTAGAGACTTTTTTTCCCCCCCTATGTTTCCCTTATGAAGATACAGCCTGACTCATTTGGATCCAAGACATTTCCAGGCATCAGTTTTTGTGGGGCCCTAAACATTGTACAACATGGTACACTTTTCAGAATGCTTGGGGCCGCTGTGTGGGAAGTGTGACCAGGAACACATCCAAACTGAACCCTGTTGTTCCACACCGCAGCTATTTGTGCCTAAGCCTAGATATATTGCATAGGTTCCATAAATATCACCAATTCATTTATAATTTGTGTCTATTCTTTTTTTCTTAAAAAAACATGATGAAAATGAAATGAGAAGTCCGTAGAAGTCAGTCTGCCATATGTACCCTTTTGTATCTGTCCCTTTTGTTCCATTTGTTCCAATGTCTGACACATTTGTCAGATTTCAAATTCTCTGAAAAACTTATTCTTTCCATTTTATGAATGTCCCATGTTATTCCAATCCAGTCTTTGATAGTCGGTTCCATCGCTGTCATCCATCTCCTTGTTACTGCTTTTTTCCTGCCGCCAAAGGAGCATTCCACAGGTATCCATCTATCACTTTCATTGTTGGAGTTTTACATCTGAGATGCATTGTTTTAAAGTCAAATTGAATATTGGTGTTGAAGACGGTATGCAGTGCCTCATTGATCTCAGTTCAGTATTTATGAATAACAGTCCCAAAACAAGTGATAGTGGTGAGCCACTTGACAGCCACAGTTTCTCCTACAATTAGTTTTGTGGTCCTCCATTGGCATATGCTTACATGTTTCCATTCTTCATCAGTCACACCGGTAAATAATGCCCTTCTTTTTACCAATTACTTTTGATGTACCAAGTCGAATTGTTGTTAAGATCAGTAATGCATTTATACACTTTTGGGATTATTCCCCTACGTAGCTGCCATTCTAAAGGCAGCTGAAGTGATTGGAAGTACCCTTAATGTATTTTTTATGTTTTTTTTTTTTTTTTAAGTGGTCTTTGTATGGTCTTTGTATTTCCATACCTTTCCATGCTGCTATACATGCTACATGAGGGCAGGAGCCATTTTTTGCAGTTGTGTGTTTTTCCTTCAAAGTGAACGCCTTCATACTGTCCAATGGGCTATTCCATACTGCATATAAATTACCACCAAAGTGCTTTTTAACAATAGCCTTGTCTTTGTAAACTTGGAATGCCTCCAAAACTCTGAACCTTTGTGAGAAAGCCAAAACCGATATGACTTTCGCAGATGCATTTGTCATTTAACAGTAGTTCAGTCGTTCTTTTTAGATGGTGGACAGTCGGTCATAGCTTTGTGCTCTGTAGCATGTAAAGATCCAATGGGAAGGATGTGGCCACTGTGTGCTGTGTTGGAAGTCTAGTCATGTTCCCATTGTCAGTGACCACAACACAGGATGTGGTGGATTCTAATTGGGGAGGAACGCGCAAACAAATCAGAACAATGACTCCAGCGCTGAATAGAATGGGCCATAGGTGACCTGCTCTATTTGCAAGACCCAATAGGCAAAATAGCTGTCATCTCTCTCAACCTCGGGGCCATGCCGTCGTTTGTTTAGCTCACCACCCCCCCGCTGGTGCCAAGCTTCATCACAGTTTGACAACAGAGTGCGCCATCATTTCACTGTCAGAGCACCTAGTTTGTTTAAAGTCCTGAAAAAAGACTTGTTTATTCTTGTTTATTTACCAATGTGTCTATCTATAACAATAGACTAGTTGTTGCCAATCGATTTGGCACAGTGGGTTGTGTTCCCATTTCATTGAACGTTTACCGCTATGTTCAGATTTTTTTTTAGAATCTACAGCATCAATAGATTGGAGGCAAAATCTAGGTTATCATTTTGCGTTGCTAAGGATTACCATTTTTGTTTCTCAAAAAAATAAATTAAAATTATATATACTGCATACTGTTCTTGTACACCTTAGCAAGGCACTTCACTCACATTATACATCTCGACTGGAAGGGCATCGAAAACGGAAACAAAAAACTTGGCAGATCTTTTCTTTTCATCTAGTTTGCAGTGAGGACCCAAAAGTAGACGCAAAAATAACTGTTACTAATGAATCTTTCTTACAATCTGCTGTTTTCCTCCTCCCCTGCTATGCAAAATGATTTATTGCTTAATCAACATTGTATTATATACGACTGTCGCGATACTTACTATATCGACTTATCGTTCAATAAATGGGAGAGAGAGATGGTACAACTATATTTTCTTTGCAAATGTGGGGAAATCATTATTGTTTTTGTAATAAGATCATATTTGATCTGTAGAGGGTTGAATAAGTAACATATATGACTCATTAGAGATACTTACTAACTACTTAAATGTTTAATTTAGCTATTTATTTATTCCATTGTTTATTTTATTTTTGATGTTTTTTTAGCAATATTGTGCATTTATCCTTCTTTAAGGTTATTGTTTGATTTGCCTAAAGCAGTTTCAATATTATCGTTCACCATGATATTTTCTGTAGCCATATATTGTATTTCCAAATTTTTTATAGCGACAGGCCTAGTATTATAAATACATTTGCAAGAGGCAGATTAATGTTCATCTGCAGCATAATATTGCACTGCTGAGAGTACATGCTGAAATTACAGATAATGAGCAATATGATTCATTCAGAGGCAAAAGAACCAGCTCACGTCGCAGCTGTGGCTTTGATTTTTGTGGTTTCAACCACCTGTAACCACTAATGAAAAATGTAGTGTTTGGTTGCCGGAAACAGTATTTTATTATTTAGACACAGAAAAGAATGGTTGAGAATGGCCAGGGGAAAAAATCGTCGGGAGTATTTTGTTGTAGTTATTATCATTGTTAATTCAGAAAGTTTCATCAACATGTCACACACAAAATGGTATATCACCAATTTAATATATTGTGTAGCTGACATGTTTCTATATTTGAAGAGATTGGATTTTATAATATTGACATATGTATTAAAAAATGCATTAATTTGACCTAATATTTATTTTTCTATCATCATTATAGTATATTTAACTTGAATAAACATCTATTACTTTATCATTTGCTATGTTACTGATTACTTCTAAATACAATTACAATTACTGGCATGTTTAAATATTTGTCTACAAGGTCACTCCATCAACAAAGTGCCATTCACTCTTCATCTGGTATCCATCTTGTCAATTCATTTGCCACTTTTTTGGGGGGGACAAGAAAGAGCTGAATTTGAGTCTCCAAAGTTGTAATTTTACTTTAAGATTTTTTATTATCATCAAACAAAGCATGCGCAATATTGAGTAATCCATACTCCTGACCATTATCCTTATCATTGAAACGTTGCCCACTGCTCCTGTTGGGTAGCCTTTGGTGTTGGTGCTATAAAACAACAACAGGAAAAGCATATGCCAACATGTAAAATAAGAATACATTCTACATTTAATGTGTGAAAGCATTGAAGAGACAGAATGGCTTGGGCTGTCTGTGGAAAAAAAACGTCTCACTGCTTCTGTTTCTGCCACCTCAGGGTTCTACTTCGTGAGAAGAAGATGTCACAGGTGGATATCAATGCACATACGATACAAAACATATGCTGCACTGTACGTCATGCTATTTTTGGGCTTTTGGGAAAACATGCAACCTCCTGCCTTCTCCAAATCTTTTTGTTTATTGTTTTGCTTGTTATTTTTTTCCTGTTTGATTGTTGTCAAGAGTTTCCCTGTGTCGTCCCTTGTTGCTTCAGTGTTCTCGCCGTGCCTCCTATTTAGGGTTGAGATAGAATGGGAACAGTATCAAAAAGCTCTGTCGAAATATAGGCGGATGTTGTGAGGGTTGATATTACGACTGATCATGAATTCTAGGCCAGCACAGTCCCGCGCTGAGGAAATTAGAGAGAAATGTGACGTACTGTGTGCGAGGGTATTGGCAAAGTCTTTTCAATCGTGTTATCTTTTGAATATTCTCTCCTCTCTCTGTACACATATTTCCGCTTGCACTCATTTCTGTTATAAATACCATTGGTGATTGGCAGCTTCCAGTGTTGGGGCCCTGACAGCTCTTATTTGTTATTGGAGACAGGCTTTTAGTAAAGGCTTGACGTTTTCAGGCTCTCTGTATGTCACTGCTGGATGGCTAAGGGCCCTTGTTGTTGTCTGTGTAGTTGTGTGTGTGGTAAATACTCAGCTCCTGTAGGCTGTTTGTCGCTGGGGGCTCAAAGGGTCATGGGAAGATTAAACATGTTGGCGTTAGAGCTCTCGTTTTCCTGTTGTTGTTATTGACATTGACCAGTACACAAGGCTTTGATGGGCGAGAACGTTCAATCCACTTTGCTGCATGTTAAAGGACTGTAGTGCTTCAGCAGGATGCTTATCCTAAAGTAATTCAAAACCAGTATGCAGCACAAGGGAAAGCACTTTCTAGGTACGGAATTCAATTCCCGAGTTGCGTTTTCATATGTGCATTCCACATTAGTTTTCCCCCATCAAGTTTGCTTGAAAAACATGCTTCATCAAATAATTAGTATTGAAGTATTTTTACAGTTGGTGTAACTTTTCCTAAGTGGACAATAAAGTCAAATCAAAAGAGAAAGAGGGAGTAAGGAGGTAGAAAGAACATGATTCTGATGGGATAAAAAGTGCAGTTTGTACTGGTCCACACAGATATTGGGGTTCTGTTAAGCAACATACAGTAAATTGGAAAAATATCACCGTCCTTCAGTAGTTTAGCATTTCTTGATTTGTATTTTGGTGATTCTTTTCTTTTTGACCTCTCATTTGAACCCATCCTTCCACCGCCATAGATGTTGAGCCAAGGTCTTGGTCACACCTCCCAGGAGTCGAACCTGGAACTTTCTTAATGTGAAGCGACAGTGCTAGCCAAGGAATAAAAGTATAAATTCATAAAAAGATATTAAGAGTTAGTTTTCTTAGTTATTTCATATTGTGTTCATCTATCTTTTCTCAGTAAATGTCCTAAGTCACTTTACTCTGGTGCAGCTGTGTAGCTCCCCATCTGTGTCTCAGCTGCGGTCGGCTCAGTTTATTTTGGAATTAGGTGATGAAGTCCAGGCAGATGGAGGGTTTAAAGGGGCTCACCTGTAGCACCGACACTAACTCCACAGTCTTTATAGAAACATTAAAGTGCACAGGTTTGACAGCGCCCCGGACTTTGACAGAGTGTCTGTGTAAACCACTGACAGATTTGCAGCTCAACTCATCGAACGCATAAACACTGGGCCTCCCCCCGCACGCCATGCACCTTCACCAAATTGAACAATGGCTCCTTTCTTTTTGGCCAAATATTTTAAAACAGTTTACATTGGGATTTAGTCAGAATGAATCAGATTCAATCATTTAAATATTTAATTGCATAAGATTTTTTCATTTGTCATGAATACAAAGAGTATAGTATGTTTTCTAATACAATTTAAGGCAGCATCAGCATTTTCAGAATGTTTTACTCAGTGGAAATAAATTAGTTTGATTGAGCTGTGGCTATATTCTCTTGAGGCTTTTCGGTTTCAAGTCTTCAATTTGTTTTATCTGTAATCATACGTTTCTGGCATTGTATTGTTTTGTTATAATGAATATGAGATAGGGCATAGCCATAGCCATAGGGCATTTCAAACCTTGAAAGGAGAAAGTATGTGTAAATCTGTCTCACGAACCCATCACTGACACATCCTTAGTATTCACGTGCATACATTTTGGGTCACCATTACAGCTTTAGAAGAGCTTGTTTTGGCTGAGAAGGCGTATGGACCACCCTTGCAAAACCAATCAGCTCTCATTTGAAAGTGGTATATAGTGACTCAGGTGTCTCTTTGTTATAAGTTTGTATGAAGAGTGAAGTGGTCTGATTTTTGCTTTTACAACAACTTGTGGGGGAAACACAATATACTAATTAGAAAAGTTGAATAACTCAACTTTAAAAGTCGATCTATATTCCTACTCACATAATGGCTACAAGCAGCCAAAATGTGTCTCCTTGACAGGGGAAGAGCTCCTCTATATCGAGCTGAGGCCAGGTAAGGCGGTTTGGGGATGTGGCATTGATGCCTCCTGCGAAGGTTTTCTGGGCATGTCCCACTGGGAGAAGGCCTCAGGGAAGGGTTTTCGTCTTGCAGGTGGCCTGGGAGCACCTTAGGATCCCCTTGGAGCAACTGGTCTGAGCTTTTCTGCTTCACCAACCCAGCTAGGAAAGGTCCTCACTGATGCCACTCCCTTGTTGTTGTTGTTTTTTTATTTTTATTTTTTTTATGGTTCTATTTTAATCCCTCTTTTGTTGTTATTTTGTTGTTCAAATTTCTGTTGTCCTATGCTCTAATGGGGGGAAAAAAGAAAAAAAAGTGAGAGAGAGAAAAAAAAGGAATGGTCTGAGATGGAATATTTCTGCCTTGATATTTCCTTGTGCTTGTGGCAAAAACTGTAATTTACCGTTAGCTTGTCACTTTGTCATGCTTTTTATGATGTGTCCAAATTTGAGTGTATTTGTACAACATAAGTCGTACACAAGTTCATTCAAAGTACTTCACACAACAAGAAAAAAATGCATTAAAATCACAAAGACATGACAGAAATCACAAAACAGTTTAAGACATAAAAGACAAGAGTGCAAATAAAATCCTTTCAGCCATGTGCACAGCTAAACAAAGCTGAACATTGTTAGAGAAGAGGCCTGTCTCACATCCTCAGGAAGACTGTTCCAGATTTTAGCTGCATAAAACTGAAACACTGATTCCCCATGTTTAGTCCTGACTCTGGCACCAGCAGGAGGCCGGTCCATGTTTAGTCCTTACTCTGGCACCAGCAGGAGGCCAGTCCCTCAGGTCTTCAGAGTACGAGATGGTTCATATGGCACTAACATGTCCCAGATGTACTTTGGTGCTAGGCCATGGAGAGACTTGTACACAAGCAGAGCTGTGTTAAAGTCTATTCTCTGAGTCTGAAGTGTAGTGCAGAGACCTGAGAACAGAACTAATGTGATCTTACGTCCTGATTCTAGTCAGGACCCGAGCATCAGCGTTCTGGATGTACTGCAGTTGTTTTACACGTATTGATATTTGCAACCTGAGACAAAATAAGGGCTTAAAACATTATTCCTGAAGATGACTCAAGAACAAAATTTAGCCATGCTATTTCAGATTGACTTCTGTGTCCTTAAATGTCTATTATCGTCTGACACATTTCCCTTGCTAACCTCACAAACAATAGCGGTGGCACTCCTCTCCTGAACTCACTCTGAAGGGGATAATCAGTTCCAAGATGGCTGCCTACAGCTCCCGTGGTATGCATCTTGTACTCGTAGGTTGGCGGTGGCAGCCTGACGGACAGGCAGACAGGTGGGTAGTGTGCCTTAAGCTAAAACTGATGATACATGCAGAGAGCCACACAGGGCTATGGACGCTGTAAATCAATGCCGCAGACATTGGGGTTAATGACGAGGAGCCAAGAAATTGTGCTATGTATAATCTAAATTGGACTGAAGGTGCATTGACAAGATTTGTGTGTGCGCGTGTTTCTGTCAGAAAAGGGAAGGCTGTGTTTGGAGGAGGGATAAGGGCTTGCCAGAATCCGACAGTTCGGCCTCCTGTGCATTCTCTTTCACATTTTGTCTCTCACGTCAACATCTCAAGTCAGCGGCCAGGCAATTGGACCAACTGTCAGAGCTCCAAAGGCCATTTACCAACAGAGTTTCCCTGAGCCTATACTGCACCACAGGACTTTTTCTCTGCTCATGAGAATACTTAAAGTTCAGCTGTTGTTGAAGACATTCATATTATAAATGGTGAAAATGCCCAATTAATGTCTATTGTTTATTTTTTTTTAAAGGTGCCCTATGTAACTTTTGAGGCCACTTCTTCTTCAAAGGGCATTAAACTTCTTGCATTTATTCAATAACAGATGTTGCTTAACACTAGAACTACCAGGATTTTAGAACTACTAGTACTCCTAAGGCCGTCAAAAGGCGCTCTGGTGATGACGTAATCATAAGAATGATTCTTTTAACATGCTAAAACCATTATTAAGAGTGCCGAAGTTGACCAGCATCAGCAGATGAAGGAGGAAGGGAAGGAGGATGAGGATGTGGGTTGTTTGCGAAAGTGAAGCCGCTGTTACAGAGAATATACGCATATTCATTCATTGATCTGGACCCATCTTCCTAAAAAAAAGCCAGCCAAATACTATTATAACACAGGATTTGTAAATACCTTGAATATTGTCGCCGTTGCCAAGAATATGCCGCTCACGTGTGGTGATGTTACCGGGGCAGCTGAAGCGAGGGACGAAGTTCTTTGCCTCCGACTCGCTTCCTGGTTCGGCTGAGCAGTCCAAAACCCGAGTCCTCGAGTCTGACTCGCCTTCACCTCCCGAATGAAACTTCATCAATGTTTTGAAGCATTGCCATGGCCTCTTGTACGGATAATCGCTTCAAATCCATTTTACCTTTAGCTTTGCTGTGAGAGACACTAAAGGTGATACAACGCTCGCGCTGCACTGTCATCCGCGGCGAAAATTTACAATGTCATTAATAGAACCGTCAAATTGACGGGTGTGGGAGTTAGAGGAATACTTTTTTCGTTTGTTTATCATGCTAAATATGCTGTACCTGATTTTTACTGTCTTAAACCCGTGGAAAAACAGATCTAGTTAATTTTAAACGGCTTGTAGTAATCCAAATTTAAACTAATTAATTTCTAGCATCCTAAATATTAACTGCAATGACTTTTGTAAGCAAGTTTCACAACTTTCAAAAGCCAGAGGGGAGGTTTTAATCACGCTAAAGCTAACAACAGCTAGAATGCTAACAGCACACTTCCTGGTTCTTGGACAATAAAACGCTTTTATTTGACAAAAAAAAAGAAGCTAAATGCTTTTACAAAAAGCAAAAAATTATCTAACTAACTATATGAAAAAATAAATTAAAAAAATCTTAAAGTTTTTGCATCATCAATAAGTAGTTATGTTGTTAAGGTAAATCGTAATGGAGGTTTAAGATTCAACCTTCCAGTTGATGGTCTGCTCAAACCCTGGAGACGCCCGAGGCATTCTGATGCTAAACAGGCACTCAAGGTGAGGCAGCCAAACGCCAGGGAACAATAGAACGATAGGCCCATCCCAATTAAGTTTCAATGGGCCATTAGCAGGAGGTCCCGCCCTGTGGGCAGGGCTTTCACAGAGTAGGATATAAACAGGAGTTCTCAGACTTGTTTCACTGATCAAGAATGACTCTTGGATGAGAGTCGTTTTTTTCTAAAACAGAGTCCAGATGACTACAACTGAATCTTTTTCTACGTTGTTATGGTAACTGCATTACAATAAGTGTATGGCATGAATCTATTAAAAATAACGGGATAGAGTATTGCTTGCTTAAACCTGTCATGGGTTGACATGCCAAGCGATTTTTCCCATCGCGCGCAACTTTAACTATTTTCAGGTTTTTTTCCAGTTCTAAACAGCTTTTAAATCTGTAGCTTCAGCTTTCTGCTTTGCGCTGCTCCACTCTAGTAGTTCTCGCTCTGATTAGTCAGAGTGGTCATGTCAAGTCTGTGTTACTTGATGCTACTTCCGCGCCGCACAGCCACTGGATGTATCTAGCCGCTAAAGGCTAAACTTCAATGGAGCACCATCTGGCTCCCTGGGGGATTGGTGTAAGGACATAGTGAAGTTTCCTGTTTAATATATGATAGCTTTGACATGACGCCTGTATGTATGCATGACAGGTGCACTTCATGGATAATTTTTATTTCTGCTTAGGAGGACTCTGTGATGGACTGAAACTCTTTTGATTTGACATGCTTTGCTTCTAGTTGGGCCGTCCATCACAATACATTTGTCAGCATGAACAGTGGACCGGTATGAGCCTTTTTATCAGTTGACGAGGCAGGAACCAGATACTATAAGCTTGGCAGCCATTATATTTAGTTGAAATTCTCAGGCCAAGTGAGGTAAAGGATAAAACAAGGAACCTGTCAAAAGTATTCACAAGATCAAAGTTTAGGTGTGAGGAGGAGTAACAGAAATGGTTGTGTTTTTATTTCAGTAAGAATTCATGTTTAGTGTTAGTGTTATGTAAGATTTAGTTTAGCCAGGCATGGTGGAAAAAGTACTAAATTGTGTTACTCAAGTAGAAAGTATTTTGCACAGATTTATCGAACTGTTAAAGCTTTAAATTATTTAGATTATTTTTATGTGTTGGTCAATATAGGCATTTCAAATCAATGTCTTAATTCTAGTACATTTTATGCGTATATATTTGTTTGCTCAAAACTGAGGCTTGAACTCAAAACCTTTACACAAGATGTTAAAATTAACGTGCTAAAAATTAAAAAAAGAATGAAATGTACTAAATGACTTAATTAAAGTACATATACCTAAAAATGTTACTAAAAAACAATACTTTTACTTTTATACTTTTTTTACTGTCTACCACTGGGCCCAGGCGTCTCCACCTTGAGCTGTTTGAAACTAATTCCAATGATGTAAAACAACCAGGACAATCTTAGAAATCCTCTTGCACGCTTCTCTTGGGTCTAATATAGCCGAAGGTTGATGCTGACCGACTTTCCTGGTCTTCAAAAACAAGAGACCGCCTGTCATGAAGTATTCCTTTCCAACTCACCTCAAGACAGTTCAATGAGGTAAAGACAGCCTAGAGGAAACTCAACAGTAATAGTGATAACAGTGAAAAGATGTAATGTAGTATCACGAGTACAGTACAAATCTTGGAGTAAAACTTTTGACCAAAGTCCACCTGTCTCTGTAAGGCTCGTCCCAAAACGCCTTGTCAGAAAAGTACACGTTTCCGCCACAGTGCTGTGGATTGACTGGCGCTTGTCAACACCTTCCTGTCTGCTTCACTTGAGCTGCGTAAGTGTGGACAGATATTTGAGGATGACTTCTGGCTGACGGCTGTCCCATTTCTGAGTGCATTTAAACACCACCCTGATGATACTGAAGTGCAAAGCAGTTTAGGTATGACATTGTCTTGTCCAAGTTTGATATGGAGATTTTAGCATTAGAACGGCTTGATCCTTGGTAAAGTCACTTTCTTCTCCTCCTCTCCTCCATTTTTCTGAACATAACATTTACAAGATGCATAAAACAATGTAAAAATGTGATAGTATTAACAAGTTTGTTTGAGTTAGATTTTATAATATTCAGATTTACATTTTTAGTGGTGCAGGAATAGTCAGTTTAATTCCTGCACAATTAGAGGTGAGATACCCTGCCCAGCAGAGGATATACTTCCTGCGGCAGCTGAGGAAAGTCAAGCTGCCAGTGCGGATGATGGTACAGTTTTACACTGCCATCTTTGAGTCCATCCTCACCTCCTGTATCACCGTGTGGAACGCTGAAGCCACAGCCAGGGCCAAACAGAGACTACAGCGCATTGTGCTCTGCTGAGAAGGTGATCGATTTCAGACTTCCATCTCTGCAGGACCTGTACGTCTCCAGGGCTCTGGGACGAGCAGGTTGGATCACTGCTGACCCTTCTCACCCTGGACACGGACTATTTGAACCACTCCTCTAAGAAGGAGGCTACGGTCCATCCGGACCAGAACCTCCCGCCACAAGAACAGTTTCTTTGCCGTTGGACTCATGAACACTTCTTAAACACCTGCCATTTTAAGTATTATTCAAACCAATAACCATTCATTGCATTGCTCACTATTAGGACCAACTGTAAATTGTGTATATATTCAGACCAAGTCTATTTTATTTTATTTGTAAAACGTTATCCAGGCCCTTTTTGATATATTTTGCTACTATTATTATTATTATTATTATTATTAATAATTTATTGTTGAATGTTGCACCTTAATGCCACAGCAAGTTCCTAGACGTTCTAATATTTGGCCAGACCACCTTTAGCTTTGATTATAGCACACATTCGCTGTGGCATAGTTTCAATAAGCTTCTGCAATATTAAATATTGCATCATTTTTCACCAGTTGATTCTGTATTCTTCTCCAGCTCGTCCCAAACACTCTCACTGGGGTCAGATCTGTAGTAGCTTCTCCTGACCACAGGATGTGTCTTTCCACGTGGTTGTTTCAGAAATGAGAAACCACTAACGTGAATAATAATAATAATAATAATAATAATAATAATAATAATAATAATAATAATAATAATAATAATAATAATAATAATAATAATGTCAAAGTGCTTACATTTATTATTTTTTATTATTTTGAGTCGTCTACAATAAAAACAATTTACAACATTTACATATAAAATTTTTGGACACTTTCAACTCATACAAGGCACTTTTTAACCGCTTTTAATTAATTTCCAAAATATTGTCTGAATATTGTCTTTGGGTTAATGCAAAAAACATCTTTTTTTTTCAATATCGCCCACTCCTACGCCCAACATTCAAGGTCATCTGTGGGAAAGACATTCCCTCTCAAGCCACAATGTAATTATTCCTTGCACAATATTCCAATGTATTGATATTTCCCTATATTTTCTCATCGTCTTTCTTTCTAAACACATTTTTGAGAGCACACATTTCTTATTCAGACTTCTTGTATTGCCAACAATTTATGACTTGTTTTTTATTTTTTTTTTACATTTTGAGTACTGAAAGTGACATTACTGACAGGGTTGGGCACATGACGGGATAAAAGCACCTGTGCAACATGTCATTTTCATAGAAAGAGAGACACACTGATTGGCCTCCTCTGGAAGTCTCCATAAATCTCTGAAGGCTACAAATTATTCTGAAATGAAGTGAAAAATGGACAGCGCATGTACGGCCTGTTCTTGGGGATGACATGCTGCAATCAGCAGTAAAAGCACTGGTCTTGTTTATCTTAATGCACTCTCTGTACCAAAACTTCAAAAAGAAAAAGTATCGGTTTGGGGGAAATGTGTTTATGATCTTCAGAATGTTTGAAATATAAACAACTTCAGCACTAAATAAATGAGACGCTACGGTTTTAATTAGTCTAATCTGGAAAAAAGAAGTCTCACATGTAGTGCTCTATCACCAAATTCTGTTCAGTTTATAACTTAAAAGTGTTGTGTTATATAATAGATAGAATTCTTACATTATTAATTGTTATTAATGTTGTTTATGTGAAATAGTACACTGATAACATTTAATATAAAGGTGCACTTTGTAACTTAATCTATTTAGCATTTTTCTGTAGGTCTTTTTGTACCTTGAAACACATCAACAGCAATAGCATCTACATGGAGACAAGCAAGTGGTGGACCCTCTACCAGAAAAGTTACATAGTGCTTCTTTAAAGGGAAATTTGATTAGTTTGAAGCTGGAAATTGAACAAGCGTATCAGGATTTGACTGAGTTTGACATGCCAAAGCTCTTGTGCTGCAGTGTTTTTATGAGTGTTATTTTTTATCCAAAATGATGATGCACACATACATTAGAAGCTGGCCTGTGCATTAAGATATTACAGATTACTTTTTGACAAATTTGAATAAACAGGCTTTAATGCAATATGCTCTATAATGTCAGATTTTTTGTACAAAACATTTTTCATTTAATTCGAGTTGTAATAGCCCATTAAAACAGAAATCCGTCTATATCATTTGTGATGATGATGATGATGATGATGATGATGACGATAATACAGTAGAGATAGAAATGTGTTCAATGTGTGGTCTCATTTCAGTTCTATTAATGCATTCAATATCCTGTTAACTTTCCAATTTCTCTTACCATTTAGCTATTGCTACCACACACGCCACAGGATTTATTACGCTGATTCACTGTTCAAATGGAAATTACAGTGCGAGACATATTGAGCAGTTGGAATAATGACCACAGATATGTAAATAGAACTGAGACACTGGAAAATGAAGCTGAAGCTGGTCTCCTATTGAATGGTTTTAGCACATGGGGCTGGACAGTGCATTAAGTGTGCTGTATGGATTGAAATGACAAGAGAAGATCGCTTTAGAGATTCCACATTGTATCAGGATAAAATCTAATGTTACAGAAGGTTTTTTGGTGGTGATCATGAGCCGCTTTGCCACAAGCCCAGGTCCCCCAGACCGGTTCACTTTGGAGCTCCTCGGGCCGCTTCTGTTAATGGCGGTTTGCGTTTCCATTGCAAGGGCCCGGCTCACAGGGGCTGAGCATCTGACGTCACCCAAACATAACCAATGTTTTCTTAAAAATAAAAAAAAATCATGCCTGAATCATTCTTCATCTTCATAAGGCGGAACATGGCCATAACAAGTCTACAGCCACCAACTTTGACGTCATCATTGATGGAGATTTTAAGCTTGAGAAGCAGACAAATGCTGTGGTTGAATATAGTTTTTATCACCTTCGGCTTTTATCTAGACTCAAACCGGTTTTATCTTTTAGCGACCTTGAACAGGTGATCCATGCTTTTATCTCTACACGTCTTAACTACTGTAATTCACTGTACACTAGAGGTAAGATCGGGCCTGAAAAATCCAGCCCGACCCGACCCAGGCCCGCGGGCATTAAACCCCAACCCGGCCCGAGCCCGACCAATTAACTTGATTTGCATGCCCGAGCTCGAAGCAAACCCGAAATTTGAATTTATCCCATAGTATTTTTGGCAGAAAAAAACGCAAGATTTTTTAAGGTTAAAATAATCTACATATTTTTATGATCATGATAAAATAAGAGGCCAGATAAAGAGAGTGAAAGAGAGTCTTGACGCGCACTCGCTTCATTACACGGAGAAATACTGCAGGCCCACTGCACCCACCGCGGTGCGTGTTTGCCTTTTCAGTTTCCCTGTTTAAGTTTATCCTTGACTTCTTGCTGCTCCATATCGGGGAGACCTGAACAAAATAGATGAGCACTAACTTCACGTCAGGAGATTACATTCACGTCACGTGCGCAAAGCGTGCCCAGGCTCTGCGCTTCCTGTTTAGTAGTAGTTATACAGCAATTACCTTACAGCCCCTTCTCTGTTTTAACCAAATTATTTATTTTAACAAGTATTCTTAGTTTAGTATCCACACATCGTTTTAGTATACATTTTTATAAACATATATTTATTAAAAAAGTCAGTGAGAGAGAAGCCGGTCGGGTTCGGGCTCGGGCTCGGGCTTAAGATCTTACCTCTACTGTACACTGGTATCACTAACCTGTCACGCTTAGTGACAGTTAGTTACTGCAAAATTACGCAGCACGTCTTTTAACTGGCACACGAGTGAACATATTACCAGTGGCGGCTGGGCCATTATGGGCGATGGGGCGACGCCCCTCCTGGCAATCAGCCAATTAGTAAAATGGTATTCAACAATAGTTTGTCTAAAAACACCCCCCCCCCCCCCCCCCCCCCCCCCCGGCTCCCCTCCCCCCCCCCCCCCCCCCCCCCCCCCCCCCCCCCCCCCCCCCCCACCCCCCCCCCCCCCCCCCCCCCCCCCCCCCCCCCCCCCCCCCCCCCCCCCCCACCCCCCCCCCCCCCCCCCAAACCCCCCCCCCCCCCCCCCCCCCCCCCCCCTATCTAAATTTGTTTCAGAATTATTTAAATATTATTATTAGTTAATATGCTAAATGAATAAAAATATATTATATAAAATATATATATATATATATATATATATATATATAATATATATATATATATATATATATAACGTAGCCTGCGGCTCTTTTCAGCGTACGTCGTGGGGCTGTTTGAAAATCGCCCTGAGCCTAGTAGAAAAGCAAGGGGAATCTTTAACCATTAATCAAATTTCGGGAAAAATGACTACGTCACTACGGGGAAAAACCATAGTAAAACTGTCTGAAATGGGCGTTTTTTTCATTGCCCTTTTAAGTGTAGTGTTTATGCCACGGAGCTACGCTGTGTACGCTGGAGACACAGCGTAGCAGGTGCGAGCACCGTGATCAGGGCGGGGTTAAGGCTGACGCTTCTCCGTCAACTCTACGCGGAAGTGCTGCACGCCTTGTTTTCCGTGTTTTTAAAACTGCATCTGCAGATGTCCTTGTTCAAAGGTACATTCAAAACGAGTACGGATGAACTCATTGACTGTGTCTGGCTGTGAATAAAAACTATATTCGTGATGAAGTGAAAGCGGCTGATTTCTTATCAATCCGAGCCAATGAGACATCTGATGTGTCGAACCTGTGTAGCACTTGTGCTCCGTTACCTTGACTGCAAACACACCAAACTGGAGCGCTTCATTGAGTTTATTACGCTATATAATGCCAATGCTGAAAGTATTGCTGAACTTCTATTCATAAATAGATGCTTTGGTTATTAGAAAACCCATGAAGAAGGCTATAAATGACACGTCTTTAAAAACAGCTTTCCACAGCAATGTTGTCGGTGATGATTCAATATAAAAATGTAAAATATAATGCACATTTAGTTCAGGTTAACTAATGCTACTTAGAGGCTGATCTTTTTGTTTTATGAAACAGGCACCAAGAATTGTTTGTGTTTTTTCTTTTTTCTTAATGTAGTAATTGCTACTATGCACTATAAGGTACAGTATCACTGAGATTTTTGTTTTGCTCTTTACAATCTGATATTTTATAGACTACAATGTCATTTTATGCCAAATGTATTTTCTCACAAATGGTATCTGCCTATATATTACAAATACAAAACAGTAACAACAAAAACAGTAAAAGACAGACAAGAATACAGACATTATACAAGTAGAGGGAAAACAGTCTAAAAAGTTCAGAGCAGGGTGATTGTGTGTGTGCCTGTGCGGGTGGGTGTGTGCGTGTATGTTTATTTGTGCATATGTGTGCGTGAGTGTATGTGTGTATCCATTCAAACAGTGGTATTTTAGGCACAACAGTTGTGACAACGATAGTAGTGATATAAATGATAACAGTGATAATAGTACTAACAACAGCTGCAATGATAATGATGATAAAACAACAACAAAAATACATGTATGTGTTAATAACGTGTTTTTGTGGCAGAGTGGTGGTTGTGTGGGTGTGTAGGAATTGGCTCACAGACAAATACATAAAGTTGGTAGACGACTGAAATGTGTGAAGAGTGGAAGCTGGAGGAAGAAGAGAAGGGAATCAGAGTTGTAATAGGTTAGAAAGCGTTTGGTGGGGGAGATCGGTTTCGGACGAGTGATTATAGGGGGAGGTGTATATTCCATTGTAATGAAGTCAGTGAGAAGATTTTTCCAGTGGTTAATGTGAACGCTATTGCGTGTTTTCCAGTTTATGAGGATAGTTTTCTTGGCGATGGTTAGAGCTGTGAGGAGTGTTTTGAAGTTTATGGTTTTTTCAGTTATTATTGTGAGAACTCCTAGCAGGCAGTGAGAGGGGGATAATGGGATGTGGCACCCCACTATAGTGGATAGTGACTGTGTGACCTCTTCCCAAAAGTGTTTGACTGGAGTGCAGTCTGATGTGATGTGAAACCCCTTTTAGCTAATCTGTTACCCGTGAAATGTGTTCTCTGACGTATTTTGTATTGTATTAATTGTAAGTTGGCATATTTGGACATAAGATAAATATTTTGACAGATTTGGGTCCAGAAGTTGGCATCAGGAGTTATTGAAAGGTAAATTTCCCACTTTATTGTTGGTAGGCATATGGTCTGAGATGGCTTTGAAATCATTTTGTATATTTTAGAGAGAAGTTTCTTTGGAGAAGAGATATTGATCAAGTCTGATATTGCAGGCGGAAGTTCTACATTTGTGGGTCTGACGTTCATTTTTTCCCCGCATACATTTCAGACCTCATTGTTCCCTACACTCCTCGCTGAGGTCTGAGGGCCAGCTCCAACTTCTTGTCTCAAAAACGAGACTCAAAAGCCGGGGCAACCGGGCCTTTTCTGTAGTCGGACCCAAACTTTGGAACGCTCTTCCTCCCACATAAAGACTGCACCCTCAGTTGATGCTTTTAAGTCTAATTTAATAACGCACTTTTATTCACTGGCATTTAACCCGGCGGAGAATTGTGTGGTCCTCTACCCGTCTTTTATTATTTTGTATATTTTATATTGTTTTGATTTTTTTTTCTGTACGTTTTTATGTATTTTATTTTTATTTTTATTTATTTTTCATATATATTTTTAACATATTCTACCTGTACTTGTTTTGTACTCTGTGCAACACTTTGGAGACTTTTGTGTTGGTAAAATGTTTTATACAAATAAAGCTGGATTGGATTGGATGGCGATGCAAAAATAGGCGTTTAGTAATTCCATGTTTGTGGCGCTTTTAGACATTGCTAAAGCTAGAGTAAACAAGACACAACTTCCGGTTTATTTACATTTATTTTATTTCTCTGCGCCTCTACGCTATGTTTTCATGGCTCTTTATGTAATGTTATGTTACGTGTGTTGGATTTGGATAGTGGTAGAAGCATTATGCTTTTGCGTCTTGACATGAACTACTACGCGAGTGCCGGTGCCTTAAACAGGAAACAGCTGATGCTAACTTGCACTAGCTTTGTTTTGCTAAGTCTATCGCTTCAACAAATAAGTAACTGGAAATACAGCGGTTTGTCACCATATCTAGTAAGCGTTTGGTGAGGACTGATTGTTTTCTGTTTATATCTGTTTATGCTGTTTCTGTGTGTTCTCGTTTGTTCTCTTTGTTCCAATCCTCTCCATGAACGTAAAACCTCTCCATGAGCCTTACCCCGTAGAAGCTAGTACCTCTCATGGCTCTTTTCAGACCCCTCAAAGTCCATTGCAAAAGGCTTTATAAATCTTTTCTACACTAATTCAATTATTGTAATGTCATGTTTCCAGGGTGTCGATTTAGCTGCAAGCAAGACAGAATCCGGAAATCAATCATGCATGTACTAAACAAAATGATCAATTCCACAACCATTTCTGTAATATAGAATTCATACATTAGTTTTGATTTATTTATTTATTTTCGGCAAGTTTGTTCATTTCAATAGCATTGCATGACACTTTTCATGCAGCTTACGTGAGAGTGTGCATTATAGAAAATGCGCTGTAGGGAAATTTAATTAGTCTTGTATTACAGGCCTGTCACAATTAACACATTTCAAGGTAAATTAATATCGCTACAGAAAATACAAAGATGAAAAATAGTGAAGATGAGGGAGGGCAATATGTGTTCAGACGATATTATGGTAATCCATCAGAAAATTATTATTATTGTATGTATATTGTCAAAATATATACATTTGTGAGGACGAATTAATTTGATGCGATAAATAAATAAATAGATAAATAGAAATTGAGTCTATATTGGAGGATGATTCCAAAGCCTGAAAAATATCCATAAATCACTGCAGGAAATCTCCATCTGAAATAATATATAACAAACATGACAAACAATATTATTTTTTCATTGATTGGTTAAGTGTTTTGTTGTCAATTTCCATTTAGATTGTATTTTATTGGTTTTTCTACAAGATAGTTTCAAACATTTACATAACAATTTCACAGCAGTCTTTCTTGAGCCTTCACTTTCCTCTTTACTTTCTTTTAATCTAATTCCTTTTACTTTTGCAGGCAGTACACAATGCAGAACATTTACCGATCTTTATATTCCGTTTCATATGTAGGATTTATCGTAGCTCGTAACCTATATTGACACCAAACAAGACGCATATGGAAGTGGCAGCTGCTTGTCAATTAATGATCACCTTTCCATGTTAACCCTGTGTTGTGCCTCATGAGCTGTAGGCGATGATGATGATGAGGATGATGATGATGATGATGGTGGTTCCTCCTATCCCCATTAGTGTTAACCCAGATCTGTCAGAGCCGTGTTAGGTTGGTGCCTGGTATAAAGTCCACCCGGAGGAGCAATGAGATGGGCTGAGGCGTCTGGAAATCTTTCTGAAAACTCGCTGTCAGTCTCGCACAGAGCCCGAGTACAAGCAGACTTTTAGCCCCTGAGTTCGTTGGCGTTTGGTGAGTTGGGTTTAAGGTTTGAGTGATGTGGTATTTCAGAGATACTGTCAGCTGTTGCCCTCGGTCTAACCTCAGTGAAAAGTGTAGAGGACTGGCACTTTGTGATAATTTAACATGACATTAGAATACAGTGAGCGATTACAGTTTGCTTCTGCTTTGAACGTGGTGAATCTCAACCTGACTAAAGAATGAATGAGAACGTATCAATCACCATTCTAGGGCTAAAACAACTATTTGAATTCATCGCAACCGCTCTACTAATCAAATACTTGTCAATTATTTTAGTAATTGAATAATTGTTGTCTGTCTGCACACATACAAATGCTGAGACTGACTCAGAAACAGTAATATACAACACTGTAACAGAAGTTCTTAACAAGGCCTAAACCAAAGAGGGGAAACATTTGCATAACTTGACTCCAGAGCAATCAAACTAGAATTGAACAAAAGTCAGCACACGAATAATATAAGATTAGAGATACTGAGCTTGCATCTATTTGTGCCCTGTTGTGCCAGTCTGCCACATATTTTTAATAACATGTTCATTTTGGGTCAGGGCTGTGGACATTCCTGCAGATCCCACTGGGGAAAAGATAAATAAATTGTCATATTTATTTATGTTTTCGCCAGATACTCTGGTGACACTTTTCCTACGAGGGTCTTTCTTTAAATGTTGCACTTCAGCCTAAAACATTTTGGTCCTGTAAAGTCCTGTAATAAGTCCTGTTTACGTTATGACTACTTTCTGTAAAAATATTAGACTTATGAAACTACTGCATATGTGTATAAAAGAAACATATTATACAGTATAACTCTAATCGGAATATTTATACAACAATTTTGTGTACTTCATCACCTTGTGCAGAGCTCCTCGAAGTGTGGGCCGCGTGAAGTTTGTTACATATTACCTGCGATGATCCCACATGCTTTTCGTGGTAAATGTGAACCATGAGCAGAGAGCAGTCTGCGGGATCCACTGACACAGAGGTAACGCTAGTGCGGCTTCTCTGTGTAACGCCTCATCCTCCGCAGTGAAGCGCCAGTTCTCCGCTGTCCCACTGCAGACAGACAGGTAACACTGACCCATCCACTGTCTGCGCAGCCGAGAAAAGAGACGGAGGGAGCTGGGAGGACGAGAGACAGAAGGAGCTAAGAGGAGGAGAGGAGGAGAGGAGTGACGGCGGGAGCTGAGAGGAGGAGAGGAGAGACAGCGGGAGGTGAGAGGAGGAGAGGGGAGACAGCGGGAGCTGAGAGGAGGAGAGGAGAGACAGCGGGAGGTGAGAGGAGGAGAGGAGAGACAGCGGGAGGTCAGAGGAGGAGAGGAGCGACGGAGGGAGCTGAGAGGAGGAGAGGAGAGACAGCGGGAGGTCAGAGGAGGAGAGGAGAGACAGCGGGAGGTGAGAGGAGGAGAGGAGAGACAGCGGGAGGTGAGAGAAGGAGAGACGGAGGGCGCTGAGAGGAGACAGCGGGAGGTGAGAGGAGGAGAGGAGAGACAGCGGGAGCTGAGAGGAGGAGAGGAGAGACGGAGGAGCTGAGAGGGGGAGAGGAGAGACAGCGGGAGCTGAGAGGAGGAGAGGAGAGACGGAGGGAGCTGAGAGGGGGAGAGGAGGGACAGCGGGAGGTGAGAGGAGGAGAGGAGAGACAGCGGGAGTGAGAGAGAGGAGAGGAGAGACAGCGGGAGGTGAGAGGAGGAGAGACGGAGACAGTGGGAGGTGAGAGGAGGAGAGGAAGTGACGGAGGAGCTGAGAGGACAAGAGGAGAGACAGGGGGATGAGGAGGAGAGGAGTGACGGAGGGGCTGAGAGGACGAGAGACAGAAGGAGCTGAGAGGAGGAGAGGAGAGACAGCGGGAGGTCAGAGGAGGAAGGAGAGACAGCGGGAGGTCAGAGGAGGAGAAGAGAGACAGCGGGAGGTCAGAGGAGGAGAGGAGAGACAGCGGGAGCTGAGAGGAGGAGAGGGAGAACGGAGGGAGCTGAGAGGGGGAGAGGGGACAGCGGGAGGAGAGGAGGAGAGAGAGACAGCGGGATGAGAGGAGGAGAGGAGAGACGGAGGGAGCTGAGAGGGGGAGAGGAGAGACAGCGGGAGGTGAGAGGAGGAGAGGAGAGACAGCGGGAGGTGAGAGGAGGAAGAGGAGAGACAGCGGGAGGTGAGAGGAGGAGAGACGGAGGAGCTGAGAGGAGGAGAGGGGAGACAGCGGGAGGTGAGAGGAGGAGAGGAGAGACAGCGGAGGTGAGAGGAGGAGGACGGAGGGGAGCTGAGAGGAGGAGAGGGAGACAGCGGGAGCTGAGAGGAGGAGAGGAGAGTGGGAGGGAGCTGAGAGGGGGCGAGGAGAGAGCGCGGAGCTGAGAGGAGGAGAGGAGCGACGGGCGGAGCTGAGAGGAGGAAGGGAGCGACGGGCGGAGCTGAGAGGGAGAGGAGGGACGGGCGGAGCTGAGAGGAGGGGAGGAGAGACAGCGGGAGGTGAGAGGAGGAGAGGAGAAGACATAGCGAGCTGAGAGGAAGTGAGGAGAGATGGAGGGAGCTAGAAGGAGGAGAGGAGAGACATAGCGAGCTGAGAGGAAGTGAGGAGAGATGGAGGGAGCTGAGAGGAGGAGAGGAGAGACGGGGGAGCTGAGAGGAGGAGAGGAGAGATGGAGGGAGCTGAGAGGAGAGATAATTGATGAATGATTCAGTCTTGAGTTTGTTCTTTTTGTACGTTTTGTATGTTAGTTGTAGTAGGCTGTAGTTCACAGTGCTAAAGAGAGTATCAGAAGACTGGAATAACTAGAGTGAGCAGTGAAATAAGAAAACACAGTTCTGATTATGGTGCTTCTAAGTATAACGGGCTAGTGGGGCCAAATGCAGTGTGACGCAGTTTGTTCACTTCATCATTTCTTAGTCATATTTAACAAAAGAAGCAGATAAGGTCTTTTGAAGTCACTTTTTCCCTTTACATGAATCTTTGAACGTGTTCTTTATGATAAATGCCGGCACAGAGGGGAAAACTTTCTGAATAAAAGTTTGATAACGGAAAGAACCCAGTCCACCTGTGTGTAATATAATCTGAGTATAAATGCAACAGTTCTGTAAAGGCCACAGAGGTTTGTTAAGAGAATGTTGGGGACTTTACACCAGGGATAGGTTGTACAAAGATTTCCCAAGCTTTGAAAACCTCATGCAGCTCTGTTTAATCCATCATCCGGAACTAAACTAAAATCTACCAAAACTTTGCCGTTCAGTGGAGCACTGATCAGCGATGCAGCGAAGAGGCCCATGGGAACTCTGGAGGAGCTGCAGAGATCCACAGCTCAGGTGGACAGGGAATCTGTCCAGGACAACTATTAGTCATGCACTACACAAATATGCCCTTTATGGAGGAGTGGGAATTAGAAGCCAATGTTGAAAAACAGCCATAAGAAGTCCAGTTTGGGACACAGCAAACATGTGGAAGAAGGTGCTCTGGTCTGATGGGACCAAAACTGAACTTTTTGCATAAAAGAAAACTCCTATGTGTGGTGGAAAACTAACACGGCCCATGACTTTGAACACACCATCCTCACTGTCAAACACGCAGGTGCAGCATCGTGCTGTGGGGCTGCTTTTCTTCAGCAGGGACCGGGAAGCTGCTCAATGTTGATGGGAAGATGGATGGAGCCAAATACAGGGCAATCTCTGAAGAAAACCTGTTTGCGTCTGAAAAAGACTTGAGACTGGGGCGTAGGGTCACCTTCAGCAGGAAAACGACCCTAAACATAAAACCAGAGCTGCAATGGAATGGTTTAAAACAAAACTTGTTCATGTGTTAGAACGGCCCACTCAAAGTCCAGGCCTAAATCCAATGTACAATCTGAGGCAAGATCTGAAAACTGCAGTTCACAAATGCTCTCCATCAAATCTAACTGAAATCTAACTGTTAGAGCTGTTTTGCACAGAAGAATGGGCAAAAATGTAGGTCTGTAGGTGAGCAAAGCTGGTCGAGACCCCAGAAGACTTCCTCCTGTGATTGCAGCGAAACGCGGTTCCACAAAGTATTTATTTATGCTTTTGCACGCTGCACTTTTTACAATGGAAGTACCAGTGATACGAATACTTTTGCAAGCCACTGCACCTTTTTCTACCTTGTCTTTACGACTCTTTTCACCACCACATTTCAGCCTTTTGTCACTCTTTTGGGCTTTTTGAACAAACTACACTACAGCGTCAAGTGCACTTTGCTCCTCTACACGGGCCATCTCTCATTCAAGAAAGCAGTCCAAAATTACAGCTGTCTTCCCGAGCATGGACCCTGATAAAGTGGCTGCGATTCTGCTCTCTGGGAAGGATTATTGTTCTGCCTGTGTTTGGGAAGGAGTATTGATGGCGGTGATGGTGATAGCAGGCCTGCAATGGTTGGCCTTGATTTCTTGTGTTTTAGTGAGTCTCTTCAGAGGCGCGACAGAGGAGGAAAACAAACTGCCACAAGACATGGAGTGTGGTTTAAAATGCATTATGGCAGTTTTTCAGGATGACGTTTGTGTTATTGTAGTCGTACCGTATGTGTCCTTTGTTCTGCATGTGCTGCATTCAAAAGAGAATGGGATTACCAGACTTCACACGCTAAAGCTTTGGTTGTCAACGATTGAGACAATGTATTTACCATAAGATCAAGGTCAATTATTTACTGTAATAAGACTACGCTCAAATAAATAAATAAATTAATCGTTTGTGTTCACAGGACAAAATTATATTCTAAATTGCCTATAGTTTCAAATTGAGAAAGGTCAGAATTGTAAGGTGGAATTTGCCGAATGCAGATTTGTTGTCCTGATTTATGGTTCATACGTCTGTAATTACTGGGCCTTATCCATTCAACGTCTTCTCTGTCAGCAGAAATAAACAAACGTGAAATATTTTTTTTCCCAGTAGCCTCAGACAAAGAATGTCAGTGCCATTATTCAACTTGTCAGGACTTTAAAATATAAGATTAATGTGAAGTCTGCGGAGCCAATCCCAAACAAATTATGAGAAGGTTCAACCTTTAGGAACTTCTATTTTGGATATTTCTTTGAAAAAGGGTAAATCCCACATAGAGTTACATAGGCCCGGCCCACCATCTGAGATTACGACATCAACAAGCTGTGAAAAGTTGAACATATTATGTCACATTTACTAATCAGTTCGTCTCTGTTGATTCAAAGTAATTGATTTAGGTTTTAAGATAATCTGTTTAAAATGTATACAATCATTTAACATGAAATATTTCAATGGAAACAGCATTTAATGGTTTTGTGTTGTAACGTATTTGATTTTATTTGTACATGTTCCATTCTCTTGAACAGTTGCATAACATATTTGGGCTGATCTGACAGCTGACATTGGCCGAGACTTGGAGCCAGTGTATAAATATAGAAACTAAAAAGCTGGATTAGTATGTCTCTTGTCCTAATAATATATGTATAAATAATAATATTGCATATAAAACTAGCTCATGTAAAATGGAGAAAGAAAGGCTCTTGTCTCCATGTGCAGGTGGACAGCAGCCTGAGTCGAGTGTATTTTTAAACCCTCTGATGGATAAGAGTAGGGAACAGGCTGGCCAGAGAGCTGCAATAATTAATGACGGTTTTTATAAAAGGCACAGGGCCTGCTGACGAACACGACCGCTCCTCAGCGCTCCGATTGTTTGCTGACTTTGGTTTTTATTTAGTTATTTTTCTTTCTTGTCTGCCAGGCTCAGGAAAACGTCTTTGTGGAGTTCAACCACCAGGAGCTACTTGAGCTCTATAACAAGGTCTGTACTCCCACTGAATTTTGTGTCCCGTATACAAACCATTGTTGGTCATGTTCATCGCATTTACGTGCAAACTTCTCTGATATTTTTCCTCTCTTCTCTATTCCAGCTTGAAATTGTCCAAGGCCAATTGGATTCCCTGACATGATGCGCAGAGACATTGTACCACACGTACACACACGCGCACGCACGCACACACACAGTTTCCATTTCTCACTTATCATTGAGAAATTGTGACCATTGCCAATTGTGTTGTTTTTTCCGATCTAAAAGGATTATATAAGTTGTAGACCATTTGCTTGACTGAACATTGATTGTGTGATTGAACTTTTTGTTATGTTTCCGTGGCGTTGGTAACACAAAGATGGCAGGTGCTAACTGCTGCGTGCAACTGATTAACTCATTCATCCTTGCCGTAGCAGTTCCAGCATGTAGCTATAAAATAGGCCTGATAACAAGGTTAATACAATATCCCCTCACAGTTACCCACACAGCAGCCCCTTTGCATTGGTGGCTATAATAGTGAATAGAATAGTTCACTTAAACAATATTTAAGGTTAGGGCTTTGCTAACCAGGTCTTGCCCCAGTGAACCCCTCATGTCATTACGTTTTCTAATCATACCTTTTATACTGTATGATGTTTGTGTTTTTGTGCATTTTATTGTCATATCTGCTTGAAAACAAACGTCCTGTTTTTTGTTGTTTTGTATGAAAAATACCAGATGGAGATCATTATTTTCGTTTATATTTTGATCCTCATAAACTGCAATATTGATCTAAAACGTCTACACAGATGGACTTCCGGTTAAAAAAAGCAGAATTATGATGCCCCGTCTCTTCATAATGGCATTTAATTTACATGTTTTGATGACATTTTGTTTTGATGACATGTTGTGGTGGAAATTTTACTAAAGCCGCATACAAACTACTTAGAGAGCTTTTTAATCATCTTTTTACAATGAATACTTTATTAAAGCAGCACGTGTAAGATTCCCGGTAGCAGGCATGCCACCTGATTACTCCAGGGAGATGGAACGTTAAAACCAAACTTTAGAACATTCTCCATGGAAATAGATTTGTTTTTTGCAATTTTTTTGAATGTTAGATGCAAAATAAGAACATCTCCATGGAGACAAGCAGGTGGCAGATCTCTCCCCTCTGAAAAGTTACAAGTTTGTGGAGAAACAAGCCCCTTCAAAAAAAACATACATTTAATGTTAGGTAATGAATATTTCATTTATAGTAATGATCGTGCAATAAACAGAATCATGTTTATTGCATGATCATGATCGACATGAATGATTGTGTCCATAAAGTGTAGTGACACACAAACGTAATTTAAGCACGCATAAAATATAGACTACTGCAGTGTTTTTTCATTAATCAGAGGGGAACAAAATCAGGTAGAGTTCCCTGCTTCACTAGGACCACAAATATACCATTATATGCTCATTTAAACACTTTAATCTATGAATTGTATCTGCCTGTTTTTACATTATTTTCAATTCAAATTTTGCTCATTCGCCACTTGCAAGATGGCCGCCGCGATTGCCACAGCAACAGAACCCACATTCTCTCTAGCCTATATTACGACTCAATCTGAGCCTGCATGTAGCCCATCACAAATATAAAGCAGTGGGCGGAGATGAGGGGTAGGGTAAAACTGAATTGTGCACTTAGATTTCAAATACAGGATTACATAACATGCATGTGTCAATGAAAATATAACTTTGAGTAAACTAATAATAATTGAACACAGTTATGACCGAGTTAAAACTTAATATTATATTTCTTATCAACCATTTAAGCTGCATTTTACATGAACTAAATAACTATATTTAGAGTCTATTGCTCATGTCATTCCTGTTGTATTCTAGTAGAGGATTTGCATTTTAAGTGTAACCTAACTATAAAATGGAAGTTTGTAGTTTGTAGTCCATTCCATTAGAAAGAATACAAAAATAAAAAGGATAAAATGAAGTGTCTTCCCAATCTGTTGTTGTTTGTTGAAGGCTCATTATTTCTCATTATAACCAACCTGGACTGCTGCTCTAACAGATGGGAGTCCTGGGAGGCATGGACGACCATCAGTGAGTTTGTGTGTGGATTTGGTTGCAACACATCCAACTGCTTCTGTCTGTATTTTCTCTTGAATTTTTCACTGTTTTTCACTGTAGTTTTTCGTTTATTCTGTCCAGTTTAGTTCATCTTGTTCATTTAAATAAGAATTACAGACACACTTGACTAAACATATTATGAAATCTGTGTGTGCTTTCTATCGAATAAATGGAGAACCTTTGCTGCACTTTTTTGGGCTCTTAAAGATGCACTTTTCAGGTGGAGTGTGCGCAACCTGCTTGTCCCCGTGAGGATGTTATTGTTTTGCCTGGAATGTTCCACAGTATAGCATTAACGCACTTGGGTCCATCAAATAAGTCACGCAGTACACTTTTAAGTTGTCAAAAACGTTATTAGCACACGTTTCTTTTACCGCTTTATAGCATTTGTTTCTCAAAGTGTGGTTTGCGGGCCGCTACTGGGGGGGAATCAGGATACTCGTAGTTCTAGTATTGATTTCATTTAGAGTTTGTCATGATTTAGTCCTGTCTGAGACCTAGTTTAGCATTTTTTTTAGACCTGGTGTAGTTTGGATCTGGTGGTTCTTCGGAGAGCCAAATATTTACTTCTAGAAACAGTTCCCCTCTTCTGTTTTCCCAAGTAGTGTTATGAACCCTAACTTAATACATATTTCTCACCCACTTCCACCTTGTAAAATGGCTTATTTTATTATTCTCTTTACCAGAGGCTTCAGCAAGGACCATAAACACCTAAGTACTGTATTAGATCATGTTAATTGACATGTTTTACTTGTTTTTTCATTTTTGGCCCGTAGGCTTTATTAGATAGGAAACACGGCATGAAATGGGGAATGAGAGAAGGGAGGACATGTAGTAAATTGTCAAATTCCGGATTCGAACTCACTACTCAGCACTACATGTATTGCTTTTCATAAAAAAAACTCGTACTTGCTTTCTAACGTAACCACTTTCCCCCATAAAAACCAATGCCACAACCACATAAAAACGTCTTGTGTCGTACTTTTTTAACAGTCGAATAAGACAAAACAAAAAAAACGAGCCAAATCCAAACAAACCATTATTTTCAAAAAAGAGGGGCATTGTGAAAAAGGAAGCGACAGCATGATGCATACATACAATTGTGAATAAACACTTATCAGGGGGCAGAAACTCGCACAAAAATAATTGCAAGTTGGTGTACCAAATAATCATTTTCTTCTACATTCAAACATTTTAAAGGTGGTTGAGGATCTGCCACCTGCTTGTAGCATCTGTGCTGTTTTTGCTTTGCCAAGAATATTACACAGTATAGTATTACACTTATCTTTAATTTCGTAGCTGATTTTACTCCAAAAATAAATTAATAAAATAATAAAATAAAGCCTTTTTGTCTCAATGGACATATTTAAGTTCCCTACCATACTGTGAAACATTCCAGGCAAAGCAATCACATCTCTGTAGAGACAAGCATGTGGCGCATCCTCCAGAAAAGTTGCACATTTACACCTTTTAAAGCAGCATTGTTGAGCAGGTTAAATTACTATTAAATTACCATCACCATTAAGTGAATTAGGCTGGAACTTGAGTCATGATATCAACAAATATCAATGTTTTGTTACTCCACTCTATTCTTCTGCCATATTCTGCAGCACCAACAAACCAACAAACCCTATCCAATCTGTGCCCAACCACTCCAAACTTTTAACACCGATTGAGCACTTTTGCCTCTTTGTGAAGTTGCCGGAGGCTTGAGAGCGCCACGCACCTGAGCCTGGAGAACAGATGGACTGGTGGAACAACGCTGGCCACTTGGAAAAGAAGAGCGGCGCCGGTGTTTGGGACCAGCGGCACATGACCCAATGAGAGAGAAGCCCCAACACTGTCTGTCTTTACGTTTACTCTTTTTGTCACATTGCGGAAACTGGAAGTCTTTGAGGTAATAGAATCATTAGTTTCAAGGTTAGTTATTCATTAGTAATAGATTCATTTGTTTCAAGGTAATTCAGACCAAGCAAAAGTACCTGCATGTCCCTATGTATCAATCCCATCTGCCCCAGTGTCTGGAAAATGTGTCCATATTTAATTTAAATGTAAAAGTTCCATTTTGTAAATGTCTAAAGTTATTTCAGTCCAGTCCTTGATGGTCGACTCCGTCCTTGTCATCGATTTCTTTGTTATTCCCTTTTTTTGCCGCACCCAGAAGTATCAATCATCTCCATCGCCAGAGTCCGACATCCGAGATACTTTGTTTTAAAGTCAAATGGAATATTGAGATTGAAGACAGTCGAGGTCAAGTCTATGGACACACTTCTCCATTCAACCATTCACTTTTTTGCCTACCAATGTATTCAAACTTGGCATAGGCCTACCATTTCTTCGTGCCATTAGCAGTAACAGTTAGGCCAGTTGAGCTTGAGGTGCTCCATGCCCTTGGTACAATGTATTATAAATGAAAAAGGTTCTCCAAATGTGCCAAAACATCCCCGAAGCAGAACAGTGCCAAAACTCCGGTGTGCTCCGACTGCAACTCACTGAATAATTGATTGGACTAATTTAAAAGAAAAAGAATTGCAATCTCTGTCAGAAATTGCACGTTCATTTTTCTCCCCTAATGACGCATAAAAGTGGTGTCAAAATAAATGTGGCCTATTATAAAGTGCAGACGGAGCACCGAGGCTTGGTCGCTAATGGCTGTGTTGATGGGAGACGCTGTTTTTAAAAAGAAGTCGACACGTCGGAAATTATGCTAAAAGGCGAAGACTGATACTGGTATTTTCAGAGTGCTAGATTAAAAAAATAGATGACCTGGGTAGATGTTTGAAAAACTGCAAGAAGCCTAGA
The DNA here is from genome assembly GCA_015082035.1 of Chaenogobius annularis. Classification (NCBI taxonomy): domain Eukaryota; kingdom Metazoa; phylum Chordata; class Actinopteri; order Gobiiformes; family Gobiidae; genus Chaenogobius; species Chaenogobius annularis. The sequence goes on along the minus strand of BJKM01000007.1, from coordinate 1,897,756 downwards.
AACTGTTTTAATAAGATGTACATAAGGAATTACTCACGACAAGACTAAGTTGTTAACATTCATGCCGATTCACAAAAATAATCTTGGTCAGAATAGAAAATAAGTTTAAGGGGAAGTAACAAAACAAAGACGGAAAACGGTAAAATAAAGTTGCAATGTTTAATAAACAGGAATGTAAAGGTAAAGTAACTGAAACGCATTCATGACTAAGAAAACAAAACAACAATTCAAGGGCCTATCAAAACAAAGGCCCATAAACCAAATCAAAGTGAAAAACTTAAAAGGAGACACAAAACAAACAAACAAACAAACAAACAAATTGCCACCACAGCCCTGATAAACTATAGAGCCAACAAATGGCATACTGGCCACAAAGGCCAGAAGCCCCGAACAGGAGGGCAAAGTCTCCTCAAATAGTGGGAGGTGCCACAGGTGTAGCCACAGGATTGGCTGAGCGACAGTCGCTAGAGCTGGAAACAGTCTTCCAACCACAGGCAAGAGCTGATGCGTCCATATTCATAAGGAGAGGAAACACAACACTGTAAATACACAGAAAGAAGAAAAGAAGAACTAGAGGGGCCGTAATATTCTGGCTTTAAATTCCAAAGGCAAAATTAAAAAAGCTAAAACACTTTTCTCTGTACTTTGGAATTTAAGCTTCTTCTTTATTCTGGTTTATTTGAGTTGTCTTTGTACACGTCACTAAACTGGTTAGCGGCTCTTAAAAAGCTTCAAAGATCATTCCGTTTGCAAAAAAAGTTCAAATTGAACGTTAAAACTGGCAATTCACAAAATAGAAATGTATAACGCTTACGGTTTAATGGGGGTATTTAATATTTCAGTAAGTGTTCTTCACATGCACACACTGATTATGAATATTTGAAGAATGCGCAGTGGCACATGCAAACCAAACTGCTACTGACACCAAGTCAATCAGTGGTGACAAAATCCTGCTCCTGTTCACTTATGATTAGCTCCAGCTTGTTATTGATTTGGAGAGTTGTTCTTTGTGGATAAAAAGCTGGTGTTGTTTAAAGCTACAGGGAGCAGAAAGCTTGAAATATTGTTTTTTTTTGTATATATATATAAAACATTCAGCACACAGCATTGTCACATTCAAAGGTAATTGGATCTTATCATAAAATATATAATTTCCCTATCAAACAATACAATATTCATGGTTCAATTTGGAGGGGCCAGTGGCAGATTGGAAGCCTCGCTTACATCAGTCACCGCCACAGAGTATTCAGTGAAAGAATAATGACGACAGTGTTTGAGGGGCTTCCACACGCCACAATGTTAATTCATGCGCACTGTCCCATATTAAATGAAATAAACAAACAAACAAACAAAAAAGTGGTCATCAACAACTGTGTAAAATTTCAGAGCTCTAGGTCCAAGTACGTTGAAATAGTGCTCAGTATAATTTTTTTGGCCTATAATGGTGTAATTGTGCACTAATGTACCCCAAATACAAACACATTTATTCAAACATTAAAACAAAAAGTGTAAACAGTTATGATAATTGTCTGAAGCCTAAAAATAATCTTGCCTGTTGACGAGCATTGAATAGCACCATGTATTTGCCATATGATAATTGAAGAAGATAACGAATATCTGATTGTTTTGTTGGTCTTGTACGTAATCAATATTTAGTATCTGCTACAGTGAGAGTTACTGTTGCACATGGGTTTCAGAATGAAGAAAAAAAAACAGAATTTAAAACAAAGTATGTGTTCTTTCGTTTCAAACAGGAAGCTGAAACATCAAAAAAAAAAGTCCACAAATTACAATTCCAAATGTACTTGCAGTTTCCGTCTCCTGACTTACTGTGGGTCAATAACTTTCCTCTCTCCTCTAAACCTGCATGTCGCCGGTGTTCTATTTATTCAGAGCCTCCTCGTCTCTCCCAGCATGAGCCGCCTTGAGCCGCTCTGTGATCCCAGTGGGACCTCGGCCTCACAGAGAGACGACTCCATCACACACTTATTAAAACGGGACAAACACAGACGCCAACAACAAAACCAGGCCGTACATGTCCATGTGGTGCCCCGAAAAGACGAGTGCGTCGCAAAAACAGAATCTTGAATTTAGATTAATCACGTTTGTGTTTTGTCGTGTTAGTTGACTGATTTATGGACACATTTGAAGGTATTTCTGGCTGGTTTCGAACTTCAAGAAGAAAATACAATGCGGTATTGAAACCATGTATGATTACTGGTGCACTGTGTAACTTTTCTGCTGCAGTGTCTCCTCTAATTAAATAAATGCAAGATCGATCAGTTTAATGGCAACATTCCAGGCAAAGCAGTAACATCTTCATAGAGACAAGCACCAGAAAAGTGACATATTACCCCTTTAAATGGTCTACTAAATAAGCAAAACGATCTGACTCCATGGACAGTTTTGCTTGAGTTGAAATGCTTTGACTGACATTTTATGTTTTGGTTTATTATTTGAGCTGCTCTTTTTCTTTTGCGATTTTGTCCTTCACGCTCTGGTTTAGTCTGTTTGTACTTGTAAAAGACTTGACCTCAAAGAAGTTTAGATTAAGTCAAACGATTTATTATTCATTTGAAACGAGAACTGATAAACCCAAATATGTTTTTGTAATCAAAAATGTAATTTCGCTTCTACATTATGAAGTATTATCTTTATTTTATTTATATTTCTAACATAAATTAGGCCTATACATTATTTAAGATTGACCCATTTGGCTGTGCAAAGCTATAAATACATTAAAAAAAATTGTCTTAAAAATCCAGTGACACATGTTTCAAAAAGTTTTCATTTTCATCTGTTTCCCAGTAGAAAATAGGTAAGTATATGACTTACAACATACAAGATGACTACTTCACATCAATGGACAATTCATACATGATGTTGTTAACAAACTCTAAATAGGGTGTATTTAAGTGACTTGGTTTTAAAATAAACTAAATTCATGCAAGCCATTCATTATTTATTCTCATAAATATTCTCAAAGTCCTGGGCTTATAATGTAAGAAATTGGTGTGACTGTTGCCTGGAGAACATCCACAAAACTTGCTCAAAGTAAAGCTCCTTTTTGCTTCCCAACCAATCAAATCATGCAGTCATTCATGCAGATACACTCTCTCTCCTCTTTTTCATGCTGTTTGTGCTATACATGCAGCATCCCTCCCCTACGATTCACCACAGCAGCCGAACCATCAACCTCTTCATCGCCTCCTCTTCATCACCACCAGTGTCCAGGCTGCAAGGAGGATTTAACAAACCATTTGTTTTATTTAATTAAGGCAAAGGGGAAACAATGCATATTAATGAACATTTAAACACATGTAAATATGCCAGATTATAGCCTTGGGAAAACTACCATCTGCGGACCACGTGGCAGGTCAACAGAAAAGTAAAACATGCACATACTAACTACATGCTAGAGAGAGCGACAGACAGCAATTAGAAGACAATTCATCTGTATTGCACATGCCTTATTGCAATGGTTCCTATTGCACTGGTTCCTATTGCACTGGTTCCTTTTGAGCTGGTTCCTATTGCACATGCCTTATTGCACTGGTTCCTGTTGCACTGGTTCCTATTGCACTGGTTCCTTTTGCACTGGTTCCTATTGCACTTGCCCTATTGCACTGGTTCTTTTTGCACTGATTCCTTTTGCACTGGTTCATTTTGCACTGGTTCCTATTGCACATGCCTTTTTGCACTGGTTCCTATTGCACGTTCCTATTGCACTGGTTCCTTTTGCACTGGTTCCTTTTGCACTGCGTTCCTATTTGCACCGTTCCTATTGCACTTGCCTTATTGCACTGGTTCCTATTGCACTTGCTGTTGCCTTATTGCACTGGTTCCTATTGCACATGCCTTATTGCACTGGTTCCTTTTTGCACTGGTTCCTATTGCACGTTCCTATTGCACTGGTTCCTTTTGCACTGGTTCCTATTGCACGTTCCTATTGCACGTTCCTATTGCACTTGCCTTATTGCACTGGTTCCTTTTGCACTGCGTTCATTTTGCACTGTTCCTTTTGCACTGGTTCCTTTTGCACTGGTTCTCTTGCACTGGTTCCTATTGACTGGTTCCTTTTGCACTGGTTCCTATTGCACTGGTTCCTCTTGCACTGGTTCCTCTTGCACTGGTTCCTATTGCACTGTTCCTTTTGCACTGTTCCTATTTGCACTGGTTTCCTCTTGCACTGGTTCCTCTTGCACTGGTTCCTATTGCACTGGTTCCTCTTTGCACTGGTCCTATTGCACTGGTTCCTCTTGCACTGGTTCCTATTGCACTGGTTTCCTATTGCACAACCCCCTTCTACATTTTAACCAGGAGCATGGGTAGCTAAAGGTAACGCTGCTCATGCCAAACTTTGAAACATATTGAAGCTCACACATGATTATGTTTGTGTATCTGAATGTAAATGCAAACCATAACAATCGCACTTACTCTGCCCTCCAAGCTATCTACATTAACTATACCGTGCAAAACTATTCAATGTATTTCCTATGCAACAGTATTATAGTTGTAATAGAGGTTGTTTACAGTACATGCTATCACTGGATGTAACCTACTTCTGCTATAGCATGTTAATGTAATTAGACCGCTGACTTTTGACTTCAAAGGTTCGTTCTGTTCAGATGCACGCGGGAACAATATATATTCCGACTAGTCTTTGAACTGCCTGTCACCCGCTCAGCGCTTTGTTAGCTCTGCCGCTGTTAACATGTGACATTTCCCCCTCTGAATCCGTGTTCCGCACACTTCACAGAGATGTCATTTCAACAGTACAAATGGCACTGCGTATTCAACTTTTTATACTTACAAGCTAAAATTCACCTGGATTTCAACACTATAGTGGCTGTAGTATTCAACGTTTCTGCAGGCTGACTATAGCATATTATATTATTTATTGTCCCAACAAAAGCAGGAATGCATCTTAGACATGGCTTAAAGATGCTTTGTGTATCTTTTTGGGTGAACTGCTTGTCTCATGGAAATATTAATGCTTTTCCTGTTCCACACGTATGGTATAAAACTGTTTATCATTCATTTATAGGTCTATTTAATATCTTTAATATCACTTGTGTAATGCCAGTAATGCACTACTGTGGTACATTCTAAGCAAAGCAATGTTACATTTTGCACCATTTAAAAAAACACTCACCCACAATCACACTTGAAACAGGATTTATGGGTTTTGTTTTCCTGCAACATTTTGAGGAAGTTTTCCCATTCAAAAGTTGTATTGGTAATACTTTATAATAACTACTTATTCCTGCCTTAGTAAAGCATGAACAAAGACTTAATTACTAATGAACAAATAGTTTATTAGGAATGAGTAATTACTTAACTAATAACCCTAATTAACACCTAAACTTAACCTTAATTAACTGGTTACTAAGCCGTAATCATGCTTAAAAAAGTATATTTTCATTATGAATTGGATCTTTGTTCATGCTTTGTTAAGGCAAATGAAGATGTAGTTATTATAAAGTTAATAAGTAACTTTTGTTTTCGCTTTGGCAATGGTCCTGATTTCACATTATTCTGAAATCCATGGATATGATAACTATAATTATGACGTGTACTTTGGTAGTGCATCTGTCTACGTACACTCGTGTGTGAATGGATGATTTCTTCGTCATAGAAATGTGACCATTTCCCATTGAACTCATAAATAGCATGCTCACGGTGCACTTCTTTGAGAATAAAATGCTCTAAAATGAGTTGCAGAGAAAGCGCAGTGGTCTTATTTTGACCTGAATAGATGCTTTTACAATTATATATTACATAATTGCATTACATGAAAGTACCCGTTTTATTTAGCCAGTTTTACTTTGTAAGTTCCCAGTATAATCCTAACTTAAACGGCACCTTTTTTGACTCTGTTACAAAATGCTCTAAGGCTGATATCGTACCCAAACCCTGGAGTCTTCGTTGGATGCCACTGAAATCAAATTGTTCAAATGATAGTATGTGGTCATTTGGGACGGCTTTTTTTCACCAGCCTTTTCCTATCTGCGCTGACCAGCCACAGGCACAACTTGATCCTTGGCCTGTGGACTGTGTGCAGATAAGCACGCTTTCACCCCAGCCTCTGAAAGCTCCTTTTCTCCTCGGTGTCGGCTGCACCCACGGCTATGGACAAAATGTTCTCTCTCGGTGCTGATCCCCAACTTGAGAAATGTCTGAAGTCCCCTTTCGTAGTCCAAAAATGTATGTTATGTTGTTTTACCTCTGATTGTTTTATGATATTCTTCTTTCTTTAGTGTATGTTGGGATTGTATACATCATTTACATAAACATTGCGTATCCGTGGGAAATACCTTCATTTAATTGATTTGATTTAATTATGCGTTAAAGCAGAAATAAATAACTTAATAAGAAAGTAATGGCAAACAAAACCTTTTAGCCTTGCCAAATATTTAACAGAGAGGCAGAGATGCAATGTTGCAAGGCTTCTTTTCTGCTCAGAGACAGCAGGGAGAGACGACGGACATTTCACCCCCAAAATACATATTTGACCAATCAAAGGGATTTACAAAGACATTTAATACGCTAAAACTTACTGCAGTTCTCCTTTAAAATAGGGTTCCTTGATGAAAGTATTTTGAATGCATTAAGAAGCATGAATTGCACTATACACTAGAAGGTTACTAAATCAAAAATAAGCACTTAGAAGGCATTTACTAGCATTCATCACAACAGTTTAATAAGCAGCTTATTAATGCTCTTACAAACATTATGTACATGGTTTAATAATACACACGTTTCTTGTTTATGGCTTGTTTATGGCAAATGATAGTAATTTTCTTATTAAAGTGCTTATAAACAAATAACTAGTGCTTATTAATGCCCTATAAATAGTTTACTGACATGTGCTATGTGGTTTTAGCTTTGAGTGCCTGTACTAGCTTATATAATGTAGACTTTTACCGTTCACTTAACAGAGCATAAAATATATTCCCTTTGCGATATGTTTTTCTATAGACTATGTGCTATAACTTACACTGAATGGAAATCAGCGGCACTTGAGTTAAAGATTGCAGCAAGTCGGTCACATTCCCTCTTCTTCAAAACCAACCATAAACCGGACAAGGTCACAGACATGTCTGGCCCAGGGACCCAAGAATTAGCTTCAATGGATGGACAAATGCAAAACCCATTGAATCCATATTTTCTGCTTTCAAACACAATTTCTTTTAACTACTGCAATTATATTTTAAGTTAAATGTACTGCTTTACTGCATCTTCATTTATCTAGGCTTGGGACTGGCACAAATGTGGAGTTTTGGTGACCATGAAACTGTGTTTTTAGTCTCAATACCAACGTTCCATTTGTCTTTAAAACTATGTAAATCGGATGTAAAAAAAAAAAAGAAAAAAGAATGGAAACGATAGATGGATACATGTGGAATGTACTTTCGGCTGCTGCTGCAAAAAAGCAATAACGGGGAGATGGATGACAGGGACAGAGCCGACTCTCAAGGACTGGACCAGAATAACTTTGGACATTTACAAAATGGAAAGACTGACTTTTGCAGTGAACCTGAAAATGGACAAATTGTCCGGACATTGGGACAAATGGGAGAGATACAAAACAGAACTCATGCCAGACTGACTTTCTTTTGACCACTCTTTTTCTTTTTTACTTTCTCGCTCCCTGTGTCTTATTTTGTTTGTTGTTATGTTGTTATGGCCAGCCACAGGCACAACTTGATCCTTGGCCTGTGGACTGTGTGCAGATGAGCACGCTTTCACCTCCGAAAGCTCCTTTTCTCCTTGGTATCGGCTGCTCCCACCAAATACCACGCACTGCTTTGGTAATCACCACTTCACAAAAGTGGAGATCAGAGTCACCAAATAGTTTCTATTATTATTTATTGCTGTAAATCTTAAATGTTCTACTCTTTTTATGTGTGGTCATTTGTACCTCGCATCCACCATTCATTTTCTCTTTGTGTCTGTAGGCGTTATAGACAGGAAAAGGTGTGAAACGGTGGATGAGAGAGAGAAAGGGAGGACATGCAGTGATTGTCGGAGTCTGGAATTGAACTCACGACACTGCGGCCGGCTGCACTTGGAGCCTGGCATACGTGTGCTGTGCCATGCCATGTAATCGCTCGCCCACTGGGCAGCACACACCATTCATTTGCATTCGTAAGTTCTTACAACGATTTAATAAGATTAAGATGACTCATTTGGTTTTCCATTGACACACCTTTTTAGCATAGCAGCACAACTTATGACGGATAAATACACTTTTGGCACCAATTAGTAGTATTTGTCCTGACGTGGTCTAAAATACCTGCAGTTTTCAAACTTTCTCTGTCACTGTGAGTTTCCTCTCCTCAGGTCATGTACTGCTGTTCCTACCACAACCCGAGCACCATTATCTTTTTCTACCCAACTTTTCGCCGCTTTCATCTGTTAAACTCTTGCTCGTTTAAGCCTTTCCAGCCGTCCCTATTGTCTGTTTCTGTGTGTCTCAAGCTCGCCTATCTAAACTCTGCCCTCGCTGGCCGTACACTCGGGCAAAACGCTTGGTCCGGTCGCGCAATCTGCAAACCTTAGTCATGATTGGCTTGCCTTTCCTTCCATCGCTGAAATGGTTTGTGTGAGTCATCTTTTCATGTCGATGCCAGGAGAGATACACGGCCAGATGGGCAGTTTTTCCAATAAACAAGTAGCGGTTTTGATCTGGAGTTGTGACTTTATAGAGCCGGCCTTGGCACACGGCACCTGTCCCACAAGAGGAACATATGCTCCACTGCGATGCACAAAAACATACTTATTTTGGACTTGTCGTCGGAGTTGTTCTCAAATGTTTCATGATAAGTAACTAGTTTTGGGGTGTAATAAATGTAGTTAGCTAGATTTACAATAGTTTAAAGGGGACACATTATGCAAAAGTAACCTTAGGGGATTTTAATCTTGTTACAACGTTGTTTCCACAGCATCAGTTTACTCAAAGTTGATGCACTCGTGTTTGACAAATCCTGTTCTGCAACTGAGGCTCAAGTCTTCAGAAAGTTCCTGTTTTGCTTCCCACTTCCCTCGACTTATTATTCCAGGTTATACACACAAGGTTCAGGCATGTTGTGTAGCCACTTTTCAACAATAAAACCAAGTAAATGAAAATGCACAGCTTGTTACGGTGAACCATGAAAAGGCTCATCAGTTCTGCATTTTTGAACATGAAGTCAGTGGTCCCATTTTTATTACCGAGCTGTTTAGATCAATATTGCAATTTTACAACAAACATAATGTAAACAGATTATCTACTTGTGTTATAGTTTAGAATTAAGAAATAAAGTGCAATATGTGTAATCAAATGCATTTCTCCACAGTCCACAGTTTATTGATCTCTTTGGCTTCCTTTCACCTTCTTACATCTCTCTTGTTGTATTTATTTTCTTTATCTATAACTCAATCAAACTTTAGCATTTAGAAACTGCTGACTCTTGTGAAGTGAAGGTGAAAGGTGATTACAACCTCTGCACTGTTGCTAACAAACAAACAAATCAATAAATAAATCTTACATTTTTCATATTAGTGTGCTTATTATTGACATCATATTACTTTCAATCAAACGGATCTTGTGATGGGCTGTTATTGACCGGGGTTTGGCTCATTGAGGCCACGTGAACACTCAGGTTCCATATTGCCTCATTCGACCACATCGTCTTGACACTTTCCCCTTATTTGTCCCAAACAAAGAGTTGACTTTGTGCCCAGTGTCTGCAGAAGACGTCTCTGGAGTGGCACCACCAACACACAACAACTCTGTCTCTCTCTCTCTCTCCTGTCCTCACTTCCCATTGTACTTTATTTTTGGAAGGAGTTCCAGTGTCTTATTGTTCTGCTGCTTGTTTACTTCCAGTCTTGTCCTGTTGTATCACTACATTGGAGTTGCTCGATAATGACAAAATCCGCATGATGACAATGGCAATATCAACAATAAAACTAGTATCAAAAAACTAGATACTCATTGGATTAAATATCAGTACTAAATCAATTCACTTCAATTGAGTTTTAGAGTGATCTTGAGATTGATCAGAACATATTCGTGTAGACATATTATGCTTTTGTCAGTTATTTAGTAGTGACCTATAACAGAAGTAGATCATAGTTTTGCTCATTAATTTGGATCTAAAACGACTTCGTAATAGAAACCGGTCCAGCGACAACCTGTTCAGAACTGCATCGTGACATTTCACTCTAACAAACGGGAGATTTTGATTTCTGAAGTGGCTACGTGACATTTTAGAAACCCACATGTGTCCCTCAGGGGATCTTAATTTTTCCACTAATTGTAGCTAAGTTCAGGGATGTGGGCGGGGATAGGGGGTAAGTGAAAACAGGTTTTTTTTCAGCACCTGAGCCTCAGTTGTAGGACAATACAGGATGACGCAAACATGCAGGAATCAAACTAAATACAACTTTGTGGAGCCTAATGGTGAGGAAGCTCATCCGGGTTATTTTTATTTATTTTTTTTGGTAATATGTCCGCTTTAAAAGACACTAAAGATTCAACAACTGACTTTGCAACAGATTGTATTTATTTACATCGTCTTTGTGATTGATGAACGCAATCATTGTCAATCAAGTTGCTTAATTCCACATCCCTAATCTACAATGTGTCTTGTATTGTTTATTTGTTCACCTGTTTACTATCATACATCTGCGTGACTCGTTGTGTTTGGTTGCCGTGCCGACGGGTTTGTCGTTTTTGGTTCTTCGCTGAAGCATGTCGATGCGATGAGGCGGCGGTGCGGTGAGGAGGCGCTGGGGGGGGGGAGCGTCTCGTGCTCTGTAAACACTCTGACACAGATGGAGCAGCGCGACTCCACACCCCAGCGGCAACCGTCCGGGGGACTCGAACCCTCAACCTCTTCGTCTCCGTCGCTTCTCGTCAGTCGTGTCTGTCACTCAAAGGTTGGTTCGCTGTCTTCTGCACCTGCTGCCCTGTCTGTGCCGGTTTGTGTGCTTTGTAACACCGTGTCTGTGCGGGGGAAGTCAGGACGTGCCCAAATCAAAGCAACATCAGATTCAAAATACAGACGTTTTATAATCTGCAGTCGCAATAAACTTCTAAACTATTCTGAGTGACACCCATTTGCATTTTATTTATACGATGTTCTATTGAATATAAATGCCTCAAATGAATGTCTCAACCCTTTTTCATTACAAAAATCCATGAAATTATTGACAGTTTGGGTACCACTTTATACTAACTACACCTTAACTAGCCTTAATTAAATATGCAGGCAACATAGTGAACAAAAAGTTTATTAAGAATGATTCAGCTTTAGTAACTAGTAAACTATTTGTATAATAAGAATAAAAGGACGTACATTATGCAAATGTGTTATGATACTAAAAGCCCACATTGCTTCATTATAAACACATTATTTTAAGTTCTAAAACACGAGATGCCTGAGCAGAAGTACTTAAAGCAGTTAAAAGGACAATAGCAATTCAGATAATGCATAATATTTATTCTTTAATTCTTCGTTCATGCTTTATTCAGACTGTTAAAAATTTTGTTTTACCAAAATGTATTATATTTTAATATTTGCAGTGTCCCAGTAATTCCCCTTGTGGATCCATAAAGTTTTAGTCAACGAAGAAAGTTTTTGTTTTTAAATGAAATACTAATTTGTTTTTCCTTTTCTTTTTTGAATGAATGCCTATCATGCCGTTTGTGTATTCAGTAGACAAATTTCAATCTTCATCAATTTCAACAAACCAACAAAGGTAGTCGAAAACTCAGGTGTGTGAGCGAGTCATTCCAGAAAAATACACATATATTGTCTTTGTCTATTGGTCTTAATTAACTCTTCACTGTGGTTTAATTGTAGTGAAAAGACACCTCATTCAGGTGTTTTGGCTGCAACTCGTGTCACTTCAGGACAATTAGTTCTGCTGAACCAAAAATGAAGCCACCAGTCAGGAAATTAAAACTATTCTGCGGATATTTTATTTTGAACTAAGTGGTAGAATGCTTTTGTATGATAATGATAGCAGAAGTGGTCATTGGTCTTGTTGCTGGATTAAAAGCCCCTTACGCTTATGCTTATTTTTAATTATTTATTCTGTTTTGTTCACCATCTTATAAAAGATGGAACTCTCAAGCTGCTTGATATGTTGTACTTTCAAATAAAGCTGGAACCATCTTATTTCCAGTCAAAGCCATCATTCTGGGAAGAATCCGGGTCAGTTTGTTCTCCAGAAAATTACCCTAAAATAAAATTAAAAATGAGTAAGACTCTTATATGGATTCCGCCTTGACGCCCAACAAAAGCTCAAACTAATGTCAATCAGCCGACTCATTCATATATTTTACAAAGAAAATCTAGGCGGAATTTAAAATCTGAATTCCTCTTTGCAGAGCTTGTTTTTTTTACTTATAATTAGCGTAAACCAGAGATCACAGTCCAAAACTACAGAGTCTCAGCTTCACACAGAGTCCTGCCAATTGTTTGTACTCCAGAGGGTTCAGGGGCTCAGGCGTTTTAGAGAAAATAGCCCCCAAGCATAAGGGGTTGAATAATACAGGAAGTAAAATCAGATGCAACATTAGATTATAGGGAAAGTTAATTAATTTTCTTTGTCAGGACCATCATTTGAGAGGACCATGAACCAGTGTTCTCGCGGGGTCTTTAAAGCAAACAAACTGCACCTGTTGAGCCCGATATATAATAACACCTTGTCATTTTGTGTTTCAGTTTAACCCTGTTCCCTTTAAGTTACACATGCAAGAATTAGGAATAAAGCGCGATGCAATTTTTAACAACAAATGATTTGAACTGAAAAGCATTTACGAGCGGTCACTGGTGTGTAGTGGTTTGGGGGGGGGCCGGGCAAATGTCGCCTGATCAGTTTGGAATCATTACGTCGCCTATTAACAGGGGTTTGAAACATAACTTGCTAACACATTTCTGGTTCCAACTGAGTGTTCGCCACTATTGACGTGAAGAAGACTGTTGCTTTTACCTTTTTGCCGAGAGCGATGTGTTCAAATACATCCTCTGTAATTGTTGCGCTCTAGTAAACACAACAATGTGCCAAGCCTCATTTGCAGCTGCAGTAAAACACAAAAAAAAACTCAAACTTGGAAGCCTAGTCAGCTGTTTATCTACACGTATACAGGTGTACTCCTTCCACATCGAGAGAATTACAAACATGAACAGGCCGAAATAGACTGTCTATGTTTATCTCTCCATTCGCCATCCACTGCTGTTATTGTGTGTCTTTCTACTTTTCCACTGAAATAAACTGCAAAATGTTGTATGATCTAGTGTTCACCTTTGAGCTCACATTTATATATATATATTTTTTTTTCTTTCGTATGTTTGTCAGTGTGATACTTTTAAGCAAGGGAGAAATAGAGATGGAAAGGTGACAGGAGAGAAAGTAGGCCAAGCAGAAGAGTGACTGCTAAGGATTGTAGGGAACGGTTAAATCAAATCGGTAGCACCAATGTAAGGAAGCAATTTCTGCAGGTTCAGCGCAGGTGCAGCCGAATATGCACGGGGAATAGATTTCAGCTTTTTGTGGTTGAAAGATTTTCGCTCTCTCGCTTTCTCCCTCGGCTTCACTTGCCAACAGTGACATCATGCTGTCAGAGTAATGTCTTATTTGGATGCGGGGCACTATCATTACTTCAGAAAGAACTATTTAGTCGTAGCCCTCAATGTATCTGCAGATCGATAAAACCAAAAGCATTAAATAAGATGAAATGACCATCTCGTAAGCTCGGAATGGACCGTCAAAACTTTACATTATTGGCAAGTGTCCATAGACATACAACAGCCAAAACCGTGTACAAAATTAAACAAAAGAGCTGTGGAACGAACCAATAAGCTGCTGGATCACTACTGGATCACTACTGGTAAATGTCACGATTGGTAAATACATCTATCACTATCAGATATGATAGGAATACTAAATTTAGTATTTTAAAAACCAAAGACTCATTCAACATTATCCACATTACCTGTTCATTTCACGATAACATAAATCAGTTTAAGGTGTGTTCTCGGTGTCCTCGCTGTGTTAAGCGTGAGGAGGGAAAAGGTGGAGTTTAGACTTTGGAACTCGGCTGCAGGAGAAGAGCTGCTGATTGTATCTGATCAGACGAGCTGAGATTGAAAAGTTGCACACACAAAGCTGTCGACTAGTTGAGAGTTCAATTAAATTTGTTTTTGTAAAGCCCAATCACAACAGCCTTTGCCTCGCAGGGCTGAACAAAATTGCTAATTTTACTTGCAGAAAGCTAGAAAATCAAACAATGAATTAATGGAGAAGCAGATTAACCAACGTTAACAGGAATGAAACAAATGGATAAATGCCCCAGAGCAGCCCTTGTCCAAAACCCAATTGGAAAAAGTTGTGCTCTACAACTAAACTTACCTTGCCTTTCCACCCAGGGTGAGGAGCATCCAGGCAGGTGAGGAGCGTTCAGCGAGGTGCCTTCAGCAAGGTGAGGAGCATCCAGGAAGGTGAGGAGCGTTCAGAGAGGTGCCTTCAGGAAGGTGAGGAGCGTTCAGCGAGGTGAGGAGCGTTAAGCGAGGTGAGGAGCATTCAGCGAGGCGCCTTCAGCAAGGTGAGGAGCATCCAGGAAGGTGAGGAGCGTTCAGGCAGGTGAGGACCGTTCAGTGAGGCGAGGAGCGTCCAGGCAGGCCAGGAGCATTCAGGTCCATGGTGTCCGGATTTTGGCATCTAAGGTTCAGTCATCACTGGAGATAAAATTAGGGTTAAAACTCCAAACATCTGGGGAAATTTTGAAATTCTATTTTTTGGGGGTCTAGAAAGGAGGACATTTTCTGGAAAAAAACAGGACGTCTGGTCACCCTTGGCCAGAAACCAATTGGAGCCGTTATAGTGGTTACTCTGGGAAGGAATGGGAACCAGACTCAGATGGAACCAGTTCACCTCACTTCGTATTTGGCTAGCAGTTTAGCTTAGTCTCGCTAAGGTGATGTTACAATACTGATTCAGACAATTGAGTTGCTTGGTATTTCAGATGTGCTACAACGCTAATGTGCCGTGCTATAGTTTAATGTCAACAAATATTTTCAGCTGCTGTCAAAAGCCACATGACCTAATTTGATTGGCCAAAGAGCTCGCACGGGGACAAAGGACTAACGCTCGGAGGCCAGTCAAATGATTTCTGTCCTTCATATTGACTGAACTGCATTTCTTGAACACAGAAACGGACGCATTGTTCCAGCCAATTCGCAGATCTTGTTGTGACAAATAAGTGAAAATAATTAGGTAATTACTCATGTTACATTTACTTACATGTGTTATTTAAAGTCATATGTAGCGCAGGAAGATGTTTTGTTGCGGTTTAGCATTTCTTAATCACAGTTTGGCCCAAATTAATTAGTAAGCAGTAAAGACAAATTACAATCTTTACAAAGTTCTCCTTGCTCCCAGGCTATACCATTGAAAAGAAGGTTAAAGGTCAAATGCTAGGCTTGAGACTATAGCGTCATCACATGTGGAATGTTTGAGGTTTTACTGTAACATTGTTGCTTGATTGAGAAAGCATTTACCCCTGAACTATTCCTTTAAGCAAAGCGCCTTTAATTGTGCCGGTTTGTTTTATTCTCAACACATCTGCGATACCACTAAATAGCTCTGCGTGCCAGAATAAACAAAGCAGTGCAATGTGAAACAAAACTTTATTACTGTCTCTATGGCAACTATAGATCAAATTTCGTGGGTTTCTAAAGCTGTCTGGAGCAGGCCTGGACTTGCTTGAAATATGAGGGGCCTGGGTCAGTAAGTCGCACTTCCCGAGTTGTCAAAGTAGATCTATCTACAGCACGAAGTCAGCCACATCCAGCGCTGCGCTAATAAGAGAAGAATCCTGAGGCACGGGCCAAGCATTGTTGTTTACCAAGCCTAAGGTGGAAGTATCTGGTGGGTTTATTTTTATATATCAGGTCTGAAACAGTAAATAACAAAAAGAAAACAGAAAAGAACAAAACTACAATTCTACTTGTGCTGTGATTCCATTATATCCATGCGCTCAATGGAGAGCCAACAGAAAGCCATTCTGAACACGTTTGGAATATTAAAGATGCACTGTAACTTTTCTGCTTGTCTCTATGTTTTTGCCTGGAATGTTCCACTGTGTTGCATTAAACATGGCCTTTAAAAAGAAAAACAATCAATATAATTGGACTCTGAGCTGCAATTTCTCCTTGGAGATAGATACTCATTATCATACTGTGAAATATTCCAGGCAAAGCAATAGCATTTCCATGGAGACAAGCAAAACATTTACACGGTGCATCTTTAAAGTTAGAAATCTGGGGGTAATAACGGGCTCAGACTTGAACTTTAACAGCCACGTCAAATCATTAACATCAGCAGCTTTTTACCATCTAAAAAACATTGCCAAAATCAAAAGTATAGAGTCTGAATCAGACGTGGAGAGACTTATCCATGAGTATTTTTGTCATTTATACTGCAGTTGATGAAAGTTAACTTTGCTGTCTAAGTTACACTAGATTTTTGATTACAGTTTCCTCTCACAGCATCCTAATTTCCATTAGTGTGGCTGTGCCAGCTCAGAAAGTAATTATTTGTTAATAAGTAACTTCATAATGACATTCATTCAGTGCGTACAAAACCATAACTGGAAATTGTCTTGTTTCTCTGCCGTTTTAGCAGATTTTCCTCCATGAAGTGCCCTAAAACAGATCCAAATTTAGCATTACTAGGACAAAAATCTCTATTCCAGTGTTTTTCCACCTTTGTTAAGTCGGGGCACACTTTTTTTGCTTTATTCTGCACCACACCAGCCATTAAAATATATTTTTTTCAAATCACATCATTTTGAAAATATTGTGGTGGTAATTTCCATGCACTGTGTTTGAATTTGCTCAGGATTCTCCAAAACTTGTATATTATTTTGTTAAATGCAGATGTGTCTCCGTTAACTTTTTCAATACATTTAACTGTCTTTAAACTGATTTTGAAGAGGCATATTTAAGTCACCTCTCATTTTGGCTTTAAGACCACCAATCATGTACAATCCACCAACTTCAATCATTTCAATGCAATGCTCAGGGCTTCCAAAGCTCGTGCCACTGGAGCAGAAGAACAGAATTGACTGGAGATGTGGCAGAGGCTCAGGTGAAGGTCAGGCCAGTGCTGCTGTGTTTTTGGGCAAGACACTTCTGGTGATTATGTGCTCTGCATATGAGTGTTTGGTGGAGGTTGGAGAGACCGTTGGCTCAGATTGGCAACCATGTCTCGGTCAGGGAGCCCCAGGCTGTGTGCTGAGTGAATAAATAATGTCTTTGAGCTTCAGAAAAAGTGCTACATGAATTGACTTTTTGTTAACATGGCAGGCACACTTTCTTTCAAATCGTAGAAAATAACATATCTGGCATTGTTTTTTAAAATATACGCCTCTGGTATCAAAATAATTGACCTTACACAACCCCTTTTGCATTACTAATGAGGACATTTTGGTTTTATAGGAATAAATCATGTAATTACAGAGATCTTATTAAATATGAGAAGAACAACCCCTTAAGGTGCGCTGTGTTGTTTTCAAGGAGGTTTGCACAAAACAAAACTGGGCATGTACTTTAAAGAAGACAAATCATAGATTATGGATTATAGTTATATATATATGATTGTACATCATTATGTATTAGACAATATCAATCCCAATATTGACTTGAATAAAATGACTTCTTAAAAGATAAACGAAACAAGTCCGCTGACATCTGGTTTAAAGCTGTGGCGCTGGTTTCTGCCTGCCCCCTTAAACGTGAATATATGAATATGTAATGAATATATATATTCATATTTATATTTATATATATGCAATGGGTGGTGGTATATAATGATTGCTATTTTGAAAATATGACTACATCTACATGTACGACAATATCTGGTAGCATTGTGATGATGGTAATAATAACTAGTTTTTATTCACACATACACTCACGCACACATGTGTACAAACATACCCACACACACACAATCACACGTACATACACGCACACACCCACACATGTCCACGCACACATGCACACACACACACACACACACACACACACACACACACACACACACACACACATCTCTCTGAAGTTTCTAGACTGTTGTCCCTCTATTTGGCTAATGTCTGTATTGTTGTCTGTCTTTTGCTGTTTTTGTTCTTGTTGTCCTCACTATTGTTAAAAAAAAAGAAAAAAAGTTCATCACAACAAAGAACTGAACTGCTGGACTGTGCTGACAGCCCAGACTATGGAGAGCAGCAGTTCATGGTTGCAAGCAGCGGATTTGTTTACATTTGTGCCAAAATGCCTAGCATAAGACACTACCAAATCCTACGCGTATCACATATTAAGAAAAATAAACAAATAAAAGGGCAAAATGAAGTACAGAGTGGTGGACGTGGGGTGTATTAATCTTCCTGGAGAAAAGATGATCTACCGGATTTGGCTACGGCTACTTTCCATCTGCAGTCTCCAGGCAGGTGCACACAACAATAAAAAATACACAATACATTACAATAATAATCCCACACTGACCTGGCTTCCTACATAAATACAAAATACTCAATACATTAAAAAGTTCTTAAAAATGTATTTTTCTCTTTTGTCTAGTATTACGTGACATGTGAGCTGAGTTTGAGGCGTCGTCCCACTACAAAAAGTACACACGTAACTGTGTGTTGTCTTGTCAGGGCCTGTCTTCTAACAAAGTAATGCAGTGGGAATGTGTGAGCCTTTGTGCCTTCAGTGAGAAGAGCAGCACAATGAGGCAGGTGCTTAATTGCAGAGCGGTGTCATGCAAGAAGCTGAAATGCCTCCTCCAGACTGTGGGGGTAATGGGGGCAGAGGAGAGCAAGGGTATGTTCAGACAACTCCCAGTGACAGCGCACAGACAGAAGAAGACAATAGAGCGTGAGTGGAACCTGGCATCGGTGCAGGTGGGAACGCGGCACGAGGGGTTGTCTACAGTAGGATTTTAGGTCTCATTGTTTTGTAGTTGAATATATGAAATGTTCCCTATTTCCTTTAGTTGATTGGATTATTGTTTTGTGCTATTCTTTTTTAATCATAATCATAATAATAAGGTGGTCAATATATCGAATTTTAGATTGATCTTGTTTTGATGATATGCAAAATAAGATTGATTGATCAGTTTATCGTTTATTGTAAAAAAAAAAAACGTTTATTGTAAAAAAAAAAAAAAAAAAAAAGGCTACAAAAAGAGCTTATTAAAAAAACAAATGACTAAAAAAAGTATGTTCAAATAATGGTATATGGTTATATTTCTGCACTTTTGAGATGAATTTTACATTTGTCTGATAATTAAACCTCCATTAATACTTTTACATGTTTTAACTAATCTCTGTTGGATTGATACCAAAAAATATTGAGATATTCATTTTTGTCTCTATCCCACCTCTAATATTTCAATCATCTCATACAGAACGTTTTCAATGGCTCAAAAAACTTTTCTATTTAATCCACCACTATTCATTCTCTCCCCATACTGAGTGGTGAAAAGCGCTTGGCCACTCCTGCTGTTAATATCTGCACCTTCAACTATCAAGATCCCTCATGCACCACATTCATGGTTAGAAGAAGTGGGTGAGTGCCGCTCGGAGGTTGAGTGGATAGCACATGTGCGCTCCATGTGAGCAAACCCACAGCATCGTGAGTTCGTGACAATGTCTCTCCCTTGTTTCATCCCTATTTAATACTATACTGTCCTGTCTAATAAATCCTACGGGCCAAAAAACATGTGTTGTTTTGGGCTACAGGCTTGCATCTTTTATCAAACAGATTCTACTAAAATCCCAGTACTTTACTTATGCAAAAGAGAAATGATTGGACACACGGTAGCTCACACATTACAATATAATAAAAAGAAAAACATTCACACGATAAGTCACTCTTACGTCCAGAAAACAAAGGTATGGGTTTGAATCTTTGGACCCACTGGTGTTTTCTTGTGTTATCACTTCACTGACAAGCCCCCCTCCCCCCCCAAAACAAGCAGAACTGAGAGCGCGACACAGAGGCACACAAGTGACATAAGGCATCCAGTACGTTGAAGGCATATATTGAGTCCCATTTGGTCCAAAGTCAGTCAAATAAGTCCAAAGGTAAACATTTTGTCAGTTATAATGTCCTTGATAGTTGGTTCAGTGAGTCACATCCCTTTCTTTATTATGGCCTTCTTCCATGTCAACAGAGGTATCCATTTGTTGTATCCATGGCAGGAGTTTTGAGGCCCATATACATAGTTCTGAAGCCAATGCCAAAAATGATCTGCAGTGCACTATTCATTTCAAACACATATTAGCCTGTGTCAATTCTACAGATTATTATATATCAATGGTTGTGGTCTGTATGTAATATCACGAAAACACTGTGACACGTTTCAGTTCCTGCGCCTTCTAATGAGAATACATTTATGAGGGTGACTTCACTTTTTATTGCCCTTTACTCTGAACGAGACAGAAGGTGATCTTAATCCTCATCGTGTTGCCCACCGCACATTTGAACACACATGCACACGGCCACGCACACCCGACGCGCCGCTTCATCAATAAACAAAGAGTAATAAATAAACCACCAATGAAGCTGGTGTAACACACGTGATGAGAGAGGCAACAACTCGTGTGCAACAGGTTCACCTTTTATTTCTGTGAACACAGATAAAACCGTTTCGGTGAATAATTGTTCAACTTTACTTGCTGTACACAGCTTCTGACGGAACTGCGCTACTTCTGCGTAAAGCAGGGCAGTCAGTCTCCGTGTGCTGTCACAAATATAAAAAAAACACAACTGTTACATTTATCTTACAAAAGAAAAACAGTTTCATGAAAATAACCTTTAACTTGGAACACACATATTATTCTACTTATTTGGTACCATTGAACTAGGTTTTGACATTACAAGTAGTGTCACATTCATTAATAGCAGTATTGCTTAAGTACCTTTACCCTACGCCATCTGTGCGGGAGAAGCTAACTGTAGATAGCACTTAAGCTAGCTAACATTTTAGTAAACAAAACAATCATCAAATCTAGTCCTGCCGAACCAAACACTTCCTTACACCGGAATTTACTCCTTAACTTATGAACTATATGACGCTTGTGCACTAACTCACCTGTGAACACAGATAAAACCGTTTCGGTGAATAATTGTTCAACTTTACTTGCTGTACACAGCTTCTGACGGAACTGCGCTACTTCTGCGTAAAGCAGGGCAGTCAGTCTCCGTGTGCTGTGCCGTTACTGACACCTACTGGCGTAATGTAGCATTACATCAGGAAGTGAACAATTATCCACAGGTAAACAAACGTGAGTGCCACACACAAAGCAACCAACATATAAAAAAATGTTACCCTGTTACAAGTTGTTGGGGGGGTGTCTTTTCATAGCAAATATGTCCAGGGTGCCACACCCTCCCCTGCTTACTAAAGAAAAAGAAAAAAATAGTGCAACCCTTTTTTTTTTCTTTTTTCTAATTACACACATATCCAAAACAGTGTCCCTTGAGTATAACGGTTACCTATACCACTAGCATCACTTTTGTAGTATTAAGTCAGCTTTAGTTGACGTTTGAATACTAAAGTATGTATAGGAGTAAACACATTTTCTTCCCAAGTTAGATGAATAAATTCACACAAAAGTGAAACATTTCCGTCTACCTTTGTAACCAGACACAAAACCGGCCAACGTCTTCTTTTGTCTGTTACCATACCATCTCAATGTTCAAATGTAGACACTTGTGACATGTACAGTATACTCAACTTAGTCTCTGATTGCACTTATTCTTAACCTATTGCAAGTCACAGTCTTTAATGTCATTAAACCAGTCTTAATAAGCAGCTTGCAAGGAGTCAGACGCCCATGGTCTCCATAGTCTCTGAGAACATGTGGGTGGGACACTCACCTCGATGTGGTCCATACCCACTGTTCTTGTAGTTGGCTGTCCAAGCTGGTCATAGGAGAGGACCCTGGGTTGCCGTCTCTCTCTGTGTGGGTAGACGCGTGGGTGGGATGTCGACCTCGGCTCGGCATCAGAGTCTCTGTCCCTCACCTCTTCACCAGAAGGATGGTCGATGAGCTGCTCCTGATGTGTCTCAGCATTTGCTGCCTCCAGACCGTCTTCTACTGGTGTGCTGGCGTGGTCATCAGGGTGATGAGGGTCCTCCTCTTCCGGCACCTCAGGCTGCTGCTCCAGCTCAGGCTCAGGAACGTGCACCTGAGCTCTGCTGTCCTTACGGCTCTGCAGGCGAGGAGATCTCCACACAAGAGCAACTTCATCATCACTGTCTGATTCTGTGTTCTCTTGCAATGTCTCTTGTTGTCTTCTTATTCTCGGCTGTGTCTTCTTCTTTTGTTTGTTCAGCTCTTTGTTGACAGGTCTTTCTAGTGGTAAACAGTCACATGGAAGGAGCAGGTTTCTGTGTACTGTGCGACTTTTACCTCCCTGTTCTGGTGTTATCTCGTAAACGGGCATGTCAGGGCTTTTTCTGGGAAACTATCACATACACAGCATCTTCCCAGTATGAACGGAGCTTACCAGGACCCCCTCTCTCTTTAAGGTTGCGCAGGAGGACCCTGTTGCCCGGATACAGCTGCACACCATGCGTCTTTTGGTCATGGTAATGTTTGCTCCTGGACGCTTCTTTCTGTGCTGTTTTCGATGCAATCTGATAGGCTTCTCTCATTTGCAACTGCCACTTTTGCACGTACTCCTCGTAGCTGACTTGTTGTGCTTGGGTTGGTAGGTTGAACAGGATGTCGACAGGGAGCCTGGGGGTGCGGCCAAAAAGCAGGAAATATGGAGAGAACCCTGTTGGCTTCGCTTTTAGTGCAATTATAGGCGTGCACTACCTTTGCCAGTGACTCTTTCCAGTCAGCTTTTTCCTCATCTGTGAGGGTCCTCAGCATGGAGAGCAAGGTCCTGTTGAAACGCTCTACCTGCCCGTTTCCCTGTGGATGGTACGGTGTGGTATGAGAGTTACGAACACCACAAACTGTTTGGAGCTGGGAGAACAGTTGATTTTCAAATTCTCGACCCATGTCGTGATGGATTCTCACTGGAAAGCCAAACTTTAGAGCAAAATGGTTAAAGATCTTGTCCACCACTGTCTTAGCTGATTTGTTTTTTGTGGCGTACGCTTGTGCAAAACGCGTAAAATGATCCATTACCACAAGGATGTATTCGTACCCATGCTTGCATGTCTCTAAGTGCAAAAAGTCAATTGACACCAGTTCAAAGGGGTAAGTTGTGATAATTGATGTGAGTGGTGCCCTGTTGGTTCTATTGGGACGTTTTTTTTTTCAAACATTCACAAGCGTGCATCACAAAGTGTTCAACATCTTTTTGCATCCTTGGCCAGTAGAATCTGTCTCGTATTAACCCTAAAGTTCTTTCTACCCCCAAGTGTCCCATGTCTTTGTGCAGCTCTCCAAAGATGAGGTCATGATGTTCCTTTGGGAGGAGAAGCTGATTTCTACCATTGACTTGCCTGTAGAGGACCCCATCCTTATTCACATGTAGTTTGTTCCACTGTCTTAGGAGAATTTTCACATCAGGTGACTCTTTTTTAAGTGCTTGGCCCTTGGGCAAGTACTTACTGTTTTTGTACTGCAGGACTGGGCCAATTACGGAGTCTTGTTCTTGACTTGCCCTAATTTCTGAGGGCGAGAGGGACGTGTTTGGTGGTGGGGCTATGTCTTGGACCAGATCAATGGCGATTTCACTGATGACATAACTCTCTGGGCCAGAATTGTTTTTCTGCAAACACACATTGTCAGCTGCTGCTTTTATTACATCTTGTTTCACTTCAGCTGTGCACTGGGACATGTACTGCTTAATGTCAAGCAGTAATCTGGACAGGCCATCTGCATCGCCGTTCCTCTTGCCAGGTCTGTATCTTATTGTGAAGTTGAAGTCAGCTAGTTCCCCTACCCAGCGATGACCAGTGGCATTTAGTTTTGCTGTTGTGAGAATGTATGTTAAGGGGTTATTGTCCGTGTAAACAACAAAATGAGGGACATAAAAGAGGTAGTCACGGAAGCGTTCACATATTGCCCACTTTAAAGCTAGAAATTCAAGCTTTCCAGAATGCATATGGTAATTCTTTTCTGGGGGTGTTAGTGTACGTGAACCATAGGCTATTACTCTCAGTTTGCCTGCTTGATGTTGGTACAATACTGCTCCTAAGCCTTCTTGTGAGGCGTCGCAGTGAAGTATAAAGGGCTGTGCAAAATCTGGGTACCCTAAAATGGGCGGCTCTGATAAACAGTCTATGAGCCTGTTGAAAGTCTCTTGGTGGCTTTCTGTCCATGTTATGGGTGTGCCAGGGGGTGGTCGCCCTTTGTGTTTTGCACTAACCTTTTTAGTCTTTGTCTTGTATGCAGGGGGCCGGTGACAGGTGGTGTGGCTGGTCTGTAGGCAGGGTGAGGAGTTGGTACAGTGGCTTAGCGATCTTGGAGAAGTTTGGGATGTACGAGCGGTAATATGACAAGAAACCCAAGACTCTGCTTAGCTCTCCTACTGTAGTTGGTGGTTTCGCTTTGAGCGACTGGACTGGGGCAATTTCAGCCGGATCCATTGTGTAGCCCTGCTCCGACACCATACGACCCAGGAACCGGACCTGCCTCTTAAAAACATCACACTTGTGCGGAGTGAGTTTAACACCATGTTTTTTGTACCTCTGCAGCACATCTCGAAGATGTTGTACGTGAGTCTCAAATGATGAAGAGTGCACTAGATTGTCGTCTAAATAGGGCTGACAGATGACATCACGCAGTCCCTTTAAACAGTCCTCCATGCTCCTTTGGAACTCTGCTGGAGCTGAACTGAGGCCAAACGGTATGCGGTTCCACTGATACAGGCCCCAGGGAGTAATGAAAGCTGTCAGGGGGCGGCTCTCCTGGTCCAAGAACCCCTGATGATAGGCTTTGCCCTGATCGAGCACCGAGAACCAGGAGCTGCCATGCAAAGAGTCCAACATGTCCTGAATTCTTGGAATGGGGTGCCTGTCTGGTACCGATTTCCTGTTCAGTTCTCTGTAGTCACAGCACAGTCTCAGTTCACCTGACTTTTTCCTTACACAGACGATAGGCGATGAGTATGATGACCTCGACTCAGAAATCCACCCTCGGTTTAGCAGGTCTTGGAGATAATCTTTCACCTCTTGGTGCAGGGGCTTTGGTACGGAAAATATACGTCTTTTTCACCGGGTTAGTGTCATGGAGTGTGATGTGCATGTTTAAAGATGGGATACATCCCACATCTTGGTCATCAAATGCAAAAGCATGACACTCATCTCGTAGTAGCTGCCTCACTACATTCTGCTGGTCACCACTCAGATGGTCAATTTTTAACTGGAGGATCCCACTGAAGTGGCTTGTTGTGGGACTGGGTGTTACTGTTGACCTCATTAACCTGAACTTGGACACCTGGATCACTCCCGGGTTTATCAGGCTCATTTTCAGGATTTTGGACCATGACTGGATACGCTGCTTTTATTTCTTCTAAGTGACCCAGGATGGTACGAGAAGACAAAGTAAGATCTTGCTTGTTGGCATTAGCAATGGAGATGGGAATGTATACTGACCTTCCCTCTGTGACAGTAACCAGTCCTTCTTGTATCACCATGCCGTCAGGTAGCTGTGACAGTTCATCTGGAACAAACAGAAGACTATGGCCTGCATACTGGGCTCCCACATGTGCTCGGACATAGGTGGTGCTTATTTTGGGCTGCAGGCAGGCGTATCTCTTTCTTCCCTGTGTGAACTGTCCCAATACTATGGTTGTCACTAGGTGGCTGCATCAACTTAACCATCGACTTAGCTGTTTTTACTGACACTGAGAATGTCTGACTGATCTTCTGTATACACTTTGTTTTCAAATGTCCTTTGCCCCACTTGCCAACTACTTCTTCTATTACATTGAACCCGACAATGGGCTGTTCTGCAACATTGAGATCATTAGTCACTAAAACAGGAACATATAATGTCTTTGTGGGGTGAGTATCACAGTCCAGGTAAAATTCAGTCTCTATCCAGCCTATATATGGTATTTCACTACCATTTGCTGCTACTGCCACCAGTGGTTCAGACAGAAGCTCGGCCAGAGGTCTCAGCGTGCTGTGAGGTAGATATTTTCTTTCTCCATCCATCATTTATTAGACTTGCCTGAGCCCCAGTGTCCCATAATGCTTCCACTGGCACGTTGTCGAGGTGACATTGGACAACACATCTTCGTCCGATGAGACTGATGAGCTTGGTTTGGCGCTGTGAGGGAATATAGCTGTCAGACCGTGGGGGACATACAGGGTGGGCCTGTAGGGGTGCAATGTTGATATGGGACCCGAAAGGTGACTGGGCTACTGCTGGTCCCTGTGCAGCAACCCCCTCCCGTTTCCCTGTGACTGTCTGCCTTGTCTACAACCGCGGGAGAGATGGCCTTCTTGTCCACACCGGAAGCAATGTCGGCACGTGTCACCAGTCCCAGCCTCTTTACAGCCTTGGCAGCCTTTAGCTCTGGGGGAGGGCGGCTTGATGTTGCTGCCCCTGCCTCGGTATATAGTCTCTTGATCTCCTGCACATCTGCTTTGAGGCCTTCAATAAGCTTAACAGTCTCTGGATCTGGCCCCCTGTTTTGTGACTCTTTCTTTTTATTCCCTTTATCACCCCCTTTCTCCTGTCTCACTTCTTGTGTGTCCATGTCATTGTCAGTGTCTATGTGGTTGGTGCTGGATTGCACCTCTGCTTGTATTTCACTGACTCTGGCTGGTTTGACTGGTATGTGTCTCTCTTAAGTTTGTTTTGTCGCTCAGTTTCAAGACTAGCTGCCTCATTTATCCTCTCAATTAAAACCTCATCGGCAACGCTTGTATGGCTCAGGTATGGTTTTAATTGGAACTTTACTGCTTCACTCAACAAACCTGTCTCGAGTGACCGCAGGAACTTGCGCTGGATCAGGTTTGGACTGAACTGCTCCCCCTCATCTTCTTCCCCAGACTTGCAGAGCAGTTTCTCTCTCAACTCTATTGCCCTAAAGAGGAATGCTTGAGCCGACTCTTTGGGGTCTTGGGAAATGTTCATGAGCCTGTGCAACAGATCAGATGAGGAGTCAACTTTTGTAGTGGCCTCTAAGTATGATTTTGAGTGTGGGGAGTGTGAGGTCACGCTTCACTTCCAGCAGATCTCTGAGGTGCAGCCCAGGGCAGACAGCTTTTATGACAGCCTCAATGATTTCACTCTCAGAGTAACCCTTCTTGAGGCCTGACTCAATCTGATTAGTTAAACTGGTGAAAGAGAGTTTTTCTTTCTGCCCTGCTTCCCCTATTTGACCCCATATTTTAAAGTCTCTCTTTAATGTGACTTCAGGTGCTCTGAGTGTCACATGTGGAATCATTTCTTTTTCACTGCTTACGGTGATGTTGCTCAGTTTGGCCCCCAAAGCTCCTATCTTTTCCTCCAGAATGCGACGTTCATCTGCCTGTACTTGCTGAAGTTGTGCATATTCTTGTTTGAGTCTCTCTATGGCAGCATTTTCTGTTTTAGGTGGCTCATGTTCTTCTAGTGACTGAACAAAGATCTGGAGATCACTGATAAACTGCTGGAACACCTGGGAATCTTCACCCTCTTCAACTTCACCCAGTGTACTCTCAACCACCTTCATCAGGGCCCGGCGGGTCTGTCCTTTGAACCCTTCACCCGCTGGTTCACTGCACTTTAGATGATGACACACTTGGATGAGCTCTGATGTTCCGAGGGACCACAGTGCTGTGATGATCTCGTCCAGAAGTTTATCCATCTTGATTCTGGAATTACGTCTAGGTTCGTCTGGTACGGAGGCTGCCTCAAGATGCTTGTTTTAGCCTCCTGGCTGGCTCGCCAAGATTATGTAACACACGTGATGAGAGAGGCAACAACTCGTGTGCAACAGGTTCACCTTTTATTTCTGTGAACACAGATAAAACCGTTTCGGTGAATAATTGTTCAACTTTTACTTGCTGTACACAGCTTCTGACGGAACTGCGCTACTTCTGCGTAAAGCAGGGCAGTCAGTCTCCGTGTGCTGTCACAAATATAAAAAAACACAACTGTTACATTTATCTTACAAAAGAAAAACAGTTTCATGAAAATAACCTTTAACTTGGAACACACATATTATTCTACTTATTTGGTACCATTGAACTAGGTTTTGACATTACAAGTAGTGTCACATTCATTAATAGCAGTATTGCTTAAGTACCTTTACCCTACGCCATCTGTGCGGGAGAAGCTAACTGTAGATAGCACTTAAGCTAGCTAACATTTTAGTAAACAAAACAATCATCAAATCTAGTCCTGCCGAACCAAACACTTCCTTACACCGGAATTTACTCCTTAACTTATGAACTATATGACGCTTGTGCACTAACTCACCTGTGAACACAGATAAAACCGTTTCGGTGAATAATTGTTCAACTTTACTTGCTGTACACAGCTTCTGACGGAACTGCGCTACTTCTGCGTAAAGCAGGGCAGTCAGTCTCCGTGTGCTGTGCCGTTACTGACACCTACTGGCGTAATGTAGCATTACATCAGGAAGTGAACAATTATCCACAGGTAAACAAACGTGAGTGCCACACACAAAGCAACCAACATATAAAAAAATGTTACCCTGTTACAAGTTGTTGGGGGGGTGTCTTTTCATAGCAAATATGTCCAGGGTGCCACACCGGCACTAAAATGTCCCCTCTGCCTGTATGTTTTTGTGTCCAGCCAAGACATTCAGAGCAACAGAGCATGCAACTTGAACATTGTTAGAGCCAGGGAGATTTACTCAAGAACTCATGGAAGAAGGCCGACTGCATGCCACAGAAGACACTCTGGAGGACAGTGCATTTAATCCATTTTATTCTCCATGGAAGTAAAAAAAAAAATTACACTGGAATTTTGGAAAGAGGATTAACAATGGGGATGTGATGGGGTGATAGGCTAAGAAGGTTACGAGGTGGAAGAGCAGGCCGAATGGATTAGTTAAACCAAAAGATTTGTGCACTTTTGTAATTGGTGAGGGAAAATTTGGATCAGCTCTTTTGGTTTTCAGACTTTTAGCTCCTGAAACGACCTTGCCTTTGTGTGTATTGCTGTTGTGTCCTTTGGAAAAACACTATTGTCAAACATTTAGAATGATCTTGAGCGTTCTCAGAATTTCGTACAATTTGTGTCAAACCTTGATCTTGAACCTGGATCAAAAAAATATCTTTTAAATTACCATTGTGGTTTTGAAATTGGTATAGAGAACGTCACACTTTTAATCATTGCCATTTAAACAAAAAAAGTCAAATGTATTCCTCCAAATTCTGATCTCTGCTCCAAACCACAACCTTTAACTGACAGAGGATTTGGCAGAAGACTCTCGATTAATTAAAAAGCCAGCTAAGCGTAACACATTTAAATTGGATCTAGATTTTAATTGCACATCCTTAAACGGCACGTCTTACTGTTATCTGCTTATCTATTTTGGTGATGTAAAAGGCACATGCACATTATGTCAACGTACATATTTAAAACCAAAACCTTGTTGTCTTTGTAGTTGAATACGACAGAAGAAACGCATATCTACAAACGGCTCATATGACTTGTTGAAAGCGTTTCATCAACCCACTGGATTAATTAATTAGTAGCATGGCAGCTGTTACAGGGGCACAAAGCCCTGCTGATATCTGACGACAAAATAAATGTCCTTTTGAACTGGATTAAGAACTCTCAGTTTCCCTCACCATCAACAGATCAAAGCTACATTTGGTGGCGTCAGCTGAAATTAAGTCCTTGTGCCCTGACGAATGCAGTCGTAGGAGGACGCGGTGGTTCAGCAATGTCAAAATTAAAAGTTAACCAATTTGTGTTATCATGGTCTCGGCTCAAGAAAACAGAGATGTTGTTGGATGAGAACCATGTGGAAATAGCTGGTTCAACAGTCATGGTTCAACATCAGAATGAGAGAAGAGACGGGAAAAGAGAGTAACGCCGGGAAAAGAGAGTAACGCCGGGAAAAGAGAGTAACGCCGGGAAAAGAGAGTAACGCCGGGAAAGAGTAAGAGTAACGCCGGGTTTATCCTGGTTTGAGTAAAACATTTTTCTCTTCTTTTGTGTGATTCTTGTATAAGTTTTACCAATACCACAATTACCACATTTTTTCGTGTCTCCTTTCTTACTTTAAGTGCAGTAGCATTTTCTTTTTGCACATTTCAAATGAGTTAGTTTCTTATTTTATGAAAAAAAACATGTTATGCTGTTCTGTCTTATTCAAATACAGTCGAAATATATCAGAATCAGAATCAGAATCAGAAAGAGTTTATTGCCATTGTCAATGAACAAAATTCAAAAACGTAGGAACTTGTCTCGGCCTTAAGGTGCAACATAAAACACTGAGCAATAATAAAACAACATATATTCAATCAAAAAAGGGCATGCATTAGGAAACAATTTAAAATTACTATACAATAAAAATAAAAATAGGCATTTCTATGTACACAAGTTTACAGTTATGTTTAAAGTTATAGTGCAGAAAGTGACAGTGCAGTGAGTGGATGAATATTGCAGTTAAAGTGACAGGTGTTTTGAAGTGTTCATGAGTCCAACAGCAGAGGGAAAGAAACTATTCTTGTGGCGGGAGGTTCTGGTCCGGATGGACCGTAGCCTCCTGCCTGAGGGGAGTGGTTCAAACAGACCATGTCCAGGGTGAGAAGGGTCAGCTGTGATCCGACCTGCTCGTCCCAGAGCCCTGGAGACGTACAGGTCCTGCAGAGATGGAAGTCTGCAGCCGATCACCTTCTCAGCAGAAGCGCACAATGCGCTGTAGTCTCTGTTTGTCCCTGGCTGTGGCTCCAGCGTACCACACGGTGATGGAGGAGGTGAGGATGGACTCAATGATGGCCGTGTAGAACTGCACCATCATCTGCGCTGGCAGCTTGGCTTTCCTCAGCTGCCGCAGAAAGTACATCCTCTGCTGGGCCTTCTTGATGAGGGAGCTGATGGAGGGCTCCCACTTGAGGTCCTGGGTGATGGTGGTGCCCAGGAAGCGGAAGGAGTCCACGGTGGTGATGGGGGAGTCTGTCATGATGAGGGGGGGCTGGGGGGCTGTGGCTTTCCTGAAGTCCACGATCATCTCCACTGTCTTCTGGGCGTTGAACTCCAGATTGTTACCGCTGCACCAGGACACCAGCCGGTCCACCTCCCTCCTGTAGACGGACTCATCCCCGTCCGAGATGAGCCCGATGAGGGTGGTGTCGTCCGCAAACTTGATGAGTTTTACGGAGTCGTGGCTGGAGGTGCAGCAGTTTGTGTACAGGGAGAAGAGCAGAGGAGAAAGTACACAGCCCTGTGGAGCTCCTGTGCTGATAGTCCGAGTGTCTGAGACATTCTTCCCCAGCCGCACGCACTGCCTCCGATCCGTCAGGAAGTCAGTGATCCACCTGCAGGTGGAGTCAGGCACGTTGAGCTGGGAGAGCTTGTCCTGGAGCAGAGCAGGGAGGATGGTGTTGAACGCAGAGCTGAAGTCCACAAACAGGATCCTGGCGTAGGTTCCCGGGGAGTCCAGATGCTGCAGGATGAAGTGGAGTGCCAGGTTGATGGTGTCGTCCACAGACCTGTTGGCTCTGTAGGCGAACTGCAGGGGGTCCAGCAGGGAGGAGGTGAAGGACTTGAGGTGGGGCAGGACCAGGCGTTCAAATGACTTCATGACTACAGACGTCAGCGCCACAGGCCTGTAGTCATTAAGTCCAGTGATCCGGGGCTTCTTGGGGACAGGGACAATGATGGCAGACTTGAAGCAGGCTGGGACATGGCATGACCCCAGGGAGGTGTTAAAAATGTCTGTGAAGACGGGGGTTAACTCTCCTGCGCAATGTCTTAATGTAGCGGCAGAGACGCCGTCTGGTCCAGCAGCTTTTCGGGGGTTGGATTTCCGAAATAGCCTGTGAACATCCTGTTCCTGAACTGAGAGGGTGGTGGGGGAGGTGGGGGTGACCAGGTTTGGGTTGGCGGAGGTGGCCACCGTGGGGGAGGGGGTGGTCACATCAAACCTGGAGTAGAAGGTGTTAAGTTGCTCAGCCAGTTTTCGATTGTCTGCAGCAGGGGGGGCTCGGGGCTTGTGGTTGGTGAGGAGCCGGAGCCCCCTCCACACGGAGGCGGGGTTGTTGTCAGAGAACTGCTGCTTCAGACGCGTATTGTACTGTGATCTCGCTCGAGAAAACCTCTTTGCTAAATCCATACTTTGCGTCTTTGTAGCGCCCCCCTGTCACCAGCCCTGTGCGCTGCCTCCTTCTGCTGCCTTAACTGCCTCAGTTTTGGAGTGAACCAGGGTTTGTCATTGTTGAAAGTGACTTTGGTTTGTGTTGGTATGATGCTGTCCTCACAGAATCGAATGTATGACGTCACAGTGTCCGTGTACTCATCCAAACTCTCTGTGGCAGCTCTGAAGACCTCCCAGTCTGTAATGTCCAAACACGCACGTAGCTCCTCCACTGCCTCATTGGTCCACTTCTTAGAGGTCCTCACTGCAGGTTTGGAGAGCTTCAGCCTCTGCCTGTACGTGGGGATCAGGTGAACCATGGCGTGATCTGAAAAGCCGAGAGCAGCGCGAGCCACGGCGCGGAAGGCGTTACTGACTGTTGTGTAGCAGTGATCCAGCGTGTTCTGCTCTCTGGTCGGGACTTTAATAAACTGTCTGTACTTTGGTAGTTCGTGGCTGAGATTCCCCTTGTTAAAATCACCCAGGATAATACACAAGGAGTCCGGGAAGGTCCGCTCCACACTCAGAATCTGGTCCGCGAGCGCGCGCTGTGCCACGTGCACGTTTGCGCTCGGCGGGATGTAAACAACAGCCAGAATGAATGAGGCGAACTCACGTGGCGAGTAGAATGGTTTGCAGTTAATGAAAAGATATTCCAGATCAGGAGAGCAGTGTTTGGAGATCACAGTCACATCTGAAGACCAGGCGTTGTTGATGTAAAACAGACTCCTCCGCCGCGTGTTTTACCCCCGGAGAGACCTTTATGACGATCCGCACGAAAGAGGCAAAACCCCTCGAGCTGCACGGCGCCGTCCGGGATCGGCTCACTGAGCCACGTCTCCGTGAAGCACAAAACAGGAGATGAAGAAAAGTCTCTGTTTCGTCTCATCAGCAGCGCCAGTTCGTCCATTTTGTTGGAGAGTGAGCGGACGTTGGAGAGGAAAATCCCAGGTAAGGGCGTCCGTGTACCGCGTCTCCTGAGCCGTACGAGGACCCCCGCACGTTTTCCTCGCCTGCGGCGTCTCACTCTTTTAGCCAAAAGAAGGGCTAATTCAGCAGCAGAAACTAAAAAAACTGGAACTAGGTCCGTAGGAGTTGTTGTGCGGAAGGACAAGAGCTCTTCACGGGTGTAAGAGCACGCAGACACACAATTTACAAACATAATCAGACATAACAAAGAGCACAGAAAGGCCAGGGCATCCGTCTGCGGCGCCATCTTGGAATCCCATCCCAAGATATCAAGATACATTTAAGTTAATTCAAACAATGACCTCTTATCTTATTTGGGATTGTCATTTTGGGTATAGGCCCTTTTCAGTAACATGTATATAGAATATAAATTATTATGTATACATTATTATTATTATTATTATTATTATTATTATTATATTATTTTATATATTTTCTTAACATTTCTTTTATTGTTTTAATAAATAATGTGTCCACTAATTTTGTATTATTATTATTATTATTATTATTTTTTTTATTATTATTATTATTATTATTATTATTATTATTATTATTATTATTATTATTATTATTATTATTATTACAATTATTATATTATTTTATTTTGTATATTTTCTTAACATTTCTTTTATTGTTTTAAAAATTATGTGTCCACTAATTGTGTTGACTTATAAAGTTCAGTCCCCCCCATAACATTATATAATAACATATTGAAATCAGATTGAAAAGCCAGTTAAACTAGTCTAAATATTTTTGGCGTGAAAGCTGCTCTCTGTAATGGGTTACAGGTGAACCCCAAAGCAGAGCCTGGCAGCAGGAGACTGGGGCAGGTTAAATGCTGCAGGCCAAAGAGTCAGGGACCAGGCCGACTCAGCTGGAGCACAGAGCAGAAGGAGGACGACGACACCAGGAGCAGACGAGGAGCAGCACTACAGAACATGACGGAAATACCTTGCAGCGTGGTGGCGAGAGGACCAGTCTCATACTCTGCAGGTGTGCGATGAAGTGTATGTGTGTCTCGTCTGCGCCCTGTGAGCCGGCCACGCCCCCTGCCACGCCTCTGCCACACACATGCTCTGCATAATACAAGGGAGAGGGAACACAACACGAGCTGCAGTATAGTTGATGATCTCGCAGTAAACAGTGCAATCTGGAGTACATAAATGTGAAGATCATGTATAGGAATATTAAGTGCTTTGTTCTCCTCGACATGGAAGATTGTTTTGTGGAAGTAGCAGAGCTGCATGAACATGAAAAACGATTTGAACCCATTCAGTTATTTCAATGCTTATTGCTATACCCTTTTAGAATGTATAAGATAATTCCACAGATAACATTAATAATGACAAGTCAGGGGTTCTTTCTGTGTGTTTGTATTGCTTTCTCTCTCTATTTTTCATTGTACTTTTCAGAATCAGAATCAGAAAAGGTTTATTGCCAATGAACAAAATTCACACACATCGGAACTTGTTTTGGCATTAAGGTGCAACATAAAACACTGATTAAAAATAAAAACAACATATATGAAATCAAAATGCATGCATTAAGAAACATTTTCAAATTACTATAGTATATAATAAAAAAAGGCATTACTATGTACACAAGAATTACAGTTACATTTACAGATGTAGAACAGAAAGTGAGTCAGCAGTGATCCGATCTGCTCGTCCCAGAGCCCTGGAGACGTACAGGTCCTGCAGAGATGGAAGTCTGCAGCCGATCACCTTCTCAGCAGAACGCACAATGCGCTGTAGTCTCTGTTTGTCCCTGGCTGTGGCTCCAGCGTACCACACGGTGATGGAGGAGGTGAGGATGGACTCAATGATGGCCGAGTAGAACTGTACCATCATCTGCACTGGCAGCTTTGGCTTTCCTCAGCTGGAAGTACATCCTCTGCTAGGCCTTCTTGGTGAGGGAAGCTGATGGTGGGCTCCCACTTGAGGTCCTGGGTGATGGTGGTGCCGAGGAAGCAGAAGGAGTCCACGGTGGTGATGGGGAGTCTGTCATGATGAGGGGGGGCTGGGGGCTGGGGGGCTGACTTTTCGGACTTTCCTGAAGTCCACGATCATCTCCACTGTCTTCTGGGCGTTGAACTCCAGGTTGTTACCGCTGCACCAGGACACCAGCTGGTCCACCTCCCTCCTGTAGACAGACTCATCCCCTCAGATGAGCCCGATGAGGGCGGTGTCGTCCGCAAACTCGATGAGTTTTACGGAGTCGTGGCTGGAGGTGCAGCAGTTTTTTTTATGACTTTGTGAGAGAAATTTGTCAAGAAAGGAACACCTTTTTAAAGGTGTACTTTTTCTAGAGGAGTGTCTGTGATTGTCTCCATGGAGATGTTGCTTTACCTGGAATGCGCCACAATGTGACATCAAACGTATTCATCTGCATTGAAGTGTTTTTATTGCTCTCACCTCCAGCTCGCCACAGATCTGACCTGTAACTTGGCCTGGCGGTGTCACCTGCCTGTCTACAAGAGATAAATAAGTTAAATGCCATACTGTGAAAGATTCAGGGTCTCATGGAGACAAGCAGGTGGCAGAGCCTTCAGAAAAGTTACATAGTGCACCTTTAAACACGGTTTGTCTCTCCCATCTCACTACGTCACTATCTCGCACTAATATATTGGCATTGCTACAAGGCTTTTGACAATAAAGAGATGCAATTGGAAAGTAGAAGTGCGCGGCTTATGAGGGCTTTAGTTCTGAGCCATTACTCATTGTAATTCTCCCAAACGGTTTTGTTTGTGTCGGGGGTGGGCACGGCAATGGAGAGAGAGCAGCCTTTCAGAACAAAATGAGTCATAAATGCAGACGGAATAGCTACAGGGAAGTCTTAATAGAAAAATACAGAGAAATGACACAATGTATGAATTTATGAATTAAACTGATTGATTGGCTTCTCAAATAGTCTTCACCTCTTCTCATTCATTATTGCATGACATGGTTCAATGAGCCTAATATCTACGTGTTGTTATAGTTTTTAGTCATGGTTTAGATTTTATCATAGTTAATGTTTTCGTCAAAGGTAAATTACAAAGAGAAGGCCCTGATGTTTAATTTCAAACTTACAACAAGGTCGCAACAACAGTTTGAATTAAAAGTTCATACATTAACTTTTACAATATAAATGCAGTGCTTCAAAGCAAACATTTGACTCATCACAAAACAGTTCCAGAAAAAGAGTCCAGAGGCAAAGTTTATTTGTAGAGTTCATCCATCAAGGCATATTCAAGTGCACACACAACAGGAAATTGCCAAACAGTAAAGACATCTCAAAGAGTTCAGGAAGAAGAAGTAGCTGAAGAGAAGAATAAGAACAAAATGCAATTCCCCAATGTTTATCCAGAACAAAAACTGTTTTTAGCATGTTTGTCCCCATTACCACTCTGGCACACAATCCTCAGGGGATGTTTAGTTAGCTTCTGGGCAGGCCAGGCCCCATGTTTAAGTCAGGACTCTGGGCAGGAGGCCGGCATGTTTAGTCCAGATTCTGGCACCAGCAGGAGGCCGGTCCATGTTTTAGTCCTGACTCTGGCACCAGCAGGAGGGCCCGGGTTTAACTCCTGATCTGGCATACCCAGCAGGAGGCCGGTCCATGTTTAAGGTCTGGGACCCAGGGGCCATCCCTGAGGTCCTCAGAGTCCAGAGATGGTTCATACGGCACTAACACGTTCGAGATGTCAGGGCCAGATATCTCCCAGCAGATATTGCCGATGATGCCTGCGTTCCAGTCATCCTTAGTGGCATCAGTTCTTCCAGCTTTTCTGACATGTTCCAAAGTTCAATGGAACACTCTTACCACTCGGAATACTCGAAATGTCAGTGCCAGAGTTGAAAATTAACATAGCTGCGCCCTGGTTGTGTAAGATAAAAACAC
The DNA here is from genome assembly GCA_015082035.1 of Chaenogobius annularis. Lineage (NCBI taxonomy): Eukaryota > Metazoa > Chordata > Actinopteri > Gobiiformes > Gobiidae > Chaenogobius > Chaenogobius annularis. Next base: position 1,860,602 of record BJKM01000007.1, on the reverse strand, counting down.
CACAGCTTCCTTGGTGATATACTACTGTGTGTTTTATTAACTCTTTATTTGCTCTCTCTACTGTGAGTGAACTGCAGCAATAAATGCACAGGTATGCTAATGTTGCTAATGTCTACGCAGAGCTCATGTAAACAAAAGGAAAAATGCACTCTCAAACATTGTTTTATAAACTGCACATGTAATAACAATGTGAATAAAGTGAATAAAGTTACTTAAATTGACTTGATTTTAGCACTTTACAAGTTTGTATTACTTGATTGAGTCGCTACTGTAATAGACTGATAATTGTTTTTCCGACTTGACGACTGGAACACAGCATTTCTACTCATATTTCAAGAGTTTTCAATGGTAAAACCCCAAAATGACTGATATAACCCACAAAAAATTCACAAGACTGCAAACAATATTTCTGGCTGTTCTCATGCATCAGATTTTCGTGTTGTGACAGGCTAAACAGTGTTTTGCTCTGTCCCATGTAAAGACGTGCACTCCTGGGCCCTACTGGTTTGATCCAGGCTCTCTATTTCATGTCTCCCTTGGCTCTTCCCTGCTCCTGTATTATATTCAGGTAAAGGAGCCGCCGTGGTCCCATAAATCCATTGACTATCCACACTGCATGTTAATCTGGGTCTCTCCTCTTCCTGTACAGCGTGATTTGTGTGGGGGATCTTTTTCTGACAAAAATATCAGCCCCGAGAAGTCAAATAGGAGTCAGAGCCCAATGTTTTATTCATACAAATTGCTCAGTAGGCTCCTTGCCATAGCTGTATATCACATGTGTGTGAACGCATGTTTATGTCGATTCAGGACTTGTGTAAAATTACAATTGCATATGAAAGAAAAGAATTCCCACAGGAAAACATGCTTAAAAAGAGTAGCGTTCACGATTTGTGTAGAATGGAGATTTTAGCATCAAGAAACGAAAACAGCGTCTACTGCCTTTTTCTACATTAAAGGAGACATATTATGCTTTTTTGAGTATTTACAACATACATTAATCATTATTTTACATTCTGTGATGAATCAACTTAATAATAGAAATGGGACTGCTGACTCCCTCCTGTTTAAAAAAGAAGCTAAATTAAGAGACCCCAGCTCTTTCCAGGGCATCTCATCATAGCAAGCAACAGATTTTCATTCGTGTCTTTATTTATACATTTATTTTTTGAGAAATGGCATACAGGATTCTTTGAACCTTATATGTATTACCCAGTGGCTTAGAGTTTTTAAATAACATTAAATACTGGCCTCTCCAAACGAGCTGTAAAACAGCTGCAGTACATCCAGAACGCTGCTGCTCGGGTCCTGACTAGAACCAGGAAGTACGATCACATTAGTCCTGTGCTCAGGTCTCTGCACTCACTGCCCCTGTGGCTCAGAGAATAGACTTCAAAGCAGCTCTGCTTGTATACAAGTCTCTCCATGGCCTAGCACCAAAGTACATCTGGGACATGTTAGTGCCATATGAACCATCTCGGACTCTGAGGACCTCAGGGACCGGCCTCCTGCTGGTGCCAGAGTCAGGACTAAACATGGGGAATCTGCGTTTCAGTTTTATGCAGCTAAAATCTGGAACAGTCTTCCAGAGGATGTGAGACAGGCCTCTACTCTGGCAATGTTCAAATCTAAACTAAAAACTGTTTTGTTTGGCTGTGCATATGACTGAAATGCTTTTCTTTGCACTCTTCTCTTTTACGTCTTGAACTAAGATTGTGATTTCTGATTTCTGCCATATCTTTGTGATTTTAATGCATTTTTTTCCTGTTGTGTGAAGCACTTTGAATTGCCTTGTGTACGAATTGTGCTCTACAAATAAACTTGCCTTGCCTTGCCTTGCCTAAATAAATCCAGAGCACTAAGTGGATGGGCACTGGAGCCTTAAATGCAATACAATACAAGATTACACAAACATGTATGAATCACTCAAAATACAACTCTGAGAAAGCGAATGATGACAAAGAAATATAACGGTTAAAAGTTGATTTTGCATTATGTTCCCTCATTCATCCAGGAGTATTCCATCGTAGAAAAAGATTTAATTGTAGTCATTTAGCCTGTTTTGAAAAAACAAGACGTTTATTACGCCGGTGATTAAGGATTGAACCGACATGTTGTGGGACAGTGCACATTAACAAATATGTGTTAGTCCAACATGTAAATGTGCCACAGTGAGTCATTTTCATCTGTAGTCCCATTGGTAGGTTTATGGAGACAGAAAACAGGACATGTAACAGGCACGAAACCCTCCAGATTACTTCCACATGACATAAGTACAAAGAGGATCAGCGAGATACAATACTTTAGGTAAACAGAAAAGAACATGCTAAAAGCACACACTACACACACAACATAATTGAAGAGCGACATGACAATAGACAAATAACAATCACAATCTCCCCAACAAGACAGAGACATGTCTGATTATCCGAGAGTCACTGTTTACCACTGACATGATGTCATGGTCCTTACTTCTGCGGTAACAGATTCCAAGAGTGTGCGGTGCAGACTGAAAAAGCAGACTTCATAAATGGGATTTTGCAGTCTCCCCTGCCCGACGCTCCAGTATTTGTATTTAAGTTTAATTGTATAAACCTATTCAATGGGGGTGCGGCCAGACCATGAAAGGTTTTGTAGACCAGAATTATGTCTAAATAGATCGTTAGGTTAGCCTAATTTAAGAAATGATATTTGTTTAAAATGTTACAGTGATGAATGAATTGATTTTTTGTCCAGTGTTTTCTTTTTTTCCCTTCAAATTCTTTTTGGCCCAATTAGACAGGAAAGTCAAGCATAAAATGGGGGATAGGAGAGGGGGGAGGACATGCAGTACATTGTCGGAGTCGGGATTCAAACTCACAACACTGCGGCCGGCTGCACTTGGAGCCTGGTATGCGTGTGCTTTGCCTAACCCACTCGACCACCGGGCAGCACTGTCCAGTGTTTTCATAGGCTGCTTGTGAGTCTCTCTATGGCAACAGTGTGGTCTTGTTGTGAGTCCAGCTCGTCAGACAGTAATTTATGTGAGAGAAAATTGTGGTGTTTAAATTTTGAGACCTTTGTTGTCAAATAATTTCTAATGTGTTTGAAAGTCACCAGTTTAAATTTGACATCTCAAGTTTTAACATGCTTTTTAAATGACAATTGCGAGCCCATAATAGTAACACTGACCATGACTGTTGGATCACTCCCCTTATTTGCAGACTTTGAAAAAAACATACACATGGTTTTATTCAAATTGAGATGTAAGCATGGGTTTTTTAACCAGTCACTCACTGACACCATTACAGATGATAGCGTCTCAGCTGTGTTGTGTTTGCACGGATATTATAGACTATAGTGTCATCAGCATAGAATTGACATGACGCAGCAGAACATACATCTGGCAAATTGTTGAGACATAGACTAAAAGCGGCACTGTATCGCAGTGGTTAGTTCCCTGGCTTTACATGCAAGAAGGTCCTGGATCTGTGTGGAGATTGCAGGTTCTCCATGTGTCTGCGTAGGTTTCCTCCGCGTAGCACTAAAAAACATGTACGACAGGCTCCTCCCGTCAGTGGGATAATAACATCTGCCTGCCCTGGGACTACAGGTGGTAATTAGCGCTTGAGCTAGATCCTGGTACAATGCATCTCTGCTGATAAGGTATGTATATTGTGCGCTGTCCTTGCCTCAAATAAACCAAAACCAAATAATAAGGGGCCAAAGGTTGAGCCCCTACATGACTAGACATCATATCGGAGAATTTTTTTCTTGACCTGAACGCATTGTTTTCTTTCTTTTAAATAAGATAGAAAACGATGCGTTTCCCACTGTAAGTGGGTCAATCAGAATTGTTAGTATCAGAGGCTTCATTTCTTAGGCTATGACCTAATCCCCCTTTTCTAGTTTAGCCTTGATATTCTCTATAAGATTTTTTTTTTGCATTATAACTGACATACGTAAAATGAAAAAAAAAAGAAATCCCTGTTTCACTTAAAAAATTTACAATATTTGACGGATATATTGTGGACTATGTGGCCTTAACATTCATTTCTTTGGATTTCTCCCTTTCCTAATTTTTATTTTTGCCCAGTTTGTTCTCTCTGGTCTTGTCTTGTTTTTTGTTGATTCATTTTTAAATGTTGAAAAAAATAAGATACATAATTTTTTTTTAATTTCAATCTGCGGACCTGGTCTGACGCCTGTGGTACTCCGGTAAGGTGGGACGGGGGGCCGCATGGAAGTCTATCTTTCCTGGAGACTGCAGCGATCTGATACGGCTTCCAGGTCATTCGATGAGTGTTCTCGCACAAAACCACGTGAATCTGTGCGGCATTTGTCAATAACGGACCGTAGTGGACTGGAGTTGATGTAACCGGCAATCTGCAAGAACCCGCACGGTCCCAGACCGCACCCGGACCGGAGTCAGCGTACATCATGAGTGAGAACTTACTAACTAAGTTTCACCTGTAATTAATCATCTGTGTTACTCTTAAAGCCCTGTAATGGGCCCATAACAATCAGGATCATCAGGGTCAGGATATATTTAGGGTGCACATTGTCGGATGTTGTCGATGAACAGAATTCACAACATAGGAACGTGACTTGATGACAGATGCGACATGAGAGACATGCATAAAGAGCATCAGCCACCGGGGCGGCTGGCTTTCGCACGGCGCCTACTTGAACTCTTGGAAAATGAAAAACAGTTCAGCAATAAGCATACAATGATACACAACAAATATTGAGTACATTACACGAGGTCAAACGTGATGGATATTTTCCGTGGATATTGGGGGAGGGGTCACAAACAAGATAACACAAAGATTAGGATGAGGAATGTGGGACGTGCAGACGGTGAATGAAGGCCGAATCTTGTTTTGTGTAAGTGTCTGTGTGTGTCTTCAGTACGGCCTTGAATCATATTGTTTGTTGACAGCAGCCCCCACCTCCCTTATGAGGACCTGATTAGCATATGACAGGTCTGTATTATTTCCTAACCAGGGCTTCGTAACGCTGTTACGAACCTTAAAGATCCTATATTGTGCTATTTTCCCCGTTTCTTAGTCCACCCTCAGGGCATAGTTGATAATAATAAGTGTTGTGCAACACCCATAACATAATAGTTATAGAATATCACCCTTATCTTGGACGCGGCCGCTCCTCTAGCGCCGGGTCCCGGAAATGCAAACGCTTAGTTTGAGGTTCGCCCCCACGCGTCCCTCCCAAAGAGCGATCCACCTCCCCGCCCAACCCGTGACGTTGTCGCAGCGTGTGTTCCCGCCCACCTTGTGTTACCGCCCACCGTCGGGTTGTGGGGGAGTGCGTTCGTCGCCTAGGGTGGAGATGGTGGGCTTTTTTTAAACAGAGGCAAAGGCGTGTGCAAGTACACAGTCGGGTTCGGGTCGGGGTCCTGGTTCGGGTCTGGGTCGGGGTCTTGGCGGGGTGGTAGGTCTGGTCAGGGTCTCGGTCGGGGTCTGGGGTCGGGGTTGTCAGGGTCTCGGTCGAGGTCTCGGTCGGGTCTCGGTCGGGGTCCTGGGTCGGGGTCTGGGTGGGGTCTTGGGTTCGGGGTCTTGGGGCGGGGTCTGGGTCGGGGTTGGGTCGGGGTCTCTGGTCAAGAAGTAGCATTTAAAGCTAACTGTTCCTAAATAGCCGCGGTTTCTCTCGAGCGCGGGGGCTCCGGGGCGGGGGAGGCGACTGGTGACTCATCCAATTGAGTAGACCCTGTTCGTCTGATACAAGGGGAAGGATAGACACTATTCTCTAGCTAAAAACTGCAGGAATCAATAAAAAAAAAAACACTTTGGGCACATGTACGTGGTACCAATAGCTCCGTAAGACGGTTAAAAGCTCTGAAAAGTCGATTTTCCATGATATAGTCAGAGGGTCCTTTAAACCACCATTAATGTTTAAAGAGGGATTCTCTTTTATAACGAAAAAATGGCCCTCTAAACTCTCTATCAAGCCAACTCTGTTTTAAATGTTAAGGCATGCCTAATTTAATGTAGAATATGCAAGATTAGATTATTTTTTTCACAATGAATTGGAGTAGGGAGTACGTGACTGATCATCAACAGTCTCTGGGGGCACACTACAATAAAAAGCTTGGGAACGACTGCATTAGATCAGCCACGTTAACTGAGCCCATTTTTTCAATAAAACCTCAGTTTTTATTATATTTTTTCCCATATTACCATCATTTCAGAATCTGATCCATGCACCTCAGCTTCCATCTGCTGAGGTGCATGGGAGGAGGACAAACCAGGACAGATGACGTCCCAGAGGAGTAGGGTCCACTATGGGCTGGAGGCTTCCTTTGAGGACCTTGAACAGACAGAAAAACTAGACAGTGTCCCCCAGCAACGACTGACCCCCACCCACCTCCACCCACCACGGCACCTCCTCCACCCACGAGGAACAGGCTGCTCTGCTACAGGCTAACGCTCCTTCATCTGCCGCTTACGATCAATATGCATCATTAGAATAAGAGAAAAGTAATATTAGATTCAAGTAGGTGTGGCAGAAACAGAACTAAAAAGAGGAAAAAAGTATATTAATTTGTTTCTGATCACTTTAGTTAAAAACGAATTAAAAATGATCACGCTTTATTTAGAAAAGTAAATGTGGATCTTAAATACGGTAGATGAATATACTAGGGGTCTCGGAATGAAGTGTTATTTGAAATGATCAAATATTTTTTTCTCAAGGACTTCAAATATCTCTGTTTTATTTGACTAAAATGTTTGCATCTATGGAATTTTCAGTTTAATCCACATAAATGTTCAATATATACAGACGTTATTCAGAGAGAACACACATGTTTAATGTGTATTAACTTATCAGCATATTAGGTTCACATAAACACACACAGAAAATAAGAAAGGTGGAGTAAATAGAAGGTTTATATTGGAGTTAAGCCTGTGAGTTGAGGGACTAAATGATTGTAATTTTGACCATGATCTGTGTTTCTGTTTAGCTGGCCTGTAATGAAAACTTAATCCTCATCTAACCTCAACCCAACTATACATTGCATTCATTTTAAATAGTATGAACTCTTCAGAATCGCTAGATAAAGACACTTAAAGTTTCAATACTGACATTCCCATCTCAGAAGAGGATTGGGCTTGGGTTGCTGAGGTGAGTCAAATCGCAGGGAAGACCAGTGGGAAACCCAGGAGCTGTAGGGCCACAGTGGCTCTATTGGAAACTGTCATTGTGTCCTATTGGCAAAACACTCAGATCAGCCACATTGTTATTGTATACATGTGGTATGTAAGCAATTGGAAGGGCCTCAGGGCAGCTGTGGCTCCATTAGACGTTCACCACCACCGACTGGGAGAACAGGAAAGGAATCGGAAGCATAAAATGGCTCAAAAAGTAAGTAAATAAATATTTTCACTCTCAAACAGTCCAGTGATTAAATCTTTTCTCCTTTTTGGCAAAAAAGCATGTTCCATTTGAGATAGGGCCCCAATAAATCCACCAAAGACAGGAAATTTATTGGCACATAAAGCCACACTGTGTCACATTAGTTTAAACCAATGCCATGTTGGAGAAATGATGATGCACTCTGAATTCATTAAACCAGCTGAGATTTATGGCTTGTGTTGTAAATTGTGATAATAAATTATTTTGCAGAAGCACAAGGTTCTTGGCTGTGGTCTCTTCCATTGACAGCAATGGAAGGGACCAATAAGCTGTTAGCAACACTTATAATAAAAGGTGTAACCAAGTTCCGAGGACACAAAATGTCAGCATACATTTTCTTATTTTCACTTTCACCACTGAGTTGTTGTGGGGTACAATTCCTTGTTCTGTTCTGTTGAACCTACTCACACAACAGAACTGGACAGTTTCCGTTGGGAAGGGCATCTGGCATACTCATTTGCCAGTTGACTGGTTTGTGACAATAAAATAGACCTCATCTTTACCTACCCTTCGCCGGCCTGGATTATGGTTCAAGCGCCTGATTCCTCCTGATATCTACTGATGATCACATGATACAGTATGTCATGCTATAGACTGCATCATGTGACTGTGATGATGAGCACGATTTCAGCTGTCCTACACTCAAAAAATTACATATATATATAATAATATATATACTATATATATATATATATATATATATATATAATAAATTCACCTTTTTCTTTTATTTTGTTGTTTTATTTTAAGGTGATATTTTTTATTTTAAGGTGATCTTTTAAAAATATATGTCAATTAAATAAATAATAATAATAAAGTTGCACTATGAAACATTTCCGGGGGAGGGTCTGCCAACTGTTTGTCTTCATGGAGAGACTTTGCCTGGAATGTTCCACAGTATAACATTTTATTTATCTGTCTCCATGGAAACAAGCAGGGGATGCATTCAAGCCAAGTTACAGGTCTGACCTGTAAAGAGATCAAGTCGATGAAAACACCTGTAAGTGTATAAGTGCAACACAGGTTTAATGCCTATACTGTGGAAGATTCCTGGCAACTCAATAACGTCTCCTTGGAGATATGCAGATGACAGCCCCCTTACTTACTAAGGTCACCGTCAAATGAATGCATATATTAAAGCTATTACAATCAAAATGATTTGCTTTTTCAGCAAAGGAAACGGTGACATCATATATTTGTTAGTGTAAGACGTGCAGGTGGCAAATCCACTGGAAAAGTTACATAATGCACCTTTAGCATCAAATATTTACATGGAAAATCATGACATAATAATAATTTGTTTAGGGAGAAACGTTTCATTTTTTGAAGCACACATCTTGTCTTTTCGACCAGGCCTCACAGGACTTTTAGATACCACTATCGCACAGGTCACAGTGTGTTTGAAGTATATATACTTTAAGCTGCACTGTGCAAATGGAAAACAGGCTAAAAGGAAAGCTGTTGCTCTGAGTGCTTTGCCAGAGTCAAACCTGTAACCTCTACTGCTGTCAGTGCCTTATACGGACGAGGGCCAGCCGCATGTAAATGGTTGGAGCAGATGAAAGGCACAGATGAAGGCTCCAAGTGAAAGAGGAAGAAGAGGGAGATGAGAAGGTGAGGAGGAGACAGCCAAGAACAGCTGGGGGACATGCAGGGGATGTGGAGAGAGGACGATACCCCTGGAAAGACTCAATTATATTATATAGAGAGAGCGAGAGAGAGAAAGAAGAGGAGAGAGAGATGAGGAGAGAGAGAGAGGCAGAGAGAGAGATGACTGAAGGGAGAGAGTTGGGGGGGTGAGGAGAGAGAGAGGAAAAGAGAGGAAGACAAAAAGAGAAGAGGAAAGAGAGGGGGAGAGAGAGAGAGGGCAAGAGAGGGGAGAGAGGGTAGGAGACGAGAGAGGAATGGGAGGAAGAGAGAGAGGGAGAGACGGAGAGAAAAGAAGAAGAAGGAAGAGAGCGGAGAGAAAGGGAGAGAAAAGAAGAAGAAGGAGGAGAGAGAAAAAAGGGAGGAGAATAGAAAATGTGAGGAAGAGAGCGGGAGAGAGAAAGAGGGGGAGTGAGACAGTGGGAGAAGAGAGAGAGTTAAAGAGTTAAGTGGGGAGTGGGGAGTAAAGAGAGGAAAGGGAACAGGTAAAAATCATTTGTGGTAAAAACAAGAAAAGAAATGATTATTATTTCAGCGCTGAATATATATTTAATGAGAGACTGCTCTCATTCAGATGACAGTCAAGTCTCAAGTCTCAACAATTGTTTGGGGAAAAAAACAGCTAAATTATAGTCGTTGAATTATTAGTGGATTTCTGAAAAAAAAAGTTGCACCACAAAACAAATCAAGCAGAACAATAAAACTCAGAATTGAAAAGGAATTATAAATTGCGGGTCGCTGTGGATCAGAGCAAAGCGATTACGTGGCCCCGCGCCAAACACTGGCTTTCACTCGTATCGCTGCTTTTAGCATAAATTTGTAGCATTGCTGTCATGGGCCGTGTGGCTCCACTTAGCCGGGCCCGACCTGTCATTGGAACAAGGCCGTTGGCTCCGGCAGCACTGAGCACACGTCAGCCACAGCCCTGCTCACAAACACTCTGCACAGACTGAAATCAACTGCAAATAAAAAGCATTTTAAGAAGCAGCGTGACGAGAATGTGACGAGAAATTGGACAATGCATCCAGACTGGGCAAATACAAAAATACAAAGTTTAAAAGGACTACGAATTATAAGGATTTAAGTACATTACATTTTGAACTAGTATTTACTGTTGTCAGTTTCCTGTGCGATAACCATTGCCACTGCAAAATGTTTTTAGTCATTACTCATTTTTATTCTACATTATTATTTTATGATTTTTTTTTGTGGTATTTTAGTTAAACATGAAAAATATATATATATATATATATATATATATATATATATAAAACCTTTATTTGGAATTTTGACATTCTCAAACAATTTTTTCCAGTGAAATACTGCAATTTCTTCATGGCACAAATAAATGCTAAGTTTAAAGTTAGTTTGCACTCTTTTGTGATTTGTGATCATTCCTATTGTTACTTTCGCCTCTTTTTAAACTCTAAGTGGTTAATTTGAGTAATTTGAGGCGCTTTGGCCACAGAGTGCTGGTGCCCCCCGAGCCCCCCCTCTGGCGCCGCTCCTGGCTCTCTCCGCCCTGCGTTTATGTGGCATGCTCCTCAGCTGATGGAGCGACAGTCGTCCGCCCCGCCCCGCCCTCGCAGCCCTTCTGAGCGCGCTCCTCTCCACAGGTCAACTCCAAATGTCAAGTGTGACTGATGCTCCCTTCAACCAGACGCACGACCTCCGACCCCCGAGTAACGAGGAGGGGTCAGCGCGGAGCAGCCAAACGGCATTAATAGTCCGTCCTGAGAGGGTATAAATGCCTCCCCATTATAGAACAATTGGTTTTCCTGCTCCGATAGTCGCAAATGGAGGATCAGTACACAGATCTAAGCAATTCATCAAGACTTCTTCCCTCATGCATATTAAGGAAGTGTCAAATAGTTCCATTCATATTCATGTGGAAAGAATGAGAAATACGCAGAGATGGTGATTTGAATTTTAATAACACGGCAGAAGGTTTTAAATAGAGAGTTATACCACAAAGCAAAAGCGCGTCCTTTAACCTCGTTTGACAGTTCTTCCAAATTGCAGAGAATACATTTGCAGCTGTCCACAAGAACCATCAGTGTCCTGTCACCGTCACAGTCTGATCCCCCGTCTTTGACCTAACATCAGACGCAAGACAGTGTTCCATGCACCATGTAAATAACCCGTACTCAATGTTTCGACTTTGCACTTAAAATGAAATAAAAGGCAGAAATCTGTATCTGATATTTCTGATTTATTCAAGGATACAAGGACAATTGTGTATTTGACAATGCCATTTACTGTTCTGTAAGTAGTAGTATTTATCTGTATATTTAGTGTAATTCCTGAATAAATGTCTTGTCTCCATGGAGATGTTTTTTCTTTGCCTGGAATGTTCCACAGCATGTCTTTAAACAAATCTATCTTGCATTTAGTCAAGGTTATTATAAGATTTTTTTGCAAATTAGCACGTTTTGTGTTTTTAAAAGTATTTCAGGTCTCGCCAGCCCAGAAATAAGAGCTGATAGCAGTGCTCTAATTGGCTGCGCTTGGATTGTCCACGCCAGTTTCACTTTGCCATTTGCAAAAAGCTGTTTAAAAGAATGTAAAAGATATTTGCTTGTGAATATTATGCTAAGGCTTTTGGATTTTATGTGTAAAAATCAGGTACCCCAGCTTTAATGTGTATTTTATGATGTGCAGGACCAAGAAGAGGACTGTACTGGAGACATGGTCTAATCCAGGCCTTCAGTAGTGAGTATTTTTTGTGGACTGACAGAAAATCTATAAAGAAAAGCAGCATTTTTTCACTCTGAACCTGCGTCTCCAGTGTAATCACCTCAGCTTTGACCTTCACACACATACGCACACACATGCACACACATGCACGCATGCACGCACACACACACACACACACACACACACACACATACAGTAAATAAATGTAGTGACACGCTGCTTGGTGCATCGTGAACAGGGCTTTCATACATGCAGCTATACAGGCTGCAGCTCAAGTCACCACAGGGGGCGTTACATCGGCGTATGACCATTCTCCAGACACAGCCAACATATGTGTGAAATGCCCGAGGCCACACACATTACTCGAGCCCAGCAAATTCCACTAATGTATCCAGGGTTTATGAGATAGACAAGACAAGATAGACTTGTTGACTTCGTTGATGTCTAGTTATACCTGATAATGACATTAAAAGGACAACATTCACAGTAGATACTGCATGGTAGCAAGGCAGGTAAAGTGTCTTGCCAAAGAATGAAAGTACAGTGTGCAAAGGAATTCAACCACCAACGGGCAAAAAACTCAGGTTTGCCTCACTTTTCTTTTGTTATTTTTTTTTAAAAGGATTGGACCGTAGTCTTTATTTGACAGGACAGCGCAGCGTGAAACGTGGATGAGTGAGAAGGCAGTAAATTATCAGCCAGGATTTGAACTCGCAACACTGCAGCCGGCTGCACATGGAGCCTGGCGTGTGCGCTGCCACCTTAACCACTCGACCACCGGGCAGCAATGCTTCAATTTTCTTTTCTTTTTTTATATTTTGTTGCTTGTAGGCTTTATTAGACAGGAGAGGAAAGCATGAAATGGGGAATGAGAGTGAGGGGAAGACATGCAGTAAATCGTGATTTATAATTTTTTTTATACTAATAATGTACTTAATGAAAAAAACATATATAAAAATGTACTTATTTGAGTTTTAGCCATGTTCTTTTGTTGTCCCTTCATCAAAAACATAAGTGGCGTTGTATTTTGCTTCATTCATGCTTATCCGCTTCACGAGTTCATCTCCTCTGAGCGCTCACATTCACCCTCGATTGTTGCATCAGGTAAAAATCCAGTTTGTTGTCATCAAATGCCTCCCTTCATGTTGCTAAGGGCTTCACTTATTTATTATTTTCATTGGAAATGGAAGTGTAGTTTGTTAAAGTGAGTTTTCCAACATTGTTTTCATTTAATCCCAATGTCCAAATCCACTTTATTACTATTGCCCATTTTAGTAACAGAACAGTTCCACACGGCTGCACAGACACAAAACATAAATAATAAACTTGATGTATAATAATAAAGTCAATTTGATCTTTGTCTTAAAACAATAAAATGAGTCAAATAAAACAAACAAATAAATAAATATATATTATAATAATTACTTAAATAAAAACTGTAGGACCACACCACTCACGCACATTTAAACGCCAGAGAATAAAAGTGGGTGTTAAGGCGGGACTTCTGCTGCGTTCTGCTGAGAAGGTGATCGGCTGCAGACTTCCATCTCTGCAGGACCTGTACGTCTCCAGGGCTCTGGGACGAACAGGTCGGATCACAGCTGACCCTTCTCACCCTGGACATGTGTCTGTTTGAACCACTCCCCTCAGGCAGGAGGCTACGGTCCATCCGGACCAGAACCTCCCGCCACAAGAATAGTTTCTTTCCCTCTGCTGTTGGACTCATGAACACTTCTTAAACACCTGCCACTTTAACTGCAACTCTTCATCACTCGCTGCACTGTCACTTCTGTACCACAACTGTAAATTTAACTGTAACTCTTGTGTACATAGTAATGCCTATTTTTATTTTATACTACAGTAATTTTAAATTGTTTCTTAATGCATGCCCTTTTGGATTTCATATATGTTGTTTTTATTATTGATCAGCGTTTTATGTTGCACCTTAATGCTGAGACAAGTTCCTATGTTTGTGAATTTTGTTCATTGACAATGGAAATAAGCCCTTTCTGATTCTGATTCTGATTCCGATTCTGAAAACACTCCACTGTTGGAGCGGTTCGGAGCGTCTTGGATGAGAGTCGAAACGTTTAGTTTTTCTAAAACAGAGTCCAGATGACTACAATCGAATCTTGTTCTACAATGGAACACTCCTGGACGAATGAGGGATTACACGATTTATTTAGCCTATTATCATTACCAAATAAGTCCTATGTTTGAACGTTTTAAGGGACAACACAGTACAACCTAAACTACCTCTATACCTATTATTCTTATTTTCATCATGCACTCACGGTCTTACCCAAACCTTTACAAATCCATCTTCAATACCGTCTAATTGAGAACAGTGGCCTTGTCCTCATTATGGAAGTCAGCACCAATCAACGGGTTTGGCTGAATTCAAATTTCTCTTCCACACACACACACACACACACACACACACACACACACACACACACATGCTTATTCACAAAAGGCTCTCTGGAGAATGGATTGATCTATGGCCCCCAGAGAAGAGATGGTCACCGCAGCAGCTGAGTCCCCTGATTATGGTCCAGAGATGCAGCCGGGGCCGTTCACACGCGTGTCTACGTGGGCGTGTGGAGGTCATGGATAGCCGGCAGCTGCGTCCGATGGGTTTGAGTGGCAGACTGGGGAGATGTGATGTGGAGATGGGAGGAAGATGATGCAACAGCGGGTGGGGGAGGGTGATGAGGCAACCTGCACGGGCCGCGGGAGTGTGGCGTTAAGAATGAGGATGGATACGGAGCTGGAGTGTGTTGTGGTGACATGCTAATGCTGTAGTTTGGATTCATGAGCATCTTGTCTCTTTCAACCATTGTCGAAGTCAGTGTATTATTGGGATGGCCAGTGTGCATGATATTTCCCCACCGTCTCTGCCTTCAAAAACACATTCGATGTATAAGTATTAAATGAATACATTTACATATTTGTCCATGAATTTTTGACAAAACCTCTTGGAACTCAAAACATTTCTTAAACTCGTTTTCAGTGCTCGACAGTCGTGCAGTGGTCAAGGGCATTGCGCATGTTTGGGGTTGTTTGCTGCCACCTCGGAGTCTGGAGTTTGCCATTTGCCGAATGTCTCTACCGTCTCTTTCCCCATTTCTCGCTGCAGCTGTCCTGTCACATAAAGCGTTCGGGCCTGAAAAATCTTTAAGAAAATAAATAAAACATAAATAAAATAAATTCCAAAATAATAATCTGTGTTTAATGTTAAAGACAAAACTCATCAACTGTTCTTGAATTTGATTTGTACAGATTTTCTGAAAGTTTAAATCAACTTAAGTACCCCACCACTTCTTTTAAAATTAAAAAGGATTTCCCTGCTGGAAATATTGTAATGTTTTCTTTATTATTTTAGTCTATGGTTCACAAAATGAATCCAAAAACCACTTGGAATATCAAAAATCGACCTAATCTTTACATACTTTTGTAGCATCTGCTGGAAGAACTTCTATCATGGCATAAAACAAAACAAAAAACCCGAGGTATGAAATGAAAACCGATGCAGTATAAAATGGCCAATCTGATGCTTTATTAATAATTGAGAAGGGTTTTTATGGTTGATTTCCAGTTTTTCTCGATTGCTTGAGCACATTTGTACAAGTGACATTTCACACAGTGACCTCCACAGCTGCTCTGTGCACAGTGCTGTTTGTAAAGTGCTCCTAACTCACAGCAAAAACACGCCGCAAAGCCTGCGCAATTCAAATAAAATGCTTTAACTGTTGTAGAATTGTTTGACCCATAATGACCCTGTTCTTCTTTACTTGAGTTATCTCTCTTTTGAATAAAACAAATAACAAAGATATAACCTCCTTTGTAGAGGTAAAAATCCTATGCAAATGCAAAGATTGAAGGGACTGCATGCTGAGATTTGCTTTGCTTTTTGAAAACAAAGGGTTTGAGATGCACAAAAGGAAAACATGAGGCAACTTCTGCAGTTTATCAACCCTGAGCATGTGAAAGAATACTGCACACATCTTAAATTAAAGATAACTTCTCGATTCTCGTAGGTCTACTATGTAAATAATAGTCAGGTAAGTAATGGTAATAAATAGTATATGGACCAAGCTTATCCGCAGCCCATTTAGCTTTCTATATTTAAGATGAAACTTTACTTTTTAAAATTATGCTCTTTTTTTAGTTGTTTTTTTTATGTGGGGCCTGTTAAAGTTAAAAGTTCTTTTCTGGCATTCATATTCATGTCTCATATTGGACAGACACGCAGAGCCGCCGGACCCCCGTGTTACCTTCACTGGTCACACGTCACATGATCAGAGCCTTAGCAAATTCACTTTCTATCAACAATGTGTTCCACTGCAAATTCAATGTAGAGACACAGCAGCGTGGCACAGGCTCACAACATACTGTGTGTGTGTGTGCGCGTGTGTGTGTCCCGGTGTGTGTGCAGGGTGTGTTTGCGTGTGTGGAGTTAGAGATGATGATCAGGTGACGTGCATTATGGGAAATGTTATCAGCACATTTGACTACAACTTATGGAAACGCAGATGTATATTAAAACAACACTATTTTAAATACACGGTCAGTCATAAAATACGTGGTAAATTACTTTAGATACACTGCAGGGGAGTTTCAGAGATAGTACTCGTTGTATAAATCCAAAGCCTGCAAGTTCTAAAACGTGAATGCCAAGGTGACCAGCGTTATGGAAAAAGTATCATTTGGCCCTCATGCTTCGTGACATTATAGACCACCCCCAGTTGGAACCTGGACCCTACTGCTAGCGTATTCCTGATAACTACACGTCTGTGCCGTAATTCTTTTGATCAAAGAACTACCTCTGTCTGCTCGGGGGACATCCTGGGGTGCCTCAAGATGTCCCCCCTCTGCGGAGCCGGGGCACAAGACTAGTGAAGGGACAGACGAGATGTTTGGAGTTAGAGACAGAGATGAGTTCTGATTGTACAGATTCAGTTTAATCATCTCACACATGGATATTTTTTTTTAATGTGATATAGACATTGAAATTACAATATTAATCTAAAATGACTTAATAAAGGGAACAGGTTCGCTGACTTCCGGGCGAGTAATCCGGAGCTGATTTGGGCCTGTCCCGGTGGGCCGTGCAACCAAGCCCAAGATAGCTATAACTGATGGTCAAGAGCAGTGGATTGTTTTTAAAAATGTGTTTTGCGTGTGACACTGCTTCATCCTACGTGATTCACCTTTGAAGAAAGAAAGAATGAATGAATAAATCCACTAAGTAAGACAAGTAAAAAGCAGTATGCATGTAGCAGGGGAAAGCAGGAGTTTTCCAAGCGATGACGAATGAAATAAAGATGATTCAAACAAGCATGAATAACGCTAAATAGAACTTTAACTTGGCAAATGAGAACGGAAAATAATTAAAAGCTCTTCAGAGTTGATGGAGGGAGCGGTTCAACTGATTGTCGTATGAAGCTTCGGATAACCCATCATTAAAATACGAAAAAAACCAAAAAACATGAATGACTTAGCTGCAAGACAAGGTTTCATATTCCGCCGTTCCGTCCCCTTTGTGGATGCGGGGCCCTCTGCACGTGCAAAGTGAGAGAGACTCATCAGTTTACCTCCGTTCTGCCTAATATTACAATAATTGCCTCCAGAAGCCAGAAGAAGCACTGTCAAGAAAAAGATAAACCAGTATTTTCACTCAATTTATGATTTCTTCCTTCCTCTTTCTCGTGGCTATATGAGCTGCAACACCTGTCACCAAAAATGCAATTAACTTCAAATGTGTACTTTTGTGTACGGTATCGCCTCCTGAATTCTGATTGGTTGAATGTTTACTCATAGTCATGCATTCATGCTGAAATATAATGCATCGTTTTCAAGAGTAGGAATATCTCTTCGGTTGTTTGATGGCTCGGTTCCAAAAAAACGTGATCCAGCTTTTCATCAGGGCTCAGCTGCGGAGATAAATTAATTCGACAGACATTTTGACAAGCAATCAATTTGTTCAGATTGGAGGCATCTTGAAAGCAGTGATCTGCAGCGTTGGAAGGGTTGACAATCAGAAAAAATGTCAAGTGATTGGACGGGAGAACTTGTGAGCATAAGAGGGCACTTAAATGGTACTTTTACTGTGTATTAACAAGATCAAGGACAAAGGACAAACTTCATATTAAATAGTTGATATCCAAGTGGACATCAAGTCATTTCTTTTCTTTTCGTTCAAACCATAAATTATACATGAAATAAGTGTGTTTTAAACAATAGTGGGTTTTTTTGGGCTCCTGCAGATGCATACGTATCTCCTTCCAAAAAACAGAAAAACTATACTCATAATATATGCCCACGAGCAACAACAATGTCAAATTTATATTCATCATGTGCTGTTCAATGTGTCAGAAATCAATACTATTGGCAGCCATGAATGCCGTACTGTAAAGGCATTTTTCCGCATTTGGTAAAGCACCGGATCTCATTTCTGCATTCTGAAAAAAAAAAAGTGACTTTAAAAATACAAAGTCCAAAACAGAGTAACAGAACACAATGATTAATTATTCATAAACATTCATTATTTATTCACAACACTAACCATTATGAGCTACTGTCTTTGTGGTCACTGCTGTGAGAAGTTGAGACCGTCAGGTTTTTCTTCCACTTGTGCAGGTTTTACAGTTCATGTTTGGGAAACGAGGACTTTCCGTGGCCACATCTGAGCTGAGTCTTTAAGTGTCACGGGTGCAGTTTAGCTCCGAAGTCATCGCTGCTGTTCAGACATATAAGGTGCTCTTGTTATGTGTGAAGAGAGTAGAGCTGCGTGCCACTTCACACACAGCCACAACAAACGTAAACTGGTCCAAAATGTCCGCGTTCATAATGAAATGAATAAAAACAATGGATTTATCTTGGCTTTATCTATAATTTGCAAACGTATAGCTCCCCTGAAGAAAGCAACAGCCTCAGCTGCCTTGAGTCGTGACTGCCAAACTGCAATCACACAATCAAAAACATTGCCAGAATTAAGTTTCTCGTCTAATGTTGGTTTGCAGTAATAACAGTGGGAATCAAACTGCCAACCTCCACATGCGTAAACACTACTGACTAAGTTCAGGCCAGACCTCCTTGCCAATACCTGATCTTGTCTGAGCTGAACAGGGTTGAGTCTGGTTAGCACTTGCATTGGAGACCGCTGGGAATGACAGGGGGCCACAGTGGAGCAGCAGGGGCTCGAGTGCAGGGATGAGCAACTGGCTTTTGCTCAAGGGTCATATTCAAATCCAGACATGGCCAAAGAACCGGACCAACGTGATCGTCGGTGTGACAAATACTTGTAAGCGAATTTCTCAAAAATATAAGCCACTTTAATCAGTAATTTCATTCATTTATCAAGTTTATTTATTAAAAAAAAAAAGCAGACAAAAGAAAGTCACAATAAAGACATCCAGATGAAAATGTCCCAATTGTTTCAAAAGTTTTTGGCCCAATTTCAATTTAAGTCCAAATGTGATCTTCTCCATGTGTATGTCAACTATGATGCTGGTCCAGTCCAGGTCCATTTTGTGATGGGGTTTTTCCCTGCTGCCAGGAGTATGCTCCAATTGTATCCATTTACTGTGTCCATGGCAGGAGTTTTGTGGCCCAAATATATAGTTCTGAAATCGAGTGGGATGATGATCTCTGTCTGTAGCACTTTATTGATCTCCAATCAATCTGTCCAATATTTTTGAGCAACAGGACAGTCCCAAAAACAGTTTCTCCAACAGTTAGAATTTCCTTACGAATAATGCGCACTTTGACACGGTGTTATGAAGAAATGTGACACATATACATACACAACAAAAAATAAAAGTATTATCAAAAACTTGCGTGTGGGCCAAATTAAAGCAG
Organism: Chaenogobius annularis; assembly: GCA_015082035.1. Classification (NCBI taxonomy): domain Eukaryota; kingdom Metazoa; phylum Chordata; class Actinopteri; order Gobiiformes; family Gobiidae; genus Chaenogobius; species Chaenogobius annularis. The sequence goes on along the minus strand of BJKM01000007.1, from coordinate 1,840,988 downwards.
ACAATGTTGGACTGGTAAAAATGTGTTGCTTGAGTAAGTGATGGTGGCGGTCGGAGGGTCCTCGTGTCCATCAGGCTACTCAAGGGCAGCTGTTAGTGAATTAAAAGGTGCTATATTATGTGTAAATCACTGTAATCCTTCATTCATTCAGGAGTGGTCCCCGGAAGTAAAGGTTGCAAGAGAAGTCATCTGGACTGAGAAGCAAGAATTTATACTCCCTCGAGCTTGTCTTGTTATTGGTCTCTGCTTTGACCAAGGTTTGAGAAGAGTTTGTGGTCAATTATGTCTTAATCCACCATTTATGTTCAACATTTATTTTCTTTCTTACCTTTTTTTTTCACCTTTTTCAAATAAATGGCAGACAAAACATCTCGACAACCTTTGAAGTCTTCTCTACCATGATGCATATTTATGGATACAATGCCGCCAGCTAAAGATGGATGAACATTTGCTCTCACCTCTTTCACTATTCAATCTTTTACCAATTCACCCAACAATTGCTAGTCTCTTTGGCTCATTGGTTAAAGTAAATGTTAGCTTTACTATGAGAATAAAAGAACTACATCTTCCCCAGCACAATCCCAACAGTCGTGTTTGTCTGGGGATGCATTCACATCACATCGGCTTCTACCCTTTTTGCATGCGCTCACCTCTACATTCTCGGATAGAAAAATAACTTCCTCTGACCTTTCCGTTCCTATTCATACATTAAAGTGAGCGGACTGCGGTGGGCGTAAAGGAGCACATCTTCATGCCCCGGACTGAGATCGACTGTGTTCCATTGTGTCAAAACCCAGCAAGTTGCACAAGCTTCTAGTCTACCCACGTACAATATATTTTCAACTACTGCAACTTCAGTCTTAAACTAATTCCACAAAAAATGTGAACAATGAATGTAAAGTCACACCACTCCATAATTCTAAGAAAAAAGTATGTTTTGACAAGTCTGATAAGATGCATTCAAACACTTTGCGATCAGTGCATCTTGTGCCAAGGCTGTCCATTTCTAGTTGTTATTGAGCAACAGATCTCCCCTCTTTCTCAGTCAGACACAAACAACTGTTGACATCTCATTCAGGCTAACATTGATTTTTAACTGTGGGAGGTGTCATGAGGTCAGAAAGTATTTGGATAAGTTTTGAAAAGGCAAAACTAAAAATATGCTAAACAAGGGAATCCTTGTATGCTCTTGCGTATTTTGTGCGGTAGAGTTTAACTAAGGCAAGAGTTACAGTGCGGCATGGCACCTCACAGCAAGAAGGTCCTGTGTTCAACTGCCACGCAGCGTGGGGCCTTTCTGTGCGGAGCTTGCATGTTTCTCCCCGTGTCTGGGTGTGTTTACAGCGACTTTTAGCATCTGGCACTACATAAGTCAAATGCTTATATATTATTAACTATCATTCATATAAAAATGATATGACTTTAGAGCATTTTAAACAGACACATTGAATTGTGCATTAACTGACGTTATTGTTTATTATTATTGCTTTATTTGGTCAGAACAGTGTTTACTCCATGAGATGCATTAAACACTCAGGTTGTCCCACATTCTCTCCACTCTCATTTACACACCAGTGAACTTCCACGCCGTTCAGTGCCCACCACTTCAGACAGAGGTGAAGGGACAGACACTCTTCATCGGTACATGTCAAAACAGTAACTCTAGTGAAAGCATCTGTCAGCGTCATGATCACACTCAAGTTCTGTCAGGAAACTGCTGTACACACAAACTTTCTCCTCTCAAGTATTTAAGCATTTCATCGTCAGTCCATCACGCTATCTCCAAACTTTTTCTGACATCATTGGTGCTGCTGCAATTGTTCCTGTCAGTGGGAAAAAAAGAATATGGCCAACTTAATACTGTTTATAGTTGAGGAGATTCAATGCATTTCAGTACAAAACTCATTGGCATCTCTATCGAACTGACATCACTACTGCAAACCTTTCTTCCAAATATTTTGACATTTTTTAATCTTCCTTCTTTTCACCATCGCTACAATTACCATTAGTGATGCGCTGCTCTTTTAAATGGCTGCACTTAGAAGCCGGATATTTATAAATATCCATCAATGTCAGTTTTTAATGACTTAAACTAGAGACTCTTTTCGCTATCCACAAGACGAGAGAGCGTGAGACCTGGAGCACAATAAATATACCATGAAAGACTGTGTAAAATGAAAAGATGAGTGCGCTAAAATAAAGTTGAGTGGAGTTAGATGTTGCCGTCTGGTTTGTAGAGTGGGATTGCACAAGAAAACATGTCACTGTTGCATTTTAAAAGGGATATAATGGCTTTCCTCCTGTGAAATACATGCATCCAGTATTCACAGTTGGCTGAGCGTGAAGAATATCTTATTAAGTATCATATAAGATATTTATTAACCTTTTGTTGTTGTTTTTTACCCTTATGTTTAAGGGACAGAGACTTTGACAGAGTTTTGCATTTGCTGAATCTGATTGGCTGTTTTGTATCGTTTTGGTTTGACTTTCTGTAACGTTACCTTTGTATTCCTGTTGAATGAATCTGAAATCCTTAACAATGCTCTGCACCATCTCCCTCGGAACAAACGACTCGATCGAGCCGCGATAAATGCTTCATTCACGTAAAAAACAAAAAACGAAAAACAAAAAAACAGCAGTCACAGAATCTTTGTAAAATTAAAGACGCAAGAACAACAAACAAACAACTAGACAATGAATTATCTTATTTTTCTTTTCTTTTTTCTTGTCCACCATTATAATTTTGAACCGATTTCCAATTTGCACATGTAAATTTGACACTCCAAATGTACTATAGTGTATTTGTATGGCCCATGTCTCCCTAAAGGCTCTCTAAATGGTTGCCTTCACAGTCTGTAGAACATGTCTGGGACTCTAAATGCGGTTTTAATTGGCTGGCCCGGATTGTATTTTAATTGAGTGCACTGATATGATGTCGGCATTCATTTACATACAGATTCCTTCTTCTGATTTAATTGTGTATGAGCCATCTCTGCGTACGCGTCACAACTTTATGAACGACACTCTGATGTTTTAGATCTGCACACTTCAGGCGCCAGTGTTTTACACGGCTTATTGACTTGAAATGGATTCTGTGAATTAAATCTCTCCATGGGGGCAATTTTTTTATTTTGGTTTATATGGCTTTTGAAGAGTGTTGTTTTATGAAAGATTAACAGCATAAGTCAAATAATAAATTCTTGAATGGTGGCTGTGAGACATCAATATTGGCCGTAAAACGCTCATAAATCTGGTCTTGTTACTCCCAACTAAACAAGCAAATCTATTCAGAACTGCAGCTTGCATAAAATCCATACAACATAGTCCATTTTGAGTTTAGGTCTGGGTTTGGGCACTAGCCTTATTACTGCTAGAGTGCCTTTATACAAGTCCATGTTGTCTGATGGTTAATATTGAAATGTATTTACATTTTAACAACATTTGCTATAGGTCGTATCTATGAAAGCAGCGTTTTGACGGCTAGACGCTTGCTTTATACAAACTTTATGACAAGTTAAATGAGCCAGAACCTCGTGTGTTCCCGTACACACGTGCGGACGGTTTCAAAATGACTAAACGTTAAAATGAATCAAAAAAACACTCTCGTAATTTCCCACACAAAGCACAGACTTCCTCAAACTGGCTCCGTCTGTCCTCTTTTCCTTGTCCATGAAAAATCCAAATGCAGGGTGCAAAGTTTGCTGACACAACTGCCCAATCCCCCGTCAAGTTGTCTTTTTTCACGTTAGAAAAAAATTGAAATAAATTACGGTCAAATTTAATTTGAAAATGGACAAACTTGACAAATTAGGACTAAGTGGGACATTTATGTTGGGCAATATGGGCCGTAGCTTCATTGGAGGTCTTTTGTTTGCCTTTATTTCTTTTGTTCTCTCTCTGTATCGTGATCTGTGTTTAAACATTTAAAAAGTCAGTTAAATTGTCAGTTAGCGAATTGAAGATTAGAATCTTCTCTGCTCATTTGTCTTTCTCCTGACCACTCAGACCAAGAAGTACCAAACATCCATTAAAAAATAAAAATAAACAATTCTGAGCATTATCTTTGCACTTGTGACAGCACTGGCCACTTAGAGCCCAAGGCCACATGTGTGTATGTGGTGTTGAGTTTAAACAAGTCTAGCTTTTTGTTCCACTCCTGGTGGCTCTTCTCTGGCCTTCTCCCCTCTGGTTATTATGCTGCAGGATTTTGGCTGCAAGAGAGAGAAGGAGAGGGAGAAATATTCGCTCCAACATCCCATGGGTTTTGTTTTGATCTCGGAGCCAGCCATTTGCCTCCTTAAGAATATGTCTGTGTAGCGACATGCCGGCCACAATGGCCTTTCTGGGCTCCGGGCTGTCCCTTTCCTGTATATATGAAGTGTTGGGCTTTTAATGGTACAGGATGGTCTGGCCTCTTCTCCACTGCGCCATCAGGTGTCTCAATATATATTTTAAGATGTTAGCGCTGAATGATAAAAGCCAGTCTTTTCGAAGATGAACAAGCATAAGCCATCACTATAGCAACGCTCTGTTCTTATATTACATCTATGCGTTTGACATTCTCTTCAACTTTCCAAGGACTCGTACTTTTGTAACTCAAAATTTGACATTCCACGGTGCTTTAATCAAATCAATAAAAGTTAGATGTATAAGCCAAGTCTTGTTGTCGTTATGCTGTGCTCACCTCATTCACTTATGGAATTCTTGATACAATCTTTTTCCAAACTTTTATGCTTTGTGAATTTATCTCTAAAGATGTTTCAAGACCATCAAAACCAGTCTGACTTACGGTTCAGTTAAAAATGAAACAATAATGAAAGAAGATCTGAGGCACTCGGTCCTATATATTATGAAATAAAAAGTGTATAAATAAAGAGTGGCATGATGGTGGTACTGATCCAAATGTTCTATCCTATTCATTTTAATGAGGCACCAAAATAAAATGTTGCCCTTTGAAGACCAAAGGGTTGTTGTTTAAAGGTTTGTTACATAATGCCAACAAGAAATCACTATCTAGAGTCAACATCTAACTTCCAGCTCCTATTTTTAAAGTTACCTTAAGTGCTCAATAATCTCAAATCAAAATGTCATTGTCAAACTGTTGTCCAACATACTGTATTTTTGGTGAAGTAAACACTCCAGGAGGCATCTGTTTCTGATGCCTCCTGGACGCCTTTGGGGGGAGATGTTTCAACTGTGTCTTATTGAATTTTACTTCTTGCTTCCGAAGAGTGCAGACGCTTGCTATAGCTGCTTTCCTTATCTAGTTAGCTTTTTAATCAGTTTTTGTCTTCCAAACATTTTTAATTATAACTTTTTTTTAAGTAAACCAACAATTTTAAGAGCATTTTTAGAGTTTTAATCAACAAATCTGATCAGCCAGTGACATGTCCGGGAGGAGGGAAACAAAGTCTTGTGAACGCTGTTGGAAATATCAACAAGAAATTCATGAGCTACAAGCACGGATATTCGCTTTGGAATCTGAAAAAGGACTCCAAGACACAATTCCAGTGTTATCGAGTGGTAAGAAGTCCACATTTTTTACAAGAAAAACGATTACTTTCAACCTAAACCGGACTGACTCTGTGTCGTTCCCAAAACTATCTAAAGATGCGGTGCGAAGCCTAAGCAATACAAAGATAGTGTAACGTCACCTAAAATACAGCTTACAAACACATTTTTATCACTTTCAAAGACTGAAGTAAATGAACAAAGGAAAAATGGGAGACATGACGTGACGAAAAGGCAGACAGAGACAGAGAGAGAATCTGTGCCAAACATCAAGGTCGTCTTGATTGGAGGATGGTGCGATAAGTCACGTGATGCATGAAAAAATGAAAACGCATTCTTTTCCCAATCACTGAGATTATGTCACGCATTTCTAATGTTTTGACCACATATAAAGGAGCTAAACAGCTGATTGTGCACGTGGGTGCAGTGGACATACGGCGGGAACAGACTGAAGTTTTGAAATAAGACTTCTTGGAGTTATTCAACGTGCTTGATAAAATGGAATTCAAAACATTCATTCAAGATAAACAAGTTTAGCCAGCTGCTTCCGCTGAACACATGGCTGTCAGAATCAGAATCAGAATCAGAATCAGGATCAGAAAGAGTTTATTGCCATTGTCAATGAACAAAATTCACAAACATAGGAACTTGTCTCGGCCTTAAGGTGCAACATAAAACACTGAGCAATAATAAAATAACATATATTCAAAAAGGGCATGCATTGAGAAACAATTTAAAAATTACTATAGAATTAAAAAAAATAAATAAATAGGCATACTATGTACACAAGAGTTACAGTTAGATTTACAGTTTTGAGTGCAGAAAATGACAGTGCAGTGAGTGGTTGAATAGTTGCAGTTAAAGTGACAGGTGTTTAGAAGTGTCCAAAGAGTGTGCACTACATTGAGAAACTTCTATCTAGTCTCGAAACAAGAGGACCGGTTTCAGAGAAATGGCCCACACCTATGCAGAGGTGGAGTGAGGGTGCTGACAGAGAACCTGCTCCATGCTCTGAGGCATTGACTGGGCCTGGACAGGGTCCTGAGCAGATAGTTAGAGAAGAAACCAATGAGAGAAGAATTCCTGCTCCCATCAGCCAGAGGACCGAGCCAATGTTCAACATCAGCAACACCTCCACCACAACCTCCACCAAAGGATTTATTAGCAGCCGCTCCACCACCACCAGCAAAGGATCCAACTCAAGCTGCTCCACAATCACCACCGCCATCCAGCGAAGGACTCATCAGCAGCAGCACCAGAACAATCTTCACCACCGGCCAGCGCTGGATCATTTCAGTTCTTCCCCCAGTCCTCATCAAAGCCTTGGACCCATCTTTGACAGCATTCCCTGCCATCGCTCTGCCCTCAGAGCAGCCCTGGATCCCCCCTGCAACATCTACACCCACTACAGATTCCTCACTCTCCTTTCCATCTCCACTCTCACCCAGGGCCTTCCAGCCATCTTGGAATATCTGATCTAATCAGGCATTAAGATGGCTCCACTCACGCCCAATATAATAAGATCAAGAGTTCTAACGATTGATGAACTCTCACCTGACGTGCCACTATAACAGACAAAAAAAAACCCCACCTAAACACCCCCGCCTTTCAACCTGGTCCCAAACGCTCACCGGCCCCCGCTACACCAACAAAAGCCACACCCCACCCTTTCCCCCTCGCCCTCTCCATAAGCTAGGATGCACTGGGTCTCAGCGTTGCTGGGACTTATCGTTATTAATAAAAAATCAAACGAACCCGGGGCCCTGTGCAAAAACAGCATCCCTAGTGTAGAAAAAGATTCAGTTGTAGTCATCATGGACTCTGTTTTAGAAAAAAACAAAACGTTTTCAACTCTCATCCAAGAGTCATTCTCAATCAGAGAAACAAGTCTGAGAACTCTTGTTTATATCCTAACTCTGTGAGAGCCCTGCCCACAGGGCGGGACCTCCTGCTAATGGCCCATTGAAACTGGATGGGCCTATTTTTCTATGTTTCCCTGCCTCACCTTGAGTGCCTATTTAGCATCCGCTTTAAGATGATCATCTTAAAGACCACAAACCACTCTATTGAAGACAGTGAGGTGGAGATTCTGAGCAGGGAAAAAAGATGGTTTGAAAGAGGAGTTAAGGAGGCAATCTTTGTTAAAAAAGAGAATCCTTTCATTAAATCGGAATGGAGGTTTAAGATTCAACCTTCCCGTTGTTATTAATGTCTGCTGAAACCCTGGAGACGCCCTGGGCATTCGGATGCTAAATACGGTCCTCAAATCAATAACATCAGCAGCCTTTTACCATCTAAAAAACATTGCCAAAATCAAAAGTATAGTGTCTAAAACCAGACCTGGAGAGACTTATCCATGTGTTTGTCTCTAGTAGATTAGACTACTGTAACGGCCTGCCTCACTGGCCTCTCCAAACGAGCTGTAAAACAGCTGCAGTACATCCAGAACGCTGCTGCTCGGCGTCCTGACTAGAACCAGGAAGTACGATCACATTAGTCCTGTGCTCAGGGTCTCTGCACTGCCCCCTGTGGCTCAGAGAATAGACTTCAAAGCAGCTCTGCTTGTATACAAGTCTCTCCATGGTCTAGCACCAAAGTACATCTCGGACATGTTAATACCATATGAACCAGAGTCAGGACCAAACATGGGGAATCTGCGTTTCAGTTTTATGCAGCTAAAATCTGGAAGTCCTGAAAATGGCACCTTTAAATTAATTTAAATTAAGGTTTTGTGATTTCTGTCTTGTCTTTGTGACAATTTTTTTTGTGGCATTTTTTTCCCTGTTGTGTGAGGCACTTTTAATTGCCTTTGTGCACGAATTGTGCTCTACAAATAAACTTGCCTTGCCTTGCCTTATCGAGATGAAAATGTAGGTGTCGGACATGCTGGAGGGGTGAATCAGCCCGCCTGCTCCTCGTGATGCCCTGGAAGAACTAGAAAGTATGCATGAAAAGGAAAAGGAAAGTCAGGACATCCCGCCTCAAACTTAGACAATGGATATGTTTGTTGTGCACATTACTGTATGCTGTGCTCCATATAATCATAATGGCTTTGCCATTGCATTGACCGACCAACAATAATTAGTGTTGCTATTTAAAATTCTGTTTGATAATACTGTCAAAACATGATGCTTTCATGTCTCACTGAAAGAAAAACAAACAAACCTTGAGCCAGATGGGTCCAAACGTAATGGCATTTAATTTCCCTGCCTGCAAACAAACCACATCTTTAATTCAAGTTATAGCTTACAGTAAAGCAATTAGCAGCTGTTGTTGTGTATGTACTGTACAATATGACATAGAGCACATTATATGCACATTATGGCTGAATAACTTATGCATTACAGTGGCCCCTTTTCTTCTATAGCTGAGTATATGTGCCAATTGTCTTTCTACAAGTATAAACTGTCTCCTGTGGGCTTTTATGTACATTCAACATAGCACAAATGTCTGCTGTGCATTTGGCCCTGTTTCAGACGACTGCAAGTGCTTATCAGCTTAATAATATGAAGAGGAGCAGATAGTGTTATAAGCCCAAACGGAGCCAGACTGCGAAAAATAAAGAACAAAAAATACAAAATGGACACGAGGGAAATAAGTAAATACAAAGTTACATAAATAAATACATGAATGTCCATTATCTATAGTAAAAAAGGTTCTTTAGTCGTTAATAAGTGCCATATGTTTAGAAAGTAGGGTCTTATAAGTATGTTATTATAAGTGTTTTATCACCAGGATTGTTTTGAATGTTTAGTACTGCCAGTTTTCCATTTGATTTATACCTGAACTTATCCTAGGTCCATGCAGTATTCCCTCTGCGGGTGAGAATTGTCTTGTGTCCTCAGAGACTACACAGACCAGCAGACTCCTCTCTCACTGCTCCTGTACCTTACCTCTGACACATTAACGACAAACTAACCAACACAAGAACGGCCACCGGGGGACCTTTGACCCCCATTAAAGGCACACAGACGGCTGTAATTAATCACCAAGGACACTCAGCTGCAAAGTAACTGAATGTGTCTCTGTCTCCCACAAAGTCTCTTTTCTGATTTAATTCTAATCGATTACATTTAATAGCAAATCATTACCACCAGACAAGTCTTGTTATATCAAATTGTGTCAGTAGCATCAAGTATCAAAACCTTTAAAATTCATACCATAACAAATAATAGCTCATTTCAAATTTGAATGTTAAAGAAGACATTGAACTGTAACATAATGTAAGTAGATCATCATTTTACATGTTGTCCATTATAAAACAGAATATTAATTACAAAATAATAATAATAATAATAATAAATAAATAGATATATAATTAATATATTATTATTATTATTATTATTATTATTATTATTATTATTATTATTATTATATTATTATTATTATTATTATTATTATCATTATTATTATCATTATTATTATCATTATCATTATCATTTATCATTATTATATTATTCAAAACAGCATATTCCATAACAAGCAGCGGATTGTAAATAGAATCACAGCTAAATACAGGGATGTGGGTGGAGATAGGGGGTAGAATTTAGTTTTAGAGGTGGATTTATTTTGCAACACATGATCAAAAGTTTGATTCAATTATTTAAATGTTTGTGTCCTTATAATTAGTGGACAAAGTTGGAGTTAGTTGGCAAGATCCTGGAGTGTAAGGAACACTTTAACATATAAAACACAATGTTTTGTGTTTTTTATTTTCATCGCTAATGCTATTTTCCAACCCAACATTAAAACCAGCAGTAGTGGGCCTGAAATCAAATAGTGAGTGCAGACAGTATCGTTGGCGGGATAATGCTGGTGGGATGGGGAGGCGGGGATTAAGCCATGGCTAAGCTTGTTGTGACCACAGATTGCGGGGCACTCAAAAAGAGCAGTGCCAGGGTGGATTAGGCTGTGTGGATCGGGCAGGGAAGGGTGAGTGGAGTGGAGGTAGAGCGGGAGGGGGGGGGGGGGGGGGGGGGGGGGGGGGGGGGGGGGGGGGCTTCAGAGACTATGTGTTGGCTGACCGCTGGGCTCATGGTGACAGTTCTGCTGCAGGATGGGTGGAAGTCTGGCTCACTGCCCTCTGGAGCTCCAGCTGGCACTGACCACTGCCACTATGATCTGGGATAGAACAGGTCACACTGCCATGTCAACAGCCAAAAGGTCTGATTTATAATGGCAAGATTGGCAGCTTTTAACATCATACTAATTAGATAATATAATTATCATCATATCGGTGTAATCCCTCATTCGTCCAGGAGTGTTCCATTGGTCCTGTTTTAGAAAAATAACTAAAACAGAGTCCAGAGGACTACAACTGAATCTTTTTCTACAATTATCATCATATTAGTTTAAATAGACTTGTGATAATGTCATTACATAGAAACCAAGTTTAGTATAAAAAAGATGCAAAAGATGGATACAAAACTGGAAAATATATTTTATTATATATTTACATCTTTAAACCCATACCTGGTGAACATTGCATAATTTAAACTGAATATATTGTTATAAAATGCACTGGTATATGTACTTTACTTAAGTCTTCTTTTTACTTTTACTTCATTTGAGAGCAGATATCTGTACTACTACTTTCTACTCCACTACATTTTGAACTGGGATGAGAAGTAGAAAGTACTTTTCATATGGTTTGAAGGGTTATTTTTAGTGTCTATTGGTATTAATCTTGTGTTAAATGAAGATACGTTTGTTATCTTAAGTTTGGGAGGACCACACCCCTTTCACGCCCCTTCCTGCAGCTACACTATTTAATTAAGCATCCAGGTCAGGAGTGTTTGTGACTTCGTGCCCCTCCCACCATCTTTTAATTATTCAAATTATTCAAATTTATTTCCTAGATGGGGGTACGGAGGCCCCGGAGCCTACAGCCCTCATCGCCAGAAGCCCCAAAACTGCATTCATTTCTGTACATTTGTGTTGTTCATGATTGTTGAAGATTGATTTGAATTGCTTCTATTGACAAAAATGAGGTTCATGTTCTACTTTTATTTTGACTTAAATACCAAAATGAGGTACTTCTTCCACCACAGACAGGGGGTACACACATTCTGGGCTCTGGGTACAAACCATTCGGCCTGCACTACATGTTTAGGAAAAATGCACAGAATTAGTTTGGGTCCTTCCTGAACTGGGTTTTTGGATGAACAAATAATACTCTTTACGCCCTCCATTCTGTAAGCTATCAATCTTTCTGCATTTAGCATATATACATTAATTGTTCTCATAAGAGACATTTGACTCTCCGTTTCAGGTTAAGAATTTGTATATAACATTTTTGAAACATCATTATAATTGGTCATTAAATAAGGTATGCATTATGGTCTTCTTTCATTCCTAGTTTGATATCTCAGCAGTGGCAAAAACAAACAAACAAAGACTTCAAACATGACATCATAGCTTTTTAGTTGCTTTCGTTTCTTAAAGTGCATATGCCTTTAAATGCACTTACCTGTTGTGTTGTTCAGCCGTTGTCCTGAGCTCACCCTCACACCACATGACTCCTGGAACGCACCTGGTCTGACCTCCGCAGTCCTGTTGTCCTCATCACGACTTACCTCACTGACTCTGGTATCCTTCACCCCTCTCATCTGACGAAATGTTCCTCTGCTCCTTTTCCCACACGCAAAAAGCCTTTGGTGGTCATTATTTGAATCTCGATAGGTTTGTGTCCAACATTCTTGACTGCTCATGGTTTAAAGTTGAGCTAGATTTCTTCTTATTCTTCTTAGTTTATTGCTAATTCCTCTGTAATTACTGGGCTAATATCCACATGCAACAAAGCCCTAACGCACTGAGCTAATTTATATTTGCTTAGTATCATCTGTATTTTAGTGTTGAAAAGCGGTGTAATTGTTCAAGCCGAACATGCTATTCGCCGACAGAAAGATTTAATATTCATTTTAAGCCCTTAACAGCGGCCCACATGTATTTCTCACTCACCTGATGAATTCCTGGCATCCTAATTATTCACCGTGATGAATTTCTAAGCAATTTTCACGACTTTCTGAAGGAGTGAGCAGGTTTGCACTGTAAAGCTAACAACATGCTTCTTGGAGAATAAATCACGGTAGTCTGTTTTTCACCCAAATACTTTTGCAATATATCTGTACAAAGGCAAAACAGATTGTACTTTTGGTAAATGACGTACAGCTCCTTTAAAGCCACAAGATTAAAATGGCACAACTGTGAACCAAGTGGCTAATATAAGAGAGATGATCAAGCTTATGTGGATTTTATTTTTGCTTTTTTCTTTCGAGAACAATGACTCTCCCATTGAGTTACATAGGTGTTACATCGGCGTATCTGAAACACATCAACTTTGAGAATGTCGTGAACGCAACCTGTACCTTCGACAGCAAATAGTCAAGGTTGGGGACGGCACAAAGGGGTATTGTGAGGGGTGTGCGACAGGCCTCATTAGCAGCGCCACAACTTTGATATCTGAGCTGCCAACACACTGACGATTACTAACGCCTGTGCCTGTGAGTCACTCGGCTTCAAAGGGAACGGTGTCGAAGTAGCTGTCAGGCACACCGCTCCTGACCCGACGAGAGCAGCGCGCCGCAAACCTGAGAAACTATAGAGAAGTGATTGTGCCAAGTGTCAACCCGCAATGACGCACCACGCTTTGAGGATATTTAAGTTAAGGCGACATGAGTAAGAGCTTCAACTACCAGAGATTGGACTTTAAACTTATGTAAAAAAAAAGTGATTCATACAGCTACGGTAATTTGCACAAGCAGGCCAAGAGAGTCTACTTGTACAGCTTTTAAAATAAAGTTATGTAGATTAAAGGGGAAATGGTATGCATTATTTCTACTGTTATTAGCCTTTAAACATGCTCTTGAGTACCTTTAATTTAGTATCTCACATTTTAGAACTAAAAAAGAAAATATTTACAACAAGCAAAATTACATTTGGATCTCTATCTATTTTCAACACTTTAGTATTCCCTGGTTTACTATATCATGATAAAAATGTAAACCAATAGTGATCGCCCTACATTGGTCTGCATTAGGGGAGCTCGCTCGTAGACCGGGATGATGGACAGCACTTGTTGCAGAGACATCACCCATGTTTCTTTTCTTTTCTTTTCTCACTTCACTAGTCAGATCATTTTGGTTGGAAATGTGAAGAGAAGAGTGTGTTACTCTGATTGGTCGGTAGAGACCAGGAGAATCCACGCTGCTGCTCTTTGAATGTGCTAAAAACACAAGACAAAAGCGACAAGCAGACGACAGACACTCGCAGTGAACCACCTCCAGTCAGCTCGCGAAAGAGCGTACTTACAGTAAAGGAGGTTACGGTTGCTACTGGAGAACATATGAGAATGAAAATAGGTAATCAAATAAATAAACAAAATAAGTACCATTGTTTGATACAAGCGCGCTAAACAGAGATGTATTTAACTAAACAATATATTTTAATAAGAAAACAATGTGAAATGTGATATAAAGTAGATTGATTTGTGGAAAATGTCCTATTTTCAAATCATTTGCACTAACAAGTCAACAATGCATTGATACCCCGACTTTTTTGTCTGTGTAGAAGCAGAGTCCCTGACCCATAAGGGGAATACCCACAGTTTGCACGACACACTACTCTAAATCACACACACACCTCTACACTGTATGGATATAGTATACAGAAGTAACCCAGGCACAAGAATATATGAATAACTCCATTTTGACAGGATGAATTGCTATATGTGGTTCCCAAACATTGCTTGTAGAAACTAGTCACATACCCCCTTGTCAGGGGGTCTGCAACCACTGTCTCCAGAGCCACAGCCCTTTAAAGCCTCTGGTGTAGTGGCTCTTTGCACTTTGTGTTAAGGGTATTTTCTTTAATGGCAGAGAAACAGTGTCTAATATTCAAAATAGTTCAAAAGGGGGATTTATCAAAAATGGCTAATATTGCAATTGTTCTTTTGGAAAGACATACATTTGGAACATCAAGTATATTGTCTAATTAAACCTAATAAAAATATATTTAGCTTCTAGTGTAATCTCCAAAAAAGGGCATAAAGTCAAATTTCTTCCCTTTTGTAGTTCATTTTAGAGCTCACATTTAGCTCACATCAACCAAGACCTTTACAGACACATTTTAGCACATTCCTGATGCATTATTAACATATCGTCATGATATTGACAATATTTTGTCAATATCGCCTATCGTCATTCAGTTTGTCCATCTGCACTGTAGAATACAAAGGCAGTAGATTGTAATTAGTGGCTGCAGAGAGTAGCAGCGCATGGAGCGTCTGTCAGTGTGCGCCGGAGCATTGATCGGTCTGCCCTGGATGCGGTCTTCTCGTCTGGGGGACACATGGGGCCGCTTCACTGTATTTGCTGTAAACATCTTTCTGGTCTAGTTCTTTAAAGAATCTTCCTCAGCATTCGTTCGGTCAGAATAAACAGTGTGTCAGTTTGTATTTGGGGGACCATTGCTGTAATTGACATGAATGTAAACTCAACCACTGTACTTGGTCTAACGTTTGACAACACTGCTGTTTTTTTAGTTTTTTTTACACAGACTGTTGGACTGTTTACTTACTCAATGGAAAAAGTGGAAATATGAGTAATTCAAATCGACTCACTTGGTATTTATTTGTATTTTCTTATGAATCATGTATAAAAAGTCGCATTAGATTAGGTGAGAAGCTTTTGCTCCCAAGGTTTAATGGCAGCATCCATATAATTCTGAGAATTTCTTTAAAGGTGCATTATGTAACATTTCTTGTGAAGGGTCTGCCACCTGCTTATTTCCATGATTGTATTGCATGTTCTGGAATGGAATGGAATTGAATACATGTCAGATAGATGAGTTAAATGCCATGCTGTGGAACATTCTTGGGAAAGCAATAACATCTCCATTGTGGCTTTTTTATTTTAATACATTTACAAAGAATTCATGGCAGCAGTTTTGAGGCCCAAGTGCATAGTTCTAAAATTGAGAGGGGTGGGTCTTCCTTGCGTTGTTATTTCAGTCCAATATTTTTGAGCAACAGGACTGTCCCAAAACATGTGATAGTGGTTCGATTCCTGGCTGCCACAGTTTCCCCAGCAGTTACCCAAATGACATGGTGAACAAATATGACACATTTTTCCAACAAAATTCCCTCCTGACATGTGATTTTGTGGTCCTCCACAGGGATGTACATGCACTTTCCCTCTCTTCATCTGTCAAAACCAGGTTACCTTCTCTTTACATATTGTTTTTTTTAATATATCTAGTGGAGTAGTTGTCCAGATTAACAATGCATTGATATAATTTCGATATTATTCCCTTTGAAAGTTCTGATTTATAAGGCTTGATTCAAGATTTTGGTCAGAACTTTGAAAATGGCTTTGTTTAATTTCTTAATTATAATAACTCCTTATTTGATTTATGTAAGCATTTTCAATGGGAGAGTTAGCGTTAGCCACCTGACATAGCAAACTATGAAAAACCAGGACAGTTTGGGCGACTGACAACTACTCGACTACACGTGAGTAACAGAGCCTTGTTACAAAACATTAGTGTGTAGAAGTGTTTTTATTTCCGGAATTAGCATAGCTGTTAACAAACATCAAACACCACAAATTCTTTACTAAGTGAACTTCAGAAACTGGGGCTGGGATTGCTCATTGGCTAACAATCAAAAACAGAAGAAACATTTGTTAGTGCTGTCAACAAACATCAATATTCATGATTTTATTTTGCTGCCTTATTAAAATGTATGGTATAGGGCGTTTACATCAGTACCAGTCTGTGTGCACAACTATTCTAAACACGTCAGTCCTGGAAGGGTCCATAGATAGCAATTGATGGCAATTTTTTCAATATTATATATGGAGCCTCGTACTGCCATATACTGTATGATTTGAATAGTCTCAACCATGCAATTACAGTTGGACTCACAGACCAAGTGAAGACCATGTGGACCCAGACACTCATCTTACATCTTTATAATGGCCTCATAATTAAAATTGCATGTGAAGTGCTATTTCAACTATGCAAAGTCTAGACAGTCTGCCCTTGAAATGTATTATGAGTTGTTTCATCAATGTTCATCTCACGGTCGTCTCTATAAGAAGAGCTGCTCTTTGCATTGGCTTCTATCTCCCTATCTTTTGTTTTGTTTGCAATTATCTATTTCATTAACCCAAAAGGCCCTTCGTATAGCTATATGAACAATGAGATATTTTAAAAGTCGATTTGGTCGATCATAGGTAATGGTCACATAGACACACCACAACACACCACATTCCCAATTCGCTTGCTCTCAGTTGACGGGACTCATTTTCACTTCAGAATCAAGTGCTTTCATTCACCAAAGCTTACGATGTTATTCAGAGAAAGGTTTGTGTGAGGTCTGGAGGCTGATCGATGGTTTTATAAGACAAAATCGTGAAGAAGACGTGAGGTCAATTACGTCTAAATGTTCAAGAAAGGTGTGTTCCAAACATTCATTCTGTGATGCCACAAAAACCTTAAAGGGCTTTTACCTGCATGTCTTTAAATTAAATTCTACTTCCTGAAAATAACTTTTACGTCATATCATATACAGTAAACGCAGCTATATGTGAAAAGAGAAAAAAGGCCTTTTGTTGGATGAAAACCATAAGGGACATCAGAGAGACTTAAAATACTCAAATAAAATCATGTACAGTTGAGTAAGAAAAAGTCCAGTCAGATCACAATCTTCATGACAAGAGTTTTATTTCCATTTTTTAATTACATGTTTGCATTAAATTAAAGAGTTTTCTTCTTTACAACATACATTAAGCTGTGATGTTAAGGGAGGAGTGGAGGGCAAAAAACTGGTGTGACATCACAATTTATTTTACAAGCTTACAAAGTTCAAAAAGGTGGATTTAGCAGAGCGTTGTCAGAACAAGGGTGGAAAGACAAAAAGGCACGCACCAAAGAACCTCACTGTCCACAGCCGCCTTCACAGTCAAGGCCCCGTCTCGTCTGGACTCAGGGACAGAACGCTACATGTACCCCAGCGACAGGAAGTGGACACGACTTTTGACCTTTGTGGGAACAAACGTATCTGTGTTCACATTCTGTCAGCACTGAACAACTGAAGGTTTAAAGTTGTCAAGCATTAAGTTGTACAGTGCCCTGGATGTGACAATAGACCAAAGCATTCTTTCTTTTTAAGTATTGGTCAGTCAAGTGTTTAAAGGGGCTCTGATCTTCTAAGATCACTCCTTCCTCATTGAGATCCATGACATTGGCTATGTTCACACACATTTGCCATTGAAACATCAATATAAAATGCACTGTAGTGTATGGAACAATGAATCGTTTGTACAATTTCTAGCTTTTGGATTTTTTTCTCCCACTATTTGTTTCTGTTGCAAATGGATATAAACTTCTAGTGTAACTGAAAAGTTGTATAAATTTATAAAATCATTAGCATGAACATAGCCAGTTTCATAAAACTGAAAAATTCTATATTTAAAGAATATAGACAATTTAATGGGCAATTTAAAATTTGTACAATGGAATTTTTTTCTTTGCATGGCAATCATTGGCTTTAATTGTGAGAGGTGAGATTAAACATTGGTACTAAACGAGTCTTTTCAGACATTGATGTGAAACTAGCTCTGGACCCTGTAGACATCCAAACACAGTTGGTGTCACCATTAGCTGTGGATTGAGATCGAGTTGGCTTTTCTCCATTGAGAAACTCAAATTGCTTCATATCAAAACATTAACCCATCTACACATACAACACTAGAGGAGTGCTCAGTTGATTTAGTTCAGGGGAGAGATCAATACAAAACTATAAAGACCAATTAAGTAATGGTCAGATTTGAGTGGAACTCTTAAGAAAGTTTAAGATTTGGAGAGTTGGTCATTTTTTTTAAATCATTTTTTTGTATTTTCATTGCAAAAAAGGGACAGTTAGATACTCATGAGTTCAGTCTTGACAGGAACCAGCCTGCTCATGTTCCAGTGCACGTATGCAGCTCCTACTGGATGTTTGCTTATGTGGGGCGTTATTGCAGTGCACTACTCTGATAAACTTACATTGGCTTTCTCAAGTAACAAATGTTCATAGTTCAGATAGTCCATCAACAGACCACCACTCGAAACAAAGAGACAAAATGAGGTCTGCGCAAAGAACAGGACTTAAATTCCATTGTATAAAAGAGAAAATGAAAACACTTCTTAGACACTGCCAGCACAACATAAAGGGTCGCTTTAAGCGCATTAATGGCACAATCAGAAAGAAACCACAAAGATGTGTGAGTTAGAGTGTGCATGTGAATGTGTGTTATGTTTAGGGGACCAGAAGTACAACAAGAACACCTACATTCTTAAATTGCATTTTATCAAACCAGGGAAACATCATGGTGTAAGAAAAATAAAATAAAAAATACTACAAGAAGATTAAGTTAACAGCTATGAAAGAAAACACTATTTAAGGGTGTAAGGCACAAATTTACATGTGGAAAAGAAGCAGGCAATACACCTTTGTAGAGTTTGTCTTCACTTGCCCGTGTGGTGCCTGAGGAGACAACGCGTCTCAGATGGTGGCGGTGTTGTTCCTGTTGCACCACCTCGCCCGGCTTCTTCACGGTAGAGTGTTTGTGTGTGTCTGCAGATTCCATACTGTTGCTGCGCTTCTTATTTGTTTGCAACATGCAACAGTGATATTTGATGGCACTGGTACAAGCCAGCGACCAATCAGGACGTATGTTTCAACCACACAAAACCACAGTGCTGATTGGAGACATGAAAGGGATCGAGGAAGTCTTTTCTGATTGGTCAGAGATGACGCTTCTGTGGTCCCTGTGTGGCACAGTTAAATAAATATGTGTTCCTCTGTCGATCACAGTAAGACCACCAGGACCTCAGTCCAGCTTCTACTTGCTCCAGTTAAATGACTTTAAATACACTTGATTATTTGTTATTAAAAGATTTGTTTTCTTTCCCTGCTTACTGAACCTACAAAGTCAGTCTGTTTTTTTCAAAAGCACTTATTAAAAATAAATACAAGATGCTATTAGTGTTAACAGTCATGAGTTCTCAGTCCTTGTACAGTAGAAGATTCCTCTGGTCCCGTGATTGCTGTAACACTGAGATGCTCTTCACAGTTTGGACAGGTCGCTGCCTGTATATATGTCTCTAGTATCTCCTGTGAGCTGCTATGTCCCAGAGGCCCGGAGCAGAAAAGACTTTTTCTGAATGCTACAGGACGCCGTTAGTTCAAATATTCAAGACCAACATTCAGTAGCACATGTTCCCAACCAGAGCAGCTCTGTGACGGCAAGAAATGACAACAACCATTTGCATCATATTTACATATTTATATAAAAAGAAAGTGGTCTTAAAAATGTTTCCACAGTACACCTAAACAAACAGCAAAACACTAAAAGGAGATGCAACTGGTACAGTGTTCCCTGTGTGTCGGAGACAGAAGCGTGTCCTGCTTTCCATCAGCTTCCAGATTCACACTATGTGCAGTCACTGGACTTGACTTTTGTGGAGAGAGACACCACTGAGGGCTTGGGGGGGACGTCGGGTTTGAGGTGTTTGACGCCTGTTCTAGGGAGGGACCCATAAGCGCTCATACCAGGTTGCCGTGACGACAGAGACATGCCCTGTGCTGTCATTTGTATTGAGTCCACCCTCTGGGGAGCTGGGGGCGGAGTCTCCACACGGTTAAAACTGTGATGTCTCGCCAGATGGGACGAGTTGGATGAGTTGGTGTTGTGCTTCTTGAGCGCGGATGACCCCGAGGCGGAGGAGGCCGAGCCTTTCCTCAGCCCGTACACTGAAGAGTGCACTTCCAGGCGTTTGCCCATCTGCGGCACCGCAGGGGGGATGCTGAGGGAGGCCTCACGCTGAGGCACACGGGGAGGAAGCATCCCGTCGGGGTCCACCATGTTGTGGCTGTGGTTCTTGACAGTCTTGTACTCCAGAGTGGCAGCCTCGTCCATGTGGCTCAAGCCCATGTCACTGTGGTGCGGCTGCTCCACATACTCGTGCTGGTAGGCCTGCAGGTGGGACTGCAGCTGGTGCTGGTGCTGGGGCAGAGGCAGCACCACTACACTGGGGATGTGGCCCGGAGACGCCCTGAGTGGCAGGTCGGAGATCACAGGGGAGCCCATGGGTGCCATGTCCTTGGTGCAGGCATTAATCAGGTTCTGGTTGCGCTCCCACTCGCGGCTGCCTCGGCTGGGCTTGCGGCGGGGCTGCATGGGGGTGGATTCAGGCGTGGGCAGGGCGGTCAGGTCCAGGTGGTGCTGGTCCGCCTTGATCAGCATCTTGGCACTAGCCGCGAGCCTGCCGTTGTGCATGAGCGGCGTAAGGATGGCCTCCGGTCGCCCGTCCTTGGCCTGGGTCTCGAACAGCCCACTGAGTTTAGTCACACTGTTCATAGAGCCACGGCGAGTGTGCGCGTGGTGGCCCTCTTTCTCTTTCCGCACTGTGGTGTCCACGTCCCTCCGCCGATGGTCACACACACAGTACACTATGAGTCCAGAGAAGATGGCCCCCATGGCGAAGGCTAGGATGACTGCGATGGCCAAGAGCGTGACAGGCACCAGCTGGTCCCGGCTCTTCTGATAGCTCTCCCGGATCACACCTGCAACACAGCAGCACATGAGCACATGAGCACAAACACTCCAGCTGTGAAAATACAGGCATGATACTAAACCACGGAAACACACCAACATGATACTGGATTACAATAATTAAATGTGTTTCGGCTTAAAAAGATTTGCAGTTTCAACACTAGCAAGTATAGGAAAAAGGGTCTATCTCGTCACAGGAAAACCTATTCAAAGTGCAAGCTTCCAGAAACAAAATTCAATATTTCTCCTGAATCTTATTGTACACAGAAAGATGTGGTCTGAAGAAGTGATTTTGATTCACGTTTTAAAACCCAGATAAAGCCTTGTTTTCAAATGAAAAAATAATTATAAGATGAGATAAAGACTCCTGAAATAGGCCCTTTTTCTGAAGGCTGTAAATAGTAGATTTTTCATTAAACTCCATCTACTCTAATCAGAGAGAACATACAGTGAGGCCTCTGATTAGGCACGAAAGATCTGAGTCATCTGTCACACGCTAAAAGGCAAACAGTAGATTACTGTATGTAAGCAGACATCTGCACACACACAGACACACACACACACACACACACACTCTCACACACACACACACACACACACACACACACAACTCGATTATAAGGTAAATTGGCCCTGTACATAGGACTTAAATCTGCCACAATCATGTCAACAATGATGCCCTGGTATCTGCAGCAATTTTTCTCTGGTAAATTGCAGTGTAATTCATGTTTGTAGGTGCAATTATATATATAACCGCTTTTTGGAATTGCATTTTCACTAAAAACCTAAAAACTGTATATTCACTACTATCCTGTTGATCCTACTTCTGCACATTGCGATGAAAAAAAAACTCAAAGAAAACACAAAGAAAAAAAATCTTAAGTCAATTTGTGCTTTGCGACTCACTTTTTTTAAACTATTTTAACAATGCTCCCAAAAAAGGCACAGTCACAAAAGAACACAGAGGGGAGAGGAGTGATCACATTTGGGCTTTTGATGTACTGTGTTGTGTTCTAATCTGTTCTCAACTCCAGACACGCTCAAACTAAGAGTGTTAATCCTCCGCTCACTCCACTGCACAATACTTCATGAGCTCAAACACATACTTCTGAAAAGGTGGGTTGTTTTCATGTTGGGTCTATAGACTTGATCAGTGTTTGTAAACAAAGCGCCTGCGGTGCCGTTCCAAAAGTTAGCGCTAATGCATTTTCAATGAGGGAATTAGCGTCAGCCTCCAAACATCACAAACTATGAAAATCCACGTGAAAGTTTTTTGTGTAAATTGTTACTGTTTCACGATCAGCGACGGAATTTGCATACGTGCTTACAATCTTATAACAAAAAATGCCTTAAATCTAACGTTGTTCTGAACAATAATGCACCAAAAACATAGCGGACCAAAACAGTTTGACAAGAAAATATTTGTTTAGTTTCACCAAGTGTGACAAATCCTATAATAAGTGAACTTTAGAAACTCCAGGTTGAAGTTAAATATTGTTAAGTGTAACGTGATTAACAAACAACAAACCAATCGTCTGTGATGTCTACAAACGACAACATTTGTATTAAAAATGTATTCGCTGCCTTGTTAAAATGATAGAATGTTTAACCAAGTACCAGATCACTCCTGGTGTCATTCAGTTTCTCCATCTTATGTTTATTTAAATGCAGGGAGTAAATAAATACCTGGTCTCCATGAGATACATGTTAAGTTAAAAGCCATATTGTGTAACATTCCAGGCTAAGCAATAATATCCCCATGAGACAAGCAGGTGTACCCTCCCAAAGAAAAGTTAGGACAAAAATGTATTAACAAAAAAAAAAATCAAAATTCTTGTAAAACGTAAGAACAAATGCAAGTGATGAGAGAATGTGAGACAAGATAGTGATGGGGCTTTAGTCATGGAAGAGTGGCTAAAAGGCAGAACATTGAGATTTGTGAGGTGTCGGATTGCAATTTCCCAACATTATCTGTGCTGACTGTTTTTCATCCCAAAACACTGGATACATTTGTTTTCGAGCTTCCTCAATGACACTTAAAACATCTCATTCCAAGTCAATTCCACTCTTCTTCACCTCCATTTCACACTTACAGGTGGGACCATGTCACTTTTCTGAAGGAGGGTCCATGGAGATTCTATTGGCTTGGAATGTTCCCCAGTATGGCATAAATACTCACCAAAAAAGTTACATAGCGAATATTTAAACTGTCAACAAATAAACAAACAAAAACTATTGTACTCCAAAACTAAGACTGACTTTTGTACAGATGTTTCACACTACTGCTGTTCTAGTGGTATTGGTCGAAAAATAGGTTGAATACAAAAGATCATTTTTTACAGGGGACAAGATTCTCGCCATCACATCCTTGCTATGCCATTTCAAAGAAGTAGTTGAGCAAAGTGAGTATTTCCTTTCTCAGAATGCCACTTCACATGAGCCTTGAACTTCTCTAAAAGTCAGTTATGTAAAAAATAAACACATTTGAGCTCATTTGTGCTTTTGCCTGTGTGGTACCTGCTCACTGAAAGAGCAAAGTCAAAGTGCTGTGAATTTCCATCACACTAAATTTATTGTCACTAAAGGTTAGATTCTTAAATCGATGAAATTGAATTTTGGAGTGAATAAGGAAGTTGGAGAGCAGTGGAGCCAAACAGGTCGCCCATTTAAGTCCAGAGGGTGAACTGTGGAGCGGGCCTTTGTCTTCAGTCAGGAGAGAGCGGGCAGGGGTTAAACCTATTTAACCTGCGCCGCATGGCTTCTTCCTCTCTGTGCCTCCAAAGAATTCTCTCATTCTTTTCTGACTTTTTCAGTCATTCCGTCACTTTCACTGGGCACTTAATGTGGCTCTAGGCCATGGTTAGAAATGAGCGAGAAACTTCCAACACCGCTTTTATGAAAGGAATGGTTTCAAGGCTTAGTTCAAAGAGAGAGGAAGCGGGCATGGAGCACGTGAAATCACTGCACTTTTATTTTTTGTCACTCATTTATAGATCCAGCTCTTTAATTCTATCTTTTTGAACTTTTTGTAACCTCTCAGATCCGAGTTTACTTGCTATTGCCATACAACACAAGTTAGGTCTCTACTCAAATCTAACTGTAATACTTCTGGGTACCTATATCTCCCTATTATAACACAAGTTAGAACAACAAAAGTTAAAAATCTGCTGACATACTGCTCTTTTAGAAACCCAAAGTCTTGCTAAACCGCAGAATCTTGCTTTCTTCATGTTCCAGACTAAACAAATCCCAACACGGACTCTGCTTTTTCTCTGACTGCATCTAAAACTCTCAATTGTCTCCAATAAATCATTTGAATTTCACGCTGCCTCGGGCCTCAACATTCAGACTCTGAACACTTAATGCAGATTCTTCACTGTCCAAACAGGGCACTTGTAAATGAGAAACATTCAAATGTGCTGTGACTGGAACTGGAACTTTTTTCGGTCTCTCTGTCTGAAGAACACAAGGTCAAAGTCTTTTGAATCGCACTCTCTTAAACCCACAGAAGTGTTCTTTGTGAAACTTCAAAGGCAGTTAAACATCATCGAGGGGTTACCGAGGGCCATAACCTGACAACAAACACTTCCACAAAGAAACTGCCTGAACTGTTTTGATTTATTTTGAGAAATTGACAACCTTTTTTAGTCCAGAAAGGGCACTATACAATCAACAGGACACCAGTTTGTTGCTATATCATCTTACATATTATTTCAGCAATTAGCATTATGTCTGTTCATTATCTTACTTTCTTCTTGCTAGAGTTGTGAAAAGTACTAAAAATAAAACTAGTATCAAAAACGAAATACTCATTAGAGCAAGTGATGACAGAACACAATTTGACCTGTCATGAACAGGTATAACAAAACCTTGAGCTTTATCAGCACTAGTATAATCCAAAAAGTACTATTGTCTTAACCTTTGACCTAAAAAATGACACACATTTTTAATTAAACATTGTGGTATCGAGTACGGTACTGAGAATCGAGTATCATCCTTAGTATTCACGCATTTCCAACCTCTCAACTACTGGATATGACAACAGAAGCACTAAATCTCCACTATGGCTAATCATTTTGTTTACTTAGATGTTGTCGCCCCATAAAAGGACGCCCCTGTTCGGTGGATGGCAACAATTCATTACAAGCCATTTATTCATTAGTGAGGACATTATCCCATTAGCTCTTGTATATATTTGTGTTGGAGAGGCCCTCATGCTGATGCAGGAATAAAAGCATTGGGTTGCCAGTCCTGACTTTCTGCGCCGCATGTTGATGAGCCAGTTAAGATGTAATTAAACTCCTAATTATATCACACTACACCTCTGGTATTAACATGGACGTAGAGTAACCTGAACAGCTCGTCGCATAGAGAGTAGACTTTTTGTAATCGGAGGCAACTGGTGTGAATTAAAAGCTCCAGAGAACATCTTTCATTATGAAGCCTTAAACTGACATTAGCAGATTGTATGGCAAAGATGTAAGTATTTACCACTGAAGTATATCCTTGTTTTTATAGATAATATGTATATTGTGCAATAACATAATACATTCCTGTTCAAAAACGCTACATTCATGCTGTTATATTCAAGCAGACAAATACGCTTTATTCTGGTTTGGGCCTGTAAATGTTGTATTTGGACAATGAAATGGTGAATGGTTAAATTTGCAGAGGTTTTGTTTAATGTCATTAAAATTGGTCCAGAACAATTTCCCTTCAAATCTATGATTTAGTCATTTTCGTTTCACTTACCGGTTTTTGATTTGTTATTGATAATTTGAGCTCAACTGACCAACCTGGTTAAAGAAGACACATTATGCTTTTGTCTAAAAGTTATAATCAATGACACAAGAAAAATGTCAGCTGACTTCCAGCTAAAATTGTGAAATCAATAGCTACAGCTCACGGTTTGGAAGAGTACATTTTTAAAATGAAGCCAAAATGGCTACACAACGCTGCTCAAACACGCGAGAATCTCTCCAAATACAAACAGTGGATAAATAAGAAGGGAAACAATTTAAAGGCTCTGAAACGTAGATTTTGCATTATAGAATAAAAAACATTTATAGTTCTAACCAGCCTTTTTGTTCACCCAACGTGGCTTTAAATTCACTTTGAAAATGGTGAAACTGAAATTAACCCACACTTTGCTCCATTAATTCCACTGACAATAATTTGCAGACCCAAAAAGTTCTTTGACATTTAATTCAACATGGATTTCCATAATAACTTAAGTCATATCCTCGGTTAGTAAGAACTCTGGCACAAAGTGAATTGTCTGTGAGTCACTTCATCCCATCTGAAAGTGTGTCATCTTTGACGCCGTGCATGACTGTAGTGCTGTGTCGGCTCAGACGTTTGTGCTTCATTGATGATTCCCGACCGGCTCCACACAAGGACACAGAGCTCTGTCTAACACCAGCTGCTAAGTCATGGATATTGGGATCATTTATGTTCGCTTCAAAGTAAAATAAAGGGTTAGTGTTAAAAGTACAAGGAACACTGTGATCTGTGGAATCCAGGCTCACTGGCACAAAATTATACTCTGCCAACTAGTGGTGTCAAGATGAATAAGTTACTAGATAATCATGATTATTCAGGTAAAAGTATTATTGTATATATAGCTAACAAAAAATAATAAATAATAATTAGAAGCTAAAAGCTCATTTGAATTCATACTCCTTTCGTTGTCGCTCAGGCAGTTTGATTTTGTGGCGCTGATCTATTCAATTATTTTGTGTAAATGTAAGTAAATTATGAATGTTATTGTTATTTGGTCATGGCAATATACATGAATAAATATATATGATTGTGATCTGAACACTAGAATCTGATATTGTGACGGTACCAACAGCAAGAAGAATGACAAAGAAACATAAACAAAGCCCCAAAATGGAAACGTAATCTTCAAAATTATTTATAAAACAAAAGACGCCTGTGGGAACAATGGGCTATAATCATGGAGGAAATAACGGCTTACGGCTTGACGTCAGCCAGGGAAGTGCATAACACCGGGAAAACATCCAGCCAGCGGCCCCATTGTGATTCAAAATGAGATGCCAACGTTACAGAAATCTGGAGTGGCTCAGATAACCACTTCAAGTGTTGCACGTTTACACAGTAAAACACCGGCATAATGCACTTTTGGATACTCACTGAAAAGTTTGTTGGAG
The DNA here is from genome assembly GCA_015082035.1 of Chaenogobius annularis. Taxonomy (NCBI): domain Eukaryota; kingdom Metazoa; phylum Chordata; class Actinopteri; order Gobiiformes; family Gobiidae; genus Chaenogobius; species Chaenogobius annularis. The sequence continues at coordinate 1,813,705 of BJKM01000007.1, read as the reverse complement.
GATGCACTGTGTGTGTGTGTGTGTGTGTGTGTGTGTGCATGCCCGTGCGTGTGCATGTACGTGTGTGTGTGTATATATATATATATATATATACACACACACACACGCACAGACTTGAGTAAAAACTTGTTTAAACATATAAAGTCATGCATCTATTGTCGTTGTCATAACACATACAAATGTAAAGGTGCACTATGTAACTTCACAATAAACTGATATATCGCCATGGAAACAAGCAAGTAATGCAAACAAGAGGTCACGTTACAAGTCAGATCTGCGGAGAGGCCCGTTCATTATGTGAGAAATGAGAATGTTTGTAGAACCAACAGGAAATCACAGGAACTATTTTGTCTTCAAATGATTTGGTGCGAATCAAACAAAGCAGTTTCTTCAGTAGCCTCCTGCGGAATTTTCACAACTTCATCAACATTTCAAGCCAGTTTGCAGAAAAGATAAACATTAAACGAAGACAAACTCATTAGCTTGAAAGCGGCAGTATTTTTAAGTGTAGATAAATGGTGTCACATATCAAAACAGCAAAGAAAATCAGCTAAAAGCTTCATATTCTACATTCTTCAAACCAGTAAAAATTCCGTTCATTACCTCCAACTCTTCTACAAGGGCAAACGCACAACCTGCCACTGCACTGAACGCAAACACTTTGAAAAGTTATTCCAGAAAATGCAACTGTAAACAAGCAATGCCGCTCGTTCTCCCTGACAGCGTTGGACACATTCGGCAGATATTCCATAACTCCAGGTCACGGGGATGATTGACAGCCTGTCGCCCCTTAACCACGATGGGTGAGCAGCAGCGCGACTATCAGGTTTACGAAATGCACTGTTCCGGGAGCCAATGGGGTCACGCTCCCGCCTCTATCGCTCGGGCTTCACCTTGCACACAGGTGTCACTCTGCTGCCTGCCGCTACAAATAGATTTGCTAAGCAGCTGTCAGAGAGTTTGCAGTCAGGCGATACCAGCGGAGCAATCCGGTTTCTCATTAATGACTGCCACTGCAAAATGGTTCCACCGATAATTTAGTTCCAAAAAAACGGTTAGCATTATTAACCCGAACATGTGTTTAAACTGAGGATACGCTTTCATCTGGTCGCTTTCATATAATGCTCTATAATTTGATGATGTTAGATAAGTTAAATTCATAATGCAGAAATGTTGAACTTTATCATTATTTTTGTTGTGTGACTCCGCAAACTTGCCGTATTAATTGGAGTATTTATGTTTTATTAGTGTGTCGGTGTAATCCCTCATTCGTCCAGGAGTGTTCCATTGCAGGAAAAGATTCAGTCGTAGTCATCTGCACTCTGTTTTAGGAAGATAAAACGTTTCGACCCTCATCCAAGAGTCATTCTCAATCGATATGGATAGATGACCTAGTAATTACAGAGATGTAAACCATAAACCAGATCAGAACACATTTTGACCCGTCCTCCAGAGCCAACGCAGACCAAAGAGCGAGGCGCCATTTGAGAGACAGAGCGTTTCCTGTGCGCGGGAGTGAGCAGCGGACGAGCAGGTTCTCTCTCTACGGCAGCTCTGTCTGTACTTACCGGAGAAGTGTGTTTTCTGCAGGCGCGCGACCGGTGTGTGCACCCTCAAAGAAAGTAACGGAAGCGTCCCAGTGTGGGTCGGTCTTAAGTCTGTGCGAAATGTAAAGAATACGGATTCTAGAATATATAAATCGCATGGAGGAACATCAACATTTATCCCAGGACTATCAAGTTGTCATGTTGATGGGGTCAGTTTGGACTTTTAGGAAAAGACTCTTCTATCTCGATCACTGAACAATAGAGCCAAACCCCAAAACTTTAGAAAACTGCCTGGCCTGGTTGAAAACATAAGATAGCTCTCTTCAATATCAACATCTCTAACTCTTCTTTTTAATAACTCTGTGAACTCCATCTTGTCTGTGAAAAATCCAGTACATTGTCAGCAGGTTTACGAGGTTGAGGGGTTGCTTCTGATTCCTATTATCTATGTTTATCTAACCCAAATGTACCACAAAAGCCATCTTAAAGCACTTAACACCCTGCACACGAGGCAGACGAGCTCTCTGAAAGCACCCGTCTGTGGACAAAGGGCCCCGGCCGTAGACTAAACAATGGTACGGGCTGTTACATGCTCTCAGGGGCAAAGATGGCTGCTTTTCAATACAAAGTGCTGGATTTAGACCTGGTTTCTACAGTCCATGGAGCATACACAATAAAGGCTTTTTGTATGTTTACCCTCTGACCTTATGACCCCAGTTTAGCCTCATATAGGCTTGGGACGAAGATGGGTTAGTGCTGAAAGTTTGTATGTCAAGGTAATTGATAATTGGCACGGTATAATCCCAGTGTGCGCTCTGTGCAGTACATTTGTGTCAGTAAAGTCTGCGTTTGCCCTCAGGAGGAGCGTGTGCGGCGGCTGCAGGGATGATGACATATCACCGCAGCGGCTAACAACTCAAAGCTAAATATCAGTCAAAAGAAACTCGTTCTTTGCACTTTTCACCACTTCTCCTCTGGATAACCAGCGGCGCCCCCCCCCCAACACTCAGCCCTACAGCCGTGCGTGACTGCGAACAAATAACCGAGCGCTCCACTTCCGAGTGTGCATTTTTGTAAAGGCTTTTTTGTCACAAACAAACCACACTTGGATAGAACCGCTTGGATACTTGAATAACTAGAATTGTTTAGGCAAAATTGTATTCACCTGAAACTTTTTTTTCTTTCAGTTTCTTCAAAGACCTTGCATTTTCCACGCATTTGTTCTGACTGTGAGTCTGGATTGCTTGTACACGCTTGTTCCTGGATTTTGATAGGTTGCTTGTGTCCATTTTATTTTCAATCAACTCGAAACTCCCAACTAAATTTTACACATAACACTGTTAACATGCGAACATTTTTTGCTAAATCCAGCCGGTTAAATGTTTGACTTCTGATCGCGCCGGTCCATCTTTTCCCCTCATTTCTTCCTTGCAATCCTTCTCCTCCATCAAACCTTTTTGTATACACTTCACAGCACCATTCTGCGTCGTCTCCTCCCATCTCCCCATGTCTAGCCTCTATCATTCTTTTCTTGCACCTTCGACCCTTCGTTTTCCCCCCTCTCTCCTGTTGGAACGATGCTGTAATGAACCCATAAATTGGAGCAACATCGGGATGTCTACAGGTCGGAGCGAGGGGAGAAAAGGGTGGACGGGCGTGGAGGGATACTGTACGGTGTGTGAGAAGGGGGCATAGGGTTTAGGGAGCCACAGAGAGGGAAGAGGGGGAAAAAAACAAAACAGATTTAGGATTCATTCTCAGAGACAGGAGGAAGAGATATAGGTCCGGTTGGAGAGGAGACAGCCTGCTATGGTGAGGCTGTGGAAAATAGAAAGATATGATGAGAGGGAACAGGGTGGAGGAGGGGCTGGAGAAAAAAGATGGATGTGGGGGGGGGTTTGTAAATTGGATTTCGGGAATAATTTGCACTGGGTTAGGTATAGCCTTGGAACATGCCGTCTCAGTCCTGTTGGGGGAGGCGGCCCACAATGGCAGCAGGTGGAGAGAGGACGAGGAGGTGTTTTTGGGAAGCAAAGTGGAACAATGGGAGTGATGTATTATGAGAGAGGGAAGAGACATAAAACAAATATAAGGAGTGAACGCAAAAAAGGAAAAACAAGCAGTTCTCATCCCAAAGAGCGTGATGTGCCATTGCCCACTCTCATTTATATAATGATATCATGACTGGACACGTACTATTGACTTGATGGGTGACATTGTGTAAAAAATAGAGCTAATTCCAATATTTGTCAGTATAAAGGCAAATTTGAGAATATCGTGAACATCTGAATATTGAGTATTTCGTTTACAGTGAATAATGCCACAAAAATGTAAATGCTGATTAAAGATAAAAATGAAAACAAACAAAAAAACGTTATAAAAGTTCAAATAAGCGTTTAGTGTGATAGTTCAGCCAGCATTTGTCATATAATTAAACCTAAACAAATACTTTTAAAGACAGTTCATTAACAGAACATTTCCAAAGTGCTGCACAATCCAAAACAATTTAAGAATAAAAAGGATTTTGTTTGATTGTTGTTGCTGTTGGATTGACATAATATCATCTGACAAAATATTGAGGCATTCATTTTTGTCAACCCTCCTTCAGTGTAATTTTTTGTCATTCTATCTCAATCATTGCAATAAACCACAGATTCCCTTTACATTGACCAGTTCTTGATATATCACACCTTTGGAATGAGATGCACAAACACAAACAGTGAGCTCAAATGTACTGTGAAACACAAGAGGAACACCTGGCAACTTCCACAGCCCCTCTGGAATGCCCATAATGACTCGTCCGGTGCTAAATATCACCGACGTGTGAACTCTTGTCACTTAGCAGCATTAGCAATTACTAAGACGGCCTGATACATATTTGCAATGTGGTGATATAGTCATTAGCTAGATAAGAATCAATCTTCAAATTAAAATTAGTTTGGAGGGTAATTTGTAGTTTCTAATCAATTCCACGCGCTAAATGCCTTTTCATTAAGGTTTTTGCTTCATTTGGAAGATTGATAGTTATAGTAGGGTTTTCAAAGGCTTGATATCCAGATTCCAAAAGTTTGATCATATTGACAATGTCGTTTTGAAAATATGCAACATTTGAATATTGAGTATTTAATCGATTGTAAAAAAAAAAATGCTACAGAAGGAGTCGATTAAAATGAAAATGACAAAGGAAAAAGTGATATTGTAAACGTTATATTGATATTTCGGCACTTTTCTGTTTTATTTGAGAGACGTGGCTGATAATTAAACCTCAACTAATACGTACTAATACATATTTCTGTAGGCTGGACATAATATCGTCTGAATATCGTTATCAGGATACTCCAAAAACATAAGAGAATTTTTTTTTTTGTCAACATTATCCGCCCCTAGTCCAGAATCAGACTTGAATAGCTTTAGATAAAAAAATCTTGATCTTTATTAGAACAACAGTAGTATAAGATCACGTGGTAATATTACACAAACTACTGTCACTTTGTGCTGAACATTTTATCTTTGTGGTATCGAAATCGGTATTAAGCCTTTTTTCAAAACAGCAGAATGAGTTTCATGCGGTTTGTCATCTTACTTTAAGGCTTAGTTTGCAATCTGACTATCCTGCATTTGGCAAAAGTTTTCACAGTACAGTTGACACCTCAAGCTAAAAACAAACAAAACAAACAACAAAAAAACAAACAAACAAAGTAAAAACAGAGGAAGACGGAGACGGTAAGGAAGGAATGGAGGAGCGAGGAATGGAGCGCAGTTTGAGTTGCACGATTAGCCATGCCGAGAAGCATCAAGAAGCTGCACGGAGGAGGCAAAATGGTGCTTAATACCATCAAAGCTATCACAGCAAGAAAATTATATAAATTGCAAAATAAGACTTCTCAGACCAAGCCATGCAAAATATTCCCCCAAAACAGCTCACAAGAATGCAGAACAGAAATCAAAACAACCAACAGCGCTGCAAAGGAAAACTGCAAAACGACCAAAAAGTGTCTTATCAAATCATAAAAAACATAGCAAGATTGGAAATTGAAACGTTGGAATTACCTGAGCATTTCGAGCAAATAGTACACACATTTTGGCTTCTTTATTCGTAAGCTGAAGTAGTGCTCAGGTAATAGCAACAGAAATGACAGCATGTTGTGATGTGGCTGTGTGCATGCTGTCCAGTCTACCGCCATTGTGCCTGGGATCCACCTACTGCTGCCTCACTGCTTCCAGCTCACTCTGTCCAGTCGGAGCTGTCATTCTGCTCTAGATACAGAAAGATTGTGGTGGTTTATACTCGGGTATAATCACGGTAGATATTCTGTGGTGTTTTTAAAGAGCACATTTTTATTCCGAAGCGCAGCATGTTCAAAATAAACTAGGAATTTGAATTTTGGGAAAAACAGAAGAGTAATTTTAGATTTACGCCAGCGGTTATTGTTTGCAGGAAAATAATTAGTCAACAAAATAAGATGGTCGTCGGAATTGTACTTTTTATAAGTCATGTCCCACTTGTTGGGAATGTACAAAAGATTGTAAGTGAGTTGTTTTTTTCATTCATGCTTGATTTGAGTGTTTATCCTTGTTCCAATGTTGTTTCCTCTTCATTAGTTTCCTCAAAGTTGGATTCTGATTGATTCCTGCATGTTTGAGTAATCCTGTAAACTGTGTCCTGCAACTGAGGCCTCGAGTGCTCAGAAAATTCCTGTTTTCACCTACCCCCTATCCTCGCCCACATCCCTGTACTTAATTACAATCATTTGAAAAATTAAGACTCCAAGTGACACAAGCAGGGTTTTTAAATGTCACGTAGACACTTTTCAAGACGAAAAATATGTCAAGGACAATCTGCTGTTTATTGTGGTTAAATGTCACTATGATCAGTTTATCAGTTTTGAATCGGAAGTTAATTGACCCGTTTTCGCTCAATATTGCTACTTTTGTAGATGATCTAAAAGAAATGGCATAATATGTCTGTTGTCTTCAATACATTACAGTGACATTATTTATTAACCTGATAATAGGACCACTGAGTGAATATTTGAGCCGGGTAACTGTTCCCTTGGCTCATTAGCCGCCCTCTATCTTTCACTTTTATTTACATCCACGTCCCATTCCAGCCAGGCCTATGATGAATCACTCTTATTAATAATCGATACCTCCTCAAGGCCGCGGTGACAGGCCTCTTAAAACTCCATATTGTAGCGGTGGCATGTTGTTTTAATAGGATTGGTTATAGGGCTATTACTTTTATTGCAGGACACAACATGGAAGTGCAGCCCCCCCAGGTGACCTTCTTCTCCCTATACCTACGCTCGACACTTCCCCTCTGGCGCGCGCCTATGCTTTTCATTTGTCCATAGCAGAGTCCTTGGCGCGCTGTGGCATTAGGCAGGTTGTTAACATGGGAGGAGAAAAGGGCGTTCAATGTCATGTCACCATGTCGCGGAGCATGATAGAGCAGCCTTCTTCAGGAAATAAATACGCAGCCATCCTCCTTTTCAGAGCGTAATGGGCTGGATATTACATCTCCTGTGGGACGCTATGGCCCAGGGATAATAAATCCTCTCTCACTTTGTGTGCATGTGTGTGTGGGTACATGGCTGTGTTCAGGTCTATTTATGCTCTCACACAGATGGAGCCTAATGTCCAATGTGTGCGCCCAGATTGTCTGCCTGTCTTCAGATGTACTTTAATAGTTCAAGCAAGATGATGCAAGACAATGAAGTGTGTGAAGAGGTTGGTCACGAGTTGAAACCTCTTTGAAACCTTTTTAATAATGTAATGTGCTGTATCAGTGGCAGTTCTCTGTGCAAGAAGCAGTCGTCTTTGTATGGTGGGATGAACCAACGAGCTAGACTCATTTGTCTCATCTGTATATCATTTTAGTTGTCATTGACTAACAAACCTGGACAACAATGTGACATGCTTCATTGAATGGCTTCATTAAATGCTTCATTTCAACATTTATGACAGCTCTACTGGGACATGCTACTATGAAAGAGCAACTCCAGAGAAAATAAAGTCCAGGAGATAGAGTATAGAAGGACTGACAACATGAATGCACTTGTAGAGCTTCCATGCAAACAAGCCAAGTGTGCAATGCTGTTATCTTATTCAGTACTATACGTTCTGCTTCTCGGCTGTATCCTATTTGAACATTTTGGATATATTTGTTACTAGAAGCCTCCTAGAGTTTGTTTTAAATACACGTATGATAAATACAAGTATGTGAACCGTGGTGATTTTAATGTTGGAAAGGGTCAGCTCTATTTCCATACACAAAGCCAGCATAAATCAGTGTATGTAACGTGTCTCTTATGTAAACAGAGTGGAGGTGTATTTACACACTCCACTGTAGGGGGTTTACGAGCTCGCCGCGAGACAGTTTGTCCCCTGGAGGGAGAGCGATGAAGCATGTGCGCACCTCATTGGCTGGAAGCAGTCAGGCAGTCGTAAATCTCCATTACACACTCCCACCCGCCCCTGGCTGCCACAGGTGACACCCGGACTGAACCAGTACTGTGGCTGTGGCGTTCCAAGGCTTACCATTGGCTTCGGGCTGCGTCTGAGAGGGTACGGCCAAGTACGGCTCCTCTACTTTGTCTGTACTCAGGATGGGGGGGTCCTTCCTCTCCACCATGCGGCCCCGCCCCAGGGGCCCCTCGGCGGCCTCGGGAAGGGCCGAGGTGGGCATGGACATTGAGTAGTGATGGTGCTGGTGATGGTGGCCTGAAGGACACAGCACAGGTTAAAGGAGGCAGAGAAAGACAGAGAAAGGGGCAAGGGGAAAGCACATATTTAAGTTGCATCCACACTAATAATAAGTGGGCTGAATATAATTAAATCCAATTAGTTCAAAATGCCAAATCTAACAATTCCAGCAAGCCATTTATTGTCGATTTAAGATTATGTATAATTGGGTTAGTAGACACTTAATTGATCCAAATGAATTGAACTTTTCATTGACGAGACTTAGGGCTGCACAATATAACGCAAAAGTAGTTATGTCACAATATTGGCTGGCGCAATAATCAAAATAGAATCAAGAAAGGTCCTCCAACTGACAGAAATGTACTTTTTAGTAACACAAATTGGTATTTTTAAATGACAAGGTTGTATTGTCCTAAATTTAAATTAATCTTGGTTTTGTCAATGTTGCATACTGCAATCATTCCCAGATTATAAAGGTAAATTTAACTAAAATCTATGACAAACAAAGCACACAGTGATTTAACATTTGAACCAATGACTCTCTGGTTGGGGGGCGAAGATGAGACATATTACACCACTGTCCCCCTATCTAAAAAGGAAGAGCGGATTGCCCTGTGGTACTACAAATACTTGTCTAAATCTCTGATGGCTGTCAACACTTCAGCACCACGGTCAGCTCACACTAGAATTGTTGTCTTGTTCTCGTCAAAAGTCAAACAGAAACCTGATGTGGGTGACACACAGTACCAGCTGCCGGACGCTGTGATTCACCATCTGTATCCGAACTGACCCAAGGCAAGTCATTTGCAGATGAGTTTGTCTTTACACATTTCCTAAGATGGCTGCGTCCTTCCTCCCTTCTCTTCCTTCCTCGCTCTGTCCCTCTCTTCATCAAACTGATGTGTCAAATCTCCTCAGGGCCTGTCACAGCGTTCCTTCACCATCACAGCAGGGAGTCTACCTTTGATATGAAGGACAAGAGCCTTCACTTTATTTTTTTCTATTCTCCTGTCACTAACTTTTCTACAGCAGCAAGTTTCAATTCTGATCCCAAAGTGTAAGATGCGTTATGCAAGCTCACTGACCCGTGTTATGGCAGTGACAGGTGTCGTATAGTGTCAGGCAGAGATATGTAGGATATTTACATTTATATAACCTTTGAACTCCTTTTATTATTGCAACAATTCTGTTCTACCTCAATCATATTGTGTAAATGCAGTTTCACACAGTGAGTCTGCAGGCAAAGAAATGTGTTACAAGTTCTTTCACACAATCACTAAAGGTCAATCCAAATTACGTAGAAATGTGATGTATACATTTGTACTAGACCACGGACATGTTTGCACAGTAACTCAAAGGAGTACTATGAGACTTTTCTGAAGGAGTCTACATGGACATGTTATTGCTTTGCCTGGAATGTTAAACAGCATGGCATTCATCTATCTCCATGGATACAAGTAGCTGATACTGCCAAGACAGGTTACAGGTCTGGTCTTGTGGTAAAGGGGAGCCCACTTACAGTGTCAATACATGTTTATCAAAGTATTACAAAGTGCAAAGTGTAAATGAAGAAATGCAAGATGGACAAAATTAATGCCCGACTGTGGAGCATTCCAGGCAAAGTAATGGCAAGCATGTGTCGACCCTCCACCAGGAAAGCGACAAAGCACACCTTTAAGCTGTTTTCTGATTGGTTTATCCATTACATTTAAAAGATCTTTCTCACCACCCTAACCTCCCCCTGACTTCCCCCTAACCTCCCTCTGACTTCCCCCTGACTTCCCCCTGACCTCCCCCTGACTTCCCCCTGACTTCCCCCTGACCAGTCCCCTGACCTCCCCTGACCTCCTGACTGAAGAAGGAGGCACTTACACTTTACACAAGGCTAAATGAAGGCAGGTTAACAGCAGTGCATTATCATCACAGATAAAAGACACATGCTGAGAGTTGTTGATTTAAAGTTGAGTTTGTAAGTTCTGTAAATTACAACATCCTGTACTGAATAAATGACTATGTCTGGTCAGGATATTTGCGTCTAAAATCTCAATTCTTTTGCTTCCATTTCTTATTCACTTTTCTTCAAACAAAAAGTAATTCTTCTCTGAAAAATCTGATTAACAATCATTCACGCTGTCTCTTGATCCTCTGTGGCACTTTCTTCTCCTCCTTCTTCTTATCACGAGCCGCTTTTCTTAATTCCTCCCATTCTCATCATCGCTCATACCTCACTGCTTTATCAACCGTCAGATCCCAAAAGTGTCCATATTGTCCCTTAGCAGCACGGCTAGATCAATCATGTGCGAGATGCTATTAAGAGTTAATGAATTTTCTGCCTTTTGCGATGTAATTAAATCTCATAATGGCTAAATGAACTGGTGGCCAATATGTGAAGTGGGGACGGTGACGCACAGGGAGAGTTACTAAGGTGATGAAACTGCAAGGAAACTCATTTTAAATCAATCTTGCTTTGGACGTTTTTTGAAGTTTGAAAATGGCCATGACAAAATGATCACAGGTGAATCTAAGTACAGAAGGAAAACATGCAAATGCAAGTGACCAGTTGGATTATTAGTGTCAGTAAAAAGTAAAACAATATGTATTAAGACTATGCAATTGTTTTACAGTGGATGTGACATGGGGTCATTTCCTAACCTTTAGCAATCACACTGCAAACATTTGCACAATCTTACACAATCGTACTTAATTTTTTCATTGTCAAATTTTAACACCGTTAAAGATGTGTTCCTTGTGCATAAAACGTCCCTCTTTCTTCACAAACTGCCACTGAACAGCTGTAAAACTATGATGAATATTTAGACACACAGGTTCCCACCAAAACACAGAAACACCTGTCAAATGCACTTCAGGTACAGTATTAGGGTTGAAGACATTTTCAGACATTTTTTTCAGGTATATAGCATTGAACTATAACATAAGTACATCAACATTTTACACTGTGTTTTTAAACTGCAATATCGGTGTAAAATGGCTTGATATTAGAAACAGGGCCATTGCCTAAGTAGGACAATGCAGGATTACCTAAACATGCATGAATCCACCAATCAAAATTCAACTTTGAACACACTAATTGATGAGGAAACCCTGCTGCTTATAAACATGGTTAAATGCTCATTATTAAAGTTGTTTTTGCATAATATGTCCCCTTTAAGTCAGCTTCGCGAACAGGCCGGCTTGGAGTAGCTTCAGCACTGGTTCACAGCCTCCCTCAGTTTTTGTGTCCCAGATTCAGAGTCAGTTTCAAAGGTAGCACAAGGAAGGCAAAGTGGTAATCAGCAACAGGTTAATGCCAGTGTAAAGCCTGTCCAACACACTATTGCTGCCACATAGTGCCGTTAGTTCCATATGGATCACATGGTTTTCGTAAAAATGTGCCCGGATCTCCCACATTCAATGAACCTTCCACTTTCTCCCTCTTTCATTTCTATTTCTAAGTCAAATGTTTTGCTTTTTGTCACTGTTTATTTTCAAACCATGCTAATCGCATTAGCCCCCCACACAAGCCCTCCTGCGTAATCTTTGCACAGGCTATATGTGCATTCAGTCTAATGTATTTAAGCCTCAATATTTAAGACGAAGGATCTCTTAGAAGACTTGCGAGGCTTTTATCAACAGTCTTTGCAGATTCCCATTTGAGTCCTCTCTCGGCAGAGGAAGTGACAGCGTTCAGCGTGTTTGCAGACGCGTTTGAAGAAAAAGGGGCTGGTGGTATTCACAAGCCAAACCAAGATTCAGCTGGGAGTCTTCTGCGCAACACACAAGCATGGCCCACACCAGCCAGCTCCTCCCTCTCCTCCGTGTGGCGTGGCAATCATTAAAATGATTTATTTAACTATTGGCCCAGGGCTGAGAGATTAGTGTGACAGGCCTATTTTATAATTCATTCCCCCACCGCCAGGGGAAGTGCAATCCAGGCAGATGACACACATAGAGAGCGCCTCCGAGCCTCTCCGCGGATCAGGGGGATGGAGGGAGGGAGGAAAAAAGGCCCTAAACTGCAGACGGAGGCACATCCTTCTCTTTCCGCAGATTAAAAGAGTAGTCTGAGTAGGGGAGTGGAGAATAGAGACGGGGCGTTTGCTTATCTTCAAACGCATATCTACCACCAGCAGATAGGCCGAGGGGCTGGGGCGCTGGCTGGCTGCAGGATAGTGGGTGTTGTTACGATGAGCGTGTCTGTGTGGGAGCAGATTCAGAGCTATGGGGAAGCGCTCCAACCACAGCTGCTGTTTTTTTGACCCTGGATCTCAACACGGAAGAAGCAAAAGGGACAAACACCAAAGCTTGGCTGCAAGTGGGGCGCTACGGAACGAGGAATAAGTCCACGGCGATGTGGTGCGGTTGGGTTCAGTGAAGTTTGACGATGTAGCGTCGCGTCCAGGGGCATCGCTTTGTAAAAGATGTTTTTCATGATTTAAGTTGAAGTCCCATTTCAAAGGTTATGCATGAATGTAGCTTATCTAGTTTCAGCAAAAAACATAATAAATTATAGGTAAGAAGACGGGAGGCAATAACTTTAAATTTCAACAATTTCCAACTTTCTAAACATAGAGCTGCATCAACATCAACAATAGAGAGACGATGGCTGCAACGGGTCAGGGCTGCAAAATCCATTCTTAAACAAATACAGGTTGAATAATGGTGACTGAAGACTTCTAAATGACGAATATTTATGAACAAACTGTATTACTGATGAAAATCACAAATAGTTTATTATTTTTTGACATTTCAATTTAATAATGTCACTATATTTGTTACAAAAAGTATTGTCGTGTGAGTCTGTTAAGTTCAGATAACATATTTTAGGTTAGTCGCTAAATTGTTGTAGCCCTAACAGACACTATTAAACAACAGATTCTAAAGCAACATTGAAAAAACAACATCAAGTTGAACTGTTTCATATGTTTTCAATTTAGCTTCTAATGTTCTGCGCAAGATGTTTATCACCCTATTAACAATAAAATGTGGCGTTAAAAAGCATTTTGGGGTACTTTTTGGACACCATTTTGCTCATGAAAACTCTTTCTCGCTCAATCTGAACCACACACTGCACCAAAAGCCACGCAAAGCTTTAGTCTGTTCTGTGCGTGTGTAGTTGTGTGAACCATATTCATCTCTATGGGGGCTCGCACCATCACAGCTGCTGTTTCTCTGACCCTGGCTCTCCATGAGGGAAGAGGGGAGCCTAGTATAGGGTATATGGGGTACAGCCACAGGGGGCTTGGAGAGAGAGACAGGGGGAGGCTGGGGCTTTCTGGATCAAAATATCTAGTCGGGAGGTTCCATATGGATGTGACTGGTTTGATCTGGCTGCAAAGATGTTCTGTGGCAGAGAGACGCTCACTAGGTTCTGACACTAATTAGGCAGACGAGAGTGGAAGCGAGCTGAGGTGCGAATAAGACATCGCAGTGGGTAAATCACATCCGATGGTTATTCTTAAAAAGAACAGAGAGAAAACTGAACCAATCAGTCAGCAAAGTGTGATTGTGCCATTGTCGTGATTTGAGAAGTCAAGTGTCAAGTCAAGATTTTTTTTAGCTATACTTTAGTGGTCGTCAATGGAGATATCTTTTGGTTAATCGATAATCCTTCATTTTCAAGTCACATTATAATACCGACAATTAAGTTTTTCTTACACTATTTGTAACTCTAAATATTAGTAGTCGATGAATTATTCTTAAAATGTATATTACGTTGGGTTACTGACTGGAAGAGAAGCATATTGGTGAATCTGTTAGGTCAGGGGCGTCCAAACTTTTTTCACAGAGCGCTGCATTTTTAAACTTATACGGAGCAGAGGGCCACAGACAACCCAACAATGAAGTGAATCATTCGAAATGTTGCATTTGACATCGTTTTAATGAGCCTCCACACCTTAAGTAAGACTTGGAACATTAATATTAAGTTGGTATAACATCCAAATTCTGGAATTTTTCCAATTTATATTACAAAGTACTACTTTTTGTTGTTTGGACCAACTTAGCAGGAAGCTGGAGGGCCAACCAAAATTGGTCTGACGGCCGCATTTGGCCCCCAGGCCGTAGCTTGGACATGCCTGTGTAAGGCGTAAACGTAATTCTGCTAATTTCAACATTAATTTAAAATGATTAATGACTTGTTTTTTACAAGAAGCGCTGCTAGATCTGACCAGTGTCTTGGCAGAACAATTTGGTTCTGGAAATTCTCCCAACTGAACGCGCTTCTGTTTAATCAAACCTGTTGTGAAAGATTAGGTTCAAATTTGAAATTGTGTTACTAGTTCTTGTTTTCTGCCTGGCGAGCTTCCTGCTTCTGTTTTGTAATCACTTGAACTCAAACAGAAAATAATGACAATAACATTGATATTGCCATTCGAGAGGCTGTGTTGTGAATAGACTTTTTGCAATGCTCCTTTTTGTCCCGTCTTGTACTATCTGTTCACAATCTACCTTAAAGCAACAAGAAAGAATGACGTAACTCAATCTTTAGCATTAAATCAGATAAGTGGAATCCCTCCTCCGCTACGGACACTCATTTGCTTGAACGCGCTCGCGTGCTGAGACAATTCTGCACCAACGAAACCTTTAAACCACCAGCAACCAGATCCATCCAATTAGCGTTGGAAAGGTCATGGGCTAATCGATGCTATCACACGGGGAACACAGGGGGAAGGGACAAAGCTGCATCACCGAGACAGAAAGAAGACTAGTTTTTCGACTAAGGGGATGTTAAATAAATACTTTGATTACCTTCATAACTGGAAGGATTGTCTATGAAAAAGAAAGACATTTAGTTAAAACCCTGCGCCGTTCATAAATTTGAAATGTGGGTGGAGTTCTCATCTCCTGGAGAGCGTGTGATTGATGGAGGATATGAGGGGGTGTGGCTGAGTTAAAGACTAGAGGGACATGAAATAGATCCCCGCAGTATTTTATTTGATTGGCTCGAGACATTGCATGCAGGGTACTCACCGTTCAGCGCCACGAAGGTGTCTGTAAGAGAGGAGACAGGAAATTAGAGCGGACGTGTTATTGGGGCCAGTGAAGAGTTCGTACTCTTTCCCAGACTTTTAAAGTAATTCAACATCGACAAGCAGCTCGATTTTGTAATTTACAGAGGTGATCTATATAGCTCTACCACTAATTAAAGGGCAGTGCTGTGGCTTTCCTTCACTGCACAAAGGAATGAAGTTGTAATAATTAAGATTATAATTTGTAATGTTTGGGAACCAAGCTGTGGTGAGAGATATCATCACATTTGAAGAGACCACACAAAGTTGAAATGTATTTTAAAGCTTTTTTCTAATGGAGAGTACCTGCTTGTCTTCATGGCGATGTTATTGTTTTGCCTGGAAAGTTCCACAGTGACATTAAAGGAGCTGTACCTGATTGTATTCTTTTTTCATGTAATAAAGTAAAATCTGTTTTGCCCCAGTACAGATTTATTGTAAATGCATCTATTTAGGTTAAAATGAGACCACAATGCTTTCTCTGCCTCTCACTACAGAGCGTTTTATTCTCTGTGAAGCAGGAAGTGCGCTGTTGTCATGCAAATGTTTGTTAGCTTTACTGTGACCACAAAACTAGCTGTGGGTTCAGAGTTGTGAAGAGCACAAATAAACTCTAAAATTGCGGTGAATACTTAGCATGCTCACAATGCATTCAGTAAGTGAGCGATACATGTGGAATGCTGCAAAGACTTTAAAATGAACTTTTTAAGAGCGTAAAAAACAAGTTCAGTGCCTTTAAACTTATCTATTTCCATGGAGACAAGCAAGTAATGCCACCAGGCCTAGTTGCAGGTTAGATCTATGGAGAGGTGTCCCCACTCATATTAAGAATGCAATAAATACCTATGTAAGATTAATGCGATACAGCGGAATATTCCACGCAAAGCAAAAACAGTGTGCCCTCCACCAGAAAGAAATTAGCGGTGCAGCATTAAGGTAGAAAATGATATGTTTAGGAAAACGGCAAAGCAGCATTTTCCATACCTGCTCGCTCAAATGTGTTGCAGTAAATACTCAGGTATCTATTAACATCGTGTGTCTTAATGTTTTAGCACATTTTACGAGTGATCATTTGATGTCTTTTTCTTAATATGTTTGCTTGAAGACATCTGGGCACTTGGCAGAAACACCCCTTGGCAACACTGCTACTACTGCAGATGAGTTGGAAAGCTTATCTCGTATGTCTTCTTTGCAGTTGAGAATAGCCCCATCTGCGCCATTCACTTCAACAAAACCAAACCGTTTTTGTAGTTGACTTTTTACAAACTTGTCTAAGCTCCCAAAATGCACAGTCAGATCCTTCCAAAAAAAGCCCTTATGTCCTCTCTTAATGTTTTTGTTGTCTCGTCCTAACACTTTTGCAAGAAGGCGCCCACTCTTTGCCCACCAGGGACACTGCGCTCTATTGACCAAGGGACCAGACACGCAGCGGGGGCACAAGACATGGGCTGTGGAGGCCAGATGGATGGTCCCGAGCATGAAAGGAGAAGATTGTGAGGGTGCACCAAGCGGGGGGGGGGCATTGGAGAAAAGGTGACAGCAAGCGGACTAGTGTTGGAAGTCTGCGAGGAGAAGAAGTGTTGGTTGTAAGGCTTACTTTGGCAGTCTCCCAGGCCATCTGTGTTGCCATGCTCCACGTCCTGTTCAAAGGCCGATCTGCGGGGGAGAGGAGAGAGACAAGGCGGTCAGTAGATGGAAAAACACGTCAATAAGTAGCTTCACCACACCTTACAAAGCCGCGGCGATGGGAGAGCCGCAAATAAATTGGCCCAACGATGGAGGCAAACCGTGTAGGCAGCTGAGAGAGGTCTGTACTGGAACTAAATCAAAGAGGAGCACTAGTGGTAGCAGGTACCCGGGAGGCCTGGAATCACTGCTTATGGAGAGGGTTGTCAGGGTGGTACAGCCATAGTAGGAGTGGGTTGTGTAGTTAAGGATAAAAATAGACTTGTTTTTTGCAGTATGGTAGTCTTTTTATGGTGAAATGACATCAAGAATGACTAGTGTGGATTGATCCCAGGCACCATTTTTTTTCTGAAGTAGTCTCCAAAGACACGCATACAGTAAGATATCAAGTCAAATTGCTGAAGACATTAAAGTGCTGTTCTTTTAAGTATGTAAAAGGGATTCTATATTAATATAATTTAGCATGCATAGACAGACTCGGACATTGACTACAATATCAGTTTATGTTACACTATAGACTGTACTTGACAATAGTGCCTCTTCACACGGCTCACGGCTTACATTGCTCACTTGATATATCCAAATGAAATTTATTTAATAGCAAGTGCACTGAAGCTGCCTTTCATTCAAGTTGCGAGGGGAGAAAGACATAGACTGCATTCACTACAACAACTTCAACAACATTATGCACTGCAGATAGTGGGATTAAACCAAACACCATGTTACAGAACAAAAAATCTAGCCTCAAATTGGAATATGTACAGGAATGATTCATCATACAATAGTAAATACTGTTTTTCTGTCTGTTGGTTTGGCCCAATTTAGTCTTAGTGTAGACTAATTTGGGTTGCGTTCACTATTTGAGTCTATTTTAGCTCTGATGTGGATTTGGTTTAGTCCTAATCTAGTCCAGGTTTAGTTTCAAGTTTAGTCCTGGTTTAGTCACAACACATCCCAAGCGAAATGTGCGGGTAGAGTTGAAAATATGATTATTTTCAATAGTTGTACATAGTGATATTACACGGGCCAACAGCTGGTTCAGTGAGGGGTGACAACGCTCAAGCTCCATCCAGGGACTCTACGGCACAGCGGAGCCACCGTGGTGAAAGATCTTCTTGTCAATCTGAAACGAAACCTGCTTTATTCCTGCAGCCCACCGGGCGGGCAGAAAGTAAGAGGATCTGTGAATCGGAGCGAACCAACTGTCAGCCAGGATGAAAGTCACGCACGGCAGCTTTTCTCAGCCCGCCGCCAACCCCCATCTACAGCCCACCTCACCCTCCACTGGTTACACACGTAGCATGAAGCAGAATGATTGGTATTGAATCTCGAAAGGCATGGAGGTCTTCATACTCTGATCAGAGGTGAACGCATGAATCAGACCATAGAAATATATGGTTAAAGAAAAAAGTACATGATAGCTATAGTTTGCCGAGTAGTGTAAAAGTTCAAATTTTAAAGCGGTGACGGCAGGTGAATATGGACCAGTGGATTCACTCTGTCACTGCATCCAACAGATCAGTGTGTGGATGCAAAACAACTTTCTCCAGCTGAACTCAGACAAGACTCAAATTGTCGTCTTTGGCCCACAGAAACAAAGAGAAAATGTTAGCAGTCACCTCCAGAGTCTCGCTCTAAAACCTACAAATCAAGTTAGGAATCTGGGAGTAATAACGGACTCAGACTTGAATTTTAACAGCCACGTCAAATCAATAACATCTGCAGCCTTTTACCATCTAAAAAACATTGTCAAAATCAAAAGTATAGTGTCTAAACCAGTCTTGGAGAGACTTATCCATGTGTTTGTCTCCAGTAGATTAGACTACTGTAACGGCCTGCTCACTGGCCTCTCCAAACGAGCTGTAAAACAGCTGCAGTCCATCCAGAACGCTGCTGCTCGGGTCCTGACTAGAACCAGGAAGTACGATCACATTAGTCCTGTGCTCAGGTCTCTGCACTGCCCCCTGTGGCTCAGAGAATAGACTTCAAAGCAGCTCTGCTTGTATACAAGTCTCTCCATGGCCTAGCACCAAAGTACATCTGGGACATGTTAGTGCCATATGAACCATCTCGTACTCTGAGGACCTCAGGGACCGGCCTCCTGCTGGTGCCCAGAGTCAGGACTAAACATGGGGAATCTGCGTTTCAGTTTTATGCAGCTAAAATCTGGAACAGTCTTCCTGAGGATGTGAGACAGGCCGCTGCTCTGGCAATGTTCAAATCTAATCTAAAAACTGTTTTGTTTGGCTGTGCATATGACTTAAACTATTTGATGGATAGCCTGAAAATGGTACCTTTAAATTTCTTTAAATTAAGGTTTTGTGATTTCTGTCTTGCCTTTGTGATTTTAATGCATTTTTTCCTGTTGTGTGAAGCACTTTGAATTGCTTTTGTGTACGAATTGTGCTCTACAACTAAACTTGCCTTGCCTTGCCTTGAAAGGAAGAAGTATATATTTACATATTTAGGCACATTGCTAATCCATGACTTTTGGGGGCGTGAGCACAACTTAAGAAGAGCTTTTTCAGGAGGCAAGTGGTGGACCGCCATAACACAAGATATAGCGCCGCACGCACACTGCTCATTCTTTCAGGTTTAGAGTCAATAAAATGTGGTCAGGTTTTGTCGCAAATCGCTGCTTTTATTTTATTTTACATTTATGTCAATTATAAGGCAATTCTAGTCCTTGATTGTTGGTTCAGTTGGTGTCATTAATTTTTTGTGATAACCTTCTTCACTTCCACCAAAAGTAGGCATTTATTGTCTTCAGGCGTTTTTAGAACCAAATACATAGTTCTGAAGTCCAGTGTTGCGGCGAAGTAAAAAGCAATCTGCAGTGCTTTGGTCATCTCAGTCCAATAGTTCTAACGTTTAGATTTTTTCATATTTTTCCATTTTATATAATATCAAGGGGAAAGAAAAAACAATATAATCATTTAAAAGAAGAAAGTCAGGTTCCCCAGTTTTAAGAATTGCCTGATAAGCTTTCCTCCATCCGATCAGAGGGTAGCCGGTTCTTGTTAAGTTGTAACAGTTATTTTTGCATTTATTAAATATTTATATCAGATGCAAGACCAATAGGATTGAAATACATTTTGTTTCTTCTTGAAGTTATTAGAGAGTAGTGGTCTGCAGAGTAAAATGTCTGGCTATTAAATAATAAAACTTACTCACCACCAATGTTTTTTTTTAGCAATTAAGTTTAAATTTCCCCCCTTCTACCAAACAAATAAGCATTTCTACCCATTCTCCACTTGACAGAAGCTTAACTGGAACGGGAGGGAACATCTTACCCCCTTAAAAAACAATTCTTCAAACAATAGTGTGCCCCTCTTTGCATATCTGGAGGTGACTGTAATCTTCTTATGTGATTTGCTTAATATAAACAGAAGTAATTACATAGCAGATGCCGGGTTCTCCAATTAAACCTGTCTCCCCAGAAACGCCTTATAAGCAAGCAATCGGATTTGTGAAATGTATCCTCTGCAGTGATGACAAAACTGTTGTTGGAGATTTCATCATGGCAATAGCAGCCAATCCTTAAAGGACAAAGGGCTCGAGAATTGCACAAATCTCAGGGTATTTCATACTTTCAAAAAATGGTGAGGATGCTCTTTGTGAATTTTAAAGTTCTGTGTTAAATGCTTCATTCATTGAACAACAATAATTTATTCATTACAGGGTAAGAAAGCCGTGAAAAAACAAAACGAGATCCGTGATTCTGATTGCATTGTTTCTTTACTGACCCCCTGAGGTTAATTTTGGCGGAGAACTGGGCCATTGTATTCAGTTATAGTCATAAACCACCACCAGCACATTTTCTGACAAAATAACAAATTGAACTAATCAAATTGGAATCAGATTGAGATCCAGTAGTTTCAAATGGTCAATGCTCAACTTAAACCTTCTTAATTGAGACAAACAGCCAATATTCAGTCAATAAAAGCATGCTGTTTTTGGTTCTGACTTTGGACTATAATGTTTGTGTTTAATGGCACTGATTATCTCAAATAATAACATATTGAAATAAGAATTAAATATGTATTTGTTGTTTCATACATTAAAAAAACACGCAACAAATAAAAAACATTGTGATTGTAATTTATAATAATAATTTGAAGAAAAACAGATTCATAAGCTGGCAATCTTTAGGTAATACAGCTCGCGCCATGCCTCCAGTGTCCGGTGTCCAGTTAAATCAATCGGACCATTTTTCCAATTCAAAACCTTGGTTTGGTCATTGAAATCGAGCCCCCCTACGGCAATGACTCGAGGACTGTAATGATCGTTGTTGAGATGCGAAGTACAGTTTCTAGATTTTCGCACTCTGAATGAATTAGCAACGAGTAGTCACAGCCCAGATGTAGAGTCTGGTCTCATCTTTGCAAATGAATAAACTGTAGCTCTAACGCCCATACGAGGGTTCACGTCCCGGAGAGACTGCACTTTAGCAACAGTAGTTCATTCACCGCGCCACTACAGACAGTTCAGCTCCGGGTGAGGATCTACTACAGCTGCATAATGCATATTTAAACCAGCCTTAGAATGAACCGTACACAACTTGCAGGCATTCGGCATTAAATATGATCTTTCTTGCATCAAATGTGATTATTATAAGAGACGGGTGGGTGCACAGGGAGGGCTCCTGGCTGTTGAAGTGGGTCAGGCCAAATAGAATTAATTATGCATAAAGTAAGTGAATGGGTGATTTAACGTAATGTAGGATAAGCAAGTCTGGAGTCTTCAAGACATTCATTTTAATTTACAGTTTTGACAAGTATGAAGGCTATAAGAACAAGAACTAGAGTGGAACGAGACATACATCACATAAAACGAGCCAGAACATAAAACTGAGTGAAGATTTAATATTAGCGCTTTTTCCCGGGATTTCATATTAAAATATAACATATGTAGATCATTATTTGTTTTAAATGTTGTTCATCATTAATTGCAATATTAATCTAAAATGACTTAATAATAGTCCATTGGCTTCCTGTTCAAAACTACAGAACTGAGAAGCCCTGCCTCTTCGTACTTGCTTAAAGTTGAATAATTGCCATTTTTGAGGCCAGAATGTATGACTCCAACTCTGATTTTAAAAAAAATAAATTTGCAAATAAGTACAGAAAAGTGGGCGGAGATAGGGGGTAGGTGAAAACAGGGATTTTCTCAACACTCGACTTTCGAATGCAGGACAAAAGACCACTAAAAGTTGCATGAATCAATCAATCGAAATATATCTTTGATTAAGCTAATGATGCGGTAATAACAAGTCGTTTTTACATAATATGTCCCCTTCTGTATTCCTGAATATGTATTGTTCATATATTTCCAATTGATTTTACATTTGTATAACTTATTTTTTGTACCCTATTATTATTTTCTTTAAAAGCACTAATTACACGACAAATTGTAATTATGATTATTTCCCAAATCAACAACAGTCTCTGAAACAGTTACTTAACTTAGTTAAGCCTGGCTTTAGAGCTGAAGGTCGCCTCAGCAGCAGTTATTCTTGAGTAAAAGCAGTACGATTTTTCAGGCAGTATGAATTTTGATCCTACAAGATCTTCTGGCATGAAACCTAGTCTGATCACCAGCCTAAGCCCTAAGAGGAAAGCGGATAAAAAATAAATAAAATAAATGAAACAATCTAACCAAAGTCAAAAAGTGTTTCTTATTGCAAAAGTGTGTGCCCATAGCCTAAACTGGAGAAAATAATGAGCTTCGAAAATGTGTGCTTCTCTGGGCTTCTGTACTAATCAGTATCCTGGATATATTCAACGCCTCCATGACTCCACTGATGCCCATGCGATGAAGCAAGATCTCTGGCGTCAAAAGATGGGTTTCTCTAACCGATTCTTAATGCAGTGATTTGTAAAATGTTTCCATTCACTTGTTTACATAACCAGTTTATGATTATATGCATGAATAAGGAGTGACTAGGGAACATATTGCCCCGGCAGCCCAGTCCAAGCTGTTTATGGGCACTAGGTAGAAGAGGCATTACTGCACATGGGAGAGCTGGCAGGCCACCGGTGAAGGGCCAGATGGATGAAGAAAAGGCGAGAGTGTGAGCGAGAGAGGAGGAGAGATGGCAGCACAAGAGGAAGAGAAGTAAAAATAGACACATTGACAGACTATGTGGTTTAGGTATTCAGGGTAGATAAATACAGATGGATTCTGTCTACTGCCAAACATAAATATAAAAGATTTGGTTAAACAATTAAGGTGCAAAAGTGTCACCTGGCATGTCAATCAAAAAAACGTTGTCTAAACAGTGATCAATTATAAGGAGTAGGATTCATGCATTCGTGATTCATGCTCTGTTTGGCCTACTTCGGCCTAAGTTGGGCTGCAGTACTTTTTCAGCCATGTAACTACGTACATTTTCAATACTCTTTCCACTGCTTATTCAGCATCAACAAGTCAAACAAATCAGCCTTAAATGTACAGGAAATAATCACAAATAATTCAGTTTGGGCAAACCCTAACCCAAGACATTTGATCATTTTTTGGGTATATCATATTGATCAGTCTTTGGATTCAATTTATATTTTGTCTATCCAATAACAAATGAAAAGTGTCTTGAACATAAATCTCCTCCAAACCACATGTTTTTACTGACAGATGATTGGCTGCAGCTGCATCTCAATTTAAAAAAACCCAAGCTAATCATTGACGATTAGACATGACTGAATCTCGAGCTGGATTAGAATTTGAAGAATTGCAAAGCCCCACAAGCGAGACACAATATGAATAAATTAACTTTGTCTTTGTGCCGTACTATATGCTGGTTAACAATTGGTCACCCTTCTACTTTCTTTGGGACCCCAATGATTGCGGTATAATTCACTGATTTTACACACAAAAAGGACTAACTGACATAAAACCTGAAATAGGACTGTTCTGTTAGACATTTACAACACTAAGTCATGATCAGGTAATAATACTTTCCCCTGGAGACATAACAGGAAATGTAACTGGCTATTGCACTCTTAGGCCTGTGAACTAATGGTTTAAAAAGGCATAACACAAAGTATACCGCGGTCTAATCCACCGTTTCTCATTTAGGAATATTGCACAGTAACCCAGGGAGGTCATCTGCCCTCTTAATGCCTGTGTGCCAGCTCCGAAGTGGACTCCTCTGTGCTGCGGCTCTGCACTCAAATAATAGGATAGGTTACATGTGAGGTTTTTTTTCTTCATAAACCTCGTGCAAGTCCGTGCCTATTGCGGTAGTAGCTTGCCAGACCCAACATTTTTGAAGACAGGGATCAAACGTCGAAATGTCACCGCTGCATTGGACCTTTTGTTATGACTTCATCAGTGAAATGTTTCTCCCGACCACAAAACTCCGTACACTGTTTGTTCAAGGGAGAGTAATCCGCCTTTTTATTATAAGCACGGCCACAAATTATAGCCACCACGGCCATCTATGTTTCCCTTAACCCAGGCTGCATGAAACTAACAACTCTTTCTTTCCAGTCATTCTTCCAATAGGCCCTTCAGCTGCAGGAAATTGCACCTACAAGCCATTAAATTAGAAAAATCAAAGGCGACAAATTGTAAAAACAAAAGCCACCTAGCGTGACAAACATTGTGAAATGTTGTCTAATAAAAGTTGCAAAGCACTCTCTAACATTGTCAGCGTGTAAGCATATATTGTTACTACAGAGAAAGTTTATGTTTTAATAGCTAAACAAATAGCTCTGTGTGGGTGGTCCAAAATCAGAGCTGTTTTTTGTGCAAATGGACAGCGCTAGTTGGTTCGAAACAGACTTGTGAATGATAAGGAATTCATGCTGCAACGCCAAACACACTGAATTGCAAATGTTTAGTACTTTGAACGAAGGACGTCATATTAAGCTAAACTGCCGCATTCACGAAACTCAAGACACAGTTTCACCAGCTGATGTGACAAGTATAGTATAGTATAAACGTTTGTTAATAGCTGCCAGCTTTTGTTTATAGCCTGATTTCAAACTGCGTAATGTATTGTGTGAATAGAAATCAGGGCAGAATTTGTCAACGTTTCAAAGCAAAACTCACTGAACTTTGTATGTTAGCGTTAGAAGATCTAACTAGTGCCTCATAAGTTGTTTTACGCCTGGAGCAGTTGTGTCTTTTGGCTTTTAACTGACAATGGACTGTAGCAAACGTGTGGTCGCCCCAGCGGCTCGTTTTACAAGTTGAACCGAGCCTTAGCAGAAACCCACAAGAACTTTTTATTATTATAGTAATATGGAGTTACCATAAAGGGCAGCAGCGTGAGCAATGAGCTGTTAAATTGTATGCAATAAAACTAACATTAATAATCAGGAAATGGTTGAATTCACCGGAAGAATCTGCCATAAAATTACATGAATTGTGCATGCCAACATAAAACATTAGAGACCCCGAATGCAACACAATGTATTTCTATATAGACATCTAGTTTCATGTGCAGTGGGTGAATGAGTACTATTCTTGCTACTGTTAGACACCAAACAAGCTTATACTCTTTGTGTATGTGTATTTATAAGCTTATATACATACTGTAAGTTAAGGTTGACTCTACAGTTATGTTTACACCTTATCATTACCTCATTTCTGGAGTTATCAGGTCATTAAATGTCATGTAAACAGTTACATCTTACGTGATTTCTTTCTGAGTTTACACAAAAACAAAACAATCTGACAAATACAAAAATGAAAGGGAACATTTTACAGATTGAAGGTTATTCTAAAAGCTGGGCTATTGTTTTTGTACATGAGTAACTTACATTAGACTGCTGAGAACTGTCTGCATCTGATAATAAAGTCTGAAAGCAGCATTCTTATTGGCTGCAACTGAATGGTCCAACCCCGTTTCACTTTGCCACTTTGAAAAAAAGCTTGTTTTAAAGCCTTGCACGCATCCAAAAAGTGCTTGTGAATATGAAACAACATGCCAAAGGGTTTGTGAGAGCTCGGGAGTTACACGGAACAAAAAACGAATTCCGGTCTTGCATTGAAAATCAGGTACCCCAGCTTTAAAATTCATTGTGCATTGTCTTCCAAACACAGCAGTTACTCTAAAAATCCCTTGATTAACTGACACAAGTATCCAGTTTTTGTATTTTATCAGATTTCTTTTGTGCATCTGAACACACACCAAAAACCAGATCGAATTATTTATCATTTATTACTTGTTATTTTACTGGAAATGTAAATCCCCACGGATGTTGCTGTAAACCAGGGATGCTAACCGCTCTTTGCTGCATATAACAACTTCATAGGTAAATTGTCTGTTTCACTTACTTGACGTTGCCAACCACCTGTCGGCAAGCTCCTTCAGACACCCACCCGCAGTATGGATCTCTGGAGGCGATACACAACCTGAAACATGACATAAAAACCAATAAAACAGACTAAATACAGCAAATGTGAATTGATCTGGGAAGTTTGACACATACTTCTTGCAGCGTCCGTGTTTTTCGCAGCGTGACAGCGGTACCTTCACCACACAGGAGGTGAAGGCGACCCACAGCGCATGGCTCTTGCTGTCTATCTGCATGCCGACGATGCGTTTGTCCTCAACACCATCTATACTGCACCTGAAAGAGCCGAGGGAAGGGGGGAAGAAGAGAGGGAGAGCTCAATCTGTGATCCACCCGTCTTTGTCAGGGAAAATAAGTTGTGTGAAAAGTTTGAGAGAGACTTGGGAGATACGTATAAGACTTTGAGTTCTTTAAAGGAGATTAAGACGAGGCAGGTAGGAAAAAAAAAAAACTTTCAGGTTGGAAGAGCTGGAGATAAAACGGGGGTCAGAAAGAGAGTCGGAGATAAAGAAACAGCAAACAGACAGATGGGCCGTGTGAGCAGTTAGCGCTAACCCAGCACTTAGCTGTAAAAACCATGACCCAACCCCCTCCTTTGCGACGCCCGCCACATCCGCTATACTCTTTGTCCCATTGTAATCCTTATGGGCCTGTCACTCGCCATCCTCCCGTTCCTGGAGCTTAGTCTATCAGTACAGGGCTCTCCTACGGCATTAACGCTCTCAATTAAGGGTTAGGGTCCATCTCTACCGAGTAATGCATCATGCGCCGGCCTTAGACTGTCCATTTACGGTGCAGGAGGCAGATGGCAAGAGGATGACAGAGGAATATCACAAGTCAACACACAGGAGGACAGTTTGAACAGTGAAATCCAGCTGTAACTATAGCTGATAGCTTTCTGTCAAAGTGCGTTGCTCAAGGGGATTTCAACATTACACGCACCAACTTGAACCACTTCCTTTCATTTACTTACAAATCTTCCCCTTCTGTATCCTAGTCTCTCACTTGCTCCAGTCAAATGATTTAATGTCATAAATGGTGACCTGATCCCTCACCGGCCTAACGTTAACCCTTACCATGTATGTTAATCATAATAATCATAATAATAGACACTCTAAAACCCATAAGAAGACACCTTTTATAACAAAGACAGAAATAAAAATATTCTCTATCTAGAGGCAATCTGTCACCTTATTTCCCTCCTTACTTGGTTAAAAATGTGTTTTAAAAGTCTCAACGTACAATAGAAACAATCATTTGACTAGTCGACTAATCAAAAAATTATAATTACAAACTAGTCTAAGCCTGGAAAACGATCACTTCTTTCAATTTGATCTAAATGTGTTTAATGAGTTGCGTTTTGCTCCTGAGTCAAAACTGGTCAAACCTAATTTCTTTGTTATCTCTGCTCCTGACGCAAGAAAACTTTCAACAACTGTTGTCTCCCGAAATGGATAAAATACCAGCATCATCCATAATGAATCACAAAACCTCGGGACAGTTAAATGCAGTTGCCTCAGAGAGCTGGCTGAACCTTCTCACTGGTCGCCACATGTTGGACCACAAACCCTGAAAGCCAGTCGCTCCTCCACCTCGTCCAACACAATACCACATTCTGTCGGCCGCCCACTTCTCCGTCTTCTCTCATCTGCGCTCTTTCCTTCTCTGTTTGTACGTCCATTGGTTCCACCTCATTCATTACCCCTCATGCAAATATTTGCTTTGGCACTCTTTCACTCCTGTAGCTTTGCCAAAACTGACCACAACAGCGTCCAAGCTCAAAATCGTGTTTATGAGCAGAGGTGGGTAGCATTGCCAAAAAGCTTACTTGGGTAAAAGAACTTCACTCAAGTAGAAGTAAAAAGCAGTAGTTGAGAAATTACTCAAGACCAAAGGCGCATTTGTGGAAACTAAGAGTAACTTAATATCTGATTAATCGGACCACAAACCTTTGAAAATCCACTCATATCTTAAGACAAGTGGAAGATGCTCAATTGTTCAACAAAAAAATGTCCCTTGAAAAGAGTAACAAAACTCGTAGAATAAACAGTTTTTAATTAGTCAAGGGATGTTAAATGCATAGCTATTAAAAACCACAACAATTTCTTCAAAAGTGACTTATTTAAATGTAACTGACCCACCTCAGCCTATCTGCCATCTGAAATCTAACTCTGAAAGTGTGTGTTTCCTTACGCCAAAGTTCAGGAGGGGCTGGCTTGCTCCGATGCCACTGACCACAGCGACGGCTTGTCAAAAGTCTTGAGGGTGAGTGTCTTTAATTTAGTGGCTGTGGTGGAGCTCACTGAAACCTGATAAAACTCTCGCAGATGATAGAGTGCCCATCTGGACGGGTTTACTTTGCTAAGGGTTTGGGGGGGAGCGCGCCGCTGGTGACGGTGGCTTGGCGCAGCGGGTGGAAATGTAGACCAAACCATGTGCTCTTTCATACAAAAACATTATAGCAACAGTATCCATGAGCTTTATATATATTCAACTTTTAGCCTCTAGCTTTGCCTTATGAAGTCACAGTATGTCAAAGAGATGCATTGCTTTCACCTTTGACCTCACAAGCTTTCTGGTCTGAAAGTGAACGAATGTTTTTAGTGTCTTTTTTTTGTTAGAATATGACTTTATGTTAAGTATTCACAGATATTTTGATCAAACATAACAAACATTATTCTGGACAATGCTTTGAAAACCGACAAAACAACAACAAAAACATAAAAACCATGTGCTGCCCTACACTTTAAAGTGCTCAGCATCATAAAAAAAAAAAAAAAACATTTTCAGAGTTGCCTCTATACACTATAATAACTAAACTAGTTTTATCCTCTCCCTGCCATATTCTGCGTTCCAGTATTCCTCGGAGGTGGGAACTCGGACCTCGGAGAGAAGTTTTCTCAAAGTTTCTGTGTTCCAGTAGTAAAAAAACAGTAGCAGTAGCACAGTACAGTTATGACTCAAAACAAGTCATAAAAACTAAGAACGTGCTCAAATCAGCCAAAGTGTGGATCCAGTTCAGTTGATGTATTTACCTGGACGTTGTTAATACAGTTTATAAAGCACTGAATCAGAGTTATGTTCGAATTGTATTTACTGTAGCTCAGATTCAGGTTCACAGACTGTAGCGAGAAACTAACGTGAAAATAACAAGTACTACACCAACATATTTACTGTCGGATATCAAACTTTTCCCAAACGCAGGGTGCAGCCATCTTGTATTGTTTAATTCGGGATTCTAAAATGTTGCCTGAGTTTCCAAGTAGGAATTCCAAGATGTGATGGTGTTCGGTGGGATTTTACGCTAAATCTGACCTCCGAGAACAACTGGAATGCAGCGATAACTTAGCAGTATTTTCCATTGGGGATCCAACAGCTGACCTGCCCATTGAAACTTATTTAGAAATCATTGCTATCATTTCAGGGTTGCACTTCTTAATTTATTGGCCCATCAGCACCACAGTGTCCTGATTCAACAGCCAATCTTGAAGGACTGAACTTCATAGACCAATATTTGTTTTCCTTAAACAGTCAAATTCCATTCTCAATTCACTTTCCTTTTCTGCATCTGGCTCTAACTCCAGCCCTGCACTGTCTCACACAGACCGTTGACGTCTGTCCTCTCCCACACATGGTACGGTAGAATATACTTCACGTACTTGTCAGGGTTATAGACATTGAGCTCTTCCAGAAAAAGACTATCGTTGAGGAAGCCGCTGCTCATCTTGGCCAGGAACTTGAGGATGATGCCTTTCTCCGAGCCCAGATAGACGACCGTGTGGTTCCTATTGGGCCCCGCCTCGCTGTCCACTACGATGCGCGTCAGACGGTACCTGGAATCACACCAAGAACACGCCGTTCATCATAAACTTTCACTTCAAGAAGCACAGTGACAGAGAAATACTGCAGGTTTGTTTAATGTAGTCACAAGAGAAATATGCACATTTTCTGGAGGAGGGACTATATGGCATTAAGCATACACACCTCCTTGAAAAAGAAAAGGTTTTTGGGCAATTTCAAAGATTTGTAATTGAATAAATGCAGGCTAAGTAATGTAATGCCATACTGTGAAGCATTCAAGGCAGAGCAATCATATCGCCGAGGAGACAAGCAAAAAATATACACAGAGAACCTTGAAGTCAAAAATATATTGATGCATACATACATTTTTGGCACTTTATCCAATGTACAGTGAATGCTTTTGTGGAAAGTGGAAATACTATGTTTTATTTTTCTACAAATTCCTAATCTAGTGTGTGATTCTTCATGGTTTGTGCATTTGATCAAATGTTATAAGATTTCAAATAACTGAAGCCTTTTCAAACACAATTCTGCTGCACTCGGTAAATACAAATTCGACAAATACATTCAAGTAAATTATGTTGATGCCTTGGTGCGAGTATGTACTCTCTGAGCGTTTATTCATACATTTTGACCCCTAAAGGTTTAATTAGAAAGCATAATAGAGTAGTTTCACGCTGATGAGCAGGCTGCATGTGCTCTGTGTACGAAACACTTACTCCACTGTGCTGGGAAATGAGTTTTTACATTTTAGCCAAAGAGAAACAAAATGGTTCATCTAATTCTTCTAATAATAAATACAGTACGTGTATACAAATAAAACAGGAATACAAACACATTTCTTCACCATTTTCAGTGAACTTAACCTGCACTGAGTAACTAGAAAATAATATGTCTCGCCATATACAGTAGTAATGTGTTAGTTTGTGAAAGAAAATAGTGGATAAAACCCAAGGGAGAGTACAGATTTAACAAGGCAAAATTCAACTTGATTCAACACTCTTTTAATTATCAGAGCAGCAGAATTGCCTGAAAGCTGAGGCCCTTTTAAATGGTCAAATGGGGCATATCGCTGGAACACTGCGTCTTGTGCAGAGGGTTGTTTCTTGACATTTTAATTGAGGAGATTAAACTGAGGCTTACAGGGGGAAGATTCTATCAAGAAAGAAGGTGTAAAGTTACATTTTCCGACTTGTTAACAGCAGCAAACATCGTCGTGAATAAAATGTACCTCACGGCAAAAGACGGGTAGAACTTATGTGAGAACGTGATTTCACCGCTGTCTTCTTTCATACAGAGCCTTCAGTTTGATCCAAAGCAGCTATGCATGACCTTTGACCTTAGACCACCGAGGACCAGAAGCCTCGAAAACGATTCCAAACTGTGATGCTTTCCAGCCGTTTACAGTAATATTAGCAGATACATCAAATATGAAGGCAAAAGCGACCGGAAACGTGAATAATGTACATCTTTTATCTGTTTGTTTCATGTGTTGACTCAATAAGAATGGACCACAGACAAAGTATACTAGTTATAATTCATTTAAATACAAATAAATTAGGGTTTGTTTGCCAAGTAGTTCAATTTTGTGCATCCTAGTTCCTCTATCTGTACTTTCAGGGTTGTCTTAATATTAGTTTAGGTTAGATTAGATCAATCAAATTCAAATCTTATCTCTACTTTTGCAACATGTTTGTGTTTTTTTCGAGTTACAGATTGTATTATTTTATTTTTGATATGTTGCAAGACTCAGCTTGAAGGTATTAAGCTCATAAATGAACGGGTGTAAGGATTTGTTGTACTTTGGATTATCCACTTTGATTGAAGTCTACACATTTCAGACCCGCAAAATGTGCAACTATTAATCAATGAATGAATAGTAACATCCTTTTATCTTTGTGCGGAGATGTGACGTATAGTTAGAAAATGTAGACACCACATCCTCCAAATTTTACAGTAAGCCTTATGCTTCTAGAAGTCGAGTGAGATTGGCTTCATCAAAAATCTGTCTTTCCTGTCTTTTTCCTTCCAAAACCTCCTGAGTATTATTCATAGGCGCCCGGTGGGATTACTCTACTGTGTCCAACCAGCTGAGCTTGGCACCACAGAACAATTGTCAAGACATTTCATTTTCACGTTCCCAGTCTCTGCTGAATCCTGGTCCTCCCCCTGCGGACAGCAACAAGGATCAAACCCCATTTCTGCTTGCACTTACCACTGTAGAATACAATTTCCTAATATACAGACCCGGGACAATCTCACCAAAGAAGTCATTTCTCTTTTTCTCCTCACACGTCCTTTTAATGCTTTGGGAGCTTACATAATGCTTTTAAACTCCTGCCTCTGACTCGCAAGCGGCGGTGCTCTCACTGCGGTGTCATCTCAAATACAAAGCAGCAAGTCTGATCCCTCATTATGTAAAGACACAAATGCTTGCGATGTGCCCCTGTGATGTGGCGCGCTAATGAAGGAATAAGATAACCTTGATGAAAGCCGTGCATATTCTTACTAGAGCAGAGTGGTAAGTAGGTCAGTGCTTCCAAGATGTGATACGCTGGAAATCATTTGTAAAAGATGAACTATGTAGAATGTAGCTCGTCTTAAAAGTGGTGTTAGCGACAGGGAGAATTGTCAAGTCACTGCTCGAAGTTCCTATAACTTTTGAGGGCTTATATAACACTTCTTTAAATAAATGTTGCATATTTGAGACCCTTTACAATCAGCATGTTGAAAGAAAACTAAGTAAACATGCTTTTCACAACTTTCAGAGACCAAAGCCGAGTTTTGCCGGTAACAACTGCGATGCTAACAGCTGCTAACACACTTCCTGTTTTGCGGCAGATAAAAGTGCTTTATTATCTTATGCAGACAGCACACAGCGGTCGCATTTTACCCTAAAAGCTGCTTTTCCAATAAATCTGTTTTAGGGCAGAACTAATTTTACTTCATTGACCTTATTCCACCCCGCCCACTTTTCTCTCTTTTCCCACGTGATCGCCACTTCCGTTGTAATCGCACTTCCGGTCCAGCTGGAGCTTTAAATGGAGAACGAGGGGAAAGTCTTGCCGCTAATTATGCTCAAAAGTAGATTTAAATTTGTGTAAAATGTCCAATGTTCATGTGACCAACAAGTCAACAATGCACAGATTTCACTGCTTTTCAGTCTGTGTAGAACTTATCTTCTTTCGAGGTCGGCAGGTCTACGTTAACTAATCCAACCGGAAGAAGGATTACGTCGTACGGTGGCGCTGCAGAGCTAAAGAAATTCAAACGTTGTCGACTGGACAAAGGTTTCGAGTGTGAAGACGTTTCGCCACACATCCACTTTCTGACAGTGATCTGGTAAGTCACTGTCTGAAGGGGAGGAGCTACACTGAAACTAGTTGTTAACAGTCTGGGGGTATCTAAGGTTAGTTAAATCTACTGAACAACACTAAGGTGAGAACTGTCATTTGAGTCATATTTTGCATACTCTTTCAAATCATCTTCCTCCTACTACCATACCCTCATTAGACCTACTGTTTCCTTTGTTTTGGTTTAGGCCTGAGGATGGAGTTGTAAATTGGTGCTAAATTGTAGCTTAGACCTCCATTTCTGTTCAGATATGGATTATTACTACCTCTTCTCCTTGACCAGCACCACCTCCATCACACCTCCCTCCTCAGGCTTGAACCAAAACTGAACTGAAAAGGATAAGTAGCACTAGACAGACATAATTTTACTCTATTACATGATAAAAGCAAGTACAGCCCCTTTAATTTTGTGAAATTATGATACATTTTACTGTATACGCTATTAGGAATCAATACAAACAGAGCTATATATCGCAAGATTACTCCAACATGCTTTAAAGGGCCCCTATGTAGCTTCTCTGGTGGAGGTCTGCCACCTGCTTGTCTCCATGGAAACGTTATTGTGAAATGTTGCCCAGATTGGCATTAAACATCAACAACAGCCTTTTTTTTTTTTTTTTCAAAGCAATACATGAATCACAATTGGATCTCGACTGAGACAATCAGATGGCAGACCCTCCACCAGGAAAGTCACACAGTGCACCTTTAACGGGACGAAGCACAATTCCAAGCATGAACAACATTGGGAAATTATAGATCAATAAAATAAAAACAATACCACTGAAATACCCTATTTCTTAAAGTAAATCTTCTAAAAATAAACAAAAAAAACGACATAAAGGCTTTAAACTAAAGTACAAATGCCCCGTCACCAAGTTTTCTCCAATGGGACGGCAGCGCTTTGTCGTCCCTTTCCCCCCAGAGTGGAGCTAAAATGTCTGTGTGCAGTAGCAGCTAAAGGCCAGACAGACCTTTATGATCAAACAGCATCAGCCACACTGCACTGGCTTCTGGGATCCACTCCAGGAGAAACTCTGGAGAGGAGCCAAGAGTACAGCAAAAACTTTTTCCTATTCCAAAGTCTTGTCACGCTGAATCATATCTTTAGAGGAGCAATTTTGCAGGAAGGACCAAATATTGTTACAGTGGCCAATTTGAACGGCTACTGTGCAATGGGCTGTGTTACTGGGTAATGCTGTACATTATTGAAACTGCACAAGCATTACTATTGAAGTCTGTGTAGCCTGTAACTGCCTTTCATGTTTTATATAGCAATTAAATCATATTGATTTGTACAATTTTAAATCGGATTTGGTGAGTCCGCTTTTTTGTTGGAAATAAATTCAAAAGTTGTCAGAAAATACCTGCTAGAGCTGCGGCTAACAATTATTTTAGCAGTAGTCCACAAGTCTGTGATATATTTTTACTAGTCGATTATTTAAATTGAACATTGAGATTTTTAAACCCCCCCAAAAAAAAACGGTCTGGGAGGCTTTCTATGACTGGATTGTTGTAGCATGAAATGGGGAGAGTGAGGGGGCTATACACTCTAAAAAATGGAACCGACGACACAAGCCAACAGCAAACACATAAGTGCAATGCCTTAAACCACTGCACCACCGGCAAGCACTTTTAAATATGGTGACAGGCTTCTATAAAGAGAATATTTAATAAAGTGTATCTTTACTCTAGTCCTATTTTGGTTTTAGAGTCGATTCACCAATCAAGTTTAGATTATGTTTTAGTGGCCAATGGCGTTTCTGCTGGGCCGGAAGTGAGATTACAACGCCAGAAGCACTCGCGTGGGAAAAGGGGGAAAAGTGGGCGGGGCGGAAAGAGGTCAATACAGTTACGTACAGTTAAGTACACAATTACTATGATCCAAAATTTGGTTAGGATTATTTCAATAGTTGACTAGCCACAAACAAGTAATTTTTCCAGTCTTTTCTATATACATATACCGCGCTAAGTTATCTTTGGGACTATACAAGGTCTTTGGATGAATATATGCTAAAATATAACTAGCATCTAAGCTTTAGCATTAACAAAATCTTAATATTCATGGTTTCATATACAAGACCTTTTCCTGTTACAGATGACATTTTAACTACTTTTGACCTTTCGAATGATATTATTTTGAATTGTTAATTGCCAGCTAATTATCCATCACTCCAAACCCCGTCACCCTTTTATTGCTTGATTTGTTTATCTTAAAAGGACAATTGATTGGCATTACAGTAATACAGCGTATCAATTCTATAGTCTATATATTTTTCTGTCAGCCACTGTTCTAACTCTGCTCTCTTGAGGTTATACATGCCCGAGTTTGATGAACACACAAGATATAATCAGCACCGCCTACTTCCAGTCTTCCTCAAAAGGTCTCCCAGGTTTTCTTCTCTGACCCATAGCTACAGTAAGTGCGTCCTCAAATCGCCGTTGCTCAGGGAGAATAAATCATGTTATGTTGATCAACTTGAACGCTCTGAAACTGGGTCATGGGCTGAGCACTAATGAGGCTGACCGTTTTATGTAATGTTCGGGCTGAAGGGCTAATGCTGGTGTTTGGAGATCTCCTCTAAGTGTCAAATGAAAACTTACCGCACCATGGTCTTCAAGAACCAAGGCTTGTGCGCAATGGAGGGAACGGCCTCGTCCATCAAAGGGTGCATCTTAATAAAGTTGAGCGTGTCGTCTGGAAACTCGTTGGAAACCTTGTACCTCTCCATGAACGCAGAGCCGGCACATGTTCCCGGTCTGGAAGAAAAGACAGGAAAAGGTTAGACTGCATGTTGGAAAAGTGAAGGAGAAGGTTGGAGTTTGAAATGCAGGACATGTATTAAATATAAATGCCGCTGAGTGCAATGTTAATACCAGCAATTGATGAGTTTCAAATTGATTAAAAATTTTCATCCATGACTAAGCAATTGACAATTCATCTTATGAATTATGAAAAGTCCTCAAAATGGCACCCATAACAGGAAGCAATCATGAAAAAAACCAACTAGATACTCATTTGACACTGTATTGAAATTGGGTATGGAGCATTTCTCTTATCAAAACCAAGTTTTAGGATTGTGAAAACACTACTTGAAACGAAGGTTACAGATGACCACCAGGGGCAGTGCTGAGAACTGAAGCATTCATTCAGTAGGGATGAAATAGAACCAGGGGTGGAGGAATATCTCGCCTATTTTTTGTTGTTGCTTGAAAACAATATTCAGGCGATATTTTCACAACCAGGAACGGGCTAAAATCTGCCAATAAATGTCTTGGATGAGGTTCAAGTTTCACACAAAATGTGAATGGACCCTACATTTAACCAAACATGGAAAGAAATATCACTTTAAACTATTTTTTGGGGAGATTACACTAAAGGTCGCTGTCTCTTCTTGGGGTTAATTTACTTATAGATGACATTCTCGATTTGCTAAGTCTGCACATTTCCATAAATGCAACATACATTTTTCGATACATCTCCGCCCTCTATTTGAAACCCATGGATAAAGTTTTCCGTTTCTCTTAAAACATTTTTTATTTGCCTCCATCTTCCAAGTGAAACGCCATCACAGAACACGGAAGGACCCTTTATTTTTAACTGCAATGGGAGATGGAAACTTCTTCAAAAGAAACAAGCAACACATCTCAAAGATTGAAAATTTGAGTCTGCAAAGTCTTCTTTACAGGGACAGTGAGTGGAGTTCAGAGACGGTCTATCTACGTGAGCCTTTTACAGCGAGTCGGCGAGCTGCTTGTTAAAAGAGAAAGTTGCTTTTGATAGCGTATCCCTTTGCAGGCATCACCTTGGAGAGCCAGTAAAAGCCTTCAGTGCGTAGTCTGTGAGACCCTGCCCCACCACATAATCCACACCAGGTCCCAGAATTATTAGAGCAGTGGCCAGCGCACGTCTCCCTTGGTCAGCGTGCAAAACCGTAGGAACATATTTCAGCTCGCCACCACGAAGGGCTCATTTTAGAAGCAGTGGTTTTGGAGGAAAGATGCAGATTTGATGTTGAAATTGGAATGCCTTTAGAAGAAAGCGCTCTGCATACTGGGGTTGAGTTTCTCGAGCTTCCTGGATTTCCATTTGAAACGTTGTGGTCAAAGGTTTATTCTGTAAGATTATGTTTACAGCTGAACCAAATGAATAGCATCGGCCTTTTCAAATCTTTTAAGACAACTTTTAATGGAAACATTTCTGACAAAGGTTTAGTGAGGACACTTTCACCAGGCAAACCGAACACCGCCTCATTTTCCTCCCTTATGTATCTGGCCTTTATTATAAGGTGTCCTTTTGTGGCAATGAAATACAATTCATTATGAATATTATTAAAAACATGATATTATATAAAATAAGGAGGAAGCGGAAGGAGGAGGATGTAGAAATACACTTATATTTTGTGAATCAATTGTTACATTTGCTCAAATCAGACTCAAAACAAGTAGTTTAGCATGTTTAAACAAGGTTTGAATAAAACTACTATTGTTTGACATGTTTGACAATGAGTTTGACACCCTGGTCTGAGATCAGTCTTGTGACGTACACAGTCATTAATCAACCATATGCACAGTGTCAGGGAGTAACTGAATACAATGTACTTAAAATATGTATTCAAAATACAAATTTAGAGTTACTGTATTCCAGTACAGTTACTCTTTCTTATGGTGCTATTCAAAATACAATTACTTTTCTGAAATCAGAGGACTACATAGTGGTTTTTGAACATGACATTTAGGCTTCAAATGTCACTGAAATAGTGAGAAAAATAGAAAACTTCGCACTTATAGTGAGTGCAGATGCAATTCTTCAAATCATTTGTGATAAAAGTTCTCTTATTTTACAAATAAATGCATAACAAACAATAAAACTGAATATATATATATATATATATATATATATATATATATATTAATCATATGTCGTTATTTTACACTATGATATAATGCAACTCAAAGTGAAAGTATTTAAAATACACTGCACACAAAATACATTTAAATGTAGGCTTCAGTATTCTTCCCATCACTGCATGTGCAGAATGGAGACACAAGGGACACTTCAGCATCCTTCAAACAAACGTGGCTATTTTCTACTGGGAAAAAGACTGATGAGTGAATATTAGCAAAACCATGATGAAAATACATGTCTACAGAAAATGTAATTAATGGAGGCAATTTTCACACTTCTCAGTCCACAACGACCTGAAATAAAGAATTACCTTGACAGATTTGGCTTTGCAGAATCTCACAATTGCTTCAAATAAATGCAAGTCAAATTCAGAATTCACATGGAGCATTTGTGGCGAATGAAAGCCAGGGCTGTAACAGGTTTATCCGCTGTAGCTCCATTGATTGTGTGCGCGCACATATGGAGCGCAGAACAGGAGCAGACATCTCCTAAATACTGAAATGCGTAAATGATTGGAGAAACGGGAGTCTGACACATGGAGAGGCAGTCTGCTGCAGGGGCCCACCTCGCCGCCTTTTGTTGGTACTCTCCGTCTGTCTGAGCGAGCCTTGGATTCAGATCATATCAATCGCATCAATAAGGCTAAAAACAACTCTGCGATATCACACAACTCCTGAACCCAAGTGTGCGTTCAAAACTGACAGTGTTTCGGTGCCCTGATATTAATGAGGATCCATGCCGTATGAAATGAAGGCAAGATAGATACTTTTAATGCCATACTGTGGACCATTAAAGAGTACAGCACACCCTTTAATCTCTGTTCCATATAGAGAACTGGGTGAATGGGAACTCTGCTCTTTGTGGATGGAACTTATTGCGAAACGATTGGACAATACTCCATAAGAATGTCTAATCTCTTTATTAAATGCATTCAAATCCAAATAAGATTGTAGAATAGGATTGCTTCTTCATGTTATTATGTTGCGTGTGTATAGTACTTACTAATACATCTTTGCATGACATTATTGGGATTTTCCTGGGTAAAATATATACTTTAGAGGCCAGAACTCTGAATTTGGAAGTAGAGACTTTGGACTTGAGTCAGTCTGAAGTCACTATTTTGATGACTTGAGACGACTTGTAGCTTCTCCTCAAGAAATAAATATTGTGTACATACAGGGATAGTCAGTAAGTACAAAAGCAAGAGCTCAAGCAGGGGTCCAAAAGTACTAATGTCCTGAGGTACTCTGTCAAAGTATTTAGTCAAAGTCTATTTTTATTTTATTTGAGCAACACCTTAATTTTATGCATGCCTTATTTTTTATCATAGTTTAAAAAAAAAAAATGCTATTATTATTCATGTTTCATGTTGCATATTGCCAAAGAAAGTTCCTAAATTTTGCAATGGAAATACACTCTTTTACTGAAACTGATTCTAAAATGCCGGCAATTCATCTGCAAACCTGTTGATCTTAACTTAATTTAAGTATCAAACTCCTCTCCCTTGAGCCAATCTTCAACAAGAGCGGTGTCGAATTTGGTTCCAAGTGACAATTTGTACGTTTCAATGACATCAACTTCCTCTAAATGAATTTTTGAGGACATTTGCACATTCAAAAGATATATATATTTTCATTTGAAATTGCATTATTAGCGAGCACAACTCAATTGCAATTATAATTCATAGCGCTACTTCGACTAGACTGCATGTCCCATATCTAACCTTGTCTATCACAGATCTACTAATTACATGTGGTTGGACATCAGTCTATTAGAACAAAGTGGTGCGTCTGTATTGACAGACGTGTTGAGACATATTGGAAACACAATGAAGCAGTTATTATCGCGGCCGCAGATCTTTGCCGTAAATCTGCTTCTTTTTTTTTTTTCTTTCGCGAGACGAGAGAGGCTCTTAGCGCACTAATTAGCCCGCGATAGATGGGAGATTGATCAAGCTAGTGCATTTGTGGAATTAGCCGGCCGTTCTGTAAAATGATCTCATGCTTCATTTGTTGATAGTGAGCCCTTTGATGCAGCTGCGCAGGGAGTGGAGGGGCCGGCGGTGAGGTAATGATTCAGGGTCAGGAGGCAACCGGAAAACTGTAAAGAATCCAATGGTAACGTTTTCACGAGATGTGAGGACAATTAAGAGAAAGGTTTTTAATTAAATACAATACAGTATAAAGCTTTTGATGAATGAGTTTCTTTAGAATCTTATTAATGTAAAGTCATGTTAAATATAAATTTCCTTGATTGCAGGATATTGATTTTGAGCAGTTAAGATGTATTCATTTGATGGACCTAAATTATTTTTATTTGTTTCAAAATGTTTCTGACTTGTTTCTGCACATTACTTCTTTAGTTCAGGCCAGATTCTTTGAAAATTACTACAATTGCCAAATTATATATTTTTTTAACTTTAAAATAATACTTAAGAAATCTCCAATTTGTCAACGTGAAATTCAGAACTCAAGTAATTTTAAGCAATGCTATATAAGCTATTTGCTATAAATAATAATCTTTTTTTCAGTATATTAACAAAGTTTTATATCCTTAACTGACCTCTCACTATTAAGGAAGATACATTATGCTTTTGTCTAAATAGTTAATCTATTTAATTTTTTTAATACAACTTAATAATGACTTCTGATTGACAACGGCGCCGCTGATTTCCACCTGCTTCTTTATGGTATGTCACCATGAACGCGATCACAACAAAGTGCTGTTTGTGTTCCAAATGGCTGCACAAGGCTGCTAAACTCGACGTGTAGCACCGATTAAGATAATAATAATAAATAATAATAATAATAAAAGAATAATATAATAAAATAATAATAATAATTAATAATAAAATATAATAATAACAATAATAATAATAATAATAATAATAATAATAATAATAGTCTGAGAACAAAGTAAGTGCAGATCAGTGGGCGTGCATGGGGGGCAGGGGAAAAAACTCTTAAAAGTCTATTTAGTATAATATGTCTCCTTTTTTGTGTATTGTGCTGCTATATGTATTTTATTATGATGTCAATAAACAGTATAATTGTGGGCATTTTTCGGTGATTTTTTTGTTGACACCACGGCAACACCAGAGAATAGGGGAAACAGATGTGTTGCACCTCCTCCGTCTATGTACGTACAGGAGGATGTGTGTGTTAGCGGTTAATTAGCCTGCATGGTACCTTGGCTTGGGAACCTTGTCTTCAGGAAAAGGCGTCCAGGTGGAATCGGGGGATTTCTGCTCTTTGAAACGGCCCGTGAACGTGTTGGCCACCTCTGCCATGTCATAGGCGCAGACAGCTGAGCCTGGAATACTGCCAAGCAAACAGAAAAACAAACTTTCAAGTCTATATCAAAGAAACACCTTCCCCAATGTGGACCAAGACCACCTCAATTATCCCTGATCAACCCCCTAAAGCAGGAGTGTCCAAACTATGGCCCAGGGGCCAAAAGCAGCCCTCAGACTTCATGCTGAATTGGCCAAAACAACAAGAAGTAGTACTTTTTTTTTTAATTGTAAAATAAAAAATAAAATAAAAAAATAAAAAACATTTTGACATTATACCAAGCCTCATTAAAGGTGTGGAGGCTCATGAAAACTATGTCAAATGTAACATTTTTAATGATTCACTAAATTGTCATGTTGTCTGTGGCCCTCGGCTCTGCATAAGTTTCAAAATGCCGCCCTCTGTGAAAAAACTTTGGACACCCCTGCCCTAAAGCATTAAACTGTTTGTTTATACAAAGGCAGAGCTATCCAAATGGAAAATTAGGTTTAATATGGAACCAAATGAACCATCTCAGCGTCATTCCTTGGAATAGAATAAGGAACAGCAGGCTTTTTGTTATAATTTTGTCTGTGACTTTTAATGTGGACGTCTTGTGAGGACACACATTCCCTTCTGGGTTTTCCCTAAAGCCGCAGGGCATTGCATTTTTATCACAAGTCTTCTGTCTAGAAAGAAATACACACCACATACAAAGGATTATCTTATTATAATGCTATCCATCTTGTGATAGCAACTGAGCCACTGGCTTGAGTTCATGTGCTGAGTAACTTTCCAGTTTTTAACAAACAATAAAACCAGTGATTTTATTCCTTATCTGACGTTTTAAAGGGCAGATAACTAGGATTTATAGCCTGTTGCATCATGGTATCTTTGGTATAGAGGCCTTCACAAGAGAAGCCTCACAGACTGCAGGGCCAGAGAGCTGCTAAGTCTTGGCTTTGGGACAAAACAATTATCCTGCACACTTGATTTGTGAAGAGAATGAGACAGTCACATGTCTGTGTTCTTAGCTCTTGTAAGAGAAACACAGTGTGCTATACGCACTATAATCTTTATAATTCTATCTTCTATCTATGAAATGGGACGTTAAAGCCAGAAGGAGCGCTGGCAATCATAGAATATTTGAGTGGTTTTGCTTAATTGAGTTTTAATGTCCATTAACCATACCCAATTGCATTGTGACAAGTCATTGTCTTATCTGCTTAAAGTCGCCATAAAATGGAAAATTACAATATGTGCAGCTTTCGGCCCAGCTCTGGATCAGTGGTAATTTTCAATTTATATAACAACGTCGCCAGTCTTTGCATATGAAGCAGGGAAATATATGATTAAGCACCTGCATGTCAAAGGGCCATTAAAACAGTTTTGACAGAAGATGTAAATGTTGACCCTTCCTCACAGAAATAACATGTTGCCAAGAGGCCCAGCGGGAGCACACACTGCTAACATTAATAAGGTCAGACTGACATCACGGTGACAAATCGAAAGCTTTCAAACATTCTTTCAAACAGCAACTCATAATTACTTTAATGAATGCAAAGTGCAGAGCGGCTGTCACTGTCTGTCATGTCATCAGAGATGAGACCCCTCTGAATCACATACAAACATGTGTGCTGTGTGATGTGTGTGCAGGTACCTGTTGTAGGGAGTGGAGAACGTGGCCATGACCACGTCTCTGCCGTTGATGTGGATGACATCAGTCACGGCCTGCAGGATGTTGAAGTAAAAGTGTGAGTCTCCAGGGATGGAGCAGTTCAGGCGAGCCTTCAGGAAAGAGGTCCACTGTTTCTCCAGGACACGAGGAGAGCCGCCGCGGTCGTTCTTACACACTCTGGCCACACGGGGGAACACCACCTGAACACATCCAACCAGAAAGGTCAACCCTAATACCTCCTGCTTTCACACTTAATATATATGTGGAAGTGAAAAAGTGTTCCGCCCGGTGGTCGCGTGGTTGGGGCGGCAGCACACATGCCAGGCTCCATGTGAAGCCGCAGTGTCATGAGTTCAAATCCCGACTCAGACAGTTTCATGTCCCCGTTTCACACTACATTGTCCTATCTAATAAAGCCTACGGGCCGAAAAAATGGGTCAAAATACCACAAGTTTTTGTGTGTGATTGAAGAATACACTTTAGCAACAGAATCATTTCCGTAAACTCAGGCAATGTCTCAACCTTTCTGCACACAGAATCTAATTCAACCAAACGTCTGTGTTGATGTGGCTGTGGAAGACTGTGTTGTTTTCTGATGATTATGTGCCGTGGGAACTTTGGTCTTCAACGTTTGAGCTCTAACTCTCTCATCTTAACCTGTTTAAAAGACTGGTGGAAGGAGTTCCTAAAGACTATTCACAGTATGAGAGGATCTTTTATTTTCTCTGGCTTGTAAATATGTCAGTTCCTAATTTTAGGGTTGCAGTTTATACCATACAGTGAGAAAAACGTGCAAATGGAAAAGAAAAGCAGATATTGTCTCCTAAAAAAACATTAGCAGCCACACTAGGAGCTCATATAACATCTTTGAGCGAGATCTCATCTCTTAATCCAACGTTTCATCACTTCATCACAAATTAAAGGCGCACTCTGTAATCTGCAGTGTTTGATATGTCGTTAAAGAGCCAGTGCCTAGCAACAGCCACATTACCCTGCACCGCCTCAATAGGGGCCAGAGAGGTAATTACAAGTGTGCCGTAAGATGGGGTAGTCAGTGGGGTAATTAGTTGTTGTCACACTATACTTAACAGCAATAAATCTAACGCTGACCTGAAATGGCAACCTGGAGTAAACAGTGAGAAAGAGAACGAAACAGGCTGTTAAACTCAGACCTCAACACACAGCCACGCCTCTTCTCACACTCGGCGAGAAACACTAAACAAACAATTACTGCAGAAAACATGCGCTACCATTCTCATGAAAAGTGCCAAGGTGTAATTTATTGTCATGCCATAATAGCTTTTGAGTGTGTCGTTAAAAACTTTTAAAAGAAGCACATCACATCATGAAGGCAGGTTTGGTAAAAAAAGTAGGAGAACTGACTGGAGAAAAAAATAAAACTGAAAACACTAATCAATTTTGAGTTTTCATTTTTGCACAGAAGGATTTGAAGTTAAATTTAAGGAGAAGGCCAAGGGCAGAAAAAAAGTTGAGAGCTGGACATTGTGACACTAGAGGCGACTCTGCTCAGGGTAAGAACGCATGTTGTTAATATATGTCAATATTAACAA
This sequence comes from Chaenogobius annularis, assembly GCA_015082035.1. Taxonomy (NCBI): domain Eukaryota; kingdom Metazoa; phylum Chordata; class Actinopteri; order Gobiiformes; family Gobiidae; genus Chaenogobius; species Chaenogobius annularis. The sequence continues at coordinate 1,768,877 of BJKM01000007.1, read as the reverse complement.
CAGTCCACCAGAAAAGTTACACAGTGCAACTTTAAGTGTTCTTTTGCTAGCCATAAAAGAGCCACCATAGATACAGTTGCCATCTGAGGGAAACGCCCACTAACAGACCTCTGTGCAGGAAGCAACCCATTCTTTTTTAATGTGGAAAAACGACTCACCAGAGCATACGGCGACCTTTGGCGATATATTGTACCAAATACATGAAGACGAATGAAGTGGTCCAACGGCGCAGATTTGTATAAATATGCTGACGGCAGCCGCAGGCTAAACGCTAATGCGCAGCACTGCTGTATTTTTACATCTACAGAGCGATCTGTTTACTTTTCTGAGGTAACGGCATGTTAACAACCCCCATCAAGACTCAGTTGTGGCTCAGTTTGAATTGTGTTGATCTTAAAACACACATAATTTGGCAGGAAACGAATTAGAAGAGAAAAAAAGTTGCATTTCCTATTGAATCAACGGAGTGTTTCCCCACACCCGACCACGCCCCATAATATGACGCCAACTGTACCCAATAAAATTCATATTTCAGCGCTTTTATGTCGAGTGTAGCTTTTCTGTAAACAACTCTGACACACACAGTCTGTAAAAATGCCAGAAAAACGATTCATTTTTCAGGCTACAGCCACAATAGTCTACAATTATAATTAAATGAAATTATGCATTACATCACTACATTCTTTCATTCTTGAGTGATTGTTTACTCGGTCGGAGGACACTTTAATCGTTTATTAATGAAAGCATATCAATGACTAAATGTTAAATAACTCCGTGAACCGTCCGTCCTCGCGGTGCATACATAAACCCAGCCGAAGCGTTTCGGAAAAACGCAGCAGATTGCACAGGCCGGTCTGCATCTGTGCTCGCTGTGACACATGCCTGTCACTTCTGCAAACACATCCATTATTCCTCTGCTTCTTGATACCTCCATTCCTCTCGCTTTTCTCATCGGCACCTCTTATGTGAATGTATTATTCATTCAGACTAAAATATGCATTGGCTGGATGGTTTTTCATAATGAAGGGACAATATATTGGGGCTAATATCGGTCTTGGTGATGTCAGGGTAATCTGTATTCATTTATCAGTATTGGTCCAATATTTAAATACTTTGTAGATATATTTATTTGACCTCGGTGCATCAAATATTTATTTTCAAACAGACTAGTGAGTTACAATGGAAATGGAAAGAGCAATGAAGCTTAAGAGGTGACTATATAGTTACACAATGATCATGAAAAATATATATATTAAATACTTGATAAACGCATTATTCTACAAAAGTGAAATAGAATCTTCCAAACCATTCCACACATTTACTTGACTTCATTTGTCTCTAGTTTCAATATTAAAAACTGAAGTCAAAATACCTGTTCCGTAAACGATATGTTTCCCCTGCATTTGTTGTTCTGATGGGAACTATGTCGATAGTTGGTGGGTCAAACGTTTACGGAAGGAAAAGACATGCAGCTGAGACTTTAAGAATGGGATCTGAAGATCTCATCTTGGATTCTATTTTAGTTTCCTTCATCCTGCCTTATGTTTATCTTATAACATTAAATACTTGGCAAATTTGCAACCCCTGAAAACCTCCTTCCCACCAAGTGATCCACCCACATCCTGTTCGCTTCCTGGTAAATAGGAAGTCACATCTGATTAGCCCTTTTAAACAATAGCTTAAGAACTGCTTTTGTGCTTACCTTTCCCATTGTGTTGTACTCCATGGCAATTTCCCGAAAGAAGAAGTAGATGAAGTCTCCGTAATTGACTGCCTGTACAAAGTAGGGCTCTGTAGACAGAAAACAGAAATGCCAAAGTGATATTTTGCCATGACAAAACAGTTCTGACATCATATTTCACAGTAAACAGCCCAGATAGCTGTCATATTATGCAAAAAAGCATTGAGTGTGAGCCCGGAGTGCCTCAACCTATCATCCATCATATCAGGGAAACAATTTGCATGCAAAGAAAGCGGGATCTCTCTATTGGGCTTTGACAGGCTGGACTTGTGCTTGTGTCTCCCCAGGGCACAGCAATTTCCTCGAAAATTACTTGTGGGTAACGTTGGCATAAGAGCTGTTGTGCTTTGTGCATGTTGTGCCTTTAACAGCTCGTAAACAACATGCATATTTTAGTTCCACGAATGTAGCCGACGTAAACACATTAGATCTTAGAAATAGAAAAATGATCGCAAAACTGATAATGCTCATGAAATTGGAGAGCATAGAAATACATTAGCCAAAACGATGTTAAAGAGTTCACTGTTAAAACGATTGGATCACCAACAGCTTTGAACGGATAAATTAGCAAAACATACGCTAAATCTACATTCTAAAAGTGACTGAATTCAGATTACGGTAATCAAGTATTAACAGATTCACAGCATAAAAAGTACACATTTCAAGTGAATCTAACTCACTTCACTTCAATTTGTGAGTGGCAAGACAGTTTTCAGCCAATAGCTTGTATCTGATATGTTCAGACATCCTGTTTTTAGACTCGTGTTGTGCTTCGTTGGCAAACTTAATGGAAAAGACAGACAATGTTCCAAAATGCATTATATCCCTGGCGATGTCACATGTGGTAGACTCTGTACAAACATGTTATGAGTCATAAATCAGAACAATTCAGAGCCACGGTTGGAGCATGAACAGTTTGTTTTCTAACTCGCCAGGCACACCGCAGCCCTCTGACCACAGCGCCTCTCTGTTTGGATGCTCCGCACTCACCTTTCAGCCATTTCGAGTCGTGCTTGACAGTGCGAAGAGTCGGGCTGTCTCCTAGGCTACGATAGATGACCGCATCGATTGCTAGGAAGTCTGTTACGGTGGCAGAGTACAGCTTGCCATCTGGAAGGGAGAGTCGGAGTAGCAAATGAGTTGGAAAGAAGTGAAGTAATGGAGTATGAATACTGACACTTACAAAGGTTGTGTTATGTGGTCAAACAGTGAATATCTCATAGAAATGTGCAAATGTTTTCGATCAAAGCAATTTTCATACACAAAAAAGTGCTTTACACGCCATCAAAAGCAATCCCACTTCCCACCCATCCACCCATCCGCAACTGCCTGACCCACACAATCACACAACCCACACAGACACATGCGCGCACACATTCATACCCAGACACGCTCACAAATAGGCTACGATACATGAGGCTGAGTACAGATGAACCAGTTGAAACATCATCAGAGGAGCCGGGAGAAATGGTGTCCATGTTTATAAAATCTGTTATTCACGACACTATTACCTTCACAACAGGTCTGTAAGTTTAGTTTTGCTTTGTTCAAGGTTTTCAGAAACAATTACTCGGACATAGGTGTAGTGACGAGTGTAATAGTAGAATGATTCTCTATTATTTTTTTGCCATTTTAGAACACAGTACTACTCTATCCACAACTACAAGATCCGATTAGTTTTAAGCCGCATAAGCATTACATTTACTTAATATTTCTATTAAAGGTACACTGCATAGCTTTTTTGGTTGGTCCATGGTCCCTGGAGATGATTGCCTTAGATGTTCCACAGTATGGCATCAAACACAGACCACAGATCTGACCTGTAACTTGTCCTGTGGAACAGGTAAAGCAATAATATATCCATGGAGACAAGGTGGCAGAGGCAAAATATGAGCTGTGCAACTTTAAATTGAATGGACATGCACACAGACAAGTACTGGAGCAGCCTATTATAGTTGAATCATTACTTTTACGGCAAAATATTTCTTGCCCAGTTTATATGGCACATAAATATACAAAAAGTGACTCCCATCAAACCATAACAACAGCACAAACAACAGTATAATTATGCAGCTCTTTGAACAACACACTTTAAACTCTCCCTCATAGTCTCAAGTCTTAGCACCAGAGCAGCAGCAGCAGCCCCATGACCTCAGCCTGCCTCGGCCTAGACCGCAATGGAAACTCAAACTACATAATTGAAAGGATGGTAAAGAAGAGAACCGTGTCCACAGCTCAGTTCTTCCAGTGCTGTTCGAGCCCTCTCCGTAGGTAGTGCACTAAGCGGTTATGTCCCCCTCGTCCGCAGCTGTAAACTGTTTCGGACAGCTCATCAATAGCCCCATTAATCGCTTCACAGGCGATACCAATGCGGGCTGAATGTCTTTAGCAGCTTTGTGGTCATCCGCACAATCGCTCTCCAACCGACGCCAAACTGTGTCATAGGGTTATTTTTAATCTTGTGGAACATTATTTTGATTTTAATTTTCTACTGAAATACTCCGAACAGCCACAATGAGTGGCTCCAATGTGCAAAACGTAGCCTGTTTTTGCTCCTGATATTGCTAAAGTGCTGTCATTAGAATCAACCACATGAGTATTAAGAACAATATTAAATTCAGTTGCTGCGGCTAATCCCTCACTTTCAGAAACACTTTGCTAAAACATTTTCAAGAGCTTAATAAGAGCAGATAGAGAAAATGAGTGGCAATAATTTGCCCTGTGGCGTTCATTGAGTTATATTAGAATCCTGTAAAAGTATAATGAGACTTCCATCTCTGTCCACATCTTAATAATCCACACACAATGGCGCAAGCAATCCTGAAGAAGGATATTTAAATGCATCTGGCTCTTTTTGAAATTGAGTGTAGTCTTACCGGCAAAGAGGGCAACGTTGGCGTGCTTGGCGTCATACGGACATCTCGCCATTCCGCTGATTTCTTCCCCAAGCGCCTCCAGGCTGTCCATCTGCAGGGGTCATAAAGCAGGTCAAAGGTTAGTAAATAGTCCAGGCAATGTAGGGCTCTAAAGTATATAAACATCCAATTCAGGAAGGAACTCTTCCTGTTGGGTCAGAAAACAAACCCTGTATGTATGGATAGTTCGTGTGGTTTGGGGCTGTTAAACAACAGAATTTAGACTGGCAGACTTAACTAACCATAGGTGATAAAAACAACGGTAAATACTGTATATTGATCATCTGTAACACTGATCAAACGTGTCCATAGCTGGAGTTAATCCTGATGAAATTACAACTTTTCACACTGTCCAATACTCTACCATTCCCAGTATATGTCAAGCTTTTTGAAATCAAAACTAATGATTAAGTTAATGTGACATAAACAGCCAGATAAAAGCACTTTGAATTTTGATTGTATCATTGTTTGATTCTCCAACCTTCTGTTTGTTAAATCAACAATTCTGGAACACCCACCGAGGCGACTGCTGTGGTGATTTTGAGCGTTTGAGCTTTACGTTCGGTTTACATGTTGAAGAGCAGAGTGAAATGAAATGACAAACTTTAGCCTTTAAAGCGCTCACATTGTTAATTATCTAATTCTAATATGTGTTTTTGAAACCAAACTTTCTGAATGATTAAGTGAAGTGACATAAACAGGAAAATTACACATAACTCTATATTCAAGAGTAGTCTGAATTCAAATGACTAACTTCAGTGTTTAAAATAGTCACAACGATGATTATTTCTTACAATTATAATGTTACTTTAATTATTGATTAACCAGATAATCTTTACGTTCCTAGTGACCAGTTGTCTGTACTGTATTTCTGTGGTCACAAACTACAAGCCATCCGACATAATGCAATGTTCCTAAACCTATGACCGTCCAATTCAGGAAAGACAGCGACCTGTTGGCAAAATACAGGTCCGAAAACCACCTTAAATTAGAAACATTCTGTCAGATTTGAAGCATGGTGAGGTTTTTGGTGGAAAGTGGTTTCAAGGCGAACAAACCCAGAGTCCAGAAGTGCGTCCGTGTTGCTGCGGCCTACTCTAATATCCTTCCTGTGCCCAGCGCTGTCCCACTGTGAGCTGTGAAAGTGTTATGGACGTGGATGAAAAACAACATCGCCACAGAAAACGCTTTGCAGTTTGTGAGAATGTGGTTTGCTTCACCCAGTCATTATCCTTCCACTGAACTGGCATTAACAGTGGGGCTACCAGGGCTTCGATACACTGCCAGAGGGCGCGATTTACCCCCCGCCAAATGTAACTCAGAAGTGGATGTGGTGGTGTCTTTTAGAGGGTGAGAAAAGAAACAGAAATCACAGAAAGTTTCCACCCTTTGAAAGAGTTGTAATGTAATTGGCTTGAAAGGCCTACAGCATTACTTTTATATGTTTGTGTTGAAAGTTGAAATGGGGAGATGATTTACCCATGAAAGTGGGCTCTATGGTGCAGGCAGGTTCATCAAACGTTTGGAAAATTAGATACTAATCTGTGTCAAAACTAGACACTAATTCAAACAAGTATTGATACTGGAAAACATTATAATGAATGGGACAAAATGTGACCTTTCCTGAACAGTTTGAGAATAATCTTGAGCTGTATAAGCTTTTATAAGATCACAAGAATGTACTTTTATTTTATGTTGAAAATTGAAAAACAGTCTTTGGTCTGAAACAAAAACATGTTTTGTTATTGTGGTATTGAAATCGATAGTGAGAGTCAAACCTATTCCTTGAAATCCAGTTTGAAAGGTGCAGCATTTCCTCCCAAACCATAGCAGGATTAATGTGTAAAACACACATTAATACTTCTACATCAAAAGATGATTTCCCCCCAAAATGTGTTTGTTCCAAAGGGCAGGCCCTCAGCCGTCATGACATTTCGATTTGCTGCTGATAATTGGAATTTGGCTCAGGACTCAGTAAAGAGTCTATAATGTATTTTAGTTAAAGCAAACTGTTTACGTGTTCACGCCCTCTCCCTTCCCCTTGGGCGCTCTCTAGCACACCCAACATGCAAACAAAAATGTATTCAAAGTAAAATAAAAATAAATGAAATCATTTCTGCTTTAGTAAATCACTTAATTTAAGCAAAAATGTATCTCTATTTTATTATCAAAGTAATATAACAGTTAGATTTACGCCTGTTCTAATTGAACAAACAGAGTTAAGGCCTATTTTCTTAATCCTTAATTATCATGAGGTCATATGATGCTGTGATTAACTGACAAGGGCATTATGAAGTACAAGGTGGATCAAAGGTTATTTCCATTTCTCCAGGGATAAACTCATCCTCCCAGCATGCATCAGTCAGGCCTTTGCTAAACAGCACTAGAGGGAGTCCAGAGTGCAGCCAGACTGGGTCGAGGTCAGTGGACACTACGGGAAACTGTTTGCCCACTTCACAAACACACACTCATTTATCTTTATCTGTCTTTGCCTCTCTAGACAAAAGAGAACCTGTAAAAAGTGCTGATTCCACTCTTTTCTGCCTCTTCTAACATCAATTTGCTTTTGTTTTTTTTGTTATTCCTTTCCCATGCGGAAATGGCTATCATCTGCCCTAAAAAGGTGGCGCACACTCCGCCGCTGGAAAGCCCTGCCAGAGGAATTGTTGAGTCTGACTTGGCAGTGAAAATTACAAGTGACCTTTAACAACAAACACTAAAGCGGCGACAGCGGCGGCAGTGCGCTCGGCCGTCGCACATTCTAAGTTGAGAATACTGTATTGTCATAAGGCTAAGACGTACAATTATCTGTTAGGGATAATGGAGAACACTAATAGCTGCAGGCTAGGTTTCCACAAAGCCACAGGAAATGAGTTTGCCTAGTTTGGGGAGTTGTTATGTTAGCTATATATATAAAAAACAAAAAAAAGGATGTGGTCAATCTTACAGTGTTTGTTTACATTATTTACTTATTTCATATACATCTAAAAAGAAATAATGGAACAATTACTGGTACTATTACGTTCACAAGGAGAAGATTGACCACTTTGAATGATTTTTTTGATTCATGTGTCAGGTTTCCTATCAAATAAAAGTGAAGAGGTTTGGATTCAAGTCTCTGTGCGTCTGCTTTTAAGAACTAGTTCGACGGTATTAAGTTCAAGGCTAGTTTAGGGCTAGACTTACTGAATCAGAGTCTGTTTTAGATGATAATGACCCGACTTGGACTCAAACTATTCATCTCCATCTATTGAGAGGACGCTATGGACAAGGATGTGTCAAAGCTTGTGACGTAAAGATGAAGGACGTACCGCCAGAAAGCCTCCAAATAAAGAACGCCATCAAGACAACAATTCTACTAAGGCTTGTGACTCGACTACAACCCGTCTCTCGTGCATCGTCAGCAGAATAGTCCAGCCCGTATAACAGTGGTCTAACCTAATCATTCTCCTGTCTCAGCGCTTTGTAACATTAGCATCTTCTTCTCTGTGAGCTGTACCTTACAAGCAGCACACACAGGCGCATACACAACCGCTCCTACCTGCCACGTCACAAACAACACTGCTGCCTCTCCTTCCTCCGCGCTCTCCGGTGACCTCTGACCTCTGGGCGGCTCTCCTGTCACTGATCTACTCCTCTCTCAGCCCCGACCACAGATACACTTGCACACACTGCTGTTCTGTCAGGCAGTGTGGGAAAACAGCGGCTGAATGCTCAATTTCAAGGCTCAAGTCTAAATAAAAGCCCTGTCCATTCACGTGACGCTCTTTAGACGCAGCATTTGAGAAAAGTAATTATCCCTATTCTAGCGTTTGAATGTTGTTTTAAAAATATTAAATGTTGCATAATTAACAAACAAAGATGATGATTAGAGTAGTTAAAAAATAAAAAAATGCTGAATAATTTTTGACATTGAGTGGGTTATTGTTCACTAAATATTTGGAAAACAAATTATGCACTCTTATATTTGTATATATTTGCTTATGAAAAAGAGGGAAAAAGTGAAAAATAGAGACTGAAACAATAGTTTATTACCTTTGTTTATACAGTAAGAGATATCAATTTGAAACTACTTCTGTACATAAATGTAAGAAGAAAAAATTTTGTGTAAATGTTTCATCTTATGTGTAAAAATGGCCCAAATTTTGCACATTACTGACTTTGAAAATTGGTGTAAAAATAAACATTTTGCCCCATTTTTAGATTAAACATGAATAAACCAGGTTTAGAATTAGATACTGACAAATCCTTCCGCAAAGTTTGTCAAAATCCTGTTAAGTACAAGACTGTAAAGTGCGGTGTGTGTAAGTGCTACTTTAATGTCTGATCTGTGTCCCAATGGAAGAAAAACGCCTTTTGGGAACGCAGTTATTTAACCATCTATGAATACAAGTTGTTTAAATTAAATAATAATACATGTTTTTATGCAGATTGGAAAATTGGATCATTTTCAGGTGTGAGCTTTAATGTTCAGAGAGAAAACTGACAAAAGAAAGGGTTTAGCCTGTAATATCTTGCCGTTAAATGTGCTTTTACTTACATATCTTTTTACTGAAATTCAAGAGGCAAAAGAATATCATCATCAACCAATCCTAAAAATCAACACAAATGCTAAAAAGCAATTGAAGAGAGAGCATAGCTGTTCTCATCCTTTACTGACAGTGGAAAACAACAGCCAAGTGCTCATTTCCAAGCTTTTACCCTTGTCCGATGCAATAACCAATCATTTTCAAAGAGGCAATTGCATTTACTCAAGCTGCCATCCTGAGACTACATTTGCCACATTACCATACAGAAACTAAAACAGCCATGCAGGATATATGTATATGTATATTTTTACCTTGTTTACCGGGCAAACACTATTATGCTGTCAACTCCAATAGAAGCGTGGAAGGAAAAGAGTACTTGGGCTTTGTTGACACGCACGATTTAAAGTAATGCGAGAGCTGTTGGCACTGTCACTCTGCCACGTCAGGGGTTAAACAAATGCGCAGTAAGATAGTCGTACTCAAGTGAACGCACAGGAATTAATTACAACTACAGCTCGTTGGTGTTTGTCCACGGGCTATATGCTAATTAATTAGACAAACATAAAGTAGATACACAAACATGCCCATCAGGAGCGTTCTAATTGGTAGAGACAGTCGGCGGCGGTGCACAAAGGTTAAGGGCGCACCTCTCTCTGTTGTGGTTAGGTGTTAATGTTGTGTGTTGTGTAGCTTACCTAGGATTTTTATGTCATTGCGCAAGGGTAGAAGAGGTAAGCCTGAATTTAAAGATACACAATGTAACTTTTCTGCATGGATATGTTATTATTACAAATATGATTTCCACAAAAATGTAGTGCAGCCCCCCGGGGATATCATAAGATTCATATACTGTGAGGACGAGCATTTTAAGAGCTTAGGGAGACTCAGAAAGCAATGTATTTAAATCTATCCAAGGAGTTCCTAGCTCTCACAAACCCTATTGTTAATGATTTGTATGCAATATTTATATTATATTATTATATATATTAGAACAGCTTTTCTCAGTAATTGCTAAATTACACTATTGCAAATAAACTATTATAAATAAAACTATTACTTTTGCGTTGATAAGAAATAAAATGCTTTATTATTTGTTGTAGACGGCACCAGCAGTCTGATATTGTTACAGAAGTTCTGTTTTTACATATACTCTTTGTGGGAAAAACTCTAAATTAGTTTATCTAAAAAAAGTTGTGTACCCCAGCTTCAAGCGCGACGCACTAAATCACTTTCTTACTTAGTTTACAACCTAAAAAAATGCTTGCAAGGCCATTTCAGTCCACAAGTCAATGAAACAGCTGTATTTCTTTTCTTCGAAAGCGTATAACGTCCTCCATGATATTTTCATTTTTGACCCTCTGCTGACCACGCCACTATAATAGTGCGTTGGCTTACACTTTGTTAACACCCTTTTCTTGTATCTCTACACCTGTGCAAGGCTCTGAAGGTCAAGTGTACGAGTTCACACCTGGGCCATGAGTGACTGTGGACAAACCAACCAAGGACACCGCTCTCTGGGAGATTAATAATCCTGACCCATTTCTCTGTGCAACCTGTTTCTGCGCGTGAACCCTTCCCCTGCACACCCCGGTCGCCGTCTTTTACCCTGGAGCTAAAGGCACTGGTGTCAAGCAGCTGCTGAAGCATTTGTTATTTTAACCTGGTAAAGAAAAGCGCCTTTGTTTGAATAGCACGAACATGACAGTCTTTCTGCTACATTTGTTTTTTACTGATGAACTGTCAAGTTAATTGCAGCTTCGTTTTTGACAAGACTCGTCTATTGTCCTCATTCTTTGGGGAAAAAAAACTGTCTTTTTTTCCCTTTTATTTACTTATTTTGGACTTATTTTACTGGTTTAAACATACACATAAATAAATGCTAGATATCCCAGCCATCCTAATTTATTTTCCGGTTTATTTTGATGGAGTTTTATTTCAATAAACAAACAACATCAAAGTATTAACGAAAACGACACTTCTGAATTCAAAGGATGAAGTCTAGAACAAATGAAAAATAACTAAGTGGTGCAGACAAAATACAAAAAACTGCCCAAACTATTACAATAAAATATTAACATGTGCTGATTGGTTTGTAGGGTTGAATGGAGGTTGCGTGGAATGTGAAGGGCTCCTGGGACACAACTATGATAACAACCGGCTACAGACGGTCCAGACAGTGATGGCTGGTGCGTCTTAAAATGCCACTTTCACTGATTCTCAAACATTTAGCACGACTGCCATCTCTGAGGAAAGTCAGCACTCAACTCTAAGAGCTTCAATCAGAGCAGCTTTGACAATACAAAGGAAACGTCTTGATACTCATTTGCAATACCACAATGCTGATAAAAACAGACTTTTTGAGACAATAGAAAGTCATTCTCCGCACAAACTGATGGTGGATCTTTAATATTGCTATGTGACCCTATACTACTTCTGACATAGATGAAGCCAATTTATTTCTATTACAATTGTTATAGTTCAGGAAATGTGCATTTATGTGAGTTCTTTCAGTATCAATGTGCTAGCAAAAATTCTTTAATATTGATTATTATCCTGGGTATCTAAATATAATAGTAATAAAACTCAAGAACTAAACCCGATCACATTATGCCCTTATCAAAAAGTTTACAACATCATTTGTATTTACTCTGCATCTCTTCAAAACAACATTTACAATATTAGCAAAATGTTTCGATATATTGTCGAGCTCTAGTTGAGGTGGATTTATCTTATCTTTGTTGCCAGTCTTCATTTTAACACTCAATTAAAGTAGGGTCACTTGAGGCCATTGCAGCACTAACAAACTCTTATGTTCCAATCGTGCCCCGGGACTGTGAGCTGATTGTCCTGATTGTGCCGCCCGGCAACAGGCGATGGAAGCGCCACAGTCATACGGGCCAAGCTGGATGGGCCGTTTATTTTCACAACACAGGTTTGGACTGGGGGAAATGGGGTTGGGGGCACCGTTGGAGGAGCTTCCAAGACAGAATGAATAGAAGAAGCCGGGCGCTATGTTACTCCAAGGGGAAGAATTGTGTCATGGCGGCCAAGGAGTCTCAAGTGTTTTCACTGTCGGCATTCCTGCTTTTTGTGGCAATTACTACAGTGCCAACAACATGAAGCTATAGTTTAAACATGGGCATTTCAACTTGATCAAATATTCTATGAGTTTTTCGTATCAACTAAAAACACGATTGGCAGTAGAAGTATCATTTTAGTGGCTTACATGCCTTTTAAGATATTAGGAAAATATGGCATCTTTGGCTAAACTTGTCACTGGAAATGATCAAACATGTCACTATTATGTAGTGCACTGTGTAACTTTTCTGTCGGAGGGTCTGCCATGTTCTTGCCCCCATGGAAATGTTATTGCTTCGCCTTGAAGTTTCCACAGTATGGCATTAAATTGATCTCTCCCCATCAAGACAAGCAAGTGGCTTCACCATGCCAAGTTACGCATGTTTTGCAAGATTTTTCTAAGTACTAGAAATATATGCAAGATAGATATGTTTAATTACATATTGTGGAACACTCCAGGCAAAGCAAATAACATCTCCATGTACAGTCCCATTCGCGAGAAAAGCAGGTTTTAGTATTTAAATGCTTATTTATTTGTATCAGATAAGACAAGACGAGATATCACTTTTTTTATCTGGAAGGATATTCTTTTTTATATCCTATTATCTATTCTTCTTTCTACCAGAAAAGCCTTTAAGAGACACCACTCTTCCTCGCGTCCAATGCAAAAATACTAATACAAAGCAATTTTATTATACCTTTTAAACACCATATCACATATACAAACGACAATTCTCTTACTTTAAAAATACTTAAGCTAACAGTAGTTTTCACAGAAGATTCAGCAACAGTTAGTGTCAGTTTGTTCCATAAAGTCACAGCTCGCACATGACGCATTTGTACAAGTAAAAAAACACAATAAATGACACTTGAGTCTGTCTTCTCCTCTGAGCCATGAGAGACGGGTCTGTGCACGTTTAATGCTATAACAGGTAAACATTTTAAGACATCATAGCAATTCTTTCATGATTCTTGCGGCTATCCAAAATCCACGTTTGGCCACAACATGTATTCTTTCACTGGCAGGATTTGGCAAAAGACCGGGCATTTCTCTGTCCTACATGAGCGGTCACTGCGGTCGCAAAACTGCAGAATGAATTGGACAGAAACATGCAAATAAACCTAGCTTGCATCCAGGAATGCAAACACTAGCAACTGTGCAAACATGGAGCATTACACCCAAGCGTCGCGCACAGTCGACCTGGCAGGAAGGACTCTCTCTGGACCTGTACCAAATCTACGGTGGCCTGCCGGGCTCATCCACAAGCCCCACGGCCCAAGTGTGTGTGTGTGAGAGAGAGTATTTGTGGTTAAATCCACCTTGGCCACGGCTCGCCTCTCCATCTCCACAGTGTGACAGTGCTGAAAGGAGTTCCTGTTTCGGGGCCAGTCTCATCCCACATTAATCTAGCGCAGGGAGAGGGTGAGAGGGGGAGGAGAAGGTGGGAGTGAGCAGGAGCACCCTTCACGCTCATCCTTCTCCCTACACACTATCCAGCTTATCTTTCCATTTATGTACAGCAGGGGGTTTAGTTTACTGGGATTTTAACATGGATATATGTATGGTTTTTTTACATGACGCGTTGTCTAAATTTAATATATTCATTTGTTTTAGAATATAAGTGGTATCGCAGCAGACATTCCCCCAGTGGTATTGAAGGATCGGTCCGTTGCAGACAAAAAAAACGTTCCAATTTAGAGTTAGGGGTGGGCGATATACGACAATCACGACAGGTTCCGGTATTGGTATCGGCCGATATTTTATATATTTTTAGCGACATCCAAAATTCAGCCCGCAGATTATTTTTTTGGGGCCAGTCTGTGTGTGCTAGTGTGTCATTCCCAAGAACAAACTCTTGAGTAAAATTTTAATAAAAGAGAGTTTAGAATTTAGCAATAAAAAACATGTGTAATTGAATAAATGCAAAATAATTACGTTTAATGCCTTACAGCGGAACATTTCAGTCAAAACATTAACACCTCCACCAGAACAGTCACCTCATAACACAATAAACAATAATTGGAAATGGAAATCATCCATTGCCTTACAATAAACCCGGTTCTATGTAGCGGTAAATGTGCTGTTCCCTGCCACTATCGCCCCTCTGTCTGTCTCATTCCAGATTCCCATGCATTACAAGTGCAGCTGTAAAACCTAAGCACGCCTGATAAATGCGGACACATAAATCCTACTTTCCCTACAGCGGCAGGAGGAGCGGGCCCATGAATGACTTGGTCCACTTTAGCATGCCGAGCCACAAAGGGCAGCCAGGCGGAGACGTCTTGTTTTTCTGGTAAACAGATCTAGTGAACCAAAGCAAGAGAGTTTCCCCCACAGGCCAGAGCGATAACATCTCTGTGTGCTGTGACCATCACATCGGCTCCTAACAAGGCAAACCATAACATCCTCCAGGACACACATGCAGTGAGCCGGGCCATCAAAGTCTATTATTGTCACTCACGCTGACGACAGCAGGAGTAATTACTCTGACTACAAGCTGCACAGTAAATTCTCGAGTCAACAAGCACAATATTTTTGTTGTGTATTTTCATTTAATAATCCAAGTCCACGGCAAACTCTAACATTAACACGGTATTTATACCTTATAAAGAAATAAATAGTGGACCTCTTTCTGGCGTAGCTAATATATATATATAATATATATATATATATATACATATACATATATATACCGGTAAGTGGTGACGCGAACTACTGACATGCTTAACTTCTTACCTCACAGGTAAAAATTGTTTTCTGTCAAAGGGACTGATTATTGGAATAGCCTTTCTTCTGACAAGAAGAGAATGTCCATCACTGTCAACAAACTGCACCTTAAAGTGTGGATGAAGGAAAATCATGTCTGTGAGCACTTTTAACTTTGGCCTTTTATTCTCCTGTGTGCTGTTTTTCGTGTAATGTTTCATAATTGTCTTCTGTACAACCTGCCGAGGGACAAGAGATCGAAATGAGCATCTTTGCTCTAATCTGGCATATTTTACTGTATGTGTTCATTAATATGCACTGTCCCTATGAAAAAAAAAAAAGTAAATTGGGCTTTTTGGTGTGTTCTTACCCTCTTCACATTTAAAGAGTTAAAAAAAAAAAAAGATTGTAGTATATATATATATATAGTAGCAGTCTTTTAAATAATTTGAGTATACTATATATATATATATATATATATATATATGTATATATATATATATATAGTAGCAGTCTTTTTTCTTTCCTCTTTTCCTCAAAATATCTTTGAAAAAAAAACATAACATAACTTTAACAGCGTCACCTCGCTACAGAACTGACCTGTAACTCGGCATGGTAGCGCCACCTGCTTGCCACCGTGAAAGTTTTAGGCCATACTGACGAACACTCTATAGGCATCGTGGTCTTCAGTGAGAAAAGATTTGGATAGAGATTTACAATCCGCCACAGCATGTTGCCCCGTGGTTCCCTGTACGCTTTACATCTGTATCTCTTTTGTCAGTCCTCCATCTGCTTCCTCTTTTTCCCCATCGTTACTCTTGTTCTCTCTTTTATTGACATCTCTATTTCAGCTTCCTGCGTCATATATAATGTCCTTGCAAAGCTCCGGACATCACCTTGAATCCCGCTTTTTGCTTTCCCCCTCAAAGAATCTTCAAACTGTCCGAGACATGCCTGCTTGGACACGGTTTTGACAGGCGTCTGTTTACAAGAGGGACTGAATCATATTTCACGTCGTGCACCGGCCTGAGAGAGTGAGTGAATAAGTTGTTGGGGAATTTCTGCTTGGAAATTGAGCGTGTCCGAGGAAAAGCCTAGGGATGAAGACACCAGGTGAGTTGTGAAAATCATCCATCTACTGTATGATATAGTGTATCCCATATGGACATGCAAGGGTAATGGTGACAATGTGTGTGATGGGAAAGTGTAAGAGAAGGAGTGTTAAGCGACTGCGTTTGTGACACCTTCTGCTCCAGAGGGCAGGTAGGGGGCAGTCAATGACTCATGGTCACTCAAAGGCAAAGACTGAATGTGTAGATAGCTTTGCCATGTTTTTATAGGAATTTTATGGAAATCGGGTCAAGTCAGTGCAAGTACGTTGACAAAAAAAAGGGTTACACAAAAGGTTTTGGTATGCGTTGAAGCTAAACTCTGATGATTGCACTATACAGCCATTTTACTCAAGCAAATCATTTACATAGCTCTTTTCCATATTTGGCCACTCACAAATTTTTGTCAACGAAGCATATAGTTTATGTAGTTTGTGGCAACCATTCATTCAACAATATTTTTTGTTTAAATCTAAGTTTTAATAACATAATAGCTTTCAAAAAAAAAAAAAAAGGATAACAAAGCAATTTGAATGAAAGACTATATTGAAAGGAAGACACGTTAATCCACAATATTAAGTACATTAACAAATATTTTTTCCTGTACTGTCCCAGTCTGTGTGTCATTCCCAGTTGGATCACATTTACAACAAACAACACAACAACAAGTCAAATATTGGATATCGGTAAAAATGGTGCTTCCGTTTATTGTATCATGGGTTCAAACAGATCTCATTGTTTATGTTCCCATATACTGATGTCAAAAGCATGTGTGTCCGTACCTTGTAGGTCCTGCAGGAGGGGTTGAAGGCATTGGTCCCACACACAAACAGAGTGTCGTCATTCTGCTGCAGCAGGACTTTGATGAAGTTATGGCACTCGTCCTTCAGGAGAGAAAAAACACACACACGGCCCAATGTGACTTTCAACTCTCTTACAGCAGACTTTAAAAACAACAACACGCATTTGGGTTTGAAGAACAGGCTTATGACATAGGACCACAGATGAGAGCGCCACAAAACCCTTTTATGCTGCTGACTAAATACTAACATTTCAAACTGGATTCTGACACTAAACAAAGGGATCATTATTCAATACTAATTTTGATATCCAGATGATGAAACGCACCGTTAGTATAATTTAATTTTCCACACAAAATAACAATGTATTTGATACGAACAAGTGATTGTATACTACGTTTACATTTACATACTACATTTACCGTATTTTCCGCACTATAAGGCGCACTTAAAAACCTTTATTTTTCTCAAAAAATGACAGTGCGCCTTATAACCCAGAGCGCCTTATATATGGATTAATTCTGGTTGTGCTTACTGACCTCGAACCGATTTTATGTGGTACACAGCGCTCAAAAATCCGTCAAAATGTTTTATCACGACTTTGGTACACTACAAAGCCGCACTGCTTGCAGCGTTACGGTTACCGTAGCCAGGAGCGTCGCGGAGTAATACTGTGCTTCACCATAATATTACAGTGTGTGTATAAGGAATTTGAAGGATTTGTGGACGAGGAATAAACTGAAAAAGTGAGTGTATTATGTTTTATTTTACGGGATATAGTGTTAACTGAACAATTTTGAGTTATTGTGAATACGCCAACGTTTGATTTAGCGTATCAGACTGTGTCAGAACGTGTTTCCATTGAACAAGGTTGGGACTGTTTTGTTTAGGTTAATGCACCTTATATATGAAAAAAGTTCAAAAATAGACCATTCATTGACAGTGCGCCTTATAATCCAGTGCGCCTTATAGGGCAGAAAATACGGTACATAAAAGGTCCAACTTTGTCTCATTAATGTAATTTAAATTCTTTTGCAACTCCGGCTCAAATGCATATCTAGTTTCAATAATACTGTAGTTTAAGGATCAATTAGTATCTGGGTGCTGATTTTGTTGTACTCTACTTGTGCCATGAAACTTACAGCCCAAAGAGACGATATTGCTGTTACTATTTTGTGCAAAGTTTAAACAAAATTTTAAAGGATTAAATAATCTCCTTTTAAAAAATCCTTGAAAATGTGGCTTTTGGACCTTCTTCCCTTTGTCTACATGTTGGTGATAGCAATCATTTCTGGCATGGCAGTGGAATTAGTATGAATAAAAGATTGAATTGTGTGAAAAGTGTACTATTACTCTAAAATGTACAAATTACTGTAAAATGTCAGAAGAGTACTTGACTGTAGTCATTCAAAATTCAAATAAAGCATACAAGGACTTTTGAGTAATTCAGTCATGCCTTGAATGCGGTAAATAGCTCAGCAGCAAGTTCAAATATTTAAAAGTTATTCATTCAAGTCAATTGAATGTCGTATGTTGCCACCACCAATGCATTAATGGCCAATAATTTAATACCTGCCCATAATGATAATAACACAAATAACACCAATTAGATATTTTGAATACTGTGCAAGTTGGCCACATAAAATCATGACAATAAGTGTGACAGGGGGAAAAAAAGATAATAAAAGTACCTTATGCTTCCCTTTCATTCTGCACGTGTCCACATCGGCCTGCCTGGACTTCCACGTCAGTTTCTGCAGAGAGAAGATTATACAAAATGAGAAAGGCATTTGAATGGCCAACTATAAAAACGCCCAAGCTGGAGAGGAGAGTGGCAGAGGAGAGGTCAATAAGGGATCCATACTGTGATCGATAGTCATCATTTAAGAGTGTTCATGCTCATGAGGAACCCGCGCAGAGGTGAACTTCAGGCTGGGAGCTGATAGCAGATCGCTGTACGTCTATAGACATTCCAATTCCAGAGGTAATATGATCCGGACCCAGCAGCAGGAGCAAGTCTAGACAAGGACAGGCTCGGACCAGACGAGATAGCTTTAAAAAGATTGAGCTGTTGGTCGGTTGTGCCTTACTCACACCAAGAAAATGTGAATGTAAATTATATATTTTTTTTAATGTAAAATTAAAAAGGTTTTCTGAATATACCATTTTATTACCATAATTTTGAGTAAATACAAGTAAAATGTGACTACATGTAAATAATTTTGTTCATTTAAAAATAAATCTGTGGACTACTAGCACGGGAAAAGTGAGATTTTCGCCAGGTAATAATAGTGATGCTGGTGGTACTATTCACTTGTAATTTTTGTAGTTTAGTTTGCCTTCAACAATACATCTATTGGCATTTCAGACACTCCTCTCTTATGGTTCACGTCATATCTCTCAGGTTGCAGTCAGCTCATTCAAATCAAATCTCACCAATCTACCCGCTTCCCTGGAATGTCCCAGGGCTCTCTCCTGGCACCCCTTCTTTTCATCATCTACATTCTCCCACTTGACATTATTTTAAGCACAAAGTTAACTTTTACGTGGATGACACTCAATTTTACCTCTCCACAAAACCCTGTGCATCACTTCCACCAACCCTCTGTCTGTAGGAAATCGATTCCTGGTTGTCCTCTAATTTTCTTAAACGAGCCGCTCTAGAACTGAAGTCCTCCAAGTAGCAGTCAGGGGTCTCGCTACATACATACCCTTTAGGGATGGCGGATAAATCAAATGGCCCGCCATCCGATTTGATATAGGGGGAAAATAAACCATCCCTAAAACTAAACTTCATCCCATATTTTAGGTAGCACCATCATTAAAATACTACTTCAAATAAACAAGTCTTAGTCTTAAGCTTCAAAACACTGTGTGTTTTAATCAGACTCATATTCACGGAGAAATGAGTTTAATGAGGAAGTGAATGTAGACACTGCGGAATACAAAGACACACGGAGCGCGCACGTGCGATACGGCGATCTACCGCATTGAAATGAAACTTTCTTGGCCAGACCTGACTCACGGGTCAAAAGACAACATGTGTATCACTACACAGATACACAGAGTCTACAGTTGTTATTTTGTCCGCTTTCTCAGTGTTTCGGAAGGAGCACACTGCGGCGCGAGCGAGCCGACAACACAAGACAACAGCGGAAACTTAGAACGATCACATGAACGAGGCGAGAGAGGAGAGGGAGTCAGGCCGAGGAGCAGGAGGTGGAGGAGGAGCAGGAGGGGGGGCAGGAGTTCACAGAGTAGGTTGTTATTGACACTGACTTTTTCTACGTCTCAAGCCCCTCCTCCCAGCGTTACCATGGAGCTTGTCTTATTACAATAACTAATATTGTAGTTAAAAAGATCTTCAAGTGAAGTGCTTATAAACTCAACCTTCTAATATTTAGTCTAGTTATTATTTTATTTTCAAAATAGTCATCTGTATGAATGGGTCTAGTCAACCTAATTAACAGATTTTCTCTTCCCTGCTTTATATTGCACGTCTATACATAAAAAAATATTATTAGGCCTATATGGGCCTATATAGTGTTAATAGTATGTTTAGAGTGCATGTACCTTTGAAAATAATGAAGGTACATTAAACCATCCTTGGAGGAAAATGCACACCATATGAGGCATATTTACCATCCCTTTAAAAGATTCTGTCCTTTCTCTCTCTCAGGTCAAGAGTCTGGGTGTCATACTCGACAGTACCCTTTCTTTCCATTGCTATATCAACAATATCTCTTATTCTACTTACTTTTAAATCTGCGACATCTCTCGTCTCCACCCGTCTCTCAGTCCTCACACCACTGCCAGGCTTGTCACCTCCCGAATTTACTACTTCAGCGCTCTCCTCTTTGGTCATAACTTAACCCAACTGTACATCTCTAACCTCCTTCACATCTCCACTCCTTCACGCCCCCTCCACTCTTCCTCTTCTCCCCAGCTCTGTGCTGTCTCGGCCCGTCATGTCACCGTGAGGGGCAGAGCTTCCAGCTGCTCTGCTCCTCAGTTCAGGAACTCTCTCTCTCCCGACCTTCGCAACATAGACTAATTTTCACATAATTCAGTTACTCTTACGTCATCTATCTTTGGACCATGTGTTTTATTCTGTTGTTTTTAATGCTGAACCTGCCACATCACACTATTTATCCAGGCATTTTGTATGATGGCCCTTGTGGCCTGAATGTCAGCACGCCCATCCTGCCTTGTAGTACTGTTTGGAGTTTGGAGCCGAGCCACTGATTAAAGACTCACGGCCATCCGTCAGTCTGCAGGTCTCCCCAGGCTTTCATCTGCAGCGAGCTCATTAAGCACCACTATAGACCGGCTACAATCAAGAGGAGGAGGTGGAGAGGTGAGGCCTATACAAATGCATTTCGCTGGGGCCAAGCGATGCACACGAGGAGCGTTCTGGAGAGAGGCTCTTTCAACACGAGGGCGTATGCAAATGTGGAGATTCATAAGGCTTTGGTGTACACTATTCATATATGGGGTTTTATTATATTTGATATATTCCTTTGTGTAGGACCTTGTATTCATAATCATTGTACCATGCTAGTTTTCCCTTATATATATATTTAGGACAATGGGTGAAGTGTAAGTGAGTGTGAGTGTCCTCATCACCTCTGTTATTGACTGAATTCGATCCATTTAAAACTCAAAAAAGACATGTCGATTTCCTTGAAACCTTGCGCAGAATTTTTATTTCATCACTAAACTTCATTTTTTGGCCGCTCATTCAAGGCGTCCAGGTGCCCAGGGCGTCTGCCTTCGAATGTACAGGCGTTCAATTTGGGCGGCCAGCGCGAATCTGGACGCCGCGGTGTGAACGCCCCTTTAGAGTTCACACTTCACTATGATTGGCTATGTCCACCTGGCATTGACTCCAAAAAGACGAGTAATAGGAGGAATAGTAGTGTTTGAGCAGAGAGTTGCATTTAAAATCCAGTTCAGATGAAACAAGCTGATGTCTGGCAAAAACACTTCAAATGAGAAGCACTGAACTACATTAATTTGACCTCTCAAGATTGGCGGATTGTCACAAAGACACAGTATTTCATCAATTTTATGTTGTTCGATTGGCAATCCCCATCCATACAGTATGTTTGGCTGCGCAGCACTATATCACTTTTCTGGTGGAGGGTACACCACTTTATATTACATATTGATGCTATTGCTTAGAAGTTACATTTTTCACAAGCAGGAGACAAGCAGGTAGAACAGTATCTTCTGCGGCTCAAAATTCATCCTGTGTAAATTTTCTTTGTACTATTGGCAATGTATTTGTTATTTTTTATAAAATGTTTATCAAATCCGAGATTCAGAGAGTCAAATAAGTTAGTGTACATTTAAAAAAAAGTGTTTAATGTAATTCTGTGCCTTTATAGCTATTGTTTCAGTGGCGTGAAGTTATTTCAATACGATCCTGATATTTTGATCACTCTTCAAAATGTCTTATCGTGACAGGCCAAATGAGAAAACTACAAGTCAGATGAGCAATAAAACAGCAGTAATTTAAAAAAATATATATTGATATGCTTAATACCAGACTGTGGAACATTCAAGTCAAAGCAATAACATCTCCATGGAGACAAGCAAGTGCCACCTCATCAGAAAAGCACCTTAAATGTGCTTAACACCAAAATGGAAAGTTATAAAGCAGGTGGCAGGTGGTGCCTTTCCGTTGGTGATCATAGTAACAGCTCTTGTGACCCTTTCCGTTTTATCACCGCTGGCTCATCACTGTTTTTCCTGTCTGACTTCCTGTCTCCTCACCTCCGCACTTCCTCTCTTCTCCCATCAGTCCTTCCTCCGTCCTAGCGATGGGCCAACATGACGCAAGTGCTCTGTCTGCTGATTGATCTGTTAATCTTCTTATGGACAGGGCACAGAGGAGAGACTGAGAGTGCCAGGGACAATACTGCGCCACACTGTACCACGAGCTGCTGAAAGTGATTAGGGTTACAGTCACAGGGCGTCCTCCCGTTGCAATAGTTTTAAAGGAAGCACTATAGGGTTTATGAATTCGATTTTATCATGGAAAACAACAACAAGCGTTCACGTTCTAGATAATAATATATTTCATAACTCTGTGGGAGATTCACTTTCATATTACTCTTATAGCCTCTTATATACTCTTTGTACTGACAAAAGTCGCGTCTTCAGGTGTGAGTAATGCCAGCGAGTTTTGACACAGAAAACATTGAACTTTGTGCCAGTTTTTGTTTCATGTGAATAGGCCCAGTAATTACAGAGACATGGAAGGACTGCAGATGGAAATTAGCTTTCATAGCTATAATCTACTGGAGCATATTTGCCCTGGGGCATTATGTCCTGTAAAATAAAATAAAAAGTACCTGGTCAAAGTGTGGAGTAGTCTGTGGAGACATCTCACTCACCTTACTGAAAAAGATCTCATCAGTGTGTCCAGTGTCTGTGTCCACTGTGTATATGTGGTCCCTGCATGAAACAGAGAAGATAGGGCATTAGACAGACAGAAACTCCACAGAAATATAGCTTTTATTTACTCTCACAATGTTTAGCCCCTGGAGGCACAAACAAGTCTGAAAATGGGGGCTTTGTGTAAACTTTGTTCAAACTTCAAAAAAATGACAATAAACAAAAGGAGGCCAAAGCTATTTGCCCTGTCAGACAGAAAGCATCAACAAAGGATTAGAGCAGTGTGGCACAGGCCTGGGACAAAGAGGCTTTTGTCCCAGAGTAAGGTCCTGAGGAGGGGTGAAGGGGGAAGAGGGGAGGAGGGCGGGAGGTGCCAAGTCACTCTGAACTGTTCAGGTCAATTAAGCCTTGTGTTTGAGCCACAGGAAATTTAAACCAACACTCATTTTGGAGCAGACAAGAAGACGTATGTGTGCTGGCCTGGAAATGTACAGGCTAGTGCTGTATTCTAGCGTCCAGGCATAGAGGCATATGGAAGACATAAAGGCACAAGGGTTAACACATATCAGGCAGGCGGAGCGCTGGGTCACCCTGTAGTCGCACCTACTTACCATGAAGAATTAGGGTGCAGACAGGGAGAGGGGGGCCTCGGGGAGGGAAAGGTGAGGAGAGCGGAAGGGGGGAAAACAATAGTGATTTAAGACAGAAGGAAAGGTGCCTGGGCCAAAAAATTTATCAGATTAAACAGTTGGAGATTTGCCATCCCAATATGTTTTTACTCAAAGTGTGAAACAATGGAATATTACAACTGTTCACAACTGTCCCCTACACTTTCACCAAGCATGGGGGACTACACAGTGAGAAAAACACATTCTAATAACTACTACCTTATTTAGCCTTAATAAAGCATGAACAAAGGCTTTATTATCAACTAATACTTTAATAGTTTAAAGGATCAAATAAAATCCTATATGATAAAATTGGTTCCATGATCAAAGATTCTTATGGAATCCTATAGTATTTTTTGACTACGATATAATGAAATATTACCAAAAATAAATAAATAATAATAATAAAAATAAAAATAAAAAAAAAAAATATATATATATATATATATATATAATATATATTATATATAATATATAATATATATATATATTATAGTGGTTTCAAACAAAAACAACAGGAGCTCATCAATGTACTCCTGAACACCAGTGACCAATTTCCCCATGGAACAACAATGTATACCTTTTCCTAATCCAAAAAAAAGCAGAAGAATAGCGATTAAGCTTGTTTAATTTGTTTAATGTGACCAAGCCAAACTGTGAAATGCCTTTCATTTGTGGACGATTATCCATCCAATGTGTTTTTAATCAAAGTGTGTAACAGTGGAATCGTCAGAAAACATGGCTTAATTATGCTCCTGCTCCCCAACCTGCAGCCCGCCTTGCTCTCTCATTAACTAAATCTAATAAAGTCTATGGAGGAACAAGCATCTCAAAATGAATCCACTTATATGGCTTTCCAGGGGGCTGCCATCATTTCCTCAAGGTTGAAACCAGTCTGCCGCACATTAGCAACCAAATTGAATTATTAAATCTTGGCAAGTGCTTGAAATTACCAAAACAACAACTATCACTTTTGGGAGAGGATATATTTCTGAGGAGAGCAGAGAAAAAAATTATTACTAATGTGTCAATAGGGCTGTCAAAAAAGAAAATCAATATCCAGACACTGATTGATGCTAAATTTGAAAAAAAAACCATAATCACTTGAACCAGTATCGATAGTGAACAAAACAGCAATTAACAAATAGGACAAGTTGGAGCTTTTCTCAATAGTTTTAGAATGTCTTGATCTTTCATGGTTTCAGGAAAATGAAAAAGATATAATATTTTGATTTTAATTGTGCTATTGCTATGACAACATAGGATGTTCTTCTTTCAAATTAGGAAGGAATCCTTACGCCTGAAATCCCTGAATAAAGCTCGGGATGGGAATTGCTAAATAATTGGTTTAACATTAGGCGAACTGAAAATTATAAGACTACACAATAATACTGAATACATTTCCATTGTATTTTTCCATCTGTTATGGAGTATCAATAATTTACCTTAATTTAAATATCAAAATCAAGTTTGGAACATGAAACAATATACAATATTGGAGCTTTGTTTTGACTAGTTTCCCAGTCTTTCAGCTCACAGAGAGGAAAAGGCAAGTTTACTCAAGGTTGCTATGAGGCAGCGCATGGTCTTTCAACCATTCAAGTTCACTAGCTGTTCTTTAGCAAATGCCAAGTGCTAACTACACTGCGCACTCTCTGCGTGCGTGGGGAAAGCAGATTATTTGTGGGCCAAATCAAGAACAGTTCTGCTTTAGTTATACAGTTTGCTGAAATAAAGTACAACTAATAAGAGGTGCGGCTTATCAAGTCAATGGTCCATCTCTATTAGTGGGATCAATTGTGTGGTTTACAAATACCAAAATGTAAAATAATGATCTATACATGTTATAGTTCATAATTAAGTATTAGAGAAAATCATAATATGTCGTCTTTAAACCAAAATAAGCCAATGCATTAAAAAAAGCAAGATGCTAGGACAAATACATCAAAATTAGAATAATTTAAAGTTTTCCTAATTAAATTCAGTCATAACTAATTTTAAAATTGGGCTGTTGTTCTTTACTTGGCCTTCAGATTAGCTAAAACTGTTGAACCAAATAAAAGTCTGTAATTGTATAAACACACTGAGACAGAGCATTAAAAAGAACAAGTGCTTGAAAAGTTCATTGCACGGTTCATTTAACTTATGGTGTCATATTCAAACTTTGTAAGACAAAACCAAATCAGAAGCTGTTAAAACTGAGGGATTACTTTGAGGATTTGCCATAATCCCCGGGGTTATTTTACAGCAGCCAATTTCAAACCGCTCATAAGTAATCTATAATTGAGTGGTGTATCCTTTCTGACAGTAACCTTGGCAGCGCTGGGCTCCTGTCTGCAGCGCCTGTGTTCCCCTAAACCTCGGGACCGTCCAGCCACAAGATCCACTTCCAACCGAGATTAGAGAGAGCCAGCAGCAGCGAGGCGTCCCGTGTGCACATCCTGACCGGCTCTGCACCGGGACAATGGGCGGCTGTGTCTGTGTCAACACCAGCCTCCCGAACACAGACGAAGAATCCCCCATGTTCCAGTGCTCTTCAAAGTCGTCCCGCATGCTCCGTCTGACAGGCACACACATGCACCCTACACCTGAACTCCTCTGTCTGCTCACTGAGTCACGTCTGCAGACAGTTCAGTGAGCGCAGAAGAATCCAGACGTAAAGGGGCCGTAAAGAGTCAGGACCACACACAAACCTCTGGACTAGGTTTGCTCAAAGATACTGCAAAGTAAGTGTGTCACCAGTTCAAAGATGTTCCATTACATCAGAAGCAGTGTTAGCAAGTAACTAATTATACATAAACATACATATTCAGTCATTTTAGTCTTCAAACTGCGAGGCATTATTGAGAAAAATAGAAAAGTCCGCTCTTTTTCTTTTAGTTAAGACATTTCAGGAATTCATGAAAACAAAGCAGAAAAAAAACTAATAATGACAAACAACTATAATAACTACACCTTAATTTGCCTTAACAAAGCATGAACAAAGACATAATTCATAATGAACATAAAGTTTATTCAACATAATTCAGGCTTATTAACTACTTAATTTAATGTCAGGTAATAACTAAGCCTGAATCATTTAAATAAAACTATTTGGTCACTAAAAAAAGGCAGGAATGTGTGTAGTTATCATAAAGTATTGCCATTTACCGTATTAGTTTGTTTAAAATGGCACAGCGCTTATTCATTAATAGTATAAAGAATGTACTGGCTGAAGGGGCCACACTAGTCGCTTTGTACTGTACACCACTAAAACTAATTGTGTATATTTAAAGTTAATGCCAGGCAGTTTTTTCATTCTCTTTTTCCAAAGCCAACCTGATTGATTCTTCCAGGCAGCCGGTGGTTTCCTCTGAGAATCAACTAGCACGGGCTTGAAAACAGGCTTCAAATACATAATCCATCAAAGTCAACCTTTATTTCCTGGCCGAGGCATAAAGTTATCTGAACCTGTGGTCTGACATCAAATGCTGCGCGTCAAACTGCAAACACTAAAGTCACTATTTTAGCTCACACACACAAGCCAATTAGAGGCTAGATTGGAGCAAGTAGATAGCGCCTGTCAACATAAATCTAGCAGCGTAGTCAGCTGTAGGAAAAGGCCTGCCAGGCGGAGTTGACTTTTTCTGAGTTAAAATAAAATATGACTTCCTATCAACACAGCAGCCTAAAGGTAAAGTTCAAAGGTCAAGATGGTTACAGCCTACAGAGAGCACGTCAGACTAAACAACTGGTTTGAGTCAAAGCGGTTTTGTCCAGCGGCTGAAAAAAGTGACAGAAAGAGTTTTATACAAGCCAACTTTGTTATAACATAAGAATAACAGCCTGTTTTCACCTGTAATTGGTGTATATATTTGCACGTGTGAGCTGTTGCCCGAAATAGAACATATTTGAAGATTTTCTAATTGTCGCAGAATTTGAAGAATAATCAGGTGTAAAAATGTAATCTCAAGTTCTATCAAAACTGTGAATATACTCTGGTTAATAAGGTCCTTTAGCTTTGAAAGAAAGTCAATTGTTGAAATCCTATAAGCTCATGTTAATGCTCTAGAATAGAATAGAATCATCAAACTTCCCTTAAAGGAGGGGCACCAAACTGTATCCTCCTAAAATACTCTATTTAATTGTTTTAGTTTGTTGTTAGTTTACTGTAAAAGCCACACTTTGTGACAAAACAAAACTGATGCACCCTGGCTACATCTAATAATGAAATATGTTAACCTGTGAAAAAGAGGCTGAGGCGTGCACTTCGGCTTCACTCTGAAAAAAATCTGTTCTAAAGTCTGAACATGCGTGTCAGATTTCATTCATTTGATCTTAATCTGTTTTTAACCGTTTTGATGCAGTTGTTAGGAGTTTGTTGTTGTTTTTTTTAAATAAAAAGGGGTTGACAATTAACGCTTCGACTTTGTGTGCAACATAAACGTCCCACTTAGTTCAAACGTGGTCAAATGTTTCAGTTTTCAAATAAAAGTCTGAATGTCATTTTTTTTATTCTCGTAAAAAGTAATGTAGCTTTAACCCAAATTTGTACGTGGGCTGAATTGGGGGGGGGGGGAAAGAGAGAGGAAAAACAGCACTCTAAATGTACGAAAGGTAAGGAAAACATCACATGTAATTATCCAGGAGAAGAGACACACAACTTCTCTCGCTGACACCAGAAAACTTCATTCCCAAACAACACATGGCTCGCGTTTGTTTGTTTCAATTAGCGCACTCATCTCAGCGCACAGGAAAATGACCTGTCAAATTCACTCCCAGTCACTGTAGCATTTTACGGGCCTGGCGTCTACAGATGATTCTAAACAACAACTAAAAATGAAAATGTTCTCACGTAGAAATATTTGAGTCCGTGGCGGGATTGTGAACAGGAAAGCCACAATTGCCATAACCTTCTGTAAGTGACCACATTATGTTTTTGACTGTGTGTGTCGATATAATTGTTGTTGTCGAATTAAGGTTCAAATTAATTGTCTTTCTTTCTATCTGCATTTACGTAAACATTGTATTTTTCTCTGATAAATGACATCACCTCAAACATATTTGGTTTCATAATGAGGAGAGTGAACTATATATTATGTTACAACAAAATATTTTTACTTTACTTTATTGCCATTCCCAAAATGAA
Organism: Chaenogobius annularis; assembly: GCA_015082035.1. Lineage (NCBI taxonomy): Eukaryota > Metazoa > Chordata > Actinopteri > Gobiiformes > Gobiidae > Chaenogobius > Chaenogobius annularis. Next base: position 1,739,800 of record BJKM01000007.1, on the reverse strand, counting down.
CTGTCTAGATAACAAGGACTACATTTTTCACTCCACATCACCACGGTCTAAAGATAGTAAGAAGTCATTTACACCAATAGGGGGCACAGGGATCCTGATGATTTCCCCCCCAAAATCACACTAATATTCAGGAAAAAACGAATGCCGCCGACCGAGGCATTTGACAAGTCGCAGTTGCAGAACAGTGACAGTCGATGTGAATCATGTGGCGGGGGGCTCGCATTTCCCGAAATGCAAGTGACAAAAATGCATGAGTAAAGTGGAAGTTATGCAAATATCCTCTTGGTGCATGAGGACTGGGACAGAGAGACGAGAGCGGGGATGTCAACATTATACGGTTATTGAATTTTAGAAACAAAATTAGGTGATTTCAAGTCAATCCACACTCCAAAAAGGGTGAACTCCTTTTCATTTCACGCCACCACTCAGAAAGTTTGATTTAGTAAAGCTGGTCCCATACTATACTCGAGTACTAGGCAAATGAATGTGATTACTATACTGTTTGTAACTATCAGTACTCTTCTCTTTTATAATGATTTTATTCTATCTTTCTCTGTTAAGACACTTTTAATTACTTTTGTACATATTGTGCTCTCCAAATAAACCTATAGTTTTAATGAAATTGATGCCAAAATTCCGGCAAAAAGTTCTTTAGGATATACATTTTACACCAGATTTGACTACAGTTTTAAGTCAAATATTATTCTGTTTCCAAGTACCCCCTTGTGATTATTCAGGTCACAATATAATCCTACAAACTAAAAAGTAATAATCGTAAAAAGCGTTTATAGCTGCCTTTTTATGCCACATTAACATGACTTTATCGTTCAGAAAGTTTGATTTCATAAAGCTGCTTAGAGACGAGGAATTGTGATCTATTTGATCATTTGGATGAGAGAAAATTGAGGATTTTACTGCTTATTTTATTTGTCTTGGTGTCAATCATTGTTAAAAAATCTCTAAATTGTGTTGTTTCTCCTCACAATAATCCTAACACAAAAAAATTTATATACCGTGACATCCCTACATGTAATAAGTGCTTGCGTAGACTCCCGCACCACTGGTTGGGAAACACTCACCTATTGGACAAAATGAACGAAAGCAAATTGAGGATTTCATTGTTGGCGTCAAATAATCTTCTCACAATAACGGGCAAAAAATGCGATATCATGACGTTCCAAGAGGGAGAGAAGAGCGAGAGGAGGTGACGGGAGCAGAGTGAAGAAAAGAGCGACGACACTGGACCAGCAGAGGCGGGTCAGGGTGCGGGACGAGGGAAACGGAGTGACACACAGGGTCCCGGGCCGACATGTATCCGAGCGTGGCCCCCGGAACACTGGCTCTTTGTGTGAAGGAATGTTCTTCTCATAACAGTCCGTTTCTTCTGGGGTGAACGGGCCAGCTTGGTCCATCTGCCCGCCCTTTGTCAACCCATTCCAGTGGCACAAGAGGAGAACGAACGTGATTAGCATGCACTGTGCACTTTCGGCACCGTGCAAAAACGCAATGGATACGGCCATGTCTTGAAGTGTTTACGATAAAACAATCTGCACATGGGGTAATCGTAGTATGAAATTGGAACAAAGATAACTAACTCTACTTGGACATGCGAAGAAAAGTCCATACAAAAGGAGCTATTTGAGCTTAAACTATGAGCACAAAGTGACGAAAAATCAACCTGTGAATTGACATATTTGGCTCCGTCTCACATTAGCTAACCAACGTTTTGAATCCATAGTGAAAAATGGTTGTTCCATGCGAGGTCTCCTTCAGAAATATTGGTTAAAATGTACAGATGGAACCAGGATATTCCTTTGGTAAACAGACACTAAACTCGCCACCTCAATCGGCCAATCGCCTTCCCTTCATCACCAGCAAGTTAAAAATGCGTCACTGATCACGACCTGCGAGAGTCCTACGCACCGAAGTTTATTTTACTTATGTGTAATGCGGGTTGTGACGATATGCAAATCAAATAATATCACAATATTCATTTCGATATTTAGACACAGAATTTGACGAGCCGTTAGTACAATGAATTACTGTCATACTCCAAAGACTTCAAATATTTTAAGTTATGCCTCGATGTTGCACTGAAAAGTAAAATGATTTATAGTTTCCTTCTGTGTCTTTAACTGTTGCTGCGACAAAATTGATTGGAAATATTGTCACGGCCAACGGTGTATTGACGAGACTTTTGACGATACACAATATTACGATATTTTACATCTTCACAAAGGTTGTTGTAATGTCTGTCCTGGATTAAACCTGAATATAGTGTCAATTTAAGTGCAAGAAACAAAGAACATTTCATGTGTAACTTTAGGGTTGTGCAAATAGGTGTCAAATTCCTTCACCGAATCCAATTCGATTAGCATGCACCGCACACCTTCCTCCATCTCTCCTCTTAACCCAAGCTCCTCCATGTCCACCTCTCGCCCCTCCCACTTCTCTTCTTTTATCAGCCTCTTCACCTCTGCCTCTTCTCTTCACAGTTCGATCATGGGTGGTAAACCGGGACCTATTATATATTGTTTTGGTCCAAATCCTACTCACAAAGTGGATGGGAGGGTTTGGAAGGAACCCGGGCCTCCACCTTTGGGCCTTCAGTGGGTGTTTTTGAGGCCCTGAATAGTGTCGCGACATTTGAGGGCCTCGTTGATGGGATGGCATGAAACACAACAAGCCAGGGATCGCCCACCCCAGCACTAGTTGTTCTTTCCAAGCTTTTCAACTGCAATAGTGTGTTTTTACAGAAGGAGTTAGGGCCAAGAAAGTTACAAAGACTTGAAAAAGGCAATTCAAATTCAGCCACTACCTTGATGAAGTGAAATTCTTTGCCGCTAATGACAAAACACAGTCTTAAGATGAGTTGGAACATAAAGTAATTAAAGGGAATCGAAGCTTAACAAGTAGTGCAGAAACAAATCAGCCTAAATAAAACCACAATAGATCTTAGTGAATGGATGGTCGATATTGTCACGCAGTAGACATCATTATTGGCCTCAGAGTGAGAATTAGACGAGTGGCTTTTCTCTTTGCCCTTGTAAAAGCATTCAAATAAAGACGGATGTAGACTAAAAATGATTTATTGAGTGTGGAATTGGATAAACAGAACACACACAGAATCCTGGATTGAGTTGAGAAATGTCTTTTTCACGGAATAAAAGTGCTGTGGACCAGAGTTGTCATCTTGTACTTGTCAAACATTTGTTGCAGGTAACTGATGCCCGGTGCTTGGGGCTTTATGTGGACGTATGGACGTGGTTGGACGCCCAGTGCTGACAGGAGAGAGAATGAAGAGAAGCATGTAATCCCGCTCATTAAAGGGTTTTAAAAGGATTTGGTGTGGCCTCAATAATGGAGATTCTAGTGGCCTCCACAGAGGAACCAAAGGATGCCCAACAGGGGAAGAACTGTGGCCACAGTGGCACAACTGTTCCACAGGACTTAGTCCGAGAAGGCTAATCTGTATTTCAGAACGGGAGTGCTAAGGGCAACCACAGATTTTTGGTCACACCACTTTGTTTCTTCCTCACTCCTCCTTCTCGACTGAACACATTTAATCTGTGGTTCCCATGCTTCCCAGCCTCACAGAGGGCCGTAAACAGTGTGTGGCAGGCGTTTCCATGGTGAGGGCCAGTAGCCGGCCGGGAATGATGGCTATGCGCTGCATGTGGAGGGACCTGGGGCATGGCTGCGAGGCAGGCTATACAGTAACACTATTATATATAGACTCTTATTCTCTGCGCCTCCTCCAGCCCCATCCTTAAACTTCACCCTCTACTTAAAGACACATCAGCGTTTCACCACATTTTACACATGGGCACAGAATATTTTCTTAAATCCTCTGGTAACAGAACTTCTTTTGGCTTTTTCCAGCCGTCTATGATTGACAGCCGTTTGTGCGCTTTGCCTTTGTTGCGTGTAGCACTTTCATTAGGCCCGCCTGTCGCTACAATCACCATTATTCTTAGTCACCAATTACTCTAACAATGCAGTCATGCTCGATGGAACATGCTGGAGATATGCACATGAATTAAGATCACAAAGTACATTACAGCACAAGTGTGAAGGCTACATGAAATGAGTTTGATGTGCCAAGAGCACCTGCTTCCACACACGTCTACAAAGACAGTGTTTTATTTAAATTAGTTCATTCGATTTTCCCTACACTACTCACTGACACTGAAGTCACAGTTTTTGTCATTTATGTCTGGCAAAATGATAGTCACAGAGTGTGTACTCAAGATGTGAGAATGACTCAAATTAAATTGAATAATCAATTCAAAGTCCGGAGTGCAGACGTGTTGCTCTTGTGCTGATGCCCCAAGTCTTCATCTTTTACCGGAAGCCGGACCCCAAGGTCAAAGACACCATGAGCCATATTAAAGAGCGGGTGGAGAACAGTGCATGCGGCGGGTGCATGACAAATGTCTGTAATGTGAACTTATTGCCCAATCATAAACTAGCGCTGGAGCCCACACTCTTCTCTGGCACGCTGATATTTTCCACAGATCACAGCGATAAATCTCCCGCTCTCAGCTGAATACCTCTCATTGGTCCACACTGTGCACCCTGACCATGAAATACAGGCCCCTGAGATGGGAGCCCTCCTGGGTTCATCTATCTTCAAATCAACAACACTTTATTGCTTCTAGTGGACGTGACTTTGCTGCCAAATTGATCAGCCGGAACAGTCCAGAACATGAGCAGCCGTATCATTTTCATCAACTGTCTTTTGTTTGTTTGCTGAAATCATACAAAATAACTCATTGTTGGTACCACGACTCTTCCCTGCACCATCAAATTATTTCTTCTTTCATTATTGTGTGCATCCTTTGGTCAGTTCACCAACATGTCTTCAAATCTTTTATGCTTGCCCTCATTTTTTTGTGTGTGTGTCTCGTGAAACAATTTCAAGACCCGCCTCCTACCTAATTCTTTCCCATCCATTAACAGGTGACCATGATGAAGATGCAGGCATTGCTTTCAATTCAGGCGGCGTCAAAACGATGTCTGCAACTTATTACTTCCATAAATATACAATGGAGACTCCTGTTTTTTTTATCGCTTTACAAACAGCCGCCTCCGTGACTCATCGCTCACAACTATTATTAAAACATGAATGCTAAGAACAGCTTGACAAATGGTGCTGATATTCGAAGGGAAGTGAAATATATCAATAAAATACAGTGTGCCAGTCTTGTTCAAAACGACTAAAAGAGACGACAGCCTTCATGTGAAAAGACAGCTGTCCAATATCAAATCAGTCTGTTCTGACTCCAGGATAATAGTATTAGGGATCCTAATAGAAAATGATCAAGGAATGAGATGGAAAATATTACGGGACTTAATCAATCCATGACCTGAATTCACAAGAAGCATTTAACAAAGACAATTTAACAAACCATAGGAGAGTGGGTATATGACCTTGGGGGAGGTAACTTATATTCACACAGTTAAAATATCTGCCACAGTAAGAATGCTTGAAAAAATGCAAAATGGATGAAAAAAAAAAAAAAAAAAACTAAAGCTGCACGATTTGGGGAGAAATATTTAATTGCAATTGTTTGTGTTGACATGTTTGTTTTACTGATGGGATTATGTTCAAAGTTCACATTTGAAACAGGGAATTGACAAAAAAAAAAAAAAAAAAACTGATGTGAAAAACGATGTGTTGCAGAACAGGTTTGTACAGATTCGGTTTCGTTTTCATGCAGAATAAATCAGGATAGTTTGTTGTTCGTGGAGGAAATGATGATACTTCAAAAACTGCAGCCTTTGCCATTCGCTAATTGCATCCATTCAAACTGCAATTTCGATTGAACGGCATTAATCTTGCATCTTCATTTAACCTTTCTATAACCTACACTTTATGCCCCAAACAAACAACAAATCTCTGGTTATGACAGACCATGGGCTTGAAAACAGACTGCTAATGTAATGAGATAATTAAACCCAAACATTGTATGCCACAAAGAAAAATAGAAAGGATATTGTTCCAAGATGTCATTATTGTTAAAAGCAAGAACACAGAACTGCATCACCAGTCTCTGCATCTGTTGCTCGTGACTCCACTCTTTGCCTCTATGGATTAAACCACTTTTGTCTATTTACAATTTCATCAGTCGCTATGTTTGTATGCAACACGCAAGCCTTAAAAAGATCTTGTGGGTTTTATTGCCAGCACTAAATCAAGAGCCAAGAAGGATTTAATACACTGAGCAGCCACTGAAAAAAAAAAAAAAAAAAAAAAAGGAAGAGTTGAATTTTGGATGGGGTTCACAGCGGCGCTCCCAGGACTGAGGCAGAGCTGCAGAGTTGGCGCCACAATAAGCAACTGGTTTGGACAGGCGCGGCCATAAAAGACACTGTTCATGTGGTTTACTCGCGGTGTCACTGGTTTGAGGGCACAAATGGACACCAGGCTGTGGCTCTCAGTCGTGTTACCTTTCTTAAACCATTCTTATGATTCCTTAAAAGGTTACGTTTTAGGAATCTTTTCAACTCTCTTCTGCTGTCAGCTTCATTGTTTTCCTGTAAAAACAAAATATATATATATCTTTTTTTTTAATCTCGTATAGCATTACATCATTTTAATACAAATTAAATTGATTCCTAAATGGTTTCTGGCTCTAGGTTGACTGAAGACTGTTATTTTGGAGGAGGACAACTTCCAATTTAAGGTCAGTAGCAGTAGCAGTAGCAGAAGTGTAGAGTAGCAGTACAGTAGCAAGTAGCAGTAGAGCAGTAGCAGTAGCAGTAGCAGTAGCAAGTAGTAGCAGTAGCAGTAGCAGTAGCAGTAGTAGTAGTAGCAGTAGTAGTAGTAGTAGCAGTAGTAGCGAGTAGTAGTAGTAGTAGCAGTAGCAGTAGTAGTAGCAGTAGCAGTAGTAGTAGCAGTAGCAGTAGCAGTAGCAGTAGCAGTAGCAGTAGCAGTAGTAGCAGTAGCAGTAGCAGTAGCAGTAGCAGTAGCAGTAGCAGTAGCAGTAGCAGTAGCAGTAGTAGTTAGCAGTAGCAGTAGCAGTAGCAGTAGCAGTAGCAGTAGCAGTAGTAGTAGTAGTAGCAGTAGCAGGAGTAGTAGTAGTAGTAGTTGTAGTAGTAGTAGTGGTTGTAGTAGTAGTAGTAGTAGTAGTAGTAGCGCTTGTAAGGCTGTAGTAATAGGGCTGAGGAGGTACTTCGAAAGTTTCCACAGAATTGCTTTGTAAATGAATATATTGCCAAACTATTGATAATAATACAGGCAATAATCGAGATCATAAACATAAAATAAAACATATGATATCGCGATAAAGGTCCACCATGTTGCAGAAATGGTAGTAAAGACCAAATTCAGTCTAAATTTACCTACCGGTATTTATGATTATCTATTTTTTTTTACCCAATTTGACTAATTATTATTATTACATATTGTTGAGTCAAAACAGTATATTCAAATATCCCAATAATACATATCAGTCATGTCCAATGAGCAGCCCTAATGTTGTTCCTCAGTTTCTGACATAAGCCAGTTATAAGGCTGTTGTGTGTTCTTTTGGGGGAGGTGGCACCATACAATTAAACTTGATTTTAAGTCTTGATTTTGGCTCAGTTTCACATTGATTCACTTGGAGCGATTGTCTCCAGTTAACGCGTACATGTGTGTATGGATATCCCTTTAGCACCCATTGATCTGTGTGCCCATAGTATCGACTCGGACCTTCTTCCCTCCGCGTCAGGATCAATGCTGGTCATCCGTCCGGGGCTAATCCGAGCCATTCCAGTTATTCCGGGGTCAAATTCACGTGTAAAAGAAGTGTCAGAATTCCAGTAGGCCTTGGGAAAGTATGCAGGCAAAGTGTACGACCAGAACAGGGAGGGACCACGCGAGCGGAAAACACGCACAAATGGGGGATCGGATCGTTTGCCGGGAGGCCGCACCCATAGGCACAATGACACATGTTAGCGGTATCAAACGTATAGGCGTGTGCACACACAGGCGTATGCCACAGATGACTCCCAAAGCCACACAACAGCTGGTGTCAAGTATGTAGAAAATGTGGGTGAGAAGAAGGCACATGTCTCCAGTTCTGGTTAGAAGCTAATTGTCTGGGCAAACAATGATAATATTTCTCTTACTGTTGATTTGTCCTTTTGTTCTTTTTTGTATAACTTAATAAGTACGTATACTTGGAGTGTCAGGACAAAAAAACTTTAGTTTTACGATAGTTGTGTGGAGAAATTATTCACAATTATTGACACTGTGACAAAACAACAAGGAAATGCTTGATTAAATGATGGTCAAATGTATGTGTGTATGTCACTAGCCTTAACAGAACACTAGATCAAATGTTCTGAATTATAAAGTAAGGATATTGTGACTTAAATAGCTGTATAAAAAGCACTCAGCATTTAGGGTGCGTAGATTGAAAGGAAATACTTATATTTGCTTCGGACAATTTTCACGATTGTCATTGTTCCAACTAAATTGTTTAGTTTAAGATTCACAGAATAATTTTGACATCCCTACATAACCTATAAGATGGAACCGTGTAGTTTCCCTGCAGTACTTGCAAAAGCACTTACAAGGACTCAAAAGTGCAAAGCTTCCAGTGTATCACATCGGGTGACTACAAGGTTATTCTTACAAGCGCCATTTTTAAAGCATTTTTGTTCAGCCCGAGCAACATTTTGGTATTGTATCAAACTTTCAAACTTTCTTGCAACATAAAAAAAATCCATCTTCTTCAAACGACAAACCTTGACTTTTACACCTAAAATGAAAAGCTAACATTCTTTACTTAGTTTTCATGCAAGGTTGTGGTGAAACACGCTAGTGGCTTCATATTTTAGAGCTTATTGTGTTAGGAAATAATCTTAAATCATGTTTCATTCTATACCTTTATTAATTCAACAAAAATACATCTTACAACTGATTAATTGCATAAAAGCTTGTGTTTGTGGCGACTCCAAATACTCTTAACAACCATCACACAGCAACGCCATTGTGTGCCATTTTTACGTCCTCCTTTATTAGCCGACCTTCACCTTCCTCTGCTTAGTGACGCTAACTTGCGACACACCCAGCTAATTGGCTCCGTGTCTCATTTCCCGTGCCCCCCTCGCACGTGTGCAGCAGGTGGGCCACACCAAAGCGTCTGGCCCTCGCGCACTCCGCCACGTCCTGCTTCCTGTCTCGCTCGCGTCCTGCTAATGACCACGTTATGTTAAAAAGCTACCTTAAACTAGCACGAGCCCCTCCCCCCGGCCACTTAAATTCGGCATGCTCGGAGGAAAACAAAGAAAGACCCCTATTGTGTCGCCTACAGTATGCGATCAGGCCCGCCACGCAATTAGCTATGGGTGACATGGAACGGGCCAAGACGGATTTGTGCCATTGGAAGTCTTCATTGGTGTTTAGAGTCACGGTGATGAACCCATGCTCTCATTTGCTCTAATAAACCGTATAATACAGCGAACACAGGCAGCAAAATCCAGATTGATTTTCTTTCTGCCTCTACCTAAAGTAATTGAGCTGTGTTTGAGTCATATTCGATAAAATACAACGTGTAAAGGAAAAAAGAAGAAGGAAAAAGGAAAGGATTCTAAAAGTCAAAAGTCAAACTTGAATTCAGAACAAAGGAAAAGGCCAATTGAGGCCATTCTATTATTTCAAAAAGAAAATTCTAGTATCAATACTTGTTTAAGTGAGTATATTGTTTTGATACTTTGTTTTTGTTGTATTTGTGCCTATTTTATTTCATTTCTTACGTGTGATTTTGTGCATCGAGGGTATGAATACATGTCGTGTATGAACTGTATTATGGATTGTGAAATGTCAAAAGTCCATTTTTGCAATTGCCAAGCATAAACGGAACATGGTCCATGGTCGCAAGTGCAAAGAAAGACGGCAACAGCCTTGAATAAATACAAGTTTATTTCTTAAAAAGCCATCTAAAAAATAAATAATCAAATAAATAAAAAAAGAAATAGAATGAGACTATTAAACTACTGTTTAATGCCATGTTATTTTTCATTTTCAGTTTGCCTACCCCAATTCAACTGCCTAAACAGGGCCTTCAAGAGATCATTAAAGTTCCTGTACCCGATTTAGAGCTGTCTGAATCTTCTAAAAGTAGTTTTTTTATGTTTTGAATCAGCCACAAACCAGCTGTTAGCAGTGGCGTGTTGGTAAAACTCCGCTCTGGCATTTGAAAGCTGTTAAATATGCTAATAACTTTATTGCATTGAATAATTAAAGATGCTAGATTTGTGTTAAGAAGGTGAGGAGTAAGTTTGCAAACAGTTTTATAATGAAGTACTTCTGTTTTTCACATTTTTAAAGTAATCTTACACTGATTACTGCAGTTTTTGATTGTGCTTTCCAAATCATCAGCGTGTTGAATGTATACAGACAAAGCATACTGGATCGCATGATATACGGTAAGAGCGTATGAACGTATGATCTTTGTGTGACAGGGTTTCAAAAGCGAGTACTCTTGAGGGAAAATCTCCAAGGTAACCACCGCTTTGTTAGATGTAGGCTCCAAAACTGCAATAGAAAAAAAAGTTTTACCTCAAAGTCAACTCATTTTCCCATGAATTAGTCCCTTCTGAGTCTCTAAACTTTGATCCAAAACAGCTCAGCGGGGCTCTAAAGTTCATCTTGTGTCCTCAGAGTCCTGAAACCTTTGATTTGAAAAGGATGTCGTGCTCTCAGGGTGATATGAATTCTCAGCTGGCAGCCGTGGAGGAGAAGGCTTCATAAAGGGGAGTCAACTTCAATCAGGCACAGTAATAAGAGCCGCCATGATGAAGTTTCTGTAATCTGGTTCAAGCACACTCTCTCATTTAATTAAACCAATCCTACAGAGGTGTAAGCGCGAGATTGACAAAGAAAAGTGCTCTTTCTTCGAGGGAACTGAGCGAAGATCCGTCACGTTAAGAGGACTCAAAGTTATCACAAAGTTTTGACATTCTGTTCATCTGATTGATTGGCACAAAAGCGGAGTCCAACTATGGCATTTTTCATATTTTTGTTGTCCAAGAAGGCAACCGCAGTGCAGCATGGGAATCAATCTCAAGATCTTGAGCTGATTGGTATTTCAGATACTATCTTTCTATTGTTAAGTTTGAAGATATGGTGGAAGTGGACCAGCTTGGTTTGATAATGAGATACAATCCGCATAGGTAGGTTCTTCAACAGATGTAAAAATCAGGACGTTTTGAACAACAGACCATAGAAACCAGAGCTTCCATTTGTTTATGTTCTTGCGTAGTAGTAGAAGTACTGAACGGCCTGCACATTTTAGAAAGCTGTAGGGAAACTAAATAAAAAAGTTTCTGAAATGTTTGTCAAAACTAGAACGTGGTGATTTTGAAAAAAAAATTCAGATCAATTTCATCGACTGATTGCACATTCTTTACATCACACTGTTATTTGGCCTAAATGCAGAGGTGAGTGGGTAGTATAAACAATGACTTACGTTTACTCAAGTACATTTACTTGACTTTGTGGTATTCTGACCTTGTTTACACCTTGAGTAATATTTTACAGAAATGGTGAACATTTCTGTTCCTCTTCCCGCTGTGAGTAAGTCTACAAGTGACAATGGCTTTATGTTGACAATATTACATGATGTGAACTTTTGGAGTCTATCTTTTTGAAAATACCAGATTACCAGTTACATTAACTTGCCATGTCCAGACAGTTACTCTTTCAATTACTCTTACTTGAGCAGTTTCCCTAAATAAGTATCTTTTGCTTACCCTGAAAAGCACGATATAGAACTGAAGTCTCAAACTATTTTTCACTCTTATTTGAGACATTTCTCAGACCACTACTTTGTATTCTACTTGATATTTTTTTGCCGTGGCATTACTCTAGTACAATGTTTCGCTACCCTACCCACCTCTGCCTACATGTAAGCACTTGTCATCCATGCTCGTCCTACCTGGCTGCGATGTACAACGTCTTGTTCATGATCATGATGAGCTGAATGTCCAGTTTGTGCCGCTGCGTGTTATTCCTGCCAGGTTTATGTCCCACAAAGGCGGGGTACTGCTTTGTATCTGCAAAAAAGAGACATAGACACCGACACAGTCAAATCTGCAGGTAATAAGCACTGTTGGATTCAAAATAGCCTCCCGAATTATAACTTCGCCAATTCGGCTTTGCATTTGTCCTTGGGGTTTTGGGCACACGGTCTCGGATGGTTGGGAAAAGTGTGCAGGCATTGTTACTTCAACCCTAGTTTAGCCATAAATTGTAGAGTAAAATGGGCTCAAGTGTACCGTGCAATTGTTCTATTGTTGGTGGCTTAGGATGAAAGCGCTTGGGTTAGAGGGACTATGTAGGAGCAGACCGGGACCAGACAAACAAGGCCAAAAGAAAAGAACGAGGTAGAAATACATTACGGATAAAACAGCAGAGACAATGAGCAGATCTTTAGTTGAATTAGAACTATCCCCAAAAGCGCAACAGAAAAATACAAGATTAGCCTTTGATGTTGCCGTAAATGGCTGCTGTGTCCTTCGGCGCCAAATTACGGGATGCAATTTAGGACAGAGGCTTTGGGGCGAAGAGGGGTGCTGTAGGAAGAGATGGAGAAAGAGAGGATTTAGAAGACTGGAAACAGGGGTGAGGAGAGTTCATGGAGGAGCAGTGTGGGACTAGTAATGAGAGAAGTGAATGTTGGCAAGGAGGAATATGGAAAAATATAAGGGTTAAATTAATGGTGCTTTAAAGTGTCGCTTTTGAGTAAAAAGTTGTAATGTTTCTGTTTTCAGTGAAGCTGTGACACCAACATAAAATGGCAAAATGGTGTATTCATTTTTCTCTTAACTCAGTTTGAAGGTGAACTATTTATTGTCCTGCTCAACATGCGTGATGTAAAATCAAAATCTGAAAATAATGTGTAAAATAATTTGGACAGGAGACAACAACGCTTGTAACACATGTAGCTTGGTCTTATTTAATTCTGAACAATCTAATATAAAGGATGTAAGGGAGAGGAGCCATGACAGAAGACATGATGCAAAAGTGTTCCTCAGTGTTTCTCACAGTTGCCGTGGGAGATGCTGATGGGCTCGGAGTCCTCGGGGAAGCCTGCTCCGGCCAACTGCAGCAGGCTCAGGATGAGGACGAGCTCGGGCCTCATGGTCGCACCACTCTGCTGCGGTCCACTGCCTCAGGCCCCAGTCTGAAGAGAGAACAGGAGAGAGGGGCGGGTTAGAGCAGCCACCGGCACATGCTTACACTGTACCGGGAAGGATTTACTACAGTATATTCATTCAAGAAACCTTTTTGAATATATTTTTTGGGTTATTCTACCAAAAAAAATGTTTTCTGTCATGGTAAAATTGTAAGATAATATGAATATGAAATATAACAACATGGCATAGCGGTTATTGGGTCTTCAATTCCTCTGGGTCCTCCGGTTTCTCTCATTTAGGATTGGTCACCTTATTGGAGCCAGGCCTCCCTTTTGTAAATGAATAAATGCTGTGTTTTCCCTCAAAAAGTATCTTGTAAAAGCAACAATCTGTGACAAAATCAGACCGCTGTGCGCTCTCTGGCGCTATAATAAAGTATTTTAAGTATCGTCAACCCGGAAATAAGAGCGGAAAGCCGTGCTCATTGGCTACACTCAAGCGGTCCACCCCTGCTTGAAAATGAATGTGCCATATGATTGGGAACCCAAACTTTAAATGAAATAAACCCAGTCTAGTCAACTATATTCTTTCAAACAAGATTCATATCCATAATTCATGTTTGCGAAGATAAAAAAAAACAGATTTCCTTTAGACAGTGAATGCTGGCTCTACACAGCAGCTAAAACACACATCCAGAGGTCAACCGTTCATGAGCAGAATATATGCCATGAGAGACCACCATTCAGTCCACATTTACAAAAAAACATTGAAACTCAATGAATTATGCACACCTGAAGGAGCTGTTTGGACATTTTGCACGGCTCGCTGGCATCTGACAGACGTCTATTTATAAATTCATTTTCGGTGACTCAAGTGGGCCAGGTAGCAAGAACAACAGAATTAATTGGATTAGGGAGAGTAATATGCGTCACAGATCGATACTCTGCCTGTCACTGCTCCAGTGCAGAGGGATTTAGGCGGTAGACTGTAGATCCACGTGACCGGACACCACAGGACGGGTCATTTCCCACTACTCAGTCCATTTTTGGGGAACAAACCGAATCCCTCTGCTCTCTTTGTGTGTTAATGTGCAAGGGATATATTCAGTGAGCACCAGAGCAATGTAATATCCTACATCTGTCTTTCTTCTTTTACAGTGTGCAAAGTAAAACATAATAGTGGGAGGTTTGCACATCAAAGAGTGATGGGGGGGGGGAAAGGGGGATATCTCTGTGCGGGCTTGTTTTGGAAAGTGCAGGTTTTGATACTTCTTTTTTTTATTTCAGTTTATTTATGAGGTAGAAAGATACACTTAGAAAAACTTGCCAAACTTTGAATCTACAGTTATACTTGCTTTTTATAAACAAAATCATTCACAAATTCCAGCCTTATGCGCCTTTAAAATTAAAAGCAAACTTGCCAGATGTAAACTTTTGACATGGTAAAACGTGCACTTTTTCTGCCTTTTTTATTCTTTAACCTAGTCCTTAGTTAAACTGTCTGTGATGCATCAAACATATTTAACTTGTGTATAGTTTGGTTCAGGAGTTAATTTGATCAATCAGACACACAACTTCCTGCCGTGTGCAACATCCACTCGACAGCAATTCCTGGTTTCGTTAATAGTTTTCATTAGCATATGCAAACCGGCTGTCCTCTTAACAAGACAATCCTCTAATGTAGCCTATACAAGGACACAGGAGCACAATTTATTGCTGATGCTGGGAACAATCTAACATCTTCATCGCATGGTACGCAACACCAACTTTCTCACCGCTAACAAATCACTATCATAAATCACTCCCGACAATTATTGCTTGTGTAATCTAATCAAGAATAAAGCATTTCATTTGCATAAAACACCATTCTATTATTTGATACAGAGCGTTGGAAATTTTAAACAAGCTGCATGTTGCTATGAAAGTTGTTTATCCCACGCTGCTGTATATTCAAGTTGAGCTAGAGGAAGATGGCAAAAGTAGTTTTTGTAGTTCTTTGTCCTGTCTCCCTCTCTCTCTTTCTCCATGCTCCCGTGAATCTCATTGTGGAGAGGAATGAAAACACTATTCACTGGGAGAAAGGGTCTAACACTGACGAGAATACCAATACTACAGCCTGGATACGACCTTGATCTGGCGATGCACCCCCCTCTTCCACAGTTGGCCCACCCCTCCCAGGCTAACACTGTTTTGTTGCACACCGCACTCCGTACTGTATGAAAAAGAAACGCTTAAATGGATTTTCCTTAACCCTCAGCACCTTTCATGAGCGAAGGGCAACGTGCGCTGTGCATTCCAACTTTGTGCCGCACTGTGAAACCAGACAAGCGAACTCAAAATTAACTCTTGTTATAGAATACATGTAGTTCTAAAGCTGTACACAATCACACCGTATAAACATCACGTACAATCTACACGCAATGCTAAATTTACACCAATTACAATCATTTTACAGCACCTTAAAGCAGAACTAAGTAAATTCAGCGATAGAGCTCCCCCCGCAGACCCCTTGTGAAAATGCACTACCAGAGAACGGACCCAAAAGCGTTTTTACTACACAGGACAGCAGAGCGTGAAAGATGGATGCCAGATTTTAACATTCAAAAGCATTTAACGTTGCCAAATATTTAGTGCCATGGTTTCCAAGTATATCACACGGACTTATAAAGATGTTTGAGGCAAAAATGTTACTTATTTTTCCTTTAACACAACTAATCAATTTTTTTTTTCTTTGATTTTTGACTGTCCCATGGCATTTTTGATAATAATATTTGTTTTTTTAATGGTTTTGCACAACATACGTAATTTGCTGTTTACACACACATTTTTAAAATTAATTTTACAATACATTTCTGGAACCATAACAATCAGTTTTGCCACAATTGACGGAATAAAACATCACTATTTCTCACCCGGTGCACTTCTCTCAGTACAGTTGGTGAATCTTGACATTACGAGATTATTTCAGCGTCTGAACCTTGACCACCAGTCGGGTAGTAATTGACTGATTGATGAGCAGGAAGTAGCATCTAGCAGAAGGTTAGCCCCTAGGGAACATAGCGGCTAATGACAAATGGAGGCTGTGCTGAGGGAGCCAAAGAGAAATGGATGTATAATTGTATTTTCTGATTGGACCTGATTATGTCGCGATCACATGGCCACAGGAAAGGGCAATGGTTCGTGTTGAAGGCTATAGGCTAGACTCTCTGCAGCTCTTATGAAATCAAATGTCTTTTGGATTTTTATTAACAACAAAATGGACAGTGTTGGCAAATGGAAAACTTGTAATATCAAAGCTGCCTGTCTCCACGGTGAAGGTTTCGCTTTGTCTGAAATATTCCATATGACATTAAGCTCAACTAGAACCTGTCACTGTCACCTGTCAATAACAACGTTTGAAGTGCCACAGAAAATATCACAATAAACTACTAAAAACTACCTAAAAATCATGAGCTGGAATAAATAAATAGCACAATTAAATACTTTTGTGGTTAGTTAGTGTCGATACTCTAAAATATTATCTTACTACAGTAAAAAATGAAGAAAACATTTCGAGTATTGAATGCCAAATATATAGTTCTTTTTATCATATATTGAACAATAAGTCGATATACTGATTATCGTGACAAGCTTGACTACTAAATTTGGTTGCTACTTCATCCGTTCCGGTTTGCAGTTACAACCTCTTCAATGATCTGAGCATGAAACGGCATGTAGTCTATAGTTAAGCCTCATACTACATTGAAAAGTATAAGGCTGTTAGAGAATTTGGATTCTGTTTTATACGGATAGTCTCTGTTGATTTTGTGGCTTTTTTATATTCACTTGTAAAAGAAATCCCAAACATGCGGTGGAGTTTCTTCATTCCAAAATATTTTTTGGTGATATTCCTAGGACAACAACACCGCAATCCACCCGGCTCCAAGTGCACACAGGTGGGATAGTGTGTATTTCCTCTCATAAACCCGGATACATCCACCAAGAGAAACAGCACTCCTCAGGCTTTTAATAGATAATAACATTTTGAGACCCGTGCTGCCTCCCCCTTACATCTCCCTGTCTGCTGAGGAGGAGCAGTGCAAGTGTGTGTCTGTGTGTGTGTGTGTGTGTGTGTGTGAACCAGGGAGAGGGTAGACTTAATCAAGCTACACGCTGGCAGGAAGCCACGGGCAGGTAATAAAAACACCAAGACCCCCCAGAATCCGGCTATAGGCCAGCATCTTTTGATTAACTATAGACTACATGCGTGGACACACTGCACTCCACTGCACTGAGAACTGCCCGTGGAAAAATAAGAAGCAGAAGCCAGCAGTAAACATTCAAATAAGTTGCTGGGAGGCTGTTTCCGATTGGCAGTTAACGGCCTCATGGGGTCGACCCAACCAAACAGTTTTAGTTTCAACAATAAACACTTTATCAAGCTTAATGATGTTCGCGCTTCTGTTAGACTCACAAATTAGCAGTAGTTAGCAGGAAGTAAAATATACAGGTGATAGTGCGGTGAACAAGGTCAGGGAGACTAAAATGTGAAAAAAGGAAGCGAATCCAAGGACAAAGAAGTGGGTTGGTATTCGTTGCATTAGGAGGAATACGTCAACAACTACAATAAGTGTACGTCTGTAACTTGTTCAAAATATGACAGAAAGCAACATTGGAAGAAAAAAACAAAGTGTTCTGCTTTTATGTATTGCAGAAGATGGGAGAACAATACCCAATTTGCAAAGAGCGAGAGTGAAAAATTTGCAGAAGATCGACCGAAATGCCTTTTTTTCAGGGCCAACGCAAATACTGAAAGTCGTCAAACTTTGTCGATATTTAATTTACTGCAAACTCATCCACAACTCTGTTTTACCATAAACCTTAGAGAGCAGCGTAGTCGTCAATCGTGCAGTGCCTTCTTCGCAGTAAAGCGTTTAAATAAAGCTTTCTACATACGTTTAGCAGCAGGCTGACCAAAAGGAGAAACGCCAATAATCAAAAAAGTGCAACTATCGGCCCGATATATTGGCCAGATATATTGGCCATATATATATATATATATATATATATATATATATATATAGTGGTTGGTGATGCAAACCGTTCCTCCACAGTTATTTGCTGCGTGATCTCCTGCACTCGAGCCTCAAATGCAAGACAAGACAGGATTCCTCAAACATGCATGAATCTATCAAAAAGGGAACACTGTTATAAAATGATGAAAAACAATTCAATTTGACATAATACACATTATAATATACCTTTAAATGATCTGGCTATGTTCTCCTGGTCAAGAATCCCTGTGTGCTGACCATTAAGTAGCTTTCAAGGATGAATCAACAGAATGCAGACAATAATTCTGATTAAAGACGCATTAGGTAACTTTTCCACCACCGGCTTATCTCCATGGCAATGTTATGTAGTTGATTTGCCTGGAGTTTTCTTGAAACTTTCTACAATATTGTGTTAAATGTATCTATCTGCCAATAAGAGGTGCTTGTTGCAAAATGGCGGTGGACCCTCCTTCAGAAAAGTTACATAGTGCACCTTTAACTACTAGAGTTTCCACACATTTTAGACTTGGAGGTCACAAAACGAGACGGGACTTGCGCTCTGCCAGTGTGTTGCTTTAGCCCCGTGTGTGTGTGTGTGTGTGTGATTCCCGTCCATCCTCCTGGTTGACACATGCCGGCGCTAATATAAGTGTCTGCACATAGCACAGAGGTACAGAGTGACCGGCCTGTTAGCTGAGGACACCGCTATGTCGTCCCCTATGTCGCCCCCTATGTCGTCACGTCATGCATTCACCTCTGCAGACCAAGGAGAAAGTGTCCCAAGGTGTTTTTTTTAAAGGGGCAGCGGGCTATAAATGTGGTCTGACAGCAATGATCCGAGCGTCTGGGGCGTATATTTGGACGTCTGGGCTGCAGATTGGTGCTGATGGCTGGACACATGACACGCATGCCATAGAGAAGGGGCCTCTTTGCTGTTAATATAGTTTTAGGGCCTGTCGCAAAGGGCAGTAAGAGGTCTCAATAGTGTGAACTCATGTTTGAATATGATCTTGGACGTTGAAGTGAAAAGACAAAGCCTGCAGTGACTGGGAAATATTAAGTACATTTACTGCAACTCCAAATGCATGGTCATTGAAATTGTTACTACACAATTACAACTAATAAGTAATGCACATCGAACTATTGCAAAAACGACTAGATTGTAATCGCACAAATACTTCAGTAAGTCGTGTGTCATACGAACATTCAACATTCATTCATTCTTTATGTTACCCTGGACGAATGAGGGATTGCACCGGCCCGTTTCCCTGTGGTCTTACGCTAGTTTTCATAAAGCTCAAGATCCTTCTAACACTGTTCAGGAAAGGTCAAATGTGGTCTTTTTTTTCCATCCTTGCGCCAAAGAGTATTTAATTTTGATACCAGTTTAAGCATCGGTCAGTATCTGATTTTCGATACTTTTGACAGAATGCAGTGGTTTTCATTACAATTCACACACACACACACACACACACACACACACACACACACACACACGTGCAAAACAAACTGTCCGGGAAAAGTATCTAGTTGCTTTATGATACATGAATCACTTAGAACTTGTCGTAAACATTTTGCTGTTAAGCCACTTGAGAATATAGAAGATGTCGCTGCTATTTATATATTTAACCACACTTAAAGATACACAACTTTTTATGATATCGCAACTGTTTAGATGGGTGTGATACAAAACATATTTTTCTCTGGTCAGGACATCTTGCCGTCTGATGTGTTTACTTAATGGGAAAGTAACCAGACCAAGCTCTTCTCATTCCATACAGACCAGCTCAAACTGCACCTTGTCCTGGAGCAGTAGTTTCCCAAACAGTAAGACCATCACAGCTTTTGAGGAAAACATTTGAAAAGAATACACATTTTTCAGTAGCATTAGCTGAGCGCAAGATCATACGCAAACAAACTATTCTGAGCAAATAATGTTTTACAAAGTATATGACAAAAAAAGCATCAACGTTGGTGTGTTATTTGGGATATGTGGACGACAAATTTTACCATATTCAGACCAAAATTTGAATCATTTGAAGGAAATACACCGCGTTGCTCAAAGCGCACTTGAAGTCTTGCCGTGGTAGTCCTGGAATACAAATAACCGCCCATTGAATTGCGAATTGACCAAACACACTTGAACTTAACAGTATGAACCAAGGAGATGCTACTGACTTGAAAAGTATATACTCTGACACATCAGTGGAAGAAGAAAAGTTGGATTTTCACAGGTTTTTGAATGACGGCAGAGTAATTCCAGCCACTTCAGAGCAGAGCGTGGGGTGGCAGTCTCACAGAGCACAAATAGAACTAACACGAGGGTATGAATAACCCCAGCAGAAAAACATAGCCCACTCTGAACTTTTATTACAAATTATACACGCCAGTCCAGGGTCGCACACCAGTGGGAAAAGGGGGATCCTACACTTGGGTGGGAGAATAGATTGCGTTCACGACGAGGGAAATGTCATAATGTCTTTTTAACTCCATTCACTGTTCTTGAAAGAAACAGAAAAGCATACGTGTTCAACCTTTTCATCTTTCGTTAGGAATTGGGGTAGAAAAGATTGTCATTTTAATCTTACAGCACAATGAAAACAATTCTGGTGGGGGGTATTATGTTATTGTTTTGCCTGAAATGTTCCACAGTATGGCTTTAAAGTGCATATGACCAGTTAGACTACACATTTTACTCTTACATTGTGAATGTGATTATATTCAAGCTTTTATTAAATGTTTATATGTTACTTCCTGGTTGGACATGTGCGATGTGACATAAGTGTAATTAAACAACTGTTGCCTCACAACCAAAATGTAAACAAAGGCCAAAATCCATTTAAATTATAGAATAGTTATGATTTGTTAAATAACGATACCTGATTGTTAAATAATTGTTTTAACTGTTAGAAAAATGTGTCAAACAAACTAAACTAAACATCATTTATTATAGGTTATAATTCAAAAACAAACAAACTGAAAAACATGCATTCTTTCTGTGAGCGGGCTCGCCTCTCCACAGATCTGGCTTATAACTTGGTCTGGTGCATTACCTGTTTGTTTCTATGGAGATGCAAGTTCCATGCTTTATTGTGGAATACAATAACATCGTAATGAAGAAAAAGACATCATATTTAAAGCTTAACAAACATTTGCATTTTTTATCTTTAGCAGCAGATGCTTACATAAAGTTCTGACTGCGTCCCTCAGTTTTTAACTATTCTCTCTTAAAACATTTTATGATTTCTCTATTGCATGAAAGGATGGGGAAACAACTGCAGGATGTGGGCAGAGCATTGATCTACCATAAGGGGATATAAAATGGAAGCGCTCCAAACACATGGGGATCCCAAACGGGGCGTATACCCTGGCAGGTGTTTACACTTGTCAGCCGGGGGCCCTGATAAGCCAGAGAAAAGGCAGGAGGAGCTGTCGGCCTGAACCCAGGAGGCCCCGATAAGAGCAGGCAACACAGGGAGGAACCTGACGTGTGCTCCCAACTACAGTCTCCAAGCTATCACAGAGAGAAGACTCCAAGAGAAGTCTGGTGTGGTCACGTAACGGGCTCCAGTATACGACATACATTCAGCCACTGATTTGTAACTTCACATACGGTGATATTTTCATTAACACAACTTCAACTTTCGCAAGGCTAAGCAACTTTACCAGGCTAAACTGTATACATATGAAAAATATATATACTGTAAAAATACATTCACTATTTAAAACAATTATAATAATAACATAAGCGTATGCCGTCAATTCAGCTTTGAGATGTGTGATTGCTGTATATTTTTTATTTTAGTCTTACATATCAAACATTTCAAACAAACGTACTTCTAGCATAAGTCTTAAATGCTAATGTGACAATTGGTTTAGTTGTGTCATGACAAAGATTGTAATTGTCAAAAATAACTCAAGTGTCACCTTTAAACAGGAAGCTGAAATGAAAAACTAAAGCAATATAATTTTCCAAACGTTAATCCAAACTGTTCCTAAACTTCATCACTTTAAATGACCAATCACAAGAGATTGTGCCTCCAGACAACAGATATTAAGATTATGAGGTTATTAGGTATGTTTTTGACAGTTAGTAGCTGCAAAAGGAGACCAAATCAAGTATATTCCTCTAAAATTCTAATTCAGTCTCTTTGTAAATAAACTTTTTAAAGGCAACACAAAATTAGCAAGCCAATATCATTAGTTGAATCTCATAAATCTAGTGAGGAATGGTGATTCATTCGGCCATAGTGAACACGTGAACAATCGTGAAATCGTGATGTTTCTTTGTAACGTGGACATTTGAAATGGCGACATCCCTCCTTCAGAGCACCAACCATGTCATTTCTGTGGACATCTAGAATCATTTACAGCCATGACTAAACCCACCGCCGGGCCCCAGATAATTGTTTGTTATGATTAAGAAGCACAGGAGCATGTCTGGACCTAATAGGTTTTACATCAGTTATAAAGATAGCGGCTTGTCTCTGAGTCTTTGATCACTGCTGTGTTCTCCAGTTGGCGCTGAGCCTCTGTCCCTCTGTGTTCTCGTCTTTCTAACGTCCCCCTTGTCTCTTTTTTGACTCGACGTTGGCACCCTTCCCGCAGCAATCTGTCACCTCTTTGAGACACTCCTCCAGCCTCCACAAAAAGGCCTATGGCGATGGGGGAGCTTCATTCATGTCCTTTACATTGTCTTATAATAATCGAACCATGATGGATGACTTTCCTCACATGAATTTGTTTGAAAGCGACAGCTAACAGAAAAAGGGGGGGACGCAGGAAGTCTTTATGTTTGTGATATCTTAAGAACAGTGAGTCTGACTTACATCAACTTCGCACAAATCCAAAGTGCAGTCGCAGGATTAGAACTCCGCTTGAATCATTTTGGAGTGGAAAGAAGGAGCAAAAGCCTGTTTAAAGGTGCACCGCGCAGCTTTTCTGGTGAAGGGTCCGGCACCTGCTTTTCACCTGCTTTTCAAGTGGAAGAAGTACTAAATTGTGTTACCTAAGTAAAAGTACAGATACAAAAAATAAAACAAAATTGTCCTTTGAGAGGGAAAATGAAATTGTGATTAAGACTTTTCAAAACTTAATTTTAACCAATTTAATTTATCAACTTTAAATACTTTTTAAGACCCCCGTCCACGTATTTCACACAGAAATTGAGAACAGTAAAAGTTCTGGTCAAAATAACAGTTCATTTCTTCAAAAAAGTTAGGGTAGAAAGCACAGATTCCTGCTCTCAAATGTAGTTAATTAAAAGTAAAGTATCTCCTGTAGAAATGAGTTAAGTGAAGTACAGATACCTAAATGTTTTACTGAAGTACAGTACTTTTACTTTTGTTCTTTGTTACGTCCCACCACGGTTTAAACGTGGCCTTTAGCTGAGTTTAGTTTTTATTTTCATTGCACAAAACTATCTAGAAAAACATATATTATTTGTCTGAGTGGGGACGCCTCTCCACAGAACTGACCTGCAACTTAGCCTGAAGGCGTCTGACCATCTTGTCTCCATGGCGATAGGTCAGTTTAATGTCATAGTGTCGAACATTAGAGGCGAAAGCGATAGCATCTCCAAGGGGAAAAGCTAATGGCGCACCTTCCTCCAAAAAAATGTGCCACTTTCAGTAGATGAGTGGCACATTTGTTTGCTCTTTCCGCTTGTACATGGTAAATAATAATGCAACATGACAGTTGTCAGGTGGTCCAAGGCAAAACAAGTAAGATTAACGAACTAGACAAGTAATTCCACGACGGCATGAGAGAAAGTACTCGTCATACTGTAGACGCCAAATTGCACAAAAGGAAGAGAGATAAAGGAGGGGAAAGGGGAGTTAAGTGCTGTTTACTGCCTGAAAAGTATCCAAAGTAAGCCGACATCACACCGGGCCTGACACCAGCGCAAATCGAGAGTCGAGAGAGATGAGAAGGGGAGAGAAGTACCAACAAACTCGCAGCATTGTTTTTAAAAAGTAGGTCAAGAACTCTGCAAGGCGCTGGGGGAACTGCGATGCGTTCCCCTCAAGACTGGCAAATCTGCGCAGTCTAACTTCAGGACGAGAAGGATGTCACAGAGATAATATGCCGTTTTGAAATATGAATTATAGTCTGACAGCTAATCTCTCAACAAAACTAGAAGCGCTTTCAGAGCACATTTGACTAAAAATACCTTTGTTAAACCAGGTCAAACTTCCAATAGTTAAGTATTATTTTATGTGGATTCTGTAGAGACTGCCGCACATCTCATCAGCATTTGTCATATTTTGTGGTGAAACTCAAAGTACTCCATGAACTTTGCAACTGAAGCCGGGGCAATGGGGGCTTACACTGCAAAAAGGCCTTAACATGACGCTTCTATCTGTTAAAAGCTATGGATACTTGGATTTTCTGTAAAAAAATGGCAGAACTTGAGTTACTATTCATAACGTAATTGTTTTCGAGATGTTGCAGCCCGTAGAAAAAAGGGAATGTAGTTTTTAATATGTTGTTATTGATGGATTTGATGGATTAATTCTCCCAAATGTGCTATCAACATGTTGTAGGTGATGTCTACTGATGGCAACACACCAATAAACACATTATCAAAAAAAAAAAGAAGAAAAAACAAGGCTCGTAACCCAGACCAACCTGTTATAAAAATCACCCCCAGCCTTTTATTCTTATCTGTGTAAATCTCCTCCAACTCTTTTCATCTTGTGGCGCCGGCTGTTCCTTGTGCTTTGTTTGGTGAAAAAAAAAAAAAAAAATGACATTTCTGATTCCAAATAAGAAGCCCAACCTGGAGACGGGCGCTCACAAACACCAGACGACTGATTACAGTGATACAGACCCGGCGGAAAAGAATAGACTGACGCATTTAAATATCAGAACCTTTCGCAAAGCTGTCAATCAAAGGCTGCACCGCGATAAGAACATGGCCTTTTCATAAGTCATGTACAGTCTCCTTTGATGATTAATCCTCTAAATATCATGAGCACAAAGCGCTGTCTTTGAGTATCCTAGTAACAAAATGCAAAGTACGTATACGTTCAGAAAAGGATTTGCGTGAAAGGAAGAGAAGTGGATTGTGTTTTTGATTGTGACAGCTGTACTCTTTAAGATGACTTGCAATTCAATCTTCCACCGTGTGGCCTTAAGCGTCGCAATCGAGACAAGTGGGTGACAGCGCCAAGCCGAGTTACAGCTCAGATCTGTAGAGAGGCGACCTCGCTCACAGTACGTTTTTTTCGCGGAAGCGTTAAAAACTCCTGTAAAGAAATATGCCCAAATATATAACGCCCAATGGATACTTTTAATACTGTGGAAAAAATTACATTTTCTTAAAAACAAGCAGAAAGTTACATAGTGCACCTTTAAAAAAGTCAATGTCTTTGAAAAGTGTGTTCTTCCTTCAACTTCATACAAGAGAATAAACCAGAGCTTGACTATATATTTATGACACAAATATGAATACTTTGTTGTATAAGCAGGCTTTAAAGTTACACAATGATAGGAAAATGAGGTATACACAACTGAATACAACCAATCACATGAGAGTTTGTGGATAGATATCATGAACCAATTTGTGTCATTTAGGCTAGCAAACAAAGAGCAAAACGTCTACGAGTTCCACTTTGTTTATTGTGCACTGCCCAGAATTTGAACACATCTGCTGAAAAATGTCGGATTTAACTCACCACTTGGACCTCTACTTGAAAAACTCGCAATAAACAGGATTAGAGTTTAACTTTCTGCCCTGGCCCTGGTCAAACGAGTGGAGAGATATGAAAATGTTCAGCGTGTCAGTAAAAGAGTCACTGAGCTAAATGCCACATTAACTCTGCAGAGAAAGAGCAAGAGTGGGTGCTGAGACAGACCCTGGATTGACAGAGGTCCCGTGAAGCGACGACGAGGGAGTGCAGACTGCCACGTGGAATAATGCACATTTTACTCGGAAATTGATTTGCCTTCGCGCGATGCAGCACCGCGTTAGGCTTTGCTTAGTCATGATCGAGAGCGACCAGCTTTCCCGAGCGCAGAAAGTCAAGTTAAGACTTCAAATCAGGTCGCCTACGATTTCAAAGAGATGGAAATGTGTTTTAAAAGTGTAGCGGAAGGAAGTGTATTGCGCTGAGAAGGAAGGGTTGTGTCCTTGTTGAACCCCACGATAAGAGAGAAGGCTTTTTTGTTTACTGTTCTATGGGGAAGTATTTCCAAATCTAAAATGCATGAGGCCTGAAAAGATTTTTGTGTAATTTCTCGCAGGCTAAAAAAATTGTTGCTAACAAAAAGAAGTTTGAGGCTCAAGGTATCCATGCATGAAAGAGATTAGCTTGGGTATTGTGAGAAAACGCGTTTAAAAGATGCAGTATTCCTGGGCTGGGCTTTTTGACAAATACAAATGGATGAACAATCAATAAAACAATAGCAGTAATTCTGGCTGCGGGAGTGGGGTGCTAACTGAACCTCTTCCACAGCAGGCCTTAGGTGTAAATGAGAAAAGTTTCAGTCAATACCGTACGGCGGCTTACTAAATGGTTTTTACATGGATATAAAAGGCTCTAGGAGATTTGGAGGAAGAAATTGACTTTTAGTAAAACTAGCTGGACCTTGACTAAAAGGATATTATTTTTAATCACAAAAAAAGATTAGCATGTTACACTACATTTTAAAAGGAGTTAAAAGTAGTGTCAGTGTTCTCCATTTTTCTTGTTATGGATGCCATTTTGGGGACTTTTGATCGTTCAAAAGGTATAATAATATTCTGGTTTAAATTGTGGCTGTTAAATTGCTGTGGCAACAGTAAATTGTTTTCATAATTTTGAAACCCATGGATAATGAGTTTATTAGTAATGGCTTGCGCCAGTTTCAGAGTAAGTGGAATAGGGAGTATTTATCTAGAAAGACTTTCCACATTTATTGAGGTAAGCAAGAATGACATCGATTACGTTGATACACACTTTAGTCTAAATTGGGACTTGACCCGGACTTGATCAGGACTAAACCAGGACTAGAACAGGATCAAACCATGTCTACGTCACGACTAAACTGGGCGCAAAACAATGTGAACAATCATACTGTAGATACCGGGATCATCATACCGAGATCAGGGAATTAACACGCCGCAGTAATAAACCGCTGCACCACCAACATTCAAATTCATTTCATTTTATTTTATTTTGACTTTTTTTTCATTCTTTCTAAATAATGATGTCATTATTTACAGACCTAACCTTTGTAACTCAATGGGTTTACCTGCACCGACTTACTTCCTAAACCTGTACCTGTTCCACTAAACAGAAATGTAGCAAACCTCCATTTCACCACCGCGACCTTCGACCCCTCGTAACAGCTGTTTTTTAACCTTGCATCTGAATTCGGCTGCAGAACATCTCCAGCGTCCACAATTCCCACGGCATACCCTAAACCTCAGCATGTGCTCCATCACTTACGCAGATGTTTTTGTTATGTTCTGTCTTTGTTGGGTCCAAATGGAAGGAGCAGATTCCGGCTTTTTTTAGCGGATGGACGGGGGGAAGTTGACAAAAAGGTAAGAAGTTTGTACCAGATGGTGAAGACAAAAGAAAACAATTTCCAAATCTAGGCTTTCAACCGCCTCCATGTCGAAGCGAACAGGTGATATTTTTAGCCGCGACGATTGTGTTGTATTAAATTATCCCATGTGCGTTTAGTCTGGAAATGTGATTCAATTTTCTGTTGTGCCATCGCAGGCATCATTTGAGCTCAGTTAATGGCTTTTTTCATGTTGAGCCCCCTGTTCATTTGATGCAGCGTCCATTATGCTAAGTGATTGAATGTGTGTCCTCGCTGATAACTGGCTGGCTGGCCTTCTGCTCCACAGCGTAGACCTATCCCATCTGACTGAGCGCTGTGCTAATCTCTATTAAGGTAATGTGCTGCCGTGGGTCGCTTCCTCAAAGACACAGAGAACTAACTGCTTTGTTCTGCTGTTTTAGGAGTCAGCAGTTGGCATCCTAGTTGGCGTAAGTAATAAATCATTAAAATGCATACTTTTGATCCCAAATTTTGGTGGCAAACACTTAGTCTTTTCAATTAGGCGATGAAGAAGGAGCACAGTTACTTCAAAGCCTGAAACATTGAAACAAAAAATGTCTTTGGTCGATTAGTTAATGCTACATGACAATTAGTGAACGTGTGCATCATAGCGGGCACCTGCTTGTCCCCAAAGAGATGTTATTGCGTTGCGCCGGAATGTTCCAGAGTATGACAAAGCAATAAACGTATTCATGGGTCCAAAGTGACGCGACACACTTTTCGCCATTGCCAGCTTGAGGACAAAAGCTGCTTGCTGCGCTGTAGATGTCAACAACAAGTCTCAAAAGAAAGGATTATTCTTCTATAACATTCCCAAAGACCCTGTTTGTCGAAAGAAATGGATTACGGCCATCAGGGGGGACCAGTGGACTTACAGATTTCACTCCGGGCTCTGCACTGAGCACTTTGTTTCAGTTAGTTAGCAGCAGACCAACATTAAACACATTAAACTGCCACGTGAATTGCGGGGCTATGCTAATAAACGCAGTTCCATTGTTAGCCTAATTCCCTACCGTCCAGGTGTTACAGTATGTTTTAGGGGGTCACCCAGACGGACAAAAGTCGGGCTGTGGGTGAGGAAGCTTAAATGTAACTGTCCGCAAACTGTTGTGGCAAGTATTTGCAGTAGAAAAGGAGCAAAACCCCAAAACGTCTGTCTTCTTGAAGAATTGACGCTTTTCAATTTCGGATGTACCATTTTTCTTGACTATCTAACAGCTGAGATAAGACTAAAACATCCTCAGAATGGCAACAGCAACAAATAAGTCTTCTGACAGAAACCCATGAACATACAGCATCTCCATCGAAACGAGCAAGTAACCCAACTCAAGGTATTTGGTTTTTTTTTTAGCAAGATTGATCAATTTAAAGCCATTACAGTGGAACATTCCAGGCACAGCAATAACACATCCATGGAGACAAGCAGGAAGCAGACCCTTCAAAAGTTTAATAGTGCATCTAGATGACAAATATGAATCTTCTAATTGAATAGTTTCAGCATTCATAGCCTAAATAAAATGACCAATACATCTTCAAAATAAATACAAAACAACACAGCCTTGACTCTGTTTTACGTCATTATTTGTTTAGTCAGGAAACATATTTATAACGGAGAGGAAAAAGGCTAAACCTAATTACGCGTGTGTTAGTCCGTCATATTGTGATCCCGATAACAGCAGATCTCGTTTTCCGCTGCTGCATTATATCCAATAGCATTATGAATCATCTGTGATAAAAACAGGACATTCTATCCAGCGACTGCCACAGACCGACGACGCTGGAGCTCACTCGCGCTTGTGTATTGCCGATGTACCGAATGAATGCGTCTTTGCTGCTGTTATCTCCACGTACCATATTGCGGCGGAGATGCTGTGAGAGCCCCCAAAAAACTAATGAATAAGATGACAATGCTTTGGCAGATACATAGCCGCGACGCCCACAACATGGAAAACAAAAGGAGACAAGGAAATGTATTGCACGTCAGCCCACTGTAAACAATTGTTCTGTCTGCAAAAAAATGAGGTGGTAGCTTGCACTGTCGTAACAAGATACGCCAAATGGATGACAAATGTAGAGGCCATGTTGATTGACACTATTTTCCCTTAAACGCCTGACTAAAATGACCCCCAATTCAAACTGAAGCCGTTTTTGAACGCCTTTGTCGTTAAAACAAATGGCTGGACTCTTTGTGAAGCTGAGACTCGGATGTCTGATTTACTTAAATTATAAGTGACAAGCTAAACACGATAGGAATATTAGATTTCATATGGAAAATGGGCTTATAGACCATAGACTGAGCATTTGTTGGGTCTTGACAATTTCCTTCAAAGCTAAAGCACACATCACTGAAAATTAGATTTAGGACCTCGTAAAAGTTCTATACATTTGTGTTAATTTGAGGCTTAAGTATTGTCTTTAGTTTGGAGGACAAACTGATCCTGATTCTGCCCATTATGGTTGGTACAATAATTATGGTCAACTTCAAATCAGTTATAGCTTTCTTTTTATTCTTTAAATGCCCAGGAGCCTGACTTTTATCAGATGGTGGGCAACAAAGAATGAATGAATAAAAAGTCTGAGGTTAGATAAGTTTAATGCCATACTGTGGAACAATCAAATAAAAGCAAAAACATCTCCACAGAGAGACGCATGATAGACCCACCAAGTTACAGAGTGCACCTGCTGCGTTCTGAATGATGCATGTGGGGTTAGAGTATGGATGTAAATAGTATATAATCCTGCAGGAAGCAGCGTCTCTAAACCTGATTAGAGCCAAGCCAATCAATGACTGGGTTAGTGTCGCTACATGGCACATGGTTGGGACAAACAGGATAGGTCACATGACAACGTGGGCAGGGCTATGTAAGGCACTGATGTAATGACACATGAGCTGTTTAACATGTTAGTCTTGCATGTAGAAAAGGCATGCTTAATTGAGATCAAAATGTCCTAAAAGAATGACATTGTTACTTCCTGATTTTGCCCTCAGAGTTAGGTATCAGTATGTTCATTATATATTTTAATCGTAATTATTTTCTTATCCTTCAATCCACTGATAAGGAAAGGAAAGTCTACTCTTATTGTCTCCTCTTATTGTCCTTTACATGGTGAATTCTAAGCTCAGAAAATGAATTGCTTTGTTGCAGCAAAACAGTGGAATGGATTTGCAACTCACAATTTTGTCTTTTCATACGGCCAGACGATAATGATTGAACTCAAGGCTTGTCGGTGTAATCCCTCATTTGTCCAGGAGTCAAGGCTTGCTACAACATTTATTGAAAGGTAATTCTACTTTGAACAATAAGAATCTTGTTCCTCAGTGGTGACCGTCCTTTGTTTTGCTCGACCATCCGTCCACGCAAGACGCTGAAACAATTACAACAAATAGTACTTAGCATTTTAGTCTAATTATCCACATTAACAATTAGCTCAAAACCCAATCCCCTGATGCCACTGGATTATATATTAAGCTAAGTACGCTAGCTCCTGCCCTCTTGAGCTCCACTTACTGGAGTCGTGTTACATGATGAGAAACTTTTTGAAAATTGCAGCAGGTTTACACGAGAGGAATGAGACAAATAAAGAGTAGAATGTCAAGTATATAATGAGTTGTGTGAATGTCTGTGCCACAGGAGAGGGGCATTCTTTATAATGAGACCACAAAATCAATACACAGAAGCCGCACCACTCTTCAGCCGAGTTCATTTATGCAGCGGGCTAAAAGACAGCCCCGGGATACAGACGATCAAGTCAAACAAGATGCAAAATATACAGTTCTGTTCGTTGCATTGAAGAGCTTGCTGGGACGGTGTCTGCAATGGGTACTAAAAGTGGCTGATTGCTCAAGAGGAAAGCGCTAATTGTAAATGTGATGGAGATAAGATCATACTGTTTTTCCTACAAGAGCAATTAGAGATGTTTGTCGTGAATGCCTATTATTCATACTTGGAAATGCCAAGCGAGTTCAGGGAGAAAGTAAAGTTTAATGTGTAAAAGCAAGGATAGAGGCACATATATTGTAATTATAGGCTACGTCAAGCTTTAAAGAACAGCTGTTGCAATTTAAGCAAGCATATGGGGCTGAGTTTAAAATGGAAAATCAATATATGTGTTTAATTTCTATTGCTTTCTTTAAGTGAAAAAAAAAAATTACTACAGGACTTGCTACCAAACCATTTATAATTAAACATGATAATAGTACGTACAATTTGAAACTTCGGCATCTTATTGTTGAAAACGCCAAATCACGTGGATGGTCGAGTCAGTGGTCGAGTGGATGGCACGAATGCCAGGCTCCACGCGCAAAGTCGAGAATTCAAATCCAGCTCCAGGAGGAAACCTACGCAGACAAGGAGAGAATATGCAAACTCCACACAAAATGCCCCATCGCCACACGGGAATTGATCCCAGGATCTTCTAGTGAAAGTGCGAACTGCTACCATTTCATTTTTGGATCAGTTCAAGCGGGTGAAGAGAAGATAATGACTGCCACTATATGCAAAGTACAGACGTTTCAAAGCATCGGTATCAGGATTGGATTGATATTGCTGAATACTTGCAACAGTGTTGGCCAAGTTACTCTGAAATTGTAATCCATTATATATTACTAGTTACAGTGCTAAAAATGTATGTAATATTTCTGTCTCAAAAATGTAACTGAGTTACAATACTTTTGATAATATTATATTGTACTTTTCCATTCATAATGGAATTGGTGGCCCACTGCATTTTATAAAATTCTGTGTCCCCCTTTTGGACCCTCACACAGTGTGCTAACCAAATACAAAGGGCTGAGCCCCATAGCTCTGAGGACAAATGTCTTAAAAGCTACTGAACTCCTTAATACTCCATCACAACTTAATACATCATATTGCTTAACATGCACAATTGAATTTAAACATCTGCAGTTTTAGCCCGGTGTAAAACTTATTGCTGACCCTCAGCATCCCGGTCCCTCTGTGAATAAAGGTGCACACTGTTGCCTCTGCTCCTGTCACGGATGGTGATGTTTCTCCGATAAGTCATTTTCCGTGCTGCGTCATAGGATCTTTGTGATCACTGACTTCTTCTATGAGCTGTGTCGTGCAATTTTTCTAATGGAAATGTTGCATTAATTCAGTGGCTGGAGCTATACATCACTGCAGTAAATCTCCCCTGTGGGGTCTCAGTGCAGCAGAGCAGAGCAGAGCATGAGCCTGCCGCTCAGGCCACTTACAATAACTACAGCCAAATCACACAGCTGGGACCGTCTTATTTACAGGCTATCCTGTTCTTCTTTTTAACCTGAACAATGATTTCATTTTGGTGAAAACTTTAGAAATCTGTTATTTGCTGCCACTGCGGGTTAGATTAGTAGAATGGGCAGACAGAAAGCCAACTTGGGAGTCACAAGTTCAAAGAACATTCGACATAAAACCTGTACCAGAAAATAAGTACGTCACTGCACAATAGAAGATCCTTTGCCTGGACGACGTCGGAGGGAAAGGCCAGAAAAAAGAAAATGGATGCACATGCCCTATTTGAATTTTAGTCTAAAGAAACACAGGAGGCACAATCTGTTCACCAAAAGAGCCAAGTTATTTGCCAGTACATTTCCTGTTGGTAGAATTGATACTGGTCATGTTTCACCCAGTTGGCATGCATGTCTTAACCATCACTAATTTGTAAAAATAGCTCATCTTTATAAGACAGCTACAAATTGAAATCAGTTACATTTGCTGCAGTCCTCGTTCAACACAATATTCCTTCATTTGGATTTTCTCTTTTTCACACAACCATAGGGATGTGTTGCTTCTCTCAAGTCATAAAAACAAGCGATAACAACCGTTCCTCGTGAGCAAGTTGTTATGTCTGTGTTTGCCCTTCCGAGCAGTTCCTCTGGCTTTCATCTCAACCCCGCAACCTTTTCCTCGACCCCTGAAGCAACTGAAGGTCTTCATTTAGAACTTTGCACTGGCAGAAGGAGAAGCAGTAGAGAAAAAATAGTTGTCTTGTGCGAGTCGTGTTACAGTCAGTCAGACAGGGGGCGTGTGCGAAACTGTGCCAGGGAAACAGTAGCCCACGTAAATGAGTTTAATGGTACAGTTTCGAGCTGCCCGTAATCAAAGCCACGCCATGTGAATCTTTTTAAACAGAAAGATTCGGAAGAATACCATTTACGCACTGACTTATTTTGTCTGACTTGCACATATATCGTAAAAAGTCCACGTTTACTATTGTTGACATTTTGTTTTAAATGGCCTCTTTAATTATAGTAACATTAACTATAAGATAGTTAAAGGGCCTGTATCCAATTTTTTGAAAGTAAAATCAGTTTTTTTCCCCGGACGTGTGTTTTGTAAAAGCATCTATTCAGGTGAAAATGAGTCTACGGCGCTTTCTCTGCATCTATTTATACAGCGTTTTACTCTCCACAAAGCAGGAAGTCCGCCGTTAGCATGCTAATGGCTATTAACTTTACCGTGACTGCAAATCTCGCTCAGGCCTCAGAGATATGTGAAAAGCTCTTATAAACTCATCACAGTGAATATTTAGGACGCTTAGAAGGCATTAGGTAAGTGCGTCAGCGGTGAAAAATTTGTTTTTACATCCCTACTTCTAATATCAATTTTTATAATCACTCACATTAATTGCACTGATTGCTCTAATCATCTGTGCATGTCTGTTACGAACAAGTCAACACGTACAATTATTGACGTCTACAGGAAAATTAATCGCAAGCGAACCGTTTTGCATCTAAAATTCAATTCTCTTTATGATGGTGTCAAAATCGAGCTCGCGGCTGTGACTAAGCAGATGCCACATAAAACCTAATGTCAGCGAGGAAGACAAGATTTGAACCATCGTCAGAATATTTGGAAGATATATTTGTCAGTTTTGTCAGTGACTGTGTGAGAGAAGCGCGCTCCAGGGACGATGCACGGTTCAAAACTACAAAGAAGTAACTACAAAAACTAACATGGCGCTCGAGCAAGCCTCAAGAAATCTGCAAAAAGATGGATGGTATAAGACATGGATTCAGAAACAATTGCCTTTAGTTTGTGCTTCCTGTTATAGGCAACATTTTGAAGACATTTTCCACATTCAAAAGATGAAGAATTTTTAAATTGTCTTCTCGCTATGGCGGTGGTCCTAATTTTTCATCATTCTGAAACCCACGGAAACGAGAACGCGCCTACCTGCGATGTTGTGTTTCAGCACCGAATAGTATTGGCTTTTACACAATTTCATCTGCCATCTCGGTTCGAAGCTGCAGCCCTCACAGTCTAATTGCCAGTGCCATGAAGTGAAAATGAAAATTGCCTTTTGAAGATGACTGTTTCACAAATTTGGTTGACCATGGTGTCTATTTATAACACAAGGACTTTTGGAACATTGATTTTTGAAAAGGGTGACTCTACTATACCTTCTCTATTGGAAAAAAATACTGAAATAAGCGGAGGAAGCATGGGTTTCTAGGGGCTTCAGTTTCCCGCCATCACCTGTACAACTGGAAAACTGGACTTGGCGCTCATGACCAGGAACCTAGCTCAATATCAGGGGAAGGGTTCTTTGTCATCGAAATTTTCCTTTTGTTTTTTAATGTATGTAGGAATAAAGCACCTGTAAGGGAATAAACGCTTTAGGTGGACCATACATAATATTTTAGATAATATTGTGAATGTTGTTTTGAATATATACAAAAGTTGAAAAAAAGAGCTAATTAAAAAATAATAATAATAAGTTTTGTTTTAAACTATTACTACAAATGTATATTACCTCAGACACAAAACTACTGGTTATGCAGATAGTGATCAAATACTAAAGTTTAAATTAAATCAACAAAACAGTACAAGAAAAAAGGAGAGCACTTTAAAAACAAGTACATTTTCTATTTCGTAAACAGCAGTAGCCCTTGAGTGACTTTGTGGGGGCTAAACTCAAGGACATCCACACTGTCTCTCGCGCACACACACAGGTCAGAGGATCACAGTTCCCCTCATTGTGCCGATACACACAACAGCCTCAGGTATACCTCTACTTCCACAGTAATCCGCTGCCCGGTCGCCTGCTCACTTTGTGGTGTATGCGCGGTAACTAACCATTGAATTCCCCCATAGGAGCCCGTGTCTGGCTGTTACTGCGTCCTCTGGCACAGGCACATTAACATTTCATCCCGATTGTCTCTGTCAAAGTCATTCATCATCATCGACTGGAAGAGCCTCCCCTGACTCTTCAAATCTTGTCTACTTTCTAGGTTGAGACTGTAATTCCATCTTTGCACCGGTGTGGCGCTATCATACAGACGAGTTTAAAATAATACTAAATTAGGTTTGTGGTACAATTTTTGACACATTTTTGAGATTGGCTAAATATTTTCAAATATGGCATTGATTGCAACATAGGAACAAAACTAACAAAGTAACAAAATAACCCAAATAAATGAATAAATGATGCGCTTTATTAAATATTTATTGGAGATCGAGATTCAGTCTCTAACGGTCAATGATGTTGACCGTTAGAGGTCCATCCTGTCAGTAAAAGCATGTCGTTTGGAGCAGGGTTCGGGCTTTGGAAATCATGACATTTTTGTTTGAATTGATATTCAAAGACAAATAAAAAATGTTTATCCAATATGAGGAGGGGAAAAATCATGATGCAATATTTTTGTCATATCATCCAGCTGTATAAATAATGGAATCGTGGCTTTGTGGCTCAGTGTGCCCTATTTTACACCCATCAATCTTATAACCATTTCAATTGTTAATTTAATCCATATGGAATACTTAAAGACTTTAATTAAATTAAGAACATCCGACAGAACTATGTTAATTTTGAGTTTGAATGCTGACAATACAAACCAATCTCCTATTCAATGACAAATCCATGGTCATTGCTCCCATTTGAATGTACAGTGGTGAAGATTTCTATTCAATGGGACCCACAACGACGATTAAAATAGAAAAAAACAGACTTGGAATTTATTTTTTCAAGCCTTTTTTCAAGCCTTCAAAATAGCTATAGTTGTTACCTACTCATCCCACAATTCAATCCATCTATCAAACTGGATATGAACCATCATAGAATAAAGTTTTCAGACTCTAACCCTTGAAAAAGTACATAAACATACAAAGTGTTTGGTTGGTGATAATTGTTTGGCCCAGGTCCATCAGAACATGCTCCTGCTGTCTCCTCGCCACTCCGCTCTTCCTGCTGCTCCCCGCCAGGCCTCAGATTGACACACAGATTATATCCAGAGGGAAACGTGATTAATGAGTTTGTGTGTGTAATGTAAATCAATTTAATGGAAGGGAAGACACCAAAGATGAGCTAACAGGGGCGCGGTGACTTGAGCAAGGTTCAGATTTCCATTTCAACATCGCATTTCAGCCGTCCTCCTTCCTTTTCTATCTTTCTTGTTGCTTCTCCTCATTCTGTCGCCTTTTGATGGGTCCCTTGAGTACGCCAGCTCTTCCCTCACGCCCATCTTTAACCTGCTTTCATCCATCTATAAAACCATCGCCAAAGAGATTCACCATATTCAACGCACAAAAGCAATCACTGAAAAAACCTCAGCTCTGTCTCACAATGAAATGGGTGCTTGGGTGACAGGGCATTGAAGACGTAAGAGGATCAAGTTGCTCATCCGGTAACCTACACCATTTAGCAGTTGGTGCGTTTTATTCCACCTACATGCAATTTTTAAGAGGAAAACAATCCAAAGCAGCTGTCCGGTTGGACAAAGGATTAACGTCCCCGATCAAGCTGGATTAGATGGAATTCACTGCAGGAATTTAAGACACAAATTAGGGGCCGGATATATCTTGTGATGTGGGCATTTGGTTTGATTCTCGTTTAGCTGTAGCAGAGTAATTATATCATTTATAATTGATTGAATGTGCATAGTCACAAGTGATATTAAATAATGAATAGTCTATCTTGATCATTTTGGCTTTCTTTCCCGATAACGGTGATCAAATAATGTAAATGTTGCAGTTTATCATAGGCTATTGCACAAATATGAAATGAAATTATGAAAACCTTATCTTCTTGGTATTATAAAAAGTACACTGCAAGTCACTGACCTGACAGCTCTTTTTGCATATTTTTGACACGTGTCAATTGCAGACAATAAACTTGATGATCTATTTGTCTCTCTACTGTTACTATGCAATTACGAAGAGCTATGTTCGCATTTCAAACGGCGCAATAAGCCACGGAATGCAAACCTGTGTAAATGACTAAGAAGCTCAAGTGCAGTACGCAGTCTGCTGCAACATCTAGTCTCATTGTTAAGAAAGGATTACCAATGTTACTTTAAAACGCATGGTAACTAAAGCTCCCAAAGCAGGATAATACTGTTGCTGGGTAATTAGTTAGATGGTCTTACACAGTGGATCGCAAGCTTGGTTTTATCCTAGATTGTACCTTATTGCTTGACCAACTTAACCAAATCGCTAAAACCAATACTGTTAAGACGACTACAAAACTCACAGCCAAATAAGACGGCATTCAAACCATTGTATAGAGATCACACAATGACTAATATTTGCCTTTTTATACTGGTAATTGTTAGATGCTTTGCTGTTTCCTGGCACGGTTTCAATGTTTCAATGTTCATTCAGCGCTTCTACCAGAATTCATTTCCCATTTGCATTTTTCTTCTGCAAAGATAAGCCATCTGCAAAATGATGCCATAGAGATTCATCCTCTTGCGGCATATTAACTTGCGAAATTAAAAACGAGCGGCTGACAGGTTAGGAGACAATTTCTCAAGATGCCTGCGAAGTGAGTTAACAAAAGATGTGACGCTGGCAGTCTCAGTGAAAAAGAGGTAATGATTCTAATGGACCCGGTGTTTTGATGGGTTGGAAGCTAGAACAGCTTGGTTATGTGTCAAAATATAGTCCTTGCAGAAATTTCAAATGGCTCGCAGGAGTTGAAACAACGTGTGAGGTCTGAGCGGAATGTAAAAGAGAAGCTTTGTCTCGGTTCGTTATAATTTGGGTTTATTCTAAAATGCATAGCTTGAGTTGAGAAGACATCATTTTAACAATGGCTGCCAGGACTTCATAATACTTAGAAACGGACGAAAGAATTCCAACAGTTTCACAGAGTTTTGGCGTCTCTGACTGGGGAACTCTTCGCAAAATGTTGATCGCATCTTGGAATTCCAATATTGTATTTGTGAAGTAGCAACATTTTCCGCTGTTTGATTCAGATTGATCTTTGAGTAAATTCAACTTTTGCTGGCTGCCAAGTTGTTAGTCACAATGCTAAAATGTCACACTCAATTTCAATACTAAGGAAAAGGCTTGATACCAGATTCAATACCACAATCACATCAAAAACATTACAATTTCTTTTTAAAAATAACTATGGGATCTTATAATAGTTCAAGACCATATAAAGCTATTGAGGAAATGTCAAAATGTGTGCTTTATATGGGGTTTTAGTGGTAATAAATATCTTGATATACATTTTTTGACAACACAAAATGCTTAGAAGCTTGACACTAAAGAGCCAACAAAAAGTACTGTCCTTGCCTGGTTGGTGCTTTTGCTGATTTATGCCATCAGCCACTTCTTTGCCACATTACAATGCATTATTCTGAAAGTCATGTTCTACAGCCCCATTTTGAGATGAAAATGCCCGAGTCTAGACATTCTCTGGTTCAATTTATGGTGACTTCTGCTCTGCCCTTTGACTCCGTGCCAAAAAGCAAAGCTGTCAACTTAAGTGCCATCAACAGCGCAGACTGACTGAGGCAAAATGTCAACTTTTTAAAACAAGTTTGTGTGTCGATGTGTATGTACTAGTTTATAGGATTGGCAACCGGACAACTGTCAGGGAGCAGTTAATCCCCTCGTGCCAATGCGCAACAACAAGCCACGAGCCAGTTGACTTTGAGGGATGGTTTCCAACAGTCACTGCTAGAGAGACTTAACAGCAGATCTAGTGTGAAGCGTTCACACTATGATGCATTAGAGATTTGTGTCAAGGCCAGATTTGTTTGTTTTTATCATTAAACAACAGTAAAGGGTCAATTATGCACAATTATGTTTGCCTAACCCTGTTTTACATTATTACTGAAACAGATCGATCCACTCCAAAATGCAAACCTTTCTTGAAAATATCAAGTGGTCTATATTTAACAAACATTAGATATTATACTTTGAATTTCATTGAATTACCCCTTATTATTTCAGCTGATTTGACCTAAAACGTCTGACAAACATTTCTCCCAATTCAAACTGAAGCTGTTCCTGAACCCTTTGGAGGATAAACAATTGGCTGGATGCTTTGTGAAGCTGATACTCTGTAGTTTTGGCTTCTGTTGTTTACTCCAATGTTAAGTGGAAACAAGCTCTGCACGGAGACAAATCTGATTTCAAATCCTGCCCTAGATTTTCTTTGGTAATTATGTGAAGGAGTAAAGCTGCTGTTGGGAGGTATGCTCTGACAGACAGTAGATCGAGTATTTGTTGGGTTTTGACAATTCATTTTTCAAACCTTCAAGTTACATTTGGGGACTTGATGATGCAGAATCACAGCAATTCTATAAACAGAGGCATTTCATTCTTCCCTTGGACCATAACTGACCTTTCCTGAAAACATCATCATAATGAGATTAATACTTGCCATCTCGCAAGCTCTAAAAGCAAAAACACCACTTTTCAGGCAGAAGCAATTATGACCTTCCTTTATTCTCCAGAGCATTGCACACTTCTAAGCATCGCTGTCATCTGAGGACAAGAATTAATGGCCCCATTGTTTTACATGTGTCAAATTAATCCAAATGGACAGGATAATCCATCTACAACAACGAATAATCTCAAAGGGCTCTGAAAGTCCATTCCATCTCTACTATGATATAAAATTTTCTGTAAAAACAATTAGAGAGAAACGTAGTATTGTGTGCCACATCTGTCCGATTCTGTTTAGGCAGGTCAGGGTAAAATGATCCCTGTAAAGCTCGGGTACTCAGGGGAATGACATCGAAATTGCAGCCAGACAACATCAGTCGGAATAAGTACCCAAAGAAGACACTTTCAAATAGCGCACTAATGACTGCTGTCACAAACGTGCACAAACTCGCGAGACATATGCCATGAATAAAATAAAGCTAGGGAAATTAAACTTTAAATTTGTCTGGGAAACACGTTTACAGAGGGTTGCAAAAGTGGTGCGGGTGAAGAGTAGAGCGATTGCAATTTGACACATGATTAAAGACATGTTTGTAAGGTTTCACGTTTTAGGTTCGCGCCATAGTGAGGACTGTTGACGTGCTATACTTCGCTATTTTTTTTTTTGAAAGATCTTTGCCAGCAAGCTTTATTAGACAGGGAAGACAGCGTGAATTGGGGGATGAAAGATAAGAGAGGACATGCAGTAAATTGTCGGAGTCAGGAGTCAGGACACTGGCTTACATGTGCTGTGACTTAACCACTCGACCACTGGGCATCACAGACATACCGTACTTTTATAATTAAAGATCACTATGTCACTTTTCTGGAGGGGCATGTTACCTGCTTTCCTCTCGGGAGATGCTATTGTTTTGCTTGGAATGTTCCAAACTTTTCATGCTTCTTTTTTTTTTTTTTTTCAGTAACAGATGATTTATTGCTGACCTTGGAAAACAGCTTACTATAAGTTTGGTAACTCCACAGATCTGACCTGTTTGTACATTTTGGCCTGGTGGTGTCAACTACTTGTCTCCATGGAGATAGATATGATTATGCATAAACATTCTTGCACTTATCAATCTTAACAACCCATCCTTAGCTTTTTTCTTGTTTCGCATATGATTTTGAACAACCTTGGTTAACTTTGTATTAAAGAAAATCAAGAGACCAAACTGTTCTTTTTCTATTGATTCAAGTCGCTTCACTTCTCCATCCACGTGAACATATTGGCTATGTAGATTTTGGACTAAGACCAGCTGAGCTGCCCTGCAGTTTGTTGCATACTTGCCATCCTGGAATGCTCTTAAGTTGTTTGTGCGTAAACTATTTTTGATCTTACCTCAAAGCATTTGTCATAACTCCGTTGTAATAAGACATGATCACTTTGCCTTGAAATAAACTGACCACAAAAGAGTTGCCTTTCTTTCTTTTTATCTTTTATTTTGGATCAACTCATTCTAATACATTAAACTTCAACTAGCCTAGCCTCAACTAGCCTTATTTGAGTATACCAATCAAATGTTCAGTCGATAGAATAGCAGTCTAATTGAAATGTGTTAAAACATGTCTTTCAATATAGTTGAGGTTTCATGTGAAATGTCTGTAAAATGACTGTATTGATTCGTGTTAATGCCCAGCACTGTATAAAACCGTACCATGAGGTCCAACACAATTCCTTAATTGTTTACCGTATTTTGCGGACTATTAGCCGCTACTTTGTTCAGATGTTTGAGCCATGCGGCTTATTTAGAGGCTGCGGCTTTTCTGTGGTTTTTTTTCTTTCACCGCTAGGGGCGAACTAACCGGAATTAGAATCAAAACTACAGAAAAGTTAAGCAAAGAAGCAGATGTTGCTTTTTTATTCAGCTAGCAAATAGAACACGGACGCAAATTACCAACTATAAATTATTTTCAAATTCTTGCCCCATCATTATGGAACCCAAACGAAGAAGTTCGTATGAAGCAAGTTTTAAGCTGAAGGCCATCGATCTTGCTAGGAAACCGCGCGGCTGCACGCAAGCTTAACATCAATGAATGTATGGTGAGAG
The DNA here is from genome assembly GCA_015082035.1 of Chaenogobius annularis. NCBI lineage: Eukaryota > Metazoa > Chordata > Actinopteri > Gobiiformes > Gobiidae > Chaenogobius > Chaenogobius annularis. Next base: position 1,697,363 of record BJKM01000007.1, on the reverse strand, counting down.
GAGGGGACGGAGGGGACAGCGGGACGAGCTCATGCCATGCCAAAAGTCAAGGAAAGAGTTCTGCGGCCTATACAAAAGGTGCGGCCTATGTATTGTTTTATTATCGTTTTTTTTTTTTAAAATAGAGCAAATGCGGCTTATATAGGGGAGCGGCTAAAAGTCCGGAAAATACGGTATTTAAAATGTTTTTTTTTTTTTTACTTGACTCTGTATTTCTGTATTAATCCATCATCACTGGATTAAAGAGGCAATTGAAATGCCCGCGAGACTTTAACCCGGGACGAGGGGGCATTTTTATTCTCTCACACCTGGGAAGAAGGCAAACAGTAGATGGCGCTGTTGTCCTGCTTATATCGGTGGAAAGACAGGGGCAAAAACTGCAAAAATCTGCAGAAAAGACACGTCGCGGCAACATCACGTGACACTTTGAAGAAGGTCGTGAGTGAGCCGTCAAACAAGTCAGGTAAACAAACAAACAAACAAACAAACAAAAAATATACTAACCTCAGTATCACCAATTGTTTGTCAAGAAACAGTCTTTTGGCATATGTTATGGCATTTATTACCCCCAAAGTAGTTGTTATTCCTTTTCACTTAACAAAAAAATAATTCTGCCAAAATAAACTCTAGATTACTCTCTTACTACTGTGTACACAAGCAGAGTATTTGCATATTAATTCTGATCTGGGATGCTGCAACAACAACATAGCTAATCTAAGTCATGTTCCTTGGAGGATTTGATCTCGGGGGAGGGACTAAGACGAGCGCGCTATGGGATTTAGTAGAGTAGTCATTGTCTCGTTAGAAACAGATTAACCATTTTAAAAGCAAACGTGATGCCAAGTCGGCCTGGCAGACTTCAGCGACGGGCGCAGGACGCTCTAATTATTTATCTCTACGTCTCCTCTATCTTCGTGTGATGGTGAGAATGGTGTGTGCCAAACTCGTAATGAAACACATCTTGGTGCAAAGGCTGCTGGTTTAGGTGAGCGAATGGAAGATGTAGGAGCCATTTGCAGTTGGGGCCACTTTTTTTCATAGGGGAATGAGGTGACGAAAGACTAGGCAAATGGGAACGAGATGGCAAGGCTTCAGAGAAAAAAAAACAGAGAAAAAAGTGGGGCACGAGGTTGCAGAGATTGGGGCGCAAATGTAGGGGCCCCATGGAAACATATGGGGGTTGGGATTTGTGATGGTGTTGGGATGGCGACCACTAATAATCTACAGAACTGTGAGATAAGAATGGTAACGCTATGAGGGGGGATGGTAAGGTTGGAGAGATATAGAGCTATAGGCTCAAGGAAACAAATAATTATAAGCATAGCAAATAATCCTGCTCTTGCCCACAAAAGACACATTAAAACGAGGGAGGCATCTTTTCAAATAATATCTCTGCTTTTCTTTGTGAATTTCTAAAGCTGTGTAAACAACATTGTGCCGCTTGTGGGTTCTAGTAATTCGCTATGGGCTTGTACGTTCTCTGTGCTCGCAAATAGCACCCCCGATCTCCTGTGTGAAGTGCATTATGCATGAATTCCGCGCTTTGGAGTGTCAAGGGAAAATTGGCTATAGCGGTAACAATGAAAAGAGAGAAGAATCTGGGTATATAGGCATGATATGTATTTCTAATGAATGGTTGCATAATGTTTTCTGAGAAACACTGGGAGCCACAGAGTGAAGATGAGAAACCGTCAGCGTTCCTTGAAAGGGAACATCGTGCTGATACACTTGACTTATCTGGCACACAAGACCATTAAGAAAACCTACAAATTATTCATAGTTATCCAACCTTTTCAGACCTATAAAACCATCACACTATTTTGTTTTAAAATATTTAACTGAGCTTTACAGTTAGGGGTGGGCGATATGCCAAAACATCAATGTCACAATTTTCACAATATGTTGATTTTTTAAATTGTCACAGGAATGAGAAAACAATTATTAATATACGATCATATAGACCAGCACTTACTGAACAAACCTAATGTTCATTTGTAGATCATAGTTTTCCTGTGTAAAAAGATAAAATAATCTATCCCTGAATACAATGAACTACAGAGAGAATACTGGAAGTGTTACAACAATATGTACAGTATATATGTATGTATGTATGTATGTATGTGGTGCGCACATATGTATGTATGTATGTATGTATAAGTGGAAACAATGTAAATAATAATAACTAAGCAAAATAAAGCAGGAGAAGCAGGAGAAGCTGAATTGCGTAACAGATGTTGAAATTGTCATTGAACGCAAACATCCTGTTACACTTTCACGATACACTCCAACAGTCGGACACAGTGGAAGACCCTGGGAGCCCACACATGAGCGCGCAAGGCATGTCCCTCTTTATTTACCCTGCCATAGCCTTTGTGATCGAACTCAAACTCTCAATTCAGCCCTGTTATAATGAGGCCATCACCGTGAAGCCAAGTTAACAGACACGCATTCATAGCACAGAGCCACCGAGTCTCCTCAAGTCCTTCTCTGGCTCCGGACCCAGAATGAGAGAGAAGAGGATGCCAGGCAAGGGTTGGCCCCACAGTTCCTTCTCCTTTTAGCCCCCGGCACACTCAGAGATTCCCAGCGTTCCAGCCAGCTCCAGTCAAAGAGAACTCCTCACTGTATCCACTGGTACACCACTGGGTCATGAGCCGCACTGGCATGCATGTAATCATATGTTTCCATGGGCAAGAGTATAAATGCGGACGGTCTAGTTATATCTCAATGATGTAATGTTTGGGCTGCTTGGGGAGTTCCCTAACAGGGTTGGTACGCGTAAGTCTTGCATTTTTGGTGCTTTATTGTAAACAAAAATATGTTTTTGTGATATAAAGATGCCCAAAAGTAAAATGCACCAAAATATGTTTGAAAATACACAGAGGAACAGGGGATTTAAGAGGGAATACTCAAATGAAAAACAAAAAGCATGAAATGTATAATAATTTTGCTTACTCGTAAAAAACATTTCCAAAGATCTGCAGTTATGTCATTTTACCAGTGATACACAGGGAAGCAGCAGGTATTTGTTTTAAATAAAATGTGTAAAAAAATCTATTTTATGTCTTTACGGTCTTAACTCAGCTAAAACATGTAGTATTTTAACTGTAAATAGAACATAATGCTTTGTTAACCATCAATCTTCTGTTTCTATCTCAGATCGCCATGGACAGAAACAAATGTGACTCCGTAGTTCTCCTCAGGCAACTTTTACTTTATGGTGGTGAGAAACATCTTTTGCTTCCGAATACATTAATTCCTACATTTGTTTTTCTCACTGTCCATAAGTGAATATATTTGGTGCTTTCGATCAGCTACAGCTTCTCTTCTATCTACAGTGAATCCCCTAAGCTGTGCTTCAGGCCAAATCACAGATATGCAAAACTAGTAATCCTGTATAGTGCCAATGCATAATTCATGGGTATTACGAAATATTGTCCAGGGAAGACAAATATTAGAACTTTTACAGATTTAATTCAGAATAGGTTTATGCATGCTATCTATAGTGGTAATGTCCCTGTTAGTAAGCATGTGTACATTAGTAAGCCTTAAATTAATATAAGAACACAACAAACTCCTTGTCAAGAAGATAATCACCCATTTTTCCCTCGAGGCTATTTTCACTGCAATATTAACAGCCTTTTTGTTGCTGTTAAGAAATTCTTCCCAGGGGGTTTGAGATGGTGCTAGTTGGTTGTTTTGGATGCTTATAGAACTAAATCCAAGCACATTTCCATTTAGATATAGCTGTAGATGAAGGGGTGATTGCATTTAATTATATAGGTTTGTAATTTATGTATGTTGAGTGGAAAAGCAAGTGTTTCTCCTCATTTGCTTGATCTATGTTACATTGAAACAAGAATATTCAGTGTGCATTTGAGGGCTGTAAACATAAAGTAGGCTACATTAGTATTATCACTTGCAAATACCCAGACACATTTTATTGTAACTTAGAAGCCTATCAGAAACAAAATTGTAGTGTATATTATGCGAGGTAATGGGAAAGTGTACATTTACACAGAGCTCTTGCCCACTGATCTAAAGCTTTAGTTTTGACCTCTGCTCCCATTGTGTTCTTGGGCAATACACCCACCTTGCCTCTGTAGTGTATAAGTATCCAGGTGTATGAAGACGTATGAGTCGTATCCTGGTGGGAAACTCTTTGAATGACCAATGGAGGTAGGAGAACGGAGGTAAATAAACAAATCATTTTTAAATCTAGTATTCCAAACCTCCCTTTCATGCAGAACTCTGAGGTAATTGTTTGATGACATCGCTACAAACGAGAATATGGTATTAACATCCAAGTCCATCTGAAATGTTGGGTTGTCATGCTAACAAACAGAGGCAGTAAATTATAGATGCACACCACTTTACCTAACCACCACTTCTCCAGCTCTTCCTCTTTGTCTGTCAAAATGTGATGAGCTTGGAAACTCAAGAAGCGACGCTGGGTGTGAAACCGTATCCGTCTCTTGGGGGCTTTCGTCCATTTTGTCGAATTTGCATCTTAACAACCTTTTGCTGTAATTGAAAAAGTGGTGTCAGAGCCAGGAGTCTTGATCTCTGATATGGTAATTACCTTCCGTTTATGCCCACAGACTTTGAGCTTAGATCCTGAGCGTGCTGTCTTTGAGGAGAAAGCATAATGACCTGCATATGTCGGCTTCTTCTTCTGGGGGAGCTATCAAAATACATTTGGTGGTGCGTTTCCATGTGCGGTTGCCACGTCTGATTACGAAATCCAGTAAAGTTGCCTAATCTTCAAACTCCGGGGAGATGAAAATGGTAGGATGGGGGCACAAGGGCGGAAGGACAGGGGCAGAGCTTTTATGTGGTCTGGGAGCAGCTTGAAAATAGGTTCCAGACCCAAGTGCCAGGCCTGCACACTGAGCTTAATTCGAAAGGCTTTTGATGACATGCTGGTGCTACTGGTCTGGTGTGGTTTGGTGTTTGGTGTTTACAGGATAAGGACAGTCTCTTCCAAGTGCAGTCACAGGCATGTAATCAGTTGAATTCAGAAGTCCTGATAGAAGGCAAGTTTTGAGAAAATGTTGGAAAATGGGCCAAGAAAAAATTCATTTGTGAGATGTGTCGAGTTGAGTTGACATGCAACAACAAAGCAGACTTTTGTAGCAAGAGTATGTAAATGACTATGATGCTACATGCCCATTTTAAAACGTTCATTAACCACAGCATGCATGTGTATTTAGCTAATGTAGCTTCCAAACTTTAGACATGATCTTAAGCTTTAACATAGTTCAAATACTTATATTGACATATTGAAGTATTGATAGTGTAAGTATTTTTTTGTATATTTAAAAAAATGTGATTGTGACGGCACTACAGTTTCATGTTAACTTTGTGGAAAGAAATACTGTTGTTAAAATGTAATTCATTCTTAAAAACTAGTGATATATTCAAAATGATATTGCAAATTTGTGATATTATTGTAACATGAGCTACGCGTGTATCATATCGGACTGTGAGGGACCCTGTAATTCCCAGCCCAATTCAGCAGTCTTAAATTGTTTTATTTATACCTATAAACCCTTCACCTTCTTTAATTGGTTCACTGCCATGCAATTTTTTAAACTAAACAGGTTGAAATCCACATAGACCTTATATAAAAGTGGCTTCAAAGGTTGGCATGAGTAGAATGTACAATGTAATGTTTGATCTGCGATATGGCACCAACATGACAGTCACCACGTATCAGATGCCCAGACGACTGTTGTCACAAGCACAAAGCGTTCACTGGATTCAGCACCATCTTTTATCTGCTCCTATGTCTATATGCTGTAAAATGTCTTAACAAACAGCTCAGAGCGATTGCTATCAGAAACACATCAGACAGTTGTTTTTGTCTGCTTAAATTAAACGGAATAGTTGGAAGAACCTGCTATTCCAATTAGCCAAAAATGATAATCAGTTACGTCAACATGCAGGCACTTGAATGGACCATAACGCAAGAACCCTCTTCTTTTCTTGCTCTTCTCACATTTGCTTGATTAGCTTGTGTCATTTGTCCATTAATTTCCCAGCTGCTTATACTGCACAGGCTGGCGACTAATCATGGTCAAACAGAGAAGCAGGAACAGCAAAGTGAGAAAATAAAGAGAGTGTTAAATGAGCCATGGCTCAGTCTGAGCTCCTCTTTGATTTATTGTAGTTATGCCTTTAAGATAAACTATTAGCTTCATCAGCCACTTTGAGCGACCTAAATGCTTATGGGTAAGACAAATTGCCAAGGTGGGCAGGCTAAAAGCCTAATAAAAACAGAATTACTAAATTACCTCAAATACGGAGACTTGCTCGTCTCCATGCAGATGTTATTGATTTGCCTAGAATCTTCCCTAGTGTTAAACTTGAAAATTGTTGGTTAGAGTTATGTGGCTAATTAGACACGCACTTGGACACTATCCCTTTGGTACACATGTAAGTCTTCCTAAGTCTAAATCAATACAGAGTTTGTTAAAGAGCCTCTAATGTCCAAGGCTTCATGGGCTGAAGACACTAATGACCTCTCACTAGATCTAGCCACGACAACTGAAGACAACCAGGGCCCAGTGGAATCGATATGTGCTGTAACTGAACAGTCTGAACTCTCCAAGTCTGTCCCACCATCTGTCTGTCCCACCATCGTTTTAGTAAGTTCCCTCCCCTTTGTTTATCTCACCATAATAATTCCCCCTGCTGCCAGTAGATGGAGTCCTAACTCAAATCCTGATGAGTGAATGCCTCACATATACAAAGTAATGTGTTCTTTTTTATATACATTATTTCATTAAGAGATGTTTAAAGGCAAATAATACATAATATGTGTCCTATCAAATTATCACAAATTAACTCTAAATCACCTACTTTTGATTGCTAAACATGTTGGGGTTTGGTCGTAATCAGTTGGATGATATTCATTTTTAAAAATGAAGGAAAAAAAGTTATCTGATGGTTTCTCCAGTTGTACAACATAATTATTTTGAAAAGCCATTTCCCTCTCAAGCAACTTCAACACATCAACACAGCTTTCAATTTGTAAGGAAGACGTTCATGAATGTAAAGCTTGTGAAAGATGGTGAGACGACCAATTCTTGTTTAAAACATATTTCAGCTTCTGAGAACAGAAAGGACTTTTTCAAGATAAGTTTTCTGAAAGACATTTTTCTTTTGGTAGCTTCAAAGTTCACCTCACCTTCACTTCATATTACATAGAAACACTAACGTTCATTTATTCTGTCTATCTCAATCTCCCTCTCTTCCCGTGAGTCTGCAGCTCCATTGTCCTTGGGATGGGGTGAACAATGTTATCCCATAGGCGCCCCAGCAGTGCAGTCCCAGTTGAGGTGCCCCGGCGAACACCCATAACTCATTGCTCCAACTGGGCTGTGGGATAAAGGGAAGCCTCACACATGGATGCCTATGTGGGTCAGTCTTGGATCATTTGTAGTGGTGGGGGCAAGCAACTGGCACCAGAATCCCCCAGTGGGATCTTGTGTTTGTGACTGAGTGAATGATTACTTCGTGTCCCATCGCGGTCCACTATGGAGCCCCCCCAGCATGCTCGTGTATGGGAAACCTGCTCTTCTCTCAGTCCTCCCACCGCCCCCGCCCTTGCCATGTGACCGCACCCTGATGCCTTTGTGATCATTGGGGACAAAACAGGGGGCTCTTTGGGGCCACCAATTAGTCCTCCCCCATGGGGCGACAAGACCGATGAATAGAGACACCCCCAAACCATCCACGGATATAATCTCAGCCTTTTCCCTTTTCAGAGCTGCACTGTCGTAGTCATTCACATTCAACTTTGTTTTTGGACTGCTCTGTCCCTTGATTTAGGGCTATGGCCCATTGGTCTAAATAAAAGAGAAAAGGAGCATCCGGATGCCAGCGAGTCACTTTGTCAAGAATGGGCATTGCTCTTCTCACTGCGTCCTTCTACAAAGATGTAACTGGGGAGTAAGTGAAGGTGAAGTTTTTACCATCAATCACCAAGTGACATAAGCAACAATAGCAACTTGGAATCCATTTCCAAAACAAACAAAGACATTGCAGGAGAGTCTGCGGCGGGACCCTCAGACTGGGGGGACTGTGAAAGTAAACTAAAGTGGTGACTGAGTGGACACAGGTTTGAAACAGGATCCCCTTTGAGCTGGTGAACAACACACGTCAGGCAGATGTCTCAATACATGTATTATTACTCCGCCCCTCCGGCATCCGGAATCAAAAAGCATTTATTACAACATTTATTACAACATTTAGTTCATTCTGCTGTAAGAGCTTTCTATTCTTTGATCGAATGTATTTTATTCATAGTATCTTTACTACGACTCAAAAGGATTAGTTGAATCACAGGTCTGCACACTTCAAAGTAAAACACTGTGTATGTCCTCCAGAATCTTGAGAAAACATGTCCTATTGACTTCTCTCTATAAGGATTCCGTGTGCAAACTGTATGGAGACACTCTGGGAGCACGGATATTTTTTACTTCTTATCATTTTATCAGTTCCTATCCCCAAGAAGCTTAAGAGATATATATATATATATATATATATATTTTGTTTTTAAATCAAATGAAGTAACACACGAATAGTCAGCCCAGGAAATGACGTGGGACTAGAATAGTTTATGTTGCCTAAATTCCTGAGACAATGAACATAACATGGGTATTTATAGTACAGCTTTATGTTCTCCTGACAGCACACACATCCAACACGACACGGCAGAGAAGCCAATATCTTGATTTTAAACAGCGTGTTTCCTAAATGCTTACATTAATAAACCTGCTAAATACTGAACTGTTGTTTTTACCTCCTCACTGACAGGACACGCACAGTCAGCAGTGCAGAGGTTTTGAGCTTCATGTTCTCTACCTCAAATGCCTGTATGTTCGGCCATTTGGAGATTGGCTCATTTTAGCTAATCACGTCACACCACTTTATTGCCAATTGCCTTAATCAGTAACATAGTGAAACGCTTTACAGTGAATACCCACATTTAAATTCTTTATACTGAAATTCTACAAAAGCTCACTAAACAATGGGTATTGCTCTTTGAAAATGTCATATGAACCACTTCAAACATCATTCTCAGCATCTCGACAGCAAAGCAGAGAAAATCTATTCTCTTTGTTCATGCTTCTAATCCGGCAAGGACAGTCAGAGTGCGTTTCATCTCCATTTCAGTTTCATAGCTACACCTGCTCAATAAACTTTTCACGCCGACTTTTTTTTTCTTTTTTCTTTTTTTGGCATATCTTAAAGAAACAGCATTTGATATTTTATTTCCTAGCAGGCCTGTGAAGCTAAGCCCGTGAGTACATGTAGTGGGATGCGCCAGAGGGGTTGAACTACAGCTTCAGGGCAATTGATCAATGACTTTGAGTTCCCACTGTGAAATATAGGAAGCGCAGGGCGAGCACCATCCAGCAAACTTAAAATAGCACCAGCTTTAACCCGAATAATAGATGGTCTGACCAAGGTCCATGGAGGTGCATTTTTGATTAGCTCCTAACCAGAGGGTAGAGAGGGGATAGAAAAGAGATTTTACGCTGAAGAATGGCACAGGAAAGGCTAACTAATATTCAAAGTACTTAGTCCCTATCGATGCGACTTTAGAAGGCATTTTGGCTGATTAAAAGATCGGAGAGATGCGGGCTGCATACTAAACTAGGTCTCCTTGTCATCATCCATCATACGTATCTGTCAGATTAAAACTACCTCGTGTCAGCTTCCGAGAGGAACAGCACAATGCCACCAATCCTTGTGCCGGCACAAAATGTCAAGCACTTAACACTAAATGCTCTTTAGAAAATTAAATGACTTGATGCAACATATTAAAACTATACAAATAAGGTGTGATGAGGCTCCTCTGTTATGAAAGCAGTCTATGAGAAGAGCACGTGATCTTCAGGTTATTCAAAGTTGTACATGAGCAAAACTACAGCAGTTACTATCAGACATGAAATGCAGAACCTGTAAAGACCCCTTTCAATGCTAGCGCCTTAATTTGGTCATTTTAATCCAAGTCACCGTTATTGCTTTGCCTGAAATGTTCCACAGTACAGCATAAAACATATCCATTTTCAATTCCTGCAGGTGAATAGTGCCCTTACGTCCTTGGGCAAGACACTTAACCTCTCCACAGATCTGACCTGTAACTTGGCCAAGTGGTATCACCTGCTTGTCTTAAATGCCTTACTGTGGAGAGTAACGGATGGCGGATAATCCACAAGAAAAGTTACATTGTGCCCCTTTAAATACATAGACAAGGGTCAGTTGTAACAGAATGAAATGCGCGTTCACAACGAGCTGCTGAAGTGTGCATGGTGTTCTTGTTTTGATCCACATTTCACTACAGCCTTTTCTCTGCACTTCCAGCAAGTGTTGAGCGACGCAGACCTTCCCCACAATGCATTTCATTGTAATGTTTTCAATCGGCAGAGCGCTACTGCCTTAGCAAGTTAGCAGCGAGCGCTAACTGGAAACAATGGAAAGGAACGTCTTAAGAGTTAAACTGATGACATTTTAAACAAATCTATGACTATCCAGCAACAACACTATAAAACATTGAGCCTTTTAGCATTTGTTTAAGGCCAATTCAACAAATGATCAGATTTCAACTGGGCTGTGGCTTTGTGATTAATTCAACTGCAGTTTAACAACACCACTGACAGCTGTTTTACACTGCTGTTTTTCTTCATCACATTCACAACGCTCTGAAGTGTGGACTGTCTCAGCTCTCAGGTTTACTACCCATGCGGCCTTGTGCACTTACACACTTTGTGCACTTTCAGAAAATGCACACTTCATTCAAGTGCGTAGTGCCCTGGGGCAGGGCATCTGTCTAGAGCAGAGCTATTCAATTTTATTTTCCAGAAGGCCAGATTTTTCGGGGGAACAAGGCCTCTGGGCCGGAGTTGCACAACACGCCACTACTTTAACAACATTTTGGGTCGTACAAAATATCTCCAACACTGTTTCAGGAAATTAAGTACCGTATTTTGCGGACTATAAGCCGCTACTTTTGTCAGATGTTTTGAGCCATGCGGCTTATTTAGAGGCTGCGGCTTTTCTGTGTTTTTTTTCTTTCACCGCTAGGGGCGAACTAACCGGATTAGATCAAAACTACAGAAAAGTTAAGCAAAGAAGCAGATGTTGCTTTTTTATTCAGCTAGAAAATAGAACACGGACGACAAATACCAACTATAAATTATTTTCAAATTCTTGCCTCATTATGGAACCCAAACGAAGAATTCGTACGAAGCAAGTTTTAAGCTGAAGGCCATCGATCTGCTAGGAAACCGCGCGGCTGCACGCAAGCTTAACATCAATGAATGTACGGTGAGACGCTGGAGGGACAGCGGGAGAATCATGCGATGCCAAAGTCAAGGAAAACGTTTCCGCGCCTAATACAAAAGGTGCGGCCTATGTATTGTTTTATTATCGTTTTTTTAAAAATAGAGCAAATGCGGCTTATATAGGGGAGCGGCTAAAAGTCCGGAAAATACGGTAGTTAATACAATAAAATAACAACTGAAAGATATTGGGAGAATTAACATGAAAAAAAACGCTTTGCCCATCCAAGACTGAACCAGAATTAAACTAGGACTAGACTAGTACCAACCCGAATCAAAACAGGTCTAAAGACGAATTAAATAATACTAAACCAGGTCTAAACTAGTGCTAACCAAGAAATAAACCAGTAAATAATATTTGTAAATTGGGTTGTGGGCCGGATTAAATCGCTTGGAGGGCCTAATTTGGCCCCCGGGCTTGATGTTGAATAGCCCTGGTCTAGAATAAAGGCGCATTTATGCTCTATTTTCATATGTAAACAGCTCTGTGTATTGGTATTGGTTACTGTAGCTTCATTTACAGTATACTTTAAAGAGTTTCTAATGGCAAGGTGGTGCTCAGTTAAATAACTACCAGAGCGAGCTTGAAATCAGGTAAAAGAATGAACCAAAACGGAAGAATATGCCCAACTAGAAAAACAAACATGAAGGCACACATGATCACCAAGAAAACGAGGTGAGAAACGAATGTATTTGTTTCGCAGATTATTCTAGTCACTTTTTAAAAATGTGAACTTCCACTATTGGACTGTGTTCACTACTGTCCCCATTGGTCAGTACATGTACAGCTCTGTTGCTATGCATCCAGAGGATGTATACAGACCAAATGACAGACAAACAGAAGCAACTTTACAGATTTTTTTGGGGAAATAGAGCCTAATTATAGCCGCCGGATTGTGTTCTTTATTCTTTATTTAAGTTCATACTTAACTTTTGTCCCCTTAAATAAATGCTACACTTCATGAGACATTTTTGACAAAGTTGTAAAGGCAGTACCATCAGCAAAATACAAAATGCCTCACTGATCTGAACTATAAGCAACACACTTTTGATGAAACTTGTTTCACCCACATAAACGTCCCAGCAGACGACAGCCTTCCAAAATCAAGGCAGCCTTCACTTGATATGAGACCACCACACAGTTAAATACTTCTCGATCATCCCAAGGAGCTTATGAATTATTATTGTGCCCAAACAGTTTGCATCCCCCACAGAGACAGGCCCTTTTATGACTGAATCTGGTTTAATGAGAAAAGACAAGAGTCAGCTTTTCCCTGACCCAGAAAATAAAGAATCACATCAGCACACAGTACAAAAATAGATCCTACATAAATGGAAACTGCAAATAAAACACAGTAAATAATTATAATGATAATGATTCTGGACAAGTTGCTCATTAGTGGGGAGAGACTTCAGAGGAATGCATCTCATTGTGAAGCCGTCTCAGCAAAGAGCCTTTTTCTGTCGACCAAATAGAGAGCTGCTGTTTCTATGGCCAGCGTGTCCACACTAATGAATTTGATAGCAAAAGTTAGAAGTGTCTACGCTCAAACAGGAGAGGAAGACAGGTAACTGCGGAGACAACAAGAAGGTGCAACGAAATGACCCGCTATTCCGTGCAAAAACTCTCAGCAGGAAATTAGTAGGGTAGTGTACACATTCAAAAGAAGTTGGTTGAAGCAATGAGAAAAAACAACGATCACATAGAAAGATCGACGATAGCTGAAACCAATTTTATCTATTTTATTTTAAAGCCAATATTATCATTGTAATCATAGAAATGTATATGTATCAAATATAAAACTTGAAGTGGAAAATAAGCTCTGAACTTGAACCAGGTACAAGTATAAGTGTAACTGTATTTTGATCATCAGCTCACCCTTAAAAGAGTTTCTGATGAGTGCACATGCCTCTGATCGTATCGCAGCGTTCTTTGCGCCGCTGCCTCTTGACCTCTTGTCAAAGTCAATTTAAATTGGTCTCAAACGACCTACCTGGGAGTTGTTTTGGGGGAACATATTATGCTAAATAATCAATGGGCTTGATGAAATGGATGAAAAACCTGTAAACAAATTTACATTTCCTTTCTTTCTCCATCAATTCCCTGGTTCTATTTTTGACCTCCTACTGTTTTCCCTCCCTCTTCCTCTCTTCCTGTCAGCACTGGCCTCCCTCTCCCCACCACTTCGCACTTTTAAGTTTCTCAGGGTCAATTAAGCTACAGTAACTAAACAGCAGCGTAGCCTGTCACATTCCATCCAGTCCCGTTTACAAAGAGCGACTTCAAGTTTCTCTAAAACAAACGGCCTCTGAAGGAACCCACTCTGGTGCCCATTTCCATATGAACAACTCACTTCCTAGTCCACAATGAAGTACCTTGACAGACCTTTGCTGGCCTCAAGCTATCATTCGTAGAACTGTGTATTACTGGGGTATAAAAGAGGCTCTTGTTTGCAGGTTGCTTCTGTACATGCATCCCCCTCTTCTTCTTGGCTTGGTTCAATATGGCTTTCCCGGCAATTTTTACTTCATAGGGGGTCGACTTAGTAGCTAAGCCCACACGATACACGGAAATACACGGTGGTACACATACAGCTCACAGCGGGGTAGGCATAAGCAAGAGAGAAAGTACATGAAACAAAAACTTTGAAGTAGACATAGACGCACACATGTTCACACTAAAAAAAAAAAAAAAAAAACACTTTCAACTACACAAGCGCCATACTGTGAACTTGAGAGGCCTAACCTTGACTAAAAGAGGGTTTATGCTCTCATCCAGCTCCTTCTCATCCTCGCTGGAACGCTTAGAAACTGCAGAATGTCAATAAGTCAGGTGTTTAAGGAATGCGAGAAAAAGCATTTTTTTCAAGGCTGTCTCAAAAGATTTTCCTGAAATGGCAACCAAACTTCAAATATAACCTAGGATTATTTGGTGGGGAAATTATAGAAATTGTATCGATTATTAAGACTTATAGAGGTATTGGAGATCTGTGCAAGAAACTAGACAACATACAACATATTTTTGAATCATAGATAGCACCTAACGTGTGGTTTAATTGTTCCTTGGGTGAAATTGACTCAAGTAGCAAAATCCTAGTATCCAGGATCAGCCAATGATCCTACCTTGCCAAAAGTTCAACACCACCTAGTTTAGTCTTAGTTTTGAAAGGGCATTACGATCATGAAAAACGCAGATGTTCCGCACCAGATTCTAACTCATTTCCATCTGCAGTCTCTGTAACATTTCAAGAATAGTCCATCCAATGACAATAAAAAACAAAGAAAAACATTTGAATACATCATGTTATAATTTTTGGTTTCATCATTTTATGTTCATCCAAAGCTAAACAATTTTGATGTTAAGCTGACCTATTTAAAATGTATAAGTTTAACACATTTAACACAAAACCGATGGAAAAAGGTGATATTTTATACAACTTGGATCTTGCCCTTCTCGTTGCCTATAACCATTCATACTTGTAAGCCTTTGTACAATAGTAATTTACACTCTTATATAATAAATATCATGTTTTTCTTGACCTTTTCGTTGCATCTTCCTCATTCATTCAACCCACACACCAACAGCACTGGAATCCCTGACTGCTACAGAAAATAAGACTCATATCTTTTGTATCCAGGTATCCAACTCCACTTTTATCTATGTGATCTGTTTAGTGGAGGAGGAAGCCTTGTTGAATACCCCTTTGTGATACAATACTGCAGCTTATATCCCATGGCCTGCAGGTTGGGTGGGCCAAAACACAATCAGATAGCTTCATTTGAACACTATACTCATGTTCTCCACAGTTGCGAACATGACAGCACAATTTCCCTGCAAGGCAAGGACAGCCACCAGTCAAATTCCTCGTTCTCTCTTGTTTTTACATAACATCACCAACGATAATAAGTTTGTCACGCAGCAAAAAGCCATAACCGCGTCTCTAAGCTGTTCGAACGCACGCCTCGCTTGTAGTTGCCACTTTGATGTGTAAATTTAGCAACATATTGTAATTGAAACAAACTAGAAACAGCAGATGGTGTGACAATGTGTTACTTTTGAGCCTCAATATTGTAGCATATCTTGTTTACTGTGCTCCCAGTGGAGTTGTATGGAATGGGTGCCAAACCCAGGCAAATTTGTGTTAAGTCCGTGCATTATAGAGATTGCATTTGGGATCACTGTGACCACTCTCGCTCATTGCCCAAATGTGTTTCCCTGAAGTCATGTGGAGGAGCACAAAGGGAAGAAAAGCTGTCACAGAAAAAAGAGCAGCTCATCATCACATCACAAGTTATCTGACTCCCAACGACACTGGATACAAAGAAACCCAGCCCTTTGTGGTGACAGAGGCCATCTTGCCCATAGCATAGTATTCAAACGACATTCTAGGACAAAAAAACTTTGTCAGCGGGGGGAGGAATACAGCTGAAAGATGGACACAAGTATACATTTTGAACATACTTTACCCCTACTTAAATGTATATTGATCTCAAATTGACTACTTGGATAAGGCAAACCAGCTTAAACAATATTGTGCAAAGGTTGTCATATCTTACCAAGAGTGGATGAAAAGAACCTTCAGCATGCTTATAAAGATAGGAATAATAGGGATGGGACGAAACACAATTTCAACAAGACGAGTCACGCCATGAGATTGGGTCCACAAGAACATGACAAAATGAGATTTTTACATAATTGTAAAGTAAATTGTGCAGTTCAGTTCACAATTTTGGCCTCAAAATGTTTTTTTTATTAGTGCTGTTGGCTGTTAGTCCATTACTCGGTCGATGGTGTCTTGGTCAACCAAAATTTGTATTCGTTGACTAATTATTTTATTTACATTATACAGATTTTTATGAGACAAAAGCAGAAAGAAGAAGTGAAGCCTGAATTTATTACCCTTTTACATATAAATGCACCATTTCATTGTACTTTTCTGTATAAAAAGTAGATTTTGCGTGACCTGCTGCGTAGTGTAAGTTTGGGTTGGAGAGTGAATCGTTTAGACAGAGGCCCCCTTTTAGTTGATCCTTCGATTTTTCAAGGCATGACTTTAGTCGATCCGATAATTGTCCTCTTGTGGCAATTTTATCTTGCGAGAACTTGTGGCATGAGATCTTGTAACATCCTTGTTGAAGAAACGTGCACCGGTAAGTTATTTTTTACCTTTGTTTTCAATCTTGAATCAGAAGCCACACTCACACTTAACATAACAAAGAAATCTACGACATCTTTAGCCGCATCATTGCTCGTCGCTCAACAACCTGTTCCCGTTTACCTGTTAGCTGAGTGTGCGCTCACTCAAAACTTGTCATCTAGAATGTCAGCGCCGCACAAAGCCTTATCTCAACTTTGTTATCGTGACACATTTTAGTTCATCAAACCTTACCCGATACCCTTCTGAGACGTCTAAAGTTGCAGGTAATAAAATCCTCTATTTGTCCTCTAGCACTATCTCCGATACAGGTGTGCTCCTTTGCCCGTTTTAAGAGATTGCTATCAGTTAAGACGGTAACCAAAGCTCTTTCCGTTTTGCGGCTTGCCCTCTTTCTAGATCACTTTGCGAATAACGTTTGCTTTTAGCTTTGTTTACTTCAAGCATATGGCAGGCATACTGTAGTCAGCCAGCTGTTCTCCGCCTTAACCGCACCATCACATGATAACAATCGCCTTGCTCATTTCGCACCTTGGGTTAACTCGTAATGACAATTCAGAAGATGAATAAGAAGAACACAGCGGTCATTGGTGGGAAGAGGGCAGAAATGGTATTAATGCTTCTATTGATTACAATCTCGCCATCCGCTCCCGTGCCCTCCCACATGTAACATGATCCATCCTCGGGAATGAATAACCGTTGCTAATGGCTATAAAAAGCTCCCGAGAATCAGGCAAGGTTCTAGCCACTCAAATCGATAGCTCCCCAAACCACAATCTTTATTTAATCTCAATATGGTGGCATAAGGAATTAAAGATGGAGACGGGATGAAAAATTGGTGAGCCGAAAAAGAATAGAAGATTAAAAGTTTATTTGATATAATTGAAATTAGACTCAGAAGCAAGTGTATGTTTCCAAAGTTTCCAAATTTGTTCTAACTGATAAATCAATGCTAAAACTATATTAAGGTTTTGCTCTTTAGAAAGGTTTGAATCAATAAATAAACTCTGTGAGATAACTAAGAAGATACTAACTCCAACCGCAATGAGTTTTGGGGTTTTTTTGACGGGGAAAAAACAAACAAAACAAAACATTTGCTCCTAAAGAAGAACTGCATTATCTTAAACAGTGTGAGGTCGGCTCAATGAAATCTGGCTACCAAAGTTTCACAAACTTAAAGCTGCACTATGTGACTTTTCATGAGGGATATCCGCCACCAGATGTTATTGCTTTGCCTAGAATGTTCAACAGTTTGACATTAAACTTAAATCTACTTTTTTATGTCTCACAAAACATGCAGTCTTACTTTTGAGCATTTTCCCCACAGATCTGACCTGTAACGCTTAGTGGGGATAGCTGCACGTCTTCTCTTTCGACACAAGCTGGTGGCAGACCCTCCACGAGAAATGTTACATGATGCACCTTTAAAGTACTTGTAAAGACGCCGTGACATTTGAAATCGCATTTCTGAACGGAAGCAGGAAGGGTGGTTTTTGGGGGAAAATCTGTTGGTGTTTAAGTAAATGGAAATAATAATCGTTTCAAATTTGTCTTGGTGCATTTCATTGAAACCAACTCATATAATGAAATGCAACTTCCCGTGTTCGTGCAAGCATTTAGCAAAAGCGGTAGTTGGCAACCCGGGCGGCACTTCCTATTGTAATTAGCCTAGCGTTACAAGCGTGGAAATCACCATGATGAAGGAATAACTATCCGGCGGCCTCGGGGACTGAACTGACAATGGGAGCACTCCAGCACGGTGTCATGCCATGTTACGCAAGAGCAGGAGGTAAAAGAAATCTCTTTCCCAGGTAATTGAGGTCACGTGGTACCTTTAACACACAATGATCCCCCACAACAGACGCAGGCAGTCACAATTAAAAGTGGGGAAAAATCATGGCCTGGTCAGCATAATGGGATTCTGTTTTTGTTCACAAGGAAACGTGAGTTCATAGTCAGTTTTTATTCCCCCAAAAATCCCATCAAACTCTAATATGACAACTAATTTGTTTAGCTTAGTTGCTGTTGTTTAACTTTCCTTTTAAATAATGAACCCAAAGTTGTAGACACATCCACCTTAATGGAGTAACTAGGGGTGTCAAGATTATTCAGTGAATTTATGTATACATAATATACATCATTGTAAGAATTGTAGCAACAATGAGAAATTTCAGTTCAATTTATGTTTTTTTCATTGAGAAAGTTTGATTACATAAAGCTAGGACTTCACAGGTGTTAAGTCATCGTGCCAAAAAACGTGAATAATTGTAAAATCGTGACATTCTTAGAAGTAACTGATGAAAACTACAGTAAAGAACACTCCACACTGATAAATTGCCTATTTTCCAGCAGAGTTTGACTACCCCCTGAACCGTAAAGTCTAGTCACACAGTTTACAAAACACATCAATTTTGAATCATCGCTTTGACCTACATTCTAAACAAGGTCAACCTGTCATTTCAGTGTTCGCCGTTCACGTTTAATCAGGTGTGGGTTCTTGCTCAAGTGTTTGCTCCCCGACCTGTGTAAAGTCATGCAGGTGCTCACAGGAAAAAAACTCCGTGCCCCAGCGACCGTGACCGGCCTCGCAGCGAATGTCAACAAGCCGTCGATGGAATTATCAGCACATCCTCATTCTCGTCTGTGTCGTCATGGATGGTGTCTTTGTACGACTATTCATTTACCAAACGTCCCGGAGACAGCATGACTAACCCCGCTGAGCACACACACTCAAAGTTTCTTACCTGTGAATGCGTCGAACAAGTGGCGCCATGGAGAGCGCACCGCCGTGTCCAGCCTTATCGTCTGGCTGTGAGAAAACCTGTTTGTTTTAGATAAAGTCTGCAACAATACCACACCTGAGAGAGAAGAGGGAATTCGACCAGGTCTGGACAACTACTACGCACTCGTCCTAGTTTTGAGATACGATCACTTTTCTTCTTTTAAAAGCAGAAGAATAAAAGTCATTTAATTTAAAGTCGGATCTTTATGAATATGAGCAACTACAATTAAAAAGTGAACATATCTTACTTTTTTGCCCAACAATTTGACAATTCGAACGCACAAAGAATACGCTTTTGTGTGGTGGTTCAGAGATTGGCTTGAGGGGAATTCAGTTCCAAACCATTGCCGCTCTTCCAGGAAACGCAGTTGCATATATTACCGCCATCCATGTAGTGTCACTGATAAAAGATCATGATTAACTATGACTTTTAGGCTTGAATATATGGTTATAACAAAAGCTGTATGTGCTCAACTTTATTTTATTTAAACTATGAGTATTATAAGCTATGGAGTGAGTTAGTTGAAGATTAGGGTTAGGGTAGGAATAGGAGTGAATCATGAGTTTAATCAACATTTTACATAGTACTTTTCAGTGTAAATTGTTGCTTTTACGCAGTTGCAGTATTTTTTAGTTTGGGTTATATACAAGGCCAGATCATGGAGATACTGAATCCATTTGAGAGCTTTTCCCATTCCCCCTCCTAATTGATGAAAAGGGCCTGTCTTTATTCATCCAAGATTTACTACAGTCCTGGTTATTGCACTGATGTTGTTAAGGTTTGTTGACTTGCAATAATACAGAATCTAAGTTTATAGCATTCCTGATTCATGTTGCACATACTGCAAAATCATCACTTTAAAGCTTTTTTAAAGACCAGGGTGAAAGACCAAACCATTAAAAAAAAAAAATCGAGGAGAAGAGATATGCAAAGTTTTTCGTGTCGGTACCGCACTGCAGATGTGTTATGAAGATGTACAAATTCAAAAGTTCTTTCTCTGACAGACACAAATCCAATGTGTCAAGGGGTAAGGCTGAGGATCAAAGCCTTGCGATGAAGTCAACAATAGGCCGATGATGACACATTAATGCCAAAATTCCCTTCTAGTCATATCTGGGTCAAATACGCTCTCATAGAATCACCCCGTCCTCTTCTGTTGCTGTCGTAGGCGTATTTGTTGTCATGCCTGATGATGTAACGTGTTGCAAGTCAAGATGGAGGCAAGGTAGTAGGCTCCAAAATAGCAATCGTAATCTGTGTGAGTAAAAATACTTAGACGGCATGACAACTCCTCGACATAATCAGTCCGTTGATACAAGTTAAGCCGCACTTAAAGCAGGAACGCAAACAAAAGGCTGAGAGGCAAGCCATCAAGTGCAACGCATTTGAGTGTGCGTGCACATTTCGGTTGCATGTTCAGATAGTAAACCTTGTTAGTCATTATCACAATGGCATTTTTTTTTTTTGGGCAAAGTGTTGTTTAAACATTGAAAAGACTATGAAAGAAGTAAGCTTTCATTCCGTAGTTAAAAGGGAGCATCTAAATAGTAAATGATTCACATGCTCTGGCTCCACTGGCCTCACCTGATGTCCACCGCTAATGCTATCCAGTTACGTGGGCTAGCTAACGTTACTAGATCTCATCCACTCGGTGTGAGCTCACATGTTCCCCGACACAAATGCAAGTCCAAAAAGGAACAAGGAAGTCAGAAGAAACCAAAACCAGGGTGACTCATGGATTGTCCTGGATTGTTTTGGACCCATGTTGACCACTGTAGCCCACAGCAGCCAATACGATACGTCAAGGGTCAAATAGGTGTGTTTTTTTCACTTCTGTGACTTTACAGGTCAGAGGTGAGTAGAATTCAGAAGAAATTGTACTTTTTGGAGTAGTTTTTGGACTGCACACTTTTACTCCTACTTAAGTAAGATGTAGACTGAAGTAATAGTACTCTTCCCACCGTGAGTAAATCTACAAGTGGCAAAAGCTTCACGTTGACCATATTAAATGATTGGAACATTTGTGTTTCTTGCGCCACTCTTTCAGATCATTTTGTATATTTTGTGCATTATTTAATATTTTTTCCTACAAATTACATTTACTTACAATCCTGACTGTTACTCTTACAGTTACTCTTACTAGTAGTACTTTTTTACATTTACTTCTACACTCACACATTTCTTTGGAGTGCTATGTTGTACTTTTTTTTTTTTTTTTTTACCAGTTTATTCTATATCTCCACAACTATAGGCCTGCATCGTGAGTTATAAACCTTGTAACGACCGACATCCTGAACCATTTCATATTCACAAACCTGACTCCATCTGCCCAGCAAATCAATCAATAAAGTGTTGATTTGAGTGTTTTGTGGATGGAATTCATTTGCTCCCACCAGTCATATCAGTTAAACAGACGAGACCATCTGGGTTAGTTCAGACTGGGGATAGATCAGAGGACACAGCTTTTTAGTATTCAACTGCCTCACAGCAGCTAATCAAACCAAACTAGTCTGCGACCAAAATAAGGCTCATTGCAGAGTTCTCGGTCCCCACACACCAATTTATTCTAGTGCATACATTGACAAACAAAAACACTTGCTCCAATACATGTGCACAACTTTCACAAAGCCCAAAGGCAATCGGCTCCTGAATAATCCAGTCAGCGCACAGGCCTGAAACTTAACTGGTTTAGAAAAGCAGAGAGGCTTTTTAACAAATAACGTAAAAAGGCCCCTAGTAGACTGTGATGAATGAATTAAGTCCAGCCTGCTGTGAACATTATCAGAGTGGGGGATGAATGAGAACATTATAATGCAAAGCACCACTCCAGGTTTCCTGCATCACAGCGCGTCTGTCTTCTGCCTGTGAGTGCTCCCCCTGATTACCTGGCCACACAATGCACCTTTGTTCACTTTAAACAGGTCAATGAGGTGGAATATTATTCTATTCACAAGATTTGATTTTGGTTTGATTTTGGTTAGATTTTTTTGTTGTTTTTGTTATTTTAAGATTCCCTGGGCTTCCCGCTCAGAGCAGCTTTTGCTACATTACTTTCTGACACACTGTGTTAGCCAGGTTACCTCAGCCTGTACATGCCCCTAAAGCCTTAACACCAGACTCTGGCTTCATGTTTCCATCACTGCTGTCTGGAAGACACTCACAGAAATATTCCTATTCTTGTCCATAATCAAATATTTATCTCACACCTTTGAAGGCTAAAAAGCTGTTAATAACAAGCAGCAAAAAGCCTGTTATGTACAGGTGTATTCTTTGTCTTTGTAAATGCAAATGATTGCACTGGCATTTGGAAATTAAATTAAACATTAATCACAAGCCCAGCTGACTTGCAGCGGATCATGAGAAAGTTTTGCAAAGTTTTTTTGCCTGTTGCCTGGTGCCACAGCCTCTGGGGGCGTGGTAGATAGAGTGTCCATTTCCCTATCTGGCACCTCTCTGTCCAGTGTCAACTGGCTGCTCTTATATGTCCATTTAATCAGGCCAGCAGCCCTCTCGCTGATGGAGGTGTGTGTGTGCGAACGTATGTATGCGAGCGTGTGTTTGCGAACGTGCGTGTGCGAGCATATGTATGCGAACGTGTGTGTGCGAGCATGTGTGTGCCAGTGTGTGTGTGTGTGTGTGTGTGTGTGTGTGCCAGTGTGTGTGTGCGAGCTTGAGTGGGCCTTTGTGCGCTGCACTCAGCACAGTGATGATAAGTACTCCCAGCCCAGCACTGCCTGAGCTGATGGACGGACAGCCGGAACACTGGGGCCTTGTGGTGGCCGTGTGTTTATTGTGGTGAAAACAGAGGGAGGGGCCGGTGCCCTGGGACCCCAGTGTGTGGTGAGTTTCAGTCTGCTTCTATTTCTCTTTTCACCAGCCTTGCCACCAAGCCACGCACATGGCTGCAATTTGTTCATTAGCTATGTAATAAATGTACACACACACAGAGGTAATATTGTTCTGAGTTGTGGCTGATTGGATTTGAGAAACAGAGGCCCTTAGGGGAATGACTTGTACTCTGCCAGCCACTGTGACCAGGAGACTGATTCCTTAACAAGCCGCCCTCTTGAGCACACGTCAGCTGTAGTTCCTGTGCATTACAAGCACATTAAATAACAACATGTGATCAGGGTAATATCACATGTTGCTTGAGCTCTACATTAAGCTCTACTGTAAGTCAGTTCTCACTGACATGTGACTGAATATACGCTGCATGTTTATGTGACAGAATAATGGCAGGTCATTGTTACCATTTACCAGTCACCTGGAAATAATTAATACCCATCCGGGGGCAATTATGTGCAATCTATCATCATGAGCTGTGGATGAGCTGGGCAGAGGAACAAATTACATGCTGTCTAGGATATCCATGGAAGCTCATCTCAAGAGCATTGGAGGATAGAAGGAAATGTTAGATTAAGTGAAAACACATTCATGTCGGATCCAAACTGTGACGATGAAAGGGAGAAAATCCAGAAACATGGATAATAAACATAATCTGTCCACGTTTGGTCCTCTGTGTGGAGCAGGCATCAGCAGGATGGAGGGAGAGGCTGTTCCACATTCAGCGGGGCCTTGTGCCTCTGGGAGAGTATGACTGCTGCTCTGCCGTGAGCATACAGATCACCTTACAGCCGCTCTCCTCTGCTTTGATGAGCCACATGCACACCCACATGCATGTCCACACACAAGCACCGTCTCGCAAATACCCCAGAGCATTAGAACCCCCGGTTTGCACACACGCGCGTTTGCCCTCCCCCTCTGGATTAATTCACCTGCTGCACCTGAGAATGTGGCTGCGCTGATGTCACGTCCAATCTCTGCACTTCAAAGGTACAAATGCACCCCAGCTCTACAGCACAAAGAGCAAATGCACCCTCCGCCTTTGTACCTACATACCCTTATAGTAATCCCCTGAACAAGCTCTACTACACACTCGGCAGTCCACAATCAGGTGTTCTTGGCTTTGTGCCCACAGTGTTTGGACTATAGCACTCAAACAACAGGCACTTTCATACAGGGGTTCAATCTTAGCAAAAAACACTAAGCTACTTCTATATATCCTCAACCTATGTCAATCACACAGGCCGATAGAGCAGCTATTGTGAAAGGAGAATGGCAGAGTAATCATTTTCTTGCTTGTTTCGTGTCCACATTTTATCTCCTGGTGTGAGGTTTTCAGATTGGTGACAATTGATAAAAAACAATTGTGGTAAAGTGTCATTCAATTGCTCAAAATGACTTATAAAAAAGGAATGCTAGCCAACTTGACCAGGGATACTTCAGTCCCTGTAGCTTTTCCGGACAAAGCTAATACCAAAAAAAAAACATGGCATGGCATTTGGACAAGTGAATCTTGATTTATAGAGATTAAGGCTGACAACAGATCACTGAAGAACCAGATTATGAAAGTTCATTTAATGGCTGTTTTTATCTACAATATAATCCGTTTTCACAATTTCCAAGTATTGTTTTGTTTGAAGTGTAATTGTATGGAATGGTAATTTAACACGGCACTATCTCCTGGTATGTTAACTGCAATCCATGCAATCGTGTGCGCGCATTTGAGCACTGACAATCCCCTCGATTACAGCCAGTTGTCTGCTTTCTGATAACTCGATGAGACAAGGAGATAATGCAAACACAACATTAGCGCACGGTTAGCTGTTAAAAGACCTTGATGAGATTAGAAGGTCATTAAGGAGGTATGGCGTCTACAGCCAAAACAGGAACAGGAACAGCATAATCATTGATATTTTTGATGCGATGGACAAAAAGAAGGTATTCCGTATCTACTGCAACAGACAGAACATTTCCACCCTGGTTGATTTGCTTTGTGTTCCATCAATGAAAACCGTGAATTCAGCACGGTTTATTATCAAAACATCCAACTGAGCATGAAAGCATGAGGAGCAAGGGCCATATCCAACCCCTACTCACTGGAAGGACATTTCATTGTATATTATCACATATTCATCGTGGCTCCCAGGATTCAGCCTGAATGGAAATATTCCTCACAAACTGGAAAGACGCATGATTTACATTTATATTCATTGATCTGGTTTAAAAGAATGTGAAGGAATATAAACAGACATTTTGGTTTGCTTGCAAAACTGTGATGGATGCAGAAATAAAGCATAGCAGGGTGGAGGCTTGTGGGTCAGACATGCACCGGGGGGGGGAGTTTTGTTTTTAAGAGGGTGTCGGGGTAGCAAGCCCAATGATTCTTTGTGGTTTGGAACCCCACAGACTAGAATCAATTGCTCAAAAAAATCTTGCAGGGTTTTGTCCATGCTTTGTGCATCCTCTATTGTCTCGCCTCGATATTGATTTATCCACATATAATGGGTACTTAGTAGTAGAATTTTGAATCATATTAATATGAATGTATTGGATATATAATGTACAATTAATCAGGAACCATTGAACTGCATCAGCGAGTGCAATTTGAAACAGAACAGCTTGGCAATACAACAGAAAAATGATAACTTAAAAAAAAAATCCTCATATTGCTCAACCACACTTTTCACTTAAATGGTTAATTAGTCTTATTACAAACAAATAAAATGAGTTTCAATTTACATTTCGTGAACATAAATAATAAAGGTTTTTTAATGTCATTTTATAAAAGAGCTATCCCACCTTAATACCAACTCGCTTGCGTCAGACTCTAGTTAACGAGCATGTCTGTCAGGGACGCGGCGGAAGTTTTTTTAAACCACAATCAGGCAAAAGTAATTGTATAAAATAGCATGTTTTAACTCAACGTTTAACATATGACACAATGGGGAGATGTAGTTGTGTTCAGTGTTTGTATCGAGCACCTGTGTACTGAAAACGGGTGTGAGCGTGTGTCTCCTCTCCAATCCTTCATTTCTCCTCCTTTTCCTCCACTCTCCTGCTTTTCCTCCACTCTCCTCCTTTTCCTCCACTCTCCTCCTTTCCTCTCACTCCATCCTCTCCTTTTTCCCCACTCTCCTCTTTTCCTCCACTCTCCTCCTTTTCTCTCCACTCTACTTCCTCCTTTCCTCCACTCTCCTCCTTTCCTCCACTCTCCTCCTTTCCTCCACCCTCCTCCTTTCCTCCACCTCCTCCTTTTCCTCCACTCTCCTCCTTTTCCCCACTCTCCTCCTTTTTTCCTCCACTCTCCTCCTTCCTCCACCTCTCCTTTTCCTCCACCTCCTCCTTTTCTTCCACTCTCCTTCCCTTTCCTCCACTCTCCCTTTTCCTCCACCCTCCTCCTTTTCCTCCACTCTCCTTTTCCTCCACTCTCCTGCTTTTTCCTCCCTCTCCTTTCTCCACCTCTCCTCCTTTTCCTCCACTCTCTCCTTTTTCTCCACTCCTCCTCACTTTTCCTTACCACTCCTCCTTTTCTCCACTCTCCTGCTTTTCCTCCACTCTCCTCCTTTCCTCCACCCTCCTCCTTTTCCTCCACTCTCCTGCTTTTCCTCCACTCTCCTCCTTTTCCTCCACCCCTCCTCCTTTCCTCCACTCTCCTCTTTTCCTCCACTCTCCTCCTTTCCTCCACCCTCCTACTTTTCCTCCACTCTCCTGCTTTTCCTCCACTCTCCTCCTTTTTCCTCCTCCTCCACCCTCCTCCTTTTCCTCCACTCTCCTCCTTTTCCTCCAGTCCTCTCCTTTTCCTCCTCTCCTTTTCCTACACTCCTCTGCTCTCTCCTCTCCTTTGTAAATCCATAAAGCCACTTTCTTTCCTCGATATTCCACAAGTGCATCCACAGCCCGTCGTTAGGTGAAATTAGAAAAGTGAAGCCTGCGCTCTCAGAGCTGTTGCGCGCCGGCTTTTTGAAACATCCCACCACTTAAGTTTATAGAGAAATGCTGAATATGTCCAAGAGAAATGCGAACAAAACTCAAATTCCGCTGCAACGCTGTAAACAATGTTGTGTCCGACATTTGGCCCGGTGTTGACATCTGACACTGTTTTTGGTCTGCTAGAAACAAGGAAATGGCAGGTTCCGTATAGACACAGTATGTGCTTCGAAACACAGACATATTTCCCGTGTTTATCGTTTGTCTGGATATTTAAAGCTCGTTCAATCTTACCGCTGCAGCATCCGTCAAAAATAGATCCTTGTGTGTTTTTGCTGCTGAGTCGCAGACGGACCAGAGCCAAGATGCAGAGGTGTAAACGTGCTCATTAACTTTTAGCACATTCGATATCTTCGGCAAACATGCAGGTGCTGCACCGGAGACGGGGTTGGTATAATGCCCAGTGTACACGACACCGGTCCGGGTGCAGTCCGGGCCTCGCGCAGACCCCGCCAGTCTTAGAAAGTGCTTAAAATCAATGCGCCCTGTTACACAGACCGCCAAGTACTGCGGCCACAGGTCCGGGAGCTGTGTGAAAAATACACAGCAGCGGCCTGGTGCGGCTTCCCCGTTCTTTTTTGTGCATTTGTGACGTTCGTCAAAAACAGACTGTGGTGGACCGGAGTTGGCGTAACAGGCAATCTGCAAGTAACCCACTCGGGTCTCGGACCACACCCGGACCACACTCTGACCGGAGTCAAGTGTACATCAGGCGTAGATGATTCCTCCAAAGTCTGATCCAAACCAAACCATACAATTTTTTCCTCCAAAGTATGAACTCTGCACCAAACCATAAACTTTTTACTGAAAAAGGATTGACTGTTGACAATGCTTTGATTGAATCGTGAGCTCGATAAAAATTTGGTCAGCCTTAGTCCAATGGAGATGATTTGTCCCAGAAATGTTCCTAAAAACGTTCATACTGGAAGGTAGGAACTTCAAAATAGTAAAAGTTGTGCAGTTCGAAATGTATTTGGTTTCTTTACTAGTTGAAAACATATTAACTGCGCCATGTCTTTTTGAGCTCTTTATGAATGGGGAAAGCACGCTTTCAGAACAGATTTCTTGTCATTTCAAAGTATCTACTGTAAATACTTTCACCCATATTCCAACCATGTCCAATACTGCACAGCCCTCTCTCCATTCATATCCGTTGCTTTGCTTTGGCCCGCGCTCCTTTCCCTGGCACTTGCGCTCTCTCCAGGCAGCCCGGCACCCCGACACAGTCTGAGGTCCTGAAACTATGGCAACGGAATGAGAGAGCAAGCGCTGTATGATTAATAGATGAGAGAGGCAGTGCCAATCGCCGGGGCCTGGGGAGGAGGGACAGATGCACTCCAACAATACTGCACCGAACCAGCAAGCAAGTAAGTGCACACTCGAACCCCCACCATTAGCCACTCTGACTGTACGGTGCCGCACACAACACACGGAAGAGCCATGCGAACACGGTGCATTAGGCTAACCGGGCATATGCAAATGAGGCTGACGATACCCAGCTGAGAGAAGGACGCTTTTGGAGTGAGTTTGTTGTTTGTTTGAGCAAAAACTTGTATTTAATTTAGTTTCAGTAATTCTATGAGCGAAAATGTGTGGTTTATGGAAACTATTGATGCAGGCTTAAAAAGAAATGTCATTACATTATCAAATTTTAGTTCGCGTGAGAAAAAACATCACAATTGAATGATAATCCACGATTATTGAGAGTGTGACAAACAACGGTGAAATCTTTCATTTTCTTTCATGCCCCTGGTCTAACATGTTACTGTTACTCAAGTTTGTGAGCAGCTTTATCAAAATGAACTTTCTGTAAGACAAAATAAAGTTAAATGTGACAAAAACAGCAAGATAAAAGAGATTCTTTACATTCAGGTCTAATTCATGGGCTATGTATTCCATAAAAAAACACGTCATTTTTCTTCAAAAATCTTTACGATTATTATTTTTTGGTTCTTAATCATGATTATCGAAACATAGCACATACGACATGCAAACACTAGATTAACACAAACACTGCCATAAGTTTATAAATGGAGCCTATAAAACCATCTGAATTGCAATAAGAATCAGAATCAGCACTTAAATTAAACTGTGACCATTTGCAGCCCCAAATGCGTTGAAGACATAAAAGCCACTGTAAATTCAGCACAGCAGAGTATAAGCTATAATAATAATAATAATATTATAATAATACGTCAGTAGAGGCGAGCAAAACACAAAATGCTGAAAAGGAAGCGGATAAGACAAAAAAAGAAGCTTCCAAATAAGGATAAAAAATGATTTGTATGGAATTTATTTTCACATTTGAACCTCAACTACTGTAACCCATTTAAAGACGCATTTCTTTTGGACTGACATAATATTGTTGGACGATTGCTATCAAGACACCCCTAAAAAAAATGTTTGTCGGTATTACCCATTAGCCTTTAATTTTATGTGCACACCTTGTCGCGGTTTGACCAAGAGCAGATAACCACAGGCTTAACTACAGAGTAACAGCCAGAGCAAAGATAAAGCCGTCTTAACTTCTCAAATAGTGGCGCTGCCAGAGTAACTCACGGCGGACTGCTCTAACCTGGAACACAGCACAACAAAACGGACAAATCTAGGACATCCTAATGTATTTTTATGCTGCGCACAGCCATTTACATGATCTGATCCGCTGCACAAGGTTTGGCACTCTTCAAGGCCAGTCATCCATCCATCTCCCTCCATCTCCTAGGCGATCACACAAAGCCCTACCACTGCTCCTGGATTATCCCTGTAAATGCTTTTCATCTTCTGTTTCAACAATAATGACAACCAACTCCAGTGGGACAACGGTTTTACAGCATGCGGTCTTAAATATTTCAAATACAGAGAATGGGAGGGGGCGATACTGACAAAAATGAACACGCCCTTTTCAGCGTTTCCCTGATCATGATATTTTATTTTGCAGTCCATCAGAAAAATATGCTTAACTGCGTCTGCAAATGTTGGTTGAAGTTTGCATATCTTAATGGATTGTACGGTTTCATCAGCTATTTTTCATCAGCACGGTGCTTTTCCTTGCATTTCTTGACCTATGACCTCTGTAGTGATTGAATAACTGGAATCCAATTGCAAACCAATTCCACCAGCAGGAATACATTGAATTGAACCAGAACCTGTCAAATTAAACACAAAAGTGTAGTCACCACTTTACATTCTTATTTGAAATATTACACAACAGGTTTTATTTTTAATCTGCTCTTTTTGACAAGTTTTCATAGCATTTTTAATTGCTATGACAATTCTAATTTAGCGTATCATCAAAACAGTTCCAGTAATCAAATTGTTAACTTAAATTGTTTTCTTTAATGCACACCCTTTTTGATTTCATACATGTTGTTTTCTGATTCTGATAACATACTTTTTTTGAAATACCTTCCACTTGTGACGCCGCACACAGGCTTTGACATAATGTCGCAATAAACTTCTTGCTTTTCTGCCAGCGCAGCCTTCGATGGACCCACTATTGCTTTCTAATTTAGTTGATTTCTAACAACAAAGCCATGCCAAGGACCAACAGCCAAAAAGCGCAGACAAAATCTGCCAGTGACTTGTGGCACCTTGCCCAAAGAGACGCTTTTTGTGGGGCGTTCATGCCGCTGGCTTCCTTGGCATTGATAACAGGAGCAATCAATTATGCTAATGTGACGAGTATGGAGAGCAGTTAACACATGGTTGGTTTGTTGCGTAGATGTACTGGAGTCTGTTCTGTTGGGTGCAGAAGGGTTAATGTGTGGGAGCCAGTGGGACAAGCTCGGATGTGTGAATAGAAGGACATGGAATAGAGCAAGTGATTACCAAATGGTTATGTCGTCAATGAGGCATGAATAGAATGTGCTAGAGCATAATGTTATCATTTATCATCCCTAAATATGCCATATGTAGCTAAAGCCCAGGGTTATACATGATATTAACATATATGGGAATTAAACAAATCCAAACATTTCCCATTGTCTAGTACGTGTTTTGTTTGTATATTTCTTTTGTTGGGACAGTGCACGTTCATGAGCATACGTAACACTCATGCTGTTACCATCCGTTGTCCCGCATTCACTCTCACCACACACCTTCATTCATACACCAGCACACTATTGTACGCAGAAAGGCCCCTCGCCGCCCGGGGGTCGGACCCAGGGCCCTCTTGCTGTGAAAGGAGACTGCTGACTTCTGTGCTAACCGTGCCGCTAAATTGCTAAAATAACCTTTTTTTTTTTGTCGTTGTAGCAGGCTTGTGAAGAATTCCTAAAACAGCAACAAAACACTCACTCAATCAGAGAAGCAACAAAATGTACGAGTATAAAACATAGATACTTTTAACTTTGAACAAGAGCTACTTTTTTGGCATTGTTGGCGTTCAAAATAGGTGTGTAGCTAAAAGCCTGTGTATATGAGGATAGATGTATGTACGCTATTATTATAGGATGACATTTTGTGTCTCAAATACCATGATTGTTATAAACGAGCAATTTACCAGCTTAGCCTAGCATGAACTTGAGAAATAGATTATCTTCTCTGATGTTGTGTCATCCAGACCATTTCATGCATATAATTATTTTGACATTTAACGCGACATACAATGAAAGGAGGATATTAATACATTTAAGTGGCACAGATTCGAGTCGTAATATCGAAAAGAGGCTGGTTCTTTTTCACCTCCTCCCACTGAATGTACAATCCAAGCTAAGATCAGCGATTGTGCCACGCAACATCTGTGATGGACACTTCTATTACAATGCACTTTGATAATGCTGACCTGTATTTCTGGAGTAGCGAATGTGCTAAAACTGTGTGGAGCACAAAACAAACTTCATGTTCAATGCCAGGATTGTTCTCAGCTGAAAATAGGTTAAGCATCAATAAATAACACAGAGATGAGAGATTTCATCTAATTGTTTGGAAAACAGAAGCCCACACACCCAGCACACATCAATAAAACATCGGCCTTTTATAAAATATGCATAAATACACACACTATTCATTGTGCTATTGACAATGGCTGAGAGAGACCCAGTGGTTAAGAGCAGCTGGCAAGTCTTGTTTAGCAAAGTACAATTCATTTGAACAAGTACAAAGCTGTGTATCAATTATTCAAAACTACTGTAGGCATCCACCATTAACCGCCAAAAGTAAATAATAAGAGTAAAATGATCTTGCTCTTGTTCCTCTTTCAGTCCCACACATAGACACAGAACTGTGACAAATCCACATCGGTCACACACAATGCCAACCCCATTGCCATTGTTAAGGGGGATCGGCACATGAAACGCTCCACAGAGCATTGCTCCAAATACGAGCCACCAACTCTGCCTGATCCCGCTGAAGAGGACAAGCTGTCAAAAAGGTACTCACACTGTAATTCCGCAACATGCCAGTGGATGATGTGTTATTAGGAATGGATGAGCAAGTCGTGTTGGACAGAAATGGTGAGGAATTTAGCTTAAGAACATGCGTCTCCTAAAAATGCCTCCAGGACATTTGGATGCCTAGGGCTGATGGAGGTGTTAAAGTATTCCGCTATTTGGCATTCAAGAAACATGTATAATCGTCTGGGATGCTCGGGCTGCAAATACAGAAGGTCACACGTGAGAAACCCCCGCCGCACACAACCATGAATATTTGCTAGCTGGAATGAATGACAGCCTTCTTTGCCCTGAAAGCATTTGCAATTCGAAAATACGTATCAGGAATCCTGTCCCTACTGTATGTGACCACCCAGTTCATTTCGTCATAGTTCATAACCTGCGTTTTGGAACTGCCGGATCCCTACTCCAGGTTTTCCAAGCGCCTCTGGGAATGCTGAGAGGAGGGCAATGGGAAAACCTTTGGGAATGACTGGGTGTTGGCAGCCGGGGCTCGCTGGATGTGGTTGGCTTGGCCTTCCATCTCCTCTCCTCAGCCTGCGAACGGAATAATGACCAGCGGCGGCACTTTGTTTAATGGCAAATCCACTGGTGAACCTCAGTGTGCAAATGTTCTGATTCCGTGTTCTTAATTACAACCGTTAAGAGTGGATCTGTTGGCAAAAAAAAAAGCAATACAGTGAGGCAATGCTGACCACTTTCTTCCCCCTCCCTTAACCTGATGGAAGCTACTGTGAATGACACGGATAAAGGGAGAAGTCAGGCTGTAAACAGAGGAACCACTCCAGGCGCGCGGCACCAAGCCGTGTCAATGAGAATGTTATGGGCAAATAAGCAGCATGCGTGGAGGTGCTTGTAATGAGTCTACGTGTCATTTAGTTCAGAAACACAAGAATTGTCACATATTATTATCCACATCCACAGTCAATCATACATCTAGAGCAGTTTAAGAAGACCCTTCCAAGTACGCAAAATAAACAAATAAAATGATGCTTCTTGGTTTGAGAAGCAGCCCGTGTTTGAGACTGAAGGTGTGTGAATGGAACAGGTCAGATGTTACACACAAATGCACACTTGTGTTTGTTGTTGTTGTTTTGTTTTTATCGTTAACATGATCAACGGACTGGCTGAAACCCGGATGCACCACGAAAAAGGGATTACGCACAGAATCTTGTCTGTTTACGTGAGCAGAAAAACCCCCCCAATACTACAG
The DNA here is from genome assembly GCA_015082035.1 of Chaenogobius annularis. Taxonomy (NCBI): domain Eukaryota; kingdom Metazoa; phylum Chordata; class Actinopteri; order Gobiiformes; family Gobiidae; genus Chaenogobius; species Chaenogobius annularis. The sequence continues at coordinate 1,663,637 of BJKM01000007.1, read as the reverse complement.
TTTGAGAGCAAAACAAACAACTAAAGCTCTTCATTGTACATGTTTGATTAAAAAGAAAAAAGAAAAACGCAGAAACACTGGTGGAATAAGCTGAAGTTGGCAATGGGAAGCCCCGGGAAGCGTGTGCACTTGTCGCCCCGGCAGCCTCGCACAAACCAAGCCCCGGAGGCTGGAGCGCGAGCCAGCGAAAGTTTGAAATAAACAAAGAAATCTTACCTTCAGCTCATGAAGGGGTGTTCCGCGGAGTGTTGCACTGCTCTGTCCCTTAGTAATCCATGAGATACCACTCTCAAAGCAGTCCAAAACGAGGTCTTGCGATGGCAACGCGAGCGCTACTTTTCTCTTGCGCTTCTTCTTTTTGTTACATGCCGCGCTCAAATCAAATCTCGCCTCCCCAAACAGAAATATCCATCCAATATCCAGACTTTGGAGGGTTAAAATGCTTTTAAAGTCCCCGTGGGTAAAGTGAAGCGAGCGGAGTCCCAGAACTAGCTTCGCGGAGCTGGACGGCGCTTTCCACAAAAGCCTACGGTCATCATCCTATTTGGAGATGAAGCTTCTTAGCACTAGACTGGAGCGCTGCGCCGCTAGCCCAGCTGTCACCCACCCGCTACACACGCTCACACTCACACACACACGCACACACGCACACGTACACGCTGACTGGGAGGAGCTACGGTGCAGGAACGGGAGCTATTGTGTCAATGGGAGCCAGTTAAGAACAACTGTATTTCTATTTTTACGCAGCGACAGTCATAAGAATGTTTGGAGCAGACGGAGAAAGTGAGAGCTTTTAATAGCACACGGGGGGGGAAAGGAAAGGACATGAGTAAATACAAGTTTTTGACATTTTCCATAATGTTAAGTGATTGTAGTTTAAACAATCAGCTCTTGTTATGGATAGAGACACACGCGGCACCTGCGTGTCCAAACGGTGCCCTTTACGCGCACATGAGGCGGATCGGTATGCGCGTATCTTCCCCGAACCCCTACACTTCTGCACCCCTCTGCCCCTCCCTCTTCTCGGGTGGTCCCACGGTGGCACGCGCGCACGCACACGCTGAGTATTCATTGGGGCTTTTACAAATGGCCTGTCATTTTTTAGGATCGGACCCTGTTATCATCGCGACAGGGCTCCCAACTGTAACACGAGTTCAAAAGTTTGAGACGAGTACGTAGATTCTTAAGTAAACAGGTTATGGATGCACGTTTAAGTCCATCCAAAAAGAATGGAGATAGGCAAGAGTCTTGAAGCATGTATGCACTTGTACCACTAGAGGGAGTCATCCACTGGAGCTCTCAGCAAGTTCTCTTTGGTTTTAGTGGTTGCCTTTGTGGTGGAAATAATAACAAAACATGACATGACAATATGGTTAAAAAAAAATAAAAAAAATAAAGCGTTTTGGTTTTTTTCGTTACAGAGTTTCTGTTCAAAGATCTGCACAATTTAAAGTAAAAATATGTAAAAAATGAATACATAGTAATTCAGCATCTTACAAATATACAAGACAAAGTTAAATATACAATTTATCCTCTTCTATTCCAAATACATTTCCATGTCAGTCCTTTTCTTCCTCCTTTCGTAATAGAATGTAAAGGTTGGGGCTGTGTGTTGGTAATTGGCGCACATTTGCAGACATCTCACCTCTCAAAGAAAAGAGCCACAGTCTTCTTGGAGTTCATTAAAACTGTGATTGCGGTTTCACACAGTCATTTCCACACAGGTGATTCACATAATTGAAGTCACATGTACAATGTCTGCAAATCAGCAGGAAGAGAAAAAGAAAAACAACACAATGGCATTATTTGACATGTACTTATTTCGTATTTGGCCACATTTTTTCCTGTTGTTGATTTTTATAATGTTACAACATGGGAACAGTTACGGGCAGCAAAATACCTGGATTCTTTACAACTGAGCGATTTCTTGCACAAAGTTGTCTCTGGGTTATGTCTTGCTCAGAAGAGGACATGCACTCATTTGAGAACTTTAATATTTCCTGACAGGAACAGCTGTTATTACAACCTTCTGTCCTCTTTCACCTCTGCAACTTCATCCACACCGTGTTCCTAATGTCCCACATGCATTTCCTCCATTTATTGAAAAACATATAGATTTCAGTACAATAATACTTTATTCCGGTGAATTTGTTGGTTTGTGACTATGGGCTTCGACTGTATAGAAGTACTTGCAGTAATGCTAGAACTAATATGGGACTGTTTAATTGAACACATGATTTAAAACATGCACATTGTATTGATCCTCCAGCTCAATGCCCAAGTGGTATTGAAGGATGGGTCAAATGTAAAGTGAAATGACACGTTCAAATCATCATCATCATTGTGTTACATCAACAAAGTGTCTACGTTGTGTCTACATCTGATGGTTCTCAACTCTCACTGCTATTCTGCTGTCATGTGTTGGACATGGATTAAATGTTGCAAATGATTATTAATGTGACGTTAATCTAAAACAGCGGCTGGTTTCTCTTGTGGACAGAGTTTTGTGATGTTTCAGGTACTCGGGAAATGCACATTTTTGATAGTTGACATTCTAACTAAGCTTTGCTATGGGAACAGGGTTAATATAATGGTTAAGGTTTATAATAGGGTTAAATTTAGGATTTGGGTTAGGTTTAGGAACATGCTAGGTTATGGTTAAGGTTAGGGTTAGTAAACGGTGTAGGTTCGTTGAAGAAATGTTTGGACTGTAAACAAGAATAACAAGAATGGGTCTGCTTCATATACTGTAGGAACAAACATATGGAAATGTTCGGAATCGTTCAACAAAACAGCAAAGACACTTATTGGATGGATGTGTTTTACCTTACAAAGAACTACACATTCGACTCTTTACCTTTATAGCCCAGGTAGTCAGAATCAGAATCAGAATAGGTTTATTGCCATTGCCAATGAACAAACTTCACAAACATCAGAACTTGCTTTGGTGATTCAGGTAAGACAGGTGACGTGTCTGCTCAGGGACACAACAGCGTCATGGGCCATAGGGATTAAACAGTTGACCTACAGGGTTAGTGGTGTTACCTTCTGCAGAGCTTTTGCTGCTCCCTGTCGAGTTTGGAATCCTCTGGTTCACCTTTGCACCTGCAGCTGCAAACATGCATCACCTCTCCTGTCTGCACAAGACTGAAGACTTCATTCCATTCATTCAACACTGAACCAAAACATCTGTTTAGCATAGGCCAGGCAATGTTTGACCAGATAAGGTCTGTTTTTTCTAATATTTAAAGGTGCCTGGCACTAAACGTATCAATCTTCATGAAGATAAACGCACAGGGACAACAAAATTGCCAGTAATTGCATAAGTACTTCACCTGTAATAAAAAACAAAACAATTGAATGCATGTCTCCTTGTTTATCTGCTGCACCTGTAAAGAACAACTCATTCCATTTTTCCTGCCAAGATGTTTTGCTTATTTAATGTAAAATTGCCTTTAAATAATGCGTTTTCTGATTGACAATGCAATCTCATCAAGCCGCCGTCCAAGTACACTCCAAGTAAAGCCATATATCTTTATAAAGTCCACATCACCACTTCTATACCCCCGTATTATTGTAAATAGTCCTGTCTTTTCCACTGTGCTGAGTCTGCTGGAGCATAGAAGAAGCATCATTTGTTAAAAGTACCCCTGTTGTTATGGCCTGGCCTGTAATAGGACTTGTACCTGTGGAATACATAGAACCATTAAAAATGACCCAAACTTATTTCCTGTGGCAGCCAACAGCCCTCCAGACCGCCTACTTCTTCTCCTAATACCGAAGCTTGTTTATTCTCCCCAACGGGTGCAAAGTGGAAAGGGGCAAACATATAGTTACAGCAAAGATTTGTGGTTGATTGTCAAAGCTTTCCATATAGATTGTGTGGTGGGCGCGCTGTCATAACAAGGCTGCTATATGGGGCTATGTTATCCCATAATTGATGGTGGCTCATTGGGAACAGGCAGGAAAGAGGGGATTATAATGATCTAGAACAGAACTATAGCTCCGAGCCAGGCACTAGTACTTATATCATACTGTGAGTTTGAGGAGATGTTGTCCATTCTCTGCAGCTGCTATGGCTTTTGTGGAGAGGGACAACAACACACATACTGTATCAGTAGAGATACCATGATCATATAATTACATGCTAGTTTCTTATGAACAGACCTCTGTTTTAGTCATAACTCGCAGTAACCTTCACTTAGTGTCACTTAGTGTTACCGTGACATGTCTGTTTAGCTGATTTAAACAGATTTTGGCACTGTCGCCCAACTTGTAGCAGTGTTACGACAACGCCATCAGCATTCCGACTTCTTCAGAGGCGTTATCCCAGGTGTGAGAGAGTTGTTTATGGCCCCTCATTCCCGATTACTGTCCGGGGCATGTTCCGTATCTCGATTGACTCCGTCCGTGTGCCAACAATGGCACTTGCCGCTCTCTGTCCTAATCGCCAAGCCGTGTATGTCCCCAGCCCATCAGCTGGTTCTCCCGCTGCAGTGGTCCGAGATTGGACAGACTTACGCTGTTATCCCGTAGCATTGTGCTTAGTGGCTGGGGTTCATGTCGATTTTTTCCACATTCAGTCTTGTGTTATTTTTCCGTTATGTCTTATATGGAAAAAAAAAAAAAAGTTGGACGGCAGAGATGGCGCTGTCGAGGAGAGGCTGTAAGACATTTGTTCTAAACTGCTTCAAGCTATAAGACTGTTTGCACTTTCCTATTACTGGTGTTTCGTCATTTCAAACTTTGACACCCACACAGCCGCCACATTTCAAAACAACATGACCAAACGCCGGGATTTGAGAACAAGAAAACTTGTTGTTCCTCTGCACCTTATGAAATTGCTTTTCCAACCGGGACGCACTAACGTTGAGGGCAGCCACCATGATTCCACAAACAAAATAATTATTGGAAAGCACCCGCCAATTGGAAGCAATACCATCCATTTTTAGGCACTGGGACATGATCGAGCGTCACAATTTTACCGCCATAAACACAGAGTCAAATTCTTTCTGTTGCAAAAATTTATCACAATCAAAACCGCATCTTGAATGTTCACAGTTAGTAAAATACGAGTAATGTAATGTCCCTTGCAAACAACAAAATATCCTGTCTATACGTATAAATGCATCTGAATCTTTTTTTTTAAATGATCAAGTATTGTATTAGGTTGTAGAAGTTTTAGCGTTAATGTATCTTTTATTTTTTATTTTTCATGCGTCTGATTCTTGTAGTTTAGCCGTTTATATTTCAGTTTTCTGTGACATTTGAATGCCCCTGGAAGTGTTTAGAATATGCACTGTGAACTTTAATTGCAAAACTAATAGCTATGCGTAACAGAATTGCAATCAAACATGTTTTCCAATATTGTTCAGCCCTAATGCGTAACTGCAGCACAACAAAACAACAGATAAAAAGTTCACATCCCACTGTTTAATCGTGGTTAAGCTGAGAGGTGGAATCGTCAGCACACGTATGAAGCTTCTCCTGTGGAATTATAATTAGGAGAGCTTTGATGATTTAAGGAAAGTTTTGTAATAAAAAAAATAGAAGCCATACACTCAGAGATGGGAATGAGAAGTAAACATGAAAGATCCACAAGACACAAGACGAGAGCTTTTCAACTGAACCACAACTGGCACCATGGAAGTTCCTTCACTTTAATTAGGTTCAGAGCAAAAACAGTGAATTGCTTTGCTGCGGCTGCTGTAAAGATAAAGGTAAAGTCATAGATATAAACATTGGATTTGTATTCTACTATTGAACATAATAAAATCTGCGAATTAAAGAAGCCTCACTTAGATTCTATTTATTTTGCATACTTTTTGTTATTCCATGGAGCTCTATAATTTTATGTCATAGATATAATATTTTGTTCATTTTTGTTCATTTTCTGAGTTCCAGAAACTTTTAAATGAATAGATATAGTTTTGAAATCTTCCCAACACCATAACAAATCACCATATCTTTTATCAAGCCAATTACAACAATCCAGCACACAATCTTTTAAGCCATTAAGCATTAGACATGACAGAAATGTTTTATCCAGTAGTCATTAAACCAAATGGATGATTCTTTTTACTTGTCTATGTTTTCTGCGTGTTTTCATCTGGGAAAATATCAAACCAAAGGGCACTCCTTACGAAAATAAAAAGGTTGAACATAGCAACAAGTCACACATCAATTGCAGTTATCTTTTATCAACACGCATGAGGGAATGGGTTAATAAATTATGTTAAAACCGCGTGACACTTTTGGGTTACATCGGATGGACACGATGATGTCAAGCTTTTAATGGCAAAAGGATGTAAAGTATTTCAGTTGTCCACATAGAGAGATTCAGAGAGATGGACATGCTGAGCCCCTCCCCCCCCCCCCCCCCCCGCTCCCCCCCCCGTTGCCCCTGCCTCAGTCTCCTCTGAGTACCAGGTCTGCATCCAAGTCATTAATAAGTCAGCTCTTCTGCATGATAGGTCTGTAACTAGGAGTGACAGTTAGAGAGCACAGGCCTACCAGTCTCAAATGGGACTTTGCCGTTGTAGGGGGAAAGAGAGAGAGAGCGGAAGGGGGTGGGTACGTTTCGTGCCGCTGCATCACAAATGGACGTCATGCGGCTGATGAGGAAGGAGAACGCCGGCCTGACGTCATGCGTAAACCCAACATGATGGAGAGAAATGGATGTGTGAAGGTGCAGCATGTATCGCCACCAGTGATGTGATGTTGGAGCACAGTACAACATTAAACTTCATAGTGCTGCAGGGGTTTAAGGCATTGTACATGTGTAGGTTCGCTTCATGGCCTCAACTATTTGCTGAATGTCTCTATCGTCTCTATTTCATGCTCCAGCTGTCCTGTCTAACAAAGCTTTTAGGACAGAAAATCTTCACCTGTTGATGTCATCCTTATAAACAGAAACGCTTTTAGTGAGAAAAGCTCACTAAAAGCTCATTTTAGTGAGCTTTTCTTTGGAGACAAGCAGGTGACAGACCCTCCACCAGGAATGTTATATGGTACACCTTTGAGAAAAGCTCATTAGAAATTTTAAACGATTCTAGGCTAGGCTGCTGGCACAGTTTGAGTAGTTAGCATTTCTGTCTCTGAGCAAAATGGTCTCAAATTTGACTCCTTGGCCTGTGTGGGGTTTTCTGTGTGGGGTTTGCATGTTCACCTTGAGACTGGGTTGCCTCCAGGCAACTTAAAATGATGCTCCATAGGCTTATCTTAAAGCTGAGGTTTGAAGAAGCTTCCCTGTCCACTGTTTGCCCCAGAAGAATTGAAGATGAGTCAAACGCAGAGGACATATTTCCCTTTGGGGACACTAAAGTCTCACTTAACCCTACAGGTGTGTGCGCCAGACGTAAAAACAAAGTCTGGTCCCCAAGGTTTAAGCCTTGGTCCTCTTTTATTTCTCTACATTACACCGTTAGCCAAACTATTACAGACGTGCAACATCTCGTACCATCTCCATGTCGACTATACACAAATATATTTCTCTGTCACTCCAAGACATAATGGCCGTCTTGAATCAGTGATGCAGTGTATGAAACAAGTACGTCAGTGGAGGTGTAATCATTTTCTCATTTTAAATTGGGATAAAAGGGAAGAAATTGAGGTTATTGTTCTTGGTTCTGTGAAAGACAGATACGCTGTATGTGGAAGCTCTTTGGTCGGTCCCTCACATGCAAGGACCAAACCAAGAGTCTTGGGGGTCACTCTGCTACTCTTGTAACTTGAGTTTTAATAACCATATTAAAATGATCAGCTTTTATCACCTTAAGACTTTTTGTGCCTCAGTGACGTTATCTCCAGACAAAGTCAAGAAAAGCTGGTCCAAGCATTTATTTCATGAATTCATACTTTCATTGACTTTAAAGTGTTTTTGTCATAAATGTTTATTCTTTCTAGTTGTTGGAAATATGCAAATGATGTGAACTTTTAGACTTCTCACGTATTATCTTAGGCAAACTTATGTTCAATTATGTTCAATTTATTCTTTTAATGCCCAAAATCAGAACAGCAGTTGCCTTAATCTCTAAATTGGTTTTGGTTCATACATTTTACACATCTGCATGTCTGATTTTGATTGTGTGTGATGAGAACTTTTGTCACTGCCCTTTCTAATGATTATGCATTTTGATTTATACTCATAAGCTCAGGAGTTGCATACTAAGAGATTTCAGTCAGTCCCTGTCAATGTCTTATCTCATTAGCAGCAGCATTGCATATGTATATCCAATTCTGCAACACACAAACAACTCCATAACACCTGTAACAATATCTACCATCTGACCTTTGCCTCCACGGCTGCTCGCTGTAAACAACCTACGTACTTGTGCATTTCCATAGAACCACGCTGCACCTGCCTTGTTGTTGCATCGATGAATGTAGATTAGGAGTTAGGAATAATTGTTTTGATAAGGCTTGAGGGAACAGGATTTGAACAGTGACGTACAAAGTGGTGGCAGATGTTCCCCTTACGTGGCAAGAGGCACGTTACCCCCTCCTCTTCCTCGTGAGCATTTAAGCAGATCTGAATACTGAGCTCCTATTGGTGGATTTAATGGCAAGTACACTCAGGCCTTTCTGAATAAGTCATCCGCCCATAGTGCTCATGTATATTTCAGAACTAGACATTTCGCTGTCTGTCTTTGCTGGTCCTGGACTCGATACTCCGACCTGACTGTGAGTAAATGATGTCTTCAACTTTACTGTAACAAGACATTGCCATATAAATCTGCATGGAGACAAGCTACAGCTGAGATGAGGAAGACAGAACAAAGGATTGCACCAAACCCGGCAACCCAGTACAAACGTCATTAAAGAGTTAAAAAACACATGAACAAAGAAAATTGGGGAATAAGTCTCTGGAGAAGAGTTGTCTCAAGTAATGTGATCTATAACACACTGGCGTTAATTCTTATAGTGCTTTGTTCCACAAAAATGAATCAAGAGAACTTTCAAATGACTGATCGTTATCAGACCGGCAACTAAACAACCATCAGAGGTCAAATGTCCTCTTTCTCTGACGAAGAGCTGGGGGTGATTTAAAGAAATAAAGAGATCAGAGATATATGTATATGGCACAAAACATCTAAATAACTAAATCTAAACTATCAGTAGCAACAGAAATATGTACTTTATTCATCAGATAAGTTCATAATTTTAATCACTTTAATATTGACAACCCAAAGTGTATACATTTATAGTTTTCATTCAGGTCCTTAAAGAGAATATGACTGGTTAGACCAGTGCATCTCAAACTTTTTCTGGTGGGCCCCCTGTAGTGGATAAAAATGTTTCCATGCCCCCCCCCTATTATTAGTTATAAATAATAATAATTTCAAAACATATTTTTTACTATATAAATGCCTAAATAAACCTGAAATAACAGTAACGATGAGGGTTTAATACTAAAATGAGTGCCAGTGCCGGTACCTTGAACTGGCACCGCAAATATGAGCCTCTTTGGTGAGTGCTCCTCTCCTCTCAGCTCCCGCTGCATCTCTTCACATCCCCTGCACCTCCTCTTACCTCTTTGTCTCTCCGCTCCTCCTCTCATCTCCCTCTTTCTCTCCTCTCCTCCTCTTAGCGTCCTCTGTCTCTCCTCTCCTCCTCTCAGCTCCGTCTGTCTCTCCTCTTAGTGCTCTCTGTCCCTCCTCTCCTCCCCTCATCTCCCTCTGTCTCTCTTCTCCTCCTCTCAGCTCGGTCTGCTCTTCCTCTTCCTCCTTCTGCCGCTCCCTCCTCTCTTCTTCCTCTCCTCCTCTCAGCCACCGTCTGTCTCTCCTCTCCTCCTCTCAGTTCTCTCTGTCTCTCCTCTCCTCCTCTCAGCTCCCTCTGTCTTTCCTCTTAGAGCCCTCTGTCTCTCCTCTCCTCCTCTCAGCTCCGTCTGTCTCCACTCCCCTCCTCTGAGCTTCCTCTCTCCTCTCAGTGCCCTCTGTCTCTCTTTTCCTCCTCTCAGCTCTGTCTGTGTCTCCTCTTAGTTTCCTCTGTCTCTCTTCTCCTCCTCTCAGCTCCGTCTGTCTTCCTCTTAGTGCCCTCTGTCTCTCTTCTCCTCCTCTCAGCCCCCTCTGTCTCTCTTCTCCTCCTCTCAGCTCCGTCTGTCTCCACTCCCCTCCTCTGAGCTTCCGTCTTCCTCTTAGCGCCCTCTGTCTCTCTTCTCCTCCTCTATGCTCCGTCTGTCTTCCTCTTAGCGCCCTCTGTCTCTCTTCTCCTCCTCTCAGCTCCGTCTGTCTTCCTCTCCTCCTCTGCGCTCCCTCTCTCTCTCCTCTCAGCTGCGCAGACAGAGGGGCAGTGTTTCCTGTCTGCAGTGAGGCAGCAGAGAACTGGCTCTCAATGAAAACCTCCCAGAGAAGATGCACGGCGTTACATTTGAGTCACAGTGGATTTAATTACAACAGGCCCACGTCACTCACAGATTGCTCTCTCTTGACTGAAGTAAAACTATGATTTACCACAGGGACGATACCGCCAAACTAAGTAATAAAGAAAACAACACAAGAACTTGTCATATGCACTTTTCATCATGAAGCTTTTTCCTTAATAAAATTACTTTTGTGAGTACATTACATTTTAACTAATTGCTTTATGACATCTGTGTTATTTGCTTTATTTCACAAAATTATAAATTGTTGAATTCACTACTACTATTTATTGTATTTTTACCTGTTTTGTCTTGCCTGAAGAACTGACATTGTATATTTGTCTTTTGTATAGCAATTTGGGTTTTTTGTGCATGAATTGTGCTTTATACATGAATTTGCCTATCCTCATTTGTATTAAGCTTTCAGTAAACATGTGAAATATGTCAGTTTCCCCTGGAAGCTTGTAGAAAAAAATCATTTGAATCCAACAGTGACCTTGGTAAATGTCCATATTTACATACACACCGGAGGCAACACCCAAAGGTCCAACTCCTTGGAGACGCCCTTCAAATTGACCGTTCCCCTTCACTTAATGCAATTGAAATTCAGTTTACCCACAACAATAGAGTGAAAGTATGTTGCACCTTACTGTAACTCTGGCTACTTTCCTGAGTGTCAGCTAAGAATTAATGGCATAATGATCAAGTCTGGTGCCTTCTTCAGCAGACAGCTTGTGGTTTTGAGCTGTTAAATGATGGATGGGTGAGATGAAAGCGAATGTAGGTCACTGTGGGCGAGGGGTTGACCGGTGCTGCATAAATCAGGGTGGGATAATAACCTGATATCATGGGAGATAATGGTCCCAGCATCACCTTTTTTCCACAGCTGTAACTCCAAAATCTGTCAACAGGACAAAATGCTGAATAATGTCTGACGGCCAACGTGTCATCTCAAGGACTTGATGGTTGGAAGAACTATGGTGGCAAAAAAAAAATTGAATATTTATTTTGATATAATGATCAAGATGTTGACGAAAACGGTCTTGACTTTAGACGCATCGAGTTCAAGTTCATTTTTTTCATTTTTTTTCTTTTTTTGCTTTTAACTGACTGTTGGATTATATATTCAGATTTGATTGAGCATCCTTTGAAGCTTGTTGTTTACTGTGTTCAATGCCATTTTATCTTTATTCAAAGTACGCAGTGATTTGGCATAAATTAAGCTTTTCTTTTCACCATGTCTACTCATTTGCCCAGTAAAGGAGTAGATACTGTAATTATTCTGTGTATATGTCATAACAAAATAATGAAGACCAGCACCAAAATAATTCTTGTTTCACACTGAGCAATTCACTTTCATCATTTTATATCTTGATGACATTTATTTGGTGTGTATGACCTTAAATTCAGTGCTTGCCAAAGATAAAACCATAAACCTCCAGCAATGTGCACATATTTGTGAAGTGTTTGATTTAGTTCCTATAGTAAAAGTACAGATACAGGAAAATACTCCAGTAAAAGTATAATAATAAATGAAGTATAAATAAATAAACTATTTTCGAGCTGGTTTTGTTGGGACATTAACACACTATGAACATGCTAAAAATAACCCCTGAGCCATTTCAAACGTCTCAAACCAGAAGTTTTTAGTGTCAAAATGTAGTGAGTAGAAAGTACAAATACCTACTCTGTCAAACAACTGAGATTCCTCTTGAGGTTGATTTGTGGTCAGTCCTTGAACTCATTGTAATTGGACGGACATTCGCGTTCTTTTGGCCATTGTAATGAAAGGCCATTGCTCTTCTTTGGGACAGATGAAAGCTGGTGGAGAATGGCGACAGATGCTAATGGCAGAAAAGGCTAATTGCACCCGAGTTCAACATGGACAGCTTTTATTGTATTGTGAAATGGCCCAACATTAGATGGATACAGGTTTATTTGGGTATTTTCGCTGCCCCCGCGACCCGGGCCCGGATAAGAGGAAGAAAATGGATGGTTGGATGGATGTTTTAGCGCATAGAGCCCCTGCAGCTGTCACGCATTCCCAGCATGCCCCTGAACGGAGTCAAGCCGCACGTTTTAATTTGCGTTTGAATTTGGAGAATGATTTAACCATCGTCTCATAACAGTTCCAAATATGTATTAAGATAGCTTATTGGTGATTCTATTCATTATTAATCTTTTAACAAAGCAAGAGTATCACAAATGCATCTAATTGACGGTTAAAATAAAATAAAATCACAAATGAAAGTTGAATCAATGATTGTGACTTAGCCTCTGTCATGTAAAACAGCTTCACTTTAGTACAAGATTTTTTTAAACTATTTTATTAAGATCACATCATGTTGATTGCCAGTATCGGTGAACATAATATTTACAGGGTTTTATAAGTTAGTGTATTTCTCATCTCATCTCCAGAGACACTTTTTGATGATATTAGAAGGTGGAAAGTGAATCAGATGGCAATATTTTACAGCTTTAGGTCACAATCTACACAATCTAAACTAGTTTCAAACCACACTCAATGTCAATGTCAAAGTGTCTTTCGAAAGCACACTTACAACTTTAAAAGCTAATGTTTAATCTGATTCGTTTTTAAGGTTTATTGTTATTTACGGCTTAATTTACTGACAAACATAAACTCCAAAAGCTGTTTCTTCCCTGCTGTAATGACGTCCTCAGCTGATTCAGCCACGCGGGGGCAGGAGCTCTATAAAGGGCAAAATAAAGCATTATACAGTACGTCTTGTGGAGCAGGAAATAACAGAATATTAACAAACAGCCTCTGTAATTTACAATAAAGTTTACTGCTAGAGGTCACAAAAAATTAAAAAAGGAATAATGTGTAGTATACAAAACTTGGAGTAATTGAAATTGGATAAGTCACATCATATTTTATTATTTCTCCTTAAAAAGCGTACCTGGTTTAGCTCAAGTGAAGACATTTATAATCTTCATTTGCATGCCAAACACTGGAGATGACATCACTGCTGCTCCATTTAGCCCTTCCATATTCATTATTCTGTTACAGTGCATTGTTTTGCGTCATGAAATATTCACTTAGACATAACATCCATATTGTATCGAGCTTTGCCCCAGTTTTAGCTGTATTTTTGACACACATTAGCCTGTGCTCCCCAGCTCTAAAACAAACACAGTCCCTCGCTCACAACCACAAAAGAGTCAGCCCAAATAATCATTACGCAAATACTAATCAATGTTTTCTACACAAAGAATACTGGGGGAAAAAGGACAAATCCTGACTTTTCCAGAACAGTTTAATTGCTCTTTATTGGAAATAGAAATAGACCAAATGATTGTTTTGTGTTGACAATTATTGAATTATGCTGTATACAATTAAGACAATACAGAGTTTATTTCTCTATTTTTTGCTATGGCATTGTTAATAGTGATGCGTTTTGAACTTTTTCCTTTGTCCACAGCAGCGTTTCCCAACTTTTCGCTGAAACTTGTCTCAAATCTCCAGTAAAAAAGAGTATTTGGTGTACTGGATGTTGCGATCACATGATATCAGCTGCAACTGCAACAAAAGACCCAAGAAAAGCAGCATGGTGTCAAATCAAGAGCAAAGTTGAAGTTTTTTTTAAATGGGGTGAATCGTGAAGCCAAAAGAAGCAGGGAACAGATGGTTAGAAGAAGAATGTGAAAATCATAATGGCGGCGAGAGAAAGAAAAGCACCAAGGGTTGTAAAAATAGTGAAAGCTGGTGTCAGGAGTGAGAGAAAGCGAGTTCTGGTGTCGGCATGGAGTCGTTAGCAGGTGACGAGTGGATAATGACAGTGGGAGGGATGCACTTGACCCCGGCTGACCTTTGACCTCATTCCTGCCGGTGCTGGGAGGAACAGCAGGAAGTGTGCGCAGCCGCCCCGTTTGGGATGGGAAATCCTGCCCGCTCATCCCTCTTCCTCTGTTCACACACGCTGTTGTTTTACAGTTAAGATCACAGTTCAAAATGCACTATGTCACGCTGAATTTATGACAAATGCATGACAACAAATCTCCCCTGCAGTAAAATGTGATTGGTTCAGTTCTAAACTCCTCCCCTTACGGCATGAATTCAGTCCTCAGACAAGGTCCTTCTTCAGAATTGATCAAATCTCTTGGATGAGAGGTGAAACATCTTCCACTTAAAAATGTAAGTCAAGGGGTCTCATTTATAAAACTTTAAGCACTTTAAGGGTCTCCAATTATATTTTCCAGGGGGCCTGATTTTCCGAAGGGCTTAGGTCCGGGGGCCGGACTACAAAATCCCACCACAATTTTATGTTGTATCTCTATAAGATCCATAAACAACTCACAGTGGCACAATTCATCAACAGAAATAAACACAGTTCAGAGAAGTAAAAATATTATAATAATATGACTAAAAACAGAACTAAAGCACTAAAACCCAGTGTTTACCAGAAACCTGACTCGACTAGTGCAAAGCAGACCTGGGACAAGACCAGGTTTAAACCAAGACTAAACAAACCATATCTACCAGAAAAACATGGATAAACTATAAAAAAGGACTAAAACAGGACTAAAGTAGGATTAAAGCAGGACTAAAGCATGACTAAAGCAGGACTAAAGCAGGACTAAAGCAGGTCTAAAGCAGGACTAAAGCAGGTCTAAAGCAGGACTAAAACAGGTCTAAAGCAGGACTAAAGCAGGACTAAAGCAGGACTAAAGCAGGTCTAAAGCAGGACTAAAAACAGGACTAAAACAGGTCACTAAAGCAGGACTAAAGCAGGACTAAAGCAGGACTTAAAGCAGGACTAAAGCAGGAGCTAAAGCAGGACTAAAGCAGGGCCTAAAGCAGGGTCTAAAGCAGGACTAAAGCAGGTCTACTAAAGCAGGTCTAAAAGCAGGACTAAAGCAGGTCTAAAGCAGGACTAAAGCAGGACTAAAGCAGGACTAAAGCAGGAACCTAAACGCAGGACTAAAAGCAGGACTAAAGCAGGACTAAAGCAGGACTATTTTAAATAAATGTCATCAGAACATTTGGTTCAAATGATATTAAAACGTAGTAGCCTACAGTAGCTGCCAAAAAAGCTCACTTTGCATTTAGTACATAAGAACTAACGCAGCTGTCACTAGGCAACATGCAAAGTATCATGCATGTTTTTGGAGTTCTCTGACCTGCAACAGTCTGTTAAAAATAGCCCAGACTGAGCAGTGAATATATGCAACTTAAGGAAATGGACAACGGGAAAAAGTTCATAAAAGCACTAAACTGGTGACAACGGATCTGCAATTATGGGAAACTGGACCACGGGCCAGAGTAAATTGCTTCGGGGTCCGGACCTGGCCCCCAGGCCGCCTATTCGAGACCCTGCCCTGCAGTTCAGAATTTTGTGGATCAGCGTGCACATTTCCCGGCCAACGGCCAACTTGTCTGTTAAAGCACACAAACCTAACGTGGAAAGACATGCACTTAACAAGTTTGTACACCGAGCATAAGGTGTGCAACAAATGGCTCATGACAGCTTTATTTCAAACACTTTTGCTTACAGTATCAGTGAAAAAGTTCTGAGTAACTTTTGTGATCCTCAACTTTGTTATACTGCGACAGTTTCTATTGTCATGGCCGATGTGACTTCTTACGCAGCACGCAAACCGTAGAGCTCAATTTTATATGAAGCTTACTAACTACAACTAACTCAGACATCAAATGTAAAGGCTGTTGGGTAAAAGGCCTTTCTTTCCTTGTCAAAAAATGGACCTGTAAGTAGATTGATAGGAAACTACTGCGACAATACATTTTATAGAAAGTGAAATAACTGTGGCACATGATGTGACATGACCTGAAGAAACCGCATCAGGTGTTTCTTCTGGCCATGTCACTTCCTCTTGAACAGGGCACAGACTGCCATAACAGAGTCATAATGCACTGCTGAAGTGAAAAGTCATGTCGAGTCTGTCCCCTGTTGCCATTTGGTTGTGCAGAATTAATTACAGTAGTTGTGTGGAATCAATTCACAAGAAACATCAGGCCCAAAAAGACAAGTCAAATAATAATCAAAAGTTTTTGTGATATGTCAACTGTCGCTAAGGTTACTACCTACAAAGGGTCACTAAATAAATAAACATAAAGCAGTGTTAGGTTTGAAACATTTCTAGCTGGATAGTTGTTTTTTGTCAATTAATTTTGAGAAGACGAATAACTCACAAATCCATTATCCTCATAGGCTAAATTACTAAAGGATGATGCCAACTTGTTTAAATGGCTAACTGTTCCAAAGCTAGATCAGTATTTTACATTTTGTTCATCATAAACAATAAATTGAGAATAGAAACAGGGCCACTGACTTCCTGTTTCTTCCCCGCCTCATCATTTACTTGTTTTTATTGTTAAGTATTGGTTATACGCGACATTTTCCATCCATCTGAATGTACACAATAATAACAAGGACGTGGAGCTGTGGGTGGGAATAGGGGGTAAGTGCATTCGTGCGTTTTCTGAGCTCTCAAGCCTTAAAAGTTGACCAATATGGATTACTCAAACATGCAAGAATCGATTGAAATACAACTCAGAAAAAAAGAAAAATAAAGCCATTTTACACCATTATAATGTTGGTAAAAGTTCATAAAATTCAGTATTAATGCCTGATGCGTTCCTTTTAACGTTATCTCTTTTCATTTGTTCAAATAATCAACAGTGGAAACAAATCTGTACCAAAGTCTGATATACAACAAACTAAACCAAACGCACATTTTGGATCAGCCCATGTTCCATAAATAAAAACGTACAAATCAGTTTTATAAAGAGCTTTTTTGGTTAGTTAAAGTGACGTGAAGTGGTTCTCCTGTTTTTCTAATTACGACTTAGTTTGGAGGGATAGAACCTGCGGTAAATACTTATCATAGTTTTACTTCCATTAAGTTGCCGTTTGCGAAGAAATTTAGAAAAATAAGAGTTTAAAATGAGAGAAAGTACTGCTGAGTTCTAAAACAGAATCCCTCTGTGATGTCATCAATATGCGTCAGACAATTTACACTTAACTGACACACTTATCTGACAGTTGTGTTATATGGTATTACTGTTTGTCAAATCTTAACGGTTGTGTAATTTATATGTATTTTGGCTCTTGTTTTCAGTATGGTTGCTAGGTAACAGTTGTGGAACTACCTGCTGCCCCTGTCCAACCAGGAAGTACAATTGTCACATTTACAAAAATGGTCAAACTGGGGACAAATGGGCAAAATGTTGTGTCAAATCTGAAATATAATTGTGTTCACTATGTTTCGGTGACATGTGTCGTCTAACCTGTCACAGAGACTTACATTTTAAACTAAAGGGCTCACCAGTCTTCAAGTTCTACCAGGGCCACAGTCATTTTGCTCAGAGGAATAAACCAGTCTCTACTTGTTTCTCAAATAAACTGGGTCAATTCTTCCACGGTAAATCCTACGTCTCAGTCTCTTCTCACTTCTTCCAACTCTTCCTTGTCACAGCTCGTCACTGTCACACCAAACGCGGGCCACAGTTGTCCGTGCGCAGATGGAGACACAGGCCTTCTCACATCCCTCGTCTGGCTGACTCCGCAGCAGCACCACCCGAGCCACTGTCCCACGGCTGAAGGTCCATGAAGGCGTTCTAAACCGCCGGGCGCATACACCAACCTGGTACAACGTTGTAACACTGGCCCTCACAACGCTTTTCATTGATAGGGTTGCCAAAATCAATGTGCCCAGATTCAAATTGATAATGAAAGTGGGATCGAAACCAAATCTATGCTGAATAAAAGACGTAAAATAAGACCACACGGTAATACTGAAGAAAATACAACGATTCATCATAAATAATTGTGATTCGTCAACAGTTAAAACCATTGTAGTTGCATTTTGAACACGTACCACATGCAGACTCCAAAAAGACGTTTTATAACAAAAGAGAGTGACATTTTTAGATCAAAATGTCGAGACTGGACAACGGTTTCTTGCAGTTCCCCCCTGCAGACACACCAAGCCAAACTCTCTACCCAAAACGCCCACTCACAAACATCACAAGATTAAACTAATATTGGGAAACTGATGACTGAACCGAATATTGTTCTGTTCTGCACGTGGAAGTTGGTTGAATGGCTTACTGCTAGTTGTCATTTTCCATCAATACTATTAAGTTTATTTGACTGCTTGCTTTCGGTGTGAATTGTCATTAGTCCCCACTAATACAAACTTGAGTGTTCCTTGATGATAAACACTGGTTGGTTTCTCTGTTCTACTTCAAAGCAAGGCCACACCGAAAAATTCAAGCCCATTTTGGCAGAGCCCTCCTACCACCAGATCCCGTAATTACAGCTCATAGAAGACATCCACATTATTACTCGTCAGGCCGTGGAACAATAATACCACAGCGTACTTCAAAGAGGAGACTCATATTTCAAGGGAAAACTAAAAACGCATGGATTATGCATTTGGGAGGACGGATTCAACCTTGTAAAGCAGGAGCTCTGCTAATCACACAACAAACCAAAAACGGCCAACTTTTATGTTGCTGTTTTAGAACAATCATTATGATCAATGACAGGGTTTTGTTTCATAACTTTGGATAACTGAAGGACAGCTTGGCTACTAAAACTAACTGTAATTGTAATATTAAGACTTGTGTTAAAAGAACTGTCTGTAGCCTGCGCTCACTGTTTTTAAAAATGAACCATCACAGCTGAACCTGGGTAACGTGCAGATACTGTGGTAATGCTTATGCTTTAGTTTTAAACAAGACTTGGCACCCTTCAGACGCAGTAAATGTGAATTCCTAGTTTTGGTCTTTGTCAAATTCATGTAAAGGCCTATACCCCGAAAATAAACTTAAACGTAGACATAAGGCCACTTTATCCTTTTGTGGTATTGCCTATTTTTCATATTCAGTGATCGCAAATGCCAACGGTTGTTATTGTGGGGGTCGTGATATCGCCCCTTCAGTTTATGAACAAGTCCCTCGTGCCTCATGTTCAGCTCAGAAGCTCCAGAATCCCAGGCTCACCGAGCTGCAGAGGCTGCACCAGCACTGACTCATGATAAGTGCAGGCGCTGGAGTTTACTGACCAACCCAGTGGTGATTTAAGCTGTTGGCCTCGTATCTCGGGACACAAATAGGTTATGTTGATGACATTTGTCAAAACCTTTCATTGAGATTTTCTGAGCTGTACAACAACAGTGCGTTTGTATTTTAAGTGATACAATATTGCCCCCTTGTGTTGGGTTTTTGCCAATGGCCCTTTCTACTTTCTAAAACAAAATAATACTATCCAAAATGTTGATTGTACCAAGCAATTGATCTAGCTATAGCCATTTAGTGAATTCTGCCTACGGTACTAATTAATGTGTAACAAATAGCCTTGCCAATTACGTATAGTCTATTTTACTGCTGCAAGACAAAATAGTGCATAGCCACAATCTGCCATTTGTTTTATAACTTTAACCAGATGTGACGGGCAACAAGCAGCCGGCTATTTTTCTCCTTTTCTGGTGGTGTTTTATGGCGGTTGGTATCCATATTGTTACCATAGTATCCGCCATTCTTTCGACATTATTCTTTAGACTTTATTCTTTACTTTAGAATTTATTCTTTCGACTTTATTCTTTCGACTTTATTCTTTAATTCCCTTTCTATGATTTCTCTTTCATTTATGCCTCGAGCTTCAGTGACTTTCTGTAAACACGTGACTAATCCCTACGTCACGTGACCGCACATTCAGTCATGGCCGACGACTACAGGAGACAGGGCTTTGAGTTGGAGAGAAGAATATTCGACCTAGACGTGAAATGTTCCAGTCTTAAAGCTGAAAAACCAGGTCTGTGCAGCTCTTTAGTGTGTATTTGTCATTTTGAGGCATTTTAGGGCAGCGTTGAAGTGACTTTTAGCTATTCCACTTTATTAGCCACGAGCAAACCTAGCAAGCTAACAGTTAGCTTGCAACTATAGCAACAGCCTGTCGGATGAAAATGTGGACCAAAGGTGGTCCTGCGAGGTCTGCAGGACAATTATCATGTTTGTGGTTCATCAGGGCTCAGATAAGTCTCAGTTTGCTGCAGTGAAATCGAAAATCCCTCTCACGATCCTAGATATTGCGTTGTAAACGGGGCTGTTTGCTAACGGGGACATGTTTGATACGTTTTTAGAGTCGTGGCTTATTGTTTGTTATGTGCTTTTGTATTATGAGTCTTTACAAACGTGAGTTCATCCACTTTGGGAGATTGTATGTCGTAGATAGGACAGCTGGCAAGAGTTATGGTCACTTTTTATGAGTTAACCTTTCATTTTCCGTTGGATTGTTTATAGACGATGATTATCTGCAGAATGCAGCGTCCATACTTGAAAAGTTGAAAAGTTATTTCAGGCACGGAGGAGAGAGCGGCTCTCTGTCCAAACTTCTCCAGGATTACACACAGGTATGCAAATAGACACTTCTGTGTTGTTAATGCACTAAAAGTGACGACACAATATGTTATTGTTCTGTAACAGGTGACAAGGGCGTGGCTGTGTGCTGTGCAGACAGTAAACATACTTGTGATTCTTTAGGTGATTCTGGACATCACCTTCTTTGAGGAGAATAGATTGGTAGACCTGGAGTTTCCAGAAGAATGTTCACCGGGGAAAATCCAGCAGCTTCTTCAAGATTTAACTGAACCAGAGGTTTTGGCTGGGAGACTTGCACCAGGTCAAGAGGTTAGTGCGCCAGTGACGAGTTAGAGCTGCACCTACTGTGTCTAGTCAACTATAATAAAAATATTGTAATTGTATTTTGATTATCGATTTACTCATCTGGCCAATACAGACTCTAAAACACATTCCAAAGATCATGGCATTATTATTACAAAAATATGTAAATTAATCTTTCTAAATATTCTCAATTTATTTGATTGAAATGCATTTAATAAGCTTCAGTGTGCAATAGAAATAATAGTTTGACTAGTCGACTAATTGGAAAAAATAATTGCTGACTATGGACCACTAAAATAATGGTTAGTTGCAGCGCTAACTGCTCCAATCCAGCTTTTGACACACAGTGTGGTGATCAGCTGATGACACCTGATGCCAACCATTCTCAGAGCAGAGACTGACAATCTGGTGGGGAAATTCATACATGTATGCTTTATTTCCAAACCTAAAGCTTCTTTCTGGTTTACGTCAGCATTCAGCACATTGGATTCCATGAAGCGCTTTTGAAGTCCAGACATCTTTACCAGACTTGCTCTTCTCTCTTAGTGTTTCATTTCAACTTTCAACACAAAACTCCATAAACCTAATCTTTGGTCTGCTACAGGTGCAGTCTGTGCTGGGCCTCGAGTTACTTGAATGTCTTTACTGGAGACGTGGAGCTTTGCTGTACATGTATTGCCACACTCTTCACCAGCGAAAACAGTGGATTAAGAAAAATAAGGAAACATTCCTAAAGGTGAGTCTAAATACAGTTTTGAACTCAATCAAGCTGGGCAGACATTTGTATCTTTCCTAATTATCTTGAGTAGTTGCTAAATGCAGTCACTGTGCTCCAGTGCATTCAGGAGGGGGTGCGGTACCTGATGAGGATGTTACAAGTGAGGAACTCTGTGAAACTCAGTGATGGGGTTGTCCTCCATGACACTACTACAGCCAACTTTCTCTCTGAAGGTAAATGGAGTAGTCTTTTTCTTCTGGCAGAAGTGAATCCTGTAGCATGATGCGTGGATAACATATTTCAAAATGTCTTCTTGAATAGGTGTCTTCTCAGACACACACCTGTTGACGATGATGTACATTGGAGAGATGTGTTTCTGGGCTGTGAAGTATGAAGACTGCAGCGCAGACTCAACAGAACGCAAAGAGGACCACCTCCAGTTTCGGGACATTGGCACGCAGATACTTAATAAATATGTTACTGCATGTGAGGGCCCCCTGCAGGGCCAGGGCTGGAACACCGAAAATGCTAAAGAAATCTTGAGTATTTTGCAGTGAAACAGACGGCTCTGTTTGGTCTTCAGTATTCCAATGGTGCCAAACCCCAAACACAAAAGTGATTCCATCAAAGGTGGGGCCCATTTCAGTCTAGAAAGTCTAACGAAAGGCATTGGGAGAGATCATTTTGTTAAAGTTTAAAAGTTAACCTTTGCCAACAGTCCCAGCCAAAGCAGGAGAAATCAGAGGTGAGAAAGTTTGAACATTTTGAGAAGGCACTGTGGAAATCTTTTATTTTACCTGCCCTGCTGAAAAGGCTACTTACCCTAGTTCCAGACTGTTGAGCAGGGCATTTGTTTTGCTCTAGGAATGTGTTTTAATAACATAAATATGAATATAAAAATGTTAATATAATATTGACCTTCATTTTTTTAAAGATTGTTACAAGTTTAAAGAATCCAGCTTGAAATGAGACATTGCACAGTAACCTTTTTATTTATTGTTTTGTTGCCATTTTGCTATGCTTTTAATATATAATAACTGCATACATATAACTGTATGTGTGTGTCTATGAGAGGCAAAGAAAATAAGTCTGAAATATGTATTCACCCTTGGAAACATGTCAATTTTTGTTCAGCTTTGTATGACGCCATTTGTATTTCCATCTGATGCAATTCCATCTTCTGTAATTCAATTTGCTGTCACGCAAACAATTATTTTGCCGTTTAACAAAAAAAAAAAGTTGTGTTTTGGTCATTTTTTATGTCTTCGTTGACAATAAACACGAGACACGTTGCTAATTCTGGCTTGTGCCGTAAAGTTTGTGTTGAACCACATTTCCCATAATGCCTAGATGTTTTTTTTTTGAGGAAGTACTCTGACGTAAACAAGAAACACGTTTAGATTTGTCCGCTGGTCATTTGACTTCACGGTGGGTTATTGTAGAGAAATGGCAGGACAAGTGCCACGCGTCAGTGAGTCGGTGGTGGTCCGCAGTCTCCGGCGGCTCAAAGACAGATACTTCCCCAACAGTGGCGCAGTCACGGCGGCTGTGGACACGAACCAGGAAGACTCTCAGCCGGGTTTTTTGGAAAGTTTACCGGTAAGAACAACATTACGCGTGTTTGGTTTTTCTTTTTTCGGTTCTGTCCACGGCACCAGATGAAATTAAATGGCCTGTCAAGCGCATGACGTAGACGAGGCGCACTGGAGGCGGGTTTGGTACTGGTACTGGTACTGTCCCAGTCCTCGCACTTGTGACACAGGCAGGGTGACCGGATGTCCCCATTTACCCGGGACGGTCCCAGTTTTGAGCCCTGCGTCCCGTGTCCCAGCCGATGTTTCCAAAACCATTGATTTGTCCCAGTTTTATTCAAGACATGTCCCAGTTTTGACCACTTTGAGACCCGCCAACAGTAAAGAAGGGAATATGTTGTCGTTTCTTTAGCCAAACTAGAGACAATCTGGCTTCAGAATAACCAAAACACAAAAGATGCACTCATTTCCACTGATAAAAGTCTCTCAGATGAAATACTGACTCACACGTGAGCCGTGAGAGACATGAATGATCCGAGCGCATACAAATGTACTTAAATACATGCATTTTTTTTTACACTTGTATTATTACTTCCCATAACTACCAGCCAGTGTGTCCCGGGTCATCCCTCTGACGGACCCCATGCATGTTTTTCTTATTTCTTATTTTATTTTTCAAGATATATATATTTTTGGCCCATATGTTTTGCAGTGTAGCCTAAAACGGGAATGAGAGACGGAAGGACGTGCAGCAAATGGTCAGAGCCGGTTTGGAGTTTACGCCCGGTCATGAAGCGCTTCATGCGCGGGCGGAATTTATGGGAGTTTAGGTCGGTCACGAATCTTGATGTTCTTGAATTAATTGATTTCTCGCATGACACAAACTGTAACACTTTACATTGTTTCCATCAACCAAAGCCTATAACCTAGAGCTAAAAAACAGTTTTGCACTGCTTGCATCATTTTTCACAAACAAGTGTAAGGTCTCAGTGCACCCCCAGGCTCACAGTGTGCATTGATTAGATCCATTATAAAACAAGAGATTGTAGAAAAACACTCTGGACACTGTTTTTAGAATCAGAATCAGAAAAAGATTTATTGCCAAACACAGGAACTTGTTTTAGGAAAACAAGTCATTTCAACACTCATCCAAGAATCATTCTCAATCTGCGGATCAAGTATGAGAACTCCGATATTTATTCTATTCTGAGTAAGCCCTGCCCACCGGATGGAACACCCCGATGAAGGCTGTTTGCAGTTTCACTTGAGACTACCTTCTGTGCAGTGACGTGCAGTGAGGTTCATGCCTTTCAGAGACAGATTTACCAATGCGAATGAACCCAAAAGAGCACCTTAAACATAATTCGATTGACAACGGACAATGAGTTGTGCTTTATGTCTCATTCCAGCGTTCTTTACATAAACATGTGACACATTTGATTTAAGGTCAAAATAAATTCCAATTGAGCCAAATTCCAGCCTATTTCAAGCCAAAATAAAACAAGTTTATGGTCTTACCTTTACATTTTGATAAGCCGGATTTTAAATAAGAAATAAACGAGTTCAAGAACGAAGAAGTTAGTGCAGCAGTCCACGGGCTCAGGAGCGCCCTCTGCCATGAGGCAGGCGTATTGTTTGCCTCCCCTAGTGTACTTTTAGCTGCTGTTTTTATAATGAATCTGCTAGCTGAAATACATCTCAGAAATACATTTCATACATTATCCAGAATATGGAAGTACGGAGCACATCGTCAGGGTGTTTTATTTGTTATATACAGAGGGACAGGACACATTATGTCAGTTGATACGCAGCGAGAATGTGTCCTATCACAATTATGCAGACGACACTCAAATCTATGTTTCACTGACGGCAGGTGAATATGGACCAGTGGATTCACTCTGTCACCAAACAATCAGTGTGTGGATGCAAAGCAACTTTCTCCAGCTGAACTCAGACAAGACTGAAATCATCGTCTTTGGCCACAGAACAAAGAGAAAGTGTCAACAGTCACCTCCAGAGTCTCGCTCTAAAACCTACAAATCAAGTTAGAAATCTGGGGGTAATAATGGACTCAGATTTGAATTTTAACAGCCACGTCAGATCATCACATCAGCAACTTTTTACCATCTAAAAAACATTGCCAAAATCAAAAGTATAGTGTCTAGACCAGACCTGGAGAGACTTATCTATGCGTTTGTCTCTAGTAGATTAGACTACTGTAACGGCCTGCTCACTGGCCTCTCCAAACGAGCTGTTAAAACAGCTGCAGTACATCCAGACGCGCTGCTCGGTCTCGACTAGAACAGGAAATACGATCACAATTAGTCCTGTGCTCAGTCTCTGCACTGGCTCCCTGTGGCTCAGAGAATAGACTTCAAAAGCACTCTGCTTGTATACAAGTCTCCAGCTAGCACCAAATTACATCTCGACATGTTAGTGCCATATGAACCATCTCGGACTCTGAGGACCTCAGGGACCGGCCTCCTGCTGGTGCCTAGAGTCAGGACTAAACATGGGGAATCTGCGTTTCAGTTTTATGCAGCTAAAATCTCTTGAACTATTATTTTGTTTCTGCCATGTCTTTGTGATTTTAATGAATTTTTTCCTGTTGTGTGAAGCACTTTGAATTGCCTTGTGTATGAATTGTGCTCTACAAATAAACTTGCCTTGCCTTGCCATTATGTGCATCGCATACAGCCATGCATTACACTGTGCGCCGTGAGGCAGCCCCTCCTCCCTGCATTTGAACAGGAGTTACGGGACATGCGGAAATTCTGATATTCTTAATTTAAAAAAATAGGTTTCCATATTGGATTCAAAGGGAAAGGGAGTTTATACTACATACCAGATGACAAATATTAACTCCCCGGAATGCACGTCACTGCTTCTATGTATCCTAACAGCCCTGTACTGATCACAACCCTTTTGTAAACTGACTGTTGTTCCATCATTGAGTACCTGATTAGCCTCAGAATGGGCAGGGCTCCTCCCGCCTCATGGCTTCTAAACACTGTTATATACGAGGTTGAACCTCAAACCTCCATTTCGGTTTAAAGAGAGATTCTCTTCTTTTTTTTTTTTAAACAAAAATTGCCTCTTTAACTCTTCTTTCAAACCATCTCTTCTCCCTGCTTAGAAGCTTCACCACACTGTCCTCAAACGAGTGGTTTGTGGTTTATAGTTTCAGATGCACAGCGTTCTGTAATCCTGAATTTGCGTGTCTTCTGTGTTGATAAAGCCTCTTGTGCAGTGGCTGTTTAGTCTCCCCTATGTACCGCTCTTTACAACTTTCTTCACTGCACTGGATAGAATGCACTACATTGCTCTGTTTTTCTGTGGGCATCTTGTCCTTTGGATGAACCAGTTTTTGACTTAAGTGTTGTCCTGTTTAAAATATACAGGAATGTCGTGCTGTGTAAACTCGGAACTGTCGGAAAAACTGTAAAGAATTCCTCCCAAAACACCAAAAACACACCTGGCATCGCGCTGAATGGAAGTCTATGGAGAGTGAGTGGGTAAACCCGACGGAAAGGTCACCACCAGGGGCTTATGGAATTCCCAGGCCTACTCTGCCTTACTTTGAAAGTGGGCTTGAGAGCGACTTTGCTTTATTTAAGATGGCACTCGACAATCTGCTGAGTTCTCACACTCACCTTAGTGAACAGTACAAGTACCAGGTGCTAGTGCACTTCAACTAGCCAAAGCTTACATATACCACTACCAGCCATACACCAGTGCACGTCAAGGTCTTCAAGACAAGTACGGCCAGCTCCAGTAGCTCGTCCAATCTGAGCTGGGTACAATATTGAGCCTGCGTGCTTTCCGTCCAGGAGATGCCATTGCCTTTGATGCCTTTGCCTTAGCGGTGCTGTCATTGGTTGGAATGCTACGGACACTGGAGGGACAGAACGGTTACGAGTTAATGTGTGGTTCACTTGTTGACCGCTTGCTGATCAAGATGCCGCCAAACCTCTGCGACAGCTTTGTTGAATACTGCTCGACTCGTGGCATCCTGCAGACAGGTACTGACAGAACATACATTCTCTCTGATCTGGCAGTGCGGTTACAGATAAAGTCCCAAGCCAAACATATCTCTAGTCGTGCAGCCTCACTGTTCACCAATTGCACACCAAGTCCAAACAGAATCAACAGGCCAACGACCTGCTGCAGTCTGAGACTACCAGTGTCGATGTGCAAGGGGTGCAACACAATGCCACTCCATTGCTCCGCTGCACACCAGTAGTTAAACTCCAAGCCCCCAGGGAAGCTGTGCTCCCTAGCCTACGCAACACAGAATGCAGGCTGGTTAAAGACACCAAGAAAGCTGAATATTACTTTGCTGAAGTCAGAATGCTTGAAGAGGCAGGCTACTTGGCTCGTATCACTCAACAAGAAACAGACCAGTCCAAAGAGGCCTCCTTTGCAGGAAGGGTGTGGAAGTATGGGCCCTTGGCTGCAGAAACAATTGGCCACGCAGGAGATCAGGTTTTGCAACCCGCCGAGTGCTCCCCATTTCGAAGGGACCTGGGAGCGAGAAGTAAAGTCAGTCAAGACTGCATTGAAAGTTATTCTGAGGGAGCAATCAGTCCCTGAACCCGTTCTGATTGTAGATTGAAGGTATTCTCAATGCAAACAAGGAACTGAATATGGGACAAGTTGCCCTCATCGTGGACACACAGCTCCTGCTGGCTCTATGGCCTGTGGGCTCCGTCACAGAGACCTTCCGAGGACCTCATGGACATCTTCGGACCGCGTCTGTGAAGGTCAACAACAAAACCTACACTCGACCAGTAGCTCGGCTGATACCACTGCCGAAGATTTCCGAAGATGACCGTGACCCTCCTGCTTGTCCTTCTAAGTGACTGAAAATGTCATTGCATGTACTGTAGATAGATAAACTTGTCATCTGAATACGTTGGACATGTTGCAGAAAGATAGGCATTTGGCAGATTGTTTATTGTGTAAAGTGTAGATCTCGCTCCGTGCGCACCACGGATCTACGTTCAAACGGTTCAAAAGCCTTCAGTTTTCTTAAAACCTGTTTTTCTGTTTTTCTAGTAACTTTTGCTCCGATTGGTCAGAGTGATCACATAGTATGCGAGCCTATGTAACTTTCGGGCCACAGTGTCCTAAAAGTTAAAGGCTCTGCCATTGACTTGAATGGGCCGCCATCTTGAGACCTGGGGGCTTGCGTCAAGAATTCTTTGTGACATAATCATCACGTCAGACTATATAAAACCTCCCAAACCTCTGTGCTGACAATCAGACCCTCAGCAGAGGATGAGCACAGTTGAATACGTACAACTACAGTAGGTGGTGATAATGTAACATTTTATGGATACCAACCACCATAAAACACCAAACAATAATAATAAGAAGAAGCCAGTCAGGTCGTCCAAGAGGACAGGCACAGACTTGAAATGTTCTATTGTCAATAAATATCAGCAAAAGTCATGTCCTTGTCCTGATTCTCTGACAGGAATCATTTCCATACTGCTACCGCCTCAAACTGTTAAATTCTCCTTAGTGGTCCAGTCAGATCCACTACCATGGTTTTATTATTGAAAAATGGCTGTGAGAAAAATGGCTGTGATATTTTTTAACCTAAATGTGCAATCCGAAGTCAGAATGTCTTGATGGGCGGAGATGGGGTACAGATGAAAGTGACACTGAAGGTTTAAGTGCAGGACAATACAGGCTAACGTAATTATTATTTTACAGGGACAGTACAGCAATGAACAGATCAAAGTACTTTGACTAAACAAATGATGAACAGCTATAACATGGTCAAAAGTATATAAAGGTCCATTTTAGATAATATGTCCCCTTTAAACACATATGGGAATAATAGCTCAATGCATTAATAATCTGGACAACCATTCTACCAAATATATTAAAAGAGGGCTCATTTTTGTTTTTGGAGAGTGGGAAAGTACAACCACAAAATCACATGTTTGGAGGGAATTTTGTTGGACAAATGTAACACAGATTGTGGTTGCCAGGAAGCTCACAATTACCAGGGGTGTTTTGGGACTGTCCTGTTACTCAGAAATATTGAACTGAGATCAATAAAGGCAAGGCAAGATTATTTGTAGAGCACAATTTATACACAAGGCAACAGGAAAAAAATGCATGAAATAAAGCGCTACAGATTGTTTTTCACATCACCATCCCACTTCATTTCAGAACTATGTATTTAAGCCTCAGAACTCACGCCATGGACACAATAAACTCCTCCTGGAGGCAGGAGAACGCCATTACAAAGAAATGGATGTTGTAAACAACACATCAAGGACTGGACCCAAATCATAACTGACATTTGAATTTTGTGTGTGTTTTAAAGTAAAAAAAATAATAGAAAAAACATAATGTTCCACTGTGTCCTTCCCATTGATGAACACCACTGTGTGGAATCGGTTCCCAGAAATCCATCTCCTGTGTTTTACTTTACATAAGTGTCTCACATTAGACAACATGAGTAATCTGATTTGTACTTCATTCTCCTCACGCAGAGGTCACAGAGGCCACAATGCTCTTATGTTTTATTTTCCAGGTTGACTTACAGTTCCTGGTCATGACCTTTCTGTCCCCGGCTGACCTCTGCCTGCTCGGAGCCACATGCCACTACTGGAGAGGAATGGTCAGAGACCCACTGCTGTGGAGGTTCTTCTTACTCCGAGATATGCCTTTCTGGAACTCCATCGACCATTTAAGCATGCCTCAACTCGAACTGTTGGCTGCACCTCTTATTGATGTGACGGAAAGCCTGGATGATAGAGAAGAGGGGGTCGACGCTGAATCTAAGTTTGACTACATGGCCGAGTTGGTAGCTTCTTTGTTACATACATGATACTAAACTTGTGTAATGATATCTACTCTAATGACTCTGACCTTCCAGGTACCTCAGAGGTTCTCCCTCCTGCAGGCAGCAATGGCTTCCCTCCTTAGCGCCCTACAAAGTGGTCACTTCATTCCTTCAGTCCCTGGTGGCCTCAGCTGAACCACGTTACGCCATGTTTGGTCCAGGAATGGAGCAGCTGGATGTCTCCTTTGTCACAAGGCTGATGTATGCTCCGGACGTGCTTCCTGTTTCAGGGTCAGGCACATCTCACAGGCAGATTAATGGTGAGATGGCTGCAGCTTTGTTACTTCACCAGCAGATGGCATGTTTGGAACAGATTTTAGAAACCACAATTTTCATATTGCTTTAAATACAAATTGCAGGATAGCCAAAGTATTTTGTAAATCTAAATCTACTGTCATATTATTTGGATAACAGAAACATTTGTTTTTGCTCTTGAATACCCAAGCTCTAATGCACTAATACAAGCACCTTTTTAAAGTCTGCTTAAAGTCAGATCCGTATTCTTATCTGCACACACCATTCTAGAGTTATTCAGACATTTTGATAGAATAAAGTGCTAGAAACATTGCAATAATTTACTTATTGTCCACCAAACATGGATGGAAATGGCAAAACTGAAAGTATATTGTCGGTATATCTTCTAGATGAAAGTATTGAGCACGTTTACATCTAAATCCATGTCATAGACTGTGTTCACGTTCTAAACTTTTATGATGTAATCATCTCAGATAGTGGGTGGGGCCTGTGTAACTATGGGAGATTCACTGTAAATATCCAAAACGGAAATGAATAAGAAAAAAAAAAGTGTGGCCAAAATTGATGTCATGTCTCGTCTTGTTTTGTCTGGAAGTGAACTGTGTCTTGTCCCGTCCTCGTACATACTGTATGCGTCTTTTCTCCAGGTATTGGTTCTGGCATCAGTTACTTATTCAACAACCAGCACAAATTGAACATTCTAACAATGTACTCAACAAATAGGTACAGCCATTATCTTATTTTCCTCTAGTTTTTGTTTTGCACTGTTGTCCTACGTTACCAAACTTTCTCTGCAGGGCTGAAAGAGAGAGGGCCAGGACCCAGCAGCAAAACGTAATCAACAAACTCTTCACTGTTGTGGTCAACGCTGAATCTGGCGTCCCGACGTACGGCCCGGCTCCACACGTGCAGCAGGTGTGTCAGGCGGTGGACGGATTCATCTACGTGGCCAACGCTGAGCGAGGTGGGGATCGAAAATCTAAATCCTTGATATTGAGACACTAAAAAGATATTGAAAAGTGCAGATCCTCATGCAGGAAATATCAATACTTAAAATATCTCAAATCACTTTTCAGCAATTTGTGAAATACATTTATATTTCAGTTTTTCTGCACTTGTACCGGTATATTTAATTGGTCATTCATTGATCAGTTCACGCTGGGGTGGAGTGCAAATAAATCTTTACTCCAAAATGATTTGTAATAGGCACTTTTATACAAAACTCATTGGTAACAGATCGATCAGGGTGATATTTTTCTAGTATTGCTTGGTATTGGAATGAAACAAAAATGACCCTCATCACTATTGCCCACCTTCAGCCCATCACTGGGATATTATCTATCTATCTACTCTACAGACATGCATAGAGTAGCCAAACACAGTATAAAAATATAATCTAAAATAACTCGCTGCAGTTGAGAAAAGCTACTGAAGCTAGAGTGAAAAGGGAATACAGCTGTTTAGACGTGACAACTTATTCAGGGCTAATTTGCAACATCAATCCCTCGATAGTGAGAAAGAAAGTCAGAAAGCAAAATCCTATCTGAAGGTCATGTGCAAGCAATGCAAATGTTGAAATAATTGAATATAGTCAACATTCATCTTTTGTCACTTATAGACTTGCTCACAAAAGTAGAGTTTCTTCAAAGAGTCACTGATGTAAATGTAACTGATTACTTCCCGCCGCTGACTCCTCCACAGCAGATAAGGGTGAGAATGAGCCGGCTCAGATCCAGGCTTTGTTGAGCTCCGCGTGGGGGTCGACGACCAGGCCGCTGCTGGTGCTGTCTTGTATCTCCAGAGAGGACAGAGAAGTGGAGACGCAGCCTGGTGTGCATCCCATCACGAAGAGAGTACCCTGTGTTCACATGGCAAAGAGACTGGGGCTGACCACGCTGGATAACCCCTGGATGGTAAGAGAGGAGGTTAAGATTATATTTCGGAACACTGGTGTCATTGTACTCATGTGAATGTTGTGTTCTCCTCAGGTCCAGGATGTAGTGGTAGAATCGCTTTCAGGTCTTCTGGATGGCATTTCATGGTTACTGAGGTGCTCCGGTGTCAAACTACACACCAGATAGTTGCTACACATACACGTATTTGCTACTAAAGCTGCGATATAAAGCTAAAACAACAACAACAACACAAAAACAGTATGCGATACTAAAGAAGGATTTAAATGTTTCAAGAGTGCATTAAATACGAAACCATCCACCGGCATGACTTTTGTTTCAGGTTTTCACTTGTCACTTTTTTTCCTTCCTTTTTTTAAAATGTAAAATTGTATCAAATAGTTAATATATGTTATTCATACTTTCTTTTTTTTCCATGTGATTATTGTGATTGACATTTTTTTAGTAACTTATTTTTACAAAGTCACACATTAGCACTGCAATTCATATTTCTCTATTTAGTTACGTAATGTACTATGATAATGCTGTTGAAATAGTGTTTTTATTGAACATGATTTTTATTCTGGTGCATCGTTAGAAGGAATGGGATCTGTTTTCAGCACTGCAGCTTCATGAGGCTCTCACCACAGTCATAGCCACTTATTTTAACAGCATATTTTTGAAGCCTTATTGTTTTACTCTATTTGCACAGTGCTGTGTTTTGTGCTGCATTTTATCTTGTATATTACAAATATATGGATATTTTAGTAAAACTTTTAGCTTCATGACCATTTTTGACTGCATATTCTGTTCTTCTACTGTTCTTGTACTTTGCGTTGCAACACAGAAATATACCCAGAAATGAAGGTTCTCACATTTTTCTCATCACTTCTCGCAGTACTGGAGACACTTTAAGTTAATGGGCCACACAAAATCACATCTGAAAAAATTGCACAATTAGCACTTCTGCCGACAGATGACAAGATAATGTGCGCCGTGGCCGTCAGACATTGTTCTATTTAGCTCCTTTGGGTAACCACAGTGAAAAGTAACTCGAACATTACCTCTTCTTCACAATACCTCCTTTAATCGAAACAATGACTTCCACAGATGCTTTCAAAAGTGAAGGACCATGATTCATGCAATTTAGATGCATTAAACCTTTAGGAAACTTGAACCAAGCTGTGAATGTGTCTCTGACTAAATCTTCAGAAATGGGTGGAATAATCAGCCTGGGCTACATCAGAATGTGACTTTCTGCCTCTTGCTCATCTGTGATATTGGACTTTGTTTATTTAAAGAATTCATATTATGCAATATATATATTTTTTGTATTATTCTTGTATTTAGTAATAAACTGTAGCATGTGTAGATGATTATTTTACATTTTGTTCATTGTAAACCACAACATTGATCATTACCTATTGACTTCCTTTTCAAAACCGTAGAACTGAGAAGCCCCTCTTTATTTAGTGACATTCACCTCAGTAGTCACTTTTTTCATTTTTAAAACAAAGCACCACAAGACATTTTTCTCGGTGAAAACACAGAGCATTCTCGCCTTTATTGTAGAAGAACTAGTTTTGAATGTCAGAAAATATGGACAAATCCTCTGTTATTGCACTTTGATCCCGAGTTAGGATGGGTCTACCAGTGAGATGAGCAGCTAGGATTTGCATCTGGAAGTTTCAAGCAGTCGTTTGAGTCGCAAGTACACTTTGTTTATACACAAAGTAACATTCGGTTAGTCTCCGACGTAGCAACGGCGAAGAAGTGGGTTCAGAGGTCATGTTTTGGAACAGACTGAGTGCCAGACTCCCAGCTGCACAATCACAAAGCACCCCTGGGGATTACGAGTCACAAGAACTTTGAAATGCACATGACCCGAGACAGTTTACAGAAATCTGCAACGGGTGGGCTTTAAGTGAGCTGCCTAAAAACAGTTTCATTATCGTCCCAATTTTCTAAACTCTAGTAACAGTAGTAGTGTGGGCCTATTCCTCCTACATGTGGCTGCAATTTCATGACAAAAACAGTGCACACATATCAAACATCAATAATCAATAGACCTAGTCTTTGGTGCTGTGTGATTCTGTTTATTGTATTAGCTTTTTTGCGGCATAGTCAAACCCCCGTGGCAACCGGCCGCAGTGTTGTGAGTTCGAATCCCGACAAAATCTGTAAAAAAAATAAATAATCTTGACCAAAGTTGGATGAAATCTTGCATAAAATTTGCTTTGGATGTATTCTACCATCGTATTCAAAATGGTTTTCCAATGCGTTTTGTTTTACTGAAAGCCACACTTACTACTCGTGCTGATTATGTGCAATCCAGCAGGCCTATTTAACCGGAGAAAGTAGTCAATATCTTTTGTTTGTCTGCGATAGTTCATGTTGTGTGCGCACACCACTAAAGTCATATCTAAACGGCCTGTTGCTTAAGGCAATGAGGGGGAAGAGCCATGCACCATTATGCCCCTCATGTATCAGCTTATGTAAGTGGAAACTGCATCTGTCTTATGTGTCAAGGTGATCATGCTGCTAACTCTGGGGGTTTGGTTTTTTTATTTATTTGATATCGTTTCAGTTATGTCTTTACACATACAGAACATAACGCTCTTTGTGTTAAGTTGTTTTTTCCCCTAAGATAACGAGATTCTGTACATGAAACTATGGGATTGGTTTGTTAAACTCGTCCCTGTGAATGAACTCCTCAGGGGCACTTTGATCTCTCAGTTTGACTTGACTTTGACTTGGCCCGTAGGATTATGTTTACATTCACTGCATCTAAATCAAATCATATTAATGCAAAAATATGCTTTGAAGCACTTTTCAAGTCACCCAAAGTGCTTGCATTATTAGTTCTATACTCATTGTTGCTCAGCTGTACTAGTGTGCCCTGGATCGACTGTGAGGCTGCCAATCTGCTCTCACACACACACACACACACACACACCAGGCATTGAACTGAATCAGAAGGTAGTTTTAAAAGAGCTGTTTTCAAATGAATAAAATCAAATACCCTTTCGTAATCATATCGTTAATTTTAGACTTATGTCAAAGTACATTGTATCGTTCGAAAAATGATTGCTGATGCTACTACTATTTAGTGCTGTTACTTTAATCCTAGTGCACCCCTTTAAAATAATAACTCCTTTACTTACAAAAATGTACACTGGAAAAAAAGAGTCAATCACACATACAAATAGAGGTGGAGCCTAATCACGAGTAAAAAAAACTGGATTGTGATCTGCAAATAAGTCAATCAGACGCATCAAAAATACTGTCAGTGAACTTACTATATCACTGAAATAGGCTTACTTATAAATAAGTATAAGTGTGGATCTTCAGGGACTGTTCAAAGATGCAGGTGCAGACACATAAATAATACATTTATTTTACTCAATTATCATCACGGTTATATATAATATTACGTTAAAACAACTGCTTCTTCGTAATATGATTATAAAACAGAAATGATAACTTCCAATACCTGCATATTAAAACATAGCTGTAGAGTTGAGAGTTAGTTTGCCTCAGGGCTGATCTGCCAATCATCTCTCTGATAAGGGGCTCCAAACTGATCTGCTTGGAGAGATCCGACCAACACCAAAAACTCTATGTAGTCAACCTGTCACCTCTTCTTTTACCTGTCTTATTTTTAAGCATGTGTGCATGGCCATGCAAAATGCTTGCCTATAACACTCACTTCTTCTTTTATTTTTTGTACTGTTCATTTTCATGCCCAAAACAAACGTCCTGCTGTGAGACAATTGAGTTTAACTTAACTCAAATATCAAGCATATCACAGCGAGCAAGAACACTTCACTTCTCTATCTTTTTTAAAGGATTTTTCTGCCCTCAGGCTTATTCGACAGGACAGTGCAGCGTGAAATGGGGATGAGACTGGGGAATGACATTGCAGCAAACGGTCTCTCTGCAGCACATGGGCTTACACGAACTTACTGTTTATGTACAGCCCAAATATGACAGTGTGTTTAGGATTAGATCAGCATTAAAAGTGTATTTAGATCTATTTTTCCTTTAGTTATAACGTTTGTGGGGTGTTATTATGTTTGCAGTAAGCGCTGATTTTTACTGTCCCCAAAATTTGATAAATTCCCACAATAATGATATTACTACGTTTGTGGGAATTTTGTCATTACGTTTGGGGGAATTTATTAGATTTAAAACTGACACCATTGGTATTACGTTCAGGGCTTATTACGTTTGTGGAGATTATTCCGCTCGTGGGTGTTAACACATCCTCTACAGCCCTGTTAACCCATTGTACTGCACTCGCTTCAAAAGAGTTTCATTTTGCCAAAAAGGAAAAATGTAGAAGAAGCCTCATTGCTTTCACCGACGAAGAACTAACTTGTTGGAATAATTGCAGCTGATAACGGCACGAATCTCCAGAACCATGATGGATGTTGGGTCGATGTCGAACACACTGTATGGATTCAACCTTTGAACTTGCAGTAAACATGTTTCATTATAACTTTAAACTGAATTATCTGCACTCTATATAATATTGAGTTGTGGGTAAAGCATGTGCTAATGCTGGTAATGTGTATGCTAATGTTGTTAGAATAGACTGCCCTATCCAAAGGTTAGTGCAGACAGGTAGGTTACATGTCACTGCTATTGAATTGAAAGCTCATTTATGACAAAACATATAGAAATGTATACTTTTAACTCTAACTTTACTACTTAATTGTAGCACTATACAATATTGTGTTCGTGGCTAACCAAATGACAAGCACTGTTTTAAATATATGGACATAACCATGAACATGATGAAATAAAGTCCTGTTAACGCGAAATTATTATTGAGAATTTAGGATGATAAAGACCTAAGACATGTGGCACTGTGGGTGTATTAATCACACTATAATGCAGCTGTTCCCCTTTTAAACAAAAGACCAGAGAGTTTGTTTCACCCACATGTTCTCTCTCTCGCCCTTGCACGCTCCGCCCTCCAAATGGTTCTGGTTCTAAACAGTTCCTTGGTTTGTTTATAACACAGGCCGGCCCTGGATAGACGTTTAATTTAATCCCATCATTAACACACAGGACCCATCTCCAGATCACAGGGCCAGATCGAACCCGCAACCTTCTAGCTGTGAAGCAAGAGTGCGAGCCACTTTGCCAGACAGCGCGAGACGTTGAACCCACCCAATTACTTAAACATAAAAAAGCATTAATAAACAAAAGAAAAGCTAACTTCTAAAATATACAAACTCATCAACTCTTCAACAATGTAACACAAACATCAACTAAAAAATGGAATGAGAAATTGAACTAAATGCCAAAAATATCTGTGATATATCATAAAAATGCCAAAATGTCTTGTCATTCATTTCAAAAGTCAAACTTGGATAGGTACATTCATTAGAGTGACATATTTCCAGCCTTTAATTCGTGAAATAAGAGTATAGATTACAGAGAATAAAACCAAAAATTCAGATCTTAGAAAATTAGAATAATACATTAGATAAATGTTTCATATATATATATACATATATATATATATTTTACACAGAAATGTCAGTCTTCTGAAAAGTATGTTCATTTCTATGCACTCAATACTTGTTTGGGCCTCCTTTTGCACAAATTACGAAAGGGGCTTTTGGACCACTGAGCAACAGTCCGGGTCTTTTCTCCACAGCCCAGGTAAAACGCCTCTGACGTTGTCTTTTGTTCAGGAGTGGCTCGACACGAGGAATACGACATCCCATGTATCCCATGTCTAGGATTGGTCTAAGCGTGGTGGCTCTTGACTCCAGCCTCAGTCCACTCCTTGTGAAGCTCCTCCACATTCAATGGATTTTGTTTGACAATCCTCTCGGGTGGTGATGGCAGCAAGAACATTTATGTTAGTTGTAGAATGGTAAAATAATATCAGCCAATTGGTCAGCTCTCATGACTCAACCTATTTTATTCCCCCCCCCATTTTTTTAAGAAATGTTTTGAAAGTAGACAATAGGCTTGTATAATAGAATAGAATATGAAGAAATGTGCTTTTTAAGGTGTTTTGTGTTTTTGGCACTTCCTATATTGTTCAATGTGTGTTTTATACATTGTATTGAATCTGTTGTAAATTGTTGTCGAATGTCTTGCAAGGGCTACTCAGAAAATTTAAATATCATGACAAATGCCCATTTTTTTTTCACTCATTTCAAAAAGTCAAACCTGGATATAGCATAGATTTATTGCACAGAGTGAAATATTTCTAGCCTTTGATTCATGAAATTTTGATAAGTATAGATTACAGACAATAAAACCAAAACATCTCGGAAAATTGTCTGTAATCCATACTTATCAAAATGTTACGAAATAAAGGCTTGAAATAGTTCACTCTGTGTGTTATGAATCTATACTAACATATATCCAGGTTTGACCTTTGGAAATGAATTGGGGGGGAAATTGGCATTTTTCATGATATTCTAATTTTCTGAGTATACTTGTAATAATACCCATAACAACACAATGCCTAAATCTCACATACACGCCTCATCACACATGCGCAGCACCCAAGTAGCAACCAAGACATTTGCACGTTACGATAAAATGCTAATTCCCCAGATATTGAAAATAATGTTCTTGTTGCTTGCTGACCCCTAAATAAAATGAAATGAGTAAATAAATCGGATTCTGCTGATGGAAGGTGGACTCTTCCTCATCTCCTCTAGTAGTCCGAGTCTGACTCGAGGCATAAAACGAGTGAGGGACAGTGAGGCTTGTCTTCATCGTTTGAGTCCTGGACCGCACGTTGTCTCTTCTCAATTTTAGCTTCGTCATCGTCTTCATCGCGGCCTCTCTTTTGGGGGTGTGGACTGGAGGGTGGTTGGCGTGGAAACACGGACTCTTTTCTATCTTGCATGTTGAGAGAAGCAGGAACCTCAGGTGCAGGTGGGTCAGGAGGTGGAGCTTCTTCAGAGGCTGTGTCAGTCTCCTCCTCAGAGTCCTCCTCTTCGTCCTCCTCAGAGTCGGTGTATAAAAACCAGTAGTCCACCTCCTCCTCCTCAGCAGGGATTGGTGGAGGCGAAGGGATAACAAGAGGCGGGATCAGAATTATCGGGACATCAATGATAATATTTTGGACAGAGGGAGGATAGCCGCCAGGCGGCCTGACAGTGGCCGCATCTCCGCCAGCTCCAATTGGTGTGACGACAACAGGTTCGATAAAGCGACTCTCTCCGCCAGCGAGTGGCCTGACATCAGGAGGTCCAAACATGAGCGGCGGTTGGATGACAGCATGTTCAATATCTTGCCCCACATCTGCTGGCTGATGGTGCTGGTTATCTCCTACAACTAAGTTCAGCTGTTGGTGGACAGGATCTCGGTTATCAGGGATCCTGTTGTTTTCCATTTCAACTTAGTTCTAAAGTAACTGTCTCTTTATGTAAGGGGTGAGTTCACTCGTCTGCTCTGGTCGGTCGTCTGTGATCAAATGAACAGACGGTAGTTGCTGTTGTTGTGTTACTTTTAATGGCGGTTGGCAGCCAACTGAAAGGTGCATTTACCGCCACCTACTGTAGTTCTTCTTCTTTGGTGGTGTTTTATGGCGATTGACTATTCTTTAGACTTTATTCTTTAGACTTTATTCTTTAGACTTTATCTTCTTCTTTGGTGGGGTTTTATGGCGGTTGGTATCCATAGTGTTACATTACCGCCAGTCTTTAGACTTTATTCTTTAGACTCCATTCTTTAGACTTCATACTTCATACTTCAGACTTCATTCTTTAGACTTTATTCTTTAGACTTTAGACATTATTCTTTAGACTTTATTCTTTAGACTTTATTCTTTATTCTTTAGACTTTATTCTTCTTTGGTGGTGTTTTATGGCAGTTGGTATCCATGGTTTTACATTACCGCCAGTCTTTAGACTAATTTTTAGACTTTATTCTTTAGACTTTATTCTTTAGACTTTATTCTTAAGAGTCCATCTTATTCTTCTTCTTCTTCTTCTTTGGTGGTGTTTTATTATTGGTATCCATAGTGTTAAATTACCGCCAGTCTTTAGACTATTCTTTAGACTATTCTTTAGACTATTCTTTAGACTATTCTTTAGGCTTCATACTTCAGACTTCATTCTTCATTCTTCAGACTTCATTCTTTAGACTTTATTCTAAAGTAGAGAAAGAGACAGGAAAGAGGGAAAGGGAGAGAGAGAAAGACAGAGAAAGAGAGACATCTTTGGTCTAGACTTTATTCTTTTCGACTGTGCCAGAGAGCTGCACTCTCCGCCAGCCCCTCCTAGACTTCATTCTTTAGACTTCATTCTTTCGCCCTTTAGACTCCATTTGTAATCTAGTCCAGTACAAGTACTATTAGTCATGCTTTGTGATGTCAACATTCTATGGTGATATATAGAATGTTGAAATCACAAAGCATGACTAATCCTCAGAGTACTACAAAAGAACGTATATGAGTAGAGATAGCGGTCAAGAAGAGGTTAACAGATCATCTCTCTGTCTTCTCCATGGAACTCATAGCAATACGGTTAGCGATGGAATGGGCTGCGTCTACTTTACAGTGTCACGACGTTGTGATAGCTTCTGGTAGCCTCTCTGCACTGCAAAGCATTAAATCAGGAAAATCTGATTCTGAAAGGATATTCTATATAGCATCTTCTATGGTGGATGGTAATGAAATGGTTGATTTGCTGGCTAAGAATTCCCTTAGGCGGCCATCAATTGATGTGATTGATGGTTGAAATAAGCAAACCTGAAATCAATCCCATTATTAACCGTCATGTGTATGACTTTTGGATCCTGGACGACATCTGTATCAGGTACAGAGTAGTGTTGGCCCATGCAGATCCAACGGGCAGAAACGCGCGGGAAGAGAGAGCCTTTGCTCGCATGAAAAAGGGCCACACTGGACTCAATTGGTGACTGAGTAGGATAGGCAAACATCCTACCGGTTTGTGTAATTGCTGTCAAGAACCAGAAACTGTTGAGCATGTGCTACTTCACTGTACAGCATATGAAAGATAAAGAACTGAATTGTCTTTATGGTTTCAAACTAATAGGCAGGACTTCAATCTGCGGAATCTTCTTACGATCCAGTCACTGGAGTCATGTAAGGCTATAGTTACTTAC
Source organism: Chaenogobius annularis (assembly GCA_015082035.1). Lineage (NCBI taxonomy): Eukaryota > Metazoa > Chordata > Actinopteri > Gobiiformes > Gobiidae > Chaenogobius > Chaenogobius annularis. The sequence goes on along the minus strand of BJKM01000007.1, from coordinate 1,622,235 downwards.
TTATGTAACACAGGGTTAATGGGAAGATCGTAGAGTTGGGTGCGTCGATGCAGTGTTGAACGATTGCCAACTGCCATGGGGTGCGGTGACAACAGCGAAAGTGACTCCAAGAGGCACAGCTACAGTGGGTGGTGATGGTGGTGATGTGGCACTATGGAAGCCAGCTACTGTGGAAAGCCAAAGAAGAAGAGGAAGGATGTGCCTTTGCAGTTGGTTGGCTGCCGGCTGCTGTTGGAACCACCACTACCAACAACAACAACGACGACGACGACGACGACGACGACGACGACAACAACAACAACAACAACAACAACAACAACAACAACAACAGAATGGAGTCTAATGAATAAAGTCTAAAAAATTGCGCTAATGTAACGTTATGGATACCAACCGCAGTAAAACACCACTAAAGAAGAAGAACTTTTAAATACGTTTTCTATTCCGGAAGCCCGTCTGGGCGCCGCCATACGACGTAATCCTTCTTTAGGTTGCATTAATTAACATAGGGCTGCCGACCTCGAAAGAAAATAAGTTCTACACAGACTAAAGAGCTGTTGTCAGGGCGCCCACGCAATTGCAAGTTGCATGAACATTGGATATTTTGAACAAATCAATCTACTTCAGAGCATGTTTTAGCGGCAAGACTTTTCCATCGTTCTCAATTTAAACCAACCGGAAGTGGCCATCACGTGTGAAAAGAGGGAAAAGTGGGCGGGGTGGAATAAGGTCAAATAAATACTACTTAAATAGCTGGACTCTCTTTTTTAAAAACCAACAAAATCAAGGGCCTATTAGTGCGTTGACGATAAGTTAGGTAATTAAAGTGCTTTTTTTCTCATTATACACACACAAGATGTACAACTAAATGATGTAAAGCAGCAAGAGGGTTTGGTGGTCTGCCAGTGCACCACTTTGACCCGACTTGACCAGGGTTTTCGGGGATAAACAGTAGAGGAAAAGAGGGGGGAAAAAAGCACTAACCACTACGGTCAGCTTAAGATGTAAGAAAATTGAAATAATAGAGCTCCTGTAAACTAAAGTGACTACTTTTAAAATACTAAAAGGTCAAAGTCAATATTGCTCTGGCAACGTAAACTCGTGTGTATATTTAAAAAAAAAACAGACATCCAACAGGTGAGAGAAGAAAAGAGAAATCATGGCACACGTAAACCAAACCAAACATCCCATTTTGTCTATAGTCCTTCAAATGTGTCCATTTTCAGTTCAAGGCAGAATGTGAGTTTTTCCATTTTTTTAATGTCCGAAATAATGTTTGTCCAGTCCTTGATTGTCGGTGCAATTTGTGTCATCCTTTTTTTGTTTTTGCCAAGAGTATGATCCAGAGGTAACCGTTTACTGTGTTCATGGCAGGAGTCCTCAGGCCCAGGTACATGTTTTCAAAATTGAGTGGAATGGCAATGTCAAAAACTAGTCCATCCTTAATTTCAGTCCAAAACTTCTGAACAACAGGACAGTCCCAGAATATGTGATAGTGGTTTGCTTCCTTGCTTCCAAAATTTCTCTATCAGTCTGTATTTCCGATTTTGTCCTTTCGGTCATAACCCAACGCTCATGACCATAGGTGAGGGTAGGAACGTAGATTGACCGGTAAATTGAGAGCTTTGTCTTTCGACTCAGCTCCTTCTTCATCACAACAGTCCGATGCAGCGACCGCATCACTGCAGACGCTGCATCGATCCGCCTGTCAATCTCACGTTCCATCCTTCCCTCACTCGTGAACAAGACCCTGAGATACTTAAACTCCTCCACTGGCCGAGCCCCGTGGGGAAAGGCCCGGCCACCAGACGCTCGCCGTCGAGCACCCACCCCAGGCCTGGCTCCAGGATGGGGGCCCGGTGACGCCAATCCGGGCGACATAACTGGCCTTGATTTAATACAGTTCATAGGGGGCTTGTGAACCGATCTTTGTCTGACCCGTCACCCAGGACCTGTTTGCCTGGGGAGACCCTACCAGGGGCTTGAAGCCCCCAACAACATAGCTCCTGGGATTATTCCGGCACTCAAACCCCTCCACCACTTCAAGGTGTCGGTTCAAGAAGGAGTGATAAAATACCTTTATACCTTTTGTTGTCCAGACTTTAAATCTTGAGTCTGTGCTGTTAGGTGTGAACTTTGGATCGTAAAATAGCCAATTTAAGATTTTAACATATGTTTAGTTTGTATGCTCTGATCATCTCCCTCCATGTTGCAAGAACAGACTTCAAATGACTCAACCGTCCATCACCCGCCAGTAAGGCCTGCACAGGAACCCCCGGTACTACACCAATCTCAATATTCTTCCATTGAGATTCATATTCTGGGTCACACCAGCACAGCAAGGCTCTGATCTGAGCTGAAATAAAGTCATTTTTTAAACAAGGCAAACCTCAGCCTCCTTTTTCTTTTGATAATTGTATAGTTTTGAATTGGATGAGGGGTTTTTCCCTTGCCATATAAATCTTGAGATTGCTTTATTCCACTCATCAAACAGACGGTTGGGGATGGAAACCGGAAGTCTTGAACAGATAAAGAAACCAGGGCAAAACATACATTTTTATAGTTTCAATCCTTTGACGTAGACTTTTTTCAAGATCTTTTTTTATGAGCTTGAAAAGAGGGATATAATTGTTTACCATAATTGTTGTTAGGTCTCCATGGAGTAGATGAGCATGAGTATACTGGCGTGTCCTAGAGTTCATTTCCCTCCATATGTCAATCAATCCTATAGTCATCAATAAGAGACAGAACTTCTTGTTAATTGTTCCTCCAGTGCCACAAATTAGGGTTCCCTCAAAGTGGTTTACAATCAGGTCTATGACATCAGCATAGAAAGTTATATCACTCCCTGGTGGAGCATGTACATTTAAAAGAGTGAAAACCTTTCCATTAATATTCCCTTTAACCAGTACATCAATATTGCAACTCCCCTCTTATGTTTGCCTCTGTATAATGAATAATATGGTATGATTTATGACAGAATTTCGTTAGTTTTTGATGTTCCGTGTAATTCAAATGTGTCTCTTGTAAATATATAATGTCTGTTCTTTCTTGATTCATTTTTGTTAAAATTTTGATTCATTTGATTGGGAACCACTCCCCTCAGGCAGGAGGCTACGGTCCATCCGGACCAGAACCTCCCGCCACAAGAATAGTTTCTTTCCCTCTGCCGTTGGACTCATGAACACTTCTTAAACACTTTCTGCACTCACAACTGTAAATTTAACTGTAACTCTTGTGTACATAGTAATGCCTATTTTTATTTTATATTTATACTATAGTAATTTTAAATTGTTTCTTAATGCATGCCCTTTGGATTGAATATATGTTGTTTTTATTATTGATCAGTGTTTTATGTTGCACCTTAATGCTGAGACAAGTTCCTATGTTTGTGAATTTTGTTAATTGACAATGGAAATAAACCCTTTCTGATTCTGATACTGATTCAGTATGCCATTCACATTGAAGGATGCTACTTGTAACACTTCTGATGCCTTTGGGTTGATTCTATTGATCCTATCGTAGATAACTTTAGAATATATATAATCTCTCTGGTCGAAAACAACAGACTTACACAAGAACCATAGGAACACAGAACAACCGAAAAGGTAGAAAGGAAACAAAAGGGTCCTGCTGGAAACAGGCATTGAACCCCAAACCTGGTCAAATAAGATCGTAAAAGGGAGGGAAGTCCAATCCTAATGAAGGGCCTCTCCAAAAAAAATCCTCCATCCACCAATCGACCAATCCTCGGAAAGAACTGGATATATAAGATCCCTGGCTCACCACGTCCCCCCCGCCGCACTCTGCATATATTTTTAATTTCCCACAAATCTTCCTTAAGAGTACCCCTGCTTCTCATGGTGTTCTGAGCATGTGTTTTTTACCTTCAAAAGTCACCAGAAGAGTCGGGGCTGAGGAGCTCAGGAAGAGAAAACTGAGACACGGATTATCTTTACCCGCTGCTCTTTCAATTGTGATGGGAGGGACTTCAACTCCTGAGCCATCAAGGAGCTCAGGGATAATCTTCTCCTAAAAGCTCTCTGTATCCTTTCCTTCTTCTCCTTCTTCTAAGCCCACAAGCCTCAGGTTAGGACGACGAGTCTGGACTTCAAATCCAGGATCTTATTTTTTTTCTCCGTCTCCAGCGTCATCACCCTGGCCCGCAGCGCCTCCATCTCGGCCCTTACTGTGTGCAGATCGTCCGTATTATCTGAAACATGTTGCTCGACTTCGTCCATGCGTGCCCCGGTTACTCCCGCTGCCTTCAGCTCAGCGGCTACTGCAGCAGATACCGCAACAGATACTGCCGACGCAATGGCTGCTATCATTTCCACTCTGAGAGACACCATATCACGCTGCATTTCTCCAGAGTAGAATAAAGACTAGTGGTGGGAGAAAAAACAAAAATCTGAAATCGAATAAAATATAATAATCAAAGCTTATGATCTTTGATTTGTCCAAGATTGTATTAAAAGATGAAAACAAATTCAGCCTGTATTAATATTTTATATAAACAATGTTTTGGGCCATTTTGTGTGATAATTTTACAACCTCTGTAACACTGCTTTTTGAAACTTGTCAGAGCTGAAGTGGATTAACCAAAAAAAAAGTAAATAAATGTTCTACAACATGTTCTTTAACAACCATTAAAAAAGTGGAGTAAAAGGGCACCAACGTACATAAGAGTAGCTAATTTACTCATCCTACAATAATGGGTTAATATCATCTAGGGTTCACCATATTGGTTTTATTCCCAAATAAATTCGATACATGGGTTCATCCGCACGTGCACATGCACCACCGTTATATTAGGCAAGGCGTGTGAGGGGTTCGGTCCGCTCAAGCCAATTGAAAGCCTTTACAACCGGACAGTAAAGGTGTTTGACCAAAAAACAATTCAATTTCACCACTGTAATATTTTAAATGTGTTAATGGTTTGGCTACAAAGCCTTTAAGCAGCTGTATCAATCAACCTTTTCTGTGAAGGCTTCTAATCTAAGGAATTTAACATTTCTTTAACATTTAAAATCTATGACAAAATGTTGCACATGAAAAAAAAAAAATATTAAATCTTGGATGTGCCAGCAGCAGCACTGCACTCACATTTAAGGTGTTTCTAATGTATCTTTTCATGTCCTAATGCTGTATCCTTTGTTTTTTGTGTGAATTAGCTCCAGCAATGAGCACTATGATGCATGCATCGGGCTGCTGCTAACCCTAACCCTAACCCTATTCAAATAAACCAATTTTAAAAATGGCCACTATACAAATGGTGAGTCAATCCACTTTCAGGTTGGTTAAAACGGACACTAACCACTAAGCCATGCCCCATTGTGGCACCTGGTATTCACATCTAACTTGTATTATTATTACAGTGAATTTATAGTCTTCAATAAGTAGACTATACTTTTCCACTTTCAAGGCACTTAAAGCGCTTTACTAGGCCATGTGGGTGAAGTGTCTTGACTAAGGACACAACAACATTTCCTCTTGCGCCCCACTGTGGCACCTGGTGTTCCAGCATTTGCCTATCCAAGTACTAACCAGGCCCTTCCTGCTTAGCTTCTGAGAGTTGACGAGTTCGGCCCTTGGCAACAGGTATGGACAACATTATAAACACACAGAGACAGCTCAAACCTGAGTATCCTGACCTCAGCCTTAATGCAACGACTCCAATTGGGTTCATCAAGGACGGCATCTGGCATAAAGTTCCACCATGCAATTGATCTATAATAATTAACAAAGATGAATATCTAAACCTAGATGGTGATCCAGTGTCACAGCTTTGAACTTATGATGACCCCTCGTGCTAGTGTGTTGACTGACCCCTGCTGAACATTACCCGAAAAACATCTTTACTTACATGTGTTACAAACAACCAAATATTCACTGGTATTAGCACACAATGCTCCGATCAACAGCAGTCTTACAGACCTCTTCTTCCTCCTTCCTCTTTTCATTAACGCTAAAATCCTGATTGGTATTCTGCAGTGCCAGCCTTGAAAAACATTTGCATGCACTGATTAGGCAAAGCATGACTCTTAATTGTGTTGTTTTGCTTGTGGCTTGGCTCTCATGCTGATACTCAGTTTCCCTCTAATTCACTCCAAATTCTCCTCATCTGTCCTCCCTACCTCCCACTGTTACATATGCCGAACAGGGAACGAGTGGAAGTGGCCTTATCTTGGGAAGTCTTATTAACAAATTATTTGTAAATCACTTTGAACTCCGCACAATAAAATAACAAGAGCACCATGATCCAGCCTTATATGCCCGCTGATGATGTTATGCGTCCACCCTCGAGCACCCTCTCCTCCATCTTAATCCAATTGCTTGCAGGCTCCTGACATCCTTGTGAATGGCCAAGCTGGTGATGGAAACAGGGCTAAATGCATTACAGGTGACACAAAGGCCACACTGGCATTAGGTACACAGACAACACGTAATGCCAGTTGCCATATATATATATATATATATATATGAGGAGAGAGAGAGATATAGATATAGATATAGATAGATAGATATGTGTGTATAGATGTATATGTTTGTGTAAAGGAATCCTTTGTTTTGAGACTTTTTGTTGAAACCGCTCACAACGAGCATGCACTTTATGTCCTCATGTGGAACAATCCTTGCAAAGCATTCACATCTCCATGGAGACCCTGTCAGATGAACTGAAGAAGCTACTCAGATGAGTGGCGAAACGTTCTCACTCTTACAACTTTGGCCTAGTTGACAGAATTAAATTTGCTTTTGCCATGGAACCTACCTGGACGACTGAGGATCTTACTCAGAATTAGGGCTCCCAATCTGCTCTTTTAACCCCTCTGACCACCACCAAACACTCACTCACAAACACCAAATTCATACACAAGATGGGTGTCTTGCCCAAGAACAAGAATTTGGTCTGAGCGAGCAAACCACCTAAGGTTATAGGGCAAACAGTGTACACCGAGCCACTGCCATCTTCTCAGTTTTTAATTTTGTATTGCCATACTAAAACAGAATCTTTTTCTACAATTATTATTTGTTTTTTTAGGATTTTTTGGCCTGTAAGCTTTATTGGATTGGGCAGTGACGTGCAGGGGTGTCCAAAAATGTTTCCTCGCATGCCGCAGGGCCACAGACGACATGATAATGAAGTGAATCTGTTTTGAGCCACCCCATCTTTAATAAGGCTTAAAGCATTCATTTTGGGTCTGTATCACATTAAAATATTTCTTATTTTGGTAATGGTGGCAGAATATTTCTACATTTTATTATTTGGGCCTTTTTAGCTGGAAAAATTGGCCTGAGAGCCACATTTGGCCCCCGGGACATAGTTTGGACATGCCTGTAGCGTGAAACGGGGATGAGAGAAGGAAGAACATGCAGAAAATTGTCAGAGCTGGATTCAAACTCACGGCCCTGCTGCCAGCTGCACGTGGGACATGGCATGTGTGTTATCCACTCTGCCACGAAACAGCACTGTATTATTATTTCCTCGTTTTCAATAATAATAAAGCAAACTATCTAGACAGAATATCAAATGCCAAAAATACTAATACAGAAATAATATAAAAAAATAAATATAGATGAAATCAAATAGATGGTGGAATACAATAAAACAGAGCATTTACTTTGGTTTCAATAAAAAACATTTCCTGTCTGAGGATCAATGGGCTTTATCCGTCGTGAAACAATCATGGCGGAGGAATATGTACAATCCACTGTTTTTCTAATTGACATAAAAGAATGAGTGATGTGCGCAATTAAAAAATCCCACATTTTTGCGAATAAAATATTAAGATGTAACAATAACAGTCTTTCATGGCCTTATTTTGATGTCTGGTTCCATTACTCACGCTGAGGCTGAAACCATTGACGGTGGAGCTGATCTGGGCTATCCCGGGTGCAGCCTGTGGGACACATTGTTCTGTTGTCGAGTTCAATACAGTAGAAGTCCATGATCAGTGGAAGTGCACAATCACAGGAATGAGCTAACCACAACAAAGGAAGTAATTCAGAGGACGCCCTCCAGCCTCCTCCAATCACAGCTCAATACAACATCTTTTGTAAAGCAATCATCATGTTTATTCCGTTATTTCTGCAGCAATGTTAAAATGATGCAACTGAAAAGGTGTTCATTTGTAAAGAGTTGCGCAAATGTGTGTAGCGTTTCCCTCTGTGCTATAAGACGTTAATTTCTTATTGATACTGGACTGAGGAAGTCTTGGGAAACATGGCCATAACTTGTTGTAATTGGTAGGAGGAGAGCAGGGATAAAAGATACGGTTTGCTCGCCATGGACAGGCCAATCCCGTCTTTCCACAGATAGCGTAACAAATTATGTCAACTGTTCACTGCTGCATTGACACACAGTGAAGAAGTCACTGTGATCGATCCAAGGAGATACTGTTGATCGATCACAGCTGCTGGTTTATTTATAGTGGTTTTCAGATGACCCAAGCTCAGAAACATTTACAACATTACAAAATTTAACCTGGAGATTGTTCTTCTTACCCGACACTACTTTGCAGTCACTTGAAATATATGTGGTACTACGCACGTATATTTACTTAAACTTAAAAAAGAAAAAAGACCTTGAGTAGTACTTGCATTTAGGTAACAATATTTGTACTTTTTTTTTATTTTACTCTTGCCAAATGACAAAAAAACTAAACTTTATGGTTTGAACATTTGCATTTATCGTACCACTCAGGTGTTTGTTACTACAGGTGTTACAGGTGTTTTTGGACCACTCCTTTGAGAGATAGGAGTTTTGAGAGTCCTGACTCTGGGCACCAGCAGGAGGCCGGTCCATAATTAGTCCTGACTCTGGGCACAAGCAGGAGGCCGGTCCATGTTTAGTCCTGACTCTGGGCACCAGCAGGAGGCCGGTCCATAATTAGTCCTGACTCTGGGCACAAGCAGGAGGCCGGTCCATATTTAGTCCTGACTCTGGGCACCCATGTGAGTCCTGACTCTGGGCACAAGCAGGAGGCCGGTCCATGTTTAGTCCTGACTCTGGCAACAAGCAGCAGAGGCCGGTCCATGTAAGTCCCTGACTCTGGCACCAGCAGGAGGCCGGTCCATGTTTAGTCCTATCTGACTCTGGGCACCAGCAGGAGGCCGGTCCATAATTAGTCCTGACTCTGGGCACAACAGCGAGGCCGGTCCATGTTTAGTCCTGACTCTGGGCACCAGCAGGAGGCCGGTCCATTAATTAGTCCTGACTCTGGGCACAAGCAGGAGGCCGCGTCCATATTTAGTCCTGACTCTGGCACCAGCAGAGAGGCCGGGTCCATGTTTAAGTCCTGACTCTGGGCACAAGCAGAGAGGCCGGTCCATGTTTAGTCCTGACTCTGGCACCAGCAGGAGGGCCGGTCCATGTTTAGTCCTGACTCTGGGCACCAGCAGGAGGCCGGTCCATAATTAGTCCTGACTCTGGGCGACCAGCAGGAGGCCGGTCCATATTTAGTCCTGACTCTGGGCAACCAGCAGGAGGCGGTCCATGTTTAGTCCTGACTCTGGGCACCAGCAAGCGAGGCCGGTTCACATTTAGTCCTGTCTTCTGGCCACCAGCAGGAGGCCGTCCATGTTTGTCCTGACTCTGGGCACCAGCAGGAGGCCGGTCCATGTTTATTCCTGACTCTGGCCACCAGCAGAGGAGGCCGGTCCATGTTTAGTCCTGACTCTGGCACCAGCAGGAGCCGGTCCATATTAGTCCTGACTATGGGCACCAGCAGGAGGCCGGTCCATGTTTAGTCCTGACTCTAGGCACCAGCAGGAGGCCCGGTTTCATATTTAGTCCGACTCTGGCCACCAGCAGGAGGCCGGTCCATGTTAGTCCTGACTCTGGGCACCAGCAGGAGGAGGCCGGTCCATGTTTAGTCCTGACTCTGGCACCAGCAGGAGGCCGGTCCTTTGGTCCTCAGAGTCCGAGATGGTTCAATGGCACTAAAATGTCCGGATGTACTTTAGTCCAAATTCTGTCAAAACCGTCCATTTTTCAGATTTTAGTCCGAATAGAGCCTACATTCTCTTACTTTTCCTTCCATTGACTGTTCATGATGAAAACAATAGACATTGTGAATCATATAACGCCACGCGCTACCCCAACACGAGCCTCTCAGTTAGTGTTCGGGCCTCTATTTGATGGCCCATGGCAGAAGCTGACAAACGAGCTCTTGAAGTCACTCCTTCTGCGCCAGAAAGTGCGCTGTACATTCAGGCTGTGCAGCGCTCCAACAGCTGGCTGCCCGTGCGCTCCTCCCACGTCGGAGGGCGGGCTTTAGCGCCGGGCTTCTGGGGGTGTCTCCCTCTGCTCCTCGGTCTAGGACAGCTGAAGTCCAGGGTGAGCCTCTCATGTGCGTCACTCCTCCAGTGGGCTCCCACCGTGAGCCCCACGGAGCCCACACAAATAAGAACTGTATAAGCTGCACATTTGGTGGTGACTGCCAGTTTTGTTAACAGTCAGTTACAATTACAGTTTTGGTGCGGGGACAATGCAGACTGGCAGATTATAGAACATATATAGTCTGATGGATGAAGTCTAAAGTCTAAAGTCTAAAAGAAAGAGGATACCAACCGCCATGAAAGACCACCAAAGAAGATTTACAGTTAGGTACAGATAGTCCTAAAGTCAGGTTTGTCATAGGCCTCTGTCTAATTGCTATAAGACATTCTGTGTTCTGTATTAAAGTTGGATAGTCTATAACACTTACTTTTAGTCAACCTGAGTGTCTCCAAAGTGTCACAATATTACCCAATGTGTTTATTCTGTCGATCGGTTTTACTGTGTTGTAAGTTCTTATTTGAATGGTATTGACGTCCGAAATGATCCTACACGTGATCAAGGGTGTCAAATGTACTATTCAATCCTGTTCAATTCCATCAAGAATCCCTGAAAGTCATGGTTCTCTAGTTAGATATTAAACCACATTTAATTGGCATCAAATACGTGTTTCTCTGTCCATATGAAGTAAAAGAGGCTTGTCTAATCTTTGGAAGTGCCCCCGTCCTGTTTGGCTGTCCCCGCAGAGCTCCGGAGCGGGGCTGGGATTGCTGGCAGAGGAGGGCGCTTCATCGCCATGTGAAACACACAAAACGAGCTTCAGTCTCTGCAGAAGCCAAGGCGAGTGCGCCGTGTGCTGGACCGGAGCTCTTACAAGCGGCCAACGCGATGAACCGCGACCCCGCAGCGCAGAACGGAGCGCACGCACGCATTTTGGTGAAGTTAAAGTCTTGAGTTGTTGCGCTGTTCCACTTTCGGGGCCGTGCAGGAGCGCAAGACGCAGCAGGAGGTTTTTTTTTTTTTTTTTGGCGACTTGGGCCATCGTGGAGGCATGTTCGTGGAGGGAATCCGCGCTGGACCCTCAACTTTGTTCTTCACTTCAAGGCAAGCATGTTGTGGTCGTCTTTGAACGCTGTTTGGACAATGTTTCGTTCCAGGCTCAATAGTTTATCAACACTTTTACGCATGCAGTAGCCTACGATAGTTTTGTGTTCACTTTTTTTTTTGTGCTTTCTACTCAGTGCGGGGGGGGGCATTCGCGTAGGAGCCTTCTTCTTGCTCAATCATTTGTTTATGAATCTCAAGTTTTTCTTTTAGCACACTGGACTGAGCGGAAAATGCAACGTGACATTTCACACTGGGAAGACACTGAAGGGGTGTGAAAGCTGCTGCAGTGTGTCTGAGCATGCACACACACACACACACACACACACACACACACACTGTAAGCCTGCACACTTTACCTGCTGGATATGCTATAATAGACCTTTCACCAGCACAATGCCTTCAAACATTTAGGCTAGATTGAAGTTTACAAGAATGGGGGCTTTGACAAGGCAGACAAACAAACATGACAACTTGTATGCACTGATCCCACTGTAATAATATATATATAGGCCACTTTGCTCTGATAAATATATAGATTTTTAGTTTACAAAATGTTTACTGTGTACTTTTTCTTCATGGAAATGTTATTGCTTTGCTTACAATCTTCCACTGCATGGTATTGTATGTATCCATCGTGCATTTACGCAATGACAGATGATTTTATTGTTCCACCACAAGTTACGCAGTGTACTTTTGACCGTATAATTTGTTGTATTAGGTAGGACCCATGAGCCCCCCCCCCGTACTAAAGCTTTAGTAGTACTGGGCTCTATTTGGAACCTGAGTGAGGGGCACAGGCTCGCACAAGCGTTTGTACCGAAGCGCTTGGTCAATATGATTAAAAAGACTGTTATAGATGAACAGGTATTCCAAAGAAGAAACAAATAAGTAAAGTCATGGCCCAGTGCACCTCCAGAAAGACACGCAGGTATAATAAGGGTGTAAGGGGATAGTTCTGCACTTTTGTGTTAATTTTACAGACATTTCTAATTTGTCTGTTTGATAATTTGGAGGCCTGATGTTACACCCTTGTGCATTAGAAAGTGAAGCGTCTGTGGTTGCCCCCTTTGATGGAGTCTGGGCTGACAAAAGCAGTCCCTATGATCCGTCCACGTATCGGACCCAAAGTGCACTGACACCACCACAAGATCGCAGGAGTTCACAGAATTTAAAATGTTTATACAGACTTGTAAACGGTGTATTGATCTGTAAAAAGGCAGATTAAGCTCATTCCAAACCTTCTCCTTTTTACTGGGATGCATGTATATCCTTCGAAGCCTAATAAAGATTTGCATGCAGTTCAATCCATTACTTTGTGAGCCTAAAGCTGCATTACTTCAAGCAGGTCTTTCAACTATTGTCCCCATGATGTTCTTATAATGCTATCATCTTTATGCATGTTTCATTGGCCAGTTTGGAAAGAAGGTGTCTTGTTTCATGCAGACTAGTCGCTCTGGTGATAAAGACAGAGCACGTGGAAAGAAACAGGGAGAGCAGCGCTACAGGTCAGGATTACACGAGGAGCAGGGAGGATAAGAGCCGTCTGCAGACGCGACTTCTCTGCAGGCGGTCGGAGGAGGCAAAGCTGCAGGATGAGGCGGAATTTAATTGTAAATGAATCCCAATTTCACCAAAAACCTGCAAAACATTTCCGACTTGTACGGTGAGCTGCTTGTAGTTTAGTGGTTTATTTTTCAGTCTGCTTTCCAACGTTGATGCTTCTGCGAGCTGCTTTTAGTGGTCATTTTACACGCTTTTAATCAGAGGTTATGAACCGTGAATGATCTTCATTTCAGTCATTTTTTACAAGACTAATAATAATATACACTCTTTTTTTAGACAACAGAATGTATTTATAGCAGGCCTAAGTTATTGAATGTTAACATGTGGTCCTATTCTAGTTCTAATGTGGATCCAGACCATGGTAAAACTATTAAAGGTTGTCATCTTGATGTGATTTTTATTTTAGGTAGACTAATTCAATGATACGGATGAAGACAGAGAAAGTCCCTGTTTCTGTCTCTGACAAATTTGACAATTACTAATTACTATTTCAAAATTAGAAACCTAAAATTCTGCAGTTGTTCACGAATACGTAAGGAGAGTTCATTTTATACTTTGAGATTGACAATGAGCTCTGATTTTATATTTATTTCAGCTTCAGCAATGCTCTGAGTGAGTGACAAGTAGATTTAACCAACCTCAATAAATCGTAAACAGATGTTCGTCCTGCATTGGGACTGTACAGATTGTGTCTGGAGGAAAATAACGCTGGTTGTGGTGCATTTGGTGATTTTCCGGCTAAATCAGGCAAGACAGAGCAAAAGTTTGACTTAAATAAGCAGTTCAAAGTGCTTGACACAACAGGTAAAAATGAATTAAAATTACAAAGACATGACAGAAATCACGAGACACATAAAAGAGAAGAGTTCAAATAAAATTCTTTCAGTCATATGCGCAGCTAAACAAAACCGTTTTAGCTTCGATTTGAACAATGCCAGAGTAGAACCTGTCTCACATCCTCAGGAAGACTGATCCAGATTTTAGCTGCATAAAACTGAAACGCAGATTCCCCATGTTTAGTCCAGACTCTGGCACCAGCAGGAGGCCGGTCCATGTTTAGTCCTGACTGGCACCAGCAGGAGGCCAGTCCATGTTTAGTCCTTACTCTGGCACCAGCAGGAGGCCGGTCCCTGAGGTCCTCAGAGTCCGAGATGGTTCATATGGCACTAACATGTCCGAGATGTACTTTGGTGCTAGGCCATGGAAGAGACTTGTATATAGACATGCAGAGCTGCTTTGAAGTCTATTCTCTGAGCCACAGGGGGCAGTGCAGAGACTGAGCGCAGGACTAATGTGATCGTACTTCCTGGTTCTGGTCAGGACCCGAGCAGCAGCGTTCTGGATGTACTGCAGCTGTTTTACAGCTCGTTTGGAGAGGCCAGTGAGCAGGCCGTTACTGTAGTCTAACTAAACGCGTGGATAAGTGCTGATTGATTTGAAGTGGCTGTTAACAAGTTACTTTCATCACTTAGTAATGCAGTTACTAACTACTAAGTTACTTTTCGGGAGAAGTAACGAGTAACTATAACTAATTACTTTTTGAAGGAACTTGCCTGACCCTGGATATTACCACTTTGAAGCATGAACTCTCAAACAACTTTTGTTTATCTACTGCTTGATGCTACAATGTGTTAATGAAATGTAATAAAACCAAAAGGGTGACATAAGTCTTTTGGGAAATGAGCATTTGCACCCCTGAAGTGGATGCTTTATACTTCTTTGGCATTAACACACATAATCAAATGTAGACCTTAAAAAGCCCCAAGCCAGAAAATGCAATTGGTTTGATCCATAGGTTTGATTGTTGAATTTGAAGTATGACTCTGCATATTCTGACACGTTTGTCCTATGAATAGCCCTGCAGGAGTAACATGGAGAACAGAGGATGTGCATGATATGTCTAAGCGTGAGCTGTTTGGACGGCCTGCGCGGCGGTCGCGGCGTGTTCTCACGTGGATGCACGCTGTAGATTTGACGTAGCACACTGCCAAGGCTGCTCCTTATCCGCAGATGTGAGTGCGCTGATGTGTTTCCAGTTTTCCTCATGCCAGCGTGCTGACTCGGACTTTTCCACTCTCTCTTATGAAATCGGAGCTGGAGACATTAGACACATCCAGGAGCCAGATCTGAATGCCTGAGAGAACACTGACACACGCAGACTTCCAAATCTGCCTCTGTCCGGTCTGACCCCTGTTTTCAGACATAAACCCCTTTTCAGTGTCAGATAGATTAAATACCAAATACCATAAACTCTGTTTTTGTTCAATTTAAAGACATTGTATTGTAGTCAAACTTTTAGATTTACCATTTCTTATTAAATATTTTCAGATAAGCTTTTTAGATAATCTCCCAAACAGAAAAAGGTCAGCAAATAACAAACTGTTGCAACTTAGTTTTTGTGGAAGCAAACTTAATATTCATGCATTCTGACACATAACCTCCAAATTCTACATATTGTTGTCTGTTTTGTAAACGATTGGTTAGCCCGTTCAGGACTCCTCGTAGTCATATAAATATAATTCTGGAATAAGGTTTGAATGATCTATGAGCTCATATGCCTTCTTTGAATCAATAATGGATGAACGCAGCACAACCATATCCTGCCTGTTGCTGCATATCATACTGTATTTGAGTGATTTGTGATGGATTGTGTCAGGCCTTTAGGTAAAGAAAAGCAGTGGCAGCCATCTTACTCATGCTCCTTCTCCCCCATAGATTTTTTTTTGCCAACAGTCCCCCCCTCTTGACTCCCTAACCTCACCCTTGCTCTTGGCAGCTCCTTTCTAACAAACACTGAATTATGGTCCTGTGTCGACTCTTTAGTTGGAGTCTTGCCGTTGTGGTTAGTTTGCAAAATTAAATGTTGTGAAGAAAATTACAAATTTAATTTATCTGTGGCATAATTCAAATTGGTGCATTTGAATTATTCAGCCATAGTCTTCAACTTCATTGCTCTTCTAGTTCTTGTGCAGTAACTCACTCAAATCTGCAGTGTGGACAAGCTGTGAAGGACGAGGCAGAGACTGGGACAGCGTAAAGAGAATACTGGTGCTCAATGTCTGGGAAAGTACAAAAGTAGATATTACAGTGGATACTTTTTACTTTTCCTTCCCTACATTTGGGAGCAGGAATCTTTCTGCTATTTAAAAAAAAAACGTTTATGGAGACGTCATGCCTACATTTTTAAAAAACAAAATTCTGCTGTATAAATGACCAGGTAAATAGCTTCTGATACCCAATAATCAGGACAATTCGTTATCAAGATCACAATTTGATGCTTTTAATCGTTCTCAAATCAAGAATCATATGAATTACTTTTGCTTTTTACTCTCAAAGTGCATTTTTCAAGGTTAAGTAGATTTTTCATGCGATTTTTCTCCAGACATTGCAGTTACGTTTACATATTGTCCGTCTCATACACTGCACGATCAATAGAGATTTAACCTGGAAGTGGCATGGCACTGACGGTGTGTCCAGTGTAACTAAGTCTGCTCACATTAGACCCGGTGCCTTTTGGGGCAGAGGTAGAAGGGGAAGAAGGTTGACCATTGAGGCCTTAAATGTTTACCAAAGGACCCCAGGAGGCCAGGACTGCAACTCCCTCTGTTCCTATTGGCTACGGCTGACGTCCCGGGAGTTAGCTTGTTTGTAATTGGCCGACATGGAGAAAGGCATCCCAGATAACGTGCAGAAGGAAGACACCTGCGTTTATTTTTTTTGGATTGACACCAGCACATATGTACCCTACAGAACTGGATTGCGTTTCTTACATCATCAATTAATAAAGTACCACAGAATAAAACGTGAACAAAAAAAATCTGATTTGGCCAGCCGGGAGTTTAGCTGTTCTCCAATGAATTCCCCTCTGTACAACGTGGCCTTATGTGCCCTCCACAGTTCCTAAGCCACACACACTCAATGGCACATTTAAGACTTTCTACTCTGATTACATTTTTTTTGGGAAAGACTGTGAAATCTAAATAAACCCAGAATGCTGTGGTTTAAGAGAAAACACATTTGATTCACTGTAACTGCTCTGTGTTTGATAGCAACGCCACAACCTCAAACTATGAAGAAGTCTGAAAATAGTGATGCACCTAATACATAATCATTAGAATTTTTGTAATGCCCACAAATTGAAAGAGAAGTATTTATTTCAGACGATGAGAAGAAGAAAAAGCTGAAAAAAAAAATATTTTTGTAACGCCCAAAATCACAGCTGCAGTTCCCTTTAAGGTTGAGTGAAATGTTGTTGTTGTTGTTGCTTTTAATTGGGGTTGGCAGCCGAAAGGTGCATTTACCCCCACCTACTGTAGTTGTACGTCTTCAAAGTATGTGTTTTACGCTAAACTGTAAATAAAGAAAAAGAAGAAAAAAAAAGGAGATGAAGAGATAGAGAAAGAGAGAGCAAAAGAAAGAAAGAAAGAAAGAAAGAAAGAGAGAGAGCGACAGTGAAATATAGAAGCAGGGTCAAGACTATCCACTGGAAAGTAGCGAATGCATAACCGTCCCAGCATCCCGTCTTTAGACTCTCCTTCTCGGCAAGGAAAAATGACAAAAAACCCTGTGGGAAAAAGTAGAAACCTCGGGGAGAGAACCACAGTGAAGGATAGAGCCTACTCCCACAGACAGAAAGGCTGGAGATGGTCCAGGACTGACCCGCTTCCATAAGAGTTCCTCCAGGCCGATGAGGAGCATTCGGATCTCCAGATCAAGGTGGTGAGATGTTTTGGCTCGGGATGCATCGTATTTATGAGTTTCAGACAAATGAGTCCTTCCTGATTTGCAGGATTTTGTGAGGACCTTTTCCCCCTTCAAAAGATGTATTATTGAGATCAGAACGGCCCAAATAACCTAACATGGAGAAAAAATGGAAATGGATGATTAATCTGGTTAAAATATTTTTGTACATTTACACAGTCCTGCATCAAAGGGTTTTATATCCCGGATAAAAAACATTTCGCTAGTAGATTTACAAAAGCGAAAAGGTAATTTTTGAATTGTATACCAAATGAATTGGTGGGACTTACTATTGATTGATATTGGCAAATACTGGTTATCGGCCACAACAGCAGGACAAGTATATCAGATATCGGAAGCTAAACAAAAAATCCATATCAGACCGTCCCTAGTTTTTGGCTCCATTTTTTTTGTCTCTTTAACACAGCTGTCACTTCCCATTGCGGCCATTACTTGGATATATTATTTCCTGTAATCATAGTCATGTTAATGATTAGTCCTCTGAAAAGTGTAAGCTGATTGAGTCGGAATTGAGTCCTTCACATAAATCAGTCTGAGAAGGCTCTTGCCGAAAGCCGCCGGGACGTCAAAACAATACTTCCTTCTGGTCGAACTGTCACAACAGCGGAAGAAGCAGAAAAATCAAAACTGTGTTAAATTTAGGGTTCAGAAAAGCACCCACAAATCCACAAATGTACAGTGCCATTATGTGCACGTATTTGAAAAACGATAGTCCGTATTTCTCCTAAAGTACGGCCGTCGGCAAAGCCATGTTTGTTTTGGTTCGGTTGTTTTGACTTTCGCCCAAACCACAATGCTGCTCTGTGATTGGTTCCAGTCCCTGTGGGCCCTAAATGCCATGTGATTGGCCCGTTAATCACTGGTGCGCCTGCAAACTAATCAGTGGGAGCCGAACAAGATGAATTCTCAAGAGTTTTTGAACTGAAATCCGAAGAATTCATCTTATTGGCAAAGTAGAACATTTCTCAACCTGATTTGACCATATTCCACTTTCCTACTTGTGTGACCACTTGGTCTTAGCGTGGTTCATTTCTGTGAAGACCTGTGGTGTAGGAGATGCCATCCAGTTACCAAATATAAAGATCTCTTTCAAATGCAGAGGGTTGTGGTTCAGCCTTAGCTCTGTATCTTGACAGAAAATGAGAGAAAACATTTGGCCTCAGATTGGTTGCTGCTCCTGCCCAGAGTTGTGGAGGCACAGCTGTAAATAGCCAAGGGTGCGGACAGCGAGCTCAGCCTATATTTAGAAGTCGAACTTGACTGGAAGGACCTGGGCATCAACCCTGACCTATGGACAATAACGTCTCAGTGCGCAAGGTTGCATGCGTAGTACAATCTCATGACAGCTTTGGCACATTTTCTGAAACCTTTCCTAAATCTGACGACACTTTGCAAAAACTATTCACGTAAGTCACAAAAGAGGTAAGAATGTTTTGACTAACTTGGTGAACAAAACTTAGAACTCTCTTGTAAAAAGGAGACTTTGTGCATAAAATACAAACTCAGTCGTCAGCATTCTAAACTTACCTAACCATCATAAAGACCGCCTGTTAAATCTACACTTTTAGACGTTTGCTGTGAGGGAATCGTGATCTAAAGGACCAATGTCACACTTTTCTCTTGGTCTGAGAGTGAGGATTATTATGCACATGTGTATACAATATTACACAAATTATTTCCATGACAAAAAGCTCTTTTTCAATATTTACTTTTTAGCATTGCGTATCAAACTGTTTCAGACTTGGACTTTGGAGTCTCCGGATCTAAACCTGGTTCAAGTCTGTCAATGTGCTTTCAACGACTTCTTACTGAATACAACTACTGAATGTTACTTGAATCTTACTATAAACTCTTCATATTGTGATTGCCGTGCGTTCTGTTGCGTCTCTGTCTTTGGTCAATGGGCCTGGATCAGATTGTGTGCAGTCTTTAGGTGAACAGACACTTAAAGAACCTGTTACAATTACTCTCTGTGTTTAAAGGTTCGGCAAAAGGTGTTTTGTAGTTTTGATTTGAGAGTTAAAGCTTTATAATTGAGTGTTTTCTTCCTGAATGGCAAGTGTTGTAATTTGTGCTAAAATGTAGATATTAGTGTCAAAGTGATTGAAAAAAACTGTAACATTTGTCTATGGAAAAGACATTGTTGTGCTATAAGAAGTCTAGTCTTCTGGGTAATAGAGGTGTGGTCCGAAGACGGAGGTGGAGGCGTGGTCCTGCTCATGAACCTCAGTTAATATATAACTCCATTTAAACCTATCTATCATGCATTTATTAAATGTATATATTCTTTCGGTCGGTGTGATTGTCTCTCCACAGATCCAACTTGTAACTTGACCTGGTGGCTTCACCTGCTCGTCTCCAAGACACGTTTTATGCCATAATATAGGCTACGTTCACACTGCAGGTCAATCCCGATGTTTTTGTCCATATTTGACCTGAACCCGATGTTTTCAGTGTGAACAGCACAGATCCGATTTTGTAAAATCCGACCCAGGCCACTTTTGTATGTGGAAACAAATCGATCTGTATCCTCACTTTTAGAATGCGACTTCAGTCTGGACGCTCACGTCCCCTCAGCAATTGGTCACAATTCTGAGTCCAAGTGGAGAGAAATGGCAGATAAAGGAGCCGAAAACTGTCAGTGGAAGAAGGAAGAAGTTTGAAAGTTGGTACCGTAATCGGGCGGTATTTGAGGAGATTGCTTTGGAGTTGGCCGGGTAACATGCCTTTTTGACTTCGGTAAACAAAGTGCGTGTGACACCGTGTTCTTTTGTCCGCATGCGGGACACATATAGCTACATTCCGTTCACACCAGACACAAACGGCATGTTTTTTGTAATGTGAACGACCACATAGAAAATCCGATTTAAACAAAAAATCCAAAATATGCCTCAAACCCTGCAGCGTGAAGGTAGCCATAGACTATTCAGGTGACAGATAGTTATATGAGCACCTTTAATGAATATTGTACCTGTAAATGTTCTAGAGCTGTCAAAGAGAACTCATTATGATGCAATTAATCAAGAAATTGTCGCATTAATAATGAATTGACGCGGTCTGTTAATACCAAATTCACTCTTTTAGATTACGCAGTGAGGCTTTATCTGAGTGCAGGGTTAAGGCACAGGTGGAATCACAAAGTGAAATAAAGACGTAATGAGTCCTCATTTGAAGCTCGGCTAATGTTTATCAGTGCGGGGCCGTGCAGAGCGCTGCGGCAGAACTAAAACAACTCTCGAGTGTCCTCCGTGTGAATGCTGAAATCAAGTTAGAAATCTGGGGGTAATAATGGACTCAGATTTGAATTTTAACAGCCACGTCAGATCAATAACATCAGCAGCTTTTTACCATCTGAAAAACGTTGCCAAAATCAAAAGTATAGTGTCTAAACCAGACCTGGAGAGACTTATCCATGCGTTTGTCTCTAGTAGATTAGACTACTGTAACGGCCTGCTCACTGGCCTCTCCAAACGAGCTGTAAACAGCTGCATGTACATCCGAACGCTGCTGCTCGGGTCCTGACTAGAACCAGGAAGTACGATCACATTGTCCTGTGCTCAAGGTCTCTGCACTGGCTCCCTGTGGCTCAGATAATAGACTTCAAAGCAGCTCTGCTTGTATACAAGTCTCTCCATGGCCTAGCACCAAAGTACATCTGGGACATGTTAGTGCCATATGAACCATCTCGGACTCGGAGGACCTCAGGGCCGGCCTCCTGCTGGTGCCCAGAGTCGGACTAAACATGGGGAATCTGCGTTTCAGTTTTATGCAGCTAAAATCTGGAACAGTCTTCCTGAGGATGTGAGACAGGCCGCTACTCTGGCAATGTTCAAATCTAAATAAACTGTTTTGTTTGGCTGTGCATATGACTGAAATGCTTTTCTTTGCACTCTTCTCTTTTACGTCTTGAATTATTTGATGGATAGCCTGAAATTGGCACTTTTAAATTAAAGAATTTTGTGATTTCTGCCATGTCTTTGTGATTTTAATGCATTTTTTCCTGTTGTGTGAAGCACTTTGAATTGCCTTGTGTACAAATTGTGCTCTACAAATAAGCTTGCCTTGCCTTGCCTAAAATGAATGATTTGGGCCAAATATTTTACCGAACTATTCCAGAACACTGGAAGGTCCAACACCAGCAGTTTACATCTCTGAAGGGGCAACGAAGGGCCTTGAACCCCACCAAGCCTGTTGTTTGGCCATGTAAATGTACTTGAAACAAGCGCTCACACAGTGTTATTCTGAAATAGACTAGCCAATATCACTTTTAAATGGGTTAATTTGTTTAGATTTGTGAGATAATTAAACTATTAAAAATTCTTAAAGAAAATTCGTAAAAGAAAAAAAAAGAAATAAAAAAGTTTCAAGAACTACATTAACCTATCATGATTCATCATATTTCAAAAGTGTGACATTTCTTTTGTGTGTGTGTCTAGCATCATGCCCGTCTCCTCAAAGCACAACCCGCTTCTGTTCGTCTTCTCCCTCCTTTTCACTCCGGGCTGCGCTTTTCTTCTGGACTGGGACGACACAGCTTCATCAGGTAAGGTTTTAACTTAATTCCCCTATGAAAGGTTAAAAAAAAAGTATAATAATCCCCTCCACCACATGCTCCTCATCAAATATTAACAAATGTAATT
The DNA here is from genome assembly GCA_015082035.1 of Chaenogobius annularis. Classification (NCBI taxonomy): domain Eukaryota; kingdom Metazoa; phylum Chordata; class Actinopteri; order Gobiiformes; family Gobiidae; genus Chaenogobius; species Chaenogobius annularis. The sequence continues at coordinate 1,599,888 of BJKM01000007.1, read as the reverse complement.
CAGGTTTAGTCTGAGGCGGGCTGTTGACACTCCTTATCACAGTTTATGTCAGACATGAGTTGCAGAATGTGTTGTTTGCTCAGATGCGTGTGGAAAGGTTCACAGTTGAGCAAACACCATGCTTTCCGAGTTTGGCTGGTCTAGGAATCAATAAGGCCCGGGGTAAATATGTGATCGGGGGCTTTTCTGTCAAAGTCCAGGGACAGTTAAAGGCAGGATGTTCAGCCAGCTTGTCTGACTGCCACTGAACTATTTCAAATAATGAGGTGAAAGAATGGCGTGGTGAAAGGAATCCAGCCAAGTCCAAATATTAAAGACTGCATTGACAATTCTATGTGATATTATAAGGCAATTAACAGTGTAACATTTAGACTTCTAAATCCCCTTCGGGAGCAAGGAGCCAAGAGAGGAATTTAACCCTCGGGCTGTCTCCTCCGGCACAGGGGCGCGAGCATTCTTAGCGGTGGTCACAGAACTGATGCAAAGTCGCTTTACTTTGATGAATCGGCACCTGTTGTAATCAATAACGCCTCTACTGACTGAAGTAATAAGACGTTCCACAGCTGGATGGAACCTGTCATTTTTGGATTTATTTAGATTAATTGTGCACTTTGTTGTACATGTTTCTGGTGTTGGGTCTGATTGTTTTCTTGGAGATGTTATTGTGTTGCTGGGAATGTTCCACAGTATGGCATTAAACATCTATCTGCATTGAGACAAGCAGGTGACGCCGCCACACCAACTTACATGCCAGGGGTCTCATTTATAAAACTTGATGTGGAATTCTTACTAAAAGTGTACGTACATGGGCAAAACGCAAACTTCCTTTATTGACATGGAAAGTCATGTAAGTAACATTTTTGTACTTAGGCATGCTTTATAAATGAGACCCCAGATCTGTGGAGAGGTGACCTTGCTCTGAATAAATACAAGGAAGATAAGATTAATCCCATACTGTAATAACATCCCCATGGCAACAAGCAGGTGGCAAACCCCACCCAAAACGTGTGCCTTGAATTGTGACATTTAAAAGCGTGTGAGGCTGGAAGTATTGAGAGTTTACAGTCTGAAAATACTTCTGAAAAAAAGAGTAATATTTGTCATTACTGTTTCGCACAGCAGTGGTTTTATGGACCAGGACTCATTCAGTGGGTTGGACTTGAAGCCAGTGCTCAGTTGTACTGGATTTGCTCCAGGGACATTTTTTTTGGTAAAATTCGTCTCTTCTACTTATATTAAAAAAAAAGTGTCTGTCAATCTGAATTCTCTGCTCCAAACAGCATATGGGGGTGCAGAGCCTTTCTGTGTGGAATTTGCATGTTCTGCCCGTGAGTAGGTTTCCTCCGAGTACTGCGGTTTCCCATACCACTAAAAACATATGTATGAGTGAGAGTGGGACAACGGATGAACTTTAGCCTGTGACTGTCTGAGAGCATTATCACCACAGATGTATGTCATCGATACATGAACATGCCTGCACATGTTTACACATGCAAGTGAAGAAACTTGATCATTTGTTTATTTAATCCAAACTGCTTTAAACTGCTTTTACTGACAGAAGGGTGGCTGTGAACCTCTCAGTTTTGGATCTCAGTTTGAAAATAATCACATTAATTGCACAGCCCTATTTTGCTTGAGCTGTATTAGGGCTGGACAATACTGGATTATATCATTATTATTGATAACAACATTCAGACAATATTTTAACAATACTTCAGGAAATATTGTTCAAGTGTCGCAAAAAACATGAATAGCCCATAAAATAAAAGGCAGAAATGTCCCTGGATACCCCTGTTTGGAAGATTACACTAGACTTTCTGTCAGTAATAATAATAAATGATAGCAGTAATTATAGACAGTATACAGTACTCATCATCATCTCCAAAAAAACCTGTTAATGTGAAAAACAAAACTCCATTTGTTTGCACCGCACTGTCTGTGATAATCCTGCAGGCTGAAGCGATAAGTGTGCCGACTCAAACATTCGGACTGGTGCATCTTCTCAGGTCAATAAAAAGCTCCTCTCTCTCTCTCGTACACGCACACGCACACACACACACACGCACACACGCACACACACTTTGTTCAGGTTCATCCCCGACAGCCGTTAAACTGCAAACATGAAGTGTGATAGCGCAGGCAAACACACGCAGCTTGTGCCGTTCTCGGCCCATTGTCGCGCTGATCTGAATTCTGTGCGTCCAAAAAAACAGCATTAATGTCACTTAAACAGAGTCCGAAATAAAGATCAGATGAGATTGTTGTAGTTAAAAACAAAGCTGCATAATGTTTCGTAAATTGTTTTATTATCAGAATTTTTAAACGCTTCACCAGGTTAATGAAATATAACTTACTTGTCGCAAAACTGTATAAAGATAGTATCCCATGCCTATAGCCGCAGAGTGAAGCTGCGGTGCACAGTCAAGCCACGTGGATCACTAATAAAACGACTGAACTTTTCACCAGCACACTCTATCACAAACCAAACTATTCACTGTGCTCAATCCGTGGCTCATTTTCCAAACAACTTTCCATTTGGACCGCTAAAATCATCTTTTTCCTGGAACTTTGCGGCTCACATCTGCAGATTGGTTGTAGGCCAGTTGTCAACTCGGCCGCACAACAAGCCGAGAGAAGACACTCGACGACGCTGCTATATATTTAAAGGCTTACCACAACCCAGCGCTAACCATTTTGTCTCTTTTTTTTTTTCCCTCCTCTGCTAAACCTCCCCTAAATGTCCGAGTATGTGCTGGGGATGATTTGCACACCGGGCTCAAACATTGATCGTGATGGGTGAGGCGGTGTTCTCGAGGCTTCAGAGTTGGTAACCAGTAGTAACCATGCAGAGGGCTGCTCCATCTGCCTTGTACACACAATCTAGTGTTACATCTGCTTCCAAGATGGACGCGTTTGTCTCAAACCGGGGGCCAGTGCAGGGAAAGGCCCAGCATTTTCTTTTTTTTACTATGAGATGTTTAGAGAAGGGATCTTTGTTAGGATTTAATGACAGGCCAATAATCTGAATGGTCTTTTCTAGTGGTAGTTTAACCACTTGAAAAATTGTCATGAAAGTGATGAAAACAATTGTGACTGTAAATACGTTTACTATGGTCTGTACGTGCTGTATGCAGATACTCACAAAGCTTGATTGTTTGTCATCATTACTTAAAAGTGTGTTCTACTCTTTGGTACTTAGACTTGTTCTTCATAACTGACAAACTAACAAGATTAAAAAGCTTAAATAACATAACAACTTTCTTTATAACCTTTATTACCAAACCATCTGGAAAGGGGGAACTGGTTTAAAGTCCTGAGTTCCCCATGTATGTGTTTGGGTTCATGTTTAATTGTGTTTATTGCCTTTGTTAAACCACATCATTTATTGGGACTCACAACCTGTAAACCTAAGGTTAAGGGGCACTTTATTGTCCTCGTAGGGATATTTGTCCTCTGCATTTGGCCGAACCTTCCAAGGCGGGGCCCATCTCCAGATCTTTGGTCAGGACTACCGTACCTGGAGGATTAACTCTTCTGCATGTTTTGGGTTGATGGGGGAAACCGGAGTGCCCCAGACACTTGCATTACTGACCTGTTAATGTCAACAACTTGTGGGAAGTCCTTACCTCCTGACTGAGATTCAATGTTTAATAGATTGGATTTGTACATTAAGAAAGTATTGCAGTCGTATGAAATGGACTGTTTTCTGTGAAGGGGATGACTTGTGCTGATTTGTATCCGCGGCGATCAGCCTCAAACATCCGCCGCTGAACGTTTGTCATGCAGACCAATACAACATATCTATTAGTTCAATTGAATGTCACACTATGGTGAGACAGCGGTGGGCTCAGTAATGAATGTTGCTCTGTGAAAAGGAGCGCAGAGGGCAGTGTAGGGTAATTAACATAGAGAGTAAGACAGGAGATGTGAACTTACAACTATGTGTGAAATGAGCTGGTTAGACACAAACTAAGTGTGCCTTATTAAAGCCATTCATTTGGGCTAAAGTGGAATTAGAGGATCTTAACTGCATAAATGAAGCCCAATGAATCAGTCGGAGCAGAATAAGCGTCCTGGGTCATGGGCCCTGCTTTGTCCGTTTGTATCTGTCGCACTTCAAAGCTGCGGGCGCTCAAATGTAACAGAGGATTTAGGTAAAACGCAGTGAAACGGCCATCCTGTTTGTACCATCGGGCCTGTTTAGCCACGGGGAGGAAAGGCTCATTCGTTCAAAGAATTAAACAATGGCACTTTGATACTGTCAGAGACTTTGTGTTTTGCGAGAACGTACGCGTTTGCGCGCGCTTGTGCATGTGTGAGGCGCCGTGTGCGCGTAGTGGGTATTTATATCGCCTGTTTACATTCCCGTGTTTGTCTCTGGTTGCGGTCTATCACCTTTCGCTCCCTTCTCTTTTGCCACACTTTGTACGCTCTTAAAAGTTTTAAAGGCTCCCAACAGCAGCGTCACAAAGGTTGTGACCCGGTCTTCTCTCGCTTCAGTTTAAGTCACAATATGGCCACTCAGAACACATCCATTGCGTAAAGCCTGCACGAGATCAGGATGAAATCTGCCTTTGTCCTCATGCTTAAGCAACATTGGCTTGCACAGCTATTTTTTAAAAGTAAAATTGGATAATGCGCCTATCACCACTAAATGAGGGTTAAAGGCCCCGCACCAAATTTTTAACCACGCGTCAGGGACATACCAGTAGTTCAACTTTCAGCTCATCCAAATGAATCCCTTCTGTCACTTTAATGTTGCAGTTGCACCATGATAGAGAAACAACCAGTCTGTAATAGTCCCAGGCCCATTGTGCAGTTTTTATAAGTAGTAAGTAAGTAATATTGTAAATACATTGTACAGTAGTTTGAGCCAACGTTTCATTATATCTTATCTGTAGTATGAAGGGGGTTTATTAATTCCCGGGTTTAAGATCTGCACGGGGATGTCAGGGAAATAAATGACTTGCTTTTTTTGGGAGGATTTCGAAACAACAATGTCTGAGGTAAATGAAATATATACTCCATGTCGATCCGTACATCACTTTTTTCATATTCCCTGGCGCAGATGAAACTATTCAGACCATTTAATGCCTGGACAAACCTAATTCTTAAAGCGTTTCTTTCAGTTTACTTTCAATTCCAGCTTCTTGCGTCATAGGCGAGAGTGCTCAGTTATGTAATGACTAATATAATGACTGTCATAACATCTAAATCGTTTTATTGTTTTAAAACGTTGTCCAAAGACTCCCATTTTTGACAGAGAAAGCCAAACTCTGTTTTCACTTTCAAGTGTGGGGCGGGCCAAATGAAGGACGTGGAGAGCAACAACACGAATAAAAGGTCTTCTCCTGTACGGCCCCTCAGAGATGCTCTCAAATGAAAGCCCTGAAAGCACATGCATGTCCATAGTCTCAGCGCTTAGTGATTATTTTAGTGTGAATGTACCAATTGTAGTCAAAGGCCATTGAGTTCTTCTGTTCTAGTTTCCTACAGCACGCAATTATACAATACTATCACAGCAATCAGTCCATCAACCTCCTTTTATGTTCTACCCTGGTGTGATTCGTGACATAAAGGACGAGAAGAAGGACAACCACATTAAGGTTCTCGTTAGGAAATGTGTCCTCTGCATTTGATCCATCAGGACTACGACTATTACATGTCACAACACTCTTTTTATTCCCAAATGTCATCTCTGACTCCATGCCTTCACCTTTATGCTAATGAAAATCCTTTACAATCCTAATAAAAATAATGAACTGTAAGACTAAAGTGATCAACCGACTAAACGCTAAAGGCGCGTGGGCTCGAAAAGGGGGGGATTTCACACCTCCTCCATGATTTACAATAGAACTAGACTCAAATTTAGCTTTCGGAGTTTGTCTTTGTCATAAAATGAAGCCGTGAATAACAGTCCATCTAAAAATGAACAGTTTAAACATGCGTGACCATTACCTCGTCCTACATCTGATTTACTTTCCATCTTCTAATATCATCAACATGCGTCCCTTGAGAGAAATACACTTTATTACTTCATTATAAAACCCTACTTATAACATTTACTGATATTGACTAATTATAACAATGTGATCTTGATGAAATCAATCAAATCAATGCAGAAATGCAGCTGTAGCTTAATTAATGTGAGGCTTGACTCACTGCAAGTCCCAATGATCAAACTGATAACGTTTGATAATTGCAACCGACGCCGTTAGTTTCAGTGTTTGTCGTTTGTCACCATCATTACAGGCCTAGACTCAGACTCATAAGCATCATTACAGTAGAAAATGTAATAAGAATGTTTTGAATTACAAAGATAATTTTCATCTGTAGTCGTTTAGGCTGGTAACAAAGCACATAACAAAAACAAGTCATGTTTGGACTACACAAAAAGAATAAAAAGCCTCAAGATCACTTGACAGTTAATGATCAGAAAGCAACATGGACCAAAGGTTTATGACACCACTAGCTTCGCCACCTGTTTGTGTCCATGGAGATGCTTTGCAGGGAATGTTCCACATTCAATCTATCTCCATTGGGACAAATAGGTGGCACCACCAAGCCAAGTTACAGATCAGATCTGTGGAGGGGCGTCCCCGTATGAAAAGAATGTATGTAATTCAATAATGCTGGATAGATTTAATGCCAAACTATAGAACGCTCCAGATAAAGCCATGTCCGACATGCAGTTAGCAGGCCCTCCCCACACCAGAAAAGTTACATAGTGCACAAACGTTTTTTGTTTTATTTTAACCAAGTGATATAAAAAAAACGTTGGTTATACCTTTCTTTATATCTGTAACAAACAACCTTAAACACGTGCAGTTGGTATGACTGGTTTGAGGTTGGATTTAGGTTGTTTGTTGGATTTGAAACCCTAATAGCCAAAAAGGACATAGATAAGTGGTTTCCCTGGCTCCGCATGAAGACAGGATGTGCTGTTAAGAGGTGTTTATCAGACACACACACAGCACAGGGGATCAGAGGATACATATGGACAGGGCGAGTAGACCGAATATTACATCTGTCCATTACACTTCAGCAGAGGCTCATGGGCTTTGTGTTTACTACCTTACACACTCGTCTATGTATAAAATAAGGATGTGCTGTGGTTTTCTTTTTTTCCCACACTCAGTTTCACTCAATGCCCTTCACATTTTTTGGGAGTATTGTAATTGTACTCAGCTTCTTGGCTACAATATATGTTTCACACCACAACTCTGTCCTATAGAGCTTGGGGACAACACTTTGCCTAATGTTGAACCAATGCATATTTTAAGATTCTTAATACTGTTTTCATTCAGTAATATTCTGACACTATAGAGTGATAAATGTATTTACACTTTGGCAATGCAGCAGTTTACTTTTTATATATATATTTTTGTATTATCATTATTATTATTATTATTATTATTATTATTATTATTATTATTATTATTATTATTATAACAAGCTTTGATTCCTGGTTGATCTTGCTGAGAACCATTGAAAGTTGTAGGCACAAATGAATGATAAAACATATTTTTTCCAATGGAAATTTGAATGATTATTTAAGGAGGGGATGTTGAAGAAGTGTTGTTTTTTAGCATGGAAAACAAACTGTGGGGGTTCCCGTCCTTAGTTGGGCAAGTGCTTCTCTATGAACATCAATAAGACATGTTCTGGTTTGTAGTACCGTTTAGAGAATCATAGCAGCACGTTGACAGAGTGGCAGAGTGACTGTGGCGTCCAAATTTCCCGATGGGGTCGATAAAGTGTAGTCAGGATTAGAATGAATTGTAGCTATAATGTTGTGTTTTGGTGATGATGAAACTCAAACCTTTTTGTAGGTTTCTCTTGTTTTAGCACCACTCACATCTGACATGCTTTAGGCTCTACTTGCAGACATGCTGAAGAATGTAAACACCTCTTCCCCTAGCCCCCTACACTTTATAAGGCCTAAGAAAAGACCTGAAAAACAGATCTAGTTTATTTGAATAACTTCACAGCAGTCCACATGTATCGCTCACTTACCTAATGCATTAACAGCATCCTAAATATTCACAGCGATGATTTCTTAGCACTTTTCACAAATGTCTTAGGCCAGAGCGAGTTTTACTGTCCCAGGGAACGCTAACAAACATTAGCGTTCTAATGGTGAACTTCCTGCTTCTCGTAGAATAAAAATATAATAGTTGCAGAGACTTATTTTAATATAATAGATGCTTTTACAATATAACTGTGGCAAAACAGAGTTCTGTTTTTCCCGTTTCGAAACAGTAAAAATCAGGTACAGCCCTTTTAAGTAAACCCATACTTGTAACTTGATAATGCGATCATTTGTTTTGTTATATTTTATGTAATGTTCTCCCACAGTTCACAGCTCACCGTTTCTAGTGTCTGCAGAGTACGCTTTGATGGTGGCAGCTGGAATTTGTTGGCTGGGGGAGGGAGGCCGAGTTGAAAAAGCAAAGCTCTGGGAACCACACCGGTGTGCAGAAGATGAAGGGCAGGAGCAGGGGAGGAGGGGAGCTCTGACAGGGGCAGGAGGGGAGGAGGGACTACTGACAGGGGCAGGTGGGAGGGGGCGTGCTGACGGGCAGTGGAGAAGGGGAGCTTCTTGCAGAGGCAGTGAGGTAGGAGGGGAGTCTCTGCGGGAGTGGGGGAGAGCTCGACAAGAGGGCAGGGAGGGAGAGCTCTGACTAGATGAGTGAGGGAGGAGCTTTGCAGGGCAGGGAAAGGGATTGCAGGCAGGGGAGGGAGCTTTGACAGCGTGGCAGGGGGAAGAGTGGGAGCTTTAGGACGGAGGCAAGGGGGAAGAGGGTGAGTCTTTGACAGGAGCAGAGGGTGAAGAGGGGAGCTCTGACGGGATGAGGGGAGCTTTGACAGGGCAGGGGAAAGAGGGAGCTTTGACAGGGCGAGGAGAGGGGAGCTTTGACAGGAGGGAGGAGGGGGAGCTCTGAACAGGGGGAGGAGGGGAGCTCTGACAGGGGGGTAAGAGGGGAGCTCTTGACAGGGGGAGGAGGGGAGCTCTGACAGGGGAGATGAGGGGAGCTCTGACAGGGGAGAGGAGGGGAGCTCTGACAGGGGGAGCGAGGGGAAGCTCTGACAGGGGGAAGAGGGGAGCTCTGACAGGGGCAGGGGAAGAGGGGGAGCTCTGACAGGGGAAGAGGGGAGCTCTGACAGGGGGAAGGGGACTCTGACAGGGGAAGAGGGGAGCTCTGACAGGGGCAGGGGAAGAGGGGAGCTCTGACAGGGGGAGGAGGGGAGCTTGACAGGGGCAGGGGGAAGAGGGGAGCTTCTGACAGGGGGAGGAGGGGAGCTCTGACAGGGGAGGAGGGGAGCTCTGGACAGGGGGAGGAGGGGAGCTCTGACAGGGGAGGAGGGGGAGCTCTGACAGGGGAAGAGGGGAGCTCTGACAGGGGGAAGAGGGGAGCTCTGACAGGGGAAGAGGTGAGCTCTGACAGGGGAAGAGGGGAGCTCTGAAGGGGAAGAGGGTGAGCTCTGACAGAGGGAAGAGGGGAGCTCTGACAGGGGAAGAGGGGAGCTCTGACAGGGGGAAGAGGGGAGCTCTGACAGGGGGAAGAGGGGAGCTCTGACAGGAAGGGGAAGAGGGGAGCTCTGATAGGGGAAGAGGGGAGCTAGAGGGGAAGAGGGGAGCTCTGACAGGGGGAAGAGGGGAGCTCTGACAGGGGGAAGAGGGGCGCTTCTGACAGGGGGAGGAGGGGAGCACTGAGTAAGGCCAGTAACTTCAGCCAATGTGGCTGAGTAGATTTGATAAACATCGCCTCCATCTGAACGTTGTAGCGCAGGCGTTTTCCTCTGAAATTGTTGTTTTGTTGTTGACATCCGTCCTGCGTGTGGTGCTGAAGCATGTTTATGTTCTTGAGCTTGGCTGTGATTTATTCTAAGCCAGCTCTGGGACTGGAGCAGAAATCAATGATACCTTAATTATGATTGCAGAGCATCAAGCCCAAACCCGTTCCTCTCAGCTAGATGAGAAATTAACTCTGGAGTTTGGCAGAACGAGGGAGGCGGTGATACACAGCACAGAAGAGGCTGAGTCAGGAAGTGTAGAGCCAGGGAGAGCAGCAAAACCAGGACACTGATTTTTTAAGTGTATAGTATATGTATGTATTTAGGCAAGAACAAATTAGAATGTGAAATGAAAAAGCAGATGCTCAAATTGTTTCTCCCAAGGTTTTTACTTCATTCTAGATGCACTCACGACATTAGTCCTGTGCTCAGGTCGTCTGCACTGGCTTCAGACTCAGAGAATAGACTTCAAAGCAGCTCTGCTTGTGTACAAGTCTCTCCCATGGCCTAGCACCAAAGTACATCTCGGACATGTTAGTCCTCTATGAACCATCTCGGACTCTGAGGACCTCAGGGACCGGCCTCCTGCTGGTGCCCAGAGTCAGGACTAAACATGGGGAATCTGCGTTTCAGTTTTATGCAGCTAAAATCCGGAACAGTCTTAATGGAAGTTGTGAGACGGGCTTCTTCTCTGGCAATGTTCAAATCTAAGCTAAAAATCTAGGCTCATCTGCACTTTTCTCTTCTTTTTAAAAATAAATTGTATTATAATTATTTATGTAAGGAACTGGAGTTGACATAGGGTATTTGTTCTAATTACTTGATTATTATAATGTACAATAATAGATACTTTTTATTTTGCAGCCCACCTTGTACCTCACTTTACTGACTGCGTTTCGAATGAGATGACCACATTCCGCTGTTGGTGGAGCCCAGGCAGTTTCCTGAACCTCTCGTCTCACGAAGATCTCAAGATTTTCTACCTAAGGAAAACGTGTGTGCATTCACCTCATAAAATGTTGGTTATTCTTACTTCGTAACACATTTACCCGTCTGCTTTACAGCCCTTCGATGAGTGAATGGAACGAGTGTCCTCAGTATAATCACCTAAACCGGGAGTGTTTCTTTGACGCTAACCACACTTCAGCGTGGGCCACGTATTGTTTACAGCTCCAGGTCCATAATGTGACATATTACAATGAAGAAGACTGTTTCACTTTGTTCACTATAGGTAAGAAACACACGTACTTTGGATGTGTAGTTTTAACTGTATTCTTCCTTAAAGGCATCATATGTAACTTCCTGGAGGTGGAAATAAAAAGTTAAAAAAACATACTTTGGAACATTTTTAATGCAGATATGTACGTTTTATGTCATACTTTGAAATATTATTGCAAAAAGATCAACATTTCCGTGGAGAGAAGCAGGACCTGGCTCCTCCAATAAAACCATTGTTTTAGTCTATTTCATAGCTAAAAAGTTACATGCTGTGCCTTTAAAAACACAACCCCTTAAACACAAAGATGCATTTGTCAATTCATAGTTTTGGGTATTTGAGTATTTGAAACCGGAATGCTAAGAAAGAATACACATTTTCATTGTCTTTTGTACAGGACATAACGATAATTTTATGATCAATCCTTTTGTTTAACTTAATCAACACACATTTCACTAACACTGAGCGTGTTGATGACTGTCTCACATTGTCCCATCAAAACATACAGCAGCATAGAGGAAAATGACACTATTATGATCACGTTGCTGTTCTACGCAGACTGTGTTTTGCCAAATGATAGCCATTTGCTTCCTATCTGCGCAACTAGAATGTCATCTGCTTATTTATTTCCCAGGCGGACGTTTCAATGGCTCATCTTTATCCAAATGATCTCACAACAAAGTCATATGTTTAAAGATTATCGACTGATTTCCATATATTTACAGCTAACATTTGTATTTTATTGGCATGCTAAAGGGCTAAAGCTGCCTCATAATGGGAAAAATTATTATTATCCAAACATTCATCATCCACTCACACTACAAATCCAAATTTACTTGTGGTGTTTTTTGTTGTTGTTGATTGGAGCTTTAATTAGTCATGATTAAAATGTGATTAATTCCATCACCGTAAAAAAAAAAAAAAAAAAAAAAAAAATGATGTTCCTCCTCAGTGCGTCCCGATCCCCCAGTGGCTCTGAACTGGACCCTGTTGAACCTCAGCCCGTCTGGCCTCAGTTATGACATCCTGGTCAGCTGGGCCCCTCCCCCCTCCGCAGACGTTGGCACAGGCTGGATGCGCGTCGAGTACGAGGTGCAGTACAGAGAGCTCAACTCAACAAAGTGGAAAGTGGTATGTTTCAGTTTACAGTTTACACACATTATGCAAAATACACCGTTTTGATACAGCTGGAGTTGTATTTTGCTTCATTCACACTTTGCTTTTTCTAAACACTTTTACTGCATTTATTCAACCACTCTCTGCACTACAACTGTAAATGTAACTGTAATTCTCGTGTACACAGTAATTTTATACTTTAGTCATTTTAAATTGTTTCTTAATGCATGACCTTTTGATTGCATATATGTTGTTTTTATTATTGATCAGTGTTTTATGTTGCATTTTAATGACGAGACAAGTTCCTGTGTTTGTGAATTTTGTTCAATGACAATGGCACTAAACCCCTTCTGATTCTGGTTCTGATCCTGTTTATGAGGGTTCATAAATACTCCCTGGATTATGTCATGTCACAGGTAAAAATCGTAACTTCTTTGCAGTTTTGACCCCGGAAACCAACAACGGAGTCGTTCTGTCGTCAAACTCAAGGCTCTTGTAGCATTTAGCAATCATGTTGCCGAAGGACTTCATTTATTTATGTGTTCATTGTTCACTGCTGACAACAGAGGGCGCTCCAATGTCTAAATACCTTATTGTGAAGGAAATATAATTTGTGTTTTTCAAATACAGACTTTATTTAAGTTTGAAAATGTAAAATATTTATCACTTTAGGATTAGTAAAGGGACAAAAAGCATGTTTAAAAGGCAGTTAAAGCCAGAAGAATGTATATGTCCAGTTTAAATGATTGTACTTTTTAGCAACCTTCTTTAAAATGTTCATATTACAATAGAGCAGTTTACGTGTATGTTTAATAACAGAGCGCACACATTCATTATTGCATATTCAGCACAGCATTTATATTAATTAGTTATGTGTGGTTTCTGCTTAAGGATTTTGGTTCCACTAAGAAAAGGGTTCAGCGTCCGACTGTTTTAATTTTTAAAACATGTATTCCAATACGTACATACATACAATATATCGCAATCGAATCAAAATCGCAAGTCGAGTTGATGCAATTATCAAACTGCAAGGGCCGCGATTATTTAGATAATAGAATGTTTCGGCAAAGAACCAAATATATGTCTTTTTATAGAAAAATCTCTACTGAATGTGTAGTTTAGACCTCTACAAACATGTTCTGACATTCATGGCATTCTTGTATTAGTTTTAATTTATCAGTTGGCATTTCAGTCTTCTCTCAAATGTTAATGGTCGTGGAGTTACACTGAGCACACCGAACAGAATCCTAATCGAATCGCAATACAAAATTACAGAGCCCTCGTTTTGTCTACACAAATTCAAAATAATATGTCTGTTTCAATGTGACAATACACTTTTGTCTATTTTAAAATGAGTTAGTAAGATATGCTACTACTACAGTCAAATAGAGTCAACTGAGATGCAATAAAATCATGCACATATTTCATCATTTGTATCATCATATTTATTCTTTATATACTGATACTATATGGTTTTGCTGCCTAAAAGTAACGTGTATGTAGGCTGCAGGGACAGTGTTGTATTTCAGACCCCTCCCATGAACTCTTTCGGCTGAAGGGCAATATCTAGCTTGGTTGGCAAGCCTCTGCAATCCAGAGCAAAGCCCCCTGGGAAATCTCAGCCTCCTTGTAGGAAGTGAAGGGAGGGATCTGTAGGTCAGAGGCCATGGGACCCTGAACAAGCTCATATCCATTACCCCCCGTCCCGCTTGTCCACCCAACGCGCAAGCACAACTGTTTTTAGAAACTTCCTCTTTGACAGTTTGTCCTAGATGTTGTGCCATTACAAACATTGTTCTCTCTAGTTTGGGAATGTCAATATCAGAGGTGGGTGGTACTGTTACTCAGTTACATTTGCTCAATTAAGTGTACATAACAATAAGGAGGAACTGCACTTTGCTGACTTCTACTTGAGCAGTACGTGTTGTAAAGCCAAGTGTTGTTACTCTTCCCAATTTTAGGAAGAGTAACAACACTTCCCAATTTTAGCTATTCAATAAGGGAAAAAATGTTCTGTTGTCAATATTAAACAATTGGAACATGTGTGTTTGTTGCTACATTGTTGTAATTCTTTCTGATATTGTTGAGTTATCCATGGTCCATTCTTAAGAAATACCAGAGTACCAGTGCATTACTTCCTGCTTGTTCTATCAGATTACGTCCTACTGGGTCACACTGCCACCTTCCTCAGAAGTGTTGCTTGGCGTTAGAGTGACAATGTCTGCTCGGCTGATTTAAACTGATTTTGGCGCGATCTTCCAAACTTGGAGCAGTAGGACGACAGCGCCATCCGCAGTCCGACTTCTTCAGAGCTGTATCCCAGGTGTGAGAGAGTTGTTATGCCCCCTCATTCCAATTCACTGTCAGGTGGGCACGTTTCCGGATCTCGATGGACTCCCCGAGCGACTTGTTTCTCTCTGTGCCTATGACTTTAGTGCGGTTTAGCCGAGTTGTAAAGGTGGGCGTGTCGCTTAGTGGATGGCGCTGTCGTCCTACTCTTCCAAGTAGGAAGACAGCGCCAAATTTGTCTAAATCAGCTGACCAGACACGTCACAGTAACACAAAGTGACACTACTGAGGAAAGGGAGGGGGCGTAGCCGAAACAGTCAGGGTCAGCACAAAAGAAACTAGTATTGAATTATATCAGGACCTAATGAATCTAATCAGATGCATGTTTTTCAAGACAATTTTCAAGCAATAACAACCCCTGTAAAAAACTAAAATAATAATAATAATTCCAGACAAGCAATATCATCTCAGAAAAGTTGAGTTACATATTGCACTTTTTAAGTAATATTATTTTGCAATCTTTGGTCTGCATACGTACCGAAGTTGACCATGAGGGGGCGGCCGTGACCCTTTTCTCATCTGTCTTTACTTGACTCTGTTTTAGCTGGAGATACAAAGCGACCCTCAGCAGACGATCTATGGACTGAACAATGGGCGCGAGTATGAGGTGCGCATTCGCTGTAGGATGAAGGCTTTCTCGAAGTTTGGAGAGTTCAGCAATTCCATTTTTATCCAAGTGATGGGCACCGGTGACGATGGTAAGAATAGTATTGTTTGTTTAATTAATTATTTAGTGAACACTTTATGCACTAGTTTAAATCAAATGCGTGTTACTTTTTTAGGAACCAGCTTCCCCGTCATGTTGGCGCTCATATTTGGAATATCAGGGATTGTTATTATCATCATGTTTATTGTTGTGTCTCAACAGCAAAGGTAAAATTGAAATATTTGTCTGACATACTCTGTTTTGAAGTAATTTGGTAACAATCTCATTTCTGTTTTTGTCGCAGATTAATGATGATTCTACTGCCTCCAGTTCCAGCACCCAAAATAAAGGGAATCGATTCAGAACTTCTTAAGGTTTGTCTTGATTATTTATCTGAATTTATCTATTTATCTGAATACATAGACAGGTTTCAAGTCACACATTTAACCACCAAACAAATCATTATCATCAACACATCCTAAAATGTTCCGATTCCTTCAAATGAACAAATAAATTAAAAATGGATCGGACCTTTCTGGTGTAAGACCACATGAGAATCATTTTATTTTGAAAAGACATTGTGTTATCTAAATTATTATTATTATGTTATTAAGTATTACTGTGAGTATACTTGAGTATACAGTAAATCTAGTTTGAAACTGTAGTATCACAGTATTATTTCAGACTCAAAAAGATCCATATAAAACCATGGCCCTCAGAATGATGAACAATTAGGACCGTTGTCATATCGATTAACAATTTAAAATAAAACATTTTATCTTTTGAATTGGAAAAAGTCCTCAAAATGTATTGTAACTGAAACTCGTCAATAGCAGATAGCAGCTAGTATTATTTACAGAGCAGAGTGCTTATATAAATTGTGTTGTATAACCAGTGTTTTGGCTCTATTTCCATCGTAATTGTGATTAAACGCAGGCCCTCCATGTGTCAATGTGGCACTAAGCCCCAGTCATCCCTCCGCCTCACCGCACTGGTGTCTGCTTATCGTCTTCCTCCAACCATCTCACTACAAATGTCCATAAACAATTTCAAAGTAAAGAGATGAGGGGCTTTTTCATTAGAGGGCAGAAGAACCACTAGAGATCATTTAACAGAGAGGGGGCGGCACTTTTAGCATCGAGTTGAAGGTGAGTTATTGCCAGATGAAGTGGGATATGTTCTAAAACACACTCAGGAATATTTTTAGTGCTTACAATAAACAATGGCCGTGCAGCTGTTTTGTTTTGATCACGCCATTGCTGGGTGAGTGGTGACGCCCCTATTCATGGGGTTTCAGCTTCCTGTTTAATGCAGGACTCGCCCACTCAAAAGATACAATATTTAGTTTTAAAGTGTTAATCGCTATGGCAACAGTCCTAATTGCTCATCATTCTGAAACCCATGGGTAAGTGGAGTATCATATATTAAAGCTATAAAACAAATTCATGAATAATTTATACCATTTAAAACTACGGAAAAGCACTGACGCCATGCGTTCGCCCGTGTCTGTGTCCTTGCAGAAAGGTAAATTAGAAGAGCTGAACTTCATCCTGAGCGGAGGTGGAATGGGCGGCCTGTCTGCACACGCACCAAACTATTACCAGGACGAGCCCTGGGTCGAGTTCATAGAGGTCGAGACTGACGGCGCAGATCCTGGCGAGAAAGAAGGCAATCAGGGCTCCGACACCCAAAGGCTCCTGGCTCTGTCTCAGCCTGTCGGACCCCATACGCACTTAGGGACCTCCAGCACAACCTGGTAACGTATAGACTCGGGTAGTCGTCGTATACACACGCTTGGAGGGGGAGGGGGGAGAAATTCTGCGGGAAATACTAATAGTAATAGTAGTAATTTCTCTTGAGCAATACAGCATTTAGTCATTTGCTCAGAATAATTCAAAAACAGGATTGGACCCTTAGAAGGTTCTCCCCGCATTCAGGTTTCTTATGAGATATTTAGGGTTCAAGTTTTGTCAAGTAAAAGAGGAGCTACATTTACTAAATATTATTATTATATAGTGGGTTATAAGTGGGTTCATCGAGAAGTGGTCCAGTTGCAGTTGCAAGAAGAAGAAGAAGAAGAAGAAGAAGAAGAAGATGATACATTATTAATTTGGAATTATAAGGTTTGATCTACAAAACATCCCAAAAACATATGTTCTAGTGGTCAATTTATTTGAATCAAACAATGTTTTAAGAGAATGCTCTACAGATTTTGGTGAAGATAGCCACTGTCCGCTAAAATCACACTCCCTCTAGTGGTGTGAAAAAAAAGACATTACAAAATAGCTGATTCTCAATTTAGAGTACATGGCAACTCAGCCGCTAATACAATTATCTCTGCTGCTTATCAGTTAAAACAAGAAAAGAAAAATCCTTTAACTAATACAATGTTGACCATATATTGTAGTGGATACAAATATGTTCGGGGAAATAAGGAAAGGAAAAACATCATCAGTAAATAAATAATAAACTGAATATTTATTCAAATTAAATGATGAACAAACAGTGAGTTAACACTACACATTACACATTTGACAGCGGCAATCCAACAAAAATATTGAGGAAGTTGATCCCAATACCATATGGGCAGACTCTTAGATTTTGTTGTGTATTTGTCAGTCACATGCGTGTAAATGTAATGCATATGTGCAAAAATCACACTTATGGACCATTTTGTGTTTTAATCTTCGTTTCAGCTTTCCTGACAATGACTCGGGCCGGGCCAGCTGTTATGACCTCGACCACCTCGACCAGGACCCTCTCATCCCCATAGCAACCCTGTTACCAGGCCAGCCGGAGAATAGGGATCCATCAGCCGACAGGGGCCTCAACCCCACCCAAACCCCAGCACCCCAAACATGGGTGAACACAGACTTTTATGCCCAGGTCAGCAACGTGATGCCTTCTGGAGGCGTGGTCCTGTCTCCTGGCCAACAGCTCAAAATCCAAGAGAACCAGGAAGAGGCCAAAAAGGGAAGTAAAAATGAAGCTTGTGAAGATAAAGCAAAAGACATACATTTTCAGTTGCTGGTAGTGGATCCAGAAAATACAGGGAACAAACAAAATAGCACTCCCTCAACTTCGCAAGCCTCCAGTGAGGGCTACCAGATGGTCCCGCTTCAAACCGTGGACCCCAAACCTATAGAGGAGCATCAGTCGCCCTACATCCTGCCTCCAGACGCCCCCCAGTCCCCCATCTTCATCCCTGTGGCAGACTACACAGTGGTACAGGAAGTGAACAGTCATCACAGTCTGCTGCTAAACCCGCCCCCACCACAACAAGCCCCGCCCCCTTCCTGCCAATCCCAACACCCCCTCAAATCCCTGCCCACCATGCCCGTGGACTACATCACGCCGGACCTGTTTGAACACCTCTCACAGTGAAAACAAACCGAAAAGCGGTTTGTTTTATGAATGCAAAATAATATGTTTTCAAAAAGGGAAATGTGAAAAGAACTTGTTAATTATAATATTGTTAATGAAATGCAGAGAGACACAGTATTATATGCTTATGATCTACAAAGAGCAAGTATTATGGACTCAAAAAACGCTTGCTGCAGGTGTTAAGATTTTGTGGTCTTAATCTCAAAAGGAGGACGTAGTTGGTATGAAACAAGCACATTCTAGTTTGGGCATTTTGAAGGGAGATTTTATTTTCTATGAAAGGAATTATCTACCGTATAGAGGCTTACTTAAGAAAAATACATCTAAAAACAGCACATGTACTAAGCATTCCTATTTCGCTTGATTGTATTGTTATATGCTGATGCTACATGAAGATGATCACAGAGAGCAGAGGGGGTCACAGAGGGGGTCACAGAGGGGGTCACAGAGGGGTTTTCTTTTACTCTAATGGACATAAGTTTAACACCCAAGTGAACAGAGCGTTAAAGAAGAGGAGTCGAGGAAGAGGAGCAGACGCCCTGAAAAGAAAGAAAGGTGCAAAGGAGATAAGTCTGACTCGGGGGGACAAGAGCTTCTGGTACAGGTGACGACTGCGTCACTAAAGCGTGTAGACACATTCAAGTGCACTTACTTTCCCAAACGCCGCACGGAATGTGAAGTCAGCTTACTGCCTGCTTGTCCGGACTCCGCCCTGGGTCCGGACTCCGCCCTGGGTCCGGACTCCGCCCTGTGGCCGGACTCCGCCCTGGGTCCGGACTCCGCCCTGTGGCCGGACTCCGCCCTGGGTCCGGACTCCGCCCTGGGTCCAGACAAGCAGGGAATGATTTGGGTTCAGACAGTACGAGTCTCGCTGGATTATTTTGGGCGCGATCTGAACTCGAGTGAGAATGAGAACATATTTCTACGGTAAAATGATTGTAAAAGAAGAATTGAATCACTTTTCTGGGTGGAAGTACACGACCTGCTCGGCTCACTGGAGACGGCATTGCTTTGCTTTGGAATAAAATCATTGGCGTTTTTATTGCGGAAAAAATGCTTTGAAAGACATTGCCGCGCCACAGATCTGACCTGTAACTTTTGCCTGATAAGTGCCACATGCTTGTCTTCTTAAAGATAGGGAAGCAAAAATGCGCTATTGCGGAACATTCCAGGCAAAGCAATAACTCTCCATGGAGACAAGCAGTTAGCGGACACACATCAGAACAGTTGGAGCGTGCCATAGAATGCTTTCAAGTGCACATCGAACAGAAGACAAGCATTTACTCGTGTTTAATATTATATCGCTTTTTTGTATTGAAATGAATATTGCATTATATAGAAACTGGAAACGTAATGTGAAATGATTTCCTTGGAGCAGGTTCTGTTGACCTGTTGTAGTAGATGTTAAAATGGCTTGCTTTGTGTCTTAGTTAAAGATGTTAAAGTAGCTCTATGTCAAAAAGCCAGCACATCACATTATAGCATTACAAAGGGCAAAGGGGGGGGGGGGGCGTCATTGCAAATTGGAAGCGTGCAAAAATGCCTGTGATGGTCTTGCCTTGGTATGTTAGGGGTTTACACACACAGAAATAAGGGACATTTTCAGAAGCTGTGAAGTATTGTTACTTGTTAGATTTTGACTGAGTTCAAGAATGCTTTATGTAGTGAAATCCAGCTCTTACAAGCGTAGGAAAAAAAAAAAAAAAAGCAAAAACACACAAAAAAAACAGAAACTAATTGATACTAAAACTACTAACAAACCTCGATTCTCATTTAAGCAGGTTTTGCTTAAAAATGAAAAAAGACAAATTGAACATTTCCTCAGCAGTATTAGAATGGTGTCGTTCTTTCTCTTAAACAGTATAAGATCATTTAAATATCAACGGAACTGCCATTATTTAGTTTTTAAAAATGATATTATCATTGAGGATTGTTTTTATAATCGTTGTGGTATTTTAAATCGATCAAGTTCCTATTTTGAAGCTTTCACGGCTGGAGGCAATTGCCATACCAGAAAAATTGCAATCAATAATAATAATAATAATAATAATAATAATGATAATAATAATAATAATACATTTGATTTATATAGCACTTTTCAAGACACTGCACATTACATAACAGTAATAACAGCAGACTTTATTCATTAAAACTACATTTAATTAGATCAGATTGAACCCATTTCCGCATACTTATTGATCTTGAGGGAGAAAGTTGTTTTATTTGTCAAACACACAGTCTAATGAATTATAAATGAGGGCCCCATCTGCTGTCATTAATACTAAAATATATTGGCCTATTTTCTGAAGCGTTCTGACCTCTCTGGGCCACTTAGGATCATTCTAACCTCACCCGACCTTCAGCGTCGTAAGGTTTTCTCACTAACAGTCTAATGAATTCGAAACATGGAAGTCTGAGGAAAGAGACAGACTTTCTTTCACTGTAGAAACACATAAACATTTGTCATTAAAAGCTCTTTGTGGGTCGCATATAAAGCTACATTCATTACACAGCTCGTTTACTGGAGGCTACACTACATTGGCCTGGACATATTATAGTGTTATTATATTTGTAAGTGCCGTAAGCCATTGTTATGCCTTTACAAAGCACATTTAATCATGCACAAATGCTTCATAGAGCAAAGAAAGCATGTACGTTTTGATAATATTGCCTCAGACACAGCAGCTTTTTGTGTCCAATAATCGCGAACGCTGACAAATGTGAATATGTGTGCCATTTTTATGTTCATGCCCGATGTGGTCGCAGAAGTGTCTTAATATATTTTGCTGCTCGTACAAGTAATTCTGTATTCAAGCCTTATTAATTTTTATTTTTTTATTTTTAACTGTTCGGGAAGACAGTATTTGTCAAGGAAAAGTTGATGGAAAAGGGTTGTGGAGGGTTTTTTTTGTACACGAAGGAGAACATTACCAAATCCTTTACACTTAAACATGTGATCAAAGACGCAGTTATAGAATGGGAGATTTAGCTCCATCTAGTGGTGGGGCTTTACACTACAAGTTTATTGCAAAAATGTGATTACTCGGACAATTATTTTTCAGGGCTTTTGGAGCTTTTCCCCCCTCTCCTTACAAGGATGTAGTTCAGTGTTCTGTTTTAACCCAAAGTTTCTTGAATGTTAGCTGGTTGCAGAGTCATTTGTCGTTCGCATGTGTAGTTTGCCCCCTGCGTATGCAACAATGGCCTTAGATAAGCTCTCAACTCTTAATCGCTGCATCTTTGTCCCAATTATAAGATGTATTGTCAAACTGTGTGTACAGTTGTTTACCACATTTCTTACCAGTCCACTATACGCGCATTCTTAAAGTAGTGTGGATATTAGTTGTATTAATGTTACAAACACAGCAAGCACTTTGGATCCTTATGGTATATACGATTATGTATCATATGTTTAATTCAGATTATCAAGAGTATTTTGTTCTAATCTTTCTGAGTGATATTTTTTATGTATTATCTTCGTATGCAGAACAATAATCAAACGTTTGTTGTTTTGTTCTACTTGGGAGAAAAATCGACACTACCAGATTTGTGGAAGGACGTACTGTAATGGATCGTGTAATATAAGTATATTTGTGAAGGTGTGAGGACAGTCGGTTTTGATTTTGTATCATTACACGATTACAAGTGAAATGGCTACTGTAAATCTATTGGCTTACCATTTCTCCCACTATGTGATTTTAGTATTTCAAGTGTTAAGTGTCAAAGTGTGTTTTAATAAAAATGTTTCCTGTCCGTCAAACCTGGAAATGATCTGGATTATTGTAGATTTTTGTAGACAGTGAAGTTAAATAAATAGACTGAATGGGCCAGCGCCTTTTAATACAGATTTCAAGTTTAAATCAAAAAGTGCTTTGGCAAAATATTTTCAACATTTCATCAGCAAAATAACTTTTAACATCATGTCCAGTTTTCTTGTGTGTCGACTGGAGCGTTGGTCTGGTCATTTGGCTGAGCTGGGCTGATTTTAGCTGATGTCTTTCTGGTTTTTGTGTGCCATCCATAGTTACATAATAAAACATGTTTTTAAAAAAAAAAACAGAATGTGTGTTGCCTTTCCTTACGTTTATAGTCTAGAGTTGATCAATTGACGGGTTGTCAACAGAATCGATACCCATATACTAATCAGTTCTAAAACTATATCTAAACTAGATTCGTTTGAAATGATACTGAAAAAAATAATTAGACCACATAATGATATTCAATTATTAGTTTAATATTAATAATAATAATAATGATGTTGATGATTGTTGGTACAGAGCTGGGGGGTATTGAAACGAGGGTCAATTCAGTGAGTCATTCAGAATGTTATAGCTTTGATAAGGCTTGGGTTATGGGTTATCACAACAATGCAATGTTTCTTACTGAGGTTATTGCGGTAGAACTATTTAAAATTTTAGTTAAAAAAAAAGCCTACAGTATATGATGATTTGGGCCACAAAAATAGATTTGAGAGCCGCATTTGGCTCCCAGGCCATAGTCTGGAAACTTAGTTATATACTAGAGAGAGATGTTCCTATCATGACAGCACGGTTAAGAAGTCCATTAATGCTTATGAACATTTCAATATAAAAACACTGCTATTATATATATACACTGCTCGTAAATGTAGAGCTAACCTGAGGTTGCAGAGAGGAAGAGGAGGAACACTATTGACAGTTCCGCACAGCCTACACAGAGCAGAGGCTGCACATGTTTGTGATCATCAGATCTGCTGCTGTGTTCAGGGCATCAGTGGAGAAAGCACATTGGACAATTAAGATGGAGGCTGTGTACTGCGCCGCTCTGTGTGACGCTGATTCAATCAAGGACACAGCCACTAACCGCTCCACATCTCGGGACATTGCAGGTAATTACCCATAAGTCACTGCAGCTCCCCCTGTATTGCCCCTCTTAAGCCCAATTACGCCCACACAAGCAGCCCGCCTTGCTCTCATTCATTACCTCCGCTTGCCTGTTGACCTTTACAGTCCTGACAGCCAATTCAGATGCACAATATGAGCCCTGGCAGATGCACGTCAATTAGGGTAACATACAGAAACATGCTTAAGAGGTTACGTGTAGTGTCAAATCAAACTTTTGCACCATTTTCATATTTAAGTTAACTCGTTGATTCATTGTTACCTGGGTTTGAAAAATAAATAAATCGTATCACCATTTGATATTCACACCATATCAAACTACACTACTAAGCCCGTCCCTTTTACCTCAACAGGTGCTCCACTCGTGGCCAAGCCAGTTTACTCTATTGAGTCTCATTCCCGGTGCGTAGCCTCCTGAGAGATTGCCCTGAGAGCAGACATTTGAAGGAACTCTCCCAAATGTGGCAGAAGACACATTTGCCTTTGGGGCCACAACTCCACTCTCACAAGAACAGAGCGCTCTAGAGCCAGGACCTCCCCTGGTTTGGCCTCCTCTTGAGATGCTGTAACGGCCTGCTCACTGGCCTCTCCAAACGAGCTGTAAAACAGCTGCAGTACATCCAGAACGCTGCTGCTCGGGTCCTGACAAGAACCAGGAAGTACCATCACATTAGTCCTGTGCTCAGGTCTCAGAACTAGCTTCAATTAAAATCTGGAACAGTCTTCCTGAAGATGTGAGAGAGGCCTTTACTCTGGCAATGTTCAAAGCTAAGCTAAAAACACTTTAGTTTAGTTTTGCATATGACTGAAAGGATTTAATTTGCATTCTAAACTGTTTTGTGATTTCTGCCATGTCTTTGTGATTTTATTGCATTTGTTGTTGTTGTGTAAAGCACTTTGAATTGCCTTGTATACGAATTGTGCTCTACAAATAAACTTACCTTGTCTTGCCTTGAGCCAGGACCTGATCTCGAACCAGGACCTTCTCTAGAGCCAGGACCTGCAGTTACCGTGCTTACCAAAATTATTGATTTTACCGGCAGAAAGTTAAAAAATCCCACAATGAAACAATTTCATTGG
Source organism: Chaenogobius annularis (assembly GCA_015082035.1). NCBI lineage: Eukaryota > Metazoa > Chordata > Actinopteri > Gobiiformes > Gobiidae > Chaenogobius > Chaenogobius annularis. Next base: position 1,575,419 of record BJKM01000007.1, on the reverse strand, counting down.
TCAATAATAGAGGAGCAGATTAACCAACGTTCAAAGGTATTAAGTAAATGCATAACTGTCCCAGTGCAGCCCCTGTCCTTGACCCTTCAAGCAAGGAAAAACTACAAAAAACCCAGTGGGAAAAGGTCAAGACCTTGAGGAGGACCACAGTGAAGGACAAAAGTGCACGGTGAGGCCTCAGAGTGCATTTTAATAAGTAGTCTGTTGTTTTTACCATCAGTTTGTTTAATAGCCTGCATGAATTATAATACTTTAAAACTTATCTTTTTTGTATGGAAGACATTTAGTGTAACTAGCCTTATTGTTACAGGCATTACTTTCCTCTAAGAGTCAGTGTTGGCGATAGCTGTGACTCCACTGCCCTCTTCTGCTGTATCTTTATGGTCTTCAGTGTAAGGCTCCAGCCTCAGACTGGTGATGTGTGCATTGCACCTCATCTTCCAGCTCTGGCGTGTATTTACCACAGAAAAGTTGCTAACTGTGTTAGCATGTGCCCTAACACATGCCCTAACACATGCCCTAACACATGCCCTTACGCCCCGCCTCCCAGCTTGGCCTTAATACTGCACACTGCTGTAACTCTGTTAGTCTTGGCTTTTACCTTGGTGAAGGGTGTGTGCACGCCCCCTCTCCTACTTTGGTCTGTACTATGTTCAGTAGTCCATAAGGCCACTAGGTTCCAGGTGGTGAATGTGTGTGCGCCCCCTCTCCCAGTGTGCGCCTCGACAATGCCCATTACAGTCTCTGACAGTCTCTGCTCGTGGTGAGCGTACTCCTGCTCCCCACTCCAAGCTTTTGAGAGACGTTCAATGTCTTTTACTGCTTTTGCTGGTGTAGATAGTGGTTGCCATCTTTCCCTAACATTGGGGCTGCTGGCTCTAGTTGATGTAAAGTGTAATTGTCCTGTCCATTTACTGATTATGACAGTATCTCTGTTGCCCTCTACTAAACTTGACATCCACTGATCAGTGTGTCAATTGTCCATCAGGTGCCTTCTTTTCCTGCTCATGGTGCTTTGAAAGGTGAGAGCGTACGCTTCACTCTTCTACCTTTCTACATTCTGTGAGGTTTATGCACAACAGGAACATACTTTTGTCTCCCCACCTCTGTTGGTTTGGACTGGGTTGAGGGAGTGAAGAGGAGGAGCCTGACCACAAATACTGAAATATGCTGTAACTTAAGACACTTTTGAAAAAATCTGTCAAGTTACATTTAAAAAGTGAATATTTCCCATAAAGTAAGCAAAATAACCAGAGAGATAATATTTGGTATATTACCAAGCATTTTTCTGTCAATTTATAGGGAAATTACAGCCAGGGCTCCTCCTGCTGCATCACTACATGGATCTTATTGCTGGTGATTGCTCAACTGAGACAGGCACCGTTCAAAGGGCAAAAAAAGGTTGCAAGGTGAATGAGAGTAAATAGGCACAAACATACAGCTGCAAACATATCTCAAGCCCTAAACTGCAGCTGGTAAACTGCCTGTGGAAATCAGATCAGAATCCGATCAGATCAGAAAGGATTTATTGCCATTATCAATGAACAAAATTCACAACCATAGGAACTTATCTCGGCATTAAGGTGCAACATAAAACACTAAGCAATAATAAAACAACAACATATGTTCAATCAAAAGGACATGCATTAAGAAACAATTTAAAATTACTAAAGTATAAAATTAAAATAAAAATAGGCATTACTATGACTAAATATGACTAAATAGTGTGAATTGTTTAATTCATGTAAATCACATTAAGTGGCTAACATGAAGTCATATGAGTTGACTCTTGCAATCACATTCTATATGTAAAATAATTGAACTTTTGTCTGCATTTCCTTGACTTCCCAGTGTGTTAACGTCCCATAATCCTGCGGCTGTTTATGATGGGGTTATGCGGCCACTAGAGGGCACTATCACACCTGATGTCGGCCCAGCTTCTCACAGTGACAAATGCTCAGGAAATAACAAAGCAATCATGTACAATACATAGGGTGTGGTTGATTATGTATTCATGACCTGGTGTTGACTTGGAAGGTTGCATTGTTAGGCCACAATTATGGCATTGTGTGATTCTAAATAATGAGAAAGTGCTTCCCATCTTTTCTTGTAACAAAATAAAAATTGTTTACCACTGTGACAACACATAAATAATTTGCTTTATTTATCATTATAAGATATACCTTTTTTCTGTTTCTAACTTGTGTTGCTTATTGTACCATTTTTACCTCCTTAGTCAATGTAATTTAATCTGTCAGAAAAACTTGTCCAGTGGAGTACAGTGAAAGAGAATGACATGTCAGCTCGATGCAACAAAGCGTAGTGCACGTCAACAGTGAGAGAGACGACTACATCGACAACATACAGCAAACACTACACTGACGTTGTGAGGGTTTGTAGAGATCTATTTTTTATATATTTATCACAAATCAGTCTCACAAAGCGGGGATTGATTGCAGAAAGCGGTCGATGTAATAAAATTCAGCATTTTTCAGTCTTCAACACCTACACTTATGTTCAATTTAACTGCGAAAACTGCAGATAGTTTAACCCCTTATTTGATTTTCCCTGAAATGCACGACTAAAATGACTCTGTAGTTTTGGCCTCTGCTGTCTGGTATACTCTAGTTATAAGTGGTAACAAACTCTGCACAGAATTACATCACAGTTCAAATCCCACCTAGATTTATTTTTTTTATTTTTTTGGGTAATCATAGAGAGGGACCAAATCTGCTGTTGGAAGGTGGCATTAGCTTTACTTAGTTTTATATTATTGAATGCTCAGTCTGGAATATGTTGAGTCTTGACAATTCCCATTTCAAAGCTGAATTATGTATCACTAAAAATTAGATTTAGATGTTGTCAATTTTATTCATTTTCTAATGATGGGTTTGGTGTACGAACTGATCCTGATTTTTGGTTGATTGAACTGATAAGTGGGTTACAGCTTTCATTATCAGATGGTTGAATAAAGGGAATAATAGAAGACATAAGACATTTTCATGAATGTCATTTGTAGCCATTTTGTTTTCGGGTTTATCCCATAAAAAACAGATTCTCTTTTTGAATAGATATGGGTGGTGTGAGCCCAGATCATATCTAAGTATAATGTTGAATATACACAATGCTATACAAGAAGATGGTCATGAACCTGTCATGAGTTACATCTGAGGTTAGAGTGAATCCATTGTTTTACTGGTCATATGCAGTTTTTGTTGTGTCCAAGTCACAGTTAGAAACTACAAGCAAGCAGGAGTTTTGATGTAGAATAAATCACAGTATAAGTAACATTGTGTGCAAAATATATCAAATTAAAACTGCCAAAATATTACAAAAAATACTGAAAGTGCTATAATATTATCATTATTCATTCACTCCACATTCTATAATGGTAAGCCACTTATGTAGCTACAGCTGCCCTGGGGCAGATTAACAGACGCAGGGTTGACTCTCTGCACCATTGGCCCTTCTGACCACCAATCATTCACGCACTCACCACATTCATACTAGGCAATGTGTGTGAAGTGTCTTGTTTAAGGATACAACGACAGAAGTTGGTGATGGAAAAATGGACAGAGAATAGTTTTGAAATGCGACATTTTGTTGATTAATACATGTTTTTGATGGATGAATACTGTGTTTTTGCAATATTTATTTGGGCAAATTTAGCATGTAGGAGAAACACTATTTTAAACTTTTATGTTATAATCACAGTTACACAATTTCACCAAAAGCAGAAATAACATAGTGCTGCAGTTTAAAAAAGGGAAGGAAAAGATAAAAGCGAGGGCCTAGTGTGGGAAGGCTGCAGGCCGTGCAAACAGCCCAGTGCACTGTGGGTAGAAAACAGGACATCCAGTGAGAGAAAATTGTCAAATACGCAGCGACAGGCCCCCCACAGCTGCCTGTGGTCCCATACAGGGTGTGCCTCCTTACACCCCCACAGAGGCCCTAAAACGTGCGCCCCGCCCCAAAGAGCACACGCACAAGGGCGGTTCTGTTTACCCAGCATGTCACAGGCTTAGTAACCTCACTCAATACACAACTGATGCCTAAGTAAACTCATGTTGTTGTTGTTTTTACTGAATGGAGAGAGGTTACAATCATGATTTAAACAGAGAATTCGTGAGGGGGGCTCTGTAAACAACTGCACAATAAGACGCGTTGGAATGGAAAAACTAAACCTTCTCCTCTTTGAAAGCAGATACATTTTTTGTAAAAGTAGTGGTATGAAGGAGCAAAGGCAAAACAGGACTCCTTTCCTCACCTACACAAGCTCCAGGGCCTACACTGCCCGCTCAGTCTGTCCTCAAGCCGCTGCCCGGCCATGCCCATCTCAGCTCAGCACCATCAGAGCTCAGCCAAGGTGTTTTAAACTACTATGGTTACCGCCAAAGTAATGTTATTATCTTCCCAACACATTCATTTGCCTCAAAGCATCAATTTAGCTCCTTTTGAGTATGATAAGGAAGAAGTATAGGCAGTATTGTGGGAGAAGTAAAGTAAAAAAGTCATTTTGGAATATTAACTCAGTTTTACTCGTGCCATAACATCATGTGTGTGTGTGTGTGTGTGTGTGTGTGTGTGTGTGTGTGTGTGTGTGTCATAAACTCATGTGTGTGTGTGTGTGTGTGTGTGTGTGTGTGTGTGTGTGTGTGTGTGGTCAAATGTTTACAGTATTTTACTGAAAATGTATCAGTGTTCATCATGTTTTGTCCAACCGCAGGAATAATTTTGAAGGCTCTGAGAACACAAAAACAGTGAATTTGTAGCATTGCAACAGAAAAGACTCAAACTCACAGTAAAATAATTAGATTCAGGATTTCAAGTTCTTTAATTCAGCCTCAGAGTCAGTCACTGGCTCATTTTACTACTTCCTGTGGCCAGGTATAAAGAGCCACAATGTACACACAATGATTTTTTAAAATGAATTGCTCATTGGATATATATTATGCCTTTCAATATATATACTCAAGCGCTTTACAGTGCAGTATTCATTCACTCCATACTGGTGGTAAGCTACTTCTGTCTGCCTTCTGCCCTGGGGCAGACTGACGGAAGCAAGGCTGCCAATCTGTACCATCGGCCTCGGACCAGCACAAACACTCATGTACACACCAGAGTCGTAGGCAAAGTGGGTGCAGTGTCTTGCCTAAGGACACAATGACAGTTTGCTGTTGGCTCAGCGGGCCCCCACTCATGGACAAACTGGGCCTGGCTTTGCTTGGCCTGATTGGACACTGACAAGCAGGTATGGCCACAGTATGACTTAACAAATGATTCAAATGTAAACTGAATCATTTTTACAGAATAATTGAACTCATTAAGGACTAAACTGATGTGGGGATTTACATTGACGTTAACAAACATATTTTATGATCAATTTACCTGATTTCACCCTAAAAAAATAAATACAAATAAATATATATAATTAAATACATTCTATATTTTGAACGGGATGGACTGACTTACCAGACAAGGTATTTTGTATAAATGTTTTCCCTAATATTGAGACCTTTTTTAAATGCTGATGCCATAAAACCCCTGATATTGTTTCATCTTACGAACTAAAATTATGACACAAACTAATTATAGGTGAAGTAGTTATAATGTAATTGTCCCGTTGCTTGAGGAATGTCGAGCACAAGCGTCAGAACCCCAAATATTTGCTTTTCTGCTGTTTCTTGTTTTGAGAAAGGCTGTGCTGAGTGCATTATAGCCTTACGAGTGTGAAATGTGAGTATCTGTGCTGCAGGCAGATCAACTACGAAAATCAACCAGTCATTCAGGAGCCACACCACCATTACAGAGCAAGTTTCAGTCTAGGACAGAAATTGACCTTCCCCATTCCCCCGAGTACGTCAAGCACTTTGTGACACTAGACTGAAAAGTACAAGGAGTTGACACAAGCAAAAGTACTTATCTCAGAATAAGAATCAGAAGGGGTTTATTGCCATTGTCAATGAACAAAATTCACAAACATAGGAACTTGTCTCGGCATGAAGGTGCAACATAAAACACTGATCAATAATAAAAACAACATATATGAAATCAAAAAGGCATGCATTAAGAAACAATTTAAAATGACTATAGTATAGTACAAAATAAAAATAAAATAGGCATTTCTATGTACACAAGAATTACAGTTAAATGTACAGATGTAGTGCAGAAAGTGACAGTGCAGAAAGTGATAGAAGAGTTGCAGTTAAAGTGGCAGGTGTTTAAGAAGTGTTCATGAGTCCAACGGCAGAAAGAAACTATTCTTGTGGCGAGAGGTTCTGGTCCGGATGGACCGTAGCCTCCTGCCTGAGGGGAGTCCGTGTCCAGGGTGAGAAGGGTCAGCGGTGATCCGACCTGCTCGTCCCAGAGCCCTGGAGACGTACAGGTCCTGCAGAGATGGAAGTCTGCAGCCGATCACCTTCTCAGCAGAACGCACAATGCGCTGTAGTCTCTGTTTGTCCCTGGCTGTGGCTCCAGCGTACCACACGGTGATGGAGGAGGTGAGGATGGACTCAATGATGGCCGTGTAGAACTGCACCATCATCTGCACTGGCAGCTTGGCTTTCCTCAGCTGCCGCAGGAAGTACATCCTCTGCTGGGCCTTCTTGATGAGGGAGCTGGTGGTGGGGGCTCCCACTTGAGGTCCTGGGTGATGGTGGTGCCGAGGAAGCAGAAGGAGTCCACGGTGGTGATGGGGGAGTCTGTCATGATGAGGGGGGGCTGGGGGGCTGTGACTTTCCTAAAGTCCAAGATCAGCTCCACTGTCTTCTGGGCGTTGAACTCTTTGTTGTTACCGCTGCACCAGGACACCAGCCGGTCCACCTCCCTCCTGTAGACAGACTCATCCCCGTCCGAGATGAGCTCGATGAGGGTGTTGTCGCCCGCAAACTTGATCAGTTTTACGGAATCGTGGCTGGAGGTGCAGCAGTTTGTGTACAGGGAGAAGAGCAGAGGAGAAAGTACACAGCCCTGTGGAGCTCCTGTGCTGATAGTCCGAGTGTCTGAGACATTCTTCCCCAGCCGCACGCACTGCCTCTGAACCGTCAGGAAGTCAGTGATCCACCTGCAGGTGGAGTCAGGCACGTTGAGCTGAGAGAGCTTGTCCTGGAGCAGAGCAGGGAGGATGGTTTTGAAAGCAGAGCTGAAGTCCACAACCAGGATCCTGGCGAAGGTTCCTGGGGAGTCCAGATGCTGCAGGATGAAGTGGAGTGCCAGTTTGATGGCGTCGTCTACAGACTTGTTGGCTCTGTAGGCGAACTGCAGGGGGTCCATCAGGGAGGAGGTGAAGGACTTGAGGTGGGGCAGGACCAGGCGTTCAAACAACTTCATGACTACAGAAGTCAGCGCCACTGGCCTGTAGTCATTAAGTCCAGTGATCCGGGGCTTCTTGGGGACAGGGACAATGATGGACGACTTGAAGCAGGCTGGGATGTGGCATGACCCCAGGGAGGTGTTAAAAATGTCTGTGAAGAGGGGGGACAGCTCTCCTGCACAGTTTCTTAAATTGGCAGGAGAGACACCGACTGGTCCAGCAGCTTTTCAGGGGCTGGATTTTCCAAAATAGCCTGTTTACATCCTGTTCCTGAACTGAGAGAGTGGTGGGGGAGGTGGGGGGACCAGGGTTGGGTTGGCAGAGGCGGCCGCCGTGGGGGAAGGGGTGGTCACATCAAACCTGGAGTAGAAGGTGTTAAATTGCTCAGACAGTTTAAGATTGTCTGCAGCAGGGGGGGCTCGGGGCTTATGATTGGTGAAAAGCTGGAGCCCACGCCACACCGAGGCGGGGGTTGTTGTCAGAGAACTGCTGCTTCAGACGCGTATTGTACTGTGATCTCGCTCGAGAAACCTCTTTGCTAAATCCATCTTTTGTAGCGCTCTCTGTCTCTCTTTGTGCGCTGCCTCCTTCTGCTGCCTTAACTGTGTGTTAATCCATGTGACCATTTGTCAAGAAACACACTGAGCTGAAACTGTTTTTTGTAACATCAGCAACTTTACTTGGATCAAACAAAAGGAAAAAGGGCAAAGGTAAAAGGATTTCTTGACTAAATCGGCAGAGCGTGTTGAGAGAGGCTTTTCTCAAGTGCATTCACACTTGCACGTAAAGTACACCACATCAAAATTGTAACTAAACTCGGAACTAACCAGGACTGACCAGGACAAAACCAGGACTAGAACAGGACCAAACCAAGTAGTACATCTGGTCTAAACTGGGCTCTATCAGGACAAGCAGGACACTTGAGAGAACATACCTTGTTTAGTTATAACTTTATTCAAGGTAAAGCCTGTTTGAATAATCACTCCCATGAACAAATAAGTCTGTGTACCTCCACTTTGTCCTGAGTAAATTAAAAAAAACGGCAGTCTGGTAAAATATCAAATGTAACAGCATTATGTATTGAATAATAGATATTTTTTGTGTCTGTGATTCAATATATATGTATATATACATAATAACATTTATAGACTTATAACAACATCCTAGCATCGACAATACTGGGCAGAAATTCTCTTTGAACTATACAATGTATTTTTTATTTTTGCTACTTTAATTATTTTGAATTTTATTACATTTTTTTTTTTGTTATAATGTTAGCTATAGTTACCAAGTACTTTCCCTTGTGGATCCAAAGATAAACATCTCATTGGATGGCTTCACATCCTGGAGCGTCCCAACATAAAGCTTGATGAAACGTGAGCAATCTCAGATGTTGGTTTTACTGCAGTTCCAGTAAGGATGTGCAAACAGACTGTTTGCTTTGGCTGCCGCAATGGTTCCTTCTGAAGTGACAAGGCAAAAGGCTGTAGGCTATAGCAGTTAACCGGATACAGAACAAATGTTAATGTTTGTTTGCAGACAAATACGCTTCAGGAAGAGAGTCTATGTGTGAACTGGCAGGCTGGACTCAAATACACATTCAAGTTTTAAAAAGCTTAGGAAAAGTTGTTGTTACATTACATTAGAACATTAAAAGTTATTATGAATGGATACAAATATGATATGATATTGCTCAAACGTGCTGCATGAATGTCATGGTACAATCTGGAGCACAAATGGCCTGCAGAGACACAAGGTCAATGCCTTCTTCCCCAAAGACTTGTCTTGTTCAATAAAGATAATGGGTCAAAAAGGCAATTACATTAAATACAAGTATGCACAAAGAAAAACTGGGTAAATATGCTTTTGAACAGTAATTTAAGTAATAAAGCATATAATGTTTGCATGTCCAAATGATGCACCGTGTCGTTAAGAGGAAGAAGGAAGTGATGCTTTTAAGGGAAGGACCAGGTTTAACTTGTTCAGTATGTGTTGGAAGCCCCATGAATAAGAGAGGAAATGACAAGAAAACATTGGACATGCATGTATAAAAGGGCAACGAAAGGTAAAAGTTTGGCTAAAAACGTGTATGGAGCCAGGTAGCCCGAGTCAAATGTGATGGCACTTGGGGCAAGTTTGGATTTAAAAAAGGAACATAAAAATGTCCTGCTTAGATCATTTCTAATGTTCCGTTTTCTCTTGTACAAACACAGGCCATGAAAGGCAGTAAAACAGTAGGGTGATTCCTGCCTGACTCTCTGTACGTACACAAAGGCAACATGACATAATAATAACAATAATAACAACCTACAAATGAAACTTTCAACGCAAATGTCATCAGCGCCACAGCCAATCACCGCTCTGGGTTTTACTGCGTCACAAGGCCGAGGAGCCAATCAGAAGTCACCACGACAGTAAAATAGATGCGGCGCTGCCCCCACGGCAGAGTAACCGGGATTAGGGAGCAGAGAAACCGTGTGGTTTCTCCTGAAAACAAGGATACCCCATTTTCATTTTGTGCTACGCCAGAGGGACATTTCAACATGGTCGTGGTCGCAGCGGGCACCGGGGGAGCGCACAAGGTGCTGCTCATCTCCGGCAAACACAATGGAGCCTCCGCCAGTGCCCACGGCTTCAGCCGGCCCATCTCCGTGGTTCTCCCGTCCGCGGCCAGCCAGGCGTCGTCAGATTCCGACTCCAACGCGTCCGTGGGGCCCCCCGTACGGAAGAGACAGAGGCTCACACACCTAAGCCCAGAGGAGAAGGCCCTCCGCAGGTTGGTTTCATCATCTTTGGTCACGCGGATGTAGTTCCTGTCCCGTGCTAAATTGTAAACGTCCTTTGTTCCATGACACGCCCAACGACACGGAGCAGATCGTTGGCAATAGAACGGCCCTTTAAAGACGCACGCGAAACGGCTTTGATTGAACACATTGGATTTAGACACTGTATTTATGCGTAATCAAATACGCGCAGAGAAAGTGTTCTGAAAGATGATAATTGTGCACGCAGTTGGACTTTGAACCCGTCAAAGTCCTTCCTCTTGAGTGACCCGAGAGGCCGGGGTCCCGGGCCCTGCGGGGGAGAAGGACATTGATATCCTGTTCTGCCTGCGTGGCAGGAACATGGCCGTGATTACGCAGTCTCGTGAGCCTGGTCCGGTCAGGGCTGTGGCAGCATCATGGAAAGAATGTGTTGAAAGTCCGGTTTTTTCTTATCGGTTTTCAGGAAACTCAAGAACAGAGTCGCAGCCCAGACGGCCAGAGACAGAAAAAAGGCCAAGATGGGGGAGCTTGAGCAGCAAGTTTTAGAGCTGGAGCTGGAGGTAATTTGTACTGATGGTTTGCCCTCTGGTAAATCTATTCGGTCATCATCTAGGTTCAAATAGAAAATCTTACTGAATTATGTAATAATACACTAAACTTATATTGTAATAATACAATATGACGCAATTACACTTTAATAAATGTCATCTTGCCTCATTAGTTGCATAAAGTGTCATTTTGTCATTGCACAGAACCAGAAACTTCACATTGAAAACAGACTGCTTCGTGAGAAAACAACTGGCCTAATTACAGAAAACGAGGAACTGAGACAGAGACTTGGGTTGGATACCCTTGACTCAAAATCAAACGTAAGCAGGTTTTTCTCTATGCATGCCTGCTCTCTGGGTTTAATTGTATTATATTTGCTGTACGCTTGTATAAATACATACTTAAGCATTCCCATTCATGTACTTTCTGTGTGCCGCAGGTGCAGATGCTAATATCCAATGTGAGCGAAACAGATTTGGGAACCGGGTCTTCTGAGTCCGCAGCACTCAGGCTATGTGTGCCTCCGCAGCAGGTGCAGGCCCAGCAGTTTCTAAATCTGAAGACCTCCCAATGGATACAGATGGTTCTGACACTACAGACAATGAGGTAAGCCCTCCCCCCCTGCTGATTCTGAGAAGTTCACTGTGCTCTCCTGTTGGGTCATGGGTCACTGGGCTAATCCTGGTCTCCTCTTCTCCTCAGTCTGATTTGCTCCTGGGCATTCTGGACATCCTTGACCCAGAGCTGTTCCTCAAGTCTTGTGAGCAGGAGTGCGAGGAGCCGCCGGTGCTGCTGGGCGGAGGGAGCGACACAGTACCTTCCGCCACACCTGCACCTGTGGGGGCCGCATCAGTTAAGCTGGAGGCCCTTAATGAACTGATCCACTTTGACCACATTTACACCAAGCCCGTGGATGAGGTGAGCGACGAGCAATGCGACGACTCGGAGGAGAGCGATGATGATGATGATGATGAGGAGGAGATCTTCCCTGTGACTGAGGTGGAGCTGGAGGAGGAGGAAGTGGTGTGTGTCAAAGACGAGCCCGAGGAGGTGGTCATTCCCTCGTCTCACAGTCCGGCGGATGACTTCCTCACCACGGAGTCCTCCCCGGCCCTCAGTCACCCGGACAAAGAAGCCTCTCTGGCAGACACCTACAGCGACTCTGGATACGAAGGCTCCCCGTCCCCTTTCAGCGACATGTCCTCCACCCTGGGCGAGAGCACCTGGGACGACATGTTTGCAAATGAACTCTTCCCCCAGCTAATTAGTGTCTGAATCAAACTACAAATAAAAACTGTAAATATGTCTCTATATTTGAAGAGCTGTTGCAGTGTTCAATGGCAACACTTATGCTTACAGTAACTTATAACAACCACACAATCTGCTCGCATAATGACTAACTTTAAGTACATAATCTCCTTTACTACAGCAGGTCTGTACTATTGGGTTGTCAGAGGTGGAGTACCATTTCTTTTGGTATTTTGTAACTGCGAGAGGGTTTAGCAATGCGTAGACATCATTCACTCACTGCTGAAAATGAGCAGTGTGTAAAGTACAGTATTGCAAGTTAAAGGGGGACTGGGGCAGATACTTTAAATATAGCATTATTTATTTGTGTATTCGAAATTCAGAGTCTCTGTATGTATGCATGTAAAAAGGCTTTTCTTCTAATTGTCAATTGCTCTCCTTGTAGTCTAATTATTGCATTAAAAAAAACTGCTTTGCATTTCATCTTGTCAGTTGTCATGCCATTTCCTTTTGGTTGCGCAAACACACTTTACATTATGAACTTTACTTTTGAGAGGCCTTCAATCAAGCAGGTTATGAGCTAGCTGCACACTACTTACCCAAAAAGAAAGCTTGTTGAACTTGTCAGAAGTCAAAATTTAGCTCTAGGGCTATTGCTAGTTTGGATCAATGCTGCGTGCTTCTCTAAGAACGTCTTGCGTAACAGTTCTAATGTTTCCTGGGAGTTTCCTGGTAGTCTGACCTGGGAGAGTTTCTCAACCTCCCCACACATCTAGGCCAGTGCAAGCTTTATATTGTTACTGTTTTTTGACCTGGAATGGAGACAATTGGCACTTCACACACCTCTCCCCCGAGGCCTTGATTCTGATTAGGATTGACCTCTTATAGTCGTTCCCAGGGTGGTGATCAGTCCGGCCCACCCTTTAAACAAAAGTGCCTACAGCCCTGTTTGCATTGAATAGATAGGCTTTCTCATGTAATGGATCTTTAGACCCAGAAGGCTTTGGTTGTCTGTCTCCTCGCTCCTTACAACTAAATGAAAAAAAACAGTTCATTTGTACACAGATGCTTTTCTACAGCTTTGAATAACTGCAGTGCGAGAAAATTAGTCAGTCTTGGTTTAAAGGGAACTTGAGAAATCACCCACAGCTTTCTCAGTAACCTGACCTCCATTGTAGTAGGAGCAGGCCTTGACGCAGGCTTGCATCAGCTGCCCCAAAAAAACACTGTGGTGAGAAACGCGCCACATCCTGCCGTACAGGGCCAAACCACAGCAAAAGCATCACTACAGCTGCCTGAAACTGAGAAAAGCCCACCAGAGCAGTTTCAGTTTCTACACATTAAGTATATTTAGAAGATTACAGAAATGATTTGAATGATCCTGTATTGTTTCGAGAACTCTAAAATGTTCTTCCCTGATTTTTTAAGGGAATTTGTTGAAGTTAAAATGTTAGAATGTTATAATTAACCAGAAGACACTGAATATATATATATATATATATATATATATATATATATATATATATATATATATATATATATATATATAATAAATATACATATATATATGTGTGTGTGTGTGTGTGTGTATATATATATATATATATATATATATATATATATATATATAATTTTTTTTTTTCTTTTCTAATAACATCGGGACTAATGACACATTGTTTTAACAGAAAATCCATTTGTCAAATTGTTCCATTCCCCCTCCCCTGTTGTTGGTCAGTTGGTGTGAATGAGTCTGAAGCCCACACGGCGGCTCATTCTTAAATTAGAGGCAGGTTTGCAGTGCGGAGATGACCCTGCCATCATCTATACATGGATACAGTGTGCTGGCCTCGGGTTTCCCCTCTCAGCAATATTATAAAGAGGATTTCTAATCCTACACACCCAGTGACTGCGTGCCATCATGGTCACAGTCAGTAATGTGGTCAGTCTGAATGAGGCCTCAAACATTGTGCATGTGTATATTGTGTATATATTTTACGTACAGTTTAATTTAGAGATCCAATTTAATGTTGACATATCTCCAAAACATGAGGCCTCAATATTTTTTGTGTTATTTGATTTGACAGTGGCAGATTAACTTTAAATATTAAACGTACACATTTTCCAAACATGTTATTGGTAGGGTACAGTTTTTGGTAAATATAATTTACTTACTGAGAAACTAACATTTCAACCAAGAAAAGTGTTTTTCAACTGATATGTTAAAAATTGGGCAAGTTAAAAGTTGCATCTGATTCCACAAGTTCAAAAGTTCAAAGTTCAAACCCATGTGTAGTATCATGTGATGGCTGATGTTAATGCAGGGGTCAGAGGGGGGTGCATGAGCCTCAAAGCAGCTGACCACAACAAGTCCAGCACAATGAAAAGCACTCATGTGTCATAATTTACCCACGTTTAAAAAGGCAATGCAATATTAATCTTAGGGAACCAAAGCAAATGCTCTTTGACATAAATCAAGTGTCTTTATGAATTATTTATGAGAAATGAGTCACTCTCTAATGTCATGCTGCTGAAGTACAATAATATCTGGATATGCGTGGCAGTGGTACAGGGAGTTAAGGTTGGCGGGTTTATTTATACAGCACTTTCCCACCTTCAAGGCTCTCAAAGCGCTTTACAGGCAATATGGGTGAAGTGCCTTGCCTAAGGACACAATGACATCTCCTCTTGCGCTGTGGCACCTGGTGTTCCAGCGGGCTCTCGTGCAAGTCCTAACCGAGCCCTGTCCTGCTTAGCTTCCGACAGCTGATGATGATGAAGATCGGGCATTGGCAAGTAGGTACGGCCATATCTTCAAAGCCCATACTGTTGTGTCCCTGGGAAAGACACTTCACATGCATTTTTTATGTATTCTTTATTTAACCAGGATTGTTAGTCCTGGCTCCAGAGAGGACCCTGTTGCTGTGGTGATTGCTGCCTTTTATTTTATATTCATTGGATTGTTTGTACAAGTGCCATTTTCAATCAAATAATAGACAACTGGGCTAATCTTAACCTAAACCTCTTTTAACCCATATCTTAATGTTAAAACATGTTGTTGATCTCATAACAAAGTGCATCATGGAGACCTGAAAGACAGTGAGTGTGTTTACAGGTTGTACGATGCGATGAATACCAATCCACAAATAAATTAACAATGCAAAGAACATTATGTCATGACCACATTTTCACTACATTTTCACAAATAAAATCATCCCGGAAAAAAAATGTGCCAACCTCGTGCATCGTTACCTTTTAGGGAGATGTTCTTTAAGTAAACGCATCATCCAAATGCCTTCAATCTCTATATCCTGAATATCATTGTGCATTAGGATTTGAGACAGGCAGTGGCAGACTCACCCATCACTGTGATCTGTGTGGCCCTCTTTAAGTGTTCGGACGTTCACTCACTGGATGACTCCGCTCTATAAGTCTATTTGTGGTTGTGCGCCGACCTATCTGTGCGCCCTGATGCAGAGCGCTGAAGGCCATAATGCCCTGCGAGTATGGACTGACTGGAGGAGCCGTCTCTTATGCTGCTCCCACAGCTTGGAACTCTCTCTCGCCTGAACCGAGGTTGAGTGAGCTGGTTTTACTGAGCGGCTTTCACTCTATTTTAAGAAACAAAGAGCAAGAATCCTACGAAAGTGGTCTTTGCTCATTAAATGTCTCTTGTTTAAAGTGTAAATATTCTTTTTATAATTGTATGCTGCAAGACTTTGGCTCAGGTCATCCGTGAAAGCTGGTTGGCTTATGGTTTTTGTACCATCTGTATAACCATAGGTATAAAAGCTTTTTTAGTTGTAATATTGTTTTCAAAATGAAAGAAAAGAGAGAAGAAGAAGAGGAAGTAGTAGAAGAAGAAGAAGAAGAAGAAGAAAAAGAAAAAAACAAGACAAAACACCAGACCAAAAAAAGTAGTAGTATGTACAGCTTAATGGAGGACCACAAAATCACATCTTTAGAAATAATACAGTTGGAAAAATGTAAAATAAATAAATGATAATAATTTAAAAAAAGAAAAAAAAAGAAAAGGCAAAGGTTTTGGTTTGGATCTCAATGGGTTTTTGGTTGAATAAAGTTGAATAAAAATGAAATAAAACTGAAAAATACTTGTAGTCTTAGGTGTGGAGGTATTATAAGTCAAACTCGTTTATCCAGAAAGTTGATTTGTACAACGTGGTTAAAGATGATAAAGAAAAGAACTTAAGCTGTTAACTGTCCGTTACCTGTTGGAGCAGTTTGTAGTCATAGGCCGATTGCATCAGGAATTATGCACAAAGGGAAAACAAAGATGGGTGAGTGAGTTTGTGACGCACAATCAGGTTCTGTTCAGTCATGAGGCATCCCTGTCCTCTGTAACCACAGCAACGCGGGCAGCAGCTCAGGCAAAGTGTCCACGTCAAAGTCACTGAGCTCAACATCCAAACCATCTGAATTAGGGTAGATACTTTTAGCCTTGTGGAAAATGAGACCACCGCTGTATCTGGCAATGATAAATGAAGTAGAGTAGTCCAGAATATTACACAAATAGAAGTACAAAGTAGTGGTTCGTGAAATTACTCAAGTATAAAAGTAATTAAATAATGGACAAAGCATTTACAAAGCATAAACCACAAAAATGAGAAAAACAACTTAAATTAAAAACTTATAATGACGTGGCGGTGCAAGAAACACAAAAGTGAAATCCAACAGCTTCATAATGGGAAGAGTGACCAAAGGTTTTACTTAAGTGTTACTGTAGGAATAAAACGATGGTGTCAGAAGTACTATTTTATTAAAAAGTAACTCCTCTATTTGCTGACACGTATCAGTTTGCTCATAATATTTTTAAAGCCTAATGACTAAGCCTCTCCAACGCCACCGCAAGCAAATGTCACCTCTTTGCCACGGACAGTTAGCCTAATGTCCTGGAAGGATGTTTACAGACACAAGGGAGCACTGCGTCACAGATTACACAGAGCTCCATCGCCATGGTTTCACTTCCTGTACATGTGGCAGTGTTTCTGCTGGAAGAAACGCAACCTCTGATCTCACCCAGCATGAGACAGTCTTTCATTTAAATGGTATTTGAGGCAAGTACCTTACACTTCCACTTATAATATCATCAAACAAACAAAACAAAAACAATCAAATAAAAAGCTGAGAGGAATGATGGGTTAGGGTAAGGGTAAATTGTGATGTTTCTTTTCGCAAACACTAACATTTTATATTGTAACATCCTTCTGTTGAAATCTATTGTGAAATATATTCATTTAACCCCGGGTTTCTTGTGTCAACCTGTTCGCTATGATCAGATCAAAAAGGCAGTGGCGAATACACACAGGATATATTCAGCAATTCCTCCATGGAATTTTATCATCCATGGATTTCCAAGAAGACGCAACAAACACTTCCAACCTCTCAGTTTGTGCCAACGTTAGTGGTGTGAGAGGAAGAGAGAGAGAGAGAGAGAGAGAGAGAGAGAGGAGAGAGAGGAGAGAGAGAGGAGAGAGAGGAGAGGAGAGAGAGAGAGAGAAGAGAGAGAGAGAGAGAGAGAGAGAGAGACAGAGGGAAGAGGAGAGAGGAGAGGAGGGAGAGAGAGAGAGAGAGGAGAGAGAGAGAGGAGAAGAGAGAGGGCGAGGAAAGAGAGCGGAAGAGAGAGAGAGAGAAAGAGAGGGAGAGGAGAAGAGAGGGAGAGAGAGGAGAGAGAGAGTGAGGAGAGAGACAGAGGAGGAGAGGAGAAGGCAGGAGGGATAGAGAGAGAGGGGGAGAGAGAGGAGAGAGAGAGAGGAGAGAGGAGAGGGAGAAGAAGAGAGAGAGAGGAGGAGAGAGAGGAGGAGGGAGGAGAAGAGAGGGAGGAGGAGAGCGAGAAGAGGAAGGAGACAGAGAGGAAGAGAGAGAGCGAAGAGAAGAGAGAGAGGAAGAGAGGAGGAGAGAGAGGAGGGAGAGAGAAGAGAGAGAGAGAGAGGAGGAGAAGAGGAGAGGAGGAGAGGAGAGGAACGAGAAAGAGAGAGAGGAGAGAGAAGAGAGAGAAGAGAGGAGAGAGGAGAGGAGAGAAGAGGAGGAGAGGAGAAGAGGAGGAGAAGAAGAGAGGGAGACAGAGGAGGGAGGGAGGGAGGAGAGAGGAGGAGAGAGAGAGAGAGAGAGAGGGAAGAGGAGAGAGAGGCAAGAGAGAGGAGAGAAGAGGAAGAGAGAGGAGAGAGAGAGAGGAGAGAGGAGAGAAAGAGGAAAAGAGAGAGGAAAGAGAGGAAAGAAGAGAGAAGAAGAGAGAAGAGGAGAAAGGAGGGAGGGAGAGAGAGAGAGAGGGACAGAACGAAAAGAGGGAGAGAAGAAGAGAAGAAAGAGAGAGAGGAGAGAGAGAAAGGAAGGAGGGAGAGAGAGAGAGAGGAAAGGGAGAGGCGAGAGAGATGAGGAGAGAGAGGAGAAGAGAGAGAGAGGAGAGGAGAGAGAGAGAAGGAGAAGAAGAGAAAGGAGAGAGAGAGAGAAGAAAGAGAGAGAGAGAGTAGAAGAGAAAAGAAAGACGAAGAGGAAGAGGAGAAGGGAGAGAAGAAAGAGAGGAGAGAGAGAGAGGAAGAGAGAGAGAAGAGAGAAGAGAGAGAGGAGAAGAAAGAGAAAGATGAAGAGAAAAGAGAGAGGAGAAGAAGAGAGGAGAGAGAGAAGGAATAAGAGAGAGAGAGGAGAAGAAAGAGAAGGAAGGGAAAGAGAGAAAGAAGAAGAAAAAAGAGAGGAACAGAAGAGGAGAAAGAGAGAAGAGAGAGAGGAGGGAGAGAAGAAAGAGAGAGAGGAGAGAGAGAAAGAGAGAGAGAAAGAATAGACAGAAGGGAGAAGAGAGAAGAAGAAAAAAGAGGAGAAGAGAAAGAGAGAGAAAAAGAGAAGAGAGAGAGGAGAAGAGGAGAAGAAGAGAGAGAGAAGAAAGAAAGAGAGAAGAGAAAAGAAGAGAGAGAGAGAGAAGAGGCGAGAGAGAGAGACGACCGAAGAAGAGGAGAAAAGAAGAAGAGAAGGTTGAATGGAGGAGAAGGAGAAGAGAAGAGATGGGAGAAGTGAGTGAGAGAGAGGATAGAGAGAGAGGAGAGAAGTAGAAACAGAGAGAGGGGAGATAAGGAGGAAGAGAGAGGAGAGAGAGCAAGAGACAAGGAGAGAGAATGAGAGGAGAGTAGAGAAGGCCGAAAGAGAAAGAGAGAGAGGAGCGAGAGGAAAAGAGAGGAAGAAGAGGGAGAGAGGGAGAGAAGAATGGAGGAGAGTAGAGGAAAAAAGGGAGCAGAGAATAAAGAGAGGAAGAAGGAGAGAGAAAGAGAGGGGAGAGAGAAATTGGAGATAGAAAAGAGTAAGAGACAGAAGAAGGAAGAGAGGATAGAGAGATAGAGATTAGAGGGAGAGAGGAAGAGAGAGGAGAGAGAGAGAGGGGAGAGGAGAGAGACAGAGGGAGAGAGAGAGAGTTAGAGAGAGAGAGAGAGGAGAAGAGGAAGAGAGAAGAGAAGAGAGAGAGAGAGAGAGCGAGAGGAGAGAACAGAGGGTAGAGAGAAAGTTAGGGAGGAGAAGAGAATCCAAGAGTCATTCTCAATCTGCGGATCGAGTCTGAGTATTCGGTTGCTCAAGTAAAGTAACTAAGTATACCCATCTTTAGTAACACTGAAGTACAATGAGCAATGATGTTGTCAAAGAGACTTGATGATGAAATTACTGAGATGGTGAGACCACGTACACATGGTACTAAGTATGACATGATGGGGAAAGTAATTAGCATTAGCATAGCATGAATTTAGTGTTTTTCAGTTTTCAAACATATTTTTTATAAGAATGACCATTCTGAGGACCTTTCCTTCCACAGTGATGGTGTCCAGGGGCAACAACCTGGAACTTAATGCCCAGAAGACTGTGGAGATGATCTTCAGTCATCTTCATTGAGCCACTGCCAAGGACAGACACAGCGTGCAGCACATTGTGCTCTGCTGAGAAGGTGATTGGCTGCAGCCTTTGATCGCTCCAGGACCTGTGTGTCTCCAGGGCCTGCGCGTCTCCAGAACCTGCGCGTCTCCAGGGCCTGCGCGTCTCCAGGGCTCTGGAACGAGCAGGTCGGATCACAGCTGACCCTTCTCATCTTGGACATGGTCTATTTGAGCCACTCCCCTCAGGCAGGAGGCTTCGGTCCATCCGGACCAGAACCTCCCGCCACAGGAACAGTTTCTTTCCTTCTGCCGTTGGACTCCTGAACACTTCTGCTCATGTCATCAACACGATCTGTTTGCTCTGCGGTTATGCACGGTTCTGTTCATACTGTATACATTTTGTATTTAAGTCTATTTTATTCTGACACCTTATTTAATGTCTGCTTTTTTAGCATGCTTTATATTTGACTATTATTAGTCTTTGTGTTGACTTTGGACTTGTGACAGGTCTCTCCGCAGATGTTTCTGCTGCGCGGTGTTAGCTATTAGCAAGCTCATTTTCAGTGTAATTAGGTCTTTCAAATGTCCTTATTTGGCTGTAAAACTGGCATCACATTCACATAAAGCTAGCTTTCAAACTGTAGCGTGCAGTACATGGTCATCTCTCATTTAGTGACCTCAGCAGGTGCTTTCCCTCGGCGGCCTCAGCTGTAAACATGTGCGTGGACTTAGAGAGACATGGCTCTTTCTGTGAGTGTAAATAAGGCTCCAAGTCCTCTGTTTATGTCAACGCGCACTGAGCCTCAACAATATTTGTCACGTTGACATAAAAAACGGCCCTGTATCGCTGTCGGCGAAGGTCACGGTGAAATATTTGTATAGAAAAGTGCAGCGCGAGTGTGAGCGCCGCGGTCAGATAAGCCGCTCGGTCGTGCCTGTGAAAACGAGCCAGCTGTTACGGTCTGTTTATCGGAAAGACAAAGGTCATTCCAAGAGTGGCACAGCGGGACTGATAAAACCTCTTTTTATGAAGTACAATTACACAGAGTACAACTGATTTGAAACTTCGGAAAAATCTTTTAGACTTCAAATGAAATGCCTTTGACCGCTACAAATATGAAGTATCTTAATTGAAGTGTATTTAATTCAGTCAGTATTAAGACGACGCAAATCCTTATATTATACTGAAAAGAATACCTCAACATTTTATGAGAATCCTTTAAAACGTGCTAAAGCATCGCTGTAAATGTATCGCTTGAGATTGAACTGTCACACAAAACATAATTAGAATTGACCAGAAACGTGCAGAAATATCTATACAATACATATATACGACATGCTCCATTTTGCAGTAAAAGTGAACGGCTTCATGTTCAGTCCACAGGGTCAGTTTGATCAGAGTAAATATTGAGTGTTCCTGTAAGAGCAGTTACCGTTGTGCTCTTAGCATCAGGCGGCGGCTCGGAAAGTATTAACTTGCAAAAGAACATTTGGAAAAAAAAAGTCAAGGCAATTTTTGTTTTGCTTTATCGACGCTTGATTTATGAATTGTTCTGTCCATTATTAAGCCACAAGTTCACAATGGAAAAACATTCGCGCATGGGCATACAACGCTTTTACTAACTGACAACTGACATGATATGAATGGAATATTTGCATCCTTATGAGTACTTTCGACCGTTTGAAAGATGTAATACTGTGGTGAACTGTCTACTGCTTTGGTGTATCTCGAATGAGCATGTACGTATTCTTCTGGGGCTTGTTTTGGAGTGCATTTCTTCGCTGTTTCCTGCGGATTCAGGCGTGAAAAGCATGAGCCTCGAGTGTCACGTTGTTGACACGAGCGACGATCACAAGCAGACGCAGAAATGTCCCCCTGGGGTTGAGCCGGTGCTGGGGGCGTTGAAGATGGGGGGCAGGGACTCAGACTGGGACACATTCCGAAAATATGCGTGAACCCGCTGCGGCCAGCCCACTCCTGCCACCCCCTCTTCCCATAATGCACCTCTGAATTTCCAGGTGGGAGCTTCTACTTTACCCTTTAGCCTCACACTCTCAAACACCACAGGGATATCTTATCAGCAATCTTGATTAAGAGAGCAGAAAACAGGACTCCTGCACATCTCACAAATGGACTAGACAAAAGCAGAACATTTAGCTATGAGTTCACTTTTAACTTACATTGTTTTCATGCATTCACATTCTAAGTTTCCATGATTTTCCACGATTTAGGACTACAAAAGACTGGCATGGCGGTTGTTTTCCACGGGAGAGCGCGAGGTTGTAAATGTGGAGTGCACGGGAGTCTTGACCTTTGTGCAAATGTCGCTTGTAAAATGAGCAACAGGGAGATGTTTTTGTTGTTTTAGATTAGCGTTGTGTCTCCTAGTAGACCCCAGTCGGCATCATACAAAAAAACAAGTTATCATATGTATTCATTTTGAACAAAGTCAATATTATAGAAAAGTATTTAAGATCATTCGTGCACAAAGGCGGTATTTTATTGCATCAACAATAGTTCAAATATTTGTATTTCTTAACTGTCCCGCCGGTGTAAATGGCCTTTGCAGGTACACCAGTTGCACAAGCCAAAATAATAACATTTTCATAATAGTCATTGTCAATAGTCATAATAACAAGGGCACGTCGAGTTCTATCACTGCTGATATTTGTGGCTGGGTCTGGCTGGCGTCATCTAACTGTCTAATTTGTCCTTCTCAGACATTATCAGTCTCCTCGGTCAGCTTGTCTCCGTAACCGTACAAACCTCTGGAATGGTCTCTGAGTCCCGCTCCTGCTGTCTCCCGTTTAGAACCACGGATCCCGCTCATATTACGGAACTTTACAAAATGGAGCCGAAAGTTAGATATTGATTTTGAATACAAATGAACAGACAAACAACAAACATTTGCCTGCGCTGTTTCGGGTCAGAAGGGGTCCGAACGTCAGTATCAGTAACAGTCTGTGTGCGCAGATATTCTAAACATCCTTGAGGGGTCTATAGCAGGGGGTGGGCCATTATTTGTCCATGAGGGATATATATTTTAATCCAGGCATGTGGCAAAGGGCCAGACCAATATAAAACTATTTCATAAAATATTTCTGTAGAATATAGGCTGTACAGTCATTTATTGTTTCATTCATCAGTTTAATTTAATTTAATAAGAACACAAGTGTATACACAATATATTTAAGACAATAAAAAAGAGAAAGAGTATGTGCTATAATATTTATTTACTTCGGGTTGGATTAAAACATGTCCAGGTCTAGTCTATTTTCAGACCATTCATCAACTGACTTCCTGCACGTGCGCTTCTGTTTTCTGCTCCAGAGTTTGGGACCTGGTTCTTCAATTCTGACCGAGGGCGTGTCCACAGGCGGGGTCCTAAATGACCCCTTTGGTGCAAATAATGACCAGCCTGAGCCGAGTGAAGGGGGAGGATCAGAGGAGCAGAAGAAGACCTCCAGGTGCTATCCAGATGTTAAAGGGGAAAATACTGCTAAAAAAGGTGCACTGTGGAAGAGGGTTCGCTACATAATTGTCACCATGGCGATTTTGCCTAGAATGTTCCACACTATGGGATTTAACTTTAAGGCCCATTTTGCATACATTTAATTATCTGTGCATTTATGACGCTCAAAAAAACATGCATTCTTACTGAGAGCAGGGTCACCTCTTCACAGATCTGACATGTAACCTGCTGAGGAACATTCTTTTCCATAACAGCTCCATTATGTCTGTTCCTTTTTCATGACATTATCTCATATGGGTTTAACAGTTGACCAACAGCTGGGAATTGTGTTTATGTGGATGGTTCTCGACCTGCGCGACCTTTGCCCTCAAAGAATTACCCGAATGTCACCGAGCGTTAACTGTCGAAATCTCCCAATGGGAAAGTCGCTGTGTCTGCAAAAATCACTTTCCCACTCAATGACCCGGCTCTCCGCTACCTCCCTGCACATCTCCTCAGAATGGAGAACCACCAATCGCACTCAGAAGGTTCGACTGAATGAAATGAGATGTTGTTAAAGCGCGATAACTCATCTTTGAGTGCATTTTCCACGTCTTTATAACGTGAATAGCACACGCAGAGCCAGATAAGTGTCCAAACACGACCTCTTTCCAAAACCCTGCCCCCAACACATTCCACTGCAGATAATGCATTTAAAAAAAGGCCGCATACCACAGAATGTTTTCACTCGTGACTGGACGGTGGGCGATGAGGGGCTGCTCTTCTGACAGCTGCAGTGGGATTTGATCATGGTGTTGTTACAAAAAAGAAAATATAGTAAATATATGTGTCTTCAGATTGATTTCGCAACAAAACCCAATGTTCTAAAGCACATTAAAACACACGTGTTGACGAATTGGATTGTATAATTTGCTGCCGTTTATGTGAAACAAATAAATACGTTGAATGAAGTGAATTGAATCAACATGGATGAAATGAAAATCGTGACATAACATATCGGGGGTCGACATTTCGCCAAGATCGACCATGTTATCAGAGTCGGAGAGCAGTTAGGTTGCTTTTTAAAGGCCTTTTCTTTTTTGTCCATGCTTGGTTCTGGACAAAACTGATTTCCGCAGCTTGTTGCCATCTCAGACCCAGGGTTAGTTAGGGTTCTAGTTCCCCATGCCCCCCATTGATCCAAAGCGAGTTGCTAAAGCGTGGCCAGGCCGTCAGCTGCTGGTGGGAGAAGAACGTAAGGGCTGTTGTAGTTTTGGCCTGGGATCCAGAAGACACACATGAGGAGCGCGGCGACTTAAAAAATCCAAACTCGGGACATGTCTACGTCCCCTCAAGTTCCTCAAGGCTATGGTTCTGTGTTTTGGTGTCTGTCGAGCGGACCCCCTTTTGAGTCGCAAAAGTACAGTATTACATTTGCGAGCATGTGCAGGAAACGGAGTGTGACGTTAGCACTTTTCACTTCAGTACTACGACGCTACTACAGAGCAAGAAATGGAAAAAAGTGTCAGTGTTGATTGTGGCTGAGTCGGGCACATGCAGAGCCAAGCGGGGACTAATTGAAGTACAGCATTAATTGTGTATGTCGGCAGCATTATGAAACGCAGTGTAATTCAAGTGAGGTTGGATCAATATGCTGGCATTTGAGCGGGAATCAAACCTTCTACTTGGAAGCGTTTTAACAATGAAGTGATACTTTACTTATTGTGCATTTCCATACACTCGCGTCACCATTTTCTTCACTTTCCGTACTCTGAGGCTGTAAGTGTCCCTCACAAAGGAACATTCTCTCACTTTCAAATACAAGCGATTCTGAAAGCACTGCACACGCCTGGGGTTTGGACAGTGACGTTTTCTACAACTGTCACTCTTTATTATATCTTTATTAACAATAATGGTCCTATAATAGAACATAAAACAACCTAATGCACAATTGTTTGCCCACCCTGCTTGAGTATGCATGACTGCAGGTCTAAAAGTACGGCACACAAGATAATTAAAATGTTCACATTATGCAAATGTTATGATGTAACAGTATGTGGAAAGTCCTGATGATCCACTGAACAGCAAACACAAGTCTGCCTTGAGGGTTAAAGTCTTTAAGCCCTTTAATCTTATTGTCATGAGTAACACTGATGTGTAGGGACCACTTACCGACTAGTTATTACAGGCATGACGTTTTATGACTGTAAACGACAGCTATTTACCCATTAATCATATCACTGTTTAAAAGTTATTGGACATGATACTGTTTGATCTCAATAAGCAGTGTTTTATGAGTCGAGACCTGAATTACCACGAAGTAACATATCAAGGACCACTTAGTTAGCGATGGCTGTGTGCTCTCTAAAGTCATGTGTGGTTGTTGACCCCGCAGAGTCGTCAATCCCCTCGCTCCCATTTCACACCACAATTGTCCTGAAAATTGCATGAAAATTCGTGATTTTGAACGTTTGGAACAGAACCAACCCAAACAAATGAACGACTTCAGAAGTTCAATTGGGTAACTGCCTTGCCCAGATATTATGCAAACCTTTTATTACATTAATATTAAAGTTTATTAAAACATAACATGTGCACTTGACAAGCCTTTATTGTAGTGGGTGTGGTAACATGTGTGGTTGTAAAGTTGTACTTACCAGAATGGCAGGTGGATAACAGTTGCCACTTATAATAACTAGTAGAACATGAAATTATCATTAACATATTCTGCGTAATAGTGTGTTGTTTTGATTCAAGAAACATACAAATCTGTGTAAATTCATTTCATTTACAGACTTATTTAACTCCATTGCAGAAAAAGATTCAGTTGGAGTCATCTGGACTCTGTTTTAGACTCCAACTGAATCTTTTTCTACAATGGAACACTACTGGACGAATGAGGGATTACACCACATCTTAACTCCATTGCATTCTTTTCTAATCAATGCTTCAACTTGTTCACAGTAAGTAGAAATAAACCATTTATATGAGTGTCATTTTACACAATGATATGATATGGAAACATTTTCAATTGTGTCTGCAGAAAGTCTTGATGGAAACATGTGATTACTGAAAGCAGTGGAAAGCCTGTAATCAAAGACGTCTGTATTCTTCATGATTACACGCTCTGTGCTGGAGGTAAGTATCAGGCATGAGACATAGAAAGCTCCAACAAAATGGTAAAAATAACCTTGTGGTATGGCGCTCGTTGTCTTGTTCAAAACAACCATGACAATATCAAGAGAATTCCACTCATAACTGTTACAGTCAAAGCTTTTAAGTGAGATGAAGGAGGTTAAACATAGAGAATGAGGCAAACTGGCTTCACTTATGTTCACGTGCCAGCTCCACCTCATAATGACAGGGTTGTAAACGTTCTTCTGGCATATTATGGGAATGCAAGCATTTCCCCTATTATCTGATGATTGAACCTTGGCAATCACCAAGCCTTAAACCATTTTTGCATCTTTAAAAATGACAGGTTGCATGTTTTTCAATCTGCTTTCAAAAAGAATTACGTATATATATAAAAATTGCCTCAAAGCCTGTGAAAATGATTGAAGGCAGTCAGATGTTTACTGCCTGGTTTCACAGGATTTACTTGCCTTGCTACTCTATACTTTAGAAAATCATTTCACTCTATATGTTTTACCCACAGGAGATGGCAAGTGTTACATAATCCAGAAGCAAAAAAAGTAGGTCACATTGTTTAAAAAAACAACCCTGTGAGGTCACTGCCAGTAAATCTTACGACATACCTGATGTTTATGGTTTGACAGCTCCTCCTAGTGGTCAGAGGCTGTTAATACAAAACAAGAGTAAGGAAAAGCCAGAGAGGCAGTATGCCAGCTGTATAGATTTATAATATGATTTTCTGAATGAATATTTAAGTCATTAAAGACATAATATGCAAAATCAACTTTGAAAAGCGTTAAGCCTGATAACCGTGTTCCCGCAGTGTTGTATAGTTGTGTTTGGATTGATTCATGCATGTTTGATGCAATGTAATGCTGAAAGGATCCTTCCCCCTATATCCGCCCACATCCTTGTATTTAGTTACAAGTATTTGAAAAAAATAACGTATAACGTTCCTATTTCGTTTCCTATTTCCCTGCACTTTGTGCTGTACTGAGTGGAGATATAAACCTGCTCTTTTCGTGGACGATACATTTCTAATCCCTGCCCCTTTCTTATTGGGGCCTTCATACTTAACATTTCAGGGGTCTCTTTCTTTGGCGACTGCACTACATTTTTTGTCTAAACTTCTGATTATTGTATTGTATGTATATAATATTTGCTGCAACTACTTGATGTCTTTTGGATTGTGTGTGTATTCTATTTATGTTATTAAGTCTGTGGCTTTAAGTGGGAGTCGCACTTTGCAGACCCCACCTTATTTAATTTGTGCACACTTTTTACCTGGGTTTGTCTTTGTGCCCTGATGAAGGCTGTGTGGGGCCAAATGCGTACATTTTTCATTCTTAATAGACAAAGTTTCAATATTTCCCAATTGAAAAATAGCCCCTCTCCAAAGAGCACCTGTCTACATGTACCCTGCAGCACCTCTCAAGGCACAAAAACACCAAACAAATGAGATAAAGCGCATGAAAAGAGAAAAAAAGAAAAAAAACCAAAAGTACAAACAGATCCAGCGCGTTTGCTCTAGAAACCTGTCATCATTTCAGATAAGACATTCAAATAAATATGTTCTCTTTTGGACTTTTCCAGACCGCATCCACCATGGTTCAAAAGTTCAAAAGCCAGCTCAGTGTTTGTACCCTCGATGACGGGGTGAAAGTGCCCCGGGGTTTTCATCACACACGCCACAGCACGAAGTCATTGAGGACCGGCTCATCATCCTGCTCGTCCCCAGACAGAATACTGAAAATGACAGTATCATCGGCGACCCTCAAGCTGTGCCCCACTAACAGAGAGGCCAGGATGGTGTGCAAAACTGACCAAAAAAAGAGTCTGACATGAGATCAGCCTGTTTAATTACATCTGTAATAGGATGGATAATGGCCGGAAGTCAGCCATAGGGGCGTGGCATTCGGCTACAAGCACAATCATGAAAAAAAAGAATGTTTCCAAAATTTGAGAAAAGATCAAGTGCAAGGACAAATTTAGAAAATGTCTATTATGTTACAGAGCCACTTTTCAAAATATAAATAAATAAATACATGAATGAATGAATGAATGACTTAAATGACAATCCGTTGTTTGTCACAGTGAAATGGCTTCTCAGTTCTATAGTTCTAAACAGGAAGTAGAAAGCCATTTCTATTACCACAAACATTTTAACTCAATATTGTGATTTACAATGGGAAAAATGCTAAATGATGATCTAATTAAGGATTAGTTCAATACTATATATACTGTATTTGAAAAAAACATAATATGTCTTTTATACAACAATAAGAAAATGAGATTAACGAGGCGTAGCACTATAGAATCTGCTATAGACAAAAACTTCAACTGTTTTTAAAACAAATAGAAAACATTTTCTAATCATCCCAAATGAACACAGAGGATTAACAAACAAAAAATAAAGGATTAATCTTTCAGTTTCAGAATTGTTATTTTCTGTCTTTTGCAGAACAAAAGATTTTTCAAAAAGCTCACTATTCAGTGAACCATAGTGTCAGCTGAGCAGCTTATCTCCACCGGACATGTTCTGATTTCAACTCGAGGATTTGCCGGAACCGCAGTTAATTGCTTTAGACCAATGAGGTTGAATTAATCCTTTGAGTTTCCTTAATTTTTTGGGACTTCTTTTAAGATTGGACTGAATGCGGAGAGAAAGAATGAGAGGGTAAAATAGAAATGTAATGAAGGAGAATGACTGTGGAACAAAATGAACATTGCAACATTATTGTTCTGTGTTGAAATGAGAGCAATGCATTGTGGGTATCTGCTGTCCTGCTGTGGCATCGGGTCACGGACAGTTTCATACTGGATCCATATGTATAGCATAGTATATAAAGTATATACTTCACTCTGTGGGGGACCTTGGAGCACTGAGTAGTCTATTAGTGAGAATAAACTGACTTACAATTATGGGTTCTATGAGAGTGGTTTCTATGACAACAGTGGCAGTGGTCTGCATGCTTTTAGTTTCAGTTTCAGGCTTTTATATTATGCTACTCTTTTTTTTTTTTTTTTTATCAAGCATTAATTCATTTTTATATCTTCAAATAATTTATATGTCAACAAGTAAATAAGTAATTCGCTTTAATGAGCATTAAAACGTCATGGCTGTTGCAGGAGGGCGCAACATTTTACCAGTATTTTTTTGCATTCATCTGATAAAATCATTTTCTCCTGCCGGTGATTGACCAAGTGCAGAAAAGATGCACGGACGTCAGCTTCAAAAGATGGCTGATGGAACATGAATTGTAAATATAAATGATAGATCAGTAATATTTATGAGAGAGAAAGAGTGTGTTTACTGACGATTGCTTTGGCAGAAACAATAGACGTACCCATTAGAGGGCAGTACAATACAAGCTTTAACTTTTGCGTATGTATTTTCCAGGAAATGTAATATAAATGATGCAATAAGTGGATACTGTCACCTGGCCTGGCTGTGTCTCCTGCTTGTCTCCATGGAGATGGATAAGTTTAATGCCATAGCGTGTAACATTCCAGGCAAAGCAATATTATGTCATGGCGACAAGCAAGTGGCATCCTTAATTTAAAATGCCAACTACGAGCACCCATATTTAATGATTGTTAGCAGAAACAGAAGAGCCCCCATGTCATACCTGTAGAGACACCTGCAGACACATACTGTACCGTGTGGATACATTTGTAATGCCCCCCGTACCACTTTCACACCACTTGTGAGCAGCAGACATCAATTAAAGCTGTTCATACCAGCTGCACCTTCATTTACAATTTCTGTTGGCATGGGGTCTTTTTCTGTAGTTTAGACCTCTACAAACATGTATGTGCATCACAAACAGAAGACGAACTATCTCTTTCCACATGTTAAGCAGAAAGATGGACCATTTTATTTTTGATTGAAAGCAACTCCAGACTTGTAATGAATCAAGAGTGCTACACATATCAATTTCACTTCAATTCATTTCAATGTATTTTTGTTCCTGGGAAGTCCAGATGCTGCAGGATGAAGTGGGTCACCACACCTGTTGGCTCTGTGGGTGAACTGCAGAGGCGCCGGCTTCACGACTACTGACGTCAGTGCCACAGGCCTGTGGTCATTAGGCAAGCCCCCCTGTGATCCAGAGCTTCTTGGATACAAGAATGATGACTTAAAACAGTCTGGGGCAGAGCATGACATCAGGGAGAGGTTGAGCGTCATGAACAACCTGTGTACTTTCAATCAGTTCCAAAATGTTCGCCCACAAACGGACAAGACAAAGAGCATAATATTGCCTGGACATACTTAGCTATTGTGATTGTGCATCATGTTAAAACGATAGACCATCTAGACACCCAGACTGTCCACCACTGATATCATGTGTTAAACTCCACAGTGATGCCTTTGTTGGGAGAGTAAGTGAGAGCGAATGGTACCTTGGCTAAAATGAATGGGTTCCATTTGTTCTTGATGGGTCTTATTTTTTAGTGTCTACATTGCGGGGCCTGCCACTGCCTAAGGGTCTCTGCCAGTGGAAAAATAAACAGGCACAGTTCTCCATCACATCCATCAGGGGCCTGACCTTCAGACTGCGCGTCTACCGCGCGAGTCGCTCGGCCTTCGACGGCATACAGACAGCTCCGCAGTAACTCCGACCCATTATCACCAGCCATAATCTATCTTCTGCTTCAAAATCGTGCCGTGTTTTAGATTTGATGCCTAACATCAGCGCAGCCCGCCTGGTAAAGGCCCCACCAGTGTCGTAATCCTTGTGATAATGTTTTCATTTGATATCCTTTCCGTGTCTTCACATACAGTAAAAGCTTCAGCTCGAACATTTGGCCGCGTAAAACTCGGAGACTTCCTTAGAAAATTGGATTTGAAGCTTCAGGCCAGCGGCTCCAACGTAGTAATGATCAGACACAAAACATAAAAAGGCAATCATTCATATGCACATTTTTTAAAACTAAACTTTTAAATGAATTTAAAATATAAATATTTCTGCATTAAATTTTAATTGCGACCCACAGCACGTTTAGGTTCTATAATTGTAATCAATATTTGTGTATGCACGTATTACTTTGAACCTAAACTAACAAAAAAGAAAACAACAACCAGATTAACCCTCTCCCTAACGACAATTGCAACAGACAACACATGATGCAACGACTAATCTGCAGGATCATGATCGGCTCACTTTCATAACCCATAAATGGGAGCTGCTACAAGGAGAATGTAAGCTCTGGCTGCATGATAACAGAGTGTAGCAGAGGCCGGGGGTTAAGAGTGAGTTTAAGCACCACACATAGCTGCTGCTTGGTTGCATTTCCTCTCAGTGTGCAGCAGCCTCACCTCCCTCTGTGGGGTCTATATCATCAAGGAGCGCAGACCTGAGGGGGCAGAGATGGAAGAATGCTAATATCTGTGCTATAGCCTGGACCCTCTGGGTCTCACCACTTTATATTTCATCTAGTAGTGTCAGCGGAGCCTGTTAGCTGCTGATCATCCTCACCCGTTATGCTACAACTCCACTCTGGCAGGAGGACTGCCCTCGACTGCAGAGGAGGCATCTGTCAACTAACTGTCAAATCTCAACCTTTTGTGTTTGTGTAGAGAAAGAGCGCATGTTATGGGATATGTACGGTGGGGCGAAACCTAGCATATATATCATGCACTGTTAGCAGAGTTTACACTTGTAGCAGAGAGCAATTGCGAGTGAGACATTGTTCTTACAGTTCAAGGAAGAGTGGGGCTGGGTTTCAACCTGACCTTTGGGAGTTGGTGGGCAAACGTTCCTCCATCCAGTTCAGCTGCACCACCAAATATCCAATGCAGTCATTTACAGTGAGTAAATTCCTATGCCACACCAATTAATGCATTTCTATTATTTATTCATCATGTCTCACATTGACTACATGCAGCCAAAATTAGCACCATACAAGCAAGAAATCATAGTTGAGTGCCAAATGTTAATATTTAATATATTTTAGTCATTTATTTTTGTCATTTATGAGCTTATAGTTTTCATAATTTAATAAACAAAGCACAAATCCATAGTACTTTTTGTCATTCTATTTACAAATGTCCTGTGGCAGACCCTCAGTCGTCCAGTTATAAGGGTCTAATATAGGCAAAAGAAAATTGTGGGCCAACTGGGACAAAACGTTTTAAGTGAAGACATTTGGCCTTTTGTGATGAGTGGTGAAACGTACTACACTCTTTAAAAACTTTTGCCAAGTTTGAACACAATTACTTTTCGGGTAAAAAATAAATAAATAAATTATATAAACAAGGCTGTTCAATGGAGGAATATTTGTATGTATATGTTATAGTATTTTAATTCTGGGCTTAATATATACCTGGTATATCACATCTCCCATTGGCATAAATATATACAATTTCCGTGCAAGGTTACGGTACAATGTCATAGTGTGGCACAAATGGGAGGGAGCTTTTAGCCTTTTTATTGTGATCAGAGTGCTGTGTTCATGTTTGGTTTGTGGTTTTTTTTAAGGCTACTTGTGGCTCTAGCCGACTATGACGGTTCTGCTTCCAACCTGGTGTGAAATTACCGCACCTGTGCATTGCGGGAGAGAAAAAACGTTAGATAACAGGGTTTTAGACCAGAGGAGGCATAAGCGGAGAGCACCTGAGAATGCCGGAAAAATGAGAGAGGAGCACAGACGGCAAACCCTGGAGAAAATCACAGACACAAGGAATATTCGCGAGGGACAGAGGGGTGAAGCCCTGCCTGGGCCTGGAAGTAGGTCTTTTGGGCAGTTGTTGAGCGGGGCCATGCAGTTTAATTAAGGCCTCTTGGTTGTGTTGCGTTTGGGCGGATGCTGCTCTCGGTTCGTTTTGTGCAGGTGCAGGTGCCGCACGGCGGTCTATTAGATTGGCGAGAAGCCAGGAGGACGGCACAGACGACGACGCTGACCAGCCTCTGAACAAAGAGCACCGACGACTGTACTCACAAGCAGCGGCAGGATGAGGAGTAATGTTTGCAGATACTAGGGCTAACTCTATACAGTGGTTAAGAATACTGGCATGTGGCCTGTAGGGTGGCACACTGGTTGCCCTGGACAAGGCATGAAAATTTTGGGACCTGAAGGATTAATTTGAAACTATTTGCTACTTTGTTTTATGTAACAATTTTATAATTTATTGTATTGCCCATTTTAGTTAAACTAGCCTGTTTGAGAGATCAGTGTCAGCTTTTAAACTGTACTTAAGGTTTTGTAAATGGCCCTGAATATCACATTTTTTAATGGAAATTGTATTACAATAATAAACTGTTAATTGTTGTAAGGCCCAAAGTTACTGGGATAGACTTCATTCACCCGTGACCTCTATGGTGACAAGCATCAGAAATTGAATGAATGAATGAATGAATGAATGTCTTCATTGGTTACACACTCATCTAGCTCTCACCCAAAACATGTTCTGTTTGGTTAATTTCACCACTCCATTGCTCCACTATGTGACATACACTTTATTGTCCTGTAGAGAAATGTGTCCTCTACATTTGCCGTACTGTGAGGAGCAGTGAGCGCCACAGTACAGCACCCAGATCTTGGTTTGGTCAGGACTACTTTACCTGGAGGATTTTACATACAGTGCATGCTTAGGGTTGATTTTTGGAGTGCCCATAGGAAACCCAGAGATGGGGAAAACATGCAAACTCCAGCCCGGGAGAGCTGCAGTATGTTAAAAAAGAGACTTCATTGGAGCCACAATCAAACTCACAACACTGTTTCCGGCTGCACATGTATGGCCCGTCATATATGCTATCGACTCTGCCACCGAGCAGCAAAATGTTTCAAATGTAAAGGGCTATGACATTCAATCAGAAGATATCGTGACTTTGACGCTCATGGCCTTTAGGACCACATCAGTAGCAATGTTGTCTGTATCACATCAAATACAATATGAGCTCACCCGTCTGCGCACACGTGTCCTCTCCTGGCTCGCTACGCGCCTTTTCATTATCGCCCAGGCCATTCGTCAGCCCATAGATAGACACTGAGATTAGGATCTGTCACATGTCAGCCTGCAGCCTTCACATGACCATGTTATTTGGTGAAGGTAGACAACAGCTAATGCAGTCAGGAGAAATGCAGGGGAGCTGAAGGTGAAGGCATGAACAAGAGGCGAGGGAGAGATGAACTGTATGTGCCCCTGTGGAATACTGACATTTTATTTTCTATCTGTCATAAAGCTTTGCCAGTGAAACAATGCAGCTATTGGAAAGAACTTTAAAGATATCCAATCAGTATGGCAACAATATACGTGTTAGTAGTACGAGGTAAAATAAAGTAAAATGTGAATTCAAGTAAAATAAATGCATTTAAGGTCTAAAATGTGTAATTTCTAACATAACATACATTCAAATTCTATCTTGGTTGGTTGAAGATTGGTTACAATTACAATTGGCACAAAAAGCTAACTCTAGTTAAAAGCAGTTACCGGAAGTATGGAAGGAAATAATACGCTGTTGTGACATTAGAAAGTCTGTTCCACCAGACACCATCTAGCATCACATTTAGTGGGTACTTTGCAGTACTTACTGTCCCAATTGACCAAAATCTACAAAATAAAAAGTGAAATAACCTGAAAAACCTACTCAATTATGGTATGATGAATTTGTAAGTAGTTATTTTTCACTCTTACTGTTCAGATTGGGAACACAACTAAAGAAGCAAGTATTTCTGCCACAGGACCGCCAGCTTTATCAAAGAGCATTTTTTCCACATTTAAGAGGTTCATAAACCCTTTTGTCTTGCTGATGAAGATTCAACAAGCAGTATTGCACTTTGTTCTTAAATCAGCGTTTATAATAAAGACATCAGATTATTTAAAGTAGATCAAAGTGAACACGAGAGCTTTAAGTGATGTTGTCAAGGTGCCTAATGTCAGCCAACACCTGTGTTTGAACAAGGTGCATTTGTCAGAGAAAACTTATTTCTCCAAAGATCATCTTGGGTTCAGTCAGCATCAAAGCAAGCAGAGTTCAATATGAAAGAAAACAGAAAATGAAAGAATGAGTAATACCTTTCACTGTCAGATGCTCTACATTAAATATTCAGCCATGTTTGTTTGTCTTTGTTTGATGTCTGCTCAAGTGTTTGGTTGTTGTAACACATATTTGTCATGAACGAGGCCAATCAGTGACAGTTCAAAATAGAGGAACCGCTATTCTTTCCAATCAAAACTTTGTCTCCCCCACAGCTTTAGAAACACTAAATACATTTTTTTAATGTCTTTTTTGTTTCCCTTTTTGGGTCAGGATTGGTGCTGCCTGCAGGCTCACAAATACAAATGTAAATACCCACGCAAATTGCATTCTAAATTTTCCAGGTTCTGTTGTTTATTCACCATGGTGGACAGATTAAAAAAAGCCCATACAGCAAATACATTTTACGGCAATCAAAATGGTTCACAATACATGCGAAAGCATAGGGAAATCACCAAAGGGGAAAAAATGTGCATTTCAGACTCTGCATTGTACATCCATCCATCTTCTTTATCCAGGGGCTGGTCACGGGGTAGATCCTTCCTCCAACTCCTCTAGCGACACACTAGTGCCTCTATTATGTCCTGGGTCTACCCTGTGGGACAGGTCCGGAACACCTCCAGAGGGAAGCGTTCAGGAGCCATCCGGTACAGATGCCAGAACCACCAGCAGCGGCTCTACTCAGAGCTCTTCCCGTGTGACTGTGTTAGAGATGGGGAATCTCTAACCGAGCTCCCAGCCACCATGCGGAGAAAACTAATTTCAACAGCTACATGAGAGTAGGAACCATACATGAGAGCTGGGATGTAGATTGACCTGTAAATCAAGAGCTTAGCCTTTTGAATCAGCTCCTTAAAGATGTCATCCTTAATCGTCAAAATGCAATGTTTATCAGACATTTCTGTAATAATCAGAATAATACAGTGAGGAAAGTATGTATTTGAACACCCTGTGATTTTGCAAGCTCTCCCACTTGTTGTGGAGAAATTGTGGAGGGGTCGTTGGATGGTTAAGGCACAGCACACAGTATGCCGCAGTGTCGTGAGCTCGAATCCTGACTCGGACAATTTACAGCATGTCCTCCCTTCTCTCTCATCCCCCATTTCACACTCTCCTCTCCTGTCTAATAAAGCCTAAAAATCTTTTAAAAAATAAATTATGGAGGGGTCTGGAATTTTCAATTGTAGGTGCAGTTCCACTGTGAGAGACAGACTCAGAATCAGAAAAAGGTTTATTGCCATTGCCGATGAATTCACAAACATAGGAACTTGCTATGGTGATTCAGAGCAACATAAAACAATGAACAATGATAAAACAACATATATGAAATCAAAATAAACAATTTAAATCTACAATAGGATAAAAATGAAATTAGGCTTACGATGTACACAGTTTTTACAGTAAAATTTACAGTTGTAGTGCAGAAAGTGACAGTGCAGTGAGTGATTGGTTAAATTAGTTAAAGTGACAGGTGTTTAAGAAGTGTCCAACGGCGGGAGGTTCTGGTCCGGATTGACCGTAGCCTCCCTGAGGGGAGTCCGTGTCCAGGGTGAGAAGGGTCAGCTGCGACCCAAACTGCTCGTCCCAGAGCCCTGGAGACGTACAGGTCCTGCAGAGATGGAAGTCTGCAGCCGATCACCTTCTCAGCAGAACGCACAATGCGCTGTAGTCTCTGTTTGTCCCTGGCTGTGGCTCCATCAGAACGCACAATGCGCTGTAGTCTCTGTTTGTCCCTGGCTGTGGCTCCAGCGTACCACACGGTGATGGAGGAGGTGAGGATGGACTCAATGATGGTCGTGTAAAACTGTTCCATCATCTACACTGTTAGCTTGGCTTTCCGTAACTGCTGCAGGAAGTACATCCTCTACTGGGCCTTCTTGATGACTGAGCTGATGGTGGGCTCCCACTTGAGGTCCTGGGTGATGGTGGTACCGAGGAAGTGGAAAGAGTCCACGGTGGTGATGGAGGAGTCTGTCACAGTGAGGGGGGCCGGGAACTCCTGGTTGTTACCGCTGCACCAGGACACCAGCCGGTCCACCTCCCTCCTGTAGACAGACTCATCCCCGTCCGAGATGAGCCAGATGAAGGTGGTGTCGTCCACAAGCTTGATCAGTTTTACGGAGTTGTGGCTGGAGGTGCAGCAGTTTGTGTACAGGGAGAAGAGCAGAGGAGAAAGTACACAGCCCTGTGGAGATCCTGCGCTGATAGTCCGAGTGTCTGAGACATCCCAGTCGCAGGCACTACCTACGATCCGTCAGGAAGTCAGTGATCCACCTCACCCACAAGCCCTCTGCACCGAACAATCCCTCAAAGCTTTTAAGAGCATGGACTTTGTTTGCTGGTGAGTGACTGCCTGATCCTAAACTATAACACCTGGAAAGAGGGAAATTAGGCTGGTTAAAACTGTCTGCATGTATGCTACGTTTATTAGCATAGCCATAAAATAATATGTACATTAGCATTAGCCAACTGCTAACCACCTGAAACACCAGTCTGTGTTCATTCCTGCAAGTCCACTGGTCTCTCCTGATCACAGTATATACATTTCTGGTGATAAACAGGGTCTTTGGGGATGTTATAGAAGAGCAATCCTTTGTTCAGCTTTTGCAGCTTTTTTCTCAAGATGGCAGTAGCAACAAGTGTGTGACGTTACTTAGGACTTATGAATACTTTACGAAATACAACCTCAGCCACAAGTTTAACATTTTTACAACCTATTATACAGGTTATTATGGGAATTATCATGATTTTCTTCTACTTTGGAGAGCCAGTGAGAGATATGAACTGGTAGAAGGATGCTAAAGTTAGAAGATTAGTTGAAATTGTCCATAATTTGATGTCTCAACAAAGCAAAGAATCATTCTCAAATTTAACCACAAAAAATTAAACAGAAAAAATTTGGAAAAAATAATGCCTGGTGCATCAATCTCTTTTTGTTAAGACATAAACATACCATCAAAGCTTATGAGCATGGGTCAAAAGTGGTGTTCTGTCATTACAATAATCCCTCCCAACACGGAGCGCACACATCCGCACTG
This sequence comes from Chaenogobius annularis, assembly GCA_015082035.1. Classification (NCBI taxonomy): domain Eukaryota; kingdom Metazoa; phylum Chordata; class Actinopteri; order Gobiiformes; family Gobiidae; genus Chaenogobius; species Chaenogobius annularis. Next base: position 1,537,074 of record BJKM01000007.1, on the reverse strand, counting down.
TAAATCATCCAAATCAGGGCACTCCACTGCACCAAACGAGTCCTTACAAGAACGCTGTAGGTGAAGCGTGTTGCAGATTAATGGTTTAATTAAGGTAGTTTAGACTTTATTGGTTACACACTCATGTGCTTCCCACACATACTGTTTGCTTGTTTTTCATTATAAAGCATGTCGAATCGCAATAATCCTGTGAGGAGAATTAAGACACTGCAGAGGTGACATTCGTAGCATTTTTTGTAACACGGCTTGGTGTGCTGTGAAGAAAGCGTATCGCTGGGCTGCGGTATGTAAAAGTAGACTAATGTGTTAACTTTTAATCAGGGATGACAGAACGTGAAACACATAACATCTTCATAGAGCAAACAGAGGCATATGCTTTTCACGAGATAATAAATAACAGTGAGGTGGAAAATGGATCAAGGTAGTACCAAAAATATCAGGTATAACTAATTTATTTGTGGTTTTTTTGTGTTCACCTTTAGCTGTCCCACAATGGGCAAATTGCAGTGTTGCGACAAAGGGTACAGAAGCAGATTATGCACTGTATAATAATAAAAACAGATAACTGAATAAACGGTCTCTACTCCATATGAACGGTTCTTCATCGGCCTCGAAGAATTGGTTCTCCTCCTGAGTGGGTCCAGCTCCACCGTGTATCTGCAAATTGAGGCGTGCCCGCCTGCCTGTCCGAGGGAGTCGGCTCCCTCCTTCACTGTGGAACTCCAACAGGTTTCTACTTTTTCCCAAAGAGGTTTAGTAGGTTTTCCTGGCCGAGAAGGAGGGTCCAAGGACAGGGGAGCTTGGGACATCTGTCTAAGGACACAGGAGGCTGGGTCAATTCCATGTCCCTATGAACATTGTTTATTTTGTTTTTTTTCTCCACTGTAGCCCCTCGAGGCAACTACAGTTGTGATTTGGGGTGTTACAAAAATAAATTTAATTGAATTGAATTGAATAACTTAGAAAAAGAAAACTCTTATTAAAAAAAAACCTCTTATAATCTTAATAATAATAACACTCTTATTTACAGCTGTCATATGGACAGAAAATATTGCACCAGGGATGATTGACATATATTGCACAGGAGTATAACAGTATTGCAGGAGTATAACAGTATTGCAGGAGTATAACAGTATTGCAGGAGTATAACAGTATTGCAGGAGTATAACAGTATTGCACATGATTATGAAAGCTGAATGGCACGTTCAGGACTAACAGTGTTTGTTGTAAAGTCTGACAGCAGCAGGAAGGAAAGACCTGCAAAACCTCTGCTTCACACAGCGAGGGTGGATCAGTCTGTCACTGAAGCTGCTCTCCAGAGCGGACAGAGTGGCCTGCAGGGGGTGAGACTCATGGTCTAGCATGGACGTGAGTTTAGCCAGGACCCTTCTGTCCCCCACCTCCTGCACTCCTGAGACCAGAGCACAGCCCATAACGGAGCTGGACTTCTTGATGACTTTATCCAGCTTCTTCCTCTCCCTCTCAGTGATGCTGCTGCTCCAGCCAACCACACCATACAGGAGGGCTGATGCCACCACCGAGTCGTAGAAGGTCCCCTGGAGTGGCCCTGTCACTCCAAAGGACCGAAGTCTCCTCAGGAGGTAGAGTCGACTCTGGCTCTTTCTGTACAGTGCGTCTGTGTGATGAGTCCAGTCCAGTTTGTGGTTCAGATCAATACCCAGGTACTTGTATGAGTCCACTCTCTCAATGTCCCTTCCCTGGATGTTCACTGGGCTGCAGAGTTGCATCTGCGGAAGTCCACCACCATCTCCTTGGTCTTCTCCGCGTTGATGAGGAGGTGATTCTGCTGACACCAGTCCACAAAGTCCTGCGCGAGTCCTCTGTACTCTGCATCGTCGTTGTCCGCGATGTGTCCGATGATGGCAGAGTCATCAGAGAACTTCTGCAGGACACCGCTGTCCGTGTCGTGTCTGAGGTCTGCAGTGTAGAGGGTGAAGAGAAAGGGCATGAGGATGGTGCCCTGGGGCACCCCCACACTGCAGGTCTGAGTGTCAGAGACACAGTCCACTTTTCTTGCCCCTTTTCCTGTGCCAGAAAAGGGGCACATGCTCTAATATTTGGTTGGGCCAACTTTGATTACGGCACACATTTGGTGTGGCATGGTTTCAATAAGCTTTTGCAATATATCCAGAATATCATTATTTTTCACCAGTTGATCTTGTATTGATGATGGAGAGAGTGACCACTGCACAAAGCCTTCTCCAGCTCGTCCCAAACACTCTCACTGGGGTTCAGATCTGTAGTAGATTAGTTTCGGCTTCTCCTTAGAGGTTTTCTCTGCTTGACGCCAATGATTTGATCCTCCTCAAACATACTGACATCTTTACCATGATCACAGGATTTGTCTTTCCACATGGTTGTTTCAGAAATAAAAAGCCACTCACTGCATCAGTTGGGTTCAAATACTGTGTTGCAGCTGAAAGATGCAGCTGTTCCAGTTATCCAGAGAATCCAATTTAAAACATTGCTCTTGGTTTTTAAGTGTCTAAATGGTCTGGCTCCCTGTTATTTGCGGGAGTTTTTGCCCCACCATGTTCCTGCTCGTACTATGCGGTCCTCCTCTCAGCTCCTCCAGGATGAGCCCAGGTCAAAGCTGAAAAGCAGAGGGGACCGAACTTTCTCTGTGGTGGGGCCCAGGCTCTGGAACAGCCTGCCTCTGCATGTTAGAGACACTAGAGCTGTTTAAATCCTTGTTAAAAACCTACCTTTTCTCTCAGGTCTTTTAAACACGAACTTAACTGAGCCTTTATTTTATTAACTTTATGTGTATTTTAATTGTTTGTATTTATGTATTATAGCACTTTGCTGTACAGCACTTTGGGCTTTTAAAGTTGTATGTGGGCTTTATTAATAAACCTTGATTGATTGACTGATTGATTGAAAGATCATCACCCATGCATCCAGTAGGAGGAGAGGACCTACTGTATTTGCTTAGTTGAATCTAAGTGGCCACATTTTTTTTTGACAGGCAGTGTATTTCATTGGCTTGATACAAATTTGTAAATTAAATTGCAAAGTTGGTGTGAATCTTCAGAAAGAGTGGATTCTGTGATGGACCCTCTCCCTATTTTAAAATGCGAAATTAAAAATGGTAATTTCTATTTACATTGTACAGTGCAACGGTTTCTTGAGTAAAAGAGTTTCTCTTCTCACTGTGAGTAAGTCTTCAAGTGACAAAAGCTTCATGTTGACTATATGAAATGATTTTAACATTTGTGTTTCTTGCTCCGCTCCTTCCGATATAATTTAGTTTGGCTAAGTGTTATGTCTGTAATTTTAAGAAATAACAGATTTGGGGACTTTCATCTTATACATTAAATTAACTTCCAATTATAAATCAGACATTATGTCCAGGCAGTTTCTCTTACAGACTTACTTCAGCAGTAGTTTCTAGTTTCCACCAATACATTTTTTTTACTCTTAATTAGTTTACCTGGACTACTACTTCATTCTACATTAATAATATTATTTTGAAGTAGCATTACTTTTCTGTGGTTTTGGTTACTCTACCCACCTAATAATCTTTAAAATGTAAATGTTATGAGTCATAAGACATCTCTTTTATCTGCAGGAGCTGCAGCCTGAAGATATGTGTGCCTCCTCTTCTCCTCTTCATCCTATCTCCAGCTGTGGTTGCTCCTGCAGACTTGTGCCTCTGGTTGTGTGAGGCTCCACAGCAGGACAAGAACCAGCACCGCTTGCCGCTTTCATTTGATGTCGGAAACTCGGAAAAACTGTCTCAGGACGGAATTTCAACTCTACAAATGTTGGACTTCTGAGTTTAGAGAAGTGACAAGATTCCATTTGGGATTGGAATAATATACACGGATGATTCTACTTTGCAAATAATACATTTCAGTCATAATTTGGCCGTAATGGAGTTACAGGAAATACAACTGTGCAAAAAGATTTAAAATCATTTATCAGCAATTTGCCTACACGAAGTAATACACATTTCACCTGTCACAACCTTTAAGAGTTTGTACACCATTTTTCAATGGATTAGCAAAGATAATCAAAGTAAAGCTATGCAAATGCTCAGGGGGCCAAATTGTATAAAATGCGATGAAATGTCCAGTGGGGATAGATGCAATAATATGCTCGGGGGAACGAGTGCAGTGAAATTTCCAGCAGAACGAATACAATGATAAACAATTAAATGCTCGGGGGGATGAATTGCCCGAGGGGGATGAATTACCAGAGGGGGATGAATTACCCGAGGGGGATGAATTACCCGAGGGGGGTGAATTGCTCGAGGGGGATGAAATGCCTTGAGGGTTTGAAACTCCCATGGGAGTTGAATTTGATGAAAAGCCCAGAAGGGACGAATCGAATGTAACGCCTAGAGGGAAATGCCCTGGGGAGGATAAAACGCCTTGGGGCTGGGTTGAAAAGCCCATGGGGGACAAATGTAATGACCAGAGGGGACAAATCTGATGAAATTTCCAGGGAGGACCAATGCAATTAAATGCCCAAAGGGTATTCAAGTGATTGAAGGCCCTGGGGTGACGAATGCGATGAAATGAGTGGACAAACAGGATGAAATTTCCAGTGAGAATGAATGCAATAAAATGCCCAGAGGGGATGAATCCAATGAAATGCAATAAATTGCCCAGGGTGTAAAATGCAATGAAATGCCCAGGGGCCAAATGTGATGAAATGTCCTGTAGGGATGGATATGGGGACATGCCCAGTGGGGTCAAGTGCGATGAAATGCCCAGGGGGCCAAGGAGGGATGAATGTGATCAGATACCCAGGGGGACGAATGCATTGATACACAACAAAATGTTAATGGATGGAAATGCCAGGGGGGATGAATGCAATGAAAAGCCCAGAGGGGATGCATTTGATGTAATGTCCGGAGGGGACAAATCGGATGTAGTGCCCAGATTGGATGAATGGCATGAAATGTCCAGGGAGGGAGAATGTAATGAAATGCCCAGGGGGGACGAGTGCAATGAAATGTTATAAATTGCCCGGGAAGGGCAAATGCGATGATTTTCCCTAGTACTTCCTACTTCTGAGGTGTGAAAATAAGGTACCAGCTGTAACAAATGGAAGATCAAATACATTTTGTGTAGCAATATGAGGTTTAAGGGTTCATTGTCCATTTTAGTACACTGTCAAAAGCACATCAACTTATTATTTTTTTTTTAATGTTTGAAACACCACAACTTTCATTCACCGTTCCATTTCATTGAATAGAAAATATATAATGTTTCTTGCAATTTATCACACTGAAGTAGAATTATGATTAATCATATTATATAGGATATATATATTATATCAGTAAAGTATAGTGGTAATATCTGCTTGTCAATGCCCAATCTTGTCAGATCTCTGAAGTTAAGCAAGACCTGGCCAATCTAGTCTTTTGGGAGGCCACAGGGAAAATCAGAAAACCACAGTGTGGCTGCAGTGGATCTAGTGGAAACAGTCACGCCACCCACATGGCCTATCAATGTGCTGTGTGAGTGATTGGCATGGTTGGAAGAGCTGATGGCACAGATTGGCAGCATCGCTTCAGTCAATTAATTAATCCCAAGGCTAAAAAAAATTACTTTATTATACCAGTCAGCTCAAATTCTAATAAACTTTCAATAAAAAACAACTAAACAAATACAAATTAAATATAAAACAGAGATGGCAGTCAGCTAATAATACATGCATATACTGTAACAGACAAAGTGTGCTGCCCTCACGACACGTGAAGCGTGTGACGCTAGACAGCCAGCAAACTAATAAAGAAAACTCCATACACAAGGCATTCTTTTCTTGCTTTATGGAGGTCTCTCGTAGTTATTATATTTTGTGTGTAGTAACTGGAACATACAGAAAAAATGTGTGTTAAAAACTACACTGTACATTTGAAGATCTAACAAAAATAGCTATCTTATGCACATGTAATAAACCAGTCACAGTTAGCTTTGTGTACAAGTTCACATTAAATGATTAAATAAAACACAGTTGTAATTTTAAACTAAGTGATTGTGAACATACAAATACTCAGAAAGACGAAAGCTTCCCAAGGTTCAAACGTTTAGAGCACATTCAGCGTGTAAATGAGCCGTTTAAGACTTCACTTTTCGCGGTATTAGCTTGTTTTTGTGCGAACAGGAGCACTTACTCTGCGCTGAAACTACAAAGATCCTTAAAAAAGAAGATGTCTTACTCTGACAATTTTACCCAAAACTCTTTTAACAGTTTGTAATATGAAATGAACTTTTTTTATATATATATATTTTTTTTACACATACAAAACAGTAACAATAATGAGGACAACAGGAACAAAAACAACAAAGATAGCAAGACAGACAACAATACAGACATTAGACAACTAGAGGGATAGAGGGTGTGTGTGTGTGTACGTGTGTGTATTTGCGTGTGTACGCATGTAGGTGTGTGCGTGGATGTACGTGTGTTTGCATGTGTGTATGTTTGTTTGTGCATATGTGTGCGTGAGTTTATGTGTATATGCATTCAAACAGAGTAAAAATGTGTTATATTATCATCACCATCATCACATATATTGTTGTACATGTAGATATAGTCATATTTTAAAAATAGCAATCATTATATACCACTACCCATTGTCATTGCATCTTTAAAGATAAAGATAAAGATATACACATATATGCATATACATATACATGTCTGATAATCTCCCCCTGCATTTTTTCTTTTTTATTATTATTATTTATTTATTCTGCGTCACGTTTAGTGTTTAAGGTGCATTAAAAGAAAGAGGACATTTTACGAGCATCTCCACTTGGGACAGAGATGCTGTCCCAAGGAAACCACCTCTCATCGGCCCTGCCAGCGTGAGTGTATTTCGGTGTATGTACATTTCCCTTACTACACTGTGGTGCATTAAAAACACAGGAAATGATCGGGGGGTGTTAGTATTTTCAGAACAACAGTTGTGACAGCGATAGTAGTGATATAAATGATAACAATGATAATAGTACTAACAACAGAACAGCAGCAATGTTAATGATGATAACAACGACAACAAAAATACATGCATGTGTTAATAACATGTTTGTGTGGCAGAGTGGTGGTTGTGTGGGTGTGTAGGAGTTGGCTCACAGACAAATACATAAAGTTGGTAGACGACTGAAATGTGTGAAGAGTGGAAGCTGGAGGAAGAAGAGAAGGGAATCAGAGTTGTAATAGGTCAGAGAGCGTTGGGTGGGGGAGATCGGTTTCAGATGAGTGATTATAGGGGGAGGTGTTCCACTGTAATGAAGTCTGTGATAAGATTTTTCCAGTGGTTAATGCGAACGCTATTGCGTATTTGACTGGAGTGCAGTGCCAGGTTGCATGGATATATGTGTTTATACTTTTCTGAGTGCAATGTGTGCAAATCTCTGATGTGCTAATTAGCTAATTAGCTAATCTGTTACCCGTGAAATGTGTTCTGTGAAGTGTTTTGTATTGTATTAATTGTAAGTTTGCATTTTTGGACATAAGATAAATATTTTTACAGATTTGGGCCCAGAAGTTGGCATCAGGAGTTATTGAAAGGTAATTTTCCCATTTTATTGTTGGTAGGCATATGGTCTGAGATGGCTTTGAGGGCAGGCAGGAGTTCTAAATTCGTGGGTCTGACATTTATTTTTTCCATTACTGATGATTTGATTTTTGTGGAAATGTTGTTAATATTTTTTTTAAAAATATGTTTAATGTGGGTGATACCCCTTTCAGCCCATGTGGGGAAATTTATGTTTTTGTCAGGGTTGTTCCAAAGTGGGGAAGTTAAATGGGTCAAGTGTGGAATTTGTGATTTGGTGAAATTTCCACCAGGCTGTCAGAGTATGGCTATAGCATCAAAGCATGTGTGTCGTTTTATTGATTTGGTGAGAAATATCAGCTATATTTAGTTCTTTGCATAATGATTGTTCTATTTCTAGCCATGTAATATCAGATGGGGTGGGGTGGGTCCAGTTGTGAATGTATTGTAGTTGGTTAGCCAATGAGTAATATTGAATATTCAAACAAACATATTTATTTAACGAGCATGAACTTTTTTAGCGTTTAACTAATTTATTAATCTTATGATGATCTTAATGAAATTATTAATGTCTTTTGACCCAAAGACATGACACATAGGCCTCATTTACATCTATTGTTTGTGTGCATAGTTCACGTTTTCCTGCCTTATTGAAATTATTGATATATAACTTAATTTTACTTGTATGAGTCGTGCTTTTAATTACGTCACTCCTGGGGGGGGGGGGGCGGGGGGGGGTGTCTGTGAGAGCCAAGTTAACGCCTCGGAGATCCTTTTGGTGTTGTGCTCGTCATAAAAGTCAGCGGCGTGTGCATAGGCTGTAAAATGGAATGAGAAAAAGGCTTTATCTCGTCTGGAGGTTGCAAGCATTTCAAGGCAATTGTAATGTGCATTTATATTAAATCAATGTAGAAATATATTACAAGGTTGAGAGGTACTCAACACTCTTGTTTTATTTATATGGTAAATGAAGTGAAGATAAATCCTACGAGCGCAGGTCTACAGTTCAACACATTATACGTATGAGGAAAAAACAGAATCGCTTCAAAAATGATTGGAAACCTCAGAGATTAAAATATATGAGTAATGACTAGAATCATTGAAAATGGATGCATTGAAAAAGAGTATGTCAGGGCTGAGGGAGCAGCAGCCACTTCAGCAGGTCACAGTCTGCCTTGTCTTATTCATCATCAATTAGAATAAGACCACCAGCCTCTGTTCACCATCAGGTATCAAGGCAATTTAAACTTTGATTGAAAATGCATGCTTTCGGTCTTCTGGGAATGGCGCAGACTGACTAGTCGCACCGCTAAACCTGCTGCTGATATTTGCCTCTAAAATCTCCTTTTCACCCACAAACCAAGGACAAGAACCATGGCAGAAAAACCGACCTCCCCACAAGCTAATGATGCTAATGCTAGTGCAGCTCCTGAAAGGGCCGCCCGCTAATTTGTTGCACATGTCTCTCAAATGCGGAAGATGTCTCCTCTTAAATATCCTCGTGACAAACACATATATATATAATCTAATTTACCTCAGATTTACAGTTTAGTGTGTTGCTTGTTGAACTCAGTCCTCCATGTTATTTTAATATTTTTTTTCATCTCGAGCAACCGTGTTTGTTTAGACACGAACCATCCATGTGTTTCTCTGATTGTTAATTCGCCGGCCAATCATGCCCTTTGGAAATCAGAGAAGCTAGCTGGATAAGATGGACCTTTTTGTTTTCAAGTGTCTTTTTTTCTTTTTCATTTTTCAGTAGTTCTTGGGTTCATGAGAGTTTTATAACATATTGGAAAATTGAATAGGAGTAAACTCAATCCAATCAATCTAATGGCATTGGAAAAGTTAAGAGTAACATCCTCTAATGTAAATGGCATTTTGAACCAATCAAACGATCAAACAATTAAAAAAATAAAATAAATAAATAAAAAATTATACAACATTATAGAACATCAAAAACTAACCAAATTTTGTTCTTTTTACTATTTATCATATAGAGGCAAACACAAGAGGGAAGTTACAATATTTATCTCAAACCGAAAAGCTTTTGCACAAACTTTTGAATGTAAAGGCAAATATGGCAGATATGTACTGGTTAAAGGAGCAAATATTGGAAAGGTTTTACTTCAGTAAATGTGTATGCTCCACCAGGAATGATATCACCTTCTATACCATTATACATATATATATATACATTATACACATTACACATTATCACATTACATACACATTACACACATTACTCACATTACATACACATTACGCACATATATCACACACAACTCTGTTCTATATCAATATTCATAGACTAATCTTTGTGGTCGACCTACATAAGATCTATAAAAAATTCATGAATGAATGAAGAATATAGGACTGATTGACATCTGGAGGAGAATAAACTCCAGCTCACATCAGTACACATGTTTCTAATACAAATAGAATCTACTCCAGAATAGATTAATTCTTTATTTTTTATGAAGACAGATCAAAAATCACTGAGACAGATATAGGCACAATAGACTTCAGTTACCATGCTGGGTCCAATGTCTAGATAGAAATTAAATGTCCAAAAAAATTGAAACTCTCTCTTTCTGGTGACCCCCTTTGACCTTTAGAAAAACCTTTCCATTTAAATGGCAAATGGAATCGCTTAGATATTTAGTGTGGTCCTCCATAGAGACCTATCAAAAATGTTATAGAAAATGTTCACCCTTTTTTTACTACCATAAAAAAAGACCTTGAAAAAGGGACTTCATTCCACACTTAAGTCTAAAAAAAGGATTAAAACTATAAAGATATATTGTTTTGTGTAGGTTCTCAAATCTTAAATCTATTTCAGACTCTTCCTAATTTGGGGCTTTAAAATCCCTGCCATGGACACAATCAATGAATATCTTTGGAGAATACTTTTGGTGGCAGGGAAAAAGGTCATCACAAAAAAATGTATGACACAAGCTGCACCAACAATCAAGGACTAGACGGACATTATATTGGACATACAGGAAATGGACCAGATGGGACCACTATTTGTTTTCCAATGTGCCGTGATTTCAATTCTGTATATCTTATATCTTTTATTTTGTCTATTGCTCTCTGGTCGTGTTCCATGTTCTATGTTCTATGTGTTGTGTTTTAGTTCTGAAAATGTTCTTTTAATATTGTCAGCAATCAATCTATAAAAAACATGTACACCGGTAAAGAAAAAGTTCCGTAACTTAGGCACCCATTACGCGATGTTGTACACAGCCGTTTCAAAGATCCACGGCAACAGCAAAACCCAGTTGTGTAATCCCCTAAAGAAGCGGAGGCGATAGCTCAAAATGTCCACATGAAATCTCCCTAGCGCTGGTCCGTCGTTGCTGATCTTCATGCATTTCAATAGAAAGCCCCAACCAACTGGAACCTCCTCCCAGTCTCCATCCGCTCCCTGACCTCCTTCCCACTGTTTACGAGCGCTGTTTTATTATTTATTATTATTAAACATGTCAAACATGTCTGTAACTGCAACTGTAACTGTACATACATATATTTAATTAATTTAAATTTTTATATTTTTTTGCTTTTTTGGTTAGGACAGGTTAACCTCTGAGAGTCGTGTGTGTGTGTATGTGTGTGTGTGTGTGTGTGTGTGGGTGTGTACGGATTTGTGTGTGGGTGTATGTGTATGTATGTGATAGTTGTCCTGTTATGTTTTATCTCGTGTAATATGTTTCCTATGTAATATAATATTCAAACTTGTCTGCTGCCACTGCTGCTGCTGTACCTGAGGACCCCCTCGAAAACAAGATGACTCACCTCAAGGGGTTATTCCTATTAATAAATAAATGTCAATTAATTATAAATGTCCTACGTGCTGGTTCATTTTTGTATTTTGAAACATGTTTTGTCACCTTATTTTTCTTTCAGTTTGAGGTCGGGCTCCATAATGAGTTCTTCTAATCAGCTTGGCCTTCGATGTAGTGCTCTGATTAGACATGTGTGCTCTATAGGGGGCAGCGTTCAGGTCAGCGCTCCAGTGACATGACTCCCCCTGGTCTCTCCTTCCACACACGTTCATTAATGAAAGTCATGTAAAGGCTCAAACACCTGCATATGTTCCTCTTCCTGTTTGTTATCTCGCGAGCAGCTGGAGCCTAATATTTCACTCACAAGTGCAGCCAAACACTTGAGCTACGCAGCAAAGGAGATGCACATCCTAATTTGGCTCAGTTCATTCAAACACGGAGTGCACAATTTTAACTTCGAGGCATGTCTGTGTGCCTACTTATTTGCATATGTGGCAGGACAAGTGGTTGGTATAGGGCTTAAATGGGCACAAATTAATCAAATGACCCTGAATGGTCACCAGATTGTTGAAAAATGCCACTCTGGTGTGTTAAAGTCATTTTACATTCTAAAGTGATGTATTTGAATGGAAAAAGTCATTTTTAAACAGTCATAACGCTTTAATTGTTGCAGTGAATAGTGTAAATGAGGTTGGCTTGAATGTTGACACTTATCTTTGTGAAATGAATTGCCCCGAAATGATCAGAATGAATCTGGTAGAATTGCCTGGATTATAAAACAATGTCTGTTGAGCTCCTGAAAGGGACAGATGGGGGAACCTAAAAACATGCTAGAATTATAGCGAGCACAAAGTACATTTTTGAGGATGAAACATTAAAGGTTGCAGGAGGATTTTTCTTAGTTTTTAGTTGTCAATATCTGTTAAAAATAGTAATAGATGTGCAACAGGCTTGTACTTATGGTTAAACTAAGAAAAAATGATAAGATACATACACATTATCACACTGCGCCTGATCTTAACCTTTCTGAGTTTGTTGTCTGTAAATATCAAAGATTCTCTAGTTTAACAGTGTAAATTATCCAAAGGAGTTGTGTCGTAAATCTGTCAGAAGGAATTGCAAGTCATATCAAACTTTGCAAGCAAACAGATGAAAAGGCCAACATATTGCCTGTCTCTCTTTGTTATTTGCTCAGCGTTAAATGAGTTGTCACTGTCAGACCTTGTCACAATAAAGCTGCTTCTGTCGCTGGAAGACACAGAGGCCTTATTTTGTAAGTGACACAGGAAGTGTTTAGTTGCCGTTAGCGGAACTTCCACAAATAGTGGTGGAACTTCAGTTTGTGTGCTCACTTTTTCTCTCTTTTCGCCACGTTGTAATCACACTTCCGGTCCAGCGGGAACTCCGTTGGTTTAAATGGAGAACGAGGGAAAAGTCTCGCTGCTAAAACATGCTCTAAAGTAGATTGATTTGAGTAAAATATCCAATGTTTCTCTCGGGGTCGACTGCTCAGTCTATCGGCCCGCACTTCTCTCGTGCTGTCCCTCCACACTGGGCGTAAAAGTTACAAAAGTTACAAAAGAGAAATGTTTAACTATGCAGACAGTTCCACGCAGAAATGAGCAGGTTCTCCTTGCAGCTAGCTCAGATTTCCACTGTCGACACCGCATGAACCCCCGCGCAGACTATAAATACCGCCAAAGTCTTCTCCATTGCCCCTCCGCGCATCTCTGCGGAATTCACATGCGGGGAGTATAATCCAAGTTTAGATCCTGCACTGGGGTCGTAAAGTTGGTCTTAGCTTGCAGATTTAAGTCGGACGTATCTAAAAACCAATCTTACGGCCAGCTGGTGCACTCGGGCCCCAAACTGGCTCCGGTTGTAAACACACACCTTTTCCACCGTAAGAATGAGGCCAGTGGGGGGGGGAATTCCTTGGAAAATCCTCTGTAGAACCTTTAAAACATCTAGTCATTAACAGTTCCAGATTCGTCTTCGCGCTTCAGATGACGTCACAACACCACACAAAAATTACTTTTATTGATGAGCATCATTTTATTGCAATTTCAGCAGTCCCGAAAAATGACTGATCGGGTTCAGCGTTTGTAGCTTTTTGTTGTGGATATTACTTATGGAAAAAAAAAACAAACATGCAAACAATAGGGAAAGTGGCTGGCTCATGTTGCTTTAAATTTGCAATGTAATGTGAAAGTCTGAAGCAGCATCTGAACGCCAGCAGAGTGGGACATGTCTGTGACCTTGCTTCAGTTGTGATTCATTTGGTTCAAGTCTTGGTGCTAAACTTATTTCTTTGATATTAACTGTCAAGTATACTTTTAGGCTGCTTATTATCTCCAAACATTGCGCCGGGGGTGTTTCTTCCTATTTGAAGTGCCACACACTCAAGTGTTAGCATTAAAGCTGAACAATAATGCACAGAAATAAAGGAGGGGACAAAGACAGACACGAGAAGAAAGCTGCCAAATGGATGCCAGACTGCTGAATGTGGTGTGACAAGAAAATAAAAGCATTGAAGAGAAGATATGTTTCATCAATGTCGGAACCTTCAATACAACTTTTGTGTGCACTTCTGCTTCACGACCAGATCTGTGAAGTCAACAACAACTTCTTTACATTGAGTCATCAATGAAAGTGCTTTGAAAACTCCTTCTTTACAACAATACGGGATAGAGGCAGCAAACAATGACGGAAATGTTAATAGTGTACAGCCGGCGAGAGAAGACGTCAGATCATGGCAGAAGCTTGTTGCCAGGCAACAAAAGAAAAAGGGTGAGGAGGCTTTGATTATTCATTTTAGATCCTGTGACAGCGTTTCATATTTTATTTGTTTTAGAAGCTTAACACCTGCCATTCAGTTACATACAACAGTTGGTGATAAACAATTGAATAACAAAAAAATATATTATAATGTTACATTATGACATTCTAATTTAAAAAGTGATAAGTGCACAGGTAAATTAAATTAAATTGCATGACAGTAAAGCTCCGTTCATTGATTTTTCTCCAAACATCTTTTTGTCTGAATCCCCATTACTCCATCATTTAAAAACCTAAGAAAACATCTAAACTTAGATGGTAAATATTAGCAGATCAGGCTCTCCTTGTTGTCTGAAAAACTCAAAGAAAACCCTAACAGAGCTGGAATAAGCTCCCTCTGTGTTTTGCACTCTTCATATGATCACAGAGTTGAAGGTGCTTTTATGATTTATTCATTGCAATGAAGAAGAAGCTCTGGTGAAACGTAGCACCTCGCTCAGACTGCACCCAGAGCAACTGCAACTGCTGTTATGGAGCTGTATTCTTGCAGCGGGAAGCTCACATGAAGAACGGAGCACTACTGTTTTCACGCGGTAACCAACAATGTATGTAAGAAAAAAGCCTGCGGAGGGCTGCGGAGGGCTGCGGAGGGCTGCGGAGGGCTGCGGAGGGCTGCGGAGGGCTGCGGAGGGCTGCGGAGGGCTGCGGAGGGCTGCGGAGGGCTGCGGAGGGCTGCGGAGGGCTGCGGAGGGCTGCGGAGGGCTGCGGAGGGCTGCGGAGGGCTGCGGCGTGCGGTGAGAATACACTCCACTGCAGTCTGAGCCAGGGGTAACAGTGGAAGTGCAGTTAGGAACAGATACTTTTTTCAAAATCTCTTTTTGTCTGACCTGATGAAGGTAGCAGCCAACACAATCAACACAGTGCAGAAAGTCACCCGATATTACATTATAAAAACAAATCCCAGTCGCCACTTTTTACAATCGGTTGTGTTCATGTGACGTCACACCATTCCATCAGCCAATAATATTTAATCCAGATGGTGAGCAGCTAAAATGAATGGGCAAAAGTCAACATTTGTGAGTTTGAGATATTTCATGGAAAAGTCCAATGCAAGCAATAGGTTTAGTTCATGTGACATCACAACATTCTAGAATCCTTTCGAATTGAGATGGAGCAGATCAGAATTCAGAATTGTATTTTACCATAATGTAAAATGTGTCAGACATAACGCTGGCTTCTGTTGGTCGAGTGGTTAAGGCGTGGCACACGTATGCCAGGCTCCATGTGCAGCTGGCCGCTCGAGTCCTCCCTTCTCCCTCATCCCCCATTTCATTCTCATCTGTCCTGTCCAATAAAACCTAAGGGCCAAAACTCCTTTGAAAAAAATACAAAACCGCAGCTACTAATAAAATAGTCCCAATGTTACGCCACCAATCCCTTATTGTCTGTGGTATTTCTAAAAGAGTCAAGTCAACTCCCGATGAAGGCATGTGTGATAAAATTAAGATTTTTTGAGTGCCAATACTGAGTACGAGCTCCGCCATGCGAACTGAGTCAACAATAATTACGGTTATATTGGGGGTGCATTTCTCCATTGAAAATGGCGCCCATCCCCTTAACACCTCTATGTGAATTATTCAGCACCGGTCATCAGGCACAGTCAGAAATGTCAGACTGTTGGGAGTTCCCGTGGTGGGGTGGTTGTCTCTACACCCTGTAGGGAGGTCATGAGGGCGGACACATTTGCTGATATGAAATGCTAAAGATGCAGGACACTGAGGTGGTAAAAGCTAAGCAAACCCGGGAGCGGTCAATTGTTTTACATTTTTACAATGATTGAACTTTAAAGAGGCCTACAATTACATGCAAATCAGTACATAGAAAGGTCAAAATAATTTCAGGTCAGTTTGGTCTCTGTGGCTCTATTATTTGGTTCATGTGGTTGGTGGGTGTCCTTACACTGTACTAAAAATAATAATAACTGGAAATGATTCTATACATTGCACTAAGCCCGGGTCCAGACCAAACTAGACTGAAAGGTGACCTATTATGTCAGACTTCTCAAACTACGGTAACTAACCAGAATATAATTTCTGTAATTCTACCAGGCATTTTCGTGGTAACTTACTCGGACATTACAGCAAAGGCTTACAGTGAGCGTGGAATTGGCATGCTGACTGTAGGAATGTCCACCAGAACTGTTGCCTGCAAATCGAATGTCCAAATGTTTTTGGCAGAACATCCAACCAGCCTCACAACCGAAGACCCCGTGTAACCACACCAGGCCAGGACCTCCACTTCCAGCAAGTTCATCTCCAAGATGGTTTGAGACCAGCCACCCGGACAGCTGCAGCAACAATCGGTTTGCATAACCAAAGAATTTCTACACAAAGTGCCATAAAGAATCTCACGCTCAAGTTCTAATCACAAGAATGTTTAGAATATACAGGTCCTTCAATTCAGCATTCAGGGGCAAATACAGCCATTAGTTGCATCACTAATGACCCTTTGGAGTTTGATTTTATTCTGTTTACAATAGAAAGGCTTCTTATTCCGCCCCGCCCACTTTTCCCTTTTTACCAACGTGATCGGCACTTCTATTGTAATCTCACTTCCGGTCCAGCGGGAACTCCGTTGGTTTAAATGGAGAACGGGGGAAAAGTCTCGCCGCTAAAACATGCTCTAAAGTAGATTGATTTGTGTAAAATATCCAGTGTTCACGTGACAAACAAGTCAACAACGCACCGATTCCCTGGACAGCCTTAAAATGAAAACGGCTTTTTAGTCTGAACTTACTGTAGAACTTATTTTCTCTGGAGGTCGGCAGCACTATGTTCACTAATACGACCAGAAGAAGGATTACGTGGCGTATGGCGGCGCCCACACAGGCTTCTGGAATAAGGTGAATAACTACTTTTTATTTCCTCTATCACAGGGGTTCCCAAACTTTTCAGGCCTCGACCCGCAAAACAACTGACTCAAGACCCCCTCAGTAAAATGAAATAGATGTCTGTAATAATTTTAAGTTATAAACCTTTTTGAAATTAGGTTTGTATTTATTTTCGTTGTTTGTGTTATCTGTCCAAATGTTTTCTAGTTAAAAAAGTAGATTGAATACAGTGTCATGATTATAAATTTACATCTTGAAATGCATCCAAATGGCCAAACTATTCCCTACATAGGGCGTTATTTAGGCCTCACGCCATTATTGTGGTAAATAAAACGAGTGCACTAACATTTTCCCACAATGAAAAGTAGTGTCCAGAGCAGCGAACAGTGACAGGTCTTTAACTGGACACAACACTACTCACTGACAGCAGAGAGAAGAGCCGTTCAAACGCACTGTTGACTCGAGAACACAAACAAAACACTTAAAGCGTTACGCCATAAAGTTGCTGGTGTTCGCCACTTACCTTAGCTTGAGATCTCCACCACGGAAAAAGCAAAACGTTGAATAATCCAGTTTGTTTGTTTGTTTGTTGTTTAATGTGAGATCCATGGTGATTATTAGTCCATAAATATGTGCGTGTCAGACAGATTTAGCTATATTTATTACAGAAATCAATTTTTATCAGTTTTGTGGACTCTTTGTCACTCGGAGTCCCATGACCCGCGGTAAGGAGAAAGTGGAAAGCTGAGTGTCTCCTTGTAGTGGACTAGGGTTAGCGTCAGATAGATAAGACAGCAATACCCTATCCAGATAATGTAATAGACCCATGGTGGACATTTGGACGCAGCCACCGTCTTTGGCGTAGTCTTCCTTCAGAGAAAAGTCGAACTTCTTAGGACAGTATGAGACGGAAATGCATCAGAGACTGTGTAAAGCAGTAAAGACCTCACGTGACTCTTCTGAGGATGACAGCGGACAATCAGTAGAAACGTGTCAACAACCAAACACCAAACAGCGTATCTGATAGAAGAGCACCAAATGAACATTTCGTGGGCTTCTTACAGCATTTTGATTGGACCTTTTGTCATATATGGGCTTACATGCACAGTGTCAAAGCAGAGGTGCTAGTACTCAGTTACCTTTATTGCGTCCCCTTTTAGTAAAATTGTATTTCTTGGACTTGCTTGGATGGCATACTTTTTCTCCTATTTGAGTAATATATTTGACA
Organism: Chaenogobius annularis; assembly: GCA_015082035.1. NCBI lineage: Eukaryota > Metazoa > Chordata > Actinopteri > Gobiiformes > Gobiidae > Chaenogobius > Chaenogobius annularis. The sequence continues at coordinate 1,518,856 of BJKM01000007.1, read as the reverse complement.
GTAAGTTTAGTTTCCTCTTCCCACTGTGGGTAATTCTACAAATGACAATAGTTTCATGTTGACAATATTACAATGTGTTATGTTTTTGTCTTTAAATGTAGCTCTTGCTATTTCAGTAAATCAATAGCCTAAAGTTCATCCCTCTGCATATCTTTAGTAGTAATCACTTTAAAAATTCACCTTTTAGTTTTACTTACTCTTATCCTTCTCCTGACTTACAAAGCCATAAATAACATGGCCCCATCTTACCTCAAAGATGCGAGTAAGATGAATAAGATCTCCTTCATTGTGGTGCTCCCCGAGGTTTATACTCTTTCCCACAGGGTTTGGTAGTTTTTCCATGTCGAGAAGGAGGGTCTAAGGACAAGGGATGCTGAGACATTTATCCATTTGCTAATTTCCTGTGAATACTGTTTCAGCTGCCTCGATTTCACGGTTGCCCTTTGAGGCAGCTGCTGTTGTGATTTTGGCGTTGGAAAAATACATTGAAATGAGAAGCATGCTCTCTTACTAGCTTGCTTGTGACTGTCAATATATTTGCTGATTGAACCACAAGCTTACTGTATTCAAGCCCCAGTCGTTAAACATGGATGCTTTGAGCCAATGGCGAAGCCGAGACCCTCTTGTTCGCTCTTGTCCTCCTCCTGGACTCGGCCCCACCATCACAGCAGCAGCTACGTATGTGGGTAGGAATAGTAAAATCATGCAATAAAAAATATTCTGTACGCAAAACACCAGTAATAAAAGAAACAACCCACAGATGTGCCCCATGACATGTGATTGTGGAAAGAGGTTTACAAAATAGCACTGCTAAAGCCACACGCATAACCCTTTCGCAGCCTACAGCTAATTGTGCGATTGTTTTGCTCACTTTGTTTGCAGACTCGGGACACTTAAACACCTCATCTCAGTCCTCTTGTGTCCTCCTCCACAAAGACAAAGGAGGGCAGCGAGCCAAGACTAAACACTCCAGCTAACATTTGGGGAAGTGACACATAATCAGCCAATTTATCTTTACATAATTAACTGTAAAAGGGCAGAAAACGATTTGAGATAAATGCAAACTATATTACAATGTTTGTGACTACTTTGTGATCACACATTACATTTTGCCAGAATTTGGCAGGAAAATATTCAGAAGTTTATTTTCCACATTAATTAAGGGAGGCTGGACTTAATTTAAGGCTAATGTTAACTTTCTCCTCACATTATACTCTTTTATTTACCGTCATTTTCGAAGTCGTGAAACCACCACACAGCCACCATCCGAGCATGATACAAGAAAAATACTGCTACGAGAAAACGTGGGACCCCATTTGACCTTGGACTATAAACATTGATACAAACACAGTAGATCAACAAAGCGGTTTTGTGCTAAAGTAATAATCTTGGAAGTGTCAGTGCTGTCATTTTTCAGAGTGAAGCTTCTCTTTGAGTCCGCTCTTCGTTGTGGCCCGTGTTCTCAGTCCCCCGCGCGGGCTTTGATGGATGGGCTCATTTGCTCTGAATCGCTTTCCAGTCACGGCGACGCTTTGCTGTTGCCTCTTTGCTACTTCAGTGGACACGGAGAACGGAAAGCTTAGCCTTTTACTGTACGTGCCCACACTCGCATGCCCCAAACATGTATTGGGGAAACAGCAGAGGGCATTATGGTGGAGTGCATGTTTTACAGAGCAACACGGAAAGCCCAAACTATTCATGCGTTTCAGTTTTTGGGTCGTGGACGCCGTTTGAGGATTTGTGACTTTTTGAAAGGTAGATTATTTCCGTGTTGAATTGTTGTCCCATTTTCTTCCCATCCGCAATTTTTCCCATCAATCAATTCCTGGGTTTAAGCTTCCTGTTTACGTAGGTGCTATTTTGATTAGTTTTCACTATCAACAAGTTGTAACATTTAGTTTTGAACTGCTTATCTGAAACCCATGGATAATATTCTTACCTCGGAGGAAGTGGAAGGCAGTTTAGTTTTCATTGGTAGAATTTGTTGTCTATCGCTTTGATCTGGTTTGTTGTTGGTATCTATTTAATTACTGGTTCTATTCATTCATTCATTCATTAAAAAAAAAAAGTCCCAGGTCTTCTCTTTCAATCAACCAAGGTAAAAAAAAATATGTTCCAATTGGTAAAAAAAAAAAAAAAAAGCCTTATTCAAATACACAATTGTTGTCAGCTACTTGTCAGCACTTTGGACGCAATTGTTTCAACATTTCAAACTAACATTTAAAATGTGAGAATTATCCCGCTGATTATGTATTTCAAAAGCCATGACTCACAGACGGAGTTATCCGTTTGAAATGCTGTAGCTGTTGTCTGAATAAGCGCAACAGAGGCTTGAATCAAACTGTGCAAATGCAATAAATGTAGCAATCTGCGGCAGTCTGATCGTTTCCCCCTTTAGTGATTTACAGTCTATAAAAGTCTATACTTGTTCACTGTACTCATACAAACAATGAATTGACAAGAGGCTGGGCTAAACCAGTTCAGTGGATGATTTTCTGCATGCAACAGCACTGTTGTCCGGACTGAGGACGGATGAAGTAAGTTGTGATAGTCTATTTTAAAAGTATATTTTCAAACCACTTCATTTTGATATGTCGGTTTTTGATTGAAAATGCCTTTCTCTCTCTGTGTCAGTCCTCCAGGCGCTTGGTGACAGCCTGAATCACAATAACTATGATGAATGCAGTGTCCACAGGAACAAACCAGCCATTTGACACTCCATCCCCCCTGATGCATGAGCTGCTAATCTCCCATGGGTGCATGGGTGGTTGAGACAGTATAGATCCACTACCGGCCTCTGCTGCAATCACGCCTGAGCATAGGTGCAGTGGCCATTTCTTTACAGAGAAGGTTGTTTTTCAAAATACATATAAGACAGAAGACAGCCGTTGGAGCAGATGTGCCACAGTGAGGATTGGGGTCAGTCAGGATGAAGGGCAACATTTTTAGTGCTCTCATTTTAATGTGTGTTTACCTATCTGCGCTGACAAATATATTTCAGTAACTCTCAAACATTAGAAATGGCCATGTTTAGCGCTATTTGTGCTTAAAAATAGACAATTTCCTTCTCCTTTTTTACATTACATTAAACAACAAAAACAGAAAATGGAACAATAAATAAAAATAAATAAAACTTTCCTCTTCCCACTGTGGGTAAATATTACAAGTGGCAAAAGTGACAGTGTTAAAAATAATGTATGTTTCTGTCTTTGTGCACAGCAAGGAAGAAAGAAGACATTCAAAGACAATTAAGAAACACAAAGTCCAAAATAATCATCCCATTTAGTCCCGTGATCAAGTTAAGATGGTGGTCATAGCGGTGAATGTAATGTGCATTTGGGTAAATATCCCACATTATTTTCTTTTGGGTCAGGTGGTAAGACTCATGGAAATGCTCATGGACCTCATGGGCGCTGTTCAGGTAATGCAGTACAAGGAAAAGTTGTGACTGGGAAGAGACATTGACATCTGCCTGAATAGATAAAAGGTACTCTCTCTTACATTTCTTTTAACGGAATCTTTTGTAACAATATAGTAAGTGAGTTCGTTTTGAATGGTCTTGAATGTCCCCTTGAATACGGCGGCCTTATCAAGGTGATCTTTAATAAAAAACGTGTCCAGAGGCGCGACAAAATCCACAAGGCCACGGAAAATGCCAGGGTTGAGGGAGGTCTCACTGGGCAAAATTTCACACAGTCAGTTATTCTTGACAGTATGTGTATGTGCTTTTTAATGCCAATTCTATAGCTTTCATCTAGCTGTGCTGCTATGCTAGTGCGACCAAAAAATCAGCTTGAAGCTATGAAGAGGGCTGCGACTGTTTTAATAACATTTGGCTTTTCCAAACAAGTGTCCCAAGTCTTTAACACCAGTCTTCGTCCAAGCTTTTTCAGTCCCAGCACAATTAAATAACAAACATGGGAAACAAGAAAAACACATTTTTTACATTGCATCCTGTTCACAAACCTCGGCTTGTGCATGTATTGCGGGAACTCTCATAACTCTCCACTCAGCTTCTGAAGGCATAAGTCCAAACTCCTTCACCCTCTTCTTATCTTCTAGGGAACATTTTCCAAATGAGTTTGTTGTAGAGAAGCCACTGAATTCTCCCTCAAAACAGGTTCTGCTGCTGCCGCACTTTGACTTGACTTTGAAGCTGCCATCTCAGGCAAATATAATTGCTCTATTATTGAAGCGGGGCATCACTTCCTGCGCCACAAAGAGCAAACATCACGCTGTAATGTAAAGTAGAGGACCCAACACGGGAAAAGACGTCAGTTTTTCCTGAAACTTCCGTTGCTCTCATAGCACCCCATTGCCCTGCGCCCCGGCGCCACGCCCAGTGCACTTACATACAGGGGAGATCAATCAATGAAAGACTAAAATCTCTGTATAATTATTTCACTACCAATTAGGATCAGGATGTATTTATGAAACACATAAAACACATTTTTTTGTTAAACATTTTTATGTAGGTCAACATCATTTTTTTCTGGCTCGAGTTAGGGAGTGCCGCGCACTATAGACCAGCTGCACTGGATAGATTACTCGATTACTAAAATAATTGATAGCTGCATTACATTGTTCCCTTCATTGTCCCCTGGAAAACCGACAATCCGGAGATGCAACTACAGTTCTCCAGGTCATCCACATGTTCTGTCGACGCAAACCAGGTTTTTCCAGTTGAGATAATGTTTTCGGCTCAGTTATCCAGTTTGTTAGTCTTGGAAGTTAGATTGCGCATACCAAGGAGCGCAGCGTAAATTTTAGCATCAACTGTCTTTGAAATGTCATCAGTTTTCTCCCGCAGGGCTTCCAAAATAATTGGGTCCATCCCGCTCCTGGTCTTCTCTGGAGCCGCGCCTGGAGCTCCGTTTGCTGTCAGACGAGGTCGAAGCCGTGGCAGGACCCGTTAACTTAGCTGTAGCATCACTAGCCTGGCTCTTGGTGACGGTGTTCTTGTTCGGTTTCTTTGGCATTTTCAAGAAATAAGTGTTCAAGCTCATTAGAGATCTGTTCCCATGCAGAAATGTCACATCTCTCCAGGGGAACTCATAATATAGACAGACTAAACTAGGCGACCATCATCCGGGAACCAGATGGAAAATAGATCATTTTTAATCTGAAAAATTCTTCATTGTCATTATCGGAAACCTTCAATATAAAGAGATTTATGTAATTATGATTGCATATTCTATATTGTAACAACTACAAAACTGCTATTTCATCTAATGATACAATCTGTGTAAAGGTGTGTCAAGGTGCGCAGTAGTGGTGCACCGATATGGTTTGGTTCAATTCAATTTATTTTTGTAATGCCCAAAACCACAACAGCGGTTGCCTCGAAGGGCGACAGTGAAAAACAGATTAAACAATGTTCACAGGGACTCATAGGGAATGTTTCAGCATCCCCTGTGCTTAGACCCTCCTTCTCGACCGGGAAAAACGACCAAACCTCGAGAAAAAGTAGAAACCTCGAGGAGTTCCACAGTGAAGGAGAGCTCCGACTCCCTCGAACGGACAGGCAAACGCGAGATAGACAGTGGAGCTGGACCCACTCAGGGGGAGAACCAGTTCTTTGAGGCAGATGAAGAACCGTTCATCTGGAGTAGAGACCGTTTCTCCAGGCAGTTGAAGAGTATCTGGATCCACAGGTCATCAATGTGCCTGTTCCACTCCCCACAGGGAAGTGGAAGAAGAAGAAAGAAAAGCAATGAACAGATTGCAAGTGAAATTCAATTTTAAATATTGTTGATAGAAAAGTAGTAAGAAGCAGAGGACAGTGCTCAAGCTGCCATACTTCCCCAGCATAGTTGCTCCTAGGGCAGCTGGGAAACTGTAGGTTTTTATTTCTGTTCCAAACTGGCCTGATCATAAGCGATTTCTTAGAGAAACGTTTTAAGCCTGGTCTTAAATGAGGAGACAGTGTCGGCCTCTTTAACATGGACAGGAGCTGATTCCATTACAGAGGAGCTTGGGAGCTAAACGGTCATTATTTTAAACACTTGCATTTGTTTTCTGTTTTTTTTTAAACAAAGAAATATTGCTTTAACCTAATATTTTTTTATTCTAAAACAGCTATCTTTTATTTAGGTGAATGTTTAGATATAAGTAGGCTATAGGCTATAGTATGATTATTCTTTTTTAGAGTAAAACGTTTCCATTCTGTGATTTTCTTGTTTTAGTTATATTATTAATCAGATTAAAGTCTCTCTGTACCTCCCGTAATCGTCTTGCTCTGCCTCCTCCTGTAACAGCAGCAGCGACATTCTCTTCTCTCCTTCTTAAAACCACTCACACTAAAGTTATCTGGAGTAAACGTGTCGAAACTGATCATTTAGGAGGAAAACTAGTCAAACCACTGCGTTTTGCGTGGGTCGCACATGAAATATGAGCATATTTTCAAGGAAGTGTTTCATCTAAAACTTTTCTAGAGCTTTTAAAAGTCTGTAATGTTGTCATTTCTGGGTCTTTTGACTTGAATAAATACTGAGTTCAGATTCACAGCCTGTACAGTTAGAATACAGCAGCAGAAAGCCTCTGTCCACGGAGCTGTTGCTTTCTCCCTGTTTCCGCGAAGGGCAGAATGAACTCTTTCATGAACAAGACGTAACATCGACGGAATGATACCAGTGCTTTTGGCTCTTTTGTAGAGCTGAATCTTTTTCTACGACGTTACTCAATGACGTGAATATCGGCCGATACGGATACCAGACCTAATATCCTAACGGCCACATGTCGGGAGCAGATACAACACCACAACAGGCAAAGATTATGAACATGATCTCCATGTGGCACGCAGTAACCCAGAAGTGTCTCCCACACAAAGCGCGATCCAGTGGTTCTCGGATCACACGTAGCATCGACGCAACCGATTATTGAAGCAGCAGCAGTGTCCTCCTCTGGTATATGTCTGAAATGCTCCCCCGTGTGTTTGTTGCAGGGACGTTTCGATCTGGGCTGTTAACGCTCATCCCATCTCACTGACAGAAGGAATCATGTCCGTTAAAACTTGATAAAGTGATTAGTTTTGGGTTCCACTACCGGAGGGCAGCTGAGGTGGCTGTTAAGTGACAGATACAAATTCAAACTTCAGTTGTTCAAAGAAGGAATATCAGCGTGAACTACAGGATGAAGACTTGATCTGCAGCAGCTAAGGGATAAATCAGCAATCTGCTAAAAAAGAAATCTGGGCTCTTTAAATTTTTATTTAGTAAGAGATGAATAGATAAATCATCCATCTTTGAAGCTAATCCTAATTTATCACATCAAAATGATTTGGTAATTATCTGTTTAGACGGGATGGAGAGGCTCTTCAGAAGAAATGTTCTCATCTTTTATTCTCCCACACACATTAACACATAAACAAACTTGGCAGAATTTGAATCATGAAAATGAGTCATGAAAAAAAACAAAACAATGTTTCAAACCTGTGTGTACATTGCTCCACCTGCTGGATGCAATTAAATTTAGCAACGTCATGTGAATTTGAATGCTTAAGGGACAAAGACCACATTGGAAATGTTGCCCAGATGCATAATTTTCATTGATATGTCTTGTCCTTTTACAAATAAATACATTGTCTTGTGCAAGCACGCGCTGAATGACATAAATGGACAGCAGGATGGTATTTTCCAGCCTCCGCATCAAGCAGGAGGACTTTTTTGGGGAGATGTCTTCCTAAGAGCAAACCTTTCAAGCAAACTCCCAACTCCACCCTCCCAAGAGCAGGAAACTCTAGCATGGGTCTCTTCAGGAGGTGCAACTCAAGAGCTGGGATCTTGGGGATCTCTTTTAGTACTTGGATGTCTTGGAGATGTGAGAACCCTTCTAGAGCATCTTGACAAGAGTAGGATCAGCAAGCTTTGCTGTGGTTTGGGTCTCCACATCTGTAACAGCGGCAGGGTGTGGGGCTTAAGGCTCAGGGAGATACAGGAGTTCAGAGGTTACCAGGGTCAGTGAGCAGGTTTGTAGTCAAGTTCTTTGTTGGAATGTCTGCTCTAGGTTCCTCTGACTCTTTCTTGTTTGATTCCTGAGGGAGCTGCTCTGGTAGGGAAAGAGCAGAGGCAGCACTCCACGAAGGGCCATATTATATTATGCCCCTGGACTTAGCGTTAGCCAGGGGGGCGCTCTTTTGTTACCTTCACGACGTAAACGCTGGCATAAAGAGGCTGGACTTGACTGCTGGAGTGGGATGGTGCAAGCACTTACGTATATGTGATAGCGTTTGATCCAATGACCAAAAGCACCACCTGGTGTCATGGTTGTCATGGCCTCATATCCAGACAAAGAAAGCAGTTGAGCAATACAATGGTATGATATTTCTGTTTTTCAAGATGTTCCCCAAAATAATAAATAAATAAACAAACAAACAAACAAATAAATAAATAAATAAATACAAATAAATACAAATAAATACAAATAAATAAAAATAAAAATAAAAATAAAAATAAAAATAAAAATAAAAAAAAATAAAAAATAAATAAATAAATAAAAATAAAAATAAAAATAAAAATAAAAATAAAAATAAAAATAAAAATTAAAATTAAAAATAAAAATAAAAATAAAAATAAAAATAAAAATAAAAATAAAAATAATAATAATGGGCTTTTTCCCAGTCTGTGTGTTTTGTATATTGCTGGCGTTTTACATCTGGCCTGGGACTACGGTTGGAAACTAGCTAAACTACAGATAATACTGGCACATTTACAGAAATGTTGATTAATGTGCCCTGTCCCCGTTCAAATAAACTAATAATAAATAAATATATATCCTACATGTTAAAATGGCGCACATTTATTATATTAATGATAATTTCTGTCTGACTTTCTTCTTTTGTCAATCATAGTTTTTTTTTTATTACTATATTGGCCCGATTAAGAGATTATTTTGTATTCTTGCAAAACCCAAACAGAAAATAAAAACGTATAGTTAAATAAAACTAAAGATATCATAAAGAGCCATGTCAATTTAGATAGGTGCCACTACGTGCTTGGAAGAGGTTTGATCTCATGACAAGGCTAGCCCAGTCACCAAAGAGAGAATAGACTTCACTTGGAAGTGTGAGGAGCACTCAGCTGGTAATAAGTGCAACAATCCAAACAGAAGCCATGGCCAAACATTTGCTATTTGCCATTGTAGTCTGAAAAGTTAAAAATACCTCTAATTAGTGTAGTGCTTGGCTTTACAGGGCAGCGAGAGGTAACGGCCCTGCACCCATCACACCATGCCTGCTCTCCATCTCATGGGATCGGTATGAGTGCTTAATAAGTGCTAAAAAGAACTCAACTCTTTATAAAGGAGCCCTGGAGAGTGTTCTGTCTTCACAGCACACTCCTATCTCTCTCATCAAGTAGATTTTAATTGCTAATTTGAACAAGATCCAAAAGTTAGCGTTGGTGTTAAATCAAACGTAAGTAGTTTCTCTCAAGTTTTAAACCAGTGCTTCTTTTTGTTTCAACATGAACAACCAGGTCAAGAGTGCGCTGTCTGTTGAGCACGACACAGCTGGTCCCTGGTATCCTCTGAGGAAATGGTGGGAGTCCAGCCGACGTTTCAATCAGGAAGCTGGACTGCTGCCACTGCTGGATTTGGGAGGCCCTCTGGGATCGGACCGGCTGGAGAGATGGTCCTGTTATTGGCCATGGTACAGTCCCGCGCCCCTGTCCGTGCCCCACATCTCTGGGTCTCTGGGTTCCAGCGCTGGTCCGGAGCAATACAAGTGGAGGGTCAGCCTGGATGTGTCGCACTTCTCACCCTCAGAGATATCGTTGAGTGTGAAGAATGGGTTCCTTCAAGTTGGAGGTATGTTTGCTGCATGCTTATAATAATGAAGATGAGGCTGGCTCTTTTAAGGCACCGTTTATTTACCCCTCTGTGGATAGTATTTGGGAAAAACGGGTCGAGACAGGTTTAAATTTCTTGCTGTGCCATTTGTCAAAATCTTGTAAAGTTTGGTGAGTGTGAGCACTTAAAGAGCTGAACTTTACGTCTCTATTGGGAGGAAAGTACATTTTCAGGAAACAATCTTTGAAGTTACATGGATGCAATTGGATTAAATGAAGTAATAAAACATCTTTAGGTCTTTAGGTTTGGACAATGTTGTTTCCAGGTGAAAGCTAAAATGTTGAGAAAACGGGGAAAAAAAAGTTTGGTATTAATAGAGACAAATGGGCCAAATTCCAGCTCTAAACCTTCTGGTTAGAGAATGACTGCTCTACCCAAGTGGCACGACTGGCTGGACGACAAGCACAAGTCTCGCATCAAGAAGGTCTGGGCTTGACTCCTTGGCAGCGTGGGTCTGGATGCTATGTTCCTCCTGAGTGGGTTTTTCTTCATCTTTCACTATCAACCAAATACATGCCGAATAGGTAAAATTATAAGGTGGGCTTTAAATCTCAGATCTGGTGTAGGTTCCACTGTTGCACTCTTCCTGACTGATTGCCCCGTTACATTAACAGATGGGTCATATGTAGAGCAAATTTCCTCTATCAAAGGTACCTCTAATTGTGAAGTGATTGCTGTATAAATTTAAACTCTTCCCACTCGAACACAACTCCCAGTTTTCATCTACTGCTACATCATATTCTCTGCTGATGAAACAGTTATCCAAACAGTTTTCTCTCAATTCACAAAATGACCCCGTAAAAACGCCAACGAATAAAAAGTTATTGTAACCGCCGCATTAGAGAGCTGCTTAAATAATGTGCTTTGGGAAATTAAAAATCACAGCTCTGTGGCAGAAATTAATTATTGTGTTGAGTGCTTTGGTTTTGTTGCTTCTTACATGAATTAATCCGTCCCCAGGGAGACACGAGGAGAGGCCGGACGAGCACGGATTTGTGTCCAGATGTTTTACAAGGAAATACAGGTAAGTAAAGCCTACAGCCATAAACTACAAATGGACCAGCCCAGAATATCATTAAATATATAGACAAGATGCTGGTTACGTTAACAAGCTTGGTAACTAATTGGAAACAAACTGTAAAACTTTAAATGTGTGTGTGTGTGTGTGTGTGTGCGCGCGCGTGTGTGTGTGCGTGTGTAGAGATACCAGAGGTGTGTAGAGTAGCCAAAATCTGTGCTCAAGTAAAAGTACAGTTACTTAATGATATTATTACTCAAGTACACGTACAAAGCAGGGGTCCAAAAACTACTCATGTAAGAGTAAAAAAGTATTTGTGGAAACTATTACTCAAGTAAGAGTAAATATCTGGATGAAATATCTGGTTTATAATTTGGATTTAATACAATTGGAGCAATAAATAAAGCACACAATCTGGTACTTTTAAAAGATAGACAAAAAGGACAAAAACGGAAGTATTTCTGAAGGAGCGTTGCACAAAACACAAATGTTCAAATGATTTCATTTTGTCCACATACGTTTTTGTCACTAGTTTGACTTACTCACAGAGGAACTTCAATAAAAATTATTCCAAAAAATGATAGCGTCAAAAAGTTACTCCAAGAAGTAATATTTCTGGAAAAAGTCACTCCAGTAAATGTAACTAGGTAAATGTAGCTGAGTACTGCCCACCTCGGCTGATATTTGCTGATACAGATATTTCGATTAATCTGTAGCAAGGACCACAAAAACCTATTTTCAGTTGCAGTAAAATTCATAGATTGATTTTTCCCCTTAGAAATAAATGATAACAGTAGTATTTATCTGGGATGTACTTATATATTATGGAAACATACAGCCATACTTTTGCCTAATTGCACTCATTTTTACTCATTAGTCTGTTCAAAAGAATTTTGTAAAAAATATCAATGTATAACATCGGCTTTTCCAAAATTTTCCAAAACCAATATCGGTGAAAATCTGTTGATATCAGCTAATACTGATATTGGAACCGATATATTGCCATTGTTACTAAGTACAAAAGTGCATGGTACTCATCACTCTGAATATAATTTCACGATAAGTAATTACTGTACCGCACGTAGAAACTGTACTGTTTAAACAATAAACACAGAATGCGTTGTGTTTATTCTCATCTTCAACGTCTTATTATCTCAGCTAGATAATTAGATGTTGCACGCTCTGAGCTTGTGATGTAAGATTTTAGAATTAGGAACTTAGTTGGCACCTCCTTTCACTTACAGGCTTCCAGCCGAGATCGATCACACCAAAATAGTGTCATCGCTTTCAGTGGATGGGCTCCTGACGGTTGAGGCTCCTGTGACTGCACGCGCCATTCCTGCCACCATTATCATACCAATAAAGGTAAACTCATCACGGAAGCACTTTATAGTAGCTATTCATTAGACGAGGCGTTTAATGAGAGAGCAGGACTGAATAAAAGAGATTACATGGCCTCCAAATAAATGTTTACATGTATTATTGAATTTTCACACATCATAGTTGGGACTAAACCCGGAACTAAGCCTGGACTAGGACTAAACCAGGACGAAATTGTTACCAACCCAAGTCTACATCAGAACTAAGCCAAATTCAATCCAGTAGAGAAGTGCAACTGGACAGCTGAATTCAGTAGCCTACATACAACTAATTAAAATCCAGAAACTTGCTGAATAGGAAATGGAATGGTTTAATTATGTCAGAAAAGTCACATGGTGCACATTATCCTTTAGTATTTAGTATATAGATAAACACTGCTGGTATGTTTTATGGTAGGTGGAAGAGGAGCCAACAGAGGATCAGAAAGAGGCAGAAAACTCGTCTTATCCGGAAGGGTCCAAAGCCGCAGATGTTCCTGAGGGCAGCTCTGCAAATGGAGAGGTGCAGGATGAAGAGAAAAGAGAGGAAGAGAGTTCAGAAAAGACAGAATCCAGAGACCAGGAGGGTTCGGGAAGCCATGAAGATGAGCGGGAGAAGATCGCCCAATCGGAAGAGGAGAACGACGCATGCAAGGGCTGTGAAATAAGCCAAGAAATCTTATGAAGACACTCCGAGGCCTCTGCGTTAGCTTTGCTTGATTCAGTATAAAAACAGCAGAGTCGTACATGAATTTACATGCATTTTAGTATTGTATGCTTGAATTAAAACAATGGTATTTGCAAAACTCTAACTGTATTTATTGGTCATTTCTTATAAAGATTTCCTTTACTGCTAAATACACTATAATTCCAAAAATAAATGCTTTTATTTGAGTGAGTAAGACTAAGAATAGTTGTATAGTATAATATTCCACTCTGAAAGGAAAGTTTTTTGGCAGCCGAGTATTAGAAACTTCTAATATGGCCGTAACAACATCTGTAAACATTGTCAGTCTAAGTAAATGTCGAATCGAAATCTGCCCTAGGATATTCTGGAGAGACTACATATTTAGAAAGAGGAATTGCATTTTTTTTTAATGATTTATAGCTACAAACATCACTCATTTTAGTTCAACGGTCTAGACATAATTAACGCATTATTTGCATTAGTAACGTGCTCATGAATATAACTGGCCCTAAGACAGACAGGCGTTACTCCAACAGGACTGTTTCCATGGCAACCTCTTCCATGCGGATCATCATCTCGTAGTAATAAGTACAGTTGTTTAGTTTGTTTGTGAGACATCAAAGGAAGCCATTCTACCCAAAAATATGGAGGCTTTTTTTATGGTTGCGAGTCCAGTTTGGACAGTCAAAATGATCCTTCTGCTTCCACGACCCGGAAAAGATGATATTATTTCGCATCACACGACATACAATGGAGGAAAACCCATTTATTCTCAATCTTTTGGAGCATATTGGCAGTTCAGGCGTCCATGGGTTTGGTCCATTCTGCATGCGCGTTAAGCCCCGTGTTAATCTGCTGCCCAGTTCCTGCTGTTAGCCAACAATAAGACCACAGACCGGCCATAACCCTGGCATGAGGCCCAAGTGTGGCATGGCCCTCAATCAAGCGGAGACGCACAGGGAGCCTGGCAGCACTGCAACGACCAAAACAAAGACATCAACATGAAAGAAAGCAGACCATAAAATGTGTTGGCAAATCGGGCTATTGTCCCCTCCGTCATGCAGCCGCCTCCAGTAGGTTTGATAGAAAAGACAGATCAAAACGTGAACCCATTTATTGCTGTGAAATCATACGAGTTTGAGCAACAGTATAGTCTATATAGTATAGTCTATATAAAGCAACAATTGTTGTCGTTAAACATTACAAAATAAGTCAGCAAGGTGATTATTTTGATCATTTAGAACATAATCTAACTTCTCTCCAGGGCTGTTGTTGATTAAAGAAATTCGTTGTCGACTAAAAACATGCCCTGTGCATCGCTTAATCTACTAAACTTGTGTTGGATAAAACACTCAAAACTACTCCAAAGTGCAATAAAAATGTGTTGTAAGCATTTGTCTGTAAAAAGGCAGATTAAACTCACACCAAAAATTCTTCTTAAAGTTTGGTCAACGAAGACTGCATCGGCCAATCAATCAAGTTAACAGCTAAAGGCCAGCAACTCCCCTCACGTCAGATGAACAGGTTTTAGTGCTTCCCCTGTTGATTCTGTCGTTGATTCTGTAAAGTCCAGACAATTTACCGTCGTCATAAGAAAATGTGTTGTGTGTGTGCGCTTGATCTTGAGTTTAAAAAAAAAAAAAAAAAAAGGGGGTTTTGCATTTTTGGGATGATGAAACTATCCCGAAACAGAAAAGGCTCCAGGAATCAAAGCAGAGACCGTCAAGCTCCATCACTTCAAAAGACCACCAGATCACCACAACAAAAGATATGAAAATAATAGTCATTCATTTATTGATTTTAGTTGTGGATAGAAACAAGACACAATTCTATCTCGTAACCAAAGAAAGAGCTTTGAAAACTAATTGGAGCAGGCTTTATTTGTAAACACTAATGAATTGCATAGATTTATATCTATTTACAACACAGCCAGTATAAATGTATTCACGGCTGAAGAAGGTATTAGGACCGGCACCACAGCAATTCAATATTCTGACTTTTGAACGGGCAAAAGTCCTCAAAATGTTGTCTTTAAACCGGAAGCGGAATCCAAGAATAAGAGCCAGACAGTGACTCTCTTGGATCATTTTAATTCTCAGTGAAATTCAGAACTATTAAACTGCAAACGCCTGTGTGTGTGTGTGTGTGTGTGTGTGTGTGTGTGTTGTGTTTGGTGTGGTGGTGTGTGTGGTTGTGTTTGTGTGCGTTGTGTGCGTTTGTGTGTTTGTGTGTTTGTGAGAATCAACAGAACATAAAGGCACTGTGGAGGAGATTGTTCAATGACATCTTAATGATCATAACATTTCTCTGCTGTGCAATCATCAGTCTCAGGAAATATACTTTTGATATAAATACACAAAGTAATAACTTGTAACAAACAAATCATATGAGTGGTTTCATTAAATAACGCAGCACTCGAGGAAATTACGTTGTATAGTGGCGTTCTGCTTGATAAAAATCTAGTATTATTTAAAATGTATGGTAGCAAAACTACACACAAAAAATACATTGGAATTTACATTTTTGGAACAAGTAAGACAAAAATTGCATATTTGAAGATAGAAAACGTGTAGTGACATTAGTGAACAAGCCTTGGCATTGTACATCCCTCTAAACCTCAATTGTAACAAGATTGTTTGAGCGTTTGAGTTGTCTTGCGCGTCACAAAATCGGCTACAGAAGCTCTAATATAACGCGTGTCTGAAAATATGAAACTTTGGCATTACACTTCGCCTGTTGCCACGTTAGCGGGTTAAACCATGGGCGCGTCTGGGAGCGGGGGGTCCTCAGGGTGCTCTGTGTCCCCGGGCAGCAGGTCCTCGTTGCTGAAGAGGTGATACGGAGGAGTCTGCCGCGCCTCGATGATGAGCACGCCCTCTGGAGACAAGGAGGCAAACACCGTCACCGGGTCCACGTCAATGGGGATTCTGCCAAAAGAAAAAAGGTCAACTGAAAAAAGAACGTGTCATCGAGTGTTTCTTTACCATCGAGCGTTTCCACATCGGACTCATTCATCCAAATTTGCCAATATTATGAAAGAAAAGCACAAAAACGCAGACATTATTAAGTCTTTGTTCCAGTCCTTTCACAGGCGACTGCTGAACTGACTGAACTAGCCATAAACTAAACTAAACTGCTAGTTAAAGTGCCTACTGACAGGTTGGACTACTCATTGAACCTAAAATGCAGTTAAGATAAATATATTTAGAATTTTGCTCAAATATATCAAAATGTTATCACAGAATCAGCATAGTTTAGATTTCTAATTTCACTTCCTGTTTATAATTGAGGACGTCACACTAGGAAATTACCCAGCAAACACGGGGCAAAAACTCATGTAATTCAAGCTCAACATGTTTTGTATTTGACAAATAACAAATATATGAGATCAACCTTTATTTTGTTGAATTCAATGTTTAAAAAGGGTCAAAAAAGTTGTTTTTTGTGTGTAAATTCTGCATAAACGTTGACCGGAATGCTTGTTCCTAGTGTGATGTCACTTCCTGTCATTTTTACAGAATTTTCAACGTTTTCTCCACAGATACCGTCACATGATTGGTGTAAAACTATAATGTATATATGTACAACAGGTATAAATACACCAAATAAAGTCAAAATGAGAAAGTCATACTCAATATTGAAGCTGATGTATAAATATTAAAGTCTATGACAGGTTGGAAGATATGAGATAATGATATGCAAGATTGAGCTAAAAATGTTATCCCAGTTTGACAGATGTTTAGGTTCATAATTTTACTTCCAGAGTGTAAATTATGACATCAAACTCCATAACTGTAATCAAGCAATCGTGTTTTAAACTGGGCTGAAACTCGTCTTATGTCACAGAAATGATTATTGGAAAAATGGAACTATATGAAAACACCTTTATGTAGTATTATATAGTTTGTGGTAAACTGTGCCAAAATGTTTAGTCGTAATTATAAGAGTATGAGCTCGACTTTTCTTCACAAACTGACACTTGATTGACGCTATTTACGCCAACCAATACGATATTTGCCAACCAATGTACCACGCACTTTCACATTACTACTCAACTTTATGTAATCTAATCCACTCCAGCCTCAGAAGTGCTTTTACAGAATTATTGGGACAAAAACAGAAATATTCAGTTGCTAGGCAAACTAATAATTTATGTGACCAAAATTCTATTCTACCTCAGCAATAAAACATACAAATGCTAGCTTTAGGATGCTCAAAAAAAACAACTTTAGACGGTCCGGAAATGCTGCATTTTCTTAAACTGTACGCCTCAGATCAGACGTACTTTCGTGAACTCGATCCTTAGAGAAATTGTGAGGATTTAAGATGCAGCGAAAAACAAAAGTTTAGTTGGCAGAGTGCACGGGTACTTGCGTGTGCTTCCAGCATGTTAAAAAAGCACAAGTGGGAGGAACAGAATCAGGGGAGCAAGAGCGCAAACTGCCTGAAGACAGCGGCGCTCGTTCCCACTCCCAGCTCAGGATACACGCTGGCATTTAGCAAAGTTTGGTGTAAGACTTTTTATTGACACTACTACTACGGTTATATTTTGACGGTCACAAAAAGTATTTTGCTTGCTTCATTCCACAATTATCACAGCTTTTTTCACACCCAGAAGATCGTGCTTTCAGTAACAAATGTGTGCAAAAAGCAGAGGAATAATGGAGGTGTAGGCTGTGCATCCAATTAAAGACGGTCTGCCATTCACACATCGCACACCTGTACCTCCATCTGTGCCTGTGCGACCAGTCACACGCACAAGCGATTATTCGACATTAGGCATTTCCCTCCTCTTTTCTGTCACTTTTTTGGACAAAATGTGCCCTATTTTCCACAGCCGTTTTGTGATAATTGGCTTCCCAAACTTGAGGCTTGCAGGATTTACGGTGTTTTGATGGACACCAGCCAGAAATGAACATGTTGATCCGCTTTACCAAACACCATTGTTGGGAACGCGAGCGCGTCTTATGGGGTAGATTGGAGCTTAATTATCGCAGAATGCCCACGGCATTCATATTTTTAAAGATGGCATTTTAAGCATCTCTTTTGAAGCCGTTTTTGACTAAATCTGTCCTGGAACATTTAGTGGCTTTCTTTTTTTATTTCAATTTATAATTTTATTTTAGAGATAACATATTCGCGGCACAGTGGTTTGCACGTTTGTCTCACAGCAAGACGGTCAGCTAAGGTCAGGGACAGGGGCAATGAAGTATGCCATAACTTAAATACAATGAAAAAACATGACACAGAGGGACAACAAAACAAGTATGGTCTGGTACATGTCGCTTGGAATATTCGAACCGCTTCCATCGGTGATTAGTAAACATGTTCATATTTAATTATAATTTAATTGTAAATGAAATGTCCTTAGTTCATGCTGACTCGTCCATTACTTTGTGATAGATTAGTTTCCTGCAGCCAAAAGTACATTAAAAGGTATCCATCTATTTGTTTTGATGCAGGAGTTTTATGTCCCAGATGTATAAAGGAAAAGTAGGACGTTAATGTTGAAAATAGTAGTGCTTTAGTCATCTCAACCCAATATTTATGAAAAGACAATCACAAAACACATGAAATTACATTGCACTTTGTCATTGTGTGATAAAATACAGTGATACATTTTTACAGCTTTTTTTTTCAATATTGATAATTTCTGTTAACGAAAGCATGTTTAAATAGTTGCAGTCTAAATAAAAGGCTAATATTAAACAAGAAAATGTCTATTGTCGGGAGATGACAGAGTAAGTAGGCGTTTCATTCTGCTTGATTATAGTCGAGGATTTTGGAAGGGAGTAATGTAGTATGAAAGGTTTTCATGGTTTCAAACGGATTACATCATGTACTAACTGTAATTTACCTGTCACATTAAAATCTAAGTTATATATTGAAAGACTACATAACCGCAGAGGGGCATAATTCCAGAAACACTCTTCCTTCTCCGACAGCTCGACCATATAAGGGTGTGCAGCGGGCTTCGTGTGAGCAGCCATGTGTCTTTGTGAGTTAATATAAACATCAGTCTGACCTGGCCTTGTTTCTTCAGGCAGACACTGGTTTAATTAGAGAAAGCCCTGCGTTTCAGACCCTCTGCCCCTCTGAGAGACACGCACACACAAATACACACACACATACACACACGGACGCTGTACCCAAGAGAAAAAGATCAGGTCAAGTCTATTTGTGTGTAGAAAAATGCAATATCACACCAGGTTTATAGGTGGAACAGTTACTGAACAATGATGGGAAGATGCAGTAGTAATAGAAACACAGCCCAAACTAATCACACTAAATTCAATATATCGGAATAGATAGTTGCATGTTGTTGTTGTTGTTGTGGTGCGAATTGGATATGAGCCCAACATAATTTAAAAGATTTAGAGGCTACGATAAACACTCGAAAGGGAATGGAGTCTTCTAGACGCTCTATGGAAAATGGTAAACGTTATATTTCACCCTTTACTATAGCGCTCCTGCACCCACGTGACTAAACTCAACTCAAAATGTGCTTCTTATTCATCAGCACTTTAGTGATTAACAGGGTCCTTAGCGCTCTCCTTTGCTTTTTTATAAGCAGAGTTCAATTATTTTCAGTTATTTTTCACTCTAAATAAGAGCGCATGGGAAAGCAAAAGAATTGTTGAAAATGTCCTCATGCATGTGGTCTGCAAACCTCGTGTCACGTGACGTCGCGGACCATTCTTAAATCCTCTCGTGTGCGGCCGGCTTCCTCGTCCCTGGTCAATCTGGAGTTTTGTAAAAATGCTCAGGTTTTATTCTGCCCCTTTGATCATTTGTACATTCCGGTGCACAAAAAAAAAGAATCCACAATACCTGAAACTCCGATAACGTTTGTTAACCGCGGCCGACGTGGTTCGTTGCCATGTGCCAGTGTGTGCCAGGTGTGTGTAAATGATGCATAGCGTGACGACAACTGCCGGAGCTCTAAACCGCACAATTAAGACGCAATTTCAGTTGAAGAGCCAACTTTGAGCCAGATACCATTGCATGATGTTAGTGCTAAGTTAGAAGACTTCACTGACTAACCTCAATATTTATGTCATTTGAAAGTAGCTGCATGAAAACGGACAAATAAATAAATAAATACATACTTCTGCTAGTTACACACTATTTCTATGCAGGCTAACTTTGGGCAAGACAACATGATAAATATGTACAAAATATGCACAGTTGTTCCATTTTGATTAAAAGACAGATTAGTTATGCTATAGTTGCAACGAAAAGGAAAAGGCTGCAGATGTCACGACATTAAAACTTCAAACTTGATTCGATACTCAGGATAATGATAATGATTCTCGATGCCAAAATGATCATTAAAAATGCATTGTGGTCCTATACTAGTTCCGATAAAGCTCAAAATCATTCTAAAACTGCTCTGGAAAGGTACAATTTTGTCCTGTAAAAGGTTTTTTTTTTAGTGTCGATACTTTCTCAAAAGAGTATCTAGTTTCGATAATAGTTTGAGTATCGATTAGTATTTTTGATAACCCTAAAATTATACTCGAAAAAGGGTTAATGCTGGCAAGTTACACCTCTTAAAAAGCTGTAGTTTCTAAACGCAGTGCTACAACAGACAGGAAAAAAAGAAAAAGAAATAAAATAATGAAAAAAAGAACTATTTATTTTAACACGGCAAGCTCGTGCCTCATCTTATTGGGAATTGTGTCTCGTCCCACCCCTTTGGAGCTCCACAGTGACCGCCCACCGCTTGGTCCAGGCGGAACATTCCCCTTAAAAATATATATATATATTAAATGTTTTAAAGCTTGCTCGGAGCTACACTGCGCGGTAAGTAATAAGCACAAGGCAGATCATTTCATTTCAAATCTGTTTCTGGAACTTTATAAATCACAAAGTTATTAAAAAAAAATTTCCCAGACAACGATGAAGTTTGAAGCGGGCGGGACTGTTGCGGCTCCTCATCACAAAGTTATTAAAAAAATTTCCCAGACAACGATGAAGTTTGAAGCGGGCGGGACTGTTGCGCTCCATCAAGAGGAAAAAAACAGGAACGTGTCTAAACAGCTTTAGAATGATCTGTATATCATACTAGTAAATAAAAAAAGTACTTCTTGTGCTGACAATTACATCCTAAATGGTTGTGTTTTTCGTTATCATTGTGGTACCAAAATCAGTATCGAGTATGAAGCCTTGTGTCAAAAGTCCCTCTGCCTCTCGGATCAGGTCATTGGAGTTGTGAGGAGCTTCAAGTATCGGGGGAATTTTATTGATGAAAGCTAAACTTACAACAAATGCAGAGGAGGTCTATAAAAAAAATTAAACCAAAGACTGAAGTGTTCTTGTCTTTAACATCTCTGTTTGGGTTCGGCTTTTTGACAGTGGCTAACAAGAACAAGTTGAAAGGCTAATTGGTAAGATAATTGGCAAAGAAAAGCCTGAGCTTCTTCAGCGGTTGGCTGTGTACAGGATGGCAGTTTTAGCTGACGTCATCAGGGCGTCGATACAGAATGCCTTTAGCTACGAAGAATGTGTACAAAAGTTCGTTTGGGCCGAATGCAGCCGGTTCGTGGACTAAGCACTGATGGTGGTATGTGCAGCACACTTCTTTTAAAATGCAGCAGACTATTTTACCATCGTGACAACACTAAAAGTACATCCCCATCAGCCTGCATAGACAAAATCTAAAATATTCATGTTAGAGCAAGCGAAATCCATAGACTGTGCGATCATTTCCACTTCCCTTCAAGTTCACTTCCTTCTCCATCGTTCAAGCGCCGATCGCAGTGATTCTTTCTGAAAAAGCCACTCGGCTGTTCCGGTTTTTGTGGGACCAGGCGGCAACCTCGTCTGTCCGGCTGCAGTTTATTTACCACTGCACATTTTATCTCGCACATTGATTTTGCACAGCTGCAACACAACTGTCCAATACGTTTTCCCCTCGAGCAGAAACGGACAGGACATGGAGCGGACACAGCTACAAACATGCATTTGTAAAGAGGGGAACTGTGCCTTCTGGTGCGTGCTGTTGTGGAGATGCATGAACGCAACCTTTGCTCCCTTATTATCACGCTTAGATAATAATTTACATATTTCGCCTAAGTTTACCTGAAGCAGAACATCTACCCCAATGTTTGTGTGTTAATAATTGACTTGTAACAACACTACTTGGAAAAAGAAAAGGTCAATCTGGTGGTCCGCGTCTACATTATGTTGCATAAACAAAGTCTGCAATGTTTGGTGCCATGTTGCAGCTACCATACTGGAGATGCATAAATGTACATCCTTTGCAAAAAAAAAAAAAAAGTATAACTTTATTTGTGTTAAAGCGGTTAAACTCTATAGTTTAGACCTCTAAACATGTTCTTTAAGCTGGCGCACCTAACTTTTTAAATGTAAATACATACATTTTGTGTTTTCCCCCAAAGAGAATATTGTAAAAGCAGGATTTAGACCTCAGCACACTGCCTGCATATAACAACATAAAGTATTTCATTTCTCCTCAAGCCAGAAGTAAGTAAGTAAAATACAGAGAGCGCACAAGCCTGAAAATGAATGCACGTTCATTAACATGCACCAGGTAAGAGATTTTAAAACCATGAAAATCAGGTACTCCAGCTTTAATACATGCGATTTCGGGATTAGTTTAGCAGTTCAGATGTCGGTCTTCAATGCAAACGTTAATGCTCCTGACGCGTTTAAAATCGGAACATCAAACGCTCCAATTGAACATGAATCGCAAATACTAATCGCAAAAAATGCTTCTCTGAAATATTGCAATCCCATCATTTGCCAAAACTGTTCAGTTCAAACTCACAATACGCATCGTTAGTATTTTTTGCCTGTAGGATTTATTGCATAACATGGGATATAGTGTGAAATCGGGGGGGGAAGACAGGGAGGACTTTCAGCAAATTGTCAGAGCTGGAATAAATGGCATTCTAAATTTTCAACTCGAAACATTGACTGATCTTATCCACACCTAAATTACGGCATTACAAGTAGGACTTTGACTAACAAACTTCTCTTAACCAGTTGAACCATTATAAAACCCATCATTATTCATCCGCTGCAGAATCCTGAACAAACGCACATTTCCCTGTTGGGACAACATGATTAAACATGCTGATTTAACGGTGACAAAATGTTAATGATCTTGCTCCACCTCCTTAAAGGAATTTGTAAAAAGAGATTCAAATTGGACAACAAGAGCAGGTTCTGGAGTGACGGTTCTGTGCCGTTCAGAAAAAGTGTTTTTGGACAACTATCATTTGTTTACCGAGCGTGTCAGGACTAGACACAGAGCTGCTCATGTCAGAGAGCTGTCAACACTGCAGCATTTTCTAAGGCTCTAAGGGGGGGGTCAAATGAATTGTTCTTTACAGGTAAAACAAGGACACAACACCAGTATGCAACAGGGCTGTGTTCTTGGGTCACTAAAGACACGCCCTTTGAATTGCCTAAAGGGGGGGTCGGCGAGCCCATGGCAAAAGCCAAAACCAAAACTATGCTGCATGAGAGAACGAGTCAACTGCATCCTCGTAAACTGTCCAGTCACCTCCAAAACGCCACTGAACTCATTCTATGCCTTCTCGTTTCTGTTGTGGTCCACATACATCATTCATCACAATCCTGATCAAATAATAGATTTAAATATAAGTGGTTGATTAAGACACCATTGACCGATTGATCAACTGAAGTATTAGTACAGCCCGAGTACGCAGTTGGTTGGAGCAGGAATTGAAGATGGCTTCTTGACCGTCTGAGCCACCATCTTATATTGGCCGCGACTCTGCGCACTATGATTATAAATGAATAGCAACATAAACAGCTTGTTGACCGCGCGACAGTGACAGCCTCATTTAAACGACATTTTCCTTTCAGACAAAAAGGAATAATGACAGTGGTCGCTATCGCTCCCGTAGCAGCGCATTTGTGTGCAGAGGCCAGTTATTTATATGTGATCCCTCTCCTCCCCCTCCGTCTCCACACACTCGCCTGTCATCTGCGTCAGGTTGTGCTCGGATAGGACGCGCACACCATTTTTTAACCAATTAAAAGGATTGTGATCTGAACTGTGTCGAGCTCGCACAACAGCCCACTAATTAGCAACAGAAAACCAGCACAAATGAAGTGACGCGCCGGAGACTCCAGCTTCGCACCAGTGATTAACTCAACCGTTTCAAGCGTTCATCGGCCAATTAAAAGGCTCCTATGCGGCGTGTAAGGAATCGAAGAGCGCAGAACTTCAAGCGTATGTATTATATATTACAAGCATCAACTATGGCAGTCAAACTTTATAAATGCAATAATAATGAAAAGATTATGTTTATATTATGAAGAGATGTAGAAGAAATACAAATGAAAATGTGTTGTTACGGTTACAAATGTATATCACAAACTCTATAGGCTACTCACTGTATTTTCTTGGTAAAGTTCTTTGTAACTATGCCTCCTTCTTCCTGTTTTTCTTCATGTTTTCCTGTTGGAAAAGAAACACAGTGAATATCTCTTAATATAACATACAAAAATTATTATACACTGCATTGTCGCAGAGGGGCCTGGTAAATGTGCGTTCCACTCGGCCACAGAGCGGCACGTAACTCATAATATTCAGTGTTGTCAGATAATGAAAACGTTCTAGTTTGCTGCAGGATCATATCATAATTATGGGATGGACGAGACGAGAGACTGAGCCCGTGAGAACGAGACAAGGTGAGATTTGGACATCCTCTAGTAGAAATAAAGAGACTTATTTCATTTTAATATTTGCCGTTACTGTAACACTACTTTGAGGGACTATCGCTTCTCAAAATATGTAACCCACCAGTGTTTAACCCTTTTATTGCCCAAGCCAACTGTAAACACATTTGACAGAAACATTTTCCTCATGTGTGCACAGTCTTGTACCTCAGAAGACCTTGTGGCACGAGATCTTGTCCCATCCCTTCTCAGAATGCTAGTAAACTACTAAACATGTTGTCAAAGGG
Source organism: Chaenogobius annularis (assembly GCA_015082035.1). Classification (NCBI taxonomy): domain Eukaryota; kingdom Metazoa; phylum Chordata; class Actinopteri; order Gobiiformes; family Gobiidae; genus Chaenogobius; species Chaenogobius annularis. Next base: position 1,493,980 of record BJKM01000007.1, on the reverse strand, counting down.
TGTCCAAATACTTACTTTCCTCACTGTATGTTTTGCCCAAATTAAAATGGTTCAGAAATGAGATAGGGAGTATTAGGCCCTATCTAAAAAGGTAACAGGTGTATCCAAACTTTGATAAACTTCCTGTCATCATCCACAGAAGGCAGATCAAATTAATGGAAAACAAAACTTTTTTTTCCACTGACGCAAGAAAAACAGGGTGGAGATGCCAAACATTTAATCATATGTTGTGTAACATGTTTTCAGTACAATGTCGAAATGATTTAAAGTATTTAATATGTTTTTTCCCCCAGGAATGACCCAGACATATGGGCGTAACCTTCGAGGAACAGCTTTGGTTAACCCTGGATCTCCTGTGTGCTGCAGCTGCTCAGGGGCTGGTAAATGTCACGGACCTCTGACTCCCTGTGCTATTCTACACCCACACTGAGAGGTCTGCGGACACTCAGGCGTGACACAAGTGAGATCACAGAGTCATGACCGTCTCGTCATTGTGATAACTTCCCCCTGATTACAGTTTGTCCACAGATATTTCAGAAATAACCGAGGTGTGGTTTCTTCTGACATGTGTGCCAGATTCTTGAGATGTAATGTAATGTACCCAAAGAGAAGACTGAGATGAATGCAATCTCATGGGCCATTGTGCAACTTTGCACCGCTTTTTTCTCTCTATAGTGTCAGCATTCTGCCATGTACACCGGTGGATCACAATATGAAAATTGACCTACATTTTGTCCAAAAGGAATTAAATACACTACAGAACAGTTGGTGTCTTGCCCAAGGAGAACAATAGCAGATTGCACTGGAGGAAGCAGAGAATAATTGTTTTTGGGTATAGCAGCAATAATGGTGTAAGAGAGGAGCCAATGCAAACATAGCTCATCTAAATAGGTATTCACTGTCACCATAGCAATCTGATAAAACTGAGCTCACCAATAGATTCTCCTTTGCAGAGTTGTGAGCCCTGAGGCCTGCAACACGCCACTGGGGCAGACCCACTTTTAGAACAGTGTCAGCTCTCCAACTGCTGCTGCGGAGGCTGATGGAATGACCCAACTGGCAGATCAACAATGTGGCTATAAAGAGCTCTGAGGGCTCTCTTTAGGATGGATATCCCCGGAATCCATGTGTCTCACCGGACAGAGCACAAAGGCCTATAAGAATCAGCCCCTCATCCACAAGGGGCCGAAGGAGCAAAGAGTGGATGTGTACAACTGTTTCCAGAAGCTTCTCCGCTCTTTGAGGTGCCACTAAACTGTTGCCACAGGCCTGCAGTCTAAAAGCAGCGCAGGAACAAGTGAGAGAGTCTACAGGAATCTGAAACAGGTGTTAGAGCTCAGGATCTGCCAGCGCCGCCCCAGTGGCCACAGTCAGGACTGTTCTGATCTGCTCTTCTACGGCTGCGCCGGGCCCAGGCAGATCAGAGACAAATACTCTCCAGGCGGCACATCATTCCTTTCATTAGAACTTGGTTACGCGATTCACTGACAAAAACACTTTCTGACAACCTAAAAACCTGAAAAAACCTGCTTAGGTCTAAAATATTTAGTCCTCCCTTCAGTTTGCCTTTTCTTTTAACATCATTAAGCCAATGTAGTTGAGACCACTATTTTAGCATTTGTCTTGGCTTTCATTGAGATTCTAACATAGTTTTACCTTTTGTTGTTGTTGTTATAAAAACAGAGACGTGACTGATGAATCACAGCTGGGTTTATACTTTATGTTTTTTGTTTAATATAATAGGCCTAATATGTTAGTTTTTGACTATGGTCTACACTTAGATTTTCCATATATTATATTTGGACATTGGGGTGAGCTGGTGGTCCCGTGACACGAACAGGTGGTTCATAATGTGGTTAACACAAGTTTAAATGCCCCATGACCCCAGTTGACCAGCGGGCCTCACGCACTCACCTGACACCTCCACAAAGCCATCTTTGGTTCTGATGTGCAGTTCCTCTGGCTTGAAGCTGTGCACATTTACGCACACCTTCCATGGCTCTCCGTTGGTTGTGGTGGGGGCGTTAGGTGACGAGGGCTCCCCGTACCTGCTCGTGTACAGCGTGGGACCTCCCGTGGGAAAACCTGTGCGTAAAGGGCCGCTAAAAGGCATCGGTCCTATACGCGTGCTGAGGCGGCCGGGCCTTGCCCAGCCGGGCCAGTCCATAGCGAGGTCATCAGGGAACGGAGACATCCCAAAGTCCTCGTTCATGAAGCGGGACGCGAGAGACTGGTCCCTGAACGGGGACTGGTCTCTGAACGGGGACTCGCTGAAAGGGTCCCGGGGAAAACGCTGACGGCTCCCCATCGTGTAGTAATCTCCCTCAGCCATGGGTGAAAAGTAGATGCAACAGCACGCAGGGAAAACTTTCGAAACGTCTACGTCCGCGGAGACGCGAGGCGCATACCACCTGTACGCACGCGCCGTCCTCTGCCGAGCCCACCGCGGTTCGCTTCACGCTCGTCGGCCTCTGCTGTGGCTGCGGGTTTTGCACGGCGCGCAGACTTCCCGGACGGTGAGTCGGAGCAGGCAAGTGTTGGGACGCTGCTGAGGGGGTCTGGGGAGGACAACGCACCGCAAAAAGACTTGACTTCATAACCAATGACACGATGACCCGCTGACTCCTCCCACTCACTGTAAACTTCTCTGAACCGTTCACTTCAGTTGCGTGGAGGAGAGAAAATATTATTCATCAGATTTTGAACCATGATCAATTCTAGTAAGTAATTAGTAAGTAGCCTTTATTACACCTTTTTCTCACATTATTATTGGAACATCTGTATGCAATATTTACAGTGGGCCTTGCTATAACAAAATTAATTATAAGAGTGAAGTTCTGCAACAGACATCAGCTGGATATGATTTTAAAACGACATTTTGTCCCTATCTGCTGCTCTACCCAAGTTTCTAATGTTTCTAATAGTTTTTACAGTGTACGTGTGACAGCTGACCCAGGGCCGGCCTTCTCTTGCCCTAATAAAGCTGTGTGCCCCCTGTCAGTCTGCAGCTTTAGCCCCCTCCTTTACGTATGACTCAATGTCTTTTTATTAACTCTTGGGTCATGATGCCTTGGAGAAAACTCTTTCACGTCATTTCCCGGCTAATGTTACAACTCCAGGTGCATGACGCTATAGACTTTAAGAAGAAGAAGGCCGCAGGCGGTTGAAGATAGAAGATGATTTAATATAGCTTTTTCTCAACACGCAGAGACAGAAGGGGTCATGGGGGCAGTTCCAGGCGACACCTTGTTTACCATCAGCCCAACACAGATCAAAGATGGCAGTGGAAGCAACACCGGTTTCAGAAATGTGCTCCGCTTGATACAGAAAATAGAGAGTTTGTTTTGTTTTGTCCCCAAGCACTGGTTCACTATTGCTATATGAGTTGGTCATTACGAAAAAAAACAATTATATGACCAAAATAACACTTTAGAATTATGTTCACTTGATTAAAAAAGTGGAAAGCATCAGGTTTCTAAGCTCACGCTCCAAAATGTATGAAATGTTGACTCTATCTATGCATATTACGTGACCTTTTGCCAGCTTCGAACTATTTACTTTGTGTCAACATGAAAATAATGCAATAGAAAAAGTGACATACTATATATAAATAGGCTCAAGAGCAAATTTTGAGTTGTGGCTCAAAGTGACGGCTCCATTCAATGTTTTCCTTTCTTTCTAAGACTGATGTAGTTTCCTGGGTTTGCCTCTAAAACGAAGTTGGAGGCTGAACTTTGTTGCATCATTGTGACCGATCCATACAAAAATGATGTCAAAGCAAAAGCTGGGTTGGGGAAGATTTCTATTCTGAAGTAAAATATTAATACTAAAGAAATATTTTTTTGTCACCTTTTTCCATTTAGTTATTTTAAGTTGATCCAATACGTAAATAATCAGATTTTTTTTTTAGATGATCTGTTGAAAGGTGTTCTATGACTCACCATGATTAAATCTAATCTAAATCAAAAATCTAAATGATGTAACTTTTCTGGTGAGGATATGCCATCTGCTTGTCTCCATGGAGATTTTTTTTTTTTTTTTTTACTTTGCCTGCAATAAAACAGGACCAAACCAGGAACGCGCCATGTGTGATTTTTTTTTTTTTTTTTACTTTGCCTGCAATAAAACAGGACCAAACCAGGAACGCGCCATGTGTGAATGCTCCCTTAGTTTCCTGCTTGATTTCAGCAAATTCATACAGACTATTGTGTACATAAAATGTCTTTGGACTTTGAAACTAAACCCAAATCTGATCCGTGCACGTTTTATTCCTCCGTGAACATAATTCTATGCCAGCGTGTCACATTCTGCAAAGCAATTCATGAAGTATCAAACCATACCATCTACACGCATATTTACATCACATTACTTTGTACATGTTCCCAAGTCATTTTCTGCACAATGTAAACTTTCTACAGTGGAATGAGGAAGGTTCACTGGCTTTGCATTTGCTCCTAAAGAGTACAACAAAACATATCACCTCATGCTTTGTGGGTGAAGTCTGTAAGTGCATAGAACAATTAAGCCAGGCCCAGATAGTTCAGTCAATCCAGGAGTACACGCTGTCTGTTTTAAGATTAAAAAGCTGCTCCTTCTTTTTTAAAAGTCCAAGTGAATTGAAGTGAAACACAAGGCAAAATTTACAACATATACAAATAAATTACAGAGATATTATTGACAGTGTTGCATAGAAAGAGTGACCACCACTACAGAGAGGGTATAAAACCAATAAATAATAAATAAGCAGTAAATATGTGTGCCGCAACAACAATGCAAAAATGTCTATAGCGTTATGGCTTGTACATAAAGAACAACACTGCAGTTTGGTGCAATGTCAGCACTGTAACCGTAATGCAAACGTTTCAGTGAGGTGTAAATACAGTCGAGCAACAGCGACGAAGATAAACTTTTGTGCCATTTGTACACATGGTAGTTCTCAGGACTATTTTCAGTATTTGCCCAAAATAAGAATGGATAACTATAGCACAAATACTGTATTTTAAAAGCAAATTATATATATTTTTTCTGTTATTTTATTAGAATTTTATTTGGTTTGTGGTTTGCTACAAGGACAATTTCCTCCCAAAATAAAGAAATCTTTGAGTTAAAATCATTATCTGGGTATGTTTTGTATTGATACGGTAAATCCAGGCTTCAAAACCTGTTTACTGCTTTTAACGCTTCCTTAAATCATTCTTTCAGTGCCATTCTGTCCTGGTCAGGACATGAACACATTCAGCTAGATAATTAATTTACATGTTTGAATTTAATTTATTTATTGATCTTTATTTGTTGACCAGGAAAGTCCTACTGAGATGTAGCATCTCTTTTTCATTGGAGTCTTGGCCCCAGAAGGGTGGAGCCTGTTGTACATATGTTTGCTGTGAAGCAAGAGCACAAACCGCTGTGCTACCGTGCTGCCCAATAATGACAAAGCACCCACAGGAAACCAACCTGGACGTGTGTGGAATCAAAGTTTTAGAATAAAGGCTAGAGGGATCATTGCCACAGTAACCTACGGTAACCAACATCCAGTTCTAGCAGCCATGTTGTGGTGGAAAATTCTACAAAAGCGAAAAAAAAATAAGGTAACATTATTTTATAGTAGTTGTCATAATGGATGGATAGATTTCTATAATAATAGAAACAGAATAATTATCAGTGCTTGTGATACATTGACACGCACACGCACACACGCACACACACACACACACGTACGCACACTCACACACACACACACACACACACACACACAGACAGAGTTTAATTCTGAATAAAATACAGACCAGTGTAGTGTTTTTGGCTGAAAAAAATAAATATACTATGATTTTAATTGCCCTGTTTTTAAATTTTTTTAAGATTGTGTGCCCGTAGGCTTTATTGACAGGAAAGTGGTGTGAAATGGGGCATGAGAGAGAGAAGGGAGGACATGCAGCAAATGTCGGAGTCTGGATTTGAACTCACAACACTGCGGCCGGCTGCACCTGGAGTCTGGCATATGTGTACTGTGCCATAAGCACCGGGCAGCACTTTTAAAACATTTTCTATGAACATTTTGTTGCTTTTTGCATGTTTAAAAAAAAACTAACTCTTTTCACCACTGCATTGTTTTGGATAAATATATATTTTACTCAGTTTTGACAACCAAAGACTGTGAGGACTGTCTGTGAGGGCACCAGGGCCATGGCTCGAGGGGACTGTGAGGGTCCACACAGGCGCACCACATTTGGACTAGCTGTACTCTCTGTCAAAAGCGACTCATTATTGGAAGCCTTCTTCTGACAAGAAGAGAACGTCCATCACTGTCCACCTTCAAACTGCACCTTAAACTGTGGATGAAGGAAAACCAAGTCCTTGAGCACTTTTAACCAGCATTTGTCATGTGTCGTTTTAATTTCGTGTGGTTTTGTAATTGTCTTCCGTGAAACCTGCCTCGGGTCAACAGATGGGTATTATTTGCTATAATCTGACATATTTACACTGTAATTTACATGTGTTCATTAATATGCACAGTCCCTATCAAATAAATAAATACATACAAATAATTATAATTTTATAGAGTTCTGTTGCTGCTGCAACAGAACTCTCGAACAGTGTAGAAAAAGATTCAGTTGTAGTCATCTGGACTCTGTTAATAGAAAAAACAAAACATGACCCCTAATAATGGGTCATTGAAACTAACTGAGCTGGGCCTATTGTACCCTGACCGTGGACCCCTCCTCATTGAGTACCTGATTAGCATCATAATGCCCTGGGCGTCTCCCAGGTTTCAGCAAACCATTATAATGGTTTCGACTCTTGGATGAGAGTCGAAACGTTTAGTTTTTTCTAAAAACAGAGTCCAGATGACTACAACTGAATCTTTTTCTACAATGGAACATTCCTGGACGAATGAGGGATTACGCCGTCTCTAGAACAGCGGTTCTTTTTTCTTTTCACACCCAGTACCGCCTAAGGAAATGTTTGCCCTTCCAAGTACCACTAAACCTGGTCTATCCAGGACTAACTCAGGGCTAAATAATGACTAATATAGGAATAAGTGTTTTGTCTAAGAAATAGCCCACAGGAGGACACATTTGAAGAAAATTCATACAGATTTAAGCAAAGACTAGAAGTTAGGAGCTATCTACGTACCCACAGTTTGAGAAACACTGCTCTAGTCTATATTATAACTCATTGGGTAGAATAAATAAACTTCACACGGAAAGGTCCACGAATTAATCACTCAACTTTGGTGAAAGCGCTTTTTTTGTTGGAAGATGAGTTGGAAGAAAAAACAGCAATAATGCTTTTCATATTATCTATAATAAACACAAATAAAAAAGCTGCAAAAAGAACTTTTGCTGTGTAATCTTCCAAATAATGGTGCATGTGATATCTGTATTTTTGTGGCTGTGGTCCATGTTGTTCATTCCAAGACCTTTGCAGTATGTGCAAGTATATGTAGTGTTTTCCCCATCCCTGTATGTGTCTCATGGGGGAGTTCTAACCGTTTCATCTGGACAATGTTTTAAAAATCATGTCTAAATTAACTTTCATTTTGTACTGGGCTTTTTTTCTGATCACTCCTGGACTATTGACGGTCTAATACATCAACCTACATTCATATGTAACTCTGTCTCTTAAACTCTGTTATAAAAAGTACAAGAGGGAGATGGATTAATGGGAGCAAGCTAGTCCTATCTTTGTATTGTAAACTGTATATACTGTTTTTGTATTATATGTATAATGATGTCTTGGTGTTATGCGTTTTGGACCCACTCGAAAGTGATATCTCAAGGGTCTTTCCACAAAATAAAGTAGCAAAGTAGGCACATTTTTAACAAATTTCTACTGGGTGAGTACATGTGTTCATTACATGTGACTTAATACAGTGCTGAAAAACAGCTCATGACATTGGTGAAGGGGGGAGAGAAATTCGCTGTGTCGTCGCCATGTTTGCGGTGGTTCAGTGCTGTATTACACGGGCTGACATTTCAATAATTCTCCACTTGATCAGAGGATAAATTAATTTGACATTTGAGCTGACAGGTTCTATGCTCGCCGTCGGCCTGCCCTTGCCATTTCATTTTTCAGAGAGAGCAGCTCATGTTTGTTCTGCACCGTGTGAAGTGGCCAGATCAGAACAATAAAGCCTGCCTCGTTCTGATAAGATTTTTTTCTCTGGATGGCATTTTTAAAAGCCACCCATCAAGAGGTACAATTTTCTTGCTGACCAGATCCATGAAATAAAAAGTAAAAAATCTTTGAGATATAATTTCCCTCCATTTAATTAGCTTATGCATTAGTTTCAAACGACATACTTTTGTCAAACTTCCAATGCCCATTCCATATTTTTACCAACCATATTTATAACAAATAAAGTGCATATGACAAGTTTTCATGTTTTTCCATTTCATTTGGTGGGATAACGTTGAAAAAAGTAGCACTTATCTAAAAAGGAATCCCTCGATCAATGTCATCAATACACACAATTCCATCCAAAACGCAATGACAATTTAGCCACAAGAAACACAATGTTCTGGCAGTTTAAACAATGATTTGGGAAAATAAAGGTCTTGTCCTATTTCTATTGGTCAAATAAAAACTATTGTGTAAATTAGACGAGCCCTGGCCTTTGTTTACAGTGAGGTTGCTAGGTAACAGTGATGGAATTACCTCTACGCATGTCGCCTCACACATGGATCTATTACAATATCTAAATAGGGCATTGCTAGCTTAAAACTGTCACTCAGTGGTTACTACAACAAAAAAGCCCCTCCACCACTGCAATCCAGAAAGGCAATTTTACCACAGAGTGCAACGTAAAGACGTATTTGTTTGAGAGAGCACAACATCTTTCAGAAAAGTTGAATTTTCTGTGTTAACCCATAAGTCACTGGGATAGGCTCCATTTTTAATCGTAAGCTTCGGCTTGTTCTGCTTTGGGCTGCGCCGCTCCAGCAATTCTCACTCTGACTTCTCATTGGCCTTGCATGTGCTTGTGTGGGAGAAGAGCACTACAGTGCATGGGCAGTGGAAGGACAAACACCTGATGATCCGAGCCGCTAAAGGCTGAACTGGCGACATGCACCAATGAGCTCGGCGACCGTGTTTATGGAAAGGGGCTTGACGCCGCATCTGCGGTTCATGTCCAAATTCTTGAACATAATTGTGTTATCAATGTTTTAATTGTCATATGCACTTAAATGCTATTAAAATAGTGTAGCCAGAAAGCAGTTATTACTTTCCATTTCTAAGGGTGGAAGATGTAAAATGTGTGTTGGTGTTGGTTGCTCCAGTCCGTCACACCAAATAGTACCTCACCAAAATCAGTTGAAACTTGGTGGACAGAAAGTGTATCCTACACTTTCCATATTGGAAGTAAAATAGAAGCACACAATTTACAAATCCCCAGGTAAATTTGAAATCTCTTTGTGCCCACTGTCATCTCTCAGAGGATGAATAGTCTCTGGTGTGAGCTCTGATGCAAGATGATAAACAAAGAAAACGAACATAAAACATTCATCTCTGTGGCACTCTCCGTGGGCAGGGACAACAAGAATACTTCCATGACAGCCTTGTTGAGCCCCAGATGGGAGATTTCCACAGGCTACTGCTCCTACATGCTCAGTGCTGCCCTCCGCTGGGCCTGGTTCAGTCCTTTAATGTTCCACTGGACAGCTAATGCCTTTTCCTTCTGTGGCATTTGTGCATCGACCCACTGTTCCGGCTCCGACTGCGCCTGCCAAAGATGGAGTTCCAGGAGGAGGAGCGGCTGTAGCTCCTGTAGGAGGAGTAGGATCGACTGCGACTGCGGCTCAACCTGTAGGGAGCACTGCGGGAGCGACTCCTCGAGAACAGGCTGCTCCAGGACGACACGCTGATGCTGGATGAAGGGCTGCGTCTGAAGTAAGGGATGGGCCGCTTCCTGGCACTGTGAGGGACACAGCAGGATCAGATGTATTCAAAAAATGTGGCAAAAGAACAGGCTGTATATTCATCTCCTCTAGCTACTCTCTCAAAATATATTCATCAATTTAACATAATCAGGCGCGTGTCATTTTCCTAACCTAATTTTCTTTTTCAACGCAAACCCAAAGACTATACAATGAATCTGAGCCGTATATCTATATTTTCTTACAGTCTTTGTGTCTTTTTCTCCATGTTGCATTTATTATAAATTAGAAAAGCCTCTAAAATGTTACTGCAGGCACTATGAGCAGGTCCATAGGCTAACTCACTGAACTGTGGCTGCCAATCTGTGCCAATGACCAACACAATTATCAACCAAAGTGAGGAAGTGTCGTACAATGACATGATGATGATGTCATGATGATGTATGATATGTCTGGACATTCATTATCTTTGTTTATTTATGATGACCAATGTTGCACCTCAGTCTTGCCCAAAATGACTACAATAGTAGTAGTACATGTGATCTCCAATCTCCAGTCAAACTTTAGGCAAGTTAGCACAATTCATACACAAGGAGGCCACGGTCCACCCGGACCAGAACCTCCTACCGTTGGACTCATGGACACTTCTAAGCACCTGTCACTTTCTGCACTACATCTGAACATTTAACTGTAAGTTCTTGTGTACATAGTAAGCCCACTTTTATTTTTTCCTATAGTCATTTTAAATTGTTTTCTTTAGTGCATGTCCATTTGATTTCATATATGTTGTTTTTATTATTATTTATCGTTGTATTTTGTTCATTGACAATGGCAATAAACTTTTATTGATTCTGATTCTGAAGGCAATTCAAAGTGCTTCACACAACGGGGGAAAAATGCATTAACATTACAAAACAGATAAAGACATAAGAACACAAGAAAAGAGTGCAATAAAATCCTTTCAGTCATATGCACAGCTAAACCAAATTGTTTTTAGCCTCTATTTGAACATTCACATCTTCAGGAAGACTGATCCAGATTTTAGCTGCATAAAACTGAAACGCAGATTGTTTAGTCCTGACTCTGGCACCAGCAGGAGGCCGGTCCCTGAGGTCCTCAGAGTCCGAGATGGTTCATATGGCACTAACATGTCCCAGATGTACTTTGGTGCTAGGTCATGGAGAGACTTGTACACAAGCAGAGCTGCTTTGAAGTCTATTCTCTGAGCCACAGGGGGCAGTGCAGAGACCTGAGCACAGGACTAATGTGATCGTACTTCCTGGTTCTAGTCAGGACCCGAGCAGCAGCGTTCTGGATGTACTGCAGCTGTTTTACAGCTCGTTTGGACCAGTGAGAGGCCATTACAGTAGTGTAATCTACCTACTTTGGCAATGTTTTTTAGATGGTAAAAAGCTGCTGATGTTATTGATTTGACGTGGCTGTTAAAATTCAAATCTGAGTCCATTATTACCCCAGATTTTGAACTTGATTTGTAGGTTTTAGAGCGAGACTCTGGAGGTGACTGCAACACTTTCTCTTTGTTTCTGTGGCCAAAGACGATGATTTCAGTCTTGTCTGAGTTCAGCTGAGAAAGTTGTTCTGCATCCACACACTGATCTGTTGGATGCAGTGGTCCATATTCACCTGCACACAGTCTCAGTGCTGTGATGAGGTCTAAACCTGACTGGAAAACATAAAACGAGCTGTTTATTAAGAGGAAGTCAGTGAGCTGTTGGTAAACAACCTTTTTTTTAAAAAAAGGACTTTGCCCCAAAATGGCAGATTAGAGATGGGCCGGTAATTACTCAGTACTGCGGCATCAAGACTGCTCTTCTTCAGGAGAGGCTTTATGACCGCAGTTTTCAAAGACATTGGGAATGTTCCAGATTGAAGCGACATGTTAACTATGTGAGTGAGTGGTGCTAACAACTGTTCAGCACAGACTTTGAACCCAGAAATGTGCTTTAGAAATCTGGTGGGTAACACATCGAGGCAGCATGTAGATGAACTCAGGCTGGTGATGATCTCCTGGACAGTTTTGTCAGTTACAGGTGCAAAGTGAGTCAGCTCTAAGTGTGTAGGTTGTATTAGGGTTATTATTTGTGAACTCATTTCGCATTTCTACTGCCATGAACTTTGTCCCTTATGAATAATGCAAACTCATTACACCTGGAGATTAGTTCTAGCGGTAGCGTAGCTGGAGGGTTTGTTAATCTGTTTAATGTTGTAACTGCAGCTTCTAATTATTCAAGAAAAATATCCTTCCCTAGATCTACATTAGGTTGTACATGGTAGAAAAAGATTCAGTTGTAGTCATCTGGACTCTGTTTTAGAAAAAACAATACGTTTCAACTCTCATCCAAGAGTCATTCTCAATCAGTGAAACAAGTCCGAGAACTACTGTTTATCCTACTCTGTGAAAGCCCTGCCCACAGGGCGGGACCTCCTGATAATGGCCCATCTTTTTCTACAATGGAACTCTCCTGGACGAATGAGGGATTACACCGATTTAGGTTGTACATGTATAACTTTTCTTTGTAAATCTCTTTTTGAACCCTGACCGAATCATCATTTCTCCATGGTGCCTCTTGCCTATTTTTTTTAACCATTTTACCCATCATAGGGGCACTGGTGTCCAGAACATTGAAACACTAGATGTAACAGAGTTCAACAAATCATTTACGTTAGAACATGAGACATTTTCAAAGTTTATCAGTAGTGCACCTCTGGTGTCATTTATGCGTCTTCTCTGAACAACTGCAGGACCAGCCGGTGGTGTGGGAATGACCGACAGGTCAAAGAAGACACAGAAACGATCAGACAGAGCAACACCGACCACAATGGCATTGTAATATTAACCCCATGTGTGATTAAAAGATCTAGAGTGTGCCCTCTGCTGTGGGTGGGGCCACTCACGCGCTGAGTACGACCAATGTTTTCAAGGACAGCATCAAGCTCTTAAGCGTTTCTGTCACAGATATATCCACATGAACATATAAGCACCTGTAATGACCAAAGTCTGTGCATACGACTGAAAGCATCTCAGTAAACCCATCAATAAAACTTTAGCAGAGCTGGGGAGGCTTGTATAAAATAATGAAGAGAATGGATGGAGACTGTTTTAGCTCCATTTTTAAGGGTACACATTTCAAATGATGGAAACACCCCAAAGACAACCTGTGGGGGACTATTTCACCTCCACCCTCTTTGTTTTCTCGTACCTCAGATTAAAATTTAAAGTTGGGGGGAGCAGATTCTATCAGAACTACATTTCCTGTGTTTTTTTAAAGCCATGTTTCAGTTGAAAAAAAGAAAATCTAAATTATAAGAAGAAATAACATTATTATTTAAAACTGATTTGTTACATAAGGATCAGACATTGAGCGCTGCTAGTTTTAGACTACGTTCAGTGGGACTGGACATGATCTTTTCACAGGGAATATTAGTCAAATGTATCAGATTGGACATCCAAAAAGGCCTTCTGCTTTCCCGTCTGTGTGGTGAGACAACAGAGATAGCACCCAGTTGTCACAGGGCCCCGGGTTGGTTTGACTTTTCATTACGACTATAAGTCCTGGTACGCTGAGACTCAGTACTTTAAGTTTCTTATAGATTTTCCTGTGAATATAGCTTTACCAAATCAAATGCAAACATCGTGTGCACTTAAGGCATCAGACCAATATTCAAATCAGGTGTAAAGCTGCCAGGAAAAGTAACAGTTGTCAGTAGACATGTAAGTTGAGGGAGTTCACATTCATTGAAGACAGCTGCTGTTATTTTGTGCATATCCTCCAACACAAATCAATTTAGCTACCATGATGTGTCTGAATCAAATACCAGCCTGTTATAGACTCTCACTTTCTTGGTGTTTGTTGTTGCCTGCTTGCACCTCTTTTGGCTGGATTTCTTGCCTGGGCTAAAAGCCATTTGCGAAGCATGGCTTATAAAAATCAAAGTGAATGACTCTAGGTTATAAAGAACTGAGGGGGAGTATAATAAAGACAGCAGGTGGCTTGTTCTAGCTCGAGGTTTAAAATGCACATTCTACTGTGATCCTTAAATGCAATTGGAAAAACCTGTACCTGGTAATGCGGCGTGCTTCTAGGTGACTTGGAGAGTCTCTTCTTCTCTTTTTCATGGGAGAGTAGGACTTGCGTCTCTGTCTCTTCTTATGTGAATGTGCCACTTTGGACTCTCTGGAGCTGGAGGTTCTCCTTCGATCTCGTAATCTGGACAGCATTAAGCAGTGTTAAACATTTGTGACTCCAGAAAGGGGAATGTGAGAGATGCAGAGGTGGTTCACCTGTCCACACTGTGTCTGCAGGAACTTCCCCGGGAGCGGCCTCGACGCCCCTGACTAGAGGAGGAGCTTGGTGAACGGGAATATGACCTGCAAAAGAGGAACAGTAGTCTATATTATTAATTGCCAAATAATTACAGATACAAATCAAACACAATTTAAAAATCAAATTGTTCAGTGTGACATGGGGATATCATCTGTGAGCTCAAGGTGAGGTGGGTCTAGACTACTTTTCACAGTACCACAACAACGAATTTAGCTCTCTAGCGCGGAAGAGTGGAAAAAAGGTCAATTTGAGTTAGACATGTTAGAAGAGCAACATACGTGACTGGCCAAAACACTGATGATTCCCGACCCCATTTACCTCTGGACTTTGAGAGCTCTTGGGTTATATTTTTGAAGCCCTTGTACATGAAGGGCCAAAAAGCCACACCAAGTGGGACGGGAGACACATGTATAATGTTGCTATAATAAGTTGCTTGGATAACGGCCTGAAGCCAGTCGTTTCAGATACTTTGATTCATGTGTGGATCCAATGGCCCCACCTGCATGATGACAGAGAGATGCTCCGTGAGTAGTGTCTGGAGCTTGTAGAGGATCTGCTGCTGCTACTGCTGTTGCAGCTGCTGGGCGTCCTGCTCCTGTGTCTCTTGGACCTCCTCCTGCCTCTGTGAGAGCAACAGGACTTTACAGACTCCTCCTCTCTTGACCCACAGCCCAAGGTCATCTGCTCTCTTTACACAAAACACAGAGTTAACAAAGAGTCTCATTCACTAAATAACTTGAATAAAGGCCATGCTAATGTCAGCTTTAACTCACAAGTTATTTTCATACAGATACAAAAACTACTTGAATTCAGCATATTAACCCTGATTTAACATATTTCCAGTTTAGGGCCTATTTTTTCTAAAATGCCTGACGGAAATGAGCAGGAATTCAATCTGAAGCCATTTCTGCACCGTTTGGAGTACAAACAAAGGGCTGGACTCTTTGTGAAGCTAAGACTCCGTAGTTTAGACCTCTGTCGTCTGATTTACAAATTATAAGAGGATTCGCACAAAAGGGAAATCAGATTTTATATCCTTTCTAGATTTTCTTTGATAAATATAAGGATGAGTAAAGCTGGTGTCTGGAGGGATGGTCGGATTGAAACTAGTTTGGGAATTTGGGGTTTTGACATTTCCCTTAAAAGGTGTAGCTAAGCTTAACTTTAACAAAAAAATTAATTTAAGGACTTTTAATAATTTTTTGAATGTGTTTGTGTTTGAAGTATAAACTGACCCTGGTTCATCCCAGGATGGTTGATTAGACTGGAAATAAGATGGTTAGAGCTTTATTATTATGATTAACATGCCTAGCAGCATTTATCCCCCTTGAGCAAAAGTGTTCCCCAAAAATTATATAAACTTTAAATCAACACAGCCTCACTACAGAGGTAAAGGGTTTAATTTGCCACTAATTTACCACTAAGAGAGGTTTAGAGCAATGAGTACCTTCCTAAAATGATGGATTCACACCATTACATGCATTGTGTTAGCAATCTGGGGGTCCTGGGTAAATTTGAGTTTAGGAGCCTCCCTATAATATTGTCAGTTATTATTTTTCAAATATGTATTTGTCTGTTGTGTTTCTTTATTTGATTTTCATCATTATTCTTGGGGATTCTCACACTTTATTTTGTATTGATTAGGGTGGACTGAAAAGTCCAATTTAGGGGCTTATTTGAATGGTTAGGGGTTAGATAACCTCAACAGATGCATTAAAAGCCCTTGGAAAAGCTGACAATGTACAGGCAATAACAACTTTTTCAAAATAAAATTAAGTTTTCCAACTATTAGGTTAAGTAGTTTTGAGCTAACCAAAGTTAATTTAGTAGATTATATTTTGGCAAAACAGGGCATCAAGTGTCACAGTTTATAATCTTTTCTCAGAGTGTGGTGGAAGGGGACAGGTATTACATTTTTGCATGTGCTCATTACCTCTTGCCGCTCGGGCTGAACACGCTGGTGGACAGGCTGTCTTCTCTGTAGGTTTTGCACAGTGAGGCGTAACTCGTGACAGAGTTCCCTGAATCTGAGACGTTGTCTCTGTCGGTGAACTTGTGCTTGTCCAGAGAGGCCAGGCGCTGCACACTGCTCCTCTTCCGCTCGGACACGGCTGTTTTACAAGATGGAGGTGACGATGTGTCATTCCCCGAATCGTAATCATGTGGGGCTTCTTCTCTCCGCTTCAAAATTAACCCAGTTGGTTTTTCCTCCAAGACCTGACTCCCAGATTTTGAAGATAATATCTGCAAATAGGCACACATATGTTCAAGCTTAACATCAGGTGTGCAGTTTCAAAAATGTCACTATTCTCATTTTGATTTCAATGTCACTGGCAGTACATAATCCCTCTGATTCCTTTTGTATTCAGGATAAAAACTTTGAAAGATAAATATCATGCACATTTGAAGCATGCGATAACCCTTAAAATAGGTTTTAAAACAAGACTAAACTAAATAAAGAGACATAACCAAAAACTAACAGAGGAAGTCTACACTAACATAATTCGTTGTCAGGAAATAAATTACGAAAGGAAGAAAGAAAGGAAGAAAGAAAGAAAGGAAGGAAGAAAGAAAGAAAGAAAGCGTGAGGAGATGTACCAGCTCTAAGTCACATTAAGAGGAGAGAAACAAGAGCCCCATAGAAAAGATCCAATTAAAGAACATTGAGCGGACATCACAGAATGGGTTGTATGTGAAAAGAAAAGGACTGCAGTCGTCAGTCTAACTACAAGACCTCAGATCAGGACAGGCGCCTGTGCTCACTCTCCTCTGCAGCTAAACAGCCTGCACCGAGCCAACAGTAAAGCCCTCAGTCTGCGGACAGCATCCACTTACCAATCAAGATTTCCTCCTTAAGTAGGTAAGGTGTAAGAAAAAGGGAAGAGCGGGCAACATAAGTGCATCATTAGAGTTGTGGAGAAAAAAAACATTATCCCTCTTTTAACATCTAAAGTCAAAATGGAGTGATTCTTCTTTTTTGCTACTGTCTACATTGTTTCTGTGGATTTCCATCATTGCTTTGAAAGGTTTATTGCTTTAAATGTCAAGTAAAAGACACTGGCGTTGAACACAGCCAGAGTGGATAAAGTTGTGATCTCTCAAATCAATGTGCTGATAGTAAATCATCACTGTCCATGTGTTTGCACGTCTAAAGTGTATGTAATATAAAGAGAAGCTCTCAGAAGGACAATAAAACAATGTCATGACTTTTCAATCTAGTTTGTTCAGTAGTTCTCTTAACCTTCTATTATTTTTTAACACGCATGTTCCTATCAAGAAAAAAGCATGAAATCAAAGCAAACATTAACCCTCATATTTACATTTGTGATAAAATGATTAGACATATTCCACATACAGGCTTTAAATGAGGCCTATGAGTTTAAATAGTAAATGACTGTAGTACAGTGGTACGAGCCTTTAGCTCTGAAGCCAGTTGTGACGCCCGCTTAACGCTTGACATAATCCAATATAGGGGTTCATTTATTAAATCAAAATTAAAAGCCTGTGGTGTATAATTAAAACATTCATATGCACAATTAGCATAATTTAATGATCGCCGCAGAGAAACTTCATACATTATATGGCCCACTAAGCATGAGACACCGGGTTTAGGGACAGTGCCTTGTATAAAATACCTCGTTCCTCTGTCCTCGCGACATGGAAATCCTACTCAAAGTCACTATTTTGTTATAAAGAAAAAAGTTTTGTTATAAAGAATACTTCTGTAGTGACAGAACTATATTGAAACAAATGCCCCTGGAAGCGAAGTAATGTTCAGATAATTTCGTTTTGAGTTGAGTTTAGTTTTTATTCCTTCTAGCAACCTCAGTACTCCAATACCAGTACTTCCAACCATGACAGTTGAATCCCAACTTCAGTCACAAGTACCGCAATATCACACAAGGCCAGTCAAATCAATCAATCAAATAGGAATCAATACTGAAATTTAATATTGATCCCATTGATTTTATACAGGGATATTTTTGATGGGTTTCACGTTTTTTTGCTTTGGTGAATTAATCATGTTACATCCGAGATCATTTAGTCGAATTTGGAACTTGTAAGCCTGAAGTGGAAACCTCACTGTCGTATTGAACTCTCAAACAAAAACATGCTCCAGTGATTTAGTGGCTTCAGATGTAACAGACAAACATAAAGAACCAGAGTCTAGAGGGTACTTACGCTGTGAGCCGAGAGGATGGAGTGGTACTTTGGAGCACTTTCTGATCTGGGTGGTGATCTCCACTTGAGCTGAGTTCTGTCCAGATCTCCAAACACCTGCTGCACCACAGACTTCTGCAGATGGTGTCTGAGGAAAAACAGTTAGACAAAGAGACCTTTACTTCAACCAGAAAACAGTATCTACTTTTGAGCTTGAACATTTCAGAGTGGGGGCCCGGAATGTCATTAAAGCCTTCAGATGGTCAGGCCTTGATAATATCCTATGGTAAACACACAGTATTCAGGCATTTTCATATTGCACATTGATCTGAGTTGGGGTTGTTCCCTGCGCTGCTGTGATAAGAGCGAGCTGTGGGAGTCTGTGCTATCAGTCATCTGTGTGAAGTGACCAGGAGCAGCGGCACATTGGGCCGATAAGATGAAGAGGTTTAGGGGGAACCGAGGGGGGTGGAAGAGGACAGAAGGAGGACAGAGGAGTGACAGTGGGTACAGACGAGTGAAAATGAGGGCACAGAGGAGGGACAGTGGGGGACAGAGGATCGACGGACGGGTGACAGAGAGCGAAAAGACAAGGGTGACAGTGAGGGGACAGAGGGGGGGACAGTCGGGGACAGAGGAAAAAGAGACGACAGTAGGGGGTAGAGGAGTGAAAGTGGGGGGGCCGCTGACTGACAGAGTAGCTATAGAGGTGTGACAGGAGTGACGGTGGGGGACAGAGGAACGACAGTGAGGGGGAGATAGGAGCAACAGTAGGGGACATAGAAGTGACAGTGAGGTGACGGAGGAGCGACAGAGGGGACACAGGAGCGACAGAGGGGGGACATAGGAGGGACAGTAGGGGGGACACAGGAGCGACAGTGGGGGACAGAGGAGCGACAGTGGGGCACAGGCACGACAGAGGAGGGACATAGGAGGGACAGTGGGGGGACACAGCTGAGCGACAGAGGGGGGACGGAGAAGCGAAAAAGGTGGGGGACATAGGAGGGACAGTGGGGACAGAGGAGCGACAGAGGGGGACAAGAGAAGCGAAAAAGTGGGGGGACATAGGAGGGACAGTGGGGGACAGAGGAGTGACAGAGGGGGACATAGGACGACAGAGGGGGGACATTGGCGCAACAGAGGGGGAACATAGAGGGACAGTGGGGGACTTTGGAGCAACAGAGGCGGGACATAGGAGCGACAGAGGGGGACAGAGGGAGCAACAGTGGGGGATATAGGAGGGACAGTGGGAGGACAGAGCAGGGACAGTAGGGGGACAGTGTGGGGAAGAGGAGCGCAAGGGACAAGGAGCGACAGTAGGGGGACAGAGGAGCGACAGTGGGGACATAGGAGCGACAGTGGGGACATAGGAGCGACAGTAGGGGACAGAGGACGACAGTGGGGACATAGGAGCGACAAGTAGGGGGACAGAGGAGCGACAGTGGGGGGACATAGGAGCGACAGTAGGGCGACAGAGGGAGCGACAGTGGGGGACATAGGAGCGACAGTAGGGGGACAGAGGAGCGACAGTGGGGGGACAGAGGAGCGACAGTGCGGGAACATAGGCGCGACAGAGGGGGACAGAGGAGCGACAAGTGGGGGACATAGGAGCGACAGAGGGGGACAAGAGGAGCGACAGAGGGGGACAGAGGAGCGACAGTGGGGGACATAGGAGCGACAGAGGGGGGACAATAGAGAGGACAGTGGGGGACATAGGAGTGACAGTGGGGGGACATAGGAGTGACAGAGGAGCGACAGTAGGGGACAGAGGAGCGACAGTGGGGAATATAAGAGGACAGTGGGAGGACAGAGGAGGGACAGTAGGGGACATAGGAGCGACAGTGGGGGACAGAGGAGCGACAGTGGGGGGACATAGGAGCGACAGAGGGGGACAGAGGAGCGACAGTGGGGGACATGGGAGCCGACAGTAGGGGACGGAGCAGCGACAGTGGGGGGACAGAGGAGCGACAGTGGGGGGGACATAGAAGCGACAGTGGGGGTCCTCACCTTTCCTCTGGGTACGACTGACAGGAGGACGCCTCTGATGGAGACCTGTGATAGCGATGTCTCCTCCGGCCATGGCTCCGGTAACTGAAGAGCACAAACAGTAAACAAACTAAATGATGACTAAATGCACCATACAAAAGCAGGTAATTAGCTAATACTAATAATAATTAGTATAGTATAGTATAATATATATATAGTATAATAATGCTAATGTTTAGTTAATACAGCTCCTGCTTGGTGTTTTTTGGACACCAAAAGTCGCTTTAGTCGCATTATTCCTTCATCCTTCAAATGATGTGGTGGAAGCTTTGTTTGAAGCTGTTTTTGTTTGAAAGATGGAACACCAGCCAAACAAACATTGCCAAATTACACAAATTAGATCAAAGAAAACTTTACAAATAATGTCCATGGCACTGCGTCTCGTTACTGGCAATTTGTTTATTTTGATCAGAATCTGGTTGAAGGCACTCCAAACTGCCTGACAATGACTGGGTATATTAGTTATTTTTTTTTAGTACATTTTTGTCAAGGTACAAATAGCCATAGCTGCCATGGGGCAGGCCGCCAATCGGCACCAGTGGCCAAATCAAACCCAGCACATTCCCACCGGACAGGTCACAACATCCTCCACTAATCAAACTGGTGTAAGATGAACCCAACTCGTTAATAGTTCAAAACGGTTCCATGTTTTCTTGAGTCTTAACTGAGCACGCATTGTGTATTTCCGGCCTTCTGTCACATTTCCTTCCTTCATCGTGTTGATGGCACCAAAGTGTACATCCTTTCCATAAACCACCACTTATTGCACATTACTCACTTGTTTGCTCAGGTTTAAGATGGCAGAAATTCCACTGTAAAACATGACATCGAATGGACCGCCTCAAGCGAAGGCTACGAATCTCAAAGTCCAATAGTCACTGACAGCGTTGCGCCCTCTCTTTGCAACTGACTGAAACACATCTACATTGCGCTCGTCACATGACACGGTGGGCCTGAGGGATACGAGCCACGTTTGAAATACAAGCGCACGTCTTACATCTGGAGTGGCAAAGTGATAAAGAGAACAAAAGGAGGACGGAGTTTGTGCAGGGGCCGGGCTGTGCTCCACGTGCTTACAAACAACGCGCCGCTCATCCCAAGTCCAATTATGAAATGATGCAAGATCACAGCATGAAATTGGTTCCTCTTAGCCTCTGTCGCGCGCTCTCTCTCGCGCTCGCTCTGGAAACAGTTTTTACGCTCGGCACAAAAGACATAAAAGCTCCGTGTTGCTGCGCGCTGAGGAGGCTGTACTTGCCACACGAGACACAGCGGCTCAGCGGGGTCCGGGGGGGAAGAGTTGTAGGATTTGAAGTGGACATGATTCTGATGCAAGTGCCCCCCCCACACACACACACACACACACAGACACGTTAGGGTTTCCGCACTTTTTGGGGACATTATTTTGACTCATTCATTTCCCGGAGACTGATCCTACCCTTAACCACAGAACCAACTTGTCCAACATTGGGCCGGTTATAAGCACATTACATTTATTCTATAGAATTTTAAGAGTGTTTAACCATGTCATAATCATTGGCCCTTCTCATTTACCCACTCAGAGTTGCATTTAAAGTGATTCATGCATGTTTGAGTCATTTTCTTTTCTCCTGTAACAAAGACGCATAACTTTCACAATAAATACACTGCTCTTATTTGCTTTTTCCGTTATGGCTGAGACATGTGGAATCAAGCAATGTTAAGAAGCCATTTTGGAACATACGCAATGCTGCCAGAGGAAGGCGGGGGTTGAAACGTAAAGTCACTTTATTGCAAGGACCGCGCGGGCTCTTTCTGCTTCACAGTTCATCCGGTTGCCCCTCCTCATCCTACACGCTCGTCTTAAAACTGCATGTACAAACGCTTTTCTTTTTTTTTCTTTTTTTTTTTTTCTGGCACAAACAAATACAACGTTTTCCGTTCGTTATTGTGATGGGCGGCGCTTTGTAAGCCGGGGGTCGTCGGTCCGGCAGCATAGCACTTTGTTGTGATGACGTCAACCTTAACCAGGCAGGGATTACGATCAGTCGGAGGACCTCCTTTCTTTTATTCAGCCGTTTTAGATCAATTTAAGATGATCCACGGATGTCATAGATTATAACTAAATAGCAGAAAAGCATAGTATAAATTCTTTAGCCTAAACCCTAACCTCAACCTATTTTAACCTTAATCTGATGTTGTTAATCTAAAAAATGACATCTCATATGGACCTGAGTTTTGTCACAAATTTACGGTATAGATTTTAGTCCCCACAATGTGTTAGATCCCGGCCCTTCACACACACACACACACACACACCACACACACTGACCTTTTCTTGTGCCGCTGCTCGTCTCTTCCTCTTATGTTTGAGACTAGAAGAGCTGAGAGGATCACAGAGAAGACAGCCGTGAGAGAGGGAGTATTAGGCCGACAAAGCTGCTGCAGGAGACTGTTAAAAGGTGCAGACTTTGACGATGCAAATGTGGGGTTAGCAACAACAGCAGGTGTGAATGCTCCAGCGCAGACATAAGCCCGGATTTAAATGTTTCTCAGCAGCAATAATATTCAAATGTGAAAGGAGATTATAATGACAGACGTACCTGTGTTTGGACTTTTTGGATGCATACCTAGAATGACAGAAATGAAAAGGTCGCGTTAGCTTCATTCTGGTCTGTCCCGTAAATGAATGTACGCCTGTTTTAACAAGAAGGGATCCGGTTCAGTTTGGCTCAGGCGCGTCGGATCTCAAACTGATTCCAAAAGGGGACTCGCTTATCACTGTAGTAACAAGTATATGCCATTACGTACGCCACGCAGGCTTCAAAGGAAAGTTTAAGGCTGCATTCACACGTGCCACATCGAAATTGTGGCTAAACACGGAACTAAACCAAGACCAGACAAGTTCTTAACAAGGGCCAGGACGGGACCAAACCAAATCTACATCACAACTCAAACTGGGCCCAAACAAGGACCAAACCAGGAACTGAGTATGATTAAATTAGGACAATTACAAGTGTTTTTAAAAGAAAAGGTTTAATTTGGTTGCTGGCATTAACATTTAGTCAATTTGAATTTTAATATTCACAGCAACATTTCAGGATATGCACTGCATCCATGGAGAAGTTCTTACTTTGCCCAGAATATTCCACAGCATTAAACTAATCCAGCTCCATGGGGACAAGCAGGTGACGACACCAGGCCAAGAAGGTGGGATTTGTCATTACGTTTTTTGATGGCATTTTGTGTATTCATGGCATTGAGAGAGGGATTCCTCAGAACCCAGCTCTACTTCTTTTTATCTTCACTAACCTCCACTTGCCTGGTGTAAAACTAAGCCAAATATTTAGCACAGTTTCCCACCAAACGGAGTAATAAGTAGAAAAACATGAGACCTGTCATATGCACAAGATCTGACACAGTACTGGCCCAAAAGAACAGCGCGGTTGTGTTGATAGTGAAGGCGTTCATACCTGTGGCGCTTGCTTTTTTTGGAGCTCTTCTTCTTCTTCTTTTTCTTCTTCCTCACTGGGGACAGGCTGTAAGATGGAGACCTGCAAGGAAACCGAACAAGAACTTACACTTTTGATATAAATGTTGTCTGAAACAGCATTGGAATGATTTAAATTCATAAACGCACCTCTTCCTCTTCCGCTTGCGTTGGGACTTCCTCTTCTTTTTCTTCCCTTTGGGCCGAGGGGAGAGGTCTTCATCAAAGGATGGACTGTTGAGGAAAGAAACCAACACTTTTTAAAACTAAATCTTACCTACATCCTTTTAACAATGTTGTGCTAATTTTACAAAGCATGGAAATTGTGTGGATCCGGATGAAGTCACGTCATCTGAGAAATGTACTTTCCAAACACCAAAAACAGCATGAAGTCAGTTTAATTTGTTGTTCTTTTTATCATCAAAACTTTGCAGCACAAGCAGATCACAGATAACTCAGCTGACAGCGTGTTTGGGGATTATTTATGATGCAGCCGCAGACAAACTAAATCACATTTACCTTTAAAGCTCTGTCAGGGCAATGATTTTGGAAATGATTTATTTTAGAACTTTAAAACAGACATCTGTAAAATAAGTAGAAATGCAAAGAGCTTTTTTCTGTATCTGCCAGTGCTCGATACCACCAAATACCAGGGTGAAGAAGAATGTCCTTGAAACACTTATCTTCTGATCTTTATTGTTGTTGTTTGTTTGTTTGTTTGTTTTGTTTATTCCGTAACTTTGCAACAGCATTGTACACACCACGGGCAATAAGAGTAGCACCATGCCAGGAATGTTCCACAGTATAACATTAAATGTATCGATGCACGGAAACAAGCATGTGACACCACAAGGGTGATTTACAGATCAGATCTGTGGAGACGTGTGCCTGCTCACAATAGAAAGGTATGTTTATCATGGTATTCTTTGCAATGAAAACATGTCATTGAAAAATTAAATGCAATACTGTGGAACATTCCAAACAAAGCAATAACATATACTTTTCTGTCACATATTCGTAAGGGTTGCCACTATCGCTTATTTTATTAGTCGACTAGTCAATGATTATCTATTATTGATTAATAGATGTGTTTATTATTTATGTGTTTTAGAGAGTGTATAGTCCAGATAATTGATTATGATTATATCAAAATATGGTTGTAATTTTTTTTTTTTATATTCGACTAGTCACAATTAGTCATTGTTACAGCCCTACATATATTTACTGTTATTTTGAGCCAACGTCATTTATAAGGCGATTGGGCAAAAGCGCTTACATCGCTTTAGCATCAAATATTCTAAGCCATTCACTCTAAAATGTTGAGCTCATAGAAAACCCCTGCAGTGAAATGATTGGGGTAAAATGTGAGTCATCAGGCAGCAGCCCAGACGCATCCTAATGCTCTCACTCAACAATCTAGAGATTATCGAGAGCCAAATGTCCCAGTGGAGATGATCCGATCACAAATCATTCAGTGTGCTTCCACTGGTACAACGAAAGAGACGGAGAGGCCGACAGGTGCAGGGCTGAGCTGGGATCTCTGCTTTTTCAAAACTGCTGTAAATGTCATTTCCTTTTGTCGATCAAAGCCATGTCCTGCTCTAGACATTAGGTTTGGAATAACCCAGCATTAGGTCTAAGAGCAGGTTTGCAAGTATAGCTAATAGTTTCTGTTTTATAAATGCTTGTATTCAACACATTTAATTATAGCTAAATGAAACGTGCTGGAGAGCAATGATAACATGTTTAGATTGTTAAAGCATGTCTCTACAATAAGCTTTAAAATACAATAAAAACAGCATTTAAACGAGAATCGCTGTAGATTTCAAGTTTTTATTTATTTTTAATGTATTTCGAACATAAATATATGTAAAATTAGTCATACATCCATTAACAAAAATGTATAGATATATATTTTGAAAAGTGAATACAAAGGTAAAACTTATTCCATTAGGAGTAATAATAATGTAATACTAATGAGCTCAGTGAGATTCGCATTCTTCTCCCAATATTCAGGATATAATATTATCACATTACATACCATTAGCCATCAATTCTATTCTTCATACATTCTGAGAACGATTTGCTTCCATTTTCTTTTGTATAGTTGCATGTTTGGACATTGCTTGATATCTTTTTGATCCATAGTTTTACTCCATTAATTGTTATACACATTTTTTTAATTGCTGTTCAGTGTCTTTCAATTTAAGTATGCAAATTGTCCCTTAAGTTGCATCTGTTGTCTCTTTCACAAAATATTTTTACTAAATGGTTTGGTAATCATTTTTTGCCTACTTTTATACATACATGCAGTACTTGAAATTCCAAGAAATCTAAAATATTTGTTTACTTTAGTCTCTATAAAGTGGAGTGTTGGTGTGTTCAAAATATCCAAAATGATTAATGAATGTAATTACCCTTTTTTGCTAAATGAAGAGTGATTGTAAATAGCTTTAGTAAGTATTCCCCAGACAGTATAAGGTAAAACTAGAAAATATTCACATTTTAAGAGCTAAACCTTCAAGATGGAGCATTCCCAAGGTAAAGCGTGTTGGCCAAGAAGCAGACAAACTCTAAATGGTAGAATCCTCTTGTTTAAATCCTTGTTAAAAACCTACCTTTTCTCTCTGGCCTTAATAATGACTGAGCCGAGTCATTTTTTTAATTAACTTCATGTGTATTTTAATTGTTTGCATTTATGTATTATTGCACTTTTCTGTACAGCACTTTGGGGTTTTAAAGTTGTAAGTGTGCTTTATAAATAGACCTTGATATTGATATTGATATTACTGCGTACAATCATAACTCAAAAACTTTAATGTTTACTGAAATGTGCTTTTTTTTTCTTTATTTAACGTTCATATATTTGGTTTTGGTTCCATCACCAATAACAAAAGAAAAAAGCTATTTTAAAAAAAGTTCCCTCTTTGTGAAGACACTTCAATGTGTGCTTCAATGGTAAATGGTAATTTCAAGCATTCTCTGTGGAATCCATTTATTTTAATTTATTTATTTCCAAAAATTACACGCTCCAAGCATTTGACCATGACAACATGGCTGCCTTCCACTCCAAACCCAAGAGTACTTTATTAATTCTGCAGAATTATACTAGAAAACATGTGTTCAGACAGTTCTTCAGACTGTCAGCAGAGCAGAAAGATAAGAGCGTAATTGGTGTATGTAAATCCAATGTTCAGTGCAAATAAAGTGTGCGAGCTGCAGGGCCCGTCGTAAGCAGAGCACAGCCTGTCACTTTGCATCTGCACACAGTGGGCCGATGCCATAGAAACTCAGCCTTTGTGTGCCTAATGACCACTACTGTGAAGTCTGTCTGCTGACAACATAATCAGCAGGGAAAAGTTGATCCATCTATTAAACCAATGGGAGACTGGGAAGAACAAATAATGATAGAGCTTTTTCCGAGAGCTCCAGGCAAAATGTCTGCAGTGTTGTTGTTTGTTTCCTCAAAAATATAAATGTACAAAAAAAAAGCATTAATTATTTGGGTAATATTTTGTATTTAGGTCGTTGAAAATGTCCCGCTTGGCACAGTCAGACTCCACAGAGATCTCAAATGTAGTTTAGCCAGGCTATAAATGTCTGCTTTAAAAAGGGGCATGGCTATAATCCCACTGTTACTTTAAAATGATAAATCAAATGCAATGTCAAAGGCACTATACCTGGTTTTCACTCTACCTGATCTAAAAAACATGAAAAACGAAACAAACAAAACAAACAAAAAACAATCATAACGGAGACGTAAAGGTCAATAAATAAATATAAATAAAATAATAACAAAAACTAATTTCAAACTGTTTGCAGCGGGTCCAAAGTCATTCTTCCCTTTAGTATTCTCATTATTCAGCATGATGAGTTCAAACTGTTTTTCAACAACTTTCAGAGGCCAGAGCAGATTTGGGTTAGGCATTCCTGGTAGGTGATTTTATATGCAGGCAGCACACATCAATCTCACGTGGACGTTATCACACAACAACAACAACAAACAACAACAACAACAACAACAACAACAAAGTTTGTTTTGTCTGCAATCCATTTTCCCGCTTTTATAATGAACAGTAAATAATGCACAGACAGCAGGCGTGAGGCGAGCTGATCAGCGCCGACCCGGACAGTGACAGAGTGGACTCGGACTTGATGTATGCGCCCACAAAGCCCATGAGACCGCCGCGCCTGTTTAGTGGATGCAGAAGACTGTCTCTACATAATAAATGGCCGGGCTGTGTGTGGTCGGCAGTTTGGGAGCATTAAGAAGCGTGCTGCATTAGGCCTGATTAGACGGACCAAACCCAAGCAGCCTTTCCTGGTAATGAGAACACTTTGTCAGCCATTAACACATCCGCGACTCTGGGCCAATGCAGAAAATCATTTTTTTTTTCCTTCTTTTTGGTGCCAGAGAAAGACTGTTTCTTTTGATGGGGCGGCTTTTTTTTTTCCTTCTTTTTGGTGCCAGAGAAAGACTGTTTCTTTTGATGGGGCGGACAATGAAATGGAAATGCAAGTGCAGTCAATTGGCTGCAGTAGGGGGAATAGTGATTGTGTGAAACAATTGTATGAAGTGGCATCGGGAGACGTTGGATGACAGTGTGCTCGGTGATGAGAGCGATTCTTTCCTCTAAAATGGCCCTGCGCTTTGCCTCGGAGGTTGGAGCATTCGCCGCGCAATCCCAGCTCTGACCACACTTTAGAAAAGCAAATTATGTTTTCAATACTATCGGTTCGTGCCAACGTATGTCACATATCAAGAATAGAAGGGAATTGCGGCCGGTCAGAGACATATCGTTTTTTACGGGAAGCGACAAGTGTTTACTTTTTGTACGTTGCCATTTTATAAACGCAAAATTGGTTCACAAATGTTGCATGAAAGGTGTCGGTTTTGGCCAACTAACTTTTGCCAGGGCAGTCAAAGGTATTGGGGCTTTTCAACGTTTTTTTTTCACGACTTTACGCAGACGTTTAACTTTCATAAACCTTCATCAAAGTGAGCACTAAAAGCTCAAAATGACACAAAAGCATTATTCATATTTAGTGCAGCGCTGTTACTATGCACAGGGAAGGTTTCAGACGCTTACCAGTCATGTTTCAGTTGTTAGAAGATTTCTTCGAGTCCATTTTGTTTGACCTGAATGCTACATTTGTGTTTTAAAATGTAGCTTTTGTACAGTATAATTTAGTTGGTTTCACCTCCTGTTGTTGTCATGACTGTTCTGATATTTTAGCAGTTTATGCAGATTTTCTTTGGAGTTAGCATTTGTTTACATTCGCGACCAGAATCCAAGATGTTTGCATGTGGCGGTCACGTGTCTGGCGAGAACCGATTTTGATGCCAACATCTTTACATTTCTTTTGGAAAAACCGGTCAAGTCCACCCGACTGCTATAGATTTATCATGATATTCCACTTACATATTATATATGTTGGCTATTAATATTATATCCCTGAAAAATAGATTACAGACTTTTAATCTTTGCAATTTAAAACAAGAAAATTGTCAAATTTCTTTTTGGTCCAAGTCTTAAATCTGCTCCAAACCACATGCTTTTAGGCATAGAATTTGCAGTAGATAATTAGAGATGACTGAATCTTGATTAAAACTCAAATAAATTGCTCTTTATGTATGTTTGTCATTCACATTTTTGCACCCATCATCCAATTTTAAATGGTCACCTTTATTAAATGCTTTTGCAAATTCAAGGCACTCAAAAATCAAGGAACCCCCTCATCTAATCACACATTTGTATACACCAGTGTACACAAAGACTAAGGGCAAAGCAGTTTAAGTGTCTTGCCCAAGGACATAACAACAGTAGCCATCTGCCGGAGAAGGCAAGGCTCGATGTACATGTTTTGGCGAACAAACAGTAAGATTCCTTTCTCCCTCTAACTCCAAGCCAAAATTTCAAGCATGGATTTAACCAATAAGACGTCCTTGTTCTCCCTGTGCTCTCGTCTCGTGCACGTGCAAGTTTCATGTTGTGTTCCACGCTAATTTCATAAAGAGAAAACTGACTATTACATGGTGCTTTCCACTCGTTTCTCCTGGTTCACCTATGTCATCGTAAAGCCGTCTTTCTCAGTATGTTGTATACTTTTAACCCATGAATATTATAGGAATAAGACATATAATACGAATAAGAATACAAAAACAATTAAATGTAAATCGGTCTTGAACATCTGGTTTAAAAATCGGCTGACCAAATTTAGAAAAAAATCGCCATTGGCCATAGAAAAAAAGCGGGATTCGAATCGGACCAGAAGATGACCTGAGCAAAACTTCTAGACTCAACAGTCTCAAGTATTTATTCATGAAAAAACATGATGCAGAATACGCTTAAGAATTACGGTAATGATTTAAGTGCGACAATCCTCATACACTACTTTCAGGTAATCTACTACTACCCCGTTTCTATTTTGTATTCCCAGTCCGTATTCATGAGCAGTTGATTAGAGCAGGAGCTAGTGTCCGGGCGACTTCCTTTGGGCAGCCCTGTGGTCAGAGGACACGATTAACGGGTACTTCTCCTAATCACAGCTACTTTATTTTCACCTCCACATCCAGACTCAAGGCACTGGCGTATAGTATAATAGTATAATAATATAATATAAGTATGGCCAACCAGATCTATGCTGTTTGAAATCAGTAATGTATATATGTGTGGCCCTGCTCCAGCTCCACCACCGCTATCATAGAGAAAAGAGAAAAACCTATCACTGCATCACCAGCTGAATTATATGATAAACTATTGATTGCACCTCATTTATAGTATTTGTCTCGTCCGACCGTGTAATCTCTTAGTCATCCGGATAAGGTCCACTGCAGAAGATACTGAATTTGAAATTTGTCATACGGGAAACCTGGTTCGGACACAATATTCAAGGCAGTTCCCAACCAGAACTGAAGAAGCTAGTTGGATGAGTGACAAAATGTAGCGTATAGATGTAGAGTATGACTTCGACAATTTGCTGATTGCCCTTCCCTCGCTCATCCCCATTTCATGCCACAACGTTCTGTCCCATGAAGCCTACAGGCTTCAACAATACAAAATATTCAAAAGAAACAACTTTTGTCGAGTTGACAGAACTTGGTTTTGTTGGGTTGAAGTAAGTTTTGAATTAACTATGTAACTGCTGGAGCATCCACCACCTGTTTGTCTCCATGGAGATGTTATTGCTTTGTACCACAGTATTGCATTAATGGTATCCATCTCAATTAAAATAAGAAGGTGACAACCCTGGGCCAAGTCAGATCTGTGGAATAGATGACCATGCTCATAGTAAGAAATTGTGTTTTTCAATGTACTCAAATGATAAATGCAGGATAGATATGCTTAATGTCATACTGTGCGCAACATTTCAGACAAACAGGTGCCGGAACCACCCCCAGTAAAACATCAGCTGAAAACCGCTCATTCCCCACTCACCTCCTGTTCCGGCGATGGCGTTTGTGTCCTCTTCTCTTCACATGTCCATTCCTGGTTTTGGTCACTTCCAACTTCACAGGTTTTCTCTCTTCAATCTTCAGCGCTTGACATGTTGTAGTCTTTGAGCTGCAAGAAAACACAAAGATTGACTTAATTAAAAAAATCTTTTTGAACCAAAATCTAAAGTTGTATTATACAGCAAGGGAGCTTTTTTATGCATGGTTAAGCATTATTCCCTGGTCGACGACCAGTGTATTTAATTATCTTTCATTTCTACCCGCGGGCTTTCTCTGGGAAATTGGAGGTCGGCTATTTACCATTCAAATGGGGGTGTCAATTGAAATGTAGTTATTTACATGCTTCAGTGCTTTGACATTTGGGGAAATGGCTTCTTTTTTTTTTTTTGGCAAGGCAGATGCAGCAGTGAGCAATATATACGTGGAAGGTCCCATTAATTGTTTTAATGTAAGCTGGTAACTTTGGTGGTATTTGTCTAAAATGTTTTAAAAAGGAAATACATAAACACATGAATATATCAAAAGTATACTTGTTCCACATCGTACCCCACACATTCTTGAACTTGATATGTTTTGAAAAGCTTCCTATGACAATATAATAATAATAATAATAATAATAATAATAATAATAATAATAATAATAATAATAATAATAATAATAATAATAATAATAATAATAATAGTAATAATAATAATAATAATAATAATAATAATAATAATAATAATAATAATAATAATAATAATAATAATAATAAATTTCAAACAAAATCATTACGAAAAATAAGGCCTAAATAGAAATAGGAATAAATGCCTAAATAAACTGAACGATTGGAAGTGCCATGCCTATCATCTTCTGTTTTAGTCATGGGAGATTTGAGCATAATTACACATTCTCCTCCTCCGTGAGTGGCTCCTGTTTGATTGTAATGAGAAGATAATCACAAGACAAGATTAGCCGTCATCCCAGCCCCACGTCCCTAAGAAGAGCAAGAGGCAGTGATCTTCCACCCATCCACACTCCCATTTTAAGTCTTTTGTTTTTTCAGA
Organism: Chaenogobius annularis; assembly: GCA_015082035.1. NCBI lineage: Eukaryota > Metazoa > Chordata > Actinopteri > Gobiiformes > Gobiidae > Chaenogobius > Chaenogobius annularis. Next base: position 1,461,577 of record BJKM01000007.1, on the reverse strand, counting down.
ACGAGAGGGCACGAGAGGCACAGAGGTAATCATGTAAAACAGGTAAGTCTGGTGAAAGGTGAGATGAAGACGGCCACTGCAAGGATAATTAGACTGATTAAGGCTGGTGTGCAAGGAATTATTTAAATATGTATAAACGGAGTGAAGTAAGAGTACTATTCCCATAACAGACCTAAAATGACATGAATTCATGTCTATTTGTCCTTCAAAGAAATAAAAACAAACCAGCTAACTTATCTAGCAGGTCACTAACAGCGAAAATGTATTTTCAAATATGGAATATGTTCTAAAACCTCTCTTGAAATAAGTAGAGATCGTGGTACTTTAAGACATAGTTGTTTTTGAGATACCAAGATCCCACTCCTAAAACCTTCCAGTCTGTGCCAACCATCTCATTTACAAACCACATGAGTGTCTTGCCAAAGGATACAACAGCAGATGGATAACACCAACCCCCAGTTACAAGGTGACCACTCCACCACCAGTGACACTGTTGTCCCAAGTTAAACAACCGAATAAAAATGACATACATCTGGACTATTGCAATCAGAGAAAAAATACAACTCAAAACATTTTAAAACAAAAGAAGAGTGGACTTGGCGGAACAAAAGAATGAATATTTTGGTGTAGAACCAGGAAAGGCAATCACAGAACAAAACTCCAACAAAGAAATCACAAGTCTGAATCAATCTGCCTCAGACTGGTCCTGCTCTAGCACCAACAAAATGGAACAATTTGTTGTAGCTACAGATGCAAGTGTACTCGTGGAAATTGACCCATGGCCCAAAGTCTGCTTCGATCCAATTCTTTCCAAACACAGCTTAAGGTAAATATTAGGTTTTCTGCTTTGAGAGAAGAAAAAAAACGCCTAATTTTTGGGTTTGCAGATGACAACCGAAAAATCCAATCTGAAAAGTTGGTTTCTAAATGAAGCAAGACATTTGTCAGATGTTACTCTGAAGTCTAACCACTGGTGCCACACTATGGGTAAGCATTCACGTCCAGAGCAGAAGGTAATTGAGACATTTAACTTCTGTCTGCTCTAATTCATCAGTCACGCAGCTTGTTTGTTTGACAGGAAGGGCACAATCAGAGTAGTCATACGTAGAACCTTATTTTCTTTATATTTGTTATTTCTTCCCAATAGTTCTTACATCCCTTCCCTTTTTTCTTCTTCTCAAATTGTTGCTGTCACATATGTAATTCGATTTATTTTACCTTGAACCTTCCAGGGCAACAAACCCCCAGATTATGTGCCATTTATAGCTGTCATCAGATCATATGAAGGTAATCACAGCATGAGGACTCTTGGAAAAGTGGTAAAATGATTGGAATGTATGCAAATACTGAGAGGATTAAGTGCCCATAGAAGTCGATGATAAGGAAGTACATGGACGATAATCCAACAAAATCCTGTTGGGATTTGTTTGTCATACCAGAGTGGAAATTCAAACTGAACACAGTGCTCTGCATTACTATTGGCTCCAAATCTGTGGTAATGTGACTAGATTTTGAGATTTTCAAACCCTAAAACCCCAAAGTCTTCTGCAGTTCTCCAGTGATTGGAACACAAGTTCTTTCAAAGCTTCTAATTTCTGATGATGAAAATGATACAATTTCAAACAATATTTATATACCAAGAAAAAGGCTTGAATATCATATTGTCATATACCAGTACAAATACAGTATACAATACAAATACATGCCGTACAAGCATTCAGGCAAGCGCAAGCTTAAATTTAAACTAAGAAATAAACCGGTTCTTGTTCTACTTGCAATGATAGTTTTAGTATGTACTTCAAGCGTCAGCCCTTAAAGGTGCACTATGTAACATTTATGGTGTAGGTTCACCACCGGATTGTCTGTGTGGCGATTTTGTTCCCTTTTCTGGAATGTTCCACAGTAAGGAATCACCATGGAGAAAAGCATGTGACATTACGGGTCAGATCTTTGAAGAGGCAACCCCTCTTACAGTAAGAATACATGATTTTCAAGGTATTTTCCAATGGTACTCCTTTGCTAGCTAGCTAAAAACACCTAATACACATAAAATACTAGTTAGGTCACGTCCTTAATGGCCATCCTGTTGCCGAAAACATTTCGGGGGAAAAACAATAACACTCACAAGATGCCCCCCCAGATAATAAATACATCATACGTACACCGCTTTGTAGATTCGCCAAAACCGCCAATCATACCTTAGCATCTCTATACATAGCCTCCCAGTACATAAACAATCCGATTGACTCTCTCTCTTCTCTCTGTTCAGACGCTTGGTGTGCAGTCTCTTAATGCTATGCTATCTCTTGCCTACTCTGTCCAACCAGCACCCTCTCAACCGCTAACCAGAGCACACCAGCCCCACAACACCCCATCTCCTCAGTCACTACAGCACTCACGATAGCACAACAGTCACTCAAACCCGCCACAACCGTCCAACAATCAGCCACTCCCACACTCCACATACCTCTCTAGCCCACCCCTCACCTGAACCAACACCAACCAGCACAACGCACACAGCCCTCATCTACCCAGCCCACTACAGCACAACTAGCTACATGCACCCAGCCAAACTAGCACCAATCACATGCACAACCAGACCAACTCCTAGCCCCCTACTTACAGCACACCGTAGCACCATTAGCATTACAGCACACGCACACAACACCTAGCACAAACCAGCCCTCTCAACATGCAAAACAGCAACTAACAAGTCTAAACAGCACAACAGCACAACACGCACAACAGCCGTACTACCCAGCACTACGTCCCGATTACAGCACTCTCAGCACCCTTACCGTAGCCACAACCCAGCAACAACAACACCAACAGCACAACAGCACAACGAGCCAGCAGGACAGCAAAAAAGCGAGCAGCAACAAACCTCAGCTCAACAACACAGCTAATACAGACAACAAGCACACAAAACAGCACTGCACCCAAAAACAGACACACACGTAACAGCACACAGCCACTAATCCTAGCACCAACGTACAGACAAACAGCATCTAACATCATTCTATATCCTTCTCCGTAGGCGCAAACTGAGTACAAGCACCCTATCAGCCACAACTTCAGTGCTTCACAACAGCCCTAAACACAGCACAACCAGCCCTACTACACTTACAGTCCCACCAAACCACAACAGCAAATATCAGACAACCAACTAGCCCATTCAACAGCAACAACAGCAAAACAGCAAAACAGCAAAACAGCAAAACAGCAAAACAGCACAAACAGCACACAGCACAACAGCACAACAGCAACAGCACAACAGCACAAACAGCACAACAGCACTACAGCACTACAGCAAAACAGCACAAACAGCAAACAGCACAAAACAGCAAAACAGCAAAACAGCAAAACAGCACAGCACAACAGCACAACAGCACAACAGCACAACAGCACAACAGCACAACAGCACAACAGCACAACAGCACTACAGCACTACAGCACTACAGCACAACAGCACAACAGCACCTTGTTTATCATGTCAGATTCTTTGAGGTTTGTGCTCTGGGATTTTGTTCTGTGACTGGCATAACAAACGCTGACAGTTGGGACCAGAAGCAGGCGCCAAAACAGGGATGTTGTGACGTGACGGAGCAGAGATTTTGCACACATTTCATGTACCTACAACGAGGGCGTACCTTCGTCTGGTGCTGCGCCGAAGCCTGGATAACTGACGATCAATCTGTCAATAACGGTATCAGCTTGGACCGAATATGAGGTCAAAAATAAGCAATTTTCTTTGATGATTAAAGGTTTTGAGATGTAGTGAATGTATTGTTGAGAAAATGAGAGCTGTTACTGTAAGTGCAGTTTGGACCAAAGTAAGACCAAACAAAGAGGAGATTTATGTAGTAATAAAAGACATGATGTAGGATTGGTCTGCGAGACGAGGTTGTACCATACGAGATAACGTGCTTTATGGTAGCAAAGGTTTCAAAAGCTCTAATGGACAACGTTTTTCAGCTCAAGTTCTTTCAACTCCCTTCTGCCGCTCACCATGAATGAATGAGGCAAAATATTTGACAAATAAATGTTGATTTCTTTAATTCATGTATAAATGCAAAAGTCTGAGGGGAAAAAATGGATTTGCTTGGCGCTTTTGCATTTGTCCTTTTATGACTCACTCACTATTTTTACCCGACTTCATCGACACAGCCTTGAAGACAAAAGATATTTGTAATCCGCAACATCTAATCTACCCATCTGTGTGTCTGTTGATTGCTCCGCTCCACGTCAAGATATATTCATAAAAATATCCTCCACTGCTGGTGCCACGGGATCCTCATCAGAGTTTGTGTACAGTTTCATTGTCCACAGCCCATTTGTGATGTAAAATTGAGATAAAGTGCCACAATATCTGCATAAGTAATCTACCAGCTGCTGTACCAAAGACGAGCTCACAGCAGGGAGGCATCGGTCGACATTGTAAAGGTACACGCAGGCAAGCAATTAAATATCCCTGATAAACAGGGCTGTACAGTTCAAAAGTTTGCTCCAGAACGTGTCGGAATCAAACCAGCTATTATCAAAGATTGTCATTCTAAACTCAAATTACGTTCAGCAAAAGCATGTTTTCATCTGTACTCTGCTATTTGAAACCAAGTGTTTACCCGAGGCGTGCGGCAGGTTGCTTTAGCGGAGCGGAGTGTGTACAGAAGATCTCCTGAGACTTTGGGAAATACATAACACAGTCTTTCATGCTAACCCTTGTGTCTGTTTGCTACTGACAGAATAGGATCTTAACATGTTTGTAAAGCTCGGCTTCTCTGATCTATGATCCCTTCTGTTTAAAAGAATGCTTTTCTGTGTTTCTCACATTTCTGCTGTCAGATATTACACAGACATACAGGGCCATTTCTTGCTGTTTGGGAGCCCTGTGCAAGATGCTGTTTGGGGTCCATATTTGCCTTTGATCAGCTTGTAAATGCTACTTAATGAAATAAGTATAATAATCTGTTTAGTTATATAAGTAATTCCAGTCAAGCCTTCATGTTTTCATGCTGGACTTATTAAAAGTGCATGTGCATAAATGTTTTAATCAAGGAGCAGATGCACACATAAGCGATCTAACCTTGAAGCATGAAGAAAAAAAGGCCAGCCATAAATGTCTAATCAAATCCTTCCAAAACAATACGATCAAATATTTACGGGGCATTTAAATGTAATCACTAATATTTTTCTGATATATATTAATCCTCTGTAATTGTTTTCATATGCAATCTTATATAACTTATGACAAGCCATCCATCTGACTCTCCAAACAGCCTAATTATTCTGGGTGGAGATGGGCCAAATTGTTCAAATTAGCACATAAGTAGCTCTGTTCTGGGCAACAGGCTGGTAAACATGTCAAGTCAATTTGAGGAGAGCGTGAAGAACTCACATGACCTGTTGCTTCTGGGGATCACGACTGAACAAATCTGTTCAGTTCACAACAGGGACATCCATTTTCATGCCCACTTCAAACTAAGACAAATTCAAAAGGAAAATCTATAAGAGAAATACTTTAATTACTGTAAAAACGTGAAAAACAAACAACTCTCTCTCCTCCTCTCTCTCTCTCTCTCTCTCTCTCTCTCTCTCCTCTCTCTCTCTCTCTCTCTCTCTCTCTCTCTCTCCTCTCTCTCATTCTCTCTCTCTCTCTCTCTCTCTCTCTCTCTCTCTCTCTCTCTCTCTCTCTCTCTCTCTCTCTCTCTCTCTCTCTCTCTCTCTCTCTCTCTCTCTCTCTCTCTCTCTCTCTCTCTCTCTCTCTCTCTCTCTCTCTCTCTCTCTCTCTCTCTCTCTCTCTCTCTCTCTCTCTCTCTCTCTCTCTCTCTCTCTCTCTCTCTCTCTCTCTCTCTCTCTCTGTCTCTCTCTCTCTCCCTCTCTCTCTCTCTCTCTCTCTCTCTCTCGCAATGCAGTTGTATTTGATAAAGCAATACATAGAAACTACAGAAATAATAGCAGAAGCTCACTGAAGACTTGGGGAAGGCCTGGAGGGTGACACTGACAGTAGTGCCCGTGGTCATGGGAGCACTCGGGGCAGTGACCCCCAAACGACGAGTAGAGTGGCTCACTGCAAACTCGAGGAGGACCCGAATTCATCAAATGTGGCATATACCATTAAGTATATAGACACTAAGTCCCCACTACTGTTCTCCCTAGCTCTGAACCCCCTCAGCCAAACAATCAACAAAACTGACTCAGTCACTTCTTGGATAAAATCTAGCTGTACTCTAAAGGCCAACACACCCGGGTCTGTCTTCAAGATACATAGGCGTTCTACTAGGGGCATTAGGTGTGAATTTGATGCCACTGTGTGAACAAAGCATAAGAGTGAGCGAGTCCCCCACTCACTGATCCACACGACCAGGATATTGACAGCAATACTGTACATGGCTCAGTGCTGCAAATTAAAGTCAACGACTTGCTCATGTCTCCAAAAAAACAAACCCACGGTGCTTCCAAAAACAAATTTCCAATACAAAGAGGATATTCTGGGTTAAAGAGCAATTGATTATACGTTAAGAGCCTCTTGAGAGATCAGTCATCCAGTCCCATAGTAACACTGACATGCAATTAAGGGCTGCTAATCAATTATGCAAGCCAATGACATGGGTGCTAAACAGAAACACTGTCAATAGCATAAGGAGATTGCTATTGCATGCAACTGTAGTAGACAATTGTAATTGTCATTTAGGAGAGACAAATAGAATGCACTTAAATCATAAGCACCCCCAAACATCTGTAATGAACATCTCAAATCATCTCAAAAAATACTTTAAGCAGTCAATCAAATCAGCAAAGCATGCAACTGTTCTTCACTGTGTACTGGTTTCTTTTTAAAGCATCTTTTGGCTTTATTAAACAGGACATCTTAGCGTGAAATGGGGAGGAGAGAAAAGGGAGGACATGCAGTAAATTGCCAAGATTCGAACTCATGCGTGGAGCCTGGCATGTGTGCTGCCGCCTTAACCACTCAACCACCGGGCAGCACGACAATTGGTGTTTTCAAACCTTTGCTGTGGATCTGAAAAAGCCCTCTGTGTTCAAGACGTCGTGAGTACAATCCATTGTGAGATAAGGATATACAAACTGCAACATGAAGATAATATCTCTATCATGAAAGGGCAGGGGGCACTGTTGGTTTAAATGACTACGGGGGGAGAAGAACTAGAACGATGAACTTCGTTTGTTCCAAGCTTGGCCACACCATATCTTATCACTGGGAAATGGGGTCAATGCATTTGTTTGGTGCTTCAAAACTATACCAATTAAGGAATGTCTTAATTTATCAAGGAAAACTGGTTCGGGTCCAGAGTCGAGAGTGGCCGTGTTTCTGGTCTCCATTTGACAATTCAACGTCATAGTCAAACTTTCAATTCACAATAGTCATCTTTTGTTGTACTAATCAATACTGAAAACTAACATCAAACCTAGCTTTTGAGAAAGTATAAATTCAGAAAAATTGAAGTTGTAGAAGAAGTAGTATTAGGATAACATAGTAGAATAAATCATACTTGTTTTATCCAGTGTTTCCGATTGAAATGTATAGTATAAAGATGAGATAGTAAAGCAGACATGAGTTCACTTTCATTGTGCTTTGCGTTCCATTATTTCATTGTTGTATCAAATTTGGTAACATTTCAAATTGTTCTTCAGTATCAGGTTTGAAATGTTATTATTGTGGCAACATTATTTGGACTTATATTAACCTATAGTTCTATAGTCCACCCACAAACAGCATCAATAATGAAAATATGTGAACTGAATTTGTGCTGATCATATTTAGCTGTACAAGCCCTACAAAATCCGTTTCTGAAATGGAAATATCTTAAATCTAAGGGTATTCTTTATGGCATTGTGATTACAATATAGGTGTGAAACCTGTTGAATATAGATGTAGAGGTCATAATGTGCAATAGAATAGGCACTATAAGGCGGTCCTCCAGCAATAAATCAAGCAGACAGTTGAACTCCCACATTCGAGTTGAGCCAGTTAATAATACAATTTCAATGTACTTGTTTTTTCATAAGCTTGTGAATCCCCCTTTTGCATCGCCTTCATGCTGAGGTCATTTATCTCAGAACAGCCCACTGGCATTCAGATGGGAATAGACTTTAGTGACATCCCAACAGGCAAGATAAATTGTGAGCACAAATGCAAATCTCTTTGGATGGCTGGGGACAAGCCTGAAATTGGCCGTTCCCTTTTCCGCTACAATGCACGATGGTGGAGAACTGTGTGATTGCAACAAAAGTTTGAATAGTTTTTAAACTCTAGTTAGGGAATATCAGTAGCTCAAGGCCATTTCAAGTTTGTGTGTTTTTGTTTCAACTGTAAGAGCCAGCTTTTATCATGGAGAGCTGACAAATTGGATGTGATTAAGTCCAAATGATGTTTTAGCTCTGTTTAATTTTGAAGTTATTCATCTGAGGGTAATGTGAAGTTTTGGTTTTCAACTGGTTTATTATCAAGCACAGATGTTGGATTTGAAGTAGCTTTAATAGAAAATGGCATAGTGTGATATATGTGATTTTATGCATTAATAAATCCTAACATGTCATTCTCATTAGGGGTCATGGGTGACTGGAGCCTATCCCAGTGACTTTGGGACATAACACAGAGACATAGACACACATTCACTCTCACTAGGACCAATTTACAGTTGCCAATTTACTGAACACATGCACGTCTTTGGACTGTGGGAGGACATGCAAACGCCACAATTATGATTTAATTATAACTTATTAGATCATTTACATATATTTTCCGACGCATATGTGCATCATATTTAGTTTGCAACAATATGATGAGGGAATGTTTTGCTTTAACTTAAAGGTGCGCTATGTTACTTTTCTGGTGGAGGATTTGTCACTTGCTTTTCTACGTCGAGCGATTTTTGCTTTGCCTGGAAGGTTGAGGAGACAAGCACGAGACAAGCAGGCCTAGATTTGTGGAGCAACAACTCCGCCCACAGTAAGAACCAGTGTTTCTCACCACATTTTTGAGCAATAAAAACACCCAGTTGAATAAATGCAAAATCTATATGTTTAATGCCATATTGTGAAACATTTCAGGCAAAGCAATTACAAATCCATGACACAAGCAGGTACACATACCCAACAGGTTACATAGAGCACCTTTACGTCATGTGTTGTGTGTTTGGTGACATCAAAATAGTAATCTACATAGGTCTTTATTTGCCCTGTAACATAATTTAGACGGAAAGTAAACACATACCTCATACTTTGCACGAAGGAGGTCTGACTGCATCTCCTGTTGATAACCTGCCTCTTTGATTACAATAGACGAACAACTGGCCTTGATTATTGCAATCAGAGTGACAATGTTGTGTCTGAATATGCAATAAGGCTGCGTATTCACACCCCACTATCAGAGGAATCGCACCCTTTTCCACCTCGTTGGCCTTCACGTCGCGAGCTCCACTGACATTGAAGATAAGTGAGCTTGCTTTATTTAATTATTGTCTCCTGATGATAAAATGGGAGCAACATAATGGCTTGATTAATTTCCTTATCACGGCAAGCACAAAGAGTAATTACTACCGAACCCAGCGCTTGGCCAACCACACATCAATCAAATTAAAGTAGTTCGAACTTGGCAATCACTTTCCCAAGAGAACAAATGAGTCAATTTTCTGTGATTCGGACCTCAAGCTACAAAAAGCATTTACCCAAGAACCTAAAATAACATAAGCTACAAGCAAAGGTTACCATGGCTGATTATAGGTGACCAGGAAAGTCATCAACTCTTAATGGAAAACCTCAACATGCACTTAATGTAGAGAAGAAGGCTACACTACAGGAAGGTCAAGCTCTCCGCCTTAAGCAATCATTAAATCACAGGCTGTCCACTCCAGTCTTGGATAACTGTCTGAATGGGATCAGAAAGTCTTCGCGTACAGTAGAAACGGCCGGCAGAGTGCAAGACCCAGTGAAAAAATGGCAAAAGAACCTCATCGTATGAGGAGAAAGCAGAGCTGAGCGGTAATTAGACTGTGAAAATTACCACTTCTCAAAGTTGGTGTGAGAATAGGTGAGAAGAGGTCTAAAAGCAAACTATGTGACACAATGAGCTGTATTTAGATTAGAGGGGCCAAAATACATCCCACTTGACTTCAGAACTATGTATTTGGGATGCAATAAACGGCTATCTTTGCAGCGTAAGAAGGTCATAACAAATAATGGATGGCACAAACTGAAGCCACAAATGGACACAAATTATAACCGACATTTGTAAAATCCTTCTGACTCAATTTGGAAATGGACTTATTTAACAGATATTGGACTAAATTAGACTTGAATGCTTAAATGTTTGGATGTCTTGTGCTGTTATTATCTCTTTTGTTCTGTCGCTGTGTCATGTTCTGTGTTTTAAAGATTAAAAATTAAAGATTCACTAGAATCCGCATATGCTTCAGTACTTCAATACTGAAATACAATAAATCAATAAAAAAATGTTTGGTTATTCTACCCTCTAACATATATTCATTATGTCATGGATTTTCCTAACTTTTTTATTTTTTTTCATCAGAAAACAAACAAAAAAACCATGCAAACAACCAAGAACCTGGGTTTGATATCAATTTGCAAAAAAAAAAAAAAAAGAATGCTTCTAATAAAAATGAAAATAAATCATAATAAAAGTGCCTCCTGACCCCACTTTGGGAACCTGTGGATTAATTACCTAACTTGATTAATTCTTTCAGCTTTTTTCTTTCATTTCACCAGCAGATCACTCAGGCTTCATATTTGTAACCATAATTTGACATGCGTTTCCCATGCATTTAAACAGGCTTTGGAGTAGCTTAAAGAGAGCTAGTGCTTTTAATTAAACAGTAAACACTATATCAAAATGCATTATTGAGAGTAAGCTGTGATTAATATATGCTCTCTGGACTTGATGTAAATGAGCAGTGTATTGTCAACTCAAGGATGAATCTTTTTGCAAATCCATTTTGGAGCCAGTGAATCCTCGCCTAAAGGCTTTATTTGACTTGGTTAAACCTATTCCACTACTCTGGCTGTCTTTGCTGTTTGCCTTCTCTCTCTGGCTCCAGAAGAGAAGATGAGGAGAACTCTGCTGACATCTCTGTAATGTTCTCATGTTATACGCTGCCACTTCTGCAGCGTAGCTCGAGGCGTTCGTTCAAAGTTCACAAAAATATAGAAAAATAATTGCGTATATTAAGTGTTAAGAGGATAATGTTTATTGAACCGCAAGAGTGAAAAAGTTTTATTATCATCTAAAAAAAAAAAAAAAAAAAAGTTTTATTATCATCTAAAAAAAAAAAAAAAAAGTTGGCTTTGTCTATATTTCACATCTTTCCTGGCATGTTGTGTGAGAGGTGTCGTGATGTTCCAGAGTGCACAGAGGAGGCAGAGTTCAGGCCGGGGAGCAGAACTCTGAACACTGCGAGGAAAAGACACGTTCTAGTGTCTGATTTATATTTTAGACGTAGTGTGGAGTGCAGAGCTTTGGGGTGCACAGTGAGGAGGAGGAAACGCAGCATGGACTCAAGGCCAGAGGAGTCATCAGCAGCAGTTCAGCTACAACAAAAGAGACTGCCCCAAGCAAACACACAAAGAACTGACCTGAATTTAAAGGTTTATAAAAGAGTCTGTTTTTTATTACGGTTTAAGAATCTTATATCCATAGGTAATCTGTTCATCTATTACTTAGTCTGTGTAGCTTATAAACACATTGCATTATGCTTTTTACATTTACCATTGAGAAATAAGAGTCAATATCTAACGGCCAACTGAGCTACATCTTTAAAAGTTTACCTATTTGGATTTGTGGTGCTTGATGAAATGAAACTTGCATTTCACTGGCTGTACCCGAGGATTACGGCACGCATTCGCTGTGGCATAGTTTCATTGAGCTTCTGCAATGTTAAAAGATTTATTTCCATCCAGTGTTGCATTAATTTTTAACCAAGATCTTTTATCGATGATGAGATAAATAAAAACGAGAAAAATATGATAGAAAATGTGATTCCAGTATCGCAGAATGTGCAGTGAGCGGTTACAATAGTAGCCAGCCTATAGGAGCTGAATGTCCCTGTACGTACACCCCATCATTACAGTTATATGCTCGGGGAGCCAATAATGGCCTTTAATAAACATTATTGTGACTGATGTCCATTGAATCCCTGAGTCCACTTATCGCCCTTGTCAAGCCACACTGTTAACTTTTGAGCCTGTGACGTGTTGCCTCTTTCACGGACCATAAACCGTGCTCGGCTCCAAATTGAGTTAGAAGTGATTAGAAGGTTCTTGTGCGAAGGCGGAGAAAGGGGAAGCAGCCTAAGTTAGCTGCTAATTAGCAGCTTGTGAGGCACACTTCTTCTTGTATGAAGGGGCTTAGTGAAGAGGCAGATGCAAATGTATGTGAAGAGGATGGAGCTATAATGACTGCATAGCTGGTTTTAATTAGCATGACTATGACATCGCAGTCGAACAGCGCTCCGAGAGGAAGCTGCAGGGAAAAGGCCTCAGGATGACCGGCACAATGTGGAGCAATGAAGCTTGATCGAGAACATCTACAAACTCAAACGCAAATGAGACTCTTGTTCATTCACTTTCCATTCTCGCATTTATTAGCAGCTGAAATGAAGCGGCTTGTGGAACTGCCCCAATTCAAAAGTCTTAGGACACTCACACAAGATCCGGAGTCCAGATCCAAATATTCTTTGGACATATTGGTCGGCCACTTCAGCTAAAAGAGCTTAGGATTGTTTTGTCACATTTTTAGCTTAATGTTAAACCAATGGACATTTTAAAAGGCTAAATGCTATTTAAGGTTCATTCAAAAGTATTTCGACTCTAGAGTGGTTATCGTATTTAGCAGTGGTGATGCAGCAGCTTATCGGGTTGTTCCACAACTTTATGGACATTAGCACATCAATGTAAAGTTCTGAGCTCTATAGGTGACCAGGATGGGTCAAATGCAGAGGACACATTTTGTACCTATACCCGTTAAAGATTGAAATATGCAACAAATTTCTGTTCAGTTTCATTCAAAATGTTGCTCCACTAAACAAAATTGTCTTTAGTGTCTCACTAACACATTGTCTAGTTTTTCATTGGTCCATCCAAACATTTTAAGATTCAAGATGACCCCATCACAGTAATTGTTGTCATTGTAAACCTGTCTCAACACTTCAATTGTGGGGAGAACATTTACAGAATGTTCAGCTTTAATTCACATTTATTTCTTTTTTCTAATTTGGATTGTTTTGTGGACTTTTAGCAACACACATTCCTGAATTATTTGTGAAAACTTCAAACCATCCAATTAAAACAAGTCTGTTTCCTAACCAGTGTAAGCACGACACCAGAGCTCATTTAAAGAGTGCCTTGACAGTTCCTAAACCAATGCTTCCCACATAAAGTGGCTTTTCCCACTCCTTCCTCCAATTATCCAGCATCACGTTAGCTTGTAGCCACTTCCAGTTGGGTTTTTCCTTGCACTTGTCAGAATGTCTACTCTTACGCTGATGGCCCTTTGCCGTAATGAGCTGGGATCCCTCTGCACTAATTTGTGTCAGTAAACCACGACAGGGCCAACCAGATCCAATGGGCCATTTGACACCTCAGTGAAGGAGAGTGTTGGGGGAAGATCCTGATATCTTTGATAAGTGCAGTAATTACCGGCTGACAGGCTATAGTAGCTGTTTATATTTCCCCCACAACTTCACTATCAAAATGTACAAATAAATGAATGAAAAAACCCATGATACGTAGGTAAAATAAGAAAAATAAGGCAAACAGGCAAGACATCAACCTGTCTTAGAAGTGTAGTGTTCTTACTCCACGTAACAAAAAAGGTAATTTTAAATTATGTAAAAATGTCTAATTTGTGCAATCTATGGTAATCAATATATCTAAACCCAAAAAAGTGAGCTGAATTATGTCTCTACCTCATCCAAACACTGGACATAAAATAAATAAGTAAATAATCCAAATGGCAGAATTGCAAAGGAAGCTCTCAGATCCTGGACATGTTCCTAATTAGCTGCTATGACACTATGAACCAACTCAGTCTGTTGTACCTTTCCCATTGTGGAGTGTGGCACGGATGCAAAACAGTTGTTTGAATAATTCAGCACATCCTGCTGATGACACTATTTCACAGTGTCCCTTCCTTGATTAGATAATCAATGTCAACACCAGAGCCAAGACTGTTTCATACGCTCATGTGACACAGAGGAGCAGAGTGTCTGTCGGAGCTGTGTGAATGGGGCAGAGAAAAGCCATAAGGGTGACACTTTCAGAAGACAAACATAAAGTGTCAGTCTGGAAAGCAGTCGCTAAAATGCACACATGGATTTCTGTTCTGTGAGTGCAAATAGCTTCGCTGCTATTTTCCAGCAGAAGGCCATATACATTAGAAGTTTCCTTCACTAGTGTGGAAGAACCATCACCGATAGTACACAGGGCCATTGATACTGCCATATTACAGAGCAGATAGTGGGTGCAATTTGAAAAGTTCAAAACCACTTTGATACATTGAAATATAATACAATTTCAGGTGATTGTGCAATACATTTTTCAAAATGTTTTCTAGCAGAACTTGGAGTGAAAAATTACACCAGTATATATGTATATATATTTAAGAGAAGAACTAAAAATAGCCGTTTAGCAGGCGGTCTGGGCTCGTCTCCAGCTCTTTGCGGTGTCACGCCTGCCTCTGCTCTCTCACCTGTGCTCATTAGATTCCTCACCAGGTATTGGGTGATATTGTGCTCATCACGCTGCATCTTTTGGCACAGGGCTGTGAGCACCCACCAGGTACCGCACCCAGACAGATGGAGTCTCAGCACCCGGCACTCTGTAAATCCACTGATGCCTTAAATGTAGCTCTGTAGATGCTATCTCTGCTTGTCTCCAGCCAACCAGTTCCTCTATTTTCTACTCTCAGACCTGGGGGCTTGTTCAGCACAGCCTTACCCTTCTGTCTCTGTCTATTCCCATCTCTTCTCATGGAAGTCAAGGGGAGCAGGGTGTGTTTCTGAAAACATACACAGGTGCAGCAGTTGGAACCTCTGCCTGTGGCTGCAAGTGATCTCTGGAGGGCTGTTATAGGCCAAAGGTGTTTCTTTACTCTTACCATGATCACACAAAGTCTTAAGACTTAAAGTCACTTGACAGTGTGTGAAATTAATTATATCTGAATGGATGTTTTCTTCTTCTTATATACTTTTCACATTTGCATGTTTTGCGTGTGTTTTGACTGAATACGTTGGCCATCTATCTAAAACATGCAAAATTCCCATGCTCCAGCCAGGACCCTGAACCTATAACTCAAATTCTGAAGACCGGTGCTCCTGACAGGCATTGAAGGATCAAATGCAATGGACAATTTTGCCTTTTGAGACACGAAAGAGAACCTTAACCTAATGTGATGCATAACTTTTATTCTGAAATGTTGACAGTAAAAATCATAAAAGAGGGAAAAAACTGGAAATGTCCAAATTCAACTACTCGATCTTTCTGTGTCTTGTTGTGTTTCTCTGTTAGAATTCATGTTGAAGTCTGTGTTGACTCTATGCTGCGGTGCGTCATCTCAGATCAAAATGGCCATTCTCGTATAGGCTACCATGTGCGACTTTCCATGCAATATTTATTAATACATTACTACAATCATTTGAATGGCTCAACTTTCTTCACATTAACCATACAAACAAAACACAAAGAGGATTTCAGACGCTCATTCTCATCAGATATGCTCTAGCTGTTCATGCAGACTGTCTAATCGAAAATAATCATCTTAAAATAGAGCACGGCCTGAACGTGACGACTATAGCAATCAGAACCCCCACTGCCCCCACCTCCTCTTTGCACCTCTCTCTCTCTCTCTGCCTGTCTTTCTCTCCCTCTCTCTCGCTCTCTCAGACTCTCTCGTTCTCTGTCTGCCTCTCTGACAGGCTAATCAGCGTGCACATGATATAATTTATTTTCATTCTGATTGGCAAAAGACAGTTCCAGCCATGACAATATTTGACATCATGTCTTCTTTTCTTTTTTTTTGTCCCATCTTAAATGAACAGTGATAGTGAGTCCATGCTGATACAATATAATATATAACAGAACTAAACTTGAGCCACTTCTTGAGTCACTTATTCAAAGACTTTTATTCTACTGCGACTATTTGAATTCCAGTTTGTTTTTTGTTTTTTTCCATATTGCTGTTGAATTATATAGGGGTTATGAGGATGACATTTGTCAAAACATTTGAAATTTTAGAAGAGAGTGGGAAAATTGAATGATAGTAAATGGTGAAATATTCCCGAACTGCAACAAACATGTGAAAGCTACAGTCAAACAACACAAACTCAACACAAGTAAACAGTTGAGTAGAAAACCAAATAAAACACAGGAACAGTGCCTTTGGGGTCATACACAGTCAAGCTTAGGCCCTTTCTGTAGTTACTATAGTTACTGTACTCTCTGTTTCCATTTTATTGTATAAGGTTTAAATTATATTGTCTACCTTTAGCTACACCAGCTCTACGGACAAAAATTTGAGAGAAAAAAAGCAAATAAACCCTTTTGTCAGTTGTGCTGTCCATAGTTCTACCACTCACTCTGACTCTCACAATGTTGAGCGGGATTTTTCAAATGAAAATGATGTCCCATTTAAAATATATGCTATAGTTTTAATTGGTCTGAAACCCAGGATAATAAGAGAAGGCTGATACGTTTATATTGCAGTAGCATGCAGTGACTTTTATGGATGGGAAAGCAGACTTGGGGCGTTCAATATTTAGTGGATAAAAAAATAAGTAAATCTAGTGTACAAAGTGGGACTTTGAACCCCAGCCTCCCACATGGAGAGCAAAGGCCTATCCTACTGAGCACAGTTAGGTCTATGCTCAAGCAGGCTGTGTGGTCCTCAGAGCGCATGTGCAGACCTCTAAAAGAAGCTGCCTTCAGCTCTGGTTCTAAACCCTCATGTTAGAGAGCGGCGCATGAACGGCCCCTGAACACGGTCCCAGAGTGAGCAGCTGCAGCAAAATAAGAACCATGCTTCCCGCGCAGTATTGCCCAGTGGCCTGTAGCGGCCACTGAAAGACACCCTGAGTTCAATCAAGCCTCAGCAGCAGAAGTGAGGGGAAACGGGCTGATTTGGATATATTTTAGGCCAATTTGTATATAGTTGTGACACACAGTAATTTTAGATTTTATTGGCCAATCAATGATTGCCTTTATCACCCTGACCACAGGCCACTGCTATATTGCGTCAGACTTAAATGTAGTACCTCAGTTGAGCCTGTTCTTTGATCCAAAGGTGGAAAAATTCTGACATTAAGACAAAACAAAAACAAAAAACAACATCCAAGGTAGATTGGGGTGCAAATCCAGGTCTCTCAGATGTGATGTCACGCCCAGTGTCTGCGTGCATGAAAGTGTGTGTGAAAGGTTCCATGATGTAAAGCCCTTTGCGTGCCTTGAAGGGAGAAAAGCGGTATGTAAATGACCATTTACCATTTGCTTGTTTCACTCATTTTCCAAATCCATGCACACACCAGATGGAACTTTTACAACCTGTTGCTTTTGTGACTGGAACGTTTGCGACAAAGCCTAGAAATGATCTCCGCTTTGGCAATTTTAGTCAAGTCGCTAAAACTCACGCCCGCTACGTAAGCTGTTGGAGTTGTTCTATATGCAACCGCCATTCATTTATTGTGTATTAAGACCTTTTTTTTTTCTTACAAAGTCACATCCTCCCTTGCATGTACTCTTTTACTGCACATGCACAACTTCCTCTGTCCTCTGTGTGATTTTGTATTGCCTTCTTACTCGTGGCTGTTGGTGACCGGAGTGCATGTAGCGATAGCCACACATAATTAGCATCTCCCTGTGGGCTAAACCTTTGATCAATGCGGCGCTGACCTTCGCCTCTTCTGCACACCTTCTCCAAAGTCACATAATAAATAGTTTCCCGTGCCCTCCCCTCACGCCCATGTTATTTAGAGGCCTTTCACACAGACTCCATTACAGCTTTATGGAGAGGAGCTTCCTTTAATTTGCCTGTGAGAAGTTGTGTATGGTTATATGGCCATGCTCAAGGGCAACTCATTTATTACAATGATGTGTTGGGAGGGGCAAGTCGCCAAGTGCTTTTAGTGGGATAGGAATCGTTAAGTTGACAGATTGCTAAGGGTTGGCAGTTCCATTCCCCAGTACTGGCATTTGCATACTGATATTGTTTCTTTGGGCATGACACTTCCCTGTGTGAATGCCTGGTGGTCGAAGAGGTTGTTGGAGACTCTGACAATCTGTCACAGGGCAGCTGAGGCTATACAGAAGTAGTAAAGTATAGCTTGTTACTGAGGAGTGAATGAATAAAAGTGCTCTATGTAACTTTTTGGTCTCTGTGCTTTTCTACATGATTATGATGAGGAAAACGACGATGATGATTATTATGATTATTATTGCTTTGCTTATGTTCCACATTATGGCATCTATCTCTATGGAGACAAGTTGAAGATCCGATTTCTGGAAAAGCAAGCTCAGTTTCATCATCACTTTCAAGGGGCACAGAGTCAGTATGTTTTTCAAGGCATTTTTGTTTATTTTGTTTTGCAGTAAAACATATTGAATAAATATATTACGTCAATAAGTTCAACGTCATATTGTGGAACATTCCAGGCAAAGTAATGACACCGCATGGCGAAAAACATATGGCAACATTATCACTTTTATCTCTAGTCATAAGTTTATTACAACAGAAACATTTTAATTTTCTCAGTTAACCAGGGTTCCATACCAAAGATTTCATACATTTTCTTTTCTTCATGTATTTTGGAAAGCTAAAATAACTTTTTTACAATTTTAATGAATAAATACCGTAGTTGTTTTATTTTGTGCTTTAATACAAAATAATTTTGAGCTGAATCTCCTCCATCTCTGCCATAATAAACTGAAAGGACTAAAAAGTAACAGTTCATTAAAACGCAGTGTATTGAAAAGACAAGCTTGGCTTACATACTTAATAATGCATAATCCTCATCAAAGTCAGTGTTGTTGTTGACTGTTGTTGAATGTTTTACCGTTCGGCACAAACAGGTGAATCTCACTGTGGAATTCATTGTTATTGAGATTACCATATGTTTTAAATGGATTATGAAATGAACTAAAGCAACTGTCTCCACCTGGGTCAAGGTCAACGAGTCGATAACATATTTGTAAATCCAATCTCTGCATTCTCCATTGAGACCACAGCATATATATATGTGGTATAGTATATCTGATGCAGTAACTCTCAAGGTGAACACAGATTCAATCAACTCCACTTCATTCTGATCTTCATATTGTTTTCAGATCCATCAAAGGCGTACCTGCTCATAAGACAGGTAAACAGACAAGATGATTGAAATGGCATTTTTCATATCTCGGTGAATGCAGGATGCATATTGGAATATACTATAAGTCTCCAGTGAGGCACAAAGCCTTTCAAGTGCCTTAAAGAGAGCGTTATGACGCAGTATATCAGTGCAGACTGATATACCTTTCCGTTCTACAGCCAATATTTGAGCTGAGGAATATACTGAGCCAAGTTCATTATGTTATTGTTAGTCCTGTATTGTGCTATAATTGTGCATTAAGAAGCGATTTCATACTATTTAGGTACAACACAAGGCAAAAGACATCAGCCAAGCAAGATATAATGTTCTAGTTCCTATAAGAATACTTTACATTCAAATGATTTTCTTTTATTAAGTTATAAATAATGAAACATGAATGGAAATTTGTCATCAATATTCGAAGATCATTTGCAATCTCTGTTTTTAGATGTGTCTCCTTTTTATTATAATGTATCATTCATCTTGGTGGATTTGATCAAAAATTACTTTTAATATTACCATAATATGACACATTTTTGTTCAGGCTTCCTGATGAATAGGCCCCCATTATCCTGAAACATAATTTTCTTTCCTGCAAGTGTAAAATCATATAAAACATAATAATAACTCTTTTGGTGTGAGACAGACCAGATACTGAGAGCGCGACATGGATTTAAGGTGTTTTGGCACTTTATTGCCTTTGATAAAAGCTACATTTTTGAATGATTTACGGTATGGACCACTTGGTCTACACTTTAATATGTGGCCAACTGATTAAGTTGGGACACCCCTGTTCTAAAGTATACACTTTGGTAAAATGCAAGCTTTTCTGTTTTCCAAATTAACGTTTTAAAATATGTATAAGAAAAAACATGATGTTTCGACTCTCATCCAAGAGCCATTCTCAATCTGCAGATCTAGTCTGAGAACTTGGATACTTACTCAGAGTAGGATAAGAATCCAAGTTCTCAGACTAGATCTGCAGATTGAGAATGACTCTTGGTTGAGAATCTTGTTTTTTCTAAAACGGTGTCCAGATGACCTTTTTATACAATGGATCACCGATACACCGACCCATTTAAAAAGATAATATAAATCGTCCATTAGACACATGAATATGAACATTTATGGGATGTTAATTGATGAGAGTATTGTATCACCTTTAAGCTTGCAGAGGGATATCAGAAAAGGCTTTCAGCATCATTACATCTCATCATTGTTCGACACACTTCCGGCTTTGGTCGTAATAGTGCGTGGAGGTGGCTACAGTCACTTCGCTGGACCTCTGCCCAAATAAAATCCTTTTCAATAGCATTATCTCCAAGTTAGAAGCTAATCTCCTTCCTCTCCGGCTCTTTCTCGACTGAATGACGTGTTGAGGGCAGAAGCAGAAGCAGGGTAAATATGTCACTCAAAGGTTTTCTTAAAGAGGGAAAGTCAACATGACCCAGAACTCCAAAGCTGCCACTGCAGCAGCAACCTCAACCTGCGACACTGATGACGCCCAAGTTTACATAAAAGCTTATCAACATGCACACACACAGGCACATTCTGTCTCAGAAAGCGCCATTTCAAAAGTGTTTTTTCATCAGGATAAACAACAAGGAAAGTATGCAAAAAACCCTGAACTGATAAGTGGATTAAAAATACAAACCCATTTCTGTGCCTGACTTTGAGGCAGATATCTGAAAGTATTAAATGAAATGCCCTCTAACCATAAAAAGAGGGATTATGGTCCCGGTCAGAACACATTTGTTTGGGCAATTCATTACACACAAAGCAAACCTTCTATTTTAGAAAACCCCTCCAGAATCATAATTTAAGCATTGAAGCTAAATACAATTTTCATAGGCAAGATTTTAACTGGTTTCTATTATTAATTCACCTGTTGCTGTAAATTAAGGATCATTTTAAAATGACAGTACAGATGTATACAGGGTGAATTGTGTAGCTTTGTAGTGGAGGGTATGCTTTCCTGAGAATGTTCAATAGGCATTAAACTCATCTACAGTATAATCAAGTAGGTCACATTTTTCGAGGTATTTTGTGCAATAAAAACACTCATAGTAGAATAGATGTCTTACTTTGGAAGATCTACGGCAAAACAATGAAATCTTCATGGAGACATGTTACGCAGTGCACCTTTAAATAGTATTACAAAAACTTTAACTTTACAGTAAATGATGATCTTACATGTCGAGCCATAGTTGTGATACAAAACGTGTGACTAAGCTGGTTCCTGTACTTGGTCAAAGTACAGCTGGCATATTATCATCATCACAGGATCAAGGATGTACCAAAAATATTTTAAATTTGGCTTCCCAATTCATGAACTTCAAGAATCCGCTCTTCACTGTCCGATGCGCATGTTTCTGTTGAATGAAGACTCAGAAACACAAGTTTGCACTGTAACTCTTGGATCAAAGCACAATTCTCCCAGGGCGCTGTCGTCATTATTCCTTTGACTATCTTCAGAGTCAAAGAGAATGCTGAGACAAAGCAATTCTCACTCTGCATCAAGGCCACTGCTGAGCCTGAGTTTAAATTGAATGCCCCAAATTAACCATTTAATTACGTGGCTTTCATGTTGTGCAAATGAGTCAGCCAGCATGTGATAGCCAATTCTCCTATTGAAGCAAAAGTTCTTCCCACATCTAATCCACAACTACAAAAAGTCACTGTGCCAAAGACATAATTACACTTTTTATAATTACATTCAATATCCCCAGATAGCCCTGATCCCAACCTGATAATTTTAATGAACAAATGCAATTTTTCCTCTTTCTGCATCTCACCAAAAGTGGTTGGATGTTTTTAATGTGTCACAAAAGGCTTTTTTTTCAGACCAAGCAAAGAAGCCATCAAACCTTGCAGATAGTAATTTAATACTGGAATACTTGAATTAAACAAGAAACTGTTTCATTGGATATTTATAAGACTTAGATGCAAATCGGTTGGGAAGTAGTTTGAAACAGATTCTATAGGCATGTTTCTAAAATAATAATAATTCTATGAGTGAATGTGTGAGTGATTAGTTGCATGAAAGTCATCCTGTATTTCTGATCGCGTAAACCCACGTGAACCCAATGTGTTGCGGTGGTCGAATGCAGTACGCAGCATAGGCCATTGGTGTGACAGGACTGCAAGTAAACCACGCAAAATATGAGCCGATGGTGTTCAGTTTTCCCTCAGCCAAATCATTTCTGAAGACGCTAATTTTGGCTCACTCTCACTTTAATCTCCCTTTTTTGAAATAGCCTTCCATAGCCACAAAAAAAAAAACAGAAAGTGTCAGGAAAGCCCTAAAAATGACAGAGAAGGAAGGTAAATAACTCACGTAAATACTTCTTTATTGATGCAACTTAAATATCTTCCAAAAATGGGAAAATCTCCGTACAGAAAATCAGGTGGGGAACACACTCAGAAACAGGGAGTAATGCCAAATCAAAAGCCCTCCGAAAGGTCAGAGTCGCTCGCAGTATGACCAGTCGGAGAACCATCACCAGCCACTGATCCGTCATCCTTAGATGGTTTATCCAGAGTAGCAGGAGAAGGAGCAGAGCAAGCCTCAGACACAGCTCTGTTGGCGACCTCAGAGCAGGGGTCTCCCATTATATTTTCCAGGGGGCCAGATTTTTCGAAGGGCTGAGGTCTGGGGGCCAGACTATAAAATCCCACCATAGTTTTATGTTTAACTGAATAAGATCCACAAAACAACTCACAGTGGCACAATTCAACAACAGAAATCAACATAGGTCTTTACTTTTAGAAAAGTAAAATTTCATAACAATTTTAAATACAATATTCCTGACTAAAAACAGAACAAAAGCACTAAACCGGTGACAACTGATCTGCACCTGAGAAATAAATTTTTATCTTCCCTTAGCCTCCATAGTCACCTTAAGCTGTAAAATGATGTGTTTATTACAATCCAGACACATATTCACGGAGAAATTAGTTTAGACGTGCCTAAAGCACAAGTGCACATGTCCCGGGACGAGACCGCGGTCCACCTTTCATAACCCGACCCATGGGACAATCCGCACATCACGCACAGCGGTCTGACGTTCTGTGCACTCGCGCAGACCTTTCAATCCAACGAGGACCTGCTTTAGTCCTGCTTTCCTTGCTTTAGACCTGCCTTTAGACCTATCTTTAGTCCTCTTTTAGTGCTGCTTTAGACCTTGCTTTAGACCTGCCTTTAGACCTGCTTTTTAGTCCTGCTTTAGACTGTTTTAGCCTGCTTTAGACTGCTTAATTTATCCAAGATGCTTTAGACCTGCTTACTGCTTTAGACCTGCTTAGTCCTGCTTTAGACCTGCTAGTCCTGCTTTAGACCTGTTTTTAGTCCTGCTTACCTGTCTTTAGACCTGCTTAGCCTGCTTTAGTCCTGCTTTAGACTGCTTTAAGCTGCTTTAGCTCCTGCTTTAGTCTGACCTGCTTTAGTCCTGCTTTAGACCTGCTTTTCTGCTTAGTCTGCTTTTAGATCTGCTTTAGTCCTGCTTTTAGGACCTGCTTTAGTCCTGCTTTAGACCTGCTGACTTTTAGACTGCTTTAGTCCTGCTTTGATCCTGCTGTAGACCTGTCTTTAGCCTGCTTTAGTACCTGCTTTAGACCTGCTTTAGTCCTGCTTTAGCTGTTTTAGTCCTGCTTTAGACCTGCTTAGTCCTGCTTTAGATCCTGCTTTAGACCTGCTTTAGACCTGCTTTATCCTGCTTTAAGACTTGCTTAGTCCTGCTTAGACCTGTTTAGTCCTGCTTTAGTCCTGCTTTAGTCCTGCTTTAGTCCTGCTTTAGACCTGCTTTAGTCCTGCCTTTAGTCCTGTTTAGTCCTGCTTTAGACCTGCTTTAGCCTGCTTTAGACCTGCTTTAGACCTCTTTAGTCCGCTTGCCTTTAGTCCTGCTTTAAGACCTGCTTTAGTCCTGCTTTAGACTGCTTAGTCTGCTTTAGACTGTTTAACCTGCTTTAGACCTGCTTTAGTCCTGCTTTAGTGCCTGCTTTAGTACCTGCTTTAACCTGCTTTAGACCTGCTTTAGACCTGCTTTAGTCCTGCTTTAGTCCTGCTTAGCCTGCTTTTAGTCCTGCTTTAGACCTGCTTTAGTCCTGCTTTAGCCTGCTTTAGACCCCTCCTTTAGACCTGCTTTAGTCCTCTTAGACCTTGCTTAGTTCTGCTTTAGACCTGTTTTAGTCCTCTTTAGACCTGCTTTAGTCCTGCTTTAGCCTGCTTTAGTCCTGCTTTAGCCTGCTTTAGTCCTCTTAGCTGCTTTAGACCTGCTTTAGACCTGCTTTAAGTCCTGCTTTAGACCTGCTTTAGTCCTGCTTAGACCTGCTTTTAGTCCTGCTTTAGTCCTGCTTTAGACCTGCTTTAGTCCTGCTTTAGTCCTGCTTTAGTGCTGCTTAGTGCTGCTTTAGTCCTGCTTTAGACCTGCTTTAGTCCTGCTTTAGTCCTGCTTTAGACCCGTTTAGTCCTGCTTTAGTCCTGCTTTAGTCCTGCTTTAGACCTGCTTTAGTCCTGCTTAGTCTTGCTTTAGACCTGCTCTAGACCTGCTTTAGACCTTGCTTTAGACCTGCTTTAGACCTGCTTAGTCCTGCTTTAGACCTGCTTTAGACCTGCTTTAGTCCTGCTTAGACCTGCTTTAGTCCTGCTTTAGTCCTGCTTTTAGACCTGCTTTAGTCCTGCTTAGTCCTGCTTAGACCTGCTTTAGTCCTGTTTAGCCTGCTTTAGACCTGCTTTAGTCCTGCCTTGTCCTGCTTTAGTCCTGCTTTAGTCCTGCTTTAGACTGCTGTCCTGCTTTAGTACTGCTTTAGTCCTGCTTTAGTCCTGCTTTAGTCTCTTTAGACTGCTTTAGTCCTGCTTTATGCTTTAACCTGCTTTAGTCCTGCTTTAGGCTGGGCCTTTTAGTCCTGCTTTAGACCTCTTTACGCTTTGACCGCTTTGTCTGTCTCTTTTAGTCGCTACTGCTTTAGACCTGCTTTAGTCCTGCTTTAGCCTGCTTTACTGCTCTTTAGTCTGCTTGAGACCTGCTTTATCGGCCTGCTTTTAGTCGCTTGCTCTTGCCGCTTTTAGACCGCTGTTAGTCACTGCTTAGTCCTGCTTTAGTCCTGCTTTGTAGACCTGCTTTAACTCTGCTTTAAGTCCTCTTTAGACCTTGCTTTAACCTGCTTTAGACTGCCCTGCTTTACCGTATGACCTGCTTTGATCCTTGTTTAGTCCTGCTTTAGATCCTGCTTTAGACCTGCTTTAGTCCTGCTTTAGCTCCTGCTTTAGTCCTGCTTTAGAGTCCTGCTTTAGTCCTGCTTTAGTCCTGCTTTAGTCCTGCTTTAGACCTGCTTTAGTCCTGCTTTAGTCCTGCTTTAGACCTACAGATATTATACTTATTTGGTATGCATGTGTCAAGCTGAAGTAGTTGTATAAATATCAGGTCGTTTTGTAGTTTGGGGCACAGTATGTGAATACTGGTCCCATGTGCTGATAGGCTGATATATTGTTTGTCGTACCATCTATGAGTCTGTTTGGAACCAAATGATCATGACGTAACATTCACAACTATTGCACAAAACTTCTTCACCGCTAAGGCTGAAGTCAACCCGGCATCGGTATATTTCCATCTAATCCATTACAAAATACGCCAATAAACACAAGCTTTTGCTCAGTAAATAGTTCTCCCTCAGAGTCACTGAAGTGGCTCTGAGATGTCATTATGCTGGTTTGGTAAAGCATCTGTGCCCGCTTGATCACAGTCACTCGCCATATTTAACATACTGTGTGTCTAATGGCGGAGCTGTTCATTGGACTGTTGCTTAACTTAATTAAAGAAAGTGATGAGCCGTTCGCCCAGAGCAACCAAAAACAACCAAAGGACCAGAGAAATGACTGGGCCTGTCGTGATCCCACGTTTTAAAGTGCAACGTCTGAAGAAAATATTGCAATAAATGATATTGAAGACAGCTTTACATCGGAATCCAACATTAGTACAATGAAACATGTTCATTTACCAACATTATACAACTAACTATTAAAGTACTACAAGAATCAAGTGTGAATATGTGCTGGATGAACAATGTGATGTTAAAACAGGACAAAGAACAGCTAATCTATTATAAACCTAATCTATCCAGGCCTTGTCCTCGTTTTCTGGCGTTAACTGGTGTCTTTACTGTAGACTTAGCATTCACACCTCCTGGTTTGGTATATAATGTGCGTTTCCTGTTTTGACTTCACTCAGGGACAGATGGGAGATGACTCTGGGAGGGGCACATTTGTCTTTATTTGTGCGCACATGTAAACAAAATAAATCATCATGATTGGACCAAAGTCAACTCTGCTCAAGTTTAAGTCTTTCAATAGAAAATCCACAACAGTTTGAATAAATATTGAGTACCACAAATATTGCAGTATTATTATTGTAGGCCAAGATATAGACCCTTATAAAGTGTGTAAAGAAAAACATTCTAATTTCCAGAATGGAGGCAAAAGTGATGAGATTTCAAAGGAGAAATGGAAAACTGGGATTAACCTCAGAATATAAAAAAATATGGACAATTTTGATTATTTTGACAAATGAAAACCATTCATATACATGTAAGTGACATCAGACATTTACAACTGTATTTCACGTTATTATTCTTTTGGATTTACTGGACAAATCAGAATCAGTCAGAATTGTTGAGCCCAAACTAGTTTTTCATGTATATCGCACACTTCACCACAACATGTACTTTTTGTGACACTCAATGGGCTAAATTAATACATGTTTTCCACCCTTTGTAAAAGAAAAGAAAACTGGCATTTCGATTCTGGAAATGTAATATTGTTGCTTATTTTTTGTTGTAAAGATATAACATTTCTGATCTAATCTGACGTCAGTGGATCGATGGAAACCTGTTGTGATCTCAGTTTGCATTTTAACATTCTGATGACATAGCATTTTAAAAGGCCCGTCATTTTTAAAGTAGTAACCAAAAATGATAATGGGCCAACTCTTTTGCTACAGAGATTGCAGGATTTTTCTTTCCAGAAGCATCTTTGGAGAAGTGTCTCATATCGTTGATCTGGAGAGACGGTACGTGCCCTCCCGACTCCACTTTTCGGCGCGCCTCTCCCAGTCGGAGAGCGGTGCCAAAGCTGTCGGCTTGGCTCGGCCTCACACGGAGGGAGAGACGTGGCATCTACGGGAGCGTCACTAAGGATATGGCTCACATGAGAGGAGAACAACAAGGTCTGAGCAGCTCATGCCTCTGCACTGACACCGCCTGACCTTGTTGTCGTCCTCCGAGAAAGGGTTAGAATATTGAAATATATGCCTGCGCGATAGCTTGAAGGTGCCTATTAAAAACCGTTCTGGTGACTCTACTAATAGAAATGGTGCACTGATAATAACAAAATAACAAAATAACAAAATTATGGTGAATCCGATCTCCATGTCATGTATTTAATTCTATTTATGTCATGTAAAAGGTCATCTCTAAATTTCTGTTTGTAATTATGATCAGCCACATAAAACTGGTTCATGTGCAACATTTGCAACATAGTCTTTTTTCCCCCCGTGCAGCCTGCTTCACAGCTTCTTTCTGATCTTTACTTCTTGTTTCCAGTCTGGGGATATTTCAATAACAAAACAATTAGGTTGCACGATTTAGTAAAAACGAATGTTGAAAAGTTTGGAAGTTTGAAAGTTATCTCACAAAATAATTGCGCACTTCCTCCTGTTCTGTCTTTGAACCTGTGAAGGTGAATCCGGAGTCCCATTATTCCTCATCAGCCTGTCATGATTCATTTCCATAGCAATCATTTTAGATCCAAGTAATTCAATAATAAAATATCCTCAACCCATGCAACGGAATGGCAGTTATCTATAATAATCTGGCTGGGTAGTAGGTTTTCAGACACTATACTTGAGTTATATATTTCACAGTATAACATTACTGTGTTGAGTGGCAAATTCTGAGAAAAAAAAGAAGGAAAAAAAGAAAAACAGTGGTCGAGTGGTTAAGGTGGCAGCACTTATGCCAAGCTCCATGAGCAGCCAAGAGTTTGAATCCCAGCTTCAACAATTTGTCGCATGTCCTCCCCACTCTCATCCCCATTTAAAGCTAAAACTGTCCTGTCTATTAAAGCCAAACTAAAAAGTCCAAAGTTTCTAAAAAATAAAGCGACGACAGCTTTATGTTGATATCTATATCCAAATTATGAAGATTTATTTTTATTTTTTTTCATTTTTGTGCTCCATCCTGTTAAAATATCAGCCTCAGTGCATTCAATTTAATGTTTTGCCCTTCCAATTACATTACTTTCAAATTATAGATTAGATTTACATTCAGATAATTACTCTTGCAATTATTTTACAATCTCCGTTATTATTTTACTATTATTATTATTATTGTTTTAGTTTGTATTATTTTACAAACTCTTAACAATAATTACTCTTACTCTTGATTAGTAGCATCTCCTTCTTACTCTTACTTCATTGCCATTTCTTTGCACTTCGACTTGAGAGTAATATTATCTTGAACTAACGGATCTCTTACTTGAGTAAATTTTTTCTGCCCCGCCCATCTGTTCTAAAATAAGATTAGTTATAAGTTATACTCTGTGACTCTGTGACTGTGCCTCGTCCCCTGAGTGAAGAGAAACGCAGTAACGTGCTGAGAGTGTGTTAAAAGTGAGTATTGATCAGTGCACCTGACAAGCCGCAGATAAAATAGGGCGTTTACTGCTAAAAGGCCATAAAATGCATTATTGCTTTTTAAAGAAGTAGAAGTAATAAGGGAAGCTGCCCAGTGGGAATAATTTATGTTCACAAGTTCAGAACAAAGCTGCTAAGTGGATCCAGTATTGATTTGCGAATATTTAAGTTATTAAGTAAAGAGTCAAGCACCAGTGGGGTTGTTAAAGGCGATTGTGCTCAATTTGCCATATACGATCCAGTGCATTATCAATTTATTTATTTATTCATTTATTTTGAATAGTAATCCCTCCGCTCCTGACATAATCCTCCAGAGGTAATGAAGGAGTCAGAAAGCAGGAGTCAAAAAGCAGGACTGGAAAAGCGTATGGATCTTCTACCCAGCATCACACTTTGACTGCTTTGTGGAAAAAAATAAAAAATAAAAAATGATTTAAGCTTTAGTCACAGATGTTAAAGGCGCACTACGTCAGTTTAATGGTGGAAGTTCCGTCACCTGCTTGTCGCCGTGGAGATGTTCCTGCTTTGCGTCCAGAAAACGTACACAGTGCACATAAAAGATATTGGTCTGGAAAGTAAAAGATTTTCAAAGTGGACTGCCCCAAATACAATCAGAACTCATATAATTGAAAAGTGATTTGCTCATTTAGTTGATTAACCGGTCAATGGCATTTTAGTCGACCAAAATTGGCTTTAGTCGACTAATACTTGATTTAGATTATGACGATGGGACAACAGCAGGCAAGAGAGGGTATGGATTGAGTTAGTTGAAGATTAAAAATTGAGAATCACGAAAAATAAACTGTTTCCGTGTACTTTTCTGTATAAATAGAGCAGTTAGTCCGTGAGCACAGTTTTCTCAGATACACGGTCAGATCATAGAGATGTTAAAGGATTTTGCACACTTCTGTCCCTTTTAGTGGGCAAATCAATCAGCAGAGCACGTCTTTAGTCGACCAACAATGTCTCCAGTGGACTACATTCCTAGTGTAGTACATGTTTTGGTCTCTTTCGGTGCACGTGCCCTTCACCTGCTCTGGATGCACGCCTGTGTCACTGCCCTTGTCATTACTCCACATCTCACACTGAAGAGCCACTCGGAGGTGAACAGGATGCAGGAAGTAGCAGCCCCAATTAAGCTCCATCTCCGAGAGCCGTCCGCGTCACCCGCCGCAGTGTCGCTTATGCAAATGGTAGGCAATTTGAACGTGAATGGCAGGTCGTCCTCCTGGAATGAGGATGGGCATAAAGCGCAAATGAAAAATGAAGGAGATGTGGGCGCAAGTCAGCCTTGAAATGATTTAATTTAAGTCAAGAGGAGTTGACGTTGATAAGTTTTCATTTCAGTAATGAATACTAAATGACCGCTTTAGGGGTCCAGTTACCAAGGCATATCTGGACAAAAAGTTTCAAACAGCAGATGAATACGCCAGAGGATGACTTAAATACATTTATGTCCATCAATGTCTCCCAATATTGAGTTATCATACGTAATATTATTGAAATATCAACAACTGATTATTAATATCACAAGACACTAAATTCCAATATATGGGAATAATAAAGGTGAAATGAAAATAGTCACTTTCTTTTTTCTATTGTTTTTTTTTTTTTTTGAGTGAATTTAGCCTTAGTTTGGTTCTGACAAGCTAATGAATACGAAACATGTTTGTCCGTCACACAAATTTAGCCGTAATGTTCAACAGTATGGCATATTAAAGCAGATGACACAACACCAGGTCAAATTAGGCCTGTAGGATCTGATCTGTGGAGAGGCGAGTCTTGCTCACGGTAAGAATGCATGTTTTCCGAGGCGTTTTTGCCAATATTTACACTCGTAATTCAATAAATGCAAGGCAGTTTAACACCATACTGAGGGACATTCCAGGCAAAGCAAGAACATCTCCATGGAAACAAGAAGGTGACGGATCTACCAGTCAGAAATAGCGGGACTTCTATTTATTTTTACATAGAGAGTTAAACATTTTTCACAATTCCGTTAAGAACTTGAAGGAACAAACGATCCAAAATATTGCAAAATGCAGGCTGTACTTAATAACGTGCAGGATATTTCACGCTGTAACATCTCTGCACATCTCTGACTTTTAGACTTTCTGCCATCTCCAGCCCATCATGAACTACTTTCTGACGCTCCAAATCCAGCCTGTGCATATTGTGCTTCTCACTCCGATTTGCACTGGGCTGTCTCTATGAGTGAGTGTGCCGCCTGCTGCCACCTTCCAGATACATATGACAATACCCATCTCCTCAGGCCCTTGATCTTATTTAGGATTATGAGTTTCGCAGAGGCTGTATAATCACCACCTGTCGCAGTCAATAATTTATGCACAAGTTCTGAGCTCATCATCACACACAAAGAAATGCAGAAGAGGATCGTTGTTATTATGCTAGTAACAAAGTATAAAAGGAAAAGTACTGCACTTGTAGGTATCATCATCATCATTTTTACAGTGGATAATATTTACTACTTTACTTACATTTGAGAGCAGGTATCTGTACTTTCAGCTCTCGGACTGAAAAGTAGCACATACTTACTTTCAGCGCGTTCATGGTGACTTTCCAAAGGTTTTTGAGTTCAAGTCGGATCTTGGAGCAAACAACAACGTACGCACAGAAATGGGCGAAGATGAATCAAAAGTGTTCCTGTAGACCATGCATCATGACTTCAATTCAAAGCCAGGTATTGTTCACAGATGTTACTGACGCATCGCATACCATTGCAAAGATATGGTCAAAACACTACCTCTACGCAGCCACAAGGGGTCAGTTAAGTGACAAGTGATCAGCTTTAGTGCATTAAGCTTTCATTGTAAGATATACAAAGACCAAGACCAATAGAATTTACCCATGAAATGTATTAGAATCAGGTTAAAGTGCTCTGATCTGATTGAATCTCACTGTATTTAAATCTGGTGATGTTATTTTATCAATTGGACTTGTTCGGCTGAATGGATTATTTAAAACATGGAAATATTGTATTAGTGCACTAGTATTTGACTCTTGTGTATTATTTTATGAACTTGTTGATAGTTGCAGAAAGAGCAGCTTTTTCATGATAGTGGATTATTGGTAAAAAAGATGGCTGTCTTTCAATAAAATGAATTGCTATAGGTAGGAAGGAAGGAATAGGTAACTTTCTGAAATATTTACTCCTTAGAGCGGTTAACCTTCACCCGGCGCCTATTGTAAGTTTATTCAACTGTGTGTCGCTGTACATTATGCACCTACACATAAGCACACCAAGCCAATTGGAACCAATAGCTCCCTTGGGCGGGCCCAGTCTGTGGAACCGTTCTCTAGGATTTGTCATTCTCACTTTGGTATAGTAATAACCTTGGCAGCCCCTGCTAAATATAAGTTCTCAAATGGACAATCCAAACGTGTCACTCACTGTCCTTCCGTCTAGATTATTTTCTCCCTTTCGCCATATTTTCTCCAGGAAAATTATCACTCAGACAACCGCCGATCTGAAAATATATGGCATCAAGGTCATTTCGATTGAGGCCTTTTGTCTCTGCACAAAGCTTTGACGTCATATACTGACAAAGCCTGAGCTGGTTTTCAGACCAACTCTTTCACTGTGAATTAAACAGAAAAGTTAAACACACAAGCTCATCACATTTGTTTGTAAATCCGAAATGTCTTGCAGCAGTGTGGCCAGATCTGTTGGAATTGGATGCCCTGGCAGCTGTTGCGGATGAAAAATGATGTCTGTGTCTTGGGCAAGAGCTATTTCCCATGTAAACTGTGTTAATTACAGAATGCTTCCTTTAGAAAAGTCCGGAATTTCAATAGCAAATCTTCATAGACAAAGCTTCTATTTGCTATAAATACTTTTAAAAATACATGTTTGCCATTTTTAGTATCAACAAAACATTTCAGGTAAAAAAAAGCATACTTTGTACATTATCGGTCTTATTAGAAGAAAAACAGTTGCACCTTTTTCATGTTTTGGGCGGGTTTTTTTGGACATATTTGCTTTGTTTTGGTTGCTGAAGGCTTTTGTCGTAGCGTGTATGTAAAAAAAACTTTCATTATTATTGCTAAAAATGCTAAGACTAGTCACGTGACAGAGGATTGGTTTGAATTGTCATTGAAAAAACCATATTGACACTGAATTTGACAAATGAGGAGGTGAAACTTGGTTACTGACTCGACTAACTGAAGCTTGATTTCAGTAGCGCATTAACATTCCAGATTACATTACATACATAACTGCATGATTATGATAAAGTGCATGATGATGATTTAGATTTGACATTCTTTTAGAGCAGGGTTTTGAATTCCGGTTTCACAATACATTTGAAGTGTGACTGTTTCAAAGACCACAAGTCATTTGGAAGTGTGATGTTTTGCTATAGAAAATACTACTTCATGCCACTGACACAATAAAGCAGAATAATGGCAGTAAACCCTTTTCTAATTGTAAAAAAAAGTTTGGCGTAATCCCTCATTTGTCCAGTAGTGTTGAAAGAAAAAACGCAAAAAAGCATAATAATAACACTTTAATACGTAGTGAGTCATAGAAGGTGATCATTCAGGAGATTAACCATCTACAGCTCAAACCTTATCGTACGTAACGGAGAAACTTCCCCAAAATATCCCCGCAGCAGCTGTGAGACATTGGCCTCAGTGTGTCGTCTTTGAATCGCTGTCACTGGAGAGACGATAATTCCCCCATTTTGCTCTGTTTGTCATTGATGCGTTCTACAAACTTTTGCAGTGCACAAATTGTAAACACTACTTTTCAGCGTTAATTGTTTGCAATACTCCCCAAGAGCCTGTAAATGTCATTGCACCTCATTTTTCGAGTGAGCAGGTGCAGATAGATACACAAACTCATTTCAAACTGCGCTGATGTCGACCAATTTACATGACAGTAACTCCAAACGAAGCCATGTATCTTTTGCTTTCATTATTACAGAATTAAATGAATCCAAGTGTAAAAATGCCATCTCAACAAACTCAGTCTGCTATCTCTGTCATTGGAGCAGAAAATGTATCCCACACTACAACAGTGTAAACAGCTGAGCTGTGTTTTACTGACGCTGATTGGACGTCTTCATTCCACTGACTGGGTTTGGCTGTTTGTTTTGGGACTGGTTGGTATTGTATAGCAAGACGGTTGCGGGTTCAATTCTCTGCACATCTGTTGCACCACACCATAATGACTATCATAAAATGGAACAAATGACATTTTTTGCATATGGATCATTATCGTACATTTTGTTTATTTTACACTGCAATATTGATCTAAAATGGCTCAGTAATAGTTCATTAGTGTTTGTTAACTGCTAAATAGTAGTAGCAGCAGTAGTTTTGAGCAAACACAGGCCTAACCTTGCCAGCAAGATGAATTCTCGCGATTTTTGTGCGATAACAAACTCCGTCTTGTTAGGCTCCTGGTGATTGCTGTGCAATCCGCACTAGTGGTGTAACGGGCCAATCACATGGCTGCAGGATAGGTTGAGGCTGAGGTTGTCAAGAATGAAGACAGCAAGGTGCGTGTGAAAACAACCAAAACAAAGATGGGGATGCCAGGGGAAGTGCGTGTTGCCAATCAGCTTGAATTATTTAGCTTAATATCCCTCCTTTTTTTGTGAGTGCTTTTAGTGAGAGACTTTGCAGATGGAGTCATATATAGAACTCAATTCAGCGCCTCTCATATCAATCTGACATGAGCCAGGAGAACACAGGCCATTTAAAACTTTCCACTACTTTCTAAATAAATAAAGTGTGTTTTGAAATATGACTCTTCAAGTGAAAAATGTGACTAATTAATGACATTGCCTGACCCGACATGATCACTGATAATATTTTACTAACGTTTTGGTCTGGAATCATATCCTGTCTCCAAGGGCAACCAATGGTTTACGAGGAAAAAATAAATGAAACATATATCACAGGGACTGAAAAACTGTGATTTCTGCAGAGTGGAAAAGTGAAGCACTAAACTCTTTAATCAGAGGTGAGAAAAGTTTGATTTTGTTCTAAATGATCAACCTTTTTTTTCCACATGTGTCACTGAAATAAAAGAAATCTGATTGCACGGTTCCGTCAGAGTTTGGCTCGGGACGCGACAGCGGGAGTGGTGACCAGACTCACTCCTTGTGTATAGTGTGTATTCTGGGTTTTAGTTAACTAAACGCTGATGATATCTGAGATAAATTCAACACAAGTTCTATATTTTGTTCTAAATGATATGAGAATATTCGAGAAGACTGTTTTTTCACACTATGAGTGACACAAATTAGAACAAACAATATGTGAGCTGTGGTTGGACCGTTCCAGGTTTGGAAGGGTTTTTTGACGCCCTTTATGGCCTGATTCCAGACCCATCTGCATTAGAACCGAATGTAGGAGGAACTGGCTGTTCAGGAAATAGCATGTGGTCATAATGTCAGTTCACAGAATTGACTCCTGGCGGTTTATAAATGATCCAGTTGTAGGAACCAAGGCTTCAAAATGAATAGGTTGCATCACATTTAGAAGTCTTTCATCATAAATATGAGTTAGGTTTAACACAGCTATAGTTCAGGTACTGCAACATTACAACTCATTAAAAACTGTAAGAATGACATTTCTATCCACAGTGGAGGCGTGTAATTGAAGTGCTTGAATAGCTTTAAGAAACAGATTAACGTCAGTGGTGTGCTTGTGGAGAAAACTGAAGGTTTATACGGTGATTAGTGTCATAAATCAGAGAATATAGAATCAATGCCATAGAAAGCCCTGTGTCCTTACAACTTCAACTGCGTTACATAAAATATACATGTGCAGTCTTGGAAGCAAATGTAAGCACTGTTGCTTAATCAATAGAACATTAGTTTACTCACACTGCTGTTCCATAGTACACTAAAGTGGTTGTGGGATTTCTAAGTCTAATTAGATATTTTGATATATTTCCAGTATGTATATATTTTATCTTTACAACATTTGGTAAAGCTATAAAATAAGGTAGTGAACAATTAAAAAAGCCTTAATAAGCACTAGTTATTTGTTTCTAAGCACACAATTACTAACAGTTTATTTATAAATAAAATGTTGTGTAACAGGCTCCTCCCTGACAAAGAGATGCTGCATCTCAGTGGGACTAATTAACATCAGCCTGCCCAGGGACTACAGAATCAGAATCAGAATCAGAAAGGGTTTATTGCTATTGTCAATTAACAAAATTCAACATGGGAACTTGTCTCGGCATTAAGGTGCAACATAAAACACTGAGCAATAATAAAAACAAAAACAACATATATTCAATCCAAAGGGCATGCATTAAGAAACAATTTAAAATTAGTATAGTATAAAATAAAAAATAGGCAACAGGTGGACATTAGCACTCGAGCTACAACCTGGTGCAATGCATCTGTCCTGTTAAGGTTAATGTGTATTAATGTGCACTGTCCCTGTCTCAGTAAATAAACAAAGAATAATACATTCTAGTAAATGCCTTATAAGTGCTTATAAATAAATAGCTCATGCTTTTTGGTGCATTATTAATAGTTTACTAATGAACCTTATTTTAAAACATCACCCAATACTTTTTGTCACACTAATTTTTGTTCAACACAAAAGTTCGAAAGGTTGGCACTCAAATCAAGTAATTGTGTTTCCTTTTTGTAATGATTAATGAAAACAATAATAACAATGGAATATTTATCTTTGCTCATCTTAAATTTATTTATTTCAATTTGACAATTTGGCAGCTTTTCAACAAACATTATCGAAAAGATTGACGACAACTACTGATATAGTCTATATCTTGCACTAAATTTCTACTTTAATATATCTAGTCTTCATTTCTCCAAGTTCATCAGTGAACAAAGGCTGTGAACTAGTGCCGAGTTAGCCTCCTCTCTATATGTCCACTTTACAACTACAATGTAAGCCCCGAGGAAAGACTGTCCATTCACTGCCCATAACTATGTAAAATAAATCACATCGGCCCGGCCACTATGTGGAGGTACTATATATGACTTGGCTTTTCACAAAGACTTGATCCCCAAGACACCATTATTTCAGTATTATACACGTTGTTCTACAGTACATGATACATGTTAACCCAGCTTTGAGTAACATTACTCTTACTTTACATTAAAACCTAAACTTGCATTGATGCCTATCTAATGCAAAATGCATTACATTTATGTTGAAGCAAAGGCTATTTCAATCACTAGATGTGCACACACACACACACACACACACACACACACGCACACACACACACGTACACTCATTGTAAAACGTAATGGCAGCATGGAAAAGGACCTCCTAAAGAGAGGAAGTCATTTCCGCTGCTTCTTTGAGCAGCCAGAGCCGGTGTTACAGAGGATCGCCTCTAATTTTCTCCTCATGCATCTGTCCAACACCACTTCGAGTCCAGAGACGCCCCGACCACTGACCCTGCCCAACTTGCTGCTGTACATCCAGCACATGTGTTATATGCAACAAGGGCCAAAAAGCTAATGGGAAAACATTCATCTAAAGCAAAGTATTTATTTTTTTCTTTACTCAGAAAAGCTGAAAGAAATGTATTTCTTAACAAAATTGCCTCTTTTCTACGGGCGTAATTGGAGAGCAATGTGGCAAATATAGCAAACGTTTTCTTAATAAATGCAATTTAAATTGTACCTGAATTGAACTTTTTAAATCACAATTCTGATAAGATTGATACGTTGTCGACCTAAACTTAAAGAACTGCACATTCTTGGCTAAATACTGAAATATGTAAACAATGAGGAATGAATATGTAAACAATCGAGGAATGAATGTAACTTTTCAACTTATTTTAGGATTTTAATGTAATATTTGTAATGTCTCATATGTGTTGTCAAGTCATGTGTGTGTTAGATTGGTTCAATGTTTAATGGTAAGAAGGATTAGTCATAGCTGTAAACTCCTTTTGTATCTGGCAATTTGCACTGTATAGCTATAATTAGCTTGAAATTAAAAGTATACATTTACATGAATTCTTGCCAAATCAAACAGTCTGTGAAATGCACTGAAATACAATTTATTTTTGGTGCTGTGACAGAGCATCTCGAACCGCAGCCACAGATGCTGCTTCGACTCAAATGGATTAGTTACACAGTAATCGATACAGAACAGGAATCCATTTTGGTGGCCTTCTGTCTGGGAAGACGCGCTCAGATCTTACACGTATGAGACATTCAGAGTCAAGGCATGTGCACTAACAGCGCACAGTCAAATAAGATTAGGGTAGACAGGTAGTGTAGACAGGCCAACATGTCATGGTAAAAACACAGTTGTCATTCTGTCCAACAGTGATGCTTGCTAAATTATTTGGTGCTGCCCACACAAGTGACATCTCTTTTCTAACTAGGAAAAATGAAAACATACCTACTACAGGAGAACTTCTCATTTCTTAGTTCTTTTACTTCGATAGTTATGCAGTAAATTTAAAGTGCAATATTGAACAATAACATACATAGATGATTATTTTATATTGTATTAATTGTAAACCACAATATTAATCTAAAACAGCTTAATGATAGAAACAGGTTCATTTATGTCCTGTTCAACACTGCAGAACTGATAAGCCCCGCCTCTTCAGTGACAAGTGGCTACATGACATTTTAGTACCAGAGTCTTAATTTTTCAAATAATCACAGCTAAGTACTGGAATGTGGGCGGGGATAGGGGATAGGGGGCGGGAGAAAACAGCAAAAGTCAAGTCCCCGTCTCACA
The DNA here is from genome assembly GCA_015082035.1 of Chaenogobius annularis. Classification (NCBI taxonomy): domain Eukaryota; kingdom Metazoa; phylum Chordata; class Actinopteri; order Gobiiformes; family Gobiidae; genus Chaenogobius; species Chaenogobius annularis. The sequence continues at coordinate 1,422,795 of BJKM01000007.1, read as the reverse complement.
CAGTTGTCTCTGTCTCCATCGTCTCCGTTTCCGTCTCCGTGTCGGTCTGTCGCTCGCTCTGTGCAGAAATGCGATGGGCTAGCTTCATCTGTGGAACACTTTTGGCTATTTAAGAACAAAAAACAAAGAGAAGATGGATTTGTTTGGGCTTTGGACCTTTCATTTGGACTGATAATGGGATTTATTTTAAAAGAGGAGCAGTTTGGGTTTGCTAAATTGGCCTTAAACATGCACCACTGTAACTAAAATAACCAGGCTAATGTTAAATAGCAAAGGATTTCTAACACTCGGTTGGAGCTCACGGAGAACAGGATGAATGAACAATTCTATTAAACACGACACGAGACACGATGGCGTTCTTGACATGTGCTGCGCCTTCTCATGTGGTGAAGGCGCAGCGGTGGTGACTGGTGAGTGAGAGACTGAAATGTAATAACTGTGATGTGCTTTTACTGCATTATTATGATCTATATGCAGTCATTTCTAAGTAATCATCTGGACTCTGTTTTATAAAAACAAACGTTTCGACTCTCATCCAAGAGTCATTCTCAATCTGCAAATCGAGTCTGGGAACCCAGGTTTTATATCCTACTCTGTGTAAACTCTGCCAGACGAGTAATTTCTAAGATTAATCTAATTATCAATTTGGTGTAATCCCTCATTCGTCCAGGAGTGTTCCATTGTAGAAAAATTCAGTTGTATCATCTGCCCATTAGGCAGGACCTCCTGATAAAGAGAGTTTCTGGTTTCACTTGAGACTACTATCTTTGTTTTCTAACAGCCCTGTAATGGGCAATCAACTTTCTATTGTAACCTGACTTTCGCTCCCTCCTCACTGAGTACCTGATTAGCATCAGAATGCCCCGGGCGTCTCCCGCCTAATGGCTTCAACACACTGTTAATAACTACTTTGTTTTAACAAAGATTGCCTCCTCTTACAAACCATCTTTTCTCCCTGCTTAGAATCTCCCCCTCACTGTCTTCAATAGAGTGTATTTTGGCTTTAGATGAAGATGCACGGTGCTCTGGGGTCCTGAATTTGCATGTCTTCAGTCCTGATAAAGCCTCTTGTGAAGTGGCTGTTTAGTCTCACCTATGCACAGATCTTTACAACTTTCTTCACTGCATTGGATAGAATACACTACATTTCGCTGCTTTTGTGTAGCCATTTTGTCCTCAGGTTGAACCAGTTTTGTCTTAACGTGTTCCTGGTTTAAACAAATAAACAGGAATTTCATTTTGCCTAAAACATCTTTGCAGTTTCTCTTACAGTCCTGAGACATAAAAGATAGAGACACCCTTTCTTCTTGGTTCTGTTTCCCTTTTGTCCTGCTTTTTGGTTCTCTTCACTTTGTCAAGAGCCCAAGTCGTGTATCCACAGGCTGAGAGAGCATTCCGGATGTGTTTTTCCTCTTGCCCTCTGAGCTGGTGGGCACCTCTTGTACTCTGTGTTGTAATGTCCTGATCACCCCCAGCTTGTGCTGTAGTGGGTGCTCAGAGCTAAAGAGCAGGTACTGATCCGTGTGTGTAGGTTTCCTATATACTTATATTGGGAGCTTTCCGTCCTCTCCTCTGATAGTGGAACAATCAAGAAAGGCTAAGCGGTTCTCCTTCCCGTCTTCTCTTGTAAACCTGATATCCACCGCATTGAAGTGCTCTGAGAAGGCTTCTTGCTCCTGTTTCTTGATTGTCACAAATGTGTCGTCCACGTAATGGTACAAACGACTTGGAGCAATGCCTGAAAAGGGGGTCAGTGCCTTCTTCTCAAAATGCTCCATGTGCCAGTTGGCCACTAATTATCAATGACATAAAAAACTCGATGTGTGGGCTCTTGTGACTGTGGTTGTATCGATCATCAACCCTAATTCATAACCCTAACTTTAATCAACTAGTTACTATGCCTTAAATCATGCTTAATAAACTGTATGTTCATTATAAATTAACTTTCTCGCTGTATTGCACCAGTTTTTGTAACCACTGCAGGAGGGTTATAGCTGGAATGTTTTTAGTCCTGTTGTGTGAAGCACTTTGAATTGCCTTGTGCATGAATTGTGTACGAATTGTGCCGTACAAATAAACATGCCTTGCCTAGTCATGGAAGCTAACATATTATGCAATAGAAACCATTTCGTGTGAATGAGTTCTTAATTTCATGACGCTGTTTTGTTAAATTGCTTGGTGGAAAGATGAGTTCATCAGACCATAGAGCCATTTTGAACCTAGCTGCATTGTTTGTGCCTTCTCATTATTTTGGCTACACTTCTGTACATTCCCACAGGCGTTGTCAGTTTACAAGCGCCTCCAAAACCATTGCCTCTCTTCCTCGTTAAAGTGCCGTATGCTGAGGTAACAGGCCTCCAACCGTATCGACTGTTTCCCCTGAACTGTCTGTAGTCAACCATCTGCCACCGAAATGGACAAGACCCCACTTTTACTACAAGCACGTGCCCCCATGAACCAAAATCTCTTGGATGCACTGGAGCAGATTAACGTCTTCATTTATTTGTTTTTTTTCAGTTTTTAAATATACAGTATAAATATATGTGTGGTATGCGGTTCACTACGGCCCCAAAAGGGTGCATATCATATTAACCAATTCATCTAGTATAGAATCATCCAGGAGAAGGCACGTTTTTGTAATAAAGTATAACTACAACTACAAATTGAGTAACCTGATTGTGAACCATTAACGAAGAACATCAGGCTCTGATGTTCTTCACTAATGACATATGGTTCCTGACAGAAAATCAAATGTCTGAGATAGTCACATGAATATGTTTCCACACAGATTCAAGCAAAAATGGTCTCTCTCAACCAAAAAAAACAAACAATAAAAACGCTTCTTTGTGGTTCTCATCACCATTTTTCCCCAACACATTTCTGCCAAGACCCAGTTAGCAAACTTGTCCCAAAGCCCGGTTCCTAAACCTAATCCTAACCCACATAAATTGAACCTGATTGTGAAACAACATATTGTTTAATACAAACATTTTCTAGAAAAACCACCAAGTGCAAATATATGTAACATAACTAGGTTGAGTAAAGATTTAAGTCTCTCATCATCATCAAAATGCTTTTAAAATATAAAAGATTTTTCTTAACAAATAGATGGTGTTGCAATATAGGGAGAACGTCAGCCCTTAAAGAGAAGAACCAAATGTTTTAAATGAGCAAAAATAAACAATAATACAAATTTACCATTCCTCTCTGTGATGAAATAGTGACACCATTTACTGAGATGGGAGCTTCTCTTAGTCAAATAATAAAAAATGCAAACAGACAACTGTATTTTGAACACATAGACCAAGCAGGGGTCTTCATACAGACACACTCACCAGCTCACATAACTTAACATGGCTGCATCTTTAATGAAGAGACCCCACGAGAACAAAACAGCTTGCAGGGTGACAATATTAGCTCCACCCATCCAATCCCCTTCTCCTCCTTTACAACCAGAGACGAAGCCAGGAGAACAACAAACTGTAATTACTCCTGTGTGGCTGCTCTGGCCCTTCAGCGCTTCCCAACAGGAGCAACAGCAGAGGAACACAAAAAAAACAAAACAAAAAACTGCTGCAGCACGAGGAGATGTTGGACATGAAAGACATCCCTGTGGCATCCCTGTGACTTCTCTCTTGTCTTCTCTCCGCTTGTTGTTACAAACCCCCCCCACTTCGCTTTCATTGTGCATCAGCCTTCAGTTATCTGCGGTGAATAATAATGTTTCCTCGACTCGGGAAAAGAATGAGCATAGGAAGACGCCTTGGGCATTCTGATGGTCCAAGCATTCGCCGTGCTGCACTTCACTCAAGCAAAATCAACAATGCATTTCTGGGTTTATTTGGTGCTCTCTATTTACAATATGCCAGCTCTAATGTGTCTGCGCATGTGTAATGTGACCACACAGGTAGAAGCCAGAAGACTTTTAGAATTGACAAAATAAATGAGCACTATACTCTCGAATACAGGTGCTTTTTTATTATGTGATATTACTTTTGCACAATAATCTTTTCTTCAGCTGTAACTTGCAAAGGTTACGAACCATGCAGTTCATGGTCATTTCACTCTTCCATTCTGTAACTCAACAATGGGCAACAAAACAAAACAAAACCGCAAAACAATACACAATGAAATCAAAAGGTCCCGGGGCAAATCTTTTATTTGTCCATCATTTTGTTTCAGTTTGTTCAGTCATGATTTGGGAATAAACCGTATGCTGCCAATAAATCTGAGTATAATTACTGTTTTTGTCCATACCTTTCACATTATAAGTGCAGAAATGGCAGATACAAGTTGGAATATCATTATTTTCTGGCTTCTGGTAAGGTTCTGGTCTCATCCTTTTATTAGACACATAACAGCTCCAAGATATATCCTTTTTTGTTGCTTTGTTTTGTCACTATCTCTAGATTTCTGCGAATAAAAGCCTGGTCCTTTGACTGTCACCCATCTCAGTGCTATAGCCACTTCAGCCTCCCCCTGAGCCCCTATAGGCTCAAAGATGATCCATTCAATAAACAATATGTATCTCATGGCTCAGTTAATATCCTTGATCGTTACAGCATGTTTTCAACCATAATACCACAATCAAAGCCAAACAAAACTGTCACATCCATAATTTTAATCAAAGATGGACAGAAGACATTACCCCAGAAGAATTGCCCCCAGCCTGCCTGCCGCTTCGTGGGGACGTTTACTGTGGCGCGCCCCTGCCATGCCGCCATCATCGTCACTGTCACCCAGACAAAGCCAACACGGAACAGAGGCAGTGAACGAGACCGCCTGTCCCTCGTCTACACACTGCAACACTAAAGACAAACAGACAGTTGGCCCAACACCAAGTCCAACCTATTTCCAAAGGATGTTCTCTTCACAGGACACATTTGAGGATTCATGATTAAACTGGATTCAATCGCTTCTCTTTTACGATTGTTTGACATTTCGGTCTGATTTCATGTAATTCGGGTTTAAATGGCAAAAATAAGTATTATATTGGAATGTTTCATACTATATTGGAATGAAAGGTGAGTTAACATTTCATTTTCTCTTGTTCTAGTCCTGGTTTAGTCCCAGTCTAGTCCGGATTTAGTTTTGTTGTTTTATCCACATCAGACAATAGCTTTAGAGATGATGTGATTACCTTTACATGTTTTGACAGTGGCTTCCGTCTTTGTCAGAAGCGTCGGCTCAGCGCAAGTCTGAACGCACCAAGCTATGTTTTGAAACAATATTCATCAAATAGGTTCATCAAGTCAATAAATGCAAAAGCAAAAAATATGCATAAGGTAATGTTACTTTTCCTGCAGCTCTCCGTATTGCAAGATATGGCTGTATACGAATGGTGTGATGGTACGTTTCTCCTTCCTTTCAGATGGGTTGATGAAATGCAAATGGTTACATGCTGAGTATAAAAATGTACAGTATTTCTTTGTCCATGAGCGAAAAAAATAAATTAAAAAAATGTGCGTGTTACATTGTGGTTCTGCTGTTATAGGAGCCATTATAGACACATTATCCGGTTGAGTGTACATCTGCTGCTGGTGCCGAAGCATGGTGAAATGGCTCATTCTAATCCTCATTAACATAGCTAATTTCACACAAGACAAAGTTGATAAGGGATGTCAAAAGCAGTCAAGGTTCAGCCATGCAAGATGCCACCATCATACAGCGCCTTACTACTAATGCGACTGTTTGTGTGCGTTTGTTTGGTTTATGAGACATGGACAGTGCACCATATAAAATAACCTTAAAGGTGCACTATGTAACTTGTCTCCATGGAGATGTCATATAGTGGAGAATATACCACCATATGGCAATAACCTTATCTATCTCGGAGGAAAGAAAGTGATGCCACCTACTGTCAAATCTGTGGCAAGGCGACCATTCATCATTTTGTATTGGTACAGATATTGAGGCTTTTTTGGTACTATCAATAACATATATGTATCATCTTTTTAAATGTTGTTCATTGTAAACCACAATATTGATCTTGATAACAGAAAGGGACCATAGACTTCCTGTTCAAACTGATCTCTTCAGGGTGATTTTCAACATATCAAGCAGCAGATTTTAACTTCATTGTTTTTATTTTAGTGTTCATTTGTTTTACACAAATGGCCATGCAACATATTTGAAGCCTTTGACTCGGAGTCTTCATTTTTTCATATAATTGCTTCTAAGTACAAGGTGAAATCAGAAATGTTCTGAGCACTCAAGCCTCATGTGCAAATGCAAGATTATTTAAACATGCACAAATGACTGTCACAAAAAACGAACGATGGAACACCCCTATGACATGTTTAAAAACTCATGAAAGTAGATTTTGTGTCCTTAATGACAGGGGTTTGTTCACAGTGACTGAAGTAATAAATACATTATTTTGTCTCCTGAATGAATGTCGAATACTTCTGTTTACAAATGGGATCTCTAATCCATCATTATCATGTTATAACATTTTCATCACATAATAACTGTTACATCTTTGTTCTGACACTTAACAGACTGTTGTAGTCCAATTGCAGAAAGATGGCACTAGCGACGTGATAGTAACAAGCAGCATGCCACATAACCTTTAAAGCAGACAATTACCCTAAGTGAACACTACAATTTCCGACCTTGTTGGTGTGAACCTCACATTTGCATCTGCATTAACGTATGGAGAGTTAAAAGGCCACATAATACAATTATTCTATAGGGGCTTTTAGCATTGGGCCAGGACTATTTTAAGATAGCGTTAATCATTTCATAATTAAGATCACTTATGGGATTCAGATGCTTTGTGACCTAGATAGTCTCTATAAACCAATTAAGTTTGGAGCCAGGAGTTAACAATGTATGTTGGCCACCAAAAGAAAGCATTTTGATAGTTCAATAGGCAACATTTGATAGATATTGGATACCAGGGTCATGATTAACCTATTTTAGCAGCACATGAATACCACTTTTTTATTGTGACTTTAGTCCAACAGGATCAGGTTTAAAAGCATGCTCCAAGTGACCCACTGCTCCTCTTCCGAGTTATCGCAGTTTATCACCCATTATCACTCGTATTTGCCCTAACTATTCAATTATCAAGGAATCTTTACTGTTTTGAATTTGAATAATCACTTCTTCACTCGTGGAATATTTCACTATATAATGCCAAAAAGACAGAGGAGACTGACTGACAGCAAAGCAACATCACGCAATAACGACAAATAGTATTTCCTTCAACAATCATGAAGACAGGCAGTGCGTATTTCACACCAAATAAATTCACGCGCCGCTTATTGACAGCCATCTTACAGAATAACATCAATACTCACTCTGCGACCCTGGTGCGTGCCGTGATGCTGGCTACAATCACGCTCTCCAGTCGCGGGGTGGCCACAGCCTTGAACGCCCCCTTCCAAAACTTCTCAAAGAGCTGCTTCTCCCCCACCAGACCCGACGCTCCTTTCTCCGATCCGAAAAGCGCAGGTACCGCAAGCGAACACGCGGGCTCCATCTGTGCCAAAGCTGCTACGTGCCTTCGGTCGACTCACTCGCACATGGGAAAGGCAGGAGCTATCCAAGTACTGAATTCAAGAGTCCAGCGAGAGTCTTGATCCAACTGGTGCCAGCAGCAGGTTGTCAGAGCGGTTAGTCCACGCACAAAAGCAAACCCCCCTTTCCTCTCCAATGGGGTCTCAGTATTGTCCCGTGGGGTAAAAAAGAGGGGGGCATCGGCATGTTTTGTTCCGTGGCATCTGCTACTTTTTAGAGGGTTCACCAAGTTGAAATCTGCTGAATATTTGCGTTTGAGTTCAATTGATTGTGGATAGTAGTTGTAGATAGTAGAAGGATCGGCGTGGTTCTGAGCAGGTGAGGATGCGTGATGAAGAGCGTGCGCGTGTGTGGAGAGAGAGAGAGAGGGGGTGGCAGCGGAGTGAGAATCTCCGCTGAGGGAGGCTCGTTTTGTGCCTGGGTTGGTGACGTAAGGAAAGGAGGGCTGGGCGCACGGGAAAAAGGGACACCTCCTGTCAGCGGCGTGCGCTCGATCCGCTCTGTGATGCGCCACAAGTGTAGGAGATGCTGACACAGTACAAAGGCACGCAGCTGTCATGGATGGAGGTGGTCACTGACATGAGAATTTAATGCATTTCTAAAGGCATCAAGTAGAAGAATGCTATATAAAATCTAGGAAAGAAACATGCACAGTCATTTGGTTTGATCATGATAGCAAAATCTGCACCAACACAACAAATTATTGTATAGAACCAATGGAAATTCTATATGATCAGAATGCCACTGGAGGCAAAGACATCACAATCAACTGACATCAGATCAAAATGCTGATGATTTTAAGTTTTCGTAACAAAAAAAACACCACGATCTTTCATATTTTCTGATATGCTGAGGTTAATCCCCATTTCTCCATTCAAATCACATCATGAGCCACTTCAATTGCCTCTATTCTGGAATTTAGAATGTTTTTGTTCCCGAACCTTTAAAGGATCTATACAACCAGCAACTGAATTAGGACAGTGACAACAAGAGGTAAACGTCACGTGTATGACATGATGTTGAGTTTTTGGCTGATGATTGTCATAAAGTAGAATGTTTCTCAAGCTACAGCTGCGTATTAACATCCAGTAGGAAAGCAAAGTGGAGGGAGCAGATGTGTTGGAAATACACAGAAAAACAATTTTACAATGTTTTTAGTTGTTTTTGTTTTGTTTTTGTATGATTAAGTTAGTTAAGTAAACTCCTCTTAAGTTTGTTTCTCACACACACAGCTTCAGTTTGGGCATTTCAGACAAAAGACTGGGCAAATCAGCACAACAAAAGAACTGACGCTGAGCAGCAGCCAGAGTATGTGGGCGACATAGACCTCCTCCTGGCTGGAACTTCTTACCCCCTCCTCCCTCTCCCTCTCTTTTTCTCCGTCTTCTCTCCACACACACCACACATCTTCCCTCTCTTCCTCCACAGTCTCTAATGCTGCGTATCATCGGCTGCTGATGCTGTGTCCTGGGCGTAAAGAGCTTTGGATCTATTACTGGTGAAGTCCATTCTACAAGGACACACAATATTCACTGTGGAATGTGATTTAAAGATAGTTTATTATCAGTATTTTTCTAATTGTAGGTTTCTTCACAGTGCAGTGACTGAAACATGGAAACAGCATACATACAAACAAAAAAAAAGAGTGTAATGACCGGGGACGTGGCTAGGATCTGGTGAGTGTATTTTCACATTTGTGCTTGAAATCATTCAAACACATACAAAGGGCGGTCTGGGGGTCTTTCCCCAGGAACATTTGAAAAGAGCAGACAGAATTTCCTGCATTCTGGTGAATTCTAAGAGCTCTTGGGCAGTTCAAGTGCGTGAGGATTTTTAATAAACAAATGTAGAACACAAAGGCCTGATATTTTTCTATGTTCTACCAAATAACTGAGGTCTAAAATGATATTGTCCGAAAGGAGCTGAGGTTTGAGAGTTAATTGTAGCCTAATGTAGTCTCCACTAGGTCTATCTTTATTAGCAACAAATCACATGCATAAACAGAATGCACCTACTAGAAGATAGTAAAATCAATGGACGTACTTTCATGTATTGAAAATTATCATTATTTTGATCTTTTGCTTTAAATCATTGACATCTAATCATTTTAATAATGCTAATCCTCTTATTGTAATTGCATATAGTTAGAGGGGACATCTGTATTCTGGTGAATTTTAGATGTACTATTTTATCAGGCCATTGCCCATTCACTTGGTTGTATGATGTGATTTATTGTGATTTGTTTTATAATTTTTATTGTAGTGAATGTGAGAGTGAATGGCTGTCTGTGTGTCTATGGCTACATTCACACTGCAGGCCAATTCAGATTTTTTTTTTGCCCAAATGTGACCTGTATGAATTTTTTCAGGACAGTGTGAACAGCACACATCCAATTTTTTAAAATCCGACCCAGGCCACTTTATTATGTGGTAATAAATTCAGTTTGTATCGCACTTTTAGAATGTGACATCAGTCTGAACGCTCACGTCCCCAGATCCGACCTGAACGTCAGCAATAGGAAACATTTCAGGGATGAACGTCACAATCTTGAGTCAGAAAACAACAGAAAACAACAAAGAAAGAGGAAAGAAATGGCAGACGAACGAGCCGAAAACTGTCATAATCAATATATGGGGTGACAAATCAATTCAGGCAAAAATAGAGGGTTTGTACCGTAATCAGGCGGTATTTAAGGATATAGCGAAGGAGCTGGCCGAGCGAGGGATCCTGGCTACAATTGACAGCAAACGAAAAAAAAAGCCTTTGGTGCGAATAAGAGGCAATCTCAATAAAAGGCCCATGCGGGCCGAGTAACCTGCCCATTTTACTTTCGTGAACACAGTGCGCTGCATGTGATGTCGTGTTCTTTAGTGCACATGCGGGCCACATCTAGCTGCAGTCTGTTCACACCGGACACAAACGACAATTGCATTTTTTTGTAATGTGAACAACCACATAAAAAAATCTGATTTGATTTAAAAAATCAAAATTAAAAAAAGATTTGGGCCTCATAACCTGCGGTGTGAACGTAGACTTTGTCTCTGTGTTAACCCTGCGACGAACTGGCCCCTGTCCAGGGTGTACACCGCCTAATGCCCAAAGTCACTAGGATAGGCTCCAGTAACCCGCAACTAATGGGAACAAGCAGCAGAAAATAAATGAATGGTTCGGATCGCTTTGCTCTATAGCACATAACCTGTGAGCAATGTATATCCTATTTGTCTAAAAATCACGTTGAGTTGTCGCATCTGAGTATCTGCAGAACTGTGGTTGGATGTAGCTATTAAGTACCAATACTAAATTATGAGATGCCAATAATCGCACTAACGAGCGCACTCAGTGTTGCCTGTTCACAGATTTATATGAGGTGATAGCAGAACCTTGATGCATAATGATGTCTGCTACTTTATAAGTGGCTGCTGCATCTGTGTGCTGTGCATGAAGATGGCACTGAGGACAGAGGCAAGCTGGTCCAGCAAAACACAATACATTTCATTTGTGGCAGAGAATATCAAAGATGTGCTTGTGTCGGGAGATGAAGGCGGAGGTGAGATTGGAGGGCTGCAGGGTACACCTCCTCCCGCTGAGTGGTTTTATCAAGTGCAAAGCCTTTACATGGAAAGTTTCTCTGAAGGACACAGGATTGTTTGAGTGAACTCATCCGAGTGCAGAGAGACAATTCCACATTTCCTTCTCATGTTTTTTAACGGGGAAGGATAGGTCTACCATCAAAGGTTCGTTAGGTACACTCTCATTGTTGAGTTGTTGCATAATATGAAGCTTTAAAAACTGGATGCTAACAATTTAGTCCAAGTACCCATTTTTTAACCAAGAGTATTGTATAAGGAGAAGTTCTACACGTAGTGGAGGAAGTGCAGATCAGATTGTTGAACAGATCAACATCACAGGCCAATTCATTTTGGCTTTTTTTTTGTATTTACATTGAATAAAGCTCATGTTGAAAGAAGGGAACGGGGGGAACAAAGCAACCAGTGATTAAATCTCCACTTAAAGGTTAAGGCTTTTTTGTTGCCATGGTGACATAGGGCCTCATTCATGAAGGTTTTCTTCGATAATGTTTGTATCTTCCGCTTTAAGATGCTGGGGAAAACTCGACATCAGATTCTCGATTCGCTCTTCCGAAGACAAATAAACTAGAGTTGTGCCACATTCACCAACATCCAGCTACGAACATCACGTCACTCATTTACATTTTCATTGGACTCAACAGGCCGTTTTGGGACGTAACTGAAACATGTACCAAAAATGTATTCAGAAAACTAATTTAGAGTTCCAATACAGTTACTCTTCCTTTTGGTAGTAAAAGTTATTTTTATCTCATAAATAAATGCATAGCAAAGAGCCATTTCATTCCATGTCATATTTTTTTCTCACTATAATATGTATAATGCAACTCAAAGTACCAGTATTCGGAATACAGAACCCTGAGTGGAACAAGTAATGCAATGCGTTACAAAATAAAATTCAATGCAGGTATGCTGTATTATATAACTACAAACCTTTTTAAAATATTTTTCCCAACACTGGCAACAGGACAAGTGACACTGCGATGGAGCAAGAAGAAAATATGAAAATAAAAGTGAACAAGGAAGTCAGGTAGAACACTTCTGACGACTACTGCTGTTTTACAGCTTGAACAGCAATAAAAAATGTTCAAACACAAATGAACACACCTAAGGGGGCAGGGGGCACACAGAGACGAGTGCCTCTGGTCATGGGGGGTTTACACAGGGGTGCTTGGTCCGAGGCTTTAATAGTGGCCCATCGAGGCAGTGGGGCTGGGACAGACAGCCTGTTTCCCTGTGCTCTAGCTGTATCAGTGTTTTAGTATCAACGTAATTTGAAAAAATATATATAATTAACAATCATGTAGGAATAAGTATTTTTGGTTGTAACAGCAATAATCAACAGCAGAATTTTGGTGCATAGAAGTGCTCAGGGCTTCAGTACAAATGTGTTCATAAGAACGCTTCATGAATGAGGCCCAGTGTCTCTGCATTTGTCCCTCATTGGCACTCGGACAACCTGTCGGGAGCAGTGGGCAACTTCCTCAATTTGTACTCAGCCTTATGTATTTTAGAGTATGTGTGTGTGCGTGTGTGCATGTGTGCACGTGTGCACGTGTGCATGTGACTGTATCTCTGGATGGGTTGCTGGGTGGGATGTGAACATGTGGGAATGATTTTAATGTACTATGTTCACTTTGTGTTATATTTATGTATGAAGGGCGCTTTATAAATAAGGCTTGTTTGTTTGTTTGTTTGTTTGTTTGTTTGTTTGTTTGTTTGATTGATTGATGAGCTGTGGGCAACCCATCTCCAGATCTTGAGCGAAGCTTGGTCAGGACTATCTGAGCTGGACGTAAGTTTTGGGTTGAAGGGGAAAACCAGGGAAAACCCAGACACGGGAACTCAGACCCTTCTTCCTGTGAAGCAAGAGTCATTCAGCCACTGTGCCACATCCCCGGTTAAATTAGAAAACAACAATAACATTGGCCTAGACAATTTGATACAGTATGTTTACCATTGTCCATTTCCTTAGCCTGATGCAATGACCATAAAAACCTTGTGTTCATAAATCAGAAATTGTTTTTCTGAAGCACTTACCATAATAGTTTGCATGCCAAACTACTCGACATGCAGAAGTAGATTGTCGACAACTTTAGGTTTGTCATCTCTGCAATTATGTGAGATGAGGCACCTCTAATCATATTAAAACACAAATTAGTACATTTCGAAAGTTGTGGACTACACAAAGGGGCTATCTATTCAGTATCAAGCACAATATGGCCCAAATAAACATATTTCATTTTTTTTACAAACAAAAGTTCGAGATTAAAAGTTTTCTTTCTCCAATGCAGTTTATGATTGCTTATACTGTGACAGTCTGTAGATAAATACTGCACCACAAAAGAGAGACAACAATAGCCAGCCTCACATGTACTCAAATTGGAGAATCAATTTTCCTTTGATGATACAATGATACAACCTCTTTTTCTTTTCTCAAAACGTTATCTACATTGACAAGAATCTTACAAAAGCTTTTTAGAGACCATGTTTGATTGAAACGTCTAATTATCCTTGGCCCTCGGTTTTAATTTGACAAACATGTTGTTGTCAGTACTGTCCTTCATTTAAACAAAAACACACCATGAACAAGGCAGTGTCAATGTTCATTCAGCAGTACAGCCCTAAATGCAAAGGCGTTTGGCTCAGACTGTGAAAAACTGATAATGGTCTTGGGTGATTACATGCAGCATTTTGATACAACGTCTGAGCAGCTGAAATAAATGACCCTTGGTGGTCTGGCTGAGTTGTGAGGTATGGAACAGAGAGGACAAGATGGAGGCTTTCCAAAAACATAATTTGCACACACAAATGCAGTTGCAAATTGAGCTAGAATTTAGTTTCAATATAATAATGAATCTATATTACTGGATTATGAAACTCAATTTAAGTGATAAAGTTATAAAGAGTTTCTCAGCCCAGTTCTGCAGATTGAAAATTACTTTTGGGTGGAAGTTGAAACATCTTGATTTTTAAAATGTTGTCCGGGCACCTTACTGCTGCAGTGTTGTATCAAGAGGCATGAGTAGCTTACTCGGTTAAGCTGCACCTGGCAAGTCAGCTAAGCCCTGCCACACTCCACTTACGATACCTCAAAAAGTATATTGATTAATATGTAACAGCAGTTTGATAAGAATAAAGTTGCATTTTTAACAGGTACTTAGAGAGTGCCACAAGGATCAGTTCTTAGACCCTTAAATGTGTCTGTGTCTAGTGTTTAATGCTCATTGTAAAATGCATCTACACAAGTTCCTAGCTGACTCAAATGTCCCGGATTCAAGTTCGGTTTACATGCACACACTGTAAATGCATTTATATCTTAATGGGGCTTTCTCCTCTATTTACACTCAAAGAACAACATTTTTTCAAGCATCTGTCTTCTGCACAGAGTTGTCATTTACATTGCCCAACCTGCTCAGGATAACCAAGTTTCAGAAGATGGTAATGGCTGGAACTTTTACTCAGTAAGCACCACGGGAAGTGTTCGGTTGTTTATCTCTTAAACTTTGACATCGCAGATGCACTGAAACCTTTGCTGTTTGTGACAGCTTGATGTTAGCATGCACTGGTAATAGGTCAACTTTTAATGTTATTAGCGTATAATGTATGATTCTAAAGTAATAATAATTATTCATCCCACTTTTAAACATGAAAACATTCTATGGGGAGCTACTTGGAACCAGAAAAGTTACACCGTGCTCTTTTAAAAAAGTACAGCCATAAAGAATATTGTATAATTGCATATAATTGCTCATTTGTGGTGAAAAAAAATTATATATTGATAAATAAAAACCACCAGCATGAAAAAGCCTCTCAGTAGCTGCTCTCTGTGCATAAGTGCTATCCACACTGGACATTTTACTTTGTGACTCAGCAGCACACAGAGAGAGGAGCCGCCATGGACAAACGAGGGAGAAATGCCCCCACTGCACTGACCAAGGGCACGGAGGACGCCTCTATCTGGGCAAATGAAATCACAAGTTTCCATCAGGGCCAAGCAGGCTCAGAGGAAGTGATCGGCCTCCCCCAGCCTGAGGACACACACTGACCCTTATCTGGGATGATTGGGAGAGCAATGTGCGGCGCTCAAAAGGCAGGCTGGAGGTCACTGCTTGAGTTTTGCAAGTCAATATTTCTGCCTTATCCTCCAGTTTTCTTTTACAGCAGTTTTGATTTGATTGATTCTTAATGTTGATAAGTATTTGCGTTGTTATACCTGCCATGTTGTATCTGTTTGTGCATTGTTATTGTTGTTAAAGGAGACATATCATGCAAATCAACCTAAATGAACTTTTAAACGTGTTATGATGTTATAATGGTGTACTCTCGTTCATCCTTTGTTTACTTTGTATTTGCACTGTATTATGACTCCTGTTTCCTGTTTTCAGCCATCCCCTGTCCCCACCCACAAGCCTATTTAGCAGCTTTTACTCAAACTATATTTAATATTAGTTATACGTCTAGTTTTGCTGCCCATTTCTAAATAGTTATTTACTCTGCTTTTATATTTTAATATTAGAGAAAAAATAAAAGTGTAAATGATGTATTTATTTATTTATTATCAAATATTTATAGATAAATGTATTCAACATAAATAATACATAATTTGAGGTTAAAATGTGGAAATATACTGAGAAAAAAGTTATAATAATTGTATGAGAAATAATCTATTGTTGCACAAACGATGGTGGTCACACTTGACATTAAAATCAAATGAACGATAAATCCGATTCTGAGTGATGTCTGATAGGTTGGAGGAGGACAGCCCTGGTACTGTCTGCTCAGGTGATTTTCCCCACACTCTCCACTACAACAATATGCTGACTTGTCTGTGATCTTTAATTATTTTTCACTCCATTGTTTTCTTATCACAAGATCTCATTGATTTTAAATTATATACGAGGCTTCTCAGTAACGGCAATTCGCGATCTCTCTGTTTGTTTATTTGCATCATCAATTTTAAAAGCAACGTCGACTAATTGCATTTCAGTGTTTTTCAATGTTTAAATAAAGTGGAGCTTGTGGGTGTATTTGCACTTAGCTAATTTTCCTTCAAACTGATGGCATAAAGGTAACGTTTCATTTCTTCAGCCAAAGCAAATGAGATAACATGAAAAGCATCGAGCCCATTTAATTCCACAAATGATCAAAGATATAAATATGGATGGTGTTGTAGAATGACTTGAAGTAGCCCAAGAGTTGGAAGAAAAGGCATGAGGCTTTCCAGTTCTAACGCAGGACAAGTTTATTTCCATCAGTACAGGACCCGAGAATGAACCCGAAGAAAGACATTGCGATTGTATGTCCATTCTTGTCTAGTCCAGTCCTAGTCTGACTACGCTTCCATTGTAAGGAGAAATGATGACATAGGCGAAGATAACAAGAGCTGAGCTGGCAGTGTTTGAGAAATGCTATTTATTTATTCCATCAGGAGTGGACCTATTTCCACACACACCCATCCCACCAACACACACACACACACACACACACACACACACAAAAACAGTGTCATAATGAGTTTCTGATTGTGTTATCACTACCACAGCAGATTCTAATTTATCTTAAAAGTAAACTGGAGATTCACATAGAGTAAGAGTTCAGTATTCTGACAATATACACAAAAAAAATGTATTAATAACAGTAGAAATCCTGCAGTAAATGTTTTTCTGTTTTGTGTTTTATTTACTTCCTACTTTTTTGGGGGGGGGCTAATGCATCTCTATGGACATTTTCCCTTCTGAGAGCAGAATTGGTGTCTGATCCCAATTTCTATACGTTGTTAAATGCCTAGAATTGCTATTAAGTTGTTGAGTGGAACTAAAATCCGAATAGAACAAATAACCAAACAGACCAAATAACATAAGCTCCTGACACACACCGTTATTGGTGTTCGCTGTGTGTCCTGTCCACCGCCAGCTTTATAAGTAGGAAAATCAATACAGGATCGTTTGGCAGAGAACTTAGAATGAGCTTTATAGAGTCACTTACAGGTTGTGAACCAGGCCAAGAGCGGGTGAAGTTGTTAATGGACTCCCAATACACTCGCTGTGCCGCTGTGCTGTGCTGTGGTTTGGGTAAGGAGAAAGGGGTTAGGGCAGTGTTTCTCAAACTGCGGTACATAAGATGATGGCACGGGACACCTCTGCAGTTCCTGTGTTAACTTCATTTATTCACATTTTTGTTCGTCCTTGCTTCCAATTTCTAGTGTTCCTATTTGAGAACCGCCTTAGCCCTAATTTAGACATGAACTAAACCTGTTATAGACCCAATGTAGATCTGGTAGTACTTGGAAACCCACATATTTTCTTTGGTGGCACTTGATTTAAAACATTAAGGTTATTCATCACAGATCTTTTTGTAAATGAGTGAGTGCTCTGATTGGCTGCACTTTGGTGGTCCACCCCAGTTTACCCCAAATCCAGCTATATATATATATATATATATATATATATATATATATATATCCCAGCTTTAAGTGCATAGTTCAAAGTGTAGCGGGCCAAACTTTGCAAGGGCCGCTTTATGGCTGCAATGTGTATGACGTCTCAAACACGTGTCTTCCAATTAAAGACTCCAGAAAATACGGTATTTCACAAATGTATTGCCATTACCTTTCGTCATCCCACAAATATACACATAAATCCATCACTCCCTAGCACACATTCATTCTTAAGTATTTGTTCCTTATGAATTAAGTCTCTGTTGATGCTTTCTAAAATGTAGTTATTATAAAGTGTTAACCAAACTTAAAATAAAAATACTTTTTTATTGGAAATAGCTATTGAAGTGCAATATTTCCCCACACTTCTCCTAGACACATCCCGGTGGCCATTTTGAATAATTGTCCCCTTCCACCTTAACATAAAACATTTACTCTCCATACAGTGTCAACCTTTTTTCTTTCTGTGCTTTGAAATGTTAATTTCATGCAAACGCTCCAATTCTGAAGATTCTCCAGAATTCTGCGAGTGTGCAGTCCATTTTGTGTCAGTTCATAGCGCTAAATCTGAACAGAGGAGAAGAGAAAGTGACTAGACTGAACTCTAATTGATGGCTCTTTTGGCCTCGAGCCGTAATGTGTTTGCGTGTTTTGTGTGTACACATAATTGTGCACAGTCTAAGTCACAGTAATGGAGCTCTCTTATGCCGAAGAAGTGAATGGGAGAGGACACTCACGTGGCCTCATAAGAAAAAGAAGACGGCATAAAAGGTTTTTAAGTATGCCTCTCAGATGTTTTGTTCCTCTGTCCCCACATGGCTTTGACAGACACCACTTAAAGATGATACACAAGCTTTGGAGTTCCTCGTTCATTTTGGTTCGACATATTTCACTTCAAACCACCATCAATCCAACAAGATATTTTGTTGAATATTGTTATATTGTACGATTTCTAACAGTTGCCATTTTATAATTACTGCTAAAACAGCAAAAAAAGCTGACTAAAGACTCTGAGATATCGAACATTTTATTCATTATTTTCTGGTCAAATTTTAAACAGATTTTGAAATACACTCTTTACTTATATTTAGATAATGATCACCTCTTTATGCTCACATTTTAGCATTTGTTTCAGTGCATTTTAATACAAACTCACTGGTATTGGTATTTGATCCGTATTGCCATATTGTCAAAGTATTACTTTGTATTGGCTCGTAACTAAAATCACTGGTGTCGCACATCACTACAACATATCCAACTCAAGAATAATATGTGAACATTTCAGTAACACCCTTCCCAAAAACACCACTGATCTAACCGAATATTCTATTTTGATAATTCTTATAATGTATATGAGAGTTAAGATTCACTTACAGCTAAAAATGTGCCACAAATTTCATTTAAATTCCCTTATAATAATAGTGTTTTCCTCTGCATTCGACCCATGCCTCATCGGAACAGTTTTGATGCAGATTTTGAACCAGGGTCTTAGGTGGGTCCGATGAAAAGAATCTGTGCCAAAGCGAGACAATTGAGTCTATTTTACCTCACATATCGACCTGGAAGATTAACTCGCATGCTTTAAGTTGTTTGAGGAAATTTACACCGACACACAAACCTGCACACTTCACATAGAAGGTCTGTCCTTGGCCAAGACACTTCAACAGCTTTGCCTTTAGTGTCTACTCTATATACTATATGAATTGTTCCTAAGTGTATGGTGTCTCGGGGTCAAAAAGTAGAAAGCGCTCGAATCACAATTTCTTTATAAACATTTTCCCATTTTTATGAAACTGTATATTTCCCAACTCAAATATAGAAATCCACTTATCAGACCTGTATACAGTATTTCTGTGTACAGTTGTGAGTTTTACGCTCCAATTCAGCGAAAAGCGTGTTAGCTGTTTCACTAATGTTTGGTTTGGACACGTTTGCAGAAGCCCGTTGCGCCTCACACTGACTTTACATCAGTTGCCATGGGATTAATGACACACTGGAGCTGCACAGAACAAGCGCTGCAAGACTTCGCTGCCATTGTAGCACGCTGTTCATTATAATTAGCTTTAAATTGCCTATGTTCTCTGGAAGGAGCAAGAGAGGGGCCTTTGAGTTTGCCCTTTACTATTAACTATTTGCCATGTAGGTGGATTTTATTATAGAGCTGTTGGTTTGTGTGTTTAATGTATAGCAGGATGCTAAAACAGGCGATATATAAACAATGGCTTTAATACTGCGAAGACATGGCAGCATGACTCAGGCTGACGAAGGGGGCACTTTCTGCTAAAGCAATAACACAAATTATTAATAAGTATGGTCTATCTGCTTCTCCACACGACACAGTGGCACATGATCTGCAGCGCTGGCAGAGAGGCTGTAAAAACATATTAAAGTCAGGATGTGCACAGTATAAAGAGGCTATTGGCTGTCAGCGCATGTACCACTAGAGTCTGTTCTGCACATGCTGACACGTACAAGCCCTTATCCGGCTACTTAGGGACAGAGCTGTTAAAGGAAACATGTAAAGTACAAGGAGTTTGTCTTTTACATATGTAATATATTTGCACTTGACTTTAATAATAAATATACAACAGAATATATTAAAACATTTAAACAAAGCAATGAGACTAATAGGTAGTGTTCATCCTCTTCATCCTGCAGCATCTGGACTCCCCGGGAACCTACGCCAGGATCCTGTTTGTGGACTTCAGCTCTGCATTCAACACCATCCTCCCTGCTCTGCTCCAGGACAAGCTCTCCCCAGCTCAACGTGCCTGACTCCACCTGCAGGTGGATCACTGACTTCCTGACGATTCAGAGGCAGTGCGTGCGGCTGGGGAAGAATGTCTCAGACACTCGGACTATCAGCACAGGAGCTCCACAGGGCTGTGTACTTTCTCCTCTGCTCTTCTCCCTGTACACAAACCGCTGCACCTCCAGCCACGACTCCGTAAAATTTATCAAGTTTGCGGACGACACCGCCATCATTGAGCTCATCTCGGACGGGGATGAGTCTGTCTACAGGAGGGAGGTGGACCGGCTGGTGTCCTGGTGCAGCGGTAACAACCTGGAGTTCAACCTGGAGTTCAGTGGAGATGGTGAACTTCAGGAAAGTCACAGCCCCCCAGCCCCCAGCCCCCCCTCACTATGACAGACTCCCCCATCACCACCGTGGACTCCTTCCGCTTCCTCGGCACCACCATCACCCAGGACCTCAAGTGGGATCCCCCCACCAGCTCCCTCATCAAGAAGGCCCAGCAGAGGATGTACTTCCTGCGGAAGCTGAGGAAAGCCAAGCTGCCAGCGCAGATGATGGTGCCGTTTTACACAGCCATCATTGAGTCCATCCTCACCTCCTCCATCACCGTGTGGTACGCTGGAGCCACAGCCAGGGACAAACAGAGACTACAGCGCATTGTGCGTTCTGCTGAGAAGGTGATCCGCTGCAGACTTCCATCTCTGCAGGACCTGTACGTCTCCAGGGCTCTGGGGACGAGTAGGTCGGATCACAGCTGACCCTTCTCACCCTGGACATGGTCTGTTTGAACCACTCCCCTCAGGCAGGAGGCTACGGTCCATCCGGACCAGAACCTCCCGCCACAAGAATAGTTTCTTTCCCTCTGCCGTTGGACTCATGAACACTTCTTAAACACCTGCCACTTTAACTGCAACTATTCAATCACTCACTCAATTTCTACACTACAACTGTAAATTTAACTGTAATTCTTGTGTACATAGTAATGCCTATTTTTTATTTTATACTATAGTAATTTTTAAATTGTTTCTTAATGCATGTCCTTTTGATTGAATATATGTTGTTTTTATTATTGATCAGTGTTTTATGTTCCACCTTAATGCCGAGACAAGTTCCTATGTTGTGAATTTTGTTCATTGACAATGAACCCTTTCTGATTCTGATTCTGATTCTGATTCTGATTCTGATTGGAGTTGAATAAGGGAACCACCACCTTTGTGAAGCTATTGTGTCCAAATGATTTCACTTCTTTAATGGTGACAGAGAAGACGTTGAACTGTGTGCTAGTTTTTGCTTCATGTGAGTGTGCCCAGTAATTACAGAGATATGAACCATAAACCAGGTCAACACACCTACAATCTGACAGTGAAACAGTGAATTTGTGAATAGTTTGAAACGATTGGGATGTTTTGATGTCACGTGAACCAAACCCATTCCAACATGAAAGCACGTGGAAAAGTTCTACAAGGCAAGCACAGAACACTTACTGACTCGCTTGCTTTTAAAGGCCTGCTCTGCGGCTGTCTGCGGCTTCTCATCTTAACGGTAATGGCATATGAAGTGACATCTAAATACAGATACAGGCAGCCAGCGGGAAGCTTTATTCTCTTCAGCGTTAATAGGCGGTTTCATGCACTCTGATCTGGGGCACTTAGAAACGCTGAAATTGTGTACATGAAAAAAATCATATTTGAAAGAGGAAACTCAACACTTTGAAAGCTATAACTTCTAACCTGCTTAGTTCTGTGTAATGTTTTTATCGCAAATTAATGTGTAAGTATATATAAACATGAAGTACATATAATATTTATCAAGGTGAAATATTCTCTCTGTTTTGTTTGGCTGTCACTTGGGAACAACCAATGTATCTGTGTGATCTGAGGAAACAGTATTATTCTGTATTAATGGCACAAATGTTCCCCATGCCACGAAAACAATATTTGTGAAAACTTGAAAAAAAGTGCATTTATGTCTTTAGTTTACATACAATAAACAAGGCCAACCATCCACATGATTCCTGTATACATTTTTAAATTATTCAAACTGTAGAGGCTAATTAAATTCATAAATACAATATCAGCATTAAAAACAGTAACTTGCGGTTGGGAAATCAGCTTGTTTAGTTCTGCACATCACCTTAACCATTCCCCTCGGCTGTGCTCCCGTAGAGTTGCCTTCCTTCTTCCACTGCGCTGCTTTAAATCCCTGATAATGATAAAGAACCATTGCTCAGCGGCTTGTGGTCTTATGTCTGAGGAAACGCAGGCAGGGTGAGGCAAACCACTCGGAGCACAACTATTGAACAATTCATAAAGTGTGCTCCTGCTACACCGCAGAATTGAAATGGCTATGTAGTACTGCCTTTTGGAGCATAGAGTAATGTCTGTTTGTGTATTATTTCATTTCTTTTTTAATTATCTGTATAAATGACTTAAATCCTGCACTGAATTATAAGCACACTGCTGCACTAGGGCCAAATTGGTACCATGAAAAACGTTGTGGTTATCCTTAACATATATTATTATTAATATTATTATCATTATTATTATTATTAATGTTGTTTACAGACCAGTGCAACAGTTGTTTTCTCAAATTTAAGGAAAAAAAAATGCAGGTGACAAAATCTTAAATTCAGAGTTTGAGTTTGGAAGTTCTTCTGTAGTTTACATAGAATTGTAAAAAAAAATATCAAAATTGCACATATTTGGGACATATAAATCTGAATATTTGAAAGAGCCAGGTTGAGATTGGTTGTTTTATTTTGTGGACTTATAAGATACAAAAAATAATTACCCGTAGGATTTTGGACATTGTATTTACTGTTTGAGTCAAATAGATTTGACTGAAAATTTGTGTCAAAATTCTGATTTTAACACATTTTTTGGAGTTAAAATATTAAAATCAGGGTTGAATTAAACATCAAACCTTTTGTAAAATCCATCAAAATCTTGTTGATTATAAAGTTCTTTCTGAAGATGCTTCTTAATGTCATAGAAAAAAAGGATCTGGAGAAAAACTACCTTTGAAGTTACAATGTCCCTTAAAAATCGATGCATGCACGGGGATTAAAATAAATATTAAAACATCTTTTGTTGCAAATTGCAGGTGAAAGCTTAGGCCTATATATTGCATGAACAAACTGACCAAACAACAAAAAGCTGAAAAAATTAAATTGGTTTTGTACTATATTAAGCCCCAAAAAGCAAATGTTTTTTTTCTTTCAAAGTCAAACTGAGATTAGGGGCACACATCCCCCCCTTTCCTCGCCCTCTTCCTGTTTTGCCAGCAGTGCTCTCCACATAGTCCCACATTACACGGCCCCGCATTACACGCGCCCGCATTTTAACATGCACCAGGAACGCTCACTGTAGCCGCTGCTGGAGAATAACTCAAAATTGGACAGCTATTTAGGTCGGAATCTCGAAATGCAATTAACACAGAGGCCAGTCCTATTCCTATTATTACTTGGCATGCGGCGAAGAATTTGTTGGAAATGTGGAAATGAGAAGATGTGGCGATAAGAGGCATCTGCTGTGTGGGGCCGGGGCAGTGTTTTCCAGGATGTACAGCGGTTAGGTGCATCCATCTTCCTCCATGAAAGCGTCAGGATGCCAACAGTGAGAGAAGGTAATTATTATATCAGCCGTTTTTATTCCGTGTTGATTGAATGCAGACAGTGGTTTGATCATGAGAAAAACCAGAAGCCTATAGGTGACTTAATAGTTCCATCACTGTAAATGATTCAATTTCATCCGCAGAATCACAGGACTTCAGGCGGAAATGACTAAAGGATTTGTGCAATAACCTGGTGCAATATACTGTATCGCTTCTGATAAGTTAATGTATATTGTGCACTTTGCGTGTCTCATGAAATAGAATCTATTATGTAGTGCCGCTTGTGAATCTTACTTCCAGGTTTTACAATAGCTAAAAAACTCATGTAAAAAAAAAAAAAAAAAAAAAAAGTTGCTTTTTCAACATATTATAGGGAGAAAACTAAATTTACTAATTTAAAGTCAGACACCCTACAGCTATAAGATTTGAATTAATTAAAGACTGACTTGGCAGGAGAAAACAAATGACATGCTAATCCTGAAATGCATCAGTTAAAAAAAAAAAAATAATAATAATAAAAATTAAAAAAATATATATAAAAAAAAAAAAAATAATAAAATAATAATAATAATAATAATAATAATAATACTAATAATAATAATAATAATAATTAAATACATATGAATAACTTGTTCTGTATGAGACATATTTTTCCCGACATATCTTAATTATTTGGAGCTGAAAGCTGCACATGTTCTGTCTGTAATCATTTTAATTTCACACAGGCTGCTGGCTGTGTAAATCTGCTTATTAACTGGTTTTGTTTAAAGTGCAAAATCTTCAAACATTGACACACTGCGCAATTTGTAAGGCAAGTGTAACATTTGGGGAATGAAAGTTTAATCTCTTCCCCTTTGGACATCAGGCAGCGTTCACAAAACAGCTCCAGGGGAAAAAAAGGCAATAAGCACACACAGAGACATCTATTTATACATCACACACGTGCGCACTCACCTGTCGTCTTCTTTTTTTTTTTTTACGCCATCCAAGCTGTTCTCTCCTCTGACATACGAGATTTTTTGTAAATATAATGATGAATTGTTAAAGAAGTCATAAAACAGATTGTGAGTTGATGGGAGCAGTTGTGCAGAATAAATGTAGTTATTTTAAAAATCGTTATTGCCCGTGGCTTGTTTTAAACTCATCCCTCAATACAACTCCCATACTGAATATTTGCTGCAGACGTGTGAAATGTGTTATTTGTGTGACTTATTTGACCTCGTTATTTATGAAACGTTATATGTTCGACGGTGGTCCCAAAAGGCGACAAATCACAACTCTCTAAACTGAAGCAACTGCTGAGAGGTTAGAGCGTAGCTGTTATCTCCGTGGCAAGACACCTCACCCGCCTTGCCAATATGAATATGGTGTGTGTGTGTGTGTGTGTGTGTGTGTGTGTGTGACTGTAGAGGCTGATGGTGCAGATTGGCAGCCTCGCTTCCATCATTCTACCTCTGGGCATCTGTGGCTATAGACGTCACCAAGTCTGGAGACTGAATGATTAACGTACAAAAAAAAAGGAAACATTTTTAGTGTCTTGAATATGCACTTTATAAGGTTGATGTATTATTTTTTAACTTATTGTTTTATTTTTTTTACTTTGAAACTCTGTAAAATCACTGCACACACACTGCATGTCCAAAATAAAAGGGTCACTCTCTTTAATATTTCGTAGAACTGTTTTTTTATCTTTGATTACAGCCCATATTTGCTGAGACATAGTTTCAATAAGCTTCTGCAATATTAAAAGATTTATTTCCATCCAGTGTTGTATTATTTTAGTTAGCTAGTTTCTGCTTCTCCTCAGATGTTTCCTCTGCTCGGTGCCAATGATTTGACCCTTTTCAAACATACTGACATCTTTTCCATGACTGTATTTGCTTAGTTAGTTAGAATCCAATTGGTGACTTCTTTTGCACCGCTACGCCACAGGCCAGCACCTTTTCACGCATACATTTAAAATCTAACTTATATGCTAACTCTTCTGTCAATCATTTGCCAATTTGTACCATTCATTTCCAACTTTACTTTGTTGACTTTCTGCCACTGAAATACAACATTTGTCTTGATCATTTCGGGTAGTATAGAACCAAGACTACAACTTTTCAGCTCATTTAAGTTGAAGGGCACAGCTGACAGAGAAGGGCAGAGTTAAATTAAACACGGCAAGATCGATCCGGCCCCTCTGACTCATATTCAGGTATAGATCTGCTGTCAGCGCAGGGATTTCTTCTGTCCTTCTGGCTTGTATATAGAGAAACAGTAAAGGTGCTTTGTTTTGTTTGTCATGGAACAGACATACAGTGCAGCAAAATGGAATTTCCACTAGACTCTCAGAAAGGTTATACATCACATTCAATTGTAAAATCAATGCTTTTTGTGCTGTCTAGTAAGGATTCTGGGAAAACAAAAGTGAATAGCTAGAAATGATTTTAACGGTTGTATAATATAAGGTTGTACATCCCACTCGTTTGAAGGGATTATTGATTTGGACTTGACAATTGAACACTTTTATTCAAGTAGAAACAAAAATGAGTTGCTGAGATTGTCTTGGGGAGAGAACAGGGAGCATTTTGATTTCATCTTTCAAAGAGAATCAAAACTATAAAGACCGTTTTTTTTCGCAGCGCTCCAGCACCGGTCAATTACAGAAATCCACTGTAAATGCCAAACCATTCACCAGTTAATCCCACAGGGCTGGAGAATATTTAGATTAATCCTCCATCAATCCCCAACAACATATGAAGCCTTCAACATTATGTAACCGTACTCTGCAAGAGCAACAATTGCCACTGCTTTTGGGAAGTAGTTCAGGTTTAGTGCATCAAAAGGGGTGACATCATTCAGATACATTTGATCTAATAGGCACATTCACATTTTATCTGAATTGTTTTTATGCTTAATCAGTTAGTCTCATACTTGATTATTACAGAAATTATACAGTTTGTCCGGTAAACTTTGGTTTTAGTAGCTCTACATTTTCAGTGTTGCCCCAGCTATCGCAATCATTGTAGGATATGTAAATTAGTTTGATTTTCTTTTACCTCCTTAAAATATAAATGTGATAAATAGAGTACATTAGCTAAGTAGCGGTAGCATCAACACAGCTTGAACGTATTAAACAATAGCTAAACTCTGGCTGCTAATGCATAAGTGCCACTAGCCAATTTGACCTGGTGTACTTTATGCATAGTCCTCCAAACCTTGACTTCTTATCATGTTTTTGTTATTTTATTTGATCCCTGTCCAGACGTATAATCGTTTTAACTTACAACTTCAAGCCGGAAGTGTTTAATGTATTAGATTACACACAAAACATTACCGCTACTGTCATTTTGACCAGTTCACTAGCAAGGACCGCAACCCCAGCGACGATGCAAAGTGTTTATTGACAAACGAGTAAACATTTGTCATCCCCCATCTAGAAGATACATTGGAATAATTAGAATAATTAAAAGAGGGTGGGTGGGAAGGGCATGAAGTCACGAACACAGGTGGGTGTTAAGTGGAGGCTTAAATAGTGTAGCTGCAGGAAGGGGCGTGAAAGGGGTGTGGTCCTGCTCCCGAACTTAAGATAACAGACTTATCTCTATTCAAAGTTCTATATCACTTGTAACATTGTAAAGTTCAGCCACAGTGACCAGACATCCAAAAAGTAAAATGACCTATAATATCGATTTTTTTTTTTTAAAAACGTGGTCAGATATACTGTATTGTCTGCTCTGAATGGTGAACAGATTGCAAACAGGTCGCAGAAAAAAAAACTCTCTTTTCAATGTCATTGTCTTGTTCAGAGCTGAAAAAGCACTCCAGGAGAGGAGAAAAGCCAAAGATTAGTGTGAAAATGACTCAGTGCCCTTGTGTGGGAGTGAAGCGTATCTGCTCAAAGCGTTTGTGGGTGAGATAAGGCCTTCTGACTCCACTCTGCAGCAGGACTTCTGCACCATTCCACTTTCACATTCAGCCCAGCCGCTTCCAACCTGGGAATTTCCCGCGGATAGGAGGAAATCACTTCTGCTCACTCTGGACCGTTCAGTGTCAATCACCACTTTAAATGTGTCTCGAGACTCACTCCCCCATATGCGTCCAACAGCTCCAGGTTCTAAACAGGTTTGACATCAGCGTTCGACCTCGACTTTCTCTATAAGTGCTGCCATGTTTGATCAATTTTACGTTGAGCCAGTGCATCATCGCTGGAGGTGTCTGCGTTCCAGGAGCACGCAGATACAGCCAAGGCTCGTACACGTTTGGGCAGCGACTGTGGACGTTCTCTTCACGCTATTTGGTTTGTGGAGCATACCTTTTCTGAAACGTGTCAGCAGAGGGTTTGCCAACTTGTCACCATAATTAGTTAACAGAAAGTAACAATAAGAAAAGGAGAAAAGTGGTGATAATGAACGTCTGAAATCATAACGTCAACATGGGTAAGTATAAGGCTAGGGTCCTACAGGAAGTGGAGGTGGTGTAGCTCTACTCTCTCATCGGCTGCGGTCAAAGAAATATTCAGGCGCTGATTACCAATCCAGATTATTTTTTTCTAAAGTCAAATAGACTGGTTTGGACAAATTTCACTTAAAGGTGCCACCTCTGGCACCTTTAAAAACACATTTAAAAACATGTGTTAACTGATTCACACAATTATGTAATCATTTACCACTTTGGAGTGCCCTGAGCAAACGTCTTTACCTGAAATGACACAACAAAATCTTGTGCCAGACAGTGACAAAGACATTATTTGCACTTCTTTTTTCTCTAAAGGGTGTAATTTGTTAATGTTAGAGTACTGCAGCAGTTCTGTTTGGTTTTTTTTAACAGAAGAGTGCTGAAACTCAATAAAAACTGTTCTGGAGTTCCATTGTTCAGAGTAGTGTTCTCGGGGGATTTGGATTGCTGTCCAGCCCCCGTAGCAAATTTAAGGACATTTACCATGAAAGCCACAGCTCCCATCTGTTGGCCGGGATTAAGAAAAAAGCTAACAATGGGGCATGGTTTCAAAAATGTCAAACAGATTTGATTTGACATGGATTGTAGGCTTACATCATGGTCTATATATCGCACCTATAACTTGAAAGGTGATGTAGAACTGAGTAAAGCCTCTCTCTCTGTGTATTATCCAGATGTATTTTTTGTATCGTCTGTCCACCCCCCCGTTGTGTGTTTTGCTATGGCTTCATGCTTCCTTTGCAGTTTCAGTGCTGGCAACCACTTACAAATGGTCTGATGGGAAATGCTAACGTGACATTTGCACAAACCATGTCCCTTTGCCACTATTTTCCTTTAAAATCAACTCGTAATGACCCTGAAAACGACCAAATAAATGTGGTTTACTTATCCTGCCTTTGTGCGCGTCGCAGTGCTTTTGATTTCCGAGAGACAAAAGTGTTTTTCCAGTCTTTTATTTTTTATCTACGAGTAGCATGCAGTTCTCGCGCTGTTTGTTTGCTTATCGAAGGCAGTCCAGAGCTCCACCTCTTAACCCTCTGCAGCCCCTGGAGTGAGACGCTACACATACACAATAACACCGTATCCACTCACAGTCTGCATGAACCAAGCTTGAAGAGGACCACTGAAGATTTCATGGTGGAAGCATTCGTCCTTGTGAATCCTCATGTCCATTTTGTCCGAATACAAGAGTTTTAAAGCAAAGTCGTGGTCTGGATGAAGCAACTGCACAGAGTTATTCGAGGACAATGTTAGCGCTGTTTGAAAGTTTTGTTTTATGTGATGGTTAAATGCATTTTTGTGGAGAAGAAGTGCTTTGCATCTCCTTATTTTTTTCAAGGACCAAAACAGCGTGAATCGCACTTAGCCAAACATAATTTGCAATGGGTTTTCTTTCCAACAAGTGTATTCATGTTTGAGGTACAACAGAAATAGTAATTGCTGAAATATTACTCACTTTTCCTGAACATGTTTTTAAAGGTCTAAACTACAGGGTTAGCAGGTTTGCATTGTTACCTAAACGCATTACAGCCTTGATTGGAGAGGGACTAAATGTTCAGTTTTCATATTATAGATTTCGTTCCCATGCATCCATTATTAAAGAAGCGATTCAGTGTTTTCCGTCAGTGTTTGTATGTCTTGTACAGTTCAAGATGTGGGTCTACTGGGGTCCAGTTGTGTGCTGTCAGTCAGTGAGCTGAGGGTTAGCAGTTCAAACATCCGTGCCCGAGGTGTCGCTGTGACTGACACATGCTCAGACCCATGCTCCACGACACAAGGAGACAATCAGACCCTGCAGCCCGCACCATCAACTGAGCAGCAATCTAAAAGCTTTACTCCACATGTGAAGTGCAAGGTGGAACAAGCTAATGGTGTATGTGCCACTCAAAATATATTTTATAATGCTTTCCTGCTGCAATTTTAGATTTTTTTATCCATCAAAAACTAGATTTTTACCTTAATTTATATAATTATATAATTAAACTCATGGATTGAACAAACGAAAAAATGGATAAGTGTTGAACATAAACCATTTATTCTTCATCAAAACCACTTGTGTTGTTCTTGTGCTCCTGGACGGCTCTGAAACCTAGACCTCCAGCCACCCCCCTCAGCATACAGTGGTTTGACCATGTCACCACTGACCAAGTTTATGCACAAACACTAAACTTTAGTTACCTGTAGAATATAACAAAAATTAAAAAAAGTTTTTGAAACAAATAAAAATGCAAAACTGCACAAATCTTCCTGGCGTGTTAGTACATTTAATTGAACATGTTAACGCCACAAAATGGCTGCACTTTGCAAAGTTTCAATACAATTCAAAAGTATGCAACTTTTGTGTTGGAGCAACCTTCATAACCTTCAGTGTACCTCCAAACACTTTTCATCCCGTGTACATTTTGACAAAACAAAAAAGTATAATAGAGAGTAATCTCGAGAAAATTCTATTCGCATTGGTTTGAAAAGCAATAGTTCGTGGTTTGCCATTTTAAGTTGATTTTGTACGTGCAAAATGGTATCACTGAACTAAACAAGTGGTGAGATGTTGGTGTCAGTATTTGTGTGACTTCACGGCACATTGACGCACAAGGCTTTTGGTCGCATAATTAGTAGAGGCTGAATGTGTGTGGCAGGGAATTTAAAGGGGACATATTAAGCAAAATCAACTTTAATGAGCTGCGTGTTTCCTCACCAGGAGTTTACTCAAAGTTGTGTTTTGATTGATCCCGGCATGTTGCGTAATCCTGTATTCGGTGCAGTGTGTTATTGATCATTAGGTTAATCTTAGCAACCACTGCACATAGATCGACATAGCGCAGTCAACACACATCACAGTTATTACATTTCGGTCTCTGCAGTCACCACCGCTAACGCATGAGGTGTGTGGTGTGGACTTGACTTACATTTAGCCTTAGAATAATGACGAGGGCCTTCTTAATGCCACTTGTTTTTAGCGACACGACGCACCATCAACGCACAGTGGACCAAACCATAATGAGAGAGGGGGGTGATTATTTGTGACATACATAAACTAAGGAAATATAACATGCAATACGCTGATGTGAATAATATAAAACTAAAATACAGCCATTAGTCCATTTGCAGAAAAGTGTTCTGATCTTCCTGGGCCCTGGTCAGCCATTGGCCCTTAGACTCTTTCTAACCTTTCTCCCTCATTTGGCGCCCCTGCCTGTATTGTCCTGCAACAGAAGTTCTCAGAAAATGCTTTCACCTGCCCCGTATCACGAACCACATCCCTGTACTTCTTTGCGTTGCATGTAGTTAAAAAGTGTCTGTAATACTGGGCAACAAATAAGCCAGAACATAATGACGACAATGAGGATTCAATTGACACTTGATGTGACGATTGACGGATAAAATGTTGTTTTACCTGCTTTAAAAAAAAATCCTGTGTTGGATTAGTGTACCAGTTTGGATAAATTGAGAGTAAAAGAGAAAATAAGTTTTGTAGTTTTTAGTATTTTGTTGCAATATCGATATTTCAGTCACAATAACTGTTACACTTTAAAATTGTACATATTTTATGGGTCATGAAACTCAAAATTCTCTGAAGATGAAAGTGTAATATCACAGTAGAAACAAGTCTAGCCATAAATCAGAGTTGTTTTGCTTTGACTTCACAGGCCATTCAACTTGAGCACAAATCTACTACAGCGTATTTCAAATCTGGGCTGGTGCCGAGCTACTGTCCTCCTCCAGCTCTTCCACCATGCCTTTTCCACAGAGAGAGTCATGAATGTTGATGTATGTTGGAAGAATGGTGGATGAGAGCCAGAGTGGCCCCTGTTCAAGATGGAGCCAGACAATTTCTTCCCAATGATAACATCGGCGACAATCAATAGCTCTTTCTTGTTTCACGAGTGTGTCGACACATTTTTACAACCTGTCTGCTCCTTCCTTTTCTTTCCTCTTTTCCAATCTCGTCCTCACTGTCCTGTCACTTAATCTTTCGTGACTTTAGGTGACGGCAAATAACTAATGGTGATGGACCTCTTTGTGTGGGAATTCCACAATAAAGCATGACTTCACATTATTATTGGCGTCATTAAGATCAACAGCAAAAAGAGAAAAATGTTATGCTACCAAACATGGCTAAGTGTCCATAAACATTGAACACATAGCAAGGTTTAAACATGGCTCACGTTTAAAGCAGAACTAAGCAACTTTAGCGATAGAGCTCCCCCTGCAGCTCCCTTATGAAAATCAGAGAACAGACCCCCCCCCAAAAAAAAATGTGTCTAATCATCATCATGCGTCTAATTTAATCATCACAGGGACTTATAAAGACGTTTCATAAACTAAAAATGTTACTTAGTTAGAGGAAAATTATCTTTAAATGTTATGAACAAAGGGAAATAGAAACTAGTTAGGTTATTGTAAGTTTTTAACGCATTTGCCTAAAACTTAAAGGCCAATGAGGCATAAAATAAGAAATATTGAAGAAAAACTGTCAAGAATGAGGGCGAACAAAAAAAAACTTACATCTAGGGCTGGGCTGTATAACGATATTTCAAATATATCCATATCATTTTGTGCAAGCTGGCCGTATCGTAAATATAATATAATATAATTCTGTGTGGCGCTCAGATCCATGGTCCTGCTGTGTCTGTGTGTTTCATCTCTCTGCTCTGCCTCCTCTTCTCTCTCAAAGCACAGCGCTGCACTTCATGTCTGCAGCCTCCTCTGGACTAAAGCTGTTCACTGTGACTCAAAGGAATATCTATCCAGGATTCATCTGAGGCTTTATTTTTGCTCACAGTCGAGTTTACAGAAAAAACCGTTCACACGCAAGTCCACAACGTAGCGGCGGTGCTGCATTTGCTTCTTTCAAAAGCATTTCCCCATGCCGCTCTGTATCCCGACACCTTTGTGCTAAATGTGCTCAGAAACTGACCAAAACAAACTCCACATTGTGTTCTGCGGCGGAGAGGGGCTTGTGGGCTGCAGTTTCCAACACATAACGCTACATAATTGGCATCAGGCGCAGTGCTAACCATGGGCGCTAACTCACAGCTGCTACGCTGGATGTGCTGCTGTTAAAAGTGCTATTTTTCCCTTTCCAGCCGCTCGCAAATAAACGCTGTCACGCACAATTGTATGAGCACTACTGAAACCCTAGTGGGCCACAGTGAAAGACAAAAGTGGCAAACAAGAGGAGCGATTAGGGGAAGTGGCTCAATTAGACTTATTTGTTGTTAGAGGTAAAATTATTACTTCATGCCCTATTAGTTAATAACAAGTGAAGGGAACTACATGTGTGAAGCAAAACATGTATTTTTGATGTTCGATTTAGTCCAGGCGCAGGTATCACTAAAGCAAGCCATAATGTACGGTGTACCCGGGAAGTATTCACATTTTGTTAAGTTACAGTCTTATTCCAAAATAAATGAAAGTCATTATTTGCCTCCAAATTCTACAAACAATACCCAGTGACAATGTGAAAGAAGAATCAGTAAATAATTCCCTAACTGTAGATTTACAGTTCTTAGGTCTAATCAGCAGCATTGTATATTCACTTAAAAAAAAAAAAAAAAATTGAGATATATATTGTATATCGAAGTAAGAGAAATGATATCAGGATATACATTTTTGTTCATATCACCAGCCCTAACTCAACCTTCAAAGAGAGAGCAAAAGTACTTCTACTTAATCCATACCCATGGATTAAAATGGTCTTTAGCCCAACGGCATTCACCCCTGGAGCTGGAATGTCAAATTCAAATCCATTTTTTAAAAACATAATAATTACTTGGTTTCTTCTTACTTTTTTCATACTTAGCAGCACCTGCCTTTATTCATCATAAAGCTAATACAAGTTCACCAACCAAGTTTTTTACCAACTAACATCATGCACGACAGTCACATTCTTTGGGGGCAGTCCACGTTGGGCAGGATCCATCAAAAGGCTTTTCCATGGCTTTTCACACACAATTATGTTTGTTTCCTTTGGAGTTTAAATTTGTTTACATTAGCAACAAGGGCCACTATGTTGGGGGGGAGGGGAAACCAAATACGTTTCTCAAGACCACCTTGGGAGAAAGGAGAATGAAACAGAAATGATCAGTCAACAGAATATTTACTCATAGATGCTTTGGCCTTAATTGACACAGCAGAAATGTATCAGAGATCGACATTTGAATGGTAATGCTCATCTGTGCCAAAGAAATTGATATATCATTTGCCACGAGAATGTGCCAAATGAGCCATACATAATTTAAACATGGGATAAGCTGTCATATTGGAAATTTATGCATCTACACATGCCTCATTATGTCTGTGAATCATAATAACAGTATCCATTTTAAGTTACTCCGTGTGCTCATTTTTGAAGAATGTTTGAAAAGATTGATTTGTCACAATATTTCAACTACTTTGGTCTGAGTTGAAAGCTCATTTTAAAGATTGTTTTGCAGAGTTGGCATCTTATATAAAACCTACAAAACCTGTGTTTTAGACCTCCGCAAACCCATTCTAAACGTGCATATTTTCTGCTCATATTTTTGATGTTTATGCTCCTTTGTGATAAGTACCCTGAATATAACATTTGGTACCTTTATTTAACCAAGAGAGTTCCATAGAGTTAGAAGAACCTGGCTCTCCATTCAGCTCTGCTCTGGGGAGAGTCCAAACAGAGGCACCTCCAAGGGCTGTGTCTGTCTGCATTCTTCTGGCATCTCCTGAAGGACACCTGTTTGTTTCCAGCTCTTTTATTTTTGGCATGAAAAAATGGAAAAACAAGAACTGAATCCAACTGAATTAGACAAGATGGTGAAAGAGTCCGCGATGATGAGGAAGTACGTGCTTTTCACCTGATTTGTGTTGTATACGCTGTCAAAGCTGTGTTGATTATTGAAAAATACTGTTGTACTTTTATACTGTTTGTTTTTTTTCAATATTTTGGCATGATATTTCCTTCTCTCTCTCTTTTTTTTTTTTTTTTTTTTAAAGGATTTTAAAGATTTTAAGGATTTAAGAACATGCAGTAAACCGTCGGAGCTGGGATTTGAACTCACTACACTGCGAAAACAGTCAAAAAGTAGCTGTAAATGTTTGTAAATGGCAACATTTGTGTGGGGCTTCACGGCTTTGGGGGGAAATCTGCAGATATTGTGACTTTTTAAATTGTGATAATATTTGCGAATTAGTCAAAGTTGCATATTATAAACGTTCAGAATTAACATGTGAGAGAAGACTGAATTGAGTGCCTGTATTTGATTGCATGATATTGTACTGCCCTGCTTTCGGGCACTTTACACCAAAGAACCATTCACCCATTCACTCACTCACACACACACACACGTTCATGCACAAGTGTACGCAGATACTGGAGGCAAGGTGGGTGAAGTGACTTGCTCGCGGACACGATGGGGGGCTTGAAATCGATCCGCCGACTTCTGCGTCTGACAGAAAACGTTTGAACTGAGCAACGACCACCTCGATTTTTTCATTCACCGCTTTTAATTCACTTGCGTCTGTCCCGCCTTGCTCCCCTCACTCTGATGAACGGTACTGGCTCGACCGCACCGGCGTTGGACCTGCGTTGGGCCAGTGGATTCAGAGCAGAAATATGCTTGTGTGTGACGCCACTAAAAGTATGGCATCTAATCAGAGGCATCTGCTCGTGCACGCTGCCAGCCTTTTCTCCACACTCGCCAAAGTGCTCCAAGACCGAGAAATAATGCACCTCCTGAAATAGATCTGGCAGCGCGTCTTTTTTTTCATACGAGTGCGGCATGCCTGTCATTTCAATCAAACCCGCAGACAAGGACAACCAGCCCGGGGCAAGAAGTTCTGTTGGTAGAAACGTCTGTGAAGGAGGACAACTTGTGTGTGTAAATGCTCTTGTCAGCGGGATGTTTGGGACTTAACCGTCTTTGCGTGAAAACAATACTCTCGTAATCTTTGCCCACGGGACACTCGCGCTCCCACCATCAGGTTTCGAGCGCTGAGCATGTGGCATTGAGAGAAAGGTCAGACACATTTGATACGTCTCCTGCACAGGAACAAGAGTGGGATGAACTAGTTCCATCTGTATTTTGAATCATTTTTATTCAAGGAAACATTTTAGATGAGTGCCTTTTTAACTGCCTTGCTTTGTGGTTTAATAGTGATACTGTTGCCAAAAGAACATTGGAACACTGACGTAAGCCTTTGCCACCCAATTGGTCCAACCTACCGTAAGTACTGTATGATTAAAGACTATTGAGAAGCATAAACCAAACTAACATTCACTGCATAAAATGTATCTATGTCTGGTGAACGCTCATAAGTATAAGTATAAGTAGTCTATTTCCATGTCATGACACCTCCGAAAAGTGATTAATTAATATTTATTTTAGCGCGCCGTGGCAAAACCCCCATAGAGATTTAAGTGGAACAGAAGGGGACATGATCACTGAGTTTACCCGTGTTGCTGTTGTGCACTGAGCTAATTTTAGTTGTTTGTTTAAGTTGTTTACCTAAGGCCGGTTGCGCACAGATTATTTTCAGCCTGATTTCACGCCCAATGTCGAGTTCCATTACAGATATATTGGATATTTATGAATGTTGCTTTCGATCAACTTTACAACAGCCAGTCTGAGCAGCCAGATAATGCCGGGCCCTCGTTGCCTAATGACGGATCTTAGAATGAAGAAATAGTCCTTGCAAATCTTTTCATTAACCATCAGCAGCAAAATGACAGGCTCCTTCAACCCCCATGAATTCATTACTTCTGTCGGCCTTCAAGCAAGAGTTAATCCATACACGTTTCATATTGTTGTTTCATTTTTGCTATTAATAAGAGCGCACGGAAAGGCAGTTGATGGCACTCGCCTTTTATCCTCGGGTATTTGTGTTTATAGGAGCACATCTTTCCTTAAAGCAGCATGCGCGTGTGGTATCGCTGTGCTTTTCATGTGAGCCCGAGACAAATAAACGTTGCAAAATGCAAAATGTCTGTGATCTGCACACCGTGACATCTTAGAATCACAGATACTCTAGTGTGCAGTTCGACAAAGCACGCTAATTTCACAACGAACACAGTGAAATATGTCCGAGGTACGACTAATCTGTCCCCCCTCAACGTCACAGGCAGATATGGCCGCGGCTTGAGCTTGCTGGTCCTAAACAAGAACTGGCTGCAACAGTAAATCTACACTTCGGTGCAGTCCCATAATGCATTGTGCCACTGCCAGCTGAGTGCCAGGGGGCTGTTAGAAGAGAATTAGGTTAGTGAGTGACAAGAGGGATAGATGGAGGAAGTTGAATTGGGAAGAGTGAGCTGTGACTGTAAATGCGCTGGGTTTAATGAGCTAATAATTCATTAAGTCTTGGTGCTGTGTCACATCACAGAGCACAGATGGTGGTGCGTTGGGAACAGAGACTTCCCCTGCAGTTTTATGGTTTAATCTGCTCGGAAACCAATTATGCCTGACAGATTTAATATCAGCACACAGGGCTGGTTAGATGCAAAGTATTCTATGTACGTGCTGCATGCATTTTTGATACAACATATTCATCACTCCTTCTGAAAGTCAAGCTTACACTGGATTCAAGACGAGTAAAGATATTCAGGATTTGTTTTTTTGTTTTGGTAATACAACTTGGACATGAGATATATGAACCAATAAGATATCAAGAGTTTAGAAAGGTGACAAAATGAAAGATTTAATCTGATTTTCGGAGCCTTGAGTGATGTCAGAGTGACTTTTAATAAAAGCATTGCCTTTGTGCGAGGGAAGATAGATGCTGTAATAAAGTGGAAGTCTAGCAGGGTTCTTTTAAGTAAAAATAAAGAAAACCTAAAGTGACATTATACAAAGTTGTGAAAGCAAATGTACTGGTGATTTCCTCTGAGGCAGTTTTGTTGCACTAAACCATGTCTTTGTCTCTTCACAATCAGGAAAACAACTTTAGCCTGTATTTTATTTAAAAAACAAAAAAATAATAATAATCCAATAAAGATCATATGCAAGATACATACCTTTAATGCCCCATTGTCAGTGGTCGCCAACATTTTTCTCATCTTTCAGGGACTGGTGGAAGGGGTCTGGGCCTTGGTTTTAACAGCACAAAGTACACACAACCCCTAATTCTAGTTTATTTATTACTGCTACACTAATAACTAATGGTCATCCAAAATACAAATAAATAAAAACATAGCGGTAGACTATAAAACATAAGTAAAATAGTGGTGTGTTAGTCCATGGGCCAGACCCCAAAATTCGACATATTGGTGCAGCTCAAGGTGGAAAGGGCTCTCAGTGATTTTTTAAAAGGTCCATATCTAAGCTTAATATTTTGGTATGATAGACTTTTCTGAGTTTCAGCGGTATCACAGGTATCAGCTCTGAAATTTAAAAACCCCAATGTCGAAAAAAGACACTTTTGACACTAAGTATTCTCCTTGTACTTTGTGACTCACTGTGAGGCTCTGATTTTAAACAGTGAAGACATATATATTTGAGTGTAATTTGATATCATTGTGTGTTTGTCATGTCATTAGAGGTTTCAGGGTGAAAATGGTTTTATTTATTTTTCCTCACGTGACCGTTTGAGACACTATAGTTATCACAGATTGCAACAGTTGTTTTCAAATGAAAGACAAACTTGTTTTATTTCAAATTATGCCATACATTATAGTTAAAATCATTGACTGATCTAAATATGAATATGGATCTGTGTCTGAAGTGAATTCTTTTGACATGCTTTTTTAAATTTCAAGGGCTGAAAAACTGTGATGCCGCTGAAACTCAGAAAAGAATAGCATTCCGAGATATTAAGCTTGGATATGGACTTTTTTTTTAATCACTGATAGTCCTTGCCCTTGGTACAGAAATGTTTAAGGGGCTTAATTTTTCATAATACTGTATTTTGATTTAAAAGGCTCATAATAAGTTGCATTTATAACGACCAATTGTTTAAAGCATATGACAGTGCACATTTAACCAAAACGTAGTGAACATGATTATATTAGTATTTTGGCGGACCATTAGCCGCACTTTTGTCAGATGTTTGAGCAGGCGGCCGTTATTTAGAGGCTGCGGCTTTTCTGTGTTTTTTTCTTTCAAACCGCTAGGGGGCGAACTAACCGGAATTAGCATCAAAAACTCACAGAAAGTTAAGCAAAGAACAGATGTTGCTTTTTTTTCAAGCTAGCAAATAGAACACGACGACCAAATTACCAACTATAAATTATTTTCAAATTCCTTGCCCCATCATTATGGAACCCAAACGAAGAAGTTCGTAATGACAGCAAGTTTAAGCTGGAAGGCCAATCCGATCTTGCTAGGAAACCTGCGCTGCTGCCACGCAGCTTAAACATCAATGAATGTAACGGTGAGACGCTGGAGGGGACGGAGGGGACAGCGGGACGAGCTCATGCGATGCAAAAGTCAAGGAAAGAGTTCTGCGGCTTATACAAAAGGTGCGGCCCTATGTATTGTTTTATTATCGTGTTTTCTTAAAAATACGAGCAAATGCGGCTTATATAGGGGAGCGGCTAAAAGTCGGAAAAATACGGTAATTATTTTTTTGTACCCAGCAAATGTGACATAAAGGTCATTTGACAGCTGTTATGTAACAATCGTATTGTAAACAAGGGTCAAATATATATAAATTACACAATAGTTATGAATTGACTTGCCAAGCCCTTCATTTTGGTAAAAGATTGTTTAAACCGTCAGATGTCAAATGCGTCAGTTGCTTAATGATGACATAAACAGATTGTATTTTAGAAATCAACTCTACTTCCTGTAATTTTCCTGTTTCATTTTTACAAACTGTAACTTCATTGGTGCAAAACTATGCTAAACATTTAGGTGCAGGTGTTTTGGTTGGTGAAATGATGCTTTTGGGGCTCAATATGTGTCCTATTTTTACTTGGTGCTTCTTGACTGCCCCTTATTCTATATAAAGTAAAACTGCTGACACTCAAAACCATTTCTCTGCAGCTAATTGTTTGCCTCATTATCCTGTGAATCGAAGCAGCCAGCACAGCATCTCGGCCGGTCACAGGTGTGCATCGGCCGGCAGATGGTAAACACTTTGCTTGCCTCCAAAAAGACAAGGCTCTGTCCAATTTATTGATTCTCCCTTTAGGTTTTTACCTCAGATGCAACGTTGCAAGTAATGGACATGTGCGAGACGGAGCCAAGAATCCTCTTAATCTAAAGGATAGTCTGCTCTCAACCGACGTCTACAGAGACCACCAGCCAATAACGTTGTTTTACTTTCCCTGCCACCTATGTGATAACTTTGAGATTTGCACGCAAAAATAAAACCAACTCTTGAAAGTGGAAAAACTAAAAAAAAACCTTTCACTTAATTGAGATGGTGCACACAGCCAAAAGTACATTTACAGCCTGGTTGTGGTTTCGGCGAATCAAAGGATGATAGCGGTAAAGTAGATCGTTTTTTATTACTCACAGTTGAAAGCACTGGAAGGCAGATGCATCATTTACTGAAAGTTGTTAAGAGTGGGCATTACTTTTGAGCCTGGTGCTAAGCTGGTGTTTACATAAAATATCGCTCTGCATGGAGTTATGGCTAACGTTATCCATCTTTCTCTACTTACTGTAAGTCCGAGGTTGTGCTAACTGTAGCCTTTCCTAGATTTACTTATTGCCTGAGGGGGGTAAAGCATGCAGGTGGTTGCATTAATAATATGGACATACCTTCCAAATACTCTGCATTTATATTCCTGTGACAAAAAAATAAAAAATAAAGTCAAGTTTTTTTACATATATATTTTAAACACCTGCCATGTTTGTTTTGACGCAAAACGAAACCATGCTTTTCTCCCAATGGTCAGTTACAACCAATCGGAAATCACGGAGACAGGATACGGTTTCAGGTCTTTGTAAAGTATTGTAAAGGCGTGTAGTCTAGTCCTCGTATGGCCCCGTGGACAGACAATGGCAGAACAAAAAAAGAAATAAAAGAAAACATTATATAAACCATTTTGACCAAACTGCTATTTGAGATTAAATTGACCTGCATAAAATAAGATCAAGGTTTGACTTGAAAAAAAGACCACTGAAAAACAAACTTGATTCTGATGTGATTACAGGTTGGAAAGTCAAAAGTAGTCATTTTTTGCATTCATTCTGCTTGCCCACCACCTCTAAATTCACATTTCGGGTTGTCTTACTCCTGTAAAGTACCACAGTGCTGCATTCTCTAAAGACACATTTAATTCAAGTCCATGCATAGTTAAAACCAGTGCTGCTGACTAATATTCTGGTCCATTAATATTTGAACAACAGATTTCCCTTCCTTCTTTTGGTTTAATTAGTTTGAAACACAAGGGAAGGCGAAGGCAGACTCGATAATATATGAAATAATCAAATTTAGTCACTATGGTACAATATATATTACATCAATCTATCTTCTTTAATGTCATACAAAGGAATGGCTCCGATACATTTTACTAAGAAGTATACAAAAGATTAGCTGCAAGGTGATGAAAAAAAACCTCAGTGTTTTTGTGACGTGGGCATTGATGAAGTCCTGTTGTTAGATTTAACTGTGTTCAAGCACAAGTGCAATAGTTGAATGTTGTTTACCCATTCATGTTCCTTAATCATTATATAAATTGAATCAGAAAATAGAAACAACAACCTCTAAATGCAATCAAATTATAAACAAGGAAAAGCACATCTGGCTAAAGGTGTTTAAACGTTCGCTCTGTTTGAGAATTTCTCCATATTTCTCCCATGCGCCTTCTTTCTTCAAGGTCGAGGTGTCAGCAGGTGAAGCTAAAGTGGCATGTGGGATTCATTTGGGGCGCTGTACTGAGCAAATAGAGTGTTTTGTAAATACAAAGTGCTAGCGACGCTTTGATGTTGATTCTTTATTTCTGGTTTACTCCCTGGTTTAAACCTCATTAGTTTTGCTTTTTTTAAACAGACCAGTACAATGTTTTTTTCATACTTTGAAATGTTGAATGTTGAGGGAACAGCTTGCACATATATAATCCGCAAAACATGTCACCGTGACAACCCGTGACTCTTGTACAGACAAATTGCAGAAAACATTTTATTTATTTTATTTATTTATTTTATTTATTTTATTTATTTTATTTATTTTTATTTTATTATTTTATTTATTTTTATTATTTTTTTATATGTATTTTATTTATTTTTTATTTTTTATTTATTTTTATTTATTTTTCCTTATTTTTATTATTATTTATTTATTTTATTTATTTTTATTTAATTTTTATTTATTTTTATTTTATTTTATTTTATTTTATTTCAAAGGTGGTGGAAGTCCAAATAATTTCTGATCCATCATATCAAATAGAAACTCCTACATGATACATTGTTCCCAGAAATCCTTAAATATCCAGTTCAAATCTGAACTATGCATAAAGATGAAAACAAAGTGATGACCAAGCAAGTGACTAATGCACTCAAACTTCAGCGCAACCTTCACTGTCACACACTGACTTAATTTAATGAAGCACAGTGATCCAAGCCATCAAATCTTATCAGGTTCATCTCTGTGACCACTGCGGAGGTCAAGAGGGATGGGGGAGGAGGAGGTCATCGGCGTCTGCAAGAACATTCATCTGACTGACCTACAAACTCCTCCCGTCTCCAGCCACTGACGAATCCCACCATTGCAACACTGAGTAATGCATCTCCCGGAGGCCAACGCTACAGCCGCGCCGCTCCATCACAGCCCCCTCTCCGACCC
This sequence comes from Chaenogobius annularis, assembly GCA_015082035.1. Classification (NCBI taxonomy): domain Eukaryota; kingdom Metazoa; phylum Chordata; class Actinopteri; order Gobiiformes; family Gobiidae; genus Chaenogobius; species Chaenogobius annularis. The sequence continues at coordinate 1,379,729 of BJKM01000007.1, read as the reverse complement.
CCTCGTTAGCCCGTGCGCTGCTGCCCGAAGGATGCAGGAAGACAGAGTGCTGGGAATGCTCCCTACTTAGTGCCCTTGCCAAAAAGTGCTCAACCCTTGTGCATTAACGACCTCCGCGCAGTCGTCTTCCATCACTCAAGTCTTCGGCAATAGTAATCAGAAAAACAGGATAGTTTTTTTTAATTATGTGATGTTTATCTGAGCAAATGAGATGTCACGTAATGCTGTAATGTTACTACTACAAAAAAAACGCTGGCTTACTTAAAGTTTGATCAAAATGTTATAGCTTTACAATGGTCGAAAGTAGCAACTGAAGCCCGCAAAGAGAAAGGTGAAACCCGCAAATTGAGAATGATGGCTTCACAGTTACACTTGGGATCGTAGAATCAATGCTGGATTCAAAGATGTCTCGAATCATATGAGAAAACTAAATGGATGCCATGCAAAACGATAGGGCATCTCGACTGTTCCGTGGCACACTTCCTACTAAATTACCAAATCGCACCTTTTATAAAAGAATCCATGTGTGAGTCAGTTCATAGGATTTGTTTTCCAAGGAAAGAATGCAAAAACGAAACCTCACTGCTCGACACTGACCAGTTGCAGTATCTTCGATCTTCAATAAGATTCATTTTATTCAGCCAAAAATCTCTGCTGACCATTTCATAATAAAAAAAAGTCACAGTAACTCGAACTCATTAGGACAACCAATCACTGCAGTTTATTTAGTAATTGCAAAAAACCTTTCTCCTTAAATATGACTGTATCTTTCAGAGAAAACTATAGCTTTTTTCCCCTTTTATGATTTTAACCTGATGATTTGACACAGAACCATGCATGCATCTGATTGGTTAATCATGTACTGCGAAGGGAATACTTTGTTTTTCTTTCAGAGAGTTTAAAGAAATAATCAGAAGGAAAAAAAAGTCTGTTTTTTTGATTAATGTGATGTTTTTCAGTCAAAAGTGCAACTTTAAGTCTCATTAGGTTCCGTTTTCACTAGATGTGCTCATTAGATACTCGAGGAGTTTATCATGACTCAGCAGCCCACTTAATCATTTAGCTGTTTTTTGGACTGTGAAATCAACTCAAATTAATGGACTTGCAGTTTTTTATTATAATTTTTTTTGGCAAATGTACTGATTGTATAATGAGCCCAGGGCTAAAGGCATGGATGCAAATAGGACCTTATTTAATGCTATTCAGGTACAACCCAAAAGTTGATTATTGCTACACTAATGCAATGTCAGGCAGATTGCGTTTCAATTCAGTACAATTTAGAGGTTTTAGATGTCTGGATCTCTTCATACATATTAATCGGCACAGAATATCTCATATTTATATGCAGTAATAGAAGCATTTCAGCACTGGCATGAGAAATTGAGGAAAATGTCATTTGATTTCAAATTGACCTAAGTTCTGAGTGAAAGGAAAAAAATAGTGTCTGTCATATCAAAGTAGCAAAGAACTAAAAGTCCCTAGGGAAAAGTTATGCCTCTCGTAAAGAAGAAAAAGATCATATAATTAAATTGTACTCTAAAGTAGCCACAGAGAACTCACTATTGTCAGTATGCGCTTTGAGCTTATATGAAATATGAATCTGGAGCAAATGAGCTCAAAGCATTGGTTGGCAGTAGTTTTTGTGTTTCCAGAGATTCTTTTAAAAAAAACTGTGCATAAAAAAGTCTATTTCCAGTTTCCAGACCTTTCAGATGTATGGGATGCAGTTAAATCTCTTGAGAACACTTGATTTCTCAGACACACTGCGCTCTTATCTGAGTTTCACAGTTGACAGATCCAAACTGCTATTTATAATAAATAAAAACAACGCCACTGTCTTTTATGAACGCAGCAGCCTGTTACTGCTCCTCTGGAAGATGCATGCGACAGAATTTGATAATAGTCCCGACAAGCAAATACGTGATGTGTGCGAGCATTATATTAAGGCACATTTTTTATATATATGCATGTTTCAGTTAGTCGTAAAAAGCCATTTTTCCTACTGCTGCCTGTGCCTTCTTTACTATTTTATGCTTGCTCATGCACCATTCAAATACAGAACCAAGGACACCAACATAGCCAATTCTAGGACCTGTGTGATACCTCACTCCGCACATTCAGCCCAGATGACACAGTTTATAGGTTCCGTTCAGGAGACAACCTGGAATCCCTATAGTTTGAACTGAGCTGGAGACAGGTCAGAAATAGGGAATTCACTATTTAGATTGCAGATTTGTTGACCTGGTTTAGGGTTCATATCTGTGTGATTTTTGGGCCTATCCACATTAAAAAATAAGATATTTTCTATAAATAAAAGTGAAACTATTTTTTGACAATAGCTTCAGAAAGTTGTACCATTATTCAACTCCAAAGATGAGACTGTTGATGATGAACGCAATCGAACTCTGATCAGGACCAAAGACGTGAACTCTGGTCTGGTTGGAAAGGTCGGTCAGGGGACAGGTTGTGCACAGGTGGGGCAGGTTGTGCACAGGTGGGGCAGGGTGTTCACAGGTGCGGCAGGTTGTGCACAGGTGCGGCAGGTTGTGGGGTTAAATCAGTAAAAGACAAAGAATTAATCCAAACAGCGCTAAAGTCCAGCTTCAAGTTTTTCTCTGGCGCAGATCTTGCTGTGGAGCTTATCAGACAAAGCAATAACATCGCCATGGAGACAGCCACAAACTATCCACCAGAAAGTTGCACAGTGCACCTCAAATGGTCCATCAAAACTAATCTTATTGAGTAGCTAAGGCGTTATACTCGAGATAATGCATCAGTCCAATATTAGTGGGATTTACTAACTAAAAGGTCAATAGGAGGAACTTCAGCCTCCCTTTTCTACACAGTGTTGATTTACAGCTGCAATAAGCCCCGCTAGTCCACCTGAGCAAGGATCAATACTCAGCATTGACCCAGAAAGCTGTGTTTAGGTGTTAAGTCCGTGCAAATTGGCTTCATATGAAAAGAGCCACCGATTGACTGTGGACAGAGATTAAATAAAGGCGAATTAGCAGGAACAAACGTAAATGTTGCGCTGCATATTGCCAGTCATAGGTTGTGATAGGGGGATATATGAGCGCAGTGTGGCTTTGTTGGGGATATTTTGTTCAGTAGACTGTTTCAAAGTCACAGGCAGAGACCCTGAAGGACGGCTTCAACGCCTAGGAAGAAGAATGGGTATCTCTGGTGCATTCAGTAACTGGGTGATGAATGAAATTACAGGTCCTAAATTTAGCCGGGCAGCCTACCTTGAAATCGGGCTAGACGTCTATCTCTGCAGCGCAGACGGTCATGTGTTACGTCACGAGCCATAACCTCTATTTCTACATTAATAAGAGGAAAACAAAGATTGATGCCTGACAAAACATGCCATGGTCGCCAGAGTAATACAGTTATGGCGTGTGTGCTGAGAAAGTTGTAAAATATTGGAAAGAAACAACGTCATGGCTGAAGTATTGTAAATAAATATCACTTTATAATAACTACACCTAAATTAGCCTTGGTAAAGCACAAATAAACAATTCATGATCAACAAATAGTCTGTTAAGAATATTCAAGCTAAGTAACTATTTAATTAAGGAGTTAGGAGTTAGGATATCAATTAGGTAATTACTGAAGACTGAAGCATTCTTTTAAAAAATTTAAGGTTTTTTCAAACCAAATTCCGATACTAAGGAATAGGCTTCATACTCAGTACTTATGACAGTATTTATATACCGCAATGATAATGCAAACTGTTATTCACACCAAGTAATAGTTGCCCTACTTTCCTCTTGTGGCAGTATGGGGTTTTGCCACAACTTTAAATCCAGTAGGTGGCGCTTAAGAGTATAAAAGCCTCTCTCGTCTACTTCTCTCTGACTCATACATTGTCCGCTTCCGGTCCTGGACCGTCTTCAGTGCGCTAAGGTAGCTATTCAAACTGTTGTTTCCCAATTTAACACTGTAGCCATTGAATAACGGCTGCATTGTTGTAGTGCGGCGGTGTGAGCCCTGTGACGCACCTCTTCATGGCGCTTGTTGTCCGTTGCTTTTGTGGCAGCTACACCCATCAACGGTGCGAGTTCACAAGCCTTTACATGAAGTAGGTTCTGCCACAGTACGGTGCATAGGAATGACTATTTGTGTTTTAATCCAAATGTCTTAAATTCAGGCTTCGGGTCGAGCCACCGGCCCGCCGCTGGCTTCCCTTTCTGTCGCTGCTTGGCCCTTCTGTGTGGGCTCCCTGCCCCGAACCACGGGGCCTGTGTTCCGCTTTGTGTTTTATGTTTGGTTATCTCGTTTATTGCAAACCAAAGGATGTGCATCGAGAGTGAGCAATAGTAAACTAATGAACTCAAAAGGACTCTAATATTTTTATATCGGTATCCAAGAACAAAGTATTTCAAATATATAAGTAATACATTATTGTATCTAACTGAATAGCCTCTTTTTTCATCAAAGTGGACGAACCTGTGCGCCTTTATTGCGCTGCGTATGTTGGGTATGTTATTCCTGGTGTTGAGTTTAAATAAATAAGAAATGTATCTGATGTGTTTTTAGTGAGCGGCTAACCGCTTAGTATGCCACACTCTTTCAGATGTTGTCCTGTTTATGGCTTTTCTTTTTTTTTGCGATACTTGCTCAAATGAGTAGTTTTGAGACTAGGTTTAGTATCGGATTTTCTATACTTTTGATTCTCTGCTGTTGTGAGGACACAATCCCAAACTCTATTAAAAAATGTGGTATTATTATTTCTTATTTATTAAATCGAAGCCCTCTGCTGAATAAACTTGTTGAAGGCACATATTTGTAGTGAAAGACCAGGTTCTTTTGAAGGAGGCGAGAGGACACACTTTAACACAACTCTCACATCAGCAGACACACACAGCCTGGATCCTCCCAACACTTATTCATTTGATCTTTTTTGCAGTGCTGCAGGTTCACAGCCCTGCCTCGGGTCAGGAAACAATAAGATAAAGCACTTCTCATCTTCAAGACAATATTTTACATCTTGGAAAATGTAAAGCTTTACATCTTGTTTTGGCTTGCTATACGGAAGACACATTAACGCTTCATTTTGTCAAAGAGAATAATTCTGAATTTTGTGACAAAGTATCAATGAGCCTCCACACCTTTAATCAGACTTGGAACATTAATATTGGGTTGGTAGAACATTAAATGCTTGAATTCTTTCAATTTTAAAGTAAAAAGTACTACCTAACAATGTACGGTCCACTTTCCTTTTGTTTGTTTCTTTCAAAAGGTTTCTGAAGCAGAGAGATCACGCAGTCACTTTCACTAACGCCGCCATGATCACGTCTGAGGCTCTGCCAGGCTCAGGGGCCATTTTCCACAAGCCCACAGCGAACGGTGGAAAAAAAGAGGCAACACATACATATTTTATATTTAACTATTAAATAATATATATAATATAATATATAATAATAATAATAATAATAATATAATAATAATAATAATAATAATAATAATAATAATAATAATAATAATAATAATAATAATAATAATAATAATAATAATAACATAATTCTGAACAAATTATATTGTTTTCAGACAAAAAAAATAGTTAAACCATTGACATAATTGGCTAATTGACAGGAGGGGCGTCGCCCCATCGCCCTTAATGGACCAGCCGCCACTGGTGAAAAGTTTCCCTCATTTTCAACAACATTTATGCTAAAAAGGTGTTGAATTCACTGCCAGGCACAGAGACTTCGTGTTGCATTTTGTGTGTGAAATGTGCTTTATAAATATCTTAATGCAAACAGCGAAGCTCGCTGTAATGACACAAAGCACACCTTCAATCTACTTAATTCAGTTGTTTGATTTACAGGTTTAGAGATAAGTCATTACAGCTATGTCATGATGTTAGCCATTGAAAATTACAGTTGAATCAAAAACAGAAAAAAAGTATTGCGATTAGCTTTGCCAACGTTGTTTTGAAACCGGCACTCAGTCCATTGAGCGCGTTTTAAACATGTCGATGAGCAGTAATATCTGTGAGAAGACAGAACTGCTTAACTAATACAAGAAACAAAAAGCATATGGTGTGTGCAGTGGACTCAGTGGACATTCTATCACTCAAAACAAACAAAAATACTTTCATTCAATACATAAAAGTTTTAAGTTCAAACTGAAAGACCCTCACAAAATCTGTTTCATGCTCTGTTTTGCCTCTCCTCCCCAGTCTCTTGTCAAGAAATTGTAAAACCTCTTTTATTTCTTCAGGGCTTGTTGCCGTGTCAAGTACTCAAAGAGAGAAAACAGGGCCGACTATGAATCAGCATGTGTCAGAGTGTGAGTGGACAAGACAGACTCTTCATGCTTGGTTAGGTTTTCACTCACTACTCGCCAGGGCCCAGGGTTAACCCTGCCTGGAAGATCAAAGCGAAAAGATGGCCAAGGTATTGTCTTTAACTCACAAGATTGGTTTCAGCCCAGCAGTTCAGAAATGCAACAACCAAATCCTCCAGTGTATTTTTCAACAATGCAGACTTGGTCACAACTCTTGCCTTGAGTTCAGGTTGATGGTGGTTGGCGATCAGCAGCAAGGAGAGTATCTTTGACACCTGGACCAGAAAAGAAAAATGAAAGAGTGTCTGCTGGCACATTGGCTGATTTATTTCTTTGATAGGGACAATGCAAGAACATACGTAACAGCTGCAGTTTAAATATCATTGCAAGGGTAGTCATTTCCTTTCCGGGAAAATCCAGAATGCTATACCCCTGTACTTTTTTATATCAGTCTGGTCATGTTTTCTTCTCCAAAAATGTGTCTAAAAAAACTGTATGAATGAGTGAAGCAAAAAACGCTGTTAATCTGAGGTGAGAAAATGTCGATTTTGTTTCAAATGATAGCTGACAAATGAACTCCTCTATTACTTTAAGATATTTTTGGCCCGAAAGCTTTATCAGACAGGAACGGTAAGTGTGAAATGGGGGATGACAGAGAAGGCAGGGACGGTGTACATTTGAGGACCTCCTCAGTCAAATGATGATGAAATCTTTCTTGTTCAACTGAGACTGAGGATGTCATAAAATGTGACATGCAGTACATTGTCTGTTCCATGTGTGTCACGGAAATAAACAAATCTGATTGCCCTGTTCTGTCTGAGTTTGGCTCATAGTAGCGCCCTACCAATATGGATTTTGGGGGACCGATATGAGATCAATATATAAGGAAGTTGTAGGTGCCGATATACCTGCTGACATATTTGGTAATGTAAAATAAATAGTTTAATGGCACCTTACTATGAAAAGTATGTCAGGCTCTATTCATTTTAAATTGTGTTTATTAAGGCAACATTTACTGTTATTCTGCTTCTTAACAGTGAATTTTAAAAGCAAAAATGTGTTTGCACAACATTCTTTTTGATACACTTAAACTGTTGAAGTGACTTTACAAGCCTGCGGTGAGACTAATTCATGCGTGTGAGTCACAATCATAAAGATGCGTAAATTCCTACCATTAGCGATTCTTCTCACGACTCATTTACATGTCAATGTGAATCCAGTAAACGCGGATACAGCCATAATCACTTTACAGTCGCCAATGAGAGGCAATAATGTTATGGTGATGTTGACAACAGCAGTACCAGCGCCAATGTTAACTGAAGATCTTCTCTCTTCTCCACTGACACTTTGATCAAAAATAAGTCCGATGTTGTCACTGGCATGCTCTGTGCTAAGGATAACTTGTATTCTTGAGTTCGTCAGAATCGTCAGTGCACAAACAGACCCGATGTGGGGCACTGAGACGCACTTCTCTCCCTCCAGACACATTCTTGAGTATTTGCATGTAGTGTTCTGATCATGTTCACAGAGACGCACACACACGCTGACTGGCAGCAGGTGGGGCATGGTCAGTGGAGAGTAACTTCACCGCAACCCCTCGCCGAGCTCGAGGACATGGCACCGTGACTGAGCGAGCCGCAGACAGATGGAGAGGCCTGGGTATGGGCTTTGTGGCTGTGATGTTGTCTTCCTCTGGAGACAGAGAAGAGAGATTTTGCTTTCCACACCACAAGTTTAAAAGAAGGAATTCAGATCATGGTGCTATGTACGGTGCCTCCGGACCATAATTTAGTCCTGGCTTAGTCCGAGCAGACAGTGACGAGCCCATCACAGGGAAAATAAGCTTCTATTACCAGAAACAAGCGATCAAGCTCGTGGGGGCGCTCATGTACTTTGTACATGGACCTGGAGTTGCACCTGCACTAAAAGACATGTTTGATGTCAGGAATGAGAGAAAACCTGTTTAAGCATGCTAACTTGTGGATAAATAAAGACAATTGTTGTTTCAGTCAGATGCACATTTGAGTTCATGCTGTTGTTTTACCAGGGCCAGCCGCACTGCATAGTAACTGGAAATCTCAGGCTCATAAATCTATAAATGTCTTAGAAGACAATTATTGTCTATTATTTAAGACTTTAAACCTGCTATTGAGTACCTTTAGTTTGGCATCTCATGTTTCAGAACTAAAAACAAAATTGTTTATTACAAAATTACATTTGAGCGCTGCTGTTTCCCAAGGGACTAGCTCAGTTGTGGCGCCATCTACTGGCGGTAGAGGTAATTACACCGTTTAAAGATAAACATTTCAGCATATTTCAAGCCGGCCTGTTTACTTCCTGGTCCCAGCTCGCAGTTGTACTGATTGTGATTAGATCGGAGAAACTCGCATGACGATGATATATGGGTTTAAAACAGCACAGAAGGTTCTCAGAGTCACAGACTGAGAAAACGTTAGTTAGTGTGAATGAAGCTAAATGCTACTTCAGGTTTTTGATGAGGGAACAATGTTAGAACATGGTTAAAACCTCTGGACGCGTGTCCAGGGCGGCCAAAGCGTCTGACGCGGAAAAGTTGGACAAAGCTGAACTTTTTTGCGGCAGACGCGGCGCAGCAACCAATCAGAGATTACGCTCCAGAGATTACGCTCCAGTGACGTACCTAGGCATTACCTGGAAGTAGGACCAAAAAAAAATCAGCCAGACGCAGCTCTTGGAGCAAATAATGTTATTCATTAAACTCTGCTCACCTCTGAAGTATCTGCGGGACCCAGAAAAGCCCCCGAGCCGATCGCCTCAGTTTTTTGACTTTGTAAAGTAAATACACCAAAGCCATTCTATTAACCTGAACTGCCATAGAACCAAAAGGGAAACACAACTCCTCCACCGCTCGTGGGCACTGGATACCTCGGACGCGGGTCTGCTGGTGAGTATATTTTTGGACGCAGGGGCTTCCCTGACGCGTGTCCAAAGAGGTGGGAGACAAGGAAAGACCTTAAAATGTTGGCAGCGGACAGCGTGAAGCCAAATACATTTTATAGCCAAATGACAGTGGGCTTATATAAAAAAAAAAAAAAGTTTAAAAAAAAAAAAAGTTTACCCCATTTTGCCATGTGCTGGGTTTATACGCCCACCGTATTTATAGTTGCGGCGGACAGTAGGGGGGCGCGAAGTGCTTCCTTCTTCCTAGGGGGGCTTAACAGAAAATAATTGAGGAAGCACTGGTTTAAACTGTCATTTAACAACATAAGGTTGTGATCAGATATTATTGTTTATCAATTTATTTTTTGGAAAGTATTTTATAGATGTTTTTTTCTAATTTGGTTGTTAGGTGACAGTAGTGGAATTACATGTGCACCAAGGAAAAAACAGTCTAACCTGTATTAAGTCTAAGTGTTCAGTAACAACAATTTCTACCTAGAATTGCCATTATACTTGGCTCAATACAGAGATGATTCTGCGTTTGTCTAAGCCAGCGCCATTTGCCCAGCAGAGCGTGTTGAAGGGTCATTTGTGGTGAAAAACTGTGATGAAAAGATGAGCTGCGAGTCCTTGCTCCTCTTGGTGCTTTGGGAAGTGCCACCCTCGATTAGGCCCGACATGTCTCCCTGCGCATTATGGCCGACATTAGGAGAGCCACTCTTTATCTCTTATCTCTTCTTCCACAGAGCTGTGAATCTGCAGCTCCCCCAAACACACGGTGCTGTGGCCAAGCTGAAACTGTCCCCACAGAAAATCCCTCCAGTGGTTTAGAGAGAGGGAGCACAATGGCATTTGTTCAGCTGATGGGCTCAGAAAAGCACTGATAGTGTAGAGAGGGAGAGTGGATCCAGGTGGGTCAAAAGACAAAAAAAATAAAATGTGTTGGTTGCGATGTCAATCAGAAACAGAATCAGAATCAGAAAAAGGTTTATTGCCAACAGAATTCACAAACATAGGAACATGTTTCAGCATTAAGGTGCGACATGAAACACAGAGCAATAATAAAACAACGTATCTGAAATCAAAAGGGCACGCATTAGATTTAAGATAAGAGCTCTTCAAGGGTGTAAGAGAACGCTGACACACAATTTACGAACAAAAACAGACAAAACAAAAAGCACCAAAACACCAGGGCATCCGTCTGCGGCGCCATCTTGGATCTATCTGTCAAGATCAATCCGTTAATAGATAACCGTTATTATTACGGTCAGTACATATAACAATCATGACCATTTTAATGGGTTATTTCAATTCAATTTGTGCACTTCAATTTGCACCGTTCTATTTATCAGACTGTTTATGTTATGTTTGTTAACTGATTTTATAAAGTGCAAGCTTATGGAATGTATTGGACAACATGAAAGCAAAAAATTGTTTAATGTCGTTTGATTACAATTCACAAATTTTGAATAATTGTAAAATTGTGATGTATATTCTCACTTTTATTGTCCTAAAATTTGATTATGTGCCATGTCTAGTTAGAATGCCTTAAAAAGTAAATTCTAACTTCAATAAATGCATTAGGCAGAAACATTTTGGGAACTGTTTGGTGCCTTTTGCTTGACAGTTTTGTAAACAACATTTAAGTAGCACTGCTATTAGCAACAAGCAATTTTACACACAGAAAAATATCCTAAATACTTGAAAGTCCAGTTTGTAAACACAATTCCTTTCCTATAAATACACAAAAACTCCTTTCTAAATATACCTGAATTTTGAAAACTCCTATTTATCCCAAGTCAATCCTCATCCTCTCTCGAGGTGGGTCCAAACTAACATTTTAAGAGGCTTTGCACGCAGTATTTCAGGTTCTTATATTGATCCTTGGCTCTCCTCTCTCCTCAGTGCTATGCAGCATAGTCTGATTAATTCCTCTCTTACAGACAGCTGACAAATGCAGATACCTCCCAAGCTTAGGAAGCACTTGTCCCTAATTCAGATTTATTAAAACATTTTTGCCGGCCTGTCATATTACTATCTGCCAAGGAGGTTATGTGGTGCTTAATAGTGTTTCCGTCAGCAGAAAGAATAAAACATGAAGCAGCTTGTGCCAAATATCTGGACTCATCGTCAAACTATAGTTATAGTATGGCGGAAATGTTCATGTAAATGTCTTTTTTTAAATAGTTTTTAGCATTTACACCAATATTTGCATTATTGTTTACGTTGGAGAGGGGTTTTTTATATTGTTTTCATTACCCAGAAAAAAGAAAAACAATGAATCGACTTTTTCCTACCCATGATTGATTCTGCCGCAGATAAACATGCACGAGTCTTCTTTTTAAGTGTGTCTTGAATCAGCGTCCCTCCATGTATCTCAGCTCGGAATGGAAAGAAGAAATTCTGGGAAATGATTACCAAAAGAAATTAGTAGAGATTAAAGAGTTGTATAGTATTCATGGGGTTCCGAATGATGAGAAATTATGACTGTAGCCAGAGCAATTAACAATTTAAAACTAAATATGATGTTTTTTGGTTAGTAAACAGTCCCAATATTGCCATAACTGAAATGGAAACCCATGAATACCTTCGCTACATCACAGAATTGTAGCGTGAAATCTGAGTGAGAGAAGGGAGGACATTCAGCAGATTATGGGAGACGGGAATCAAACTCACAATGCTGAGGTCACCTTGGTAGGACCGTTATTGTGTGTTGCTTGTCCAGTCTCACTGAAACTACAAGACGTCAGACTGTGACAGCTGCTGGTTTGAAATTGAAATTACAGAATGAAGTTGCATAAAATGTTAATGGGATTTGCTTCGGTCCAGCCACCAAATAATACTGTGTTTGCCCATAAACTGTTTGTGATGAATGGTTTTGCCCCAAAAAATCTGAAAGCATTCAGGCCACACCATTAGTCATAAATGCACTGAATGTGTGGCATTTAGCCCATCAAGGCTGTGAGCGCCTCACAGCCTCTGTAATGGTTTGACACCCGTTTAGATCGTTTCCATTATCAACATTTCAACACTCGCAGTCATTATCTACGGTAGCTTTTTCTTTGGCGGACAATGACAATATAAATGCACAGGGAGGTTCTTCCGTCGATAGAAGATGGCCTATCTGTCATTGTGTAATGTTTATTCAGCCAACCGTGTTTACATTTGTGAAGTGAAGGAGAACGAGATCAAAAATCACCAAGTTACGTTTCAAATGCACCACAGGGAAAGTGTAAAACAACTCAGGGAAACGTCAGACAAGGATCACACAGCTGGATTCTGAACAGAATGCTTTATTCAAGAAGTTAATTGACAATAAGTGCAGTTTCTCCTTTGGATCCTTTTGGGTGGCCACAGCGTTAGTGGTTTGCAGTGCAGTTGTTATTCCTGTGCTATTGCGACAGTTCTGCTATGAAGAATGCACTTGATAAGGTTAATGTATATTGTGCAGTGTCACTGTCTCAAATAAATAAACTAACTAATAATACGGAGCCGGAGATTCTATAGTTGTCACAAATATAAGCATTTCAGTAGTCGTGTACTTCTGTAGTGTTATGTAATGAGCTGTATTATGTTTCTTTTTTATTTCAGGCTATTGGCATTCATATCAGGAGTAGTGTTACGGTGCTGAAATTGGAAACTAAGGAAAATGCTTGAGTGTCGATTCCGCACTGAAAATTAAAAACATTCTACTCAAATATTAGTCTTTTTTCCGATCAAGACCATCTAAAAACGTTTCAATAAAGGTCAAAATCAATAGTCTTAGTATTTCTTTTGACAAGGCTACTCAGGGCGCACAGTGAATGTATTCTGCTGTTAAGACCATTTTGATAAATATACTACTTAGCAGTGACCATATTATGTCCACGGCGTTTTCTTCTGATTTGGAGCCTCAACATAAATGACATAGACAAAAGAATGGATTTTTATTTTGCATAAATCAGTGAAATAGAATTCATTTCCCTCCCGATTTCGACAGAGCGCCCTGTCATCTATGTTTAAGGTAATTTGATTGGGCTGTTGCATCTCTCCCTGCTTGATGACTCAAGTAGCTAACGGCATAATGCAATCTTATTGTATTGGACACACATTTCCAAACATCGTCCCTGCTTATTTGTTCCTCCATTACAATTTCACACGTGGCATCTTCTTTCCCTTTGATCCTCGTCTTATCTCCTCACAGAACATGCACGGGCTGCTAGCACAGACAATGCAGAAAGTGTGAACCCTCTAAGGACATACAGAATGCAAGATGTCAATTTGTGTCAGACAACTTTCAGCTCAGGTACCCAACTTTTTTCTTGTAAATTAGCACCAAAAAAAAATTCTCCAGAGAGTATAACTTAAAAGCATCTTGTGACAACATCAGACCATTAGACCATCTATCTAAACTCTGTAAGGTAAAACCTGTGTCCAGATAGTTTCGGAATAGATTGTATCCTTGGCTGGCCTGGCAAAGACCCTCTTACTTTCCTTTTAAATATATATAGCTATAGATATAGATATAGATATAAATATAGATATAGATATAGATATAGATATAGATATAGATATATACCTATATATATATATATAGATGGATAGATGGATAGATAGATCACAATATTCAAGGTTGCTGAGGAGAGAAGTAACTGACACGACAAATGACCAGTTTTCATGAACAAAACAAACACCAGCTTCGAAAACGTACTGGTGGCACTTAAACGATTCACAAGCTGAGAAATAATAACAGCTTTCAAGATGTCAAAATGGAGAAATGGCAGACTGACCTGTAGGGCTAACGGGTCATCAGGGTGCAATCGCTGGCAATTGCTTTCACGCAATACAGTGTCACAAAACGTTACTTATTTTGCCACATTAGAGCTCCATTTGCACCTGCTCTGCTGTCGGCCTCTTCACACCTTGTTTTGAGATGATGCAACAAACACGCAGCAGAGCAAAATGGAAAACACAGTCAAATGGATTTGTTACTGTCCATTGTATGCAGCATGGTAAAAGGGCATGTTAAAGAGACCCAGCGAAGAATTCAAATGCATGCCATTTTCTTTGGCAGTTTAACCATTATAAAATGTCATGTACCTTGGAAAATTAAAATAACAAAGAAACTGTACTCATAATAGAAGACTAAATTAACCAAACAAACAAATCATCGTCAATGAACATTTCCGAGGTGGGCTGAACTGCCTCACTCAAGGACACAAGAATGGCTTGTACAGTTAATAGTAAGGAATATAACTGTGTGTTAAGTCGCTGAAATCCCACACAAAAATATACAATGCCATTTAGTTTATTCCCAGTCTGCTTTTGGCCTGGAATATTAACTTTTCATGGCACAACCTACAACGCTTTTAAAATGGCCTTCATATTTACATTCACACAACAAACCAAACAAGATCCTGGCTAAAATGTTGAAAATGTATGGATAGCTATGGATAGCTTCATTAGGCAAGGTTTATTTGTAGAGCACAATTCGTACACAGGGCAATTTGATTAAAAAATAGCTCTGGAACAATATTTTATGATGAAAGGTAAACTATATTGTTTCATTATGTCTGAACATGATGTTTGACAAAAAGAACATTTAATTCCTGATGCTTTCCACTTGTTTTTCTGTGACAAACTCAAAATGAGAAATTAATTACAATCAAGACAATAATAATATCAAGCATTGTCCTATGCCCTTGTGCAAAGACTGACTATTGCGTTCACATGTAAAGGAAAGAACCCGCCCAGCGCAGTGCAAGCAGTAAGCAGAGAACGAGTGATGTGATAAGCTGATCCCAGGTCAGCGTCAGCCTGCTGTGTAGGCAAATCGATGCTCACCCTTTAACATTAGCAGTACATAAACATGTGTGGGAGTATGCCCCCAAATCTGGGGTAATCAGACTGAGGCTGCATTTGGGGAATCATTCATTGATGATCTTGATGTTGTTTTGAAGAGGTGAACCCCACTCACAGTAAGAAGACATGTTTGTAAGGTATCTCTTTAGCAATAAAAAAAACTGATGGAAAAATTCAAGAAAGACGTTTAATGCCATACATTCCATACAAAACCTCATCATAAAAGTACAGTGCATATTTACCAAACCAATGCCAACATTTCAGTATACAGTACAGTAAACAATACAGTACAATAAACAATAAGTACATTTTACAGCGGCAAATGTGTTAACTAGAATGTATGAGCATTTAGAGCTGCTTGTGCTCCCATTACAGTGGTGCATGCGATAACAATAAGTACACGTGTTAATTCACAGTGAACACGCTCGGAATACAAATGACTAACCCCAAGCGACTGAAGATAATGGTGCAGGAATTAACCAAACGCCAGGGCTGCTGATGGGGTTATTTGAGAGATACGGCGACACCAAGCAAGCAAGCACTAGTGCAGGGCATTTGTCGAGCACGTTTAGATTAAAAGAGTAATATATATATTTTTAGTCTAATAAAAGAAAAAAAATCACAAAAGAGCGGGGGGTTTTTTTGGAAAGGTTTTTTGATCCATGTTTCAGTGTGTCGCAGCAGAAGCAGAAGTTGTAATCACCTCTGCGTACTGTCATTGTGTTCATGGGCAAGACACTTCAACCCTCTGTCTGGCCAGCCAAGACTACACGCTTGGCATTTCCCGTACAAAGACGAGCATCTGAGCCCCGGTCTAGTCTTATTTCATGATTGACAAGCGGATTAGGGAATCAGATGTACAATGTATGATCCGTCCTTATGAAAACTAACATGTCTGCTTACGAGTAGGAAAGAAACGTATTAAAACATTTACTTTTGGTGTGGAGGGATAGGAAACAAGATCATTGAAAGAAGGAGCGTTCCATTTATGCGTGGGTGGAAGCATTATTAACAATAGATTTTATGTTGCTTGAACGACTCCATTTTAGGCTACACTTGCTTGACACTGTTTCATAATCACAACCATTTAGTTTGTTGTGGGAGGAAACTATAAACGCAGCTTTCTACATAAAAATACAAATTATACAACGCAATGAAAAAGAGATGCTTTGTTATTTTACAGCCCATTTTAGCGCAGAAGCTCAAACGAGATCTACCACGAGATCAGTATTTGGTCCTGGTTTGTAGCCTAATGAGCTCTGAGCAGCTGCTGTCTTATGGTGATTACAGTCAACTCCCTCGTTACATTTGTGTATACTGGTTTGATGTCTGGTGGTTACTTTAAAAGGAAATCTTCAATATGGCTGAAGAAAAGCAGGCCGTGACCCCTTCCACCCACGTCATTAACCCGCCGCACACTCGCCTTTTACTTCAACATCTCTGGAGAGGCGTCTTCTATATCTGCCTCTTCCACAAAGCTGCCGGTGCATTGACTGTCCTTTCAGCATATTACATTAAGTGCTCAGTATAAATGTGACTCAATTAAAATGCAATGTGTGACTGACTGTGCGTCCTTATGAAACCCTCTTTTTAGATTAATGCAATGACTATAATAATATAAATCCAAGCTGAATCCACGGTCTAATTACGCTTGTATGCTGAAATCACTTACAAGTTTGTTCAGGACAGACTGGTGCATTTGACTTTTCTATAGACCCAAAATGGCAAACATGGCTTTATAATGGCACTTTCGCCTCACAGCTATGGTTATTCCTGTTTTCCACAACCTGCTCAGTAGGCTGATGCTCACACTGTGGGTAAACTTGATTCTTGACCAAGATCCTGGCTCAGCGTCTGAAGATTGGTAGATTGGCGCTACACTGCAGTCGCCTGTGCTTCAGTTTGTCTTGGCGCTGAATGAAGCATGTGTCAGGTGGTAAACCCAATAGATGCGGGGTCAGCTCAGCAGGTCACACACACACACACGTACACAACTGTTGAGTTCTTATTTTTCTTAAATAAAAAAAAAGGCATGCTCACGGTAGTAGCAATTGATGGGTTTCATCAACGTTCTATAAACTTAAGTTTAATTGAGATACAGCGGGAAAGTCAAATGAATGTTAAACGATTTTTGGTGTGGTACAATGAGATTATGAACCTAAACGCTACATTACCTGTGTCTTCATTTGCATATTTTTATTGAGCGTAATCACTCAGTCGTCCAGGTGGTCCAAATTAAGAAGGTTGAGTTCTGTCAACTGGACAAAAGCTTTTAGCGTTTCAGTTCCAGCAACAGTTGACAGAATTCAACCCTCTTTTGCAATAATGCAATGAGTACATTACATACAGAAAACTCTCGCCCACCCTTTATCTGATATGACAAACTCAATTCTGAAAAAAACTAATAATTATGCAGGAATGGAACATTTCCTCTAAGGTTAAAGAAGACATATTTTGCTTTTGTCTGGTATGTATAATCTATGACACTTGTGGATCTTTTTTTAAAATATATTATGGATTTTAAATCCACCTGCCCTTTACGTACATCACTGTAAACATCAACACAACAAAGACTCATTGACAGACTCATGGCCCTGACTATTGATAGCTACAGTTTACTGCATTAGTGAGCAGCGGCTTTCTTTATTTTTTCATTCGTGCCAAAATGTTCCAAGTAAATAAAGAGCAGTGGGAGTTTATGGAGTGTAGGGGAAAAACAAGATTTTTCAGAGCAATGTCGTCTTGCAGGAGAAAAAAGATTAGGCTACTCAAACATGCAAGTATTGTAAATCCAACTTTGAGTGTGTAAATGAGAAGGGAGAGCAATTATAACATGCTAAAAGAGTTCATTTAGCCTTTGAAGCTCCAGGGAACCTCATAGTTCAGATCTTTCACTGGGGTCTTGATCAGGGGTTATAGCTGGTGCAGTAATAGCTAATTGTGTTTCAGGTTTAAGGAGAAAACAGCTCGTATGAAATCCTTTACCATTGTGAGACAAGAGTGCTACTAAGGCATCCAACTGAACTGAAGTGATATTTTAGGTCTGCACATCTAATACAGCTCCTGTCCTGAGCGGATGAGAATTCTCATCCTGACACAGACACAAGGTAAGTGCCTCACTGCATATAAACAGCATCATTTCTTTCCATCACATTAAACAGCAGCATCATTACACGTGGCCTCAGTCAGACACACACAGCCCTGAGCTAGTACTCCCATGATGCACTGGGATATTCTGCTGGGCTATGGCTGACCTTGACTGGCAGAGATTTGTTATGAATTGTCCCCATTGACGGCCTACATACAAAGGCCTCCTTTAAACTTGCAGGGAAAACATGGTCTCCCATCTAATATATCAGATTTGGGTGAATCCAGTGTATTTAATGTTTATGTTTGAATATCCATTGTTCGTACTAGGTCAGCTGGATTGTCATTTGAATTTGATGACTTTGATCAACCAACACATGCAATTAAAAACAAGTCTTGTTTCTTATACTTAAACAGGATAACTTTGGGGGGAAATATCCATAACATGATGCTGGGGCTGACATAACGCCTGGTGTATGGTGCAGCCTAACCTGATAATGGTTCTGCAAATATGTATAGTTACAGTTATCTTATGCATTAGTAAGCTAAAGTAAAACTATTAAATTAGCTAACTGCTAAAGGGTGAACTCTTCTCATAAGACGTCAACCAGATGACATTCTAAACAACTCATCATATTAACTGTACTCGTTACGTTCCCAGAGCCCTGAAGCTTTGAAATCAAACCACACATGTCACTGAATTTAAACAAAAAGTTGAAAATGGGCTATTATAATGTTTGGAGGCGCTGCATTCTGATGTGCCCTCCCTGTATGGCTTTCTGAGATTGCATTTCACTCTTGGATGACTTGGACGTTTTCTCTTTGCCATTACTCAAGCAGGGGCGGCAGATGGGAAGTGTAGTCATCAGTGTGCGACGCCTCTCACAGCTGAACTCTGCTGATGTATTCTGGGGAGGGTTGGTGCTCATCAGTCCAGAGAGAAACAGATGCCGTGTTGGGGGGACATGACATGTCTTCCGCATCATGACTTCCTCTGGCACTTGGATGGGAAGATCTCCTCTTGATTCTTCCAAACAGAGACTCCATGTCTTACCAAGTTCATTTATAAATGAGGAATGGAGGTTATCTGATTTTGTTTTGGGTGTTGGGTGCACTTTACAAATCAAATTCAAATTGTATTGTAAACTTAAAACTACTGAATTTCCAGTCATAAATAATGATAAAAATCTCCATTCTTATAGAAGAACAAAAAAGGGATTAGCAGAACACACACATGGGCCTGTTTTCATCCTGATGAAGGCCATGCTGGGATGAAACACGTTGCTGCATATTTTAGGTCAATAGACATGCTTTAAAGGCGTTTACTTTTTTTAAATCACTTTGGATTTTTGTCTTTGATATTTAACATTAATTTTGCTACTCATTTTTACCCAAATAGAGCTGTTTCCTCAGGTAAAAGTATATTACAAGTACATTGTAATTACTTAAGGAAACAGGTCTCTTCTGTTTTTATACTTTATTTCACTATTATTTGTATTATTATTATTATTATTATTATTATTATTATTATTATTATTATTATTATTATTATTATTATTATTATTATTATTATTATTATTATTATTATTATTATTATTATTATTATTATTTATCAGTCTGATTTTGTCATGAAGTGCTGGTTTCCCAAAACACTTCATGAAAAGCAATATGCGCCCTTTGCAAGAAAAAAGTTTGCTCACCATTTAAATAAATAAATACTGGAGAGGACAGGACAGCTGTAGTGTGACATGGGGAAAGAGTGCGTATAGACATTTGGCAAATGCTCGATCTCCACCACCGGCGAGTACGGCTCCCCAATTTTGAATGTGTTGTAAAGTAAAGTGCAGAAAACAGTGCATTATTTAGATATACAGATGTTGTCTGACTACCTAGAAGCCATGCTTATGATAATCTAACAAAGGCTATACGGGAGTCTCTAAAGCAGGGCTATTCAACTTACGGCTCGGGGGCCAGATCAGGCCCTCCAAACGATCTGATCCCATCATCCAAATGTTATTATTACAGATTTTTTTTCTTGTTTTCTGGTTTAACACCTGGTTTGCTGTTTTTTTCTGGCTTAGTCCTTATTTAATTCTGCTTTAGACCTGTTTTGGACCTGGGATAGACCTGGTTTGATACTGGGCTAGTCTTGTTTCCGACCTGGTTTGTAGCCATCTGGCCCAGAGGCTACGGCCCCCCGAGAAATCTGGCCCACAGGAAAATGAAGTTGAAGAGTTCCTGCAATAAAGATAGAACTAAATAAATATGAATGTGTAAATTCATTTCTGGTGGCTCATTTATTAAATTGTTTTTTGTGAAACATAATATATCAAATGTTTCATCATTTTCTGTAATGAAGTGAGAGTATATGGTTCCCTTCATAGTAATGGAATATCTTTACATTACTATTGTTACCCTCTATTAGTCTTGCATAGTTTCTTGCTAAAACATATCCACTGACGTTAATATTCTTTTGCTAAAGCCTGAAAACAAACAAATCACATTTTTCATTAGTGCAGACATAAAATTACCTCTAAAAGGCCAGGGGAAAGGCAAAACAATGTTCTAACAAGTGCTGAAATGTGTGCAAAGCAGGGGGCGTTGTGAGAGCATTATTATGCATTGCCAGTATGTTGTCTAGGAAACTCTAATTGTAAGTGATTTCATAATGTATAAGGAATGAATAATGTAAATTGGAGCAGAGGTATCATATTGAGGGGTGGAATAATTCAAGTTGTATTCTTGGCTTGGTGTGCTGAAACCACTTTGCTCAGTGAATGTGTAATACAGTGAAAGGGGCAGCTGCAGCCATGAGCCAGTCTAAACCATGAACCAATGACTCCTAAGGCCATAAAGCCGTAAGAGGCAGATGACATCCATTATCCCACCTCTCTGCTCAATAAATGAGGCACTGGCAGGCACTCGGAGAACTCCTCAATGCTTTGTAAGACATTGCACAATCAATGGGCTTTAACCATGGCTATTTCCCTATTTATTTCCCTCCTTCAAGTAGAGACGAAAATGTCTTGAGCTCAATCTAGGCATAAAACATCAAGGTTCATGTCAGGGCAGTGTTTAGCAACACAGAGAATGACTGAGGTGATAAGTTTAATGGACCAAAATAAAGCACCCAAAAGAGTAAATGGATAGCCTTCATTATGGAAAGCACTGTCCACAAAAGCACTTGGAGAGACTGAAACAGGTCAGTCTTGCCAAAAGTGGACAGCGGGGCTGCTCGATATGGGAAGAGATTGCGATATTAATATACTTTTTTACACCATAGTTTCAGTTATATTGAAAACAAAATCTTCCTTCATTTATTAGTCAGACTCTATACTGTACAGAACAAGCTAGAACACATAATATCCTTCTTTTGGGAAAAAGGAAAGGTTTGATAGGGCTATAATTTATTTAGCACTATGTTTAGATATAGGTAGGCCATAGTACTTTTATTCTACATTACAGTAATATATTTGCTTTCACAAGTTTCCATTCTGTGAATTTCCTGTTTTATTCAAATTATTGATCAGACTAACTTGTCTCTCTGAACCGTCCTCCTGTAACAGCTCCTCGGACTCTGCGTTTGATCTGACACTCAGCGCTCTTCTCTCCTTCTTAAAACCACTCACACTAAAGGTATTTGGAGTAAACGTGTATAAACTGATGTTCAAGAGGAAAACTAGCCGAATAATCTCTGGAAAAAAAACATTGCGTTTATTGCGGGTGGCAAATGAATTCATTGTGCATTTATTTAAGGATAAGTTTTGTCTGTAACTTTGTCATTTCTGGGTCTTTTGAATCACACTAAAGTCCACAGAGCTGTGGTTTTCACTCGCTTTTTTCATTACTGGAGCGTAATATCGGTACTTTTGGCTGATACCAATATTACTAAATGCTGTTAATATCCGCCAATACCAATACCAATGATATTTCAGTGCGTCCCTAGTTTTGAATCTTTGACATTTTTATTTATCATTCTTCATTAATACTTATATTAGTTTTTGATAGATTTTCAATGGGTTTGATTTGATTGATTTAACGTTGATATAACAAGTATGAGCAAAGTATAACTTGTATCTTGTATGATTTTCAATGTATATTTGATGACACAAAGAAATAACACACTTGAAAGGGAGTGAGAAGAAGTAAAGTAAAAATATTTCTGAACTCTCACCCGCGTTCAGTAAACCCACACTATTCCAACGTATCACTTCGGACGAGCAGGTGGCGGACCTTCCACCAGAAAAGTTATATAGTGGACCTTTGATTAAACGTATTATACGCTGAAATATGTTAATCTCACTTTTTATTCCATCACTGATCCCTAACGCTTCAAGTGAGTGAAAAAGCATTAAACATTCATGTACTGTGCTTAAGTACTAAATCAATATTAAATGCATTCAATCAGATGCATACCAAATATTTGATATTTGTTAAACTATAATCTGCTCATTCATTTTTAATCAGCAGTCTTCATTTCCCAGGACTGCCATTGATTGCGTTTCAATTCTGAATTTAAAAACGAGGATGTCTGCCTGCGAGATTGCAGGCGGTTTGCATTGCACATATTTGAATTGGATTTTTAACCTTGGGGCCGTCTAGCCTCTGCACTTTTCTCTAACTCTGCTTTTACATCTTTGGTTTGGTAGAACAGACAAGCTTTACGCAGTCTATCTCTATTTAATTAAAGCCTCGAGCAGAAGGTGCCAAAGTATTTGAGGAACTCCAATTGCTTTATGAGAAGAAGCATAAATGTCAGCCAAAATGTCAACTCTGATGTAAGCACTGAGGAAACTTAACATGATAGAGCGCGCTTTCATGGAAGACAGCTGTTAAGAGCATTTGGTTTTTACCTTGTGGGAAGCAATTTTTCAAAAATATTCAGTTGTATGTTGGTACAAACGCGAGAATGAGAGGGTAGATTTGGAACAACTGTGACAACTGCCCAACTTCAACCATAGACTGTTCTAGTCATAAGGACTTTATTGATTTTAAGTCTAAACTTAATGGTCAAAAGATAGGGCTAATGGCTTAGAAGAGTGCTCGTCTCAAGCAGGGATGCACCAATAGACCACTCTCAGTGACGTCACATTCTTCTTGTGCTTTGACTGGGTGGCAAAGCTATCAAGTAATCCGCTGTTTCTCTCATCTAGCGCTGAGGACTCGTGCCGAGTCAGTCCATGTCTTCTCTTGTTGAAGACAGTTGCAGCTGCTTCAGTCTCGTACTATTGGTGTTGTTACGACTGAACATGCATCTTAATTGCAAAGTGTGCACCGTGAAAACACACAACTAGATCCTATTAGCAGTCATTCAAACATGGAATAAAGCCAATTTTGGCTATGCAAACCCAGAGCCCAGCAGCCAGTGGAAAGGAGCGGAGGAGACACTGGAAACCACATCTGGAATAAAACGTTCTATTTTTTTTTCTTTTCAGAAAGGAGAGATGCACAAACAATGGCAACAACGAGGCACATAGTGATATTTCACTTACAACCAATAAAATATATCTTAATTAAAGACAGTTTTGTTCCTGAGCCATATGTCACTCTGAATCTGACCAGAGCTCAGAGGTCAATGTGTGCACGGTTGAGGTGTGGAACTCTGCCTCTGGCTCTGGAGACAGGATGTTTCCACTCTGTCCCAGAGGAGGAGCACATCTGCACACTGTGTGAACTAAATTACATTGAAAATGAAATGCATTTTTTGTATTACTGTCCCCTATCCCCTGTACCATACGTAGTAAATTGTTGTCTGATTTAACCTTGTTTGCCATGACAAATGAAGACAGAATGGCGTATCGGTTTAAAAATGTTATATTTAAGTTGTCCAAGTATGTGTTAAAGGCCTGGGAACATCGTAAGAGGACATCATTTTATTGAATGCAGAACTGTGAAATCTGTCTGCTTAATGTTGTTGTTTAGTGTGTTTACTGTGCACCTTTCAAATGGTGCATGACACAAAATAAGTAAATAAACTAAACTAAACTAAAACCAAAGCTAAAGCGCATCAAACATAAATGATGGCACTCAATGTGTAAATCTGCCCTTCTCCTCTTATCCTCTTGTGTCGGACATCTTCCTCTGTTTGGACAGAGCTGATACCTCTGTCGCAACTTTTAATGTCCATTTTAGCGACTCCTGAGCTATATAATACATCCATTCTCCAGAGTGAGTTAGCATCACAGCTAGCCTAGCGCTGCAACGGCCTCTGTTTTGGTCGGCAAGTGATCCCAATGTACTTTAACTTGATGAAAAGTCGGTAGACACAGACCCAGCCTCCTGTGTTTGCCCTCGTCAACAGTTGCACTTCGCAGGAGCAGACAAGATAAGTTTCAGGTGAAAAATATGACCCGTATCAGCCGAGCGGACACTGTAGTAGCTGTGCACGCGATCCTTTTTGCCACCCTCGAACGTTCCGAACGTTAAGTCATTAAATCAGTGACCACGGTAAAGAACGGTCTATACCAGGATCGGTATAGCTACCACAGTGTTAGCATTTATCACATTGCATTTCATTTATTCATTCATTCATTTTCTACCGCTTGTTCCCGTTAGGGGTCGCGGGTGACTGGAGCCTATCCCAGTGCCTTTGGGCCTTAGGAGGGGTACACCCTGGACAGTGGCCAACTCGTCGCAGGGCATTTCATTTATATTGATTTAATTATTAATCACATCACACATAGTTTAATTTAAAACCTTTTTAATGAGACACAAAATGCCTAATTTGGATGTACACTTATTAGTTAATATTTGTAATATTTACTCATGTTATAAAGTTGTTGCAGTATTGTTTTTACTTTACTCCAGCTTTTGTTACATGATCAAATGCCGTTGTTATTGGATAGAGGGTAGAACATGGATCTATTAATATATCTGGATATTGTACAGTTAGCTTACAGTTGCAGTGGCGTAGCCGGAAATGAGATATTGGGTGTGTTGCAAAATTCTGATGTGTCCAAATGCTTACCAATATTGTAGCACAGGCCTACCACATTATAAAATTGTACTAACCAATACAGGCTACTGAACAGGAACATCCGTAGATCTTTAGCTGTACTGGGACACAGGCCATTTTGCTTTATTCCTATGTTTTGTCTTAAAAGTCAAATGTTATGCATCTCTTTAAGACAGGGGGTCTGGGAGAGGGCCCGTGCCCAGGAGATTTTTCACAAAATAAATGTAATATCCAGTACTCTAGTGTATTTCAGATGAATAAAATCAAATCTCTCAAGGCTTTACTTGTTATAACACATATACAACTACAGGTGTGTTGTATATGTTGTTCATGAATTCTGTTCAACTCCTGTGTCAGTGGTTCCTGGAGTCCCATCCCACTGCTGCCTCCCTGCTGCGCACCTGCTGCTAGATAGAGCCCCCTGTCTGTGAGCTGGAGCCTCACACTTGATTGGGTCCAGAGTCCGGACTACAACACTTAAGCCTCAATCTTTATTGTGGGGTCTTGTTCACGAGTAAGGGATGGATGGAGTGTGAGATTGCCAGGATCGGTGCAGCATCTGGAGTGATGCGGTCGGACTGGCGAAGAAGGAGCTGAGTCAAAAGGCGACGCTCTCGATTTACCGGTCAGTCTATGTTCCTACCCTCACCTATGGTCATGAGCTTTGGGTAATGACCAAAAGCACAAGATCGCAAATACATGCTATCGAAATGAGTTTCCTCCGCAGGGTGGCTGGGCAATGGCTTAGAAACAGGGTGAGGAGCTCAGTCACACGGGAGTAGCTTGGAGTAGAGCCGCTGCTCCTCCACGTCGAGAGGAGCCAGCTGAGTTGGCTCGGGCATCTGTTCCGGATGCCTCGTGGGCGCCTCTCTGGGGAGGTGTATCGGAGGAGTTGGAGGTCATCTCTGTGGACTCTAAATTGCTCCTGCTGTCATTGATCCCTCACTGTTTGCTGCTTGTGAGCTGCACAAAGGGGCGGGGCACTCCTTGTGTCATTCTGCGCTCTTTGCACTTGCCTCTTGGACATAGCAGCCCTCTTTCCTATCTGGGCACTGCTCATTTATAAAGGAGAAGGTTTGTTTCACTCAAATGAAATGTGCATGTACAAAGAGGAAACGTTTGATGCCTGGAGCGCCTTATTCTCCCAGTGTCACCCCAGACACCAGCCCTGTTGGTGCCGCGATAACAGCTTTAAAATAATAATAATAAATGTCACTCGCCCTCCTCTCTCTCTCTCGCTCTCTCTCAGCCCAGTGCTGACCTTTTACTCATCTCGGTCACTAATGGGACAAGTGCAGTTTGTTCTGATGCAGAGTTATTAAATGGTTTAATAGCCTGGACGCTTGAGCCAAACAAAAGCACGAAATCCGAGACTTAAAGTGAGTAGATGTTAACTTGTTCACCAAACTGCAAGATGGACAGCCTTTTGGGACACTAAATGAACCGCAGCGACGGTCAGAAAGGGAAGACAAGGACAGAGACAAGACAAGGAAGCAGAAGGAAGACAAGGACAGAAGAAGAAGAAGACAAGGACAGAAGGAAGACAAGGACAGAAGTCAGAGAAATTTGAGTGCAAGTATGAGGGAAAACTTTGTATACATATTTTTTTTGTATATATATTCTGCTGGTGCCCTAAATAAGCCTAGACCTGTTAAAAAAGTACTCATATTTTTGGAAGTGCCAGCTCCCTGTTTAGTCAGCACTAGCACACCCATAACTACACCAGTGGCCAGTCCATTCCTGTGGAGGAAAAAAATCCTCCACAGTCCATAAAGCATTTTTCCCATAGAGTGCAAAGTAAAAACCAACTGCTCGTGTTCAGATGAAAGGGCATCAGTTTTCACCAAAGGTCGAGTTTTGCCTCTTGTCAAATCATGAACTTTTCTCGGTACAAAATCCTTTGAGGTAAGCGTGCCCCCACTCAGAAGAGCCCTGCTGCGCATGGTCGGGGACGGACAGCCTCAGGATGTTACATAGCCACTAAAGGCTAAACTGGCGACACACAAGCCCATCGGCTGCAGCCAGACCCTTCTTGTGAGCTCCGTCATTGACTCAACGTAGTGGCCATGTTTCAGAACTGGGGCTTGGGGTAAAACCAGGACACACATGGGCACTAGAGGGCCTGGGGCCCCATTGCAGTTGGACTGTTTGAACTGCCTGATCCTAAGTCCCTAGGACACAAGTTTTTCATTGAACAAAAAGCATGCTTTTATTTTTGTCTACTTTTTGGCTAAAACGTTATGTGGTGGTAGGGCTTTAATGAATAAAGGACCAGATGGCATGGCAGTAAAAAAAAGAAAACCAGATCTAAATCTAAGGAAGCCCTGAGTCTAAACATTAATTTTATATATATATATATATATATATATATTTATTTTTTTTCATTATTATTATTAGCATCTTTTTTTTTTTAAAGCTGACACACAAAAATCATGAAAGATGAACTTGACTTAATTTTCCATATGGCTGTTTGCATCCCTCCAGGTGCCATCCATCTTTACAGGGTGCAGCTATCCAGAGGTGACGAAGGACTTTGGGGAGCCGGTTGTTGCTAATGCATTGAAAACTCAGCATGAACAGCTTTTTATGGATGACAGGTCCATCTTTCAATCTCTTCCACTTTATTCATAATATAGTCAAAAAGTGACTAAACGAGATAACAAACAAGATGAATTACTTGGATTTCTCATTTCCTGGAATTACTTGGAAGAGACCATATCAAAGGCTCCAATCTTATCAGTAAGAGAGTAGGATTTCCAACGAGGTGCCAAGGTTACGGCAGAGGACATTGGTTAGTTTCCAAAGAAGAGAACACAACAACTTACAATTCTAGTATCTTAAGAAGCTGTGGTTTCCATGTACGTCTCTGAATAATTAACCCTTAAAGAACAATGCCATACATGATATCAGTTCTTCAATGTGCCATTTCAACGTTTCTCTTGTAGTCACCCAGTTATTCATGTCATCTGTTTTAGTTCCATAATGGCATTTTCTTTTTAGTTTTGGCATTGATAGAAAACAAGATGAAAATACTAGATGAAAATAATTACGAACTGAGACAATTTTATTATTATTATACTTATTTTTGCTTATAGTCAAAAGGAAGCTGGGACTGTGACCTTTCATATCTGGACATGCTGCCATGGTCCAGGCATCAAGCAGAAGATGGATGTAATATGTGTGTTGACCCCATGTTGCATCAGCCCCACAATAAAAACAAAACAAAAAGTTTTACAAAAGAAATTACCTACAGTTAAAAGCAAGCTCTGGTGACCCCCTTAATTTAATTTGTATATATCAAGTGACATTCCCTCAAAATGTCGTCACAGTTTACACATGTACACAACAGTAAGTATGGTGTTGTGCTCTGGACTCGGTGCAGGAGGTGGGGGACAGAAGGGTCCTGGCTAAACTCACATCTATGCTGGACCATGAGTCTCACCCCCTGCAGGACACTTATTATATGTCATATGTTGTATGTGTAGTCATAGGCCAGTAGTCTAGGCCATCTTAGGCCAGTCTTAGGCCAGTTCTATAGGCCATCTAGGCCGTCTTAGGCCAGTCTTAGGCCAGTCTAAGAGGCCAAGTCTTAGCCAGTCTTAGGCCAGTCTTAAGCCATCTTTAGAGGAGGCAGTGTCTTTAGTCTTAGTTGATAAACAAAGCCATTCTTTTTCCATTGAGACTGCACTCCAGCTCACACAGCCTTATTTGATTAAGTGGGATCAAATAGCAGCAGCCAAATGAAGAGCTGCTTCTTTAAGTGAATTCCTCTCACAGCGCGGACCTGTCGGAGTGCGATAACGCGCAGAGACAGACGCGCACTCACGCACACGTTTACGCACAGATACAGAGGTCCGCCGGGCATCTTCCGCTCTCCAGACCCCCACAGGCTAATCCCGCACACCAGACTAGATAGGGCCGAGTGTGAGAGACGTGCCGCGCGGTGCCCTGGGTCATGTTACAAATAAGAAAATGCGGAGTGAAGCGAATGCTCAATTTAGACGCACGAAAGATGAAAGCGGGAATCAAGGGGCTGTAACTTTTGACTGGATTATTGATGCTGTGGGTGACGTTTTATGCAACACAAGCAATAACCGGCAAAAAGTACGACAAAAACCCGAGGAGGAGTGACTGACACGGGAGGACTTGAGTGCGCGCAGGGGGCTGGGTGGCACTGGAAGTGTCTCTGCTCGGTGATGGATTTATTCATGAGGAATAAGTGCTCTTTCTCATGTACAACTTGCGAAGTCAGCGCGATTTTGATTTAATACAATATGACAATGACAGTGCGGCTGGTTCATCCTCAGAAGGGCAATTAGTGTGAGAGCAAGTCAAATCCAAGCACTATTTGGGAACTAGAATATTTACGCAATGAAAGCATCATTTTGTTCTCGCACTAAAGAAGAAAGCCAAGGAGTGAAAATAAAGAAAAATAAGAAATGCAGTTTTTTTTATGGATTCCAAATACTTTAGAAGGCTTGTCCGGTTTGAGGCAGGGATGGATAGAACGCATGCATGAGTTTTCTGTCCTTCTAATCCATAAGAAGTGTATGAGAAGTACAAGTATTAATAATAAAAAATATATATTACCTTTGTACGAAGTGTGGTTTCTGTTTTTGGTCTCAAAATGGGCTTTTATTTTGCATGAGGTTGCCAGAGTAACCTTGACAAATCCCCCCTACAACAGAAATGATTTTGGAGCAGTTAAATGGACAGTATCAGTATCTATGGGCTATGGTTAAATAAGTCTTTGGATAAACTGGTGCAAAGTCCATTAAGCATTTACTAAAATGGCAAAATACGGCATAGTTTTAAATGGCCAAATTGCTGCAGTAGACAAATGGGACATAATTATCAGTGCCATACACATAAGATATATAATTGCACATATATATCTGTATATTGTACAGAGAGTACAAAGAACCTAAATTCCGCAGTCCCTATTTAGTCAGAGGAACCACTCAGTGCGCCTTGCTTGCGTTCACACAGAAACAGTGGCTGGAATTGGGTCTAACTCGCTTTAACCTCTAACATTTCACAGCATCTGCTTACTGTGGAACGATTAAATAATTGAGTGGGTTAGGAAAACCAGTCTTTTGTTTCCCCATATTCTTTTGAGCTCTCTGAACCTGCACATGAAACTCAATGAAATTTACAGCAAACACAAGTATTCACGGTATTTCAAAATTGTAGTTACTATTTAGCCCACATTTTTTATAGTTTTATTCGTGGAGCTCCAGTGTCCAAGTGATTTCTCTTGTGGATCAGTAAAGTTTGTCCAAGTCTGAGAATGAATAAAAAATATTTTCCAACAAACCCTCTCCCTAATGAGGACTTGGTCACGGTCTCTTCAAAACTGCAGCTCACTCTACGGCCTCTCCCAGAGTAATGCTTAACATATAGAGCTCAAACTGGTGAATGTTGCAGGTAAAATGTGTCCAGAAGTATATTAATGATTTTAACCACAAGCATAACTGTACGGACAGTGTAAAAGCCCTATTCCATTGTGATATATGGAAGGATACGCCGTAATGAGTTATTGATTGTAAATCAATTTAAGCCGCCAGCTAGACACAGTAAGAAAGTCTGGAAAAAAGTATCAAATCAGCTACAGTAAGACATTCATATGAGCTCATTTCATCATCATCGTCGTCGTCGTCGTGCAGGCGGACACATTTTGAATCGGAACAGTTAAGATCCCGGATTGTTTTTGAGGTATTTGGCCTTGATAGAATGAGAAAATACAGTTGAAACACAAGGCATATAATATAATTGGGCGAGTCTCTGGCACATCACTGTCATGCAAAGATACTGTCAATAAACAAACAGGACCACGATTGTTTAACATTCAGTTATTTTGGGTGCACAAGTAAAAAAAACAAAAAAAACAATGTACATGGTCAGACTCAGATAAAAACTGTATTCTTGTTTATCAAAGACAGAGGTATTATTATTATTATATATGCAACACTGTACAAACCAAGGTCCACTTTTCCTCCAAACGCATATTCAATTAAGCAACTTTGTCCTGCACAAATTATATAAAAAGGGAGAGCAACTGAAAACATTTTGTCTTCCAAAAAGGACAAATGTACGTAGGGGGTAGGTGGGTTGGGAGTGATGACTTTGGACCATTGCAAGAGGTTTGAAAATTAGAATTGGATCAATGAGCTGCAGTGAACTCACTTCTGCCACACAGTGACAAATATTTTAGGGATGTTGTAAGTACACCGTAAAAATATGGAGACCCAAACGGCATAACAAGTCTAAGAGTAACAGACAGGAGGAGGACGGGAGGAGGACGAGATGATGGACTAAGCAGCAGACAGGCAAAGCGTTTCATGCAGCCGATCGCCGGCGGATGACAAATGCTCCTCTCTGCAGCTGTCCCAGGTAGATCCTCATCTTTGTGCTGTCACTTGTCTTCCTCACCCAGATCTACAAAATGAAGACGGAGTGCGTCTCAAAACAATGATTCAACAGCAATAAATACAAATCTGCAACAGACCACAAGTCCGACCTGTCAGAAAACTCACCTCATTGGTCCCAACCGAGCTGATGACACAGCTGATCTTTGTGTTGTCCTTCGACTCCAGGTAGATGGCCTGGCTTTTGTGGTACCTAGAAAAAGTTGCAAACATTAAAATTGGCATTAACTAAAGGGTGCACTATGTACGTTTATTGGTAAAGGATTTGTCTCATGAAACGTTATTGCTTTGCCAAGAAATGTTCCATAGAACACTATAAACATTTTACAGGGGGATATGATGCTTTAGTTCAATTGTTTTTGGCCTATAAACTTGCTCTTGAGTACCTTTCATTTGGCATCTCATGTTTTAGAACTAAAATGTACTAAAAATATTTATATAAAAGAAAATTACACTGAGATATCTGCCGTTTTCCAACACGCCAAACGGTGTGAATTCCCCTTGCAGCCAGTAGACGGCACCACCATTAAACGGTGTGGATAACATTTCTCAACACACGTGACCTCATGGTAAATCCAGGTCTCGGCATGCAGTTATAATGATAGTGATAAGAAACAGAAAAGCACTGAGCGAGTCTGGAGATGATTTATGGACTTAAAAACAGCAGAGAAGATTCTCAGAGCCACACCAGAGCTGCATCAGTTGTTGAAAAAAAGTCAGTAACTGTTACTGACTGTCGGAGGGGTGAGGATTTTCAAACCAGCATTCCTCAATCTAGCGCCAATGAAGCCAAATGCTACACCAGCTATGTTTTTGATGAGGGAACAATGTGAGAACATGGTTAAAATTGTACTAAAATACAAATCTGTTTTAGTTGTATGGACATTGTTTTTAGAAAAACAAGACATTTAAACTCTCATCCAAGAGTCATTCTCAATCTCTGAATCTAGTCTGAGAACGCAGATATTTATCCTACCCAGAGTAGGCCCTGCCCAGCGGGCAGAACCTCTTGATAATAGCCTGTGCTGTCTACAGTTTCACTTGAGACTACTCTTCTTTGTATCCTAACAGCCCTGTAATGGGCTACCAAAATCCTATTGTTTTTTGGCCTGTAGGCTTTATTAGACAGGACAGATAGCGTGAAATGGGGTTGAGAGAGAAGGGAGGACATGCAGTAAATGTCAGAGTCAGGATTCAAACTCACGACACTGCGGCCGGCTGCA
Source organism: Chaenogobius annularis (assembly GCA_015082035.1). Taxonomy (NCBI): domain Eukaryota; kingdom Metazoa; phylum Chordata; class Actinopteri; order Gobiiformes; family Gobiidae; genus Chaenogobius; species Chaenogobius annularis. The sequence goes on along the minus strand of BJKM01000007.1, from coordinate 1,346,982 downwards.
CTAGGAGCCTGGCAAACATATGCTGTGCCTTAACCACTCGACCACCGGGCAGCACCAAAAAAAATCCTATTGTAAGGTGGCCGTAGCTCCCTCATCACGGAGTACCTGATCAGCCTCAGAATAACCAGGGCTCCTCCTGCCCCATGGCTTCAAAACATTATCAACAACCGGTACGTTGAACCTTAAAACATCCATTCCTTTAAAAGCGATTTTTAAACAAAAATGGCCTCCTTAACTCCTCTTTCAAACCATCTCTTCTCCATCTTAAAATCTTCATCTCACCTCCTCAAAAGAGCGGTTTGTGGCTATTAAATGAAGATGCACAGCGCTGAATTAGCGTTCCTTCTGTGTTGATAAATCCTCTTGTGTTGTGGCCATTTAGTCTCACCAACAGTGAGAAAAGTATTTGAACACCCTGCACTTTTGCAAGTTCTCCCACTTAGAAATTATGGAGGGACCTGACATTTTCCTCGTAGGTGCATTTCTAATGTGAGAGACGGAATGTTAAAACGAAAATATCTGGAAATCACACTGTAAGATTTTTTATTCATTTATGATTTTGGGTAACAACCTCCTTCCCTCAGAGCATTAAAAAAGGGTCATAGCTGGGTCTTCCAACATGACAATGACCTGAAACACAGCCCGGAGAACCAAGGAGTGGCTTCATAAGAAGCATATCAAGGTTCTAGAGTGGCCGAGGTAGTCTCCAGACCTAAATCCAATAGAAAATCTTTGGAGGGAACTGAAACTCTGTTGCTTAGTGACAGCCCTGAAACCTGACAGATCTAGAGAAGATGTGTGTGGAAGAGTGGGCCAAAATCCCTTCTGCGGTGTGTGCAAACCTGGTCAAGAACTACAGGAAAGGTTTGACCTCTGTAATTGTAAAACAAAATCTTATGTACCAAATATCAACACGGGTTCTCTCAGGTGTTCAAATACTTATTTACAGCAATAACATGCAAATAAATTATTTAAAAATCATACAATGTCCGGATTTTACATTTTTTATTCTGTCTCTCACAGTGGAAAAGCACCTGGGATGAAAATGTCAGACCCCTCCATAATTTCTAAGTGGGAGAACTTGCAAAATCGCAGTGTGTTGAAGTACTTACTTCCCTCACTGTACATACAGCGCTTCACAACCTTTCTTCACTGCATTGGATGGAATACACAACATTGCTCTATTTTTGTGTAGGCATCTTGTCCTTAGGGTGAACCAGTTTTTGTCTTAAAGTGTTGCCCAGTTTAAAATAAACAAGAATTTTATGTCGTCTAAAAATCCTTTGTAGTTTTCAGTCCAGACACATAAGGGATAGAGACGCCATTTCTCCTTTCATCAAAAGGCGACGTGCCATTGAAAAAACATTTGCAGTTTAACACCACACTAACCGCCATTTAACGCTGCTGTTTTTCTTTACTGTAGTCACAACACTCTGAAGTGTGGACCGTCTCAGTTCTCCCGTTTACCACCCCTGCGCCCTTGTGCTCTTACACACTTCACACACTTCACACACTTTCAGAAAATGCACACTTCACTCAAGTGTTTAGTAAGTAGTGCAAGTATTGGACAGGGCACTTAACTGACACAATTTTCTGACAGTTTAAACAATCATTCAACCAAATAAAAGGTGTTATAAAATATTATTGTTTGACAAATCATAAGTATTGTGAATGTATATGGCTGTTTTCAGTATGGTTGCAAGGTAACGGTTGTGGAATTACCTCTACCATTTGTGTGTCCAACCAGGAAGTGCAATTACAAACTTTACAAAAATGTTCAAACTGGGACAAATGGGCAAAATGTTCAGTGAAATCTGAAATTGTGTTCAGTACGTTTTGGTGAAATGTGTAGTCAAAGCTGTCATATAGAATAAGTATTTAAAATGTATCTCATATGGTGAAACTAAAGTACAGACTCGCTATGCCTCATCCCTTCCACTTTTATGCTGTTACTGTCCTATCAAAAACCTTTTATGCTTAAAAAAATTTGACAAATTTTAAAAGAAAGACAGAAAATGCAGTCACTATGTAGCCATGGTTGCCTTTTTGAAGAATGTAGCAATGCTGTCCTCTGGTGGCCAAATGTATCACTAGGTTTTTGAACTGACCATCTTTTGTCGTAGTAGAGTTTGCCCTCTTCAATACGGGCTTCATAACGCTGTGAAGGGTTGTCCATGGGGGCTGAGGGGATGTGCTCTGGAGATGATGGCGAAACTGAAAACAGGAAAGCCAAAAGTAAATACAAAGTGGACTTGGGGAATTAGAGATTGTCCCCTTAGAATTACCGTATATGGTTGTTATACCTGCGTTCAATGTAGTTTTGAGATATCTAGGTTTAAAGTTTTGACCACCTGTATAGCAACAACAAAAGAAGGGATGCATTTTGTTTGGTTCAGTACGTGGGAATAAAGGGCACAATAAAGAGGGTCTAAATTGAGGGGAAAAAATGTGTTTCATATGTGCTGTAAAAAATAAGTGTTTATTTGCAGACAGAACCTTCTAATTCTTAGAATACAATATTAAATTTAGAATTAACTTTCACTTATGTTCTACTGGTCTACTTCATTTAAACAAACAACTATTTTAGCGAATACTCTATACATTAAAAGTTAGGAAAGTTTAGGCTAGAAAATAAATGATTTGACTCGCACAAAATGTGTTACAAGTACCGGTAACTTAAAATTGAGTCATAAAATTTGGATAGTGTGTACAGAAGTAAGCCAGGAACAAGAATAATGAACCTTATAAATCAACCTTATAATTCTAAGGGGACGAAAGGTGTGAATAGGAGGAAACATACTTGGCCGCTTTGGTGACTTTAACTGTCGAGAAAAAGAGAACAATATTAGATGAATAAAATACAGCATTGTGTTTGAATACTGCGTGCAACTACCTTATTCAATGTTCTTAGATCCTCCATTATCTGGTCATCTGTTAATAAATAATTTAACTGCGGTATGAAGAATTAAGGAAAACATGATTTAACAAAACGTACAAATTACACAGGTAAGACAACATGATGATACAAAAACTCATGGAACTATGAATGAAAATGACAATTATTTAGCAAATCGATTACGGTAATTTGCCTGTGAAAATGATGTTTTTGGTTTTTTTTCCTAGATAAAAAATAATGCCGGTTGAGAAAATTCTGAAAGGGTAAAGACCAAATAGATTTTTCCTCAAAAAACCCTAAATGTACAAGCTATCTGTCAGCTCTGTTTGAGTCATAAAACCTCTCCTCTCAGTATAGTCCAGATAACTATTATTCAGTTACAGAACTAGTTGACAATTATCTCAATTACTCATTCTTAAAAACCTTTAGCGCAGTTGTCAAAATTATGTTTTTTCCCAATGATTATCGCAATAACCGATTATCGGTAGTTGCAATTAATAGATTAACTTGTTTCACTTAACATGGAACCTACAGAACTGACCACACTCTAGTCCCAGATCAAGGAAAAGAGGCAGTTTCCCCGTTGATTTATTGCATTTTCATGAGAACTAGCCTAAAGGTAAATTCACAGTTGCTGAACATGATCATTTCTATTTGCTCAATTACAATGAAAACGGCACGTCAACAATATTCATATTACCTGCCCTCTATCACATTAGGCATAAAATGTCATGTAAAATGTAATCTGAAGCTGTACCACTTGATTTTAGGTTGATAGCTAGGAGCGTTTGCGATAAGGATATCAGGTGCTGGTTTTCTCCGTTTGTCTGGTATTGGTACAGGATCATTTGGTCGTCTCCGCAATTTACGAGTCATGATCGGCTTTACTTCCATGGAGTCTGCTCAAGGAAAAAAAGCGATAAAAGTTAGATACCGTAACAACATTGAAGTATGGATAAAAATATTTTGAGTATAAATAAAAAATATCCTAAATCCCAAATATGGGTTTAATTCATAGTCCTGTCGAGCAGAGGAGTAATCCCCCTTTTCAGTGAACCAGCCTGAAAGGTGGCTCATTATTAATGCCAATTCTTACCTCCTGTCAGCTCCATTGTTAATTTCTCATTCTCAATCATTTTCTTCTTCTCCTCCAGCTCAGCGATTAAGTTTTCCTTCAGTTCAACCTTTTTATCGTCAAACTCCTTTACAGCTGCCTTCTTTTCCTTTATGTAATTCCTCTCCACCTGCTCTGTCTGCAAAAGGCAAAGATATTCACTGCATTAAGGCCTTCACATAAAAAAAAACAACAGTTGAGAGCAGTTTGGTCAATGGATGTACCTCAAGTTGAAGAAATAGGTCTGAGAAAAAATAAGAAAAGACAAATTAATAAAACAAAATGACTAGAGTGCCCAATAATTATGTAGTGCTAATGACTTGCCTGCGTTTCTGAGTCGCTCCTTGTATTGCTGGTCTAGCTTCTTCATTCTCTTCTGATATTCCTGAAGTGTACCTGTCAAATGTTGATGTCTTACTTATTCATTATAACAATGGTGTGCATTGATATACACAGGCACTGATTTGAAAATTGAAGTAATAAAATTAAATGAATAATATGGAAAGACTGGCAAAAAATAGATATATTTGTAATAATGTATGTAATAAACACCGGTTTAGTGTACAAATTGGACCCAAAAAAACACACACCAGAGTTATGCACAACCAGCAGTAATCCATATGAAGCATGCCAACTATTCATTGAAAACATACAGCCTATGAATTATACCTTCTTGCAATTGTTGCAACTGTCTTTTCAGAGAGGCTAGTTTGTCCTGATACATTCTGCAAAAGAAAGAACGAAAGAACCCATTAAATACAACATTTTGAAGACTACTTACATCAGAAAATTTCAATTAGCACTTACTGCTCTTTAATTTCAACAAAGTCATCCTCATCGTGCTTTGCAAGGTCTGTCTCACTGGCATCTTCGGTGTCTGGAAAACCGAATACAATGAGATATGTTAACTCGACACCTACAGTGCATCCATTACAGGACATGTCAAGAAACAATTGTGGTTGGTTTTTTCTCCCAGCATTTAAAAAGCCCTCTTCAGAGCACGCCCACACTGATCCAGGACGTGCGTGGCACCAGTCAAACCATGGTGCACATAACCGTGATAAGGGTTAGAACCAAAAGAAGGGCGAGATGAATTTATAAAAGCAAATGTTGAACAGTGGAAGCAACATGGTCACAAAGCGAATGAAATGCACCGGTGCCAGCGGTGTGCCGCACACCGGCTAAGTTTGATTCTGTCGGGACAAGGAAACATGTCTGCCCCGAAACACAGAAACAGTAAATGAATTAACAACATTTTGGTTGACCGGTCCATGCGATGTTTAAAGCTTGACAGGAGAGAATGGGCCCACAGAGTTGAGCTGACACAGCAGCTTTCATTTTATGTTAGCATTGGCGTGCTAGCCTTATTTAGCTCAGCCACAGTTCAGAAAGTAACTCGATATGATCTCACATGATTTACCAAAACATGCCTAGATTAAAAAAAATAAAAATAACCAATCAATTTGCTGAGCTTAATACAGTGCTAGGAAAACAGCAAACCTTGAAGCGCTGTCATGCTTTAGCTGTCCTCTCTGTGTCTCCTCAGTGTCTCCTGTCCCGTCACAGTCAGTGTGAAAAGGGCAGTGCAGTGGACACAGCTCGTCTATCGCTCACTGCAGCTGTCAAGGCTTACATTAGCTCATAGCCACGTTAGCTTGACAATGCCTGGATAGAACTCTATGGCCTGGCACATGGGCTTTCACATCAATTGTGCTTAAGTGACTGGTGAACACACGCCGATCCAATGGGGAAGTAGCTTGTGTGCGAATAGTGCTAGCTTACTTGTTTACTTTAATTGTGTCCGACGGCTATTTTGACGTCGTCTTTGCCTGGTTGTCATGGTAATGCGTGAAAAACGTGCAATGTCGAGCTGTTCCGAACTAATGGTTGCTATGAAACAGACCTAAGCAGTTCTTTGTATTCATGTTTTTTTTTATAGCTAAATGTTTCTTAAGTACTTTTACTGCTAACACATCAACTAACCCAAACCGTTTCATGGCCATAGCAGAGGATGTACCTAAATCAAACCTGATTCAAAATCTAAACACCACCAAGTCAAAGCACTCGTTGTTTTAGATGAGCGTTATGTTAATAATTTAACTTACAATTCATTATCATTTTGAATGTTTTATACATGTCCAACACACATGACGGAGGAATAGCAGAGTGAGTTGACATTGTAAGCTATTTGACAAATTACCCAAAACAACCACGCATAAATTCACGAAGAAAAATCAAAGTGTCCTCATGTGAAAAGTGCGCTGTTTTCACTCTTGTGTAAATCAGCAGGCTGCAAATGTGGTCGACTGTTTTGCGCAATCCGCTAGCTAGCTTCGAAAGTGTGGCTGATTGTTGACGACTGTGTAGCTTTATCAGCGAAATGTGCTATTTAGAATTGCATTGAAAACGGCCGCATCTTTGAAAAGTGCTAATTGCATGCTACAAACCATCAACAATACTTTGGTTATGGAAACATTTGTGATTTTTATTTTCCGACGCGAATAAAAAAAGCTGAACGCGCGGGCTGGACCCTTTTGGTTACTTCATGCTCACCTTCTTCGGAATCTCGTCCTCTGAAACTGCGATCGTCGTCCTCATCCACGCTGTCGAGGACGTCTTCATCGTTATAATAGTCAGCCATTGGCGATAGTATCGTTGAAGCCATTTCCTCTGAGAAAACGTAAACAAACAGAAAATAAACAATCGATTTGTGTTTTGCTCCTTGGAACAGCGCCTACAACTGAAAGGACCCCGCTTTGGTCTTAGTCGGCTGTCAACGTGCCTGTATATATATATGTATATATATTTATAAAACACTCAAAATCATTCAAATCCAATGCATCTGGCTAGCCTATACATTTAATAGACCAAAATGAATTTTATTTAGTGCCTCGAATTACTCATGTACATACTATTTACAAACGTTTACAGCCAAGTTGTTTGCACGTTTTGAAATATGAGTGCAATAATAAATAACTTACTACTACTACTACTACTACTACTACTACTACTACTACTACTACTACTACTACTACTATTTTTACTACTACTACTACTACTACTACTACTACTAATAATAATAATAGTAATCAAAATAATGATCGTAACATTACTGCAAGAGGAGTCGCACATCACCGGCAGATGGCAGCATTACACCACATTTCTGTGCGCTCTGCGTGTCCAGTAAGTGAGCGCGCGCTTTTACCGAAGTCGTATCAAAAAATTGGAAAACCGCTCGGAGTAGAGCAGGCCCTTGATAAACGCCATAACATTAAATGAGAAACAGGCTTAGATGGTTAATTTTAGAAGAGCAAATTATAAGGGTTTAGCATGTTCTTGAATTACAATTGGTTATTTATTTATTCAATTGAATGTGCACTATAGTTGTGCTACTGTACTGCGCAGTACTGTACTGTGGGGGACATATTAAGTCTATCAAGAAGAGTTGTAAACTTTATTTCCGCTGTGTGCTGCGCCTGGGGAACTGTCAAACACGGGCTGCTCTGTCGTTCAGGAAGTCCACACCGATGACAGCTCTTACCAAAGTCACACCGGCCTCGCACTACGGATAAAGGGCCGTCAAGTGCGCGTGCTTTACTACGAGGACTATTTATCCACCACAAGGTACGCTTTTCCCCTCTGGTTTTGTCCTGCTGGCGGTTTATCTTAGCGCTTAGCTCAGTGTTAGCTCTTGCAATGATGACACTTCCTCTCGGGAGTCAAGGCACCGACGCGCGCAAAATGTTGCAAGGAATGAAAATGTTGCACTTATTGAAGTAGGCGCGGGTTCCTGCCGCATGTTTCTGACATTGTTTGCGGCTCCTGCTCGGACTCGGAGGTGGTGAGTACTGAAGCGCGGCGCCTGCTCCAGGTTAAGTGCGTAGCTCTGCCGATCCGAGCAAAGTGTGCGATTACTAATGGATGTCTACTGCACCTGCTTTCATTTTACGCTTTAATTTGGATAATGTGACGTTGAGTCGAAGTCACCGTCGCTTTGGTGTATTCCTGAATGGGTGAGTATGACCATAACTAGGATGACAGGTTCTTTACTCAAGATGTTAAACCGCGGATCACCATTTTAAACTCTTCTGTGGTGTTATTTTGGCAATGTCACGCGTCGTGGGGAGCAGTGCGTAATTGCTTCGCGCCGTAATGACCATGTGTCGTACATTGTTGTGAGTGTTGCATTTTACTATCATCCAGGCTTCTGTGACGAGGTAACATCCACTACACATGGAGCAGCATTTTACTACACACTATTTACTACGTCCTCCGACACCTACAGGCGGGTATACCGTCACCTCAGAACCCTCGGATACTTTAGTTGCACGGCTCATCGCGATCACTGCTCGGTGATGAGCGTTGCGCAGTTAACTGTTGTGGTTGTTGTTGTTGTTGTTGTTGTGCCCGTGCGTTTGGGCTTTTCTTGAAGTGCAAAAAATTCTTGCAAGCTGCTCTGTGACCTGTTTAACAAGCAAGCGTTCGGAGGAGATGTGGGCTAACGTGACGCACACGACATGGCAGATGTAGATAGCTGAGCACTAAAACCCAAGCTGACCCAACATGATGTCATCTCTTGTGACTAGAGCGCATGAGTGAGAGGCAGCACGCTGTTGTTCCCCCCCTTACAGACTCCTTTATAATAAGAATAAGTGGTATTTACCTCGTGTTTTTGGACAGATTTTCAACGTAACCTGTTTAAAAGAAGATTTAGACTGCATGTTATTGAGCCAAACTGTCATTATAGGCTTATTCCAGGGTCACAGTGTTAATGCTGGATGAGTGAGGGTGATGACATTTGCTTACTGCTAAAACATAATCCTACCACCGGTGTTTGCAGTTGCAGAAGTTATGATGATGATGTCTTGTGGAAGTGTAACTGATGTCACAGCGATTTGGCTGCATGACAACACCAGATCCTCAATTGTTTCGTGTGTTTTGTGTTCCAGATAGACTCGATGCTCACGCTCTTAATGACAGGGGCTTTATAGTTGCACAAAATTGTTTAACAGAGGATATGATCAATAATGTATAATCATATCCACTATTGACCTGTCGTGTCTTCACCTTGGATTGATAATTGTTATTGCGTTATATCGATGTTCAGATTCAGATATTTTAACAGTGCATCAGGAATGAGCCAAAATGCGCCTGTACATGTCTTGGTTGGGGTTCAAGTCGATCACAAAACATGAATTGACCGTAAAAAATAACCACAAAAGTACAGACATTTCTGTTCATTTTTGTTTGGGAGATTACACGTTTCTGTCTCTTTCTGAGCTTATGTTTGATAGTTTTAATTATAGACAATAGAACTCTTGATATTCTATTAAATGCATCTCGCCAAAACAGCAATTGGAACGTTGTCAATGTTTCAATATATCTCTCATCTGTATCGCCAGTGCTGCTGCAGCGTTGAACCTATTCACCATGGTCTGTCTGACTGACTCAGACATCACATTGTCCCTGTGAAGACGGCACTGACCGTGAAAAGCTTGTTCAAACTGTTAACGTGTAGCATGGAAACAGTCTTTGTTCAAAAAGCACTAGCATTATGGTTTACTTTTGTCTGTTCTGGGATGCCAAGTGTCTGAACGTAACTGTAAACAAGTAGTTGAATTTGTGAGATGATCCTGCATACTGCCTGCATCACGAGCATCTGGAGGCGTCTAGCTGACATTTTGGGTGGATTTTTAATCTTGGTTTCATGACTTTGCACTAATGTCTTTGAACATGCAGTTTGGGCGGTGCTGATAAGTGCACAATAAAAGGACACATCAGCTGCTCCTGACAATGCAATGTGACTGTGGCAGATATAGACGGGGAATGTGTGCGTTTTGGCCCCGACTGAGGGACTGGTGCTGTCCTCCTCGTGGATGTGGCAATACCAGCCAGATTGTGTTTTTGCAATAGTGTTGTCATGGTATTAAAAATGTCAAGCCTAATACTTAGGAAAAAGCTTGATACTCATCATGAATTTTGATTCAGCAATGATCAACAACTGATTATAATTGTCAACAGAGTCAGGCCTTTATAAAACTATTCAGAAAAGCTCCAGAAAAGTTTCAGTATTGGTTTTAGTATTGATTAGGATCTCAGTACCGATATTTTTGCAATATCAATCAATATACTATATTTGAAGTGTGAATTAGATTATGGTTCTTTGCTTGGTTTTGGTGCATGGCTAACCTGGCTTAATGAAGAAATGACTGTTCCCTAATATGGCATTAAACTTAAATCTGGTTGGATACAGACTGGTCACAGCATAGTTTGGGCAGACGTCAAAAGGACAAACCTAAACAAACATGGCGACGCCGACAGACGTACTTTGGCCTATTTTAGCAGATCTATGGATTATTTTTTATGATTTTTTTTTCAACGTGCACATGGAAGCGCTCTGTGTATTTGAGAATGGGGAAGAAGTCTGTGCTTTTCTCTGACTGGATTTAACAACAGATTGATTTTTTGACTTGTTCCTGCTGTTGTGACGCTTTAATCAGATTCAAATATTCGTCATGACGTTAACGCGACTGCTTTCGGCAAGAGCCTGTCCAGATCGATATTGTGTTGAACTCAATTCATAGTGATACACATCAGTCTGGTGTTAGCCAGGTTTGGTGGTACCACCAAGCCAAGTTACAGATTAGATCTGCGGAGAAGTGACCCAGTTCACTGTAAGAATCAATATTTTTCAAGCTATTTAATTCTCTTTATCAGTATTTCAAAGAGATGAGACTGTCCTGTGAGATTTTATAGCATCACATCCTTATTACTCGTCACCATGCTATGGAGAAAAAAAAGAATCAAAATGTCTTTCTTCATATTGATCAGTCCCGATTTTCAATTTGATTTTATGTGGTCTACAAAAAAATAATACCTTTTCTTCCTCCAAAGTCTGACCTCAGTTCTAAACCACATGTTATTTATTGACAGAGTATTGGCTGTGGGCGTATCAACAACAACAAAAAAAAGCCAAGCGTATAATCGACTATTAGACATCACTGAATCTCTCTTTCGATTAATTGTCCTCCTTATAAACTCACTGGACAAATGATACAAAATCAACTTGAATGAGCTTTTAACCGTGTTATAACGGTGTTCCCCCATCTCTAACTTAAGCTCAAAGTTGTATTTGGATTGATTTATGCATGTTTGAATAATCCTGTATTATCTCGCATTTGAGGCTTGAGTGCTCAGAAAATGTCGGTTTCCCCCTACCCCTTATTCCCACCCACTTCTCCGTACACTCTTGCATTTGTTAAAAAAAAGAAAAAAAATGAGTGTAGGATCCAAAACTGTCACCAAGCCATTTTTGAACAATAAAATACTGAAAACAAGTATCTGCTCGATTGAAATGCCACCACTCTACTCAGTTCTGCAGTTGTAACAGAAAGTCAACGGACATGTTCCTATTATTTAGCTGTTTTTGATCAATATTGCAATTTTCTTTTGAACAAAACGTGAAATCATGATCCATATATGTTAATACCTAAAAAAATTAATTGCAATTTTCTTTTGAACAAAACGTGAAATCATGATCCATATATGTTAATACCTAAAAAAAAAAAAAAAAGCATAATGTCTTTTTTTAACTGTCACATGGCCAGCTCAAAGGGTCAGCTACGTAGTGGTGTTTTCACTTATAAGACATATGGATTGATAAGAGTCCTTTTTTTTTATTTATTAGGAATCTAAGGTATACTGCAAGTTCCATCCAGCAAGAAGCCGCTCCACAGACTGGATCGTAAAAACCATGATGTTATCTCCTACACCTGCTTTCCGTCCAATCAACAATGCCGTGACTTTGTTGCTTCATAAATTCCTCATGTGAAATTCCTCCCTCTTCGAGTTCATATCGTTTATTGTCTGCCACAGGATGTAAAAGTCGTAACGAGTTGCAGAGAAGTTATTCTGCAGTGTTGACAGTGCTGTTGGTTTACCACAGATTGTCACAGCTTGTTCTATTCAGTCATGAGCTTACTTTATAATATCTCTGTTGTATTCTCATGATTAGCGTTGTCGTTTAAATGCCCACATAGCTGCTTTGTAGAGCGTGACGCCATCTTGATGTTACTCTGTCGCATATTAATGTCTAGTGTGTTTTTGACTGTATTGTTAATGTTTTAAAGTGTTGTGCTCCATAAATAAACTTTGATTGGTATTGAGCAGAACTTTATACTTTAAAATATTTGATAAATGGCACAAAAGACCAACTGTTTTCAAATAAGCACCGTTTCCTCTTCAGTACATATGTGATTTTGTCCAGTGGAAGGGAAGATAACGCATTTTGGACCATAGACTTTGCCTTCAATGAACAAATCGTGCTTTTAGTGGTTTTACAAGTAATACGAGTGTCAATATTAGATGATGTTGTGCTCTCGGTCAGTCAGGAAAAAAATCGAATCAACAAACCTGTGTAAGAATTGAAAGTTCAACAGGTTGAGTTCATGTGACATCACATTTCAGAATATCTATAGTTTAAAACTGAGCTGGAAACGGGTCCGAATTTGATGGTAGAATTAGTCTGTTAATTGCCTTTGACTTATGGTTAAAACCTCTAATTACTGGGCCTATCCAAACCTCCAAACTTGTCCAAAGTGCAATGCAGTCTTTGTCTGCAACAAACAAAAGTGAAATCATTCGTACACATCACAGCAAAAATAGGTGAATGAAGGCATGTTTATTGTTGGTCTTAAGAACTTTTAGATTATTTTGTTAAATTTGTGGACTCAATTAGTTATTACAAGATTCAGATTTTGATCTTGTTCTCTTACAAAAAAAAGTCTTCAGTTGAACTAAAAAAGCTTTGTAAATATTTTTTACCCTCAAATCGCTTTATAAATTTAGTTTAAAGTAAACACTAGACACAATTAAAGTGGAATTTATTTACATTGCCTTATGCATTTTTTTAAATCTTATTTTATGAAGCAGATTTTTCTTTGATCCAATGCTGTTATTTATTTATTTTATTTTATTTTTTTACTTTTATTAGAAAAATAAGTAGCTTTTATTGCTCCACAGATTACATTGTCAAATCAACAGTTTAATCACAGCGTTGCAAAATATGCTCAAAATCTTTGACAAAACATTTTTTTAGACAACTTGCAAAAACTAGCATTACAATTCAGAAACTCTGGTGCAAGAACATTGTATTTAAGGGAGAATATTGCTACCAGATGTAAGAATACAAATGCAATTTAGGCTGTTTTCCTCCCTGAAAAGGTCCCTGCTCTCCATCAGAGACTATGACATCATCTCATTCTAAAACGTAAACAGAACCTATTAAAGCACCTGTTGAAACGGTCATGAATTGTTCAGTCTTCTGCTGACTAATCCTCGTGAGCAGGAGCCACACTTCTCTGCTCACTGCATGAACTTTCCTCCGCTTGCACGTGACGGAGACTTTTGAAAAATACATTGCAGAATATTCAGCTTAGCCGGCGCTACACGGTGTGCCATTTATGCCACAGTAGCAAAGCACATCAAATATTAAAGCACTTCTGTCAGGCTCAGTGTTCTGCAGTGATCTGGTTTAGCATGTCTAATATAGGAATGCTGTCTCAGATGACGAGGAGAATTATGCCTTCCCTTGCTCCTCTGCTCTTTTGCAGTAGCAGATGTGTTCATGCATATGCTTTTAATGAAGATTTCAAAGGAGAGCTGAATTCTGTACTGTCTTCAGAAGCCACTACTGCAGCCACACAGTACAGATATTTGCTAATGTTGCTTATGGGATTAATCTGCATTAATCGGTGGCAACGGCACTTTATTTAATTACTTTGTTGTGAGAACTTTCTTCATGGCCCAGTTTTCACAGTGGTTGTCTTCCAAAGCGTTCTTACACTCGGCATTATTAAACGCCATTCATTTTCAGACAGTTCGATTCAATCCATTTCAAGTAATGCCAGGTCACATGCCAACTTAGTCATGAAGATAAGTTTGTTATCTTAAGTTTGGGGTCCAGGACCACACCCCTTTCACGCCCCTTCACTATTTAAGCGTCCTGATCACACCATGGATCTGTTATGGTCACACACATCAGCATTTGTGCTTTCGTGCCCCTCCGTCCTACCCTCTTCTAATTATTCAGATTAATCTCCTAGATGGGAAAATCAAGGCCCGGGAGCCTACAGCCCTCATCGCCAGAAGCCCCTCTACGGCATTCATTTCTGTACATGAGAGTTTTTCCATGTTTCTCGTATTTTCTCGTACTTTGCATCTTAGCTGAGGTTGTGGTCCTTGCCAGTGAAATGGGTAGGAATGGAACAAATGGCCGAAATATCATGATAGCGTACCATCAAAAGTCTCACAGTAATATCGTGGGCTTTTGCAACATATCGAATTGCAATCTTCTTTGCTTTGTATGCATCGTTTTGTTGCAGCAGCAGCTAAAAAAACCAGAGAGAGCTACATAGACCACGATCCTTTGTTCCGTTTTACAGCATAGGTACATCATCAGAAAAATAAGTTATTACGCACTTTTATTGGTAATTATTTGGCATATGACACCAAAAGTCTTGTCAAGGCATTTTAAATTGTACTTAAAACATGTCCCATAGGCTTCTCCCCACTGAGTCCTGGAGTCCCCTGAAAAACAGATGCTATATCTCAGTGGGACTTTCCTGGTTAAATAAAGGTCAATCATTTATTTACGGTAGTTTAGTTTAATCTTTATTTGAAGGGACAATGTACAGAGACATTAAGCTCACAAAAAAACAAAGATGCTCCGCACCAGATTGTAGTTTAATGGCTCATTTCCATCTGTAGTCCCGGTATTATTATTCCTAATAATAATACAAGGGAAAAAACTGTATTATTTCTACACTTCTGTTATCCTCTCTACAATATTGAGGATAGGGAAAGTAATATCATGTTGATATTGTATTTGCATATTGTTACATCTGTAGTAATGGACATGTAACATTATTATGTTGACACCCCCCCCACAGAGGACTACAATCTCATGACATCAGCTGGTGCAACCGAGTGTTTTGAGCTCTTGAAAAGGGCCCTTTGCTGCGAGAACATAAACTTAAAATTGTGTTTGGCTGACATCACTGGTTCATGTTCATATTCCAACATGACTTGGGTTGCTTCCTGTACAGTATTTAGATATCACAAAATGCAAAACAGATCCAGTTGTTGCATACACCATTCCTCATGCATTACATACTGTAGAATTTCCACACTTCCATTGTTTCCTTCTACCGCTGTGTCATAAGAGAAACATCCTGGCCTGTCGGAGCCACTGGGCGTGGGAGGCAACTTGATTACAGCCCTTCATTAGACGCTTTCAATCCTTTTGGCCTTGATGCAGCTGTGATCATGAGTTGGCCATAGTCTCCATCCCCCATCGTGTCTGCGTGCATCTGTCTCCAGCTGCTTTAGTCGGCCATGCCTGCTGAAGCTACAGAAGAGTGAGGAGGAGCCATCATCATCATCATCACAACACGAGCAGAGCCAGGCTTGATGGCTATAACTTGTCATATCTCAGCCCACCACCACGACTCCAAGGCCCCGGGCTTAATTTAGCTCAGCAGGAAGCAGGAAAAGGCTTAGACAGGGTTATTTTTAGAACAGCGTGTATAATAGAAGTGTTTAATAATTGAACAAGTCGTGCCATAAGGCTTTGGTGTTTTTGGGGCACGTGGGAAACTCCAGTTCTATCTCAGCTGAGTGGGACATGTCAGCGCAGATTATGCTGATGGTTGGTGAGGTAATGCTAGGGCTGTGTTATTAATCACATTTTAATCGAGATGCAGTCATTTCTATTTGTATATGATATGATTCGAGAGGTCCACAGCCAACAGCCAATCCTCTGTTGTTGTATTTTGAAGCAGAATTCAAACTTTGGAGGAAGAAATATGACTGCTTTTTGGCCATATTGCTCAAGGAATTGTTGCTGAAAGACAAAAAGAAAAAATTGGATCAAATATCTTGATTGAGCAATATAATACTGTGATTAATAGCTCAGCCTATTCTTAAGAACTATTTGGTACTGCAGGCGGTTAAAGCTGCAAACTCTATGAATCTTCACTGATGTTCTTTGTTATTACTTGTGGCATATTGTTTTATGTAGAAAATAATCTTTGAATACTTACAATATGAAATGTAGAGCTAAGAGTGACACGTGGATGTGTATGCTTTTAATTGTTTGGTGAAACCAAAGGCAAATTTTCACATGACAATTCCACAATAAAGTCTCTGTATCGTTATGCACACAATCTGCACTGGGGCAATGCACCACTGTGTAGCACAAGCTTCACAATTTTCCCAAATTGTTAAATTAAAGCAGTAACTAAGTCAAGATTAGTTGAGAGTTAACGTAATGTAGGTTTAGACATTTGTATGCACATTTCTGCAAATATTTATATAATCAAAATATTAGACAGTTTGTGATGGGCCAGCACCAGATCCTCCCCCCGTCCCATGCAGGAGCAGTGGGCCTAACCAAGCGGCCTGAGCCCTAATGCTGTGACTGGATGTGCTCCATGAGGTCAAGTGCAGATTTTCTTCTGATGAATCTGGGGGAGGTTTGCAGTCCAAAGTCAAGCTGGGCCTGGATCACATTTTCGTGGTAGAATTTAGTTTGTGAGAATAAAATAGACAATTTTGACTGTATTCACGGTCATTGACCACAAGACCAAAAAACACTGAAACCCTTATTTTTCTGTTATTCACATTATCTTAAAGGATACAATGTCTTTGGTTTATGATGACTTTTATGAAGCCTCATTTTCTGAATGAAACAAGTTAATGTGACATAGACATAATGAGCCGGCTAAAAAGCAATGTACATCTAATTGATAATAATTATAATGCACAAGATTAGATGATGCTTTTTTGGACACTCAAAGACACTTTACACGGTGGCACCTGTTATTCAGCGGTCTCCCATCCAAGTACTAACCAGGCTTGCTTAGCTTCCATCAGCCAAGACCGAGCATTGACAACGAGGTATGCCCACATGTATTAGATTGTGGTGATCTTTTTCATATGAATGCTTCCTCTACCGGTCTTCAGATGGTGGACACTGTTTATCATGCTTCTCTCGGGTTCATTACTAACAAGTGGGATGGCCTTCTCTGGCCACTAGGGGGCAAGGACATTGGTGCACATTTATTTACAAGACAATGCTTGGGTTACTGCGTCTGTGCATTTGTACTTTGACCACACACAGAAGCATGGATCAAATGATCAGCTGTTGCTCTGTGTTCCTTTGGCTTGAGCTGGAAAAGAAAGCATTTGTCCACTCAGCTACTTTTGCTTGGACTACATTGCAGAAAGGTCTTGTCCGTTAAATGCCTTTTTAAAACCAGACTGAAAACATTAGAGACTTCCTTAATAATGTGTAATTGTTTCCTATAACTTTTTTTTTTTTTTTTAAATGTTATTATTTGTTTGTGTACTTTGCTGCCACTTGGCCAGGACTCCCTTGGAAAAAAGTATTTTAATCTCAATGGAAGTCTCCATGTTGTATAAAGGTTAAATAAAAAAAATAAAAACAAGATTTACACCTTTGGACTGTAATTTGAAATGCTTAATTTTGCCTCTAATATCTTGTTGTTTTTTGTTCTAATTCTTTTTGTTCTAATTCTTATATTTTTACCTGAATACCGTATTTTCCGGACTTTTAGCCGCTCCCCTATATAAGCCGCATTTGCTCTATTTTTTAAAAAACGATAATAAAACAATACATAGGCCGCACCTTTTGTATAGGCCGCAGAACTCTTTCCTTGACTTTTAGCATCGCATGAGCTCGTCCCGCTGTCCCCTCCAGCGTCACCGTACATTCATTGATGTTAAGCTTGCGTGTGACCGCGCGGCTTCCTAGCAAGATCGATGGCCTTCAGCTTAAAACTTGCTTCGTACGAACTTCTTCGTTTGGGTTCCATAATGATGGGGCAAGAATTTGAAAATAATTTATAGTTGGTAATTTGTCGTCCGTGTTCTATTTGTTAGCTGAATAAAAAAGCAACATCTGCTTCTTTGCTTAACTTTTCTGTAGTTTTGATTCTATTAGTTCGCCCCTAGCGGTGAAAGAAAAAAAACACAGAAAAGCCGCAGCCTCTAAATAAGCCGCATGGCTCAAAACATCTGACAAAAGTAGCGGCTAATAGTCCGCAAAATACGGTAATCAAGATTATCAATTAACTGATTCATTTTGAGAACAGTCCATACAAAATATGGGCGTTGTGTGCTTTTGTGAACACTCGAAGCCTGAAGTTGTTATTGTCCATTACAGTGTGGCTTGGAGGAAACTTGGAGACCACACCCCACCACCTCTTTACGTGTTTTACTCCTCTATTTGCACATAACTACACATGCACACATTTGAAACCAATAGCAGATGTGCCATGATGTACAGATATTTGAGGGATGACCGTGTCCCTGAGGAAGAAAAAGGAAACAGGAATCAAAGCTGAGTGCGGCCTCCATGACCCGTGTTCAGTGATTGTTTCCTGGTTTGACACGGTGCCGCGGCAGATAGGGACTCTCATTGTAGTGCTGTCCAAGTCCCATTTAAAGGAGCTGGGACAAGGCCAGGTCTGAAGCTTCACTGCGCACTGCCATAATGCTCACAGACACACAGGCCTTTGTGCTTGTCATAATCATGAACTATGAACTATGTAGAGCAATCACACAGCGATCACTCTCTCCAGGTGACACTCGCTCAGTCCAGCCACACTTCAGCTAGCAGCAGCTCACTATATATATTTTTTCTTCATTTAATTGAAGCTACATTACCCGATATTCAAACCCCGAAAGAAGAAATCCATCCAACTTATTCCAAGCTTTCACAAACCTTTGTGCACATCGCTATAGTTTTCACATCCATGAATTTTCAGGTGCGTGCACGGCTTCAGAAGTGTTCTCATGTGTCTCAAGTGGAGCAGGGTTAGACTGCCAATGCTCAGTTTGCTCTTGCATTCCAATCTTTCATCCAAGTTTGCAATCAATAAAATACTTACTGTTTTAAAACCTGAAAACAGAACATGTTCAATCTTTGCAGCCTTTAGCATCCTAAATATTCACGGTGATGAGTTTATAAGAATGAACGCTCCAGAAATGGATGCATAAAAAGCACTGTGGTCTCATTTTCATCCAAATAGATGCTTTACAATAAAACTGCACTGGGGCGAAACAGAGTTTACTTTATTACATGCAAAAAATCTGGTACTGTTTTTCATGTCACGGTAAAAATCAGGTACAGCGCGAGTTGTAGACAGCACACACTGGCATGATTTTGTCTGGCAATGCTATTTACTCACAAGATAAACATGGAGTACCCCATTTTTAAAGCATTAATGCAACAAGTTGGCAAAAAAAAATAATGTGCTATAAACAAGGTGTTTATAGCACATTATTTATTATTTATTTTTGGTGGAATATTTATTATTCCACCAGTTCAGACACAAACAGTTTCACAGCGTACAATGTATAATTTAGACCTGCTTCTCTTAGAAGATATAAATATTTGCAATATAAAGAATTTCCTCAGTTAATTATAGATTGACATCACATAAGGCTACATTTCTGTACTATAGTTTCCTGTCCAGGGACTTCTCAAATGTACGAGATTATCAATATTACATTGTGAACGACCATAGTTCAGTGTGGCACTTTGGGCTTGAACTAGCCACACCAGCACTATGCACTCTTATTTAGTTCATGTGGTGGGTGTTGCACTTGCAGTAGATTAGTTGACTGTACTTGCTGTAACTAGAGATGTCAAGATTATTCAGTTAATCATGACAAGTAAAATACTGTAGCTAATAAGTCAAATAATTAAATTCAAATATATACTAAAGGTAGTTGAATGATTTGTATCTGGCTTTTTTTTATCACGTAAAAAAACCTAAATTCATACAGAAGAACGGAGATCTACTAAACAATGTGAGAAAAAAAAAAAAAATCTCTCTGTTTTGTCTTGGTGTAAATAATCGTGAATAAACGTAAAATTGTGACATTTCTTCTCACAATAATTGTAACAGCATAATCATTTGATATTGCGTGAATATCGTCGGAATCAATGTGTATAAAGAAGTAGTTCTGACCCTGAGACAGACTTTACAGGCGACATAAGCTGAAATCCTGCCAGGTCTGTTTGAAAACACGAGGACGGACCAGAACGCAGGGGAAATGACTCTGTTGCAGATGCATGTTTCCTTTTTGGGGTTTCCTTTACCGACATCCTCTGCGCCTGTGCCTCTTTCACTCTGCCGGTTTGCTCTTAAGAAATGGCAAAGAAACCAATGTCAGTTTGCTGCAGTTTGAGTGGTTTCAGCCGTCATTAAACGTTTAGCCATTGCTTTATGAGTCTAAAGGCATCGCAGCTGTCTAAAACCACCGCAAAAAGACTATATGATGACATTTTGGAGACTCTTTCACGGGTCACTAAACCAATGCAGCAGATTTGTGACCATAATGTTAGCCGTTTATAGTAGTTCGCTCCGTTCCGCTTGGACCTTTTATCATCATCTCATCTTGTTAATGTGTGGATGACTCTGATTTCACTTTAAGTAGCTCAAACTTCATGTATGTTACATGTTAGAGCCTATGGCAGTTCCTCTTTTGGTCAGATGGGAATGTGGATATGGTCTAACCGCTGGATGACTCCCTCCTTCTCAGCGCACTCAGCAGGGGTCTTGTGCATGCAGCGAGAAACCCCTATATGAAGATTAAACCCTCTATTCTTTTTACTTACGGGGAATCTTGAGCAGAGGATTTGTGATTCCCACATCCGCAGGTCTGCTCTCTCGGGTTTTGTCGTAAATACTGCCACCAGGGTTTCAAAATAGAGCACAAAATAGGGTGGGCGATATTGACAAAAATGTACATCTCGTTATCGCTGACAATATTCAGATGATATTTTAACAATGCATCCGGAATGTGCTAAAATGTGCCTGTAAATGTCTTGATTGAGGTTCAAGTATTACACATATTGTGAATGGACCATAAAGTTGACCACAAAAAGGTAGCAACATCTTATGCAGTTTTTCCTCGCCGAGAAAGCGGGTCTAAGGACAGGGGATGCGGGATATCCATTTGCTAAATTCCAGTGAACACGGTTTGATCTGCTTCTATATTTCATTGTCGCTCATAGAGGCAACTGCTGGTGTGATTTTGAGCGTTACAAAAATAAATTGAATGGAATATCACGTTTAGCGATGTCAAGAATATTTGTGATTTAATCAGGTCACACTATGAACAATATGAACCGTGACAATCGTAGGCAGCGATAATGAGTCTGTTCGATATATGTATTTATTATTTATGTGATAGGGACAGATAAAACACACATACGTAGATTAATAGTAATCGACAGTTGGGGGGCACACCAAAAAAAGGTAATCTATGTATAAAGTACTTTTTGATCAGGCTCTTTATGTGCCAATATGTTTACGTTTTTTATTTCATGACGCTTGTGAGAGTGGCGCGATCCATTAAACTTGTGAATGAAAGCAAATCATGGATTTCACTGTTACTTGGTCATAGTGCTTATAATCGTGAATTGTGATGTTTCCTCTCACAATAATCTTAACATAGCGAATTTGATATTGTGACATTCCTAATCACTTTGTCTGGAAGATTACACTTCACATGTCTGTAAAATTGATTACAGACAATACAATCGGTAATCTAATATTGCATAGGCTGTAAAACAATTGCAGTATTATAATAAAGAAAATATATCTCTTACATCTATAGTGCAAAAATATCTCATCTGACCGACGGGTAGCTTAATTCCATGATTTTCGTTATTAATTCCTAATTTAGCATGGGTCTTGGTTTAATACTTTTTAAAGTTGTGTCGTAAAATAAGGCATGGCGCACATTTTTGTTTGAATTTAATTGTGTGTGGGGGGGAAATCACACCTTTTCCTCATATCTCTCTAACTGCTTCTACAGTAATCTGATGACCATTTCAGTTCAAATGGGTTTTGACTGGCGCACACTCTCATCATGTGTGTCTGTGT
This sequence comes from Chaenogobius annularis, assembly GCA_015082035.1. NCBI lineage: Eukaryota > Metazoa > Chordata > Actinopteri > Gobiiformes > Gobiidae > Chaenogobius > Chaenogobius annularis. The sequence goes on along the minus strand of BJKM01000007.1, from coordinate 1,324,991 downwards.
AACTGAAGCCAGCGGAAATCAATGCGGCTGGGGATTGATAGTGTCATAAACGTGTGGGGTTATTGGCTTGTCGATGTGGTCCGTCCCGCTCCTAAGCCACAGCTAGGAGTGCAGCCAATGGCACTGGCCTTTACGCTGATAAAACAGCTGGTCTCACACAGATCCATGGTCAGCAGGTCAACTACTGCCTATTGGCAGAGGTCGTGACCTTTGTGACTGCACCTTGACTTTTGCCATTAACTGTTTTTTGTCTACCCTCTTAAGTCACTAATGTGTATTTAATTGTCATTCATCTGATCTGCTTTTCTTGATCTTCTAAGGATTGCAACTTCCTCATCATACATCCAAATGATTCTTTTGTCGTGCACAGTGGTCAAATGGCATGAAGGTGCTGAATGGATACACACTGGATGAGTTTAGAGCTGGGAGATTTTATCAGTGTTTCTCACCACTGGTGGTTTGTGGGCGGCCTTTGGTAGTGTCCTCTTTTGAATTACCGTATTTTCCGGACTTTTAGCCGCTCCCCTATATAAGCCGCATTTGCTCTATTTTAAAAAAAAAGATAATAAAACAATACATAGGCCGCACCTTTTGTATAAGCCGCAGAACTCTTTCCTTGACTTTTGGCATCGCATGAGCTCGTCCCGCTGTCCCCAGCGTCTCACCGTACATTCATTTGATGTTAAGCTTGCGTGCAGCCGCGCGGTTTCCTAGCAAGATCGATGGCCTTCAGCTTAAAACTTGCTTCGTACGAACTTCTTCGTTTGGGTTCCATAATGATGGGGCAAGAATTTGAAAATAATTTATAGTTGGTAATTTGTCGTCCGTGTTCTATTTGCTAGCTGAATAAAAAACAACATCTGCTTCTTTGCTTAACTTTTCTGTAGTTTTGATTCTAATTCCGGTTAGTTCGCCCCTAGCGGTGAAAGAAAAAAACCACAGAAAAGCCGCAGCCTCTAAATAAGCCGCATGGCTCAAAACATCTGACAAAAGTAGCGGCTAATGGTCCGCAAAATACGGTAATCATTATTTAGAACTACTGTTTAGGCCTGGTTTAGTCTCATTTAGACCATGTTTAGCCCAAATTTAGACTAAATGTAGTTCTGGTTAAGATCAAGTGGTTCTAGGTATGTGAAATGCTGTATTATCTTAGATCAGGTCTATTCAACTCAAATTAACCCTAATTTAAGATTTTTCAGAGGACCCAAGGCCTTTGGGCCGGAGGTGCACATCACGCCACTGTAACAAAAGTTTGGGTTGCACAAAATATCCCCAACACTGTTTCAATAAATTTAGTTAATACAATACAATAACTGCTGATAAATTTGATTTTTGTGAGAAATAACACACAAAATTATTTTCCAACATTGATTTGCAAAAGTGCCAGAACAGAACCAGAATTAACCCAGGACCAAATTAGGGCCAACCAGGTCTGAACCAGGACTAACTCAGAATCAAAACGGGTCTAAAGCATTAGGACTAAACCAACACCAAACCAGGAAGATGGGTCGTGGGCCAGATTAAATCGCTTAGAGTGCCTGATTTGGCCCGCGGGCCTTATGTTGAATAGCCCTGTCTTAGATGGTACTTGGTGTGAAAAGTTTGAGAACCAGTGAATTATATCACAATTGTGGTTTTGAAATGTACAACATTGGAATATGTAATATAGAAAAAGGAGTTGATTAAAAATGAAATAAAAAAATCTGAAATTTACAGCGTAATATTCTAAAAGATGGAAAAAAGTGACATTACTGAAATGTTATGTTTAGCCTGTAAAAAAGGAATTGACCTAGAAACAAATTTGCTCATAGGTTATTGTAGAAACGTCTATTTTATCTGATCTTCCTCAAATATAATCATGAGAAAGTACGTTAATTTTTTCTCAGTGATGCTCCTGAAACAGCCCAAAGCCAGGGGAAATTTGGTCCAAGTTAGAAAGATCTGGGTTAGTCAGAGACCAGAGGCTCCCATGCTGTTTTTACACATTCAAACATGCCCTCAAAGGAAGGTCGTGTCCCGCGGTCACACTTCAGTCTGAATATGGCCTGTGTGGATGAAGGGCAGAGTCTCATACTTGATTTCCGTGAAGTCCAGCCCATTTGCAGGTCGTGAGTCAGCTGAGAGAAGGAGACGAGCTTTTATAATAATGAAGCTCCACTCAGGTTATTTAAAAATAACAAATGCTGCAGCCCTCAGGAGCAGACTGTTCAAGTTAGAGTGTAGTACAAGCAACTAGGAATATCAAAATATGGATAATGTCAACATTTTTGTTTCGGAGATATGCAAAATTTGAATTCTAAAAAGTTTCAAAAAGCAGGGTAATCTTTCAAACAATGGGGATGCTTCTGACATTTTTTGTTTAATACATCAGCACATTTCTGATGGACGGCTAAAATATTGTCTGGTAATCCCCCCCAAAAATGTTTTACATTAATTGTTTGCCACATTTACCAATTTGGTTGAAACGATGAAGCGACAAATTGTGACTATCCCATTATTTTTATTATAAAAAATAATCCTAGTCATTTTTTTATAATTGTAATCATTTTCCGGACAATACATACTTTTAGAATGCATACTGAAGGACCGTTTGTACAATAACAGCTGCATTATTGAATCAGAATGTCAAAACAGAACACGCAATTTGTGATTTTCATCAATAATACACTTAAATCATAAATACTCTCTAGCTAGAAGACTTCAGTCACCATATTTCAACCTTTATTTGGTTGATAGTGCACAGTGTAAAGTCTCAATGTACAATAGATACAAGACTAGCGAGTGGCAAAGTGGGGCCTCACACAAAGTCTGCATGTTTTCCCTGAGTCATTGGTCTGAGTGGGTTTCCTGTGGGTACTCCTGTTATCCTCATTAACCCCCTCAAAACATAAAAACAGCAGATAGTCCTGACCCAAGATACTGGGTCCTGCACCACTACAGCCTACTGCAAAGGACCAGTTATCCAGAGGCTTAAATGGGTCAAATGCACTTATGATAAAGTGTACACATTAATCTAATTTCTTCCGTGCAGCGGAGATTACAGTACTTTTCGGGCTATACAGCGCTCCTGAATAAAAGTTGCAAAAATTTACGAAGAAAATAGTAATTGTACATATACGGGCCGCACCTGTCAATACACTGCAGGTGCCCACGTTGTAACATGAGATATTTACCCATATAGGTCAGGGTAGTGATGCGTCTTTTGAACCGAGGGTCTCGCGGTGCACCTGTGGTCCGCTGCGCCGCTAATTTCTCAGTGAATATGAGTTGGATTGTAATAAAACACACAGCAGTTTGAAGTTCAACACAGAGAACACGTCCGAGCTGTCCCTATTGTCCCCTCTGTCCTTGATTACTCTGTGTGATTTACCTGTGTCTGTGTCTTCACGTCTGGTTCGATCTGCTCCTGAGCTTGTACTTAGCAAGTGAGTGTTATGTCGTGACATTTGTGATATTATATTTACACAGAAAGATGGTCATGTCTGCCCAAGAAAGTCTCATTTCAATGCGGCAGGTTCTAAACCGCAGACCGCCGTATAACGCATGTCCACGCTCCACGTGTGTCTTTGCGTTACGCCGCGTCTATATTCACTTCCTCATTAGCCTAATTTCTCCGTGAATATGAGTCTGATGTTAGTAAAACACACAGCGTTTTGAAGCTTTAACTATAGAAAACATGACGTGTCCCCTGTAGAAGAAGACGTCAGTGGACACTGGAAGCACTGTCCACTGACGTCTTCTTCTACAGTGTGTCAATGCTTTCCCTTTCTGCTAGAGTGCCCCCTGGTGGCCGTAAGCCAGCAAAATCTATAAATTTAACGCACCGTTGTAATGACCGCAGGGTTCAAAGTGTGGGAAAAGAGTAGCGGCTTTAAGTCCGAAAAGTACGTTATACTGTTCATTGAAAAGTATTAATTTATTCTTTGGGAGTGCTTACGGTCATAAGTGGTAGGAGTATCAGTATTGATTGACTGTGCACCTCACTGAAACGGGAGACTGTTGGGGCTTTGGGAAACCCTAGCCCGTAAACCACACACTATTGACTGGACTGAAAACTCCTCTGAGCTGAAAAGGCCCTATGTGCTGAGAGCTGCCAACTACGATGAAAGGCTTTAATAGAAGAAACTGTGGGATACTGAGACACAGGCAGGGCCCAGTCAACAGTAAATAAGGCCCTGGTTTGTATGTGACTCTTAATACATGCTGTTGTGCGCATACTGAAGCCTGAATGTCTCTTTAAAAGCCTTGTTAAAGCAGGACAAATGCAGCCAATGCAGATAGCAAACTGGTAATACTCTTGACTGATGGCCGCTGCAGATTACGCTAGCCTTGAGTGTATCGGGCTATTTTTGGGAAGGTTTAGGTCTGCGGAAAACTTTGACTTCACCTCCAAATTGGGAAATTCAAATACGTGCTCTCTCCTGGTTTATAGGTTGTTTCCACTTGGGTCCATTTAAAGGAAAACGGGCTGTAGGTTGAGCTGCAAGACGACCCTGAAGAGTAAAACAGATTAGATTCCAGTGATGTAAACCAGTTTTAATTCAGACCAATTTGTACTTTTTGATCTGAATTATTTCAAATAACAGAAAAAAACTATTTGGCAATCAAAATGGAAGAAATTGACTGCAATAAGAGGTGTAGAGAGGGGGGAATCAATTGACAATTATTTCATTTTAATCAGACAAAAATATCAGTTTCTGGGATCAATCCCAAAAAAACAGCAGGGTTCACATCCAAAAATCACATAAAATACGTTGGTTACAAGTTACTCCTTCTCCTTCTTCTTCTTCTTCTTCTTCTCCTTCTTCTTCTTCTCCACCTTCTTCTCCTTCTTCTTCTTCTCCACCTTCTTCTCCTTCTTCTTCTTCTCCACCTTATTCTCCTTCTTCTCCTATTCTCTTCTCACCTTATTCCTGCTTCCTTCTCCTCCTTCTTCTTCTTCTCTATTCTTCTCTCCACTTCTTCTTATCTTCTTTCTCTTCTTCTCCCAACTTCTCCAGCTTCTTCCTCTTCTCTCTCACCTTCTTCTCTTTCTTCTTCTCACCTTATTTGCTTTTCTTCTCCTTCTTCTTCTTCTCCTACTATCCTCTGCTCCTTCTTTCTTCTTCTTCTCTCTCTTCTTCCAACTTCTCCACTATCTCTTCTTTTCCACTTCTCTCTTTCTTCTTCTCCTTCTTCTCCTTCTTCTTCTCCTCCTACCTCCTCTATATTGATGAGCATTTGCTGGCATAAAAAAAGACGACGCAACAACAAATAACATGCTATAACAACACTTTTTGGAAGCATGCAATTTGTGTGGGATCATAATAGGTCAAGCTACTCTGTTCTGTCAACACCTTAAGTAACAGGAAGTAGGCAGTTACGACTCCAGACTCTGCCACTGAGGTTACAGACCTTGCCAGACATGTAACTGCATTTTATTTACTCATCCTGTAACATTACCTCAGCGCTAATCTGAAATGCTTTAACAGTTTTGAGTCATTGGTGTATGGTATAATTGTACGGCATGTCTACAGTGTCACTAAGCTGCAGAAAATGCCCAAGTCTCCAAATCCCTCAGTGTAAAGTGTGTTTATCAGCAGGGGAAATGAGTCAGTGCTTAGAAATCCAAATTGGCTCTGGCGGATAATCGAACACTGCAGAGTTTTCTTTATCTTTTGGATTAAGAATATTTCTTATCCTGGATATGCTGGTTCGTGTGGAAATAGCCCTTTATCTGGTGTATTTTCCCACAATGGATTTAAAGAACTAGACTAAACTCGCATGACTCATGACAGTAGCAGAGTTGATTAAAATAGGACTGAAAGTAGATAGCACAGGCAAAAGTGGTACTCTTTAGGCTTTCAGTTTTTATTTATTTATTGACCTTTATTTATACCAGGATGGTTGACGTTACTTGAAATCACGAAAGTTATTCATTGTTTTTTTTTTTTTTAATGTGGTATTGAAATTAAATTATATATCATGGGAATGAGACTTTTTAAAAATAAAAAAAAAAAGAAAAGCAGAAACTACTCACTCTACTCATAAGAAAAATCATCTCATGTTTCCTGAAGTAAGATCATTGATAGACATTTTCTTCACGTCTACTCCACTCAGAAATATGTCTCTATTATATTAATTGCGATAGTAATGTTTGCGAATGACTTACAGTCATTTATGATCAAGCAATCTGACAAAGGTTTCAAATATAAAGTATAGGTTAGGTTTGGTTATTGCAATTCCAGCAAACCAATATTTTATTAAAGAAATGGTAAAGGGCATATTTTTGGCTTCAAGCTGCTGATTCTGTCATGGTACGGGGTCGGATTGTTGTTTGAAGTTGTCCAAGGTTAAAACTGACTTGTCACTTCTCTTTGGTTCGGCAGCTCGGTGAGTCAGGCTTTATGACTCATCGTGTGTCGTGTCCCACAGAGAAACATGGAACACGCAACTGGAGATAGCATTCTTGATCAATCCAGCCAACCTACCAACTTGTGTTCAATTGACGTACAGGGTTTATTTTAAAACTTGCAAAACGCAACCTAATGTGCCCAAGATGGTGAATCGACAGCCATTGAGCGCACTGTTAATATTAAGGGAATGAGAGATCTCGCGAAGTGGAGAGCTTCTCCAGGCTCATATAGTCCCTAGAGCTGTCACAATATTGCAGCAAGCTTACTGTTGAAGACTGAACTGCACAGGAGGAAGTGAGTAGAGATATGTGATCACTTAGATAAAGACTAAGGATAGGTGCTTGTTTTTAAATGTATTTTCTTTTTCTTCAGCAAATAGTTTGTGTTTTAAATTTTGACTTACCCAAATCTGAAACGACGCTGCTTTTTCTGGATTGGAAAGGTTTGTTGGAATGACAGGCACACAGGATACAGGCTACAGAGTTGAACTTGCAACCTCGATGTGAGTTCCAAGCTTTCCTTGTCATACAGCTCTAACCATTGAGCCACATGTTGAAGAGAAAGTGTTGACTGTTTGTATGGTATGTCTAATTTTCACAACTGTAATGCCCACTTCTGGTTGTAAATACTTAAAGGTCAATACCTTGGTAGGGACCTCATCACTGGCACCCGCCATTTATTAGATTTCTTATCTAATCTAATGTATTGTATGAAAACCTGTTTATTTAATATATAGTAAATAAGTGCTATATTTGATTTGATACATGCTACATGTTATTGAAATGTTTTCTGTGTTGTCACAAAGACAGTCGGTGCACAGCAGCAGCGGGAGGAAGAGTGCAGCTGCCTCTTTCCACAGGGCTCGCACGCGTCAGTTGAGTTTATAATCATTCAGCGAGGCTCAGAAGGGACACAATAACTTGTATCCATCTTTTTTATTCTCCCCCTGTCCTATATTTTTATATAGATGCGGCTTCCTTCTTTTTTTTTTATAGAAGTCTGGTAGCTGCTTGAGGAACAGAGAAAGAGAGACAGTAACAGGGATAATGTATAAAGTTGACCCATGCCTTACCTAACAAGGTTACTGTCTGATTGTGGACTTTTTGGAGACACTGATAATGGTGTCTGAGTGAGGTCTTGATAGGCTTGTGTAAGAATTATGATAAGAGGATGTGATTATGTTTAGAGTCTGTGTACAGTGTGCCAGTAGCAGTGTAATTGTAGAGCGCTGATGGAACTGTTCATATATGAATAGGCTTGTATGTTATACATAACACTGAATTTATGTATTGTCTATTTATTTTATTGTTTATTGTTCATGTCTTTAATTTGTGTTAGTTACATTTTCAGAAGCCATATTTTTCAGAAAAAAAGATAATAGTTGTAAAGGCTTGTTAATTAATTATTTTCAGTATTTGAGCATTGCAGTTTAAGGAAGCAGCTTTTCTCTTTCTCTCTCGAGACAGACTGGGTGGGTTAAATAACTTTTACTTCTCCCACTCTATTTTTGACACTTGCTCGGGTATGTTTGATTTACGTGTGCTCATGTGGACTTTTTGCTTCTACTTGAAGGTGTGAACTGTCTTTGTGTATGGTACGGCTCAAACATTCTAGTCGAAAATAATAAGTAATAAAATAATGACCTTTTAAATTTTGTCACACAGTCTGTCGTCAAAAGCTGACTCTTCTGATGATTTTGTTGTTGACTGACATTAGAGGAAGGTTTGTTTCTCTTGAGTCATTTCACCATCTGGCTTTGTGAGGACAAGACTTTTAAACATTTGTGTGTGTATTGGTCTATTCTCTGTTGATATGTGTCCTAAATTTGATTTATTCTGATGAGGGCTTTGATATTTCCTCTTTTCTTTGGTCCATAGGAACTGCTCTATTCAGGTCATGAGGAGAATAATCAGAGAGCGGTCCTGACTAGACTGGGGCTCAGTAGAAGGTCAAGATCAAGCTCGGCACATTACCACCAGGTCAGTTTAAACCTCTTACTATAGGAAAAAATGATGAAGAAAAGAACAATTGATACTTCAATAGTATTTTTTGAAAGTACCATACTGGGGGGGGAAATCATACTTTAGAGTGATCTTGATCTATAAAAGAACTATAGTGTAAGACACATGGAAAAAATAGTATTATTTTGTGTTTACTGTCAAAAAAATATATGAAAATGGGTACAGTGAAAGAAGATGTCGTTGTATCATTAAATGAGTATAACTTGCATGAGTCATTTTCAGTTTAATGTGGGCGAAAGTATTTTAGATTTTTGCAACGCCAGATTATTGGCCAGTTGTTTTTCACATGTCCTTCCACCTTGAAGTCAGACAGCGAAGAGACATAAGTCGTGAACTAGTTTGTTAACCTCGTATCAAGCGTTCCGTCTGCCAAGCTCTGATGCGAGCAACAACTCCAAGCCTCATATCAAGACGAGAATCCTCTCTTAAGTTGAAAAAAAATACAATTGCAAATTTCCACAGCTCTAATCAAATTCTTGGTCTAGTTGTAGCATGTGGCAAGTTGTGAAATCATATAGTTCTTGCTGTTCGCGCTTCAGGCAAATCTGCCGGCTGACTCATGCCTAAATGGGAACAAAAGTGGAGTTACCCTAAGGTCAAATGAAGCTCCTCTTGCCATGGAGAATTTACTACCTGAAATTGCTATTATAATTTTATGGCCAATTCGCGTCAGGGTAAGGCCATCTCTCCATGTGGTGGAATGTTGGGGGGGGGGTGGGGGGGGACGGAAGGTGGACAACCGTGACGACAAAGGTGTGAGTAAAGATCACATTGTTTGCTGCATACGTGCTCATTTGCATATCTCTCAATCAGAAAAATGAAATGTTGACTTTAAAACATGTTTATGTCATTTTTATCCGTCTCATTTTTGTTAATCCAAAGCTAAGTTTAAAAGGGATATAGTATATAAAATAAACTTTTATGAACCATGTTATATTGGTGTTTTCGCATCATTGGTTTCCTGAGAGTTGCATTTTGTATTGATTTTTGTATGAGTAAGTATGTGTTGTCTTGCAGTTGAGGCTTGAGTTTTTGAGCTTTTTCACCTACCCCCTATCTCCGCCCACTACTTTGTACTTTCTGCAATTATTCCAAAAAAATTTCAGACTCCAGGTCATGTAGCCTTTTTTCAACAATAAAAACAAGTAACTGAGAATGTGCCGCTTGCTGGACTGAAATGCTTCTATGAAGAGTCGGTGTTTTGAACAGAAAGTCATGAACCTGCTTCTATTATCAAGTCGTTTTAGATCAATATTGTAGTTTACATGCAACAAAATGTAAAATAATGATCTAGTATGCTATTGTTTAACACTAAACACAGAAATAATAATGTATCTTTTTTGATCAAAACCTTCATTAAGTTAACATTAAATATTTGAGTTCAGAACTAAATTGTGAAAAAGTTGAATCAAAGCATTTGTTTGTCTTTTTGCGTAATCTACAAGTATAAGTTTAATTAACACATATTTGGGAGATAAAAGATGACATAACACATTTATTTAAAGATGCACTATGTAAGTTTTCTGGTGGAGAGTCTGAAAACTTCCATTCTCCACGGAATTGTTCCACATAATGGCTTGTCTATCTTCTTGGTTTGGTGGCATTACCTGTTTTTAGGACTAAAACCAATTTTAAATGTAATATAGATGAGCGTGGCTGCACAATCTGCAAGGGAAGTACTAGATCAAAATCCATCATAGCTTATAAAAACACTTTTTGATTGAGATGATTGTAATGATAATTGGTGTTGATTAAAATCTGGTGTTTTATATTATTTTGTTTCTAGTATCACTTCATTTACCAATTTGGAATTTTTACTCCAATGTTTTTGTTTGATCAAACTTGTACTAGAAATATACACTTTAAAATGTAATGGAAATATTTGCTCAAAGTTGGTTAAAACACATGTTTAAAACCGATCCCGCAGATCGTGACGCGACAATAAGGTTCAAACTAAAACTGGAACGTTCCAGGAAGAGCAGCATCCTCGTAGAGACAAGTATATGACAGGACAGGAAACGTACACAGTGCACCTTTTTAAAGTCAAGAGTGTAGACATTCTTGGATGCATGTGGTACTGCGTGTGAGTGGATTAAATGGATCAGAGTCAAATGTGAGGCATTGAGAAGTGCACGCCGTACTCCTGACGTCTGCACATGGCATTAAGAGTGAAATGGTATGTAGACATGGTCCTTAACATGGCTCACTTCAGATTGTTTTCATGTTTCTTTGTCCATTTGACTTGGGCAGAATTGTCTACACAGCCCTTTACAATCACACCTTGTTATCTAATGATATTTGTTACTCAAGCTACGGTTATATACTGTTGTAACAATGTGAGGATGTGGCGATGGTTCTGTTGGCAAATACTGAAAATGCATGTTCTTTGTAGGCCAAATGACTTGCATGGGTTTGCAGAAATAGTGTTCAATAGCTCATCCGCTCCCAAATATTTGATGATAAAACAACATTTTCATTTTAATTGGTTCATGATAACCAGCCAAACCAGATTTGTGCATCTAAATTGGCCTTGTATAATTCATAATGAGGCTGACCCATATAATGCTGAGCAGAAGGCTGGGCGTCTCACGTCACACAGGGTTCTCCCCGGGGTCTGAGCGCAGTGGGAGACGCGGCTGTTCACCATCTTTAACTTTTCATTACTTTGGATTATTAAGACCCACTGATTGGGACTAGACACACAGCACAGGCACACAGACATATATGTTAAAAAGACTTTCGAACATTTATTTTGTATTGAATAGTCAGTGTTATGGACTTCTTTCAATGTTTTTCTGTCTTAGTCATTTTATTTGATTTTTATTGGAATATATCTTTAATATTTAAATATTTTTTGTTCTATTTCTTATGGAAATGATGATTAATTAAGCTAAAGAGGTGGCTGTGTTACAGAACATATACATAAAAGTTAATTTTGAACTTGACTACAACTTTTGTACTTCTCAGATCAAGCTAAATTCTGTATATGGAATTCAAGTCATTTGAACTATAGTCGCCCTTTGTGGAGCATTAGCTTGTGCGCTAAGCCTGCCCAGGAGAGTTAAGAACCTCATCATTACGTAATTCTGATTTAGGCCGCGCTCACGCAGTCAATGCCGCCGCACTGTGTCTCAACTCACATTTTGCCGGATTTTCTTTTTTTTCTCGTTTGTGATTAGAGCTGGCGATTTGGATCCCAGTAAGAATTCCCACAGTCAGCCTAATTCCTACTGCCTAGAGCCTGGAGGGGGGCAATAAGCCGCTCAAGCCTGAGAACACACTCACTGACACACATATGCATGCTACTGTAGCCACACAAACATGCATATTGAATGTGAACACTTACTCTGCTTGAAGTGCACACCCCCTCAGAAGACAGGAACTAGACTTGTACTCCAAAAGAGGGGCTGGGACAGTTTAGAAAACAAATCTAATTGTGATCTTCTTTTTGTATGTATATTGCAAGTATTGCATTTGGATCACAATTATAATGAGCTTTATTGCCAGTTTCAGTGAACAAGACAAACTAGAAATGAGATTTAGGTGCAAACATAGCAAAAACTGTATCAAAAAGATTGAAACTAAAACACAAATGTATACAGTATAAAGACAGCAGTGCAAGTTAAACATTTTACAATGTATTATTTAAAACCAGTGCACATTTTATCCGAGACTTAAATATGAACTGTAAACTATGAAAATATTTCAGACGATATATTAATACAGTTCCCTAAACTTTAAACATTGCATTGAGACTAGGGTGTTGTATTAGCAGAGGATATTTCATTTTCTACATAATTGCAGTCTGTACAATTTGATTACGGCAATAATTCACACAATTATTTATATTCTATTACGATGAGAAAACAAAGAAGCTGAAATCAGACGTTTTAGCTAACAGTTGTCACTTTGACGGCAAATTCATTTGGATCCCGGCAGTGAAGTTGGGTCCAGTTTTTGGTGTCACATATTTGATGAGCCAAGAGTGGACTGGCCCGTTTCCTGTCACAACACATGGCATCTCCACGAGCCTGATGGACTTGGGCCGGCAACATGTTTGTGCATCAATTAGTCATAGTGGCACCAGCGGGGGGCTCGTAGGTGGAGAGCACGCGTTTGTTTGCCGGTCTCATTCCGCGTGTTGCTTGTATGCATAATAAACTGTGACCCACTAAGGGGATACATAATTGAGTGCCCCTTTGATACAGTGAGTCAGGACTAGTGTTGTGTTGAGGCCATTTTTAGTTTTATCCTAAAAAGTGGACTAATTTTAATTTAAAGAATACATATGCTCTGTCTGTAGTTATAATCAGTTAGAATCGTGGACATTTAAATTAAAATTTTAACTACTTAATAAAAGAAACGGAACAATATCACTGATTTCGGCCTGCCCCTTTACGATGCCACACTGACGGACCACCCCCGGCGCCCGCTTATGGAAATATCAGTGGATTTTGTATTTTTTTTCATTTGTGCCAAAATGGTTCAAGGACGCCGTGGAATTCTTTTTGTATCATTGGTGTTACCTGCCTCAGGACAACAGCATTTTGCGATAATCTGGCATATTTACACTATAACTCTTGCAGATAATATAATAAACTGGTAAAAATCAACATAAATAAAGAACAGTGGGTGTCGGGAGGTGGGTGAATACGTACATTTTTGGAGCAATGTCATTTTGAATCACTCTAAGTACAATTTCCAGTGAGTAAATGAGAAAGGAAAATACATAATATTTCTCCTTTTTAAAATACATTTATATGGGCCTAATTTTAACATTTTCTTTGATACATATTTGTTTTTATTTTGGTTGATGAGCTGAAAAAATACATAGATACATTAAAATTGTGATCTACTTTCTAATAAAAGTGATTATGCATTTCTGCTCCAAGGTCATACTACCATCCTTCTTAAAAGTATAGCTGGATATTTGACTGTACATGTGATGTTTGAGACTGAGAAAGAAATTAGACACAGGGAGACCCTCCACACCGAAAGGCCCACCACAGGGTCTGAGAGTTAAAACGTACTGTATATTGTGGATACTGAAAAGTGCAGTTTCTTGCCTATGGTCTCTATGCTACGGACAGCAGTGATTAGGGGTCAAATGTGAGCTGAACCATGGGCTTAGCAGGATAAGACCTAGAGGCCAGGATTAGGGTGAAAGTGTCAGCTGCTTCTCAAGGACCACAGTCACAGGAGAGAGTGGTGCTGATGCCCTCTGACAGCAGACATCGGATTTGTGCATCACAATAGACAATTCCTGAGCTAAACCATACGAGAAGCATTCAAACTGTTAGAGTTAAAGGTACACTGGGTAACTTCCCTTGCGTGGAGTTGTTATCGCTTTGACCTATGGAAATGCATTTATGCTCACGTGCACCAACAATTCAAAAAGGCGTTCTCTGGGAGGTTTCTAAACAACTTTGTAGTTTGTACAACAGATTTGCTCCATTGCTCAAAACACGATCACACAAACGGAATGATATTGGCAAATAAGATGAGTAGGGGAAACGATAACGTCGCCATGGAGACACGCAATTGGCGGACGCTTCACCAGTAAATCTTTACATCTTACATCTTTAAAGTTGTAAAGTTGTATCAGTTTTGCCTGGTGGGATTGTATAAATCAGACCACAGACCTGAATCCCCCACACAAGGGTAAATTAAGTACATCTTATGCCTATTAAACATATTCCTAATTGAGAATGCAGGCCTGTTGAAGTTATTTATTGATCATTCAGTAACGATTGGCGATTGGCGTCTTTGGTCAAGGTAGTGTATGAAATGTGCCGTCTGAACATTAATCGACACACCCACTCTGCCCCTAATCGGTCTAATCCATTAGCCTAAGCCGCTCTCCCTCTCGGCTCAGCCCCATTCATGGATCCACAGTAGCGCACGAGTACAGACTAGTGTTCCCGCTCAGCTATGTACCACGAGTAACGACTTCCTTGTGCCCTTTATAACCCGTTGTTGCCACGTCGCACCATTTCACAAGTCCCGACGGAGCAGTGAGAGTGAGCAGGGTGATAAGTGTGCTGCTGTTTGGGCTCCAACATCAAATTCTTCCCCTTTTTCTTAGTTAGCCGTATTTTATTTTATCATTTTGAGCTCTACATTTGATTACTCTAATTGCAGTTCGGACGGCCACAATTTGCAATTACAGTGGACAAACACAGGCTGTATTTGAGTCGTGTAATGTTCACCGCAAACAACAATTCTTCAGGCAAAGCGATGCTATTTCTGAAGATAAGCAGGTGCCACGCCCTCCTCCAGACAAGTCACATACGACTCCTTTTAGCATTTCAGTTTTCTCACAAATGGTACTGCCACTATCTTAATATAATCATTTAAAATATTAAGTGCCAATCTCATCCCAAATAAAATTACAATTAGATATTCAACCCACATTGCTCATCCCATGTACTGAAGGTATTTGAATGTGTTTTTGACTTCGAGCGGAAGGTGTCAGAAAGAGTTAAAAGTCAATGCTGAGAGCTTTAGCAGAAAGGCCGACGTAAGATCCAGACTCTAAAAGAACTTCTCTACTTTGGAGGCAGATAAACTCAAACGTCTTCATCTACCAAACTTTGTTACTGTTATTATAGAAACAGATTTGCCTTGATATCTCAACGAGTTGGCCACTGTCCAGGGTGTACCCCGCCTAAGGCCCAAAGGCACTGGGATAGGCTCCAGTCACCCGTGACCCCTAAACGGGAACAAGCGGTAGAAATGATGGATGGATGGATGGAATGGATCTCAAGAAAAGCAAATTCTATGTCTCTATTAGGTTTGAACCGTAGCTCATTATGTTGTGTAAGATTAAAGCAGCATATCCGTGACCATGTTTAGAGTCGGCGGCACGCGGCTTGTTTTTGTAGGCAATTTACTCCACACGCTTCTCTCCATTCATCATTTGTCACAGCTCAGTCACAGTCTGGAGGTCTAAGCCCGACGCCGCATGCTTTTCGATCACATCTGGAGCATAGCTGCTTTCTCCAGACCGCAAATGTGATTATGTTAACATGTGTAAACAGGTGAGCGCGACATTGTGGTCGGGCTTGCGAGATACGCTCGTCGGAAGAAGGTTTTGTTAAGGTTTAGTTTACAATCAGGTCGAAATTTGAATAACTTGGTGTTATTGTCAACGTGAAACGATGTTGCTGTTCATAAACGTCCTGGTTGGCGTTCAAGTATTGCAAAAAACATGACTAGACCATACTACTAAGCACAAGCAGGCAGAAATGGCCCTAGTTACACAAAACGTTTCCGTCTCTTTTTCAGGTAATCGACGATATACTCGATATTCAAATTTGGTATATCTCCAAAACAACGGTTGCAAGAGTATCCGTTTCTCACCTCCTCCACACACAAGGCCTCATTAGAAGCACTGTTTGTGTGCGTGTACTGTTACTGTATGTGCAGGTGGCAGATTGGCAGTCCTGCTTTGTCTGTTTACCCCAGGGCAGCTGTGGCTAAAGATGGAGTATGGAGTGAACGTGTAATTATGAGCGACTTTGAGCGTCCGTAAAGGCACTAAGACTAATGCATTATTAAAGGTTTCATGAAATTGGCAAAGATGACATGACTAATATTTTTTGACCCAATGACACATTTTCCTCACTTTAGAGTTTAAAACGTTTTGACGTTTTTTATGGCACCAAAACATGACAACATAAACATATTAAGAATCACATGATGCTAAAAGATGTGAGCACAGACATCTTCCTGCAGGGCCTTTTAATATCAATATTATGTGTTTGTACCAGGTGAAAGTAAAGGTGAACCTAATCAAGAGAATCTTAATGTTGCGTTTATTAGTGAGGAGGCAATTACAATTAATCTGCTTTAAAAGTGTTATCATGATTTAAAAGTTTATTTTTTGCAATTTGAACATTAAACATTAAAGTGTTTTTAAAAACCTGAAGTCTTTCTGCAAGTAGGCTCACCTGTCCACAAATCTAACCTGCAACTTGGCCTAGTGGCATCACCTGCTCATCTCCATGGAGATGGATGGAACAGTTTAATACTATACTGTGGAAGATTCCAGACAAAGCAATTAAATCTCCATGGAGAAGAGCAGGTGGCGGACTTGAAGAGTTGAATAGTTGGCGAACTTTAAAATGCTCAGTTTGTTTTGAGTGGACGGGTGACTCTCCTTTTAAAGCTTTATTTTGGGAATGGGTGTGATAGCCGGGATCCCTTTTGAGGAGAGGGGCATGAGGGTGATGCTGATGCGTAGTGTCTTGGCCCGGGCACTCTGCATTGTGTGTGTCGGCTCTGCATCGGTCTGACCTTTAAGCCACATTAGAGAAGTTGTGTTCATCCTGTCTGCAATAACTTTTCTTTTACAGGCAGGCAGTATGAACAGAGATGTCGAGGGAAAGCCGCATGTTTAAAAGTCACATTCGCCGACTACATCTGGCCCGTGTGTTTGGAGTTAGACACAGTAGTTGGCGGTCTGAATGTGTGTCAGCGTGTGCAGTGGAGCTAACTGGAGCAGGAGCGCGGGATGCTACACGCTCCACCACCCTGTTCCTCTTGTTCCTCTCTGAGCTCGTGGCCCGTGTGGAAGTGAGGCATCAGTGAGTCAGCTTCAGCTGTCCACTGGATGTGTTTACGCGAGCAATGTGACTGTGACCGGGACGAGCAGCAGGACGAGATGGCCTCTTTATTGTTGACTGTTGTCCATTTCACCAATGTGCGGTGGTCATGAGACGCACCATGCAAAGCCCAAATGGAAAGGGAATACATTGGAATCTTCAGAAGTTAGGCTGCACTAAAATAGACGAGACTTTATTACCATTTCCAAAGGATTAGGAGTAGCTAGTTGGAGGATTAACCTGTTGTGAATTTCTTCACCCAAAGGGGATATTAATACATCCGTATACATCATAATTTACTATGATGTGGCATTAACTGCCACATAGAAGCACTATACATTTAAGTGTACCTTTTTGCAGGACAGATGAAATAGAGATGACTTAATTTTGCTTCTAAAATAGTCATGATTGTGAGTTTACTATTCTATTGTGACCTGAATAATCATAATAATCGATTAACCAAACAATTTTGACATCTCTAAATGTGTTAAAGGCGATTTTTTTTCAGGTCTTATAAATATAAAAAACAACCAGTTCATTTTACTCTTTGCTGTGGTTAAAACGTATTCCTCGCTTCCCTAACGTTTTCTAGCATCCTAATTATTCACCACAATAAGTGATTGACAACTTTCTGAAGCCAGTGCAACATTTGGCCGTCTTCTAACAACAACTAGCCTAATAACAGTTTACTAATTTAGCAAACCAGTGTATTAATTGTTATTATTGTTTTTACATCTCTTAAATTGACAAACAAGTTCCGAGTAATGTTTTGATTATTGCGTATGGTCTGTGTTGTGCAGGTCTAGCTGGCCAATGCCGAGGCCGCCATGGAGAGCTGGTTGCGGTAGCAGCTGCAGCAGTAGCGTGTATGTGAGCGCCCGGCCCATGCCCAGCTCATAATGCCGTCCTCCACCAGGAAAGGAACGCTGAAGGACCCGGAGCTGGCCGAGCTGTTCTTCAAAGATGACCCCGAGGACGTCTTCTGCGACCTGCACGAGATCGGGCATGGCAGCTTTGGGGCTGTGTACTTTGTAAGTACTGCAATTGCACAACCATGAAAACACAAAGTGTTCGTCGTAGTCTTTGTTGGAAAATATTACTATCAAATGTAGGCTATGCTTGGCTGACCAAAATGTGTCGGATACTGTGCTGAATACTTACTAGAGGTGGGCAATGTTCACAAAGAATAATACGATAAGGACAGTCAGATGTTTATGTGTGTGTGTGTGTGTGTTCAGTTTCAGAAATGTGCCAATACAGTAAATAAAAAGGTTGTTTATTTGATATTTTTGCTGCAATTTGATTGTTTTATTTTTACATATGTGAGGGGTGTCCATACTATGGCCAAATGAATGAAATTTGTATTGAATGAATTAACCCGCCGGTACGTTTTACAGTAAATTTCAGGTGTTCACTATAACAAACCTAAACAGTGAGTCCGTCAAAGCTGTGTAAAATCTATCCATCTCCACTATCAATAAGAAAAAGGTTTATTTGATGTACTTTATGTTATTGTTTTGTACATCTTTCAATTCAAGCTACAATTTAGATATTACCTTATAGACGAAAACTCCTATCATATCAAAGTGTATCCTGCCTTAGAGCAATAGTTGGAATCGGCTGAAGAATTACTACTTCAAGACTATAGATCTCATGTGCTTTTTATTACACCTAGTTATTTTTTCAACTATTATTACAACTATTATTTCCTCTGCTCAAAATTCCTACGCAAACCCAGCCTGCAATTACTTATATAACTGTATTATGCGTTCATGATTTTGTGTTGATGTTGGCCATCACTCAATAGGTGATTATAGAGTTATAAAATTAACCTCAATATTACAGGATTATTTGAAAAAGGCAGAGTTATAACCTGAAAATTGTTTTGGAAAGGCTTTTTTCTATTCAACTCCAATCAAAGTCGATCGAGTGATTTTTCCCACATTTCACATTCAAATCCGACACCAGAACCAGGGCCTGACTGGTTCTGGTTAAGACGCTTATTACATGTTCACAGTCAGGACATTCTCACTATCACATGAATGGCTTTGGTTTATTTAATACTGCAAGTTAGTATTGATTCAGTCATATGTACACACGCTGCAGGGGGTCTTTCACCTCTGACTGGCCGATCTTAGTCAAATCGGACCCCATTTCTGTTTGAGCTTTCTTTCTAAATCCTGTCATACTAATCTCATCATCACTAATTACTCCTCCAGCCTTTGATTTTATGTAAAGAGAAGACTTGCACTCTCTGTGTCCTTCTTTATCCCTGGCCCTGCTGCCCCTCCCCTCCAGATGCAGGGCTGGTGGTGAGCTGGACTGGGGGGTGTTAAGCCAGCTGCTCGCACTTGTGAAAACAGTCAATAGTAAGGCACAATTTTCATGGCAGACAGCGATTTTGTGTTCCCTGTTCTATCCGATGTTATTTACAGACACACACAGAAGTATTAAATGTATGTTGTCCTCAAATATCAGTAATAGCCCTATTGCCCCCTCTGTGCAGTTAAATCCTACTGCAGTGCCAGTCCTGGGCTCATGACATACTTGTATTATCTCTGTGCACAAAGCCAAACCTCTAGCTCTAACTGCTAAGCAGAAAGATCTAAACAAATGTCCTGTTGAACTTGTCAGCTTCACAAAAGCTGCTGAATGGTGTAAATTTAAAGGCAAACTGGTAGCACCAATGTGTTTCTCATAAAACGCTCTGAAGAACTGTTTACAGTTTGTAGTTATCTTTTAGTCTCTTTGTGCAAATGTTAATGCAAACATCAGGGCTCCCTCAGGCTAATAGCTCTATATTTAACATGTCTTTGATTTAGTTTTCATCATCTGTAAATGTCTGTAGTGGTAATTTGCTGCAATCTAGCTGCAGGTTAATTGCATGTTTGGAGGGAAGAGCACAGTGACTGATTGTATGGACTCTTTATTACTTAGTAACAAATAATCACATTCAAAGACATGCAGATTTATGCACTTTCATGCATTTGGATCATGCATGTGGGGACTTGGTCCATTATGAAATAGTTCAGGGGGAAATCCTCCTGCTGAGCACAGGCCCATTACCTAAGGCTTTGGACACACATCTCCATAGTGGATATAGAATAAAAGAGCCTTGTGTAATTATTGCTTCATCGTGTGAAGAGAATTAGCCTCTTAATATTAAGTGTATCAGAATATTGATTCCCCATAGCACCCCTATAGTAAACCAGAGAGCGCTACTGCTCTGCTTGTACTGACAGGCAATCATTCGGATCAAATGAAACTGGAAAAGAGTCAACTGGGAATGCTCTGTAGCGTGCAGTGAGTGTAATTCCATCTGAACCTCAACATGAATTGCCATTCATTTGTAAGTGGGATGAAGCTGGGTTAAGGGCTTAGGCTGAGCTGCAGTGTAGTTGTCCCAAAGGCCAAATACCCCTGAGGTTAACACCCGGGCTTTAACATGGGTTTGTGGATATGCAGAGAAGATGATGATTCAAAATGCTCACAGAAGCTGCAGACTAAACTCAGCACTGCTGCCCCAGCAGTAAATAACGCTTTGATCACACAGAAATGAGTTCAGATTCAAATAAGAGGATCTGTTACTGTTGTGTCATGCTAATGCTGTTGTGAGCATTCAGGAAATCACCGTTAAGCTCAGTGCACAAAAGGCAAAATATATTTTGAATAAAATACAGAATTCAAGCATTTTCTTGACTGTTATTAAAGCAAATCTGTGCTGTTGTTTCTATGTTTTTCTTTTTAGGCCCGTAACTCGTACTCCAATGAGGTGGTGGCCATCAAGAAGATGTCCTATAATGGCAAGCAGACAACCGAAGTAAGAAACAGGCTAAGTAACAGTTCTGTAGTGAACTGACAAGCGTTGTGTACTATACTGGGGCCGAATGGAGAAAAATGACTATTTTTAATGCTCGTGACAGGCAATGAGAAATAAACAAACATGCAAAAGCACTGTTTGCTTTGCACTGCTCTTAAATCCATAATGTATCATTTATGTTTACTATCAAAATGTGTTTTATTTATAATACCTCATTTTGCGCATACCTTTTATTACATTTCTTTACTATAATTGAGGTTTGTTTTATATTGCATCAATTCCCCAAACCACATTCTTAGTTTGAGAATTGGTGTACCTGCTGTTTCACTGTGTTTTTGTCTCTGTGATGTGTTTCTGCAGAAGTGGCAGGATATCATTAAAGAGGTCAAATTTTTGGGACAGCTGCGACACCCAAACACCATCGAGTACAAAGGCTGCTACTTAAAAGAAAACACTGCCTGGGTCAGTAATGAGCATTTCAATGTCTTTGCAACATATTGACACCAAGTGATTTATGTATAATAATATCTTTGTTGGACTGGACGTGTTTTTTTCTAATGGTAAATGTGTTTTTCCAGCTGGTGATGGAGTACTGCCTGGGCTCCGCATCAGATTTATTAGAAGGTAAGTATTTTGTGTACATTAGCAACAGTGACAAAAACTGTACTTAAAAGATTATTTCGATTGGCTGGTCCAACAATGGCACATTTGTAACCTCTTCTTTACACATTTTTCTTTACAAGTTCACAAGAAACCACTGCAAGAGGTGGAAATTGCTGCCATTACCCACGGTGCCTTGCTAGGACTGGCTTATCTACATTCCCATAACATGATTCACAGGTGAGATGTTCCTCAATGTTTCCAATTTTCCGCCATTCCGATCTCAGACTTCAGACTTTTGGTGTTAGTTGCATGTTTTTTCTGTAAACATGCATTTTTCTCTCACAGTTTTGCCTTGTATATCATATTTATGTAGTTAAAACCTTCCAATAAATGTTTTCGACACGTTGACACCAGCTTTGGAATTCTATTGATGAATACTTAAGCAGTACCATTTATGTATTCAAGCTGTTATGTTTGATGTTTGTTTGTAATATTATTGTGTCTGTTTTTTATCCAGAGACATTAAAGCCGGGAACATCCTGCTGACTGAGCTGGGTCAGGTCAAACTAGCTGACTTTGGCTCCGCCTCCATTGCCTCACCTGCCAACTCCTTTGTCGGAACCCCTTACTGGTCAGTACATAACATAGCATCGGAAACAATGGTTTAGCTGGGAATGGGTGGCACATTCTATGTTTTCATTACACACGCACATTTCTACTTGTTTTATATTGCAGTAAACAACTCTGAATAAGTGCTGAATTAATACAAATGTATACAACTTTGTACAACTATACATTGCATGCATATACTGTAGTGCACCTTTAAGAAAATGTGGTGCACTTTAGCCATTGGACTTTTAGGACGGATCATATTTCGTACTACATTACCAAGGCTTTGTTGTGCCTTGCGTGTACATTTCCCACACAAACAAGTTTATTGATTGACAACTGGTGCCCACAATTTGTCTCCCTCGTGTCATATCCAGCCTTCACAATTACAGAATCCACACAACATTTAGTTCAAGGCGTTATCGCGGAGTAACAGACCCTTTAGAAGCTCCGAGAGGCTTAGCAGATTATAACGTGTTTTTTTTTCCATAGTTAATAAAGTGTGTGTGTATTTTCCTTTTTCAGGATGGCCCCAGAAGTAATCTTAGCCATGGATGAGGGACAGTATGAAGGGAAAGTTGATATCTGGTCCCTCGGGATCACTTGTATTGAGTTGGGTGAGTATTACACAAACTATAAGAAAAAAATGAATTCACAGAAAACAAGCCTCTAATTGTCTTCATGTCATTTGTGTTCTGATCTAGCGGAGCGGAAACCACCCTTGTTCAACATGAATGCCATGAGTGCCTTATATCACATTGCCCAGAATGACTCTCCAACGCTCCAGTCCAATGAGTGGTGAGTTGTTGTTGTTGTTGTATTTTTGTCTGGAGGAACCTGTGAAAACACTAGCTATATTCACAGGCACCACCAAAGTTGGATCAAAATCTGATTTATGGATTTATCAGATCATTGAAATGTCCTGTGAACAGTTGCATCTGGGCGAATACAAAAATGAAAGACAAAATAATTAAAAAGATTGAAAGTGTTCTTTGACTTCCAAATACAACAGTTCCTCTGAAAATCCATTGATTGATTGACACATGTCACCAGGTGTTTTGGATAATCCGATTTCTTTTGGGCATGTAAACACACACCAAAGATCTAACTGTTTTTGTCATATTACCTTTACTTTATCATTCAGGAAATAAAAACGGATCACATTCTTGAAGAATGGTAACGTATTAGACAAAAGAAAGTGAACAAAAAAACCCAAACAACTATTGTGAATCATGATGTTTCTTCTCTCCGGGCCTGAGTGAATGAAAACAACAATGGACAAAGCCCAACTCGGGGCAACACCAGGTTAAGACATTGTTGTGATAATCTGCAAAGTGTGACTGCAGCACCAGGACCTGCACAAGGGCACACGGCTAAGTCCATTATATAATAACATGGGAAACCTCCATCATAGACTACTCTGCGCACTAGCAATGTCTCTGTGGGCTCATGTTGATTTCTAATGTAATACCACTGGCTGTTGGCTTGATTGGCCTGATCCGATTAGATTTCAATACACATAATGTTAAAAATGACATCCTTCTGCACTATTTGCTCTATTTTTGGATGTCCTTAAAGTTCTTTTTGCGACACATTCATACTGGGGAAAATGGTACCAAAGACAAGTAGCAGCATGTGGCCCCTCTCCTGCTGCAGTTTTACCTGAAGGCATTGACGACCTTTCTTTGCTGTCTCCCCAACACTCGTTTAAGTGACATATTCAGCACCTCTGCACCTGAGTGGAATAAACCTGGAGAAGGAAAATAGGGCACTGTAAAATTAGCTTTTGTTTGTAACATTGTGTGTGCAGAGGTTGTGATTGCCTTTACAGTTATTTTGGGATGTTTTCCAGCAGCCCAGGGCATCAGTCATATTCTGCCAGATGCGACTACGCATTGTGTAGTTCTATTCTCCAGAGAATCAGCAATAATGATAATACCATACACTTGTAATGCACCTCTGAAAGCACTAAGGAAACACGGACAAAACTTGGTCTGAGCAGGAGTCAATCCTCCGACCTCCGGTAATATTGTCTTCAAATATTACCTTAAATTGACCCTCCTGCTTTACAGTAGTGTGATGTCTCATTTGTAAATCTTGCAGTATATTTGTGACGCAATGAAAAGCATATTTTTAGCTTGTAGTCAGTAGCACAGTGTTCCACAGCTCCATTGGCCTATATTCTTATTGCTCCACATATTTATGTAATCTATCTTCTTTACATTAATCCACATTATAAGATTAAATACAGATCCTGCTGTTTAATATACTGATATATAAACAAAGATGTGATTAGTCATGTTGGATTAAAATGATAGCCATCTGTTTCACTGTCTGGCCGTCAGTGCCGCTTTTATAGTTGAATATAGTATAATTGTTATGTTTAATTATCTTTGCAGGTCCGACCATTTCCGAAGCTTTGTGGACTACTGCCTACTGAAAATTCCTCAGGACAGACCCTCGTCGGGAGAGCTGCTACGAGTGAGTGGTCTTCCTTGTCTAATCCTGTCTCTTGTGACCTCACTTCCCTCCACACTGGATGAGTCAATGCCACCCACAGGATCCCAGTACCGTACCCACACATGACGGCACCTCCAAGCCCACAAACACGCTGCTCTGCCAAACGCACAAATCCTTGAAGGAAAGTTGGGTGTTAATCCTTGTGCTTCTCCGTAATTGAAGAGTTGATCTTTTGTTTGATCGTTTGTGTGAACAACAGGTAATCCTATTATGTTTGCTTAGAGATTTACTTGACTGGTTAACATGCTCAAACACAGTTGTTCCACTGATAGAGGGGGCTAGCTGGTGGATCTCTGGGTTGGATCGACTTTTCCACTGGAATTCTCCCTTCTCAACACCTCTGACCTAAATCCCGTCCGAAAAACCATTTAGCAACGATAAGTCACAAACAGAATTTGGATCAGTGAAAGGGCTGCCTCGTTGCAAATGGATAACAGGGAGGGGCCGATAGCTTATGATTAATACCCCAGTTTCCCCTCTCGCTCACGGAATCTCTTCTCTGTCAGTCCACATGCAGACCAAGCTCTTTACAGGGGAAATCGGGTCACTAATCTCGGGGCCTTCAGCTATCACAGCTTTGACTACAAGTTAAATACTATCTTCCGGGCACATCCTCATAATGCTGAGATTGAGGCCTATATGTTGATAATTTTACTGGAATTAAAGTTTTAGGGATTTAAAAAGAGGACATATTGTTTAAAATGGATTTTTATGAGATTTTAATCTTTAAACATAACGGTGTTTCCTTATCATTAACTGACTCAAAGGCTCACTATTTTGATTTATCCTGCATGTTTTGTCTTGCATTACAGGCTGGAGTAATGTAGGTGAAAATGTACGTTTTCACCTACCCCCTATCCCTGCCCACTACTCTGTACTGTATTTAGATGCAAATATTATATGTCTGGGCCAGATGAGTAGGGTTCAAAGTGTCACATAGACACTTTTCAAAAATATAAACGCAAATCTGCGGCTTGTAACGGCCAAATGCCACTCTCAAGCTTTGCAGTTTTGAACAGGAATTTCAAATGCAACTGTTTCGATCATGAAGCTGTTGCAGTCCAAGTTTACAATGAACAAAATGTCAAATCATGATCTACATATGCAACAGTTTATTCTTAAATACCAGAAAAGAAAGCATAATATGTCTACTTATTTAGGCCATACATTATTTGCAAACTCAAAAACTCAAGTGTTACGGTTAGTTATAGCTTCTGGATGGTCCATTTTAAAATAGCAACATGCTTTTTGGAGGAAAACAAACTAACAAAATCAAATCTAGATTCATAAGTTACAGATGGAAAGTGCTTTTGAATACATCATTTGTTAGACTGTCTCTTAGGGCTTTTACATTGCTATTTGTTGTATATATTGTTGAAATGAGTGTTAGGTTTTTTAATGTGTCACTTTGCACAATAGAAGACATCCAAAGTTACAGGTCAAACTTATTTCACTGTCTGCCTACTCCCAACATGGGATAATGTGGTCCAAATATACTCTGAGTGAAGGTTCTGCTTTCATGTGAACACTTTGTTGTATACTATGTATACAAGTATACTATGATAAAGGCCTTCTCTATAACCTATAATTTAGATCACAAAATGCGAAAAATTAAATGCAGTTTCACTATTTTCCCCAATCTCTAAGAAGTAAATCTAGCCTCGTGATTGGGCTGTAATAGCTGAAGATGCTGTTGCTACTTTTTAATGAGTCTTATATTTAAGTTGCAAAGGGGGTGTCTGGTCTACCGCTACTGTACAGGTCCCACTGAAAATGGGACAAATGACTGTAATCTCTATTTTAAGTCTGTGATGTCATTCCCCTGTGTCCCGACTAACCCACTACACCAGCATCTGTCACAAGGAGGAAGGTGCGTGCAGAGCTAGAAATAGACCTCGAATCTGATTTTCATGTCAACTTGGTCTACATTTTAATTTTAGCCTAGTTCACACAAGGACATACATTTGAGTCTTTTAAGCACAATATGTATTACAAGAATTAGAAGAACATTTGAGCATATACAAGTATATTTGTATTTAAAGAAATAGGTTATTTGTGCACCTTTTAGTGTAATGATCTGCATCTTTAACATGCTTTTCTCCAATGGAGATGTTATTGCTTTGCCTTGAATGTTCCACATTATGGAACACACATTAAACATATATAATGCCAGGGTGACAAGCGAGTAATGCTGCAGGGCAAAGTTACAAGTCAGATCTGTGGCGAGATGACACTGCTCACAGTAAGAATTCAAGTTTTCCAAAGTATTTTTAGCAACAATAATAAATGTAAATGAATACATGTAGGATAGGTACGTGGAATATAATACTGTGTAACATTCCAGGCAAAGCAATAACATTTCCACAGAGACATTACAGTAAACACACCAGAAAAGTTACATAGTGCACCTTTAAATAAACACACTTCGACAGTATAATTGAGTGCGTTCATACTTGTCCTGCTTTGAGCCCCGTTAAGTCTTGATGTAGATTTGTTTTTGGATCCTGTTCTAGTCCTGGTTTAGTCCTGGGTCTGGTACAAGTTTAGTTCTGTGTTTAGTCCCACGGCCCTGTTTATGTCTTCATTATATTGTGATCAATTACATATTTCAGCTCATTTTACTGCAGTCTCATTCATACTTTTGAAGACCAGAAATACATTTGTAGAGCTGGTCTAAATTTAGTCAAGACGTCTTTGTTTGTTAGAGCCAGTGTGTCAGTCTTAATAATTCTACTGTCATTATGTCAGTGCCGAGGCAAAATGCATTAAAGTGAAAAGGGATTGGGAGTATTCATGAAAATCAATTTCTAGGTGTCCCACACAGCCTATGTGCTCAGCAAGTGCAGAGGTTATGTGAGCAATGCAGGCGCCCTCTAGTGATGAGTGTTGTCATAATGCTTAGAAAAGATATAGTGTGAAGTCAAAAAAAAAAAAGAAAAAAAGTAATTAACTTAAACAAAATCATTAAATCCCTTTTTCTTTTTTTCTTTTTTTTTTCAAGCATGATTTTGTGCGTCGAGAACGATCGCCGCGCATTCTCCTCGAACTTATCCAGAGGACCAAGGATGCCGTGCGGGAGCTGGACAATCTGCAGTATCGAAAGATGAAGAAGATCCTCTACCAAGAGAAACACAATGGACCAATGGGAGAGAGCCAAGAGGAGGAGGAGGTGGGTGCAGGGGCTACATTTCAACTGGTTTAATACAAAAGGAAACAAACAAAAAACTCTGGTGCACCATTTACATTTTGTTCAGTATCCAAAGGTCAATATCAAAGAGTAGTCTGTTGAGGATTTTGTTATGGTTGATTTAGGCTTGCCAATGCTGAATCTTGTAGCTTGAAACATTAATGCCAAGCTCAAACTATAACTGCAGAAATATTGATTTGAGAAACTCTCTCTGGACAAGGGCTGAATGATGAAGCCGTGTTACATAGACCTCAAGGTGTTCGTGAGCCACAGACTCTGCTCCTGTCTGAAATATTCTTTTGATTTTGACAGCGAGCATAGTCTTCCTCCTATAAGCTCCGTTGGCTGACACACACAGAGTTGTTATGCCCCTTGTTTGACCTGAACTGCAGCAAAGTGAGCAGGCATCAAGAGCCAGCAGCCACAGTGACATTTTACACCATGTGACGCAAACGCACAGCAGTCACCAGAGCCCAATGCAACAGGACACCATTATAAACCTCCAGTGAGAAAACACACTGCACCAAACCCTGCTTTATGATGGAGATAAACCTTAACCCCCACAGCATCGTAACTACATCAATGTTTTACTCTTCAATACTTCAAGGCTGTGCAGATGCAGCTTGAATCTAGTTCTGATCACCGTAGCTATGTTTGCATTAAATTTGTAACTGACCACAGAAGCGTACTAGAAATGGGGTTTGTGTGCCTTCACTTTAAGATCACATTAAGAAGAGCAGAGTTGTATGAACTGTTGAACAATAAAATACAATATATGATTTTAGCTTGTATTTTTTTGTTTTAAAAAAAAAAGAAAAGAAAAAAATGGCCTCTGTAGGGTGTAGAGTGATGACTGTACTTGTTGGCCACAGTTACTTACCTCATTAATCTATTATACGTAGTTTTTAAAATCCCCCTGTATATTGTGCTTCATGTGTGGCGAATATCATTTAAAAAATATATATATCTTCATTAAAGCTACCCAACTTTTTTGCTGTACTTTTTATTTTATTTTATTTTTTTACCCCATATAGTATGAGCAGTACTTCAAAATCAGACCGCTCCTGGAGGGCCTTTTTCCCTCCATTTTCTGATCCCTTTTTGGATCAATCAGTGGACTCCTTGCAGGTTTTTGGCAAGAGCTCTTTTTTGCAGTTTATTAGTTTTATTCTGTTCTATTCTTGTAATTTCTGTGTTTGTGTGTTGGGCTCGACCCGAGAGTTGTGTAGCAAGAGCAAATTAGAAGGAATAATCTTAATATGGTTAATAAAATGGCATCTGAAAAAGTATGAATAGCGTACTTTAATATTACTGGCATACTTAGCCCAATTAAGCAGTCAAAGATACTAACAAAGATGAGAAAGAAAAATAGATGTTATATATCTACAAGAATCCCACTTAAACGGCTTGGAAAATAATCAATAAACTTGGTTATGATAAACTTGACTATTCCTTGTACAGGGGCAAACATAAGAGGGGTGTGGCCATATTGGTCTCAAGAAGAATAGCGTTTGAACAAAGTTTTGAACACAAAGATGAAGATGGCAGATTGGAACTATTAATGGAAGTGCGTTTACGTTGGTAAATGTGTACGCTCCTCCAGGAAGCGACCTCACTTTCTACATGAAAGTCTACATCACTGTAGATTCAGAATAGAAAAGGAAATCCACTACTACTACTACTCTACCCTGACCCTCAGTTTAGAAAATATGTCAAATGACATTGAGACTTATGTCGAGGAAAACGATAATGATGAAATTTCCCCACCCATTGTTTGGGACGCAGCTAAGGCAGTATTGAGGGGCAGGGTAATTGCTTTCGCCTCAACTAGAAAGAAACAAAAGCAGGAAAAACTAAAAGATTTACTGAAAAAAGCCAAACATGCAGAAAATAAGAACCCTCAAACACTAAAGGAAATTAAAAAGATAAGAGGGGAAATTAATGACTTGGCCTCACAAGAAATAATTAAATGAATATTATGAAAGTGGTTCAAAATTCTCCAAATTGTTATCTTGGAAGCTAATAAAACAACAGGCAGGGAGAACAATTTTAAAAATATGAGATGGCCAAAATACTGTTATTTTAACCAAACAAGACCAAAAGCAAACACCATTTGAATCCTTCTACAAAAAGCTTAATCATAATATCACAAAACAATGAAGAAGAAATACAGTATTTTCTAGATACTCTCAATTTACCTGTCATGACGGAAGAGTATAACAAAAGTTAGGTGCTGAAATAACTGACTGAATTGCAAGTACAATTTAAAATAGTAAAAAAACCAAAGGGGGATTGACGGGTTCACCTCAGAGTGGTATAAAGTTCTAAAAGACTCTCACTCCCCTGCTTTTGTCAACTTTTAACTGGCCCCTTAAAATGCTCAGATCCCTCCAAGTTGGAAGGAAGCCATCTTATCACTGGTGCGTAAAGAGGGGAAGGACCAACTTGACTGTGCCTCATACTAGCCCAATCTCAATTCTGAATGTGGACTATCATACATACACCTCAATTATGTCCAAAAGAATGGAATAAATACTCCCAAATCTAATTCATAATGATCAGACATTATATAAGTGTGCACGCTGAGAAAGCTTTTGACTCTGTTAGCTGCCGTATTTATTTCAAACGGATGATTTAATAATAAACTTATTGGGGCTCTTTACGACAACATAAACATTTAAAGTTAATGGCCACCCACTGACTCCGGAAAGAGGGGTGAGGCAGGGCTGTGCTTGGTCCCCCCCTCCAAACCCGAAATTTCCATACCTAATGTGATGCATTTTCTTGATAATATTGACTAATTGTCCGGATACAAATTGAATATACAAAAAAAACTTACTGGCGACCCCCTCTGGCTTTTAGAAAGACCCACCCATTTAAATGGCAAACAGAATCCCTCTAGGGTGCCATACAGCCTAGGTGTGGTTCTCCATAAAGATTTGTCAGTCATTTTTAGAGAAAAACTATGCCCCCTTTTTTCCTCTATAAAGAAAAACTTTGAATAATGTCCATATGTCAGTTTAAACCAAAGGACTGAAACTATTCAAATAAGTGTTTTGCCCAGATTCTTCTATCTATTCAAGACTCTCCCAATTTTCATTCCCAGCCAGCGATTTGATGAGTGGAATAAAACAATCTCTAGATGTATATGGCATGGTAAAAAACCTCGTATCCCTACAACTACCTAAAGAAAAAGGTGGTTGGGGCCTACTTTTTCTGAAAAATTATTTGAATTCAGCTCAGCCTCTGACTGATACCTTTATTAAGGCTTATAAATCAGAACTTTCAAGGGGAATAATATCTAATGTTTATAAATGCATAAATGACCTGGACAGCCAATCTACTAAATACATTCAAACTAAATGGGGAAGAAGAGGGTATTTTTCTTTTGACAGATGAGGAATGGGAAATTGTGTGTACAGGTGTCCCGGAGACATCCGTTACGCTGGCAATGTCAAATAAATATGTAAAAGAGTGTCTGGAGTGTCTGCCAGTGTGGTCCAATAGATTTGGTTTTCCATCACTAAGCACGGACTATGATTCATGTCAGCAAAATTGTTAAATTGAATAAATAGAAATGAAGATTTTGGGATTTTTGTCATGTTTTGGGGATTTTAATGCATTCGTTTTCCTGTTGGGTGAAGCACTTTGAATTGCCTTGTGTATGAATTGTGCTCTACAAATAAACTTGCCTTGCCTTCACAATGCAGGACCAAAAAGTCCCATGTTTGGAGGGAATTCTGTTGGAAGAATGTGTTTTTATAACACCATGTCAAAGGGCTCATTATTCATAAGGAGGGGCTGATTGTTGGATAAACTTAGCTTGTCAGGAGGCACATCATTATCATGCGTTCTGGGACTGTCCTTTTGCACAAAAATATTGGACAAAAATTAACAAGACACTGCAGACACTTCAGAGTTTTTGACACCACCATCCCACTCAATTTCAGAACTATGTAGTTGGGCCTCAAAACCCCTGCCATGGGCACAATAAATTGATACCTTTGGAACTTACATCTGGCAGCGGGAAAAAAGGTCATCACAAAAAAATCAGACCACTGCACGCTGTCTGCATCGAATAATAAAATAAGGTACCCCAGCTTTAATAGAGTGTACCGTAAAACAGAATTCTAAAGATCTAATTTAAAATAAGTTGTATAATAAAAGCAATATATCCATTGCTTTGGTGTATAACAAAACAATTTGAAATATAACTTTGATTTTGTATCAGATTTGCTTATTATATTGTAAAAAAAAACTGCATAAATGCCCTAAAGTTCTTCTGCTGCTCTGTGTGACTTGCAGGACAATGAAGCAGCTAGCTGTAAGATGAATAGCCTGGGCAGTAACCACTCCATCCCCAGCACCTCTGTGAGCACAGGAAGCCAGAGCAGCAGTGTAAACAGCATGCAGGAGGTGCTGGACGACAGCTGCTCCGAAATGACTATGATGCACCCCCAGGACTACAGCCTGGACTCCTCTCCCCACCACAAGAAGGTAACAGCGGGGGTCTGCTCTGCGTGGTTGACAAACAGGTCAACCATCTCTCACAATCCAGCCCAGTGGTCGAGCAGCTAAGTCACAGCACACGTATCCAAGTGCAGCCGGCCGCAGTGTCGTGGGTTCGAATCCCGACTCCGACAATGTACTGCATGTCCTCCCTTCTCTCTCATCCCCATTTTACACACTGTCCTTTAAAAAAAATCTTTTAAAAAAATACCAAAAAACATGCTGTCTTATGTAGAAAAAGATTCAGTTGTAGTCATCTGGACTCTGAACTTCTACAATGGAACACTCCTGGACGAATGAGGGATTACACCGACATGCTGTTTTATGTGTAGAGATGCAGTCAATTAACGACCTGCTCTGTACATCACATCGAATGGTCGACTAAAAGCTCTTAAAACTATAACGTATCCACAATCTATAAAAAAAATAAAAATAATCTATTATGAAAAGTAGCAGCAAACGACATATTTATTTGTAGAATTGGGAAAAAAACGAATAAACTCATTATTTACACTCTCAACTCCAGCTGATTTGCTCTATGCCTTTTTCTTTTTGCGGCGGTTCATATAAATCTGATAATACTAACAATATAATTAGCTGACTAATACAAATCTTGATCGACTGATTGATTAATCAATTAAACGACTAAAGGCCTACAGCCCTACGTGTGAGGGTGGCCTTTCCACAGATCAGGCAGGCGACGGTACCACCTGCTGCTCTTCAGTTTAATGCCTTACTGAGGAACATTCCACACAAAGAAATAACATCTCCATTGCGCCACCACAATATGCACCACAATATACACCCATTATACCCTCAAAGATCTTACACCTTCTTAGCAAGTCGACAAACTCCACTCCTCACCCAAAGCATCTCAGAAGATTCAAACGCTGGCGGTGATGATCGTTCTCTCTCTTCCGCTGCCTTTCGTTTTGTGACAGTACGTGAATACACCTGTCACTTTCTGAGCAGACAAGTACTGCATTGTTTCAGGTTACCGAGCAGAGAACAAGTGGAAGGGTTTGTTTTTCTAATGCAGCGAAGATCCTCTTGATTTTTTTTTTAAGTCTTTTTAGTTGCCAGAATGTTTGAACTCAACCATGAACATGAAGAATTAGCTGTATGAGTTCATTTTGAAATATTTAAAGGTTACATTTTTACATATTATCTGTACTTACTTTATAACAAATGTGTGAATGTATCTATTTATTTATTTAGTTATTTCTTAACTAACTATCAGAATATGTGCATTTATTGTCTGTTTAGTCACATTTACTCTCAAACATAAATCAGAGCTTACGTCAAACATAAATTGCACAGTATAAAATGTTAGTGCTACGATTATTGAGAAAAATAAACATCACAGTGTAATATTCACACTATAACCAAAACAGTAGTGACATTCCGTCTCACAAAAGTCAGTCTCACTGTCAAATACATTTGCATTCATTTAGTTTGTGACCAGCTTTATGAAATCATACTTTCTTGTTATGCGTTATAAGTTACTTCACAACAGTACTTTATCACCACGCCTCATATTGACCTCATGTTACTGCGGCTGTTCTTCCTCCAATGTTCACTGTGCGTTTGGGTCTGTCCTAGGACCATCCGTACAACTGGGACGATCGGCTTCACAGGGACCATAGACCGGAGCTGAGGCCCGTCTCCTCGGACAAGAGCAGCCAAGCTCAGAACTACAAGAACCAAGGCCGCTTTGCAACCATCAAGTCTGCTTCTCTGGTGAGGAGAAAATATGTACAGATTATGCATTTGAAGGCACCCTCGTCGTGAAGATAAATTATTTAAAAATCTACTTTTAAGAGCTTTCATCCATGTTGTAATTGTTTTCCCTTCTCATTTACCCACTCAAAGTTGTATTTATATTATGTTTGAGTATCCATGCATGTTTGAGTAACCTTTATTCTCCTGCAATCAAGACGTCGTTGCTCCAAAATTCCCGTTTTCCCCCAACACTCCCAACACCCACGACTCTTTACTTTAATTTTGTTTTGAATCGGTGACATGCTTGATTTCAGTAGTGTCACTTGATTATCCAATTAGAGAGCAGATTGAACATTTGGGCTTGGATTGGATTTTGGACCGACAGTACTTGACGGCTAATGACATCTCAGGTTTACTTGTGATTGCGTTCTGTTGCGTTTTTACATTACAGTAGGAGCTTGTGGCGGTGTAGATGGTATCCTGGTTAAC
Organism: Chaenogobius annularis; assembly: GCA_015082035.1. Lineage (NCBI taxonomy): Eukaryota > Metazoa > Chordata > Actinopteri > Gobiiformes > Gobiidae > Chaenogobius > Chaenogobius annularis. The sequence continues at coordinate 1,290,510 of BJKM01000007.1, read as the reverse complement.
CCTTTTGGCAAGCTGTCATTTCTGTAGTATTTTCCATTAATAAAGGAGACTATGATGCCCCCTATAGTCTAACAACCTGGACTATACATTGGCATAACAAAATCACACTTTGTCGGCCATTGCACTGTCCTTAATGTAAAAAGTAACTATACTGTTGGAAAAAAAAGACTGCGTAGTATAGGTTTTACGTGACTTGTATTGTAGATAAACGTGTGAATGTGTTAAGCTACTATAGCCACCTGCTGGTCTCTTGAAAATGCTGTTAAATTTGCCTGGAATGTTCCACTGTGTGACTACGTTTACGTGCAGTCCAAAAGCCTTGCAATATTAGCAATTACGCTGTTACGCACGGCCATGTGAACACCAATAACCCTTTTGAAAAACCTGGTTACGAAACCCGAAATATTGACCTTAAATTGACTGCATGTAAATTCAGTGATATAAAGTTATTTATATTTCATTTAGTCAATTAAAGGCTTTGGTTTTATGTCATTTTTTTTGTCATTACGGAGAAAAGACGGTTTTGGACCCTCTACCTTAAAACGTATGTAGTGCCCCTCTAACAAAATGGGAAATACTGTTCTGGAAAAGGAACAACTCATAACACTGACGATCATTGTTAAATTTGTTGTTTCTGAAGCATGTTGTCCCCTCCTCTTCAGTACCTCCACCTCCCGCTTTATTTGCACCTTCACTCAGAAACAGCCCAGTCTCACACATGACTCTGCTCCCTTTATTTAAAAGAGGTGGGGCCTTCTCTGCCTCCCTGCCGGTTGTCATAGAAACGGGTACGAGTAGTAACCATCAGTGCAAGTGTGTGTGTGTGTGTGTGTTTACCCAACCATGACACACTGGTTTTTATTGTGATTGGGCTTTGTCCGGCTTAATCCACAAAGTGAGTGATTTAGCTCTCGTGTCTGTGTCCTTGTCATGCCCTTGACCAGATTGTGACACAAACATTTGAGAAGCTGTGAAGTCTCTGGTGTGCACGTGCTACATCGTCAGTTCACACCACCGCTTCAAGTGTCAAGCGTGAAGTCTTCAATAGGGACGCCAAGATTATTTGGTCAATCGATAATCCCGTCGTCTTTATTCAATCTGTACAGCAAAAAAAGTAAATCTGATGTCACGTTAACTTTACTCAATTATTCAAAAATGTTGATTTGATTACGCTGGTCACATATTGGAGGAATGGTGATCTTTTTAGACGCTGTGAATTAAAGATTTCACCGTCAATAATGTGAATAATTGTGAAATGTGATGTTTCTTCTGACTACATATTTATTTTGATAACAAAAATTGTAACATTTTAATTTGATACTGGAACATCCCTAGTTTTTCACAACAATTGCATGAGATTACTCCCTTTTATACATTACAAAATAAACATTTTCATTGCACTGAAATGTATTTGGCTGTTGAAAAACTGACATTACAAATCTTAACTAAATGTAGTTATTATAATATTATATACCCAAATACCAATTTATACTAAAACGAATATCAAAACTACTATTTTGAACAAGTATCAATAAAACAATTAGACTTTTCCTGGTTCGCTTTAGTGCAGTTTTGATCTTTAACAGAACTAGTTTAAGACCACATGATAATAGCAATGAAAATGATGACAATTTTGTGTTGAAAAGAAGTCTATTATCTAAAAAAGAAAGTTGTTTGTTTTGTTGGCATTGTGTTGTATAACTTTGTATCAAGCATTGAGCCTTGTCCTTTGTATGAAATCCGAGTTTGACATTTAAAATATAGCAGACTAAAGTACATAATATATTGCCTGACTTTCTGACACATGTGTATCTCCAAATTGAAATTCTTGTGACTGTTACTATTGCCGAGTTGCAGTGTGTTATAAAACGCAGTGTGGTAGCTGGTTTTGCCCGCCGGCACTGGAGAAGATGACATCATGTCTTTGTGCCGAGTGCAGACGTCCTCAGATTGGCCTCGCGTAAAAGAAAGAGGGATGAGAAGGTAGACGAAAAGAGACGAGCATTAGGGGTTCCGACCGTTCGGACGGAAGGAAAAAGATCACGTCAAGAGTCCGCGTTCATTTAAATAGTCATCAGGAGTACGTTGATCGGTTCTGGTAAACAAGGAGGATATGGAAATGTTTTTACAACTCAGAAACGTGCTTTATCTTCCTCCGTTTGCGTCGGAAAGGGAAAGGTATCGCTCGTGTATAGTATCGGCGGTAAAGGTGACGCCATAGTTTAAGATATGTGTGTTGATTATGAGGAGATTTTCCGTCAATTAATAAGCCACAAAGGTTCAGATTAGAGGTGGGCAATATATGCAGAATATATCAACATTTAGATCATCTTGTGACTGTTGTTTTGAAGATATGCAACATTTGAATATCGAGCTATTGTTTGTAGTTTTGGAAAAAAAAAGGATACAAAAAGAGCTGATTAATAAAGGAAATGAAGAAAAATGATGTGGTGAAGTTTTAAATAAGTGTATTGTATATGGTGATATGTGACTGTGATTGATTTTACAAACATTTCACATTTGTCTGAACCTCAACTAATAAGTATAAAGATATGTTTAACACATTTCTGTCGGATTTACATAATATCGACAGGTTTTTTTGCGATGTAATAATAGATTTTGTCAATATCATTTAGCCCTAGTTCAGATGTGTCACTTCACAACAATCGATTTTTTTGTTGCTTTTTGCTATTATATCTTGATGGGAAAAAATATATATATATATAAGTTAATATTTTACCTTGATGAACATAGATTGTTTGGACTTGTTTCAGACTCAGAAAAAGGGTTACTAAAGGTCATCTGGAGACGAGGCTCGCAGAATACAGTATGACCGTGTGCTCCTTGATGCTGTTTGATGCTGTTTGAATGTTAAATACGAGGGCCGCACAATATATATCTGCGCAAAAGTATCGTTATCGCAACATTGGCCGGTGCAATCATCGATAATCGCAACAGATTCAATGTACCGCAATAACACCAAGGTCCTACTTCTGACAGAAATGTACTGTTTGTACATGAAAATGTGTGTTTTTATATGAAGTCCTAAATTAGACTTGATTTAGTCTTGGTTTTGTCAATGTTAAGCTTTTTTCTGACAAGTAAATGAATGCGTGCGTCAGTAAATATATTCAAATATTGCATTAACACCAAGCCTTCTGACAGAAATCTTCCATTTTTACAAGACATTTTACATGTCTTTGTTCATTGTTTTTGTCAGTTGTACAAAAATATGTTTGTATTTAGTTTTAATATAATTGAAACGATTGTGTTTTAAAGGTGTATTCCAACATCACAACAATTTAGATATCGCTCTACCGACATATCACATATTGGAACCATTTCTAATATCGTGGAGCCCTATTGAATACTGACTGGAAACACATACATTTACTACTCGTCTACGGGTGCGCTAGTATCTTTCACTTTTGTTCGTCTCCAGGAAACAAGGGATGCCGTTTCAGTCAAATTAGTTTTCCATGTGTCACACTGGAGGAGTTTTGCTTTTACTCCCGGCACAAACGGCTGTAAACAACAAGCCTGATATTCAAGGGGCAGAACCTAAAAAAATAAATTAAAAAAAACTATTAAAATAGACGTTCTCTCAATTTTGTGGTTTTGCCCAACCTTAGAAAGCAGAACATTCACCTTTGTCCTCCGTGTGGTTCTCCTGCTGCTCAATCTGATCCGTTTTCTGTGACTCTGGTGTGAATGGAGCTGTCGCACGTCGTGTTGTGCGCAGAGCCATTACAGAAAGACTATTGATTCAACGCGCATTCAAAAGTGGGACTTTGACCTCCTTCTGTTGCCATGCCCATGTCTTAGAGCATTTTAAATTTGCTTCTCCATCTGCATTTTCTCATGTGGACTCATTGCCCCCTCCCCACATGTTTCTGCCCGCTCCTTGCTAACCCCACGCCCCAACTTCTCCCACTCTTTCTCAATGAGGTATTCATGTGACCCACCTGCTGTCCGCCGCTTAGCGTTAGCCGCACTAAAGAGCGCCTCTGTGCTCGTGTTGGCGCGCGGAGTCTGCGTGCCTCATTCAAAGTTCACACGCTCGCCTGTGCTCCTGCCAGGCCCAGGGAGGAGGGAGGGGGGGGTCTGGTCCCACAGGGGGGTGGTCTTTGAGGGCCACTGGAGCCTGGGCAGGTTGCGGTCAGTCATAGGATGCTGAGCCATGTTTCTGGATGGTGCTGCTCTTGGATAAAACAGCCACCATGTTTGGCCTAAAGAGTTCGGGGGGGAGTTATGAGAAGATGGCGAGCGATTACTACCTGGATCTGGAGAATCCTTTTCTCGCTCAGGTTGGTCTGTCCATTTTACCTGATATTGTTGGAGCCTCCTCTGAAGACTCTTTCATAGAGATTGAATGTGTTTGATATTAGGATTTGACAGAAAATGTATAATATTATTGAAGTCACCTCTCTCACCATTTGATTCGTAGCAGGTAGCGGAGGCAAATGTTTGTTTTATCTTTTAGCATGAAGATAATGATCTTGGCAGACATGGAGAATGGATGTTGAAAGGCCGTTCGGGGGCTTCTGACGACGGACTTGCTTTGTACCCCAAAGATAGAAGGACCAAGAAGTAGAAAACGGGTGGACAGGAGGGGCATGTAACTGAGAAGATGGAATAGGGATTTGTGCACAGGGCGGGGCTCCCAACCGCGTAACATTTCAGCCAAATAAATGCACTAAAAATGCTTGCTCAAAAATACCTTCTTCTCATAAAATCTTATCTGAATTGTAACTTATTGCTTTGCCTTGAATGTTCCTCAGTTCTTAAACTTGACTCTCCATCTATTGCCATTGTGTGTTTACATCCATCAGTGGAGATGACTCGGTCTAATACAATTGTTCTTCTCCGACAGGTGACCAAACAGATCCACGAGCATGAGCAGGAGACTGAGCTCCGGGAGCAGATGTCGGGCTACAAGCGAATGCGGCGGCAGCACCAGAAGCAGCTGATCGCGCTGGAGAACAAGCTGAAGTCCGAGATGGACGAGCACCGACTCAAGCTGCAGAAGGAGGTGGAGACACAGGCCAACAACGCCTACATCGAGCTGGAGAAGCTGGCCAAGCGCCACACCGTGCACACCGAGAAGGAGGTGGGGCTACAGGGCTTTGAAATACATTGAATTATAATCAAGTTTTTTTTTTTTACAATTTGGTTCAGGTTTTAATGATTTAAACCCTAAAAACCTGGAGCAAAACCACTGATTTAAATGTCTGCTGTGACATTTAAAACATAAAGCACACATATATTACTTGTAAATATTATAAAGTCTATTCTTCCTCTACAGGGTGACATAATGGTACGTAAATATGTGTTACAAAAATATATTATTTCAAATTCGATCCAAGTAAATGGGATTTAGACTATTCCTGTGAACACGCTGTTCTGATGGGAGGAAAAACAGAAGTACTTTTGCCACTAATATATTTCACAGATGATGAAGATTGAGTGCAGCACCCAAAGATACAGTCCTACAAAAGTATGTACTAATAAAAGGAATTAAATGTACACTGGCAACGTGCGAAGGTCACGCCTGGAAACACAACGTGCACTTTTGTTTTGGTTGGAAAGGCACAGGGACCAGAGCAAAAATGGGCGAAAATATAGATGTCAAAAGTGTGATTTGTTGCTACAGAAAAATATCCTGATAAACGGTGATATTGAAGGCCACGTTATGTCAAAAATCATAATCATAATAATAACACTAAACACAATGCACACTTTTGCTGTTCGATCATGTCATTATAAAGAGTTTGAGATGTGACTTCTTTGACCCTCAACTGCTCAAATGTTAATACAAACACGATTAACTGTGGAACCTAAAGATGTATTAATCATACGACATTTATTCGTACTATTTTGACGAGCCTAAGTACATACAAATGCATACCCTAGTGTCAGTTGTGGGTAAAAGGTACTCCAGTGTAAAGTTGATGGCCCGTTGTTGTGTATGTGACAGATAAAGACAACGGTAACCGATGAGAAGAAGTTCCAGCAGCAGATCGTTGCCCAGCAGAAGAAGGAGCTGACCACTTTTCTGGATAATCAAAAGAGACATTACAAGCTCTGCAAGGAGAAGATTAAGGAGGTGGGTCATGTTTGTGGGAAGTTCTTTTGGACACCTTTTGCTTCTGGCTAAACTCACAGTACTGAAAATGCTACACCGATGACAATAAAAAAATGTACAAATGAATGTGATTTCAACACAAAATGACAATGTGGGCCTAAACTAGTTCATATATAGATAAACACCTTTCTAAAACGATTCAGGAAAAGTCCAAAGTTGTCCCATTTGTGTCGTTTTTTCAGTATCAATACCTGCTCAATCCAATATCTTGCTTCGATACCAGATTCGTGCACTTCTGACGCATCTATTTACTGTTGATTCCAAGCTTCCTCCTCACAAACATGCACACTGAGTAACCCCGAAGCACAATTTTGTGTTGGAAGTTGTGTTGAGTCATTCAGCCCACTCATCTTGTACCTACACACCGGACCGAGCGAAAGCCATACTTAGTTAGTGTACATCACAGCCTCCGAAGCGTCGCGGAGGGCTTTACGATACTCAGGTGGGCGGGGTGCTTGGTACACAGTGCTTTTGGGGGGATATTGGTTTCAGAAAATCATCACTGTCAAAGAGAGACGTTTTCTAATGAGGGTGACGGCTGGGCTAGTACCAGACTCGTGTTTTAAGGGCATTAGCTTGGCGTGCGGATAATCTCCAAGCCAATGAATTAAAGATAACAAAAACTGGTGGGAGGCGGCTAAAAGAGGAACTGTAACACCTTTTGGCGGTGAAAGTCATCCGCTTAAGGAGAGGGTTAAAAAGTTCAAAGTGCGCCATACAGTTTTAGTTCAGAGTTCTGGATATGTAAACGGTGAGCTTCAAGGTGCCCCATATAACCTGCCTACTCGTCTCCATGGAGATGTTGCCGCGTTGCCCGGCATGTCCCACAGTATGGCACTAAACATATCTATTTGCATGTATTCAGTGACATGTGCGTTTAGTGCAAAAATGCATTGAAAAACCTGTTTGTTTCTGTGATTCTGTGAGCTTGCTCTTCTCCATGGAGAGTAAGAACTTATCCATGGAGACAGAAAATGTTACATAATGCACCTTTAAGATTTCTCCGTACTGGTGGTTTTAAATCCGCTCTAATGTGTTTAACCATTCCCCAAGTACCTACAATTTCACACACCATCGCCGTTCGTTTAACACTTTTTTTTTTGCTGATTAAAAAATGCGCTCCGTTCCAGGAGATGAACGACGACCACAGCACACCCAAAAAGGAGAAGCAGGAGCGACTGTCGAAGCACAAGGAGAACCTGCAGCATTCCCAGGCCGAGGAGGAGGCGCACCTTTTAGCCCAGCAGCGGGTTTTCTACGAGAGGAACTGTCGCGCGTTCAAGCGGAAAGTCATGGTCAAGAAACACGAGTCAGAGCAGGAGCAGATCAGAGAGGTACAGAATACTCCCATTTCAAATATGAAGTAAACGAACATAGACCTAATTAGAAGCTTTAAAATGTTGCTCATTCACAAGTTTTTTTCTCACCAAACTTAATTAGCTTTCTTGTCCTGTATTTCATAACAATTAACGACATTGTTTTGGTCGTAGATTCAGCTGCTGTTTGCTTTTCGCTGTAAGATGATTATTACGAAGCAAAGCAATGCAGCTATGTCCTAAGCTCAAAAGCTGGTCAAATCTGAGAAATCTTTGTTCCGAGTAGATTTTAGACAGGATAATATCCGTGAGAGCTGTCAAAAGTGCTTATTACGATATCCAACTTGATTTGTTACATAATTGTATTTACTATGCACGCGTTAAATATATTTCAGCTTGTCAACGTGTAATAAAAGCCAACATAAATCTGACAAGGGCAGAATCTATCTGATGTTTAAGTAGATGTCAACAGACCAAAAAAGAAAATAAATGTCAATCGATTTGCGTAATTTTTTTCCCTTTATCTCCGAAAAGGAACTGAACAAAAAGAAGACGCAAAAGGAGATGGAGCACGCCATGTTGATCCGCCATGACGAGTCGACTCAGGAGCTGGAGCAGCGGCAGCTCCGGACGCTGCAGAAGCTGCGCATGGACCTGATCCGCCTGCAGCACCAGACCGAGCTGGAGAACCAGATCGAGTACAACAACCGACGAGAGAGAGAACTACATCGCAAACACGTGCTGGAACTACGGCAGCAACCCAAAAATCTTAAAGTGAGTCTCATCTAACACAGTGGCTACGTTTACATGCCCAGAGCAAGTCAGGTTACTGGAATAATCAGATAACCCAATAATTAGATCTGTGACCTTTGTTTCAGAGTCACTTTTGTATTTGGAAAACAAAGTACAATGAATTTTAAAATGACTTTTTCAATCTTTAACATGTCTTTTCTTTTTTTTTTCATAATTGTCCTTGTCAACACTTGAACAATCAGAAAATTATTCACATCTCACTGTTCGGATCATATTTTTGTACGCATGTGCCACTGTCTCAAGTGTTTATAATTATGTTTGTAATATTGTTAAAGGCAAGGGTTACGGTTAGATTATTATTATTTATTTATTTTCCCCCCAATTTTTTTTAAAAAAATTTCAATGTTTTTTTCTTCCATTTTTTTCCATTTTTTCTATTTTTTTCCATTTTTTCCATTTTTTCAAAGATCAAACGTGGCATAGAACAGGCACAAAACGTGACCAGAGAGCGAAATTTAAAATAAAAATACAACTAGACAATGGCGTAATCAAATAAAAATTTCAATTCAATTCAATCATACAAATCGATCAAGTTTGTCCATGTCCAAATTAAGTCTGAACGTTCACGTGCACTTACCACACTTTGGGAATCACTGGGCTAATTGTTTGGCTATAATGACAAATGTTCCAAGTAATGATGAGGCAAGTATTACAGACTCCTCAAAAACAGTATCACACAGTTTAGAGAATTTGGAAAGCAATGGAAAATGTTGAGACTGTGGCGTTATTGAGAAAAAATTTAGATTAACAGGATGAATATTGATTGCCTTGGTATTTTATTTTAAATTTAATTTGTGAAATGACACTTCATCCATCTTACGATTGCACAAGCTCAAAGCAACTTTCAGTATTGTCAGTCGTTTTGGTAGAATAGTGATGCAACATGGATGTAATAAATAAATTATAAATTCTAGCAAATACATTTTCTTTTGGATTTTAATTTTTAGCCTTGGAAGACTACATAGAAGCAATGTGAGATTGTGCCTTTGGCTATTTTAGATTGTGAGTCTTCGTCTGTGTTTCGAAAGAGTTCGAGTGATTTAATGGTTTATATTCCTCTCTGTCTTGCCTTTTTGACCCGAACCTTCAGGCTTTGGAGCTGCAGATCAAGAAGCAGTTCCAGGACACGTGTAGGTGCAGACCAAGCAGTACAAGGCTCTGCGCCACCACCAGATGAGGTGACACCGCAAGGACACAGATGGTGCTGAAGGCCTGAGGACGAGCAAGACGCGCAAGCTGGCATCCTGGCTGAGCAGTACGAACAGAGATCAACGAGATGATGGCCTCACAGGCGGTAAGCTCCAGCCCCACATCGCTCGGCTCGCACTTGGGACAAAACTCATGTGTTTATTCTCTGTCACTGTGGAAACAAGAGTGGATTTTAAGCGTATTTTTTTACTCTGACCAGATACAGTTGCTTCTGTCGCTCTCAGGTCAGCAGTTGAGTTGGTCATTTCCTAAAACTAAATTCAAACTGCATGGTCATTATGGTTAACGGCCCAAAAGACTAGACCAATAATTTGTAAATCACTTTGAAAAACATCCTCTCATTGTCGCTTCACAATTTGAGATGTTTTTTTGAGATGTACTTATATTTAAATGCTTTTACTAATGCTGTTTTATTGACAGATAAATTCATTTACATATTTGTTTATTTATCATGGTTCATATTTATTTTTCTTTCTTAAAACTTTGCTTTATACAAAATGTCAAGTTTTCTTTCACATGTAACGTATGTCTTTCAATCTCTTTCTGTTTGGACCTAACTGCCGGTCCTCCTGCGTGGTGTGTTGCGCTGGTGTGTGTGTGTCCTATTCATTTGGCCCGTCTCTCCTCTGCTCTGTATCGGTGCCCTTGTTGTGGCGGGTCCGTGGCGGTCGCTCAGCTGCGTCTGGATGAGGCCCAGGAAGCGGAGTGCCAAGCGCTGAGGCAGCAGCTGCAGCAGGAGATGGAGCTGCTCAACGCCTATCAGAGCAAGATCAAGATGCAGACCGAGGCCCAGCACGAGCGCGAGCAGCACAAGCACGAGCAGAAGGTGTCGCTGCGGAGGGCTCACCTGGAACAAAAGGTCTGCAGCATTCAAGCTCCAAAAGCTACACGCAAAACAAGATCAACATGTCGTGAACCCACTTTCTACATGAAATATATTCCGATTATTTTTCCTATAATTATGAAATATTTTAGAGATAGTTAGATCTGCATCTCTTGGAAATTAAACAATACCAAAATATAAAAGAGGGACAAAGCTGGCCGGGGTTTTACCACGAACAACACAGAACACTTTTCTATACAATCCCTCAGTTGTCCAGGCAGGGTCTTTCTTTCGGTTTTAAATGATCCCTGTCTGTACACTTGATTTTGACCACTGGGTTTCAACAGGTTACATCACTGTGGACCCTCAAAAGCACAGAGTGCACATGTCATGTGTGTGCTTCCACTTTGTAGAAATAGCTGGGTTATGCATGACAGACTGGTCTAGATATGCTTTTACCTCAAGATGAAAGCAGCAGCGGTATGGTAGCACAGGCGCCAGGTGGACGATAGAAGTTGAAATGGGAAGTATAAATGTTTATGTATAATAACAGTAATAATAATAATGCCATTTTTATGTCAAATGTTACATTCATTCTAGTTGTACATTGTTGTCTACATATAGTTGTTTGAGGTTTAACCTTATAACTGAGCCCACTATCCTCTGAACAAAGACAGTTAAAGCTTTTGTTATACCAACCCCCTGGTTTACTGTATCGATGCGCCACCTTGTGGCTTTATTCAATTCTGCACCCTAGGACTAGAGTGATGTAATGGTTTCAAGAATCCTATTGTCCTCCGGTTCGGTTCATGGTCACAGTCTGGAGTTTTGGTGCATGCTCAGTACCACTCCGGTGTGCCGTATTGCACCATTTGGTCTTTATGCTGCACCTGTGGTTTATAGCGAGTCTGCGACAGTCATGAGGATCCTCAGCACAGCCGACACGATAAAGCCTCTACAAACACATCTGAACATGGGTTTACAGTTGGAAAATAGACGAGAGAAACAGGAAGCAGCTTGTGAAGTGCATATGCAATTGTACTGGGTTTTTTGTTTTCACACAACATAAATATGTTGCACTTGTAACTCAATTAAAGTTGTCAATATCTGATGTTATTTTTGTGGCCGTAGATTGAAGAGGAGCTGGTTTCCCTTCAGAAGGAGCGAACCGATCGTATCAAACACTTGTTGGAGCGTCAGGAGCGTGAGACTGACAGCTTCGACATGGAGAGCCTGCGGCTGGGCTTTGGTAACCTGGGGGCCCTGGACTTTCCTAAGGACGAGTACAGATGAGGGCTCACCACCTCCTTTGACCTAAAGCACGGACAGGCATCGTCTATGCGGCCGACGTCCTCACTCAAACACAGACACTTGGAGACTTGTGTTTCTGCGTCCTGGGTCCAGGGTCCTGTGCACCCACCCAAGCCCCTGTCCATCCTTACCTCTTAATAATGCTGGAGATCTTCCTATAGTTGTCATGTTTTGTACGATGATGACATAGTCAGTGTTTCATGTTGTTGAGCACACATTAGTGTGACTAAAGGCGCAAGATTAGAGGAGGGACAGTCCAAGACTGCACACACTCTCCAAACATGCATTTAGGGGAGATTCACTCTGTTTAAGCAAAGCAAAAAATGATCTAAAGCGATAACTCTCACAGCGGATCTGTGGCTGTCAGTGCTGCTCTTTTGACACTTGGTATTTTTATCAGGTCATTTTAACAAAGATTTAAATTTTTGGACAAAATTTGACAATGCACTGTACATATAGGTATGCTTCCAATAAATGTGACTTCAATGATTACTGGGGTGATAAATTGTGATCATGTGCATTGTACTGATTTCCCTGCACTGGCAGCCAATGTGAATAATCTTAAATCCTCATCTACAGTTTGTGACACGAGAACTCCAGCAGCACAAAGGGCTTCATGGCAATGGGAGGGGTTTTGTTGAAAGAAGGATTTATGAAGAGCTTTTACTTATTTTCATATTCTATTTTAAATGTCACTCAAATCAAAATAATTTTAAGCATTTTTCCCCCCACCTCGTCTGAGTATTTCCAGTCTATTGGTCTCTTTTTATGCTTCAGAAATAACGTCCCAGCAGTAATTTGTTACAAACCAGAACAGTACAATGCTTTATCATTGCATGCACTTTAATTTCTCCAGGTTTAAAGAAAGCATGAATCTGTCAGAGCGTTTAATTATATTTGTAAATAAAGTGCTTATCACACAACCAAAGACTGTTTTTTTTAAGAACCAAAAGAAAAGTGTATTCATCTGCAGAAGTTTATTAACTCAAGTGCTTCCATAGTCAAATTATTGTGTCAACAGGTTGTATTTAATATTTGAGTGCTTAGGGAAAAAAGGCAGCAAAGGGAAAAACACTACAAAGTACTGCATGTTGTTGCTGGAGTCAGGATCTTCCAAAATAGATTAGAATCATCTGAAGTGCATTCAAGTTCACAGGAAAGCTGGTTCCAAGTTACTTTCCAGCCAACTGCTCGTATAACTTGGGCACATAGTCATCCCACTCGGCCTGGTAGCAGGTCCCGGCCACTGGAGCTCCTAGTTTGTACTTCTGCCTGAAACTTTGGATCTTGAACTTGCCACGTCCGTCTCCAGAGCGGTTTGTCAGGACCGGCTCGGAGCAGGACAGGGGGCCAGCTTGTTCATACACCAGCCAAACGTACCTGTGTAGACCTGGGGACCATCAAACATCAGTGTTTGGAAATATACAATGAATTACACAAAAATATGTAAAAAAGACAACTAGGCCCGTCACGATAATTAAAAGCACAAAAAAACATTACATTTTAGGCCTCAATATTTATCATCAATTTATTTGCACTGGTGGGGAATATTTTCTTATTTTTGTCTTCATCGATATTCATTATGTACTGATGCGTTTTATTGTGCCGGTTTATTGTTGCAGATGGATTTTCCTTTACAATAATCCTGCAAAAACAGTAATCAATATCTTTTGTTTTTCTATAGCAAAATATTGCACTAAATGTTTTATTGTGACAGGCCTAAATAAGACTCTTTATACCCGTTCCTTGGGGAGGTCCTGAGCCTACATAGTCCGACATCACAGATCCAGACGTTACATCATTCCCTTTCATGTTGATGACCAGAAAATGGTGCCACTCCCTGTAGTAACAATGAAACCAGTTTTTGCTCACGTATTATGTTAGTGATGCAAAAGCCATATGTCAACATCTAGGCCCAACCTGAATTTGGGAGTCTTTCTGCTTGGGGCATCAGGGTCAGTCAGGGCCAGAGTGTATAGTTTACTGGGATCACATCCTGTCCATTCAATGCAGGTGGGTCTGTTCTGCACCTGTGGGGTAAAAACACAATCGTGAGGTTTGGTGTTCATGCCCATGAGAGGGCGCTGTTCACTACATGATAACAAGAAAACGCCAAAAGACTTCACGCAACCAGTAGTACGCAATTCATTGTTAGCATGTTAACTATTGCATATATGTGTGCATTTGATTTGTCACATAGCCACAATATTATAGGCAATGCAATCATTTACTTGCATCAACTGTATCAATGAAACTCCGCACTCAGACAGCAGAGTTAGCTCCATTAGCATTAGCAGACAGACCTGAGTTGGGGTGAGCACTTTGCCGAGTTCATCAACTTCCACGGCTCCGTATTTAACTGTCAATGGCTCCGCGGGCTTCTCCTCGACCTCTTGCAGCTCTAAAGCACCACTCCACAGGCTTAAATCCACTGGCATTATGAGTTCAGGGCCGCGGCCACCGCTGCTGTCTGCTGCTGCACGCTGTGGTGTTTACGCAGTACGCACGCCGCCGTCTGTGCGTAAAAACAGAAACACCGCGGCATTCAGGGCCCGTCGTAAACTATAACATTGTTGTTATTAACTTTCACATTGGTGGAAGAAGTACTCAGTTGTGTTACTTAAGTAAAAATACAGATACAAAAACGACTCTTTCTTTCTCTATATACGTATATCTATATCTATCTATCCATCTTGATATATATATGTGTGTATATATATGTGGGTATATATGTATATGTGGGTATATATGTATATGTGTATATATATGTATATGTGTGTAATATATATGTTTATATGTGTGTATATATATATGTATATGTGTGTTATTATATTATGTATATGTGTGTATATATATATGTATATGTGTGTATATATATATGTATGTGTGTATATATATATATATGTAAAGTGTGTATATATATATGTGTGTATGTGTGTGTATATATATGTGTGTGTATATATGTGTATGTATATATATGTGTGTATGTAATATATGTATATGTGTGTATATATATATATGGTGTATATATATTGTATAGGTGTATATATATGTATAGGTGTATATATATGTTATATATTTTTGTATATATTATGTATAGTTTGTGTTATATATGTAATATATGTGTGTGTATATATTTTAAATTATGTGTGTGTATATGTGTGTAATATATATGTATATGTAAATGTTAATATATGTATATATATATAGTATATATACATATATATATATATATATATACATATAATATATATGTATATATATATATATATATGTATAATGTATATGTATTATATGTATATATATATATATATTATATATATATATATAATAAATATATATATATATAAATATATATATAAATGTAAAACATAAAACAACAAGAACAAAAAAAACAACAAAACTACAACAAATAAAAAATATTAAATCATTTAAAAATGTAATAAAAATTAAATAAAAAACAAAACAAAACCAAGCAGGACCAGAGTCTCTCCCTCTTTATCAAAAACATTCTATTTTTAATGGAGATCTAGGTTAATTCATAATTTAATTTTTTTTATTTTTTTTACTGATAAATGACTTTATTTTAACACTGCTCAGCTTTATGTCTTTGATACAATTCTGATTCTGATGTTGTTTTTCCTGAAATGTCCCACAATATTGGATACAATTTAACAATTTCCATGGAGACAAACAAGTGACTCAAGTCATTCCACCAAACCATGGGCATAACAACAGTTTAACTGCACTGGGGCCCCAGGCTCCTCATACTCTTTGGGCACTTAATCTGGCTGGTCAATGGGCCATTAATGCAGCTATAGATCTAACATGAAACAACTTCTTTTCCATGAGTGGTCACACTGTGAAAAACCTAGAATGTAGTATACTGTTCTGTGTCTTGGTTTTACCCTCTATCCAATAAAAACTTCATTAACAAAAGCATTTGATCATGAAAAAAAAGCTGGAGTAAAGTTGGAAAAAATGTAATATAATATAGAAAATCGAATTTTAGAGAAACTACATCAGAAGAGCCCATTTTAACTTCAGATGTGGAGGACCCAATAGATCCATGGGAGGACCACACCCCTTTCACGCCACTTCCTGCAGCTACACTATTTAATCATCCAGGTCACACACAGCAGTGTTTGTGACTTTGTGCCCCTCCCACCCACCATCTTTTAATTATTCAAATTATTCAAATGTATTCCCTTGATGAGGGTACCGAGGCCCGGGGGCATACAGCCCTCATCGCCAGAAGCCCCAAAACTGCACTCATTTCTGTACATTTGTGTTGTTCATGTTTCTCGTACGTCAATAAACACTTTGCATCGTAGCTGGGGTTGTGGTCCTTGCTAGTGAAACTATGTTTAAGGCTTACGCTTTATAGGTTACAGCTGAAGTTAAAGTGCAGTTGAACAGTATCTCAGCGGTGACATTAAACTACTGAAGCAGGAGTGATTGGAGTTCCCTTTACACTTTTAACATTTAGAATATGAAGGAAAAGCATGGGTGATGTTATCGATGTGTGAGGCAGGTAAAGCAGGGCCAGTGCTGACCTGTTGACCTCTGGAGGTTCATTGAGTTATGACAGTTTTATATTTGGAATACCTCATTAATCTAAACTATAGGCCTACAGTAAGTTCAGGCCGCTCAATTTGCCTCCTCTGAATTGCTCGGTACACTTTTCAGGTTTTCAGGGCGCTTAGGTCCCAGGGTGCCTGGCCTGTGATTCAGAAATATAGGTCTGCTTCTCATTCTCTACCGCTATCACTTTTTTTCTGGGAAAGTATTTGGCTTGGGGTGGGAGAAATCTTGGTTTGCTATTGATTTGGTGTTTTTTTATTACTCAACGAATTGTCTTACATTGTTAAAGGTGCACTAGGTAACTTGTCTGACGGAGGGCCTGTCAAAGTCAATTGCTTGTCACCAGATGTTATTGCTTTGCTTGGAATATTTGAACCGCCTTATTCCGGAAGTTGCCTTAGGCGCTGCCATACATTGCAGTCCTTCTTCTGGTTGTTTTTATTTTACAAAGGGATGCCGATCTCAATAGTAAATAAGTTCTACACAGACGGCTTGCACAGGGATCCACTGGTGCATTTTTGACTTGTTGGTGCACATGAACATTGAACATTTTACACAAATTCACCTACTTTATATCATATTTTAGCTGCAAGACTTTTCCCTTGTTCTCCACTTAAGAAAACAGAGTTCCCACTCAAGTAGAAGTGCCAATACAGCAGAAAGAGGCAAAAGGGGACAGGGCATAATAAGGTGAATAGTATGGCATTAAACGTAACCTATCTCCATGGAGACAAGATGATGTTCAACCCCATTCACAGTGAGAATGCATGTTCTTCAAGGTAATTTTGAACAATAAGCACACTATAAATGCAAGAAAGTTTAATAACTGCTTGTGAGTTAATTTTTATGACTTTAAAACAAAAATCAAATGTTAAATAATAATAGATAAAATAAAAATTACCAACATTGAATTTCAGATGTTAAAATGTATTTCTAAAAAGTATGTTTAACTTGAATTATACACATTCGGATACATTATCTTACTTACATTATCAACACCACAAATAAAAAGCTTACATTTTAAAACACATATTTGTACCAACTATTATTAGTTCTGGCTCCAATTAAGGGGACTCAAAAGGGACCGGTTAGAATGACAAGGTGGCCGACATTGCCATATGCCGGTGTAATCCCTCATTCTGCACCACAGAGTCCAGATGACTACAGCCGAATCTTTTTCTACAACGAATGCCATAATAAAACGTGCGAACGCAGGCCGGATCCTGTTCCTTTAAATAAGCAGGTATAATCAGGGTGTGGCTTGTTCGTGACCAGGTTTTGCCTCAGACCAAACCAAACGCACGGAGCAAACGCTGGTCCGTGGCCCTGATCGATACTGTGTCTCTGCGGTCCGTGCGGAGCCTCGTCTGTCACGGGCGGAGACATGTCAGCTCCGCTCACCTCCAGCTCGCAGGTGGACTAGTCAGACAGGTTTCGGCCGGGAACCTTTTGTTGACGCGTTGGAATCGGGCGATGTAGCCACAAGTTACCATGAGCACCATAGCGTTCGTGCTGCTGTGTTTTTGCACCACAGGTAAGTGTTTTTACGGCGTGTTTAAATCCAGGTGACCACAGCCTGACGCGTCCACCTCTTCCTCCCCCTTGTCTTGCCTGCAGCGGTTTCAGGTGACGAGTTCCCAGAGTCGGACTCGGTCGTGAAAGCGGCACCGGGCGACTTGGTGCTACTTCCTTGTTACAGCGCCGGGAACGTCACACCGGCTGTCACCTCGTGGAAGAAAAATGGAGTAGAGATCATTACTGGGGGGGTTTCGTCGCCCGTGAGCACTTCGGCGGGCACCAGCGGCAGCGATGGGAGCCGCGTCGCGCTGTCGCCGGACGGGAGCCTGAGCATCCGGGCCGTGGAGCGCGCGGATGGCGGGGTTTACCTGTGCGCCTCCACCCTGCCCAGTAACACCTTCCACGCCAGAGTCCAGCTTCAAGTGGCCAGTGAGTCCGTTTGATTTGTGTTGTCGCCAAAGCCCCCACTCTCACTTAGTCCCCAGAAATGTGCCACGTGCAGATTGCCACCACACTCTTATATAACACTCTTATAACCGCGGTATAACTGATTTTAAGAATATACATGGCAAAATAAATGAATCCCTAATGATGATTATATTGATTTATTTATTATAAACGTATTCAATTGCTTTCAGTATTAATTAAAAGAGTTTTGTTTAAATTTAATCTGTGGAATTTAGCACACACACACACACACACACACACACACACAAACAATCGAATTTACTCCTCCTAAGCCTGTACTAAGCACCCCTCAATTATGTGTGTGTTCACGCGGGCACATTCACATTCAAAATTGGGACTAAACCTGAAATTAAACCTAAACTAGATCAGGACTAAACGAGGACTTAAAAAGGACCACATCAGCACGAACATGGTCTTAATTTAGTACAAAATAACGACAAGTGTGAATGCACCATTAAAAAAAAGCCCCAAACTGATCATTGACCATTTGAAACCTTTATACAAACTAAATGTGATTGCAAAGCCTTGATTACGCCATTCATTAAAGTAGAAGAGATAAACATGTATGTACATATTTGACCCATCTCAACATCTGTGGCATAGTTCAAGGCTTAAACAGTTCTTGATTAAAATGTCAGTTGTAATATTCTAGGTCACAAAATCTTTGTAGCCAAATAATCTATCCCAAAGGGAGTCATGCTCTACTATTTTGTTTGTTGCAAGATTATTCGGTTAATCGATAATCGTGATTGTTCAGGTCACAATATAATCGTAAGAACCAACAAATTATAATCGTGACAACGCTAGAAGCAAAATGAAGTATTTTTAGCTGTTTTTTTGTCAATTGCAACTTTATTTAGTCTTTCAGAGAGTTCAGTTCCGTAAAGCCGGTCACAAACTTGAGTTTTACAATAAAGAGTTCACTGTGGTTTCGTCACTGTCAATAATCGTGAATAATCGTTGAATCGTAAGGTTTTTCCTCACAATAATCATAACACAAACATTTACGTTTATAGTGATATGTGAATATGAAATATATTTTGAGCATTATAAAAAGGATTTAAAAGAAATGACTTATTTTTTTAATTTTTTTTTTTAGATGGACCTTACAATGTCTCTATAGCCATTGATCCTGCTGTGGTCCTGCCCAACGGGACCTTTACCACCGTCAGAGGAGCCTCAATCTACTTCAACTGTGCTGCCATCTCATACCCATCTCAAGAGCTTACTTTCTCCTTCACTGGACTCACAAACGTTAGCGAGTCTCTGGTCAACAACACTGGCAGGTCATTACTGGAATACAGAATAGACGGCATCCAGCCCAGTGCTCAGGGCACCTACAGCTGCATCGCCCACAATCAAGTGTCCAACCTGAGCGTCGGCAAGAGTGCAGACGTCCTGGTCTACTGTGAGTACCATAATGAGGTTACACTGAAGGAACATGGTGCGCCTTCACTCTCTTCACATGTGCATTCGATGTGCACTTGATATACTTATTATACTCAGGCCTACTGTTAGTGCTGTAGTTGTTTGTTAGTAGTTCTATTAAAGTTCTATTAAAACCTCTCAGGTATTTGATAGTTTCATCCAGAATTTTCTAGATCTACTGGATTATTTACTCAAAAAAATGTAGTGTAGGAGAATGTGGGATCAAATGAACTGTTTATTATACTTGTATGAACACATACATCTTTTATGTTACTGTTGGCAGTATTTAGGGTCATATCACCCACCATTTATTAAGTTTCTTCTAGTGAACCAGATTGTAATTGTTACAGAAACTAATAACACGTCCAAATACATTCATTTTTTCAACTGCCATTTAACGTACCGTGAATAAATCGTCAATGCATTGTATCGCAGTGTACAGTGCATCTCCTGGTTTTGAAATTTAGAAAAATGTAACTAAATGTTTGGAAGAAAATGCGTCTGGAGTGAAATCTTGCTACGTATTCCCCAAAATATTTATTGAAGTAATGAAGAATCTTGAACCTAGCTTATAACATAAAAAGCTGGCAGAAAACTCCTAAAATGTCAAGTCAACTTAAAACATTTGACTTGTTAAACATTTTTGGAGCCCTGTTCTTTCTTTTTTTTGTTTTTTGTTTTAAATATAAACTGTAATGCAGTTGGTTTTGCTGTATTTGTTCTGAATAGATGCTTCGGACAGACACCCGGAGTGCATGTGGACGATGGACTCCACTTATGTTTTTTTCCACTGCTCGTGGTTGGGCGTCTATCCCGCTCCTATGCTGAACTGGACTGACGTTTCCAGCGGACGGGTTTTAGCCTCCGATGTGACCGACAGCCTGGTACTGAAAATGAACAACTCCCTACTCCATGAAGGGCAGACACTCCGATGCGCGTCACAGCATAAAGCACTGCGCAAGGGAGCGGACAGGTCGTGTACGTTTACCCTTAGTAAGTATTGTCAAATGATTCATTTTTATAGACTTCTTACACATTATTGTATTTTATATACAAGTGAGCCAGATTCAAGATTATTGTGAATGTCGACTACCGATGCTCAAACTTGACAATAAAATGTTCTTAGTGGATATTAGTCCGTTTTTCCTGCTTCAGGCAAAACAGGTGGTCACATTTAAACAGGGCTGTTCTGTTCTACAGGAAAGAAAATAAACAACATTATCTGAAACTATTTTGTATGTATTACAATATAACTATACAACTATAACAACTTGCTCCAGGTTTTGAGGAGTCATTTTGAACTAAATAATTATTCTTATTTGTATTGCTTATTTTCCCATTATACATTTATTCACATTTCTTTCATTCACATTGTCAGATAGATTACCAGTCCTCTAGTATATGACACACTTTATTAAATCAAACTTCTGAATGATAAATGAATGTTAGTGACATAGACAATAGAATCACTTTACATTTAGGTTTACGTTTTTGAAAAGATTGAAAAGAAATTACTTAATTTTGAGCTTCTAAAATTCTCATTATAATAACAATTTTGTTATTACGAGTCTATTGAATGATTCAAAAGTGGTTATTGCACGGTGGTACTTTGAAACATTTACTTTGTGGTTGTCAGAAACCCCTTACCCCACTGGAGAGCCACTGGTCACTGCTCTGGAAGGAACCAGCGTCTCTTTGGACTGCAGCGAGGCCACATCCACTCCCCTCGCGGTCACCACATGGAGAAGAGGCCTCAAGCAGGAGCTCATAATGAATGCCTCCAAGTACATAGTAACAGCCGAGGGGCCCCGCTTCACACTGACCATAGTCAACATCACCAAAGAGGATGAAGGCGTTTACTTCTGCCGCAGTGAGAACCCAGTCGGCACCAAGGAGCTAGAAGTTTACCTCACTGTTAAATGTAAGTAAAATAAGACGGGTTTAGGCGGGACACTACAGCTGAAAAGGAAAGACAAAGCTGTATTTTTGTAGATTACTGACAAAAATAAAATATCAAATAAAATTATTTTGTCGAGCCCAAAATTACAACAGCAATCGACTTGGGGGACATTAGAAAAAGTGTTGATTTAACCTATAGAAAGTTAGGAAATCAACTATGAAATCGTAGATGAAATATAGATTCCAAGTTTTCTGAGAATTTCATGTTTTCAGCTGATAATAAGAGTAAAAGTAATGATAAATCTATATGAAATGTAATTATATACAAATGAAAATGTAAATTGAAAACCTCCAGTGGGAAAATGTGGTACATTTCAAATAGATGCTTGATGTTCAGTGAAATAAAACATTGTTAGGTTTCATTTGGACAATTTCTATACTAATTATAAAAGTATGAATCTTGTATCGTGCTTTTTTTGGACAAAATCCGAAACACTTTAAAGTGACACAACATGGAAATTTGTATTTTTAAGTTCTGCAAATTCTAGGTTAAAGAGCAGAGTGAGCCAACACCATGGAAGTATAAGACCAGGAAGATGGATGTAAGATAACGTTGAATTGGTTTCAACGGCTTGTGCTCATTGACGCATGAGGCCAAAAAAAAAATGTCTCCCGCATTTACAATACGGGCTTGCATTACCTCAACATCGGAAAATTAATGAGCTGCCATAATTTTTTTGC
This sequence comes from Chaenogobius annularis, assembly GCA_015082035.1. Lineage (NCBI taxonomy): Eukaryota > Metazoa > Chordata > Actinopteri > Gobiiformes > Gobiidae > Chaenogobius > Chaenogobius annularis. The sequence goes on along the minus strand of BJKM01000007.1, from coordinate 1,268,255 downwards.
TCAAAGTCACTTAAATCTGATCGCACAGATGGTAAACCCCCCACAAATTGTACGCACAAGGGCTGCAACTAACCATTGTTTTACTAATCAAGTTGTCTAGCACTTAATCTCTTGATTATTCAATTAGTTGTGGCATGTGGCCTGTATGCAAGAATTTGAGATTTTTACTTAATCTGACCAAATACATGTTTCATACGTCATTTTATTGTAATTACTGCTTTGTCCTTGAAACCTCTTTTTCCTTGGCACGTGGCATGTTCTGGAGTCCGACTATAGACCAGGGCTCTCATTTATAAAGCATGTGTGACTGTCTATCACATATCATATATCATATATCTATCAAAAGACAATTTTACATAAAAATGAGCAATCAAGACAAGGAAGAAGGCGATCTGTGCTCAGATAGATGAGAAAGTTTGAGGATGTTTGTGGAAGTTTGTGTTTTGTCTATACACACTTTTTGTGAGAATTCTATGTAAAGTTTTTTTATGCCTTAATTAGCTGAAAATAGTCTCAATAATTGATTAGTTGCAATTAATCGATCAAAGTTGTTTCAGCCTTAGTACACACTGCCTGATTCTGAGCAATCAGCACGACCTTTGTGAAAGCTGTTGGTCCCTGTGAGCCAGACTGTTTCGTTAAAAAATACAATGCGCTCTATGGTAGAATTCTTTCTGTGCCTATGGATGGAGCGGCCACTAATCGCACCCGCTTGAGTACATTCTGGGCGTGTGCCTTCTCCAGTTCATTGTTATAGATCCATGCCCAGGTATTTAGTATTAACTACAACATACAGAGATATTTTTTTTACATTTTGTTCATTGTAAACAGAAATATTGATTCTAAAACATCTGGCTCATTGACTCCCTGTTCAAAACTGTAGAAATGAGAAGGCTCTTCGTAGTGGCATTTCACGGTAACAGATTTAGGCTGCATGTTTTTATTGTTGAAAAATGATATTTTTGAACCCAGTGTATGAAAACTGAACTGAACATTTCTGAGCACTTCAGCCTGGAATGCAAGACAATTGTATTAGTATTATTCAAATATGCATGAATCAATCAATCGAAATGCAACTCTGAGTAAGCTAATGATGAGGGAACATTGCTATGACATGGTTAAAAGCTCATAGAATTCAATTAAACATATTACGTTCCTTTTAAGTCTCCTTTAGGTTTTAAATAGATGAAGCTACATACACCTGGGTGTCACTACTGCAGGAATGCTGAACTTCTTGCTGCTCCTCCCTTGATTCATGTTGTGTTTTTATAGTGTCATCTGCGTACCCGGGCGCTGTGATCGGGTTATTCATTGCGGTGCTCATTGTGGGATCTGCCATCGTCATAGCCAAGACTGTGTATTCCAGCAGGCACAAAATTTGCCTTGGTAAAGTAATACTAATGTGTAAGAATTAACAAGTATTTAAAACACTTAATCCCATGAGGTTTAACTCTTTTTTTTTTTTTCTTCTTCTTCTTCTTTCCATTGTCTTGTTGCAGGTGGTTTTGGGTACGTATCTGAATTAATATTTCAACAAATCCAAAATACACATGACAAAAGAAGAAATTATTTCAAGCCCTTTTACATTAGATAAGACCCTAACCACCACCAAAGTAAATAAATAATATAAATGACTGTAATGATGAAAAATGTGTACAAATACACTTGAATGTTTGTTGCAAAGATATAATGATGTGAAATAGACATAAATGAATAAACTTTGTATTTAGTTTGGACAGGTTTAATACTGTGAGGCTTGTATAATTGTGTTTTACAGGAGAATGGAGGAGGACAGAGGAGATGTGTTGAGTTTGGTAGAGTCGGATGATGAAGAAATATTGAATGCCACTGTGCCTAGACTTCCTCCTGTATCAAACGGATGCCAAACCACACTTGTAGAAATACACAGAATCCCATCAAGTATGATTTACGTTCCGCATACTCATTTAAATTAAACTATGTGTAGCGTTTAAAAAAAAGTAACTGGCAATATGTCCTTTCGCAGCTGATCATGAAGAGGCAGAAAGTGTTGACGCAATACAACAGCAGGACAACACTGAGAGGACAGAAGAGCCAGAGGATCTTGTTACGTTTTAGAAATCAGGTTTCGTATCCCAATGAAAATAATGTGATCAAGCTTAAAAAAAAAATCAAAATCAAATAATGTGATCAAAAAATGTAAAAGTCTTCTCATCAAAACTTACAATGTATTCTTTTAACTTGTAAAACATTGTAAGTTTATTTGTAGATATTTTTTATTTGTATTGTATTGAATGTAACGTTTGCAAATAGACATGGAACAAATTAAATAGTTTTGTTTTTAGCATGGGACTCACTTTAATATTTAAAAGGTGCCTAATTGTGAAAGATTCAACATTTAAAGGGTTCAGGCAAACAAAACAACCATTAGAAATACTGGATCTAAAGCCTATGAGATATCAACAATATCAACAATGCCATACTCTACAAAACCACAACCTGCTGAATTGGGAAAACTTCAACAAGTATTCAAACCTTTGTCTAATTCACAAATGTGTCCCTGGCCAGTCATTTCTTCCACTCACTCAGCATCAGAGCAGCCAGCACATATCTCACGCGAGGGGCTGCCCTTGGAGACTGCATAGTTCCCCTGCGGAAAAGCGCTTCAGTCAGTGTGCCTTTTCAATTACAGCCTCTTAGGATAACTCCCTCTAACACCAGAGAACTGACCTGGCATCATAGTCAGACTTTTTTTTTTTTTTTTTAAACATAACAACTGGCTAATAACACATCAGACCTGTGATCACTCTCTTCCTTACCTGCGTGAGCTTCTTTTATATGTATATACTTTTTGTAAAATGTAATATTTGATCTGTATCTTCACTACCTATTAATTGCACTGTTTGTATATTTGTACTATTTTGTTTAACTGTTTTACTGTTGCCTTTAAGGACTATTTCACCATGTCCCTAGGACCAGTCCAGGGACCACAGATGAACAATAGCCTCTCTGGCCAACTGGTACATTTACAGAAATGCTGATTAATGTACACTGTCCTAAATAAATAAATACAATGAAAAACTTTAAAGCTGTTGTCATATGCAGTATTATTTTGGTAAGCTTCATTCTACCCTGAATTATTCAAACTAGATATGTATTTCAGCATTGCACTGTTCTGCTGGTCAAAATGCCACTAAAATAAATTAGATCTCATGTTGAACTCTAATACTAAAGTAAATATGTATTTATTTGTTTTATATATCTATATGATATGTATTTATTTATCAAGACAGTATTTTGCCTGTCTATTAGCCTAGTTATTATTTTTGTACGAAAAAAACCCAATCCTTTCTTATTTCTTATTGATTTATTTTTGAATGACTGTGTTGCGTTCTTTACGTACTTTAGTCCTTTTACTGCGATTACGTAATTGTAGAAACGTGATTACGTGGAGCAACAATGAAACCAGCCAATAGCAGCAGGGCGAGTCACGGCGGAGGAAATCGGACGGACATTTAGTTCTTGTGAAGCATATTTTACATTCATTTTATGTTTACACTGGCCAAAGTGTCGGACAGTCTCTCGCGGAGCATCGGCTTTTAATGACGTGCAGACGCGGACACGTCACATTCAGGAAGTAAACAACGGCATCGAAGAAGAATGTGAAAAGACGAGAAGGATGTGCTCCACCAAAAACAACGCGGAGCTTCAACCTTTATGTAAGCCTCCTCTTGATCAATAACGTAACCTCAAATGCCCGCTGCCTGTGCGTCCGTGTTGTCATCGCGGTGCTGCGTAGCTAAGCGGCTGCAGCCTAATCCCAGGAGAAGGAGACGAGAACGCGCCAATATAATGTTGCAGGTTTCAGCGAGGAGTATTTGATTCTGCGTATTTGAAGCTGTCAGTTGCTTAATCCATGCTTCCTTCTCGGTCCCATCCAGCTCCAGATCCAGCTCTGATCCTGGAGCTGAAGACCAGGCGTCCTCTGTCTCTGGAGGGACGAGCGGGATGCGAGACGTGGAGCGTGGACTTCTCCCCGGACGGAGCCTGGTTTGCTTGGTCCATGGGACATGGCATTGTCTGGGTTGTCGCTTGGCCGCTTGACTCAGAGTAAGAGCAAGATAAACTACCTGGATTTACGGACATTCTAGTTGGCTGTGGGGGTGTTACATGGTCAGTATACAGCTTAGCCGCTTGTGGGTGGGGGATGTGTAGGATAATGCAGGCTATACATCAGAACTGTGCCTGTTTGACATATGGTAGACAGACAAAGACAAAGCATGATTACCTCTGTATTATGCATGTTTTTTGTTTGTGTTTGTCTTTTACGGTAGAGACAGTCAACATGAAGACATAGACAGAGGAGACAAGAGTTTCAGCTGTGATCAACCTGTGTGGGGGCTCGCGTTTGGACCCAGACCTCCAAAGTCCATACCAGCTTCTTCTGGAAAAAAGGGACAAAATGGACAAAACGGCACACTGCTGCTAGCTACTGGCTTGGAAAGTGGAGTTATTAAAATCTGGAATGTTTTGACAGGTGAGCTACAAGTTTATTAGCATGTTCCCAACAAGGAAAAACTGTGATTCCATCATTTTCCCCCATGTTCAGGTGATGCTGTTTTTGATCTCCACGGACATGAGGGAGTTGTCAGAAACCTGATATTCCCTCAAAATGGATCTCTCACACTCATATCTTCTTCTCGAGACAAGACCTTAAGGATCTGGGATCTGACTCATAAAGGTGTGAACAAACATGCTTGTAATACTTCTGTATGTATGCTGCTGACAACTCATCAAGATATACATAACACCATACATATGTTCATTATACTGGGAGTACACCAGGCCGGTACACCAGGCCGGTACACCAGGCCGGTACACCAGGCCGGTACACCAGGCCGGTACACCAGGCCGGTACACCAGGCCGGTACACCAGGCCGGTACACCAGGCCGGGAACCTATAAGCCAGGTACACAAATCACACAAACCTACACTATATAAACTAAGTACTGTATGTGGCTGTGTCTGTAGGTAAGGTGCAAGTGCTGTCTGGACATAAGGACTGGTCAGCTCTTGCTGTGTGTCATCAGACTGCAGTATGATAGCTTCTGTTGGCAGGTTCGACAGAGTAAGTAATGTTTTTGTGGTCTTAATAAACTATTTGTTTATCACAAGTCCTGCCACATTGGCACTAGTTGTCCCTTGATTACATTATGCGTAGTGTATACCTATCAGCCTTTTAAATCAAGGAGGTAGATCTTCAGGTACTTCATTCTTAGCCTGTTTAGCTAATGTTCAACTACTACACATGTGAAACTGCTGATCAGATGCACAGGAACTTAGGTTTACAATTTTACATGTTTAGGTATTTGCTTTTGTATTTAAAGATAAATACAAAGCTGATATTCAATGTTTTGCTCTTATTCAGATGGTGTGTTTGTGGAGCCTGCGCTCTTACACATTCATTAGGAACCTGAGCGGGGGCACCCAGAAGACTTTGTACCTCCTGTCCTCATGTGACTTCTCTCCTGACGGAGCACTCCTGGCCAGCAGCCTTTAGTGGCTCCAGTTGGTGATTGACCTATGGGACCTTACACTGCAGAGAAACTGTCCACTTTAGTGTAAGCACAGTTTGAATTAGCAAACACAACTTTGTGTAGTTATTATTGAGGAAATTATGTGAAAGGTGTAACCGCAACTTCCCATGCTATCACTCTTTGCATCTGCACCGTTGTTGGAAAACATTATCTTGGTCTCATCATGACCTGTGCAGCCTGTTCGTGCATGAAAAACCCGGAGTTAGACAACAAAGATTTGTGCACTGTGTAAAAGTGCCATAGCTGCTCGTCAATGCGTGATCTCAGACCTCGGAACAAGCCTGGAGCGCTTGGACGTGGTCGTGTCACAGTGGGACAAAAGTGGCCCTAGTGCAAACTGCTGTGTCCTTAGGCAAGTCACTCATTATCCATATGCCCTGGTGGGTGAGGACCGATCATGCAGATTGGCAGCCTTGCTTCAATTAGTCTGCCCCAGGGCAGATGTGGCTACAATAGTCTCTTACCACCACCAGGTGTGGAGTGAATGAATAATGCAGAGTCGAGCACTTTTGGTGTTCTGAACGGCTCTAAATAAATACAATAATTACTATTTTTCCAGGGACTACTTTGAAGATTATGGACAAAATCAAATCTCAGCAGTGCAGTTCTCTCCCAATGGCCTGCACTTGGCAATAGTCACTGAAGAAAGGTGAGCATGTGTGTTTCTGGATCAAATGTTTCTCTACAATGTTTTCAGACATGTAGCATTAAACGTTAAACTGTTCATATGCAGACCACTACAAATCTGGGAACCTGGCAAGAAGGGAATGGTGATGCAGGCAAAAACTGACCGAAGATCCAATGGGCTGTGTTGCAATTACCATCCAGGAGGGGGAGTGGTTGCTACAGGGTAAAAACTGCTCTAATTCATATCAAAATGTCAGGAAATTAAAAAAACAAAACGCAAGGAACAATCCAATATTGTTCTGTTCAGAATGGAATCCTTATGGTCTCAGAAGTAACAATGGGCATAGTTTGAACTGGAATAGAAATACAAATATTGCTTTTCAATGTGATGTGAAAGTGCACTATGTAACTTTTCTGGTGGAGGGTCGACCACCTGCCGGTCTCCATGGAGATGTTATTCCATCGCCCTTAGCATGCCTTCGATTATAGGTACAAGCATTCTAACTACGCTCCACAGATCTGATCTGTAACTTGGCCTGGTGGGGTCACCCTGTTTGTATCCACAGTGATGGGTTAATGCCATACTGTGGAACATATAGCATCTTCATAGAGACAAGCAAGACAAGTTACATAGTGCACCATGAAAGACACAAATTGACAAACCTGTATTCATGTAAATCTAATGCCCAACACTAAAGCCATCTGCTCTCAGGACCAGGGATGGCCATGTGAGGTTTTGGCATGCGCCCAGGACAGTTCCCAATCTGCGCCACCTGTGTCGGTCCATCCTGCGCCACTCGGTGTCCACTCACCAGATGGAACCACTACCTCTGCCCAAGAGGATCCTGGAGTACCTGACCTACAGGAACATCCCAGACATCCAAACCTGTTGGAACGAGTGGGAAAACTAGACGGGGAAACAACACTCAATGCAATAACTGACAATAGAGCCAGCGATTGTTCTTCTTACAAGGCCTTTTTTGGTTTAACAAGATGCTTTTGTTAGCTTAGAAAGGCTAACAAAAGATATATTCTAATTTATATTAATTGCAACCATATCAACAAAATATTGCACTACGATTGTTCAATGAACATAATGCAAAGTTCATGGTTTATTACTTGAATATCACTTTATACTGTTAATTTATCATGTAAAGATTAATGTTAAGAATAGGAATGTATACTTTATGTACTTCATATGCACTGCTACCATAGCGTATACTATAAATAACTCACTGGGAAATTAACAATGTTTTATTAAAAGTAAGAATGCATTTATCAAACACAATTCGTTAAAGGTTATTTGTTACAAATGACAAAACTTGAGGTTTTATTTTGATGTTAAGTGCTGAATGCTACATGAATTCTTTAATTTCAAGTTCTAAGCAGCCTCACTGGTCACAAGATCCCGCACTGCCTGGAAAGCTGCAACCATGGAGCTCAGCTGAATCTTCTCGTTGGTTCCCGAGGCCAACCTGTGCCTGGAGTAGAGTTAAATGATGACGACATTGAAGGTTACAATAACACAAATAAGACAGATTTAAACAGGTGCAACTTTCCTGCCTTTCTCCATGGAAATGTAATTACTTTGCCTTGATTATTCCACAGTTTGACATCAGCTCAGCATTAATGTCTTCAATTGCATTTACAAATATGTGTTACTGTAAGCGGGGATGCTTCTTTACAGATATGACCTGAAACTTAGCCTAGTGGTGTTTGCATGGAGATCGATGAGTTTAATGCCATACTGTGGAACATTATTGCCAAAGCATGAACATCGCCATGGAGACAAGCGTGTGGCACATTCTTTACCAGAAAAGAAATTCATGGGTTTCTGTCACGTGACTTATTTGTTGTCACCATTTTGAGATGTCAGTGTATTGTGGCCCAGTTTTTCTAATTGACCTCTTGCGACCCAACCTACCCATCCCCCACTTCCCCCTCCTTTTTCTTTTGTTTAAAAAATTAAATAAAAATAGACTATAGGCTTGTATAGTTTCCACATATTATATTGAGAAATATGCTTTTTAATCCACACATTAAAGCCACTGTATGGCCATTAATGACTGACGAGCGTTTGACTTTTGCATTTGGTCAGACAACTATTGTGTTGTTTCTGTGCCATGTCACACATGTGTAACAGAACAAGGAACATGAAGGGTGGGGGAAAGTCAGAGCCTGGCTCACTGACAAATGCTCTGATCACAGCTGTCCTCTCTGCTGTGTGGGCAGTGTGTGGGTCAGTCTGTGTCCACAGCGCTATGCGGTTGATACGCCGCGAAAATGTGTCCCATCACAATTATGCAGACTCAGATATATGTTTCACTGACGGCAGGTGAATATGGACCAGTGGATTCACTCTGTCACTGCATCCAACAGATCAGTGTGTGGATGCAAAACAACTTTCTCCCAGTTGGACTCAAACACAGATTGAAATCATCGTCTTTGGCCCACAGAAAGAAAGAAAGAAAGTGTTAACAGTCACGCTCTAAAACCTTACAAATCAAATTAGAAATTCTGGGGTAATAATGGACTCGGACATGAATTTTAACAGCCACGTCAAATCAATAACATCAGCAACTTTTTACCATCTAAAAACATTGCCAAAATCAAAAGTATAGTGTCTAAACCAGACCTGGAGAGACTTATCCATGCGTTTGTCTCTAGTAGATTAGACTACTGTAACGGCCTGCTCACTGGCCTCTCCAAACGACTGTAAAACAGCTGCAGTAACATCCAGAACGCTGCTGCTCGGGTCCTGACTAGAACCAGGAAGTACGATCACATTAGTCCTGTGCTCAGGTCTCTGCACTGGCTCCCTGTGGCTCAGAGAATAGACTTCAAAGCACCTCTGCTTGTATACAAGTCTCTCCATGGCCTAGCACCGAAGTACATCTGGGACATGTTAGTGCCATATGAACCATCTCGGACTCTGAGGACCTCAGGGACCGGCCTCCTGCTGGTGCCCAGAGTCAGGACTAAACATGGGGAATCTGCGTTTCAGTTTTATGCAGCTAAAATCTGGAACAGTCTTCAGAGGATGTGAGACAGGCCGCCACTCTGGCAATGTTCAAATTTAAGCTAAAAACAGTTTTTTTAGCTGTGCATATGACTTGAATGATTTTCTTTGCACTCTTCTCTTTTATGTCTTAAACCGTTTTGTTATTCGTCAATATTTGTGTGATTTTAATGCATTTTTCCCCTGTTGTGTGAAGCACTTTGAATTGTGTACAAATTGTGCTCTACAAATAAACTTGCCTTGCTCTGCAGCAAGAGATCGTGCTCTATGAAAGAAACTGAGAAGGCATTCGTGTTTTACTTATTCATTCTGCCACTAACTTTGCCGTGGATGACCCTAAGTCCCAGACTGAAAGGAGGCAATGTAAATGCATTGCAACATTAGCCTATATAATTCAGATAATGCTTTAGTTAATCAGCATGATTAGGTGGCGGTAAAAGCACCTTTTCAGTTGGCTGCCAACCGCCTTTAACAACAACAACAACAACAACCTAAACGTGGGACCCTAACAATCAATGTTGTAGCCCATCTACGCTGTTAGATAGTGATACTTTAAGACAGAAATTTGGGGTTTTGATCCTGCCTGGGCAGTTCGTGGACATTTAACATCAAGCAAACGCTACTGACAAGCCCTCGGAGCGTTCAACGTCAACATGTCTTACTATCTTATCCTAAATAATAACACCTGGACAGTTGGAAATGAGGCTAATGTTAACACTGTCTGAAGGCCAACAACGTTTAATAGCATAACCACTCAATTAACGTGGTAGTTTAATGTGTTTAATATTAGTCAGCTGCTAACTACCTGAAACAAAGTGCTCAGGGCAGAATTTCTGCAAGTCCACGGGTCCCACCTGACAAACAGGGTCTTTGGGAATGTTTTAGAAGAATAATCCTTTCTTTTGAGACTTGTTGGTAAAACCCACAGGGGCAAGCTGATTTTGTCCTCAAGATGGCAGTAGAAACAAGTGCGTCATGCCACATTCGGACCTGAGAATACAGTGCATCTTTAAGTAAAAGCAAAATCACTTACTCAATGTCAGCCAGCTTGATGAGCAGGCCCATTCTAATGGCAGGGGAAAAATCAACTAAAAGAAACAAGAGCATGGATACATTTCTTTCCCCATTGCAGACAGAATCAGTCACATGATTGAACGCACAAAGCCCCTTACCTCTGTGTATAAGCATGTGGACCTCGGTCAGAATATCATGCAGTGCTAAGCCTTTCAATGTTTTCAGCTGAAGAATTTCTGGGAGCAATCATTAAGGTTTTCATCAATAGCAATAGCCACACAATAATACTTGAGAAAAATAAATGCAGTATCTATCAGTCTCTGGTACATATGAAGGATACGATTGTAAGCGGTGGTAAAATTCTGGTTGAGTGACCAATCAAGGATGTTGGCGATATCAGAGCGGAGAGGATGTCCTGTGCATGTGTAGACCGTGTCTTCTGTGACCTTGCCATATGCCATACTGGTGCTCTAAATGCAAACAGGAAACAAGTTATTCTTGCAGATGATGGATAAAAAGAGAAATCAACTAGGGCTGTACAATAAATCAAGATCGAGATTCAAGTATTTCAAATGGTCAATGATCAGCCAGGTCCTCAGTAAAAGCTGGCCATTTCGAGTTCAGACTTTGGGGAAATAAATTAGACTCTTCTGTGTTAAAATGTCTTGTTCATGTTAAGACATTTAAAAAAATGAATCTTCAATATATTTTTTGTCCTATCACAAACATTTTTAGTGCCAGTTATGCAGCAAGACTATGAATAAATAGTAACTTACTTGCAGTATGTTCAGAGACCTTCTCATATCCCCTGATGATAAAGTCACAATAGCCTTCATCCCATCTGGAGTTATGTCAATGCTGCCACAGTAAACAAATCAAAGCACATCACTCTTCAACCATTCACTGTGTAAATGTACAAATACATTCATACTCTACATTTAGATCACAAAGTAAAACATTGATCATGTAACACTTCACACACTTCTCTTGTTTAACGACATGTTCCAGCCGTGGGATCATCTGCTCTGGGACAAGTGGGCCGAAGCGAAACCTGGTGCATCGTGACTGAAGGGCGGGGATGATTTTGGACAGATAGTTGCCGATCAAACAAAAACGGGTATTCTCCGTGAACTTCTCAATCACTAAAAATAGGAAAAATACATGCATCATATCTTATTAGCAAATCAGGGAAACAAGATGAAATAATATGAATATCATAATCTAGTATTATACGATGAATGTACATAGTTTAAAGCACAGTAAATAGTGCATATGCGTTAAGAGTGGTCTTTTAGTTCAGCAGAGATGAAATTCCAATAATTTGTCAATTCTAGATGGAGGATTTATTGATTAGTTCTTTGCAGTCAGAGGCACTACCAGCTTGTATCTGGGAAACAGCTGAATAAAGCGACTGCTCTGTGAGCCGTGCAGCTCACAGTGGGCAATGCCTGTCTGAACAGATGGCTTACCTCGCCGCAAAGCATTCTGGGCATCCTGGGTCATGGCATCAGCCTCGTCCAATATGACTAACTTGCAACCTTTTCTACAAGAAAATAATTGTTACTGTAGGATCAATCACATAGTAAAAGAATTTAATAAAAAGAATAAAGTGTTGTCTTACTTAAAAATGGTCCTTGTGCTGGCGAAACTGAGAATAGGCCCTCGTACTACATCGATACCTCGATCGTCAGATGCATTGAGCTAATAACAGGAGAAAAGTTAGTAAAATTAAGATTCTTGGCATACACGATATAAAATCAGTGTTTGACATTAAAAGAGGAGATTGTGGTGCCTCCAATTATCTGAAACTCTCCCCATAGTCTAAAAACAACCAGGACAAAGGCCTGCCACGATAACTACTATATCGAATTATTGTTCAATACATTATAGCTGTAACTATTTTTTTGTGCCAATATTTATTGTGTATACCTTTCCTCTGCAATAACAAGAAACATTTTCTTAATGTTTTCTTGTACTTCAATTTGAGCTGCAGGAGGTTTAATAATTAACATAAACGACAAACAGAATGTGTTTACTTCATTTATTGCAACTCATGTTTTTATGATATTGTTGATTTTAAAAGAGTTTAATGGTATATTCTTGCTTTTGGGTTATTGTGTTTGGGGCATAAAAGAGTTTCAATATTATCGTTTATAACAATATTACTAACAGGCCTACTTGAACTATACGTTGTCAGCACAAAATCACATTCTGTTGCTCAGTGTACTGTCCTAAACAAAAAGTAACTGCTTGATATATAATGTGACTTTTACAGTTTACAAACTGTACATTAATATGAAAAAATATATATATGTAAATGAGTTGTGCCACCGTAGTCTGAGCAGTGAAAATGTACCTCTAACACCATGGAATTGAACTCCTTGTCCTTGTACAGCTGTTTGGCACAGGCCAGGATGGTGGAGGTTTTGCCTGTTCCTGGAGGTCCATAGAACAAGAGGTGCGGAAGTCGGTCTTCACTAATGAACTTCTGAACTAGAAAAGTAGATTCAGATTAAAATGACCAATCCATACATGTATAGATGTATAACTATAAACCATACTCCAAGTTATATTGTACTTAATGTACTTTTACTCACTAGTGCTTAGAATATCTTTATGTGAAATCAAGTCATCCAGGGACTGAGGTCTGTACTTTTCAACCCTGTGAAGAAAATATGTATTTTACAATTGTTTGGACCAATTCAAAACACTTAAAAAGGTGCACTATGTAACAACAATAAGTATTGTATTCATGAAGATGTTATTGATTTGCCTTCAACACATAGCATACGATAACAGCACTGTTATTGTTTAATGTAGAATTTTGACTTGTTTTTACACCTCTTAATGCACTTACTGAAAACACTTTGTTTGGTTCAGGAGATTCCACACTGTGGCATTAAACTAATCAGACTAGCATTAAGTCAATTCGTGTTTTTATTGCACAGAAATACTTTGGAAAAACAACACATCTCCACAGGATTCCCAAGGATATAGATTGGTTTAATGTCATGTTTTAAGGTCACAAACAGATGACAGCCCTTCAACCAGAAAGTTTACAGAGTGCACCTTTAAGACGAGGACAGTAACGTTCCTATCGCATTGCAAACATTGTAAACATGTCATTTGAATTATTAATCGATCATAAATATAACATGAATACAATCAGATAGTTATAACAGTGGTAAAAAAAAGTCAACGTCAACAAAACAACAGTTCCTGAAGTCTCTCCCATAAGAAACACACAAGCTAAAACCAAACACTGAGCATCTGCTAAGAGCATTTTCACTCTCTGCAGACGTTTGACTCACCAAGGTAAATTCCGTGTTTGTTGTGACGCTTTGCTGCTCGATGAAGCCATAATTCAACTAAAAATATAATGTCAGACAAATGAGGAAAAGGCAAAAGACGCGTGTTTAGCAGTGTTTAGCCAAAGCAAGCTGGTTTGGCGCGTTCTTTGGCAAACTTTGCGCACTACGTCATCACGCATCACCAATGAGAATGGAGATCAGGAGAAGCAGGGCGGGACAAATACGAGTACAGCACTTGAACGTTTAAATTAACATTTAAATAATCAAAATAACATTATAAAAATAATGTTTGGGTTATTTATAATGGTTGTATTTTAACTCTATAGGACTCAATGTTCTTAAATTGCCCTTTGGAAATAAATAAAACATTTGTTTAATACATTTAAAACAAAACATTCTAATTTTTAAATGGGGAAAAAGTCCTCAAAATGTTGCACACATCAAGGCAAGCGTGTGTGGGCAAGTTTATTTGTAGAGCACAATTAGCTTCCCTATAAACGGAATATGATAAAAAACAATTAAAAACTGCTTTATAGAACAGAAAAAAGATGCATTACATCCACAATACGAACAACTAAAAACATAAATAATAATTATAGAGAAGCTGAACCCAAAGCCTTTTGCCTAGCTTGCTGATTAGGCTATTTGTTTTGATTAGAAATAGTGTGTTTCTTTCATCATTTAGTGGTAACTTTTAGCCAAATAAAAATCCCTCGAGTCACTGTTTAACCTATTTAAACTTTTTTAAAAATTGTATATCATGAATTAATATGCATTACACGACCCGACATTGAGAAAAAAAACAGAGGCCGCACATACGTTTGAATTTACCATTTAAGGCTCCAAACAGTGCGCCTCAATCATTTAGATGTTATTCAAATAAATACGCAGAGGATTAACAACAAACATTTTTCTCTAAACCGTTAATGTGATCATGTTTTTCTGTAGACCTATATTTTTAGTGTGGCTGTAATTATTTCTATTATTAGAAGCGTGAAAAGGGGGTTACTTTGACTGAATTTGGCTCCATGTACGTTGCATCTGCAGCATCCCTGCCCTGTCAGGTGCTCACGCAGGCTTGGAGACAGTGGGCTCACTGATCTCTCGCGAGAGCGGCCCCTCACGGTGGAGCCTGGGCAATACGATGCTGTTGCTGTGGATTTGATTGACAGGAAACATGTCGGTGTGGTGGGAGCAAACCGGGATGCAGCTGCTGCCAAGGGATACAGGGAGAACCTCGCATCAGCACCTTTAAACATCGGGCTAAGATGCGCTAACCCAACGCCGCGCTTTCGTTCGATGTAAAACCGAGGGCCACCCCATGGATGCTGTGGCGAACCGCGTAGCAGCCTGCCGCTCTCTCTCTTCACATTGTGTTTGATTTAACTACAAGCAGAGACACGTAGCTTGATGAAACAGCAGGAACGGTAGTACGATTTCGGCACTGGCAGTGTTGTTGCAATGGAGTCGACTGTGTCACGGCTCAAACCGCGTCTGTAAACCTGTCACAACACCTCGATCCATGGCGTCCTGGCATGGTTTCCTCTCCGAAACACATTTTAATTTCCACTGGGGGGTGGGGAGGGTGTGGGGGTGACCGAGGAGTGCACGTGGCGAGTATGGGGCCAAATAGACACTCGGAGATGGTGGCGCACTATGAGCGTTGCGATCTTAGGGTCACGAGTAGTAGACGCGAGCGTGTCTAGAAAGAGTTGGGTAGGTCTACGTGGAGGGGATGTTTGCGGCTGACCCGCGGCGCAGGGAGGGGTCTATACGTGAGGTGACCGGTGCATTCTACAGGGGGGCCGGACGGGTTGTGAATAACGCCGTTTGTTTTATTTTGTTTTATTTTTTTTTCAAAGTGCGAGAAAGGGGAAATGAGAACGACCAGTGGCTGCTCGCCCCAAACTATGAACGAGGAGATGACCAAAAGCGAGGAGCAGCGTCTTAGTTTGCAGAAAGCCTTGCAGCAGTGCGAGTTTGGTGCAGAACATGATCGACATAAGCATTTCTAGTTTGGAGGGTTTACGGGAATACCAAATGTGCCACTAAATCCAACGACTTGACACTAAAAAAAGAGATCAGGACGCTGGAGGTAAGTCCCGGGGCGCGCGCATTGTCAAAGTGTTGTGCGTCCTCTTAAAGCAGTTTAAATCAGTTTGCGGTGATGCGTTCTGTATCGGGTCTGTCACTGTGCGTGCGTGTGTTACCTTACCTGTCCCCCCCCCCTGTACCGAAACAAACCTACTGCGCGACACTGACCAACAAACCTCTCCACTTGAGTGGGCAATATGTGCCTTTTGAGCTGTGTCTGTTGTGCAGTGCTGTAAATCAGAGGCTACGGGACTGCAGTGGGCTGTTTTGGACCTGCGCATTCTGCAGGTGTCGAGGGGAGTTTGGAGGTTCCTCTCCTCCATCAGAATAAGATGCGAGGCAAAGCGGAGTCGATGCCGTGTTTTCACTCCATCCTCTGTGTGAAACCAAGTTCAGGCTGCGCATCTGTAGCTATGGTCGTAGCCAGGCCTAGGCGTTCTTATAATTAGTCCTGCAAGAAGGCCACACCACTCAAATCACCAAATAGTTTCTTATCTGCTTAATTGGCCCAGCGGTATTCCGAAAATTGGGTTACGTAATGGCTATTAGATTACCCATGGCTGGCGTTTGACGTGTGGCATCGTTTTTAAAAACACTTAGAGCAGTGAAGCAGTCCCCCCTTTGCCAATGAAAGCACATCCAAACATGTGTCATAAAGTGTGATAATGTCGTGAATGGACCATCTCTCACCAGAGTCTGCGCACAGCAGACACAGGCCTGCAAGAATGTCCACAATGGGGCCCCAGGAGATGAAAACAAATAGCATTAAGAGCGATAAGGTCGTCATAAACTCACCGCTGAGTGTCTGTGTGCATGGGCCATCCTATCACAACACTTGTTACTACAAATAGAGAAATCAAGTCCCTCCAATCCATGTTCTTATAAATCATATTTAGTTATAAAACAATGTTTCCACTTAAATTACATGGCACATAGGACCACTGTTTCTGCCTGAGCAATGCTTAAAAAGAGTGAAATGACTTAATGGTGGGCGTGTAATGCATTTCTGAGTGCTAAGTATGTCAAAAACAGAATTATTATCAGAGATGATGGCTTACTTCAGCTACTATTTTCAAGTATAACTTTACTTTTTTGTGAATCTTCCCATTATAACCCTGAAAGCAGTAAAATATTTCAATTGGCAGTTTAAGTTAAGCTATTATTGTCCACTTAGAGCAGGAGTGTCCAAACTTTTTTCATTGGGGGCTGCATATTGAAATGTATTGGAAGTGGAGGGCCATAGACCAGTGGTCAATGCAGTGAGTCATTCAGATGGGCGCATTTTACAAAGCTTTGACGGAGCATTTGTACCTTTAAAAAGGCTTGGAACATTAATTTTAGGTCTGTATCTCCACACAATGTAATGTTATTGGGGTTAAAGTGTTGGAATGACTAGATTTGCAGTCATAAGAAGCCTATACTTCATTTACTATCATTTGGGCCAATGCAACAGGAGGCCTGAAGAGAGCACGCCGGAGCTTGAGATCAAACGCCGAAAAAACAACATTTATCAACAAAATCCTCCCTGTTTTTTGGCAGCAGTACATAAAGTCCATAGATGTACATTAGCCAAAAATAAACAGAACGTTTTAGCTAAATGTCGTAATTGAAAAGCAGATGCATTTTGGCCCTCATTTACTGTATAACTGCAAAGTAACACTCATGAAATGACCTCTATGTGTTTATTTACATCTGCTGCACATGTCAAATAAGTAAAATTCACCTCAAGTGGCTAAATGGGATTTCAAGCAACATCTTAAATATAATGATGTTAACAGACTATGTTTTAGTGAAACACGTGCTTTAAGCTGTCATGCAGGATGAGAAGTGTTGTCACAAATGAATACAAACATTTCAAACTCTACTTTGATGCGAAGAAAAAGACTCAGTCCTCAATACCAAGTTCAATTAGACACAGATGGGTTTAGGTTACATATCTGTTTCTGATAAAGCTCAAGAACATTCTCAAATTGTTCAGGAAATGTTAAAAGAAATAGTAGCAATACTTGCTCAAATGGGTTTTGACACTAGTTTTAATATTGATTAGTGTCTGATTTTCTACACTTTTACCAGCCCTAAAGAGGAGAGCAGTTTTTAGTTTTAAAATGTTAATCGCTATAGCAACAGTCCTATTTTGTCATCATTTTGAAACCCATGGATACTGAAATTCACTGTTTAACTGTCAAATTGCAGCTTTATCGACCTGTTTTACAGTGAATATGTCTGTAATTACTGGGCCCATCCACTGTTTCACAATCGCCTCAGCATGTGGTGCCACTGTTCAATTCCATACACATGATTGTTGTCATTAAAAACCATGACGATAATATGGCAAGTTTTTTGACTAGATGCCGAACAAATATTGCTCAGCATTTGTGGGATCATAATTTTGGATATTTCTTTCAAAAACAGTGAATCTCCGTTAGATTTTGATCTTCTCACAAGACATCATCGAATTCCCTTTACTTCCTAAACCTAATTCAGACAGAGCTTTTCATCACATGTTAGAAATACATTGCTGTTATATTTTTACTATCGATATGGTATAATGAATATCTACTGTACTTTGTAGTGCAGAACAGCAGGTTTTGTGTGTGTGTGTGTGTGCGTGCGTGGTCATTTCATATCTTTTAATGTGGGTCAAACCTTTCAAAAATGCTCTTCAACATCAGGCATGGGTTGACCTTTACTTTGGCTGCTGACTGTTGACTATAAGTAATGCAATTATGTAGATGTTTTTCCCCGACCAGTAACTTTATCCTCGTAGTTCGATTATGACCAGTACATATTAGAATGAGGTCTGACGTCTGCTTAAAGAACGGCCCTTGTCTTTCGATTGTCTTCTGCAGGAGATTCCTACCACTGGTCTATTTTTAACCTGTGGGTAGTTTTGCCTCAGTTGTAGTGTTTTGGGTCCGTGCACTGACCTAGCTCTTGTCCAAAGCTTGATGAAACGGCACATTCACTGTATATGACTACTTGGCTGAAGTGGTATACAGGTTTCCATTAATATCATTATGCATTGTGGAGAGTCTCCCTTGGATACATGGTTAATGATCTTTGTGTGAGGGCTTTGTTGAGCTTCAAACACATGGCACACAAGTGTGGTGGTGCCGTCTGTACTGTAAACAGGGCAGACCGTTGTCAATACAGCTCTTGTGTGTAACAGTTAGTGTAGCATTTCAATGAGAAGCCGCTTCTAATGTCTGTCTTTGGAGAGGGATCTATCCAAAAAGCGGTTTGCCATAAAGAAATACAGATAGTAACTAGAACTGGTGGTTTACAAGTGTGGACGAGGACGGTAAAAGACACAGGGAAGTATTTAAAAAGCCTGAGATGGAGGAGTTGAGATCCTGCCTACTTCACACCTCCACACACCTGGGTAATGGCTGTGTAAAGTAGGTGTCAGTTTGGTCTGTGAAGAAAAGCAACAACAATTACGCATTCCCAATCACAATATTGTATTACATGGGCCGTCATACAAACGGGAGTGTATATGTCATGGTGATTTAGGGGGGGCCATAATTGTGGTAGGGAAAAAAACAAACATTTAAAGCATTTACATTTTGTTTTGAAGTAGTAAAAAATAAAAATATGATTGTCCTCACGAAGGAAATGTGTCTGCATTCGACCGATCTTCCAATGCCGCTGGGGCAACAAGTCAGAGCAGTGGGCGCTGCGAAGAGAGACCAAAGGAAGATATTTGGACTCTTAACAATTACAATGACGTAATTGTTTGTTGTACAGCTTGTATGTGTAGGCCTAATTACAAATAAAAAGCTTCACAAGATCTCCACCCCTTTCAGAATATCAGGCCACTATCTATTTCTATGCCTACAATCTCGTTTGATAAGATTTCTAAATCATATTTGTGTTGCTTTGGTTAGTTAAATACATGTTTTATCATGTTGCTGCTATATTATCTCAATTCCACGATTACAAGCTTACTTCTGTTCTATTCTATTATATTCTGTATTGTATCTGATTTATTATCAATTAAAGTTAAATTAATCAAGAAAAATTGACAACCCAGAAATGTTACTTACTATATAAAAATTGAAGGATATTTACTTAAAATAAAACATTATAGCTCTTCCTAAGCGTTTCTGTATAATGATGCATATTCTATATTTGAAATTAATCAAGATCAGAATCAGAAAGAGTTTATGCCATTGTCAATGAACAAAATTCAAAAACATAGGAACTGTCTCGGCCTTAAGGTGCAACATAAAACACTGAGTAATAATAAAACAAACATATATTCAATCAAAAAAAGGGCATGCATTAGGAAACAATAATACAAATTATACATGTAATGTGTATGTTTATTGTCAATATATTGCCATTATGTGCCATTTGTTAAGCTATTTAAAAATAACTGCCTCGATATTACCTAAACACAGCTCTAAATATGGGACTGTCACTGTTCAGAAGTTCAAGCACCAACGGTTTTATTGCTTGAAGCCAGCCCAAAAATATACACTCCATTTCAGCTATCACCTCTAACACCAATAAATTCCATAAATTGTAAATTGCTCGACAATGACAATTCTTGCTGATGTTCACTGTTGGATGATGTTCGACTTCAGTATCTGTTAACTGTTGCCTGCACTGGTCATAATTGTGTTATCACGGGGGCTTTAACATTCATGCGGATAACGATCAAAATCATAATGCCATGGAATATGCTTCGCTTTTGGACTGTTTTGGTTTTCTACAACATGTTAAAGAATCAATGGCCACATCTTGGACTTGTTCATTTCCAAGGGCGTTGTCATCTCCTCTGTTAATGCGATGCACCTAAAATACCTGATGTAAGTGGAGAACCACCTTTCGGGAGGCCCATGCTTGAAAATCTTAAACATGATGGGTGACGTTGCTTCTTTAATGGTTAAAACTATAAGTACGTAACAAAGAAACACCATGGAGGAAATTAATTTAGAAAAACAAAACTTACAATACCCTAATGAGCTATTTAAAGCTATACAAATATTTATCTGAAATAACTAACAAGGACATCAAGAACATGTATGAAGTAAAACTGACACATTTCCCAAAACAGATTATTCATTCTAGCACAGAGACAGCCCTGATTAAAGCATTAGCTGATATCAGAATAAATACTGACTCAAAGTGTCTTGGCTCGTATCCAAACGAATGCCTTATGGGGTTAAACAGGGGTTCATTCAGTCACAAACTCAAAGGTGAAATACCAACATTATGCAGATGATACTCAACCATATCTTGAATCCATTCGACTCACTGTGCTGTTGCTTGGAGGTTAATGAGAGGATTCAATCAAAACATTAAAAAAAAAATTAAAACAAGACCAATGTATTTGGAAACAAAGACATATGACATCTTATTTCTAAGCACTTTCAGTCACTCTTACTCAAAACGAAAGATGTTGGTGCATTGCTGAACTCAGATCTGTCTTTCAATAATCATATACATCTGATTCTTCTGAACACGTAACACCAGCTCACAAGACAATCACATTTGAAATGAATTTAAATATATAAACTATATGTTTTCTCTTAAATGTCTATATTTAAAATAAAACATATATCTATAAATAAAACATTATATTCAACTGAAGTCTTTCTTTCTGTAAGGTGCGTTGAGTGACCTCGTGTATGAAATGTGTGGTAGAAATGACTTATTTTTTTAAAATTTCATTCAATATTCTAATTGTAAACATATACAACATATTCCACTAATGTGACAGTACTTTCAAATACATTGCATGTTCTGCAAATAGTATAGCTGCATCAAGCGCTGCTGCATGTCAAGAGCGCCCACTGCTGTAGAAATGCTGTAATACAACTGAAACTCAGTTAAAACTGGAAGCTTCTGCAGGTGTTCTCAAAATGTAGTTTATTTTGTTATTTGCCCTAATTTAACAAGTGCTCAGTGCCTCGTGACCTCCACTTTGGGAACCATGGCTACAGCTTAGGTTGAATTGAAGTCAATTAATTCAATATTTAGTTCAAATGATACGATTACTTTATGGTTACATAAACATTTCTGTTCTTCTCCAGCTATCATACCTTACTGTCTGGTTTCATTGAAGTTAATACTAAATCATTCAAAGTATTTTTGCACCTCCATTCTTATTAGTGGTAGAGATGCCAAAGGGTTATGTGTTAGAATTATTGCAAGAATATACACTTCCTGTTGGTAGGACCACCTTTAGCTTTGATTACAGCACACATTCGCAGTGGCATAGTTTCAATAAGCTTCTGCAATATTAAAAGATTTATTTCCATCCAGTGTTGCATTATTTTTCACCAGTTGATCTTGTATTGATGTCTCACCCTGGACACGGACTATTTGAAATTCTTGTGTACATAGTAATGCCTATTTCTGTTTTATCCTACAGTAATTTTAAATCTAATGCATCTAATCTCATGCATTTTGATTTCAGATATATTGTTTTTATTTTTGCTCAGTGTTTTATGTTGCACCTTAACTCCGAAACAAGTTCCTATGCTTGTGAATTCTGTTCATTGACAATGGCAATAAACCTTTTTCTGATTCTGATTCTGAGAGAGTTCCCGCTGCACAAAGTCTTCTCCAGCTCGTCCCAAACACTCTCACCGGGGTTCAGATCTGTAGTAGATTAGTTTCGGCTTCTCCTCAGATGTTTTCTCTGTTTGATGCCAATGATTTGACCCTCCTCAAACATACTGACATCTTTTAAATAGATGTCAGTAAAGAAATAAAAGCCACTCACTGCATCAGTTGGGTTTGAATACTGAGTTGCAGCTGAAAGATCATCACTCGTGCAGCAGTTGTCCAGTGGGAGGAGAGGACCTACTGTATTTGCTTAGTTTAATCCATGTGGTGACTTTTTTTTTTGAACAGGCAGTGTATATTGAGCGGTTAGATTCTTGCATTGTGATACTTTTAGTACAATACAGTCTATATATTGTAAACACAATTAACTGGGAAACAGATTCATTCTTTATTAAATATATAACGTTTTGTTTATATTGGTTAGCTTGCCACCTCACTTTTTTTTTTCAGTCTTAAAGGTCTGAAATGTTGTGTAAATATTGTGATAATGTGTTTCTTGTGTTCTTCCCAGGGGAAGTTGGTCAAGTACTTCAGCCGCCAGCTGTCCTGTAAGTGCAAAGTGGCCTTAGAGGAGCGGAGTGCAGAGCTGGAGGACTTCCCTCGCCTCGGACACTGGTTCCGCATCGTCAACCTGAGGAAGGAGGTCATAGAGGTACAGTACGCCCACTTTGAATTTGGTATGCTATTCCCAACCATTTGATCAAACTTAATCTGATGTACGCCCGTAAGTAATTATGAAGCAACTACGGTTAAGGTTGGACGAATGTGTCAATATAATGTCCCCAAAACGCATGGAAACACAACACGAGTGACCTTACTGAATATTGCTAAACTAAACTCATTGCACAGCATCTGTGAGCATGTGCCGTGTGTCTGCAGGAGATGAGACCAGGCGAGGTGACCCTGGAGAGCCTCCTGGACATGAGCGAGGAGCAGGTCTGTGAGCGGCTGCAGAAGTTTGGGGCAAATGAAGAGGAATGTGCCCGACTCAACGCGTCACTGTCCTGCCTCCGAAAGGCTCAGCAGCTCGGTGAGAACACACTCATCAAACACACAGGTGCATTCCAAAGGCTCAGCGTAACTATTCCGCTTAACTAAGTGATTCTAGTGTTACATGATTATTAACAGCACACGTTTGACAACATGACATGAAACAAGGAAAACAAGACTAGGACCGTCACAATGGAGCTCAACAGTAACTTCCATGTCCACTGTGGTTCTGGAAACATACTTTTCATTCATTTTTGCCATAGAGTTTTAGAAAAAATAATGTATTAATAGTTTAATGGCCCAATGGAGGATAGCCAGCAATTATTTAGCTAAACTATTTCTTTACAAATAACTATTTATTCTAAAAGGCTTATCTTACAGAAATGCATTGGATTCTTGTATAAGTTAAGTCGTTCCGTTTTCTGTTTTCTCTCAAATGTTAACGCTCCCGGACATGTGAACTTTGAACAGAATCCCACTGTCAAAACATAAAATGCAAATCGAATCGTAACTGCAAATGCCTGTCAGAAACTATATTTTCAGTTCTAAACAAGACCACAACAGTGTCTGCGTGAAACATAAATGTAAACTCCAAACGCCAACAGCTATTTCAGTATTTTTGTTGGAAGATTTATTTTATATTTAGTTTATAATCTCATTTAAAGCAACATTCCTTGCAGATTAATTGTTTGACTGATTGGTGGTTTTCATCCACACTTTTAGCCTTTGTAAAATGCTGCGTTTGTGATTAGATTCGCGATAGTTCTATGTTTAAAATTCAGATGCAGTTCAGAGCCCACATTGTAAACATTAACATTTGATAGAAGACTGAAATATTGAACTGATAAACTAACCAGGAATACCTCTATTATAGACCTGGTTTAGATCTGGTGGTACTCAGGAAGTCAAATCTGTTTTATTTATGTTTTAGTCACTGCTGTTTGAGAGCCTCTGTTCTGAGGTAATCTGAAGCGTTTGGCTGCAGTGGTGTAAACTGTACACCAGGTGGCATCAGAGACCACACATTTAGATGGGGGGGGAAGTAGCTATTTTGTGTAACCGCTTGCGTATTTATCTTTGTTGTGATATTTTATTGACATTATGATTAAGTTGAGTCATAAGTGCACTATAACTCTGCCACCTACTTGGAAATGTTATTGCTTTGCCTGGGTTGTGCCACTATATTACATTAAACGTATCTATTTCCCTGGAGACAAGCAGGTGACAAGTTACAGGTCAGATCTGTGGAGAGGTGACCCCGCTCACAGTAAAAATGTTTTTCAGCGGGGTTTTTTTTGCAATTAAAACCACCCGTAATTGAATAAATATATGAAAGTTGTAATGCTATAACTGTAAAACATTCCTGGCAAAAGCTGTAACATGTCCAAGCAGGTGGCATTTCTCCACCAGAAATTTAAATGCTTTTGATATATATATAATATATATATATATTATATATATATAATAGTACTACTGATACATGTTTTATTCCTTCAATACAAAACATATTTTTGACCGTAAATGTGTATTGTATAGGATTCAGATTTGGACATTTCCCGAGGTAAAGTATTGTCTTGTAATTTCACTAGTTGATCAGAAGAGGGCAGTGGCACATCACAAACAAAGCCGAACATTAGATAAACGTTTAAATAACAGTTCTACTTTTTTACTCCCACGTTCTCTTAAGTAAATGCAGATCTTTATAAAGACCTCTTTTAATATGTAGACTTCTTACGTCGTATAACTCGAATCTAGTACGATGTGATCACCTGGGCCAAAAACTGAGTAACTTCCGTTAGAGTATCTTTATGTTTCGTACTTTCTTTCTTTCTTTCTTTTTTCATAAATAGGAAAAGTTGTGTCAATATTTCATCATTGTGCAATACTGATGAAAACAGCAGTCTGGCAAATGTAGATGTATTTTTGAACGTTATTGTTAGCAATTATTATGTGGATTTCACTTTTAATAATATGATGTGTATATATATACATACACACCAATTAAAGACACTAACAAACATAATATACAATCAAAGCTGTACTAATATTTATGCATCCTTTGTCTTGGTAACAAACCAAAAATAATCGATCTTATACTTTTCTATTATTCCTTGTGTATGTTGTTTTCTCGGTCCGTCCTTCCTAATTTTCTATGTGTTTTCTGTTCATGTGCACCGCTCTGTCCTTCATTATGCTACTCCAAAGGCAGGGTCCCGCTCCACAAAGACAATAATGGGCTCTCTAGCATAAAGGCCGGCTGCATGTGTGTGTACACTGCAGCTACATCACCTCAGTGCTGACGACGAGTGGCCCTTTCAGCTCTGGAGAAACACATGTAGCAGGCAGTCCACTTCATATTCATATGTAGATTTAGAACCCGGGCACCACTTTCCACTTCAAACCGCCCAGTCACTGCTGGTAAACACATTTATCACACAGCGGCGGCAGACTTCCAGGTGAATGCGAACTCAAATAAGGACTTCAATTATCTTCAGAGTTTTTTTTTAATCGGGATAAATATAAATTCCTATGTGTATTTAATGCTTTGTGCAAAACGTGTTAGCATTAAGGGACCAAAGCAAATCAAAAACAGTGGTGAGTCAAGGGTGCTTATTTCCACTAAGGGAAGCATTTTGCCACTAAAACTATACAATCCAAGCATGTGTGCAGTGTACGGATGTGCAGAAGAATTGTGGTAATCCCAAGAGAATACGTTCTTCCACATTATGAGTCATAAGGAATTATGTTGAAATTGGCAAATGTGGACATCTCTTTATTTTACAAGCTGAACACATTGCGTTTGCAGGGAAAAAAAACTAATTAGAAAGTTGATTTCTGCAGCCCATGAGATGCAAAGAGGATGAGTCATACAATTTAGAGGCAGGCGGGAGCTTTTTGTGCACAGTATACACATTACCCAACCCGTGTCCACATGCACACACACAGGCTCTCGCACTAATATTTTCTTTGTATGACTTTTCAGTATTTAGCGAATGTTAATGTTAATCTCTTTATACATTTACCATTTCCTTGGCGTGGTCAAAATGCCAAGTGGCGTCTCAATTTTCATAGAGCCTAGATCCCAATTCACCATTATCACAATTTATGTTCACTTATGTTAAATTATATTACAGATGGCATTAGTTACTTTACTTAATTACTTTAGTTATCAGCTGTTTTTGAGAATTCAAACTTCACAGTTATTGGTTAAACCTACTCATTCACTCTTTGCCATAATACTAACATTTAAACTAGATTTCGATACTAAGGAAAAGGCTCGATCGTCATAGATACCACAATGACAATTTTTTTTTAAAAATGCATTTTTGTAGACAACACCATGTCATGTTGAATACAAAATAATAGTAGTTTCTTTACATTATCATGTGTCTTTTACTAATTCTTATTTAGAACTATTCAGTGTCTGTTCAAGAACAGTAAAACAGTGTGGTATGTTTTTCTTTTTTCCTTTTGACAACCCCAATTCACTCAGAGCAGGACGAAAGCTCTCCATAAGAGGAGTGGGTGGGTTAATTGTGCATTAAACAGAGCACACAGTTTTCAGAATATTTCACAAGATTTACAAAACCAGATCAGAGATTGGGGATTAAATTTTATCCGTCATATTGCTGAACCCTATGTGTTCTATCAAGGCGGGGTGACAAGACAGGGGGGGAAATTCCTATTAGATTTTTTCCTCACGTTCAATCACAATTAAATTGTTTTTTGATTGACTTAAAACAATTAAAAATAGCTTTCAATATGAATTGCCCTTTTTTTCTCTACTCGACTGGCTGAAGACATTATTTTAAATGCCCCAAGATGAGCATCAATTTTGATTAAAATTCAATTCATTGCACAAGCGTATGGCCAAGATAATCACAGGGCTGTCATCTTACGCATTGAGACACTTAATTAACTCCTAATGTCAGAAACAAACAGAGATCAAATGTGAGATGATCGAAGACGGAGCGCTTGAAAATGAAGCACAAACGACGGGAGGTGAATCAGGAAACTAAGAAACATTGACAGGATCTCGACAGCCATCTTCCTGAGCACTAGGCGGTCTTTATTGGCGGTTATCTAATTAGCTGAGTGTAACGTTGAGTCCTACTGATTACTCTAAGAATGCTCACAGTTCCTCAAAGTCAAAAGCCCACCAGAGATAAAACAAGAACACCTCCTCTATTGAACAGAGGCGGTGCCCTTTTAACATATCCTGTTTATAGTGGCAGGAAGATTGAGCGGCTCGCGTCCACTGGCATTTCACTGCCATTTAGCCCAAGGAAGCCGCGCACATCTAGAGGTAATTAGTGCAATTATGAGCTGTTACCTGCCTATCTCAAAGCATCGCCCCACGTTACATCTGGCTTAGGGTTAATGGTGTCCGCGTGGTCCTTTTGGCTTTATCACTGGAGACGGCGAACTGCGAGACAGAGCATTTTTAAAGCATTTGGCTGGAGATCAACTATACAAGACCTACTATACAATTGTAACTTTTTTTTTTAATCAAAGAAAATGTGGGCCAATTTTTCCCTGTTACCTATGAGGATAAAATGTATCTCGCTGACGATAAATTTGAAATACGTGTGGAAAAAATACGAGAAGAGAACTATTATCTGACCCCACAGCAGGATAATAGAAGTAGAGCAAAAATAGAAGGCTGCAACAACACAATAAAAGACAATAAGTGGCTAGGTTATGCACAGTGCAACATATGGACAGAATAAATTGCAGGTAATAAAGTGACGATGTATCAAGTGGTGAGTCCACAATTAGAATAATAAATAATAAAATAATAATGATAATATTGTTTTTATATAGTGCTTTATTAACAGACTCAAAGACGCTTACTTAACTTAAAAACATAGACATAGAGCAAATAAAAACATGATGTTACTATATTGCGCATGATTACTGCAGGTGGATGGCACATACAGGGCTAGAGCTGTGGTAAATTAAAAGTAGAAGAACAGCAGCACTAAGCGGTATCAACAATATGTGAAATGAATAGGGATGAGTTAATGAACATAAGATTCTGGCTTTATTTTAAATGAGCATTAGCATTAAGAGACAAGCGCCAGCCTTTGTAAACGTAGATGAATCGGTCACATCGTAAGACAGACCATAACGCGCTGTCTGTGATTATCCACCCGTGACTCGTTGTCGATTGTTTTTGCATGGCTCCGGTGAAAAGTATAGAATTAAGGCGGAAGGGGTTCTACGGACATTTGAGTCGACTGGAAGTAGGGCGCAGGGCTGTGCACAGAGGTCATTGCTTATGATTACTACAAATGGGTGATAATAGAGATTTCAATATTATATTGCAACCTAGATTTGCATACGGTACTGGCATTATCATTCTCGTCAAAGAGAAATTAATAATCAAATTAAAGGTCAAATTTGTTACATATAATTTCAGTGTTCAGTGTTAAGTGTCACACACAGCGCCTGATCTCTGATTATTGGCGCGCCCATCTGGAGTCCCATTCTCTGTGCTGTGGACTCCTCTGTGGAACTTGATTAGATTTTACATGGGGTCAAATTAAACTTCCTTTATTTTCTGTATTTGTACCAGTTCTTTGTGTTTGTTTTTAACTTCTTTGATTGAGTACTATAACGTGTCATTCTCAATATATTGTGGGCCTCTCTCCCTTCTGTGTCTCCCAACTTCGTGTCTTTCTGACGGGTTGGATCAAGAACAGTGAGTGCAGGCACAGCTTGACTGGAGAGGCCCGACTGACTAATATCCAGGGTGTGAATTACAGCGGTGTGCTGCTGACAGATAGTGTAAGCACAAGAGGAATCAAACCGCTGTCCTTCATTTGTAGGAGTCATTTTGAACCTATTATATTTGTAGGTTGAAATGTACCAATATACCTGACTAAATACATATATATTCATCCAACAAACGTTGACACTTGATACAGTCTCTGATGACTGGTTTCTTAGTTTTTTTGAGCCAGATGAAAGTGTTGGTCCTGTCTATTTCCAGTTGTGTAATAATCTTAAATAATATACTGGAAATGCATTTATGTATTATCTCCTGAGACGTTCTGCATTTTCTCTAAACAAAGACTACAGGCGTTTAGCCTCCAGTTCTGGTGATCCTCCGGGGACATATACTGTATGAGACATGTTTTCTGAAGATCCTTAGATGTTTTAGGGAGTTGATGTTGTTTTTGAAGATGTGGTTTTTTTTTGGTTTTTTTTGGTTCCTTGGAGACAATGTCAAAGGGAAGAATAATAATGGCACACTAGGGTGAGGAAAATCTCTTGATTGTTGAGTAATTTTGCATAAATAGAGCCTCGGTCAGCAACACCACTGATGATTGTGAAGTCAGTCTCATTCAAGCTTGAAAAACATCATGCGGATCAATTCAACCAATATGATGCTTTGTGTGCTGGACGTCCTTTTTGCTATGCATAGCTGCAAACGCATAGACAAGTGGGGTATTTCAAGCCATTTCAGCGGTGTCTCTGCTCGATCAATAAACGTTATTTTTGTGTCTTTCCAAAGAACAACTTGAGGAGGATAAATTGCACAATAACGGAGGTAAAGTACTGTCTTTCTGAACTCCAAAACACTCACTTTGGCTGCTTTCCTTCTTCTTCCACTCTTCTTTTTACATTCATCTTACATTTTTGTTTGCTGGATGTGCCGATGACTCACTTGCTTTTGCACTGTTTTGGCTCCTCTCCACGGCTCTGGTTCATCCTTTCTTCAGGCTTAATCTGCTTGTCATATCACTCAACAAATACATGTACATCAGTGTCCTACTGTTCTCCAATAGTTTGTGCTAGTATGTCAACAATGGCCTGAATTACTTTTCTAATCCACTCATTACACAATAAATGTAAATATAATTCCTTTTCTAAGATTGCATGAAAAATGTTTTATAATGTAAATGTACACTGGGGCCAATAAGTATCGGCAACTTTTTTTTGCAAATTTTGCAAGTTCACCCATTTTAAAAAGATAAGAGAGGTTTTGTAATTTCCATCATAGGTACACATCAAGTGTGAGAGACAAAATGTAAAAAAAAAAAATCCAGGAAATCACATTGCATGATTTTTAAACAATGTATTTATGAAAATGGGTGGCCTATAAGTATTGGGCAGCTAGAAAACAAACAACTCTTCTGTCCCTCACAGACCAGTCACTTGCTCTTTAAGAAGTTATTCCGGCCTCCACTTGTTAACAGTATGAATGGCATCCGTTTGAACTGATCAGATGCATAAGAGACCCCTGCACACACCTTCAAACTGTCAGACCCCAGTCTTCACCATGACCAAAGACCAGAGAGCTCAAAGACACCAGAGATAAGATTGTACAACTGCACAAAGCTGGGATGAGTCAAACTGCAATTGGTAAACACATTTGTGAGAAAAGATCAACAGTTGGAAACATTTGAAAATGGAAGAAGTATGACATCACGACAATCTACCTCGGAGTGGGGCTCCATGCAAGATCTCACCTCGTGGGGTTCAAATGATCCTGAGAACAGTGAGGAATCAGCCCAGAACTACACAGCGGGAACTGGTCAATGATTTGAAGACAGCTGGGACCACCGTCACAAAGATGACATTAAGTAACACACTACGTCATCATGAGGTGAAATCCTGCATTGCCCGAAAGGTTCCCCTACTACACAAATCATGTAAAGGCCCCTCTTAAATTTGCTGAAGACCATCTGGACAATCCAGAGGAGGATTCGGAGAATGTGATGTGGTCAGATGAAACCAAAATGGAACTGTTTGGTTTAAACAACACTCACCGTGTTTAGATGAAGAAGAATGCTGAGTTGCATCCCAAGAACACCATACCTCCTGTGAAGCATGGTGGTGGAAACATCATGCTTTGGGGATTTCTGTTCTGCAAAAGGGACAGGAAGACTGGTCCGTATCAATGGCAAGATGAACAGGGCCATGTATAGTGACATTTTTGGGTAAAAACCTTCCTTCCCTCGGTCAGAGAATTGAAGATGAAACGTGGCTGGGTCTTCCAGCATGATAACGATCCAAAGCACAGCCAGGAAAACCAAGGAGTGGCTCCGTAAAAAGCATATCAAGGTTCTGGAGTGGCCTAGCCAGTCTCCAGACCTCAACCCAAACGAAAACCTGTGGAGGGAGTTGTAACTCTGTGTTGCCAGCGACAGCCCTCAAACATTACAGCTCTAGAGAAGATCTGTGCAGAGGAGTGGGCTAAAATACCAACTGTAGTGTGTGTAGACCTGGTCAAGAACTACAGGAACCGTTTGACCTCTGTCATTGCCAATCAAGGCTATATTACAAAGTATTAAAAGTAACTTTTGCTAGCTGCCCAATACTTATTGGCCACCCATTTTCACAAATAATTTGTTTAAAAATCATACAATGTGATTTCCTGGATTTTTTGTTTTTGTTTACATTCTGTCTCTCACGCTTGATGTGTACCTATGATGAAAATTACAAACCTCTCATCTTTTTAAATTTGTGAACTTACACATTTTTAAGTTCCCCAATATACTTATTGGCCCCAGTGTATGTAATTATTCTTGAAAAATCTTAAAACTGGGGTACTTAATTTTCACAGCGAAAACCAAAAGGTGTTTAAATGTGTCTAACTTGTTCCTAGCTCTCACAAATATCCACAAGCATTCTTTTACAGGCGTGTGATCGGCTTTACAACAGCTTTTTCAGGCAGAGTGCCGCCCCAAGCACAGCCAATCAAAGCGCTGCTTTCAGCTCTTTTTGCGGGTTTAGTTTAGTCTTTATTTGTCATTTGACAAGACATAAAATACTTCATTATTAGATTCAGACAAGTCTATTTTTTGTCACAAACTGCAGCTTTTACTTCTTTTGGGGGGAAAAAAGTATACGTTATTACTTATTTTAGAAAAGTAATAACTTTTAGATGTTTCGACTCTCATCCGGGCAGTACTAATCTGTTGTTAGTTCTAATGCTAATCAGGGACTCATCATAGGGAGCTGCAGTCAACTAACAATAAGATATCTATGGCCCATTACATGGCTGTTATGGTAAAAAAGAAGATTCCTATCAGGGGACATTTAAAAACAGTATTAAAAAGACAGGCTATTATCATGAGGTTCCACCCCGTGGGCAAGGCTTACACAACCCAGGGAAGGATAAATATCAGAGTTCTCTGACTAGATCAGCAGATTGAGAATGACTCTTGGATGAGAGTCAAAACGTCTTGTTTTTTCAAAAACAGAGTCCAGATGACTACAACTGAATTTTTTCTACAATGGAACACTCCTGGACGAATGAGGGATTACACCGAATTATTAATCATTTACAAATAAGTTTGGTACTCCAGCTTTAACTGAAACATTTTGTATAATTAGGAACATCAGATAAAAGGTGGGCCTTTAAAGAATATCTTCCCTTCACAGGAAACCAGGCCAAGCAGGATTGGTCCATCCAGTGGCCGACCTCTGACACGGGGAAAGAGAACACTCCAGTGTGCCAGCCTGAAGCCAGTCAGTGGATTCGCTTCCAGCTTTCCCAAAGCCCCAAAGTCCAGTCCAAGTACAGCCAGCACATGTGCCACAGCCCCCAGGCTGTACCCCCGCCGTTGTACGCTGAGCGGCTGACCGTGGACAGCCCCACGCTGGGCCTGCCCTCTCTGGACTCGGGACACCGCTCCCTGCCCCCCTCTCCTCGTCAGAGACACTTTGGCCACACCCCTCCAAGGACTCCGCTGGTGGTCAACACTATGACCCCCCCTGGCACCCCCCCAATTCGGAGACGCAACAAGCTGAAGGCTCCTGGAACTCCTCCTCCACCCAGCCGTAAACTCATTCACCTGTTGCCCGGCTTCACTGCTCTGCACCGCAGCAAGTCCCACGAGTTTCAGCTGGGCAACCGCCTGGAAGACACGCAGACACCAAAGTAAGCCTTCTCACACACATTTAAATCAGTGGCCAGAAATTGTATATTGGATATGCCTTAAAAAAATGGTATGTGGCCAAAT
The DNA here is from genome assembly GCA_015082035.1 of Chaenogobius annularis. Classification (NCBI taxonomy): domain Eukaryota; kingdom Metazoa; phylum Chordata; class Actinopteri; order Gobiiformes; family Gobiidae; genus Chaenogobius; species Chaenogobius annularis. Next base: position 1,235,068 of record BJKM01000007.1, on the reverse strand, counting down.
ACTTACCAACATTGTAGCACAGGCCTACCACATTATAAAATGGTACTACCAATTATATTTTCCAGGGGGCCAGATTTTTTGGAGGGCTAAAGTACAAGGACTACAAAATTGCACCACCCTTTTTTTTTTTTTTTTTTAAGTTTTATCTCTATAAGATCCACAAACAACTCAGTGGCACAATTCAACAACATAAATTGACTTACTTTACTTTCAGAGAAGTACAATAAAGTATCATAACAACATTACATAACTAAACACACACACACACAAAAAAAAGCACTAAAACCCAGGCAATGCAAACCCAGTGTTTACCAGAAACCTTAATGCAAAGCACACCTAGGACAAGAATAGGTTCAAACCAAGACTGAACAAAAACATATCTACCAGAAAAAAAATGTATAAGATATAAGACAGGACTAAACCAGGTCTTGGACTATCAGGCCTGGTCTAAGCCAACATCAGGCTTAAAACACACAGAACTAGTCTAAACCACTAAAAGGACCAAACCAGGACTATCGTAAAAATAATTGTCATTGCAACATTTGGTTCAAATGATATTAGACGCAAAATAGCCTACAGTAGGCTACCACAAACAGAGCAAACTTTGCCATTTTGCACTAAGAACAAACAGCTGTCACAAGGCCACAGTATCATGCATGTTTTGGGTTTCCTCTGACCCGCAGAAGCCACCCCGCACCATGGCATCTATTTTTTCAACCCACTTGACGTCTATGAAAAATAACAATAACAACTGTCTTTCCTTCGCCTCCACAGCCATGTTCTCTGTATGTTAAGCTGTAAAATGATGTATGTTTTATTACAATCCGACGCATATTCCCGGATAAATCAGCTTAGGAGGGCATGAATTTCGACCCGACTAATGAAAAGGTGCACATGTCCTGGGACGAGACCAAGGTCACCCATAACCCGACCCCATGGGACAACCTGCACATTATGCACATCTGTCTGACCTACCGTGCACTGGCGCAGGTTAAGGCCATTCAATCCAACGTTGAAGCCCGGAAAACATGCTTCCGTAATGTTCCTGGTTAATGAGCAGACTTCCAAACGCACAGAGCACACGGCCCTTACGCATGTTACACTTACAGCAAATCATCAATGGAGCTTTTAATAACTGTGTCCGGGGTTTTTTGGCCTGCCTGACCAGCAGCGGAGCTGCTGCAAAGCAGCGCAGAGCATTGTGGATGCGCCGCACGTTGTGGATGTGCAACGCTTTGTGGATGCGCCATGAAAAAATTAACTCTCAGCTAGAGTGCCCCCTGTCTGTGAACTTGAGCCTCACACCTGATTGGGGACAGAGTGCTTTTTGACATTTAAAATATGAGGTAGATTATGAAAAAATTAAAGTGACTAACTGTTTAGGCTTTGTATCATCTCTGTGGACTCTAAATTGTTCCTGCTGTCATTGGTTTCTCACTGTTTGCAGCTTGTGAGCTGCACAATGGAGCAGGGCTCCTCGTGTCATTCTGCGCTTTTTGCACTTGCCTCTTGGGCACGGTGCGATACATTCCACTCTGGGCACAGTTCATTTACACAGCAGCAGGTTTGTTTCACTCAAATGAAATGTGCAAATGTGCAAAGAGGAAACCTTGGAAGCGCTGTCACCCCAAACACCAGTCCTGTTGGTGCTGCGATAATAGCATTCAATATATAGTTAATGCCTGTAGCCCTCCTCTCTCTCTCAGCCCAGCGCTGACCTGTTACTCATCTTGGTCACTAATGGGGCAAGTTCAGCTTGTTCTGATGCCGTGTTATAAAATTGTTTAATAGCCTACAGCATAGCAAAACAAACTGGAAATCAGGAACATAATGTGAGTAGATAATGTGAACTTGTTCATTAAACTGCAAAATTGGACTTAAATGAGCCGGAGAAGCCCGCGTGTCAGGTCAGGTGGGAGAGAAAGGGCAGAGGGTGAGAGGAGACAAAAAATTGTGTGCAAGCATGATGGAAAACATTTTACGAGTGTGTAAAAGAAAATTCCTGCCTGGGACTGGCACACCTGGCACACCCCGGCACACCCATGCCTATGCCAGTGATTTATATGTGAATAAAGCTTTATGTACAACACAAATTTAAAGAAATACATGAGTCAGACTGATTCATGCAAGGGATGTGCTGCCTAGATCAAACAACATTGCTCAAGGTTTGTTTGTTGACAAACTCAGAAATATTTGTCTAGTGCGGTTATTCAGCCTGGTGAATCACAGTGAAGATCTACAGTGCATCCGGAAAGTGTTCACAGTGCTTCACTATTCCACATTGTGTTATGTTATAGCCATATTCCTAAATGCATGAAATTGATTTGTTGCCTTCTGCAAACAGTACCCCATAATGACAATGTGAAAGAAGTTTGTTTGAAATCTTTGCAAATGTATTAAAAATGAAAAAAAACGAAATCAAGAAAGCACTTGCTGGGTCACTCAAGGACATTCACAGAGTTGTCTAGTAGCTACTCCTTTGTTATCCTGGCTGTGTACTTAGGGTCGTTGTCTTGTTGGAAGATCAACGTTCGCCCCAATCTGAGGTCCAGAGCACTCTGGAGCAGGTTTTCATCAGGGCTTTCTCTGTACTCTGCTGCATTTATCTTTCTGTTGATCCTGACTACTATTCCAGTTCCTGAAGCATGCTGCCACCACCATGCTTCACTGTAGGGATGGTACTGACCAGGTGATGAGCAGTGCCTGGTTTACTCCAAACATGATGCTTGCTATTCAAGCCAAAGAGTTCTATCTTTGTTTCATCTGACCAGAGAATCTTTGTTTCTCATGATCTGAGAGTCCTTCAGGTGCTTTTTTGCCAACACTAGGCAGGCTGTCATGTGCCTTTTACGAGGAGTGGCTTCCATTAAGTCCTGATTGGTGAAGTGCTGCAGAGATGATTGTTCTTCTGGACAGTTCTTCCGGAAGCTTCTCCTCTCACCATCTCGTCTCACCTCCCTGACTAAGGCCCATCTCCCCCTCTTGCTCATTTTGGCTGGGCCCGTGTCCCTAGGAAGTGTCTTGGTGATTCCAAGCTTTTTCCATTTACGGATAATGGAGGCCACTGTGCTCAAAGGAAACTTCAATGCTGCAGAATCTGTACCCTTCCCCAGATCTTTGCCTCCTGTCTTGGAGGTCCTTTGACTTCATGGCTTGGTTCCTGCTCTGACACTGTTAACTGTGGGACCTAATATAAACATGTGTGTGCTTTTCCAACTCATGTCCAATCTACTGAATTTACCACAGGTGGACTCCAGTCAAGATGTAGAAACTTCTCAAGGATGATCAGTGGAAAAACTTAGTACTTGAGCAAAATTTTGAGGGTCATGGAAAACAATGCCTTTTTTTTTTGCAAAGGATTTAAACAACCTTCTTCCATGTTGTCATTATGGGATATAGTTTGTAGAAGTTTGAGGCAAATGATTAATTTAATACATTTTGGAGTAAGGCTGTAACATAACAAAATGTGGTTCTGGATGCACTGTAAATCTAAGTCTACTTATGTCTCCTTTTTTCCTAATATTCCTACAATGTTTCCTGGTATTGCATGCTCTCAACCTGCAACCACAAAATAATTGTTGTACCCAGCCGAAGGTTGGCGGTTCCAATCCCACTCTCGACATAAACATACTTGGTAGAGTGGTCAGATCCACTGGCCCACAGGTTGGCAGTGTGGTCGCAGCTGCCTTAGGTGAATACGGCCGGTGTGTCCTTGGGCAAGACACTTAAGCCGTCTCGCCCTCAGTGTCTGCGTACATCTGGTGTGTGAATGGGTGAGTTGTTCCTTGATGTAAAGTGTCTTGAAGGTAGAAAAACACTATATAAATGTGACCATTTACAATTTTTACACCAATTTGGCTGTTAAAAGTTTATTAGAAAAGTAATTTTTCAGTTAAGTCGTTTCTAGTCAACTGATGTTGTTGTCGTTTGCCTGAAGCTAGATGTAATTTCATCTAAGTTGCACAGAAAGGAGATTCAGGCTCCACCATGATTTCCTGTGCTTCGTGCTACATAACTTTCCTGAAGAAAATCGGATTAATTCTTAGGGAGACCTGATGAGCTGCACTGAACCATCAGGCTTTGGGTGCAGATAAGAATTCCTGACTGGCCATGTCTGCATCTGGTGCTATGCTGATCCGATTTGGCCACAAACAGGAACCAGAGTCAGCCTCAGGAGAGCCGCACTCATTTTTATAATGCCATTAGATGACAGTGCCCTATCACTGCCACACGTGCTCAGTTAATGTTTGTAACTTTGTCCAGTGATGGCATAATGGGCATCTGGGTTGTTGTGTGTTGTGGACAGAGCCATGTGCCACTCGGCTGGCTCTGTGTGTACCTGCACAACGAGGACCTGATTATAGCCGCACAGAATAGCTTCAAACGGCATTAGAGGATTGATTACCGGTCCCTGAGCTCTGATATTCTGCAGGCAGGGCCCCTGAGCATCTCTAATCAATGGCCTGTTTGTGTCTGGAAATGTCGCATCTCATTGAGAGAGCGGATCCTCTGAAATCTGCTCTCATCGTAACTGGCCGATGACAGGAGCTGGAATGAATTGAGTTATTGGTGCAGTGGCATGACTGGCATGACCTCCTGCTTGTTGTTCTTTTGCTCGGTTCAGATGACATAACAACATCTGTCCTTACAAGTTCATTAATAAAGATGTTGGTACTTAGGGTTTTGTGTGGGTTACTGCAGACTGCCTGTCACACCAACTACTGTGTATTGTGTGTATTTAACCAACACAGCGTAGGTTCATGTGGGTTTGCGCGATAGCACATTGCAATGAAAAATTGCTTCTTGAGAAAAATAAAGTTGATTCTATTCTAACACAGATAGGTACTTGTCTAATTACCTGAAAACCACTCCAGACCGCTGTGGAGAGTTCGGGGAAAAACAGACTCACTGGGGATGTCCAGACCTGTGCCCACAGTGCTCCAAGGCTAGTGTAACAGCATGCATTGAGTGACTTTAGATTTCCTGCTGAACCAGCTCGGGCACCTAACATTTGAGCAAGTTGTAGTACTATAGTTGTACTACAACCATAGTAGGCCTCAATGATTATTGAAATGATCAGGTTCAACTTATATTATATAGTACCTAACAATAGACAAACAATGCCATATAATTGATGCAGGAGGCTCCTGTTATCAGAGAGATTTACATCATATAATTTGAAACCAACCATTTGCTGCTTCCAATTTCTTTCTTCCTGCAACAGACCAATATGTATTACAGGCCTGTTAATAGACATTTGACGGGCCGTGGTCCACACATGGGCCCCCTTCTAATATATCCCAGGTTACTAATTGGTGGACTTTTGAGTTAACCGCATAAGCCCCTTATTCATGGAGAATGAGCAGTGCAGCTTCCCCGTGTTAGAGATGAGCAGGTTTTAAGAAATAATTTCGATCAAATTAACTGGGAGTTTGCCTCTTTCCTTCGTGTCCCCTCTCTCTCCCCCTTGCTCCAAACACACAGGAAGAGCAGAGTAGACACAGGCAGTGAGGACAGCACAGACATGTTCTCTGTATGTTAAGATACAAAATGAGCTGTGTTTTATTATAATCTGACTCATATTCATGAAGAAACGAGTCTGATAAGGAAATGAATTAAGACAAACTTTAATCAGATACAAATGCAGATGAACCACAGAATCACGAGACTGCAGTCACTGTCAGCCTTTTATGAGCCGGTCCAACTCGTCCCACTGTGAAATGATAATTTTTTGGCCCGGCCCGCACCACGAGCCTGCTGCGCATCACCGTGTGTCGGATCTCAGTGCGGCGTGAAAAAGCTTTAACAGCGCTGGAGATCAGTCTGATGTCTGTTTTATTCTTATTCTAGACTAAACAATAAAGAAGTGCAGCACTGACTGATGAGAGAGTTCACTTTGCAACACTTAACTTTTCTTCTCTTTAGAGCAAGAATGTAAAGGTTTTTGCATGTAACGACAATCAGCCAATCACATCGCTGCATTGTTTTGTGCAGCGGAAAGTCAGAGTCCAGTGTGTGATGTTCTGATCAGAACAAAAGCAGAATTCTGCTCCACATCTCATGTCAGCTTTATATTCTTCCTCAATTCAACTTTTAAAACAGCAATTAACCGTTTCAGTTGATTTAAAACCCTCATTAGACTATTTGATATAAGATATAATTAATTGATAAATGGTGAAAAATAAGTAGGCCTATTATAATACTCTTTATGTTATAATATAATAATATATATTATAATATAAAAGTGGCAGAAATGCTGTGAAGCCCTCAGCGTATGGAATTTGTCTCAAAACTGACCCTGTTATATGTAAATTAATTTGAAGATGGTCCAATTCTGGCCCTTAAGACCTTTGCGGCCCTTTTCCCCCAGTCTTGTCTACTTCACATATTTTGCTTAAATTGTTTTGAGCTTGTAACCATGTTATAACTTATAATTTGTCCCTCATCAAAAACGTTCCTGGAGTATGTTTAAAGGCCAATAACAATACCAATAATGGATAATAAAATAAAAATAAATAGCAAATTGGCGTAGACTAATACTAGTGTAGCATAAACAATTCATTTCAAAATATTGTATGCAAACTAGTAGTTTGGCTGATAGTGTTGTCTTTTCCTTAACCAAATGTGATTAAAAAAACAACAACCAAAAAACATTAACTAACTTATTTCTTGATGTTTCCATCCAAAGCTGTGTTCAAATATTGGTACCCTGAGAGTTTTAATAAGCTTGTGGTGCTGGTGTTCCTGTGCTCCTCAGTGTCTAGTGATAATTGGCTGGCACTGTGGTCGGGACACGATAATTGGGATTACCCTGTGACCTCGGGAGACAGACTTGTGCCTTATCCTAATGAGATTTGGCCTAATATGTCATTATTACTGACCTCATAAGACTGAGCTCTATGAGGTGAGTGTCAGTCGGGCCCAGATGCATGCACAAAGTGTGTGATATTTAGGAAAGTGCACGTATCTGTGTAATCCCTCATTTGTCCAGGAGTGTTCCATTGTAGAAAAAGATTCAGTTGTTGTCATCTAATGTTTTTAGATGACGTCCAGATGTCTACAACTGAATCTTTTTCTATGAAAGTACACGTAGTTTTACCAGACTGTTAATTTTTTAATATCAGTACTGTTTGATTTTTAATTGTAGTTAGAACAACGTCTTCTGAACTTAAATATAGAACAGCTGATTGGTCCTTGTACTGCTGCTTGTTTGGTTTGAGATCATTTAGCTCCACGCTGTTTAATTTAAAACAAAATACATGGTGCATAAAAGTGTCACTTGTCGTGCTTCTTCTCCATGTTCAACTTTGTGTAGCAAATGGAACATGTTTGATTGGAGAACCCTGCTTTACATAATTGCAGTTTATCAATAATTCACATATATAATTTTAAGTATTTATAGAGATCTCACTTTATGAATACTTAATAATTATTTTAGCATATTATTACAGCATAATTATCCTGTACAATGTTAAACTAGTTAAAAGTAATTAGTTGTTAAGCGCTATTAAGGAACACTTCGGACTCATTGGTTCCCATGGCAGTTTCTTACCTTGTTTGATTAACACTAGAACTCCCAAGGCCGTCAGTTTGAATGTTTTCAGGAAATGTACGTGTAATTACTCTGGTTATGTTGCTCTTTCAGATTCATGGGCTCTCGACTTTTTCTTTACCTTTGTCTATATCATCACCATATTGCAATTCAACTGAAATAAAAAGGTTAAAACGAGTTCTGATTAATTCTATCTCTAACTCCCACGCCCGTCAATTTGACGGCTCTATTAATTACGTTGTAATTTTTCACCGCGGATGACAGTGCAGCGCGAGCGTTGCATCACCTTGAGTGTCTCTCACAGCAAAGGTGAAATGGATTTGAAGCAATTATCCGTACAAGAGGCCCTGGCAAAGCTTCAAAACATTGATGAGGTTGATTCGGGAGGTGAAGGCGATCAGACTCGAGGACTCTTGGGTTTTGGGCAGCTCAGCCGAATCAGACAGCGAGTCGGAGGACGAAGAACAAGCCCCGGCAAAAAGAAGCCGGCAAAATCTCCCTGGCAGTAGTTTTATTGTAAATGTTCAAGGTATTCATGGCAAACTTTATTTATATAGTTATGGCATTTTAGGCTGTCGAGATCAATAAACTAAGCCCCTGTTGCCTGTTGTATCATCGCATATTCTTGGCAACGGCGACAATATTCAAGGTCTTTACGAATCCTGTGTTATAATAGTATTTGGCTGGCTTTTTTTAGGAAGATGGGTCCAGATCAATGAATGAATATGCGTATATTCTCTGTAACAGCGGTTTCGCCATTGCAAACAACCCACATCCTCATCCTCCTTCCCTTCCTCCTTCATCCGCTGATGCTGGTCAACTTCGGCACTCTGAATAATGATAATATTCATTAAAGAGGTCAATAGACCAAGTTTAAGCGTGTTAGAATAATCATTCTGTTGATGACTTCATTGCAAGAGCGCAACCGTCAAATTGACGGCTTGGGAGTTCTAGTAGATCTAAAATCCTGGTTGTCCTAGTGTTAACAGAGCTTAAAATAGAATGTGTGTATTCAACAAGTTTTATAATTGTTCTACTTAAAAATATACAGAATTACACAATATCCTTCCCCCAATGCACACGCTACAAGCTTAGTAATGCTGTGATTAAAAATACAGACGGTACAACCAAGTTCTGAGCATCTGATCAGACTTGTGAGCTGAAAGTAATTACTCACATTTTTATTTTATTTTGCTGAGAGGTTTTAATTAAGTTCTACACACACTTTGCATTCATACTCTTTTGAAACATAAATGATTTCGATGTATTCATAAGTGAGTGACTTTTATTGAATTTCTGTGAACAAAGAACCAAATAATGATATAAGTAAAAAGTAAAAATCTACAGATTTGTAGGTTGTTTCACTGTGGAAGTGGAGCTGAAGGAGTCTGTTAGAGAATGAGCTCCACAGCCTCTGGTCCGGTGCACAGGGATGTCAGAACATAAACCTTTAGTGTTACAATCTTTGTGAGAAGACACGTCCTGATTTAACGTTTATTTACAATTATCGACGCAAGGGTCGAACAAAGTATTGACTATGTTTAGAAAATGCACATCATTTTACATTAGTTGTGATGACTTGGATTTGGTGCCCGCATCTATTGGCAGCAGTGGGAATGAACCATGGTAATAATAAAATAAAATAAAAACCAGCCCTTTAAGCAACATGGCCTGATACAATCATGCAGTTGTTTTGAATGCAATGTGATTGCAAAAATGCTCAGAATTATTCTGGCATTGATTTATGGACTAAAAGATTTAAATAATATAACTTTTTTGATGAGGGGACATAAAGGATATGTCCTTTATGTTTCTTTATACCTTTTAAAATGTCTTAAGTATTTTTTTAATCAAACTTCCTGAATGATAAAGTTCATGAGACTCAAACAGTCAGATAAAAAAGCACTTCACAATTTTGTTTATGACTTAATTTTGCTTTTAAATGTTTTCCTTATATTATTTTCCAGTTCTTAGTATATTGTGACCTGAACAATCAACCTTGTCTTCTGAGAGTGTCCTCCTGTCAAAAGTATAGAGCTGTGCATTATTTTCCATATTTTCTTAGTTGAATTCCTGACGCTCTTATTTGACTTTGGAATGTGAGAAGGATTTAATGCAGTCGATCAGTCGGCACCTGCAGACAGCTGAATACACACAAACGACACTCCCGCCAAACTAAATCAAATAAATCACAGCACAGAGATTTTAACGCATTTTCATTGGAATTTTTAAACAAGGATTCATATTATTATCTGTTCATATCAGATGCCAAATAAAAAATCTACGAAAAATCCATTCAGAAGCAAGCTGATTGAGTTTATTTTTCAATTGAAACATGTAGTATCGCACGCCATGCCAGATCTTATGCCATATGGTATTTTTCATCACGAGGGTCAGATGGAGCCAACATTTCTGAATACCACATGTTGTGTTGTAAGCATTTTCATGATTTCCAAACAGAAAATGCTTACTATTTAACTTTAATAAACTTTTATAAAGCCGTTCAAAGTCGAATAGAACTATTGTTGGTTTTCATCTCTATCTCATCTCTCTTCTCTATCTGATCTGATCTTGGAACACCAGGTCCCGTCATTGTGTTCTTGGGCAACACACTTCACCCACTCTGCCTCCAGTCAGTGTCCAAGTACATTGGTGTATGAATGAAAGTGTGTTTGTGAGAGAAATTGGGAACTGAAAAGTAGCTCATAGATTTGGCATGTTTACAGCTTGTATATTGTATGTTCAGTACTGTTCCAACCAAGTAAACAAATAATAATAATAACAATAATAACACTTGAATTGACTACTAGTTCTGGGCAGAAGTGGTGAAAGAGGTTTTGTTGTATAGTGATTATTTTGCAAAAATATCAATACTTGAAATTGCTAAAATTTTAATTTAAAAAAATATATATTTAATTTGTTTTATCAGTTCAAGCTGGGTTAGAACAAAGGTAAAATGATACGGTATATGTAAAGGAGTTTCAAGGAATTTTAAAGTGGCAAATTTTTGGGGGGAATTTTATTATATGATATGTTTTGCATCTGTTTGGGGGGAAATTAGTCCATTGTGCGCACTTTGCATCTAATTATAAATGTTGTTAGCTTTGCCATGACAGCAGAACTGAGAGTTCTGAAAAAAACTTGCAAACTCTTCGCGCCGAATATTTCGAATGCTTATAAGGCATTTAGTGGGCCGCTGCAAAAACTTGAGGACATAGTTCTGTTTTTCACTTTTTAAGACAGTAAAACTCAGGTACAGCACTTTTATTACAAAACTCTTTGGTATCGGATCGATATTACGATGCTTGCCTTAGTATTGATACTTGGCATTGAATTGAATATATTATTTTATCAATATTAATTTGAATGTCCCCCTGTGTTGTTGTGAATGGAGCCAAAATGTGCTTTTCATAGGGTTTATTTTTGGGCGGTTATTGTGACTATGCAGTATATATAACTCTTTAGTTCACAGTGGGTGTTTTTTATAGAATATTTTATTGCAGGCTCTTGTACGTCACAGTAGTTAACTTTAAAAAACAACCTGGAGTGTGCCGGATACCACTCAGACTTGTATTTATAAGCAGAAGTGTTGCATCTCTTTAATGTTGCTTACGTAGCGGGCCCTCATGTGCGTCTCTCTAGCGCCGTTGCCCCTCTCTGTGCCCTTTTCACTGGAGAGAGCTCTCTTGGATAGAGTGTCATTAATGAAGCTCGTTGTCAATGCTAATAAGAGGTAACTCGTGCCGCGAAAAGGCCAAATGGGTTTTCAGTGTGTTCGGGCCCCCGTCGGACACGTCACGATCGCGGGTGCTTGTGGAAGGGTGGGCGTGTTTGTTTTTAGCGGCGCGTTCCCGTGCCACGGCTGGATGCGTCGTATGGTTAACGCCACCTTATGAGACTTTCACAGGCTTTTGAATGTTAAGCACTTTCTTATTGAATAGGATGTTTGCTCCTAAATCACACGGCGCCGGGGGTTGGCGTGATTCAGCCTCAGATTCTCTTGGGGTAATTTGGCCATGCAGTGCTCAGGGGAAGCAAATTTGCATCTATTCTATGACTAATTTAGCTGTTTGCTTTCAGTGAACTGGTGTACACATTATATATTTTGCTACCCCCAGTTTCCCTTTTTTCTCTGTTTCCTTCTTATTATGCTTGAGGTTTGAAAAGACCTCAATGACTTACTTGGAAGCATCTGATCCAGTTAAAAATACCCAATTATGGGATTTGTTGCAAGCAAATCTAAAATGAAAGATGAATGCAATCCAAATGATTTTGAACCATTTTTATAGCCGTGGGGTGAGCAAAATTCACACAAGGAATCTCCCAAAAGCAAAACAAAATTGCCCTGTTTTTTTGTATGAAATCTACGTATGGCAGTTTATCATTCATTCTCGGTTTTGGCAAAGTCTAGATGGAGTCAGCTGACCAAGATGAACTTTCTCTCAGGGGACAATTCAAGAAAACGGTCATCAAAAGGGACAGAAAAGGAATGTCTTTTTTTTTTATTTGTGATGTAGTGCTGAATGTTAGCGTCTGTGGAAGTTCATTGGCACAAGGAAGCGGTACCTGCTTGTGTAGTTGCTGTGGAAACCTGTGCTGTCAAAATCCTCTGTACTATATATCTGGCTAAAGAAGAAAGTGCCGCGTATGGATTTTTAATATAATAATGTGGTGTCCATGGTTACATGCAAAGGAAAAGGGCAAGTCGAGCGTCTTGAGTAATAAAAATTGAGCTTTGTGGACAGAGGTGATTTAATTGAAATCCTCGAAAACCACACAAAAAAGAAGGGAGAAAAAAATCAATATTCCTTTATAAAATATATGAAGTTTTGGTACTGAAATGATGCACAATATATGAAATCCTTTGGAACAGATATGTTTAGAATGACATTAAGCAGCTTGGTGCTTCCAAATAACAGCTTTTTCTGTTATTTCTGTGATGCTGGTCATTAGCTTACATCAGAGACATCTGCACAGATTGCTGGTAATAATAAGAATGCATTAGTATGAGCACTAGCATCCATATGCTCAAACTCGCTTTAGAATTTCATGTTTAATTCATTCATCTCCCATTCTTCCCATGGTGTCAAGATTACAAGATCCGACTGTGCCCCTCCGACCACCACCAATCACTGACTCACACACCACATTCAAACATATGTCCGATAGATTTTGAGAGTTTGGGTCAAATACAGTCACATAATCAAGTAGAGATCGCGCACCACTCAGTTAAAAGTGATAAAAGTCAAATGAGTGCTTTTACAGTGCGACTCAGTGCAATGCTCACATTTCTCACAAGCTCTTTGACCTGTTGGATTAGTGCCTCTTTAATTCTCTGCACTGTTGAACGAGCCCCATGTGTATGTTGTAACGTATGGAGGGGAATAGGACCACCTCATCCATGTTAATCGGGCTTTAGGCTCCATCTGTGACTATGATGACAGGTCAGCTGATGGGGGAAATCAACAACAGGTCGTTCACAACATACACATCTGTCCACAACTACTGAGCACTTTGAAGATTGGAATCATGATTTGGAATTTATTTATGGGATTTAAGGAGGATGTCGTCCTCATGGGGCACGTGCTACTGTTAACTTTAACTTTTTTGTTATCGTTGATTTTTTTTGCGTGTCTTTCTTGTAGGGCTGTACGTAATTTTTTTGTATTGATGTCCACTACAGTCTTCTGTCAGTATGACCACTTGGTTTGGAGCAAAGTTCAGACTTGAGTGTCCGCTGCACATTTATTTTTGTATTTTGGGATGTCACCGGTGGCGAACTGTGGCCTCGGTGCCTAGGCCTTTAGACTATTCAATGCACATTTAACTATCCGCAACCACTGCTGGCTCTTGCTACACTGACAATTTTAAGTGCATGAAATATGTTTGTGTGACAGATTAGAGTGAAACGCTCCGCTCGTCTCCACCTCTTCATCACAACATAAACGGATCGATAAAACCACATGAATCACACGTCACGGCAGTACTCGCACAACAGGAGACACAGCCATAGTACATTAGGCTGATCTTAGTTTATCACAGCACAAAGCCTGTATATAAACGCACGTATATTACACTTAGGAGGTTACACCCAAGCAGTCCCTGACGGTTCCCTTCTGGATCTCACACTATTCAGGACATGTTTCATTTAGAATTGTAAGACGATCAATTGTTGCTACATCTAAAGTTTGTCTGGGCGAATATTGGACTGGATCCATTTGTTTCAGGATGATGAGCAAGTAGGACACTAATTGAAAGAAATAATAAAATAAGATAGAACAATAAATATGTTTCGAATGGGAAATGTCCGCAAAATGTTGACTATAACAGGAATCCATGAGTAGGCACCAAAGATTAAGTCACTGTTGTTATAACTGAAAGGGAAATTGGAGATACGATTTGGTCCTTCTGTTGTTACGTAAACGGGAGTGAACGTATTTGACAGCGAGTGAACGCAGTGAGAGAAGGGCTCTGACATGCTTGATATCGTCCGCAGCTCGTCTTTGGTTGTTCAAGTGTAATCTTTGTCCCTGTCTCACTGTGAGACCTACGGCCCAAGTTTTTGGAGCCACGCCTTAAGATTTTCCCCATCTATAATCTTTCATCGCAGACGGCCCAAATCACGCAAAGAACACCCAACTTTTGGAGGAAAGAAATGTGACGAGGCCTTTTTACTGAGTTTAAGGGGAAATGGTTTAAGTTCAGGAAATAGTGATTCTTATGAGGGATTTTTTTTTTTTTTTTTGGCAAATCGCCCTGCCCTACTTTCTTGTTTGTTTCTCGTGTGAGTGTAAAATAAACACTGTGTTGTCAGCAAAATTATCCTTGTTTGGTTATACGTGGAAAATAGTTCCAGTTAAGTTTTAGCTTACACTGTGCATTCTCTGTCTTGCCTTCTTATTTAAGATGCATCTAAAGTGTAGATGTAAAATTTGTCTACATAAGCCTACATTAGACATAACAGCTTTGCATTCCATTTTCTGTTGTGATTGTTTTACAATTCTTAAACACGTAGGACTAGAAGCACATCATTTTATAGCTGTTACTTATATAAGGAAAAGAAAGCGAAAGCGCTAGAACTGCGCCACTAAAAGAGGTAATTAGACACTTTTAGCAACTTAATTATTGTCGGAGAAAATAAACAATACGCTGTTAGCCTCTGTGAAAAGACTAAGAAGTATTCAAAGAATTTCATTACAATCCAATTTTCCTTCCCCATCATTATTTCAATCGTTGAAAGTCTCCATACAATTACATTTGATTGTTTTCCCGACAGCACGGGTAATGTATTTTGAAGTATAAAAAAACTGCTTGGACGCGGGCTTTGGATTCTATTGACAGGCGTTTTTTCCATTTATTAAATATCGAAGCGTCCGTTTACCGAGCCGACAAGCACTAAAGGAGTTATTGGCATCATCCATCACTCGGCCTATCACAAGCAGCCTTTCTTCGTGTAACTAAAGTGGGAGTTGGTGTTGATAAGATCTGCCCCAGGTTTCATATTGTCGTTGACCTGAGTTTTCTTTAAAGATTATTGTGATGTGGTGCTGGAGAATAGGCGCTTAACCCCCATTCACAGTGGCACGGCCCGCGTCTGATATCCAAGCCGCACACGCAACAGCAACAAGAAGAGTTTGAGCGATGCTTTCATTTTGTGCAAACTGAGTAAACAATTCTCTCTTTTTTTGTGTGTGTGTAGAGGAGTTTGGATCAAATCAGTAAAAAATACGTTTTGTTGAGATTGATGGAAAATGAGTTAAAGGTGCACTATGGGGCATTTCTGGTGATCGTGCAGGGAAAACAGGTAGTGGATCCTCCTCCAGAAAAGTTACAGAGTACACCTTTAATACACATCTTTAAGGATCGCCTGTGCAACCAAGTGAACTCTGTCAGCTCATTATGATTATTATGGTAAAATAGTTTCCAGTCCTTAAGGTGCATACAACAGTTTAAACTAAGTCTGTAAAGAATGGACAGCACAAACTTCTGCTAATCATCCACCTCCTCTTGATTAAGGCATAAGAGGCACTTTGATTTCATTCCTAGTATCACCTCAGTGGAGATTGAAATGAGGCGTCAACAAATTACCACCAGGTGCCATATTCATTTTGACAAGGAAACATGGAACAGTGGCTGATGCTAAGCCCTTCAGCAGTGTACTTCCAATTGAACTAATTACACCAAAACAAATTATTAGGAAGAAAGCCAGAACCTCTGGCTAAACACTGTGCTCTGTTACCAAAGATACTTTCCTGATTTTCAGAACTTTTAATCCAAAGTACTTCTCACCTCTTTTTATGAGCTTTAAATTAGATTTTTACAATCAAATGTTGTTTAACTCTCAAACCCTCCTTCAAAAGTTTAAGTATTTTCACTGGCTCAATAAAACCACCTGTGTGTCTCCATGAAGATGTTATTGCTTTGCTGGGAATGTTCCACAGTATGGCATTAAACATATCCAAAGAGAGAAGTAGTTCACCCTACCAGGTCAAGTTACAGGTCAGATCTGTGGATGGTTGACACAGTTCACAGTAAAAACAAATGTTTTTGTGGTATTACTTTTCTATTTGTTTTATTCTGTTACTGGACCCTCCTAGAGAAAAGTTACATAGTGCACCTTTAGCACATTATCAGAATCAGAATCAGAATCAGAATCAGAAAGAGTTTATTGCCATTGTCAATGAACAAAATTCACAAACATAGGAACTTGTCTCGGCCTTAAGGTGCAACATAAAACACTGAGCAACATCTATTCAATCAAAAGTTATAGTGCGATTCATGGGAGACACTGGGTGGTCTAAGAAAACTATTCTTAAATGGTCTGTATTCGAGATCTGACTCAATTGTAGTTTAATAATTCAAAATCTGACAACTGTAAGAGCTGAGGATTTTACTCCAAAGTTAATGGGGCTGCACCTGATTTTTACCATTTTCAGACCATCACAGACTCATTCCTCATTTTCCTAACGTTTACATCTGAATACTTCACCGGGAGGAGTTCATGAGCATATTTTCCAACTCTCAGGCATCAAAGCGGAGTTTGAGCATCACAGGTTGTGCAGCTTATCAGTGCTACTTTTGGGGTTATGATTTGTCTAGATGTTTTGAGCCCCTTTAAGCATGGACTCAACTCGGAAGGCCTGGGAAATGTATAGAATTCTAATCGAGATTCATCATTTGTCAGTGATCAGCTTGGGTCTTTTAAATCAAGGGGTCCTTAGCTAGTCCTGTCAGTGAATATTCAAATTCATTTTTATTTGTTACTTATAAGAAAAAATTAATTGAATCAAAACATGAGAAGAGAAAATTTGGATTATAAAAATGATGACTTTATTCTTGCATGTAACATATAAAAACAAACGGATAGTTATCCAGGGCTGAAGAAAAGCACATGTCAACACTAAATCTCTTCTACAGTATCTGAGGGGCAATGATGCTTCCCTCCATCTCCATGACAACACTCTCCATCTATCTATATCAGCGGCTCTTATCAGAGGCTTGTTTTACTCCTCCTCAGAGTTGTAGAGCTCTATACAAGAGGCTCAGGGCAGAATGTCTGTCGCATTAGGAATAAGTGGGTTTCTTGTCATGTTATTGCGGTGTAATTTACCATGGAAGGCTGCAAAGGCTAAGTGCAGGTGTCTTATGAAAGCACTAGACTTATAAAAGGGAACCTTGGTTGTCAATTTGTTGCTTTGATTTCCTCTACAGGAAACTAATAAAGTTGTGTAGTGGCAAATAAAGATTCTCATTGCAGTTTGCTTTCTGGGTTCTGTAGCAGCCCTAAGACAGTCTCCAAGACACCACGGGTAATTTGATACATTTACTAATCAGCTGTTGAAATAATTTAACAATGGATAATTGTGATTACAAATATATGCATTATTTTGGTATCGTTATTGACCTTTATTTAACCAGTCCCATTGAGATGTATCGTCTCTTTTCCTGGGGAGTCCTGGCCCAAGAGGGGAGCAGCCTATTGGACATGTTTTTGGTGGTAGGGGAAACCGGCGCATCCTGTGGAAACTTATGCAGACACGGGGAGAACATGCAGAAACTTAGATTTGTTTGTTTTTTGAATTGTCTACAAAAAGCAACGTTTTAGTATTTATTTATTTGAAAATGGACATTAATAAACGCATGTAAATGTGCCTGAGTTAGCTGATCTGAGCTCATTTGCATCAGTAGTCCGTTTGCCAGATGTCAAAAAGCCTCCTAAAAGCCTAAACATTTCAAAAGAAACCACACATCAGATGTTACAAATGTAAAACTGCAAAGACAAATATATTTATATACAACTAGTGCTCTTGTGCTCACAAATCTCTGTGTCTACAAGCCACTTTTTAGTATTATTTTTAAAGAAAGGATCGAGACTCTCAAATGGCTTCCAGTACAGTGTTCCACTGTTGGGAAGCTCTGACGGAGAAGACGGCCTGACCAAATACAGCTCTTCTGCGAGGACAGATGCAGTCTTCCCTTAGCGCCCCTCAGGTCACTCTGCGCTCCCGAGATCTAAAGTCATATTTCTGAAAAATGTGACAGTGATGATATCTATAGTGTTTTTGTCCAGTGTTTTTAGAGCTTGTTTATTGAGTGATTCTAAGGGTTTTCTTGTTGTGGATGATGTATTGAACAGTGCAATATGTAACATGTGAGAGGATCATGGCAAATAAGTATGTTTTTGCTGCTTCAGTTGATAAAGAGTCTCTGTTGTAGTCTGTAATAACGTGTAGTCTTTGTCCTGCTATGGAGATGTCTGGTTTTACTTGTGAATTGTTTTTTGAGAAGTACATACAAACTGTTTTGGAAATGTTAAGTGGAAGGGAGGATTTATCAAGCCAGGCTGAGTTCTGTGTCATGGCATCTGTATGTTTTTCTGCACCGTCTTCAGCTGTTTTCCCATGGCAGAAAATACCAGTGTCATCAGCATACATTAAGGTGTTATAACTGTTACGTACAATTGGCGGATTGTTCATGTAAATGCTGAACAAAACTGGGCCAATCGATGAACCCTTTGGTCCACCAGTTGATAATTACAGAGGATGAGAACAATGATTATTGATGTTTACAATTTGAGCCTGAGCTGAGAGGTAAGACTTCATGAGATTTGTAAATTCTGAAGTTTCTGTAACAAGATTGAATGCCTGACTGTGTCAAATGCCCCCACTTTTCCCCCGTTGTCCATTGTTGATTTGACCTTTTCCAAAAAATAACATGTTGCAGTTTCAGTGGAGCGATTGGTCCTCAATCCAAATTGCATTGGGTCCAGTGGGTAAGAACTGTAGTTGAGGTGATTAGTGATTTGTTTGACTACTAATTTTTAAAATACTTTGGAAACAGTAGGAAGAATGCTAATCGGCCTGTAATTGGATGGTAGTTGATGAGTGCCACCTTTATGAATAGGAATGACACTTCAAGCTTCCATGATTCGGGGAATTCTCCTTGCCTGAGCGCCATGTTGATGATATGTGTTTGTGAAATAGACTCTTATTTGTTTTAGCATTACTGTGTCTAGTCCTGATACATCCTTTGCTCAATGAGCAATGGCTTTATTAACATCTGGAGTGGAGACAGAACTTGCTTTTAGTGGTGGTTCGTCTGACACTAAAGGTCTGACAGTTGTATCACCTGCACCTGGTTGTAACTGAATCAACAAAGTAGTAGTTGAGTGACTCCATTGGAATGCAGTCACTTATTGTTCTAGGGTTTTTTATTTTATTTTCCATTTTGTTCCCCTTATTTTACGGTTTTCACAGGTCGCATTTCTTGTCCGATTTTTGTCATTCAAGGTTCAGTGTGTAGATATTTCTCGTGTGATGATTGCTATTGCTTTCGGTATTCCTCTGTCATGTCATTTTCTCGGGATTCGTCTTCAAACTTGGGATTTTCCCCCATCTCTTAGAGCAGCGGAATTTTGGTGATGTCGCGGAATGTTGGTGCTTTGTGACATTATCGCCTTGGCAACTGTACAGAATATGCCTGAGCATTATGATTGGTGCTCTAGCGCCACCTACCGGAATGCATTACTTTGACTTTTATTAGTGAAATTCTGCAGAGCATTCCTTGATATGCCCTTGATCCTAAAAGTCCATCGTACAGATATTGTGTATTTTTCACTATTGTCCAGCAGGGGCGCAATTAATGCTCACAAACACATACAAATAATTCTGGCGCAAACACACTTCTGATTGGGTTGAAATTTTAATCATTTGTACACCTCCCAACACTGATTACAATACACTTTTCAGCCATTATAATTGGTGCTCTAGCGCCACCTACAGCCACCTACATTACTTTTTATTAGTGAAATTCTGCAGAGCATTCCTTGATGTGCCCTTGATCCTAAAAGTCCATCAGACCTATGCCCCATTTTGTACAGTTTGGCCTCGAGGGCCCTCCACACCAAATAATACAAAACAGGCTTAAATGCACACTAAACATTAGCACAAATGCACCAAAGTTGTCAGAGTGAACTAAATTAATTGAAATGTCAATCTCATAACTATAATTTTCTGGCTGCTCAAACAAAGGCTGTACAGCGCCCCCCACTGAAGAAGAAGAAGATGAAGAAGAGTACAGCCTAAAGAATAAAGTCTAAAGAATAAAGTGCGCTCTCCGCACCCCAGAACTGCTTATATAAAGGAGGTGCAAGGATGTAACACGGGGTGCAGATCCATGAGCAGAAACGCAGGGGAAGAGAGCCTTTGCTCGCATGAGAATGGGCCACACTGGACTCAATTGGTCGCTGAGTAGGATAGGCGGTTTGTTTGTTTAGTTTGACAATTTTGGTGATCATAATAGCACTTCCTGACCCCATGAGCAGCAGATGTGACATAGGTAGCAGTAATTCCACTAGCATTAACTGTTACCTTGCAGCCATATTATAAACAACAGTTAAAACCCATATCAATTACACAATAGTTATCATTTGGCAAATAATAATAATATATGATGACACCTTTATTTTTTAAAATAATTGTTTAGAAAAATGTGTCCGTTGTGTGTCAATTGTCTGCATTGTGGATGGAATGTCGTTACTCCCGTAATTTAAATATTTTCATTAACTGCCACTTGATGGTAAAACTAAATATAAATATTTATCAAATTAACTATAACCAAACAAAGTCACAATAAAAAAAACACACAGGTGCACTTTAAAAACAAAAATATTTCACCAAAACAAAACCGGTGTGTCAGTTTCTTATAAGCTTCATGACATGAGTGTCAGGAACCCTGATTTTGTCCCGTCAGGCTGTGCTCTGCAGAGGGCACAGGAGCACATCTGAGCTGCCCCCTGCCAACCTGTCAGTCCTGCTCTGCTCCGGCCACTCACAAACTCCATTCAGCTGGTCACCTCCTCGTTCTCATTCTCTGTCTCATTTTCTATCCTGCTTTCATTTCAGCCTCAGGTGCCTCGCTGCTGTCTCCGCCTCGTCTTCTTCACTTTTCAATCTCCTCTACACACACACGCACACACACACACACACACACTTATACTTGATTCCTGTGCCTCCTCTGGCCCAAGACAGCCCCCTGACATCTAGCAGTAACCCAGCGGGGCACACTGACAGCTAAAGACGAGCTAACAAGGAACGCAAAAGGCCAACTGAAGCTTTTTTAACTGCGTATTATTATCGGCCAAATATCTCAACAGGTAAGCAGGCAGTGACGTTCCCTTGACACTTCAATTGACAGGCATGGTGGACTCGGTGACACACAGATAGGGCCCTCTGCGCGTCTTCAAACACGAGCGTTAGAAAACAAGCAGTTATATTTAAATGTGACGTCAGCGGCAGCGGTGGATCAGGTCTCTGCTGTGATAGACTGCTATGAAATTCTTTGTTGTCGAGACAACTAATGGCATTAAGAAAGTGAAGAGTGTGACGTGGCTCAGGTAACTTCACACACGGACTATACAAGAGGAGACTATACACTATACACTATCTGGAGAGTGAAGATGATTCCAGAGTGTCTAGTTATTAGACGTTTCCTTGCCCTTAGTTACGACATGTAAGTACATGTTGAAATATATATATTTAATATGTGTCATTTCAGATTTTATTGCTACTATTAATGTGGGAAAAACATCATGATTTCATTATTTCACAAACATCAATGTGTGTTGTCTAACACTTACTATTCCTCAAGTTTCTGACCAGCTTTATGAAATATAACTGACTGACAAAATACTTTATATTTGATGTACTTGAACTCTAGATTCAATTAAAAACGCTTAATTTTGAGTACGAGTCCTGACTGACATTTACTGCATGTCCTCCCTTCTCTCTCCCCCATCTCCCATTTCACACCACTTTCATGTCAATAAAGCCTACGGGCACAAAATCTTAAAAACAAACAAACAAAAAAACACTTAATTTTGCATCTAAAATAGTCACGATTATAGATTATCTTAATAATCTTTTGTTTATATATGGGTCATAAAAATAGGTGATTTTAAGCCTTTTCCAGGTCTGTTTCATATTATTAGACCCAATAATAACTGAAATATAAGCTGTTAATGTTTTAAAGTCTTAATTGATGTTAAATATGCTTCAAAAAACAATTTGCATTCAGCACATTCAGCAGCGACAAGCTTATTTTTTGCCTGAAGTCACTTGTTGCGCAATAAAATCACAAAAATTACTTAGTGCATATTTATTTATACTAAAATTGATTTATAGCCCAAAACGTATAGCTATATTTATTGAACAAGCTGATGAAGAACAGCTTGTGTGGTGATCTGTGTAAATGTTATTAAACGATTATTAACATAATTGTACCGACAATTCTCATTAAGGAACCCTCAGATAACTTGTTGCATTTGTGTTTGGGAATAGTAACTATAAACATGGGCCCTTGACTGAAAGCTGATAAGAAAGTTTAACATATAAATCCTGCATTCATCTCATTTAAAAGATCAATAAAAAGATCATGTTTGGCAATTGTGCGTTCTTGGAGTCATCTTAAAGCTGTTCACTTTTAAAAGGAAAGAAGTGAACTTCCTTTGCATAAAAGCAGCCCAAAGCTTCACAGTAACTCTCCGTTGTAATCATTATTCAAGCCACCTCTGTTTCATTCTCCACCAATTTTATTAAAGTGCCAACGAGCAGTGGCTGCCAGAGATATAATATTCCTCTGGACCATTTGCATAAAAAGCAACAGGGTACAATTCCCTTCAGATCGGCCTCAGCAGACAGACACCTTTGCATATTTCCGCCCTCAAAAGTGAAGGAATCCGTTTTGTTCTTGAGGAGACAGTCTTAATTAGGGATTCGAGTGTTTTGGGGCAGGTAGTTAAGAAAGAGCGGTGCCATGTTCATCTAATTAACTGAAATACAGAAGGCCAAGGGGACTCCTGCTGCCACGTCAACCATGACCCTAAATTAGAGAATGTGATAAGACCCTTTGTGAGCGTGAAGGTTATAAAAGATGATTATTTTATGATGTTTTAACCCTCGTGCTGAAGTAGAATGCATCCCCATTCCCTCCACAACATTTGGGGTTTTGTGTGCGTGTGTGTTTGTTTGTTTTATGTTTGTTTTTATGGTTCTATATTAAAAAATGGATAGTAAAAAAAATCTATCTTTGAGGGTATCACAAGGGTTAAGTTAAGGTGCTGTACCAGATTTTTATTGTTCATTACAAACTGTTTGCAATAGTTAAAATTCATTACCCACTTTCGGAAACGCATTCCAAGGATCCTAATAATTATTTCCTGTGAGTGCATTTCAAACCTTTCAGCGGTCAAAGAGGAGATTAGGGGACGGACCACTACAAACGACAACAAGGAAGCTAACAGCCATCGCAATCGGTAAATCTTTATAATTAGAGGCAGGCAGCACACAGCGGTCTAATTCTGAGCCACTTTTAGACTATATCTGTACTTGGACAAAACGGATTTGACTTTACTACATGAAAAATACCTCACAGCACGTGAAAGTCCTGTTTTTAGTCAAAGCAAAAAAAGTACATGTGTGTATTTTTGTTCAGCTAAAGTTCGAATTGTTTTTTTTTTTGTCTCACCGGGGTTGAATAACTTTTGTTTTTAGTTCAACTGGGTCATTGCTTTAAGTATAACTATTTAAAATGACAGGTAATTTATTCTGAACAATTTGCCAAGTGAAAGTCACCCCTGTGGAAGTGTGTGCAAGATGCTGTTTCGGTTCATTCATTATGGAAAACCCAGGGGGATCCGATGTGAAGTCAGACTGAAAAGTGACAAACATGGAGTGATTTCCATCTGCAAGAAAACATCGTCATGTAGAGTTGTGGCCCAGATCAAGGCTGCGTCATCTATTCATACCTTCACTGAATCCTCTGTGCTCTTGAATCGGTGCGCACGCTTTTCCTCTCACCCCAACACATTTTCACTTTTAACTTTATTTAGGAACAGGGTGTCTGAAAAGCTAACCACTGCCGACAGTCCATTTATCAGGCCGCTTGAGTGTACAAATTCCTCTCGTCTCCCTCGACATTCATTTTAGTCTGTGCAAATCGTCGGAGAGCAGGATAAAGGCACGCAAAGCAAAGGGATGAATGCTTCTATTTAGATTTAAATGGCATGAAGTGGGCAAAACGGAATAAGCGTCGAAAGCTGCCTGTGTGCCGCCGCGGTGCTAACCTGTGGGCTGGTCTTTTAGGGCTGCGGGGCTGAATCACGGGTTTAATTGCGTGTGTCTGGGAGGGGAATGAGAAACTGACATGGGACCAATGACTCTCAAAGGAATTCAACTTCAAATGACTTTGCTTTGAAGACAGGATTTCCACCAAAGCGCCACGTCTCTTTGGCAAAGTTTAGGAAATGTTCCTTCATCACAGATTAAGTCTTATTTCTTGTATTCATGTGAAACTAATGCCAAATAAACAAGCAAAACAATATGCAAAAGAGGGTTGAACTCACAAGTAATTAACTTACCAAAAACATTACTGCAGTTTTCCTCTTTATGAAGTACTTTTTCAATCACGTTGTACTGGTTAGACTTTCTACCAAAATATGTAGATGACTAATGGTTGGGTCAAGTGGAAGAAGCTTAAGCTTGTTTGCTTATGAGCAAGGTTTTGTACCAACTAGCCCCACCCCGAGAGTCAAGGTCTGGATAACAAAAGGAATACAATTTTTTACAAGATTGTAATCGCACAATGTCTCTGTATACTGACTGCCTAATCCCATAATTATAGCTATGACACAGCTAAACTGTCTATGTTGTGGGCCGTTTGCTATGTAATCTGATGAATGAGAGCCAAAAAAAGTACAATATATCACTATGTAAATTGACTTTGATGAGCTTTTAACCATGTTATACCAGTGTCCCCTCATCATTAACATACTATAAGTGTACTTTGATTGATTCATTAAAAGCTTTGATATGTTGACGGGATCCTTTGATTTGGAGAAACAGGATTTAAATAGATATTTACAACTAAGGAGTTATTATAACCAAGAAATTGAGCAAAGTAACGACTATGTAACCCTTTGACTGAAATATTTATTAAGACTTATAAATCAGAACTTTCAAGGTGGAATAATATCTAAATGATATAAATGCATACAAAATTTGAATAGCCACCCAACTGATTACATTAAAAATAAATGGGAAAGAGAGGGTAATTTTTATTCACAGATGAAGAATAGGAAAATATACATACAGTACAGCCCAATGGAAAACCACAAAAAAAACATGTTTGGAAAGAATTCTGTTGGAAAAATGTATCCATGTCAAACTGCTCACTATTCTCAAGGACGAGCTGACTGTTGGAGAAATTGTGGCAGCCAGGAGGCACACCATTATCATGTTTTTTGGGACTGTCCTATTGCTCGGAAATATTGGACTGAGATATTTGCCCTCACCATCCCACTCGATTTCAGAGGTATGTTTTTAGGCCTCAAAACTCCAAACAGCTATTGATACAATAAATGGATACCTCTGGAACATTCTTTTGCCAGAATTGAAGGGAAGGGAAAAAAGCCATCCCTAAGAAATGGATGACACACACCCAACTGAAAATTAAGGACTGGACCGACATTACAACTGACATTGGAAAAATGTAGAAGATTACACTCAAACTGAATTGGAAAATGGACTAATTACCATTTTGGACCAAATGGAACAATTACACCGGACATCTTAACTCTCCACAAGTTTACGGCTACTAATATTGTTTGTATGTCGTCTCTCTGTGTCTTGTTCTGGGTGCTTATTATGTTATATTGTATATATTTGATTAAGGGAAAACAAATGTTTTGTGGAGGCCTCAAAGTTACCACACAGCTGTCATTCTTCTTAAACTTGAGTAAACTGCTTTATCCAGATTAATGCCCTTCATGTGTGCTCTCTGTGCCTCTGGCTCTGAGGCGAAGTATCAGACCGGCCTATCAGCATGACACACGATGCCATTGTCTCATGACTGCCTAATCCCATAATTATAGTTATCACACATCTACACTGAGTACGCTTTGGGCCGTTTGCAATGTGATCTGATGAATGAGAGCCAAAAAGGTGTCACTCCATTACCAATTACCAGAGCACATACAGTACTAATGTGGTAACAACATTTCAGTCGCTATAAACTAAGTGTTGGCAGCACAAATGTTGTTGCCTGGTTGGAGGCGATATACATAATTTACTGTGCTAATTGTAAAAATAGACCAAAATGTATATGTACTGGTTTTACAAAATCATTACCATATTACCTAAATTTACTTTGATTTCTGCATGTTTGACTTGCTATTTCTGTTTTCACCTAGCCCCTATCTCCGCTCACTGCTCCGTGCTTAATTGCGATTATTAAAAAAATAGAGACTCCAGGGAAAGCATGTAGGGTTGAAAAATGTCACGTAGCCACTTCAAAAAACATGTAAATTACAATCCACTGCTTGCTATGATGACCAAATTGTGGTATACAATCTATTTATCTATCCATCCATCCATATATTAACACTAAATATGGCAAATGGCTAGTGAGAAACTGCTCAAAACTCCAATGAGATACTTGTTTTTTCGTAAAGTGTTGAATCGTAAGGAATGGTTTTGCTCCTGAATGTACATTTTCCTCCTATGATATTGAGTCACATTCAACATGGTTCTGACAGTGTTGTTGTTCTTTCAGAGCCAAGAAGAAGACCAAGCCCTTGAACCTTAAGATCCACAGCAGCGTGGGCAGCTGTGAGAACCTGCCGACACAGCGCTCACCCATCTACAGCGAGCGGTCCCTGCGCTCCTTCTTCTTCCCCACCTTCATCCCATCCACCCCTCCTGTGCACGCCGAAACTCCCTCTGCAAGTAGGTGACCCAACAACAAATAACATCACTCTGTCACGTTGTTAGTATGAACTGACGGTAACTGAATTGACGGTAACTCCGCCATGAACATTTGTGGCAGCTAGAGTATTCCACCTCCTTGTCTCCATGGAGATGTTATTGCTTTGCCTGGAATTTTCCACCGTAGCAGGTGTTTTTATTGCTCAGACACACCTTGAAAAGCCTTGGCCTGTCGGTACCCACTGCTTGCCGACATAGCGATAGATATGTTTTTAATCAGGTGCCAAAGTGTTGTATTGGATTGGCTGTTTTGTGTGTATTTAAATTATTGTACAAAACGTTTCAAATGTCATTGTTTTAAAAATCAAACGGTTTCGACTTCCATCCAACACGTTACATAGAGTAAAGATTGGCATTTTCCTGAAGTAGAGGAACAAAGTATGGCACAGGACTTTAACACACTCTGGCCTTAAGTGAAAAAATGTCCCACAATGACGGTCGTTGCCATAGATTTTCATTAAATTGTAGTTTTGCTGGAAGCTGCCAAAGTAGACGATCAGCTGTGCTTTTAAGACCAGAGGTAATGTGCGACTGCATGCTGACAGCCTGATGTATTAGATGTGCAACCGATAAAGCCATTAGCAAAACAAGGAAATGTAAAGAAGTAAAACCAGCCCTGTCAAGCGGCGCTGATATATTACTATTACGCAGTGCTCTGAATAGTTGTAGAGTTTAACTAGTACATGTTTATGGGTGAGGCCTGGCTGTGAATAAACAGCCGTCAGGGACAAGACGACACATAAATACATTTAAACAAAGAGGTGCGGAGTAGTTTTTGTCACTAGTTTGATTCATAATGAGAAGGATATTATGACATTCTGGTTGTGAAAAACAAGTAATGGTAACATGAAACTAATGGTTTTCATGGTTAACTGTAAAATAGTTTGTCAAGATCAATAGATTTGTGCGCCTAGCGCTGAACTTTTTTTGAAAAGTCACAGTGATGCGGCTTCAGAGAATTGAGAGAATTCAGAATTTGAATATTCATTTGAGCAGTGTTGATCATTTCATCGTCGTTTTAAAGGAAAAATGAGCCGATGTTGTCAGTGCCGTAACGTGCAGATAGAGGACACATATAAGTGTTTCACAGGCTGCACGGATTCATGACATGATTTGGCTTAAACCAACTGGATTTAGTCATAGGAACTGGCAACCCAAATGAGAGACTCATGTGAGGCCTCCGCTGCTTTCTGATTGGATTATCATGTTGTGAAACAAAACTAAAACATAAACAGTGTGGCCATCATGTCCAATGTTTATGTAATTTAGAATAAATCAGCATTAAATTGTAATCAGCAAAAGCTATATTTAATTTGAACATGTTTATCTTGTATCTGGGGACACATATTGTGTATGTAAGTGTATATATGTATACAGTTCCTTTAAATAGTGACAAAAAATGTCCCAATTGCTTCAATACATTTCTTGTTACTTCAGTCTAAATTATCGGCCTGAGAGGTAAGAAAATTGCATCGGAAATGTCTTATTTCAGGTTAAAGATGCACGATGTAACTTTTCTGATAGAGAGTCCACAATCTGCTATGTCCCATGGAGATGTTAGAATATACCACAGTATGGCATTAAACTTATTTTTCTCCATGGAGACAAGCCAATGGTGCCTCCAGACCACGTTACAGGTCAGTTCTGTGGTGAGGCAATACGGCTCACAATAAGAATGCATGTTTTTCAAGGTATTTTTGAAATAAAAATAAAAAAACAAACAAACAAAAACCACCTGTATTTGAATAAATGTAAGATAGAAATGTTTGATGCTGCACTGTGGATTATTCCAGGCTTTTGACTGACTTAATATCTCCTTTGACGATTGTTGTAAACCGGAAGTAAATTGCATCTTAGCCCACCCTTTCTGTTCAAAGACACATTTTCTTTGAACAAAAAAGGCCAACATATAATGTAAGGTTTTACTTATAGTTTTACCATGGTGTTTGTGCATGTGCCAGACAGAAGGTGGCAGTCAGGTTAAGATAAGATCTGCTGCAGACGGTCTTCATGTGTGTATCCAAGCAAACAAAGCCCACCGAGGCAAAGCGAGCCAGGTAACAGTCGGCTCCAGGCTACCTCACAGTGCCTCCTACCTGGAGTTTTATGGAGTTGGGAGGAAGAACACAATCCTTTTTTATCCCAGTGTATAGAACGCATTATTAGACACGGAGGGGATCACAGCGTGGATTGGAGGCCTGCCTGTTCCTCCTAAACCCCAAAATAAGCTGTCTGCCATGGATGACTCTGGAGGAGGAAGGAACCGTACAGTTTCATTTTCTCCTTCAAGGTTTGTGCCAGAAACCAGCCACTGTGCTTTCTTTGAAATTTCACCTCTGACTTTAAACGTCACCGTGCTCGATATTATGGTTTACTGTGTCCCTGCCAGGATGCTGTTATAGACTCTGTGGAACATATAAATATATCGTGTTGTTGGCTCGTTCTCACAGATATCAGAAAAGAACATACCTGTTGCAAGAAGAAGCACATTTTAGTTGGTTATAAATCCCATTAGACTGTTGACTTTGACTTATTGCAAATTGGGACAGGGCGATATGGCGATAAAAATGTAACCTGGATTGGATCCGTATGATGTAGACACTTTTCTCACCCACTCCTCCTTTGAGTCAGGCTTGGTAATTCAGGAGATGATTAAGTTACCTCTTAAAGTCAATTTAAAGTTACTAAGTATATAAATTGTGATGTTTATTTTTTTATTGTGAAATGAAAATCTGGCTTAATGATGCAAATATTGTCAAAATATCAACATCTTATGGCTGCTCGGTTTATCAAATTGTCTTTTCTTTCTATACAGGTTTTCTATACAGGATTTTCTCCAAATAATCATGATTTCAATTCAATTAAGCAGTCTGTGTATCAAACCACTTTTAACTTAAATTGCTTGTATGTTTATGTAAGGCATTAAGGTCATGAAGGTTTAGAACTGGTTTATACAAAATTTAGGCATGATTTAGTTCAGGTTTTGATCTGTTTTAGACCAGTTTTTAGTGTTTTGAGATGTTCTGGGAAGCTATATATTTAACAAGGTGGTACTGGGTGTGAAAAGTTTGAGAACCTCTTGTCTACGTCATATTGTCCAAACACTATTTAAAAGTGATCCTTTTTGTTCCTGATCAAACTGGATGACGCTGCTGAGGATGTATAAATAGAGTGACCCATCAGTGCACTTTGTTTGTCATTGTGTTTACTTGTGAATAAGCAAGTACAGAGGCGAAATGTTTTGTTGTGATGTGCAGCTCCGCCACTGCCCCGAGGGCCCTGGGTTCTTATTTTAGGAAGCGCATAATCGCAGAAATGCTTGTGTGAGCGTGGGGATGAGCCCGGTCAGCCAGGCTAAACATCCGTCCCGGCTCTGTTTGGGGCTGTGCCATCGCAGCCTTCTTGTACGTCAACAAGAGGTGGCCACGTTTGACCGAGATGAGTCAAGATGATTTGAGCTTACATGTGGCAAGTTTAGCCCATAAAAGTGTTGGCGTACTAAACCAACAGTGTGTCACCCACAGTATGTTTTTGTACTGGTTGAAAGTACGGTACCAGGCTTTCCTCCTCTTCTTCTCATTTGTTTTTTTTCCCAAAGAGTATTTTACAAAAGCAGCACTTCGGGACAAAATGAGCAATTAATAATTAAGTATTTCATCAAAGGTAAACCTGAAAGAAATAGACGCTAGGATTGGCTGAGTGTTGGCAGACCACCCCTGCTTCACTTCCCCGTCTGAAAAAGCACTTCTAAATGTGTGCACACGCCTGAAAAGTTATGCATGTGAATACTAGTGATTTGCCAAAGGGTTGGTTAGCGCTATAGAGATGAGTGTTTGACAGTGTAACAGTACTCCTACTTACTTGGGTTTGTCTTTCCACTGCGAATAAGTCTTCAAATGACAAAAGCTTTATGTTCACAATGTTATATGATTTGAACATTTGTGTTTCTTGCACAGCTCCTTCAAATACTATTACATTTTTCTAATATTTGTGGTCTATTCTTTTTAAAATACCTGGTTCTGCGCATTATTTTTCATTATTTTCCAAAACACTTTTTGACTCTTACTTGAGTCATTTCTTGGACCAGTACTTTGTACTTCTACTTGATAAGTATTATTTTGATGTAACATTACTCTTACTTGAGTTAAATCTTTGGCTACTCTACCCACCTCTGGGAATGCTTTATTGGCATAGTACAAAAAATGTGTCCCCGCCTTTTGACCCATCCTTCAATGCCTCTGGGGTAACGCCCGGAGCTGGAGGATTAGCCTATTGTGCATTTTGTAGGTTAATAAGCGGTCTGTACTGCAAAGCTGAATTAGAGGGTTAACCTTTGGGTTGGTCAACCTTGGTTTAGTGGTACTACCTAGATGGATCACTTTCTATCGGGACAGATCTCTATGGCAACATGCCTCAAACTCATAACCAGCCTCGGACCAGGTTAAGTTTGCGAATAAGGTTAGGAGATGACTGTTTGACCAACCAGGAAGAAAAATCAAGCACCTGTGAGCGGTCGGTGTGAGAAAAGAGCACGGAGAAATGAGGAAAAGAAAGTCAAATTCTAAACCTAAATTAAACAATGTGGTCTGTATTGATTGTGCTGTGTCTGCCTCAAACACTTTGTACACTAGCCAGTGTATTTATACCTCCCTGTGTCTTTCATTTACCTCAAATAATAGCAAAGTTATTAGTTGCATCACACATCTCTTAGCAACCTATAGTGCCCACTTTCAGGAGCCAAAACTTGTACCTGTTAAATTCTCAACATGATGAGAAATTGAGAAGGAAATAGACAAATTCATTTGTATTCAAATTATATTTTTAAATATCAGTTTTAGTGTTTTATGGCATTTATCTGTTTTAATAAAAATGATGTTGTTTGTCGCTTTTCTAAAATGTAATTTGTTTTAGATAACACATAATAACCATTATAAGACTTCCTGTACTTTTACTTAGTTGCAAACATGGGTGGGAATGAAGACAGAGATTTATTTTTGCATTGATGCAGTTGCTCATACTTCCTCTAATGAAACATTGTGGAGGAAGTCATAAACATAGTCAATTAAGAGGTTGATGGGTCAATGGTTACTAAGTTTGCTCCAGGAAAGTAGGGCAACAACAGCTCAGGAAAACAACAATGAAACATAATACATAACACAATAACACAAATTTGACAAAATCTGTATATTCTAGGGCAGTAGTCAATTAAAGATGCTCTATCGACTGATTAGTCGACTAAAAGGGGGTCTGGCAAATTCTTTAAAAATATCAAATATCTCCATCTATCTAACCCAAACTGTACTTAAATGTCTATAACTGCAAGAGTTCATTCAAAAACATCTATTTATACAGAAAAGTACTAGCAAACAGTGTATTTTTATATTAGCGATATAAAAATTAGATTAACTCATGATTCACTCCAAAATCTTGCCATTGTCCCATATACATTATTTTAATCCAAACAAAATAATTAGTCGACTAATCAAAACAACTGTCTAAACGACTAAAGGATTACAGCCCTAGTATTTTAAAGGGCAATGTATTCCTCAGTGTAAAGTTTCATTATTTTGACAGACTGCATGATTTATTCAGGGCCAATGTCCATGGTGAATTCTGTCTGCGTCTGACGTCTTTCCATCTGCTTGCATTGTCCTTGCTGTCTTCCCTGGATTTATCACTCCATTTTCTCCAAATGGTCAAAAACAAACAGCTCATAAAGCAGCCCTTGTCTATTTAGTCCTAATGAGATGGCTAATTTGTGGATTTACTAAACTATTAGCGGTGTCGTCCAAGAGCATTAATGTTGGCAGCAGAGAGTTAGTTACATTAGTTACGTCCATCCATCTCTCGCTGTGTGCGACAGGGGGCCAGGCTCTGTGTTCATAAACACACTGGCTGAGGACATATCTATAGAGCCATATGGGCTTGAGGGATCATCTGTTCTCCATCTATCTCCCTATGTTTCTGCACTGAGCTCCCCATCCCGCCACTATCTACATGTCTGTGCACAGACTCCTCAGTGTTGTTGTCAAACCGTCGCATGCTGTTGTCACTGTAGTGCAGCTTTTATTATTGACTCATTTAGATGCACTGTATGTGTGCATGCATTGTCAGAAATGACAGGGTAATATTGTGCATACAACTGATTGGCATGTGGCCATCTCCATGGCAACAGTTCTGGCTGCTCGAAAGGATTTTCTCCTGTGCTCTTGTTCGTTACATGGTTCCACTCCACATCGATACACGCCGCGGCGCTCACCTTATGGAGCGCTCATTAAAGCAGCAAACGAGGGGGATTTGGCCACGCTCTGTAACAGCCTGTGTCACATCTCATACAGCACTCATGTGCCATAATGCAGCGCATTGTACAGAGGACGCCCACACACATTTTACACTCTGTTCACTTGTTCTGCTCTCACAGTCCACTGTGCATATCAGCATAGGCTCAGCTCATTAAGCAGCGCTGTGCCTCCTCATGGCATGCACACTCAACTCTTGAGCTGTAAATGGATTCTATTGATGATTCCCTGATAACATTGTAATTCTGGTGATTGCAGTTAGCAAATACAGCTGTAAGAGCTTTGTTTTTCAAAATTGTATGAGTGATGACTTGATACCAATGACTACATGCCATTTGATGATGATGGAATGGCTTACAAAATGGTCCAGAGGGGTGATAATACAGCATAATTACTTTTATGTTGCGTTAAAAACAAAAAGAAAGATAAAGGCAAACATCTTAATAAATGTAAATTAAAAACTATTACTGTGTGTGTGTGTGTGTGTGTGTGTGTGTGTGTGTAAACTTGCCGGCCAGTGCGTGTCACATGAGCCTCTCTGAAGGAGGACGAGCACAGGCTTAATTAGGATGAGGCCAATCGCACAAGATGGAGGAGGACAGTGTTGTCTGGCGCCTGGGGGGTTCTCAGCTGCCACAGGCTCATCTGTCATGCACACACACATTCAGGATGCTGTAATCATTTCCCATGCTGTCCTTTCCCATTACCTGCAGGTAATACAAGGCCAAGCACTTCATACAAACATGACTTCAATTTTGAGACTTTGGAAGGAGCTTTTTTATCTCAGTTTGTTGAAATTCTCTTGTTCTTACTTTTATCACAAAGAATCCGCAATGACCCAGGAACAAGTTTTATGCTCAGTTCTTTTCACCATAGTCACTGCAAAAAATACCACGCACAAACAGAACACGCATATTAAAGCCAAGTATTATCCCAACTGAATCAAAACTCAAGCAAATATCAAAGACTGCAATTACTTGTGACATAATTTATTCTGCAAAAATAAAAATATCCTGTTTCATTACTAATCCTGTAGTTTAGGCTTCCAATAAACATTCTTGATTCAGTTTCACATTTCAGTCTTGATTCAAAGGTTAATGCTTCTGGACAGAATCCAACTTTTAAAATATAAATTGCAAATCGAATGTGTCTAATGTGTCTTCTAAAGAAAGGACACTGAGATAAACACCTTTCAATGCAGCTTAATGTACTGGATTCAAGCGTTGTATGCATATTTAAGGCAATGGCCATTAACCTTTGTGAAAGACATATTGACTGACACATGGACCTCATTATAGACCGCTTCTGACCCCAGCCTCATCTGCATATGACTTCTGAGATCTGGACACTTACTATGTATCTGTATCAAAGCATCCCTAAGCGTCCCTATCCCCTTGGAAAGAAATGAAACCTTTGAAACCGCTGAATGAAATGAAATCCTTTTCATTTTGGGCTGATATTGACTTGGGAATCCCCACATATTGCTCTGTCCCTTTTGTATTTTAAATAAAACCTTTTCATGTCATCTGACCCAGCAGATGTGAACGATCCTGCGATGTTGGTAATTGAACTCCAGGTGTCATGTCAAAGATTTTGAACAGAGCAGTACAACACTCTGGGGCTCATCTAAGACTGAGAACATCGTTGGAGACCAGAACTTATCAAAGACTACAATAAATACATTGATACACAATATGTCACAAACTTCACAAGCAGCTACTTATGCAGAAAATAACGTTGTTCACTGCCAAAACTCCAGCCTTCACAGTTCTGCTGCTGTCCACATAAATTCTTAACAATAATCCACATTAAAAAGATAATTAGAAAGTTCCGGTTAAAAAGTTCCTGTGGAAAAAATCTCAGACTTGTGGGAGTCCTGGAGGGTGAGGAGGGGAGGTTTGTCAACAACAAGAAAAGTTTTGCAACATCGGTGATGAATTCGTGAAGGGACACCTGAGGCATGGGTTTTCATTCTTAGGTGTTCATTTGGTGACTTTGAAGGTAAAAAACACATAAGTGCTCCTGAGGAAAATACAAAACACAGAGAACTGGAACCACCAACGTGGGGTAAGTGAGTTCAAGTAATTGTCACATAATAAGACATTTGTGCTGTTTTGAAGAGAGTGATGATTGTACCGTGATTTTTCTGATTATCCGTTTTGTACATAAACTGTGTCTAGTTACATGCTCTCATCTGAGTGCTAAATGTGAGATTGGATTTTTAGGAAATGTATACAGACAGTGGCGGAGGAGAGAGTGGTCTGCGGAGGTAGTGTATCGAATTCTTTGTGAGGAATGGTACCAGAAGCAGGCAGGGAGATGTTCTGGGGCCCCTCATCAGGCATGGACTTCCCTCCTTTTTACAATATGATCAGGTTTTTGGTTCAGTGCATGTTTTTGGCATGAACCCTAACGGCATATTTAACCCAATAAAACGATCAAACATCGTCAAAAATGAGAAAGGAAAAAATACACCTCATATATTTACAAGAAACACATTCAAGCTATATAGACCATCAAAATCTAACCAAATGTTGTTACAAAATATTGTACTGTTCATCATACAGAGGCGAACACAAGAGGGGTTTTGCAATATTGATTTCAAATCGATTCGCTTTTGAACAAGGTTTTTAATGTAAGGACAAAGATGGCAGATATGTACGTGTTAAGGGAACTATTAATGGAAAGGTTTTTACTCTATTGAACGTGTCTGCTCCACCGGGGAGGGATGTCACCTTCTGTACTAATATTATGGACCTGATTGCAAATCACTCCGTGCGGACCCTAATCCGCAGGGGTGATTGGAATCTTCGTATTCAATTTACATTAGACGTGCCAAACTCAAGGGGCACTGGAAGAGCAATACATAACAAATTCCATAAATGAATGAAAAATATATGACTTATATGGAGGGAGATGAACCCTAGTGCACGCCAATATACCAAGTTTTCTAAGCCACATACAATCTACTCCAAAAATAAGGCGAAATAGACTTATGTGACCATGCTCCTATCTACATTACTGTAGACATGGAGGAAAGACAGAAATGGAAGTTCAATGCTAGGAAAAGAAAAAGAAGGAAAGGACCGACTCGATTGTGCCTCATATGGACCCATTTCTATTTCAAATCATTTATACACCTCAATTATGCCCAAAAGAATGGAATAAATGCTCCCAAATTTAATTCACAATGGAAAAAATATGTGTACATCCAAGTGGAGGACCACAAAATCACATTTTGCTGGAAAAATTGTCTGTTTTTTCATAACATGTCAAAGTACCCATAATTCACAAGGGAATTCTAATAGCTGGGGAAACTGTGGCAGCCAGGCGGCAAACCCTATCACATGTTTTTGGACTGTCCTGTTGCTCCAATATATTGGACAGAAAGGAACAAGGCACTGCATTGCCATCCCACTAAATTTAATTT
This sequence comes from Chaenogobius annularis, assembly GCA_015082035.1. Classification (NCBI taxonomy): domain Eukaryota; kingdom Metazoa; phylum Chordata; class Actinopteri; order Gobiiformes; family Gobiidae; genus Chaenogobius; species Chaenogobius annularis. The sequence goes on along the minus strand of BJKM01000007.1, from coordinate 1,198,468 downwards.
AACTATGTATCTGGGCCTCAAAACTCCTGCCATGGACACAATAAACGGATACCTCTGGAACGTACTTTTGGCGGCAGGAGAAAAGGCTATCACAAAGAAATGGATGACAAAAACTACACCAACGATCAAGGACAGGACCGACATAGTAACAGGCATTAGACAAATGGAAAAACTGGCATTCAGACTTAATTTGGAAATGGACAAATTTGACTGACTTTTATTTGAATTTAAATGTGCTGTGATTTTGTTTCAACTGATGTTTAGTTGATGACTTCTTGTGTTCTTATTTTGATTTTCACTCTCTGGTCGTGTTGTCTTCTGTTCTATGTTCTATGTATAATTCTTTTTAAAAAATGGGGAGGGTGGGGAATAAAAGGTGCTGGTGAACTGAGACAGCTCTGACCAATTAATCGAGTAAACAACGAAAGGCCTACAACCCAAGTCTAAGTGTATTGTTTTCTTGCAGCTGTACACAAAAAGTAGTATCGATTCAGTATTTTCCCATCTCTGCTATTTATCTCTCATTTCTGTTGGCCAAAAGGCAAAATTCTCCACGACTTTTAATTTCTCCAGTCAATTCATTTGAAAACTGCTTTCTTCTATTTGTACACTAACCTTGTCAGAGCTTTCACGCATGGTTTGCAGAAAGAGTGGAGTGATTCAAGTATCAGCCATGTGATCAGCAGCATATAGATAATAATCATCCGCGACCACAATACTGACAAGTCCAGTCGTCTGACAGGCCAACGACAGGCCAGTGATGTCAGTTCCTCCTCTGGATTGAGTTATCAGCCTGATTGAGTGTAATTGAGTGATGCATTATAGAGCTGAGAGAAAACAGTGCTCCTCTAGGGGGACGCAGAGGGGAATGGAGAGCAGGGGGACGTGGCGGGGAATCAGAGAACATGTGATTCAGTGTTGTCAACAGATTATTGTGGATGCGCCATCATTATATATGTGGTGACACTCAACACTCATAACGAACTTTGGCCACTTATGCTGCCGATATGTTTGGATGAGAGGATCAAGAGAAAATGCAAATACTTCAGGACAGCTGCATTTCAAGAGTTATTTTTCTTTAAGGCACCATGATTACACTTGAACCATCTGCTTTTCTTGGAAGTCTCCCATTTATATAGATGTTTTGTATAGATCTGCCTCTCATCTATGGAGGTTTTGTTCTTTATGGAGAAGGATAAATGTTTTATTTTATATCCATTTACAAACACACTGCAATTCCTTCAGGGGAAAACATGACAAAACTGCCATGAATAAATTTACATTAAAGCTTCTATTGGCTATATTGAATAATATAAGCTACGATAAAAGATATTTTATTCATCCCACAGTGGGGACATTTCTGTTCTGCAATGCTGAAATGAATATGGTGTTTCACTTGAAAATCTTCAGATTGTGGCCAGCCTCAGTGACACTATTCCCCATCACCATTCTTCACACACGTGAGTGATAGTGAAGACTCCAGGCCAGGACCTTTTGGCTCTGGCATTTTCACACAGCTCAAAAATGATCTGATTAGGTTTATAGTTTAAACATTTACTCAATCACAAGTACAAGTACTTCTGCCAAAATGTTTCTTGAATGAAATTAAAAGTACACAAAAAATATATACTCAAAAGAGTACAACTACCCAAATCCCAAAAAAGGTTTACAATTACCATAACATTACCGAGTATTTGTATTGAGTTACTCTCCACTCCTGAGTTTATGTATGATGCAATGTGGATTTCTGTGGTATTTAACGATACATTCCCCCAAACAACTTGAAGCCACATTTGAAAAACAGGTTCAATTTATAGTGCTGGTATATTACAGGTGGGATTTGAAATTGAAATAATAATGATGTATAACATCCCTCAGGTCTGGGCCTTTTCAGATATGCTGCCTTTAGAAAGCCTTGATGACAATACAGTCCAGCCGCTTTTACAGAAAGCGCTCACACCATTAAGAGCTGGTATTAAGAGGTGCTGCTCTCTAATGGACTGTGGATTATGTTTTGTTGCAAAAGCCTTTTTAAAGTAAGAGTTTCTCTCAATGACACACAGCAAGCAAAAAGTAGTCTTATCTGCTGTGCACAGGCTGCTCCAACAGGACCTTGACATTTCCGTGCCGTTTTAAATCATTTGCCCTCAAAAAATGTCTTTTTCCTTGTACTGTACATTGTTTTGGATGACTCTCCTGTCAACTTCTGTATGTATCTATGCATGCACGGTTTTCATTCATCCATGTTAAAAGTGCATAACCTTCTCTTTAATAATTAGCAGACAGTGAGTCACACTTATTTGTGTTAACCGTAAGAGATTAAGTTTGACTTGCCAGTTTCTGTGCCGTAAATTCAGTTCAGTTTTCTTAAGCGCTGTGTTGGTTTTGATTTTTTGCTGAAAGAGTTGTTCTGTTTTCTGTTTTCAGATACGCTCTCAGTGCCTCGCTGGTCCCCACAAATTCCTCGAAGAGATCTGGGAAACTCTATCAAACACAGGTAAGCCAGGGTTCATGTCAACCGCTCTATTTGATTACATAAGCCATAAAAACCGGTGCATTTACAAAACCTCAATTGTCTATCTGTCACCCTGTTCCACTTGTAATGTAAGCCATCAAACTTCAACAATAGCAATGAAACCTCTGGAATGTCAACGTGTGGGTGCTCGGCAGCTCAATGTCAGCGAGATGTTGACAAATGCTGTCTCATCGTGCCCGTGTCATTTACAGCTGCTATTAGTTTGAAATCAACACCATTATCATTGTAAAAAGTCTCCTTGACACAACTCTTTGCATATGTAAGTCTCATGCTCTTGATTTTGGTTTGTGTTCCTGGAACACAAAGCAGCACTGTCGGGCCTCTACTAAGAGAATGTGAGAAAGACTGTGAAAGAAATCGGCAGTGCCTTGTGGTCGAGCCGTTGTCTTATAGTTGAAAAAACAACACAATAATGGTGCGTACTTTTGTTGGGTCTGGGCAAAACTTGCAACGCCCTTACTTAAGTGAATGTGTTGCGTAATTGAGTAATTGTTGGTTGGCATTACTATGAGAGTACTGTGATACTACTGTTATTGCGAAATTTGAATACTGACACAGGAATAACATTTATGCTAAAACAAATATGTTCATGCCTTAACGTAATATTCTAACTATGTCAAAACTATAAACTTAACAGAGACCAAAACAAGACTAAATCAAGGCTATTTAGACTGAATAAGGAAAACCATGAGTAAAAATCAGCCTAATTCAATGTTTTCCTTTTTAAAAACAGGACATTTCTGTCAGATGGAAGACCCTGGTGTGATTGCCATATATTGTGCAGCCCCATGTTATGATTAGGAATGTCATGATATGAAATTCTACTGTTACTGTTATTGTGAGAAGAAACGTCACAATTTAACGATTATTCACGTTTATTGGAACGTGACAAAATAAAAGCGAAATCTTAATTTTCTTTCATTCTATTCCATCGCTGTTCCATTAATACTTGTCCAGCTTTATGAAATCAAACTTTCTGAATGCAAAAGTAAAGTTATTGTGATATAAACTGCCACATAAAACTATACCATTGGGTGTACTTTTTGGGGTCCAGATTGAATAAAAATGACCGTACATAATTTTGCTTCTAAAATAGTCACTATTATTAGTTTTTAGTTCTTACGATTATATTGTGACCTGAATAATCACGTTTATCGATTAGCCGGTTAATCTTGACATCTTTAGTCATGATATCAAATTTATTTTCATTTACATCTACTTTTTGGAGTTAAAATTACTTACACACATTTATGCTTTTAAAATGGCCACAATCCATTTTTTTTTTTTTTTTTAGTTCTTAAAATTATATTAAGACCTGAATATTAAAATTATATTAAGACCTGAATAATTCCGATTATTGAGTAATGAAATAATCTTGTGCTTGAAGGGACCGTTTGTGGAAATTTGAAACTGCGGCTAATGTAGAAGCTATCGAGTGTGGAGAGTGATTGAATAATGCATAAAACTGTATCTAAAGCCTGCACTTGAGTAACTTAATCGTTCGTATGTAACACCAGGAATAAAAGGCTGTTGCTTCGTTTCAATGAACCAAAGGCGCAACCTAATAATACATTTGGTTCTGTCAAACTACATCAGTCAATCGCGATTATCCAGTCAGCCTTGCGGTCTCAGGCGCCAGGATTGGTAATAAATCCAGTAATCACAAAGCGTTTTACTCAGTCTGCTCTCCCGGTTGGCCTTTGTGGCGTTTGATGTGCGTTTGGGTTCAGCAGCTCTAAATGTGCCCCGTAAGCTTGGACCAATCGTATTCATGTAAACCCCCGTGTCCTCGGCGTAAGAGCCCTCTTTGGCGTAGGGTGAATGCAGAAAGATGCAAAGCAAATGGGGCAGTATTAAATCAGCAGGTGAGCAGCATTGGGAGGGTAAACACAGGACTATCTTCAGGTGCCTATTATCTCGGTGGAAAGGTTACACAGAGAATATGAGGACTGTCTTCACAAAAACTCTCTGCCGCAGGAAGAAAACTGAACAGTCACAAAAGGTCACCAAGAACAATTTTATAGCCTGTTTCTGCGTGAACATTTCTGTATCTCTTGCTTCTCTTTGGTTTTGCACAGGTTTTCCACAAAGTACTGGATGTCGCAGACCTGCATAGTCTGTGGAAAAGGAATGTTGTTTGGACTGAAATGTAAAAACTGCAAGTACGTATGCACTAGCTTATATTATACTCTTTAAGGAGATATGTTATTCAAAATTGACTGATTTAAACTTTTAGTAATCTAGTATTGTCTTTGGTAGGTGTGTATTACCTCTAATCTGTCAATATGACACCAATCACAGTTCACATGTAACAATATGATATATGCAGTTAAAAAGCCAATTTGCGATGACTTCATATAACTTTGGAAGTACATTATACCAAAAACTTAAAACAATGATTTTATTTAGTCTATAATTGTTTTGATGAGTCATTAGAAAACACACATAGACTACGGACTTATTGATTCTGAATGAGTGTCAGTGTGACGATGTGTCCAACACTGGGCACGTCACCCATTACACAAGTCCTGTTTCCAAACTCACCTGGCATCTGTCGTCTTAGAAATACAGGGGTTAGGATTGTATGCAGATTATTTAGGTACAGTACTACCCTCTGGCAGAATTTACCAATTCTGGCCAACAACCAATATTGAAATTGAAATTGAAATCAATGTGACAATGCAGCATGCCCCGGATACTTACTTGTGATTTTTTAAGGTTGTAAAAAGACCCCCGTTTTCCCACATTATAATATCACATTCAAGAGGCCATCAGAAAAAGCAATCTATTGTAGTTTTGAACAGTAAAGGACCTGTTTGTGTTAACGTGGCCCATGAGATCAATATTGTTATCTACAATGAAAAATGAATACAAAGATCATGATATTTGAAACTAGCAGATTATCATTAATTTCCTGTTTTAGTCCTCAGATTAATCACTGGAAATTACATATATAACTGCACATGAAACACTACCATGTCTTTAATTATGCATTGCTGCTGCGCTACAGCCCACATTTCAAAATGCCAATTCCATCACGACACGATTTAATGCAGCACACAATTTCTGTAATTTTGTTATCAATAATGTTATGGTGTTCTATATGAACAGTCGGTGAATGTTAACCGAATAATGATGAGATACAAGAAGAAATATTTTGAAGATCAACGTTATAATAAAAGATTTACTGCCCAAATAAAAAGTCTAGTCCTGTATTATTATAATCCTAACATTTAAATGTCCAAACGTTTAGACATTTATTTAACAACCACTTTCTGTTCTGCTTCTGTCCTTTATGTGCTCTGTATTATATTCTCAAGCTTCAGTGTGTTCCTTGACATGAACAGATCTCTAATCTGGTTTGTGTTTGATGGCACACAGGCTGAAGTGCCACAACAAATGCACCAAAGAAGCCCCACCTTGCCATTTACTCATCATACAGCGAGGAGGACGAGAATCTCTCAAAGGTATAGTGCCCTTTTCTACATGTGTATGGGTTTCAGAGTTGTTCCCATAGCAACTAGCAATTGAAAAGGAACTATTACTATTAGTACTGTAGCTTTTGAACGGTAAAAGACCAGGAAACCAATGAATACTTCAATTCATATTCCATTTTCTGAGGAAATTCCCCAAACGGTGAATCCTTATTGTATCCACACAACTTTAGGCCCATGAACGTCTGTGCTATGCTGAAACTCAGGCATCTGCATTTTATAGTCCTCATTTTAAAATAGTGTGTCTAATTGTACTTTGGTAAGTGTAAGGATTATATTTATTCTTTATAAGCTATTAGTAACATTAGTGGTAATTAGCTTAGACGATTTGTTTACTGCAAATTAAACATGGGTCTTAGTAATTGACATGCAGACTCCACTTAAAGCCGGCTCTTGATTATTCATGCACTTTACAAAGGCTTTGATAGACAAGGTAGACTCATTAATTGGTGTTGAAGCCCAGTAAAAAGAGGCGGTGGTTTAGTCTAATAGAGGGTTATTGCAGATTAATTAAGCCTCTTAAGTTTGACGAACGAGAGCGCGTCACGTATTGCAAACACTGACATAGAAAGCATTGTAAAAATCCTATTATCTTGCATCTTGAATTAAAATTGCGCTCTTCTTTTTCTTTTCCCATGAAGATCACCAAGGAACAACTCAAGGTAAAGCACACTAATTAGACTTTCTGCCTATTTTATAAAATGACAGTTTCTCTTAATGACTTGGTTTGCATTGGGAACGCTTGTGCCGGCATGATAACAGAAGGGCAGATTGTTAGGTTTTTTTTTGTATTCCCGAAGCAGACATTGATAAAGAGTTTTTCCTAATTTCCTAAAGCCATTAGCATGTCTATTGTTTCAGTTTAATCTCGGTTCCTCATTTTCCCCTCTATGTATTTCTTTTGCCTTTCTGCTCATGCAGTAGCTCGCTTGGTACGAACCGAATCCGTGCCATGTGACATCAACAACCCGCTCAGGTACATGGACCTGCACATCAGTCAGACTCTCCCCAAAACCAACAAAATCAGCAAGGTGAGTGCAATAAATGAATCAACTGTTTACAACCTGCTTCTTGTCCCACGTATTGCAGTCCTTTAGTATTTGGGGACTTGGAAAACTGATATGAGTCATCGTGCCTCTCTCCGTGGGGATCAAGAACCGTGCAAAAAATATCTACCGCGGCAGGGATGTTGAACGCCTTTCCATGCATCCATTGTTTTGTTTTTTTCACCCAGCATTTTAAACAACCCCTGCGCAGTTCTAAAGTTTAATAATAGTAGCACTGAAAGTTTGTGATGTGCATGCCACGTCTGTTTTCCACGACGAATCATGTGAAGAGCAATCATGTTTGTTTGTTCTGTGAACCTGTATTGTTCACAGAATTTCAGTTTTCACCTCCCTCCTGTCACTGTCCAAGGGTCTGTACTTACAATTCTTTGAAAAATTGAAATCCTCTTATCAGGCTTATCAGTTCTGCTGGAGTCAATGGAATGATATTCTATTATTAAGCCATTTTAGATCAATATTGCTGTGTAAAAAAAGAAACATTTTGTGTTCTACGTATGTGCTAGTTTATTACTAAATACCAGAAAAAAGCATAACAAGTGTTCTTTAAATACTCCTCCTCACTAAATCCAATAGTGGCTTCAGATATATTTTTTACCATGTATTGATAGCTAACGATATGCAAACATTCTTCAAACAGTAGCGTTTTTTCATCCTCAAGGTCGGTGTCCGATAAAAGAGGTTTCAAGGTTCTGAGAGTGTCGAGGCCAGTTCCATGAAGCACCTTTTGTGTAATAAATCACTTTACCAAAAGAGCCAAACACACACGTGGAGATGATCGACTCCACGAAGAATAGCTGCGCTTTCACTGCTAATGTAAAACACAATATATGCAAAGTACAAATACACAAGATTCCTAAAACTCGATTATGTCTCTGATAATTGGAGTTTTACAAAGATTGCTGTTTGAGACAATGGCAAAACTACTGTACTGTAGTTGTGCAGGTATTGTACTAGTCTGCAATTATGTCAATACCAGGTTTCAGTTGGAAGGACACAGACGAAATAACATACAATTAAGATATTATGCAACCAATGTCATACTCTATATAGTGTGATCGAATGTTATGTGTCGGTAAGTTAAGTTATAGCATTTTTAAAGTCGTTATTCAATCAGTAAATGTATTCACCCCTCGAGCTGAATTCAAAGGGAAATACAGGTACAGTTCTCCTGGTTTCTGCTTACCGACGCTTCCCTCGCAAACAAACCAAACAGTTGTAGGCAATTGGCAGCAGAAACAAAAAGACAGCATATTGCACAGACTGATGTATTACCTCTGTCATGGAGGTGTCTGTTTCTGCACTTTTTTTCCAGTTTCCTTTTGAAATTAATGGAAGCCAAGTTCTGCCTGGAAGGTAGAAAATCAATCTTCGCTGAAACTTTACGTATAACTTATGAAGTGGCTTAATAAAGTGCAGTTGCTAGATTTTCAACACTGCAAAAAATGTGTTTGATAAGCTAAAATGACTTGGATTTTGAATCTTATTCACCTTCATTTGTGTAATGTTAATACTTATTTACTTGATGGATCTAGATTATTAGCTCGAGCTATGAAATAGCAAGAGCTATTGTTCTTGCCCAGTTTCTTCTTCTTCTTCTTCTTCTTCTTCTTCTTCTTCTTCTTCTTCTTCTTCTTCTTCTTCTTCTTCCTTCTTCTTCTTCTTCTTCTTCTTCTTCTTCTTCTTCTTCTTCTTCTTCTTCTTCTTCTTCTTCTTCTTCTTCTTCTTCTTCTTCTTCTTCTTCTTCTTCTTCATTATTATTATTATTATTATTATTATTATTATTATTATTATTCCATACATACATTACATAACATAAAATATAATGAATCGGGAGTAAAAACTTTTGTCTTAATTATGGTTTCTGTTGACATAAGTGAGATGTTGTGAACATGACAAACAAGCTCTATTCTGATTATTAAATCTATTTTCACAGATCTCTCTCTTTATAAAGTGACTCAAATGCACATATTACCTTTCATGTATTCCCTTGTCATTTTGACAGTTATCACAGGAACATTGGTCATTATTATATTTTACAAGAGCTGAACATAATATTTTGTTTTTGACAAAAGATTTGGCTGAGATGAACTATAATCTCTTGGGCTTAAAATCAGACTATTTTATCCTTGCTGCATGCTCTTTTTAATACTTCCATGTGCATGATTTGCGTGGCGTTCGCATAAGCGGCGAGTCTTGGTTGCTAGGTGACGGAGCGGCTCCGTGGGCTAGGCCTGTCCCATTTCGGCACTGCCTTTGTGCCTTTTGCTTACAAACTTTGATATAACATGTGCAAATGTGCATAAAACAGATTTATAACAAAACTCCTTGGATAATTTGCACTATTAAAATAAATCTAAACTAATCTATCCAATCCAACATTTATCCAACACAAAGTCTCCAAAGTGCCGCACACAGAACAAATCAAGCACAAATAAATATGTAAAAAATACATACAAATCAAATAAAAAAGTATAAAATATTCAAAACAATAAAAGACGGGCAGAGGACCACACAATTCTCATGCCGGGTTAAATGCCAGTGTATAAAAGTGTGTTTTTACACGAGACTTAAAAGCATCAACTGAAGGTGCAGTCTTTATGTGGGAGGAAGAGCGTTCCAAAGTTTGGTGCATACAACAGAAAAGGCCCGGTCGCCCCGGCTTTTGAGTCTCGTTTTTGGAACAAGAAGTTGGAGCTGGCCCTCAGACCTCAGCGAGCGAGCAGGAACGTAGGGAACAATGAGGTCTGAAATGTATGCAGGGGCCAGTACGTGAAGCGCTTTAAAAACAGACAATAACATTTTCAAATAAACTCTAAAGTGAATGTGGAGCCAGTGCAGTAAGCATAAAATAGGTGTAATATGCTCTCTATGTGTCAGCTAAAAGACGCGTCATTTTGAACTAACTGTTTGAGTGACAGGTTAGCTCGGCTGATACCAGTGTACAGTGCATTACAGAAGTCAAGACGTGTAGCGATAAAACACGGATCACCCGCTCCAGGTTGCTAAAAGAGAAAGCGATTTGAGTCGAGATAAAAGCTTGCGGTGGTGAAAACTAGATTTAAGCACGGCATTTATCTGCTTGTCAAACTCAAAATCTCCATGAATGATGGTGCGCTCGGCTCCTGGGCGGTGGTCAGGCGGGGGGAAAGACGCGTGCGGGAAGGATCAGCTTCCATGGAGGACGCGACGGGTTTATTTCAAGCTAAATTATTTTCAATAGGATGTCAAGATCTATTCTGTTAATGAAAATCTTAATGTTGTAGTCACAATAATGTAAAAGTTAATTTATATACTCCAAACTTATGTCTTTTTATGTCCAAATCACTTCTAAATTATCTTGTGATCGGTGAATTATAAGGAATTAAAGTTCAAACTACTCAATTCTAAATAACTATGAATCAAATCATTTTAATCTGGGCTATTTTGAAGCAAACATAAAAGAAACGTACATTCTCAATCTTTTTTCCCCGTTCAGGATCACATCGCAGTCCCGTACCAGCCTGACTCCAGCAGTAACCCTTCGTCCACCACCTCGTCCACACCTTTCGTCGCCGGCCCCTCCGCTTCCAGCAGTGCCACGCCCCGTGCCACTGCACCCCGCCGCAGTCCGCACGCCAGCAGAAACAGTTCAACCTGACAGGTGAGTGGAGGTGTCGCCATGTAGTGCAAGGCAAGGCAAGTTTATTTGTAGAGCACAATTCGTACACAAGGCAATTCAAAGTGCTTCACACAACAGGAAAAAAAAGCATTAAAATCACAAAGACATGCAGAAATCACAACATCTTATTTAAAAGTGCATTTCAGGCTATCCGTCAAATGTACAAGACAATAAAAAGAGAGAGTGAAAGAAAAGCATTTCAGATTATGCACAGCCAAACAAAACGTTTTTAGTTTAGATTTGAACATTGCCAGAGTAGAGGCCTGTCTCACATCTTCAGGAAGACTGATCCAGATTTTAGCTGCATAAAATGAAACGCACATTCCCCATGTTTAGTCCTGACTCTGGGCACCAGCAGGAGGCCGGTCCCTGAGGTCCTCAGAGTCCGAGCTGGTTCATATGGCACTAAACATGTCCGAGATGTACTTTGGTAGGCCATGAGACTTGTATTACAAGCAGAGCTGCTTTGAAGTCTAGAGGGGGCAGTGCAGAGACCTGAGCACAGGACTAATGTACATTTACATCTTATTCAGGATGTCACGTTGTTTATGCATGATTGTTTGACCCCCTGATCGTCTTCCTATCATGTGAATGTATTAAATTCTCTCGATGGAGCTCTGCAGTTCCGCCCACATTGAAGCCTGCTCCGGTTCCAGATGTAAATTGTGCTTTTTGAAAAATTCTAATTGCAAGTTTAAAGGTGTGGACTCTGATGTAACATAAACGAGAGAACTGTTTGCAAAAATAATTAGGAATGTTATATCCGAACATGAGAAGTGGAAAGACTCGCACGATATATCCTTTTTTTTTTTTTTTTTTTGGCTGTGTCTCATATTAAATATCAATCTTTTTGTTTGTCTAAATTGCTTCAAAAAATGTATTATTGGTTTAATTAATACAGGTATTGATAATCTACTTACAGTTAATTTGACTATACATTTATCTTGACATACTATAGGTGATTCTAATCATTACATTATTTTCTTTTTAACTTCAAAAGAAAAAAAGCAAGAGTATAACACCCATATTAAAGAGTATTTTTGATATAAGCTGGAACCAGTGAATAATTTCCAAATGCTCTGCACACAGCCTCCATGTGCTTGTTTGTCTCAGCTCCACAAAAACACATTTGTAACTCTTAACTTTTCTTTTCTCCCTGCAGCCTCCAGTTATTTTAAATACAAGCCACAGTTCATTTTTCCAGGTAGGTGCTTCCTAATTGATCATTACTGGAGCCATACTAGCCATGACGCCGGGCACAAGCTCAGAATGAATAAGGAGGACAGCTTCTTTAATGCTGGTGGGTTATTTTGGTCTGCCCCCACACCCCTCTTTGCCGGTCTCATTTTGGGGCCTTCTAATGACTTGTCTGTGCCCAGGCCTCTTGTGCCTCACACTCGCCACTCATTTGGCAGCATTTTTACAGCTCACAAGTGTGAAGTGGTGTGAGAAGGGGACGCGTAATTGAGTTATAAGGAGTTGCGTTTTTTCTGAAAAGGCGTAAATTTGGTGGACAGTGCTGAGTCCAGCCGCAGATGTGATGTTTTCAAAGGATGAATTACATGGATAGTCTGTGTCAGCCCACAAACAGTAATTACCATCAACATCCAACCAAAATTGAGCTAAACTTCAGATTAGGTAGGGGGAATATTGACAAAAATGAATATGAATGAGTATTGACATTTTTTTGTATTGTAGAACTGGAATATTCTGATATTATGGTCATCCATCAGAAATTATATATAATCTGCAATGTCTTGTTTGTAGTTCAAGAATCTAACAAAACATGAATGGAGTGTAAAATTAACAAAAACTGATTTTCATTTTTACGTGCGCTCTCATTGTAGCCTTTTTTTTCGTATGTTTTTATTATTGCAATACACCTAATATTCAAATTTTACATATCTACAAAACACAATTTTTCTCTTCTACTTCAGACTATATTAAAGCACTATTTGATCCTTGTTCAAACAGAAATAACACTTTCTGATGTAGACAAATGCAAATTCATAGAGCCCTACCAGCCACAAGGGAAGACAATTATAGTTATACTAATAAATCATTCGTCTTTTGTTGCGCTTTTCTAGACACTAAAAGGCGCTTGACAAATGTGTGCATAATTCATTCATTCCACACTCTAGGTGTTACACTATTATCATAGCAAAAGCTGCCATGGGGCAGACTGGTGGAAACGAGGTTGCCAATATGTGCCGTCGGCCCCTACAACCACTACCAACCACTCACACACACTACAGTCATACTAGGCAACAAGACTCACTGTTGCCCCACTGAGGCTCGTCATATTTCCACTGTTCCCAGCAAAGGCCTTCAAAACTTTGGGGCCCCGACCCACTGGGTTTAAAGGAATTAAAATGTCCTTAAATTTGGACAAGGAAACTAGGACTACCTCTCAAAAGAAGACCCCCACAGAGCTCAGAAACCCATCTTGCTTGAAAATATGTCTCTTTTACATAAGTGCTTTTGGTGTTAGAGGTCTTTTATGGTATACAACAACAGTCGTATGATCACAGAGAGACTGTCCTGCTCCAAATCCCACACAGTACCGTTTTGAGCCTCTGATCTTCCCCGGCTTGGACTTAATCCATACAAGCATCCCAACCCAACACAAAATGGCCTTGGAGCGGAACCAGGCTGTTGTCCCTGTCAAGCAACTGTGCCAGCGGCTAATGCACTGTGCGCAAAAGGGAACAGTTTTGTCTCCAAAGTGAATACTGTGTGCCATCACTGGTGACAACCAAAACACTGTCTCCTTTGGGGTTTTTTAGACATGCAATGGCTGACCATAATCCACAAGGAACTGTGTCCAAAAAGCACATGTACATTCAGGGTGGTTTGGTCCTTTTTTGAGCCCAATTTAGTCAAGATGTAGACTTGGTTTGATCCTGTTCTGCTCCTGTCATGGGTGCTGTCACAATACTAACATTTAAAACTCTATTTTGATATGAATGAAAAAGCTTGATACTTGATTCAACAATGTTCATTAAAAAATGTATTATAAAATAGATTATAATTTTCCACGCAAAATAGTACCTTATTTAATATTACCCTGTGGCCTTGTTCTGGTATAGATTAGGACCTTTCTAAAACTATTCAGGAAAGCTCCAATTTTGTCCTGTTCAAGTGATTTGTTTCAGTATCAATACTTGAAATGAGGATCTAGTTTGGATTCCAGTTTAGTAATGTAATCTGGCTATTTAGTTCTGTCTGAAATCTTATTCACCTTATTCCAGAAGCCCGCTTGAGCGCCGCCATTCCACGTAATCCTCCTGCTGGTTGTATTAGTTAAGATAGGGCTGTCGACCTTGAGAGAGAATACGTTCTAGACAGACTAAAAAGCCGTTTTCGGGCCGCCCAGGGAATCGGTGCATTAGACATTTTACACAAATATATCTACTTTATAGCATATTTTAGTGGCCAGACTTTTCCTTCGTTCTCCATGTAAAAGAATGGAGTTCCCGTTGGACCGGAAGTGCGATTACGAAGTGCCAATCCGTGGCAAAAAAAGAGGAAAAAGTGGGCGAGGCGGAATAAGGTCAATAGCTCTACTAAATAATCTTTGGACACTGGATGGGCAGCTGTTTTACACACAAAAGACTGGTTAGGATTTTCATCATTTCAAGACTCCATTTCCAAGCCATTTCCATTTAAGATTTATTCATTCGCAATAAAAATGGATCTGGTGTTAAATGACATACTCTCAGTCTAAAGAAGTGTGTTTGGTCTGATGGTTATGCTAAGATCTCGCTCTTGGCAGTAAGTGTAGCAAGTATAATTGAGTCACTCACTGTAATGGAAACATATTAGTGAACCTCGTTTGAGCATGCATTTTCTCAAACGCACATAACATATATTATGTGTCCAATTGAATGAATGATTTTATTGCAGATGTTACGCCTCCCGAAGCTCCTCCCAGCAGAGCCCCACAGGTCATTCTGCACCCCGTCTTGTCTGAACCAGGGTGAGTTTTGTTGTTACAGAAAACAATGTTGTTTTTGGACATTTCATCCCCCTTCTTTATCTCATGTGTCCAAGTTATTGGAGCACGGACATTTGGCTGACGATTTCAATGCGAGGGGGGGCGTCACAAGCACTACATCAATGCTAACGTGGCCTTGAGTTTACGCTACACTTGGGATGCCAAGAGGATTTCACTGGCTCTTTGAAGAAGCAGTGGTCTCAGGAAAACAACCGGAAGAGGAGGAGGTGGAGTGATGAGATGCTTTTCGACCCAAATGTTAATTAGATCAGCGTCTCAATCTATCACAAGAAATAGACCAAGAACGTCGGCATCTGTAGGCAGAGGCTGCACAGGACGGCATGGACACAGACAGGCAAACATGAATCAATAGTTAATAAAGCTACAGACAATTCAATTACAAAATACCAACACCATTTAAAAGATTCTCAAATGGGAAAAGGAAATAGTATGGCCATGTGATTTCAGTCTAGAGGAGTTAAATAATAATATTTTAAATGTTAACATATGGCCCATCCTCATTTTACCAAAATGCCACCAAAGGCCAATGATAATGCAATATCGTTAGTATTATTACATTCTTAAGAGCAGTCGAACAAGGCCAGCAGTGTTTTGACTGTTCATTACTAATTATTATTTGTTTTTATCTTTTCTTTTCTTTTTTCTTAGCACGGAGTAAGCGCATAGTTAAATTAAGTTATGTGGGGGGCTAAATATGTTCTTATATCAAAAATGACAAGCAAGTGTAAATGTTATCATAATGGGAGCCAATAGCACATAATCACCTCCTACATGAAAGGATTATACTGCTCTTTGTCCCATTCACCGTCTGCTGCTGAATGAGGTGCACTAACCTGGTTATTGACAGTGAAAGCAAAGGGATCGCATTAATCACTGATGCTGCATAAATGTGTGTAGGCACAATCTGGAACCAGTCCAGCAGTAAATATGGACGCCTCCTCTGGGCTGAACTGAGAGCGTTCTCATCATTGACTTGTACTGTTGAGCCAAGGGCAAAGAAAGTGCTCTGCTCTCCCTGCAAGGAGTATCCAAAAACAGATATATTTTAATCCTTAATGCCACTGAGTACATTCTTATTTTAATCCAATTTCACTGTCTTTGCTTTTGGGCTCTGTGCTAAATGGGAGACTTTTCAAAGTAGAAAACCTATATGCATCCTCAACTCCAGTTTATTAAAAGTGTCTGTGCACAAATACATACATTTTACAGAGGAGAGGGGCAACGGGTGAAAATGCTCACACTATAATTTATGTGATGCTCAGTTTAGCCAGATCCACAAAATAAATACATGCTCTCATTGGGTGGTTTGTCCCCTTGTTTATTTGTGCCACTTGTTGAGTATCTCTGTATTATTGCTATTCTCCACCAGTTATTCTAGATAGACTGTATAATACAAGTGTTTGCTCATCCTGTCTCGTCTTAAATTGAGCAGGGGGGGGCACGATTGGACCTCTTTTCCCTGTGGTGTGTGGTGTGTATCTGCGCCCAACTACAGGAAAGGTTGCAGCGCACAGCATTTTCCACTTTATTTTCTGGGGAAATTCTTGAAAGAGCCAGATTTTCCTCCCACAGCAACTTTTTCAAAGTAGTCCAAATGATGCGGGAAAACCATGGCCCTGGTGATGGTATTCAGTGTATTTCAACATTGATCTCTAATATCTCTTCTGTGTTTTGATTAAATGTTTTCAAGTTGTTGGGTGTGATTTAATTAACACTTTTGTTTGCTACTGTAGTGGCAGTAACGCATGTCTGTGGCCTTAATGGCCCCGTCCCCGGGTTAATGAGGGCCTGTATCAGACCCCTGCTCCGACAGGATCTTCTCATTATAGAGCACGTCCACTCAAACCCAGAGGCCCCTGGCGCCACAGGAATCACATTATTTTATACGCTGCCTCACCTGTGGCTTGGCCCACAGTGTAGGAGTGCTTTGCAAATGCGTGTTAGAATACCAAAGAAAGGTTGTGAGAGGTTACAATACCACTAGTCATCTATACACAAAGTATGTGTAGATGAGTGTCGCATCTCATTTATGCTGTGGCTCCCACTGAAGGTGACATGCCCCACCTTAGGGTCAAACGTTGGAATAAATCACCCACTGCATCGTTTTACTTTATTCGTGAGGGCAACTGCTCCCGTAATTGCCAGCTGTTGGGTTGTAGTGTCACCTAGATTCTCTATTATAGAAATTTAAAATGAATTACTATTAAATAACAATTGGAAGGTACAGTGGACTGATTTAATGCTGTAAACAGTATTATGTGAAAGTAGTATTGCTATTGAGTTGACAGGCCTAAAGAATGACTCCACAAAGCACAGCCACTCATAACATTTCAGGCATAATTTAGGTTTCTAGGGTGCAATTCTCACATGTTCAATGGTCAGTGAAAAGTTAGAGAAGTGCAATCAATCAACAGCTCAGCAAAACCCAGATCAAAAGTGCTCTACTCTCTGTGCTCAGAATCATTTTTCACCAGTGAATAGTCTTCACAATACAAATGCAATTGATGTCATTGAATGTTATTGGTGTTTTAGGCACGAGGGCAACCCTTTACTTCAGATCGAAGTGGAGCCTACATCAGATGTGAGTTTACATTTCAACTGTAATTGTGCACTATGTAACATTTCTCCCTCGTGGAGATGTATTGCTTTGCTAAGAATATTAACACAGTACAGCATTAAACCTATCTATCTCCATGGAGACAAGAAGGCTTTATCACCATATTAATTCAAGATAAATCATTTTAATGCCACACTCTGGAATATAGCAGGCACAGCAAAAACATTTCCATGGCGACAAGCAGGTGGCAGACACTTTGCCAGAAAAGTGCACATTCAACACTTGCAAGAGTGATACATTTTTGTTTATTTCTAAAACTTGAAAATTGAAATAACAAGGACAAAGTGTCTGTGTTTACCATAATTTCTCAGTTTTCTGTCAGCAGCCTTCAGGTGAGTGATATGTGCATCAGTGGCAGTGAGAGCCAATGCACAGCTACACTGGTCGTCATTAGTTTAACAAAACATTTGTGAGGCTGAAATTGCCTTCTCCAGACTCCAGCGGGCATTTCCAACCATACTTTGCTCTAAAATGTATTCGGAAAAGGGGCTGTCCTCCCCTCGAAATTATTTACTATTTGCTTTCCTGTTACTTCACATCGAGATTCAAATGGGAGAAATTAAATACATTTTCAGCCTCATAATTACAGCTTTTTTTTTCTTTGTCTTTGATAGAAAGCACTTCATGGACAAAGACATATAGATGCATAGTTTGACGTTGAATCAGTCATTACAGTGTAAAACAAAATGTACCTGTCTGTACAATGTCATACATGTTTATCCTAAATGTAGGATGTACTTTGTGACAGACGTGCTAAAATGATCAAGCAGCATAGCATTCCCTAGGCTCATTCTTACAGTTAACTTAAAAATGTTTTGAAAATGAAATGATTTGTTTCGAAATATTATAGAATAATTCTGCTTTTCTCCAGAATGAGGACGGAAATGATGAGGACTCTGGTGATGAGTTTGAGGAGATGAACTTGTCTCTCTTGTCAGCACGCAACTTCCCACGTAAGGCTAGTCAGACCAGCATCTTCCTGCAGGAGTGGGACATCCCGTTTGAGCAGCTCGAAATCGGAGAGATGATCGGAAAGGGTCGATTTGGCAAAGTTTTCCACGGACGCTGGCATGGGGAGGTGGCCATTCGACTCATTGATATAGAGCGAGACAATGAAGACCAGCTCAAAGCCTTCAAGCGTGAGGTGATGGCCTACCGCAACACCCGGCACGAGAATGTGGTGCTGTTTATGGGAGCCTGCATGAGCCCACCTCACCTGGCCATCATCACCAGGTAAAACAGGGGGACACAGGGGCTGGATTAACAATTATTGACGTTAAAGTGAAACAATGAATGAACTATGAAACAAAAAGCTTTTTTTAAGAAGCTTTTCACAGTAGTTTGGATTTATTTAATAAGAATTTAATCAGTATCCAGTTTCCAGTTCCACGCTAAGGGCAAAAGTTGTTTTGTATAGAGCACTGCAATTAGGCCTCAGCCATTTGTTCTGGAAAAGAAACGTTCATGTTATAGTGCAGTACATACAATTTAATAACGAGTCCTGAGGTACACATATATTTAAAAACATACTTATAAGTTTCATTGTGTTGCGTACGATGTGATCTGATTGAGCAAAAACAACATATTCATAACATATTCAACATATTCATCTTCAAATCTAATTTGACTTATTGTGCACTTTACATTGCATTATTCATTCACACACTGCACTGGTCAGACCTTTGGGTCGGTGAACTGAAAATGTTCCTAACAAAGTCAGTACGCTTTGATTTGAAAGAGCCAAATGATCTTTATGTATGTGCTTTATAACTTCTTGAGCACAGAATAGGCTGAAGTGTGGTGCTTTCTGCCACAGGTGTCTGGCACGAGAGCGTCTGTCAGTGCCAGGCCTGTACTGTGAGGTTTACTCCAAAAGAGACGAGATCTAAGTGCTCCCAGTGGGACTATTAGAGGAGTCAATGTGACGAAGCAGCCTACTGATTAGAATGGGCTGCTGTGAGTAATGCCTCCATGTCGCACTGCTAGGTTCAATATCGGATCCCATGTGACATTTTATTCACTATCTAATCTTCTTTTTAAATACTTAATACTTAAAAAAATCCTTTTAATTATCCGTTCTTTCCTCATACGAAAAAGATACATACCTATACTAATCCTCTTCTTTCTGTTCCGGAGAAGACTGACTAAATAATGTATTGCCTTTAAAGAAATATAAAACAAGAGGTATTGTGGATGTAAGAGAAAATCTGTCTCCTTGAGTGCATTCTCTCAGGTTGTAAATATGTGTTAAACCAGTGATTGACTTGTTGATTGAAATGCGTGATTGCGGCTCGTGCCAGCTGAAATCGTTCTGAGATGACAGATGAGTTGGCTGCATTTGTGAAATGTTGGAATGCTGATTGCAGAAAACAATAGCGACAGGTGTTGTTGTTCACCTATAGTCTAATATCACTCCTCCAGGTTTCAACAAGCACAAGTTACACCTGGTTACAGCAGCAAGTAACATACTCAAAGCAGTATGCGCGTATATAGTCAGAAGCATCAAGCTACACCAGAGATGCCAGAGCTGACCCTACTGTATCTATACATCAATGAGACGCTAAACTGTTTTCTTTTTTAAATAATTGTCGGATAAAGTAGGTTTTAAAACTTTACAAAAGTTGACGATGCTTTTCAGAGAGCAATAACGAGCTGTGGCGGCCGTGCTCGCATTAATTAGGCTACTTGCATTCAAAGTGTCTTCTCCGACTTCTCTAGTTGACAGGGTGCTCTGTGCCCAACGGCTAGTTCCGGTAACTAGAACTGTCATCGTGGCCATGTCTGCCAAAACTGTAAATTCCCACAGTGTAGAGCGTTTTTTGGGACAATATACCTTTTCCTATAAGAGCTGTAAACTGTGGAACTCACTCCCCACTGAAATCAAGTGCATTTCCGAGCCTCTAGACTTAAGTGCTGTCTGAAAGAAAATCAAAACTGTACCCGCCTATAAGTGGTATGAAAGTCTATGAGTGAGGACGAAAGAATGAGCATATGATTAAATTTGCACATATGTATTTATAAAATGGAAATGTTTTTTAATGTCTTAGTTTACAAAAGTTTACAAAAGCTCAACCAGGGACGGGAGTTAAAAATTTGCAACAAGCTTTGTTTTGTTACTATGCATGATTGCATTTCCCCTGCCAAAAAAATAAAATAAATAAAATAAATAAAATAAATAAAATAAATAAAATAAATAAAATAAATAAAATAAATAAAATAAATAAAATAAAATAAAATAATAATAAAATAATAATAAAATAATAAAAAAATAATAAAAAAATAATAAAAAAATAATAAAAAAATAAAAAAATACAAATAAAATAAAATATACACCATTTGAATGGTAAGAAATTGTAGTTTCAGGTGTGCATTGAAGCAATGTAAGCGGCGCACAGGTAAAGCTACTGCACTTATAAAATATTGATTTATTTGATATAAAAATCATGGTTGATTCCAAATGGCTCAAGCGAAGACATACTTCATTGTACACACTCTAAATTCACTACAGTTGTTGCCCCACTGGTCAACAGCAGCTGTGTAAAAAATCAGAGCTCTGCGTATATCTAAATGGTACATTATAATATGTTTGTGCTTAGAATGCCAACTGCAATATAGACATGTCAAATGAAGTGTAAAAGTTTAAACAAATTCTGCCTTAAAATATGAAATAGGACTTGGTGACTTACCATCTTATACCACCAAATGTTAAGCTTTCCAACAATATATAGCATGTGTCTGTAGCTTAAAAAAAAAGTTGCATTACATTGAATGGGAACATGTTTTTATTTCCCAAATATTCCCTAACCAGAACAGTTACGTTAGAACTACATCGTAGCTTATCCTTGGATGCCATTTATTGAAAATACAAACACAAGTTAAACATATACAACTTTTACATAATATAGACCTTTTGTTTATATATTGTGCATACATAGATTGATAAATTGTAATCATTAAATGCACATGTTTACTTAATATATGGGTACACGGATATGTAGATAATATGTTAAAGGAGTATTTTATTACATCCCGGTACACACTACCTTTTACTTCAACTTAATTAAACTACTTTGTTAGACAGTGTTCTTATTATATTTGTTTGCATGAAGTATAAAGTATGACACAAAACCTTCAGGGAAAGGCTACTAAAAATGCAGTGGCTGTCAGGTCGTTGTTCCTAATGAATATTCATGGCCTGTTGGCTTGGGGTCTTTTGCTGGTCACCTGCGTGGCACAGTCAGGACTAGAGACTGGAGTTTGGAGGTGATGTGTGCGTGTGGTGTTGTCTATTATTACTGCCTCCGTGATGGCAGCCCTCCAGATATATGCCATCGCCCCCTCATGGTGCAGTAACAGTTTCACCTTGGCACAGAGCGGGCCTACGTCTCAACCCCCAGCCATGACACTTTATCCTCTAACGACATCTCAAACTCTCTGACACACTCGCACAGCATTCTCACCATTTGTTTTTGGGGGAAAAGGAAACAACTTTTGATTAAGGCAAAACTTAAAAGACGGTTATTTGGAATTAATTTAGTGCGTATTGTTTATCCTCTTCAGCTACCTGAAGACAAAAAGCCTGACTCATCACCAGATAAGCAGGCACAGTCTTCAGATATAGTTTGATTCAATGATTTGGACTATACATAGAAATCAGAAAGATCCCACAACCTCCATTGAGACCATCTGTACTTGCTCTAAGGCAGAAGTGTAGTTACTGACCACGCCACCCACCTTGTAAAGGCACAAATGTTTGTTCCTTCTGTTTTGTTTGTATTATATAACATGAAAATAATAATTGTGTTGCCCAGCCCTATTGTCTAGTGTGCTGTTTCCATTATCCACCTTAGTCTTCCACTTATTTATGGGCTGAGTCATGGAGGCAGCCGTCTGAGCAGTGACTCTTTCTTTGGCTTGATAGCATCCCTTACTTCCCACAACCACTGGGGTCGGGGTTTCTGCCACCGCAGGCCCCAGAGACCTTACGCTTACAACCACATCTACGACATGCTGGATCTTAAATGCAGGCAGAGAACATGCTTTACCCGGAGGTGTGAGTTTAAGACCCTGCTGACAGAGGGCTCTGCACGATGTTTCCAGCGACCTTCATGATACGCTTGGGTCTGCCGAGTCTGTTCGTACAGGTCTTTATATGTCACATACTGCAAACATTTGTTTATAAAAAGCCTGACAAATACACAATATTTAGATCTGAAAGATTGAAAAGTAATAGATAATTTATTCAGTGGTGGAAGAATCTCACTCAGTTTAGTTATTTAAGTAAAAGTACAGGTATCAAGTCAAACTATCACAGAAAAAAAAAGAAAGCTTAAGTAAAAGCATTGACGTACCCCTTTAAAAATGTACTTTAGAGTAAAAAGTAAAGTTATCTATTAGTGAAGCTAAAGCTGAGTTTCAACCTGGACTATTCCTGCTGTTTTACCTGCCTACCTGCACCGCCCCGCCCGCTCGGATGGCTCAGCAGCTGCCAATCACTGCTTAGACTGCTCTAAACTCAGCCCTCCTCCACCCCAGCAGCACCTTTTCAGAGTAACATTTTCCGTTAAAGTTTTATTCTCACCAGTGTCTAGGCTCCAGGGAAAGATTCCTATCCTATCCTGTCCTGCACCTCCTGCGCAGCGCTCATTGTTCCCTGCCGGGGTCGAAGCGCCAAACCTACTGTGACAAAAGTAAGTATTTGAACACCCTGAAATTTTGCAAGTTCTCACACTTGGAAATTATGGAGGGGTCTGACATTTTTGTGTGGTGCATTTCCACTTTGAGAGAAAGAATCTAAAAAAAAATAAAAACTGAAATAATTCCTTTGTATGTTATTGCTGCAAATAAGTATATGATAACCTGAGAAAATCAGTGTTGATATTTGGTACATAAGCCTTTATTTACAATTACAGAGGTCAAATGTTTCCTGTAGTTCTTGTGGAGGTCTACAATTTTGTTTCTGGAGTCGTTGGACTGCTCTTTGGCCTTGCTCATGGTAGAAGTTGGAGTCTGACTGATTGTGGGGTGGACAGGTGTCTTTATGCAGCTAACGAGCTAAAGTGTTCAAATACTTATTTGCAACAATAATATACAAATAAATAATTTCAAAATCATGCAATGTGATTTCTGGATTATTTTTTTTAGATTCTGTCTCTCACAGTGGAACTGCACCTAAAAGGAAAATTTCAGACCTTCATAATTTCTAAGTGGAAGAACTTGCAAAATCACAGGGTATTCAAATACTTAGTTTCCTTACTGTTTATTATATATTTATTTCTATTTCACATTAATTTGAGTCTCTCAAGGTTGAAATAATAAAAACTATCAAGCCAATTTAAGAGAGAGTGAAATGCAGTGATCTTTATAAGATCATCAATTGTAAATAATCTTTCATCACCTGAATCGATTTGTTAATTTTTTGGGTCACGTTAATGTAAATGTATATATTTTGGTTCGATGACGAGACTTAAAATATAAGAGAAAAAACAAAAACAAAAAAAACCCGTCATCAAGTCGCAAGTCATAGGAAAAATACTTTCAGTCCAGTTAAAAAAAAAAAGTGAAAATACAAATACCTGCTCTCAAAGGTAGTGGAGTAAAAGTACAGATCTCTAAATATTTACTGAAGGACAGTACTTTTACTTTTGTACAGTACTTTGTTACTTTCCACGTATACGTCACCAACAAATCAGTGTAGTGTGTACTCTTCCTTTTACTCTTATTTTACCTGTGGAAAAAAGGGTCCTCTGTTTTGACCCTATTCTTCAGTGGGAGCAGTGAGGGACCCCAGTGCATCACGTCACCAGATTTGAGCCAGGACCATTAGCCTACAGTGAATGTTTTTGGATTGATGAGTTGGAGGACCTTTTGGAAACCACAGAGACACAGGGAGAGAACATGTAAATTCAACACAGAAAGGTGTAAGGCTAAAATGACTGGGCTCGTATAGGTTCCATCTATTATTAGCTTTCCTACAAGTCATCTCACATCCAAACGCAATGACATACTAATGTGAAAAAAGGGTGATTTTCTGTCTGGTTCAAAGATGCCGCTAAACCTTGCACACACAAGCCCCATGTCCACTTTCTCAGAGTAATAAAATTCTATCACAAATGTGCCAAAATTGGCTGTACATAAAACCACAAAAACTATTCTCCGGTATTATTGGAGAAAACAAAAGAGACACAACATTAGCATATGCATGAGGACCGACTGACATTCATTCGCGATGCTGTTCACATGACTCCAGCATCATTGTTTCCTGGCAACACTTTGATGAGAAAAACATTACAAAAGCAGCTGCAAATGTGAACATTAGTAAACCAAAGTGAAATAGGAAGAAGCTTAATTTCCAGTCTAAAAATGTGTGTCTTTGTTTATGAACCTTATTGTTAAAAGCAATAGTCATTATTAGTATTAAGAGCATTTAAAATCAAATTTAAAAACAAGATTAATCAATATTTTCATAAAATAAGTAAATAAAACAAACGAAAACACATTTTTAAAAACTCAGTCTATCATTACTGGACTGAGATCATGTTGAAGATTTATGAAAAGGAAAAACTGATCATCAACTGTCATTTTGTTTCTTATTTCCTTTTAATTTAAACTTTTTTTTCCTGTTTTGTTCGTATTGTACAACATCAAAATAATACAAAATAAAACAAATACAGAATTGTGTCCCCCAGCCCTATTGTCTAGTATGCTCTTGCCACTATCCGTGTCGTCTGCTCATACAGGGCTGAGTCGCAAATGCAGCAGTCTTGAGTAGGGACTGATGGCATCCCTTACTTCCCACAACCACTGGGGTCAGGGTTTCTGCCACGACAGGCACCAGAGACCTTACGCTGAGGACTGGCCCCTTACTGGCTCACCTTCCTTCCCACCTTCCTTCCTATTTTGGTTGTGTTTATTTTCTTTTGAATTAGTTTAAATTATTTTCTCCTGTATCTCTCCTATACACTGAAGCATGTATGGATTATTTAAATAAGTGAAAGATTCTGAGTAATTGTAATGGTTTGAAGATAATAATCATCCAGATATCTGTGTTAACACTTTTCTCTCGTCTGACAGCTTGTGCAAAGGCAGGACGCTCTATTCGGTGGTGCGGGATGCTAAGGTGATGCTGGATGTGAACAAAACCCGACAGATCGCACAAGAAATGGTGAAGGTGAGACAACCATGTGCTGAATCCTGACATAAGTTATAACCTACATTGGTTCTCATATTCCTTTTGACACTTTCCTTTTTGTTTCTCTCAGGGAATGGGTTACCTCCATGCAAAAGGGATCCTGCACAAAGACATGAAGTCCAAGAACGTGTTTTATGACAATGGCAAAGTGGTCATTACAGATTTCGGACTCTTCACCATATCAGGAGTTCTGCAGGCTGGCAGGTAATTATGCTCACTACACACTGGAGTCATGCTAATGAAAAACATTTGAAAATAATTACTTTCAGGGCTCGTTTGTACTGTCTCATAGCAACTGATGCCACAGACACAGCTATTTTAAAGTGAAGCTGCATTTCCAAGCCTGTTACTGTTCCACAATATTTGAAATGTTGAGCATACTCTCAGGTGCATGCTGTTGTAACGAGATTTTCACTATCGCAAACAAAGGGATGCGAAATTGCACTTCTTTTAGCTACTTTAGAGACTTTGTTACAGGTTTTATTGCAGTTTTAAGAAGGTCAAAAATAGGTCAAACACAAAGAAATGTCATGATCCTGTCCCATTTTGGATCCAGGTGGTTAGTGGGATGCCTATGAGTCATTGAGCCTGTTTACTCTATAGCAGGCATGTCCAAACTACAGCCCGGGGGCCAAATGCGGCCCTCAAACCAATTTTCTTTGGCCCTCTGGCTTCCTGCTAAGTTGGTCCAAACAACAAAAAGTAGTACTTTTTACTGTAAAATTGGACACATTCAAGCATTTTGATGTCATAGCAACCTAATATTAATGTTCCAAGTTTATTAAAGGTGTGGAGGCCCATCGAAACTATGTCAAATGCAAAATTTCTAATGATTCACTTCATTGTTGGGTTGTCTGTGGCCCTCTGCTCCGTATAAGTTTCAAAATGCGGCCCTCAGTGAAAAAAGTTTGGACACCCCTGCTCTACAGCTATCATAATCATATAGCCATAAATCAAACCTTTTGGGAAAAATTGCTCACGTTTGTTGGAAGCAGTAAACAATATGAAAAGCAAAATAAAGAGCCATGATGCAACACCCTTAATTACTGGGTCTCTATAGGTAAATATGTTAGTCACTTCCTGACCATATCAGTGCTTGTTAACAGAACACCTACATTCTTAAGGCTGGTACCTCTCCTAATGCTTTTTCAATGGGAGCATTAGCATTAGCCACCAAAGATTCCAAATTATGAAGATCCAGGCCTGTTTTTGTGACTAGCAACCAATCCACCAGTAACACCAGAGCCTTGTTAGAAAACACCACATGTAGTACTGCTTTGCATAGTTTATTAACATAGCAATAGCGATTAGTGCAAAAACTAACACTAAAGTGTGATGAATGTATTTACCAGTAGTGACCCAACAGTTTATCCGGTTGTTGTTCCACACCTGTTTTGTTAATGGTTTTACTAATGTGGGATTTGTTTGAAGTTTTTAACATTCGATCAGCAAGCTTTATTTGTATGTGTTGTCTGCCAAACAAAAGAATTAATGTTTTTAATGTTGTTTGGCAGCCTCATTAAAATGAATGGGATAGAACGTTTGTATCGACACCAGGCTGCGTGTGTAGCTATTGTAGTCATCAGTCATGGAAAAGTCTGTAATGTCAGAGTGAAGGCAAACTCGAGTTACTATTTGGATTACTATTTGGCCAGCTGGGAATGTGTTGGGGTGTGGCGACAAAACGCCCAGCTTTATTATTGGAAACATTTTAAAGTATT
The DNA here is from genome assembly GCA_015082035.1 of Chaenogobius annularis. Taxonomy (NCBI): domain Eukaryota; kingdom Metazoa; phylum Chordata; class Actinopteri; order Gobiiformes; family Gobiidae; genus Chaenogobius; species Chaenogobius annularis. The sequence goes on along the minus strand of BJKM01000007.1, from coordinate 1,171,166 downwards.
TGAGTTGTATTTGTTTTGAGAAATCAGATCTCAGGGCAGCGTTTTTTATTGTTTACACTCATAATACTCAACAACACCAGATTTTTCAATGTTAACCATTTCAAAAGTGTTTTCAACTGCTCTTTTTACACATTCTTCAAAGTCAGAATACTCGTGGAGCCAAAGAAATCAGTACAGGACAAATGACAGATAACATTTTCAAGAAAGAGACTCCTACACAAATTAGTTATCAGGTCAAAGACTGGCTGCCAAGTTTCCTGGATAAAGCACAGGCAATCACACAGTTGTGTAAAGTGGCTCTAACCCTCTATCAAATATAATAGAGAGTATATTATGTGTAATTTACAATGTCATGCCTGAGCACACCAGTAATCATTGTATCTGCTCAAGACTCAAACCAGGCTGGGTGAAAAGCATCCTTCATCAAAGCCAATCTCCTCATCGTGATTACACTGGGGTCTAAATCAGTGTAAACAATATTTATTTACACTAAACATGACTTCATTAGACTGTTTACTGCACTAATTTAGGATGTGATTAAAGCAAACATTTAAACAAAACACAGCTCTGTTAATCCTAGCTGCTTTGCACAACACATTTCTGTTAGATGTATGATTTTGTGTAGCTTTTATTCTATTTATCAATTCTTAAAAGTGCATTGCGAGACCCTTTTGGTGGGTGGTCCGTGACCTGCTTGTCTCCAGCCTATCCACGGATCTTGTAACTTGGCCTGAGGGTGATAGATAAGTTTGTCTTCATATAGTGCTTGATAAATTTAAAGCAATACTGTAAAATATTCTACAAAAAGAATAACATCGCCATGGAGACAAGTCAGAAATGTTACGCTGTGCGCAATTTATTTATTTACAACCTCAGAATACATTGTGAATAGTGATGTCTCTGTAGTCCCTCAGTCCAGGTAGGTTCCATAGCATAACAAGATGTAATTCTGTAAAGTATGAAGTGAGTGAGTGAGTGAGTGAGTGAGTGAGTGAAGACGTTTGGCCTTGGTCAGTTCCTCTGACAGAGAACTAGTGAGCTGCACCTTACATCTGTCGGAGTGGAAGACCTAATTACACTGAAACCAATGCAAGCTAGTTTTTTACAGTAATCACAATCATAAAGTTTATTGCCATTGTCAGTGAACAAAAACTAGGAACTTGTGATATGGTGATTCAGTCATATAATGCAACAGGAAACAATTAATAATACAAAATAAATGATAAAAACATTATGACTCATGTTAAGTTCTACACTGTTGAATCACAACAGAGATCTGCCTCACTGCAAGGGGGAGATCTACAATGCAAAGTTTAAGAAGTGCGAGGTTCTGTGGACTTCATGGTAGAACTCTTTGGGGGTGTCCAGTTGCAGAACATATTTCATGTTGGGGTCATGGCGCACACCCATGAAGTTGTAGTTCCAGGATACTTGGCCAGGCACCATGAAAAAGCCCAGGAAGCGATCAGACAGCAGCATCTGCACTTCCTCCTAGTGGTACGGGAGGTAGCCTTTAGACACTTGTCTGTGCTCTGATGACCACATTCGTAGCCACTTGGTGTCAACTTGCCGTCAAGGTACAAGAGCCTGGAGTAAAGCTGCAGGTGATGATGATGGTCTTTTCTCCATCCCACGAAGAGTTGTCTGCCATGATCTTCGCATAAGTGGTGACGTCCTGCAGGGAAAGCGAGGAGACTCGTTTGGCTGTGTGTGATCCAGCCAGGGCTGCAGTTCCTTTTAGTATTCATGGCCAGGCACTGGTTGGGCAGATGAACGTTCTGATGTGTTCCATCGTGGCCCCATCACGATACAGCGGATCTTTCACTTGAGGGTTGTCTGGTGGACTTTGCCGTATAAGACCCGCATCTGCGCTCGAAGATCTGAAAGCAGATGAACTTTTTGAGGACACTTGAGCAGAATGTATGTGTATCCTGTCTCCTTGTTGTCATCGGCTGGGACACAGATATGGTTTGTGGAAGGTGGAGGTTTGCCGCAGATATAGCCCTGACTCTCCTTTCAGTCTTGGAGGAGAAAGTCTGCATTTCATAGTTGGAGGTGGTTGATGTGATGATCTCGTCACCATGTTTGTTAACTATGCGGGTTTGTGTAGCGGTCAGCTGTGACTGCTCCTTGGTCTGCTTTTCAATCTCTGCAATTGTCTGTTGCTGCTGTGAGGGCGCAGAGATCTCCATACCCAGGATAATGTCCCTGATCTCAGACTGTGTAAGTGACGCCACATTCACATTGTTCTTTTTGCCATAGTCTGCCAAAATTAGATGCTTGAGTTGAACTTCCACTTTATTCCACTCCTCATCAGAGAGAGTGGGCCATGTGATGAGGCTCTGTGATTGTAGTTTTGAGAATGAGAATTTGAGAATGACTTTGGCACGGTCATTGTTGACATGAAGTGCTCTGAGGATCAGGATGAGATGGTAGTCAGCCAGTCATCATAAAGTAAAGAGCACCATCTGTGGTTCTGTGGCCTTGAGGATCAAGTCTCCAACCTTTTCAACCTTTAGATAGACCTTTAGGCTTAAAAAGGAAGCTGCAGCTCAGAACCTTTGCGCACAATGTTGGGGTAGTCCAACAGGTGACCTTTAAGAGGGTCAAGCATCCCCTTCCCTGTTACAATGATTTGTTTAGGTTGCTCCTCAACAGGAAGGGAACGAATTGGGAGCTGTTCTTCTTCAGCCATCTTCCACTTAGCAAGCTGGCCTAAATGTTTCTGGCCATGATTGTTGAAAACAATCATGAACCCATTGATAGTTTTATTTGTCAAGTTACCTTCAAAGGTCTTATGGATGGTGACCCTATACCAGGGGTGGGCAACCCGTGGCTCCTGAGCCGCATGCGCTCTTTAGCGCCCTCCTAGTGGCTCCCTAGGGCTTTTTCAAAAATGTATGAAAATAGATGGGGGATATATTTGTTGCTTTAATATGGTCTCTGTAGGAGGATAAACATGACGCAAACATTCTTAACGTTTTCCAATGCTGTAAAAAAATGTATAATAAATATTTCAACATTTCTGTCAACGAAGATTTGCGTCATAGACCTGCGACATGTGTTTCAGCGCGGCACACATGGACGGCGCAGTGCCGGGCACGTGCTGTTTGTAAACAAACCGGATTGAAAGTAGCTGATGAGAACGAGGATTCAAGGATTGCGATTTCAGCACTTCTGGACAAATTATAGGTGCACAAAGAGTGCATTGTGCAAAGTGGATTGTATCTCCAAACTGCACTACTGCTGCTAGATTTGTTGCAACCTGAGAGATAATAAAGCGTGGAAAACCGTTCACCTATCGTCAGTACGTGAAGGATTCTCCGCAAAGACAGTGAAGGAAAGGGCCATGAAAATGGCAGGCAACATCATCAATCGGCAAATCAAGGACGTTAATTCAGCTCCAGCATACTCAAGTACCTGTAATGAGTCTGTGACGTGATCGATATCGAACATGAACGCTGTTATGCAGGTATATAAACTCAGAAGAAATAATCAAATTTGTAATTGCAGGCTGTGTTCAATTCCACTGTTGCCCAAACATGGGGGGGAAAGAGAAGAGGATTGTATTGTTATTGAGGTTTGAAGAGGACTGCGTTTTTGTTTTTTTCGTTGTCACATGGTGCATCATCACTCCAGGGGGTGCTGCAGGGAAAATACATATTTAATCAGGAATGCTCATTATGTATTTGTAGCCTAGTCATTTTGATAGTAGGCTAATATAGCTAATATACACTGTATTTCCTTCATATAAGGCTCACATAAGGCTTTTAATTTTTTGCAGCTCCAGACAAATTTGTTTTTGTTTTTTGGTCCGAAATGGCTCTTTGGACGTTAAGGGTTGCTGACCCCTGCCCTATACACATTTGTGTCATCTACAAACCAGATTATCTGGTCGGAGAAGAGTTCACCATAGTTCTGGGAGGACAGGTAAGGCTCAGTGGGCTCAGAGGAATACAGCTGCAGACCTTTGCGGATTCGCTCTCTCAGCACATACAGAGCAGGGTTGGCCTTCATGATTTTGGCCATTGCCGGCTGGATCAGAGGCTTGCTTCCAGGGAACCAGTTGCCATAAGCACTGTGAAGATTGTAGGCAAGGTCAATGGCTATGTGCACACCAGTGGGGGACGGGTACTCATGTTATCTGTGGTGTAGTCCAGAAATTTGGCCCTGGCATAACGCTCAATGTCATGTGAATCATAGTCTCCCCAACACAACTGAATGTCAATCCAGTACTTTTGTGTTGTGGTGCTGTCCATAATGTCTTTTGAGTCTGCCAGAAGGGATGGTCATGAGACATTCCACTTGTAGGATGCAAAGAGGAGGATGTCCGCACATGATGCATTCATCTTGTATGACTTTTTGGGATGGATGATCTCCTTCTGCACAGTCTCAATCTCAAGAGCATCAAGATCTTGGTCAAACACCTGACAAAGATCCATAACAATGCTTTCATGGATTTTTTGCCACAAGTGATTTTGTAAAATCTTGACGAGGGATATCTTCATTGTAGGGATCTTTCCATGCATGAAGATTCCAGTCAGGTCAAGTTGCACTTAAAAACCAACATACACATTGGCTCTGTTAATGGTGGGAGACCACCAAAGTGTGAATCGACGATTAGGGATTTGATTTAGACCAGACCTCTGGGCATTAGTGAGATCCTTCCATTTCATCGACTCCTCAAAACCACTGGCTTTCTCCCAGAAGAGACCTTCCCAAGTGGGAAAGAAAGTGCCTTTTAAACAGTGTGTTTTCCAGGATGCCTTCAACTCCACCCAGAGCCTGAATCATGTCAGTTCTGTAGTTGTTGAGGTTCCACAGTTTTCCATCATGTCTCTGGGGAGTCTACTAGAATGGATTCTGCTTCAGCACCTGACTGCTTGAAATCTGTCCTGACTCTCCAGCCCTTGTCATAAGCCAAAGTATGTCTGTCCTTCTGGAACAGTGTGTTGATGCGTGGGACTCCTCTGTCCCAGGAGTCCTCTAAATCCTCCAGTGTAAGTCAGCGATTCTGTGCAATAGCCTCCTGTCTCTTTATGGCATACTCAGCCCAGAGTCTCTAAGAGTCTATGAACTTACTCTCCCATGGTTGGATGTAACGATACAAGTTAGGAACAAGCTGGTCCTTTTCATGGCTCATTCCTGACCTGAAATGAGTGATTCCAACATCTGTTTGCTTGGACCACCGTAGATCAGTCTGTGGGATTAGCACATGGCCCAGGGGACAACATACCAAAAAAGACAACTGGGGGGAAACGACTGGGCATTTTTGAGTTCAAACCGATCTTGATACTTGTCTGCATCTTGTTTTCACATTTGACCAAAAGGCCCAAGAGCTCTTGTGTGTTTACAACCGCTTCACGGAAATATGTCATTAACCCGACAAGAGCTGTGTTTCATTTGTTAACGATCTCGGTAAATGTAGTGAAGCCGGACGCCATCAAAACCTGACAGACTCTGTTGTGGAAACGCTCCATGGATTCATCATCCGCTCTCAAGAAACACTGCGCTGTTCTTTCTTTGGTAACCTCATTCTGCAGGTTCCAGACACCATCCTTGTGAGTAAATTCCTCGTAGCTTGTCCAACACTTTGGTAGAATACGGCACTCAAACGACACATGTTGAAGAGCAGGTTAGGATTGTCCTTGCTGTAGACAGATACAAAACTGTTCTCTCACTGGACAGTAGTCACCGAACTGGGGAGGCGACTCTTGATATATCCAAGAAGACTACTCACCCAAGGTTGACATCATGCTTCATCAGTCGTATCCGTGCATCTCGTGGCCAACAATTTTTGTTTTTGTAACCAACAATGTCTGGTCTCATCAGCTGTAAACCTGAAGAAGATGTCGATGCGGTCAATGTAACGACAGTAGAGTCGGCTTGGGTGAGCACTTTCAGTAGCAGTGTCTTGAAAACTTCAAAAAAGTCATTAGACTGTTGCCGACTGCCATAGATGGCGGTCAAAACAGCGAAGGTGACTCCGAGAGGCACAACTACAGTAAGTGGCGGTGATGTGGCACTATGGATGCCAGCCTCCGTGGAAATCCAAAGAAGTGGAAGGATGCGCCTTTGCTGTTGGGTGCCGGCCGCCATTGGAAGCACCAACAACAACACCTAAAGAATGGGGTCTAATGAATGAAGTCTAAAGAATGGCGGTAATGTAACATTATGGATACCAACCGCCATAAAACACCACCAAGGAAGAAGAAGAGGCCCTTCCCTCTCTTTCTCTCCCTTTCTCTATCTTTCTCTCTCTTTCTCTCTGGCGTTCAGACTCCTCTGTAGTGATGGCCAAATTAAGCCCCATGAACTATTTGAGGCTTTAGCCAATTGTGATGAGTCGATGCCTCACAAGGTGTTTCATTTGCTCCACCACGCCATCTTGTGGTGTATGCATGTATAATAGTGCAGTGTCACAAACTAAATAATAACCAATTTTATTGAGAAAATACCAATACCAACACCAATATACAAAACATAAATTATCTACCCGATGATGCATACTTATTCCATAACAGAAGGGGTCACATGGCACAAGAGCAAGACCAGCAAGGCCTTGATCTCACATTCTCCGGCTCCTGAGACAGAGACCGACTATGAGGTGTAAAACTGTGTGAAAATTGTGCATTTGAAAAGCACGTGTAAACTTCCAAATGATGGCTCATATATATGTGTATGTGTGTATGTGTATGTGTGTGTGTGTGTGTGTGTGTGTGTGTGTGTGTATATATACATATATATATATATACACACATACATACATACATACATACATATATACATACATAGTCTGCCAATGTCCTTTGTGAAGAGATGTTTGTGCCCAGAGTAGGCTATTGACACAGGAGGAGACACGGCTCTTCACCTGTACCTCTTATTCTGGGCATCTCCTAAACCACACGCAAGTCCCGTGCTATCCCGTGATCTGTTTTCAAACTCTGCTTTCGAGAAAGCTATAATAAAATTCTCATCACCCTCGGCCCAGGATTGTTTTTTTTGGCAGCACTGGTTATAGGCAGATGCCTGCAGGTTTTCCAACACATCCCTCAGTCCGTGCGCCGAGAATACACAGAAAACATTCTTCTGCCTATACATTCATTAGGTTTATAACGTTTGAAGGTGACAGACACAACCAGGCAGTCTTTCACTATAGATAAGATAAGATCACCTTTATTTGCCCCACAATGGGGAAATTCCAGTGTTGCTACAAAGGGTACAGAAGCAGATTATGCACAGTATTATAATACAAACAGATAACAGATAAAAAAAATAAAAAAATAAAATTCTCATCATCTTAATAATAACACTCTTATTTACAGCTGTCATCTGGACAGCAATTATTGCACAGGTATGATTGACATGTCACAGTATTGCACAGGAGTATAACAGTATTGCACAGAATTATGAAAGCGGACTGACACATTCAGAACTAACAGTGTTGTAAAGTCTGACAGCAGCAGGATGGAAAGACCTGCGAAACCTCTCCTTCACACAGCGAGGGTGGATCAGTCTGTCACTGAAACTGCTCTCTAGAATGGACAGTGTCCTGCAGGGGGTGAGACTCATGGTCCAGCATAGATGTGAGTTTAGCCAGGACCCTTCTGTCCCCCACCTCCTGCACTGAGTCCAGAGCACAGCCCAGGACGGAGTTCTGATGACATTGTCAGCTTCTTCCTCTCCCTCTCTGTGATGCTGCTGCTCCAGCCGACCACACCGTACAGGAGGGCTGATGCACCACCGAGTCATAGAAGGTCCTCCGGAGTGGCCCTGTCACTCCAAAGGACAAGAGTCTCCTCAGGAGGTAGAGTCAACTCTGGCTCTTCCTGTACAGAGCGTCTGTGTGATGAGTCCAGTCCAGTTTGTGATTCAGATGAACACCCAGGTACTTGTATGAGTCCACTATCTCAATGTCACACAGCTGTCTGTGTCATGTCTGAGATCTGCAGTATAGATTGTTAAGAGAAAGGGTGCGAGTACGGTGCCCTGGGGCGCCCCACACCTCAGGTCCGAGTGTCAGACACACAGTCCTGGGCTCTCACAAACTACAAACTGGGGTCGGTTTGTGAGGTAGTCCAGGATCCACTCCGCCAGGTCGTAGTCCACACCAGCCGTCTCCAGCTTGTCCCTCAGGAGCAGCGGCTGGATGGTGTTGAAGGCGCTGGAGAGATAAAAAAAAATAGGATCCTCACAGCACTGCCAGCCTTCTCCAGGTGAGAGAGAGCAGTGCAGCAGGGAAATGACGGCGTCCTCCACTCCGATGCCAGGTCGGTATGCAAACTGCACCGGGTCCATAGCTGAGCTCACGGTGGAGCGTAGGTGGTCCAGGACCAGCCGCTCCAGTGTCTTCATCAGATGGGACGTGAGAGCCACTGGCCCGAAGCTGTTGAGGTCTTTGGGCGCGGTGTCTTGGGCACTGGTACCACACTGGTGGTCTTCAGACCTGTGGTACCACCCTCAGCTTCACGCTCATGTTGAAGACATAACTCCACACAGCTCATCTGCGCAGGATTTAAGGAGCCTGGATCTGATGCCGTCTGGTCCTGCTGCCTTCCTTGTTTTAATATCCTCCAGCTCTCTCCTCACCTGTGCTGCTGTGACAGCAGGTGGCCGGGGGACTGTGTGCTGGGGGGATGAGTGAGTCCAGGTGGAGCCGAAGCAGAGGTGTGAAGAGGAACGGGTGTGGGATAGCCTAAGATTTAGAAAAAACATTGATATGCTAAATAAAAAGTTGTTGGTCTAACTATTACTATTGACCATCTTCATCGTCATTTATCATCATAACTAGGCTATTCTCCCAAATGAGCAACAGCAGAGGCACGCGCACATTTGTACATCCTCTGCTCATGCAGTAAACTCATTTACATATCGGATTTGCACCACTAATAATATACGTAATTTCTAATACTAAATAAGTTGCAACACGCCCAGGAATGGACATGAACAATTAAGCTAAATATGAAAGTTTACCCTTTAGAGTAGTTCAATAGACTAAGGCAAGGATTCACCAGTTCTCTGTCAGAAGAACTGAAAAAGTTACTTGGATGAGTGTCAAAACAGCTTCACTCTTAAAACTTAAGTCCTGCTGACTGAATTTATTTTATTGTATTAAGACAATGATGTGATGCTGTAATGCCGTTCTGGGGCTTCTGAGTTGGTCTTGGGCTTTGTATCCCCTCATACCTGTAAGATTGAAGGGAATCAAAAAGCGGGGGAAACGATAGTAGCACAAAAACGAGAAGATGGAGAAGTGAGAGCAAATGGTATTTATAGGGCAGGGACAGGAAGGAGCGTGTGTGAGGTGTGGTCCTGCGCCCAAAGTTAAGGTAACTAGACTTCAGCAATGAATTGTGTTTTTTAAGATGGTCCTTTTCCTAATTCTGACCAGTTTGTACTGTTTGAAATCACGCCCCTCTCACTCCGATAAAAAAAATCGGTGGTTCTTATTCCACAAAATTCCTTTTATTACTGTATAGGCAGAACCGTTCAGTCTCATGTTTTTCACAAATATAGCTGCTTTTCTCTTGAACTAGATACTAGAATAAATCTGAAACTTTTAAACTGCCATGCAAATGTAATACTTAGAGTTAGTTACAAAAGTGAACTGACACAATGTGGATATACAGTGAGTGCTTGTGTGTGCGTCTTCTCTTTGCAGCCGGAGAGAGGACAAACTGCGCATCCCGAACGGTTGGCTCTGTCACCTGGCTCCAGAAATCATCCAGCAGCTTTCGCCAGACACAGAGGAGGACAAGCTCCCCTTTTCCAAACAATCCGACGTCTTTGCTTTTGGGTGAGCTGGACTTGGAACAGTTTGTCCATTAATTTTACTGTTCACAGCACCGCTACTTTAGACTGGAACGTCTGACATTTTGCAATTGCATAGTGTCCCTCGTCTTATTTTCACTTTAAAAAGTCACATACTGTAGGAAACTTTTCAGTTACCTACAGTATGTACCTGCAGTTCACCAACTCATTAAAATGCATGATACAATGTCTTCTAGTATTACCAATATGTACATTTATATACGGCATCTGACGAGTGCAGACGAAATAATCTCTATATATCTCTTTAATATCTCTGAATTATTCCAATAACAATACCATACAATACAATACATGTTTGTTTTCTATGCTTGTTGTTACTGTCTTGGTTCAAGTAGCGTATTGAGAAAAAGAAAAAAATGAAACTGAAAAATCCTGAAAGTCTCCTTTAGAGAAGTATATATTTGTTTTATATATTGCCTGCCTCTATACAATACATGTTTTTACACCCTGAACAAGAATTGGATTAGTAACAGGCTTATTAATGATTTCGCGACATCATTACAAATGATTGATTTCTCAGGAGACTATACAAAGTAGTGGATAATTGAATAAGGTGGCATTTAAATGCTAATCAGTCATTTATTACTACAGATATTAGACGCAGCTCAGAAGAACAACATGTACCCATCCATCTTTCTGTTGAAATTTGGTCAAATTTTGACCTTCAAGCCCCATCTCTTTCAGAAACAATTAAGCCCCTGGTCGTTGGCATAAATCCACATTAAACTTTCTAACAGGTCCTCTGTGAAGATAGATTGTTGAGATGCTAGGATGGGAAGGAAATGTTTCAGCACTGCATCACACTAAGCTAATTGGAGTAAATAAAGAGCTGGCTGATGAGTGACTGTTCTGAACATATACGTGCTTCTGACGGTTTGGAGGAACAGGTGATCGAGCCCAAAAGGGAGAAGATATGATTGGATGATTACAGGAAGAGGTTCTGAAATCTGCAAATGCTTTAGAAGCATTCAGTTATTTGATTAAAAGGGAGTGAGAATGGAAGAGAGAGATTTTACTTTGAAGTAGAGCCCATCATTGAACACATGGTAAGCTCCCTCTTGGGGGTTCCAGGACATCTGCTGCGTAGGATATGGCCCTTTGTGCTGTTTACCAGGTAAAACTCAGCTGCATCGTCTGAGATTGGTTTCAGGTTTGGGCCTGAAGGAACCGCTGTTTTCCTTTGTGAGCAGAGGAGGCAGCCAGTGGATGGTATAATGGAGAATGAGAGAGGCAGCACCTGTGACCGGAACTCTACAGTCTGAAGTCACACATTCAGTCTGTTACAATAAAAAAGTAATTTGGAGTGTTTGGGTTTCATATATATTTCACTAACGCCACGTTTTAACACAAAGATGAGACTTGGAGAAAATATTATAATTGTGTCTGTATTTAAGGAAACTCAACGTACTTTAAATTGCCTTATTTAGTCCCTCCCCACAGTTGGTATGTATAGGCTGCTGCTGCCAAAGCTGCCCTGTGGCTAACTGACAAAAATACAACTTCCAATCTGCACCAGCACCAATCTCTCACTCACCATACTGGTACATAGGTTAGGGTGGTGTTTCACGCATAGACAGAACAACAGTATGCACGGATCTGAACTGAGATCAAACTTTGAGTTTGTGTGCCAACGCACCTACCACTGAGCCACTGTCAGAGTCCTAAAACAAAATGTCAAAAAATTCACTTTTAAAACAACCTCAGGCAATGAAAACCTCCACAGCCTTCATCACTGGTTCAGTGCTGCGGGTGCACCCTGCTCCGTTGACTCCTAACACAATTGCATTTTCAGATGGAGCCCCATATGGAGCATCCTCAGTGCATCCTTCTGAAGGGAAGAGGGGGCTCAGTGCAGTGTCCAGCTGCTCTGTGAGCCCTTGTATCTGGAGGTGACCCCCATGGCTCTTATACATATTCATTAACAAAAAGCTGTCATTCCTCCGACTCTGACCAAGGAGCTATTTTTATACTCCTGGAGCGTGACCTGCCGAGGCTGTTCTAAAAACAGTTGTCTTTTTGCATAGGCAGGTTGCTTTATGCTAATTAAAGAGACACACCAAGTTGACAACTTTGGGTGCAGGCGTCTGCATCAATTTAATCTTCAGGATTCAGGCTCTGGAGTGGAGAAGGAAGAAATCTAAGGTAATCAACTTTAGACTGATCCTATAACTCTTGTTTCCACAGCACCATCTGGTACGAGTTACATGCACGTGAGTGGCCTTACAAAAGTCAGCCAGCAGAGGTGATCATTTGGCAGATCGGCACTGGAGTGAAGCCTAACCTCGCCCAAACTGGAATGGGGAAAGAGATACTTGTAAGAAAACATTGGCCAGCTCTCATCTGGCCACACATATTCTGTAGATGACTTATTTTTTTCAAACTGAATATTTGTGATTGGAATAAGAGGTCACAAGCCAATATTTGGGCTAATGAGCATGTTTAAAAATCACTTGAGTCTTAATTAGATGTTAGAAAAGTGTTTTAGTCACTGCTTCAACATGATTAGAATTTGTGTATTTTGGCTCCGTTTTACAAAGCTGTTTGAGCATGACTGTGTATTATCATTGTATCACATTACACATAACTATTGAAAGCACTAGTTAGTATAAGTATAAGCATACGTTTACTTCACATTAGACACTTAAAATGATCGCTGCTCTGAGTATTCTCAGCTGAGGCTCATATTCCATGCTCTGTGCTTTCCTGTGTTAGGAGATCAATTTCTGGCATCAGACAATTTGCTGAATGTCCTCCTTGCTCTTCACCCTCAACTTTACTCATCAATATTTATAATAGTGATATGGTTGCGTCACACATTTTTAAGTAATCCTGTGTTTCAGAAATTGAAACTTTGTGTATATTTTGGCCCACAGCTCTGTACTCGCGTGTAAATTCTTTGAAAAATAAACACTCCGGCTCATACATGTTGGGTTAAATATGTGGTGTAGCCATTTTTCAATGCTACGGTGCAAGACCGCCATGAAGTCAGCAGTATCAGTTCTGTAGATTAAATCAGTATTTCGGTTGTGCGAATGTGAAAATGCATAATTAGTTCTAATAATTCTTTGCTCATAGGACATCCTGCTGCTGTGCTGGGCGTACAAGCCGGAGGAGAGGCCAAGCTTCTCCAAACTGGTGGATTTACTGGAAAAGTTGCCAAAACGGAACCGCCGTCTTTCGCATCCGGGGCACTTCTGGAAGTCAGCTGAGTATGTCAAATGAGTTTAGGACACAAAACCGCAAAACTATCAACAAGTACATATAAAACGCTTTCATGACCCTTGTCCTATAAAACCGCCACCTTAAACACTGCACTGAATCCTAAAGCCAGCCCAGTGACGAAAACTGCCCGCGTGTGTTCTTTGGATGTTGGCATGTGTGTGACAAAGGGACTGTCCGGCTTCTCAAAACAGATTGGACTCATTTTTTGGTTCAAACCATGTTGTAATTATTTTTCCTTTACTTTTTTGTCTTCAATTGACTTGTTTCTGTCATGGAGTTTTAATTTATTGCATTTATTTCTTGGATGTATCTTATTTGTAATTTTTGGACAAATTTGTTTCAAGAACAAGTGTCTATTCCATGTTTTTTGTTTCCTTTTGCTCTGAATGAATGTAATTGTTGTACATAACACTTATTATACGTATGTTTTCATAACATGACATGCCATTTCCTGTCAACTTTGTTGTCCATTCTGTCGATGACTTCATGTGTGTATGTTTGCACCTTGTTTGAAAAGCTTTATTTATCATAGTATGTCTTTGTTTTGACATTGCACCATGTGAATGTGAAGAAGCCAGCGTCCCTGATTGCGTTGGTTCGTGGTGGGAGATGCGTTCTTAAATATGATATAACTTAATGTCTGTAAAGCATTTAGACTGTGATGTTGTTTAGGAAAAGGCCGTTACTCCTCACTCCATGCTGCTCTGCGAAAACCGCTGACACTTGAAATGTATCCCGTCCAATTGGTGCAGAACCAATTACCTTTCAAAAATCACTGAGCCCTGAAATATCGAAATATATCTAAATTACTTGACTTTCTATAGCTGTCCATACAGAGCCAGCACATTAAGGCTTTGATATTTTTAACTATAATTTCACACATTTTCATTTGGGTCTTGAGTATCAAAATGATAGGTTAGCTTAATAGAAAATGTATTATATTATGTGGGAAATAGGTCCTGACTGCCTCGGGAGAAATTACTTGAATACCTTTGTGTAGATAATGGCTTTTTTAAAGTAAACTGCACAAGGCCATATTATATCTAAAGAATGCCACGACGTGAGACAAAAGCACGCTGAAAATGATGTTTATGACTTTTAGTATAGCCACTTGAAGCAGGGTTGGAGTTAATGTCACTGGTAATTGGTTAATTATTCATAAATCTGAGCATATTGCATAACAGTAAACACACTGTACCTCCCACTAGCTCATGCATATTGTTATTGTTACTTAGTTAGTTAGTTTTGGTGCAATTCATGTTCATAGGGTGTGTTAGTTTCAGATATTTAAGTCAGTCCTTTTTACCAGAGCTGTGCCACAACTTATTCAAACAAACAAACAAACAAACAAACAAACAAACAAAACACACCCACAAACCTTTGTCCAGTTGGCAGGATTCGACTTTCTGTTGTTATGGACCACCTGGGCAACTGAGGGCTTACACATTATATTCAGAACAAAACAAAAATTCAATATTGAATGTATTGCTCAGTAGATATTAGTTTTATCTGTTTGGGTCTCTTGGGAAGATTGGAGTAGGTAATATTGGTCAACATTCTCCCAAATTATTTGTATTTTCATACTTATAAGTTTAAATACACAATGTACATATGTTCTTGGAAAAATGACAAATTAAAACATTTACACTGCTTTAATAGCTCACAATAAAAACATAATACAAAAAGAAATATATGTAAAAACAAACGGTTGAAACGGCTTTTAAAGCATGAATCCATGCTCTTGCTCACATATCACTCAAATATATCAGGATGCCGAAGAGCACTCCAGGCCATTTTATGTATCTCCTACTGATTTCCATCTTAATACCTCCTTAATATGTTTTAGAGGACCTGGCTTATATCCATGTGGAGTGAAAGCTTTGGCATCACTCTACTCACGCTGTATACTGCTTCTGATCCTTCCCAGCCACATTCATCAGATAATGACAATCCAATCATAGTGAATAGCCATCTCCACCCTGCCATATTCACAATGTGGGGAAATGCATACAAATAATCTGCTGCTGATTTTCAAAGTCTGTGTTTTTGGAATAGGTTGTGTTCACCGGAGATCACAGCTATCTAGAATTCCTTTTCGTTTCAAAATTGAGCTGGAGATTAGATTTATTTAGTAGATGTTTACTTGTCAGATTGTAGATTTTTTTGACCTGGTTTATGATTTGTATTTTAATTGCAGGGCGTATCCACATCAAACAAAAAGAGGCCCAAAGTTGAGCGATTTTTATGTCTGCATGTATAAACATAAGTCAAATTATCCCTTCAAAATGGCTTCAGAAAGTGGTGCCATTATTCAACTCCAACGGTGTGATTGTTGTGAGCTGAAAGGACTTTAAACCATGAGATTAATGTGTAGAGTTTGTGGAGCCAATCCGCAACATAAATGACAAATCGTCAACATTTATGGCTCATAAATTTGGATATTTCTTTCAAAAACAGTGAATCTTTATAGAGTTATACACAGTTGGCCCATCATCAAATTGCCAAATTGGATTGCAACGTTTTGCTGCTGGGACTCAAAAGCTTTAAGTGGTTCATTTATATATGTACTGTTTACAACACACATGCATGAGATGGACTATTTAAAATATATACATTATGAAAAACTGGTACACTTTTTGCAGTTTGGTCTTACTTGTCTACGCTTGTATTTAGCTTTGCAAACTTTCAACAGCTTTGTTAGAGAGAATGATTGTTTTGGTATATTTATAGACTACTTGTAATGACAAAAAAAAGTTAGCATTTAAATAGGCTTGTGACATGAGCTGGACAACAATTAAATCTCTAGGTTAGTGCCAAGTGTAAATAAAAACATTGTAGTTTTGCTGTGAAATGCTTGTGGTTTTCTTTTGAACGTAATTGTGTTGTTTTTGTTGATTATGGTTTTGGTTTTGTTTCTTCAGTTCCATTTGATTGCATTGATGCTGTGTTTCTTTAGTTCCTGTTACTGTTGATGGTAGCTTCAAAGCTTGTATTTAATGATGCCTTCTGGTCCATGGCTTGTGATAAGTATATCTTTATTTGCACTCATTCTTTATAAAGTGTATGTCAATAAAAAAATCTTTTCAGTTTGGATGTTTTCTGTTGATTCAGTCATTTTATTGTAATATTTCTTTTGTGTATTTTACCTTGGTTGAAAATTATATTTCTTTTAACTTTCAATTGCAGTACAATGTATTATTTTTGACGACTAGAATACTATAACACTGTAAAACCCTACAAAGGCCAGGGCCACAAATAACTTCAGTGTAGTGTAAACAATTTGCAGAATTCAGAAAAGGTTTCCCAGAACACCTGGACACTCATGGTCAGTGCCTAAGAAATCTAAAGAACTGCAGCTAGGGACCGCCCACATACTCCGACGAGTATCAGCTAAAGCCTGAGCCAAGATTATTTATTATTTTTATTTTTATTTTTATTTTTATTTTTATTTTTATTTTTATTTTTATTTTTATTTTTATTTTTATTTTTATTTTTATTTTTATTTTTATTTTTATTTTTATTTTTATTTTTATAGTAGCACATTCCAGATGCTCAGTCACTTTACTCTACCGCTGGGTGGTCCTATTTAAGCCACAGCTGCCCTGGCGTAGACTGCAAAGTGAGAGTGCCAATCACTCGCTCACACGTCACATTCATACTAGACAATGTGGATGACCCAATCCCGCTTAGCTTCCAGATCAGACACGACCAGGCATTGACAAGGCAAGGTAGCTAAAGAATAAGCAAGATGTTAAGAATATGCCCTCGACTAAACTGGCAGTTTAAACTGGCAATCCTGCTTACATTACTCTACCTCTTACTGTAAGGATTTGAAGGGATTTCAATGATTAAACTGCTGGTTTAACAGGTTCTTCAGAGGTTTCTGAGTGTGATACTTCCTTTTACCAGCTGACACACCTTGGTTTATTTGAACAAATAGTTATTGTTTGGTGGAAAGATGAGTGACTGGTCATACAATGCTAAATAAGATAATAGACATGACAGAGACAGTTCATTAACAAAAATGCTTTATTTTTTGGGATTAGTTTAAAAGTATAAACGGTCCATTTGCTTTTACACATCCAGTGCTTAACAATAAGTTACTAACATAATGGAGTCCATGAGACAAAGCACAAAACATTGCAGTTTACAGTGCTAAACGTAAAATTATTATCATTTTATATGTGACAGTAAGTACCAGAAAAAGGATAATATGTTTTCTTTAACTGCTATGTATATAGTCTGCTCGGTATTCAATCTATTTCGGATGTGAAAGAATGAAGACCTAGCGCCAGTGTGTCCTCTTCATATGTTAGCACAGACTGTTGCAGACTGTTTGACCTGTGACTCACTGCGAGAACATGGGCGGCCTGGTTATAGAGGGCAGAGCGGGTGATAGATGCACAGACAAATGAATAGATAGATAAGAGCTTGAACCACCTGCACTAAGGATTTTTCTCTCCTTTTTTCACTTCAGTCAGTGAGGTGTAAAAAAAATCCACATTCACCCAATATGACCAAACCCAGAGACCAGCCGAGCAGAAATGTCGAACTGGGTGGTGTACCAACCTGACAAGCTTCAGTGCATTTCTTGTTAAGTATCTTACACAAGATCCCCCACCAAGACTACACACGAGACTTCAGTTCACCCACACTAAAGAAATATCTACCCTCAGAGATGTATGTATATATATATATATATATATATATATACACACACTACATATATACACAAAGTACATCTCACCCATATTATATTAATTCACTAATATATATATATATATATATATATATATATATATATATATAGTTTATAAACTCCCATTAAAGGTAACTTTGTAACTTTTCTGGTGGAGACGTGCATGTGCCAGGGTCTTCACCAGAAAAGTGACCATCGAGGCAACTCTTGCGGAAAGTGACCCGTTTAAATCATCATAATTTTGACCTTCTATAAAACCAACAAGCCTGATTATTTAACATCAAGAGGCTGAGAGTTGTTGAGCGTGTGACGCGCCATGTACTCGTTAAAAGCCACATTGGTTTGAACTATAGTGGCCAAAAATAAGTGTTACGTAATGAGCAGGGATGGTGGATGTGACCCGGCTCTCCCCTGCAGCAGGCCCCGGTGCTGGCCCATCTGGCATTTCATGCACAGCCCGCTGTTGTTAAGCTCACTCACTTATTGTACTTGGCCTCAATCTGAGTTTTGGGGAAGAATGCAGCTATATAATCTTGTGCATCGAGACTGTTCAGTCCCTTTAAGCTGCAAACCATTGGTGTGTTTGTATGGTCAGATAAAAAAACAATGCACTTTTCAGGCAGTCAAACTTAATAGTAGGTGGAGCCAGAAAATAATTATCTTTAATTTTGTAAACACTAGTTAAAGATCACAGTTGGGGGCAATAGGGCTGCAACGATTAATTGTTTAATTGTGAGTCGAACTATAAAAAATAACCGTAGTCTGGTAATCAATGTCATGATAATGTTTGTCCTAAATTAAAAATGTTAATTCAGTGTTGTGTAGAGACACCAGGGATTGGGGTGGGGGGAGGAAGGGCTACAGTGGATGGACTGAATTAATGTGGACCTTCTTGTTTGTCTATGCTATAATTATTTAATTTTTTTCTTCATCTTTTTTTATTATTATATTTGTGTTTTCTTTATTTACATTTTTACTTTATTTATTGTTTATGTATTTATTGTTATGTTATTATTTTTATTTTTTATTTTTTAATTATTTTTTTTAGGGAGGAGATTGTGGGGAGAGAGGAGTGGGTGGGGTGGAGGGCGGAATAGTGTATTACTGATACATGTCAAAGTGCGTTTTGGACTCTATACAGGTTTTTGAAAAAAAAAGAAGAAAAATCCAAATAAAAACTATGTCATAAAAAATAAATAACCGTAGTCATATTTTGCTAATCATAATCAATCCCTAGACTATACAGACTGTTAAATACCTTTTTTAAACAAAAAAGCAGCATTAGTAAATCGAAAAGGGAAAAAAACGATTTCAGATTTCAGCAATAATACACTTTATTCATAAATATTCTCTGTAAAGAAGACTTCAGTCAGTTCAACCGTCATGTAATTGATAAAGTATTTAAAAACCTTCAATGAACAATATAAATCATAATTTGACTAGACGACTAACTAAAGCAGGTGTTGGACCAGACCAGAGAGGTTACATAATGCACCTTTAATGCCAAGAATAATAGCTCACGCAAAATGTCTTTGTGTTTCGAAAAATAGGAAAGCTTTTGGGAATTTTCCGTCTGCAAGGAGCATTTATGACCGCCCAGACCTGTTTGGAGTGGCCCGCGTCATAAGCGACTCATCAAGTGCCGTTCCAAATGGTTAACTTCCCCACCCTCTTCAGAGCTCGTTTCCTCCATTTGGCTAATTCACAAAGGCTGCACCTGTGCATCCTTCGCCCAGCCTCTTCCCAGAACAAATTACTCACAATGCACTTCACCAACTAAAATTATAACTTTAAATAGGGGAATTAAATGTTTGCATAACCCTGACCTAAGTAAAGTTCAGTAGTAGATTCCATGTGTTGCTTGTTTGTCAACCGCAACCTGTCTCCTGCCTTTTTGTGTGTGATGGCATCAGTGGTTAACATTGTCTCTGTTCTCCCTCCCTCTCTTGCTTTCTCTCTCCTTCTCTCCCGTTCTCTTCATTCTCTGCTCTAGGCTGTAACAGAAGCACCAGTGAAGTTCCTCGCGTCCACAGCTCTGCTCACATGTGCTCCATCCACGTTCTCTTCTCCTGTCCTGCCTTGCTACCCCCGCCCCTCCTTGCTCACCCCCTAAAATCCACAAAATGCCTGGTCGGACCCTTTAGCGCTTTAGGATTTACATTTTTGAGACAAAACTTGCTGCAGATGCTCTATCAAAGAGGCCTTTCTTCTTCTCCGCTCTATGCCTGAAGCCCTCCTCCTCTTCTCCAAAAAAACAATGCTTACAGCACCATTCATGCCATGCTGCAACTCACCTTCAGCTGCAAATACGCTTTTGCCCCAAAACCATGACTTTGCATTTTGCCCTTCTGCATTTCGTTTTAGCCCAGACCTGGAGAACACAGCAATTTCTGCATCAGCAAAAAATGTTTTAACTACAAAGTTGCACAATGTTTATTCTAATACAAATGTGTCACAGTGTAAAGGTTTGGGGAAGTATGACCTCTCAGGGTGTGTTCAAACTTATTTGGTCTGCTTTGAAGTGAGCGCTATGAAATAATTTACCGGTACATGGTTCCTTGGTTTTCTGGAAAACCCAGACATTACCGGTTTGGCTAGCACATTTACGATTTACAGGTGTATAAATAAAGTAGTCGTACAAGTGTGGACACACCAGTAAAGCTTCTTGTTGGAACATGTTGCGATAGATTCACATAATTATTTTATTGCTTCGTCTTGGTTTTGTTGATATAATTTTTCTATAGCACATGGACCAGTTTATCTGTTTCGTATACAGCATTATTGATAAAAAATAACTACAGTTCGTACACACCTTTAAATGCCCAATGGCCATGCACTGCTAAGGCTTCTTTAAAAACGGGTTTGTATTTGTGGTGACTTTATTCAATTTTGAGTTAATTAAACAATGTATCTTGATCACTCCTGAGCAACAACAATTATTTGAAAACTATATTAATTTAATGTTCCATATAGAAGCTTTACACACAATATATTGTAAGCCAAATGAAGAAACGCACTGGACCTATATATACTGTATATGTTTGCTATATGTATTGATGTAACTGTACTGGCCTTTGACATGCACAATGGACGCAGAATGATTAGATCAGGTGCAGTTACCCTTCAAAGGGTCTAATCGGGGTTGGCCATCAATGTCATAAATTCTAAATCCAGTCATAAAAGCTTTGGCTTCAGAGAGATTGTAAAACCTGGTACCATTAGGAGAATATTCGAGAACAGAAGACGACATGTGACCTCACTATGCTTTCATTTCCAAACATTGTATTGGCTGAATTCATTTGTTATGATAAAGAAACACTATCATGCAATATTTTATTTAACAGGTTAATTTAACAGTAACATATCGTGTATTCTGATGGAAACACATCTCAAATCAAATCAGTGTGAATATAGTCTTAAAGAAACATGCACTACATATATAACAACACTGATTACATCAATGTATTTTTGGTTAATAGATTTTGCACTCTTTGTATTTTCTTTAAAATATATATTTCCATTTAATGTATTATTATTTTTTGCATTAAGACAACTAAGCAATCACATTTGTTGGGCCAATTTACCAGATATTATTTGGCTTTGCATCACTAAAACTTTGCTCAGAAAGTCTTGATTTGACCTGAAACATTGCAAATGTGAAACATGTGCAGTATGTGAAAAAGCTAAAAACCTTTTCTCAGTGAGAAGTGTTGACTATGTTCTCTGTGTTGAAATGGGCGCGCTCAGTATGAGTTTGTCCCTTCTGTTTCCCCGTATTGCCGATTGCCGATGGTTCACTGGCTGCGGTGCCCACCTGCCGGCCCTGTGCTGACCCCGCGTCTGCACACTGCCACGGTCAAGTGCCTGGATTAAGGTACCCCGCACCATCAAGTTTTGACATATTATTTTCCTGTGGATATAAGCACACTGGATGTTTGTAAAAGTTTGGATGAAAAGTGCTGTTTTTGTCCTATCCAACTTCCCTCCACTTCCAAATGTCTCCTGTGTGAAATAAGGCAAAGAGGGACCCGGCACAGGTGGACACAATCACCCGATCCCCCCCCTGAAATGATCGCTCTTAATTGATTCTATTACATGGTCTGCTAACTTAGAAATCAACACGCAGCTTTTGTCCCGACTGATAAATGAAGCCCTGGGCAGCGAGGGAGGAAGAGCTAAATGAATGTTGAAAGCCACACAAGAGCTGACGACCACTTTTTATAGAGTCCAATCAAAGGCGATTGTACTTTTTCTACAGCAAATTAGCTCCCAACAGACTCGTCCCCTATATACTATGCAATAAAAGCCACAGTTGGTTAATCGAAACTATATACACATTTACTTCCACATTACAGGCTTTTTTGTTTTTGTTTTCATCTGTCAGAGTTATCTAACACACTCTTTATAATAAGAGCTGAAGGTAACATGTCACTCTTGACCTCTTCAGCAATTAAGACAATTAAGGCCCTGCGTGTTTGGCTCAGAGACACACATTGACGTTTGAGGCTGATTGGGGAAAATAAAACAGAACGAGTAGACCAAGGAACGACTTAAGAAAATGAGCGCTTGCCCCAATGGTAATATAAAGTTAGTCATTTTATTATTGTCACTATCAGTGTAGAAAAAGTCATATTTCTAAAACAGCTCAATCAAATCATTTTTCCTAAATTAATTCATGAATGCAAAGATTGAAATAATCTAAAAGCCTGTTGTCTACCTCATCCTCACACTAAAGCCCTTACAAGATTGTTGCTCACATAAATAAGATAATTTGAATGTATTAGACTCATTTAGAGCTTTTCCAAACACTCAAATATATATAATGTATATACTATACTATACAACCAAGCTCACAGACGGTATGCTACTTCCGTAACCATGGCTGCCCTGGGGTAGACAGACTGAAAAAAGACTGTCAATCTGCGCCATTACAGTTTCTCTCTCATATACAGTACATATTACAGCACATACATTGAGTTTCCATGATCCAAACCTTAACCATAGTCACTATTTACCTGACCTTGACCTTAACCTAAACCTTCACCTTCACCTAAACCTTCACCTTAACCTATTTTAACACATATTTGAACTTTAAATCATGTTGTTGATCTGATATACAACAGGGCCAGGACGTGGTAAGTCTCCATAAATTGAGAGTGTGTTCAGATTTGAGTCCTCCACCCATTCATACAAGCAGTGTGGGTGAAGTGGCTTTCACTTGCCCGAGTCTTTCAGTTGGTTGGTGAACGCTCTCTCACCCCTGAGCCACTGCCACCAAAGTGAAACTATAACCTTCACATAACCCATTGTTCTGTTTTGGCACAGAAGATAATTGAACCATGATACACGGTCTAAATAGTTTTTTGTTTTTTTTCCTCTTCCTTGTGCAAATGACTCAGATTACCAGTCAACTTCTAACTTCCTTCTCATTGTCAGTAATAGATAAGATTAAATAAACTAGTTTCAGGCTTGGCCCGAAACTCCTAAAGAAAAGCTATTTTGCTAAATCAACCAAGTATTTTGATTGATTCGTGCATTTTTGAGTAATTCTGTAATAATTAGACTCCTGGTCATACAAGTAAGGTTCGGGAATGTTTTCAAAAATAAAAACATGTACATTAAAATTCCCTGCTTGCTGCGATGAAATGTCACTATGAAAAGATGGTGCTTATCAATTCTACATTTCTAACAGGAAGTCAATGGGTCCATTTCTATTACTGAGTTGTTTTAGATCGATTTTGTAGTTTGCAATGTACAAAATAGAAGCTTATAGTAGAATAATGATCGACATATGTTGAGGTATATTACAAAATACTGAGGGAAAAAGCACAATATAATAAAGTAATAGACATAAATAATAATAATAATAATAATACAAACAAATAAAAACAGAAAAAGCTTCATAATCCCCAACAACAACAACAACAACAACAACAACAACAACAACTGACCACTGTAATTTTTGTCTTTAATTGGTCAAACCGAAGTGAACAGAGCATCTGCTTTGAGGCCATTTTAAACTACTCATTTAAACTACTCAAAAATATTTACATGTTTTAGAAGCACATTCAAAGAGCATATTATGACTGATCAAGCTGTTGGAATGTGTTTTTAGAGGAGACATATTATGCTTTTTTTTCCCCAGGTACTTGCTATTGAAGTACAACATAAGTAAATGATCATTTTACATTTTGTTCATTGTAAACTGCATTATTGAGCTGAGATTGCTTAGTAATAAAAACAGCTTCATTGACTTCCTGTTCAAAACCGCAGAACTGGACTCTAACGTTACTTTCTTACCAAGGCTCATTTACTTTTACTGAAAAGTGGCTATGTGATACTTTAGAACTCTACATGTGTCACTCGGAATCCTAAATGTTCAAATTATCATAATCAAGCGCAGGGATGTGGACGGGCGATAGGGGGTAGGTGAAAACAGGTATTTTTGAGCACACGAGCCTCAGTTACAAGACAATACAGGACGACTCCAAAATGCCAATGATGAGGAAACACTTGTTACAAGGTTAAAGACTAAAATGAATGTCCCCTTTAAAAAAAGAAATTGAAAGACTTTTACAGAGAGAGAGAAGCCAACATGGCACGGCACACGCCTTTGAAATGTATGAAAAGTACAGAATTAACTGCTGCCACGTTTAGCTTCAACAGCTTTCATAGTTTTAAATGAAAACCTGTGCTTTTTCCAAAACATCCGAGACATTTTGGACAATGGCGGTTACCGAGAATACAAGTGTGTGGGAGGAGCACAACCTCCTGTTAGGTCCCTATTCTCTGCCTCTCCTCTTAACCTTCCTACATGCACTCGTATAATAAGAGCCTGTTGAGATCAAACACAGTGAGACCACATCAAATAGAAGACAAAAACATTGTGCTTACAGCGTGAGAGACAGCTGTGGACTCCCCAATGAGCTGTTCAACTTGAGATATTTCCACCTTTCATCGCAGTGCCCGAGGACGCTAAACCCGTAACTAAATCTGGATTAGACCATGATTAAACCAGGACTAGAACAGGACCAAACTAAATCAGGACTAAACTGGGATCAAACCAGAACCAAACCAGGACAATGGGTTCATGAGAAGTGGTCTGCATGTCCTAGACAAAAGCTTTAAAAAGTCCATTCACGATGTATGGCAGTGCACAAAGTGACTGTTACACTCGGGAGCGCACAGAGACGGCTTCTCATTGTGCGTCACGATTACCATTTTTTTCCCCTGATTGTTTTCTTGTTTGCTTCATGGGTCAAAAAGCGTACTGATGCTATCTATGTCATTCAAACAAAGCACACGAGTGTACACGAGTGCTGCGTGGAAGACAGGCCTGATACTGCATTCCAATCGAAAAACAACAATGTTTATTGAAACATGAAATAAATTACATGGATTGTAGCTCATTAATTACAATATAAGAATAACTCTTAGTAAATTACACAGAACAAATAGAACAGAGCTATACATCTGAAAAATAATTATAGAAACATATTGTGGTATTGAGGATGATGATGATTTGGTTAATAATGGTTCGCAGTTGAAAACATATATTTGAATTTGAAATGAATGGGGGAAAAAACACAACAAACCAGGAAATGTACTTTGTGCATCAAAGACAAATTGAGAGGGAAGGTTTTTGAGGTATTCTTTGGACAGCATATCTAAAATCTTGATTGAAATTCAAATCGTTTTCCAAATGATTAAAAAAAAAATAATGGAGCCTGCACTCAAAATATTGGCCCCAAACAAGGAACACCGTTTTGCCAGTTATTCAAAATGATGACAACAATCTTGTTTGCTGTCGGCTGGGTAAAACTTGGCACATCGAATGCATTGTAATTTCTTATCCATACGAATCTAGTCATACATTTAACTGCCTGTAACACCCGTTTGTCCAGATTTCTGTTTACTACTTCGAAGTTTGGAGGTGTGAATGAAATGAAACGCAATGTGTTTTCTCAAATAGTTCTTTCTCCCCGAAGCGATCATTGTAGATAAAGCATCTCTTTGTGACGCCGCTGTTCTTTTTGCGCTTTCTTCCTCATGTTTAATCCGGTCATATATTTTGGGTTGTCCCAGGAGGCTTTTCTCTGTAAACTTTTTATCCCCATCATGTCTCTGAACGCATCGCCGCAGTCACAGCCCATAATGCTCGTTCTCTCCAGGTCGCCGATTTTGATTTAAAATTCACATCCTCACATAAAGTCATCTCCTCCAACACTTCAAGACCTCATGGAGCACTACTGCATCCTTCGAGAACTGCTCACCCATCACTTGAGCTTGTAACTGCATTTGTATATTGTACAGGACAAAGTTTCTAAAGACGTTTTTCTACCCTTCAGGAAATGATTTAGTTTCTGCTGTTGGAAAAAAAAAAAAGAGAAAAAAAAAGAGAACTGAATGTCATTGATTTCAACTTCGCAGGCCTTGTTATAAAGTTTGTGTTTTTTGTGCTACATTTGGGTTTGTTCTACCGTCCAGAAGAGAAAAAAATATTGTCAATAAAAGTCAAGTAAATTATTGCAACGTGTTTTGTCATACTGTGGAACAATTCAAAGCAATAACACCTTCATAGAGAAAAACAGGTGACGAGAAACTGCAAAAGATTGAAAATATTGACATGATTTACAGTTAAATTGTTCAGAATATACAAAATAGATCGAATAGAAAAACTGTACATACGAATGACTAAGATCGGTATTATGACATTGTGTGGGAGTTATTGACGTGATGTGAAGCTTGGACAACAACAGTACATCACAACAAATAATGTCCAAAGTAAACCAAATGCTTGAGCACAAACTAAAAGAATATTTAAGAAATAAATTAACACGCTTCAATCAAATGTATACATTTCCGGTAGATACATGGTTAAGGTGGGTAAGGTTAGGGTTTGGGTCAGAGGTCGATACTAAATCCAACTGAATGTGAAGCTTGTGGAGCTCCCCTCAACATGACCCTTCTCGGAGGACCAGAAGAAGATCTGGAAGTGCATCAAGTCATTCTTTTACTAAATTGGAAAATTTCACAGTTTGGCCTAAAACTTTTTATTTTGTATTTTTACAGATCCTACCTTTATGGTAAGTTTAATGCCATACTGTGGAAATCACTGTGGAAATCACTGTTGTAATCATGGAAACAAGCCTGTAGCGGACCCTCTAACAGAAAAATCCCATTATGCAGCTTTAACAGCTCTTTCAGAATGTAGTTTTACCAGTTCGCCTCTCGATTTGACCGTGATTAGACTGAACAAAGTTTGCGCTTGAGTCAGTGACCACAGCGTGTCGGCTGGAGCTTGCATTGTAAACCTCTTTGTCGGGACGGTGTCAGAGCACATGCAAATCACTGCATTGCCTGTGTGGAGACATGGCCTAATTTTGGAATTTAAGCACCATTCTCTGCTGTTAGCAATTATCCACTCAAAAACGATTTTATAATGTGACAACAAAAAAATGAATGTGTAATAAGTAATTCTTCATTCTGCAAGGACACAGAGGGACAGTAAACTCTGAGTCCATGCAACCAGAATACTTCCTAAAAAGTGCAGATTACCTTTTCAAGTCAGAATGCAAGACTTGTGTAATGATATGTGTAAATAGTAGCAGATGAGTGTTTTTAACCAATCATAGGTGGCAAATAGCCTCCTTATATTGATTGTTAGTATATTATGTGGGAACTAGTATATCCAAAGTAGTACTATTCTCATTTAAAATTGACCTTTGCCCTCACACAATCAGAAAGCATTCATGAGGTTTAAGTGGAAATGTACTGTCACTGAGTAGGATAACTGCGCATGAGAACAGTGCACCAAAGCCTAAAACACACAAATATTGAGCCTCAGTAACTGTCCTTTGTCTGCGCTGCTGTGGTGCTGTTAGTTTTGTGTCCTTGCACTCACTCCATTTCAGTTAATGACAGTTAATTACAGTGATTTGGACTCACCTTGCTCTCACCCTTTGCATGTGATTACATGGCTGCAGCAGAACCAGCAGGACAGCAGGCTCAGGGCTCGCACACTACCACATAAGAATTATTACTATTATTCTGAAATAACTATAGGGAATTGGGAAATGATTAAACGGACTAAATGCTACAGAGCTCCACACAAATGGACTGGTAATAACAGGAAGGTTTTATAAATGACTTTTCTAATTGTGTGCATATGGTGTAATGAAGTAGACCAAATCCGAGTTTTCATTCTTTTGTCCTTTTTCAGGGTTTATCACAGAGTTGCACATAAATGATTACTTGGATTATTGCAGGGATTAAACTATACTTTTTAAAATTAATTTAGAAAAGGTTAGATTTGAGAGGTTTGACGACAACAACAACAACAAAAAATCTGTGGAAAATAGTCAAATAAAAGCAAATTTTGTCTTATGAAACTATAAAGGTGCCTTCAAAGCATAACTCATTTTTGACCTAAATCTGGGTAGTCCCAGGATGAAGTCACTGAGGGGAAAACGTTTTGATTGTTGCATTTTTCACTTTGAAATTTACAATGAGAAAACCTAGTTAATCAAAAAGCCAGTATTGGACATTTCCACAGAGACAACCAGGTGATGGACCCTCCAGCTCCGAAATATATACAGTAGTACAACTTCAAGATGAACATACATTTATCAATCATTCAATCAATCAAAATGAATCTGAATAGCACTTTCCAACAGCCAAAGGGTGCAGAAAGTGCTTCACAGAGGCAATAAAAACAATCACACAATAAAGCATTCGTAAAAATGACACATGATGTGTGTCTTTAGATGTGACAGTTCAGTTAATGACCACGGTTCAGGAGGAAGGACGTCCCAGAGCCTGCGTGGGAGCAAAGACTGAAAAAGCACGATTGCCCCCCTTCTTCTACCTGCATCTTGGGACACCCAGAGAGGTATGGTCAGAGGAGCGCATTGCCCTGACTGGATGGTGGTCCGTCAGTAGGTCTGAGAGGTAGGCAGGAGCATGAACTGCACTGGGAGCCAGTGAAAAGAGCAGAGGACAGTGACGTGAGCCTGTTGAGAGGCATTGGAGGAGAGCCGTGCTACCGCGTCAGGCCATTATATAACATACTGTCAGTAGGTTTCTGATGAACCGCCTGCCACCAGAACACATTTTAAAGTATGATATATTGCTGTAGAAAATATCACGATGAACGATAATATTTAAACTACTTTACATCAGCGACACAATAACCATAAACTACAATAATCTCTGTAAAACATTTTTACAGTATTGTTAAAAGGCATAAGCTCCAAGAAATACATTGCAGAAGGAAATTATAAGTAGCAATAAAAGTTACTTATTCAACTCTCTTTTTGTAATATGATAAGCTCAAAGGTTATCGTATTCCGAAAAAAAATATCTGTTGCAAAAAAATATATTGTGCCAAACTATATTGTGCCATCTATTATTTATTGAACCATAAATCAATATAGTATTTATTGTGACAGGCCTAGACAAACCCCTACCCTTTAATGCCCTCAAACTGCCTACGCTTTTATTTTGCCTGCTGATGCTTGTGTGCTGTAAAGAAAAACAAAAAGTGATCATTTTTTATCATGACAGCTCATATTGTTTTCCCACCAAGATTCAAACTCACAAATGCCATTATAGCTGTTTACTCCATCCACTCGTCTCGCACCATTTTTTAACCGACTTCACATCGTTGCCATTTGGAGGAAAAAGTTTCATTGTGTACAACTAATTTAAAGTTGCGAGGATCAATAGGACCAGTGGGCTCATCCTCGGAATTATGGATTATGAATTTGAAATTGTTTGCCACTCCCACGAAAGCTATTATTGTGCTTCATTGGAATTTGGGAAAGCAATTTGTTCACCTAATGCAGCTGACATTACCGCGCTCTGGACATTCTGGCAGGAGTCAAAAAGGTGAGTCAAGAACTGTACAGAATACTAAAGGTGCATTGTGTAACTTTTCTAATGGAGCGTGCACCATTTGCATTTACAGATATCAATTTCAAACTTCCTCTGCAGTTTACTTACATAAAAAAGCCATTACACGGGTGCATGATATGTCAGAAAATGTTTGTAAAAATTCTAATTTCACCTCCTTTTAGATACTAACAAATCTTAAAGTCTGACCCATCAAAATCTTGTTTCGTACAAGATACAGGAGTTAAGTTTGGTGTGTGTGTGTGTGTGTGTAGGTACTAGAGAAAAGTGAGAAAACGGACTTTGAAGTTTTGGATGTGAATGGTTTATATGAAATAATAAAATATATTCAGGTGCAGATTGGACAAAGTTGCTTGCATATGAAAACTGTTGAAAGAGCCAAAAATGTGAAAAGGGTGATTTTCCTGTAGCACCTCCGGTTAAATGTCAGTATTTGTCTTCATGGAAACGAGCAGGTAACACCACCGAGTGACAGGTAACATTTGTGGAGAGGTGTTTGGGATGGGCATTGGTTCACTCGATCAATAAGCTCCAGCCGTTTCAGTGCTGAGGAGTCCGGGAAACGTTACTCGGTCAAATATACGCACATGAAGCGTATCTCTTATCATGCACACAACTTGACATCTTCACTCTGGCTGACAAAAGGCAGCAGGGACACGACTTTGATTATGTGCAGCAGCGACACTGCGTTATCTGGCACATCATTTCACCAAACACTGCAGTACACAGATTGTAGGCTCCTCCCTGAGCACACAAACAGTAAACACTAAGAGAGCTCAGGGTTGAAACACGTTGGGCATGTAGTCAACCTCGCCACAGCAAACAAAGAACAACTTTAAATGGGTTTAAACTGGGCCTATTTTAGTTTAGAAATTGTAAAAAAAGAATCCCTAAATGTTTCCGAGAAGAGAATAATGGCATATTTGTGTTAATTTGTATGTACAGACAAGAATACCATTAAAAGACCAGCTCAGTAAGCAGCACGCAGTGGCTAATCATTTCCGTGTCGATTAATCCTCTAATGATCATAGAGGCAACCCACTCACAATAATAATGTTTTTCAAGGTAAATGCAACATACATACATTTAATGCCATGTTGTGGAACGTTAAAAGCAAAGCCATAACATTACATACATTACATGGTGCAGAAGCTCAACAATAAACTTACATATATCACAAGCTATTTTAAAATGATAATATCTAGTGCATGCAAAGATTTCTTTTTCAGAAATCTTAAAATATAAAATGTATTCACTGTCATAAATCACGAGGAGTGACGCAAAATGAATCTCACAAAACATAAGTGTGTCTGCCTCGCAGTCAAATTGCCTATGATGAAAAATGTACCGTTGGTTCCAAGAATAGGCTGCAGAAAATTCATGCATTTTTTTCCTCCTAAAATCAAACAGTCAGAACACGGACTATATCATATTTTCTCCTTGCGGGCAATTGTTGCAATCTCCCTCCTCGTTTTAATAAAAAATTATTGGAGTATGCATAAATGCCTCTTAATATATGTTATGGGTAAAGTTGTTACTTTAAACTGTTTTGTAAAATCAAGTCTTTTTAATACTAATCATATTCAAATGTATACAGCATTACAGAGGATTTAGTTTGGATTAGAGGCTTCCTACATGTAAAACACTGGGAGCTTTTTTCTCATCCCACCCACAACATTAAGGGGCCACACATTTAGCGCTATTATCCTCTGTTCTGAAGGTGAGACTTTCCATAGCACATAGAAGTGGTCTCTGTACGTAATGATTTTGCCCATTGCCCTTGACAAAAGTACAAAATCTCCATGAGCGAAAGCTGCCCTGGGCCTTTTCCAGCCTGTGTCTTTGGCTGCACTGTCTGACCCTTTTAGCTGTGCTCAATTTGTTCTGTCTTTTTTTTCTTCTAAAGAGAGTGGGAGTTTATCTTTTCAAGTGAGAGATTGCCCCGCCAGTGTGTTTTGTTGCATTGCCACCATCCCACTGGTCTTTTCCTAGATTCTCCAGCTCCAGCCACAAGCGAAACAAGAGTGAGTGTGTGAGAGGTTTGCGATTACATCAAAAGAAAAAAATAAATAAACGGCTGCTGGGAAATCAGCAAAGAAATCCCCCGGTTTTCTCAGCGTTTTGCCTGCGCTGCCCACTGTCACAAGCTGAGCCTGAGAAGAAAATCCTGTTCAGGTAGGTTTTGTTTGAGAGACCCCTTGACGAGATGCAGGGGGGTGTGAAACGTTTTGGTGAAGTTAGTCCTAGAGGAGGTTTCCATTACGCGATGGCTGCAAACATGATGCCAGACAAACGCTATAGCTCAAGTGACACATAAGCAATATTACAAGAACTATAATTGGTAGCTAAATATTTCAAAACATTAAGAACATTAAAACAAATCTGGTGCTCTTCGAAGTAGTACACTTTTGCATTTGAAAAAGGACGACAAATGTACCATACTATTAATAAAATGTAGTGTGTTGGTGAGGGCACAAGAATTGTTGCGATTGAAGTTTGAATTAATTAAAGCGTAAAATCTGGACTGATGTAACTTGTAATAATCATTCCCAATCACAAAGGAATGTGTATGGAATTTAATTTGGGTCCAGCATTTATTGTAAAATATATTAATAAGTAAATGGTCATTAAAATAGCACTTTTCTACCTTTTCTACACTCAAAGTGCTTTACATGAAGGAACCACTGAATCGTTCACACACAAACACTCTTCATACACCAGTGTGCGCAGACACTGAGGGTGAGGTGGGTTAATGTCTTGCCCAACAACAACAACACAACAAACTCTACCAACTGAGCAACTGTCACCTTTATTTCTACTGAAGCATTTCTCACTCTGCCGTACCTGTTCAGTCACTGTGGAATCAATATAATCTAAACCTGCTGTTGAAATAATCAAATCAGAAGAATCAGACTTACTTTTATTCTTGTCATTACAGCGATCAGGCAAAAGTAATCAACCAAATATGGATTAATTGTCATGTACATAACTTAAGCTGCAGACCACACATGAACTTTGAAAAGACGTATCAAGACAATGTTTACTCTTCCTCTACTTATTTGGTCTTATCAGGTACTTCAATCCTCTTAAGGAGAAAATAGTGGGTGTGCAAAAATCCTTCATTTATTGCACCATACTGTTTTTACTTATTTACTTTTTTTTTCTCAAAGTTTCATCCTTCTACATTGAATTTGGCTCCCATTGGCCCTGTGTCATTTCAATTTTGTGGTGCTTCTACTGAGCCATGTTGACATTTTTTCCCCAGTTGATTTTAAGTGTGCACAAATACTACAAAAACTATAAAATTGTTAATTAGTCAAGTCTGGTGTTAACATTATTCAAATTTGAATGCGCTTACCTGCGCCATAATAACACATAATCATTGTTTTCCCCAGGCAGTGGCCATGTATAATTCAGTCATTTCACTTAAATGTCATTTATAGTTATTTTCAAAAAACAAAATAAAAGTAGTAACAATAGAACACAGAACAATTTTCAAAATAAGTTCAAACTTGGAAATTGACAAATTCTTGTCTATAAATGACACAAACGATGGGGTGTGTGTCATTGTGTGTTATTGTGTACATGGCAGAATAATATGTGAAAATTGTTGAAAGTTTAACTATTTCTTTCCTGTTGTCATGAGGAGATAATTATAGCTTCCACTGCTACTGTTTGTTTAGTTTCTCAGCTCTTTTATACCTGTTGTGCTTTACAGCCAGCTGTTTATTATGGTATAGTACATTACAATAAGACAGACACATTCTCGCTTCGGGCATTTACCACAGTCATAAATCTTCTGTTGGCAGCAGACATGATCTTCAAGACTCAAATTACTCACCACAGAAATGATGCAAACTAAAACTGAAAGCAGTTATGACCCTCCCAATCTGCGTGGCTCGCTTCAATGAGAGAGCTGCTTGACCTTGGCTCGACATGTGATCAAAAATTCTTTGGTTAAAAGTGCACTAACTTTTTTGATGAGAAATCTGCCTCTTTTGTTGCTCAAAAATACCTTATTCTTATGGTGAGTGGATTCGGCTGTCCACAGATATGACTTGTAACTCAAAAAAGTTAGTATCCTTTTAATCAAAGAATGGCAGCCATTTATATTGATGTGAAACATAGCAAATTAATTTACTGCTACATTCACAGACATTAAAAATAAGTTTCAACCTCTGCCGGTCGTGAAACAAATGAGGAATTGTATTTTCATTTACAGTGGAAAATTTGATTTAGGTGGGGTTATTGGTGCTCGAACAGTGTGAGACCCTGTTGTATCTGTTGGGACTGTATTAGCAGTATATAAATCACCGCTGTAAAATCTCATATGCTTAATCCTACTTTTTACTGTTTGTTATTAAATATTGTATACTCAATTTCAAGAAGCAACATTCCCCTCAGCCCCTCGGAAACCTTTACGTCACACATGTTTACAACAACGAACAGGTTTATCTCATGTGAGGGTTATTCAAAAATTCCGCCATAACCTTTAGTAAATTGCCATTTTTAGTTTTGATTTGATTTGCTGAAGGCAACAGCTGTTTGTTATAAAAAAAAAACAAAAAAAAACAGAACAGACAGAACAAAGAACAAAAAGAACAAAGAGAGTGAAACGGTATGCACATACAGTATGTATTAGTCTCATCTGTCCCATGTTTATGTGTGAAGTAACTTTAGCTTTTGTTGTTTTGCAAATATCTATCTATCAATCTATCTATCTGGGGTTTTTTCAGTTACAGATGTTTTTTATTGGTGAAAAATATATTGAAAAGCATTCATTCTTACAGTGTCACTTCTTTCCAGATCCGACCTGTAACTTATCCTGGTGTTTTCACCTGCACATCTCCATGGAAATGGATAAGTTTGCTGTCATACTGTGGAACATTCCAGGCAATCACATCTCAATGTAATCGGCGAGGTTGCCCTGTAACCAGAAAAGAACAGTTTCTTTTTTTTCTTTTTTTCTTTCTCTGTCTTGTCTCTGTCTCTCCTCCTGAGTAGTTCTGGCTCCACGGTGAATCTGCAAATTGAAGCGCGTCCGCCTGTCCGTCCATGGGACTCGGATCTCTCCTTCACTTTGGGTCTCCTCAAGGTTTCTATTTTATACCAAAGAGATTCTGTCATTTTTACTTGCTCAGAAGGAGGGTCTAAGGACAGGGGATGTTGGGACATTTCCTAATTTCATTGTTTAATCTTAAAAATTGTTTAATCTGTTTTTCACTGTCACCCTTTAATTAACCTTTGTGAAGATTTATCAGGACCTAACTATACTGCAGCCAACACCACAACTACTTTTACTTGTATGATATTTGGAATAATTTAGCAAGAAACAATAGAAACAGATGCCAAGCAGCAGGATTCATGCATGTGGCTCTGGATATTTTACATGTGACCTATCCATCACCAGAGTTTCAATGTGCGAACACGCCACGCGACAGTACAATTATTACTGTTATCATGTACATCATTTTATGCATCATTGGCAAACTATTTTACGTTTAGGATTTAACATGCAATAAATAGTTCTGCTGCAAATGGCTTGCCTCAGGCGGAAACTACTGTGTGGTTACAGCAAACAAATGACTAGTATTGGAAATAGCACCACCAAAACCAAGAATAGCAAAAAATCTTGAATTTAAAGATATCATTTGAGATGTCTTCGATATTACAAGTTTTTTATCATGACATGTTTTCAGATAAAAATAAAGCATTTTATGTGTAAAAACGGCCAAAATATCTAATGTTTTAGACCATTTAAATCTGATAAATGGACAGAGCCAGGTTTAAATGTCTAACTTCATTTTGTTGACACATTAGATACCAAAAATATATTGAGGGGATTTAGTTTTTGAGTAAACTAGATTTGACAGAAAATGGGCCTAAAAATTCCCATTTTGCCAATTTACCCTTTGAAAAAGAGCTCTTGATCTCAATGGATTCTCACCTGGTCCAATAAAGGTTAATAAAGAAGTAAAACGGGCTAAGAATTAGATATCAACAAATCCTTCTGTATGATTTGTCTTGTAAAATTGGTGTATGCAGGCGCTATTTTATGTCTCTGTGGGAGAAAAATACATCTTAAGAAAACTGCAATGTCCCAGAGAAATCTATGGATGAAGTGGATTCAATGGAATAATAAAGACAATTTAGGAGCAGATTAGACCATTTTGGTTGTTTTCACATGAAAGTCGATATGCAAGTTTTGGCTGCAGTGCCTCACCTAAAGTACTCTAGTTTAATATATTAGTAATTTAGTTTAAATACCTAATCAACACTGCCAACAATGTTCAGATTTGACATATATCTTTGCTGGTTAACATGTATGAGTGAATGATGATAAGCAAGTAGCAGGTTCATGAGTCTGGCTATCAAATGAATAAATAGAAGCAATACCGAGCATACAAAACCACATACCTTTCTAGTTATTAACAATGCTGACAGTAATCAAACTAATAATTTAATGAACGCACTAATGAATTTGTCTGTCCCACTGAGCTGTAGCATCTCTTTTTTATGTTTTTAGCGGCAAGAGAAACCGGAGCACTCGGAGGGAACCTACGTAGACAGAGGAGAACATGCAAACTCCACACAGAAAGGCCCCATGCCACCCGGGAGTCAAACCCAGGACCTTTCTGCCAAGAATGTATATTAAAAGCAAAATTTAAAAACGTTTGACATGCAGTTACGTTTGACTTGCACATAACACATAATCTTACATTTATAAAATGTTTAATTGCTAAAAACTATCTTGAAAAACATGCATTCTAACTGTGAACAGGCTTGTTTTTCCGCAGATCTGACCTGTAACTTTGGTTGATGGCCCCTGCTTGACTCTACTTGCCAATGCCAGACTGAGGAATGTTCCAGGTAACACAATGCAATCTTCATTGTCACAAGCAAAAATACCCTCTACCAGAAAGGTTACGTTGTGTTACCTTTAATTGTCCACTTGTATTTTGGACAAGCTTAAAACAAAGTAGTGTTTGTAGTACAAGAGGTTAGCAGCATGTACCAGTTTAGTAATTAACATGGTATTGTTTGTCAACACTCATATACACTTCTTCTATTCCTATTGCTCTTAAGAAATGGGAAATGTCATATACTTACAATTATTGAATTGCCTAACAACCACTTTATACTTGAGAACCCTTTATTTTATATACATTTTTCAGGGGGGAAAAGGCCTTCATTGTGATGCCCTGTAATCTCCCTTTTCAAACAAAACTATGATTGAAGTATTATGAATGGAGTACAATGTCTGCTATACGCGAAGTGCTCCTGTATATCTGTATATCTGTATATCGCCAAAGCCGCTTTCTTAAAACTGTGATGTTATACTGTGCATGCTAACGTGCTGTGATAATGCCGGCAATGCCACAAACTGTATGGTAAATGCAGTGAAACACGTCCTCGAGATGATTGTGGAGCTGTGCAGTAAACACAAGCTCTTGATGATGCGAAAAGTGTCAAACTAAAGGCGATTGAAAAAATGATGGTTGTACTTGACTGAGAATACAAGCGTCTTCTATAGCTGTGCATGTGATTATGCTTTATGTGCAAAGGGCTGAGGGTCGAAAGGCAAAGGGTCGTCGTGGGAAGATGTTTGGGAGTGGGCGAGGCACGTGCATGTGGAGCTGGGCTAAGCAGGAGCTTTGCAGTGATCCGCGGGTGTGTGGCTTTGTGAGAGGGCAGATGGCAGCACTCGAGCAGGAAGTGATTGACATAATGACATGGCCGATCCTGAGACGTGGGTGTAGTGTATGCGCGCATGTCGGATAGTACCATAAGACGTCTCGCAAGCATTATTTGTTTTTATGTTCTATACATACATCAGAGATTACTCCAACCCTAACTCCTTTGAGAAATACTCAATTGTTTACATTTGTTTTAGGTCAAAGAATAAAATAATTGTTATGTAGGCGACCTGCAGATGACCTCTGTCTGCAAGGAGTACTCTCCACTGCTATGTATGCTAAGATGTATAACAGACTTCCCCTATCCCATTACATTCCAATTAAGTTTTACAACCATGTATCTGCCAGAAACAGAGGTGCTTTTGTGCTTTGAAAGTTGGAACAAACTTTTCATTTTGAAACTAGATGAAAAAGAACTCTCAAGAGCCAATTCCTCTCCCAAGACGAAAGCTTCTGATTGAAGACTTCCAGTTTACGTTATTAATTGAATGCATAACATGTAAATATTGCCAATGTTGTTTTGCATTGATTTGTAAATGTCTTGTGGATGTTTCAATATGTGTAATTTGGAAATATGGTTGTCCAAACAAGGGCAATGGAAAATTACCAACATCCATCTCACATTAGCATCTGTGCTGATTGGTTGAACTTTGGCACCAAAATCCAGGCACTGGTTTAGTCAAAACAAAAGCCAAATCAACCCCCACGCCCCAGTTACATCTAGGTCCTCCAAGACCAAGGGAGAAGAGAGAATCACTGAGAACATGTCCGTGCTAAGACATTCCAGGGAGGACAAGCCCAAGGAAGCAAACTTTACTCTCTCTGTGCCTGTTGACATGATTTGGACTGAAACACATGCACACGTTTTACAATTTTTCAAGTCTACAACAATTTGGATCCAGGACTATCTTCAAATTGGCCTCATCTGTGGATCAGCGCAAGGAAGGGAAAGCCTCAGAGCCAGACAAAATTCAGATCAAGTGGCCCTCATCCGTTGCTGAGCAGCCTGGCTTATCCAGAGACGACCTTCTGCAGACGTCAGCTATTGCCCTATGCTGGAAACTCGGGACCCCAAGACTGAAACCCTCCTCCTTCTGGTTGTAGCTCGCACACATTTCACAGATTAATATTAATAATATCTTAGTATCAAATTACAATCAAATAACAAAGTACAGTCATATCTAGTTTCTCCACCTGTTAATGAATAATTTCATAATTCATATTTATCTGTAAATTGTTTGGTCAATAAATCTTCATAAACTACAGTTGGTAAAGTGTTCATTTATTTCCAGAAAAGGGGTAAATGTCACGGTTATGTTCGCACAAACCTTCAGATTAACTAAGTATTAATTATTGTTAAAATCATTTATTTAGATATTCGATTTGAGAATCTGTAACTGCCTCGACTTTGAGGCTGGTGCCCCAGATAAATTCAAATAATGACAGTACATAGAAGGACGTGAACAACACTACAGTATTTGGACTAGTAGTAATACTACTACTACTTAAAAGAGTTGAGATAAATTAAAGGAGCACAATCTAACTTTTCTGGTGGAGGGTCCGCCACCTGCTTGTCTCATAAAGATGCTATTGCTTGACCAATGGTCCCGCTTTCCCATTAAAACATGTGTTTCATTTTGAAAATGAGGATTAGCTAAACCACAAACATGCACAATAAGCATTATTCACGAGCTCGGTCCAGATCAAACCCTCTAATGGGTGTGTGCCACTGGTTGGAGGCTTGGACTAGTGCAGAAGACACATTTTCCTACAGGGACAAGAAAGTCTGCATAACCTTTTACAACACTTACCACAATTACTACCGATACTTACAAATGATTACTGTTACCACAACTTTTGATGCAAATCCACGTGTCACAGATGTATTCTTTAAACTAGAACATTGAGTGCACTTAGTTTATTTCTCAACATCTGCGTCTTTTGAGTTTTGTTGTTGTTGTTGTTGCTGCTGTTGGTTTTTCTGTATTCTGAAATCACAAGCAGGAGGCCTTTGCTACTATCTTTTTCAACCCACTCTGACAAATAGAGGTCATTATTTTCCTCTATTCCTGGAAAATTCACTCATTCACTATGTACTTACACCAAGAGAAGAAGCAGTTTTTTTGTAGAACCTTTACCAGATTTTTCTCTTATATTATAGTAGAAAAAGATTCAGTTGTAGTCATCTGGACTCTGTTTTAGAAAAACAAAACCTTGACTCTTATCCAAGAGTCATTCTCAATCTGTGAAACGAGTCTGTTCAATTATAATATTCCACCCTTATTGTTTTTATGTGACATGTCAAAGCTTCTTGATCAATTTGGTTTTACTTTTACTTTTGTCTTTATTTCCTTTTTGATTACATAGCATTTTTTTCTTTTTTTTCTTCTTTGGGTTCCCGTAGGCTTTATTAGACAGGAAATGACAGAGTGAAATGGGGGATGAGAGCGAAGTGAGGACATGCAGTACATAGTCGGACCTGAAAGTGCACTAAAGGGTTTTGAATAATAGTAATTTTACCTGCCCCCTATCGCCATGAAATGGGATCTGTACACAACAGCAATTGGCTAAGCCATGGTTAGCCAAAATGGGGGTCAGGGCCCCCCGGGGGGAGTGATGCTGATTAGTAGATATACAAACCACAGCACACTCACCGACCAAGTAATAGTTTCCTGTATGCTTCACGTGAGACGAGACAAACGGTGCGAGGTGAGTGTTTGAAAACACGAACTAGAAGAGTTGGTTTCACTTTAGAGGTGTGCTCTGAGGGAGGAGGAGCCGGAAGGAGGACATGGTCCGATGTAGTGACTGGTAGGGGCCCGGGGATCTGATACAAACTTTAATCAGATTGACCCGTGGGCTGCAGTTTGCCCACCTCTGCTGTATCTATTGTTGTAGATATCCCAAAAAAGAAGGATAATATCTATTTGGTAGAAACCCCCAAAGACAATATATTTAATCCGAGCGCACTTCAAAGCAATGGTTCAAATTATGGGTACAGAGACAGTGAGCCAAACCAAGGCTTATTCCTCCCATTTTCCTCTGTGGAGTGCTTAGATCTTTTTGCAATGTCCTGGGGGCCAGTCTTATCAGAGGCCCTTCGTCCAGCGCGCTCTGCTCACGAGGGGGTTGATGACGCCAACTCACCTCCAACTGATTGAAAAGCTCGTGCGCGGCTGTGTCACGGTGTCTTTATAAGGCGGCCCCACGGTGCGCGCGGAGTCACAAGCATGCCTCGTCTCTAGAGGCAGAGCGCGCTGTGGATGACAGAACCGTGCAGCCTCCGCTCAACACCACACCGCCCAACAACGCTCCACTTTGAGCGCAAGTTTCCAGCTGCTGGTTGCAGTGACCTCGACCCGGTTCTCAGGGGTGAGTTTGTGTTTCATTTCTGACCGCTTTTGTCTGTGTTATAGTTGATTATCGTGCAGCATTCCGCCGCTCTGTACAAAAAGATGTTAGAAAGGATGGACGCTACACGCAAAGAGTCGACGGCAGCTTTTAGATGAATTGTTGAAAACATATAGCCTTTGACAATAAAACTTTTGGGCAATGTGTTTTTGTACACTTTGGACATATAGTCGATAGAACTTGTTGCGTTTACGAAATATATTTTGCAAAAACAGTTGAGTGCATTTTTCGACCGGAGACAAGAAAACAAATGGCATGAATGTTTTCAGGGAAGGTATAATTTACAGTGCTTGTTTTGTGCTTGTTTTGGTGTGGGACTTTGCTATGGGCTATTATTAGATGACCTCTGATTGTTGAAATAATTCTTTTTTTTGGGGTTGTTTTGTGCTGCGTATCCATGCACCGTGATGGTTGACCGCAGAAATGGGAAAAAATGCACATTGTTTCTCGGAGCCCTGTTACCATCTGCTTATTATATCCTACTTATATCCTAAAGCTGACTGTCAAAAAATAAACACAGCCCCAGGAACCACCTGTGCGTGCATCATTATCTGCATAATTTGTGAACATTTTCAACCAAACACAGGCACTATTATTGTCATGACAAAGTAGATGTATAGAAGGAATGTGACGTGATAAAACAAATTGTAGAAAAGGCTTTGTAGAGAGATCAATATATCGTGTATTGACTTGTTATCGACATTTAAATTATTGATTGATAGGTTTAAAATACTTATACTTACGATTGATTTGGTGTTCTACATAGTTTAACTTTGTGTGACGCACAGATAAAGAACTTAAAAAGATGCTTCATGTTTTTCTATACTGCATGAACCCTTTCTCTGATTGTAAGTTTTGAACTGGGCAGCCAAAGTGATGACGACGATGATGTTGATGATGAAGGAGGCTGTTAAGTGTTCCGTGTAGGCGCTGAAAGCAGGGGCAGTGTGAGAGCTTTGCGCGCAGAGCTGACCTTGGTTCTGAAAACGGCTCCAGCTGTTGCCCGCGCGCTTCCCGCCTCAAAGTGCGCAGGACACGGGCTGTTTGCGCGTGTGAAGGATCGCTTGGTGAGGTTTGCGTACGACGGTGTGAGCGCACAAAATAACAGCATGTGAGCTCCAACATGCAAGCGCTTCTAATGTGTAATGCAAAGTGGCTCAGTGTGAAGGTATAGCTTATTTTACAGCTGCACGTCTTGGTTTGGGCAGTGCAACTTAAAC
Organism: Chaenogobius annularis; assembly: GCA_015082035.1. Lineage (NCBI taxonomy): Eukaryota > Metazoa > Chordata > Actinopteri > Gobiiformes > Gobiidae > Chaenogobius > Chaenogobius annularis. The sequence continues at coordinate 1,129,173 of BJKM01000007.1, read as the reverse complement.
AGGAGTAGACTAGAATAAATAGAACTGGAATATCTAATTATACAGCCATTGTCCTACACATGTAAAATGCTCTTCTTAATTTTCACTGACTTCCTACTTACTTCCAACGTTAATGAATATTCAGTTACAATAACAGAAACTCTTAATCCTACAAGTTGAACACATTTGACCAGAGGAATTGCATACATGTGGAAAGGAATCTTTGTTAATAATTGTAGGATCATCAAAAGCGAAGTGCCTGCAGTGATTATTTAGATTTGAATTTACCTTCATTTTTCTAGTCAAAACATTAAGAACAAATTCTTATTTACAGTGTCGAATTAGTTGCAAAAACATAGTGCCTTATTTGTCATAATATATCATTCAAGCTACTTTTATGCATAGTATTAACTGTGTCTCTAAGTGAGTATAAGGCAATGTTTGAAACTTGATTTCACAAATAATAAAAGGATAAATTTAAGATGGACCTTACACCAAACTGCATGCCATGTGCTTCTATAATTAGAGCCCTATATAATCCAACAAATATCTGCCTTTGGAGCCAAGTATGATTCACTATTGAGCTATTAAGATGCAAATGATGAGTTAAATCTGCGTAAGAGCACTTCTAATTGAGGTATAATAGATTTTCTTGTCCATTATAATTGTTGCACCTGTGGCAGAAGAAGAGCTAATGATGTGTGGAGCTAATATTGTTTCAGAAACTGTGCGTCAATAATGCATGTGCCCTCTATGACTGATCCACACACTACTGTGAGCACGTCAAGGTAATTTCCCGAGCTAATAGAAGTTCTATTTCCTCCCCGCCCTCTGCTTGTGTTTCAGAAACCTCCCTGGGGACACGTTCATACACACAAGTAGACACTGACGGCACCATGCAGGAGTCAGAGCCCACAGTCTGCCAGCTGCAACCCAACATCATCTCAGTGCGTCTCTTCAAGAGGAAGGTGGGCGGGCTGGGCTTCCTGGTGAAGCAGAGGGTCTCCAAGCCACCTGTCATTGTGTCTGACTTGATCCGGGGCGGAGCGGCTGAGGAGTGCGGCCTGGTGCAGGTGGGAGACATTGTATTGGCTGTAAACAACAAGCCCCTGGTGGATCTTTCATATGAGAGGGCGCTGGAGACACTAAAGAATGTGTCTCCTGAAAGCCACGCAGTGCTGATCCTGCGCGGGCCCGAGGGCTACACCACCCACCTGGAGACCACTCTGAGTGGAGATGGACGCCAGCGCACAGTCAGGGTTACTCGGCCCACAATCCCTCCGTCCAAGTCCTACGAGCACTGCGCCGCACAGCTCAGAGCCATCGAAAACCTGTCCTCTCCTTCCATCACCCACTCCATACTGCAGAAGGGAGGGGTGCAGGACCCCCTGCTGCTGCGAGACGGGGGCCGCTCTGCTCTGCTCTGCAACGGGCTGGAGGAGAATGAGCTTCTGAAGGAGATTGAACCTGTACTGCGCCTCATCAAGAACAGCAAGAGAGAGCTCAACGGGGAAGGCCAGAGGAATGTTGCCAGGAAGGACGTTGAGATTCAAGTATCCTGGTAAATTGTAATCTTGTTCAAGTGTCTTTGTTTCCATCAGGAAAGCTCTGTTAGAATGAGAATAAGGAATAAAGAGCTAAGCAGAGCTATATGTGCTGTTAGAAGAGGTGCACTTGGCCCTTGGTTCTGAAAACAACAGCTACATCTCCACTTGAGCACATCTCTGAGCCCAAACTTTCATGACATAAGCAGCACTGCCAGCTCCAATCTCACCTGATATGACTCACAGCACAGCGCCAACTAATTACTGTTTGCTTGCTTGTCAATACAAAATGCAAATTTCAACAACATACACAGCTATTAATGAGTTTGATTAAAGGAATCTAATCATTTGAAGCCTGAAAGCAGCTGCTCTCTTCAAACAAACTTCCCATAAAATCTGGTTTATTTGCTTAAAATGGTCTGAAACATCTTCATGGATCAATCAAGTTAAAATCTAAGTTTAAATGCAAAAAGTGGCTTATTTTTCAAAAAAGCAAATTCAATTTTTGAATCTTTCACTTAACTTAAATTAAAAAACTTAAATTCTCACCTTTTCACTCATTGTGTCACTTCCTCTCTAAGATTTTTATGTGATTGGCTGAGCTTATTTTTAGTCCCACCCCTCATTTATCTCGACTGGAAGCATGCCTGGTCGGATCAGGTGAGTGACAAAAAAATATTTGTATTAGACTTGGTGATGGACAGTTTGAAGGCCTCATGTATTAGTGAAGCGAGACTTGTGCTCTCTGTTAACTGTCTGCCACAACTGCAATTGATTGAAAAACATAAAATTAAGCCTAATTTGTAGAGTTGATCTGAAGCAGAGGTTTAAAACACTTTCTCTCATTTCAAAAGCTCCAATTTAGCCTCATGTTCTATAAACGGAACTTTTACACTCAAAACCAACAATGTGAGCCTCTTTACATTTATTTGTAGTCCACACAACTGGATTAATGAAACATGTCTAATTAAGGTTCTTTTCCTGCTCTGAAAGTAAAGGTGTGGTTTTAAGAGGCAATTACTGCACCTTTTAAATGCTCTTTAATTAGTGTAGTGCGTCCAACTTCAGCGAAGGGAAAAACATACATTTGCTCATGAAGAGGGTAAATTTTTATGGATGGTGTCTCAGGAGTGGATGGCTTTGTTTGGCAATCATAAACTTGACAAAATGTATAGTGCCCCTATTTTTCCCCTAGAATGTTGTATCGCAGCTCACTCATTATCTGTTGTTGTCTTTAAACCAAATTGAGCCTTGTTGAATCAATATCTCATTCTTGACCTATCCAGGGACGACCTCTCTTTTCAAAATGGCACTTTGAGTGATTCATTGCGGTCTAGGAAAAGTCAGTCTTGCTTAAATGCTTTACTTAATGGGGGGCCTCGATGTGTCAAGGACTCTTTTTAAAGCTCAAGGCAATTTGAATCCATGGCTTTTTAAATGTGAAAAGCTTAACACATACACAATAATTCTCCAGCCAGGTATTCCTGACCAAAACTTACTCGAGCTCTGAAGGTGGGTCTCTGGGTGCTGCGCTGGGGTCGCCACCTGCTCCAAACAAGTCTCCTTAGTGTCGTTTAAAGGAGTGGTCTAATGTCAAGGAGGAAGTATAAGAACAAACTGGAAAAGAAAACCGCACCTTTTTTTTTGTTGCTTTTTCTAAAATAAAAACTGAATTGGACAGAGAATAAGCTTTTTAAGCTTTTTTTTTTTTTTCTTTTTTTTTTTTAAACAAAGGACTTTTGTTGCTGCATGTCTAAAGCCCCTTATGGTAGAATATGTTTCGTCAAATGGAACCAAAGCAGCGCCCCACTGAGAAGGCGAGAAGGGACGCCTGTGACAGTTTACAATCAGCATGGACACGTGCATGCGGGGGAGGCAGTGTGAACGGCGCTGGATGCGAGTGGGTGTTTTCGCTTGCAGATTTGAAATGGTGTGGAATTGAGTTTGCTGTATTTGTTCCATGTGTCATACGGCTCTTGTACAGCGGCGGTGCAGAGCGAGCCCCCTCCCCGTTTCTCATCAAGCCCCTCAATCGCATAGAGAACCGCTCAGAGTGAGATCTATCACCGTTTGCCTGTTCTTTTCTATGGGGGATGAGTGGCAACTGATTATATAGTCAATTGTTAATTATTTCATTATGCCTTAATCTACTAATTACGCTCCAGATGAATCCCGTCATCCACAAAGCAAATGCTGATTGCGATTGTGACCATTACAAACCTTACACGATGAGATAATGAAATGTAATCATTTAGGGGTTTGGTGAATTCAAATCTATGAAATGTAAAGCAGGCCATGACTTTTTACCTGCAATTCTGTATCGAGAGGACTGCTTGATATGTCACAAGATGGAAATTTGTGTCAAATGAGAACCTGTTGAAGGGGCAAAACTAACATTTGTATCATTCAGAATAAAAAATGGTTTTTGTGTTTTTCAAGTCACAATTTCTATCATTGATGGCAGCAATAATTGAAATCAGGATTTGAATAGTTTCACAGATAGGACTGGGCAATATGGATGAAAAAAGACCTTGATTTAAAAGAAGAAAAAAAAACTGCAACAAAAAACATAATTCACGATTAGACGTCACTGAATCTCAATCTTTTGTTTAATTGCAAAGGCCCTATTCTCAAACTTGTACATTGATGTGTAGTTTTATAATGTTTAAAGCCTGGCTTGTTGGGAATGGGCCACCTGACTGACCTGTTTGACTCCTTGCAGGGAGCATGGCGTGGGAAATGGGACATCCCCACATCTGTTGCAGGAGAACGACGAAGCACTGGAAAACGTGCCAGTGGAGCGCCGCAGCGACCCTGACAAGGTAATGCAACGCTAGAAGTTTCCAGTTGTTGGCATACTAATAGGAACTTATGCCTCTATCACTTTCTCTAATGCACCATAATCCTCGCTTTCGCTTGCAAAACCGAGCCTGCACTTGTCACATACAGCGAGAGATCTCATCACCTAGGAGGTATTAGACTCTTCCGGCCGAACACAAATCTGCTGTGGCCTTAAATCCAGCTTAGAGCTCGCATGTGAGGGTCTGGTCTCAGGTCTGCGCGTAATCTGCACATGGCCCGTGTTATCCACCCACTTGCGACGTCACTTGGGCTTCCATCAATGGGTCCGGATGAAGCCAAATCGTTGCAGTATAGCCTTAATGAATGAGTGCAGCTGTTTATCCGTGGCCCCTCTTGAAATCATTCAGGCCCCAGACCTACAGGGGAGAGCCATAGTGTGCAAGTGTGCGATATGCTAGCCGCCTTGTAAAGCGCTCTGCATCGGTGCTCGTCGTCAAGTTTAAAATTTGGAAAATGTTTGTATAATTGGAAATGACGATTATCCATGATATTGACACAATGGCCAAAATGTGGTAAAATCCTTTTTTCATTCAGTGTCTGATCAAACTTTCTAAATGGTAAACTAATCTAAATGTGACAAACAGAAGCACTTTATACTTCGAAAAAGGTAAACTTGAATGTAACTTGAATCGAAATTAATTTAGCTTCTAAAAATTATAATATTTTGTCTACTAACTAAAACGGTGACATGTGCTCCATGGGGTACATGGAGTGCTATGTATTGATAGATTTAAATAAAAATGCCAGTCTCTTCACTCTGCCACAACATTTGGAAGTTTTTTTTCCACAGTCAAATATATTTGTCTGGATAATCTGGCCTAATGGTCATTTTTACAGAAGAAATGTAAAATGAGCATTTGAAGTTTAACTCCTTTTGATCACATGTTTTTGAGAAATGACAAGTTTCATATTTGTCTAAGGAAAGTGCTTTATTCAAATCGCAGGTCATTATCATGAACAATTTCAAGTGGCACGCTGGTTTTTGAAGGAATGTATCAATTGGTCTGTCTTCTGCATAAATTTAATACGATTATTTTTTCATATTCCTGAAGCTGAGAACCCCCCTGTGCTGAGACATGCATGTCAGACCTAGAAGGCAATTAAGAAATTGTATAGAAGCAAAACACATTCAATAATTAACACTGGAATAATAGTTTCCTTCACTTCCCCTTGTCAGCTGTCTGCTTCTCATCAGTCATAGTCCTCTTAAGTTTTAATTGATAGACAGAAAAACTTTTAACTATGTAACTGCATTTACGAGATTAAGCTCTGGTGATTACATTTCCCAATGAAATTATCCTTATCAGATTAGCAATTATGTTCATTTCCATTTTGTGTGTGTGCTCCATCTGTTCTATCCACACCTTCTCCAGGCTGGGCTTTGTGATTGACGAGTGACAGGAAGCAGACGTGTGCCACTTATTACCTGCTCTCCTGCTGCTTTATAGCTTTTATGAAAATGAAATGCTTTTTAATAAACCTATGAACATATTACTGTGCCTTGAAAATGTAGCATAAACTGTATAATGTACAGCATTTTTTTAAATTCTGAACTTTAAATGATTCAACATTAAATCTCTGCATTAGGAATCCCTCTGAGCCCAGTAGTCGTCCCCAGCCCCACAGTGATGGTAAAGTCACATCTGAGCTCCACAGCAGGGGCGCTGCTGGAGCATGAATCTTAGAATGAAGGACTTTTTCTCAACTAAATCAAACCGGCTCTAACTGCCGAGTTACACTGCAGTTGGAGAGGCCGTGAAATGACAGGCAGTTTGGAGCAGTGTGACTCCCAGGGTATTTAAGATGTGATTGTTTGACTGTTGCCCTGAAGCAGCTCCACTGTATGATTTAACAATATCAAGGGAGATGAAGGCGCGCCCTCCAAAGGTGCAGGATTGATTACTCAGATCTTGGAAATCACCAGCTGCTTTGCTTTTCAAATGCTTACAGTCGGCTCTGGGGTGAAATTGCATGAATTCATAAGCCAATAGATGCCAGGCTGGAGAGCAGAGGCAGCCTGGTGCTGGCTCACCATCAGCCTGCTGCTAAATACTGATTGCCTTTGTCCAAGAGGAGGAATACAGCTCGAACAGTCAAAGATTGGTGCAAATGGATTTTGTACAGGGCAGAGTCGGTGGGTGAAGCGCTTTCCACTTTGAAAAGAGGAGAAAAATGTTAAACGTTCCAAACTTGTGGTAATTGAAGCATTGTGACCATTTTGTTTTGGCTCAGACATTCACAAGCTTTGTTTTGTGTTGCTCAGGGCAAGATGTCGCCCACCAAGTCCCAGCAGAACGGCAGCCCCTCCAAGTGCCCCCGTTTCATGAAGGTGAAAAACTGGGAGACTGGCACAGTCTACAATGATGTCCTGCACCAAAACACTGGCAAAGTATGTTCTTTAAATCCATATGCACTCAAAAGTAAAGGCTGGATTGTAAAGTGTGCGTAACATTTTTATTTTCAGTTTCTGTTTTTTGTCTGTTCTGACTCTGTGAGCAGGTGACCACAGATTATATGATGCAACGCCAATGTAACAAAAACACACCTGCTCTGCAATACTTGGCACTACAATAACAAACTGTCTGTGTATATCTGTAATTCATTTTAAAAGGGTAGAAACAAATGTGTCAGTGCAGATGCAAGTTGCCTGTGAATTAAAATGCATATCCTCTGACTTCAATTGTAGCTGGCAAAATGTCACACTGTAAACTGGTTAGAGTTATGTTCAGTAAACCTGTAGCCAGCAGACATGATCGGGCTTCTACTGATTTCAAACAACCTTTCTACCATTCACAACACTGAGGAATACTACTAAATGTGATTACTGACCTGCAAAGACTGAAGTATTTTGAAAGGTTATCTACCCAGCTATATTTTATGGATGCAAAGAATAGAGCTTACACAAAACGGCCAAAGTTTGATTCTTATAGTGTATCCCAGACTTTGGTTATTGTTGCAATTGTGCATAAAACTATTTACAGATTCAAGCCAAATGACTTTATCAGACGAGCGGGTGTGTGCATCCAAATGAAGCGCTTGCGATGGCATCTTCAGATTTATTATACATTACGGACATTGGCATATTCATGGCTGATCCGTCACTTACGAAAAGGACAGCTGGCTTCAATGAATGCCCGGAGCGGACGAGCTTGAGCACAAGTGATTCCTTTGTCTTATTTCCGACACTCTCTGCTTAACTCATGCTTTACCCCCTTCCCCATCAGTCTTTGTTCTCTGGAGTTATTTTTACACTCGAGTCTATTTGTAATGTTGTCCAGATCATTACAACTCTGCTAATGTTTTCAACAGCTTGATGTCTTGCTGTTGGCATTTGTTTTGACCAGTGTGTCTAAAATGGGGATACTTTTTCTTGTAGAATGGTCGGAGGGTCATGAAGTAGTCTATTTTGGATCCATTGCAGGCTCTGAACAATGCTGGTGGGTGGTTCCGTGTAAGAAGCCTCTTTTTAGCCTTGTTGGGGTCATTGATAGATTTCCAGTTTTTTGCTTGCATGCTGCTGTGGTCGTCGTCGGCGCTTGCTCAAGTGGTCTGTGGTCATGGCATTTGTGCAGAGCAGACGGCTGACTTGAGTTGTAACATTAATACGACCTGCTCTGTGGCTGCATCTTATGGAGGTAATGTCAGTCGATGAGTCACTGACTTGCTCATTCATACCATGAGAAAGTGAACTGATAACCACAGTATAGGAAAGGCATGCGTCTGCTTTGTCGTGACACGTGATCCATGCACGTCTGTTTGGGGAAAGTTTGAAAATACTCTGACTCCATTTTATTTTGTACAAACAAGTTGGCACATGCTGACGATCTATGGTGTAACTGAAATATTCTGGTAATTGTCCAGGTCCGTGTAATCCTTGTCCAGACGTACTCATCTGGACAATGTTGTGGCTAGCACTCGCGTCTCACAGCAAGAAGGTTGTAGGTTTGACTCCCGGAATTAATTTTCCTCATGAGGGTGTGTAAAGTGTACCTTAACCTATCGTGAACTGTTATCCTTTCTTGGTTATGGTTGTCCTCCAAAGTCATTCAGAAATGTACTTATCTTTAACTGGGAAAAATTGTTTCAAATTACCGGATTCACTCCTGGACAAATGAGAGATGATCTTGAACTTTTTGTTTTTGTAGATGCAGATGTGCAGTGAAAACGTGTGCAGTGGTTCTGTGATGATGCCAAACCACTATGTTCGTAAAGGGGAAGAGGTCAGGACCCATGAGCAGCTGCTGTCACTGGCTACAGACTTTTTTGACCAGTATTATACCTCCATCAAAAGGCAAGCGGATGAAGTGTTTAAGCACTCAAACTCTAATTTACTACCTAATGTAATCATTATACTTTACCACTCTTAGGTTTGGCTCCAAGGCTCATATGGACAGGCTGGAATGAAGTGACTAAGGAAATTGAATCCACGGGATCTTATCAGCTTAAAGACACAGAGCTCATCTATGGAGCCAAGCATGCCTGGAGGAATGCTGCTCGCTGTGTGGGGAGGATTCAGTGGTCCAAACTTCAGGTAACTACCAGAAACATTTCTCAACTTTAAACCTGTGTTCATTAAAGAAGACTTATTATGTTATAGTGAAAATCAACTTATGAGCTTTTAACTACCGGTATGTCCCCTTTACGGCTGGTGCAAATTGGGGGACAAGAATTACTAAATTTCAGAATGAGAAAAGGTTTATTGCCATTGTCAATGAAGAAAATTCACAAACATAGGAGCTTGATTTGGCGTTAAGGTGCAAAATACAACGATGAACAATTCCTAAAAACATGCATGAAATCAAAAGGGCCATGCATTAAAGAAAACTATATTTTTAAATTTACTTTAAGATAAATTTGTTTTGAAGGTCAGGATTATGTTCATATTTTGAACTCTTCCACGGAACTGAATTGGTGCATTTCAGAACGGGTTTGGTTGGCACGTTTATTTTTTTTAAATAATCAAGACAGAACTTTTAATAGTTACAGGCGCTAAATTAGTCTTGGTGATATGCTAATGTGGACGATTAAAAATAAGATTTACATTTTGCTGCTGTGTGTATGACGCAAATCGTCAAACTGATTTCAGGTTTTTGATGGGCAAGAGACTGCACAACGGCTCATGGAATGTACAACTACATTTGCAACCACATCAAATATGCCACCAACAAAGGCAACCTGAGGTAAATTCTAAATGCCATATTTAATACTTGTTATTCTTCTACTGCACCCCATCTGCCACTTGCCGTACCCGTACTCATGGCAGTCTGCCCTGACGTGACCCACTGTCGCATCTGTCAGGACTGTGCGCTGTGCCTCTTTAACACATTTTTGTGACACACTATCTGCTGCCTGTCTTTTTAGGAGAAGGCAGGCAGCCATCATCTTCAACCTGCAGACTTTTCTGCCAAGTCATAATCTCATCTGACACCTCTTATTTACTTGTCAGCTGATGGATGGTTTGTGACTCATTACTTGATTTAGCTTTGGCCTTCTGAAGGACAGTGGGAGATGCGTGTTGATGGCAGAATGCATTACATCCTCCTGACTGCAAGCGTTTTATCATTGAAAAGCTGCAGAGTAACAAAATCTTGGATAACTTTGGAAGAATCAGTGATAGGTTTCATTTGGGCGACATTCTGTGTCAGCACAAATATAATTTCTAGAATTCTGTTTTGATAAGTAAGAGTGTGAGAGTGGTGTTTATCGATACAGGCTTGGCCTTTGTCTTTCGAGACAACTTTAAGATTTTTTGGGATCAAATGAATTAAATAAATAAATAAAATATAATGTCAAGAAGAAAAACGTGTATTTTGGAGATTCGGTTTGAAAACTGTGCCTTGTCCCCGGGTGTATAGACGGCTTCCCTCCAGAAATGTCAAAATCCAGAAATTTTCACTGTAGCAAGTTAGGACACACAGTAGAGTGAATGTCTTGATTTATTGAGTACACATTCAATTGGAGTTGCTGGCACATAAATCTTTACTGTTTTAGAAATCAAACTGTAGTGACTACATGTTGCAGGAATGGTATCGTGGACAGTTGATACTAGTGGCCCAGATTGCTGCCAGCTGTGCTCCCTACAGCGACTTACAGCAGCTTAGCAGAATGAACAATTTACCCCTTTTGGCATTAACACTCCAGCAAAATGTACTTCTAGGAATTGATAGTCGGACCAGTCAGGCTGTTACCTTTGGCTTCTCTATGTTATGAAAGTGGATCATAGGATTATTAATGACACATGGAAGTAGGGCTGAACTATTTTGGAGAAGGATCTAATTGCATGCATTTCTCCCTGACAAGCGGTGTGATTGCAAACAGATTTGAAAGTGTGTTTGTTCAAATCTGGATTCGCATTAATCTTTTGAGTAAAGTGGTAAACTAATACAAGAAGCGGATGGTTTTCAGAGACTGTCTGTGGTGGTCTCAACTCCAGGGTTTATTGACCATGCCATACTTTGTCATTTGAGGTGCACATCACGATTAAATTAGCCACGTAACGCTGCAACCGATTTTGAAATCTCAAATATTAATGATTTAATAGCTCTAGGCCGGTCACAACATTTTTCAGGAATTATTGTGTCTAAATTAACCATATTGTTTAAACAAAACTATGAACTCTTATGTAGTTTTGTCAAATAATTAATTAACATGTATGACTAGTTATAGACTCTAACACTCTACAGCTTAAATGTTATTATTTGCTGTAGTGACGAATTTTGTAATGTGATGACCGGTTTATATGGCTCCACTCAATTTGTGATGACCGGTTTATATGGCTCCACTCAATTTGTTTGTGTCTGCAGGTCAGCTATCACTATTTTCCCACAAAGAACTGACGATAAACATGACTTCCGAGTGTGGAACAGCCAGCTCATAAGATATGCAGGTTACAAGCAGCCGGATGGCTCCATCCTGGGTGACCCTGCCAACGTAGAATTCACAGAGGTAGAAATTTGCAGTTTTGTCGATATTGTGTATATACAAATTTATGTATAAATTCATTCCCACATTTGGGTTTGGCTGTGCAGATTTGCATGCAGCTCGGATGGAAGGCTCCAAAGGACGGTTTGATGTTTTGCCCCTGCTGCTCCAAGCTAATGGAAACGACCCTGAGCTTTTTGAAATCCCTGAAGATCTGGTCCTGGAGGTGCCCATTACACATCCAAAGTGAGTGTCGTTTATTTGAATAAAACGCTGAGATCAGCTTTCTGTTGCCATGTTATTTTAGACACATTTGAAAAAGTATTTATATTTTCCTCGCTGCTTGTGACCCTTGTACACTTTTTTACATTGGTTGTTGCTGAGCAGATCTCATGTCAAAATATTCAGCAGCAGCGACAGTTTGTCTGAAATCTATCCTTAATTCTTAGCTATCATGCAGAGTGACCACTACACCACGACACAAAAGGCAAGTGCCATCCCCTCGGACACTGCTCCTTGCCAGACTTTTGAAAATTGGCATGTAGTAGTTCTGTTCTGTGCATCAGCTTTGGCCCAAAGTTCCAGCAGCCACCTTTCGCAGCCTGCCATCACCAACCACAGCTCATCACAGATTGGGACCATACTCGCAAAATAAATCCTTTTTTTATCAATCCTCCAGAGTACGACGAGTGAATAAGAGGAGGTAGACTGGGGTTGTTCTAGTTTTGTTCAGCCCAGACTGTAGTTCTTATTTGCACACTATAAAATGTATACAGTTTACGAAGTAAGCTTAAGGAGTAGTATATTGACCCAAACAGTGACATTACAATGATTACAAGTACTGGGTTAATTTATCAAGATTATAAGGGGGCTCTTGTTCAAGGGATTCACCAAATAGGCTGCGGTTTAATGTTTAGCACACACACACAAAAAAAGACATGGAGTAGTCAAAAAAAACCAACTCAGCCAGGCATATGTCCAATCTGCCCAAATTTGTCCTTTTTTCGAGTTCCCTTTAAAAAAAAAATTAAAAAAAAAAAATTGTATATCTTGACAATTGGTTCTGTCCCTGTCATTCATTTCCTTATTGTTGCGTTTTTTGCTGCAACTTCTAAATTATTAAAATGTATTAACCGAAACTGATCAATTTCAAAACCGAGCAAAACCAATATTATGAAACATATTTTTTTAATTTATATGCCTTATTATGGAAACTACAATGGGTACTCTTGGGATGGGATCACTTGCTTGGTTGGGGGTGTAGGTCTGAAAAGTGTGGGAACCCCTGCTGTAGTCTTAAACTGATGATTGCACAAATACACAGCTGTAAAAAATGCATCTTTTTGTTTTTGTGTGCAGATTTGAGTGGTTCAAAGATCTGGATCTGAAGTGGTACGGCCTTCCAGCGGTGGCTAACATGCTACTGGAGGTGGGGGGTCTAGAGTTCACAGCTTGCCCCTTCAGTGGCTGGTACATGGGCACAGAGATTGGAGTGAGGGACTTCTGTGACGCTTCACGCTACAACATTCTAGAGGTATAAATGAGCACCAAAAAATGGAACAGAAAAATCATGCTGTATAACTTTATAATACTAACCCAATAATATGTGGTTTTATAGGAAGTTGCAAACCTGATGAATTTGGACACAAGGAAGACTTCCTCCTTGTGGAAAGACCAGGCTTTAGTGGAGATCAACATTGCAGTTCTCTACAGCTTCCAGGTTTGGCTTATACAGTAAATGTATTGGCAAAATACTGTATGTAATCTAATGATGGACCTATATTTGTAATATTTCTGCAGACATGTAAAGTAACCATAGTAGACCACCACTCTGCAACAGAGTCCTTCATGAAACACATGGAGAACGAATACCGTGTTCGAGGTGGTTGTCCTGGAGACTGGGTTTGGATTGTGCCTCCAATGTCAGGAAGCATCACACCAGTGTTTCACCAAGAAATGCTTAATTACCGCCTAACTCCTTCTTTTGAGTATCAGGTAAAGAGTCAATGTGTTTCACGTTTCTGTGGCCTTGACCTGAGTGCATGGATGTACAGGATTTTTATCTTTGTCATTATCATGTGTACTTGCTATGTTCTCAAGTAAACTTTTTGCCTCAACCTTTGCCTGACTTGAAGACATGTTTTTCCCTCTATAGTCTGATCCATGGAACACTCATGTATGGAAAGGGGTCAATGGGACGCCTACAAGGAAAAGGGCTATTGGTTTCAAGAAGCTTGCCAAGTGAGTATGCATATTTTTAAAGCCTACCACAAGCCCATGTCACACAAAACATTGAGTTACTTTCTTATCAAACCCTTAGAGACTAAGCAGAACTTTGCACAGACAACACACACACACATTTCTATTTCTGTAATAAAATTGCTCAGCGGTGGGTAATAACTGCCCCTCTCCATGTGTCAACAATTGGTCAAGTTGTATTTATTTTCTATTTTTTTACAGGGCTGTGAAGTTTTCAGCCAAGCTGATGGGCCAGGCTATGGCCAAGAGGGTGAAAGCCACCATACTGTTTGCAACAGAGACGGGCAAATCTCACGACTACGCCAAAACTCTATGTGAAATCTTCAAACATGCTTTTGATGCAAAGGTACACTTGCTCTGTCCTTGCATCATATCTTAAGATAAAATTGGCATGCAAGCTAATAGAAAAAACACCAGGACTTTTCCCTCTCTGAGCGGTCTTCAGATTCACGTTTAAAATGTTTTTTTCTCCGTTCACTTGGAGAACTTTCCTGCAGCCTTAGGCTTTTGGATAGTCCTAAACTACTGCATTGATCGCCCTTAGTGTGAACGATTTCAGAAAATGAGGGAGAAGCATCCTTATCTCAGTCACAATGTAGCTCCAGGTCATGTCTTATTTTCCCTTCTTTCCTCCTTCGTGAACATCTTTTTAGAGGCAATTCATGCGCGTGGGTGTGTGGATAGATTGCAGGGCAGTTTCAAGCGCCCTGGGCAAATCTTTGTTATCGTGTTGTAGGGCTAAAGCCTGTTTTTTTTTTTTTTCACGCCTTGGGTTGTATGTATGTGTTCGTGTGTGGTTGAATACAAGTGGGCCATCATGGCAAACGGCATCATGAGTGTATGAGTGGTATATTGTAGTCGTGCGCTCGCTCTGTGGCAGCAGCATATTATCATCTCGTTAGGGGCGAGGACAGAGTGGTCATTACATGCTCCTCTGCCAGAGGCTGTGTGTTCAGCCTTAATTCACACGCTGGGTCATCTGTCATTGGGGTGTATGTTCAGTGTAACACTCTCCATTTGTCATTCTAGGTTATGTCCATGGATGAGTATGACGTGGTGGACCTGGAGCATGAGACGCTGGTGTTGGTAGTGACCAGCACATTTGGGAATGGTGATCCTCCTGAAAACGGGGAGGTGAGAATGTCCCATAAACCAACAGCACTTAATTAAGCACAGCCCAGTGCTCTAATTACCACTGGCCTTTCTCTGTTCTCTACAGAAATTTGGAGCTGCCTTAATGGAGATGCGTCATCCAACATCCAACACCGAAGACAGAAAGTGAGTGCATTTGAATTGGTAAAAGCTGCAACTGTATGTAATCCATCTGCAAACTAAATACATCCGCAGAATTTTACAAACATTTTCAGAAATGTATGTGAATTTTAGTTTTGCAATTAATGTCACCCTCTCCAATGTGGAGGCTCCTGGACCTGTTTTTTTTTTTAAAAAATTGTACACTTTGATTAAACTGAATCATTTATTCATATTTTTTTTATGCCCTCTTACAGGAGTTACAAGGTGCGGTTCAACAGTGTGTCCTCCTACTCCGACACGCGCAAGTCCTCCAGTGATGAACCAGAAACAAAGATCCACTTTGAGGGCACAGGGCCACTTGCTAATGTTAGGTACATGATATATTTAAATGTATGGGAAAAATCATAATTAACATTAGGCCGCATCGGATGGTTCATTCTTTGGTTTGTTTTAGGTTTTCTGTGTTTGGCCTTGGCTCCAGGGCCTACCCACACTTCTGCGCCTTTGCCCATGCAGTCGACACCTTGTTCGAGGAGCTTGGAGGGGAGCGTATTATGCGCATGGGAGAGGGGGATGAACTGTGTGGTCAAGAAGAATCATTTAGAACTTGGGCCAAAAAAGTTTTCAAGGTGGGTATTCTTATGAGCGTGCCCATTTCTTAAGGATTTGTGAAGTCAAATTCTTTTTGCTTTTGGATTTCTTTTCTAGGCTGCATGTGATGTGTTCTGTGTTGGTGACGATGTAAACATTGAAAAGGCAAATGATTCTTTGATTAGCAACGACCGCAGTTGGAAGAAGAGCAAATTCCGGTTGACATACACTGCCGAGGCCCCAGCTCTCACAGAAGGTCAGGGCTTGAAATTTTGCACATTTGCTGTTCATGTTTGAATGCCCCACATAAAAATCTGAATTATTTTATAATCCTGTAATGATTTGAGGTTTGTGGACTTTCTCTGTGCAGCATTGTACAGCATCCATAAGAAAAAAGTGTATGGAGCAAAGATGCTTGAGTCTGAGAATCTACAAAGTCAAAAATCCAAGTAAGTGGCACTAAATTCACTAAACGAGCTAATTGAACAGACTTCATTCTTTTGTTGTTTTTCATGAATTTTGTAGTCTAGCATGCTAGTTTAGTTTTTGGACGTGCGTGTCCTTCCTCCTTCAAGTACAGATAAGGGAAAACTCATTTACAATGTCCAATAGTATTTTCCTAACCGTTTCCTGTCCTGTGCAGTTGAATACCTCTCGTAATTGTGCACTGTAAACGAGCAGCAGTGTTCAGAGTACGGTTGGCGTACTCCCAGTGTGTATATGTGTACAATTTGTGTTTTGTTTTTTAATACATTTTAGAAATCTTGTGGGCTAGACCAGAAATTCCAAGTGCTAAAATGATCAGACATAAATCCCCATATCTCTGCTCTCTATACAGTCGCTCCACCATATTTGTACGTCTCCACACAAACGACCATGACAGCCTGAGCTACCATCCCGGCGACCATCTGGGCATCTTCCCTGGCAACCACGAAGACCTGGTTACAGCGCTCATAGAGAAACTGGAGGATGCACCGCCTGTCAATCAAATCATCAAAGTGGAGTTTCTTGAGGAGAGAAACACTGCCCTTGGTGGGTGACATTAACAACTCGTCTTTTACAAACGCAGTCTCTCTGTGGGTAGCTTTTCAAACAACAAATCTCGGCTTATGAAAGGCAAGATTTGTCCAGAGAGCTGCGTAGTGGCAAACAGTTGGTGGTTTTGTGTGAATGAGGTGTTAAGTAAAGCTCATTGCCAATGCATAGATTGGAGTTTGTATGTGGGGACTTGGCGGTTGGAAAGTTGTCTATTCTTATGTTGCTCTTGCTATTGTAATATGAAGGTGTTATCAGCAACTGGACAAATGAGACCCGAATTCCACCTTGCACCATCTACCAGGCTTTCCAGTATTTCATGGACATCACCACACCACCAAGCCCAGTTCTGCTGCAGCAGTTTGCTGCTCTGGCAACCAATGAAGACCAGAAGAAAAGACTGGAAGTGCTCAGCAAGGTAATGAAACTACTCTAACATTCAGCATGGAAACTCTTTATTTGGCTAATTCATCCACTATGGGTTTGCTAAAGGTGCACGCTTTTCTGTTACCTGCTTGGAGATGGTTTTTGCTTTGCATGTAATGTTCCCCAGATTGGGATTAAACTTCTTGAAGTTTACAGTAAAAGTGTTGTTCAATATTTAATGCCACACTGTGGATCTTTTGGCGATACAAAAACAGACCTTTTTTTTTAAGTGATGTCAAAACCGATGTGAAATTTGAATCTTCTCCAGTTTGTGGTTTTGGGATTATTCATATTTTTTACACACAAAAACTGTGCATTTTAGTTTTATAGCTAGTTATTTGGCCTGAAGCGGTTTATGCCCCCCTGAGGAAGTTCAGCCAATGTCCCTGTCCATTCTTGCTGTTTATTTCTAAAGACCAGTTGGACCTCTGATGTCATGTCAAACAAGCATTTACAAGTCTAGAACCATAAACTATATAAAAATGAATTCATTACCAGTTTTCTCCCTTTTTTAAACAATGCTCACAGTGCGCTGCTTGTGTTAGTGTGGTGGAATGTGTTTGCTCAGTCTACAATCTGGCAAATTACATTGCATAGTACGTTATAGTGCTTGGGATCGAATGTAGGAACTCAAACTTGACGTTATTGACAGCTGTGCCAAACCTCCAGAGATGCATTAGCAAAAGAATTATAAATGATCTAAACAACCCAATGAACTTCTGGGTTACTTCTGGTAAATAAATGTATCACTCGGAATACTCTCCAAATGTCAATATACTTTTTGAATTGACACTTAATTATTATTGTTGTATGGCACATCTTAAAATCTCTATTGGTTTAACATCAGGCTTACTGAAAATTGGGTTATTGTCTTGACTTGCTTGTCGTCTTGCGTCTTTAGGGCCTGCAGGAGTATGAGGAGTGGAAGTGGTACAATAACTCTACTCTGGTGGAGGTGCTGGAGGAGTTCCCTTCTATTCAGATGCCCTCAACACTACTCCTTACCCAGCTGCCCCTGCTGCAGCCCCGCTACTACTCTATCAGCTCCTCGCCAGATCTGCATCCAGGGGAGATCCACTTGACTGTGGCTGTGGTCTCTTACCGTGCCAAAGGTAGCACCTAGCATTGTGAAAGACTTACTTTGTGACCTCTGTTTTCTTAGTCAAAATGCTGTGAGCTCATTCTGTGGTGAATAAAACCTGCCTTTTCAAGGTTGCTGGGAAAGAAATAAAACTCTACCCAGCGAATGACTCAGTAGCTGTTAAAGTAACATGAAGGACACTCATTTCAAGCAACATTGATACTGTATTCATTATGAAGCACAGTCACACCACAGATATAAATCAGAATCAGAAGGGGTTTATTGCCATTGTCAATGAACATAGGAACTTCTCTCGTCATTAAGGTTAGGTTTAGGGGGGAGGTAGATAAAGTTGGAAACCACAGTATAATATTGATTACATCTTTTAAAATAGTAAAGTTTACATGAGAGTATGAATTGACAAGGCGTATGTTCTTGTGCACTAGAGCGGGGAAATGTTCACCTTGGAACATGTTATGACCATTCCTATCCACTTGGTCTGAGCTCTGAGTTGGCGGTATGGAAGAAACTAAAGTGTTTGCCTATTAATGATTACTTTCAGATGGAAAAGGACCTATCCACCATGGAGTGTGCTCTTCATGGCTTAACAGGATACAAAAGGGGGAGATGGTGCCCTGTTTTGTCAGAGGGTAATTCAATTATACTTGTAATGAGTCTTTCACAACTAATATGTACAATTTGTTAAATACAGTATGCTTTTAAAGCTGTAGCCATGTGTGTAACATTCATTGTTTGACCTGTGTTTTAGTGCCCCCTCCTTCCGGCTTCCGAAAGACAACCATGCACCCTGTATTCTGGTTGGTCCAGGAACTGGCATTGCCCCATTCAGGAGCTTTTGGCAGCAGAGACTGTATGATCTTGAACACAATGGTTGGTATACACTTCAGTATCATTTAAACTTTATGTGAAAAAGTTTCTAGACAACCATTTAACTCAAGGTATTTTGTGTTCAGGGATTGAGTCATGCCCCATGATCCTTGTGTTTGGATGTCGGCAATCTGAGATTGATCATATTTACAAAGAGGAGACCATCCAAGCTAAAAACAAAAATATTTTCAAGGAGCTCTATCCTGCGTATTCGAGAGAACCCGGCAAACCAAAGGTAAAAAAAAGTGTGTGTAAATAATAATTTTACACCTGATAAAGTAGTTAAAAATAATGGTCATGTGGTTCAGAAATATGTCCAGAATGTACTGCGTGAGCAGCTGTCGGAGACAGTGTACCAGTGCCTGAAGCAGGAACGAGGACACATCTATGTGTGCGGAGATGTGACTATGGCTGGAGATGTTCTTAAGACTGTTCAGCAAATCATAAAGCAGCATGGTCACATGAGCTTAGAGGATGCAGGCTTGTTCATCAGCAAGCTCCGGGTGAGTACACCAGCACATGTTGCATCCAACTTACATTGGTAGTAGCACTCTTAAGACAAAGTGAAAGTATTACACTGGCCTTTCAAACTTGATGCAGTTTAGTGAAGCAAAAAAAGCTCAGCATGTTCATATGATTGACCTTGATTGCGTTGCCTTTCAGGATGAAAACCGCTACCATGAGGACATTTTTGGTGTCACCTTGCGCACCTATGAGGTCACTAACCGCCTGCGCTCAGAGTCCATTGCTTTCATCGAGGAGAACAAAAAGGACTCTGATGAGTGAGTACCCCTCAATCATGTGCGCCAGAGCAGCAGGCCATTTAGGGAGCAATGGATGTCCTGCTGAGACTAATGTTTACAAAGTGCTCAATTTCTCTAATGACCCCCTTTTTAAAGGAGCATTATTATCCTAAATATAGCTGCAGTATTAAGATGTAGTAATATTTTTTTTTTCCCCTGAAGAGTTTACTAGAGAAATGCCTGTGAATGGGTAAACAGAAGGCTATGTGATAAAGCAGAAGTAGTGGGAAAAGTGTTAGTTTAGTTATCTATTTTTTGTGTCTTATTTGCCTTATTCAAGCACATTTTTAAATCTCTTCTAGTGTGCCTTTATCAGACTTAATGAGGTCTGAGAGCCAGTTATGTGTTCAAGTCTAACTCCATCTTCCAACCTGTAGTTATTGGCACCAGGAGGTGTGATCACCCCTTGTTTCCAGTGAAAACAGTGGTTACCATAGTAACCCATGCAGAAAGGCGTTTAAAAAGGCTTAGATGAGGAGCGAGTGGCTCTCTTCAAATTTGTTTGTGTCTTATTTGTGCTTATTCAAGATATGACACTTCACGTATCCATGCACTTGAACAAAACAAGGACCCTACATCACCACTATAGCTCATTAAGCAACAGTACAATGTGGATTGTCACTTGAATTTCACATTTGGCCATCAGTGCATGTTTGTTGGATGAGTAATCGCTGTAGCATCTATTATCTTGAGGCAATTGCTTACAATGTCTCTCTTTTTTCAGGGTTTTCTGCTCGTAGGTCTCACCAACAGTCTGGATGGATCCACGTCACTGAAAGAATACTGTGCCAACTTTTGTACTGTAAAAATGGGTTGCTCCTTTTTGATACTAATTAATTTCTGTTGGGCTCTGCAATTTGTCTGTAGCAAACAGGAAATGTTTTGAGATTATGTTCTGCTTGTCCAAATAATATAATTGAAATGGTTTTAAAATGTGCACTTAGTGAATTGACCTGCCTCATTGTGAATGCATGACCAAGACAAGAATATACTCAAGAATATATTATACTGTGTTACTGTTACAGTTAAATGCTTTCTTTGAGTTTGCAAAAACTTGTACGGCATTGACTCAAATTCCTTCAAATTCCTTCAAAAACCTTCAAATGAACTGAAGAGCAAGGCGGGATGATAGTTTGTCTTTTTTAAACATGAATTGTCTTGAAATTGGAGAGGAATCAACAGGCCAGACATGACGCCAGAAAAAAAGCCAATCCAATGTCTCCTCCTAAATTATAAAAAACAATTCTGTCACGGCCCCAAACAAGCAATTCCACTGTTCATTGGTCATCCATCAGAGTGCATCAGCCGCAGTGGCAGTTCTTTAGTGGCCTGTCTATCCTCTCATCACTACTCTCCAGCTGGTGCTTGTATCCACAACAGCTGCACGAGAATGTGGATGCCTTAAATCTAGCCCACAAACTATTATCTTTATCAATGCTTATGCTATCCAAGTCTGCAACTACTTATGTGTTCAATGTAACTGTAAACAAGTGAGGCAAAAATCACTCTGGTGGAAAGGTATTGTTGAATAAGTCTATAAAGATTAAATTGTGATTTAATAAAGTATCTTTGTAAGTAAAAAATTTAACATTATTTTGGCTGTCAACCAAACTGGGATGGAGCATCATAAACACGTGTGCCTCTTGCCTTACATTTATCTCTGCCTCTGCATCCCTCTTCTCGGTGTCTGCATGATTCTCTGGTGGCTCACGCTCCGATCTCACTGTGACCTGTCGTGTAGCATGGGCGTGCCAGACCTGACCAGTGTGTGTCTATGTGGGCGTGGCTGTGATGTGTGTGCATGTGTGGCCTCAGGTGTACTCTGCTCTTTCATCTGCTGCTTCTCATCTATCCTCGTCATATTATGAACCGGGCATGCGTTGGCGCTCTGACTCATATTCTATTTTATTGTACAGATGGTCTTGTGGTCTGTAGGAAACGGCCCACGTGGCTTTGGCGTTCTTAGCTTGACTTTGGCACCCATCGTTCAGCACTTTTTTTAATTGAGACTGGAAATTAGACTGGCGCTGTGGTCATTCGCTGCTTTCAAATGAGTCAGGCTAGTGATTTGAATATGCATGCTGGAGCTGCACTGCTGCTTGTTCATCCATTTTGCAGAAACCTGTGGCTTCCATGTTTGTCGTTTTTTTCTTTATTGAAAATATTTAATATGGCATGACTATTTAATACATGTAATTTTCAGGCTTTTGCTGACATCTTTTTCTCACCACTGTCCTTGTTGCCCTTGTTATGAATGAATGCCCCCTTTGTAGAAATTTAATGATTTTGATTCATTGTATTGAGCTGTCAAATGTCTGTGATGTAAAATGTGCAAAAGGAAAACAAAGCTTCTATATAAATATATACATAACTTGTATTCAGAGTATAAAATATAAAGAATCTCTTTTCTAAGAATGTATTTTGAATAAGTAAAAAGCATTGTTTTAAAAATGACATGTTTTTTGTCTGTGGGCTAAAAACGCAGCACTAAATCAATGCATGATGTTTTCAGTTCCTAGTTTAAAAAAGCTGTCTTAACCAGCACTGTGTTGGTCAGTGACACTGTATGGGCCTGTTCGGCCTCTCCATGCAGCTATGGACTTGAGGTTTCTTCTGTGTTTGCATATTGCTGCTATAATTATCTCCAGTCAACCAATGCTACTATGACCTTTGCTGTGTGAATGATTATATCACATTTTAATGCATCAACTGCAAAGACTTTGCATTTACAAATAAATATTTACAGAATAGTCAGTTTTCTTGTTTTTATTTTTCAATTTGACAAGTGAGCATTTCATGAGGTCAACAGAAACTTACATGGCCACAAAAAGTCCATTAGCTTCCACTTTGACTGCCTCCACTGGTTGTCATGGCGCTCTGAGTGAGCACTGGCAGAGCTGAGACACTGCTCACTGTCATGGCAACCAATCAACAAAACTGGTCGTACAAACTTTACATGATCTGTGATTGGTCAATGCAGCCATGGTCTTGTTGGCCACTGACATACAACATATGCAGCCAGCTTGAAGCATTCAGTCCGACCAGTCTACTGCAGGGATTTGACGATTGTTTGCGTTTGCATGGATTAAAGGAATTATGATTATTAAATGGGGAGGTGGCAAAATGTGACCCTCTTTTGTTGAAGAACATGATTAAAACAAGTCAAGAGAAGCCGCTACTGGACAAGGTAGGACTAATTAAATTAGCATTAGCGGCGATTATTTGATCTACTCTTAAATTACTTCAAGGTAAACCACTTAATAGCCTGTTCAAATGAGGCATTAAGTGAGATTGCTATTGCAACAAATTGATTTAATAAAGTGGATATCAGTCAAGAACGCCAAGCTTTGACAAGTCATGACATCTAATTTACAAATTTTTCAAGCAGCAAAGCGCATCTGGGACAGTGGATGACATGCGTGGGCTGGAGGAGCAGCAGAGTGCTAGTGGCTCTGCTGCAGACCACACTGAAGAAAAGAAGGCGGGAGGAGAACATGGATCACTGAGCAATGAGCATGTGATCACTGATGAGGACTTGGACACAGACTTGGAGCTGGAAGGTATAGTCGTTTAACATCGAGGCTAAAAGGGATGCGAGGGGAAAGTCATAACAGTTTATAACTGGCTTTAATGAGAGCGATAATTCTAATAGAGGCCATTTTACGTCCCCTGTAATCTACTGTGGTTTTACAAGGCCCAAAGGTATAACACTTTGGCGAGGGCTTGGATGGTAATCACAACAAGGCCAGATGAGCAAAAGCCCGTCTGCGTTGGCCCATCTGTGTTTTCATTTCCCTTCAAAGTCGTCCATCTTGTTTGTCCTGTAATACCCACACAAACGCCTACCCACACATAGAGAGCCCTGTTCTGCATCTCAACGACTTCAGCTCAGGCTTTGTGTTGTGTTTCCAAAACCATCTGCCAGGGATTAACACAAATGTTCACTCACCGGCTTAGAAATATGGAAAATGGAGGTGTTCTTCCTGAGTGATGTGTCTTTCAGATAAGGAGCCGCAGTACGACCCCACAGGGAGGCAGTGCTACCTGAAAGTGTGCGAGAGTTTAGGTGTGGTGCCAGCCTCCTACTTCCTGCAACACATGAGAGACAGTGAGCTGGCCATGAAGCACCGTGGTCTGGGACCCAAGGTACATTCTGCAGAGGCCTCTCTTCTGAACGAACACACATACACACAATGCCAGCCAAATCTGTGAATTGTGGAGACCAATAAGCAGCCTTACTATGCCATAGTATACAAATTATCTTCAGTGTAACTCGTATTGTAAAACAACATAAAACAAATCATAACATGCATAACTACAAAATAAAATAAAACAATAATAAAATAAAATAAACAATTGGGGAAAAAAAGACACAACCCCATAGATTTTTTTTTAGGGAAGACAAATAATAAGAATAATAAGAATAAGAATAATAAATAAGAATAACAAAATATATATACTGTGAGTTGAGGCCAAATTAAATGCCAGACGTGGGTGAGTAGTACTCTAGTAAAATTCTTTTGAGGAATCTTTATTCTTAAGTACAAAGTAGTGCTCCAAAAAATTACTCAAGTAAAAATATTCCCGGGGAAAGTACAACTCAAGTAAGAATATATATAAGAGTAACTGTCTGGACGTAATATCTGATTAATAATTTGTGAGAGATGTAATTGAAAAGAACGTGAATGAATGCACAAGGATACAAGGTGGGATACAAAAATGGAAAAAAACCGAAATCATATGAAGGAGTGGTGCAAGAAACACAAATCTTCAAATCATTTAATATTGTCTACATCATACAACTTTTGGCACTTACTCACAACACTCGATTAAGAGCACTTTTACACTTGGTGAATTATATTAGTCTAGAAGGAGTAAAAGTCCAAAAACTTTTTGACATTTATTTTAAAAAGTGACTTTAGTACATGTAACTGAGTAAACAACTCACCTCTACTACTCACCTCTGGTAAAGGCTACAGCCATAATTGCTTAAAATACAGTGGCGTAGACTATACCACTGAACTGTGTGTGCTATATTTTTATCATTGCAAATCAAGGCCTTGGCAGTGGTCGGATTCTATTTCAGTTCCAAATGCAATAAAACAAACATAGAGAACATACCACATTTTATTTTATTTCATTTCATTTATTTTTAGCCGACTGAGCTATTAGTTGCATGTGGCTGTCACTTATAGCTTACCAGTAAGAGGAAATTAGAATGCTAGTGTGTGGTAAATGCTTTTAAATGCAAGCGACCATTTCTTCACCTTTACACAATTCAACGTCAATGCAATGGCTAATAATGTGCTCATGAGGCATGCACCATTTGCAAAGGTCAGGGCCAGGTTAAGCTAACGCTAAATATTCTCAAATGATTCCAATCTAGCGCGGCTGGAGCCCTGCTCTTTGCTCGGTGGATGGCTGATTAATTCAAGTCATTCCCCCGATGTGAAATGCACTCATCATCACCATATCAAGAGGAATCAGGAATAAGACCAATAAAATTGAAGCTCCGGGAGATAGCCCCGTTCTCGGAGAATTATAGCATGTGTGACGTTCAAGACTGTATACATTAGCATATGAAATCATCCAGGCCTCGTCTAGGGCTTTTTTTTTTCTTTTTTTTTAAAGCAAAAACTCCATGCTACAAATAGAACAAGTGTTGTTTTCCTCTGAGAACTCATTAACATTTGTACTACATGTATTTTGATCTTGTTTTCTCTGAAATCATTGCACCCGTGAAGCTTTTAGCAAAACATCAAGCCTACATACTAATGTATTGATTACATAGCATTAAACACAAAGGCTCTAGTGCAGGGGTGTCAAACTCAAATCCACAGTGGGCCAAAATGTAAAACTTGAACAAAGTCGCGGGCCAGTATTGAACAAATGAAACTTTTAATATTGACCCAAACAAGATTTACTTTAACATTGAATATGGAACAAGCAACACTTATTACTATACAATATATAATGGGATTTGTAATAGTAACGATGAATGAATGCGCTGTATAATACCGGCGCGCCAAGCCCTAGTAGTCATTTGGTATAGCCTCTCGGGCCAAATATAATTACACTGCGGGCCAAATTTGGCCCACGGGCCAGAGTTTGACACCTATGCTCTAGTCTAGTGCATACGAGGCAAGGATGGGCCATGCTTCTCAGTTGCATTTGATAGATACCTTTATAGTTTGGGATATTTTAATTTATTTGATAAATAATGTATAATAATAATTATTATTATAATAATAATAATATAAGAGGTTTTTAACCGTTCTAGGGAAATAGCTCAGCACTCTTTTACATTGGGTAGCGGACCATCTGCCGGAAAAGTGGCATACTGCACCTTTAATAGCTACAGTTTAAAGAGGTCCAATATTCTATATTACAAAAGACTGCCAATCTGACTTCACTCTATCTGAAATCTGTCTGAAAAAATGACTCAAGCTGGATCATAGTTTGGGTACAATGAAGATTAATACAAGTGCAAATGCCAACCACAAGGGTAAAATCAAAAGGAAAAGAGCTCTGACTTTTTTTTTTTATAGTATGGCGTTACTTCAGAATAAAAGAAGAGAATCAAAGGATCAAGATTTAAGATTCTTGAATGTGAAAGGATGTGACATGTTCACTAGGATACGCGCACTTGCACTAACTTCTCATTATCAGCACGCAGACTGTACAGCATTGTACTAAATTGCTCTGATGTCAGCTTCGCACACCTCCACAAATCTGTCTCATATTCATTTAATACTTCTCTGCTGCCTACCTATCCTCATTACTACATTTTTTTATTTTAAGTGCATAAGACAGGTTTTCATATTCGTCTAATTATTGATTTAGTACTTATGGTATTTATCATTGTTTTACATCAGAAGCAGTTTGTGAAGAAAAGTTGAATAATACAAACTTTGAGACAGGAATTATTTTTTTTAAACATTCTTGTAACAAATTCAAAATGTCAGATATTAGTCTAATAGAAATATATGACATTTTTGTGTAAAGTAGATGAGCTTTGGCCCTTGTTTGCAGTATGGTTGCTAGGTAACAGAATTATCTCTATGATATCTGCTGCTCATGTCCACCCAGGAACTAAAATGATAAACTTCTCCAAATTGTCAAACTAGAGCAAACTACACAAAGATTTTTAGTTGAATCTTAAATACATCACAATTTCGTGAAATATGTTTGTGTCTAACCTGTCATATGTACTAAATATAGATACAAAGACATGCTCTGGCCAACAAACACAAGATTTTTTTTATTTTTTTTTACAGGGCACCAAAGCACTGGTGGTTCCCCTGGTAACCAACACTTCAATCCTGAAGCTTAACCTCCAAGATAATTGGATGGAGGGACTGGGCGGAGCTGAGATTGCCCAAATGCTGAAGGAAAATTGTTACATTACAGGTGGGTTTTTAGCAGGCATTCAGGCATACACTCATTTTCTCTTCCTCCTCGTGTCACCTTTGTGTTGGAGAAGTGCCACCTTACTCCCACTCACGCGCCACTCTCACCCCAATTATACACCACGGCACAGGATTCAACATCTGGGCTTCACTCGTCTATTTGGTAAATGTCAGTTAGACGAGCAGTTCAGGCTATTGGGATGTTTAACACTATGTGCCACATGCCGTGGTTTGACTTTAAGCGAATCCAATTGTTGTGAATGTTTTCTGAGCTTAATGCCAATTTGTATGTTTCAACATGTGCAGCCCTTATTAGCTGACACCAGGGCCTGTGTATGGCAGTCAGTACAGCAGATAACAAAGACTCAAGAGACAATAATTGAAAACGCTATGAATAATAAAAGATTGAATGGCTGGGACGCTGGTCAAGTATCAAAAATATGTTAGGCTAGAGTTTGTCTAGGGTTTGAGCATAACTAATTAAATAAATATTAACATACTGATTGAACAACAGAGAGACGGCTTAAATACACAGATAAATAAATAAATGACATACTGACCTGTACCATATGACACACACTTACCTGTCCTTGTATCCACATGGCAGAAGTGGATGTGTCTAACAACAGGCTGGGGGATGTGGGGGCGCAGGCCATGGCCAGTATGTTGAAGGAGAATAACACTCTGACTCGGCTCAGTTTATCCAGCAATGGCTTCACGGACCTTGCGGCCGAGTTCCTTTCACCAGCTCTGGGCACCAACAGCAAGCTGCAGTATCTGGACCTCAGCCACAACTCCCTCGGGGACACAGCAGGTAAGGGTAGACACCACTGCATTTAAACTCAGCTTCCGGGAATGGAACGTGCACAGCCAATGGCGAGCTAGCATCTCACGTGGAATTACAGCACATATTACAATGAATCATAGCATTAAATAAAGATACATTAGACTAGCCTGTTTGTCTCCGATTTGGGAATTTGGTGATGTTTATAATTTCACATCCTGGTTTGACATGGCCAGCAAATATGACAAAGGTAGAGGTAATTCCACTACTGTTACTTAGCAATCAGATTGTAAACAAGGGCCAAAGTCAACTTAAAATCATACAATAGTTTTGATTTGACAAATAATGACACCTGACAACACCTTTATTTTGTTAAATGACTGTTTAAACTGTCATAAAAAGGTGTAAGTTGCATGCAAAGTTTCTCAGCATTTTTGATGGAATGGCGCCTTTTGATGACGTCACAGAGGCGGAGGTATTCTGTTAGAGAATCATTTTCAACTTTTAAAATGTCAAATTGTCTTCACAAGCTGCAACTTAACTGATGTAAAACTATGATAAGTATTTACCACAGGGACTATCTCACCAAACAATGTTGTAATTAGAAAAGCATGAGGACCTGTCATATGGACTTAAAGAACGTATTATTAGTATTGGAGCATTAGAGCATCAGAACTCTCTGAACTCCCGACAGCACACTTTTCAATACTCTGTAGACCATGTAGGTATTTAAAGCCATGATGTATAATGTCATCGTATTTTACTGGCTCAATGCTTGTGAAGCCTAAATTAATTCTGTATATTTTTCATCAACTCTACGCCATAGATCTAGGATTGTATATGACTGCTTGCTTCTGTTCATTCATTATCAGATACAACATAGACCATAATAATAATAATAATAATGATAAAGACATTGACTAACTCAGTGTGACAGCAGGCAGCGTCAGACTGGCATTCAAAGGTCAAGAATATTCTAGAGCCTCTTTACTGTATTATGGAGGGTGACCCGCAGCTCATGAGAAATGACAAACTCGACTCTGATGGCTGTAATTAAAAATAAATATATGTGTCTGGAGCAGGGGAGAGCTATATTACCATATGATTCATCACCATATAGACGCCAGTGTCTGCCAGCATACAAATATCAAAGGACACAATTAAGTGCCCTCTTCCGAAGCGCTCGCCACATATACACTCAGTGCGGTATTAGCCAGAGTACGGTATTATCAATGCATAATCAAATTCCTCTGGAGGATTTTTGTAGCAGCCCAATTCAATATTTTAACAAAACTCAACTGGACGAACAATCAGCTTTATTTCTATCGCACCTTTTTACAAACAAAGGCTGATTCCACAGTGCTGCACACAGTGAAATAAGTCAACACAGTAAATAAACTTGAATAAAAACGGAATAAAATAATAAACAAACAAACTAAGACGATGAAATGAAACACACCAAAAAGGGATAGCCTAGAAAATATCTAATTGAAAATAAAATAAATCAAAATAAAAGACAACAGAGCACCACACAACTCACGCGGTGTTAAAAGCCAGAGAAAAAACGCGGGTCTAAATACAAGACTTAAAAGATAAGTTTACTATTGCTACTGTTGTTACATCCTTGGGCAAAACACCCACCACTCGGACAGATGTGTCAGTTTGATTGTGATATTGATATTGATAGCCACCATAGCGCTGAAGAGTATGTGTTAGCACTAGGGCAGATTTTGCTCAATATTAAAGTGAATCTAATACTAATAATTGGCTCATCGGCCGAATTTCTTCAAAATGCTGAGAAACAGAATACATACAGTACAAAACACATATCAATCTCTACTATATGCGATTGTAAGAGCTACAGTATATGCCACAATGAAGGAGATCCCAGTGGACCAACAAAAACCTCTACAAAGTGTCCACTGAGTGTGACTGATGAGTAAAGAGCTTTGGGAAAATGTCATGGTGCTATGTTTTTGTTTTAAGGACACCATCTCAGAGAAGGATTGTCTGAGAACACAGGACTGAGAAGTCTGAATCTGGCCTGGAACTGCATCCGGGGCAGAGGAGCCACGATGTTAGCCAATGGCCTAGCAGTAAAAGATTTCAATTTACAATGCAAATACCATATACAAAGTGAAAATAAATATAATCAAACTTTACCTTCCAGCCATACATTTATGCTTTTCTTACTGTTTTAACCTAATTAAAAGTGGACAATGCCTCGAATTATTTAAGTTTATCAATATTTAAGTCTATTTTCCTCTCTTTAAACCTGATACAAAAGTGCTCTTGGCTTGGCAGGGTCTGTAACTTATAATTTGGTGTAATGCCCTTGCGCTAATTGCACCTCGAAAATGACAGATAATTCAGTAGCCATTTTTCTTGTCAACTTTCACCACTTTCACGGGATAATCGCTCTTCTGCCCTTTCTCTTTAACCTTTTGAGTTACTTTTTCTTCCCTCATATAATTTATCATTGCTTTGTCAAGGTGGTCAACTAAATCTTACTTAACTGGGTGTTCCAGGGCAATATTTTCCTCAGATCAGTGGACCTGTCCTTCAATGGTTTTGGGAAAGAAGGAGCTGTTGCGTTGGGACAGATGCTTAAGGAGAACAATGTTTTGGAGGAGCTCAACATCAGGTACAGTTTTGAGAATAAGCACACAAGCACAACACATAGATTCAAAGTTAATTTAATATATTCTCAAGCCTATTTTCTAGCAGGCATTAGTACTTGGAATGGTATGAGTAATGCAAATGAGATGCTATATTTGGAAAACGATTACGATTATTTAAATGATTACAGATTTTTGTTTTGTTTTATGCGAAGCCCGATCAAAGTACAGCTGCTATTGTTGCAGACCAAAATGAGTACTTAAAAAAAACCAATAACCTGTTATAGGAAAGGTAATGCAACCTACCATGAACTATATTACAACTTTATCTCTCGCGAAAACAAAACTCATCTGTGGATTTGTCAACAGACAGAAAGACCTTTTACAATGTAACACTTTATTATTACTTCCATCACACCTCAGTGCCCCCCTTTTTGTGCTGCATTTATTGTTTTTATTCTTCTTTTTTTGGTCACAGTAACAACCGCATCCCCCCTGAAGGAGTCATCCGCCTCGCCATGGGCCTCAGAGCAAACAAGACGATCAAATCCCTGAACGTAAGCTGCTCAAAGAGATTGGTTCTGGCATCACAAGCAATAGGGAGCATCAGCGCGAAACGTAATACGAAAAAAAAAAATAAAAAGCATCAGTGTATTCTTTTAAAATCAGCAACAGAGAGCTCTTTTGAAGGTGTTTTTTTTTTCTTTTTTTAAATCAAAACTGTCAATACAAGAGATATTAAATTACAGAATCTGTATTAAGCAACACTTTTCTCAACTGAGTACATGATGTGCGAAAATGCCTGGGTCACACATCGAATAATAATAACATATTTATCAAAAGAACAACTACTCAAACTGCTCTACTAACTAAAAGTATTATTTATTCTTGATGTGGCTTTAGCCTGTATAACTGTATGACACATGAATAAAAGCCTGTTTTAATGCATTATGTAATTCTAGAAATAACTACAATGACTTTATACGTTATCTTTACAAATGCATTAAAAATATATATATATTTTTACTAATAATGCTTTCCAAGTCAAAAAACAAGAACAAGAAGAATATCAACATTGCCAGAGGAGACTGAAACCTCATATTTTATGCCCACTTAGTTGCCAAAGGGTGCCAAATGTCTTGGAACTCTTGAAATAGGCTAGTATAATGAATAATGTTGGTGTTTTGTTTGTCAGGTGGGAAGAAACCCGATCCAGAATGCCGGCTGTTATGGGCTGCTCAAGTCAATAAAGGACAACAAAGATTCAGCCATGGAGATGTTGGATCTTTCTGTAAAAATGATTTCAATTTTGACTCTTTATAATTATATCGATTACTTTTCAGCTTGTTAACTTGTGTTCCTATGATGTCTTCCCCAGGACATTTTTGTTAAACAGGACTTTGAGGATCTGTTCAAGTCAATGCAAGACACGTTTCCAGCTCTTGTAGTAAAACATGGTAGCAAATTTGGTACATTTTATACAAGTGTTAAAAGTGACACGTCGTCTTGATTGCCAAAGAAACTGAAGGACGTGACTCAAAATTAAACGTATCATCTGATGCTATTGGGTCGTCACTTGCTTGTCCGCATTATGGATAGCCTGGTTAATAAATACAGCCTGCTTTTAAGCTGAGGTTATTGAAATAAGCGAAACAGGTATTGAGGGAGTCCTTTTAGTTATGATATGATTTGGTGTTGCATAATGGCAGTGGGCAGAGTGATGGAGAGGATCAAAAAGCACCACTGTGTATGAAAAGAACTAAAAGTGGGTTGCACAAAAAGGATTTAAGTACTGCACCAGCGTAATGGAGAAAGGCCCTCATATGAACAGCAGCCTTATCAAATAGTGCCCCGTTTACAGCCAAACACAGTGCTGTTTAGCTTACATTTTAAATTCTATGCAGACAAAATGAAGTAACACTATGTACGATTGATTTCTAATTTCATAAATGGCCTACACTGGGACCCAGACACCAGGTAAAACCGGTGCCATTATAAAAAAAAGCAAGTGGATTTGGAGCTAACTGAGACATGAGGCAATCTACTTAGTAAGTGGTCAACGTACTGCTTTTCATTCCTTTCGTAACATCTGGCCTATACAAAAGTTCAAATAAGTAGCTCAGTCAAATTATTACTATAAAAAAGTAGTCTACATGAATATTCGAAGTAGAAATTACTTAAATATTGAGAGAAAATAAGTGAAGTAAATGGCAACTTTGCGCTTAATTTTTAAAAATAAGATTATAGTTTAGTATTTTGGTCTTATCCTGTTCATCCACCCAGTAACAGGCCTATGTAAAAATATTAGATTAGAATGGGTGCATTGGAAAAGGGATTCAACAAATAATATATTATTTTATTTTACTGTTTACAGAACAAAGGCAATTAAGTCAATTGCAAGGCTTGTATAACTGCAGAAACGGCTCCTAAAATAGATTAAAGCGTTACAACTAAATAATCAGCGCTAATCGGTGACAATGCGCTCTACAACAACCCTGTAACCGGCTCCGCTCCACAACATCTCCAGCCCCTTGAGTGAGCGTCAGGAGGGGTTCATGGGACAAAATGGGGATCCATCTCCAGATCTTGAGATAGGCTGGGTCACATATCGCAGCTGGAGGACTTTACCTTGAGCATGTTTTGAGTTGATGGGACGAGTGCCTGGAGGAAACCCACGCAGGCACGGGGAGGGGGAAAAACCATGAGACCATCTTGCTGTGTCAGGTTCAGTTGTGAACGTAGCTGTTTACATACAAATACATACAGTTTAAAGTTAACATAAAACTTCTTCGTCTTGCATTCCCAATTCCATAATATAATAAGCCGTTTTCATTCACCTTTCCATAAAAAGCGGAAACAGCCCTTGCGTAAAGCCCATGCGTAACGTGCGTAATGTCCAGCCCCCAGGCACGTTTCCTGCGTTTAAATCACCAAAGCGCGTTTCTTCCAGACAGATCCATGAGCAGGAGGATTAGCCGTCAAAACATCCCGGATACGCAGGCAAACATTAACCCAAACACGTGGTTAAGGTAACGAAAAGTGATTTACTTTCAAGGGAAGATGGCGACGACATGTTCCGCGTGGCCTCGACAGCGATTGTTAAAGACTTTAGTCCGCTGGCACCAAACTACACGGTAACGTCCACCACACTTGAATGCTGTGCGTAAAAGTCTCGGGTTTTGCTTCGGAATGAGCGGCCCCATGTAAAATGCACAACGTTAAATACTGATTCATGCCTGGGGTAGCTTACACCTGAGGTTTACCTGTGCATGGTCCAGGCTTCTCTAACTTAAACATGTCATTAGCTAACTATTGCCCCGAGTTGACACCATTCTGAGCTAATGTATTGTAGAGCACCCTTTTAAGCTTCAAAGAAATCCCATATAAACCATAAATGCATTCTTTGGCAGCATGTTAGTTTGACTATATGTGGAGTCAAGCTCTCAAAAAGCAGCTTTAATCATTTGCTGAGCTCTGAACTTTGCCCACTGCAGCCCACTGTTGTAAGCCTTATCTTTGCCACCACATTGTGCACTCTTTGGCTGTTATCGGGGTGGGTTTTGGCCAATAATAGCAGCTCCATAAGACTTAAGGAGACCTTTTTCCCTGGGGTGAAAATAAAAATCTAATTAGCACTTTCTATAAAGTTATTGGCACATGACGTTATTAAAAAGGTGCCAATGACCTTGAAAGTTAAATAGAAAATAATCAGCTTTACTAACAAGAGAATAACAGCTGTGCTCATATCCCTGGGTTCACACCTCCTGATGATAAAAGATATAAAGAACCGCTAAATTAAAAAATATATTTTTTTAATTGACGTGTGTAACTCCAAATTACATCACACATTTTCATATTTAGTTTGAAAAAGACCAGCTCCAAATTTCTCTCTAGGATTTTCACTGCGCTTCGTTTACAATGGTGGAAAGAGAGACTACCGAAAATGTGTTCTCAATTAAAAGTACAGTTGCAAGGCTAAAAATGTACCCAAGTACAAGCGCTGCTGCCAAATTGGTACTTAAAAGCATAAAGTGTGAATAAAATGTACTACCCATGTATTAGGTAAATTTGAATGCAATTCTAATTTGTATTATTTATTGGGACATGGCTAAAAAAATCCAATGAACTCAAAAATATCTACTCTACTACCTTAATTACAATATTGTGAATATATGTATTTACTTTCTACCCCTGATGGTTTAGTTGGACTGATTAGTCGACAATCAGTGGCCATGTTCACATGCACACCAAAATGTGATTATTATCTGATTTTGATTAGGTTATTTAAATGACATTCAAACTGCAAAATCTGATGTGCATAATCAGAGCAGGGATCATGATCTGAAAGAAATGAGATAATTTATCGTTTTAATAATCTTTCAATTTTAAAAAAGAAAAAGAAAATTTGAGCGTGCATGTAACCGCAGCCAGTGTGTAGTGTTTCTCATTAACCCCTTAAAATTCCAGTGGGTTTGTACGGACCGGTTTGACCAGTTCTGAATTCATATAATTTAGGCCATGATCTGATAAAAATAACTAGTTCAAGCTCCTGGGAAGTTGAAAAGAAAGCTATAACCCACTTATTTTCAGTCAAATCGACCATTTTGGGAAGAATTGGGGTCAGTTTGTCTCTAAATCCATGCATAAGAAATTACCCTAAAATAAAAAGTAAATAAATAAAATAAAATAGGCCTTTCATAGGCATTTTGCCCTAAACCTTTTACTTTATTACAAATGCCTAAATAAAATATTTAATGGAATTAACTTTGAAAAATGAATGGTCAAAGCCCCCCAAATCAGTCCATACCAACAGCAGCTTTACTCCGTCATATATTTGGCAAAGAAAATCTATGCAGGAAAATCTAGGAATAGTGCCTCAGCAGTTGTAGTCTCGTCTCTTATCTCTTATCTGGCTTGGGTTGACAGTTTTTCGTGTTCGGCAACTGATTTGAAGCCAGGGTTACAGACATTCTAACGTCATTTCTCAAAGTGCACGATGTTCCCCTTTTATCAGCTCTGGTGTGGGTGAAAGTCTTATGGAGTCACAAGCTGGCACTCTGGTCTCCCACTCACTCATACACTATGCATTTCATCTTCCTGCATTTTAGCATGACTATCTCTCTCAGCCCTAGACGTCATGGTCATTTCTGGACTCCTTTTAAGTGTTACTCTTTTGATATACTGACAATTTCCTCTGGTTAAAGTCTGTTGCTTTTAGCTGTTGTTAAAGTTGCTTTCTTCTTGTTGCTGTGTAGGTGGATTTCTGAGAACGGTGACAAAGGCTGGTTTCGTTCCTTATTTGTTCACAAAGTGGATGCCAGAAAAGATGCCCACTCCAACCTGCTGTCAAAGAGGGAAACCAGCAACCTGTACAAAATCCAATGTATGTATCGTCTTTTAATATTTTAGAAACTGTATGTGATGAAGGTTTTATGATAATGTCACATTCAATTTAGCCAATACCTTTATAAGTACTCTTCATATACTTGCATTGTGTGTGTGTGTGTGTGGGTGTACATCTAGCTATCTATCCTAACTGACGTATTCAACCAAACCTCTTTGTTAACATATTTATCTTTTATACAACTACTAATTTTCAATGATTCACCTTCTACAACTACTATAGGCATTACTATTTGCACTTTACCATTCAAGTGACTGCTATTATCTTTATAGGGATGGTCCGATAGATTTATTAGATCCATGGGACTGACACTACTATCCAATACTTGTCTTGCTGTTATGGCTATTAAAGGAACCGCACGAAAGCTTTTGATTTCAAATTTCATAAACTTGACCAATCTGTGACCCCAGATATGAAGTCAATATGTTCAAATTAAATATTTTGATCACATTTTTAATGGTGATTTATTCTTAATTGCATAAACTTTGGACAGGATGTCCCCATTGTTTCTGTTATAATTTGGTGCTTTGTTGCAGAAGGCAGAATGAGCCTCACATGAGTCCCCCTAGAGATCCTCACTGGTCCCAAGGGGTTTGAGTTTTGGTTTATTTTTTTGATACGCCACTACAGGTTTCCGCGTTACTTGCCCGGCGTCTGATACGAGCAGCTGAGCAGGGCCTTTGACGGCCTATATCTCCAATAATGCTTCACTTGTAGTTGTATCCTTCGAATATTATCATGTATGAGAACTGCATAGGAGGGGAAACTGTTCAGAGAGACAAATGTACAGCACTAAATGGCTTGCCGCAGTCATGCCCACCACTCACAGCGCGCTCATTCATGAACTTAATTCAGTCACCATGCAGCTTTGCGTTAACCTGCCTCACACCGGACTGATATGTGTCTCACTCTGAATTGAATTCTTCACATGAATGATTCTCAAGAGTTTGTGAATTCACAATAATCACGAGATTTTATCTTGCTGGTTCTATTCACATGGTTCAAAATGTTGTCATGTGATAATATGTCTACATCCACTTGACGCTCAGAGCTTTCCTCCTCACGTCTCCTCTCACCTGCTCTTCTCGACGCACGCGCGCAGCCGCGCACGCATGCACGCGCGCAGCCGCGCACGCACACGCGCAGCACACACTGATCTGTGTTTCACGCTATTTCCTATAGAGCAGACTCTGCTCTCTGGCTCAGTCTGACTGCTCTGCATGAGTCCCTGTCCCGTATGATGGACCCAAAGAGCATTTGGGTCGGGTAAAAGTACCCGCCCGTTGCAGGACTTTACTACAGCCAATCATCAATGGTTGCAGCCTGTGAAACACCTGGGTCGTTGTTGAGTATTGAGAGACGGCCCTGGGGGTGTCCTCTTTATGCAGGTTTGGGCACTGGCAACCCAGGTTCAGTTGTGATTGTCGTTCCTTTTTTAAACCGATGAGAGCACAGCACAAAATGTCTTTAACTCTAATATATCAAAGACTTTAAAACCTAAGGCAAAACTTACAAATTAAAGTTTTTGATAATCACACAGCCACAGCTTTATTGCTCTTGTGTCATTTAACTCACTAGCCTTAAAGTTTAGAATACTTATCTTATTCACTGAGGCCAAACTGAACATGGGACATGAGCACAGAGAGACTGGTGCAGCTTAGAAAAATATGTCTGAATATTGTGGATTTTTTTTTTTTTTTAATTGGATAGATGCCGATATCCCTGCTTACACTACTTCAGTGCACTCCAATAGAACCTGGCAATTGTCCTTACAATCTATTCAGTTTGTAAACCTTTCTTTGCTAACTTGCTGCCCTCTCCTCAGCTTTGATCTTCTCTGCGTCGCACTCCACGTCATGTAGAGATTTCAATTTGAACACAGCTATAAACCATTGAAGCTAAATCAGTTAGAAGCCTTGTTGAACCAGATGTGAAATGTCTTTGTTGAAAAATTTGACGATTTCCTTCTGTACTACGTTGTCTGTGTGTGTCTTTCTTTTTAGTTCACAATGTCAAACCCGAGTGCCTGGAAGCATACAACAGTCTTGAGTAAGTGCTCACTACTAATTCAGTCACAATCCCGAGTACAAATTAGTAATACTTTCATTCACATTTCTATTAAAACTGACTTCCTGTTCCTAATAGAAAGAGAATCAGTTCTTCTGTGTTCTTTATTGAGGTAGACATCGGCCGACTGTTATGTCTTGCAGAATTAGGTTCAATTGAGCGTTAATTGAGAGAGGAAGAATCATACGCAGCAGAAAATGTGTTTACTTAAGTTGTTTTTATATAACGAAGTGCAAGAACAGCATTTGTTTTGTCTTAAAAGTGCCGGTGCCCCCTGACTTGCAATACTCAGGATGTTCCACTGTTTGGCATTAAACTTATCTATGTTGTAGTTTCTCAAAAACAAAATTTTTGCAAAAAAACCCTCAAAAATAATTATATTGAAAAACATTGTATCTGACCTTTTTAACGTGTCCTGGAGGCATCACCTGTAACATTCAGGCAAAGCTATGACTCAAACAGGTGGCATACCCTCCACCAGAAATGTACATGGAATTGTATTTTTAAAAAAAAATATATATTTATTGTATAGGGCAGAGGTGCAGAATGAGCTCCATAATGACGAGGATTACCCGTGCGAGGTGGTGGGGAGTTGGAATACTTGGTATGGAGAACAGGATCAAGCTGGTAAGTATCTTATCCCCAAGTAAACTTTGATGTTAGTTGGTCAGTGCTCAAATGATAAAATCAATCAACTCATGTATTTGTCTGCGTTAAATTATGTAAAAATATAATTCAAGCACCACAAAAAGGCTGGATACTAATATAAGAAGCGTGTAAGTGCCATTCCCCTGCAATCCAACAGTGACATCTGGTGTTCACTTTGTGCAGTGCATCTTTGGCGTTACAGAGGAGGGTACCCAGCTTTGACTGAATGCCTCGAAAAGTTAAACAAGAACAAGGCAAGACCTGACCCTGACCTGTGCAACTCTTTATTTAGCTAATGGTGGATGATCGTTTTGACGTATATTTCACTTATTTAGGATTACATGGATTTTCGGAGAGAACGGGCCAAGATGCTGATCTCAAGACAAAATCAGCTTTTATTGGAATTCAGCTTCTGGAACGAACCACTGCCAAGACCTGGACCCAACATCTACGAAATGCGTACATATCACTTAAAGGTAATAGTACCTTTCTAAACAATGAAGTATTTAACGTTTAGTCATAAGCTATATGAATTGTGTAATGTGTTCTAAATAACTTTAAACTTGAATTCATCATCTGCTATACAAGACTTGCATACATTTTAGACTTTGATCATGTCATAACTTCAGATGGTGGGCAGGGGCTTACAGTATCTCACTCTATGGGATATTAATTGTTTTCAAAAGAAATATCAGAACTTGTGAACCTTTTTGCTCCACCAACTCTCCATATCATGCCTTTCTCCTAGTTATATCGTAGAAAGATTCAAGGTTCAATGTTCTGAAATTCAAGACTTTTTTTTTTTTCTTCTATGATGGAACACTCCTGGACGAATGAGGGATCACACCAACAGCTTCTAGTTACTTTTGCTTATTTATGCCGACAGATTTTGTATTTCATGTGGATCGGCCCTGAAAATGAGCAGTGTGTGGATGCATGTGTGTGTGTGTGTAATCTTTACATGCACAAAAAAGCCAATTGTTATTATACTAATCATTAACTTCTCTTTCAGCCAGGGACCATGATTGAATGGGGCAACCACTGGTAAGAAGTTGGATTTTATTGTGGCCTATTAAAATGTCTTTCAGTATGAATTTCCTATACAAAATTTAGACTTTTAATCGATCCCATTTACGGTAACACAAAAAATTGTCAACATTCCGTCCTCTGTCTGAAGTCTGAACTCTGCTACAAACCACATGCTTTTTGGCTGTGGACCTCTTGATTTAAAAAGCCTCAAGCTGATTGTTGGCGATTAGACATGACAAAATCCTAAATTTGATTAATTGCACCTCTGAACCACAGTGGAACAAATAAGTAACTGTTCAGAAATACACTACATTCCTCCAACAGGGCAAGGGCCATCAAACACAGGCAAGAGAACAATGAAGCGGTGGGAGGGTTCTTCTCTCAGATTGGCAACCTGTATGTCGTTCATCATTTATGGGGTGAGTACTTTTTGGTTATGAGATGTCACAAGCGTGATGCAAGTCAAGTCATTCACTAAAACATTCATTTGTTTCAGCTTATGAAAATTTGCAGTCACGAGATGAAACGAGGAATTCGGCCTGGCAAAAAGAGGGTTGGGATGCAACTGTCTATTACACCGGTGAGAGTCATGCGCTTATGCACTCTAAACAGTGATGGGGAGAATACTTTGAAAATGTATCTAGTCACAGAATACTGGCCTTAAAGTGCAATATGTAACACATTCTGTTACGTGATTCAATCAAAGTTCTGAATATTTGGAATACTTTCGTGTTAAGTAAAAATGTAACATAGGATTAATACAATGAATACAATTGGTTATGCATTTATTTATCACAAATTAAAGAGCAGTGTTTTCTATTTTTTTATCTCTAATATTGTGCATTTTGAAGCCTAACTTGTGTGATAAAATACCACAGTGTTGGGTAGCGTTACTTTTGAAAGTAAGTTTTCCAAAGTTACTGTGCTACTTTGTTGTAAAAGTAACGAGTTGGAGTACTCTTGCATTACCATAAATTGCCATTATTGTATAACCTATATCATTTGCCCACAATCCCTTTGCGTTGCTGAACACAGTAACATAATCATTAGAATATCATATAAACAAGCAGAGTAAATGCATTTGACTGAGCTTTATTAATCTTTAATATTGACAGATTATCACAATACAATACCATACAATTAGTACGTCTAGGCCTGTCCTCAAGCAATGAAAAACATCACTAAAACAAAATTAGTGGATTAGCAAGAGCCGCGACGCACCACAACAGAACGCGCTTGTTTTAGCTCTGTAGTTTTTTTCAAAACATGCATCTGAAAGTGTATTTCTCTTTGGCATGAGGACAAGAGTCACTAGTTGCACAATGCACATGCTCACAACACGCTGAGTGTTTAGTGCTGCGGCGCTTGTGCCACTCTGCGGCTGGGAAACAAACCTGACACTGGGATTGCGGTGAGGCAATGGGACCTAAACAAAAATAACACGTTACTGATTTGAAAAAAGAACTAGCACTAGATTACATGGGTGCACAAAACTAACGTGTTACATTCCTAGTTACTCTAAAAAAGTAATTTGAGTACTCTAACACATTACCAGCTAATGTGTTAGCCCCAACTCTGAAATACCGCAAGTAACAGTTACCCTTACACAAAATTAGTATTCTGAATACGTATTCTTGGTAACTGTAGTAGTGCTTCCCAACACTGATGACAAATTACGGTTTCAAATGATGTCAGTGTGTTGCCAGAGATTTTTTAATCAGATACCAGTAATTTAAGTGGCGCAATATCGATCGACTCAAATCATTTTTGTATTAAAATGCATTGGAACTCTTCTATTATTAATTTAACCTTGGCATTATCATTATTTTCGCTCCACCCATCCTTGAATGAATATACATTTTGTTTTGAATTGTAAACTTTAGAGGCATTATAAGTTTCAATATTTGTGTGAGATGCAATACCTTTTTGATACCTCAGTATATATTATTTTCCATCCACCCATTGAATCCCTTCTATGGGCCTATAATTTTTAGAAGTTTGAATGATTATTGTTAAGCTTGCTATGGCTGAATAATATGGCTAAACACATTCTGTCTTGTTTTCAAATGGTATACAAGACTTTATGCTATAATTATTGATAAATAGTGATTTACATGTACGTTTACTTTCTCTTTTCTTACAGTACCTTTGATCAGATGCATGGAGTCCAGAATAATGATCCCCACTAAAAGTTCACCTTTGCAATAGGACAGATTCCCATCACCGTTGGCTACAAATCTTCTACATATTTCCTGAACTCAAAGTGGAGTAACAAAAATCTTAAGAAGGTCAATTTTTAATCATCTGAAGTGATTTTTCCACTAGATATTATTATTTAATTCCAAATTTGAAAATTGAGAATATGTGATTAATATACTGCACTATTTAAGACATTTTGCAAATCCATGGTGTATATTTAACATAGGTCAAAGACTGAGCAAATTATTGTTCAAGCCATACAGTTTTTTTAATGGGTTTAGTTTCTTCATTTATCACTGTGATTATTGTTGGATTGGAAATACCATTTAGCATCTTCAAATAATAGTAAAATCAAAGCTTCCTGGTAAACTCTAAATCAGCCTGTCTACCTCTTTGAGTTAAGGTACACTTTTTCCCCATATGGACATTTGACCCATCCTTCAAAGCCGCTGGGGCATCTCCTCAGGAGCAGTGGTCACTAAGTGCAGTATCTCCAGATTTTTTGTGCCAGGCTTGGTCAGGACTACCTTTTCTATATTAATTATAAATATAAAATTGTTGTTTACATATGGAATGTTTTACAAATAAAAATATAATTTCATCAATGTAACTTTTCTGACTGAAAATTACATTCACAATCCACCACCAGGGAATTTGTAAACAAGCTGTAAGTGTGGGGGAAAAAAATCCACTTTTTTAAAATTTTAGCATATTTTACATACGAACTACGTTTCCAAAGTGCTGCACATGGTGAAATTCATCAACTAGTCAACTAGAATAATCATATAGGCTATCAGGTGCCCCTTATTAGAACTATATGCTATTCTATG
Organism: Chaenogobius annularis; assembly: GCA_015082035.1. NCBI lineage: Eukaryota > Metazoa > Chordata > Actinopteri > Gobiiformes > Gobiidae > Chaenogobius > Chaenogobius annularis. The sequence continues at coordinate 1,086,542 of BJKM01000007.1, read as the reverse complement.
TCTTTATTTCCTTTTGTGATTAAATTATTGAACTCTGATTTCCCTTTTATATTCTTTCATCCAGCCTGAATGTGAACTGTCATGGTTTTCCATGTGGCTGCAACCAAATGCCCTTTATTAGAATAATAAAGTCTTCTGATTCTAATTCTAAAATATTAAAACAGATTTTTTTTAAATCAATGAGTAAAAACGAAAAAGAAAAAACCTCAGATACAAATAGCCTGGATAAAGTTCAAGAAAAGCTAATTAATAAACTATAACAACAATAATAAATGGGCTTTATTGTTAAGCTCTTGACCGGAACTGGTCCTGAGCAGCATCTTCCACGTGCGAAGACGTGTGTCTTTAAGATGCGTGTCTGGGCCCTGCCTCCTTATTTAAATATACAGTGGATGAGCGGGGCGTCGGGTGTTTTTCCTTCTGTGAAAGCGGTGAAGCGACTCTGACGAAATGGTCTGACTTGGATTGGTTTACTTTGGCCTATGTTTCCAGCTTGAATGGTATTGCGCTGCACGGTCACGCAGAAGACTACGCGCCGCGGCTGCGAATATGGACTTGCACATTTTGGACCACAGACTACGGGTCACCAGCATATCCAAGAATGGGCTGGTGAACTTCACGCATCCCTTGATCAAACTCATATTTCTGCGGAACAGGACACGGTAAGATTATTTATAGTCATTAGTTTGAGTCACGTAGGCTCGAAGGAAAGCTACGTGCACTCAACTCATTCAGCGGATCTGTGGTGGTTTTGTCTGCACATGCCCACCACAATGATCCCTCCATTGCTGAAACTGCACTCGGCTTTGAACTGAATTGTAACAGGTTCTTAAATTCTGCTCGTGAGCTTTTTTTTCTTTCTCCTAATTATGCCTCACGCAAACACAGTAGGTTACTATAGTTACCTGTACTATGTTACTGTAGTTGTAGCCTCGCGTCTGCAGGCTGTGGCCACGTCTGAAGCTGGCATTAGCTGTTTCTCTTAATCCCTCATATGCAGCCTTTGTTATGTAATTGTTTATTTATTTCACATGTTACTCTTACATGACCTAATGTTTATGTGCAGTATTATTCCATTGTACCCAACCCCTGTGGTGAAAAAACTTAAGAAACAAACATCACATTTCTTTATGAAAGAAATCATTTCAGTGTACATTTGTTAGTTATTTTTTTCTATTTGTTTTTGTTGTTGTTTTATGAAATTGTATATTGCGGGGACTGCTGCACAGAGATGACAAGAAGACATCTGCTTAGCCTTTGCCTCTTTTGCAGGATAAATGGATGCAGTGGGTTTATTCAAAAGAACAGCAGCTGTTGTATGCAAATGGGGCACACTGTAACATACATTATAGTGTCCAACTGCAATGTGCCACTCAACCTTGACATGTCGCGGTAATATTTGCTACTAAATTGGGAAGAAAAGAAACATTTTGCACTTTGGAATGAAACGTGTGGAACAACACTTTTCATAGGGTTTTATTATGGATAAAAAATAAATAAAAAAGTCCATGTCTTGACATCTCTAGTCTTTGACATAAAAAGTACCTTCTGTATTGCAACTTGTACTATATTTAATTGTAAAGAAAATATACTTAACTAAATCTATGGGATGTCTTGAACAGTTTCGCCTGCAATAATCGAGAACCACCAGAATCTAAACCCAAACTTCATCAGGCCTAAAACATGGTCTAAAATTAGACAAAACCATGGATTTGGTATTTCTGAAGAATGTTTCACCGGAAGGAGACAAAAATCTTTGAAGCCTTTGATTTGTTGCTAAAAGAATTGCTCCCACATGAGGCTGTCTTTTTGAGAACCACTGGTCAAGGTCAGGGGTTCCAAAACCTTGCAGGCCAGGACCCCCAAAGTAACCGTGAAAATTACCCGGGACCCCCACAGGAAAATTGACTGGATTTCTGTAATAATTTCACATTTTAAACTATTTAAAATGAGTCTGTGTAATCCCTCATTCGTCCAGGAGATTTCCATTGTAGTAAAAGATTCAGTTCTAGTCATCTGGACTCTGTTTTTCGAAAAACAAACTCGGTGGGGAGAGTCGATGATGAGAAACATTTTGTTTTGAGTCCTGATGACACAACTGAATCTTTTTTCTACTATTTAAAATGAGGTTTGATTGTATTTGTTTCAGTAGTTTATTGTGTTATCTGACCCAGTTTCACTAAAACTGATTTATTTTCAATCAAAAAGGCAATTAAATACAGTGACCCCTGCTTTGGGAACCACTGGTCTAGATGACTGGGTCAGAAGTACGGCGATAAAAGAGCCAGTAATTGATATTGTAACAGAGAAATCTTTGTAAATGCGTGCATGATTTCTTTAATATTGAGCGTTTAATAATATTAACCATTTTGTGCTGTAGTCTACTAAATTGGTTGACGTAACAGTCGCACAATGATAAGAATCGCTATGGATCTGAACATATATATGACCCAGTTAATCTGGATGTCCCTAAGAGCCACTTGAGGAGAAACTTTTGAGTGGGAAAGCTTAAATCCTCAAATTTCAATGAAGACTCTTTTCTTGTATTTGCTTTGCACCTTTTGCATATATATTGACAATTACATTTGTTTATTCATTGGACAAGTTAGATTTCGTACAAAGCTGTCTGATTCCCTGATTTTCTGTAAAACTGCTTTTGTTCTTAAAACTCACCGGTGAAAAATCTGAATTAAGCTTTTCAAATTGAAAAATGTATTTTAAATGCACACAAACGTACACACAAATATAATCTTAAATAATTTGGCTATGATTAATGTAATTGGAGGGCCATTTAGACAAATTTAACTGGTAGCCCTCAGCCCCAAACCCCCTGTCTTAAGACCACAAAACAAACTGGAATTCATGCAATGAGAACTAAGAAACAGTGTAGGATATTTAAAGGCAGAATAAATGGACCAGCCTCTTCAAAATCTCCGGCTAACTCACAGTATGCCTTTTCCTGTTTGCTGTTATCCATATCCTGCTGCTTTTTATCATAAAATAATGAGTTAACTTTAATTAGAATGTTGTTCGACTAAGGCGCCAGCTACCGATTAGTCGACTAAGCAGCTATTTGGCCCCCTGCCCTATTGTGTTTGCCCCTTGCTTTGTGTGTGCTAAATCAACATGTCAGGAGAATTATGTAACAAGTTCTGACACATAACTTGCTCTCGTTGAACCTCAGAAGTAAATAACAATGTCATTGTGATTTAACAAGAAGAGATTTCTCTACATTATTTCAGGAATTAATCTAGAGTTTGGCATTGCATAATTTTACATTTAGCTTCAAATAGTGCGTCTATTAAAAAGCTAAGATCCTTCCTTACGTCACATTGACCTCTACATTCTGTCCTGCAGTGTGACTTTTAGCTTTGTTTCCCTTGTTTTTCCATTGTTTTTGTAGCAGAGCTTGCTTATTTTCTCTGGTCGAGCTATAGGCTGAGTACAATGGGGAGTGGCTCCAACGGACCACATTCACTGCTCTGAAAACAAACTGCAAAACAACAAGGCTGATTACTTAAGTTGTCCCTCTTCCAGGCCCCTGCTATTTGAATGCCTGCAAAGCAGTTCCGCCTCAACCCTTGAATTTTAAAACAGAAACCAGACCTAGAATAGGCCACATTACAAATATACTATATTGTATTTTTGTACAATAAATGTAATGCAAACATTTGATTTTGTGATCAATGTGCTACTCATTAACGAGTCCAAGAGCTGAACAAAACCACAGCTGAAGCAGATACGCAGCGGGCACTGTTCCGTCTGCTTCAGTGATCTGTCAAGGCTGGGCTTCCCATGTGCACCAGTTCACCCAGGGTCATCCCCGCTTCCCTTCTCAGATAGAGGGCAAACATGTCAAAGAACAAAAGATCTTAACAATCGTTTTGTTTTCCAATAATGAAGGAGAAGTTGTTTTCGGTACACACAGTTTGGCCGTCCTCTAGAGATGGTCCTCTCGACGTCTGTTGAGGTTTAGCACTTGTGAAAACATGGGTTTGTTGTGCTCTTATCGTGTTTCCTCAGCTGGAGCATCACTCGCACTGCACCCCCCCCCTCTCCTTTCTTATTTTAGTAGACCCTCGCTGCAGTTTAAAGTTGTGTCCTGTCTCAATACCTGTCGCTTTTTAGAAATCATGAGTTTGCAAACGGTTTGCCAGTATGAACATGTTACCTAAATATCTTAAATCAACTAGAGTATCTTCATAGTCCAGAAACAGTACCTTGGTGTGAATATTCCAAATAGAATGATTGCTGCTTAGATGAAACTCCTACTCCACTCATCCTTTTCTAGCTTTATGTCCTTTTTGGTCACCCATACATACCTCCACTGAGCTCTCAGCTGCAATACATATGCCATTTGTGATCCCTGCACTTCACCCTACGCTGTCCTGTTTATTAAAGCCAACGGACCAAAAAAAACTCTACAAAAAATGCATAACTCAATTAAATCATGATCCCCTTGTACTTTACATAATGCCCACCAGTTTCATGCATTTCATTTTGTCGTGAGACTTCAGGATCCAACATTAAGTGGAAAACCGTGGTAAGTGCAGACCCCTTTCTCACAGGATAGAGCTTTGAGTTCAGTGCTTCCAGGAAAACACTTCCCAGGATCAATGGGAGCGAGCAGTGGGATAACACAATGAGCTGGCTCAGCGTGCACAGCTGGCAGTGCCACAGAAGCCTCGGTCTGTGTCGATGGGCTGTCCAGTCAGCTGTTTGCTCTCACTCAGGAGGACTCCGGAAGAGGAAGACTGATCTCAAAAGATTGGTGTCAAAACTTTACTCAAACGTGCAAACTAAATATTTACAAGCACCGTGAAGATTTTCAAAAGCTTTATTTTTTTTTAGCAGTTTGTCCTATACCACAATTTTCTTTTAGTGAATACATTTTTTAAAAAAAAATCACTAGCAGAGAGAGAAACGCCATGCATCATTCAAGATTCAATACTTTTAAATGTGGCAATACAAGTTTATTATCAAGTCATTTAGATTTGCCACTAAATTCAATTCCTCATGTCGGCTTCCATAACGTTTTTTTAAATGCGTTGAGCGCAAAGAAAAGCCATTCATCATTTCATCAATAAGTGTACAACTATTCAGATCTGTTGTTGTACTTTGCCAAATAGGTCTTTTGACTAACACTTTATTCAGCCTGTCACAAAGGCTCCATTCATTAGACCAAACCATTAAAAACCAAAGCCCAGCTCTAACGCAGAGGAAGCAACCAAACAACCTTTCAGACAGAACTGCATCTAGGAATGTAAAGATGTAGTCCAAAACCGCAATTTTAAGGACTTGTGTGGTTGCTTGATTATATTCATAGACTTGGAGTTGGTTATTTATCTACATTTTGTCTGTTTTAAAGTTAGTCAGGCCATAATGTCTACGGTGCGTGAAAGACTGTCTGTAAATATTTACCCTGGTACATGCATGCTCTGCCCACTGCACCAAACAAAAGATACCTCAAAGCTCTTAATGATGTACTCCAACTTTAAATAGCAGTGCAATTTTAGTCGAGCCTCAACTTGATTTCAATTGCAATGCTGTGCAAATAACTGAACTGAATTGGGAATCACTATTTTAAAACTCTTTAATTCTCAATGATAAGCTTTGGTTCTCTTAATCCACAGATCTACTGCGAATTGAACCAAATCTAATTTACATGATTTATATTATATCATACCATTTATCCAAAAGACCCAGCCCTTGTCCACAGTTGTTTTAAAAAGCATTTAAAAGCGGTGAAGTGTGACCCTGAATCCTGTACATGGATAACTGTTTTGGTTTATCATTGTCTGTCTCTTACAAGGTCTTTTTAATGCTTATCCTGCTTCCTCATGTATCTCTCTGTATCTCGTCTTTTGTTTCAGATGCAAGTTTTTCAGCCTGACGGAAACCCCAGAGAACTACACGGTCGTCCTTGATGAAGAGGGCTTCAAAGGTACAATGCAGTATCACACAAGCACAATACCATTTTTTATTTTTTTTACTATGGTCAGAAATGCGGAAAGCAAAAAGACTGATACAATACTGGTATCGGAACTCATTTGAACACAAATAAATTACATAATTTACGTAATTTGTGTTGTTTTTTTGTTGTTGTTTTTTTACCCTTTTGATATAAAATGGTATCTCAATTGAGTATGACATTTTTGTGTCAACGCCACATTAGTAGGTAATGAATTAAAAATCCCAAAACCCCCGTCCTCAAGCTTTACTTTCTCTCTGAAGTCTATAAAAGGCATCTATGGCCTTTGGGTGCTCCATGTCTTTGGCTCTCGTTCCAGCAGAGACGAGCATTTTTAAAGTGGTAAAATCTGCTGTAGCTGAGCCTCTGGGGAAGCTCTGTGATGATTTCTGCCAACGAGATCTGGGATCTTTTTGAAAGGCAGCAACTTCACAGCAGAAGGTCAAAACTATGATGAAAGTTGTGCCAAGGACACAGTTTTAATCTATGCATCCATTTCCATCCATCCATCCATCTTCTTCCGCTAATCCGGGGCCAGGTCGCGGGGGCAGCAGTCTAAGCAGAGACTCCCAGACTTCCCCCTCCCCAGACACTTCCTCCAACTCCTCCGGGGGGATCCTGAGGCGTAGAGACATAGTCCCTCCAGCGTGTCCTGGGTCTTCCCCGGGGCCTCTTCCCGGTGGGACATGTCCAAAACACCTCTCCAGGGAGGCGCCCAGGAGGCATCCGGAACAGATGCCCGAGCCACCTCAGCTGGCTCCACTCGACGTGGAGGAGCAGTGGCTCTACTCCGAGCTCCTCCCTTGTGACTGAGCTCCTCACCCTATCTCTAAGGGAGCGCCCAGCCACCCTGCGGAGGAAACTCATTTCGACCGTTTGTATCCGCGATCTTGTCCTTTTGGTCTCTACCCAAAGCTCATGGCCATAGGTGAGGGGAGGAACGTAGACTGACCGGTAAATCGAGAGCTTTGTCTTTCGACTCAGCTCCTTCTTTACCACAACAGTCCGATGCACCGATCCGCCTGTCAATCTCACGTTCCATCCTTCCCTCACTTGTATGTATTCAATTATTTTAACTACTTTCCAATATTAAGGGCATTTTATCCCCTTTTAAATTTTGAAATTAACTCCATGTCGATAATTATACAGCTCCCCCTTGCAGCATAGAGGTTGCTTGAATGTTTACGTAAAGCAAACGTATAAGACATAAAAGCATCACTCACACAGCATGTTAACTACTCGGGTGAGTCTCTTTTACTCTTAACACTAATCTATCATGTTTGTTATTTGCTGCAGCCTGATCACATGTACACCGTAAAGACACATCATGTATGAAGTGATGGCCTCCAAAGCAACAACAGTGGCTAACGACAAACCAACCTGGCTCAAAAAATATCCTATTTTTAATCAATTACAGAGCATGGTATGATTTACTTCCTCAGTAAAATGATTAGTGAAGTTAAGAGGAAGTTAGTAATTGAATTGACAACAAACATCCGGAAATGTCAAAGCTATTTACACACTTTAGTTTTGCTGACACATGTGTGCTTCATTGGTGTAATGGCTGAGCTTCAGCTGACGCAATCAAAGATGCAATGACCTGCAATCTTTCCAGTTTCCTTTTCTACAAATGGAAGACAGAACAAACACACACAGACATTTCATTATTTATTTTCAATTATACTTGTGTTTGGGGTGGGTTATTATGATTTTCTCATCTGCTAAGGCTGATTTCAGGTGTGTATAATACAGATATTATGTCTAGAAAACAAAAATTATCTGCTTTTTTCCCCCAAAGCAACTGTTTAAAACGACACAAAGGTAAAGTTCTCCAGCTAAAGTGCATCTCCTCTAGCTGGAGATCTAGAGATGATTCCCTGTGCGCTACACTGCTCACAGCATTGACGAATGGGTCAAATGCCCTTTAAAGTATACCATACCTAAGTTAATATTGGTATATTCACAACAATAAGCCACTTCTGGTTGTCTCTTCACAATAAAGTATATGGCAACTGCTTATGACTGTGGTTTTCTTTTACAGAGCTGCAGACTTCTGAACACCTCCAGGTCGAAGGCTCGATCTGGCTGCCCCTCAACGTGGTCTCCAACGGCAACACTTCCAGCAGCTCTCAAGCCGTGGGAGTCACCAAAATAGCCAAGTCCGTCATCGCACCGCTCGCGGAGCAGCACGTCTCCGTCTTCATGCTGTCCACCTATCAGACTGACTTCATCCTGGTGAGGTCTAGGCTGTGTCCCTGGTGAATCGCACACATAATATACATCTGTTTTATTTCTATTATATCATTCATAGTTTAGCAATCTCATCAGAAATGTGCCTGTAAATGTCTTTTTTGAGGTCCAAGTATTGCACAAAAAGTGAATGGACTTGGAAAATTAAGCACAACGGTGTAGAAATAGTTCCTTATTGACCCAACTCTTCTCAAGCCAAACTCTTCATCATCTATCATGTACACAAAATCAAATTTCTCTCACCTCAGATTAAGTCTGTTTAGTGCTTTACTCATTAATTCTGCAGAAATCTGTGATTTGTTCTACATTTTCTTAGCTTTTTCATTCGTAGGCTGTTTTGATAGAGCAGGCATTTCTCTGATTGGCTAATCTGCCTGTCAATCATGCCTCTGTGAATTTACAGAGATATGACTAGAAAGTTGGGCTGGCCATGCAATCACCTTTCACCTAGTTTTTACCTTAAAACTTCTATTTCAATAGCATCTTCCCTATACTCCACTTTAACCACAATTTACTTACTAATCACTTTCTGCACTAAACTGTAAATTTAACTGTAATTTCTTGTATACATAGTAAGTTTATTTTTATCTTATGCTATAGTAATTTTTTATTGGTTCCTAATTCATGCCCTTTTTGATTTCATACATTTTTCATATATGTTTTTATTAATGCTCAGTGTTTTATTTTGCACCTTAACGCCAAAACAAGTTCCTATGTTTGTGAATTTTGTTCATTGACAATGGCAATAAACCTGTTCTGATTCTGATATATAGAATGGATACTGCCCATATCTAAGACTGGAAACGTGTTCTCTAGCCAAAAATGATTGGTCCACATATTTCATACAAGAGCACATTTGACCAGTAGTATGACGGTAGATGGTTGTGGCCTTGCATGTACGGTCTTATCACACGGCTTGTTTGAACAAAGGATTTGCTCTTCTCTTCTGCGAAGGTGAGAGAACAGGAGCTGTCTGTGGTGATCAGTACTCTGGAGGAAGAGTTCGACATCTACAGAGAGGTGGCTGGGGAGTCCATGCCCGTGCAAAGTCAGAATGTTTCCAACGGCCTCCACAAGAATGGCAAAGAAGGTACTCTCCAGAAAGCCGTTGACTTTACTGTGCCTGAGGGTCTTTTTTTTTTTTAGAAGTCTTTGGCACCACCTTCAGATTGATGATTAATTAAAATACAGACATTATTTTAAAATGACCCAATAATGTACTATACATACTTGGTTGACTTAAGTCCTGAATACACTACAGGATTCTTGACTCTTAAACAATTTATAAACGTGAGTCAAAACTTGCACACCACAAACTTGAGAAGAATCATATGTGATTTCAAATCTCATGATCCTCCGAGCGCAAAGATTACAGAACCAAAAGTTGTGAGCTAACAAAACTACTGTTTCCTTTCCAGTGCATAGAGCTACACTTCTAGTTTAGGTGCAAATCAAAACCGTGTTATTATGATTTCGTAAGTATTTTTGCACAGAAAGTTGGTGACGACACAGGAAGTAGTGTTGTGTTTACTGTCGCGAATATTCAGCAGCGTCACCGATCCGCGCAGCGTAAACACTGACACACTTTCACCTTTTTCACACTTTCTCACTTCCAGTCCGTTTGCTCCTGGCACTCTACTCGGCTGTTGCAGCGACACGGTTTACAGTTATCATATCACAGATGTCACGCTGACACAAAAACATGAGCGCAGCGGCTTAAAAATTGCTTACGAAAATATCAAACTCTCCGAAATCGGGAGAGGGCCAATCGGGGTCTAAATCTGGCAAATTATCCTGTAGTGTGTTGTGAGCTTAAGACACACAAACTATCCCACCCTTGCTCTGTCTCAAATTATTTCTTGTTAAAAGGATTTGATATTTAGATGACAATGCGTCTTGTGTCTTTTAAAAAAGTTAAAGTCACAAATGTACTAGTCTAGTTGGGAAAGTACATGCCACGCACTTGTAAACGCAACAGAATCGAAACTTGAACTGTTTGATTTGGACAGCATGCCTTTTGAGCTGAAATGTGTTAAATCAGCAGCTCATGTTGAAGGTGTGCGTCTGTCTTTCATATCTTTAGCGTTGTGTTGATATGCCTGACTACAGTAAGTAAACAAACTTACAAGAAGGTTTCTTTTTATATTTTACATTTCATCTTATAACACTGAGTGACAAGCGTCCACACACGGATGACATTGGAATAGCGTGGAGTTAAAGTGTGTATGCATTTGTGTCCAGCCATGCTGCCCACTGTTCATCCCGTGCTGATTCCACAAAATCAATTCTGCGTCATGTCTCTGGACCCAGACACTCTGCCGTCCATCGCCACAACACTTATCGATGTCCTTTTCTACTCCAGCAGGTGAGTTCAGCTGCTGCTGCAATACTCGATCACAACACAAGATGGCAGCACACACTGGCAACACACAACAGATTGGTCCATCACACTAATGTTGTTAATATTTCTCTTTTCCAGTCCAAAAGAAGATGCTCAGTCCAAACAAGACTTGGATTGTATAAAGTTCTTCTCTTTCTCATTAATTGATGGCTATATTTCTCTTGTGATGGACACAAAAGCACAGAGACAGTACGTAAACCAGTATAAAATCATACACTTTTATAAGTAACTGCCTCTGATCTTTTTGGAAGTTTAATTAGATTAAAATGAAAGCCCCTATGCGACCTACTGTAATTGTATCCCTGCTAATATTTGTTGCACAAACTGTTTCTCTGTAGGTTTCCTGCCGATCTTCTCTTCACAAGTTCATCAGGAGAGTTATGGAGGATGGTGCGCATTGGGGGGCAGCCACTTGGATTCGGTAAGGAGGTGCATGAAAATGTGCAGATACCTTTTTTACTTCAATAATTTAATGTCACACCATAATACAGTTCACATTGGCCTTAAATAAAAGTGGTTTCTTTACCAAACTAATCCATCAATGACTCAATAAATCCACCGTAGCTGAAGGCTGTGCTCTATTGTACATATGGCATTAGTTCTACTGATATTCTTATTTTCATTTATTTCAGATGAATGTGGAATAGTGGCTCAGATTTCACGTCCTCTTGCCGACAGTGACATCTCTGCGTATTATATCAGCACGTTCAGCTTTGACCATGCTCTGGTGAGTCTGAACTGTCTCCTGGATTTCTCTAACCACAGCCTAAAGATATCATTATGAAAGTCTGATGATGTCTCAAAGTTATTTTAGTAAAATTGAGCTGGACAAAACACATGATGCTGATTCGTGGATTGCTATCAAAAGGAATGTTCACAAATTCTTTAATAAATTTATAAATGTATTAATATGTGCAGGACTCGAAAGGTTTTGCCACTAATATTCACCCAAGTTATGTTTGTATGATGACACGCACTACTAGAGTTCTAGTGAATTCTTGTAAAACGAATAGATGCAAACAGTAGTAACAAGTGATGACCCACCAACTTCCTTTATTGTCCCAAAATGGACATTGGCAGATAAATAGACATTTTCCCCACAGCAAGTCATAGTTTGTCATACTCACAAAGCAGGACATGGATGAGTTACTGTAAATGGAATATGTATCTCAATAATGGGGTGACTATCGCTGGCTAAATGTTTAATTGTTTCAGTGAAATTAATCATGACTACACTAAGGGAAATCGGTAAATTCAAAGCTATAACATTTCTATGTATTTTTAAAAAAAGCTTAGATTTTGAGTCCTTGTCATGGACCCAACTCTTCTCTTGTCTCGTCTTGTGGATATTTTGTCTCGTTCCATCTCTAATGAAAACGAATGACTACTGGTACATATTTAGCGCCATAAATCCTCATTTAAATTTTATTTTATTTTTTAAATATGTCATTCTAACAGTTTAGATATAATTAACATGAATAGCAAGTAGCCTAATAAAAGGACCAGGCGACGGAACACATTTAATTATACTCTTATACCTCTTTCTTTAGGTCCCTGAGGAGGATATTGTCAGTGTGACAGACATGCTCCATCATAAGCGAAAAGAAGCATCTTCCAGTTTGGCGTGACCTGAGCCGCATGTCTCTCTGAATACTTGGGAGGCTAACCTAATTGTGTGCCTATTAGACAAGCTCTGCAATGCTAGCAGTATTAACCGCTCTGAAGTCACCATGGATGAAGACCAAAAGATCTTCCATGTGATGTGTACGTTTGACTGTAGGGTGTCCAGTTGAAGGGGAAATGCACTGAAATTAAGAGTGTCCCCTAATGCACAATCTCTCCTAATCAAACATGCGCGAAAAGCACAACAAAAATCTGTCCATAAATGACTTGATTTTTTTTCTTTTTTAGGATTTACAAATTGTGCATTTACAGTATCTTCCAGTATTATTATTACTTTTTGAAATGATTCTGCCATATGTCTTGAAATGTGTTTATATTTAGTGTTTTGTTTTATTTTTATTAAAAGACCTGTCTATATAGTACACCTCCACCTTGCCCCTAAAATACTATAACTACTTAAATTGGGTTGGCATTTGTTTGCTTTTATTTTGGAAGGTCATGGATTTCTCAATGGTAGCATTATCAAAGGTCATAAACACTATGTCTTAGGAGTTTGTTTTTTTCATTTGCACAATAACATTTTGAATATGTCCATAGTTTTTTTTTTTTTTTTTTTTTTTTTTATTGGTACAACTATCTTTTTAAAAGGTTGAAGACGTTACTGTATTCTGTATTTGTAATTTCGTGCTGCCGCATTCAATAAAGAATACACACGTAAAAGGTTTTGTGACTCACTTTTGTGGGAGTTCTAGATCCCAGGCAAATAAAACGCAATACTCACTCTTTTGTTCCATTCAAGTTTTGTTTCTAGGAAACAAAATATTTTAAACATTCAAAGAAACGGCAAAAAGGAAAGCCTCATAATTTTTATTTATTTTTATATACAAAACCATGCCTGTTTTATGCATTATGGTTTATACATTTTAATATTTTTGTAAATGTTTCCAAAATGTTCATTTAGATTTCACAACTTGAATCTATTTCTATTAATCATGTTTCTCATGGTCTATTAATAACTTGGGTTAAATTAAGGACGTAGCGTTAAGCACATGTTTAAGGCGTTCATCATGCATGTTACTGCATCAGTGGGCGGAAGAATGACCACATGTAAGAAGTATAAATATGATGCAAGTGTTTTACACTTATTGTCATTATGGATTGTCAACTAAAAGGACCTCTTGAATTTGCAGGTAAATGGCTGCTCGGCAATGACAGCTATTCATATGGCTCAAGTCTTCATATGACCTGAAAATGATCTTGATCAAGTTTTGATATTTGGTTAACACTTCTGTTGGAACCTCTCTCAGGGATGATCTTGATACTTGTGGAGATCCAGGGGGCTCTAGTGTCTTCTGTACCAGTTTCATCCCTGCCACACTCTCACCAGTTATGCTTGACGACTGGTGTTGTACGTCTTTTAAAACAGGAAACCGTCTCCGCATTTGAACAGTATGTAAGTACCCAACCTATTTTTATCTTTTACTGAATAGAAATACTTCAGGGCAACTGGAACTCTCCAGTTCATGCTGAGTTCACTGGTGGTTGTAGAAGAAGTCAGAGGGCGCAGAATCACTTTTTGTTTTTGTTTTAAATCACTAAAACAAGTGTCCTGTCCAGAGAGAAACAAATTTGGTAAAATTTTAAAATGAGAATTTAGGAAAGTAAGGCATCCAAAGATGGAAGGCACACCAAAATAAAAGTCCCATTTAGTCCAGTTTCTATAAATGTTTTAATTTATTATGAAAGTGGTTTTTTTTCATCAGTTATGGTGTCGATCCAGTCCAGGTTCAGTGTTGGCACAGATTGTGTAATCCATTTGTTTTGTGATGGCCTTTTTCCATCTGCCAGAAGTATGTTCCAAAGATATCCATTAAAGTGTCTATGGCAGAGGTTTTGATGCCCAAATACATGGTTCTGAAATTGAGTGAGATGGCGGTGTCAAAAGCGGTTTCCGATGCCTTTTTTAATTTCTGTCCAATATTTATAATAGTCCCAGAACACATGATTTAGTGTTTCTGCTGGTTGCCACAATTTCTCCAACATTCGCCCTTTCACTGTGTCTAATGTGACATTATAATGTGACTTTGACATGATGTAAAAAAATGGGTAACATTCTTCCAATAGAATTCCTTCCAAAAAGTGAGATTTTGTGGTCCTCCATTGTGAAGTACATACATTTTCCCACTTGTCGTCCGTCAAAACAAAATGACCCTCTTGATTCCATTCAATGGTAATATATTTAATTGATTGGATGTCCAAGTCATACATGCATTTATATACATTAGATATTATTCCTCTTGAAAGTTCAGATTTTTTATGCCTTAATAAAGATTTCAGTCCGAGGGTTATAATAATCGTTGCTTTGTTTTATTTCTTGATTATAATACCTATGAAAGTCCTGTTTCTCCTAGCCAAAGGATTCCTTCAACATATCTATGCTTTTCATTTGAGTTTCTATTTTTTTCTTTTTTCACAATTTGGTAAAAAATTCTTATGCCTTTTTGTTATCCAGAACTTAAATCTCCGGTCGGAAATTGTGAGAGTCTGGAATAGATGGAGACTCTCATTTTAATAGTTTCAATCCTTTGGCTTGGATTTAGACTTAGACTAAAATTGTTAACAAGTCTTTATGGAGAACCCCACCTTAATATTTGAGGGATGTGATTTGCCATTTAAATGGGTAGATCTTTCTAGAAGTCGAAGGGTTCACCAGTAAGAAAGAATTTAAGTTTTTTGTATATTCAGTTTATATCCAAACATTGGGCCGATATTATCAAGTAAATGCATCACTTTAGGTTTAGAAATGTCTGGTTTGGTCAAAAACAAAGCATATCTGCATTGCAGGCAATCTTATGTTCCATCCCATAAATTGTAACACCATGGATTTTTTACAATTGTCTAATATGTCCCCTCTTTCCAGAGTCAATGGGTCTGTCAAGTGACTATTAACTTTAATTCTTAATATTGTCGTAAAGAGCCCCAATATTTTTTATTAATACATTATTTAGGGTGTGGGACTTTAGACTTTTTCTTTATTTATTCTATTTTGTCCTCCATTTTATAAAAGAAAACTCTCAAGCTGCTTGATAAGCAGCTTTAATGTACATAAAAATAAAGCTGTAACCCTCTTATTTCCAGTCAAATCAATCATTCTGAGAAGCATCAGGCTCAGTTTGTACTCCAAACCATCAAGTAAAAAATTACCCTAAAATAAAATGAAAAATGAATATGACTTCTATATGGATTGCGCCTGGACATTTTTGATGTATTACAAGACGCTAAAACAAATTTGTTGTGACTTTACCTTTTAGCTTTTAAAAAAAGAATTGTCAAAAGCCAACAAATGCTAAATAAAATTAGTGTCAATCAGTCCTTACTCCGGACACCAGCTTTACTCATTCATATGTTTCACAAAGAAAACCTAGGCGGATTTAAAATCTGATTTCTTTACTACATATAATTAGAGTAAACCAGACATCACAGTCCAAAACTAGAGTCTCAGCTTCACAAGGCTACATCCAATTGTTTGTACTCCAGAGGGTTCAAAAACTGCTTCAGTTTTAAATGGGCAAAAACATTTGTCAGGCGTCTTAGGAAAAATGCCCTAAGCGGAAGGGTTAAATTAAATAAGGTCAGCTAACTGTCAGAAGCCTTCTCAGCATCCAAACTTATTACTGCCTTGTTTTGTTGTTTTTGTATATTCTACATTATGTGTGAAACATTGTCTTCGGTTGTCTGTGTTTGTCATTGTTATAAATCTGTTGATCAGTGTGAATTAGATTTGGAGTATTGTCCATTTGAATATTGAGTGTATATATGATTAAGATTGGTCTATACAAGGCACAGTCAAGTTGGTCTTTCAATCTAGGTACCGTGTTATGATTCCAACTCAGTTTTTTAAGGGCCCAGTTAAAAGTTGACAAAAGTAGGGGAGTGAGTGTCTTTTAAAGCTTCTTACGACTCTGAGGTGAACCTGTCACCTCTTGAGATGTATTGTTTTTTAGTCTTTTAATTGCACTTTGTATTTAAGTAAGTTATTTCAGCACTTTTTTTTTTTTTTAATGCTCTTTTTGTCATGACGGGTATATTGAGAGGGTCTTGAAAATATTGTATTTCTTGTCCTTCGATATCTTCAGTGATATTTTGGTGACAAATATTTTGTAGAAGGATTCAAACAATTTGGTCTTGTTTGGTTAAAATTACATTATTCTGGCTGTCTCATATTTAAGTAATTGTTCTCTCTGCCTGCTGCTTTCTTAGCTTCCTAGATAGCATTTAGAACATTTTGAGCCAGTTTCATAACCTCTTTGTTTGGTGAGGAGCATTTCTAAAATGATTTCTTGTGTGGCGCTATGTTTTCTGAAAACGGGCGCAGAGTTACAACCACATCGCGGTTAATCTGCCCTTGGGCAGCTGCTATTCTTGTTGATCTTACCACAACTGTGACGAGAGTGTTTAGATCTGGCATACTACAATATAACCCAGGGCCAGGGTCTGTGAAATCTGTCATCACAATTTCAATAACAAACGTACAGGTGTGATGACAATATTCACGTGGCTCTCACTTTGTATGCGCTTCAATATGTGGCCCACAGTGACAATAAGTTCGTTCATTCCTGGTTTAGAAAGTTTGACCTCCCTTCATTAATGTAAATCTATGATTTTGTTTTTTTTTCAGAACTGCTTACATGGTCATAGAAACACTTCAGTTCCTGCTGAGGTACCTGATGATACCATCAGTGGTGTCAGTATTCAAGAGAGACTGCAGAACATTTTCAGCAAGGCCATGCTTTTCAGAATGCATGTTCATCAAGTCGAACGCTACAATCAAAAGGAATGGAAAAACGCGCAACTGGCAAAGCTCTTGAATAATGTCTCAACCAGATGTGATTATTTAGCCTCTTCTGTCCAGCAGCTTCTCAAAGTCCTGGAGCCACAAGCTGCTGTGCCTCCAACACCTGCTCCTCTGAAGGTGGATCACATACACAGATACAGAATGAAAGTGTACGGCTGGGCTGTGCTTCTCAGGCTGCAAGAGTGGCTCAGTAATGTAGAGGCGGTTCTTCTCACAGTCAAACTGCACGACAGACAGCGCCCTCCTGTACAGTAACATAGGCCCACATATTTGATTTCATGAAGTAGTAGGTATATGGTTTATTTAAGGATTCTAAATTATATTTATTTCTATACTGTTAATGCAATTTCAACATATTTATTTTAAAATTGTATGTACATTATTTATTACTTGTTTCAATTAAATGTTTCAACTGTTTTATTTATTGTTTTAATAATAATAATCCTCAGCATGTCAATGAATTGCACTTGCACTGCATTTTACAAGCTTTAAGAATCCTCAATAAAATGTTACACTACTTTGCATACGCTCCATATTGTGGTAACCATCATAACATCTGTAGCCACAGTCGCCCTGGGGTAGAGTGAATGAACCACATTCATTACAGGCAAGCAAGATGAAGTGCCTCAGGACTCAATGACAATATGTAATGGTCAAAGTGGGATTCGAACCACTAACCTTTGGGTTGGTGGACAAGTGCATCTTCTGCAAAGACCGTGTTTCTGTATTTCCATGTCTTTGGTCCTAAATAAAATGTGAGTTTGTTTATCTGGAAATGCAATGTGGCTGTATGAGTTGTACTTCCCCAAATGATGAAATACTTTTACTCACTGCACTGATCTTTACCTAGTGTTGCATCAGGACAATGAACAAATGAAATGGAGTAAATGTATAAATAAAAAATAACATTCTAAACAACTGCAAATTTAGTTCAAAATTCTTCAGTGGCAAAAGACGGCAACACACATTGATCATCATGAGTTTGGTGCACAGTGAAGGATGTGAGTAAGACATAGATAAGCTTATCTTCTGCCTTGTCACACCTCTTTGAAATGCACCTATATAAAGCAGTCATAGATTCAGAAGAATTCAAATTCAGGATGAATTACAAAGCAGGTACCTAATTCTTTTGGCTTCGTTTTCATTCTTTACTTAATTTCACTTAACTCGAGCTGTTTGCATTTCAATTTTGCAGGTTTGGAGATAGTTCTGCCCTGGATGTTAGTCATATTACAAATTGTTGAGGCAAGTCACTTCCCAAAGAGTTTTGGTTTGTCATGCAAACCAAAACAACTGGCATCTTTGACCAAACGTCAAGTGGAAATCAGCTTAACACAGTTTGTAAGTACAGCTCCATGTAACAAAAAGTTCTGTATATGAATTCATATTGCATGTATTGTTTTTTAATATCATTATTTCTTAATTTAATCTTCAGTTCGTACTCCAAACAAAACTCCACAAATAAAACAATATTTTTTGTGCATATCTTGTAACACAGAGTAAAGTAGATACATCAGAGGTCAAAACTACACAAAGAGCTTCACAAAGAATCCAGTCTTTTGTACTCAAAGGTGTTCAGAAACAGCTTCAGTTTAAATTTGGGGTAATTTTAGCCCTTTTGTAAAGGGGTTAGTTCAAAACTTGAACTTTTTTGTCACAAGCGCAGTATGTTGAGTGCATCTGTGTTCTGTTTGCAGGATGAAGCCAATGGAAAGCACATTGGTACCTGGCTGCCTGGTTTCCCTGAGCTCACAGTGGAGCAGAACTCCTCTGTTGTTGGGGCAAAAGTACAGTGCAGCCTGCTTTTTTTAGCCCAAGGTCTAGAAAGGATCCTCGATGACCAGAGCAACAATCTGAACCCTGAAGATGTGTCCCTTCACAGGGTGCTGAATGAGTCCATGTCCAGAGTGGGTCTGCTAGCAGCCTGTTTGCGGGGTTTCCTGGGAGGGAAGTGCTCACCTTCTCCTGCACCACCTGAGATGCCCCCAAGAACCTTTGAGAGGAAGCAGTGGTGCCACACTCTCCTGACAGCAGCCACACACTATCTGCAGTGGCTGCAGAACCGGCTCCCAAAGCCAAGGTCCAAGAAGAGCTGGAGAGAAGACCTCAAGCAAAGAGCCATCAAGCACCAAGCATACATAGAAGGAAGTGGACATCTTTTTTAACAATCTATTTACACTGTCAGAATTTGTAACATTTGAATGGGTGGTAAATGTCAATGTTGAAACTGTTTTTTCTAGTTTGATCTTTTTTCAATAAAATGCTCAACACAAAGTATCAATTTCTAAAAGTGCTTTGTCCTTTTTGGCCAATCCCAAGTGATAGTAATTAATCAATGTGCCAAATGAGAGGGCCTTCTATTAAATTTCCTAATTATGCCAGTTTGTTTTCTCAGCCTTCACAATGATTAATTGTTTTACTCTGGCTCGGCTCTCCCATGTGAGCAAGTGTGTTGCCTGAGGTAAGGCAGATAAAATCACCTTTAAAGAAGTCACTGCTTTGGACTCCAATTACTGTACACGGGTGAAGCAGTGGACAGATGGACAGCGCTGGGAAAGGGGATAAGTCTGTCAGACTTCCATCAATGAGATATGGGACAACAGACAAACTGTAACAAAGATTAATGTGGGGCACCTTTACCTCAAATTAACCGATCAATTAAAATTTAATTAGAAAGTTTCATTATTTTCAAAGACAAAAAAATAAACATTTGTTGTATTTTTTTCTAAATGAAAAAATTCAATTTTGTATTTGCTGTAAAATATTTTCTGCAACTTTAAAAATTAAATAAGTTTAATACACATGCACAAAAGACAGATTGACACATACATTGTTGTTCTTCAATAAAAACAAAACATGAAGTTTGTCCTCAATGGAAGAAATGTTTCCTTTGTCATGAAATGAGCTGCTGGACGTCTGAGCTGCCAGTAATGATCATCATGGATGAATGTATGAAAATGTTGACGCACTTATGAAGTGTAAATAATAGAAACACACACTCAATATTGTCCCATTTGAGGTCCATCTACCTGTCTTCATTTCAGTGAAGCAGAGAAATCTGGAGAAAAGAGCTCCAAACAGTGGTCTGTAAGTGTACCTCTGTAGTTTCAGACTTCATAATAAACCAGAGATTCAGAGACAAAATGTCATATAGGAAGCAGCTCTGGTGGGCTCTCTCCATAACAGTACTTGGCTTGAGGATTTCGATAGGTGTTTTCATGTTGGACACTCTGCAGAAATAAATAAATATAAACAAAGTCACTAAATGACAGCTTTGCAATTTAAACCTAAAACTAATAAAAACGTAATTGTATCATCATTGATATCAATATTGTATATTGAGGTTAATGACTTCATACATTTTGTTTCAAACATACTTGTGAAGAGGTTCTACACTTCGCCAGGCACAATTCAAAATGATCTTCTACAGCTGTGAAAAGATTACTGAAACCGTCTGCTGCCCGATTCAAGAAGCGCTCAAGTAGAGGTTGCTGTTGAACAGAACATAGATAAGAGGAGTCAATATATCAGTGGAGATTTTCATCAGGTTCCTATAGCGTTGGGAACTTGTGATGGTTATCACATATGTATAAAACTCGTCAGTGATGAAGTAGATTACCTTATCTGGCTGGAGGCAGCAAGATACGCAATATTCGTATATGCTGCAACAACCATTGGCGAGGCAGCTTTTGCAAATGTACTGTCTTGTGCTGGGAGCATTGACATTACAGCAGCCATTGACCAGCAAATCGTTTCGCTCACAAACATAACCTGCAAAACAGAATTGTTATCCTGAAAAAATATGGTGCATTAAGCAAAAGCAGGATTTCCTGTAGAATATCAGCAGTACCAATTTCATCTGTGAGCAGGGTTTTGCCCTGAATTGAGTTTCTACACTGAGTGATCTGTCGGCTGCTGTTGCCTAGATTGAAGCGCACTTTCCATGGGATGCGGTGGTCGGAATCCTTGACTTCCAAGAGTGTTCGATCCCTTATGGTCCTCTCCTCCTGGAAAAAATCCAGGAAAATTACAAAAATAAGAATGTTAAATAAGGTGTTTACAGGCACTTAAAATCACCATCAATACTAGGCAACATATTGGTCAGTCCACAACAACTTATAAACTAGGAGTGATCTATTGTAGAAAGATGTTCAAAAGGTGGTCTTCTGATATATTTATTTATTTTTTCTGATCAAAACGTTTTCAATTTCAAGGAGCTGGCCTGAGAAGCTAGTCTGAGGGCCTATTTTGCTCAAAGCAGTATAAAGTTTAGCTACTCAGACCAGCTCCTTCAAATTGAAAACTACTTTTGGATGGATGGATGGATGACTTATTGTTCAATAGATGATTGATGGACCAATACATTTTGGAGTACAGCAGTATTTATTGTATGAACATTTTTTCTAGCTAATAATAAAGAATATATATATATATATATATATATATATATATATATATATATATATATTATATATAAATAATTTAAATATATATTTAGTTAATACCTTTTCAGCTGCTGTATATCAAAACAATTATTTAATGGCATTATCCTGCTTTTTAATCCTGCTTTATGGTTATTGTGTCAGTGGCATAATATAGTTCAATATTATCGTTTATCAGGATATTTTCTGAAGCAATATATCGTGCTTCAAAATATGTATTCAGGCTTAATATTGTGCAAATACACATCTTTATTTGGAAAAATACCTGTTTAAATGTACTAGTGAGGAAATAGATAAGAGACAACCCAAAGACCACACCGAGCACCCAGCGCTTCCTCAGTAGGCGTCGCAGCATCATCATCATCGCATGGCCTTTAGAGACTGGGTGCTCCCAAATTGTCTTCCTCCTCGACTCTTGTGTTGAGGGCTTTTCTACCTCACTTACGAGGCGATGCAAAAACCAAGTGCAAATAGTTAAGTGTAAAAAAGGTTTTGGTGCAAGGTCAAGGCTTGGTCCCACAAATGTCCTTGGAGTTAGCCCATGATTAGAATTTCATAGCGATCTATAGGGCAAAAACGTGAGAAATATAGTCCTAAAATTGATTAAATACGAGTTTGTAGGCACGCAGATGCAAGTAGCTTCTTCTGTTAGCTTTGTTAGCTTCACATTAGCGTAGTAGCGCCGCAATATCTCAGACAAAAATAAAATAAAGTGATTTTCGAAAAATTCTCCCACTACGCTGTGTTTTGACCCTTGATACCACAAAAAGCGCCTACATACAGCGGATTAAACAAAAGCTGGTGTACAATATATGCATTTCCAGCATACTTTGACAGCTAAAAACAGCAAAACATATATCCTACTTGCGGAAACGGTTGGGTGCGCAAGGATGCTTCTGATTGGTTAAAATGGATCACATGTCCCACTCTACAGGAAGTGGTTGACGCAGGGGACGCAGGGATACAGAGCAGCATCTCAGCATCACCACAAAGCTTCTCCATCAACGACAACAATGACCAGCCAGGCAGAAGTGATGTGCGAGCATATTCCGGTAAAAATACGCCGTTGTTTATTGATTTGCAGGCTCAAATAAAACGTAAATCTAATGAATAAAAGGCCTTGGGTGTTGTTTTTAGAGCTGGGCCATGTGACAGGTGGTGTGCAATGCAGAGGAGACATAGCAGCAACACGGATGGCATGCCCTCAGAAAGGTGGGAGCACAGGCCATCGAGTTTTCTATTATGATTGTCGACTAGCAGCGCTGACTATTTATTGTTTCTATTGCAACATGTGTGTGTGACTGGGTGTTATATGGCCCAGTGGTTCCCATCCTTTTTTGTCTCAATACCCCCTCAGGTTTTACTAGACAAGTAAATGGGTTTACTAGTAGCCAATTGTCAATTATATTTAGTTGTCTTAATAATATTTACATATATTTTAATGTCATATAATATTGGAAACAAGTCGGTGTAAACCCTCATTTGTCCAGCCGTTATTACTGCTTTGAGCACAACTCCTCCCTAAGGAGCTCAGAGCAGTATAAAGTTTAGCTTCTCAGACCAGCTCCTTCAGATTGTAAAATGTCTTGATTTTAAAAAAATTGTCCAGATGACTACCTTTTGAAACTTTTTATTTTATGTCAGAGAAAATAACATATCTCCTTTTAAAATCTGAAACAAAAAGAACAATTAGCCATGGGTTTTTGTCATTTTTCAGGAGCCGTAGCCAAACCCTGGGGTCGGAGAGTAGCCTGGATGAGGGTGGTGTGTTTAACTGCTTAAAACCGGAAACGCCAACCTCACCGCAACAGATCTTCTCTGGCCTGGTGGGCGTTCCCTCCTGTTCTGTGTCCTCTGCTCAATTCCAGGCAGCTGGCTTAGTCCTAGGCTCTCCTCCTGACGTTTTTATCCAGATGACCACCTCTTCCAGAGACGAAGGTGGCCCCCATCACAGTGAAGTTGGCCCTTTCCTTCCTCGTCCGCCTCAGCATCACCACCACCACCATTCCCATCACCACCACTTCCACCACCAGCCCTTGCAGCACCGGACCCCCTCTCTGCTCCAACAGGCCACTACAGCAGCTGGCTCTGAGAGGCATGGCTCCAGGGAGGACTCTCAGGAGGACCAGGCCACTCCAGCTCCAGCGCTGTCTGAGCTGAAGGCGGTGGTCACCTGGCTGCAACGAGGCATCCCCTTTATCCTCATCCTGCTGGCCAAAGTCTGCTTTCAACACAAGCTAGGTATTTGTTTCAAGCGTGTTGAAAAGGAAAAGTAAGATCCATTTAATTGTTTTTCTCTCTACTAGGTTTAGCCATCTGCGTGGGGATGGCTTGTACCTTTGCATATGCCAACTCATCTTTAAAGCACCAAGTTGCATTAAGGGTAAACATTTAATCAAACAATTGTATTTTAGATCATTTCAATTGGAACATTTTTGTTGATTCAAACTGCTCTATGCTGGTACTTCTTAAATTTGGTCCTCATTTAATTTTGGTCTTTTGTAATAGAGTGTCATGTTTATCAAAATTGTCATTCTTCCCATGTTGTGATGCAGAATTAGAAGTGTGTGAGTGAGTTTCATCTGTGTTACTAGGAGCATCGTTCCCTGCTCGTTGCTTTGTGGATCCTCTTGTTCCTCGCAGGAAATATAGTCTATATCTACTACACGTTTCGCAATGAAGAGCTTCAGAACAGGTAAAGTATGGTACACGTATACACAAATGGACTGCGTTCCCCCATCTGCTGTCATTTTTGTTTGTGTTCTATTTTTACCCTGTGAGTAATTTGTGTGTGTGTGTGGTTTATTATTATTTTACTGAGTTCATCATGTCTTTTCCTGAATATCTGTTGGATTTTCTTTTCTTTCTACTATTAACTTGACGGTAATACTACTTAAGTGTTTTTCTCTTTCCTCTAGTCTCATATTTGCCAAGCCAAACCTTGACAGCTTTGACTTTTTTGATCTTATTTGGATCGTGGGCATCACAGATTTTGTCCTCAAGTATTTCACCATTGGTCTGAAATGTTTCGTCCTTTTCCTGCCCAATATTATGCTGGCCTTCAAATCTAGGGTAAGAAATGTCCAAATCTAAAAAAGTTCTAGTACATCGTGTTGTTCATTCAGCTTTTGGTTGGCTTATTATTATTATTATTATTATTATTATTATTATTATTATTATTATTATTATTATTATTATTATTAGGGTTGTAGTTGAGTCCAGATCCTTGAAGTCATGCTCAAGTCCTCGTTTGTCAAATCCAAGTCCAAGTCAAGCTCTCAGGTCTCCCAATGTAAATCCTCATTGTACAACTTCAAATTGGTCATTACAATAAAGTTTAAGTCAGAGCCAAAGTCAACCCATTATCAACTAAAACCGAGTCCGAGTCAAAAGTCCAGCTCATTTAAGAGCTTTCTTTTTACTTTACCAATTGTGCACTAACACAAACTAACAAGTAGGCAGTATAAGGGCTTGAGAGCTGTAACTAGTCAAGTGTATGTCCAAATCCAAGCCCGCTTGCCTGAATCTCAAGTCGAGTCACAATCAAATATTTTGTACTGTTTTTATTTTTTAGAGCTCAATATGCTTTTTATATGGAGGTCACCACATAAAGCCCATTGAGGAGTTTGGTAACAATTTATCACATTCTATAATATATTCTTTTTTTTTTTTTAGGTGTAAATGAATACATCTGGCTTAATAGCTAGCATATAGCTATTTGTAAGTTCCTATAAGTAAGGACTTGAACATTTTAATGTATGTCTGATAAACAGATGAACAGAATTTCAATAGCGTAGACACTCAATGTGAAGGGTGTAGTGACTATTTGTAGGAAACAAATTAACTTAAGCACAAACATGGCTTCATTACTCACATGGGAGTATGTGAGTTTGCTTCCATATGAATTGTGCTAAGATACATTTAAGTTAGTACCTTTTTGAAGAAATTATTCTTTTTATACTTTTGTACTGAGAAACTACTCTTAAGCATTTTGAGCATTTGCACTTTATTCGCTTTACCTTCAAATATATATTGTTTTTGTAATGTTTATTTTTTGGAAATGCCAAAATACATGCATTATTTAATGTTTTGTCTGCCTATCATAAATCTGATTTTATGATAGCATAAAATACATTTAACACCCAAACTGTTACCCAGTACTCAAGTAGTAGTTCCTTCCTTTTACAAGTGTAGAAAATGTTATTCTTGCTTTAGTACAAATTTTGGCTATTCTACCCTCTTCTGAGAATACTGTAAAATGAATCTCATTAACAAGACATAAAAATTGTAAACCATCCAAACTAAATCTTAAGTCTAAATGAAATGGACAAATAGGACCAACAATGGCTATTCATTTTCAACATCTAATGAAAATCTCCAGTGGGGACAGTGCTGCGGGCTCCCAGTGTGCGGCTGCTCTGTATTCATAAGGTCTGCACCAGTCGAGTGCAAAGTGCAGCCTCAGGCCAAACAATATCAGTGCACTCAATGAGATAGACAGGTGTTGATCGCATTCATCTAGTTTGTGTGTAGGGCAGCAAGGGCAGAGGACACAAATTATTAGGATGAACATTTTCCACTGATAAAGGTAGCCACAGGCCTATCAGAACCACAGCAGCCAACAACTGAGATCATTTGCCCTCTAGGGGTTAGCAAGAGTGAGCTCATCCCTCCCTGGAGCTGAACCATTACCTGTTCACTCCATTCACAACAAAAACATACACATGTCTCGTCAACTGTCTGTGATCAGCTCTGACAGGAGATGTGCCCTGATTTGGCCTCTGTTAACCCAGGCTAAGCAGTGTGGACTTGGTGTGAAGTAATCTGAGTGGCTTTGTTGCTGCATCAACGTCTGGTCTCAAAAACCCTTCTAGCATAATAGCAGTTCAATTCAAGTCTACAAGTGACAACAGGTTCTATTTTGCCATATGTTGTTGTTAGCTTAGTTGCATTTGTTTCCCTGAAGTAATATAAAAGTAAACATTGGGACAAGGTAGTCAGTACTTTAGTTATACAAAAATGAATTGTGTAAATATCTTGAAACTATAACTATATATATATATATATATATATATATATATATATATATATATATATATATATATATATATATAGTTTTTTAAAGACAAACCTTATCTTTTTGATTGGTACTATTTTGAACAATACAAAACACATAATAAAACACATTTAAATGTAAATGTTATTTTCTTTTTCAATCCAAATTTCCCCTTTTTGGCAGTTTAGGCAACGAGAAACACATCTACACTTAAATAGTGTTTTATGTTTAAAAACCAGTCCAAACAAAAAACAAATGGCTGGCAACAGCTTACCTCAACTTTTTGGCCTCAGTCCAAACCTTAGATTTGACAGTTTCCGCGTGGGTGTGATGGGCACAGTGGGATACCGAGCTGAGGGGACAATACAGAAGATGAATTGGCTGCTAGCGTGGGCCATCTTCCTCTACCAACCAGTCTGCTTACGTCTCTTCACTTCCAGTCATCAATCTCTGTCAAATACAATACAGGAAGTCGTTACACACACTGGGATGCCGCAGGGGCCATCAGTAAATCAAGATTTAACTTTTGTCTCCAAGAATTCTAGGTTAGAATTTGCCTTTTAACTGTCAGATTTCAGATGTATTGACAAAAATGAATATCTACATTTTTTTGGGATTATCCCAATAACGATAGTCAATCAATATTATGTCAAACAGAAATGTATAAAAACATGTCTGCAAACATATTAGTTTAGGTCTGATTATCAGACAAATGTGAAATATCTGTAAAATGAATCACAAACATGCAGAAATAACACCATATACCCTTATTTGAAAAAGACAACTTTTTTCATTTTTATTTATAATCAGCTCTTTTTGTTGTATTTTTATTTTTATTTTTTTTTACAATTAACAACATACTCAATATTCAAACTATATTCAAGATATTGTCTAAATTAATTAGAGGGGTGCACAGTTGCCTCCCAAACAGGAGTTCATGGGTTCATTCCTGAGCCAGCCCAACATCACATGATCTCTCTGGGTGGAGAAAAGATAAATAAAAAATGAATGCACCTCTATTTATAACATTCCTAATTGGGCATCTCCACCACTAGAAAAGTTGCACGAAAGTTTGTAATGTTATGCTAACTTTCAGATACTAGAACTCAAGTCTATTCAGTCCTCCATTCTCATTTCAACAGTTGAGGAGTTCATTTCTTGTGTCTGATTATGGAGGGCATTGCAGGTCCTCTCGAGCCGCTGTGTAACCCCCGTAGGGCTAGGCTTAATGCAGGCGCGGGGTAGCAGGTGGAGAGAGCGGCTGCCAGTTTCACAAACAGTGTGGGGAAATTGCACATACTGCTGTGAAACTGTGGCGCTCTGGACCACCGCCATGTTTGGGCTGGAGGCGTGCTGTTTTTTAAGCTTTTAATACCGCACTGCACTTGACTAGATAGAAAAATGCCCCGAAGCCGTCGAGCTTTTCCTGTTTTTTGCTGAATTTGTATTGTGGGATTTCATTTTGAAATTCTTAAGTAGTTTTGTCCACTTTTGAGGGAATTGGTCAATCAATGCTAGCTTACCATATTTAGTGAATGTCTGTTTGGCTGTCTCCTGAATAATTTGGTATGTTTTTACAGGGAAAGTGCTACCTGCTGATTGAAGAGCTGAGCCAGTTGTTCCGGACTCTGGTGCCCATCCAGCTCTGGTACAAATACATCATGGGTGAGGACCCTTCCAACAGCTACTTTCTAGGAGCTGCACTCATCATAATCTACAGTCTCTGCAAGGTATTTCTTTTCACGCATTATGAATTTGGCATTATATGAAAATAAACGTATTACATGAGAAAGGTGGTCTCTGCTCCACCTAATGTGAATGTTGTTATGTCCTTGGGCAATAAAGATTATTATTATTATTATTATTATTATTATTATTATTATTATTATTATTATTATAATAATAATAATGTATATATTATATATTATAATATATAATAATAATAAATAATATATATATATATAATATATATATATATATATATATATATATATATATATATATATATATATATATATATATATATAATATATATTATATAACAACCTACTACCTAATAAATAATTAGGTAGTTTGGCAGCCACAATTCTGACATCTTCTTATTACTTACAATGTTATTTTTTTGTGGCAATTGTTTTTGTGAAAAAGCACAACCTTTAACTTGCGCACTTGCGCCATGACACATCCCAGCTGATGTTAGAGAAGGGAAGTTGAAAGACGGGAAACTGTTTTATTCTGTTTAAGATGAATCAGGAATTAGAAAACAGACATAGTTAAATAAAACCAAATTTACTCATCAAGATTCACGTTATTATCAGTAAGACATTTGATAAGAAACTGTGGGAGGACAAATTCCAATAATTTAGTTGTATTGCATAACCGCACACACTTGTTGCAAGTGCATCCCTATACGGATGTGATTAATGCTCGTGGTTGATTTGTCATCTAATGTCACTATGGAATGAATATATTTAGATGATGATATTGATGTTGTCAATGTCTCACCTCTTCTCAGTTCAAATTCAGTTCTACTGTTTTTCAGTCTTTCGACGTTTGTGGTCGTGTGTCTGCCATACGCAAGGCTTTTGTAATCCTTTGTGGCACTCAGGTGAGATTTCTTTTTTTTGCCCCCCAATTTAAGGAAATATTGTCTTTGAGTCCAGAGCGCCCCAGTTTAATGATAATTTCTTCATTCAGAACTATGGAGTGCGAGCAGGCAGCCAGCAGTGCAGTGAGGCTGGTGACATCTGCGCTATTTGCCAGTCTGATTTCAGAGACCCCATTGCTCTTCTCTGTCAGGTAAGAACTCATTATCTACAACGAACAAGAACAAGAAAATTAATAAGAGACCAAGACAACCGATTGTGGAGCCATGGCAGATGATTATTGCTGATTACATGGGCAATATTTACCATAACCTCAGTTATGTGTTTTTGAGCAATAAAAACATAATGCAAGTTTAATGCCATACTGTGGAACATTCCAGGCAAAGCAATAAAATCTTCACCAGAAAATACAGGGCATCTTTAAATAATTTTTGAACAAATTAAATTAATTCAAACTTTGAAGTGATCAACAAGAACAAAAACGACTGTTTAACTCAAGTGTGTGATTTTATATAGATTCAGCTGATCTGAGGATGTTTTCATTCTGTTGTTTTTACATTGTTTCTTTGCAGCATGTGTTCTGTGAGGACTGCCTGTGTCTTTGGTTCGATCGGGAGCGGACTTGTCCTCTCTGCAGAGCCACCGTCATCGAAACCCCACGATGCTGGAAAGATGGCACCACCTCGGCTCACTTCCAAATCTACTAGGCTTCATCAGTCCACATACATCCTGTGTACCATGTGGCCCGCGTTAAACAGTGGTAGACAATCTGCTGTGCTGCGTTTGAAACATGTAGTAAGGCTTTTTAAGGGTAAGGTCATGTCTCTTGGTGATGCAAAATCCTTTTCCAGTATAGTCAGTATAATTTTTTATTTATTTAATAATTAATGAATGTATGACTGAATGAATAGATTTGTTTGAGTGCGTTCATGTCGCAAAATACAATTCAAAGAGAAATCGTTCCATTAATATTTTTCAGCAGATCTCAAAAAGGGAATGAGAAGACATGTAAACTAATATCATCCAGCTCCCTTTAATAATGTATATATTACATGACTATTTCAATTCTTCACTACATTAAACATATTAATTTTGTTAAATAGAATTGAACAAGTCTGAAATAATCAACTTGGCGTCTTTTTATGTTTTTGAAAAAGTTACTCAATAAACCACCTGCAATAAACCTGTTAATTTATTTAAATAAATGTAAGTATTCAATAAGCAGAGAACACAGAAAATATTTTTTCCAAAATCTTAACTTTACTAAAATCCTTATAAAATATTTCAGAAGTAAAAGACACATTTTACAAACAGCTTCATTATTGTTTGTCCAGTACAGTCATAAACAGATGAATTCTTTTTAAATAGAAAAATCAGACGAACTCACAGCATAGCTTATATCTTATATTTTATAACAAACAAAAAACACATAACACTGCATTTAGAAAAGGGTTGATGCAAAAGCGCTGAAAATGTGTTACATCATCTAAACACTGTAGAAAACATTTATAAAAGCAACCAATCCTATCTGTATTTACATGTTCAATAGCTTATAGAAAAAGAGGACAGCATGACATAGTGCATTGTTTACAACTCTTCGTAACCTGTACCTGCATCATGTGGTTGACCGGGTTTTCCCCCGCTGGAAACTAGTGCCCTCATACCTGCACAGGGAGTCTGATTAGCACGCTTCGCTCTCCGGTCTACCAAGAGAGCATTACATCACTGTTTAAGACTGAGGCAGAGGCACGCTCAGGAGCGCAGCGCCGGCAGGGCTCAAGGGCTTCATTGTCATCATCAGTGTACAAAATGCATCCATTAAAGGCCTGAGTCGTCACATTAGTTTGTCCAACCCCAAAACGTGAACAAAAAGCCCCGGTCACATTTTCCAACTTTTTTTTTTTGCTGAACGACGTTTGTCCCCAACTTGGATGGACCGATCTTCCAGCTGAACTGCGCAGACGTTTCGTTGTTTCGTCGTCTGGTTTCGCTCCTTAAATGCCAAAACGCACCGTCTAAACAAAGAGAAACACCGTCAATGTCCTGTTTATTAAGACTCTGCGAAAGCCAAAAGACAAAATATAGTCTCATATTCATTACGTTTCTTTTACAGGGCAGGCTGCATGCATGTGACACTTCTTGACCTGGTTGTCATTGGCTACATTTACGTGTCCAGAAAACAACAACAACTCGAATAAGATAACCCACTAATTATATCTGATTTTTGTGTGTGTTTACATGCACAAAACACATCTGATCATCAAAAACACCCAGTGACACTTGGTTAAACACTTTTTTTTTTACTCTTTTCTTTAATTTTTGTATTTGCCACATTATCATTTTGTCCCTTTTGCATAATTGTCCCTCTCAACAGTTGTACATGTCTGAATAATCTGAAATAAATCAGGACATTTAAATCAACTATAACTTTTCAATAATCTGATAACTCGGATTTGCGTCGTGCATGTGAACGTATATCCATAGTCACGTGATTTGATTTGGCTACTTCTGTGAATCACGCTTGAACAGGTCAGCCTATTACATTTTTGTTTAAAATCACGCACATGTTGTATAGATGAATGCTTCACAAGGCCACGGGAGTTTAAAATGTCCCGTAGGCTGTAACGTTTGTCGGACGCACCTGTTGCTGACCGGCGCCCTACAGGTGTCGCCTGGAGAAGAGCAGCACGAGCACAGCGACGCTCCACAGGGCGCTCCTCAGGTGTCCCTTCCCGCTAAACCTCACTGAAGACGTGCCCTCGCCGGCCAACCAGCTCTTCTCCATTTGGTCCCCGACTCTTCTCAAACGGGACGCGACCACCTGAGCCACGGAACAAGGCGACGGACCCCGGGATAATGACGACTCTCCCGGCATCGACAAAGGCTGGTCTATCGGCAGCCAGCACATCTTTCTTGCAATAAACAGCACTTTTCTTGTACCCGCAAGGATAAATGACTCTTTTTATCCTCATCCAACCTTAGACTGTCCCCTCTCCCCGCTCTCTCTCTCTACTGTATTATTCATCACGGTGTGTCACATGGTGTGGGGTTTACATCATCATCTTCTCCCAAAAGAGAATTGCAATGGTTAACTATTGAATCTCTCCTGCCCACTTTCATCTCCCAAGTCTTTTGTTGTGCAGCGTTCAGTTCAGGGACATTGTGTTCTTAGGTTTAGCATTCACAAATAAATGTCAAATAGTTGTATTTTAATTTATAACACTGACGTCTCATAAAATAAACATGAAACTGTCATGCAGAATGTGTGTGCATTTATGATTTACTGCCATTCGACAATTTCCAATAATAAACCTGCGGAATTAAAATCAAGCGGAACTTTTGTTGCTGTGCGTGTTGTTACTCGGACTATTTACAAAGTAGAACCGCTGCTTGTTCTGTCGTTTTGCACTTGTCTTATTCCCTTCTTTATGTAGTAAAATATACACTTTATTTCTTATATAAATATGCTGTTTATTATTGGTTAATAACGATGTAGAAAATGGCAGAAGACGGTGAACTTGCTGCTTTTAGGGAACGCTGGAAACGTGAATTAACTTGCAAAAAGGAGACGCGTGAAATCGTCAACGCCGATTCAATTAAAGTTTCAGGTGACTTAAGACAAAAAGACTCAAAACACCGTTATTTTGAGGAGACTGATGAGCACACAAACGATAATACTGGTTGTTTTAGTCGAACAAATGCAGTTTCTATAGACAAATATGAAGATCAGCCTGGGTTCGTGTCCATTGCGAGGAGTTTACTGAATGGACGGACGAGCCCCCTGTTGGAGAGGATCGAGGAGGACAGATCTAAAAGGAAAAGACAGAAAGACACAGGGACGTCACTGCAGCATCAGCATCTGCAGATCAAGAAAGTCAAGAGACAAGAACAGCAGCTGGTGGATCAACTCATTGAGGATCTGGTATGAGATTACTACAATAGTATATATGTGTCATTGTGAAGTCAAAACTTTCAAATGTTATTACCCAAGAGATGTTTTTTTCTTCAAAACACAACTCATTTGGAGTGGGTAATATTGACAATTGCGATATTCAAACGATATTTTGTCATTCCAACAGTTGTTAAACGTATTAGTTGAGGTTTAATCATCAGACATGTTTGCAAAATTAATATCACCATACCTTATTTGAAAGTTTACAACATAACCTTTTGTTGAATTGTGTGCCATTTAGATGGAGTAAAGCCTTATTATAAGACTAAACCTTTACTGAAGTGGCTTGTGTTCAAAGTTTTGCAATATTGGCTAACACAGTTATTGATATTGCAAGAATTTGAATATATTGCAATAACACAAAGGTCCTTCTGACAGAAAATTACTTTCCTTATTCTGTCTATATTAACCTGGATTGATCTTGGTTTTGTCTCAGTTTTTATTGTGACGGAGTTTGTTTGATAAAACTGGAAAAGTGAAATTGAGCACCTTTAATTTTTGCTAATAATGTTATTTTAATATTTTTTTTCAGAATGAGGTCAATGACATTCCGTTTTTTGATATAGACTTGCCTTATGAACTGGCATTACAGATTTTTCAGTATCTCAACTGCATAGAGCTCGGTCGATGTGCCCAGGTAAGTGTACTATGATTTTTATTTTGTTTTGTTGTCATGCTGATATTTTGAAGGCAGAATTTTGTTTTGTTTAAATGTATTTCTAAAATGTATTGATGTATGTATTACACCGTAGTAAGTAGTAGGGCTTTTATAAAATACATTTCACTGCACTTGCATCGATACTTAAACATTAACCTAGCAAAAGGATTGATTCGATTTGGTGAGACAGATCTACTGCAATAGAGTCAGTTTGGTTTGGCAGCCAGTGCAGTAATGTAGTAATGGAACTGTGTAATTTATGCTGACTTAATCCATGTCTAAACTGTCCAACCTTCTCCCAGGTGAGCAGGTCGTGGAGAGTCCTTGCAGAGGATGGAGTTCTGTGGTTCAGGTTGTGCATGAGAGCGGGCTTTGATCTGAATGCCACTGTGTCAGACTCCCCCTGCTGGAAGAGCACGCTACGAGACTTCAGGAACTCAGCCAAGACTGTGTGCTCCAACTGGAAGGTCTGCTCCGTCTGCTCCACATCAGTGATCATTAGTGCATTTCCTAGCCATTAATTATTCCACAAAGGTTTTCTTTGAACTATCAGCATTTGCAACATTAACAGATAACACATTTTACACTGCTAGACTTTTATCTGTATCAATGGTGCTGAAAAGTGAGAAATTCTGAGTTCTGTTGTTCTCCTAGAATCGAGTGGGTTCCATCAGTCAGCTGCAGTTTGAGCTTGGGAAAGTGCTCTGTGATGTCAATTCATGTGAAAACTTTGTTTTTGCTGGGTAAGTGACATTATTTTGTAGTTATTTCTTAAAACAGTCCTTACCTTTTCAAAATACTTTTAGTTGAGAGTTTGATATGATATCAAATTGTTGTTGTTGACTGGTTTCTGTACTAAAGAATTCTTTAAGAATATTTATTCTTATTGATACATTATACATTTTTTTTTTTTTTAAATCAACTCATTATTACAATTTGTTCAATGATATTTCACTAATTTGCAGTTAATTGCTTGTATTATGCAGAGTTGGAGAGCTGAAGCCAAAACAGTCACCCACAATGTACCATTAGGCCTTCCTAGAATAGAGTGCAAGGGCCCACAGGTGTCTGATAAAAGGCCTAAGGAGATATTAAGACTCCAGTGAGCTCAATGACTGGATTCCCTTCAGTCCCACTATGTCCCAAAGGTTATGACTGTGTTTCGGTTGTAGACGAGATTAAGTGTGAGAATTGTTTGATAACAAAACATTACTTAACTAAATGTCACAAATACATCTCTACATTTCACTTTATTAACGTGTCGTTAAAGATTGTCCGACTTTTACAATCAATTGAATACATAGGGGTTACAGTATTCCTGTTTATCTAATTGGTCATTAAGGCTGTAGTGAAACTAAAGAAATTCTTGGTTTACTAAAGACATGCCCAGTGTTTCAATTAGTCAAATAAAGGGGCGTGGCATTGACAAAGGCTAAAAAGTACTTGTAAATTGCATAGTGATAAGCCAAACAACAGATTAAAATGTCCTACCAAAACTTCAGCTCCCTCCATACGTTCTCCTTTCTGCTGTTGTGCATTTAAATCCTTAAAATAAAATAATTTGGCAACTAAAACTCTATTTACAGGTTAATCAACTAAACAACTAAAATATAGCTGCCCTAGTGATAATTTCTTTTACTCTGCAATCAAAGGTTTAAAGTTGACTATTATATCATATGAGAGCTGGCACTTGGCTTGACGATGGCACACAATTAAGTGTTGATTGTTGTTGTTTACTTCCTGCTAACCCCTAGGAAGTCACACACATTAGTCACACTTTGAGGCTGAGGTAGAGACACTTGCTCAGACATGATGGAAACTCAGACATGTGCTGGAGAAATAAGTGTATGTTTGGGGCAAAAAATCCAATTGATTCAATTTCTAACCATTTTGGTGTAATTACAGAATTTAGACAGCTCTATGATAATACAATTTAATCAAGTATATAACCGTTGGCGTAACATTTTGGTCTAACTAATTCTTGACTAAAACTAAAAATTGTTTTGGTCAGAATTTTTGAACAAAATTAGCGCTGCATGTCGCACATTAAAAGTCTCTCTTGTTTATGTTTTGGAACATATTGGAACATGATTCTGACTGAACAATGTCCATAGGAAATTAGCAAATGTACATTGCATTGCACATTGCATTGTTTAATCTCTTTTTAAAATGTTGCTACTGTTGGGATTTTGGGCATTACAAAAATAAATTTAATTGAAATTAGGTTTGAAAGCCATATTTTTTATTTTTTAATGATGTGGAAAAAAACTGATTTTTATATGACTTTAATATACTGTTTTTTGGACATTTAGGTACCCACGCAGTGCTCCTTATTTCTATTTATTCTTGCACAAATATAACAATAATAATATTCGTTTTGTCAGTACAATGCAATTAATTAATTAATAAATTAATTAATTAATTAATTAATACATTTGTTTTGATATGGTACTTCATGTAAATTTAATATAATAAGTACTGGTCTATACTCAGTTTTGCTCTTTCACTCTGAATGGCCAAATGCAAAGTTCATCTGAATAATAATGGCCTATCTATGGTTCTACCCAAACAACACCAGCGAGATGTTCAAACCCTTGTGCACTCATTAACGAGAAACCAAATAACAACAAGTCTGGGTGAAGAAAAGAGGACTGTGTGAGAGGGGAAATGATTCACTAGTGACATGGTGACGTCAGGTGTTAACAGATGGACAAAATGTTAAGAGCATTAATAAAAAGGACATTCATCCAAACTAGTATGAGCCTCTATAATCATATTGTTAATTGTTTTGTTAATGGTTTTGTTTTTTTAGATATACTTCTGGAGACGTGAGGCTGTGGGATACACTGCACTGGGACTCAGGGGCGTCCTATCTGAAACCTAACAGCCTGTCTGCCAACACAGAGCCACGGCCTTATGTCAGCCTTGTGCAGGTGAACAGAACTGTGGCTGCAGCTGCGTATGAAGACGGTGAGTGTTTGCTCAGGTTAAATTAGACATATTACGCAAAATCAGCTGTATGCGTTTTCAACAGTGTTCACCATTACAATCTCTGTTTTCACCTACATCTTATCCCCGCCCACATCCCTGCAATTACTGCATCGCTGTTCATAGGGTTGAAAAAAATATCGAAGCAATAAAAAAAAAAAAAAAAAAGAAATTGGTGCAGCGAGCAGCAGAGACTCAGTCCGCAGTTTATAATGAACAAAATGAAAATATAATAATTAATAGTATGTTACTTTTTCAACAGCTTGTCAAATTCTTACGTAGAATTGGCAGTTAAGTTATGTGTTGAATGAAATGACTAAACTATCAACTGCTGTGTGTAGGCTGTGTGGATGTGTGGAGCACTGAGACAGGAGGGCAGCCTATCTACCACTACCAGTACCCAGAGAGGATCAGGACCCTGGCCTTGAGCCCAGATGCTCCCGTCCTGGGCTCCTCCTCTGGGCTGGATATACGTGTTGACCGGCCGGATGACTGTGGCTACTGGAAGACCGGTTGCCGCGCTCAGCTGTCAAAGACTGTGAGCATCAAATACAACTCATCAAATGTATCATATGGAAACAGTTTTTAACTGTGAATATTCAATACCACAATTAAAATAATGCATATGTTTTTGAAATGAACATGTTAATATTGAATCTGTTTAAGAAATATTTGTATATCATTTCTACATACACTACCTCTATGGTTAAAAGTGAAAACAGGGAAGCACTACTACCTACATACTGTACATCATATACTAAAAACAAAACACTACTGGTGGCAGATCAAAATCTCTTTTGATCAGTTGTGCCTGTTTAAATCTAGCTCTAGATCTAACTCACATCTCTGACTTGTTGCAGGTGGAGAGCTTAGTGATGGTCCCAGGTAAGGAAAAGCCTGGGCCAATGGCTGCTGTTGCTGCCGGGGACAGTGTTTATTTGCTGGACTCTCGGACACAGGAACCACACACTCTTCACTCCGTCTATGGTCATCCCATTACCTGCCTGGACGTCTCCCAGACCCAGGTGGCTTTTGGGGTGAAGCGCACTGGCTGGGCTATGCACGATGGAGGCAACAAGGTACGTTTATCATTCAGCCACGATTGGGAAAACTTGACAATATACTGTATTTATTATATACGTAGATCAGCAGTTCCTAATCATTTTTGTTTTGAATGCGACCCACTAAGCTTTGTCTCAGAGTATCCTTTTACATGTGTTCTGTTAATTCAACTTATGTTCACTAGCACAGTGACAAGTACTATTTTATTTATTTTTGTAAGTTTAAAAAAAATATTCTGTCCAATTTTACTTTCTTTCTAAACCTGTACCTTTGTATCTACCTCAACACTCTCTCCTCTTTTGGATATTTACTCAATCTAAGTGAACTTCTGTCCCCATAGTAATAGTAATGTTGTCCATTAGTACTTTGTGGACGGGTGTTTCAGGGTTCTTTGCCACTCTACACACCAGAGCTGAATGTTGATTGTTTGCAAACTAGAACCTTGGAACGGCCAAATTCGTGTAATTCAAATAAATGGTTTCGGAAAGGCTTACCAAGGATGCCAGAGTCCAAAGCAGGATCTTTATATAAACCTTGAAAATGGTTTGAGGTAAATACCGTATTTTATTTAGTAGTTTCTCTTCATCATTACCGTATTTTCATTGAAACAACAAAGACAGATACGCTTAAAGACATTTACTCTGCAATCGCTGATTGTGTACCAGTTTGTCCGCTTTCTCTAATATAAATGCCAAAAAGCATTGCAATCATGTCTTACACATGAAATCTGTATTGACTGAACCACATTTACACTTGATTCCTTAGACGGTGTTGGTCCCATTGGAAGTGGCCTTTGGAGAATTTTGTAATAGCACAAATAGTGACTTTAAATTGCAGTAGTAAACCTCTGTGGGCTCGGCATATAATTACGAGCACTTTGATCCTCTGTTGTTCTCAAGGTGCATTTGTTTGTTTCTATTTTTACTGTGTTTCTATGCACCTCGTGCTCCTAATTGACTCTGAAGGTTTTACTATTCAAGTGGGATCACAGTGCAGCAATCATATTATCATATATATTTTTTAAACAATAATAATGTGTTCATATTTTATGTTTTATATTTATTGTTTATTTGTATTATAATTCATAATTCATAATGCTTATTTGATGTCTTCTATGTGTCATTGATTGCATGTTTTATTTGTAAAATTGATGTTTCCAGGCTTTTGTTGCATATATTGCTTTTAGTTTTTATGTTACACTTTGTACAGTTAATAAGGCCAGTGGGCAGGAGGGTGTTTCAGCTGAGCATTCAAAGTTTGCAAGGTTTGCACCAATGCTTTCCATTTGTTTCACAGCTTTTCCTATTCATGGGTTTTTACCAGACTCTATGTTAACTGTTTTGTTGGTCCCTGTCATCAAAGATAAAACTTGGAAGGTTGGCAGTTCTGGCAATTATAGACCGATAGCTCTGGCCAGCATAGTGTTGAAAGTCATTGAAATGATCCTGCTGGACAGGAGCTCACAATTTATTAGATCTGCAGATAATCAGTTCGTGTTCATGGCCATGCTGGGCAAAGACGTATGATATACGCTCTAAAAGAAATACAAGAGGCTGAACTCCTCAGTCAAGTTTTTGATAGGGTAAATCATTGGAAATTATTTTTAAAATGTATATAAA
This sequence comes from Chaenogobius annularis, assembly GCA_015082035.1. NCBI lineage: Eukaryota > Metazoa > Chordata > Actinopteri > Gobiiformes > Gobiidae > Chaenogobius > Chaenogobius annularis. Next base: position 1,047,059 of record BJKM01000007.1, on the reverse strand, counting down.
AAGTTGTACCAAAATATATTGTGCGTATTATAATGTATTGGTATGCACAACAAACTATGCAGATTATGTGGGGAAACTGTATGTCTGCAGCAAATGGGGAATTCTGTCCTATCTAATCCTGTCACGCACAAATATAACATGTAGTGCAAGACGACATCAGTCCAAAATGTGGAAACACTGGTATAGCTGTCTTTTTAAATCATACCATGACAACATATTGTTGTGTACCTGTGTTTGTCTTGGAAATGAACCTTGAGTCTGGTGTATTTTATTTTATTATTACTATTACAGTGTCAGTTGTTGTTCAACCTTATCAGAATTCTAATTCTAGCACCACACTGTGGACACTGGGCAGTGTGGCAGCTCTGTAGTAACTTTTAGATGTTTAAAGTGTGTGGTGAAGTGTTAAAGTTATACAAAGTTGGAGGAAGTCATAACTCTGAAAAAAGATGTCAATTCATTGTATCCACACCTTGCTAATTAAATAGTGCCTGTTAAAATGAACCTGTCTGTCACTTAGTAAGAATTCTAGCAATAAGTGCTTCCAGCAAACACGCATGGCTTGGCTGTTAACTCTGAGCAGACGTGGTTTCTGCAGCTCTCTCAGTGAGGAAACATATGTTTAATTAAAATCTGTTGAAATACACAGAGGTGGTATTCTGCAGAATTATTTCACACATTTTTTTTCCAATTTAGGAGTGACACATTTTAATTTAAAACAGTTTGACTCAGAACCCACGCACATTGTCTAGATTTGATGTGGACCGCGTTTGTTACTAGTACACAGCTCTTTTCCTTTTCTTAGCATTACAAATGTCACAGTCCTTTTATCTTGAAGCCTTCTCCCTCTCAGTGGTGGTGCCAGTGTGTGTGTATAACAGTTCAGGCAAACCTGCCTCCAGATCCTCATTACTCTGGGCTCCCTTCCTATCACATGGACCGGAAAGACCCAGGCGTTCACCCAAGCTTTCACCCCGCTCGTGCCATCTCCACTGGCAGCACATCCACCCAACCCAGCCGATCCACCACAGAGCACCACACACAAGTGCTGTCAGGGACCCTGCCATTTCTGTTGCTTCACAAGACCTTTAATGCTCTGGTTTGGCTGACAGTGCTGATCTACCATGTGTCTGTGTGCATATAGGGACAGTACAAAAAACAGCCACTCATTGATATGGTATTGAATTATTAGTAGTTATTTTTGGGGGTTTTGTTAAGTTTGACATTTGCAGTCACATTCTTAGAACTTTCTGAAGCTCATGTAAAGGTTTTCTCTACCCTGTGGACTACTGTAAATGCAAGATGATTTCAGACCAGAAATCTGTCATTAACATGTTCTGTAAGCTAATCATACTCGCCAAGCCATATGGTGTTTGGATCAAGTAGAAGTCTGAGTCTGACAGCAAATCAAGAGATTTATTCATGTTTTTAATAGTGCACCTCAAAGAAAAGAGTCTATCTTTCCATGGAGATGTTTTTCCTGGTAAAATAAAGGTTCAATAAATAAACATAAAGATGGCTTTGCTTACAATGTTCCAGAGTGAGGCACTAAACTCCATGGAGACAAGCAAGTGACTACATCAAGCCAAGTTATAGGTCGCAAGGGGGCGTGTTGGTAAAAATGACAAAATTTCGCAGCGCGGCCCCTCGTGGACCTCGCTCATGCGTCAGGCATAAACCTACCTTAAGTGTTTTTGCGTTAAGACACCTGTTTCTGAATAAATATAAGGTAGATAAATTTAATGCAATATTGTGAAACATCCAAGGCAAAATCACAATCAGGTGGCAGACTCTGGATCCAGCATTAGACTTTCATTAGCCGAAGTACACTTTGCATTAGCATGATGTTGTCATTTAACTCTGCCGGCTACCTTTTCCTATATCGGGAGTGTGACAGTTATTTAATATGAAGGACCCTCCCTCATCCCAGTCGAATCCTATCAAGCTGTCATTTCAACGTCCAGGGCAATTTGGGTTCCGCCCTGGACCAGAACACAATTTAACCACAGCTTGGATCCAAATAAGGGACACACAAAAGCCGCTGGCACTTGGTCAAGATTTACCTCATGCGGCCTTTTGACTTCATCCAAACTTGTCTCATCATAATCTTTTCCAATCCCGTGTCCTTCTGTCCTTTACTTGCGTGCACATTTCCTCACGGCCGTCATGGCTTTAATTCTGTAAGTGTTTTAATCATACAAAAGGTAATTTTGCCTGGCTGTCAGTCTGTTTTGTCATCTAATTTGGATGAGAAAACACTAACCGTTAATCGACCAATTAGGCCAGCTCCAGATGACATCATTGTAACTTTAATGAAGAAAACCCAAGCCAGAAGTGAATTTGTCTTTGTGACTGTGTTTGTCCATACAGTAAAATGTTACAAAACAGTCATGAAGGTAAACGAACTGTAAGAAGCCTGCATTTACTGTTTTAAAAAAGGGAACTGTAATCGCAACTGTTGCCGGAGGAAAAATGGCAAATGATAACTTTTTTCTTTGATGGAAAGCTGAAAGCAGTTGATGTCATTATACTTTCTCCTCATTGTTATCATTCTATCCTTTACAGTTTTATTGATGTGTTTTAGATCCATGTGTACAGCCTGGAGACGGTCCAATCAGAGGTTTGTGTGGGCAGTTCCGCGGGGGATTTCACCTGCATCAACTTGAGAGACAGTCCACCTCACCTTGTTGTGTGCGGAAACAAAGACAGGAGGTAAGACTCGCATAAACAAAAAGGATTCAGTACAGATGTTGTGAGGTGTTTATTTATAACACCACAAACTACCGCTTCAACTTGGATCCATCTGTTGAAAGTGTGCCAACGACTGCAGGTGAAAGGGAAAGTTGCTAAATGGTTTTAGTACCTGATCTAAGCCGCCAGAGCAAAACACGCTTTTTACTTTTCTGAACAACATTGAAAAGATTAAGAACAAAAAGAAGAAAAGCCTGTGATTCGACGTCTTATTTTGTTGCACTGAATAGAGATATCCCATTAACAATTTGTACCACATCTGCCTTATTGATAACCTGGCTTTCCTGATGAGGAACGCCACATAAAAGAGCCATTCTCATCCATTCTTCACTTGTTAGCGAGCGCTGTGGTGCATGAGCTGGCAGAAAGGGAAAAATCCGTGGTTCGTCTTCGTCCAAAAGCTGTCCCTGCTGTTTCTATTCACAACCAAATCCATCTGGCTGTTAAGGAGTTGGCTAAAAGTGAAAGACTGTGCTCCTTCGCTTTGTCTGCCTTCACTTCTCACTACTCCTAATACAGCGCAATGAAAATGGCTTCATTAGAAAGATGCGTTTTGTTTGTAAGAGAAAATATTTCAACAGGAGTGTGTGAATGGCAAATACAAATAGTGTTGCCAGGGCATTTGTAGAGTCACTCCAATTCCTTTGTGTAGTACTTTTTCCTTCTGATGGCGAGAGGCACACACACAGGCTTGGCACTCCCGCACTGGCCCATGGAAGGACAAATAAAATAGGGGAGCAGCCGCTGATCTTGGCCCTTACACAGAATGGCATGGGGCCAATCACTAATGCATCTCTTCTTCATCTCCAAATGAGTTGTGTCCCTCTGTTTTCTTTGTGTGTGGTGTTTTCATGATAAAGTCTGCCTGGAAGAATGCCACATCTGTCCAGACAGGAGGGCTTCAAAAACATTAGTGAAAAGGATGATGAAAGATAGTGTCCATGTGGATGTGCATAGCGATATCAGGTGGAATGCTTTTATCAATGCAAGGCAGAGATGTTTAACCTGCAATACATTAAACTCATTACAGTCTGACTTTGTTATCTAGGTCTGCTCTTCGGTCTTTTTATTTGTCTTGTTTTGGTTTCAAGGTCATATATCTTATAATACACACCAAAATCCAACCATAGCCCCACCTAAAACTTTCACACAGACACACACACAAAAAACATTTGCAACAGGCTAACATGCCAATCCATGTTAAAAGCTAACCTGTTTCTAAAAGTTAAAAATAAAATGTAAATTGTTTTTGAGAGGCACTAATGTTCTGGTTCTTCCAGATTTGCATGTCTTGAAGGAAACCACCTAAGGCGCAGTATGTGCTCTCAGAGGAACACATCCTGTACTTTTCATTTAAATAACACACTTGTACGTTATGGAAATCCATAGCGTACAAGTGTTAACTTCGCTGAGGTTTTGTCATAGTTTCTGTCAGTGTCATATTTTTGCTGACTAAACCGTAATGACTTAAACTACAACTGAAATGGCATAAATTTTTTATCGACTAAAACTATAACTAAAAATGACCCCCAAAAAAGTACTGATATTTCCCTTGAATGATAAAAATGTAATGGAAAGGAATGAGTGGACACTAGATCCAAGTTCCACCTTTCAATCCCAGAGTCAAACCAGACTGTAAACAAACTCAACATCCAAGGACTTGATTCCCATGAATCAATTACAAATATACAAATACATATTTTATAAAATGGTTGGGATTAAGCCCACTAATTAAAAAAACTCATAACTTAAAGCATTAGTTGACTAAATCTTGATGAAAACTCAATTACAATTCTTAACACTATTTTTTTTCTGACAGATCAAGACCAAACAAAAACTATTCAGGAGAGGTTTTTTTATTTTTTGGTTTTTGAAAAGAATATGTATTTTGTGTATACACACACACACACACACACACACACACACACACAATTTGTATATTGTACTTGTATGTGCATCTATTTCACATCCCCGCAAAAGAGGAGAGAAGCTTATGCCAAATTATATGCAAATGCATGTTCAGTTTCCGTCATGGTCAGTGCATTATAATCACAGGAAATATTTTTTCATCCCAAAATATAAAGTATCCAGACGTCTCCCAACATTGCCTTATTAGGCCGACTTCCTTCTGATTAATGAAGACTCGCTTGGCCCCTGACAACTCACTGAAGTCTGATCCGCCTCCACCAGATTTATCCCTCCCAGTGGTCTGCCAATAACCCTCCGTCCTCATTGTTAAAACGTGTGCCTTCATCACGTAATGCCACTGTGCACACAAAGTAAACCGCACACAACAAGTCCGCCGTGACTATTTAGCCAGTTTCAGAGCCTTTAAAAGATTTTTGGAAGCAGACGTGCAATGTGTGTGAGTCCCCAAAGTGAATGTGATTATGATAATGAAGGCTTGGAAGAAGGACGGTCTGGATGCAGTCATGTCCTGGATGCTTTCGGCTGCAATGAGGCCACAGTGACAACAGATGGAGCTGGTCTCCCCTGGGCACAAGTTGCTAACTAAATAAACGCTGGCTCTTGTGCTCTTCTATCTTAGTGTGCATATGAAATTATGCTGATGTTAGTAATTAAAAGTAATGACTGAAATATAATCATAATTTTTAAGGACTTCGAGTTGGCGGTATGAGTCTTTTGTTTGGATGGTGATTACACCGAGCCTAATTTATAAATACAATGTGTGTGGGGTTACAAAATTACATGTGTGGCGCTTGACAAAACAGCATTGAGAAATGGCATGTCATTTAATGACTGTTTTACCTTTTACACCACAGGCTGTGCTCTGCAACACCCAATTTTGAGGATTTAAGACTAAACTGTTTTGCAACATGATGAAACTAGTTGTTTCATACATTTATACAGTTAAGTTGTGAATGTCCTCTTTCGTTTTGTTCTGTTTGTGTTTTAACAGTTCTATTCCCTTTAATGTCTTTATCAAATTCTCATGGCCATGGTGTTTGGTGTGTGTGTGGTGTGTGTGTGGTGTGTGTGTGGTGTGTGTGTGGTGTGTGTGTTGTGCGTGTGTGTGTGTGTGTGTGTGTAGTCAGTCAACAAAGGCAGTTTCCCCCCCCCTCCCTTTTTTCCTGGTTGTTATATTCATCATGACCTTCAGTCTTCTGGTTATTTATACAGTTTTTAAATTTTTTTTAAATTTTATTTATACAGGGGAAAACCCAATGAGAAAATGTCTCTTTTTCATGGGTACCCTGTTAAAACACAACACAAAGTAAACAACAAACACAGGATACTAAAACACAAATAAAACATTCAATAAAATTAACCAAAACATAAAAACACATTTACACATACAATACAAATCAAATTAAATAAAACAAGTGCATCGGCACTGCGGGTAGTCCTTGACCGGTGGCTTTAAAATCATTAAAAAGCATAAAATGATTACATTTAAAGTTTTGGGGTTTTGTTCCACAGAGAGGGAGCAAAGTTTCTGAAAGCCTTTTTTCCTGTCTGAGTTAAAACGATGGGTCTGTAAGCTAAAAATGTCCTGAGACCTCAACTCTGATACTTGATCTGAGCAATAAACTTGATGAATAATCAGGCAAAATGCCAACTTTTTTACTTCTGACCGTTCAAACAAAAGATATTAAAAACAATGTTATTGTTTATGGCAATCGTCTTATGTTTTTGTCCCCATTGGTCTCTTATGTATTTTTTTTTGTCAGAATATACATTTTTTTAATTCTACAGAATTAATAATTGTCTTTTTCTTTCACTTTGTTTGTGTATCTTATATTAGACTACAATACGTTTACAATATTGCGCATATCATTCTAAAGCTAATCAAATGTTTCAGATGGAAACTGTTCTATCTGCTTAAAGTTTGAAGATACGTTTCACATTTTAGTTTTTTATTTCAGAGTGCGAGTGTTTGATCTTCGGACCGGTGCCTCTGTGGCTCCCTGTACGCCACCACCTGGGTGTCACCTCGGTGCAGACGGATGATGGAAGATCGTAAGCGGTGGAGGCGAGGGCTGGTGTGTGTGTGGGATATGAGGATGGGGACCAAGCTGTGGGAGATGCACAACAGGTGAGCCCCTCTGCATCGCAGATGTTCTCAAAGACTTTGGCAAAGCTGTTAAAAGAAATGTTTGAAACTAGGGACGCATTCACAAGTGTCAACTGTCCTGATTTGGTTGTGGTTTTTAGCCCAGTTTAAAATCCAAAGCCACAATATTTTTAAATAGCACATTTTAATAAACGTGCCAGTTTCCAACATTCTGCACAAAAGTTCACAAAGAACCACAATAATAATGATAAATACAATAAATAAAAAAAAAGCTCAAAGACAAACCAGACCAAAAAGCTCATGGCGGTGCAGAAAGCCAGAGAAAAGTGTGATTTAGTTTAGTCCTGATTCAGACTGTTTTGGCCTTTCCTACATCTGGATCAGTTCTGGTCCAGTCCAAGTTTAGTCTTAATTTTTATCTGGTGTGTGTGTGACTGTGAACGCACCATGAATGTTATGTTTTTCAGACATCCAGTGAGGCACATACGTTTTCGGCGGCAGCCGACTTGTGACAGCCAATATCCCGGACGACAAGGTCCCGAGGGGGGCCTGCATCACAGAACGAGACGACCTCACAGCTCACCGCAGGTCTGTCGCTGCACCTCTGCTTTCCCCTTTTTAACTGCAATTCAAACTCGCACGCATTAAAGTAGAAGTGGGTACAGAAATAATATTGGAATCATATTTGCTAAATATCAATTACAGGTATTTTGTGTTTTCCAAGAAAACTGAATTATATGCAAAAATAGTTTAAAGAAATAAAAATGATATCTGGGTAGATAGCAAAAATATAATCTAATTATCAACAAAAGATTGGAAGAAAAACGCCATTGTAGTCACTTCTTTCACAATTTGACTGCTTTATCATTTCCATTTCTGTAGTAAAGTTGTGAGCTTATCCACAATAGTTTTCAGCCTGCGCTAATGTTTCTGCAGTAATCGGTTTTCAAATATGCTTTGAAGGTGAATAGTTTAAGACCTTTGTTTTCCCAAATTAGAACATATGGAAAGTCCAACTAGAATTTAAAACCATACTTTTCTTTCAGACACAGAGGAGTAATCTGCCACTACGACTTCGCAGAGGATGCTTTGTCCCAGGAGCACATTCTGCCCATTGCAGGTCTGACTACACGCGAGAACTATGGATACAACTACAACATCGGCCTGGCTGTGCCTATGACAGACTGAGCGGCTCCCACCCGCACCGCTCTGACACATGTGGCAGTTTAGACTTCTGGGAATTAGTTTTACTTTTTCATATTACAGCTAAAGTTTTAAAAATATTTATGAGCTGGAAAGAAACAGATTTGTGCTTCAAATAAGTTTCATTGTTTGTATATACTAGAGATGGATGAAGACGCAAAATTCCCAATAGACAAGATGAGCCTGGAAATGGGTCTTTTACAAATGTCATTGAGGTTGTCTTGTTTCAACTATTTTGGCAATAGGCTCAATAGAACCCAAACTATTGAGCTAGGCAGAGTCACACTATTGTTTTGAATAGTTGGGCACAGGTATTTTGACACATGGCCTCTCTGTCATTTGGATTTCTAAAAGCTTACCCTGCTCCAACACCAAGTTGTTCATGTGGACATTGTCAAGTACAGGCTCTGAATCACCTGTGACTACCCTCGGATTGAGATCATCCATTAGTTTCACTCCAACGGTCAGGATCTGTTGACCTGGTAAATACTTGTTTAACGCATGCCTTTCACCCCAGTCCTTGTGTCTAGTATCTACAGTCACAAGGTAACCTGGCCATCATGCATTTGAGGTGATTGGCGGGCCAACTAATGGAGCAACTAAACCACGTGGCTTTTCAATTTCAGCAGTCTCCTGTGAACTGGCATTACTTTTCTGTTTTTGACTTAGCTGTCCTACACAAGAAAAAAAGAGCTGAGTGTTGTCAGTCAGGGGTCTGCCCTTACCATCTCCAGTTTCCCGACGGCTTGGTCCTCTTCGGGCACCCTACACGCGCGAAGGCCTCCTTCTCTGCAGATGAAACAGTGGTTGCAGTTTGGATTGTCCTGAGCAGCACATTGTTGACAGGTCTTGGGTCTTTGCACTTTTCTGTCAGGTTCAGGTCTTGGCATACTAAACACGGCCTCTTTCCTTTCAGGGGTTGGAACAAGACCCGTTACTGCTTTTAAACTTTCCATAGTCTGAGTGAGTGCTTCGACTTGGGCACTGAATCTCTGTAGTGTTAAGTTTTTGTTAATCTGGTTCACATTGTCATTGTTCTTGGTCTTCTCTTTACTCTGCTCAGTGTTAGTGGCATGTGCCTGAGCCACTTTTGGGAAAGCGCTCTCTTTCACTCTCCTCTGTTGTAGTTCTCATGACTTGGCGGAGAAGTACTTCATCACTAACAGTGGGATCACCTAAGAGTGTTTTCAGATCTTGGCAAACACCTTCATTCTTTTCCCCAATGCCCTGACAAATAGTGTTAAGATGCACTGAATTGCGGACATATCATACTTCACTGTATCTCGTTGTCCGAGTGAGAAAAGTATCTTTTGTTTCAGTCCAATAATTCTGTATTGGAACTGTCGAGGTGTCTCGTTTTCATGTTGTTTTGCACACATCAAATCTTGGAAGAGTCCAGTGCTACTCTTTTCAACTAAGTGAGACTGCAGGAAACTTATAAACTCTGCGACTGTGAGATCATCCTTTATTGTCAGCATGACACGTCAGTTACCTGGCTTAATTACCTCCTGATTACTTCATTTTGAGTGTGACTTTCTTTGAGACCCTCGTCGATTTGTTTACAGATGCTATTGTAACTTACTTCAGATGTTGTATCACTTATCATTCCCCCGTGAATCTTAAACTCTTTACGAGACAGCAGTGGCAAATCTTTCATAGCAATCATGCTTTCACCAGTGTAGCTTGGAACACTGTCTGAATGAGAAAGAGTGCTCGATTACAAGTGGGGGTGGTGGCCCACCTGTCTGCTTGTCGGACTGGTGTTGCCTGCTGACTAATGGAATGACTGGTATTAACTGGGGATGGGTGGAGTCTCTCTTGTTCTGGAGAGGCTACAGCAGACAGGACTTGGTTAATTTTACTTTGAATATTCTCATAACGGGCGAATAATGTCTGCATGTCTGTGTCAGTAGTACTTGCTTGTTGCTGGGGAGTAGGAACAGCCTGCTCACTTCCACTTGCCTCAGCTCCTTAAAGCACAGAATCTTGGCTGCGACTTACGATGGCCCCATCTATGATATATTCAAGTCTCTTTAGTAACGGCAAGCCCTAGTCTTCCCGTCCCAGGATTGCTTGGCATGTGAAGTACATGGTGAGGTACTCAACACAGCTTTCCTCATCATCTTGGCTTAGCTGTGTGGCATCAAGTCCTTCAATGTCGCCTAGAGTTGTTACGATCTTGATGCTCCAAACTAGTTGTTTTCTCTCGCCGGCTGACAAACTGCTGGTCTCGGTTCCTGGCACCGGAACATGCAGTCCTTGTGGTCCCAACGTTCTGTATCACTAGATCAGCAGTGGCCCATGGATGAATGGTGTACTGATCCTGGACGAGGCCCCACAATATGTTACGGGCCCCAAGCTCAGGGGCTGCCGTAGCAGTAATTGTACAATCTGAAAATATAATAAAAAACAAAAGCAATTAAGAACCGAAGCGTTGCCGTTCCTGTCCAGATTGCGTTTTTAATTGTTCTCAAACAATAATATTAGTTTACAATTAAAAGGGCATTTGTCCACATTTACATTGCCACAAACTTCTCTTCTGCAAAAGTGACAAACTTATTCCATTCTACCACATACAAAATATAGACCACTGTCTGTCACTGTCCGCAACTGGCTTCTAACATGGACAGACACTTAAATGTACATCTTAATAAATTGTCAAAATTCAATCTACATTGCTACAGAAATACAGAACAAGATCTCAATAGTTTAACATTTAATTGTCTAATAAATACCTGAAGAAATGCTTAAAACTCTTTGCTTTGTTTACAAAAATAAAGAACTGTGCATAAACAAATGCTTCTTCTTTGGTAGTGTTTTATGCTAATGCTATAACTACTACTATGTTTTATGCCACCATTCTTTAGACTTTCTTTAGTAGTTGCTGTTGCTTCCTATGGTGGCCGGCCGGCATCTACTGGATTGAGTGTGGACAGGAGTGGTTGGTATCCATAGCGTCACATTACCGTTATTCTTTAGACTTTATTCTTTTCGACTCTGCTCGCTCTACTTCTCGAAGCTGAACCAAAACCTCCCGAGTTATCACGATGTTTTGGTTACACAATCTAGGGTAACTTTTGCTGCTAGTCTGAAACTTGACCGCTAACTTGCAAATACCAAGCAGAAAAGTAACAGTAAAAATCTAAACAGTACTAACTACTGATAAAACATTAAGTAATGACCTTAGAGTGTAATATGTTGGTGATTTTACCGTGTAATGACCTGAAAATATAATTAAAAACAAAAGCAATGAAGAACCGAAGTGTTGCCGTTCATGTCCAGATTACATTTGACAAAAACAGGACGTTTCACGACAAAAATCAACCTGGGGCTACACCTCTCGCACAAAGGTTACGTTTTACTTTCACAGTCTACCAAAAATAATAAGGAAAGTACTTAATAATAACATATTATGTCTTAGTATTACTTTACCAAATTAATATATTTAATCACTGTAAAATACCAAATGGCCAAATAATAAAATAACTAAAAACAATGTGGTGACATATTTTAGGTGTACCACATTTACAGCATCATTGCTTGTCCTGAGCAAGCTCGCGCTCAATTTCAAGTCAATGGAGTTAAAAAGTGTCTTACTTCCGCATTACTTTCTCAATGGGGGCTAGCGCCTCCCACCGTTGTGACAGTCTGGCGCTTTGGCGACAGAAGCAAGCACGCCAATAGATTGCGTGAAAGACTGACTGTCAGTGCGAACTTTTGGAATATGTCGACTTGAAATGGTGTGTTTACGAAATGTATAATGATGAATTGTTATATCTATCCATCTATATATATTTTGACTAGCGGTGCGTTAAGAAGTCGCAAGAAACAGGTTTGCTCGTGTTAGGCTTTAATTTTTGAACGACCACAACTTATAAGAACAGTCAGTACAGGGTTTTTTAGCAACCAACCCCAACTTCCTCGTGGTCCAAAAGTGACCACCCCCCAAACCTTCCCGACAACCATTGCGGCCAAGTTAGAATGCTACACAGCCCCCATCTAGCATGATTAGCTGTCCCCAGTAATCCAACTGTCCACCACAAGTCTCTCAAATACGAGGAGAATCTCCGCTGTCTCCGATGCTCACGGGGTAGATCACCACTGGTAGGCTCAGGGGGGCTACCCAGTACAGGCTGGTTCTGGCCCTCTGAGGGCACTGCCACCGTGACCAAGGGTTGGTAGGGATCAAGTCGGTCTCTGTGATGAACTACTACCCTACCCCTCTGAGATAGTTTCACCTGATACACAACGTCTGACAGCCTCTCAAGGACAGTGCAAGGCCCCATCCAGTGGCTACAAAGCTTAGGTGAGTGCACCTTCTTCCTGACTGGGCTATAAACCCACACTTTGTTGCCCGGACTAAAATCTTGCCCCTTGCTGCGGAAGTCATAGGCCCTCTTCTGTTGGATTCCGGCGTTGGTGAGGTGTTCCCGGGAGAGGTCATGGATGGCCCGCAGCCGTTCTAGCTCCAGCCCTGGCTGCCCTCGTACTTCTGGCTCTGGGGGAAGGACCAAAAACAAGGTCCAATGGGGTACGTAGCTCGTGGCCAAACATCAAATGTGCAGCAGGGAAGTACACCGTGTTGACTCTTGTACAGCCGTCGCACGGACCAAGGGAAGGTGACAATCCCAGTCCCGCTGTTGATTGCTGGTGAGGATAGCAAGCTGTGGGCAAGTGTTCGATTGAAGCGTTCAACCAACCCGTCACTTTGTGGGTGCAAGGGGGTGGCCTGGTTTTCTTCACTCCTAGCCGCCGACACATCTCCTAGAACACCTTAGCTTCAAAGTTCCGCCCTTGATCACTATGGAGTTCCTCTGGAAGAACTTGTCACCAGCTTCTGGGCATTGGTGACGGCACTCTGATCAGGAACCGCATACGCCTCTGGCCACTTTGTGAAGTAATCCATGGCACGAGGATGTACGATTGCCTCGATCTGTGATGGGAACGGGCCCAAGATGTCAACACCCACCCTCTCCATGGGCGCCCCACTTGATACTGCTGCAATGGGCATGGGACAGACGAGTAGGCCCTTTTTGTGCAGTGCAGGCATCACATCGATGAACAAACATCTCCACGTCGGTTGGGCTTTAATGCCCGCGGGCCTGGGTCGGGTCGGGCTGGATTTTTTAGGCCCGATCTTACCTCTACCCATGGGAATGGACCCATTGCAGAACTTTGGCTCTCAAACTGCGGGGGACCAGAAGCTGCATGGTCTCTCTCCGTCCCTTTGGGGAACTCCAACGGCGATATAGAATCCCACTTCTGACACCAATGTGACGAGCGGTGAGTAAAGAAGTCGCGAAAAACAGGTTTGCTCGTGTTAGGCTTTAATTTTTGAACAACCACAACTTATAAGAACAGTCAGTACAGGGTTTTTTACCAACCAACCCCAACTTCCTCGTGGTCCAAAAGTGACCACCCCCCCAAACCTTCCCGACAACCATTGCGGCCAAGTTAGAACGCTACAATATATATAAAAAGGTATCATGTTGTAAAGGTTTGATATTTAAGATAATTACAACAAATGTTAAGATGAAATGTCCGATTTTATTGTCAACAAATTGCATTTGCCCCAAGTTCTAATATCGTCGCCCAAATCACTTTCTTGATTGTTTTTGGTTTGGAGGTTTATGATTGTTATTAACGTTTCACTTATTAATTTGCACAATATGTGGCCTATATGCACAGATTCGCTGTCACTGTTACATAATGGAGTTATTCAATATTTAAATTGTATAAATTTGTATAAATTTTTTCATGTGTTATTGTCTTTTTTGTATTGAAATCCAATAAATTCATATTCAACTAATACTTATGTTGGGCATGGGTTCTTTCAGCCGTATCAAAACTTGTCCACTGGTTTATGAACGGTTCCATCGTCCTACAACTACAACAGAAACAAGACAGTGTATTACAATTAAGTAAACAATTTAAGGATAACATAATTCAACTTTCAACATGGTTTTCTATCACAACGCATTGTGACCGTGTCGACATCTAAAAAACGGATGTGCATTCTTGACTCCATATCCAGGCCATTTATTATTTGTAAATAAAAATCTACCTCCATTAGCAACAGGATGCAAAAGAAGTGTAAAAATGATTTTGTAAGTGAAGCATAATCATAGTGCACCTGTTCAAAATGTTCAAAAGTAATTCCTTCATAAAAGTAGTCGGCGGGCTGCGGAAATACAAATGCTTGATACATGTTTTGACAGACCAAGTAGACTGTGTGTTTCCTGACAATGAAGAGAGAGTTACCATGTCGGGCATACTCGTGCTTGCCACCTCCAACATGGCAGCGTCTGCAATGGCCTTGGTAGTAATGGTAATGGTAGAAGGTTTTCATATGAGGTAGAAAAAGCACCTGGAGCTTCCTAGTCTTAGATATATCTTATAATTGGCTTTATTTGCCTCTGTAACTCAAAACAAACTTGAACAGGAAGAGAGCTTAAATATGAAAGGTTACTCATTTAACTAAATCTTAGTTGTTTTCCATAGTTCGACTACGAAGAGTTTAGAATTTCACTTCCTGGTTGGACATAAGTATAAGTAAACAAGGGCCAAATCTCATCCAACTTCAACATTAGTTATGATTTGACAAAAATCTATGACAACACCTTTATTTTCTTGGATGACGGTTTTAATGTGTGTAAATTGTCTCTTAAATTTGGAAGAAATTGTCCCTGCATTTTGGCATGAACATCGATTGGCTGTCCAAAACTTCTGACAGTCTAAAAAAAGCTATTGTAATGAATTAAACCTCACACAATTTATTACTTCTCCCATCCGACCTGACCCTAAAGACCCACGTAAAGCAACATTGCTGGACATCATCTTAAGCAACAAGCCTCAGAATTACCATTGTAGTGGTGTCTTTCCTCTTGATTTTAGTGGCCACTGTCCAATTGGGTGTGTGCGGAACACAAAATGTATTAAATCCAAATCAAGTATAACAGTTAAAAGGTCCTATAAACATTTGAATGAGCAAACATTTCTTTCTGATCTGTACTATAGTGACATTGGTTTTACCACTAGTGTTCCAGAACCCAACTTAGCACTGGACTTTTTCATTAAAACATTTAATGAAATTAATGATAATCAGAGTCAGGGTGAATAATAAGAATAATCCCTGGTTCTGTCCAGACATTGCTGCATTATCTTGAGAGCGTGACAAAGCCTGAGCAGAAGCCACGCCAACCAAATCAGCAGCCAATTGGCAGCAGTTTTGTCATAAGCGCTATAAATATGTCTCTACTGTTCGTAAAGCCAAAACAACTTACTACGTCAAAACTTTCTCGGAATCACAGGGCAATTCTACAAAATTTTGGCAAATGGATAAATCCTTATCCCAAAATTGTACTTTCTCTTTACCAATTGAATTCATTAAAGATTCAATCAGCTTGACGCAGCATCTGCACCTGTTTCTGTTACCCCAATACATGAGAATAGATCCAATAAAGTCCACTGGAGCTGACACCCTCGAACCTAGGTTACTTTTGTTATCAGCCCTGCTAATAGTAAATTGTTTAGCTCATATTTTTAATCTCACAATTCACACTGAAAGTATCCCTTTACTGCGGAAAACTGTTTTTGTTCTCACGTTGCACAAAGGAGGCCAGAAAAATGATTTGAATAATTTCCGTCCAATCTCAAAACTATCCTGCCTAGCAAAACTCTTGGAGAAGCTGATAAATAACTAGGTGCATGCTTTCTTAACCACATTTTTAATTTCCAACAGCTACCAGTGTGGTTTTAGGCCAGGACATAGCACTATCACAGCTGCTACCAAAGTTATGAATGATATTGCTATTGCATTGGATAATCATGCTGTTTTTGTTGATTTGTCAAAGGCCTTTGATTCAGTAGATCACTGTATTATCATCTGGATGCTATTGGGTTCAATACAAATTCTAAAAAATGGTTTGCAGATTACCTCACAAATAGAGCTCAAGTTGTTTCTGCTGATGGCTTTCAGTCTGAATTTTCTTACCTTAATAAAGGTGTTCCTCAAGGCTCTGTCCTTGGACCACTGTTATTTACAATTTATATGAACTCAATTGGGCATAATCTAAAACACAGTATGCAGATGAGGCTATTCTGTATGCTAAGGCACCTTCTTGTGCCCAAGAGACTCAAAATATTCAAGAGGATTTTCACTCCATCCAACAAAACTATTAATTTAAAATTATTAATGAATTCAAATAAAACAAAATGTATGCTGTTCTCCAAAAGATACAAAAAATATATCTATTCTTACGCTTGATGGTAAGCGATGGCAAGTACCCCATTACAAATACTTGGGCATCTGGATCAATGATAAACTCTCCTTCAACAAACACATACAAGAGCTGACAAATCATCTTAAAGCCTGATTGTCGTACTTCTTCAGAAATAAATAATGTTTTCCTCTTAATTGTAGAAAACAGTTAATCCAGGCTACATTTCTTTCAGTTCTAGATTACGGTGACATTATATATATGCATTCCACAACAACAGTGTTAAAACCTCTGAACTCGGTTTTTCATTTCGCTCTAAGGTTCATCCTCATCATTTTCTCATTGGGTATATGTATAAATAAATAAAATAAAATTAAATGAATGGTGCAACGGTAACAGCGGGAGCATAAACGGGTGTGGACACAGAGGGCAGAATATTGCATTGATGTAGTGAATTGATAAAAAAAAGGAATCCAAAATCAAAAAGCGGTCAACAAAAAGGCTACCCAGAACCAACCTCTCCCTCCCTGCGTCTCAGGTGAGCTCAATTTAACACTTCCACTCACGCACACCCATGCCCACGTGACACCCCTCCTCTCCTCCGGAGGAGCAGCCACTCACATACATTCACATAGTGCCCACAAACTGTCTCCTATACACCAGCCCCTAATTATTGAATCCCACAATAATTGCAAAAAAAACATCAATAGGAGACATGAAAATTACCATGTACAAATGACAATGAATCAAGACCATCAATTAATCCATAACACATTTTCTGACCCACAGTTCCAGGGTCACTTTGAGTCAAAGTCCAAAAACAAGTAGTCAAAAGGTGGAAGAAAAACGCCACTTCAAGGCCTGCAACGTCCTTATGCAGCATCAGATTCGATAAGCAGACAGACCTTAGAAATAGGTCAGTCCCGGTAACTAGTTTTTGTTTTAATCCGGATTTGGCTAACTAATCCTTTCCGATCAGGAAATGTCTCCAAAACTCTTCCCATTATTCAGGAGTTTCGTGGCGTAGTTCTGTCCATAACAATCACAATATCCCCGGGGATAAGATTCCTTTCCACTTTAGACCAGCGCGGACGTTCCTATAACAGA
This sequence comes from Chaenogobius annularis, assembly GCA_015082035.1. NCBI lineage: Eukaryota > Metazoa > Chordata > Actinopteri > Gobiiformes > Gobiidae > Chaenogobius > Chaenogobius annularis. Next base: position 1,029,743 of record BJKM01000007.1, on the reverse strand, counting down.
GGCAAGTATTCCTTGATCCACCGTTTCCAGAACAAGTCTGACATGTATTGAACTTGTCTCCTCCTTGTAGCATACAGGTCAGCAGGCTGGAACTCCCCTGGAGGTAAAGAAGGCAAGTTCTTCAGGAGCAACAGGTGGTTGGTTTTCTTTATGCGCTCTCCTTTTTCCAGATTCCTGACTTCCTCCAGGAACCTTCTCTTCTGACCTGAATCTTATAACTGCCAGTGGTGACGCAAATGTTCTTTTGAATCTCTCAACCTCATCTTATTATTATTACGTTGAGCGTAACTTGCTCCGAGCTCTTTTCTATTCTTAGAGCAGGACAACAACCACCCTTTTCAAATAGTTCAGCCTCTGCTCAACAACCCTTTTATTGTTAGGCATGCAGATATTCGGCTCCTTCAGTGGCAGACGGAGCTCATAGTGACCATCTAAATGTTTAGCATATGATGTCACCATGTCGAAGAATTTTTTATCCTCTCTGGACAATTCTGGCTCTTCGCCCATGGATGACTCAGAAAAATCATACTTAGACTGATGTTGCCACAGTTCTTCCAGGTTCACGATGGACACCCTGTTCACCTTCTTTGACTCACAATTAATGAACTACCCACTTTTCCCTTGTCTGACTGTTTATACATTTTTAAAATTATACATAATTAATAATTGTCTTTTTCTTTCACTTTGTTTTGTAGCTTATATTAGACTACAATATGTTTGCCACATTGCTCAGATTTGATGTGACACCCCCCCACGGTGGCCACCTCCGCAACCCAAACCTGGTCACTCCCACCTCCCCCACCACTCTCTCAGTTCAGGAACAGGATGTTCACAGGCTATTTCGGAAATCCAACCCCGAAAAGCTGCTGGACCAGACGGCGTCTCTGCCGCTACATTAAGACATTGCGCACGAGAGTTAACCCCCGTCTTCACAGACATTTTTAACACCTCCCTGGGGTCATGCCATGTCCCAGCCTGCTTCAAGTCTGCCATCATTGTTCCCTGTCCCAAGAAGCCCCGGATCACTGGACTTAATGACTACAGGCCTGTGGCGCTGACGTCTGTAGTCATGAAGTCATTTGAACGCCTGGTCCTGCCCCACCTCAAGTCCTTCACCTCCTCCCTGCTGGACCCCCTGCAGTTCGCCTACAGAGCCAACAGGTCTGTGGACGACACCATCAACCTGGCACTCCACTTCATCCTGCAGCATCTGGACTCCCCGGGAACCTACGCCAGGATCCTGTTTGTGGACTTCAGCTCTGCGTTCAACACCATCCTCCCTGCTCTGCTCCAGGACAAGCTCTCCCAGCTCAACGTGCCTGACTCCACCTGCAGGTGGATCACTGACTTCCTGACGGATCGGAGGCAGTGCGTGCGGCTGGGGAAGAATGTCTCAGACACTCGGACTATCAGCACAGGAGCTCCACAGGGCTGTGTACTTTCTCCTCTGCTCTTCTCCCTGTACACAAACTGCTGCACCTCCAGCCACGACTCCGTAAAACTCATCAAGTTTGCGGACGACACCACCCTCATCGGGCTCATCTCGGACGGGGATGAGTCCGTCTACAGGAGGGAGGTTGGACCGGCTGGTGTCCTGGTGCAGCGGTAACAATCTGGAGTTCAACACCCAGAAGACAGTGGAGATGATCGTGGACTTCAGGAAAGCCACAGCCCCCAGCCCCCCCTCATCATGACAGACTCCCCCATCACCACCGTGGACTCCTTCCGCTTCCTGGGCACCACCATCACCCAGGACCTCAAGTGGGAGCCCTCCATCAGCTCCCTCATCAAGAAGGCCCAGCAGAGGATGTACTTTCTGCGGCAGCTGAGGAAAGCCAAGCTGCCAGCGCAGATGATGGTGCAGTTCTACACGGCCATCATTGAGTCCATCCTCACCTCCTCCATCACCGTGTGGTACGCTGGAGCCACAGCCAGGGACAAACAGAGACTACAGCGCATTGTGCGCTCTGCTGAGAAGGTGATCGGCTGCAGACTTCCATCTCTGCAGGACCTGTACGTCTCCAGGGCTCTGGGACGAGCAGGTTCGGATCACAGTTGACCCTTCTCACCCTGGACATGGTCTGTTTGAACCACTCCCCTCAGGCAGGAGGCTACGGTCCATCCGGACCAGAACCTCCCGCCACAAGAATAGTTTCTTTCCCTCTGCTGTTGGACTCATGAACACTTGAAACACCTGTCACTTTAAGTGCAATATTCATCACTCACTGCACTGTCACTTTCTGCACTATAACTTTAAACATAACTGTAAACTTGTGTACATAGAAATGCCTATTTTTATTGTATAGTAATTTTAAATTGTTTCCTAATGCATGCCCTTTTTTGATTGAATATATGTTGTTTATTATTTACTCAGTGTTTTATGTTGCACCTTAAGGCCGAGACAAGTTCCTACGTTTTTGAATTTTGTTCATTGACAATGGCAATAAACTCTTTCTGATTCTGAGATGGACACTGTTCTATCTGCTTAAAGTTTGAAGATGCATTTACATTTTAGTTTTTTATTTCAGAGTGCGAGGTTTGATCTTCGGACCGGTGCCTCTGTGGCGTCCCTGTACGCCACCACCTGGGTGTCACCTCAGTGCAGCCGGATGAGTGGAAGATCGTAAGTGGTGGAGGCGAGGGGCTTTGTGTGTGTGGATATGAGGATGGGGACCAAGCCGTGGGAGATGCACAAGAGGTGAGCCCTCTGCATCGCAGATGCTCTCAAGACTTTGGCAAAACTGTTAAAAGAAATGTTTGAAACTAAAGACGCATTCACAGGAATTAGAACATATGGAAAGTCCAACTAGAATTTAAAACCATACTTTTCTTTCAGACACAGAGGAGTAATCTGCCACTACGACTTCGCAGAGGATGCTTTGTCCCAGGATCACGTTCTGCCCATTTGCAGGTCTGACTACACCGAGAACTATGGATACAACTACAACATCGGCCTGGCTGTGCCTATGACAGACTGAGCGGCTCCCACCCACCGCTCTGAACACATGTGGCAGTTTAGAGTCTGGGAATTAGTTTTACTTTTTCATATTACAGCTAAAGTTTTAAAAATATGTATGAGATAGAAAGAAATACAGATTTTGTGCTTCAAAATAAGTTTAATTGTTGTATATACTAGAGATGGGATGAGAAAATAAGTAGTAATTGTGATAAACTTGTGGCATGAAATCTTGTCCCATCCCATTGTATATCATTACATTTTAGTTGTATAAATCACTTACAAATATGAAGCCATTTACAACAAAATATGTAAATACAAAATTAAACTGTTAGCATTTTTACCAGTTAAAATGATTGTGTTTACAACAACAACATTGCTTGTCCTGAGTCTCAAAGGAGTGGTTGTAGATACAGTAGAATGTGTGATAAATATAATGGGGAATGGTATGTTTTTCTTTTGGATTGGGGCCACAGTACCCTGAGAATGCCAGAGCCGCCCCTCGGCATAACTGACTGCAGCGTTATGAGAAAGGACATGCAGTAACAGTGAGCGCAGACGACCGCTCAAAGAGGGAAGCAACAGGAAAGCAGAAGTCTGCACGTGAAACCCAGCAAACACATTTGAAATCACAGCTGTTAAAAAAGTATACTCGTGTACTTCATAAAACCCTAAAGTACATGAAATGACACTTTAAGTCGAGCATTTGAGACAATAATGGGCTCTAATTACAGGCTCTAATTTATTATATTTAGAACTCCAATACATTTATATTCAAATAATACTTATGTTGTCCATGGGTTCTTTCAGCTTAATGTCAAAACTCGTCCACTGGTTTATGAATGGTTCAATTGACCTACAACTACAACAGAAATAAGACACTGTATTAGAAATAAGTAAACAATTTAAGGAATAACATAAATTCAAATTTTTTTTACTCTTTTACCTTTATTTTCTATCACACCGCATTGTGACCGTGTCGACATCCAAAAAGCGGATGTGCATCCTTGACTCCATTTCCAGTCCATTTAATATCTGTAAATAAAAATCTGCCTCCATTAGCAACAGGATGCAAAAAAAAGCGTACAAACGATGATGTAAGTGAAGCATAATCATAGTGCACCTGTTCAAAATGTTCAAAAGTTATTCCTTCATAAAAGTAGTCGGCGGGCTGCGGAAATACAAATGCAGGATAAATGTTTTGACAGACCAAGTAGACTGTGTTTCCTGATAATGAAGAGAGAGTTACCATGTCGGGCATACTCGTGCTTGCCACCTCCAACATGGCAGCGTCTGCAATGGCCTTGGCAGCTTCCAGTCCAATGGTGCCGCTTCTCGACAACAGCTCCTCCACGACCTGAGAGAAGGTTTAGATAGATTTAGATTAGATTTAGAGTGACAGGATACATGCAAGGTCGCTTTCAGGGCGAAACTTCAACATTGATCGCTGCAGCTCGAGATGGCTTACTTTTCTGTACTCTTCCAGTGTGATTTTGCCATCGCTGTCAGTGTCGTGCATGTTGAACAGGACTGGGGGCACAAATGGAAATAACATTACAATTTTATCCAAAAGGAACTGGTCTGAGAAAATGGTTTCAATAAAGTAAAGGGAGTATGGTAGAAGGTTTTCATATGAGGTAGAAAAACATCCTGGAGCTTCCTAGACTTAGATATATATATCTTATAATAGGCTTTATTTGCCTCTGTAACTCAAAACAAACTTGAACAGGAAGAGAGCTTAAATATGACAGGTTACTCATTTCACTAAATCTTAGTTGTTTTCCATAGTTTAACTATGAAGAGTTTAGAATTTCACTTCCTGGTTGGACATAAGCATAAGTAAACAAGGGCCAAATCTCATCCAACTTCAACATTAGTTATGATTTGACAAATAATAATATATATATAATAATATATACCTTTATTTTCTTGGATGACGGTTTTAATGTGTGTAAATTGTCTCTTAAATTTGGGAGAAATTGTCCCTCCATTTTGGATGGAATTGTGTGCATTCACGACAGAGATATTTAGAACTCGGCTCTATGTCATTTTCAACTAAATTTGAATAAGAAATGAGAAAATATACAAAAAAGATAAAGTCAAAGCCATAACTTGTGCAAGCACTTTTACACTCCACCAGATGCTTTGTCTAGTCACTCGTTTATCCAGCTCTTCCTGCCAAACTCAAACAACAGCGTCACACCTTTCTCCACTTATGTCAAAATGTATTCCAATAAATGTGGTTGCTAATAAGTGATATTCATGGGTAGCTTTGAACAGCACTTACGCCGGTGACATTCGAACATACAAGCTGTCGATTGTCATGTCTAATTTAGAGGAAGGAATCTAACACTCGCCCATGCTATTAATGGAATGTCAAACTAAGAGCATCTGTTTATCAGGACTCTGCCTTTGATAAGTGGTATTTTTAGCGGGTCCAAAATGACTTAAGCAGATGAAATACAGTTTATGTTTCATAACAGTGATAAATAAATGGCGTACAGCGAAGCTTCTCTTTCCTCATTGCCATTTTTTCATCCGCTGAAGTCTTCAGTGAGGGAGGGCGGAAGTGAGACATGACCATCAGGAACTCCTCAAAGCCAATCTCTTCATAAGCCCCCACCTCGCCATTACGCTGGTTCCTGAAACACATGGGTAATATTACTCTTGCATAGAATGCACGTTAAATAGACATTTATTTCCAATTCTAGTCCACTATGAATATTGTTCATCACTAATGTCTAGGAGTAGTTTCTAGGAAAGTAGTTCTTTTTTGTGTGTGTGTGTGTGTGTGTGTGTGTGTGTGTGTGTAAATTACATTATTCATTCACTCTTGGTTAGTGGGAAGCTGATACTCAGGCTGTCTTTATAGGAAAGGCAGGTTTGGGGATAGAATTGACAAGTTTGGATTAGCCTGCAGTCGTCTCCTCATGCTGTCCCTTTTTAAGACAAAAAGAGGGACCAGGGCATGTTGGAACAGTGTCCAAGTTATTACACTGCAGTGCTTTCAAAAACAAAATGTTTGTTCACAAACATGAACTCGTTTTTAGGGTCTGCACTTATCCTACTCTTGTTCTGAATGTGAACTAAGTGAAAATGCAACATATATTTATTCGTTTATATATTTTGATGATATAAGCTTCTTTGCGTAATACATAGTTTTGCTGCAGCAACAGCTTAAAAAAACAAACAAAGGGAATTACATACTGTAGACCATGAACTTTTGTACCATTTTAGTGCAGACGTCATGAAGAAATGCTGTTGTTAAAGTCCATATGACAGGTTCTCATGTTTTTCTAACTATGACGTTGTTTGGTGAGATAGTCCCTGTGGTCAGTAATCATTATAGTTTACATCAGTCAAGTTGCAGTTTGTTTGTGAAGAACAGTGACATTTTAAACGTTTTAAAATGACTGGAAGTAGTGCCGAGAGTTCTACCACAGAATACCTCCACTTCTGTGATGTCATCAAAAGGGTGCCATTCCATCAAAGATACACAGAAACTTTCCACGTAACGCACACCTTTTTATGACAGTTTAATCTCTCTCTTTCGCGCTCGTTTTTTTATGGTATAGCGTACAACTACAGTAGGTGGCGGTAAATGCACTTTTCAGCTGCCAACCGCCATTGAAAGCAACAACAACCACAACAACAACAACAACAACAACAACTATTGCATGATTTGGCCCTTGTTTACAATCTGGTGTGCTACGTGTCATTCGTGGAATTACCTCTACCTATGTCATATTTGCTGACCATGTCAAACCAGGAAGTGCCATTATAGAAAACAATCTGAAATATAATCATACTCCCTTTGTTATACTGAAAGGTGTAGTCTCATGTGCCATATAGGTTTGAAACACTTTTATATCTTAAAGCTGTGGTAAACAACTGTATTTCCCCTCATAATCAGTACATTTGGTTTCCACCCCAGAAAGTGCACTGTTTTCATCTAATTATTAAACATTTTATCTTTTCAAACTGGTTAGAAATAGCCAAGCGAGTCACGGTGATGACACTTTGGGATGAGTGTTGCTTACTGTTTAGGGACTTCACCTTGCTTCACTACTGTGTCTGAAAAAGCTGCTCTAAAGCTGTGCAAGTGGCCAAAAAAAGTCGAAGCATTTGGATACTAGTGATGTGCCAAAGGATTTGTGAGAACTTGGAATGAGTTAGAAAGGTTTAAATACATACTTCTTTCAGTTTGAAAAGGGTGTACTCTAATTATTTGGAATAAGACAGAAATAATTCACACCAAAGTCTTAGCAAGGCCTTTTAAATGGAAAAAGTAATAGATGGAAAATTCTACTACAAAATATATCGTACCGTGAAATTATTATAGTGATAATATTGTATCGTGAGAATTGCATATAGTTAGATACCTACTGTACCCAAACATCACCCAATTCAAAACGCTTTTATTTGGTATATTTTACATTTCTGTTGTGTTTGGTTTAAGAGACAGGAATGAAAAAGGTGTGACCACATGCCCCGGTCTCCCCTATACATTAAATTAACATTTTTATTTGTTCTACCACTGAAGGTAATAATGTTAATGCTTGGTCTATGTTTAGTAGAATCCTTACAACTATGAGACAATTTCACACAGAGTCATAGCAACACTGCAGGTCCAATTTAACTCAATAGGCCAATGCTAATCAAATCCTTGCGTAAGATCTATGGACTAACTGCATTAAGGGACCTTTTCTTTGTTACTGTTTGCGTGGTAAAGGAGCAGGGACTTCATGCTTGAATCCTACTCAGATGTGAAGAGGTAAGGCCTCTAACTGTGCAATTACGGCAACTTTAAACAATTATGCGTTTTGCACTTGTTTCCCAAGGCAGAGTGAAGTGGAATGTGACTGCACCTACCGTTTATCAAAGAAGGCTTCAATAATCTGCTTTTGGATTGGATTGTCAGTAAGAGTGGGTATGCTCTTTCAAGTTTTCCCTGCTGTGGAGTGACAAGACAAATGCCAGGGTAAAACAATAAATCACATGACATTGTTTACAGGGAGTAACATGACATCAACAACATGTAGACCTTTTTTAAGACCGGGAAGTCTATGGAGACCTACAGCCAAATACCATTGTGACCTCTGTTTATTTATCAGTGTGCATAGGGAGGACACACATTAAGAATATTTGCATTGGCTGATATTAATCACTTGTATGATCAGCCTACTGAGCATTTCTCGAAAGGTGGAAATGCTTACCATTTAGTGTCCCATGTAAAATAGTGTAGTGTATTTTGACACTTTTACCTGATAGTCTCGGACTCTCCACTCAGCTTCTTAAATCTCTTGTGAAGAATATTGATTTGTTCCAATGAAACTGAAAACAAATCCAAGCATAGCACTTTAACAAAGAAATTCCACATCCCACTTTATAGACTTTTTAAAAAAAAAAAAATCAAAATCTATGGATTTGATTCTCACATAAACTGAATTTACTGCTAAGAACCAGACACAAGTTATAACTGATATTCGTCAAATGGGGGGGGGAGTAGAATCATGGACTCACTTCACTAACTAAATGACATAGGCCTATACAATTTAAACCTTGTGTGTTTTCTGTTTTGTTCTAAAAAATGTTAAATAAATCAAAATATTAATAAATAAAACAAATCACTGGTCTCGAGGTTGGTGAACAAACAAGCATATTTTCTCCACAGTGCTCTGATCCGTGTATCTCTCAGTTTCCTGGGTTGTGTTATCAGACTAATGGCAGTGCAAACACACGCTCTGACCATTTTAATGCCATTTTAAACACTTCACTCAATCATTAACTCACTGCACATTATTATCCACCGGTGACAACAATTGTTATTTTACTATGCTGACTAGTTGTACTGTCACAAACAATGAAATGATTGCTTCACGAACCAGCTGCAGTGGTGATGGGGTGAGGCATGATGATTTTCACATGCCCAGGACTGAATGTGATATTGCACAACAAAACTATGGCTTTGCATTTATGATCAACAAAAGGTAATGATAGTTAAACGTAAAAGTCATAAACAGGTCAAAGTCTCACCAGACACATCAATAAAAGTTGTTTGAAGTTTTTTAATCTGGGTTTAAGATTTTATTCTTGTTAATCATCTCTGCATGCCACTGCACGCGCACACCTCAGATTTACCAAACTATAAAAAATAGGCTCTTAGTTGCTTTAATGGTGCGTTCCAGTCGTCCTCGAAGCTCGGATCTTTTGACTTGTACATTTTCACTTTCCAAATCGGAATTCATATTCGGAACGCCGAGACATTTTAAGAGCCCGAGTTAGAACACTGAATATATGCTGCGACTGGGTTTGGTGAAAGACAAACCCCCGACAGCTTTAGGTGTGATTGTACTTATATTGTGTTCTTTTATCTTTATTTGCTCCTGCGCTTCTGAGATTTAACGTCTACATGGAGCTGATGTTAACAAAAGCAACATTTTCATTCTCAAACATTGTTAATAAACTGGAAATTAAATAAGAATGTCCGGGGACATAAATTAACTAAAAATGGATCCACATTTTGGCTGATTAGAGCACTTTCCTAGTTTGTATTTGAGTCGTAGATGTACTGTACTGGTGTGTTTTTTCCGACTTGGCAGGGACAACACAACACACTTGGAGACCTCCAGGACGACTGGAGCGCAGACCAAATCCAACAAAAAATGCCTGCTCAAATAAGAGTGTACACTTAAAAACTTTTAATTCACATAAAAGTGTATTAACCCCTCTATACTCAAACGACCTTCTTCTACATACTTCTAGCCCGCTCATGTAGATTCTGTCTGAAGGATCAAGCGCAGAAGTTTGACTTGAGCCTCAGCGGTGCGCTCTGTGCGCCAAAAGTGAAAACATGACTCCAAAGTTACTTACATCCTGTCCTGTCGGAGAGCTCATGGTCAATTTGCTCGGCGCGTGTCTGTGTGGCTCCCATTTTTGTTTAGTACTGTCAGTGTTGCGTCAAGACGCACAAGAGTGCCACCATGGAATACATCAGACGGCAAAGCGCAACCCATGGCGCAACCTCAGTGCGCTGCGTGAGTCCTCAAGGTCCTAAAACCCGTAGTCTCCATGGACAAAAGCGCACAATCAAACTCTTTACAGATGAAAGACAGCAAGCCAAATACATTTTAGCAAAGCCAGTTTTATGTTTTTAACTGAATAAGTAATAATAACGTTTAATGTCAAGATATTCTTATAGTGCAGGTGCACCGAATATAAAACAAAAACATTAAAGATTGTTTTATTTTTATTTTCACAAGGGTGACACAGACCGTCATTGTTCTTACATGTTAGAACATAGCGGTAGTTAAATAAATACAAACGAGAAAGTTAAACATTTCCTAAATGCACAAAAAAAAAAAAAAAAAAAAACAGGAAAAATGAAAGTAAGATTAATGTACAGTCTTTCTGAATGTGTCCTTCGGACATATGGAGGGTTGGATATTACAGTGGCACAGGTCTGAAGGGGCATCTGTATCTCCTTATGGTTTGGGGGCATTCACTACTGGGAGTGCATACTTTTACTATTCTTACTTTTGGCTAATCAGTTTTTCTGTTCCGTGCAATACTTTACATTCTCATAAATGCTTCCTTTAAAGCATTTGGACAGATTGTTTATTTTGTGTAGAGACCCAATGCATACTTTGCATTTCTACACTTGTATAATACTTCAGAGTTTATGTAAATACACTGTATATATGAAGATGATAATATATCTTTTCAGATAAACCGTATTGATTGCTGCAACTACTTTTTGTTTGTCTCATTTGATACATAGCACTATTGCAACCTTTCAAAGACAAGCTTGTGGTAATGGTGAAAGAAGAAAGGGTTGCCCGGTTTGTGGTCGTATTCACGTCTGTGACGCATGTGGCATGTTCAGTGGTTTGCTACATGTTGGTGGTTCAGTGTCCAGTGAGAGACCATGGTAAAGCTCATGTACTCTGCCCAGAGTTTCCTGTTTGTCCTCTGGGTACCGCGTCTGTAGTTCTTCATTAGCAACATAATGGGTTTCAACAAACTCAGAGAAATAGCGTCCCACCTCAGGGTGACCAATTTCCAGTGGGGCAGAGTGGGGCTCCAAATTTTCTGAGAGAAAGTAGCATAGAAAAAGATGGGCTGAACAAATGTGGTTTACAGTATGTACTGTTATGGAATGTTCAAATGTTTACATCCAAAAAGTTTGCATCAACATACCTTGTGCAGCATAGCGGCATGTACCGTCCTGCACCAGAACATTGTAGAAGGGCTGGCTAGCACCTTTGGACAGCTGCTGGACCCTCATGGTTGTGATCCACTCCTGACTCATAGTACATTTGGGGTCCCAGCCATAGATAACACAGTTATATCCTGACCTAAAATTAACCATGTAAATTAAGACTTGACAAAGACAATGAATGAATGAATGTGACACTGCAACAGACCGTTTATGTTTCATTATTAGTCCCACTGAGTACTGGACCTCCAGATGTTCAGGAGCACTGCGTCTCTTTTCATCAGGAGCCACAGGATGCTTCTTGTGCTGAATGTGCTCCAGTGTGTGCTGCACTAAATATCCTACAGCTCCGTGCTGGGAGGGATCTAATGCCTGAATATGTTGCAGGATATCTAGCACCTGGAGTGGAAATAGCATACAACTTTATACAGACACCAAGATTTTATTATATTTCTTTGACAGGGACATTACAATTAAACATTACAATTAAATGGGTAACACATCTAATTGTAATTAATTAATTAATTTGCTATCCCCATCCCTGGTTTGGCTTTAATTACACGTTATAACACTAGCATGATGTTATAGTACTGGTTTGATGTGCAATAGGCATTCCTAAAAGTAATATTTACCTTTTCCGGCCAAATTCCCAAGTGAAAGTAGAGGCGAGCCTGGAGCAGCAGGTACTGCACATTATCCGGGTTAATTGTGAGGTAAAGGTCCAGCGAGTCCCTTAAAAGCTGGTAGGACTTCTCATTGCCCTCCCTTAAACATGTTATATTTGTATTTAATAATATTTGAATTTGTCAAATAAAGTTGAAGAAATATGTAGACTTAAACATTTTTGTCTTACCCCCTTTTGCCAATATTAAGTAGATTTCCCACCATCCTGAGGAGCACCTCTGTGGTACTAATGGCACTGTAGTAATCGGCTGTCACCTGATGGCCAATGAGATACTCGCACTCCTTAGCATTCAACTGCTTTCCTTTTCCAAAGGCATCAATGTAGATAAAGTCATAGATGTCCTCACTTCTGTGTAATATCAGAATCAGAAAGGGTTTATTGCCATTGTCAGTGAACAAAATTCACAAACATAGGAACTTGTCTCGGCCTTAAGGTGCAACATAAAACAATGATCAATAATAATATAGGAGCACTACGGTATGTATTATTTGAATTAATTGAAAATGTATAGAGGTATTATTAATTTCTTAAGTATTGGAATAAACCATACCCCCTTGGTTTTTGGCACCAGCGCAGTAAGAAGTGATTGGGGAAGTTGACTGGTTCCAAATGAACACCAAGCTTATGTGCTAGTGTCATGTAGAGGACAGAGAGACTTATAGGAATACCTGTATGGCGTAGTAGCACCTAAGGGAAAACATTTACATGCATTTAATTTAAGATAAAAACATATATATCTTTTATATTCAATAATACCTGATGAATGTATGAATTCAGAGGATTGTAGTAGTCAAACTCATTGCCTTTGAACTGAAGCTGCTCATATAAAACAGAGTTTAGGGCCCACAGCACCTGCCTCTGAAGTTCAGTGTCTTCCGTTTCAAAACAGTTCCCTACATAAAAAAATATATATATATATATATATCTTTATATTATATTGTTAATGAAACATCTCCAATAATAAATTATGATTTCTAACCTTGAGCAAAACGCAAGTTGGGGTGGGATGGATTCTTAATTCTTAGCATTTTCTTGACTTTCTCTACCATCTCATCCAACTGTGCTGATATACCTTCAAGAGTCACATCAGCCAATGGATTACAATACTGGTCCACCAGGACAGCCCCTGAATGGAAAGGACAAGATAATATGTTACTCTTTTGTTCTGAATGCACTAGAGGTGAGAGGTATAATGACATTTTTTTTTAAAAATCGCAATTGTTTTAGAAATACGTCATCAGGGTAAACAAACAAGTATAGGGATGAGTATTGACAATTACATAGCACTTTACCTTGAAGTGCCGACTGCTGTTCTTCAGGCTTTTCCAAGAATGTCTTTAAACTACGGAGGATATTTTGCTGCCTTAAGAAGTATAGAATTTTCCTTGCATAGTATTTCAAGGTCAAGCTTTTCCTAGGAAATAAGAAGATGCAACAAAAACTGAGTCATTGTTTGTAACTATAACACAAGTCAGTCATAGTTCCAGAATGTATTCAGAACAGCTGTCCGATGTGTTGATTTACCTTTTATCTGTGTTGAGGATGAAGAGGAGCTCATCTTCACAAAAGTGCTCAGGCATTCCCAAGGACTCAATCTCTGCAAAACTGTCCCCCAATACCTGACCTACACAAGGCTAAGAAGCAGATCTTGTCAGCGGATAAGTTTAACTTAAGCAAACAAAACATATTTATACAATCCACAGTAACACAGAGTCATATCATAGCACAATAAAATACTACTTACAACCTCAGTGAAGAATCTTTTGGAGATTGATTCTACCGTCCCTCTAATTTGTATTCCAACTCTGTGGCGTGTCCTGTATTCTTTGAGCCAGTCACAGCACTCATTCTGACGATAAAATTTCTGCAACCTTGGCCATCTGTAGATGTTTCACAACATATTCAATCAATTATCTATCTATCTATCTATCGATCTATAGATCCAATTCAAAATATGTATTTTGTTTTAAAGTATAAATTGCTATGGCAGTAGTCCTAATGCAACATTATGAATAATTATATATTATTACATAATTATGAAACCTATGAATAATAGTTAGTTCACCGATACTGGCATATGTTGTTTTCAGCAGAGAGAAGAATAACAAATAAATGTATAAACTCAAGTGAAGAACAAGACTTTAGCTCCACACCTCTGCATTGCACCTGTTATATGCATTCAAGGTCACCTGTTTAAATGTCTTTATAATAAAAAATATATACAAGTGAGTCAGGTTCATCTAACTTCTAAACTGATGCCATGATGTCCTGTGCAGTGTAGTGACAGGACACACTGTAAATGTGGTGCATCAGCAAGATGTCAAAGAGGGTTACAGCTAGCCACTTTGAGACTATAAAATCTCATGCGTGCACGGGTGTGCAGTAAGAGCAATATCAAGATGCTTTAACATACAGGAGAAGATGTACTTTGCAACAAACTACTAAAAGCTAATCTAGTTATCCGATAAGGCAAAGACCAAAGCACCTGAGCTTGTACTGGTGCTCCCAGACCTTCCCCCTTCCGTGGCAAACGTCGTGTAGCCGCTTGCAACAACAGGAAACGTTACAAATGTCATCGTGTTTTAAAACAGGAAAGCAAAATATGTGTTCAATCAACTCTGTTGGCAAGTCGGTGAGTTTTTTAGACTGACACTCTTTATAAATCCCGTTAAGACTTGGTTGTCCCTCTTCGGCCACAGAAGTCGCCATCTTTTCTGTTTACCCCGATTACCTCATATGTCTGGCCCCGCCCCTTTATGGTGCAGGGGGCGGACTGAGGGGCGGGCCTGAGAAAATATCTGTCTCCTGATTAGTTTCTTCTGAAAGGCAAGAGGAAGTTATGTTGCCTTCAAGAAGCTCGTTAAAATTGCAGATAACCTTGTAACAATGCACATTTCACAGCCACAGATAGCTGCATCATGAACAAAATGCCATTCACTGAACAGGAACTGATTAATTCATGCCACATAGTTATTGTTTTAGCGTTAAGCATTAACTTGTGATGTATGTGTAGCCTTGTCAAAGAAGCATTTTTGTCACTTTCTGAGACAGACAATTTGATCAAGTATTATCCATCTAGCTGAACCGTCGCAGCTAGCGTCTCAAAATTCTATGACAGCACTTTTTGCACTTTAAGGGAATATCTGTGGCGGGAGTAAAACTTTGGAACGCTCTGGATTATATTTTAAAAACATAAACTAATGTCAATATCTTTAAGAAACAGTTTAAAGCAATAACTATCTAATCATGTAAATGTAATCATTAAAAAAAGAAAAAAAACGTAAAACCAGTTTTTTTCTTCTCTCTGCTCCTTTTTGATTGTGATGTGATGATTATTTATGTTAACGTAAATAACAGACAATTGGAATAAAGAATGATAATAAATAAGTTCACTTGTATGTACTATGAATGGAGAAATTCGGTATATTATTAGTTATACGTCATTATTACCACATTGTTGACAGTCCTTGAACACAGCTTACGTTAGATAGATCGCTTCTAGCATAAGTTCTATGCACGACTATATTACTGTAATTTCTTAGAAACATGAAAGTTTTACCAGCTGTACGGAATCAACCCATTTGCGCTTTGTCTTTCTTCTCACATCAGCATTAATGTCTGATAATTAGATCGCTCTCTAACACTGTAAATTGTATTGCGGTAGTGTTAGCAGTTAGCATTAGCTTTAGTCATAACACAGTTGTAGTGGCTGGCATGCACGATGAAGAAAATTATTTAGTTGTCACTTTGAAGTTGATAAAATAATGTTAGAAAAAGGTTTGTCTTATAATAAGCAACGGTCCACCATTAAGTCCAGTGGATGATGCTTTTATAGCTGACAACAAGCTAAACTTTGCCCATTTGCAACTTTACTAGTACTAAAACACTATGGCAAGTGCCTTAGCAGCAAGAATGGGATTTAACTCTCTTTTAAGAAAACAGGCTAAAAACTTTAGCGTTAGAATCTGTACGATGGAGTCTGACATGGAGTTCAGCTGTGAGGTACGTATCACTGATTATAACCGTGTATTTATTAAAGATTGTGTTGTCAATTCACGTGCCAATTCAGTGACAGTAACAATGACATTCCTCAAATGTTGAGTAACATCAAAAGTGATAAACTACGGCAAGTTTTAATGCAGTAAACTATTTTTAGGGAAAGGGAAAAATGTTTTATTAAACGCTAGATGGCGCCAAGTCAATGCATTTATGTGCTATAAACCTGTGTCAACCGTTAGCGCTGAATATCTCAGTGAAATCTCAGTGTGAATCATATTTATTAGGTGTGCAACTAACGATTATTTTAGTAGTTAACTAGTCAGCAATATTATACATTTTTTTATTAGACAACTAGTCAATCGATTATTTCTATTAAACACTGAGATTTGGAAAAAATAAATTTCAAACCAAATAACGACTTAAGTATGGTGACTGAAGGTTTCTAGACAGAGAATATTTACTAATATAGTGTATGTTTGATGAAAATCTGATCGATAATCAATTTAATAGTGCAGCTGTCCCTTATTATAAAATGCCTTTTGATGTGATAAAAAGATAATGAGAATCAGAATCAGAATCAGAAAAGGTTTATTGCCATTGTCGATGAACAAAATTCACAAACATAGGAACTTGTTTTGGCATTAAGGTGCAACATTAAACACTGAGCAATAATAATAATAATAATAATAATAATAAATAATGATGATCAAAATACGATTACATTATTTTAGTAGTCGACTAGTCACAATCTTTCACCAGATTCATCGTTGCAGCCTTAATATCCTTGTCTGTGAGCCTTTGTTCCTTCTTTCCTAACACCTTATATACTTGTGATGCTTGACACCTCTTGGCTGTTGCAGGTCAAATTGAAAGGAAAGGACCTTTTTGACCTTGTATGCCGCGCTCTGGGCCTGAGAGAAACATGGTTCTTTGGGCTTCAGTACAACGTCAAAGACACAGTGGCCTGGCTGAAGATGGAAAAACGGGTGACAGACTGCTCTTTAACGATGCCTTTGTTCTGACCCGTGTAATTGATTTTACTAATCTATTGATGCAGGTTCTGGATCAGGAGATACCAAAGGAGGAGCCAATCACTTTCCAGTTTTTAGCCAGATTTTATCCTGAAAATGCAGAGGATGAACTGGTGCAAGATATCACACAGCATCTCTTCTTTTTACAAGTCAGTATCTACTATCTGTATTCACAAAATACCCTGGACTTTGTCATAATTGCCTTTCTTTGTACATTTCAAAATGTAACTTCCTTTTGCAACAATTTAGTTTGTACTCTTCTAATCCAGTTCTTACCGAAAGGGGGCATCGGTCCACAGTGTTCCTGACAGTTTCCTGAGCACTCTGTAATACACTTTTTTTCCCCATTGTCCCTGTCTGATTGTGTGCAGCCATGTGGAATCAATCCACAACATATTACTACTGCCCTTCCTCTGCTCTTAATAGTCCCCCGAGAATCCCTTGAGAGACAGTCACACTATTCTCTTTGCCGGGGACTTGTAACTGCTGCATTTATCAGTTTTCTACCAGCTACATTAATCAATTACCCATTAGGCTTTGACCGCTCGCTTATTGGCCCATTTAATAGCATATTTTCAGTGGGATTCTCATCCCCGGTAGGTGTCCTGTCTGATCCGACACAATATGCTGCTTTTGTTTCAATCTTAAAATGGACTGTGCCTTGAAACTATTTGGATTGTTCTGCTTATTAGGGCTGTTGTCAACGAAAGGAATTCTTGGTTGAGTAAAAATGTGCCCTGTGCATGAATTAGCTAAGAAAACAACTATAAACACAGAGAAGTACAAGTAAACGGCAGTTAAACTGTCCAGTTACACCAATATAATACAGTAACAACAATAACAACAATACATTATTATTTCTAATTGCCTTTCAATGACGCCGTACTGGACAGCAAGTAAAAAATATAAAAAAATAAACAACAAACAAATATAAAAACAACTAAAGAAAACCAACATTACATAACTGGGTGTTGGTGTGAGAGGTATTGAATTATGTGGAGTAGAATGATGTCTGATCAGGTGAGTTTTGAGGTGGATTTTAAGAGTGGAAGTTGAGTGGAGTCTATGTGGTGCAGGTCAGGAGGGAGAGAGCTTCAGAACTGTGGCGGGGCTGAAAGGAATAACAGAGCTGGAGAGAAGCAGAAGAGTGGCGGGAGCGAGATGGAGTTGAGAGGTTATGGATAGCTTTGAAAGTAGTGAGGAGAATTTAGAAGTTGAGTTCTTTGGTTTTATGGGGAGCCAATGAAGTTCTTGCAGGATGGGAGTGATGAATAGTGAGTGATAATGCAGGCTGCAGACTTTTTGGAGAAGCTGTGGTTTCTTTGTTGGGGGGGGGGGCAAAGAAGAAAAAGTTGCAGTAGTCGATCCGGGAGGTGACAAGCCTGTGGACAAGGATGGAAGTGGTGTGAGAAGTGAGAAAAAGTAAGCATAACAGGTGATATTATTAATGTGGAAGTGGAAAGAAAGTGTACTGTGGAGAATGACACCCAGACTATGTCCTGAGGGGAAGGGAAGACACTGGAATTATAGAACCCGGTAGATTTGTTGAGAGTGGAGCGTGTGTCTACCAGGAGGACGTCAGTTTTAGAGCTGTTCAGTTTGAGAAAGTTTGAAGAGAACCAGGAGTTGTTTTCCTGAAGACTGAAAGTGGAAGTGATGAAGAAGAATCAGTTTTCACTTTTATGACAGCCTGGATGACAACCTGCTCTACTATTTGTCATCCTCGTAGCAGTGAAAACCAAAGTTCTTAAAAATCCCTGTATTCCAAATAAAATAAATTATAGACTACAGAAAATAGGGTCCCCGTGACTCCATTGACCAATTAATTGACTAAAGGCGTACAGCGCTACTGCTTATTTAAACTTAATTACAGTTTCCATGTTGGTAAATGATGGCCGTCAGAGCCACACTACTTAGCCTGCTGTTGTTGTGTAAGAAACTTTACTACCACAGGTTGTGTTCACGACATTCTAGGTTTGATGCCATAATCAAGGCAATTCACTGCTTTACCATTTTGTTAGGGATTGGATCCACACATTTAACGCAATGATGTGGCTCAAATTCATCTGACAACAATGAGAAGAGCCGTACTGAAGTAAAATCACCTTTGTTCCAAGTAATTACTGATAAATTAATCGCAAACCAGGTCAAAACATCTGCATTTTGACAATTGGAAGGCAAGTCCCAACATGGTTGTCAGACATTTTCAAACTATTTGCTCAATTGCTCTTTTTGATGTCATGTGAACCTAATGGATTGCCCAGTCCAGTCACAGTAATGTGGATTATTGTGACAGGAAGAGGAGCCGGCATAAATACCTGCTAAATCACTGCACATCTGGTTCACGGAAGGAAAAAGAAAGCCACAGAATGAACACATGATAAAGTATTTATTTATCTATTTTTAGTATCAACAGAGGAGAGACCTTTATCTAAACAAGACAAATTAGCCAACAGTTGAAGTGTCACATCGAGGGCTGACGAATACAAATTGTTCTGCCTCATGTTGCTTGCCTCCTATTACCGGCCACCATTAATTCCAATAAAGGCAGGAGGAGGGCCCGCATTCAGATAGTGTCACAGGCATGACAGCAGGATTAGCGCTTATCAGAAATGATCACCGACCCGGATACAAACATTCACACACTAGACAGCTCAGCGCACCCAAACCGACGCTTGTCTTTACGCCGCTGCAGCATAACCTCATTTGTTTACCAGATCTCCTGACTGACCCCGATTAGCTGCCGTCACCTCTGGCTCCACACCTCTGTTAGTTCAAAAACAACAGACGACAGCATGACCGGCATCGTGAATAATAGATTTTGAACTTTTAAATTGGTCACTTACGTAAGTTAAAGTGCATTTGTGGCTCCTTCCTGCTGCTCTCAAAACACCCATTTTGAGTTCAAAGCTGCATGATTTTGGAAATGATCTAATTGCAGTTTTTTGGGCAAAATGCGATTAGATTCATGTTTTAACAGTAGGATTCTATTCACAGTGCACAAACACGTCCAGGAGCAACCTTTGTGAGAAGACTAATACAATCAAACACATTTCAGAACATAAAGGGACTGCAGGGTTAGAGGGTTTATTACATGTTATAGATATAGTATATTTTGTTTGCAGAGGTAACTGTCACTTAAGTAATTGAGATTTCCATTCCGTTCTGATAAATCTAGCAGCCTTAGCTATGCAAATTGTATGATTCCATTACTTGGACAGCTGACAGGACTCGGGTGAGTTTCATCTGCAGGGAGCTTGTTCAAGGGATTGCTGCGGATTTTTGGCAGTAAACCACATAATCACACAGAGCTAAACATTTTATTAGTCTTGTCTGGTTAAACTTGCTGAACATATTTAAATGGTTATCAAATGGATTATCTAAAAATGATTGCTGTAAACAACCCACTTTCTCTCAAGTGATTCTAATGTCATTTTGTCAAAGACAAAGTTAGTATTTTGTGACATTCACGTCTCTCTGAGCAAGTTGCAAGATTTGGCTGGTTTTCTATTTCTTATAAATAAATTACATGTTTTTTAGGTGAAACAGAAGATACTTGAAGAAGAGATTCATTGTCCCCCTGAGGCTTCTGTCCTGTTGGCTTCCTATGCCGTCCATGCCAAGGTCAGTGCTCTTCCTTCTCCATCACTGAAATAAAAAAATGTAGACAACATTTAAGTTCCGGGATACAAAAAAGTTCCACTTGAAATGGACACATTGCAATGAGCACACAGCCAAGTAAAAGCTGTTTATAATACAGAGAAGTGTCCCTTCTTGCTGTTGTCGACACAAAATACAACGAAAATGTAAACACAAAAAGAGGAAAATGTATCATGTGACAAATAATAACTGTTTCATCAATTAGAATTTTTGCTAAACACAAAAATGAAAGAGTTTATTATCAAGCTCAGAATTGTGCCGCAAAACAAGGGTTCAAAACATTGCTGTATAAAAGCTTTCCCCATGAAAACTCAAGCGATCTCCGTAGTTGTGGTTGAAGGATTTCATCTGTGAGAAACTCCAGGAGAAAGATAGTGTGAGGAAGGTGCAGCTCTGACAGATGGACAGGCTCCAGTGAGACCTGAGCTGCTCAAAGATTTGGCCCAGATCCCTTTGAGACCTGTCTCATAGATGCCGGTTTAGGGCTTAAGTTAAAAGTAAATGCGGATACGTGGGAATAACCAAGTCCCCTCTTCCTCTCTCCTGCTTTATTTATTTAATGAGAGATTAATTCCCTTTTTTTAATGAGTGCACTTTTAAAGGAAGGGTGTGTAGCCTGTGCTCTTGCTGGATTTCAATTCAATTTATTTTTGTAACGCCCAAAATCACAACAGTAGTTGCCTCGAGGGGTTACAGTGGAATAAACACAATAAAAACAGAAAAACAGAATAACAGAATTTACTACAACCACAATACAATGGGCAATACTGACAAAAATGAACATCTCAATATTTTTGGGAGTTTCCCGATAACAATAGTCGAGGAATATTGTAACAGAAATGTTTTAAAACAAGTCTGCAAATGTATTAGTTGAGGTTTATTATCAGACAATGTTAAATGTCTGTAAAAAGTGCAGAAATATCTCCTCGTACCCTTATTTGAAAGTTTAAAACATAACATTCTTGCTCTTTTGTAGCATTTTTTATTGGAACAATGTACTCGCTATTCAAATTTTGCATATCTTCAAAACATTCACAATGATATCTAAATTTACTTACCTACCTTGCCTTTTATTTTATTTTTTTAATATATGTGCACGATGAAGTGTGTGGCGTATCACAAAATAAGATCGGTTCTGGCTTATTTTTAATCATGGTTCTGTCAGCCTCGGGAAGAGCGGCAGCACTTGTTTGTAAAGCAGATTCTTCCAGCGTTGGAAGATATTTTTCAACATGTAAATCATTGCCGCATTTAGTGTCACAGATAGCAACAGCAATCATTTGTATGAGAACGTTGTCTGGACGGTAATTCTGTCACGCTACGCAATATGGGACAGCTTGTATAGCTACTAGAAGAAATAAGGACAATGTACTGGATACCTGATTTCCCACACAAATTCATGTTTGTTTTTCTTTTTTGATTAAAACTTGATTATCTCTGTTTTGTCTGGCCTGCTTGACACTCGGAGAGAAAAGGCACAATTATGTCTGTTTGTCTGCTAAATGAGTGTACCGTTACTAGCTCTTAGAAGCAGGACCCTAACGACTTGTTGATCTCCTTCTTTTTAATTTAACGCTGTCAACACATTTCTAATTCCGTCTGTGTCTTAATTATTGTACCTGTGTGTTCTATCCCCCTTAAAGTGCACTAATAATACCCCTCTCCCAAAGGCCAAATATTTTTAAGGTGCACTATGTAACTTTTCTGTTGGAGGGCGTCTCCTTGGTGATGTTTGTCTGGAACTTCAACTTGCCTTTCCCCATGTCGACCTTAGTTAATTTAGCCACGCAAACTCTTAAGACAAAGCTGAAATATTAGATAAACATTAAGGTGCATTCATATTTCAAGATATTAAATTTGATCTAAGCTCTCCTTAGACGTTGGACCTGGGAGAGTTGAGTTCACTTGGTCCGCAGTGCTGGTAATTTGTGATTTGTATTCTGATCGCGTACAACCGAGAAGTGCAGAAAATATCAAGAAGCACAGAAGGAGCCGTTGACACAAGCTGACGAGAGCATAGTTCCTCGTCTTGTGGCGCCGTGAACAGGGTCCAGGCAAAGACAGGCTGGAGGCAGTCTATTCTGCAGCTCTGCTCCAATAAACAAGTCAATAATTATAACAACAAAAAACTATCATGATTTGATCCCAAAATAAAAGGTTGTAGGTGTCATTTGTGAAACCATGCTTTGCACACCTTGTTTCCACCTTTAAAAAATCCCCAAATATAATTACAATCACAGAGAGCAATCCAGGTGCAATTGAAAACTCTTTAGGGTACGCATATTTAGGACATACAAAAACAGTGCCAAAAAGGGGACTAGAAACTGAAGGGCGACAGAAGGACAAAACATGTTTTACAGGTGGTCTTAAATTACGAAGACATGAACCACAAAATAATGGAAATTTACTCTACAAAATCAGCCACTTAATCCACCAATAATGATTAACATTAGTAATAATATATTGGAGGAAAAAGTAAATTATTTAGAAAACAAATAAATACCAAATAATCATGTTAACCATAAAAAGGACCAAACTTACCACAAAATCATGCATTTCAAGCAAACAAAAATAATTATCTCAATAATAAAAAAAAATACCCCCAAAAAATTGTTTAGGCTCCAACAAAGGTAATGAAATCTAAATATTTGAAGTTTTTTCCCCCCCATTGGCCATATCTGACAGGGCAGTAAGCAGTGTAAAGGGGGCTGAAAAACGGGTAAAGACATTTCACAAACGGTTTTTAGAGTTTAGCGTGTGGTTCATCCAAACATCTTGGCTGTGACCTGTAACAAACAATTTTTACTTTGTATGCGGTAATATTACTACTCCAATGTCTCGTGACAGACCTCTTGGCAATACGTTTATCAATAAAAGAGATGTTGTATTGCAATACTTTTAAACTACATAAATAAATTGTGGCGTTATACACAATCATTACCTGCTGACTGCTGCAAAAAGGCTTAAACTGCTTTTGTGGTTAATTTGATGGTCAATTTAGTTTTGTGCGATACTTGTCCCTTGACCAAGGCACATTTTAGCACATTCTTGATGCATAAAAATACATATGCTTTTTCATCAATATCATACACCAACTGGAAACATGCATAACCAAGTTGACATATGAAATGAAATATGGTAGTATTAGGAAACGTTACATCAATGAGTCTTAAAAATCATAATTTGCATTTTTACATCCTCTTCTTTTTTGATTTGTACATTTTATAGCTGAATCTGTTTTTTGTTTTGTTTTGTTTTATACTTATTGATACACTTTAGAGTTC
This sequence comes from Chaenogobius annularis, assembly GCA_015082035.1. Classification (NCBI taxonomy): domain Eukaryota; kingdom Metazoa; phylum Chordata; class Actinopteri; order Gobiiformes; family Gobiidae; genus Chaenogobius; species Chaenogobius annularis. The sequence continues at coordinate 1,005,910 of BJKM01000007.1, read as the reverse complement.
TACAAAAGAGTTGATGCTTTCTTCAGTTTAATTGGACTAGCAGTGGCATTACAAACTACTCAATAGCCAAAGTAACACAGCTAAAGTGACTGATGAGACATGCTAATTCGCTCAAGCTGTGCAGAAAGCAAAGTATAAATTTGGACAAACACACAAGTCCTTTCACCGGACTTCCTCCGATTGCTGAGTGCAATTAAGAGGTAGAAATATTGAGCTTTTAGAATTGATCACTGCTTTTAGTTTGAGATGCTTAAAAAGAAAAAAGAAAAAGAATAAAGATGTCTTTCACACTGCTCCTTTCCATCTTTGGAATTATAATTTTACCTCAGTACAACTTTGTGTGATGTATAAAGTGAGTTACAGTAAGAGTTGGAGGAAAAGGAGAAGCTGTTGGTGAGGAAAAACAGAAGGATCTAATTAGTCAGCTGTGGGCCCTTTTCCTCGGCTCTGGCCACTGTGCAGGAGCGCCAGCATTTCCAGTGTGCCACAGAGCTTATTCAATTTGGAGTGGTTTTATGCAGTTTTTAAACACAGAAGTTTAGTAAATGCATTTAATAAAGTGGATAATTGCAAAACAAAAAGGAACTCTCTCCAGTCCAGGAAACAAACAAATACTCCTTATAGCTGCTGCAAACTGTCAATAAATAACGAAAGAATCAACCAACATATTTATAAATATTTGCATTACAATAGTACACTGGACCGAACAGTTAACAAAACAATTAAAGGGACAGTATGCAACTTATCTGGTGATTTCACGAACTCTTGAGAATCCATCTTGTTCTGCTTCCAATGATGCGTTCGGTTTTGATGGCGGTGCAGGACTGGAGCAAATCACAGCAGTGTGGGCAGAAACAACTGAACCAAACCAAACATGGCAGCGCCCATGGACGTACTTCGGCCATTATAGCATAAAAACGGACTATTTTGTCATACACTCTCACGCTGATGTGACTCTTTGACCAATCAATTTTACGTCTCAGCGGCTTCCAGTGGGAGCCTCTGCAGATCGATTCATGTGTAGAATGCCAGATAGATTAGTTTAATACCATACTGTGGAACATACTTAGCCAAACAAAACAAAAGCATGGAAAAGGTGCACCGTTAATAATTGAACTTCCAAGATGAAACCAATAACATGTTAAAAGTGGTGTATCATTGAATATGTTTGTGATGATTCAGAACCGTTCACAGCAAACAGAGCATTGGATAGTTTGACTTAATTGCTGGCCTGAGTCGCAGAACGCAGTCCACGCTAATAGAGGAATTTCACACTACAGAGTGCCTCGGATTCCTTTCATGACTGCTGTCACGTCGTCTGGTAACAATATAGCAAGGCTTTCATGTGTTCACCTCCTTACCGCCAACGGCACCTAAACTCTTTACATTCATAACCGTGTCTGCGATACAAAATACAAGTGTTTCTCATGTTCGCTACAACTAGGGTAAGTTAATTAAACCCCCTTCAGGTAATTATCCACTTAATACTAATCCACCCATATCGCTCTTTAAATGCTGTAGCGTTTGTGCTTAATAATTAATAATAAGTGGTCTCCCTTCCTTCTAATAGCATCGTTTACATTGTCGCGCAACAACTGGGCCATTCCGAGTGTAATGACCCGGCGGCTGTCAAACCTCCGCTCAGTCCCTGTTACACATTTTTCTTACTGGGCTGGAGGTTTCGATTGTATTTTCTGCATTGACATAATTTGTAATAACCAAAGTTGTTTCAAAAGGCTCTTATTAGTTTCTTAAATAGATCATTACTTTTCCCTATTTTGTTGCTCGCTGCGTTTTTTGCGATATGTTGCAACCATCAATTTATTTTCGAAATTGCAGGCTATTTTCCCCCCAACGCTCGCCCCCTGTTGTATTGTAGTTTGAAAATGATTGGGTTTTCATGACATTTCCATGCAATACTCACAATTTAACCATTTGTTTTCAGTATGGAGACTATGACCCCAGCATTCACAAACCTGGCTTCTTGGCTGAAGAGGAACTGCTGCCGAAAAGGGTAAGACTGAGCTGTTTAGGCTGTGCAGCGCAGTACTGTATTGTCAACCTGCACTCTTCGTGTATATGTATGTGGCCTGGTCTATTTCAGGTAATTAACTTGTACCAGATGACTCCAGAAATGTGGGAGGAGAGGATCACGGCGTGTTACGCGCAGCACCGGGGTAGGACGAGGTAAAAATCGCTGCATTCATCTGCTCTAGTCGTAGTCTTTTTTTTTTCTTTTTTCAGCTTTAATATCTCCCGTTTATTTGTCTTTCACTGTGACATATAGAACAACAACAATTTCAGAGGATGCATCTCATTCAATCTCTTTTATAAATGTACTATTTATTAAAAAATAAAAAAAACAGCCCTGTCCATTTTAGAGGTGCATTATATAAGCTGTCTTTTCGAGGGTTTTATTGTTTTGTCTGGACTTCTTCAAAGCATGGTATTAGAGGTGACCCGCTCACAGCAAGAATGCCAACACACTCCAGGTATTCTTTTTGCTGTTGTGTATATAAATCCTTATAATCTCCCAAAATAAAGTGGTTGACTTGTACACCATTGACCAATTAAAATGACCAAAAGACTAAACTACTAAAGCAAGCACATTTCAATGAGCAATCGAGGGAAGTTACCTACTGCACCCAAAAAGTGATTTATTCCCTTAGAATGTGCCATTTAGCCGTTCTTATCTGTAAACCCTAGTGATGATTGAAAATAAAAATGGCAAACTGTAATTTAGTACTACTTTTGCTATTGAGCTGATTACCAGATGTTCCAAATGAAGTGGCCAGTTTACCTTTATCTCACTGCTTTCCTGTAAAAAGACAAACAGCTAGCTCGAAGCTTTTTCTTGCACTGTCTGTTCCTCAAGGGTTTTTGAAATTCATGGAAATTTCCCTCAAATCCCTGCAGAAGTTCAGACTTTATTGTTTTGTTTTTTTGTCCGCTTTACACAACAGAACTAGGAGATAAGTATCGGATGAGTCATTGTTAGTTCTGTTCAAAACCAATAAGAGGAACGCCGCTAATCTCCAGACTTTGTTTAGAAGTTGGTAACAAGCAGAGGAGAAATGATGGGAGACGTGGGAAAAAGGGTCTGCACAGTAAACATTTATTTACTTTTACAGTTTTTTTAAAATCAATATTACAAAAGTTTACTTAAAAGCACTCTTGATAACACAGTTGGCCCCCACCAAGATATTATCCTTCATATTTGCAATTTTCTAGTTCACGGTTAAATGCTTTATCCATTGCGCATGTCACAATAGTAGTGAAAATGGAGATATGACACCAAATCTGAATCTGAATCCAAATAATTTATTAATGGCCACACAACAAGTTGGTGGAATTTCTTTTTGGTGCAGCAAGGAGTGCCAGGAGTGTCAGTTACAGACAAAAAAGGCAGAAAATACAGTAAATAAACAACATAGGTTACATAAGGGTTTGGTTTATAGTCAGAATGACGATGGGGAAAATCGTTTTTTGAATCAAAACAATAAATATAACGTGCCTAACGTGCATTATGGCATTAATCTTATCTATATGACAGGAGTGTTTGTTGCTGAAATAATGCCCTGAAAAAAACATGTCTTCTTAATGTGAGCTCTGTAGGGAGAACTATAACTTCTCCATGGAGACAAGCAAGAAATGTACATAGTGCACCTTATTTTATAGTAATAAAAGCATGCCATCTTTAACTATAAAATACAACAAGTATCTAATGCAGGGCTTTTCACTTCATTCCAATAAGTCAAGACATTTGCAATCGATAAAAGACTGAAACGACTGAAATGATTTGTTTTGATATAGTTTTTCTTTCATAATCTGTGTGTTTAGTACTACATCAAAGACCTCCAATGTTGAGTGCATCCTCTGTAACTCCAATACTTTACTCTTCCCCTGAAGTCAGTCCTAGTTATTCTGTTTACCTGGATAACACTTTGCGGCCTGTTGAACTTTGATGGGGCTAAATCACCCATTTCTCAGCATGCAAATCAAACATCCAGTTATTAAAGTTCAGAAGCCAGCATGCCCCGCTTTTCACACAACCGTCAAAGTATTCTAATATTCATTTCCCCCTTCAGAGTTGACCCTGAAATCCGCCAATCTGCCAAGCATCACTAGCAACAAGAAAGCCAAAATATGTTCATGCTTTTTTCACCGTATAAAGTGTCTTCGAGGCTTGGGAATAAGTCGGCTCTACCATCAAGCATGACCTCTCAAGCCTTTTACTCGACACTCGAGTTTATGCCAGGGCTTTATTCTGTTTGCACCCTCACAAGAGCCGTGTGGCAGATTTTTTTCTTTAGAGCTCACTCAACATGACAGATGATGTGCACAAAAGATGAGGAGGAAGCAAGGTCTGATCTTCTTTTTTCCTCCTCCCACCCTCTCTCTCCCTCCTTCTCTCCCCCTGGATTCCTTCCAATCTTCCTCCTTCTGTCTGACTTTGAAACAGGGATGAAGCCGAGATGGAGTATTTAAAAATAGCTCAGGACCTGGACATGTACGGCGTCAATTACTTTTTAATCAGGGTGAGGAAATGCTGCTTCTCTGTATTTTTGTAAAGTAAGCCAATATGTTAATGTTACGGAGCTGTTCTGAAATGTAGAAGGGAAACGAGTCAAACTCTTCTCCTGAGCTCAGATTGATTATAATATTTTATAGTTGAGGTTTTTTTTACCATATACATCTACACATGCAATTTAATTACGTTGGCAAACAAACTTGAACAACATAAATCTAAATGACAAGGAACTTTCCTCGGTAATGTGATGTTATAAAGGTCAAGACATTTCAAAATACCACCACCAAGTCAGCCTCAGCTTCACTGAAATGCACCAGAGCATAACTTTTCAAGTAAATAAGTACGGACCACACAGTGTGCTAGTGGCTTTTTAGTGGCTTTTGTGGGGTTGTCAAGAATAATCAGCTAATCGCGAATAGTTGTAAGAATGAAAAATTATTATGTGGGAATTTATGAAGGAAAAATAGGTTGTTACAATTCAGCCTATTACTCCAAAAAGGTAAACATGAAAGTGCTTTCTTCACTGTGTCACATTCAGAATGTTCATAAATCACATACGATAGGATTAGTCTATTTGACATTGAGAAATAAGGATTTCATTGTTGTTTTATGTCAAATTGAGATGTTTATTAATAATATTTGTTATTACCTATCATAAAATTATAGTTTCTCAGGAAGATTGACTCAAAAATATAATTTATATTAGCCATACTTTTGTTCAGTAAAAAAGTATTTAAATGCATTTGCAGGCTAAACCTCTATTACAACGTAACTGCCAATTTTCTATTGCCTTAAATAAAGAAATACATTTCATATTGGAGTATTACATATTTGTTAAAACCATCTTAAGAAAGAACATTCCAACTACACTGTGTTTGTTAATATAGAATAAAAAGGGAACCGAACTCCTTCTGGGAGTGGATGCCCTTGGGCTCCACATCTACGACTTGGACAACAAGCTGACACCCAAGTGCTCCTTCCCCTGGAACGAGATCCGCAACATCTCCTACAGTGACAAGGAGGTGAGGAAATCAATAATGTCTTTGTCCTAAAACAAAAAAAAGCGTTTATTTGTGCTTCACTTGACAATTTCTTCACTGTGTTCAGTTCACAATAAAGCCTTTGGACAAGAAGGCCAATGTTTTCAAGTTCAACTCATCACGGTTAAGAGTCAACAAATTGGTGAGTTATTCAGAAGCAGTGGATAAATAACATAGAAATTCAATTACCACTGGTCTGTGAAACAAGAGCTCATCGTTTTTGGCTGCCTCCCAAACAATTACTATAACACTGCCAAATAGAAAACATGAGCTGCTTCTTGTTGCTTAAAGGTGTTTTAGAAGTGACAAATAGAGAGTTGTATTAGTGTGTTACTTATTCTTAAATGGCAGTTTGCTGAAAATATCATTATTACTTTAATGACTATGTTCACAGGCACACCAAACAATTATTGAAATGTCATGTAAGCAGTAATCTGATTTATTTTTTATTGTTCACACTTGCACCGGTTTTGGCAAGGAAAATCATACAAAAAAGGGCAAACTAATGTGGCAAAGACAACAGAAAAAAAGAAAATGTTACAGATTATAAAAGTTAATTCGACTTTGTCTTCCAAATACAACACACACCAAAAATCAGATCTAATTATTGTGCTTTTTTATTATTCTAGTTATTTTATCTGCCCTAAATGTACCCAATGATATATGGTCATGTTATGCTGATGTTATATAAACTCTAATACTTTTGAGTGGTAAATGTTTGTGTGTAGATCCTTCAGTTGTGTATTGGAAACCACGATTTGTTCATGCGGAGAAGGCGTGTGGACTCTTTGGACGTTCAGCAGATGAAAGCCCAAGCGAGAGAGGAGCGTGCCCGGAAACAGGTACAGGGGAAAAAAACTATTCTTGCAGTCGTTCATTGATTATCTTCGTTCATTTGAGCAGTCTTTAATGGTGGTTGCGAACAGGTGGAGAGGCAGCGGCTTCAGCGGGAAAAGCAGATGAGAGAAGAGGCAGAGAGGGCCAGGGACGAGCTGGAGAGGAGGCTTCTGCAGCTGCAGGACGAGGCGCAAATGGCCAACGACGCACTGGTGAGAGTCAACAAAATACAGCTAGCAGTTTTCGCTTACCTGCATTCTATTTGTTTGTTTTTTTGGTTGTTGCATTTAAAACACAAGAAAAATGCATAAGAGTTTCAATTATTTTGTTTCGTTTTACGTAATAAACCATATTTTATAAGTTTAATATGCATTTTTATGATATTATTTTATTATTTTTATTATACGTTTATTTATTAGAGCACGAATTTGTAGAGCACAAATCATCCACAAGGCAATTCAAGTTCCAGTGCACACAACTGGAAAAAATTCATCAAAATCACAAAGACATGACAGACATATCAAAACGGTTGCGGAAATGAGAAATAAGCAAGTACTTCCATTTCAGAATGACTTTTCCAACCGTCCATAAATAATTAAAAGGTAACAATTCCCAGAAACCAAGCTGGTGTGAATGTCAAATTTTGAACTGTTAAAAGAGATGGATGATGCAGATTTCAGTTGACATTTTGAATCATAACATGTTTTTCTTAATTTTCTATAAACAATAATGGAGGGATTGTCTGTCTGTTCATGAGTCCACATTGTCTTCCCTTCCCATTGTCTTTGTTGTACTGTGCGTGTCCTTTTCCCTCTAATCCCCTTGTCCTCGTGGCGCCCTCTCCAGCTGCGTTCAGAGCAGACTGCAGACCTGCTGGCTGAAAAGGCTCAGATCGCTGAGGAGGAGGCCAAGCTGCTGGCGGAAAAAGCTGCCGAGGCCGAGACGGAGATGCAGAGAATCAAAGTGACTGCCATCCGCGGCCGAGAGGAGAGGCGCCTCATCGAGCAGAAGATGATACAGGCGGAGATGCTGGCGCTGCAGATGGCAGAGGAGTCTGAGAGACGGTAAAAGGACAAAAGCATCAGTGAACATCTTTGAAAGCAGCAGTTCTTAATCTGGCTCCTCAAACTCACAGGGTGGAACTATCCTGTGGTGCATAAATCACCTCATTGTTGTCACACTGTTGCATTTAAAGAGCCCTATCAATCTCGTAAATCTGGCTTCTGGGTGTATTGAGACAAAAATTATCCTTTAGTTATGCAAATATAATAATAACACATAACTCTTATACAGCGCTTTTCTAGATACCCAAAGAGACATTTGAGAGACAGACACAAAAACAATAAGTATAAAGTAGGATAAAGTTAAAGGCAGGAATTTTTAAAGATAAATATTTTTAAATATATTTATATCTTTCTATCTTAAATCAACAGTGATCTTGTAAATGACAGAACACAAAATAAAAGTCTACATAAAGCATGATTTTCAATGTACATACTGTATATTAAGTACCGTATTTTGCGGACTATTAGCCGCTACTTTTGTCAGATGTTTTGAGCCATGCGGCTTATTTAGAGGCTGCGGCTTTTCTGTGTTTTTTTTTCTTTCACCGCTAGGGGCGAACTAACCGTAATTAGAAATCAAAACTACAGAAAAGTTAAGCAAAGAAGCAGATGTTGCTTTTTATTCAGCTAGCAAATAGAACACGGACGACAAATTACCAATTATAAATTATTTTCAAATTCTTGCCCATCATTATGGAACCCAAACGAAGAAGTTCGTACGAAGCAAGTTTTAAGCTAAGGCCATCGATCTTGCTAGGAAACCGCGGCGCTGCACGCAAGCTTAACATCAATGAATGTACGGTGAGACGCTGGAGGGGACAGCGGGGAGAGCTCATGCGATGCCAAAAGTAAAGGAAAGAGTTCTGCGGCCTATTCAAAAGGTGCGGCCTATGTATTGTTTTATTATCGTTTTTTTAAAAATAGAGCAAATGCGGCTTATATAGGGGAGCGGCTAAAAGTCCGGAAAATACGGTACTTATTTCCACCCGCATTCAATAAATACTGTGAATGACGTCCTACTCCAGTCCAACAAGTACATTTCCATGCTTCACTTTTTGATCAATAATCTCTGACATACCTTATTATTATAGCATTATTAGTATTATTAGTATTATTATGTTAACCTTGCGACGAGTTGGCCACTGTCCAGGGTGTATCCCGCCTAAGGCCCAAAGGCATTGGGATAGGCTGCAGACACCCGCGACCCCTAACGGGAACAAGCGGTAGAAAATGAATGAATGAACGAATGTATAATTCAAAATAATAGCATCTTACTTTTGTTTAAAGCTGCACTGTGTGGTGGAGGGTCCACCACCTGCTTGTCTCCACTAAGATGTTATTGCTTTGCCTAGATAAAACATTGTTTTTCCAATTTAGGGAGATTTTGGATGGGTCACGTGAAGTTGGCTCCTCCTGCCAAAGGCCAAAGGTTTCTCCACTTACACATAAAACACCCACTTGCTCTTAAAACTGTTTAACTGACAGTCTTTTTTGAGTGAAGAGACGAGCCACAGCACTCCCCCCTCTTCTTCTCTCTCTCTCTCTCTCTCTCTCTCTCTCTCTCTCTCTCTCTCTCTCTCTCTCTCTCTCTCTCGCTCTCTCTCTCTCGCTCTCTCTCTCTCTCGCTCTCTCTCTCTGAGGTTTGGTCATTAAAATTAGATTGGGGATGTTTTGTATAAATTTTTACCAATAATGAATTATATTAACCTGTGTGGGTTTCACATGGAGCCTATTCGAAGGGAGAGAGCCGTGCAGGAGCAGGGAAACGTTCCTCTCTGTTTCGTCTGATATTTGTTGGAATGAGTGCCCTGCTGCACCCACTGCATGACTGACCCAAAAACAGAACGTAGCGCTGTGGACAAGGACAGACCCACACACTGCCCACGCAGCAGAGAGGACAGTTTTGACCGTCGGAGCGTTTGCCAGTGAGCCAGGCTCTGACTTTTTCCCACCCTCATGTTCCTTGTTACGGTACAGAAACAAGGCAATATTTGCTTCACCAAATGGAAAAGTCACACGCTTGTCAGTCATCAACAGCAATACAGTGGCTTTAATGTGGAGATAAAAAGCCTATTTCTCAACATTATATTCGTAGCCAATACAAGCCTATAGCCTATTTAAAAAATAGCCTATCTGAAAAGAAATTCACTGTTGGGGTGGTGGGTCGTGAGAGGTGACCAATTAGGAAAAGTTGCTCGGCAGAAAAAAGTTTGAGAACCACTGGCCTTGAATGTTCCACGGTATGGCGTGTTACAGGTCAGATCTGTGGAGAGGCGACCAATAAAAAACAACTGTAATGGTGGCTACATAGAAAGTTTAATGCCATACAGGGGAGCACTCTAAGCAAAGCGATAACATCACCATGGAGACAAAAAGGTGGCAGACCTTCCGCCAGAAAACTTCCAAAGTGCACAAACACAAACAGACATCAAGTGAAAGATAATATAAACTTGTTCCTGTTTGAAATTTGTTTTGCTTTTAAAATGGATGTTCTCTTTAAAAACCATCCTCACTTGACTGGGAGCATAAGAATAATGCGGTCTATGTGGTCTTACGTATCACATGGAGCTACACACTGCTGCTTTCAAATGGGCCGATCAAACTAACTTCTAACTCGGTCGAAACCACTTCATTCAAATACTTTTATTCCAAATCTGCAGCTGAATAGCAGGTGATCAGCCAGCCATAGCCACACGAGCAGAGGCAAAGTATAGAAACTGTTGGCTGGCACTTCCTTTTGCTCTGAGCGGCTCAGTTAATTTGTGCTAGTTAATTATCAGCAGTAGTTTTGATTGATGAGGGATTCTCTATCAAATAATCTTTTCACCACACAGAATCCTTTTAACAGTGCCTTTTAATCTTTGTTTTATCTGTTATAAAGATAGATTCCTTTATACTTTTTAAGATTATTTATAATTATAGCTGTCTGTCTCTTGGGAATTTTAGATCTGACACCCATACACGCCTCAATCCATTCCACCAGAGAATAAAATAATCAATAAAATTTACATGATATAGGCTTTTCTGTATATTAATTTCATTAAAAGGGTTGGTGCAATTATTTTCTACATTGCAGGTTTGTGGGGTTTTAAGGCTATAAAGCTATTAGAATGTTGTGCACAAGGTGTGTACAAGTTCATGACCAAACTAGCTTTAGAAGGTGATTTGGGATGGAATTCAAAGGTTGCGTTTGTGGAACCGCCTCATCCAGCTGCCGGAGCAATGACTCACAAAAAATATTTTTTAGATGGGACCGCTCTAATAATAATTCTTGGGCCAAAGAAACACTTTTGTCAGTGTCAGACTTAAATTATATATACTGTACAGAAATATAATTCAATGCAATCCCAATGTGTGTGACCTGAGTGTGGTGGACGGTGAATTTCATTTTTTTGTTTACTGTCCGCTTTATTTTGATTTACGGAACATTTCATTTAGCTGTGTACAGTCTTCTAACCCTGATGTGGTGATTATAAAATAATGAGCCTGGTTTTATAATGAACAGGTTTTTGCTTTAGTCCGTTACATTAGTAAGGCCTGGGAGAACAAGGGTTATATCCTGTATAATTTGTATTTGAATAGCAAAACGTGTATGCAGCCACGTATGAAACTGCTTAAAGTGTCTTGTAAGCCCATGCAAGCTGGGTACATATGTGCAGGAGACTATAATAATCAAAATCAATCAATCTATCTATATAATAAAGGTGAATAAATGGACCATAGCCTCACCATTTATTAGGCAATCGCTTCAAATAGGATCCATTAACCACTTGCCATTTACTGCAATTTGTGGATAAGCACTTTTTGCAGCAGCAAAATTTAGACCCATGGCACTCAACATGTAAACGAGTACGTCCACTCGAGCCCACATCCATCAGAAGGTGCTGATTGTTCGGGAATTCTATTGAAACCAAATGTAATCACTCGGCTATAGCATTGTGAAATTCCAGTGTGCAAACGAGAAGGGCTGGAATAATAGGATTGTCTGGCAGGCGCATGCATTGATTGCCAAACCAATCACAATGTAGCGTTCAAGTTCCCCAAGCACCAAAGAGTAATCATTTGAAGCGATTAATTTCGAGATAATTCTGTTTGTCTTTGTGGGTGGTTTCACCTATTATCTGTACGTGATTGTGTGTGTCTCTCAGGGCTAAAGAGGCGGAGCAGCTAAAGCAGGACCTGCAGGCGGCGCGTGAGTCCGAGCGCAGAGCAAAACACAAGCTCCTGGAGATCATGAGCAAAGACGTCTATATGGTAATAAGAACCACTTCTCCGTAAGCTTATTCAACTTCTTTTTTCAATACCTACGCTGCAAGCCAAGATTAGAACCATAAAACAGAAATAACTATGTTCCATAATTACCACAAAAGACAAGATCATAGCCAGTAGATCTGAACATTTACTTTACTGCTGGTCGTTTCTGCAGCACTGCTTTCTCAGGATCTACCAAACATCAAGACTCGGTGTGTGTGTGTGTGTGTGTGTGTGTGTGCGTGCGTGTGTGCGTGTGCGTGTGCGCGTATGTGCGTATGTGGGTGTGTGTGTGTGTGTGTATATATATATATATATATATATATATACTGTGTGTGTGTGTATATATATATATATATATATATATATATATATATATATATATATATATATATATATATATATAAAATATATATATATTCCCCAATTTTTTTATTGTGTTAAAACTAAACACTAAAACACTAAACAGAGCCAGAGAGCTAAACCAAAAATAAAATTACAAATAGACATCAACTAGAAAACAAAGGAAACACAATCATGACACAGATAAATTAATGGGTCCCATTGAGTCAAGAGTCGGTCTAATTTGTTCATTTCCAAATCGCGTCAGAATGTTAGTTTTTCCATTTTTCCGTTACAAAGTCAGTCCAAAAGAACTATATTTTCAGGACCAGTTTTTTACCAATCTTTTTTAAGGTTAAAGTACACTCTATTGTCCCCGGAAAATGTAATTTGTCCTCTGCATTCGACCCATCCTTCGAGGTCGCTGGGCCAGCCTGTCAGGAGCAGTGGGCCCCACATGATTGTTTAATGGTAGATCACAGTGTAGCCACTTGAACTGACGCTCCCTCCAAACCTTTTAGAAACTGCTCTATAAAAAAGGGCTGTTCTTTAGATAAAGCACTCACACTTTGGATTTTTAGAACTAACGTCTTCCCAAATGCACAAATTCTTAGCTCGTATATTCTGCCATGTACCTTCTGCTAAATTCATAATTAGGCAGTTTTCACTAATTAAATTGATTATTCACCACTAGTCCACATAATTTCATTAGTCCCACTTTCATGCACGCACACACAAGCACACACACTAAACCCCTGAGATCAGTTGAAAATTATTAAAATAAAAAATATAATAATATTAAATATTAAAATCGCTAATATGTGACGCTTCTAAGTTTGTGTAACTTGATTTTTAGTATAGATTAATTAAACCAGTGCACTACCTGGTGTAAAGTTACATCTGTTTGGGCAACACCCTACACCGTAACACTTTTAATTTTTGACATTGTTCACAACAAGTAATATATGCCATTTCAAAATTGTGCAATAAAAACATGAAATAATGTTTATTTTTCCCAATTATATTGAAGACTCTAAATGATTACCCTTTTAGTCACTTACGTACCTGGAAAACATTCTTTGTTGTTTTCTGCTAATGATTTGTAGGTTTTTGTGTGGCGGCAAAAAAAAGGGAAAAGACCAAACGCTGCAATTAGGGGGTATACAAAGTCTTCCTACAATGGCATAATAGTTGAGTTGGTAAAATATAATTGGGGGGAAAAAAAGGTCTGTAGCTCAAGTTTTGTGTATTGTACTAATGATTTTGTTGTCCATCAGAAATGTGGTAAATGGTGTCCGTAAATGTTTTGGTTGACGTAATATAAACCACAAACTTGCAAACATATCAGTTTATATCTTATCCTTATATCCAAATGGGAATGAGCTCTGTATCTCAAACGGTTCACCTGCTATAGAAGAATTCAATGCCCATATCCCCAAGCCAACGTGTGGAATTCTCATTCTTTTTTCTATAGAAATAAATATTTTGGTGTTTTGTGTTTACGTGCACAAAATAAATCTTACATGACATTTCCCTAATCTGATAACTCCAGAAATCAGACAATGATCAGATTTTTGGAGCGCAAACAAAGCCAGTGAAAGCAGTGACAAAAGCATCCATTATAACATTGGCACACGGCTGTATATAGACTCACTGCCACACATTAGAGCTAAATACTGTACATCTCGCTGTTTTTCTGTTTCCCTGGACCCACTCTTGCATTGGCTTGCATCTCACTGCCAAACCATGTTTATGTGAACAGCACCTCACTATACTTTGAATTCACACCGTCACCCATGAATTTACATTTAAAATAGTGTGTCAGGCCTGTTTCTCATACATACTCATGCTTCAAAGTGTTTGCTCTCTTTCCATAGCCACATATGTTTAAAGCTATAGTCTTGCCACCATGTGCAAATAACAATTTCCATTATTCTCATATATGTTTTTGTATTTTCCCTTCCAGCCCCCTGGATTGCCAGCGAACCGCATGCCCCCTGACCTGAACTACAGCAAAGAGAACCTCAGTTTTGAGTTTAAAGACACTGACATGAAGCGCCTTTCCATGGAGATAGAGAAGGAGAAGTAAGTGATTCACATTTTTATGGCCACAACATGGTTTATGGTTTCATTTATTATTATTTCTCTTCATAGGCTTGATAGGATTTTTATCATTTATTGTTTTATGTTGCTACGTTAAGTCCTTAGTTGAATTGTATTTACTGACAATTCAACTGTTTCTGATTCTGTGATGAAAAGCAGTAGGCAGAGAAAGGGGGTAGGTGAAAACAGAAATGTTTTGAGCCCTCAAGCCTCAAATGCAGGACAATACAGGACTATACAAGAATGCAAAACTTAATCAAAATCTAACTTTGAGTCATCATTTACTAAAGCTTAAATTTACAGAGGCTTTTCAAAGTTCTATTAGTATTATTCTGTATACCTTAGTTTGAACATCAAATTAAATTCCTGCCTGACCAGTCTGGCGTCCCTCTTGCAGGGTGGAGTACATGGAGAAGAGTAAACACTTGCAGGAGCAGCTGAACGAGCTGAAGACTGAGATTGAATGTCTGAAGTTGAAAGAGAGAGAAACTCCTCTGGACATCATTCACAACCAGAACACTGAGCAGGGCACCAGCAAACACAGCAACTTTAAAAAGGTACCACACTCCAGTCATGGTGATCAGATACTTTAATATCTCACAGGTTACGCAACTCGTCATAACACGCTCATGCATATAAATGTCTCCCTGTTCATGCCCTGTCGAGTGGGATCAGATCATCAGCTCATTAGATGATGGAACACATCTTTTCTCTGATTAGGTACAGACGGTACAGAGGGTCATTGCTCAGGGCGCACTACAAATTGGACACTATTGTTCAGGGCAAGTTTGGTCTCCTAAAATAGTAGACAAAATTATTTAATGTTCCATTTATTATCAGATTAGAATAAAGGCTGTGGTAGGAATTGTTCAAAATGTTCTGAAGTTGCAGCTTGCATTCAACTGAGTTTACTTTTAGGCTGCGTTCACTCTTATGGTTTGATCCTAGTTTGAGCCCAGACTTGGTTTGGTCCTCTTCTAGTCCTCATTTGGTGGTCCTGGTCTTGTCCAGGTTTAAAGGTGTTTAAAGGTTCCTGTATTTTACAGTTTTAGAAACCTGAAAAACAGAATTAGATCATTTTAAACTGTTTGCAACCAAAGTTATGACTAAATTTTCTTACACATTCCAAGCATTTCTCACCACAATAAGTTTACTAGCACTTTTCACTCCACAGCAGGGTTTTACTGTCATGGTAATGCTAACAAGCATAATGCTTACCCTTAATTAGATGCAGACAGCATACATCAGTCTTATTTGGACCGTAAGAGCTGCTTTTACAATACATTTGTACTGGAGCAAAACAAACTTTGCTCAACTGTTCGGGGGACTCAACAATGTGGGGACAGTAAAGTACCTCAACCTTAATGTGGTCCGTGTAAGTGTGAACACAGGTAAGCAAGTAAAGCCAACAGAATGTAGTTTATAAAAAATGTAACGATAAAATAAGAAGTTTAAGCTGTTTAGAAAAGAACAAGTAGATGACCAAATAGTTTTACATTTGACTAGCAGTAAATAGATTGTTGCAAGGTCACTATTTTCTAGCCAAACTACAAACTATAAACCTCAGGCAAAACACAAGCTGTATCTATGCCTGCAGTGTTTTAGTATTAATACCATATGAATTATTCAGAAACACACTGTCTGACCTGTGCGCTCTCGTTGCTGCCGTAGTTCTCTGGGAGCCCCAAAGCGTTCCCTCACAGCTGAGCTCAAACAGGTGGGTCTTTTCACTGCCAGACCTCCGCTGACAAAGCCTGAGCTTATGGCATAGCATGCTGCTAACTAACAGCTACTGGCTTTGCGCTGGTGGAACGCACGTTTGTGGTCAGTGGCATGCAGTGGTTCATAACACTGTGGTGCGGGAAAGTATTTCATTACTGTTTAATGTGTATTATTGCGCAACCGACTTTATTTTATTCACATGTTTTGACAATCATGTTTCTGTTGTCTATTTTACAAAATAGTTTTTACAGTCTTTTTTCAAATAAATGACATACCTCTCATTTTGCGTGTCTTAAAAAACGATTATTTGTATCTTGTATCTTGTAATGGAGACAATATATTGCGCAGCCCACCATTTATCAAACACTTACCACCATAACATTAATTTGGAAAAATCTTCGTATTTAATAACTTTGCTTCGCACAGATATTCCATACCAATACACAGTAATATTTTCTACCTTTCAGTGTATTCATTGATGGAAAGGGTTCAATACACTGCAATATCAAAATCGCATCGAAAATATAGTCCATGTGATTATTACACCAGTGTGTTTAACAGGGCAGATCAATATGCCATTATGTGTAAACACTGAATTGCTTCGAGGTGAGCAATATAGATCCACTCTTAAAGCTGTTCATGGAGTTTGTTATTGGGAAGACGCCAGGTACAAAATAACACCTGAAGCCGTTATAAAGCACTGTCTCTCCATCCAGACTATTAAAGTGAAACTTTTTGAGCTGCAGGGAAAATGCAATTGATTGGTCAGTGCTTATTTATTTATTATACGACATGGCAGCGGTTAGAGCTCCCGCTTCACAGCAAGAAAGTCCTTGGTTCGGCCACTGGGACTTTCCTGGTTAAAAAAAATATATATATATTTTAGTTGTGCCTAGAGCTTCGATAAATGGTAAATTATTTTTATTATGTTTTTGTGAGTAAAAAGGAAAATAAAAAAGGTATACAAGGGACAAGTGAGATCAAGATAATGTATTCATTTTTATGCACCTGCTTGTCTCCATGGAGATGTTATTGCTTTGCCTGGAATGTTTCTCACTTTGACGTTAAACATATCCATCCTGCATATGATCAATTACAGCTGTTTTTAGGGGAGTCGCCTCGCCACAGATCTGAACCCGGTCGTGTGGAGACATCTGCTTGTCTCCCTGACGATAGATCCCAGGTCACTAATAGGCGGACACCGATCCGGATCCGGACCCAGGCGCTGTCCCGTACAGGCCGAAACCTCTGACACTAAACTTTGGAGTGTACAGCAGAAGCCCCTCTGATAGCCCCTCTGATAGAGAAACATTGTTTCAAATGAACTGAGAGTTCACGTCTTTCCTTCAGGTCCACTCTCTCTCCTTCTCGCTCCAAACACACAAGGGCTGCGCATCACTGTGTGTCAGATCTCAGTGCGGCGAGAAAAAGCTTTAGCAGCGCTGGAGATCAGTCTGATGTCTGTTTTATTCTGATTAAATAAGAAAGAAGCACAGCGCTGACTGATGAGAGAGTTCACTTTGCAACACTTAGCTTTTCTGCTCTTTAGAGCAACGAGAAGAATCTAAAGGTTTTTGCATGTAACCCCAATCAGCCAATCACATCGCTGCATTGTTTTGTGCAGAGGAAAGTCAGAGTCCAGTGTGTGATGTTCTGATCAGTACAAAAGCAGTGTCAGCTTTATATTCTACTTCAATTCAACTGTTAAAACAGCAATTAACCGTTTCAGTTCATTTAAAAACCCTCATTAGACTATTTGATATAAGATTTAATTAATTGGTGAATTGTGAAAAATAATTAGGCCTATTATAATACTCTTTATGTTATAATATAATAATATATATTATAATATAAAAGTGGTCGAAACACTGTGAACACCTCGGCTTGTGGAAATGTTCTCAAACTGGACTTCGGTGAAAGTTTATTAGTGACCCCTGTGACATATATTTTTATTGCCAAACATTCCAGGCAAAGAACTATCTTAATGGAGACAAGCAGATGGGAGACCCCCATCAGAAAAGTTCACTTCAAATTACCCTATATACCAAAACCAAATTCTGACTTCTGATGCTACAGTTTCAAACTCAATTTCGATGCTAAGGAACAGGCTCAATACTTTTTAGACAATAGCCTTTATGTTAAGAGGTGGTCTTACACTAGTTCTGATAAAGCTCAAAATCATTCCAAAACTGTTCAGGAATCAAATTTTAGTCCTGTTTTTTTTAACTGTATTTTAGTATTGATACTTGCTCAAATGAGTATATAGTTTCAATACTATTTTAGTTTTGATCAGTATTTCATTTTCGATGCTTTTGACAACCCTCATTCAGTGTCGTAGGAACAAGTCTGGTGCTTTTGATTGTGTTGTCAAAAGGTAGTCAACAAAAAGTAAGGGATTATTTGAACTAATGCTTGACTAAAACTAAAAAATATTCTAGTCTAAAGATGAAGACGGGTCACAATTTGCACTCATTAGAACACCATTCATCTTCCTGAAAAGGGCAAGAAAAAGTGGAGGAAAAGTGCATGTGAGGTGAAGTAATGTCACACAAGTTTAGAAAGTCACTGGAGCAGACCAAACTCTTCCAAGCCTGTGAGGATGAGGAGCCATGGGGAGGCGTGCAGACTGAGAGCGTACTCTGAAGTTGGTGGCTAAAGAGGGGACAGGAGCAGCAGGAGGAGGAGGAGAACAGAGGGAATGCCCAATGAATCACAGATGTGTCAGCCAAAAGCACCGGGGGCGTCCCTGGGCAAAGGTTTCTCCATCCACACTCTCTGGATGATTAATGAGAGAAAGCCTTAATCCAGTCCAGTGCTTTTGTACTGATACAGCTCACAGGTTCAGCGCTGCCAAAGGCTCATTCACAACAACTTAACGTCTCATAGTAACTCACTGCGGCTGCTGCAGCCGCTGTATGTGCAAGATTAGGCCTGCGCTTATCTTTAATGTGTTTTCTGGTATTAGCCCAAACAACCGGACCAAAACAAACATTTCAGCCTATTTTAGGAGAAATACAGACTATTTTGTTTTTCATAAAGGTGCACACAATGGCACTTTGTAGATTTGTGGATGAGAAAGAGGACTGTGCTTTTCCGAACCCTAAATTTAACACAATTTATATTTTTCTGCTTATTCCGCTGTTGTGACACTTCGACCAATCAGTGTAAAGTATTTTTTTAACGTCCCGACGGCTTTCAAGTAGAGCCTTCCCAGACTCATTCATGTGAAGAACTCAATTCAGAGAGAGACACAGATCAATCTTGCCGAATTGGCCCAAATAACCAAAAGTAGTACTTTTTACTGTAAATGTGTTATTTCGGTTATTATGACAGTAGATATTTGATGTGATACAGACCTAAAATTAATGTTCCAAGTCGTATTAAAGGTGTGGTGGCTCATCAAAACTACGTCAAATGCAACATTTTAAATGAATCACTTCATTGTCATTGTCCACTCTGCACCCGTATATGTTCCAAAAGGTGACCCTCGATGAAAAAAGTTTGGACACCTCCACTTCAAAGCATGAGGAAGTCATCAGTGCATGAGGTGTTTTTAGACCACAATGATGACAAAAAACACTTTGTAGACAATTCTATTCTATTTTGAACACAAACAATAGTTTATTAATTTGTCACTTGATATAAGTTTATATTGATCAAGGCTATTCAGTGAAGGTCCATACTTTACTTAATCATGAGTCATCCATATACCGGTACTTTGATATTAGTTTGATTATTGATAAATCTCTAACGTTGCCTGGAAAATGTGCTTGTCATGGGGATAATAGCTGTTTAGATCTAGTTGATTCTCCCTCAATGCTCCCTTTAAAAGCCATGTCCAAAACGTAGTTCTTTTCCCCTGAGCTAATATTTACTTATGTCAGTGGTTTTTGCAGTTACTTACAGCCACCAGGCTGAAATAGCCTGTCACCAGCTCAGTAAAGCTTGAACGAAAAAACAATTAACGGCGCCGCTCTCTTTGACTGGCATTGATCCTGCAGCCAGGCCGCTCCTTCAGTTTGATTGTAGAGAATTTGTCCAAGAGTCCCACAGCTTTCTCAACCCTCCGAGGACAGGGGTTTATTCTGTGGAAAAACAAATAGTGAATGTGCTGCCATCACTGCTGCATCGTTATAGACTCATTAAAAATCTCAGTGACCTTGGGCATTGCCAGTAAACATCAGATTTTTTAAATTAAACCATCCTTATGGCAGCGCTCAATTTGATTAACCAAGAGGAACGAGCATAATCATGTTTGCATTTCCCCTCAAGGGTTTTCCACAAATGTATGTTTAGTTACAACCTGTTACAGCCATACAAATCTATCTATAGTTTGAATGACGGTGTTATTGAGAAACTGAATTGTAAAAAAGCTTTATTGCCATTGTCACCAAACAAAATTCACAAACTAAGAATGTTGCAACATAAAAGTATAATGTATAATGTACAATGTAAAAAGTATATATATAATGTAAAAGTATAATGTACGATCGAATAAAAAGCGTGCATAAAATAAGGTCACAGAAATTAAATAAACTCTTTTGTTTTTTTCATTGAAGTAAGAGTAACAATGACATTACAATATTTTACTTAAATAGACATAAAAAGTAGCATAACGCATTGGCACTAGGACCTATTGACAGTGGGAGGAGCAAACGAGATCTTTACTCAAGTAAGAGTAGTACTCTTACTTCAAACTAAATATTACTCAGGTAAAAATAAAATAATAAATGTCCGAAAATTATAATTTCTTCAAAAGTGTAATAACCATGCATTTACACACATGTATACTAAGAGCATGTATACTAAACTGGAATTGGTGAACTTTAATATTTTCTGTTGCAATATCAGTCAGTCATATTCACGGTTTAAGGCAAGGAATGGGTGATATAGCGGTGCCACTATCAGCATTGGTGATATCGGAGGGTATTTTCAAATATCGTTTCTAATATTCAGCACCAATATTTTTTCCCAATTTGGCCCAGTCTTTGTGTGCTCATGTGTCATTCCCAGTTTGTCCTCAGTGCATGTCTTTTTTAACAGACTCTTTAGTAAAAATGGAAATAAAAGAGAAATAAGGCTAAAAATGTGGTGCTGCAAATGATTTTATACCCATGAACTTGTGCCCATTACTACAGCTGTGTGTGGCCTTTTGAATATTTTGATAACAATTTCGGCAAATACTGTTATCACTACAGCCTCAAGAGATTGGTATTGGCTGCAAAAATCCATATTGACCTCTGAAAGTTGTGAAACGGCACTTTTTTTTTCTTGCTGAATAAAAATCAATATGGGGGATAATTAGTTGAATCGTTATAAAACCGTTGCAAATTGAAAACCACCAATGGTGTAAAAGCCATCTGTCATTGTGCACCATCTGATCCAAACATTAGCTTCTGTTTTGTGCATCTGTTTCGACTCTTGCTTGGTGATAATGCGCACACGCCGTCCTGTCACCACTGGTCCATCAGGGCAGGCCAGAAGAGCGAGCACAAACGCTCACTGATTAAATGAAAAATGCAGATGTTTCTGTTTACGTGGTACGGTGATTGTCCAATAACTGTAAAGTTGCTGATTTACTCCCAGCTCTGAGCAGTGCATCCTGTTTTTGTGTCCTTGGGCAAGACACTTCGACCCCCACCAATCACCAGTTCACATTATTATTAGTTCTTCACTCATTGAGTCTGCAGAAATCTATGATGCTTTTCATTCCTCTGTGTTATTTGCTTCCTTTCTTTTTTCCTTGTAAAAAGACCCATGTTTTGTCCCTGATTGGCTGAATGCCCTGTCAAATCACGCCCATCTAAACTCGGATGTACAGACTTTGTAAAGTGTGTATTTCATGTTGTCGTGGTGTGTGGGGAGTGAATGTAAAATTCGATTTAACGGCATCTTTAAGTGACAAAAAACACTATATTAATCTGATATGTTTTCGTCAAACTTTGTAAAAATGTAAATGTTATGGACTAAAACAAGACGTTAAATATTACTGCATGCATTTTCGGCTCTGTGAGTGAAAAAGTTAGATGGAAGATCTTGCTTTGTGCTTTACTGTATGTTGCTCTGGAGATTGTCCTAACTGCAAAGTGTTTTTGAGTGTCATGAAAACTGCTTTACTCTTATTAGGACATGCCTATTAACTTTAATTGCCCCTATGCTCCACTGCTTATCCCTCTCATCTCTTTTACAGTTAACCCTCCAAAGCACCAAGACCAGAGTGGCATTCTTTGAGGAACTTTGAATGACTTCTGCAGCCCCCCCAGAACACAGTGCCTCCACATTCCTGAGTGCACTACACACTAAAGCAGTACAAAACATATCTGACCTTAAAAAAGCCTTAAATGTGGGAGTCTTATACCATGAGTGTGTGTTTACAGTCTATGCATATCTTGTGGTGGCCTTGAAATGAACTGCAAATAATTATACAGAAAATATTACTGTTTTATAACTAGTTAACACTGTGGTGGCCTTAATTGTGATTGGTGAATTGTTATATTAAAGGTGCTGTACCTGATTTTTACTCTTAAACGTGTGTTGGGGGAAAATAACTAGTTCATTTTGTTTGCTGTAATATTCCCCACTTTCCTAACGCATTCGTAGTATCCTAATTATTCACTGCGATGACTTTATAAAGACGTTTCACAACCAGAGGCCAAAGTGTTGTTCTACTGCCTCGTGAATGCTAAAAACAACTAGCATGCTAACAGTGCATGAGAGTGACTTCCTGGTTCGAGCCAATAAAAATGACTTTATATTAGATGCAGACAGCACACAATGATCTCATTTTGACCCTGAGAGCTGCTTTTACAATCTATATGTACATTTGACTAAAAACTAATTTTACTTTATTACATGAAAAGATATTGGTTACAGCCCCTTTAAGCTTGAGCGATAGTGTAATGTTCTAATGTTTTTGTTTTGTTCTTTGTTATGAAATGGTGTACATTATATTGGTTTACCAGTTATTACTTTGTAGAAAAATGTGGTCAAGAACAAAATTTGAATTGGTTATATATATATATATTCGTTTTTTGTGTTTGTCTAAATTAGAAATATACTCAAATTTGAGTAGGTCTGGAACTTTATCTCGCTGACCATTGCGATATTAGACCCGTGCCTTTTTTTGCATTCTCCCAGTGTAGTGTATATTTCCACATACAGCACAGTTTTGTCCTTAAACCTTCCTTTAAATCGATACCATGACAGTACCTTTATATTAAAACACATGTAGATTCTTTATTCTAAACCTTTTTATCTCTTTTCTTTTCTTGCTGCCTTTTTACCACTTCAATGAAACATTTTAATGAGAAAAGGAATGTTAAAACAGAGGGTCTTTTCTGGGATATTGCCTTTTAAATAGCAACGTATCACCTATAATGGGAGTTGATAGGCTGTAGTGAACATGATAATTACATTTTGTGGATAGCCTTTTTATAACGCAGTGAAGGGGTTAAAAGTTTGAATACATTAGGTAATAGAAGTTTACCGCTCGTATGGACATTCTGTCCGGTTCATTCCACCTGAAGGCTGAGGACTGCATGTTCTGCCATCAGTTGTGAAAACAGATTATAAACTGCAGAAATAAACTATGATTCTGCAGTGACACTGTGAAGTCTGTCTTTTCTCACAGGATGTTTTTGAGGAGAAAAACACTTTTATCCAAAACATGAATTTGCATCTATTTAGAATTAATTTGTTCCCTTTGAACGTGTGTAGTTTTTGCCATATAAACACTATTTTATTTTTCTATTTTTGTAACCTTATAATGACAAATAAACCAGTATTTAAAGTAAAAGTACAATACATTATTGTGAATGTATGTTTTTCAGGAATGTGAAAATAAATGACTCTCTGACTGGACTTATTGCCGGTACATCTTGTGTATTGTTGAAGTCTTTTTGACATTTTTGTAGATGTAAAGCATTGCAAGTAGTTGATAGTAAAAAAAAAAGTATTTTAAAACTAGGAGCACATACTTGGGCAATTTAAGAAGCTATCTGTTTCAAATCCTCCAATATAGAAGTAAATTAAATTGAGTTACTCCATTAAAGCGATCACAGAAATGTATATGTGGTATGAGTAGCAGAAATAAATAAAAAAAATTAGGGTATAGTGTTATACATTTCCTCTCATTGATTTTTATTGTAAGTACGGTAGATCTCTTTACTGTTTCGATTACACTGTGTATTGCCAATGTCCGTATGTGGGTTCACACATGCTACGTATAGAAATCTCCACTTAAACCATCATCTATGTTATCGGAAAAGAACAACATATATATGCAGAAAACATTACATGTGTAGTATTAGCTTCTATTCTGGTACTGTATATCAGTAAATGCTTCAATTATCTACCTGGTCCGATCACGCAATACCGGTTATCTTCATGTATTTCCTCTTCTTTAAGAAATAACGTGTACCGAAAGTTAATTTCCCCTACTTTTACATGTTACAGTAAATTATAGAATAATAACAGGTGTAGAAGGCAGGGAACATTTTATGGAAAATACCCAATTACAACTGATACACTCATTAAAGGTTTTTCTGTTTATTTTTCAGTAATAAAGCATAAAGTGCAGAATGTGGTTACCTGCTTGGTCAGTGAAAAATGTCATGTAACTATGGCTTTAATTAATAAAATGACTAAAGAGAGGTTAGGGCAAAATGTCACGTTAGCTAGTCTCATGAGTGTTGACATGTATCCAGGTCACATAATCAGATTGTCCAGACTGGGAAAGGCGACTGGCTGCTCTGTGGCGGACCTTGGGATGTTTAAACTACACTGTCTGGGAGAAATGTCATCTCCTCACACTTGCCCTGTCTTCATTATGTTTAGACTAATTTGGTGTATCTGTGGCCCCCCACCTTTTGTTATTCACCTTATTCGGCTCTACCCCGTTTATTTTGCCATGGATTGGCACTTCTGTTATATTGGCAATTCCGGTCGAGCGGGAACTTCGTTCAATTAAGTGGAGCACAAGGGGAAAGTAGATTGATTTGTGTAAAATGTCCAATGTTCATGTGCACCAACAAGTGACATTTTAGTCTGTGTAGAACTTATTTTTTCTCGAGGTCCGCAGCCCTATGTTAACTAATGCAACCGGAAGGATTAAGTCGGCTGGTGACGCTCATGGCGACTTCTTCTTTGTTTGGTTCTATGGCGAGTGGCACTCAAAAAATTTGCTGCATTTCCGCCATCTACTGTTCGTGTCTTACCTGGTGCTGTATACATATACAGTGCTCACCACATCCAGTCCATCACAAAGAGTTCCTATTCAGCAGAATGTACAACCCCCTCCATTAATATCTGGTGCAATTCTTCCCCTGTGACATCTTTAATGCGCAAAAATGCCCTGGAATCTTTGCACTCTTTTGTTTCTTCCATATTTTCCCCACATTCCTTAACTTTCTTCTCAGCTTCAGCGTATGACAATTTGTTTTTGGACATCACTTTAGAAACTTATCCCTCAAGTTTTCTCCTCGGGAGCTCATATTTCCCACACAATGATTTCCATTGCAATGCAAACATTTAATCACTTTCCACTTCCTCACACTTCTCAAATTCACAGTCATTCTTTCCATATCTCGGACAGCTTCTCTTCCTTCTACACACTGCAGCAACATGCCCGTATTCCTGACAGGAGTACCACCGGAGTGGTGGTCTTTCAAAGGCCTGAACTGGATAGCTTACATGATCTAAGTACATTATTGCCGGTAATGACTCCCCAAAAAAGTCGCTTTCCTCTTTCCGTTCATAAATCGAGACAACCTTTTAACCTCACAGACATTAGCAACACTCAAAAACATCTTTTCATCCAACGAAGTACCACTTATTTCACCTTTCATTCTCGTCTTTACATCCAGCTCAAAACACCTAGCACAGCTCAATCTTCAGGGCGAAATCTCTCTGACTTTTATTTGTGCAGTCAATAATCACTATTCCACTCCTTGTAATCTTGACTGAATTCACATCTCCCACCACCCGACCAACAAATCTTTCTACTTCATGTGGATCATTGAAAACTCTTCACTCGTCACAGCAATCATTCCAACCACATACTTTTCATCACAATTCAAATTTTTACAAGCTTCTCTTGAGGAAGACCCATCCTTTCTTTTCCTCTGATCTTTAAGTAACTCCTCTTTCAATTTTGCTCAAACACTCGGACTCCATTTCTTTCCTCTACGTGACTTAGACATCCGTCGTCCGGACCCTCCCCAAACAGCCCTCAGGGCAACTTCCAAATTATGTTAATTTTTTTGGGGCAATTTAAGGTAAGGTCAAGATCATTGGTCCAAAGTGACGTCACACACTTGTTGCTACTCCCATCTTGAGGACAAAAGGCGCTATACCGTCTAGTTGTTGCACAGTGAATTGCACCAACAGGTCTCAAAACAAAGGGTTTCTCTTCTGTAACATCCCCAAGATCCCGTTGGATCTGGAAATAGATTACTGTGGTCATGAGGACTTACAAAACTCCTGACTGAGCGGGGAACTGTTTGTTTCAGGCTAATGCTAGTTTACACCGATAATATAATAGATCCATGGTTTACACATTATTGTGTGACTAATAAACATTAGCCTACAATCAGTTTTACTAACAGTTTTAACAGGCCTCATTTCCAACTGTCTGGGTGTTATAGTTTAGGATCAGACAGGGCTTGTCCAGTGCAGAGGGCTTGTGGACGAGGAAGCTTAGATGTGACAAAAGTTTGTTGACAAGTTGTCTCTGCTTTTAAGTGTCATCGACTCGCCGCTGTAAATAAGGATCAAATCCCACAACTTGGTGTTTACAGATAAGACAGGGTTTTTCCAGATGAGCTGCCGTTGAGTTAACCCTTTGAAGGGGTGTTTGTTTGGAGTAGACCATAGACCGATATTTACGGTCTATGGTTTAGACTGACAGCTCTGAGAGTCCCCGGGGCCAAGGTCCCCTCCAGAGCAGAGGGAGTTGTACACATCCAAGGGGCCCACTTTGGTGTGACAGAAAGGGCCTGAATGTCAGCGCCTCCTCAAATGTACAGCTTTTGTTAGGTTGGTCAATTTCACATTCTTAAATGGGCTATAACATTATGGGGGGAAAATACTTTCGCTTTGCCTGGAATTTGCAGTTTGGCATTAATGCTGCTTTCATGTGGTCCTTGGGAGCTTGGGATTCTGAGATGAGAAGTTGAGGTTCCAACAAATCATCTGATTTCCGTCCGTCTCCACAGCAGCACAGAGACGTCAGGTTTGGAAGTTGGACAGCAGCTTTTGACCTGAGTTCCCGAGCTGTTTTCTCGACTTGTGCGAGGGTTCATGTGCATTTTTCAATGTGGAAAAGCCTTTCCTGAGTTCTTGAGGACCACATGAACACAGCATAAACATCTATTTCCATGGAGACATGAGATGAAGTCACCAGGCCAAGTTACAGGTCAGATCTTACTCACAGTAAGGATGCATGTTTTTCAAGGTATTTTCTTTGAAAAAGATGTTGAATAAATGCAAATGGGAAAGTTTATTGCTACACTGTGTAAAATTCCATGTAATAACAGACAAGAAAGTGACTGACCCCTCCCACCAGAAAAGGTACATAGTGCACCTTTAACTCTATGGAATTTCCTTAACCTGAACTACAAAATAATGAGGAAACATTTTATTTTTCTTGATAGCTTGCGCATGCAGGAGATAAAGAATGTAAAATATACATCATTGAGCACAGACCTGGAAAAGAATATTGGTTTGCAACTTTGAAAATATCTGCTTCAGTTGATTCACACTGTAGCAAAGTGTGCACTGTGAGAGGAAGATGCTTTTCTTTTCATTTGCACATGTTTGATTATTTCTTTTGATTTATTGAACGTGTGCCGTGGTTAAAAGTAATGCTCATTTGCCAGATAACTTTCCTACTTCGATGTTATGAGTTAAATTAACCAACATACATCTCCTCTGTCCCATTTTCTGTGCCAAAAAATAAATAAAAATAAAAAATCATCCCAATTTCATTTCAAAGCCTTGTGCTTCTTATTTAATTACCTTAACCTTGTTCTAAGAATATGGATCTTTTGCTTTTTGTAGTGTCCTTTTTTTAACAACAATACAACAATATTCAACTGTTTAAAATGAAAACCAACCACATTAGTGCTTTATTAAAATGTTTGTGAGCCATCAGCAACTGGGCAAGGCAAGTTCGTTCAATTTATTTATTTAATCTCCTCTCTTTTTTGCTGTCTCTTCTCTCGTTTTAGGAATCTCTCTCTTCTCTCACTCTCTCTCTCTTCTCGCTTGCTCTCACCTCTCTCCTTCCTTCTCTCTTTCTCTCTCTCACTCTCTCTCACCTGTGACCAGCGCGCCCACCCATCGCGTTTTATCTGGCGCAGTTGTGAGGAGCACATCCT
This sequence comes from Chaenogobius annularis, assembly GCA_015082035.1. NCBI lineage: Eukaryota > Metazoa > Chordata > Actinopteri > Gobiiformes > Gobiidae > Chaenogobius > Chaenogobius annularis. Next base: position 977,643 of record BJKM01000007.1, on the reverse strand, counting down.
TTCTGAAGAGCTTATCGTCCGCTTCCGTGAATCCACTCCAGAGGGTTAATCTCCCACCGCTCATCTGCCCGTACCTGTTGCCCACATGTCCCCAATTAGCTCGTGTTTGTGCCGTTTACCTGTGGACACAAGTCACCGGAATCAGATTACCATTTACATCTACTACTGCCATGTTCAAATCAAAATCCCCCCCCCCTAACAGCTATACATTCACACGCTGCAAGTAAATGTTTATCTTTGTGACGCTTTCATATGAAGGAGATAAAGATGTCGTTTGTATTACACATTGCCCACAGGATAGAAAAGGAATATCAGGGCCTGCACAGTTTGTCTCGCTATCATTCAAATGGAAAAAACGTTATTCAAATACATTCCAATACTGTGCGGCAGCGGCTGAGTCGTAAGAGAGTTTTCCCACAAACCAAGACCTACAATGCAAAATCGACTTTTTAAGAGCTTTTATCCACGATCCATATTTCCTCTTCTCGTTTAACCTCTCAACTTCGTATTTACTGATTCATGCATGCTTGAGTGAACTCCATTCTCCTGCATTCAAGACACCGTTGTTAAGAACGTTTCTATTTTCCCCTATCCCACGTACACACCCACTGCTTTGTATTTGGTGGTACGGCTCTCGGTTGCTTTCCGTATGCGAGGCCGCTTGGTTTGGCAGCGCTTTACATTGTTGTCATGACGTTTATGATGACATACTGCAAAGGGAAAGTCGCGACGCAGTTTTCAACCAGAAGTTAATGTGCTTGTTTCTTTTAAGTTTTTTTAAATGCAGTTTGAAATGTCCAATATGTAAAGTAATAATCTACCAGTGTCATAGATTCTAACTATTGTTAGTTTAATTTAATATAATGTTTTTCAATTGGCCAAACAACTGAGCAAATTGCAAACAAACTAATCAAAACATTAAAAACAGTCCAGAGAAGACTGAAGCTCAAGCTCATCATGCTTGTTTATAAAGCTGACAAAAGCTTAATGTCTTCTTTTTGGTTTGTGTTTTAATCCCAGTTCTGACATTGCATACTGTGTCCTTGGGCAAGATTACTTCAACCATCTCTGCAAGTGAGACCGTGGTGAATTAGTAATGAGTGATAGTCAGAGTGGTGGGCATAGATTACAGTCCGCCCCAGGGCAGCTGTGGCTACAGAGGTTTCTTGCCACTACAGCATATGGTCATAAATGGCGTGCAATTTTCCCATTTTGCACTCTTCAAATGAACACAAGAGAGGTCATACTTTTGAGCATTTATTAAGGTGCCTAAAATTCATTCATGAACAATACGAAGAACCAACAGTAACAGCGTGAACAATCACATTTGCAGCAACAGATAGACATTTGCAATCCTTTTCTCATGTTTTTCTAATCATTATTTTGTTTTGGTGGGGTATAACGCTAAGAAATATTGATCATAGTTTTTACATCAGTCAAGAGGCAGTTTGTGGCATTTGACAATAACCTGAAGTAGGACTGACTTTCTAAAACAAACATCCCTCTGTCATCCATAAGCAACATCCAAAATGCAGGGACAATTTAGACACAACTGACACGGTTCAAAGACATAACCATATAACAACATAAAGGTGTTATCAGGCATTATTATCTGTCAAATCATAACTACTGAGTAATGTATACGGATTTTGGCCCTTGTTTACAAAACGGTTGGTATGTTATTGTTAACTACTTCTGTATGTCACATTTGCTGATAAGGTCCAAGGTCCGTGACGTCCCATTATAAAGAGGACCAAGACTGTCAAACATGGAGAAAATAGGCAAAATTTTAAATACAATTTTAATTTAATCATGGTCACTACATTTAAGTGAAATATCTAGTCTAACCGGTCAAATGCTCTTTATATGCTGGTGTAAGACTGCAGTCACGTGACCAATGAGCAGAAATACATAAAAAAACAAAGGGTACATAATACATATTTTTACATATTTTTACAGTATCTATCAGCAATGATATTACTATTATCCAAGTAAACTTACTATAATTTGGTTATAATTTTTATAACAACAAAACTGCATAGAACTGTGGCTCTAGACTTTAAAGCTGCTCTGCTTGTATACAAGTCTCTCCATGGCCTAGCACCAAAGTACATTTCGGACATATGAACCATCTCGGACTCTGAGGACCTCAGGGACTGGCCTCCTGCTGGTGCCCAGAGTCAAGACTAAACATAGACCGGCCTCCTGCTGGTGCCAGAGTCAGGACTACACATGGGGAATCTGTGTTTCACTTTTATGCAGCTGTTTTGTCATTTCTGTATTTTAAAGCATTTTTCCTCTGTTGTGTGAAGCACTTTGAATTGCCTTGTGTACGAATTGTGCTCTACAAATAAACTTGCCTTGCCTTGCCTATTGTATTCCCTCCGGACATCCTTCCTCTTAAAGCTTTGGTCTGACACTTTTTTGTTTATGTATACTTGCTAATGATTCATCCTTCCACATTTATTTGCAATGTGAACACTTGGATCATGTGCCTTGCCTCATCTCTTCTGTCAGTGTGTCTTAAATTAGTCTGCTCTTTCATTGCGGGATGGGGATGAGTCGTAGCGAAATACCTGTGTAAAATCTCTCTGTGATTGGCTCCATTATGTAGCCCAGAGTACGCGATCATGGGAATGACAAGGGTATTTTTTGGAGATTTGGCAAACGGATAGAGCTGTCTTTTTCATGTCTCTTTGAAAGAATATTTCAGTCTGGTGTGGTGGTTGTTCTTGATGAAATTATATGAATATGAATTTTGATAATGACCCCCGGATAACGAGCATATTGTAATTGTTCTGCTTCCACGTTAAAAGCTATGGATTCATGTGGCTCATAATGATGTAAATGTATGCATAAAGACAACCACTTTACTTATCTGTATGATTATTTCACATTTTTGGTGCATATAGACCTCTTTAAAATGACGCATATGTCTTCACAAACTGTAGGATTGTGCATGCAATTTTCTTATATATATTTTCTTATATTACTTAATGTTGGCATTTTCTCTCTATTTTTCATAAATAACACAGAACAGAAACAAGACACAGAGAGAGCATACAAACAGTTTTAATTAGCCCTACCCATGTTGGCATTATCATCCCATTTATTCCAAAATCTATTAAATTTGTCCGTTTTCAAATTGAGTCCAAATGTAATATTTTCAATTTTTCAAAGGTCAGTTACAAGGTTGGACCAGTACTTAATTGTTGGTTCAGTTTGTGTTATCTATTTCTTTATTCTGCCAAAGGTAACCGTTTATTGTGTCCATGGCAGGAGTTTTCAGGCCCGAATATGTAGTAGATCTGAAGTCAAGTGGAATGCTTTTCCTCACGGCTGCTCTAATTCTAAAACCAATCAATCCGTATGGCATTAATTCAATTACATGTATTTGTTGATGTCACCTGCTTGTTTCCATGGAGATTTGTGTTTTAAGGTCATACTGTGGACCGGTGAGAACTCTTCAGAGAATAAGTTTCACCTTGTTTTGTTAAGAAATAGTTCTGGCTACCATGGCATTTCCAGGAAAAACATCACTATAATGTTACTATAATATTGCTGCCAATATCTTAATAACAATCAACTCATCCCCGTTTTTTGAAAATATTTTGCTTCATTATTCCTAATTTCATTCCCTATCGATGTTAAATGAGGTAAAGTCCGAGATACGCCCCACAAACTCTAACTTAAAGCCCATCCTTTATTGCCTTGTGGGAGAGGTTTTTTCAGCTCTGGAGTCAACGGTCACGATAATCTACCCTGTTATCTCCCGATTCCTCTGTGGACATGTGTGTACAGACTACAAATGCAGCCGGCCTGATAATCAGAGGCTGCGGACATAGAGGAAGTCAACTGTGAATTATTAATGAGAGGGGTGTACTGGCACTGAATAAAACTTCTTTAAAACTCATTATTCAGCCAGGCACATCAGGGCACCTTTACCTTGCAATTTAGCTATTATTTTGTCATTATATTTTCTAAATGAGCAGTTCACTATTCAGTACATAACCTGTCTTAATGATATTATTAGCATGGCAGAGTGGGTTCAGTCTTTGCACAACTATGATTGGTTTGTTGTGACAAGGCTAACAAAGGGGAAAATATAATACATCTTTTGCAGATAACATTATTTAGATTTTAGTCTTCATATTTCACAAATTAATGTTTCACATCTAAATAAATAATACATAACATAATAATAACATCTTTCTCTGGGATATAAAAGAATTAGAAACGTACAGACATATTTTCAGCCTAATTGCTCCTAATTGTGTGACAAACGATCGATATCAATACCAATATCGGAACTGGTATCTTGGTGTGAGCTATGAGCATTTTCCAGTCTGACAAAAAGACATTTCTGTGAAGTATTCATGATCATGAGGAGACGTGTTTTTCCTCCCCTTTTCACGTTGACCTGTTTAACTGACCCACTTCCGGCGCTGGTACCTGTCAGCTGCCGCGGCTTTCTTTTGGACTTCTTTCATCAGGGAGAAGCGATGAGGCCGATGTTTGTTTGTTCTTGGTTTGAAGGGCCATTTGCTTTCATCAGATTCTTCCTCTGGGCCAAAGCCACACGTGTTTTGGTTTTTCTGGTACTAATAAAAGAAGGGCAGTGAGTTATTGTAAAAAAAAAAAATATATATAAATGCAAGATCTCTACTATTACTCCTTCAACAACAACAAAAACAACAACAACAACAACAATTAAGGTGTTATTTTTATACTTTATTAATAATACTATTTAGGGCTGTGCAATATTGGAAAAAATATTTACTCACATTTCTTTTACCTGTTTTGCTCAACTGCGATAAAAATGCAATAAAATAAACAAATAACCAAATACATGTGGCTTTAAGTATTAATTTCATGAACAGGCAATGAATAAATCAGGTATGTCATAAAACATAAGCCATACAATTGCCTGTAGACCTATCAAATTAAAAGCCCCAAACGTATCATTGAGCGCAACAACACTCAATCACTACTACTGGTTCTCTGTGCTCTTAGAATCCATCTAATCAAACAACTTCTATTGTTACTATTACTACACAACTACATACTGTACATGAACAGTTAAGATAGAAGAAGCCATATATCTGCTAATCAACAAGGATCGACAGGTTGACTTTGTGTTAGAACTATGTTGAAGAAGTTTAGTGCGATGTGTATAAATGAGTGGACGTATACGAACAACAACTCTGATCTGTACCAGGGCAGTGTCAGTTACCGCTCTCCTCTCCTTGTGATATAGCATTATTGATGAAATAAGACAAGACTATTGCTATGATCCATTACTCAACTGGTTGTCGCAATGATGTGTTCACTATAAATGTCAAGAAAATAAATTTAAATCTATTTGTAAATTCATTCAGTTCTGAACCACTTTATGCTGTCAGTCAAAACATACGATTACAGCTGTTGGGTGCATTCACGCTTGTTCTTATTTGGTCCTCATTTGAGCTCAGTTTACTCTTGATGTGGAGTTGGTTTGGTCTTGGTCTAGTCTTTGTTTAGTTCTGTCTGTTCCCGGTTCTTGTTTGTATGAGAGTTAAGACACTGTAAAACATAAAAGGTAAAGTGTATATATATCCAATATCCTCTTCACCACCGGTAATTATACTGTGTGCGCAATAACGGACATTTAGAAACCAACAGACCCTTCCAGGAGTGAATTGTTTTGGTATAGCTGGGCACCTGGTACTGATATAAACCATCCCATTCATTTAATAGGACAGCAAAAAAGAGATAGAAAAAAAGCGAACAAAATACGTCCAAATCAGTCAATGTCTAAACTTGAGGAGGATTGGCTGTAGTGCAGAATAAAATGAATTTCACAGCCCTACAAGAAGAGCGTCCGTCGTGTTGTTTGAGCTTGAGCTGAAAGCGAGGACAAGGTGTTACTTCCTGGTTACTGGAGATTTTGGCTGTACTTCAGTGTTATGTAAAAAGCTGTGACTGGGGCAGGCTGTTCGCTCAGAAGGCTGCACTGCTCTGCTCTGAGCTGTGGATGCTGTTGTTCATTCATGTGCTCCGTCTCTACAAGCTCATCTGACTCTCACAGGCACTTGGAAGACTTCCCAGAAATCCTCCTTATTTACACACATATATTTTACTATTCTATTTTACCCTAATTCCCCGCATTTAAAATGCAACTATTCGAAATACTAGAAGTACCCCAGCCTGGAGTTATTATATATCACCACCACTGAAACATTCTACTGATACTAATCTACTAATTCAACACATTCTACTGCAAGCACAACATGTAGGCAGAACCTTCTTATTAACAGAAAACAGATGCCGTTTTTTGGCGATTGTACAAATAAAATACAGTTTTGGAAGAAGTTGGTTTATAGTTAATATGCAACATCTTCATCTTGATGTATTATAAAGGCCAAGATCATTTTGTTAGTGTATATTATGAATGTTAACCTGACGGATTGCAGCCATTGACTTGCCTCTCCACAATTCTGACCTGTATCTTGGGCCTGCTGGAGCCACTGGCTCATTTCCTTGAGAAAGATATGTTTAATGCCATTCTGTGGAACTTGCCAGTCAAACAACAACATCTCCAGGGAGATGAGCAGGTGGCGAACCCTTCACCAGCAAAGTTACATGCACCTTTAAAGAAACTGATGCATGCAGAATAATCAGCTTTGTGGATCTGGATTCATATCACTGGCCCAAATGTAGGTTATATGGAAATGGCTGTATTGACACTAACATAAAGTTGTCACATTTCATCTCCCCAAATCAGTCTTTTCTCAGCTCCCTGCAGCTTAAACTCTCCTAAAAACCTGTCAGTTATGGAAGTGCTCCTGCCTGGGCTCTATATTTGGTCCAACTGTCAAGTGCCACATTACATTTCTTCTTTTCGCTTTTCCCTGCGGTCTAAAATCTAGTGCAAAGATATTTTCCGGAGTGAGCATGTCATTTTGTTTGTGCTTTGTGATTTTCTGCTCAGCTGCAAAGTGCCTCTGTGTCTCTGCTTCATTGTCAGTTAAACTTAGGAAGACGCCACAGAAACATACTACATGAATTTGCTTTGTGGTTACAAGAACATGTCAAGAATGTCTCTATAATTACAATGTTTCCCTGACATCACTGGTGACGGGGCTATATCAGCCATGTAGGTTATCTTTGGGGTTTTTGCATCTCTAAAGGCCAATAGAGACAAAATAAGAGAAACCACTTGATACAGCTATTGTAGTGGAAACATGTATTGATTACAGAAACAAGTAGTCAGTTAAAAAAAGAGAAAGAGAGTTTATGAACTTTTAAAACAGTGTCTGACACAGTGACTCAAATAGCTTTTAAGTTATATTTTTAGGCTACCTCGAAGCAGAATAAAGGTTGGTTAGCGGCATCATCACCACTGCCAGTGAACAGCTCACACTGTCACATTTACTGTTATCTTTCAGTTTCTGAGGGAATATATAGTTATAAGGTGAATAACTGCACAGTGGTGGAGTGCCTATGCTCTCTCAATTCACTGCGTGAAGATTCCGTCTTTGAGTGGCTTTTCTGTGCTGCGTTTGCACATTTCTTCCTGCGTTGCTGTGTCTTGGTGTGTTTTCTCCAGGCGCTCCGGTTTCCCCCAACCCAAATCATGCTCAATAGGCACATGGGGGGCAGTAGCAGTTGGAAGAGTGCTCATCTTCTGATCCGTAGCGGGTTACTTCGCCATTGATTGGATATTTTTGTTTCAAAGTGGATCATTGGAAATCTGTCAACGTACATAGAGTTGAGAACATACATTTGATAGAATTTGATTTCTGAAAATAGCATTTTATTACAGCACATTATTAGGGGGTCATGCTTTTTTAAGAACTAATCCAGTTGCATTGTCCTTATCTGTGGCTCACAGAAGGTCTCTGTTATAAAGAGCTTGAATGAGCAGGTAATATCCAAAACTGAGGAATGGAACAGAAATGAAATCTCATTTTTCACTTTTAATATTATGGTATACATTTGGCATCCTTTTCTCGCCTCCAAACCTTTTCACTGTCTCTCTCCAGCACACTAAACACTATTCTGTTCCAACCTTTCTGGATCTCTTCAGAAAATACCTCCATCATTTAAAAGAGAAACGTCCTGATGCGAAATGATACCCTGCGTCACCACTGCTCATTTGATTTCATGCTCACTGACTTTCTCCAAGACAGGTGCAACCTTCTGCAGCTCCCTTGGGGTTAGTGCCACCAGGCCTCTCTCCAGGATCCTGTTTACCTCTTGGCCTGTTGTGAGTGTCTGACACCCGGTAGAAGAGCCAGCCCAGAGCTAAGAGCTGTCTCCTTCTGTATCATCAAATATATTACAAATCTCTCCAGGGTTCGGGTGAGAGCGTGTGAATACACAAACAGGTGCGCACCACAAGAGTCCTGCATTCACTGACTGGTTAAGGAGCTTCTCTTCTTTACATTGGAATGCATGAATAGGATAGCATTGAAATGGATATGTTTCAGACAAACTGCATTAAACTGTGTACAATCTTAGTGACATTGAGCAAATAAAATATGGATAATAGCGTAATAGAATTAAAATTAGTAATAGGATATAAGTGAAATAAGGGAAATGTAGCGACCTACCAGCTTTACAAGAGATGGCTATTGAAATATTTATAATATCATGATAATATAATCTTTGTTTTGAAGATATACATCATTTGAAAATCAGATATATATCGTTACCAAAAAAAAAAACTGTCAATGTAATCCCTCTTCGTTATTTTTGGTAGATCATCAGACCACGCTTCTGCTATAAGCTCAATTCCCCATGATCAGTTTTGTGCAATGCTGTGGAACCTGGAACCATATATATACATATATATATATATATATGAATGTGTGTGTGTGTATATATACTGATGATTATATGATTATAGTAGCAGAAAACAACATTGGTACATATTAATTTACAAAACAATTCTGCATGGGGAAAGTGTTCAACGGACCTCGGTGTTTCACAGAGCTGGGCAAATCAACATTTTCCCACTCTGCACCATGGTCTTAGAATAATTTACAAAACGGCCTGAATTGAAATCTGTAGTGTCAATTGACATGTTAAAATAAAATGAAGTTTTTGTTTTTACAATGTAATATTTTGTGACTTTTGTCGGTTTCTGTTTCTCAGGTGCAGAGGCACAGAGAGTCTGAAGTTTCTGTATTGGTTACAGACAGCAGGGCTTACAACAGCAGAGTCTGGTTTAGAGAGGACTACAGCCTTTTTGTATTCTGAGTCATTATTCTTGTATTCTTGAGTCATTATTTCTAGCTGCTAAATTCCTGCTAGTGCATATATTTGTATGTGTGTTTTCTTCTGAAAGCAGACCAGATAAAAAAAAGTGGGAGTCATGGAGCAACTGTTACTCCTCTCACAGAGCTTAAGTATAAGCCATAATAGAAGCTATTATGTTCTCACTTTCTGCTTTGTGTTTATTGTGTTGGCTGCTTCCTTGGCCAGGTCTGAATCACAGACTGTATAAATGAGTGGACAGCACCCGTGTTCCAAACAGGAAGTGAGCACAGCTGCAAATCGGCCCCGTCAGGTCTGGCTCCCATTCACTTTAAATTGAAATCTATATAATATATATCTGCACCTCTTTCTCTAACACTGTAGTCAAACTCGTCATTCTGGACATAAAATGCTTGTTAAAAAGTTCTACATGATTTTGGTGTTTTTATTTCACAATTGTCTTTGTAAATCAAGATATGAACTCTAATAACTGACCAATCAGGGGCCTTCTTTTGCAGAGGTCCGTTTCAGCTTGCATTAGCAAAAGCTTTGATTGACAGCTAGCACAGTTCGGTGCTAAGCATACCGCAGGTTTCCACAGGGCGGGGGGGAAGGAGCGAGTACCTTCAGCAACCTCGCTCCTAATTGGCTCTGTGGTTGCCATGAAACGCACACTTGGATTTCCAAATATGAAACTCAGCTCCAAATTAGCTGCTATAACTGCTAGCCGCGATTGGCTTCAGTTGGCAAGATCAGCATGGCGTTGCTTTGCTGTTATACAGTCTATGGTCTGAATCTCAATGGGACTGCCTTGTTAAATAAAGGTATATATGAAAAAACATTTATCTAGCATTGATTCAATTCCACCATTAACACATTTTTCTGTTTTGTTCTATTATTGCTGACTGTCCTCTGGAATTTGCTCGTTCCACAGCTTTCTTCTTTTCCAGTGCAGCCAAAATCCAATTATTTCACAGAGGCTTTCAATAAAACCCTAGAAAATAAATAAAGAAAAGAAGAAATAGTCGGTCGGATAAGATTGCAGTTTGCCTCCCTCTGGTGCACCGTAGGGACCGTATTAGCGCATATTGTGTTGTTTTTTTCCTCATGAGTGGATTTAATTGGGAAACGTTTCAACGTGGGGCTATCCACACGGCAGTGAGGCTGGGGTCATTTCATTGGTTTTGTACAATTGGCTCTCCTGTCTGTTTCCATTATTGTCAGAGTAGCTGTAAACTTAAACAAGGTGGGATGAATACGGAAGGGACGAGAGAAAGTTGAAGAGTTGTTCTAGGAGATTCCCACACTGGGCTGTCACGGCTGGATGGACATTGTTTTAAGTGAAAATATGTGGAGTTGGAGAAGTGTCAGAAAATGTTGCTTACTGCAGACAGAAGGTGCAAAGATGGAAGAGCACAACCCGTTCTACTTTTTTATTTTGTACCTATTGTTTGGTGCTTTCTGTACAAAATGAAAAATATTGACAACTGAATAGAATGAATAGTTATTTTTGTTAATACTTTTATTCACATTGCAAATTGGATAGATACAGAAACACAGCTCCAGAGACTACACAATGACTGTCGAAGATGATAAATATAGTCCAATAAAATCTACCCACTCTATTATTATTATTATTATTATTATTGTTATTATTGTTATTATTATTATTATTATTATTATTATTATTATTATTATTATTATATTATTATGTATTATTGTTATTATTATTATTATTATTATTATTATTATTGTTATTATTGTTATTGTTATTATTATTATTATTATATTGTTATTATTATTATTATTATTATTATTATTATTATCATCATTATTATTATTATCATTATTACTATTACTATCATTATTACTATTATTATTATTATTATTATTATTATTATTATTATTATTATTATTATTATTATTTCTATAGTACATTTACAAAGAAAGTAGTGTGAAAAATGCTGTATGGTAACTAAATAGACATAAGTGAACACTGTCAGTACGGTAGTTTACATCACACTTCAATAACAATGAATACATAAATATGCTTGGCAAAAAAGAAGAAACAAAATCTACAAAAGCCCCCATAACTGCAGAGTTACAAGCCTGATAAAAGTAACCTAAAACACTGCAGAATGAAAACTTGCACTTTTGTTTTGCTGTTAAAGAGTAAAGTGAAGAGCCTATTCAACATTTTAATTACCAATTGCTTTGGTTACTGAGACATTTTTGTTGTTTGTGCAACTTTGTTATCCTTTTGATGTAACAAAAATGCAGCCTTTCCCCTCATTGGTAATTTAGCGATAGTGCTGCAGGTCACAGCTCTGAACCCATGAAAACAATCTACTCTAAGCTAACCGACAAGTACATGATAAACGAAAGTACAACTTAAAAGTCCTGTACAAGACTTTTATGACTTCTCGTTAACACTTTTTACTCCACGCAGCAAAGTGTAAAAGCAGCTATTGTGAATAAAGGGGGTGGATTATAATGCCTACATCTTCCAAATACACTTTGTTCGAAGGGAAGCACAAAGAAGGAACTGGGAAAGACATTTCTTTGTCAAGGACATCACTGGAGACAGTTGCTTCTCTGTCATGCGTCACACTCAGAGCAGGGCATTCTGAAACATGTTCTTCACTCATAGTTCAAAATTGGGCCTTTTTAAAACTAGGCTCTGACAACATTTTCTTCCATATTATCCATTGCACATTGCTTTGGTCTGCTTTTGTGCTTTTGTGTAAAAAACGCAAACCTCCTCTTTGACTTTGCCACTTTCCAGTCCATCGATCAGATACACGGACTCATTTGGGGGAGACTTACGTAACATCTCCAATCTCCACCTCTCCTCGCTGCCTCAGTGAAACCTGCGGCATTTCGCTAACTAAGATACAGCGTACCCCAACTTCAAAGAGTCTTATGTAAATGCTCCTGGCTCTGCGTCCTCTGTGCCCTTCTGTATCGCGCAGTGGAAACTAACAACTGTTGGATGCACTTCAAAACCAAGCCCAAGTTACCAAACTGAGACCAGAGGGGAGGCAAAAATAGTGATTAAATGTAATGGGAATGATGTGTTACTAGCTATTTCACGCTCCAGCTGCCGCCCTATGCTGTGGAGGCTATAAACTAATTTATTCAGAATAGTGAAAAGTTTTACCAAGATTTATATAACGTTATGTGTAATCAAGCAAATGCTACAGCAAAAATCACTCTGGCTTTGAATAGGAAATATATTGGCTCAAAATGCAAAATGAGTGGAGTTTGTGTTATTTGTTTAAATATATAACATAATTTAAAAATAACTACACTTTGTGAAATAGCCAGGGCAGTGGGCGTTCATGAGACATCACAACTCTCCACAATGTTTAATTGGGCTATAGAGCTGGCGGACAGGTCAGAATTGATTGTAGAATGTGTTGATTATAGATCTGGTTTATGGTTAATATTTCTGTAATTACTGGGCCTATCCACATGAAACAAAAACAGGTACAAAGTTCGATGTCAGCACACATAAGCATAACATTATTCAACCCCAAAGACGTGATTGTTGTCAGTTGAAAGGACTTTAAGCCATAAGATTAATACGGCAAGTTGTGGACCAAATTTTAAACAAAGATTTGTGAATCATAAGATGGATTCTGTTAAACAAGTTATATAGGCCCTCCATCTGAAATTATGACAAATTATGCCAGAGTAATTAATATTTGGAAAACAAAAAACCTTATCATGAGGACCAAGCCAAACATTCAAGTCAGAAAATATCTTTAAAAAGTGAATGAACAGAATATAATTATTTAAATTATGCAATCCACAGATAATGACAAAATGAGTCTTTTTGGACTCTGATTAAAATTCCTCCCAATTTTTCAGCTCCTGCTTTCAACCCCTTCTGCAGGAGTGCTATTTGCTGTGGTGGATATTTGGTAGTAGAATGTAGAATATGTGCAGACCATTAGTCATGCACACGTATTGAGATTTTTTGGGAACATGATGCTCACTCTAAAACTGCAAACGTGTAATTAAGGAGATGAAACGTGTGCCGGCACCTTTCTATATCCCTCAAAGAGTAGTAATGATGGTATACGCATTTGAAATATTTAAATTTGAAATATTCACATTTCTGCAAAAATAATCGGATGTGTGTGTCATTCCGACATCTGCTGAATTTTGCAGTGACTCTTTTGCCCTATTCTAAATGTCAAGTCCATGTTTTTGAGTTCTAATTAAAGTTGTGGTTAGCTTAGTTTAGCACACTAATATGAGTTTACGTAAGGAATGTACAAGGGCGGCAGTGGCATAATACGGTTGTGTCCTTAGGCAAGACACTTCACTTACCTTGCTCTACTTGTCAGTCTACCCCCTGGTTGCTATGGCTACCACCGAGGGATAATTGTATATAATCCGCGAAACGGTAAACGACGACCGAGCATCTGAGAAGAGAAAGCCTATTGCCTCGTCGTTACTACAATAACGAAGTAGAAACAGTCAAAATCTTGCTTAATCAATAGTTAATTTGCATAAGTGTCTTTTGAAACAATTTACTTTTTGTCTAGCATGTTTGCAAAGTTCAAAGGTCATTTAATAGTCATTTCAACATGCAAAAACAACATGACAGAGCGACATGTTCCTCAAAAGCCAAATCTATTTTAGTGCACTAAAAATGTTAATGTATTAAAATGTATTTTTTAGCAAATACCAACCTCATCTATAACGGTTATAATATTTGTAGTGAATGGTAACAGAAAAAAAAATCTTAAAAGCTGTTTTTGCAAATGAACTCTTCTGGTCCACCATCGATCTATGCTTTTCACTTCAAATTAAAATATGACCAGAAATGACCATGTCTGCTTACTATATAAAGCTCGACTGAAAGGAGAGCAGAATGTTGCCATATATATTTTCACCTTCTAAAACATAATTAAACGCTTAAATGAGGCCCGGTGGTTCACATTATTTACCCTTCTCACAGACTGTGCAGTTCAGGGCAGCTGCACTTATCATTAGTCTCAATAGAGGTCATATGCCATTGAGAAATATACAGAGATTATACTTTAATATTAATGAGTCGGAAATAAAGCTGCTTTTACAAGAAGACAAAAGGTTAAATCCATGCCATCCAATAAATTGACTGTCCACCAACTTCAAAAGGAGGATGTGATAGCCCAAATGTCTTAACGATCTTCAATACTGTGTGTCACATGATATGACGTGTGACGAATATGACAAGTAAAAATAAAACTGAACCAGATGACCGTGAATTAATTGGGGTCCAAGCAAAGTCAAAAAGAAACATAAAGGAGTTGCAGAGGGCATTCGACTCCTGTCTTTTTAGAATTGAACCAGTGTTGTGCGTTTTTGTCTTGAACATGATCTTCATTTTAGCTGGGACAAAATTACATTTAAGAAAAGTAGTCTAAAATTTAAAAAAATTACATTCGGCTCAGTATTAATTATAAATGTCTATATTCATATTCATATATTTTATCCTTTTGAGGCTGAACATATTTTCCAATCAAAAGTCTCTCATCCTGGCTGTCCTGTGTATGGCTGGCAGAGTCCTGGTTCAGCTCTGGTTCAGTTTTCTCACGTCACATGTTTGGGTCCTTGTTTAGTTCTGGTTCAGTTCACATGTAGTCTTAGGTTCAGACCAGCTCGCTACTTACTAAATAAATTGTAAGAAGTAAAATGCATTGCCAGTAATCCTCCATGCGCATATTTAATGATGTATTTAGCGTTACTTTTGCTGAAATCGTACTATTATTCGTTCATACCTGTCACAGAAAAATATATAGGCAATTAACAATCAAACATTGGATGGTGTAAGCTAAGTGAAATTATGTTAATATCCTACCTCATGATTTTAGACATTATTCAACTGAGTGAGAGAAAAGTGAGAGAATCCAGGTAAGACACTGATGATGCAGAAAGGAGACTGATTCTCAATCCTACCAGGGGCGCACTGAAATATCGGCCCAGTATCGGTATCGGCCAATATTCACGCCACTGAGCAATATTAGTTTCAGCCAAAAGCACCGATATCGGTCCTCGATGTTTACGCCTTGGTAATGAAAGCGTTAACTCTGCCGTCCCTTCAGAAATGGGGAGAAAACAACAGCTCCTGAGGCTGGGACAGAGGCTTTCTGCTGCTGTATTATTATTAACAGAACAGTCTTTATTCTGAGGCAAAAGACCCAGAAATGACAAAGTTACAGTTTTAGACCAAACTCTTATTAAATATATGCAACACCAGAGATAAACGCAATGTTTTTTTCAGACATTATTTGACTAGTTTTCCTCCTCTAGACATGCTTACTCCAGATAACTTTAGTGTGAGCGGTTTTAAGAAGAAGAGAAGCGTTCTGAGTGTCTAATCAAACACAGAGTCTGAGGAGGAGAGCCTGTCGCTGCTGCTGTTACAGGAGGAGACAGAGCACGATGATGACACATGGACTAGAGAGGTTCAGAAAGACACTTCAGTCTGATAAATAATCTATATAAAACAGGAGATTCACAGAATGGAAAAATGTGAAAGGTAATTTTACTTTATCCTGCCTATATCTAAACACAGTGCTACATATGCCTATCAAACGTTTTTTAACTGGTTCCACACATTGTAAAATAGATTTGATCCTAATTTTATAATAAAAATGAGTTAGTTTATAGCTTTGATAAAAGATAAATATTTTAAAAGTGGTTAAAATAACAAAACAATGATTAGAAAATATTGGCCTAATATCGGTTATCGGCCCAAGCTCTCTTCTCTCTCTCTCTCTCTCTTTCTTTTCTCTCTGTCTTCTCTCTCTCTCTCTCTCTCTTTCTTTTCTCTCTGTCTTCTCTTCTCTCTCTCTCTCTCTCTCTTTCTTTTCTCTCTGTCTTTCTCTCTCTCTCTCTCTTTCTTTTCTCTCTGTCTTTCTCTCTCTCTCTTTCTCTCTCTCTCTCTCTCTCTCTCTTTCTTTCTCTCTGTCTCTCTCTCTCTCTCTCTCTCTCTCTCTCTCTCTCTCTCTCTCTCTCTCTCTCTTTCTTTTTCTCTGTCTTTCTCTCTCTCTCTCTCTTTCTTTTCTCTCTGTCTTTCTCTCTCTCTCTCTCTCTCTTCTTTTCTCTCTGTCTCTTCTCTCTCTCTCTCTCTCTTCTCTTCTTTTCTCTCTCTTTCTCTCTCTCTCTCTCTCTCTTCTTGGTCTTTTCTCTCTTCTCTCTCTCTCTCTCTCTTTCTTTTCTCTCTGTCTTTCTCTCTCTCTCTCTCTCTCTCTCTTTCTTTTCTCTCTGTCTCTCTCTCTCTCTCTCCCTCTCTCTCTCTTTCTTTTCTCTCTGTCTTTCTCTCTCTCTCTCTCCCTCTCTCTCTCTTTCTTTTCTCTCTGTCTTTCTCTCTCTCTCTTTCTCTCTCTCGTTCTCCCTTTCTTTTTTTTGTACGGTATAGCGTAAAACACATACTTTGAAGACATACAACTACGGTATTTGGCCATAAATGCAACAGACAACAACAAACAACAACAACAACAACGACGGGATGAGTATCAGCCTAAAATGCCCATATTGTGCACCACTAGAGCCTATCTATACCCTTCCATACCATAGTTTGATACATGTGACCTGAGTTAACATGCGACAAAATAATGAATCATGGTTAACGAACTGATACATGATGTGCCCTGTTGTAGAACTTTAACGTAATGATCTTAATACAAGGCAGGTGTAATCCCTCCTTCTTAAGACCCCCATGTGTCCCGATACATGCTTCCTCCTCCCAATAACCTCTTAGTTTAGCTGCTTATTTATCCAAATTACCGGACCTTCTTTGTATCCCTGTGGAGCTGTTCTGACACGGACTATCAGGCCTAAACAAACACTTCTACTGCAGTGCCACAAACGATCTTAAGCAATTACCACTATAATACCATTATGTTCACCCTGAGGTGAACACTATACATTTATCTAGTCCCAAAACTTTGAGTAAGTCTCTACTTAAAATTCATAGGCTACAATTAGAAAGTTGCTGCACTCTAAAGCACAGTTAATTTATCAGGTGATCAAGAAAATGATAGTTGTGAGTTGTGAGTTAATTGTTAAATTCAGTATGCATTGCACTGTAATTAGTCTTGACAGAAAGTTGGTGCATTCATAATGAGGTTCCTTTACATAGACTTTGAAATGCATTGAAGTGTTATTAAAAAAAAACATAAAAACTCAATTAATACCAGCATCTAGGTTCAATTCAATTCAATTCAATTCAATTTATTTTTATAACGCCCAAAATCCCAACAGTAGTTGCCTCGAGGGGCTACAGTGGAAAAAACAGAATAAAACAGAATAAACAATGTTCATAGGGACTTGGAAATGTCCCAGCGTCCTGTGTCCTTAGACAGACGTCCCAAGCTCCCCTGTCCTTAGACCCTCCTTCTCGGCCAGGAAAAACCACCAAACCTCTTTGGGAAAAAGTAGAAACCTGTAGGAGTTCCACAGTGAAGGAGAGATCCGACTACCTCGGACGGACAGGCGGACGCGCCTCAATTTGCAGATAGACGGTGGAGCTGGACCCACTCAGGAGGAGAACTAATTCTTCGAGGCTGATGAAGAAGAGGCCGTTTCTCCAAGCAGGCCGTTTCTCCAGGCAGTTGAGGAGCATCTGGATCCACAGGTCATCGATGTGCCTGCTCCACTCCCGTCGGGGAAGTGGGAGAAAAAGAAGGAAAAGCGATGAAGACATTGCAAGTGAAATTAAATATTAAATATTGTTTGATAGAAAAGTAGTAAGAAGCAGAGGATAGTGCTCAAGCTGCCATACTTCCCCCAGCATAGTTGCTCCTAAGGCAGTATAGCTGGGAACTGTAGGTTTTTATTTCTGTTCCTAATAGGCCTGACCAGAAGTGATTTTAAAGAGGAACGTTTTAAGCCTGGTCTTAAATGAAGAGACTGTGTCGGCCTCTTTAACATGGACAGGAGCTGATTCCACAACACAGGAGCTTGGGAGCTAAACGCTCTACTTCTTACTGTGCTTTTAGAGACTCTTGGGACCACCAGAAGTCCAGCATTTTGAGAGTGAAGTGCTCTGTTTGGATGATAAGGTACTATAGCAGGGCTATTCAACATAATTTTTCTGAGGGCCAGATTTCTCGGGGGGCCGTGGGCATTGGGCCAGATAGGCTACAAACAAGGTTAGAACCAAGACTAACTCAGAATCAAACCAGGTCTAAAGCAAAATTAAATAAGGACTAAGCCAGAAAAAACAGAAAACCAGGTTTAAACTTGTACTAACCCAGAATTAAACCAGAAAACTAGAAAAAAATCTATAATAATAATATTTGGAAGATCAGATCGTTTGGTGGGCCTGATCTGGCCCCTGGGCCTTAAGTTGAATAGCCCTTTACTATACCATCTTTGAGGTAGGATGGGGCCAGGTCATTTATGGCCCCCCATCCCCATCTATGTCTGCACAATATGAGAAATAATTGTCAAATGCGATGTGGCTGTTATTTACTGTAATATCAGTATTATTACGATATTTGAATTACGCAATTTGATATTCAACATGACACAATAATTTCAGTCATATTAAAACAAATATGTTCATGTCTTAATGCACAATTCAAGCTCTGTCTCAATGAAATTCAACAGAAACAAAACCAAGGCTAAATCAAGGCTAATTTAGACTAATTTAGGCAGTGTTTAATAATGTTTTCATTTGAAAAACAATACATTTTGGTCAGATTGAGGAGTTTGACGTTATCGCGATGTATGTACCGTAGTTTGTTGTGATATCAATGAATGCATTTCTCAATATCCCAATAATTTCCCAATATATTTTACGATGTATTGTGCAGCTCTCCCAGGATCCTGCAGCTCAAGACTTAAATAAGAATCCGTGTAGCCTGGTGCTCGATAAGTAAGTTCCCTTCTCGAGATTGAGGGATGGGCAGCAATAAAATACCTTAAATCACATGGAATCTACAAGCCTTGGTTTACAAATCCTTCTGTGTGGCTGCTGTCACGCTGTCACTCACTCAGTCTGGTCAAGGTTGTGTGCTGGTTAATAGGTTTTGCTGTACACTTGTATGGTGATGTCCTTGTGGTGGTGGCAGTGCTCAGGGGAATATAAAGCTCCTTCCAGGCCACTGACGGCTGAGGCACCTGTCGTGTTGTTGGCTCCACATCCAAAGGGCAACACGGAAAAAGGTCAGAATGACGCCTGGTCTGTATTGAAACTTGAGCGAACAATTTCACTTTTTGTCTTCAGATTTTGTCATCTGAATTTTAAGGAAATGTACAGTTTAAGATGGACATAAGAATTTGCATCGTTTGAATGAATTGTAATAAACTTGATCAGAATTTCCAGATGTCCACATTTTAAACATTCAGAAGTGTAGAAAGAGGGCAAGCATTGGAAATAAAACTGGAGATAATGTCTGGATACAACAATTTCCAAAAATGCTCATGTCATTTTCAACAGAAAATATTAGTTAATATCATCAGACGACCTCATAGACAATAGTTCAATTATGTCCTTTATTTGTGTATTCTTTTTTCAGAATCAATGCTTGTTCAAATAATGAGTATCTACTTTTGATACTATTTTCTGTATTTGCTAACCTTACTGGGGATTTTTTTCTTTTTACTATTTACTCAATGAGAAGGAATGTGTTAGAAATGGTTCAAAATCAGTCTATACATTATCTATACCGCTTGTTGTAGCTCAAATGACGATAAGTTGCAGTTTTAAAAGAAGGGTGAAATATGGAGGATACAGGCAGCCTCATGTTGTCTTCAGAAAAGGCACATATCTGAATATGTGAGGTGTTAAGGTGTGTAGAAAGAACTGAGCGCAGTGAGAGAATCCCCCTCTGTTCCTCAACGCAGACTCCGAGTGCTGTGGAGAATCTTAATAGCCTTCGCTGTCACATATGGGGATTTTCCATTTAAATCTCTCCACAAAACACACCCAAACACACACACACGCACACATACACGCACTCTTAATGAGCTCAGGGATGCACACAGAAGCACCTGATAACAGCAGAACAACCACACGCAAGACCGAGTTCATTGTATCAATCAATAACCTATTATTACTGATAGCACATTAGCTTAGTATGGATTTTGCAGATATAATAACTTTGAAGATGATTATTTTTGCTGTATGTTTTCCAGAATGGCCTGCTGTGGGAATTGTTTGTAATCTGCGGCAAGTTGCTGTTTGAAGCTTTTTTCTGAGAGGACTGCAGATGTGGGGAAGTTTTTCTCTCTCTCTGTCTCTGCTGGTAGTACAGACTGCAGTGCTGAGGCGTAACTGGGAGTAAATGTATAGTAAATATGTGCATCACTGTCTTGAGTCTGTCCATTCAGTTTGAGTAAGACAAAACAGCACTATGCTCGAGCTACACACTCGTAGTTTGTGGCGTAGTTCTTTAGGATAATCTTGAAGAAGAAATAAAAGCATGTTCCAGTGTTGTTCAATTCAGAAAAATACTTAAAGAATTGAAAATGAATTGAAAATAAATAGAAAATATAAGAAATGTATAAACTCAAAATGATCAAACCACAGAAAACTGGGCGAGATATATGACTATAGACATGTCAACAAAATTAGGAGTCTATTAAGATAAGATAAGATCACCTTTATTTGTAGGGAGGAAAGACCTGCGAAACCTCTCCTTCACACAGCGAGGGTGGATCAGTCTGTCACTGAAGCTGCTCCCCAGAGCGGACAGAGCGTCCTGCAGGGGGTGAGACTCATGGTCCAGCATAGATGTGAGTTTAGCCAGGACCCTTCTGTCCCCCACCTCCTGTACCGAGTCCAGAGCACAGCCCAGGACGGAGCTGGACTTCTTGATGACTTTGTCCAGCTTCTTCCTCTCCCTCTCTGTGATGCTGCTGCTCCAGCAGACCACACCGTACAGGAGGGCTGATGCCACCACCGAGTCATAGAAGGTCCTCAGGAGTGGCCTTGTCACTCCAAAGGACAAGACTCTCCTCAGGAGGTAGAGCCGACTCTGGCTCTTCATGTACAGAGCGTCTGTGTGATGAGTCCAGTCCAGTTTGTGGTTCAGATGAAGACCCAGGTACTTGTATGAGTCCACTATCTCAATGTCCCTTTCCTGTATGTTCACTGGTGAAGGGGTCTGCAGAAGTCCACCACCATCTCCTTGGTCTTCCCCGTGGTGGTGATGAGGAGGTGGTTAAGATAAGATCACCTTTTTTTGTCCCAATTCCAGTGTTGCAACAAAGGGTACAGAAATAGATTATGCACAGTAGAATAATAAAAACACCTGCTGACACCAGTTCACAAAGTCCTGCGCAAGTCCTCTGTACTCTGCATCGTCGTCGTCCGTGATGAGTCCGATGATGGCAGAGTCATCAGAGAACTTCTGCAGGACACAGCTGTCCGTGTCGTGTCTGAGGTCTGCAGTGTAGAGGATGAAGAGAAAGGGCACGAGGACGGTGCCCTGGGGCGCCCCCTCACTGCAGGTCCGAGTGTCAGACACACAGTCCGGGCTCTCACAAACTTGGGTCGGTTTGTGAGGTAGTCCAGGATCCACTCAGCCAGGTCGTCGTCCACACCCTCTCCAGCTTGTCCCTCAGGAGCAGGATGAGGATGGTGTTGAAGGCGTTGGAGAGATCGAAAAATAGAATCCTCACAGCGCTGCCAGGCTTCTCCAGGTGAGAGAGAGAGCGGTGCCTGCAGTTTAAGGAATGCTGTTCTGAAACGCCACTTTGAATGGGGAAACATGTGAACGTCCATTTAATCTCCATCTTTAGGTCCTGTTTATGATGGAATATTCTGGACAGTACAATGTGCACCAGTCCAAGTACAATTCAAAAAGGAGACTCAAAAGATAGAATATTGGACTTTGAAATAAAATGGCATAAGACATGGAAAAGGAAATCATTCATGCAGTACTTGTCTATTTGTAATGGATGTAATAGCAAATCATAAAACCTCCCTGTTTTTAAACAAAGAAACTATTTGACTTCAAACTTTTCAACAAACAATAGCAGCTGTTTGTGTGGTTAGACCGTGTGCATGGCTGCCTG
This sequence comes from Chaenogobius annularis, assembly GCA_015082035.1. NCBI lineage: Eukaryota > Metazoa > Chordata > Actinopteri > Gobiiformes > Gobiidae > Chaenogobius > Chaenogobius annularis. The sequence continues at coordinate 955,377 of BJKM01000007.1, read as the reverse complement.
AGCATAGACTCATTAGAGAGAGATTTAGTTCCTACAGAAGAACAAGTGTAGTGCGGCTCGTCTCGGTGTGAGGCTGAACCTCACAGTCAGCTGCTGCTTAAACTCAGGAGCAGCACAGAGCCGTGGGGCACGAACATAAGAGAACATTTGCATAATGACATATTATGTTGTTTACATCAAAAAGGGAAGTGACAATTAGGACCTGGCGGGTTGTGTTTTTGTGTTGGTGTATTTGTGTGTGTGACACCTGTTGAGATGACTTTGCAGACAAATGCAGTTCAAGGTACTGACACTTTGAATTCAAGCAGCTTCCGTTGGGATCCAGACACCATCTTGGTTATTCTTTTAGGCTGTTTTAATTTAATCTTCATTTCCACTTGGTGATTTTTTTTTAATGCTATACCTGCCCAGGAGCTGTCGACAGCCTCTTTGACCTCACCACTTATCATGCTTTATACATTCTAACTCGTAAGATCCGATCTCAGACTCAGAAAAACTAACTTGAACACAGACTCGGGTCAGAATTTAAACCCACGAGAAACGTTGAATTTACAGTCCCTGAGGTTATGTCATAGTGACAGGACGTTGTTTGGCATTGGAGGAAAATTATTGGTTCTGTTTAAGCTGAAACTCAACTTTGCAAAAACATTTTTACAGTTTACATATATATGTTTTCCCAATAAAACTGAAAATAATTGCGAATGTTATGTTAATTTATATCTTATGTCACTGTCGCAGTCATGTTTTCTGAACCACCGAATCCCTGAGGACAAATCCTCCAATCTAATCATTACAGTTACAATGTTTTGGTGTCCCTTAGTCCAAAACTATTCTGCTGGTGCACAAATCCAATAGAACTGTGTGGCAATTTTTATAGACAGGTATTTTATTTTAAGCTTCGCTCATTGTCAGCCCTGACAAGTAAATAAGAAGCAAAAGGTGATTGATTAGTACGGTAATGGAAAAAGAGGGTGGCTCAGAACTAATGTAACTTTACCACACACCGTATATTCATTATTAACAATAATTAGTCTGTGCATTGTCATTCTGATTGGCTGGTAATCAATAGTAAACAGACATGTATTGGACTATGCGTCCATGTGCAAACATATTCGGAAGAAGAATTATTTTCTCATCACTTGCTTTATCCACAGATAAGTGGGTCAGCTCCACCCACAGTCTCTACTTTTGTGTTTGCCCCGTCATGTTTGTTTTGTGACACTTAAAAACACAAATGTAATGGGGTAGTTTTGTTTGCCTTTTCTTATTTGAATTTTTTTACTTCAAACTTCCGAATCAAAATCAGAAGCAGAAGAAACAGCCATAAAAAAATAAAGTTAAGAAAACTAAAATAAATACGGTACAGCTGTCTTTTTATCAACCAAACCCTCAGTGAAAATAAAATAAGCATTCACATTCACATAAACATTATAAAATATAGTTAGCTCACAATAATACTTACGTGTTTTTACAACACAACACTGTGTTTTAAATGGTAACATTATAATCTGGATTCAAAAATATTGTTTTTAGCCAAGATTTAGTGCTATTGTGAAACATGAATATAAAACGATGTAATTTATTGCATAGTAAGGAAGTACTTATTTAAACCTTTCTAACTCATTAGCGCGCACACACATATTTTGTATTCACTTTTTTGGCCACTAACACAGCTTTAGAACAGCTTTTTCAGACACAAAAAGGAAGCAGGGTAAATTTTCCTGCACAGCCAATCAGCTCTCATCCCAAAGCCTCATGTAGTGACACACATGGGTCTTTCTTAAAGATAAAATGCTTAATAATTAAATGACCACAGCTTGTAGAGGTCTATTTTTTGTCTTCAATGTTCTGGTTTTACAGTACAAATTTCGTAGAAACAGAATTGACTAATTATGAGAAACAAAAAGTTGGGCATCCCAGCTTTAATAGAGCATGTATTTACCACAGTTGAAGACTCACCAAACACACCCAGGACAAATGACTCATTAAGTCATAATGAATAATTTACTGTCAATTGTATCATCATGTCAACCAAAGGCAACAGGCTAATTAGCACTTGCCTAATTACTGCGGCTGTTTACAGCACTATTGTGGGAGGAAAACAAAAAACATGCATGAACATCAATGTCTGTCTTATGTCAACTTCCTCCTCAGTGCCTATTCACTCAGCTGAACTTCCCCCATGTGGCACTGGACATTTGCTCCAACACATTCCAGTGCCCTCTCAAACCACACGGGCATTACCCATGAGGCTGTGCGGTGGCTGGCGCGGACTACTAAGAAGCTAACATCTGCTGGAGGAGGGAGTGCATCCTCTATCTCTCCTCTCTCTCTCATCTGAACCCAAGTCTCAAGACTCACATGCAAAACTGGAACTGCCATAATGAGATTTACCTGTCAAGGAATCATCATGTGCCTTGCGTTGGGAGAATAAACATGAGCTGTGTAAATCGCTCTAGATTACATACAGCGACTGTGTGTGGTCATTTATTCAGCACATGTGGCCCCTGGAAAACTCTGCACATCAATTCAGACTTTCTGTTTAAGGCTGTTCTCTCCGACCTGTCACTATCATTAACTTTCGACAACGTGCTGCATACAGAAAATGCTTGAATGTTTCCAAGGTCATTGTGAAATGTTGCAAAGCTTGTCTGCGGCAAAAGTGAACAGCTGTCTACTCATAATGAGTTTGGAAGTGATGTCTTGGTGTTTGCCTGATGTGAAAATAAGCCAATTGGCCAGTGCACCCAATACAGGAGGCAAAATGTTGTCAACAGGGCCCTCATGGCTTACTGTGCAGCTTGGGAAAGTTTGGATATTGTAACTCAATGGAATCGGTGTGAAATTATGACAGAAAATGTTGGTTTGTTGAAATGCCTGATAATAAAAAACACATTTTCTTTTGTGATTTTGAAATATTCTCTATATCTATAAAAGGCAGGAAACATTGACCCGGTATTTTTATTTATTTATTACTCTTTATTTAATTCAAGGACATAACAGCAAACACATTTTAAAGCATTACACATTATTAAAAGCTTTTCAAAAAGGGTAGGTTTTTAGTCCATTGTACATTCATCCATGGTTTGTGGTGCCCTGAGCAGCAGCCTCAAAGGCCCTGTCTCCCGTGGTCTTGAGCCATGGCTGGGTGGCAGCAGACGGTGCTGTTGGTCTGACCAGGTCCTGGCTGAGGTGAGTGCGGACAGTGGAGGGTGTGCTTGTGTATCCGCACCCTCATCAGGACCCTGGCAGCGCTGTTCAGGATCTACTGGAGCTTTTGAATGCTCCTTCTAGAGAGCCGAATGAGGAGTGCATCACAGTAGTCCAACCAGGGAGAGAAAGAATAGAGAGAGAGAGAGAGAGAGAGAGAGAGAGAGAGAGAGAGAGAGAGAGAAGAGAGAGAAGAGAGAGAGAGAGAGAGAGAAGAGAAGAGAGAGAGAGAGAGAGAGAGAGAGAGAGAGAGAGAGAAGAGAGAGAGAGAGAGAGAGAGAGAGAGAGAGAGAGAAGAGAGAGAGAGAGAGAAGAAGAGAGAGAGAGAGAGAGAGAGAGAGAGAGAGAGCCGAGAGAGAGAGAGAGAGAGAGCGAGAAGAAGAGAAGAGAAGAGCGAGAGAGCGAGAGAAGAGAGAGAGAGGAGAGAGAGAGAGGAAGAGAGAGAAGAAGGAGAAGGACGGAGAGAGAGAGAGAGAGAGCGAGAGAAGAGAGAGAAGAGAGAGCGACGGAGAGAGGAGAGAAAGAAGAGAGAGCGAGAAAGAGAGAGAGGAGCGAAGAGAAGAGAGGGAGCGGAGAGAGAGAGAGAGAGAAGAGAGGGCTGGAAGAAGAGAGAAGAGGCGAGAGAGAGAGAGAGAGAGAGAGAGCGAGAGAGAGAGAGAAGAGGAGAAGAGAGAGAGAGAGAGAGAGAGAGCGAGAGAGAGAGAAGAAGAGAGAGAAGAGGGAGAAGAGAGAGAGAGGAGAGAGAGAGAGCGAGATAAGAGAGAAGAGGGAGAAGAGAGAGAGAGACGAGAGAGAGAGAGACTGAGCGAAAGAGAGAGAGAGAGAGAGAGGAGGGAGAGAAAGAAGAGAAAGAGCGAGAAGAGAGAAGAGAGAGTGAGAGAAGGAGAGAGCTGAGCGAGAAGAGAGGAAGAGAGAGAGAGAGAGAGAGAGAGAGAGAGAAGAGCGAGAAGAGAGAAGAGAGAGAGAAGAGAGAGAGAGAGAGAGAGAGAGAGAGAGAGAGAGAGAGAGAGAGGAGAAAACAGAGAGAGAGAGAGAGAGATCGAGAGAGAGAGAGAGAGAGAGAGCAGAGAGAGAGAGAGAGAGAGAGAGAGAGAGAGCGAGAGAGAGCGAGAGAAGAGAGAGAAGAGAGAGAGAGAGAGAGAAGAGAGAGAGAAGAGGGAGAGAGGGGACTGTTGTGGCCAAAGAGTGAAATGGAGGGGATGGGGGAAGAGTGGAGTACCTGATCCTTTCAGTGAGACAGGAGCAGGACCAATAAAGGACAGATGCCAGAGAGGCTAATGTGGTGCTGGGAATGTTGGAGGAGGATGTGGTGATCAATGGTGTCGAACGTAGCAGAGAGGTCGAGAAGAATGAGGAGGGACGTGGAACTGGAGTCATAGGCCATCAGCAGGTTGCTGATGACTCACTTTTTTAACTCCCTGTTATGAACCAGTTGCCAGAAAAGACGGTTAGCAAATGTAGAAAATACTATATTTAGATATGAATCATATGCTCAATAACAGCAGTTTAGGGCTGGTAGCAGAATTTTGGTTCTGGATAACTTGTGTATATTAAATTGTATTTATATGTATCTATGTCAAATTGAATAATTCTCTAAATATCTGGTGGCCAGTGATACTCTCATTTGCAAAGGTTCAAGATATCAAGAGCCTTGTCAAATTGCCTAAAATAGTGATTTTTACCGCTGTCTCTTTAGTTTCCTCTTGAGGGCTTCATTTCCCTGTTTGGAGCAGTCAGTGATGTGATATTGATTCATAGCAGTCTGCCCCCGTCTGTGCCTTTGACTGACAGCAGACTCATCATGTGGGAACCGACGGCGGAACTGAAACATTGACTTCAGGCTATAACTGAAATCAGTCACTATCTCTTAAGCATGACGAGCACGGGCCATCACTCCACAAACACAGCTGCCATGTGCCAATCGGACACAGAGTAATGAAGAGACTAAAGTGCCCTCATATTATTATTTTTTTTCACTGTCCCAAACCAAGAAAAATGTGCATTTGAGATTATTCTTAAATCTAAAATTCAATATGAATACAGTTTTATAATCATAGAAAGGAATCTATGGACGAATAAGGGATTACACCGAAAGGAATCTATATATATATATATATATATATATATATATATATATATATATATATATATATATATATATATATATATATATATATATATATATATGTATATATATAGAAAGAGATAATAATCTCTTGATTTTAATAAGAAATTAACTCTTTTTTGTTTAATCTGTATGACAATTTACTGCATGACTGCAACGCCCCGAAGACCGTGGAGATGATCGTGGACTGCAGGAAAGTCACAGCCCCCAGCCCCCCTCATCATGACAGACTCCCCCATCACCACCGTGGACTCCTTCCGCTTACTTGGCACCACCATCACCCAGGACCTCCATCAGCTCCCTCATCAAGAAGGCCCAGCAGAGGATGTACTTCCTGCAGCATCTGAGGAAAGCCAAGCTGCCAGCGCAGATGATGGTGCAGTTCTACACGGCCATCATTGAGTCCATCCTCACCTCCTCCATCACCGTGTGGTACGCTGGAGCCACAGCCAGGGACAAACAGACTACAGCACGTTCGTTGTGCGTTCTGCTGAGAAGGTGATCGGCTGCAGACTTCCATCTCTGCAGGACCTGTACGTCTCCAGGGCTCTGGGACAAGCAGGTCGGATCACAGCTGACCCTTCTCACCCTGGACATGGACTATTTGAACCACTCCCCTCAGGAAGGAGGCTACGGTCCATCCGGACCAGAACCTCTCGCCACAAGAATAGTTTCTTTCCCTCTGCCGTTGGACTCATGAACACTTCTAAACACCTGTCACTTTAACTGCAACTATTCATCACTGCAACTTCTGCACTCAATTTCTGCACTCACAACTGTAAATTTAACTGTAATTTTGTGCACATAGTAATGCCTATTTTTGAATTGTTTCTTAATGCATGCCCTTTAGATTTCATATATGTTGTTTTTATCATTGATTAGTGGTTTATGTTGCACCTTAAGGCCGAGATAAGTTCCTGTGTTTGTGAATTTTGTTCATTGACAATGGCATTAAACCCTTTCTGATTCTGATTCTGATTCTGATGTCCTCACTTCTCTCTGATCCCCATTTCACGCTGAGCTGTCCTGTCTAATAAAGCCTATGGCCCAAAAAATCCTTTAGAAAAAATTATAATAATATTCATTTTCTGTGAAGTTAATGTTGATATGTTAACTAGTTTCAAAATTTTTCATAATCTTATTTAAAAGTTTGTTGTTCTACGGAATTGTGGTTTATTTATTGCTGCTTTTGGCAAATGTTTCCAGACTGTGATTTTATTACTGTTATTAATCTGTTCTTCTGGAGGACAATAACATTATTTTAGTTACTTCAGTTCATTTGCAAAAAAATAAACAGCTACTTGAAAAATTATGATTTTTCATTTGCATAATAAAAGTCCGGATTTGCATGAACCAAAATGTTGGAAATCCCGTCAAAATACACAATTAGTAGACATGAATAAATTAGAATTAAAATTTGCAAAAAATCTGAAGAGCCCATCTGAAAACACTTACGGTATATGGAGCTCAACAGCCACCCCAAATGCCTGCTTATTTGACACATTTCCAGGGTTTGAATACTTTTTTGGATTGAATTTAATCTTGTTATGAAAATTAGATATACCACAAAGCTGTTTTTACAAAATGTTTTGTGTGTTTGAATTATTTGTAAAATCTATTGCCAAGTTTCGACTGGCCCTGGTTCCCCAGACTGGTTCACCTTGTCTCCATGCTCAGAGGTCTGCTACATGAACAGCTGCTGTCATCAAAACATAACAAATGCTTTCTTAATTAATTAAATCTAAATTGTAGATGAATTATATTTTTTCTTGATAAGGTTGATCTCATCCGTTCACAAAATAACCATTAGTTATTCCAAGTTTGTGGTGCTGTGAGACGTAGAAACAACTTAACTATGCATTGCTGCATAACAACAATTTATTGTCAGCTTTTTCTGTATTTAGTTCACATCTTTGTGCCTCTACACCGTGTTTAACTTCTTCTTTTTGTAATGCATTGGGTTTCCATTTATACCTGCTTTTTGCCATTTTGTTTTAACCTGAGTCTGTGTTCTGTCTTATCCAATCATCTCACTCAGAAGCGTTTCAGGAGCCAGACCCCTTTGAAAGTTAATAACACTCACAACCCCTTTTGGATCACTTAAATAAACTGGTCCGGTATGGTTCACTCATGACAGTGAAGACACTTTCGGACCCTACCACTCCACCCAAGAGTCAACCACTCAAAAGGTGGCTTATGGGTAAATGTTATGGGAATTTTACTTCTCAAACCAGACCTTGCTTTATGTGAGGAATGTACAGATGTTGTGCTGTATTTTGCTTGGTCATGATGATGTAGATTTCCACAAAGTATAAAACAAAACAACACCAAAATACCTAGTTTGTAACCTTGTCTTGAATACATGTGTCTCCAGCAAGCCTTATTCTTTTCTGGTAGGAAGAGTACAACCCACTGGAGAGAGCACACAGCACCAGAAGGCATTTTTTATCATTTGCCTCAACCCCTCTGGAGACAGCACTTGGACAGATAGCAACGGACAGGCTGAAATACAGTACATTTTCTGTCTGCCTGTCAATTTCAGTGCTGAAGCCAGGGATCAGCTAGCAACACTTGTATGTCATTGCCATTTCCAATCACACACACCCCAAAACAACCAAAGACAGCAAAAGACCTGCTTTTGCCTGTAGGATTTATTTGATCTTCACGGATAAAGCATGATTTATGGTGTGTATTAGAGCCTGTATATTACACAGATGCGGGGTGGGTAAGGCTCTTTGCTTCACTGACTTTACACGTTACTCCAGGGCTGGCGTGTACGTGACCTCCACTCATTCACAGTACACAAGCGCATACAATTCCACATATAAGAAAAAAAAAAAAAAGGTCTATGTGCAATTATACTGTAAATGTCGCGCAGGTAGATTGGAAATAAGAGAAAACAGAGGCCAGAGTGATTAGAAAAAAATAATTAGTGCTCTGTTATTCTAGTTGAATGCTTATTCAACTGATAAAATGTGTTTCTGATAGGATACTAAAGCGTAAAATAGGGATGAGAGAGGGAAGGACATTTTGTTGAGAGCAGGATTCAAACTCACAATGCTGTGGGTACGTGCGCTATCCACTCGATCACTGTGCGCCAATGAGATTAACTTTGTACAGTAAAATGTAAACTTAAAGTAGTTTCTCCGTCGTTGCTTTGACTGTGCAGAGCTTAGCTAGCTTGCTTAATTTCCTCAACGCACTAACTTAGAAACATCTTGTTTAAGAAGAGGGCAATCGTTTCAACTCTGCGTGATCCCAAAGTCTGTATCAGTGATACATGTGAGCGTAGCTGCAAGTAAACATTGGTTTTCTACTAATATTTACTTGATTTTCTTCTTTTAGATTTCAGATACAGGCAAAATATTTAGCTGCATTGTAGACCTTTATATGTGCTATTGAACTTTATCAGCTCTTTCACATTTTATTTGTGTTTTAAGATCCTACAGTTGGCTGCTCAGCGTTGTGGTCGCAAGGGCCCCGAACCCGGAGGTGGGTGGAGGTGGAAGTAGGGTATGCCATCGGGCTGTAGAAGGAGTCCCAGCAGTTGGCCTGTGGGACTCCTGTGGCAGTTAAGAGGTACTGGTGGCTCAACCGCACCACGGCTCGTGCAGTCACAGAGGCCAAAACCAAGGGCTTGGAGGAGTTCAGAGGAGCTGTGAAGAGAGCAGGAGAAGAAAAACACAGCTAGTGGAGAAGGTTCAACTCCTAGAGCAGAAAAAGAAGTTTAAGTGGTACAGGAGGCTTTTTTCACGCTCCACATAGACCACCACTTAACCATGTTATCTGTAGTTATAAAATAAAGGAAACATAAAAAGCACAAATTGTCATGTTAATTTTGTATTTGAAAGTTATTAAAATAGTCCTCTTAAGGTTGCTGTGGTACTTTAAAAAAAAAAAAAAAAAAAAAACTAACTGACGCCTGGCAATTGTTTTTCGGTTGGTTTGGTTAATCCTGGTTTTAAGGGAGGAATAAAGAGGAAACCTGGAGAAGAGCATGACATGGAAGGAGAAAGGAGAAAGTACATGACTGGTACGAGGCAGGTCTCACTCTCTTCGTAAAGCACCCCTTCACCCTGCCATCCCAGCACAACAAATAGAGTAAAAAAAAGAAAATTCTAAAATGTTGTAAACTGCAGAATATTCTAGTAATCCATCCCAAAACTTTTCCACTCAAATAATGGATCTGATAAATCAAATCATCTGGAAAATCAAAGATATGGCTCAAAATTCTTATAATGAGTAAACTTCTGTCTGTGTGTCTGTCTTGTTAGAGTTTAATCAAGGGAAAATAGTAAATGAGACTGGAGCATTGTGAATTTGCAGTCTATTTAAAAATAACAGGTAAACACCAAAAATGGATTGAGTCAGTGTGGGCAGTTGGAAACTGTAAAGCATGTTTTATTGTTCTTGTAAAAAATATGGTATGGAAAGGAAGGTTTTTTTTTTTAAAGAACTTGCAGATCTAGGACTTATTATCTTGACAATATTTTTGTCTGGGGGTACTTCATGTTTGATTAATTAAAGCAGGGATGATGTTCCTCCTTTCCATCAACCTCCAGAATAAAAAGTAAAGTGACACTCTCTTACAAATACAAGAAGTCAAGTGGAATTTCTTTTGTGTCATTCTGCTACCTTAGTTTATTTTTACATGAAACATTGGTGTTCTGTTGTTAGACACTATCCGAAAAGACTTCTAACTAAGTAGGCCTCTTGGTTTTTTCAATGTGACCTGCAGATTGTAACAAAAGATGGATGTTGGAAGCAGGCAAGAGTCATGCCTATCTTAAAGTCAGGAACACCCGACCAGTCATGTAATTATTGGCCTGTAAGGATCCTGCCTATACTTTCTTTGCTGGAGAAAAGTATTGAAGAAAATAGTAGTTAATCAACTCATGGACTATGAATAGTTAAATTATATTTTGCACCCATTGCAATTTGGCTTTCGCCCACATTATTCAACAGAAACAGTAAACAGTTTCCTTCTGGAAAATCTAAAACTGGGAATAGATTGTAGAGAACTAGTAGGTGCCATCTTTTTTTAAAAACATTTTTACCTTAAAAAGGCATTTGATACCCTAAATCAGAACATCCTGATCCACAAATGATCTAACCTCAACTTCACTATAAAAAAAATATACAGTGGTTTAAATCATATCTGGAAGTGAGAAAGCAGTGTGTTGTCATTGATACTGAAAATTTAGACTTTCTAAAAATAAATACTGGTTTGCCACAAGTGTCCATTCTTGGGCTCTTGCTTTTTTTCATTGTATATCAATGATTTGCCTGAATAATGTCCAACATCACTGTCTAGGCACCTTCAAACTGTGACAGTGTGGTTTCAAAATGCAGGTCTGTCACTGAATGCTAAGAAGACCGTGTCTGTTTGCGTGGCCTCTAGGAACAAGCCCATATCTAAACAACTAAATCTATAAGATAAATGGACAGAATGTCAAAAATGTATCCAGAGTTGTCAAGGCAAACTTGTACACATTCAGACTGATCAGGGACTATCTGCAGTTTCATGCTGCTCATAGTTTCATGCACTCTATGATCTTTTCACACTTACGTTACTGCTGCAGCTCCTGGTCACAGGCCACTACCATTTCTGTCAAGCCTTTTCAAATTATTTATGCACACCACTGTGTTAGTTTGAATAATTTATATATGATAACAATTGGACAATCAGCTTTCACTGCACAAGGCACAAAACAATGAACTCTTTACCTGTAGAACTGAAGGAAGAAACAAACTGGGTCCTTTTCAAACAACCATCATTTTTATTCAAAGGTCAGATGTGTAACCCCCTTTGACCTATTTCAATTCATGTGTCTTTTGTATTACATTGTTATATTGCTGTCGACAATTTTTTTTAATGTAAAAGCCCAATTAGGGCGAAAAATATTTTGCTTCTCTGTTATATTCAAATTATGTGGAATATGCTAATTCCACTTGGCCTATCTTGCACACCATTTTATTAAGGCTGTTTTTAATTTGTCGGTTTACCCAAATATTTATTTTGCACAAAGCATAGAACGCAAAATATAAAATAAACAAATGATGCACACTTAAACGAAATACAAATGTGGAATGCATTTAATTATGTCACCTTTTTCTTTTAAATTATTTTGTGTTGATCCAAAGCAAAGATAATCTCTGTAGATTTAAGCTAAACTAAAAATGTGACATAATATATTTAACTATATAAATACATTTATTTAATTTTTCATTTCCTTAGAAGTTAAAACCCTGACAAGGCTGCAATAACATTTTCTTTATCCAAATAGTCACTGCTGTCAAGTCAAAGCTGCAGATTCCGTTTGAGAATCTCACACCTGATTTGTTGTATTTTTCACTATGTGTGCTGGTTAGATAACACTTTTCCTCCACAACAAAGGGAGATTAGCCCGAACCGTATAGCAAAGGCATTTGGTCATGGCTCATCCCTCTGTGTGGATATTGAGCCATCGATGTGCCAACACTATGCAACCATCGTATATGTAGTCTCTGGCCAACAGCCTATAACTACCATCATGTTTCAGACAACCTAATGGACAGGAAGTGCGTTCTGAACACACAGGGGGATTTGAATACAAATAATATATAATACAGAAATAGTAAAACACAGCCAGGAAGTGCTCTAGAACGATTCGTCATAATATTAGTCATACTATATTCTTTTTGTTGAACATATTTCAAAGAAAAAACAATAGTTTTAAGTAGGCAACATAAGTGTATTGGGGTTTAAGTATGACTGATTTATCATACTTTTCATACTTTTACAGTTTTGTGGTGGGATGTGAATCAGAATCAGTTTGGATTTTAACTTAAACTTAGGCTATACAAATACACAGCAGTACCCTCACAACATATCAGAATCAAAATCAGAATGACTTTTATTCATCCCCAAGGGGGAATTATTTTAGTTACAGACATGTAACCAACCATTAGAAGAACATAGAAGTTCTAAAAATGAGATCAGAATAAGATAATAATAGAATAAAATTGATAAAATACAATAAATCTGTTTTAATACCCCCCCCTGATATGAACATGCAATTTAGAGTAGATTAGATTAGCCTTTATTGTCTCCTAATGGAGAAATTCATGCTGGACAAGCAATTTATTTAAGATAAATTTACATTTAACTTAACTTAAAATTAAGTAAAAGTTAACTTAACTGTCAAATAATTGACAACCTATTTACATATTTACATGATCATGTACAATTTTACACGTGTACTTAATATTGCCTGTGGATCACGAGTCACGTTGTGTCACAAGTTAATATATCGTAATGTGCCCAGCTTTGTGAAGCTGGGGATAACCTGATGTCTTGGTCTCTATTTCATTTTCATTGTAAAGTTTTAATCTGTGTGGTGTCCTGCATTTACTGTTACAGGCCCGGAACCAAGATGTGAATGCTTTACTAACTTAAAGGAAGAAAGTAGTAAAAAAGTTTGTTTATAATAAATGATGTAAATGGAACCACGTGACCCTGTTTGGCAAAAATGAACCTATGTGTCTTTGTTGTTGTTGTGTACCGCTACCTACTGTAGTTGTACGTCTTCAAGGTATTTGTTTTAATGCTATACCGTAGTAGATTAATGGAGGGGTGCATGGGGGATCTCCATCTAAAGGAAGCTTTGGTCTTCCTTTAGATGTCCTGGACAACATCATTGTCTTTTCGCACTCAATGGAGGAGCATGAGGAAAGGTTGCTGCGGTTACTACAATGGTTGAAGGAGTACAGCCTAAAACTTTCTCCGGACAAGTGTACATTTTTCCAGACATCCGTGCGTTACCTGGGACACGTCGTCTCGGAAAGAGGAGTTGAAACAGACCCAGATAAGATTTCAGCGCTGAAATCTTGGCAAGTTCCCAGAACACTGAAGGAACTGGGATTCATTTCTGGGGTTCGGATATGATTGGTGATTCAACAAAGGATATGCCGGCATCGCTAAACCACTGAATGATCTCACACGAGGTTTGACACCCACCTCCAAATGTCAAACCAAGAACACTTCATCAAACACTCCAGACTTAAGACAGCCTTTTGGTGAGCGGTGGTCTCCCTCGTGCCAGCTGGCTTTCGAGTCATTAATTGAACTAGGCCAAAATTCTCAATATATGAGGCACCTCTCTCTGATTCATTTTGAGAATCAGTTTAGAATGATTGACATTCCCAACTGCGTTAGACGCATCAATAAAGCACATAGAACTGAGTAATTATGATTTTATCATTTCCAATAATTAATTAATTTAAAACTAAACTGGTTATCTGGGGAGTTGATTAGCTCTTGCATTTGACTCAATAATATTCTTTCCAAGACTTTGGACAAGATACTTGCTAGTGCAATAGGCCTATTATTGTCCAGACTGCCCATTTTAGCAGCTTTATCCTTTAAGTCAGGAGTGATAGATAAAAGAGAGTCCGGGAGTGCACCATGTGTCAAACAGCTGGAGAAGCAATTGGCCCGGAGAGGAGTTTTGTTAGTCTTATGCTGGCCTGTTACACGTGCTCAGCATAAATACCAACAGCCTCACAGGTCTTATTAGCAGGTCACCTTTGTACTGCTTGGTGCACCTCATGAGCCTTATCACTGTTGAGAGCACGCACTTCTTTCCAGAAATCCATAACGTTGCTGCGTAAACGTTTACTGGCCAATTAATCTGATCTCATACTTTGTTCATCCCCTCAAGATAAACATATTGGCATAAATGTATCTTTCAATGACCAATTGATAAAACAAAAAAGAAGCAGCCATCACAACATCAGTTGACTCTGGCAGCCTTCTGCACCTGCGCTGCTACTGTGGCTTAAACCCATGACTTCTACAGTCTTACATTTGATCTTTTGATTAAATGGAAAAAGTCGGAACTAGATTCCCTTTTTTTCCCCTGAACTAGCTTCCCTTTTTACATTTCACTATTGTAACTGTAACATTCTGTCAGGTAGAGAATGTTGTCTTTGTTGCAATATATTTCTTCAGCTGAACTCAGTCATGACTGAAGTAATCGTCTTTGGCCCACAGAAATAGAGTTTCCACAGTCAGTCACCTCCAGTCCTACAAATCAAATGAGAAATGTAGGAGTAATAATTGACTCAGACTTGAACTTTAAACAAGACCAAAATCAAACCACATGTATCCATGCATTGTACACAAGCAGCTCTGCTTGGATATGTTAGTGCCGTATGAACCATCTCGGACTCTGAGGACTTTAGGGACCGGCCTCCTGCTGGTGCCAGAGTCAGGACTAAACATGGGAAATCTGCGTTTCAATTTTATAATCTGGAACAGTCTTCCTAAAGCTGTGAGACAAGCCTCTATACTCTGGCAATGTTCTAATCAACAACTGTTTGGATGTGCATATGACTGATTTTATTTGTACTTTTCTCTTTTAAAAGTAACATTTATAATGATTATTCATGTTTTATCTTATTGTATTGTGATTTTTAAAGCATCTTATGTTTCCCTTTTCAAAGTGCGCAATGTAGCTTTACTGTGGGATCTTGTGTTTTATGATTAACTAAATGCAGTACTAAACTAAATAGAACAATGTAAAAATATAGAATGGCTGAATTTTACTTTACTTTACTTTTTTAATTTGAAAGACAATGAATGAGTGTCGTTTCCCATTTGCATATCAAAGCTTTTGTAATGAATGCAAGAGACAATATAAGCGGCTAACCCAAGTATGTACTGCAAAATTACAATATTTTCTATAAATGCTTGACAGCCTTAAACAGATGAAGTGCATAAAGTGAAGAATCCTGGGAAGTTTACGTCTAACATTTACATTTCCCTCAATGATGAATCCATACCGGTTATCAATGTGATGCTCAAATTACTCCTCTGTTTAAAGTCACTGAAATGTATCTTTCCTATTACAGGAATCATTACGATGCAAATGACAGGAAAATTACATTTATCACGGAAACCAGAAAAAAATGCAATTAAGATTTGGATACATGGTGAGGAGAGCTGAGCTGGGCTGAATGCTAATAATGTACCTATGCACACACAATGATCCCCAACGTTGTCATGCTCTAGTTCACCGGACTGATTTAGTAGCGTGCTAATAAATTGTAAAGGCTGTTAGAGCACAAATTATGCTAGATTGTGTCATACAATTTGTTTCCACTGAGAGATATGACAGAATAGGCAAGACATTGTGACCACACGATTAAAATGCGCACACATTCAAACTATTATATTATTTATTGTCGAACTAGAAGCCAGATAGTCTGACCAAGTATGAGTTACATGTTATTTCTCAAGTAGAAGTAAAAACGTAGTGGTCTAAGAAAGTATTAGAGGAAAGTGTTTGGGGCACTACAAGTAAAAGAAGCTGCTGCTGTCTGGACTTAACATGTCATTTTACATATCACATAACTGGACAGACAAAAGAGCAAATCACTCATAGATTCTGGTATTTCATACGAATTGACACATTCAGTAGAAAACTAATTCATATCTGACGGCAAGGTGCTTTTGTCACTTACTCACAGTGGGAAGAGTAACCAAAACAATGTCTTACTGTTAAATACGTGCATAAATAATAGTTATTACAATGTCACATTATATTTTAAACTGTTTATATGTTGATTAATAAATAAAGAAATAAGCAATCATATTCATAAGCTTATTGTACATTCAGTATGTCCAGGCAGTTGCTTTATAGAAAGTTTCAGTGCACTCATTACTGTCCAATAAACATGTAAAAAATAAAAATAGGATGATTCAGGCATTCATACAGACACTATGGATCACATGGCCATACCTGCTTGACAGTCCGCTTTTGTCCTTAGGCAAGACACTTCACCCACATTGCGTAGTATGAATGTAGTTGTTATTAATATCAACAATAATGGTCTGAGTCAGCTTTAGTTTGTCTTTCTTTTCCAGAGAACCTTTTGATCAAAGAGAACAACTAAAAGCTATAGATAGATGGTCAGATGTCAATGTTCGGGGCCAAAACGTTGGCCACAGACTGTATATTTCTCACACTATGCTACGTTTTCCCTCTTCACCTGTCAGTAGTTGTATTGTTATGTGTGATTTCTGTACTATTATATAATGTAGAACCACCGCAGCACAACATTGTTCATTTGGTATTCAGGACAAAGCAAAAACAATGTGATGAAAGATAGAAATGCAGTCAAACCTTTAACTGCAAAGAAAGTGTGGGTCTTTCAGATTCTATTCACGGCTATGATTATCTCCTGGTTCATACAGTAAAGAAACTCTGAAAATCTGTTATCGGATCAAGTGCTCTCAAGCTACTGGAACTAAACTAAAGTGAGACATAATGTTCTTTGTTGAATAGCTGCATTAATTCTTAAAAAGCAGCACATTTTGATTTGGTTGTAGTACTAGCTTGGCTCTAGGGTTGTAAAAAAAATAAAAAAAAATAAAAAAAGAATACCCAGATACAAATTGTTAGCAAAATTCATATCAAAACAAAATACTAATTCGAAAAGTAAAAGTAAGACACTGAAAATCTCAATACATAGGACAAAATTGCATCTTCCCTGAATAGTTTTAGAATGGCCTAGATGTATCAGAACTAGCAGAAGACCACATGATAAAGAAACCTCTAATAATTGTTTTGAAAATGTCATTGTATAATCTAAAAACTGTTTCAAATTCGTTGTCTCCATGTAAATGACCCTTATGCCTCACACAATTGCTAATTATGCGCCGGAACCCTGAAGTGGCGCTGTTCAAAGACTGGCTCCTCTCAGACTTGTTCCTGCACCCAGCATTTGGCCCAATAATGTTCAACAATGTAATGTCATGTGACCTGTTCGAACTGTATTATAAACCTGTATTAAAGAGAGTGAATCCTTTTGTGTGGGGGAACCTTGAGACGAGGGAGGGACATCGGAGGGTAACTTCCCTGCCGTCTGGGCATTGATGTTTTGGGTGCAGGGACAGAGATTAATTCTGATTGTACAACAGAATTAAACCATTCACTTTTGAGAAAAGATGAACTCCGTTCTATTGTTTTAATTTATTTCTTGATAACTGTTACTTAAGTTTTGTCACAACAGTATCAAATTCAGTATCAAGCCTTACAACATAAAGAAGTAAAATGTGAAGCGTTATCACACACAGCCTTTCAAGGGAACACGTTAAAGTTACATTTACTCTCAGTGCAACACTAAAATTCCCCATTCTTCTCAGTCCTGCATTAAGTCCTGCACCTGACGGAGCTGTCAAGAACTTAAGCCGCAGTGGTTTGGATGTAGACTCTGTGTGAACCAGTGGATCTTGCGTAAGGGTTTGAGAGCAGGGACTGCAGAAAGGCTCTAACAGGCTCAACTGTGCACTTCCATCATGCTAAGGTACATTTGTCTGTACATTTATATAATACAAAAAAAGTATTAAAAAACACCAAGGGCCGTATTTTGACCCCGGCGGTAGCATTGACGTGATCCTTTTCCAGGGGGCGGAGTCTTTCCGACCTGTAAATGACCTTAGCGCTGGCATAAAGAGGCTGGACTTGGCCGATGGAGGCTGGCGTGGGATGGTGCCAGTCCAAATATGGTGATAGTTTTTGATCCAATGACTGAGAACTGTGGCATCCAAATGCACCACTTGTGTGGGAGATGTTTTTCATGGCCTCATATACAGGCAATGAAAGAAGTGAGCAATAAAACAGGTTGATTTCCCGTTTTTCAATGAGTTCCCAAAATTAAAATTAAATTAATTAATTAAAAAAATAAAATATTGAAATGCAGATGTGTTGTTTCTTTATATAATTCACCTTTATTTGTTTTGTACAATGCGGAGTATGTCCTCAGGTTAGGCTTGTGCCAATTTAACCAAACCTTAGTGCTCGATGGGATGCTATGGTCCGGAGGGCACTGTGGTAAGCGGATCTCGTGTTGGGCTGTCAGTTTGTCCCAGTTTTACGCAGACTGGGACGAGCGCGGACGAACGAGACGCCGTCAGCGTTTTATGACCCATCCAAACCTGCACCACGGCCCAACCCAACCTGTGCGTCAAAACATAATCGCGCATCAGTGCAGCGCTGCGCCGTGTGAGTATGTCCTGTATCAAGCTGTTTTGAAGTTTATCAGTTACGATTCTGGCCATTCACAGAATGCACCAGACCGCGCCCTCAGTTTGCTTTACTCCACCTCATATACGGCCCCAAATCTTCAAATGGAAGTAAGTCAGCCCTCACATACCTGGCCACCCATGGGAGTTGATGTCTCCTTCACATTTTCTCATTAACATTTAAAAAAAAAAAAATGTTTCCTTGCTGAGAAGGAAAGGTCTAAGGCCCGTTCACACCGCAGCGGTCAAATTCGCGTTGGCCGCCGCTCAAATCTAAGGATTCGCGCCGCAAAAACGCTGGATTCGCAGGTCACGCGTCCACATAGACTTTGAATGTAAACTGCCCTCTTTGCCGCCGCGGTCTGAACACGGCTTTAGACCACGGGTGGTTTTTTGTCAAGGGTCACATATCGAAACATGTATGAAGCAGAGGGTCATAGACTGCTCAATGCAGTTGATCATACAAATATTGTTATTTAGAACAAATTTAACCAAATCACCACACCTTAATTCTGGCTTCGAAATGGATATAGACCAATATATCGGTTGGCATATACACTGAGTGATAATCGTATCGGTAAAGCTCAAGCAGAGGCCAATATTTAGTTTGGGCCAAACTAAATATTGAATACACATGTTTTTATGTAATGTCTTTTGAGCAAAGAGGGAACTCCTCAACTGTCCAATCTATTTTGCAGTAAAACAGGTTTTTGGAAGTGTTTTGTAGTAAACTGAAATCATGTAATTTGGGAAAAATAATCAAAACTGGTCCTAAATATCAGCTCAAAAATATCAGCAGAGTTTACCAGGCGTTTCTCTGGATTCTGATTGGTATCAGCACTGGCCATAAAAAAAAAACATATCAATCAATATCTAATTCGAAGCCAAAATAGACCTGTCTCACAAAAAAAAATGAAAAAATCCTTCGGTTATGATGGTGGAGTGAAAAATATCTATGATCATTTGGGCCAACGGACGAGGAAGCTTGAGGGTCAACAAATATACCTGTAATTATATTGGACTAGAGTTTGGACATGCCTTTCTTTGACCCTTCCTGTGAATGTCAATTTGCATGTATTTTATTAACCAATGATTTTCTAAATTTCTGTTGGTTAAATCAACAGTTTAATGAAGCCGTGCGTGGAGACTGCTGTTCGTGATTCTGGACAATACAAAAACAAATTGAACTAAGCCACCAGCTGTTGTGCCAGTATCATGGCGTAGTAACCTGGCTCACGGCAGATTGAGCTGTGTCCTACCATGAATTGAGCTCTTCACATAAATCAATCTGGGAAGGTTCTCGTCGAAAAATATTGGGATGTTAAAAAAATACTTCCACTGATTGGTCGAACAGCGGAAGAAGCAGAAAAATCTAAATTGTGTTAAATTCAGAGAAAAGCACAGTCCTCTTTTTCATCCACAAATGTACAAAGTGTCATTGTGTGCACGTTTTTGAAAAATAAAATAGTCTGTATTTCTCCTAAAATAGAACATGTTTTGACTTCCGCCCAAACCACAATGCTGCTCTGTGATTGGTTCCAGTTCTGTCTAAATGCCATATGATTGGCCCGTTAATCACTGTTGTGGACTGCAAACAAATCAGAGGGAGCCTAACAAAATGGATCCTCAGGAGTTTGTGAACTCACAAAAATCGCGAGAATTCATCTTGCTGGCAAGGTTAGGTCCAGAGTACCTAGTGTGAAGATTAACTTATTCGGCATGTTTTAATGTAGAAGAGGAAAACATTTAGACATGTGAAATATTCACAAAGGCGTTTCATAGTTCTTAATTGGGCATTTTTATTTTTGTTTGGTGTGTATAGCCTCTCTAATAGATGTGTTAAAATATTTCACTCCCTTTAATAACTCCCACAGGGACTCCGCTAACGTATCATTCACCACCAGCCTTTGTGTGTTTCACAGATATCGACGCAGACTGACTAAAATTAACTGCCAGCCCATTCTCACTGGTGCATTTATCGGTGAAAACTATTTCATGACGCACAGCTTAGACGACACGGCAAATGCTGAGGAAGACATCATTAAGGAAATAACATTTTACAGTTTTATTCTTATAACATTTTTATTTTTATCTTTTCCTGTGGCTTATAGGTCTTTGGGTCATGTTTCCTCAGTAATAGGTAAGAGCTGGTTATGGAGATACTGAAAAAGGTGAGTGAATATAATATCCTTTTTGATGTGCGTGTTCATTTTTGTCAGCATTGAATCACAATTTTCCATGTGGAATTTTTGCATCTTTTGGCACAATCCAAGCATTCCATTGGTATTTAACGTTTATTTGATAAAACACATACATATTAACTAATCTGATGCAGGTATCCCAGTGTTTAAGGCCCAGGTCCAGGCCTAATGTGTGTGTGTTTTAGGATGATGGTGGAGACAAACAACCGGAGGAAACCTTTCAAGAAATGGACAGAACATGCAATTACCACAAAGAAAGCTTCTCCCTAAAAAAATCCTGGCATTGTCTTGTTGTGATGTAAGAATCACACCTTGACCTCTTCAACTATACCCTTTTAATTTGTCAAGCTACCTAAAACAAATTACTTTGGATTCTTTGCTCATTCCCCTATCTGCAAACCCTTTTGAACAGAGATACTGTAAATGCTTGTGCTTTTGTTCAAAGCAGCCTGAACCAACTGCTAGAGCTCTGGTGAAGGTTGTGCTTATTAATTCCTCCCAAAGGTAATGAGTTTTGTATACAAAGAAAAAAAGGTAATTATCTTCACCTGCAAGGGAAAGCATTTTGGTGCCAATACTGGTTAGTTTTTCTGCACAAAATTGTCTTTTATGTGAGAATAACTCAAATACTAGAGAGTCGACATTGCTTCCTAATTTGGTGCATTATCCATTCACTCGTCAGAAACAGCTTTTGATGGGAAATTTCTTCCATAGCCACAGCTGGCGCATACCTCCAACCTACTAGTCTAACTACAGATCACATATACATTATACATATACATATACATATACATGTACATACATATACATACACATACATTACACTGCCCTACAGGGTGGCTTCAACCGTAGTGAACAAATCTACATTCTTTATGCTTAAAACCCTGTGGCAGTGTTACGGTTTTAGTTCCTAATATCTTTTATCTTTTCTTAGTTCTGACAAGTGTGAATGAATGGAAACCTGCATTCAGAACTTGTTCTCAGCAGGAAGTCCTGACAAAAGCTCCACTGAGACGATATAACCTTTCCCTATCTGAAGCAGCAGGCCTTTTCACGGAGACCCATTTTCTCCCAGGATCCTCCCCACCTCCCCTTGCCCCTCTGTGAAAAAGGGTCTTAGTCTGAACCTCCTCCCTCTGCATTCTCACGCTTCTCATCTTGTAAAAACTGCCATGGCCACAACATCCCTCGAGATGACTGTAAATAATTGATTTGAACCACTGAGACATTCATATTTTCCCTGCATTTCCATATAGAGGAGGTGATTCAATAGTCGACTGATCCATGCAACACTTTGTAAAAAGTTTGGGTGAAGTAGCATGTGTGTGTCCCGAAGGATTTTAAAGAAATAGTACAAGTTCTAGTCGGAATACTTTTGTGAATTTTTTTTCCACATACATGTAAATACTAATCTAGTTTCATATGCGTGTATGAAAACCGTAGTTATTTTCATGTCATGTGGGACTTCCGCTGGGATTCCTTGCATCTTCAGCAGTAGCAAGGAAATGTACACAGAATCGCTCTACTTGCAATTATCCAATCACACCTTACCTCTTCAGTGAACCGAGAGTTTGTTTAACTATGTTTCCCCATATAAAAATCCCTTCGGCTGCCAGTGCTTCTTTTATTTCTGGGTCACATGAGGAAACAGACTCATGCGTTTGCGGGGCGCAGAAAAGGTGTGTAAACATTTGGCAGCTCACTTCAGAGGTAAACATGATGCCTGTTCTAGCCGCTTCCTTTCCCACTTTGATGTGAGGGAGATGGAATTGACATGCAGCTGGCAGAGCTCGCTGGTGCTTATGTGTTCATCTGATATGCTCCAAACCAGAAGCTAAAGGCAAAATAATAATAGAGGGGAATTTGGGAGCGCAGCGGTGCTCAGAAGAGACTGTTGCCTCTGGCTTAAGCTAACATGCGCCGCCCAATTCTGAGGGAGGTAAATTTAGGTCTGAATGTATTGCTAGTTTTCATTTTAAGCTTCTATACATAGTTTTCTAATACTTGATCACACATTGAGTTTGCCCTTTCCCATTAGCTGTGGACAATGTGTCATGTTGAATCAGCAGAGGTTTTACATAGAGACATGACACAAACAGATGACACGAATGGTCATTTGTACTATTTTGTATTACCATTTGAAAATTGATTAAAAAGCGTGTTTGAAATTAATGGAAGTCGCAATAAATAAATAAGTAGGGAGGGGGTTTCCATTGCTCACATTCACAAATTGCTCACACATAAAATGGTAATAATTACAAACACGTCTATATTTTTTAGTCCCGTGCAAATCGTCCATGTCTGTGAAAATGTCTGTTAAAATTCCCCCTACTGTATTTCAGCACCCTCAAAGGTTCTCTGGTAATTTTAGTCTCGTACAAATGCTCATTTCTGTGATTTGGAGTGGTGTGATTTCAATTTGACAGACATTACAGGTAAAACTACTCCTGTTCGAATATGGCTTCAATGAGTCAAATAAGGTTCATTTTTATTTATTGATCTTTTTTCATTTTTATTTTTTTTTCCACAGACCAAACTGTTTTCTGTTTACTTGAAAGGTTACGAGTGAGCAATTGAAACTCAGGTAAACTAACAAAAGTCTGGTCTGAATAAAATACTTTTAAAATAAATAAGGCTTTATCAATTTGAATGAAGTTTGTTTATGTGAAGCTATACATTGGATTGGGTTTGAAAAACATTGGGTCTTCTTTGTCCACTCAACAGCAGAACAAGGGGAAAGGTCGTGGCTAAAATGTGTTTCAGAATCTCTTAAAATGTGATTGATATGGTTTAAATGGAGGTTTCATAGAATGACTGTGGGGTAACCCTGCACTGAGGGAGTTTTAATGAGCAGCTCCGGCTGAGGTTTGGCAGCCGCTGTGCTAACTCCGGAGCTTAATTTAGCCTCATTTACTCTTAAGATTTTTGGAGCAAATCATCACTATTACCTTCTCATAGCAAACTTGTCTCATTGTCTATTCCTCTTTGAAGTTGTAACAGCATATTCATTTGGCAATCTATTTTTCATCTAGAACTTGCACAATACTTAAGGGCTATTCTTTTCCACTGGAGTAATTTTTGGAATAATATCCTTTTAACTCCACAGCAACAAAAACATACTCTGTGATTAGTTTGACATTCTCTATACGATTGCCATCAAGATGCATTTGTGATTGTAGTATGACAATGATCCATATTCTGGTAGTACTGTCCAAAAAGCAGAGTTTCACTTTATGTAACTTCTCTGTTAGGTCAGTGTGAACTTGTCTTGCCTGCATACATATTATAACAATTGCCTTCTCAAAGCTCTCTGAGTAAATGGTTCTTGTGCAGACTTGTTTGATTCGTTTTGGGAGATCAAGGGCGTGTGGTCCAGCTGGGAGGAAGCCGCGTGCCTGCTCCTCCACCAGGGGTTGCTGTTGTTTTTCCCCCTCCAAACAAAAGAGCATTTCCATTCTTCCAAATCCTTTTCCCTCCTGCGCGGCTCCCCACAGAAACTCCCCAAATAGCTCTGCAGCACTTCAAACAGCCCCTGACATCGTCTAAGTCATCAATAGGGTCCAGCTTGAGGCTGCAAAGCAGGGGAAGGAGGAACGGAGAGTGAAGGGCATATCTGGAGATAAACACAAGCCAAACAAGTCAGACTGTGTGTTTAGGCCCGCAGTGCGGCTTTTGCTGATCCTCAGCCACATTCAGAGGCGGGCTATTTCTCCTTCAGACTCCAGCTCTGCTCCTTTGACTGGCAGCATCAGGTCATGCGTTTAGGGCAGATGTGGGCTCTGAACCCATGGGGTCTGACATGAGCCAGTTTTGAGACAATATTTGTATAAAAACATTCGTACTATCTTCCTCTTAAACTGTTCAAAACTTTCTTATTGACTGACAAGAGGAAAAATAATACAGGGTAATTTGTGCTGAAAGTAAAATATATCACATTTAGAGATGCCATTGACATACGGGAATGTGCACCTGAACCGAGCAACTGAACATGCACCTTACATCACAACACCATCTCATGATGCCCATGACACGGGCTACAGCATGGACACTAGCTGAAACATGTAAAACAGGTAAACAAAGCCTTCTACCTGCAATATTATCTCAAAAACTGTCCGCGCAGACATTTCAACTGAAAGGGTGAACAGAAACCTAGAATTATATGTTGATGGAATATTAATACAAAGCCCAAAATAATAACACTGTTATTAGTGGTAGTTTTAACACTAACAGATTGACTCCCAGAGGGAAATTTATTTGATTTTTCTAGCATTAATAGGGAAAATGTTTGGATTTTATTATGTACCTTGTGTACATAGTAAGTCTATTTTTCTTATACTATAGTACATTTTAACTGTTTCCTAATGCATGCCCTTTTGATTTCATATATGTTTCATATATGTTGTTTTTATCATTGATAATTGTTTTAAGTTGCACCTTAATGACGAAACAAGTTCCTATGTTTGTGAATTCTGTTCATTGATGTTCCACAGAAATGTGATTTCTGTGGAACTAAAAGTGAAACATTAATTCTTAATTCATTCATTCATTCATTCATTCATCTATTGTATTGTTCTTTCTCACTCGTAAATGGATATGTAACAGTTTATATATATATAAAAATATATATATAAATCAAATACCAAAAATCAAAACCTTGTTTTAAATCATTATTGTTTGATTGCTATTTTTATATTGACACTTTAATTGCCAAAAATTCCATTTATGTGTAATATGCATGAAATGTTACAAATACACTCTTTTGACCAACTGAATGTATGAAATGATGCGATGACCATATCACATATGAACGATGAGATTAATATTTGTATATGAGCTTATGTCCGTGTTATTCTTTTATTATATTGTTGCATGTTGATAAGCTACACGGTAGCGCTTCACCGCAAGCAGGTCCTGGGTTCTCTCCGTGTCTGCGTAGGTTTCCTCCAGGTTCTGTTTTCCCTTACCACTAAAAACATGCACAACAGGTTCTTCACCTCAATGGGACTTAATAACATCAGCCTGCGCAGGGACTATAGCTGGACATTAGCACTTGAGCTACAATGCATCTCTCCTGATAAGGTAAAAGTATTTTGTACACTGTCCCATCTCAAATAAATAAGGCAAGGCAAGGCAAGGCAAGGCAAGGCAAGTTTATTTGTAGAGCACAATTCGTACACAAGGCAATTCAAAGTGCTTCACACAACAGGAAAAAATGCATTAAAATCACAAAGACATGGCAGTAATCACAATCTTAGTTCAAGACATAAAAGAGAAGAGTGCAAAGAAAAGCATTTCAGTCATATGCACAGCCAAACAAAACAGTAAACAGACAAAATAAACAAACTAATGAATACTTATACAAAAATACAAACAGTTTCTAAAGTGCTTACTATATTTTCAAAATGAAAAGCATTTCAAATCGTTATATTAATGTTATTCCTTATGTTATGTTATGTTATTCCTTACGTTAAGGAATGTTTAGGTAATTTTTTAGGTCATTTGCACGGCTGTGTGCAAAGACAGACTAACTGTTAGTCGAGGTGCCAGGTTGACCAGGCATCCCTTGAAAAAAGAGATTCGAGCTCGAGGGACCTCCTGGTAAAATAACCGCTAAATAAAAACAGTCTTCAAAAGTTGCATGATCTGTATATCATATATTAATACAAGTAAAGATCTTTATCTTTCAAACCATTCAGTCAGACTGAACCAGACCCAATGAATTGTTTCTAAAGTATAAGAGTGAAGCGATGAGGGCCATGTCACATAACTATTTCAATTTAATGATAATGATATAGTGCTTGGGCCCTGGCAGGATGCTTAGGCCCTGGCAGGATGGATAAGCATATAGATTTGTCAGACATTCTTCAGAAAAATAAAACATCTCTGATATTTTGGCGATTGCATTGCTGGGGTGTGCAGTGCTTTGAAATGACCACATCTATCTTTGTTTCCCCCCAAACACACAAAATCTGCCCCTCCTCCATCTGCCGCTCTGGCTCCACGCTCATACTCTGGCAACGGCTGAATGGGCTCTCAGTTGGAGCCATTATTCACTTCAATATGTTTCTGTGCTGTGTTCGAGGGCCAAGGACAATCCAAGTGCTGTCTTTATTCCTGCGGTGGCGAGAGATCGGACCAAAGAGCAGGCACCACGCACTCAAATGACACTGCAGATGTTTCTCATAACAGCATAGCGTATAGTTTGTCAGCCTTTCCATTTGAAGCTAGGTAAATCTTCCTACAACAATATCATTCAAACGCAAGTGTCAGATATCAAATGGCAGTCTATCTCACTTTCCCTTTAATCTGAGACAATTCAATCAGGTGCAGTGGATGCTGTGAACGCTACTAAGCACTTTTTTGTCTCTTCACGCTGTTCTTGTTTCTTGTCTTGGAATGTGACAAGTTTGAGGCCAACGGAGGAAAGATTCTAAAAGTTAAACCAAGGAAATGCAAAACCGCAGATGTCATTTTTCCAATGCCTTGGGAGAGAAAAAAATGATAAGACCTAAATGTTTTAAGCAACGTGATGGCTAGACGTGAGTATTCCCGGTCTGCAGGCGCTTTTAATTTCTGACAGATGTCTAAATAATTCAGTTGTCATTCATCGTGTTATGTTTTAGGCTGGTACACTGCGGATGCATTTGTTTTAGCCCCTGTAAGTGATACATAAAGGAGGCTCATATCGGGGGCACCCTGAGTTTTAAAAGCTGGCAACATATATATTTGCTTTATTTAAGGTGACTCATATGAGGGGAAACCCTTTTAACTTGGGTTGAACTGCACTTTTTGGCTTGCCTGCTGCTTGTTTTGTGCTTCACTCATTAATTCTGATTAAATACAGGATATTTTTCAATCCCTGCGATCTTTTTTTCCCTTTTCTTTTTTTTCTTATAAGCAGCCATATTTGTTTTAATGCAGACAGACCATGCGTATCCCTGATTGGCTAATCTACCTGTCAATCCCGCTCATCTAAACTCAGGGAGATGAAACCGATGACTAGACTCACATCTTTGTAAATGTGGCAAGGGAAGAGTCATACATTTGCTTTAAAATAAAATGAATCAATAAAAAGACCAGCAACGCCACTCTATTAATGAATAGATACAAATAAATAAACAGTAAGGAGCATAAGTCTTTAATAGAATGAGGCAGGGTCAAAAACAGATCAACATTTGTTAGGTACAATAAATTAGAATAAAAAGGTTCATTGGTTTGTCAATTTCATGAAGTATGATTTCCTTGAAATATTCCAGAATATGTTGGATGACAGAACAAACAGGAGGAAAAAGCAAGGCCAAAAGGCACCAGAGCACAACGCCAACTCTCCCTAGACTTTAGATCACCGGTTAACACAACATGTAACGCTGTGAGGAATCTGGCTCCTGCTCACACACAGGTGCAATAGCCGAGGTCCAAGCATCATGGACGAGACTTCACCGTCACTGGAACGACAGACATATTAACCTCAGCACAGGGCCACTGCCACCAGACTAAACCATGGTTGAGCAACAAATAATCTACATACTACAACAATAAACACCATCCCTGGGAAACCGGACGACACAGCCACACAGGGGCTAAGAGGTAATAGAAGTAGAAGTAGAGAAAACGCCTTGTGCAACCGGGTGGCGTGCGCCACTAGACCTGGCCAACATTGATACAGAACATTGAACAGAGACAGGGAAAGGATATTATATTATATTATTTTAATACTTATCATTGATTCTGCTCCTACATACCAAAGCCCTCTCTTCTCCAGCCTCACGCCTGCAAAACCTTGCACTTATTATCTCTTATCCTCATTCACACCACACACAACTCAAATCCTAATAACATAAAACATTACTGCTTTATTAAAACTTCTCCACAGCGAGCATGTGTTGAAGCATATGTCCTCATTTTTTCTTTGTAATGGACCACGGTGCACCAGAAGTCATTTTGTGAGGGAGAAACTGCTATACAGTAATCATGGGTAATCACGAGTACGTTCATCCTTGTTTGTTTTGTTTGAACCC
This sequence comes from Chaenogobius annularis, assembly GCA_015082035.1. Classification (NCBI taxonomy): domain Eukaryota; kingdom Metazoa; phylum Chordata; class Actinopteri; order Gobiiformes; family Gobiidae; genus Chaenogobius; species Chaenogobius annularis. Next base: position 926,754 of record BJKM01000007.1, on the reverse strand, counting down.
AGTTCAGTCCTAATGGTCTGATCCTGGCTGAATTGTGGTCTAGGTTTCCGACTTTAGTCCCGATTTTTTGGTGTTTAAGCGCCCATAATGTATTGGAGTTACTGTATTAATAATAACAACAAATCAGTCAATGAGATCTGTCAATACAAAAGCAATTACACACAGGGATCTTTACTCTAACCAACTTCATACATAGCTAATTTAACTTTATCAATTAATCTGTGTGTGTGTGTGTGTGTCCAGGAGATTGAGATGTCTTTGCTATGTTGCCTGATAAAGTTGTTTGTACAACTTATGTATGCAATATGTATGAACAACAACTGACTACATGGCGACTCTTGGGTGAGTATCAGTAATTTAGCGTGTTGGAAGCAGAAGTGAAGAAGTGAAGAGCAGATGAAGGGAGCCTCGTCTGCCAGAGCGCTGCAGGGCCTTGCATGCAGAATGAGTGTATCTGCGAGTTTTAATGAGAGGAATATTGGACTCTAAAATCGTTGCATCCATTTGGCTTCAAAACTACTGCTGCTCAACTATTTATCTGAGTCAAACTGGCTCCTATTGCGAAAATGTGCCCCTAATCTTAGTATTTCCAGCGGGAAAAAGACAGAGCTTGGTATTTTTATTGTTGATAATGTATGTTTGGTTGTTTTTTCCAGAAATGAAATGGGAATAGGGCCACATAGAAGGTATCACATTTTAGGCCTTGTAACTATTTTGCGCAAAGGATATACATCCAAAATAAATATGGTAATTTATGCCTTATAAAGTACTAACTGTCACTCAAACAGTCCTACAAATGTAATACCACACGTAGCAATCACATACTCTTTTTTCCGATTTCTTCTCCAATGAGTCAGATGGATATGAAGTAGGCAGTAATGGATGTCATTGAGCACATAACTGACATGAAATGACGTGAGAAATGAGCAAATCGATGCTTCATAGCATAATGGCCTTGTTGTTTTTTTAGCCAGAACTTTTTTTTTGTTTCATGCAGGTGTCACTTGCTGATTTTTACACTTCTGTCTGTAAGTCATTTTATTGAACCTACCGCGCTGCACTGGATGCCATGTGTATAGCATGTATTCTCAACTTCCGCTCATGTTCACCCTCCAGGCGTTCACCATCTCCTCTCTGAGCCCCTGGTATTTCTCTGTCTTCATCCCATGACTTTCATCCCTTGATATGATATGATGATATGTCAACCACAACAGCTCATTAGTTCAAAAACAGCACTTAAAACTCCTCATTCAAACATCGAGACATGTGGCCATCATCAACAAGAGTCCAAGAATGAAAATATGCATACACCAAATATTTAACACAGACTGTTCAAAACCAACTGTTTCAGGCTCAACATACTTTTCAAACAGAGTCAATAGTTCATGTGAACAGCGACTGGCTTGTTTCTGTTGGTACCACCTGAGCCTGTAGGCCACAGGGAGAAATCATTACACTTTTCTGGTGACAAAGGAGTCGTGTGTCGCTCTGACTGGGCCCACGGCAGCGCTTAGATTTTTTAAAGTGCTTTAACCTTTACACTCTCCTCGGTCGAGTTGTTTATTTGAACTGTTTTCTGGGCTTAAAAGGTGCATCGAACCCGGATGTGGTCAATGGAGCTCTTGGGTGAGCCTCCAGCAGTTTGTGACACGGCTGCACCCGGAGGAGACTCCACTGGTCTACTGAGCTTCAGAGACCAGCCGGCCAAGTGCATGGTTTGATCTGCTTCCACTGTGAGATTGAGTAAATTTGGAAAAGGTTGAAAGGATTTAGAGTTTGCGATGGATTATTGCTGATGGGGATGCATCCAGTTTATTCTTATCACATCTGGTCTTTTGGCAGAGAAAATGCGCAGTGCATTTTGCCCCACAAACATCTTTTTGTGTTGAATTGAAGATAATTAATACTTTAGTTCATGCGGATTCTTTTTATTTATTTTAAAAAGTTTTCCTACGGATGGTTTTCCTCGTAGGCTTTATTGGACAGAACAGTGTAGCGTGAAATGGGGATGAGAGAGGGAAGGACATTCAGCAAATTGTTGGAGTAGTAATCAAACTCAGGAGCCTGGTATACGTGCTACCCACTCAGCCACCGAGCGGCAGAGTTTCATGCTGATTTTACTTAATGAACAACACATTACACAAAGACTTACTTACATAATGAACTTATTTTGCCTGTTTGAGTGTTGTGAGATGATTTCCTGTTTTATATTGACTTTGGTACATTACTCCAATATGGGCGCTGATACAAAAGATAAAGATAATTAAGTATATGATGTAATTGTTGTTTGCTGTTTTTTCCACAGGAGCCTGGCCACTGGTAATAGGGAAGAGGGGGGACAGGCTGAGGAGGCTTATAGTTTTGCTACTGCTGCGATACATTTATAAAACTAAGAGAGTAAGGGAGTTGGTGAACATGAATGCGTTAGATGTTTTATATTATAGTACCCCTAGAAAACTGAAAACATTTTAATCTTTCGGGGACAAAAGTTGCAATGATAAAACAATTGCTAATGAAGACACCTCTTTGTAAAACCATGAGCCAATTTGAATGCCTTTAAAACATGATTTTGAAATAAACAAGTTAGTATATTACATCTTGCGACTGTGTACCTCAACATCTAGTTCAACAATTTAAGCAACACATTCAGTCGTGCCATACGTCCTGCTAAATGCCGATACGTTTGTTTTCTGGTATTTGATAACCCTTCACAGAACAAAATAAGACAGCCCTGTTGAGCTGGCGCTGGCACGCAACATGGACTACCCACTGAAATGTGCAAGACAATCTGAACAGCCTATTCTTTTACAAGTTTAAATAGAACACAGATCTTGGAAACAATGATTGGCGTGAGTGCCATTTTTTCTGCCCACTCCACTCCAGCCAACCATGACATCCCTCCAGTGTATTTCAGAATCTGCCCAAGCAAAGGGACCGAGCCTCACGCACGGATAGACTGCAGACGATGACAAGACTGATACAAAACATTATCGGTTTTCGTCTTCTCCCTCACTCTAACTCTCACACCCACACTATAAAACACTTCCCATTGTTTCATATTTAATATCCCCTGTACTTAATAACAACACTGGCTGGCTGTGAAATGAGCTTTTGTTGAAACAGTAAAATTAGTGCGTCAGAGCCAAACTTGGAGGAAGTGTGGTCATCCCTGGAACCACTTGTGAGTGAAGTGGGCGGCCGCGGTCGGTCTTATGTCCATTATAGCTATATGGATGAAAGGGTTTAAAGGATTTATATAGACTTTTTTTGGCGCCAGGACCATCACCTTGTGAGCAACTGAAAATGCAATTTCTTTGCGGCATCTCACATCTCTCATCTCTGGTATTTGTTCATATAATTGTACTGGACCCACATTTCTCTGTGAGCAACATGTTTCAGCTTATGTGTACATTGTATTGATCATCATCTGAGCACACTGTCGTCAGCAGCCAAGGCAAACAGCGGCCTATTTTAAACAGCCAAATTAAAGAGTAGAAATTTGTTTTCGATCTTCTGGTGAACGCCTTGAGACAGTTACAATGAAACTGGTATTCTCGTCAAAAACCCTCTTGATATTGTCCTTATTGTGATTATTGCCATCAGTTGCTATGGACCGTGTAGAGGGAAACTTGGCGAGACATCCACTTTGCCGTCCACATTTGGAGAGTTATTGTCAACCAGCTTGAAGATAAAGCTGGCCAACAGCATAAGAAAACACGAACCACTCTCAAATAAATAATCACCAGGAAAGAGCTTATAAAGACCACGTAGCCACGGTTACTGTATGTGCATTTATTGCATTAGTAACTTTATGAAAAATCTGTTAATAGTTAATAATAATTATTCACACACGGTAATATGTAAAAAAAAAAAATAATAATAAAATTTGATTGCCTTAATCTTATAATTAGCCGATTATTTTATTTATTATCATCTATTTTACCTTTTATTTGGTGGTGAACAGTCAACATAATCCTCGAGCCTGTCATAATATGCCAGAGAAAGCGTGACAATGAGACAGTGGCCTGACTTCATATAAGCGCCGTTGACAAAACGCCCCTCTCTCTCTCTCCGCAGAGGGTGGGAGACAGTGCGTGAACACTTGCAGTTGTGAGGACAGACCTGTTTCACGCTTTCAACAGGAGGCACGGCTCTTCCCGCGCGCTCTGAACGTCGTTGAGGATTACACGAAGCCGCTGACTAAAAAAGAGCGAGTGCGCCATCGAAGCGCACATCCAACAAGTGGATACGGGGAATGCCCTCGTAGAGAACAGAAGAGAAGGCACGGAGGGGGAATAAAACTGAGGATCGGTGAAATAGTCTGTGCAATTTGGAGCGTCTTTGATGTTGGGCTTCGTGCGCGCGTCTGGCTAGTTTCCAATGACTTCTGTTTTCGTATCATTTAGTAATCATAGAGCCACAATGAGGTAGGACATCATAGACTTTAATACCTGAATTTTCCTCTGCTCTCCGCTGGCCAAAACGGGGGAATTCGGGGGCAGTGGAACCACTTCTCTTCTGCTTTCCTCACCAATGAACTGCTTTTACGGATCCCCAGTGCTGTGAGCGTGGAGGGAAGTCCTCTCTCCTGACAATTCTGTATGACGAGGTCGCCGGTGGCGCTCAAAGGTCGCAGCCAAAATGCCGATGCACCCAGTGACATCCACGCTGATGTACCGGGGGGTGTGCACCATCCCCGACATCCTCTCGTACAGCGCACCGGTCAACCTCCCCGAGGACGAGGTGGAAGGTGAGCGCGTGATACCTGTTTGTGTGGAAGTACATTCCTATCATCACATTATGATGCTGTTGTGCTAATGCAGAGCTGCTCAGGACCTTGGACAGCTCACGATGATAGTCGTTCAAGAACGAGTTTTAGATCTAGTTTAAAGACCAACAACTCAAGGGTCACGACCATAATAGAAATGGAAATGGGAATAGAATCCTCTATACTGTTTAAATATAGAGTTGAAATAATGATAATTCTTTTATTGAATCCACAAGTTTGACAATGTTTTTTTATTTTTATTGTTGAACCCAAAAATATAGCCTGGCTTTTAACTGTTGTTATGTTGTGTATGTATTTAATCAATGAATAAATCAACAGTTTTTAGCTGGTTACCATACGTTTTCAAGTAGTCTCAGTGTAAATATGTATTGTCACTCCAAAGCAACTCTGAACTGCAGTTATCAATTCATTTACACACTGCCATTTTAAAATGATGCATTGCTCACCACTTTAAACGTCTTCATATATTTATACTTGCACTGACTGATATATTATAGACACATTAATATGTGTATTGTTGAATAGGCATCCTTCTGTGCATTGTTACAATACAATAGCACTAAATACTTTAACACAAGCAGCAATTCTGTTTTTCCCAAAGCATTGCCACTCCTTCTGTAATAACATGCCTGACACATGACTAGTCTGAGCTCTTAGTATCATGGGGATATACATCTGTGCCTGAATCTTTTTCCACGTGTACATTACCATACAGTGAGGCCTCGAGACCAGGCTGAATCCCCTGGTATGTGTTTGACAGTCAGCTGTTACGCATTTGGCCTGGTGCTGACGTCTATCACCCAGCTCATCTGTTTTCTTCCTTTCTCATCCGCATTCTCCTAATTTTGTACATGTTGTGAGACAAACAAGGTGTATACGCACAGCACAGAGCGTTTGGTGGAGCTGGAGATGGGTAGAGGTGTGGTTTTGCCTATAGAAAAGCCGGTGTAAATGATACTTTTTCATATTTATTGGGAACAATAAGAATGATCTGTTTATAGCAGTGAATTTCCATTGTATACAAATGCTATGCTGATTAGAATAAGTTCTTGATTGAGATTTAATTGGGGTTGTACACAATGGCAAATTAGCCATAAAGTGAAAAAATTCAGTTCACAGGATGTAAGAGTATGGGAACTATAGAAGCAGCAATGTATGAACATATGATACAATTATCAATCAATTAAACAGAATAAGATACAATCCAGATTTTTCTGTGCAACACCAGATACATCTAGAACAGCAATGTGTAACCACTCAAGGCACCTTATTCTTTTTGCAATTTATAATGCCTTTTTATCAAGATTCCTCTGATGATAATGGATACCGAACCTCAATGTTTATACTGACTGCTTTGGTTGCTTACATTTGTGACTATTCTTAATATATTTAATATGCGCAGACCCTGTTGAGCTGTTCAGAACCTCGGACAACACCCATTGAAAATCACTGCTTAATTCCAGTGCAATAAGCTGTATATCTTTAGTTTGAAAAGCACTTCTTGGAGACCATTTCAAGTATGTTTCTATAATAAACTAAAAATGTAGTTTTGATAACATGATAGATGTAGTTGGAGCTACACATTTCACTATACATCTAATTTCAACTTTTCAACGTTTATTTGTAGAGCACAATTTGTTCAGAACGTAATTGAAGTGTTTTACATAACAGGAAAAGATGCATTCAAATCACAATACAAATCTAAATAAACATTATAAAATGTACGTGAATGAGAGACTCAGCGTGTCAGAATGTGTGTATGTAAGAACAATTTTATACACAAAACATAACTGCCATTATATGACTGCTATATATGCACTGCACCATAAACAGCCTTACAGTCTTTCCTCAAAAAACATACACACAGTATATATATATATATATATATATATATATATATATATATATATATATATATATATATATATATATATATATATATATATATATATATATATATATATATATAATATATATATTATAATATATATATAATATATATAGTATATATATATATATATATGAATGTACTGTGTATATATATACTGTATATATATACAGATATATATACACACGAACAACACACACACACCACACACACAGAGTATATATATCTCTATTCTGACAACTGATTCAAAATATATTGTGGCTTAAAGTTGAGCTTTTGCCTAACACCTCCATGTGAAGGGCTTGTTGTCTGCTTTAGGGAGAGAAACACAAAAGCAATAGAGCAGTGATCCCACACTATTCATACTAGATCATAGTTAAGTTTAACCAAGAACTATCCAGAGGATGACCAAAAAAGTAGATAACACAACACTAAAAATTAAGCAAAAGTATTAGAAATGTACAAGACCTCTCGTACAGCAGAAGGAACTCGCACATTTGAGAACCCTGCCATAGAGCATTTAATGAATGCTGCATGTTATGAAGCATTACTTTTCCCACATGTCTTATGGCAGTGTGAATGAGAACATTATGTTTTTTATTATCACAATTGTAAGTGAATTCACAAAAGGCAGGTCCATGTGACGCGGTACATGACATCAATTGGTGACTACTTTGAGTATATATTTGTAATTTGTTTTTCTCTCAACATGGTGCTTCAACAGAGGTTGGCACAGAGCCTGTTCATCTCCAGATACTGTATTTAGTTGTACAATAATAAATACCTCTTCTTTATCACTAGTTTCCCATGAGGTTCATACGCTCACATTATGTAAAAAAAGAAAATGGTAAACATTTGTGTGATTTCTTCTCAAATTAGATCAAGTGGTCATGTGTGCATAGCATTTATGACAGTAATAATAACTGCTACATCAACTTGGACTTTTCTGGGATTTTCAAATATAGGCAATATAGTGTAGTAGAGACTAACATGGTTCATATCACAGAGCTCTGCGATAGTGGCAGGCTCACCACCGTTGGGACCGCTCGCCAGGGCCTGGTGCCTTCGTTTGGTGCGGAGGTTCATGCATTGAATGATTTTAGTTTATAAGTTTTGTGTAATTGTACCCCTCCTTCTTGTGTGCCCTCTTGCAGACAGCGGAGGATCATATATGCCTTGCGCTCACGTGATATGTACAGCCTGTCTGTGCCCCATGTAAGATCTGACTGGGAAAGAGAGCGTTCTCTTGGCAAGGATTGCCCTTCAAACAGACTTGAGGTTGGGAGAGCTGGGTACAATTGGGTTTTTTGTACAATTTTAAGACAAAGACTAAAAACTGCTGTGCTTTTAAATGCAAACTCTATTTTATATTTTCTTAATGTCTTATTGGTGTAAATGTTTTTTATAATTTCTGTGCTGTCGTGTCTTTCCCTTTGCCAAGGCCCCCCATTGTAAAAAATAAATAAATGTCATACTGTGAAACTTTTCGGGCAAAGCAATAACATCCATGGAACAAGTATATAGGGGGTTTCCTCCACCAGAAACGTACAGAATCCACTTCGGTCAATACAGTATTTTTTTCTTTTTTTTTTGAATTGTTTAGGAAATTACTATTATTCAGGGAATTGTAACTTTGACCTGCCAGTTGCAATTCTCGTGAGTACTTAGTGTCAGGGGATATTGCTGTCATAAATACTTCCAATTTCTTCAAACCTGACACTCAACAGTTTAACTTTTTGTTGATACTTTTCTGAGTACCAATTTTAGGTACCCCACCCTCCCCTGTCTTGTTGCATGGCCGTCAAAACTCTAATTGATAATTGACAGTCTTCCCACACTTGTCCATCACATTCTGACACCAGCGACATTTTAAAGTGGACTTACTGATGAGAGGCACACTGCGCTGGCTGTCAGTCTGCATGTCTCTGCTCTAATCTCGCGAGGGATGGACCAAAATTGGTTCCACGTCTCACGCATCAAATACATCAGCCGAGCCATTGGGGAGACAGGCCTTTGTCACCACCATGAAATTGCACATTAGTGAATTATAAGTGTGTCAGTGCATGTAAGAGGGCAGCAAGCTTATGACCTATTGGCATGCTTAGCCCAGGATTTGCTTTTCAATTACTGGCTTGTGTGTGTCTCTCGGGCCTACAGACTGTTCGCACCCTACTTTTGCCTATCTGAGCAATAATACAATCAAAATGCAGTTTTTCCGATGAGCGATAAGCGCACAAGTGTGGTGAAAATTAGGCTTCTCCATTACACATCCCACACAAGAAGGCCGGAAAAACTGTTGGTCATATTACGGCAGTTCAGTGTAGTTCAGACCTCCTCCACCATCAAAGTATGTACAAGTGCATCAGGGCGTACATGTTTTTCAGTGGCTGTTTTTCTAATAGGATTCATGTAGGCAGCTTGGTCATTATGGTCAGCAGAAGTTACCCGCTGCTGTATAATTGCACTGAACAAGCTTCTAAAAGAATAACAGGGGCACTAATGATTATTTTAGTAGTCGACTAGTCAGCGATTGCTTTTTCGATTAGACGACTATTATTTCTGGACATTGAAACTTCTTAAACACAGTTTTACCAAATAAAAGTTGACATATTGTGTTATTGATGAAAATCTGAAATTGTTTATATATTTTTGACATTTTGATTTGTCGGCCTTTGTTAAAAAGGTCTTTTCATATGTGGTTTAGAGTCTGTATAGTCCAGAGAACCGTTAGGATGATCTCAAAACGACTATGATTAAAACGTATAGTCAACCAGTCACGATTCGTCGATTAGTTGTTGCAGCCCTAAACAGGAGGCCATTATAACTCGTACCACATTCACACAGAAAAAGTGGAGTGTTTGGCAAAAGGCACGTCTATGCTTAGACTGAAACAAGCTGCCAACCGATATACGCACCATCACAGACTTCGGCATTTTTAAATTCGTGCTTGAAACATATTTATTCAGACTGGCTTTTAGCACTCAGACACTTACTTTGTACTGTTTGTTTTATTGTTTGCACTGTTAATTGTATTGTATTATGGTTCTGTATTGCCTTGATTTAATGGGAAGCACTTTGCTCATCTTAAGTGTTGTAAAAGGCTCTATAAATAAAGGTCAATTGATTGTATTGTGAACAGAAGAGAGCTAGCTAGATTGGAACTTTCCGATTAAAAGATGCAAAGCTGCACTGCTGTGACATTAGTCTGATTTGATGGTTGTGTTTAATTTAGAAAAGATAATAATAATTGAATTGCTGTCTTGGTAGCATTCTGTAAGAAACATCGTGCCAACTGGAACCAATGTTTATTTCCAAAACCCTGTTTAACTCCAGGGAGTGTAACTGCATTGGCCAAATGATCAGTTCACTACAAACCACACAATTTCATTTACATACTTTTAAAAAAGCAGTTTATACTCTTAAAAACACTCTCAATATGTTATAATATTTAATCACAACCATTGGCTTCCAGCATTTTATCAGCTTAAAAGGTGCATGAAATGTTCCACAATATGTTTTTCTATTTACCTATCTGGAGACAAGCTTATGATGCCCCCGGTCCAAGTTACTGATGGAGAGGCTCAATGCGTGTTTTTCAAGGGTTTTTTAGACAAGAAAAACACCTGTGCTTGAATAACGGAAGATAAGGCTTCAGCTTCCTGTTTGATGCAACATTTTGAAGACCTTTTCCCATTCAAAAGATATATTTCGTTTTAAAAGGGACATAGTATGTAAAATCCACTTCTGTGCTTTTAACCACGTCATAACAACATTCCTTCAGCGTTAGTTCAGTCAGAGTTGTTTTTTGATTGATTCATGCATGTTTGAGTAATCATAACCATTGAGTGCTCAGAAAAGTTCTGTTCTCTGAACACTTCTTTGACATTACTTGCAGTTATTCAACACAATTTAAAATCAAGGCCAAACATGTATAGGGCACAAAAATGTAATGTAGCTATTTTCCAAGAAAAATATAACAATAAAGGAAAATCTTCTGCTTGTTCATTTTTTACTAGCGTCTTTGTTTTGAATAGGAAGTCAATGAATCTGTTTCTATTTTTAAAATGTCAATTGCCAGCAATCCTAATGTTTTATCATTCTGAAACTCATGGACAGGTTTAATTTTGTGGAACAATCCAATCAAAACAATAATTGGAGACAAGCATAGGGCAGACCCTTCATCAGAAAAGTTCCATTGTAAACCTTATAATATTGCTTCTTTTCCCACACCGTTCCCATTATAACAACATCCACAAAATTAAGTGGCAAACTGCAGCATGTTTTATTAAAGAGGAAGCTAAACAGCCGCTCCAGTGGCTGAGGTAAGGGCAGCTCAACAAGTCCCAAAGTGTCAATAAAGCACAGTAGAGAGAAAATGTTTAATTTATCAGTTTATATTTTCATAATTTACCTCAAGCACATTTGGGCTTTATATAAGATGTTTGGCGGAAGAACAGTGTGGGTTTTGTACATTGTACTTGAGTTATCTGTTAGTCAAGTCTTTATCTTGAGGCAGTTCTCACCATTTGTCTAGGTTTGGGACTGAAAGTACACATGGGCTGGACTATGGTCTGTTAAAAAAATGAATTTAACTAATTACCTCCCTCACAAGTTTTCATCAGCTTAAAATAAAAGGAAAGTACTCGCAATGAAAAATGAGTTTGATAAGCACGTTATATTATTGTTAGGTTTCTATGTTGTTGTATGTAGGGAGCAAAAAGGAAAAGAGTTTTGTCACATTGAAAAGGTACAATATGACAGTTATTGTGGTAGCTGTTTCTTTGCTCGAATACAATTATGTGTGTTTATATTTGTATATTGTGCTATTTTTTGTACTTAAAATATACGTATAACAATTTCTATTCCTGATATACAATATTTTTCCTCTACCACCTCATACAAGTTGCGATCTGTTTATCCCAAATCAAAATTTTAAATGAGTTGCGTTTCTCCAGAGAGTTGGCCCATAAACCTTATTTTTCTTCTTATACCAGAGAAAATAGACTCATCAATACATTCCGACACAACACCCAAATGTGGTTAGCAGCTTGCAAACACTGTTGTTGAGAAGAATATTGCAGTACATTTGATGTGGCTGGAAAGTATGTGAATGAGAGAGAGGAAAAACATGATTTCAGAGATTAAGTTATCAAGTTTAAAGTAGTACAAATATTACTATGTCAATAAATACTAAAATGTCCTTTTCTGCTATATTAATGCACATGAACGCTATGAATACCAACACTATTACTTCCTCTTTTGCCAATTCAATCTGGGATTAGACACAAAAGTGTTTCTAAAAGATTTTTTTTCAAGATGTTGGGAAGCTGCCCTCCCTTGTAATCCTGATAACTGTCTCTTTATCTGTTATTTCTGTAATAAGCCTGCTCACAAAGAGCTACTGGCCACGTTTTTGTCTTTTTGTTCTTTTGCCTTTATGTGGTTTAAAAAGTTAGTTCCTTTCATGTTTATGTAAATGTATATATTACATTATACACTCGATAATTTACAAATATTTGTTATGACTCTTACTTCATATTGGATTTCATGTCTTCATATTGCACTGCAATGAAAGAAACAATTGAAACGAGTCAAAACATGTTCCTCTAATTAGTCATACACTGGAAAATTTTATTATTTTATAGAAATTGAAATCAAAGCACATGAGTCAATGTAAATACTTGAGTTTTTTACAGCAACCAGCACCATTACCAAACTACTCTGTAGTTTGATAGTTATATTTAGCCTGCAGTGGATAGTGTGGATCTGTATATTGGCAACACATGCGATCTTTAATCAGCATCAATTTGAAGTGGGAAAAGCATATTGAGGATCCAAAACTCTGACAGAAGCTCAGCGGGAAGCCCTCTGCAGAAGCATTTTAAACTGCAGCCAGAGCCCTGTCTGCACTGATCAAAATCTCCAGTCTACAAAGTCCTTTCTCTCTTCCTCAGTGATGAGGCTTGTCGTCCCTCACATCAAACACAGACTGGTTTGGAAGTCCCTTTAGGAGATACACCAACCTGAATCATTACAAACAGAACGTGATCAAAACCAAAGAGCACAAGTCACCAAAGCGTTTACTACAAAACAAGCACCAGAGAAAATCTATGATGTCAACCCCAGAGAGGCGGACTGCAAGCTCTAATCACATTTGTTAAAGATATGCTTGCCAATTTAATAACCGATGTATTATTAATAGCATTTTATTTCATTTGGAGGGAGTAATCTGGCATCATGGAACATCAGTTGTATACAAGTTATTAGACAGAATCCAGATAACCAGAGGAGGCCTGTATGGAGCAGAGTCTTCCTATTCTAGCCACAGTGGCAGAGTGGCTAGCCTTTGGGAAAAAATATTATGGGATCGACCAGACTTTTTTTGTGCAGACTTTGCATGTTTCTCTCTGTGTCTGGGCTCCCAACAACCTAAAACATGCACCACAGGTAAAGTCCTGACAAACCCTATAGTACAAGATCTGTAGATGGGTCCCCAGGCACTGCACAAGGACAATAAAGTGTACCTTAACCTTAACTTTACTCACTGCAATAGTATAGTCCGATCTCTATACTTTCTCCATCCAAAGTAATCACTGTGTTATATTTGGAGACTTGTTTCTTGTCAGAGTGAATAGTTGTCTGTGTATTTCTCCTTGGCCTTGACATTTTGCTGTCCAATGTCCATTATATCCTGCTCCAAGGCCCAGAGTTGGGGAAGAATATCACACCCGCAACTCCTTGAAACATAACAAAATATTGAAAGGTCAATGATGTTCCTGGAATGTTCCACACTGTCAATTATTCAATTAGAGGTGTTTTTATTGCTCGAAAAAAGTCGCCTCGCCACAGATCTGACCTGCCTCAGCTATGTGGTGCCATGTGCTTGTCTCAATCCATAGAGCAATCTCAATCCATGGATCCTAACATAAAGTATTTAGATAGATAATACATGTATTCTAATTTAGTGTTAGAAATTGAAAGACAGGTCTTCTGGTTGTAAAATAAGTACCGCTACCTGTTTTCAATTTCCCACCACATTTTTTGTCATTCTGTTGGCAACGTTTTGGAGTTTTTTGTGACCGCTTATGACTGACAGCTGCTTGTGTGTTCCTACTTGCCTAAACTGCCGCAGAGGCCATCTTGAGCTCTCCGCCTGACTCCTACTGTAGCTGCAGCGCAAAAACATTGACTCATTGCAGCGCCCTGAGGTATGCGCTTGACTTCCATTGCTTTAAACACTTACATGAATACAAATGAAGATATTTAAAGACACCGGCTTCTGCAGTGAAATAAATATGCTCGTATCAGTGGTGCAGTTTGAGTGGGTAGATGAGGAGGTGTTCTTCCAAAGGGGTCATCTAAGAACATTGGGAAACATTTGCAGCGTAGAAGACTCACAATGATCAGACACACTCACCACGAGCATGTTGTTGGTGGTGTATTGGATCTCGGGTTGTCAAAAGTTGTCAAAAGTCAGGTATTATTGATACTAAAACTATGAACAAAACTAGATATTCATTTGACAGAGTACTGATACTAAAAAAAAATCATGTAAACAGGACACAATTTGACATTTCCTGGCCAGTTCTACAATGATCTAGAGCTTTGTCAGAGTTATTATCTAGTTAAATCGCCTAAAGAAAAGTATTTTGTGTGGAAAATGTCTGGGGGAAAGGCCATCACAAAAAAAAGGATTACTCAAAGTGAACCAAGGATCATAAACTGGACTAACACATTAATAAAAACAAATATTGACAATAGATTTATTTGGGTGTCTTTTGTTCTCTCTGTGTGTCATGTTCTGTGATTTTCTATATACATCAAAAACAGATAAAATACAAATAAAAATAAACAAAATGTCAGTATGTCAGTGCTGTTGAATATATGCTTGTTTAACAGCACAGGGACATCTCTTAGGCAGCTAACCATCGTAATGAATAATTACACAAAATATATGATGTGAACGTTTTAAGAGGAGAATGGCTTAAAACAAATCCATGTTGAGGATATAGGGGGAGTTTAAATATGGAAGGCTCTGAAATACATGACTCAAGTCATGGCAACAGTAGTCCAGCTCTTCCTCTTTCAAATATTTTGACTGAATGACATCTTGTGACAAAATGCCCAAAGCAGCCTTTTGTACATTTTCGACAAAGGCAGCAGACACACAGCATCTGCAACATTGTCTGCAATAATTATGAAGTGACGGAGGCAAGGCTTTTCACGTAAACTTTACCCATAATGGCAATTTTCATTTTATTTTTATTGTTTTATGCATGTTTTAGTCAAACCACAGAGACACAGAGGAAAACTTACCTGTATGCATTTTGCATAAGCTGTGGTTTGTGACATTATAAATGAGAGGCAGCAACGCCATCCCTCCTCATATCTAATCAAGTGCAGGATGATAAATCAAACTGGGTGCACTTCCCTGTCACACTCAGCCTGGAGGGTTTCTGATGACACAGTGGCACCGTGCTCAGAACCACTCACCTGCTGCAGAGGAGACAAGCGGCATATAACAGGCTCTAAAGATGTGAGTGAGCATCAAAATGGGAGTCAACTTGACAGGGAGTGGAGTGACCCAGCACCACGGAAAAAGTGCATGGTCACTCAGCTTGACAGCAAAAATACAAATGAAACCCAAAATCGTGTGGCAACAGAATTCAATTTCACTTTTTTCCCAACAAGACAGTGGTATACAAGCGAAAGTTCATTTCTGACATGTTTCGGTGGCCCGACTTCTACCTTTGTCGATTAAATTTAATTTGGAAAAGAAGGCAGAATGAATATTCCAAATATATGGATCAAACAATTTATATGTAACAAATTTGATACAAATCTTGTCTCGTCTCGCTCTCGTGGGCCCAGTCTAGTGCCTCGCCTCGTCTTATGGGAATTGTGTCACGTCCAACCCTTACAAACTAGACAGATGGACGGATATTTATTCACATATTTAGAATAATTACTTAGATTTCAAAAAAATAATCAAGTATGCATAAAAGTACCTTTTTTATTTAAAACAAGAACATCGTACTTCTAATAATAAACAATCCCCAAAAGGAGTGGGAAAAAGCAAATGTTTATTCACCCCAATCCCCTTTTAGAAAAATAATCACGCTCCTGCCATACTTGATTCTAATTCCTTTGGTCAATTAAGATTGAATTTACAAAATTAATTACTCCATCCCTGAGGTTTTGTGTATAGTGCATGACAACTTGGCACAACATAAACTAAACTAAACTAAACTAAACTAAACTAAACATAAACTAAAACAGACCCACAAAAACATTTCTAGGGCCAGGAAAACATATTACAAGACATTTAGATCGTGATTTTCAAATTCTTTTAGTTTCAGACCATCACTTTAAAGTTATCATACTTTTCCGTGGAGACTCCATGACTTGCAAGCATGAAAGAGAATTTGGTGAATTTTTATGGTTTCTGAGACACATTCTAGAAATATTTGACTTGCCAAGAACCATAAAACAGACTTATAATGGCAAAAGACTTCTGCGACAAGTATTATTTGTACACTGCTGAACAAATGAGATTGAAAAGAAATTATTATTACAATCAAGCTAAGATTTTTGAAACTATTCGAAAACTGATTGGCAAGATTGCAAAAACAAAATTGCTATCTTGATTGAAACGGTACAACAAGGTTTTATTACGAGTGGTGAGTGTGTGCGTCTAATAGTCGAAAGCATTATAATAATTTAAAATATGGCAACACAGGCCTCTTTTTCTCTTCTGAATATGCCATCTCATCTTCGCAAATTGCACTGTGATGTACAACACATGGAGCAGATTTCGGGCCGATACCATGTGATCCAGTGCTGTGATTAGGGCTGTCTGCTCGGCCAAAGTTAAGTCATCTATTTCCATATTGATTGACTGCTTGGCGTGGAGGAGTGTATCTATCCGACTTTATTACCTGTGAAATGAACTGTGATGGGTTCTGGAAGGTGAAGTACTTTACTCCCATGGTAATATTTCCTCGCTTTGATGAACAATACCAGCAGGCCTTGGCCTTCGGTGATAGCTGCCTGCAGTCTGTTTATGCTGGAGTGGTAATATGGCGGAACAGATGATGGTGCTACTGCATAGAGCGTACTGCAGAGAGGAGGCTCTGACCTTAGTTTGAGGTACTGGACATTATTGACATGGCTTTGCTTGGTTGCTGTTGTCTGATGGTTAAAAAGGTTCAGCTTTGAAAACAGAAGAAGGGTCAGAAGGGAGAAAAAGTCTGGTCTGAACGAATCTCTACGCTGCAAAAAATTATACTTTAATTACAATTGTCATAAGGTATGTTCTGTGGTTTTAATCATGTTCTGACATTGTTCCCTCATCAAAAACATAACTGCTTCATTTTGCTTCATTCACACTATTTGATGAATACTGGTTAGAAAATCCTCTCCCGTCCGACTTTCAAAAAACGCAGATGGAGAGAAAAAAGTTGATGTTCATCATTTTTCTCCAATCAATGTGACGTAAAGTGCTTAGAGTGACAAATGCGCACCAGACAGACAGAAGACCCGATGTCCCAACTACAAACTCAACCCTCAATGTTCCCTCAACTAACTGTTAATCCCGCCCGCTTAGTCCCTTCTCTCACTGTCGTGAACCATGACAGAGAAACCACTTATAATGGATCGAGAGTCACAGGCGGTTGTTTCCACATGGTTCTCGTCCAACCATATAATAAAGACTAGGGCACGCTGTGCAGAGCTGTGGGTCATATTAATTTAATTTTTTCATCACTGTTTCTAAGTGAATAGGAGGCTGATTCTTGTCAAATAAAGGGGGCTATTTTACAGTGTACAGATTTGCTGCTGCCTCAAAGAAAGTTTGTTTGGCTCACGGTCTCTCTCTTGCTCGCTCGTGCTCCGGTAACAGGAGCTCGTGGCCCTCCAAGTCTTTTTGGCCCTGAACAATCGCTTATTTATTTATGCCACGGGCAGATCCTGCGTCTTTCATTGGATACATTGTCTGTTCATCCATATAATCTATATTTCCTTGACCTTTCAATCACATGATATCAAGTATTGGAGATTTTTTTAGAGCTTGAAGTACCTTGACCTTTAATTTTTATTCCTTTCTCAGCCAAGCAATTTTAAATAGTTCACAGCCTTTCTGCTTATTCTTGGAAGCATTCCTGTGATTCTTTAGTCAAGCCCAAGTTCTTTTTCCCCTTCTTGTAGTATTTGTGTCAGATGTGGGGCTAAAAATGCATCTCCAAGAGGAACCTCCATGATGGAAAAAACAAAATCTAACATTATTCACAGATTCTGTTGAGTGAATTTGGAGGCCCTTTTATATACACAGCTAGCTAAAAATCACAGTTGTTTATGCCCTGCCGCTGTGTAAGTCCAGATACTCCCCGTACTTTTAAAAGAACTGATGTTGAATGACTGCCCAAGCTCAGTGTGAAAGAAAATAAGTAATAAAAAAATCCAGACAATAGACAAGACAAAGATCAAGTCTTGAACCTGATTATAACCCTACCTCAGAGTAAACTTTGCTTAATTTAGAGAGAAAATCAAACATCTATTTATAAAGCAATTTTATTAGATGCAAACCTGAAAGGAATTAGTGTCTCAAGTATTCTACTGCTGTTGTTCTTGTATTTCAACTCTGACATTTCCACTGTAAGGCAGAAAAGGTTTTAATCTTAACAGTAAAATCAAGTTTTGACTATTTTTGTCACATTTCAAACTTGATTTTGACACTCAAGAAAAGGCATACAAAAATTCTCACTTCACCGATCAACTCATTACACAAACTAACACTATGTTATCAAAATACTGCCTGTATTTCTAACTAAAGTCTAATCATTAGAAACGTGAACAGAGCCCTAGCTACAAACAAAGACAGCCCAGCTTCAGTTGCAGAAGTGAGGACAAATCGGGCTTATTTAAATATATTTCAGAACAATTTAAATACAGTTGTGACACACGGTAATTTTAGATTTTATTGGCCAATCACTGCTTGCCTTGATTGTCCTGACTGCACGCCAGTCTATGTACAAAAAATTGTGATCTTATAGTGATGATATAGATAAAGATCATCTTAAGAGAAAGGTCCAATAATAATTATAACATTTTTTGTGTGTGTCGATACTCCAAACCAGTATCTAGTTTTGATACTAGTTTTAGTATCTATCTGTATCCAGGCATCAACCCTCTGTAGTGCGATGGATCGGTCACTACTACTGATACACAAATAAAACCATGCTTCACCCTCACCATCTCTTTTCCAGTTAGTCGTCAAAGGTTCAAGTGATTCAATTTGATATAAAAAAAAAAATAGCAGTAGAGTCTTTATTCTAAAAACTGAGATGGGATTTCCTCTAAAGCACAGACAGACTTATCCCGGTTCGTATCCCATACTCGCCTCAATACTCCAGAGCCTTGTTAAGAGACTGTTATGGTAATATTTAAATCTTCCGGGTGCCCGAGTCAACCCACATCCAGCTAAAGATGGATTTAGGTTGCTATGGGTGTTATAAAAATAGTCATCCACAGTTCACATGCACGGAGCAAAGTGGTGTTTTTCTCACACCGGTAAGGTTAGGTCTTACATAAGAGTGGGTGTGTGGCAATTACAGACGTGATCTAAAGCTGGGCACAGGCAGGTCTGATGGAGAGGATCAAACAGGTATTGAGTAGTTTCACAGGCTTCAGAGTCCATTCTGCGCTCTGGAAAGGGAGAATATCATCACCCTTTACTCAAGTCAGTCATGTGATGTTTATGATCAAATTTGTTCTTTTGAACAGCTCTTAACTTGACTGGTTCAAATTGGATCTTATTTTTTTAATGAGACATATTTTAAAAAATATATTTTTGATGTATTTTGCCAGATTTTCCCCAAATGTACAGAAGGGAAGCACACGTGATAGCTTTTTGCAAATGAAATATGAGGCAGACAAAATTGTATTGATAGAACACACTATTCCTCTTCAAGGTTGGAATTTTAATTAAATGTTAGCCTTCAACAGTCCTTCTAAATATAAATAAATATTAAAAGAGCCAGTTCTTAGATCTGGCTTCCATCAAAGAGCCAAAATGTTGTGCCACAATTCTACCTTTGTGATTTCAAACACCCAGACAGTTCAAAAATCATTTTTCATTGGAGAGTCTCGTGTCACTTAAATTTCAGCTATCACGATTTGCATGTAGAGTCAATCATTGTCGCAAAAGTATTACAACGTAAATTTATGTTGGTTTATTTCCTAATATAAACGTATCTGGAGTTGTAATTCATTCCAATTTGATTAGATCCAAACAGCCTCCTTCTGAAAATCTTAAAGCACATTCCTAACTTTTGAGTAAAGGCCTACCAGCAAATCAAGTCTATTTGTACTTGTTAGTCACACATAATTTGAAGTTTGAAGTAAATTTGAAGTAAATAGAATAGATAGAATGGAATATATGTGTCCAAAGTAGAGCTGCAACTAATCAATTGTTGTCAACTAATTTAGTAATTGATTGATGTATATACATCTATACATAGTCTCCATACTCCACAACATTCTAAACAAGGAACCGATTAATCAAAAGAAAAATTGCTGTAATCGATTTGCAAAATGTTTGTTTGTTTTTGCTTCTTGTTATTTTGTCTAAAGTAGTTAAAAATAATAATGTATCCAAGGGGAACATTAGTTACAGTATCCTAATGCTCTGTGAATATTCATGTGATAGTTATGTTCAAAGCGCTTTATCTCTTGTGTTGGTCCTTCTGTAGCTGATACAAACCACAGTACCACTCCCCCTCTACCACCGAGGCTCAAGAGAGTACACCTTCTGTTCTGGTGATCTTCAGTTGAGCGTTTCATCCTCCATCATGACTCTGCAGGGGGCTGCACTGTGTTGTCTTTGAAAGCCACCTCCCCACTTCAAAGGAAGCACTATGCCATCACCACAAAAATCTGTTGACGAGGACAGCTTAAAACATGCAGCAGAGGTGAACAAATAGCCAAATCTCACAAATCAGTGTTAATCAAAAAATGTAAAAGATTGTCCAGAATAGCGTAAATGCATGCTCACAATGTTGTCAAGATTAAAAGGGAAAAACATAACCCAGCATGCCTTTGCCTTTATGAATTGGCATCATTGTTTAGGCAGAATCTTGCAAATGAAGTGTTGTACATTACTGTAAGAAGCTGCACAATTGGCCATGTTCTGTAATTCAGATGACTTGTTACGAATACTGTATATGGTTGATTTTGCCAATAACTTTGGGGCGTGAAATGAATTGAATTTTAATCATGATTGAGATTCAGTCATTTCTAATTGTCAATGATCTGCTTGGGACTTTTTAATTGAGGGGAACACTTTCATATCGCTTTACTAAATTATGATCTTGATTTGACCTTCTGTGTATGAAGTCTGAACATGATTTGACTATGACTTTTTCAGAAGTTTTTAGAACTTCATATAACACCAGCAAGTGCATTCTAAATCAGTTGAGCTGATGAAGCCATCTTACTTTGATTGGAGTCATTTTCTGCTGTTTCTGCAGAAGAAGGGAGTTTGGGATTCTGGCGGGAGCAGCTTCTCATTTACACTGGAGTTACTCTGGGGCCACGCTTATGCTCAGTGCACAAATACTGAGGCAACTTTAACTGTTCAATTATGCCTTTTTTTTTCTTTTTGGAATTGCTGGCTTTAAATTGTACTATAGCAGTTTTCAATCCCCAAACACAAGCAATGACAGTATCAAAGCCGTTCTCTATCTAGTCTAACCCAGCCAATAAACAAAAGCTTTGAAACAACATTGCTGTTAATGAATATTGAATTGTACACTTCAGTTCATGCACTCAAGGTAATAGATACATTGTCATATGATGTGTTTTTAAGTGATTTATCAAAGGTCCACCCCTCGTCTCCTTGGATAGGTTCTTTCTTGTTCCTTTAAATGTTTCAGAATATGGCATTAAACTCCTCTATGTGCATGGAGACAAGCAAGGGACGTCATCAGGTCAAGTTACAGATCAGATCTCTGGAGAGGCAGTTAGAACGCGAGTTTCATCGGTTCATCATCAGTTCACATTCAATTGGAGTAATCCTTCATTCATCCAGGAATAGTAGAAACGCTTTCAAACTTAGTCTTCTGGACACTGTTGTTGAACTCAAGACATTTTGAATCCCATCCGGAAGTAATTTTCAATCTGAAGGTACTGGTCTGAGGAGCTAGAGTTACTGCCCTGATGTAGATTAGTCCTGCCCTAAGGGATGAGTTTTAACCTAAACTGACATTGTTTACCTGCTAGCCTTGTTATGTCTGTATTGTTCTCTGTTGGCTTTCCCCTCCAATCTGCTTACCCATCGGAACGTTCTAATCTATTGTTCTCTACTAGCTCTACCTCGCAGCTGTCAAGTCCCTGAATTACATGTGACTGGCTTGATTTCTCACTTGACCAAGGTTTTATTAAGCTATTGTATACAGAAGGTAGATTGTGTCTCAGCCCACCATTTCAATAGCATCTCCACTACAGTTACATAGTACACCTTTTTTAGTATTCATCAGCCTGCCTCAAGACATGGTCCAGGATCCTTTCAAACATTGACAGAATGCACACAACTCAACAAAGCCATATTTGATCATTTTGTCCTTGGCCCATTACTAATATTTCCTCAAATGTTCACCTCAAAATGAAAATAATATTAAAGCATTCTTAGCTAACAGCATTTTTCACACCAAAAGACAAGCCTCGAGCGACTTTGGCTGAGTTTTGTGTGAGAGTGAAGTGAACAAGTGGAAGTGTATATTTGTCCCTCTCAAGGACATGTGTGATAGTGGTTTGTGTGATAGTGTTAGCTCTGTGTGCGGCTGGTGCGCGCTCAAAGACAAAACATGAATTCTTTTAAAAGGACGATTACTCTGCCTATTTGTTCAAAACGGATTATACAAAACCCGCTTTATTTCAGAGAGTTCTTTTCCTGATGCAGATGAGCCAAATGCTTCCGGATCACTTCTGGCTATGTGTTCTTTTTTATACCACAATTCTCCTGTGCCGCTTGTGTCCATGTTTTATTATACGCTACACATTTCCGCTGAGGTACCACAATGCTCTCCTGCTGTAGGCATATTTCACAGTGCCCTATGATCAATAAATAAAGCTTTCCAGGGGTGATCGAGCATGGGGTAAAAACAGTTTTGGAACCTTATTTAAGGGTGTGCTTGTCTCCTGTGCAACATGATTTCTTTTCAATAGAAGTCTGCAGGAGAGATGATATTTTCTAAACACACACATGGAGCATTGGACCTCAGGTGGCTAGAGTCTATGGCGCTATTTACAAACCATAACATCGCAAAGGATTTCAATGACTCAAACGTTACCTCCAGCAACACATTGTGAAGGATAGCATGTCACTCCAATAGCTTTCATGAATTGCGTAACAAGAGATCATGATTGCCTGGTTGCCACTATTCAGGCGTCTATTCGGTTGCATTGAGCCATTTTCGCATTCATGCCGGTCGCTGACACAGGAAATAGCACATTTTCAGGCATTCTGGGGATTTTGCTATTGCACTGAAGAATTTGTCACACAATGTGGCATCGTAGAGTCCGTCCCCAGGCGTCACCATTTGTTACTGTTGTGACATTTTGGTAAATCACCAGTGGAAAATTCACACTTGTAAGATCCTGGATTTGAAGAGCACTGCAGGGTTTACTTAGTGTTTCTATTTACAACATAATGTGCCTGGTGTCTGTTTTCTAGGAAGTCCAAACTAATAAACTGTATTGTGTCAAGATTAACAATATACAAACGTGATATTTAAGTTAAAAAGCATGATACAATTAATTTCCAGTATCCTGTTGCTTGCATAAAACAGCAAAACGTCCTTCAAGTGTGGACCATAAAGACCAGCTTATATTAAGACTAAATATTTCTTCATTGAATGGTAGAAAAGAGGGCATGGAATGAATTGTGTCACTAAATTTTGCTGTATAACGACTGCAGGTAGTGAAACATTTTACAAATGAATTGTTCTGCGAGGATTCTGTATTTCTGTAAGGTCCAACTTGGACTAAAATAACACTTGGACTAACCATGCAAATTTAAATTGACTGACAAGTAAAAAGATGAGAATTACCATTATTATTTGAGTCTCAAACTGCCCCCAAACCATAGCACTAATCCTAATCCATTTTCACCTGGCCTATAAAAGATTAGAGAGGCGAAATTTGTATTTCTGCCACTTAGTGCCTGCTGTGCTCAGTTCTATCTTCATCTGATTCTGCTTTTTGTGTTCTACCAAGAGTCAGGGTTAGGGTTAGGGTTAGGGGTCATTTGAATTGCATATAAATGAGAAATACCTGGACAAGGACATTTTGGGTTTAGCATATTTATATTCGCCTCATTATCATTCTACTAACCAGGATTGGGAAGTACACAAGCTAATATACTTCTGCTATTATTAGACTTTGCAGGCTGTAAGAAATAGAATTTACCATGTTATTAATTTGGGGGATTTTAACATGAATGATGTAAGTTGCTGTCAATGAACACGTGACCTACATGACTAATCACAATTATTGACACATTTTAGTTACTTGTTAAATTTTTTTATTTATTACACTTTTTACTGCCTCAAAAATGAGCTGTTACATTTTAGGCAATTACGATGAATAATTATACTATTGTACAAATTCAGATTTCTTAGTTTGTTTATTTGGTGGGGACAGTGCAGGTTAAGTAGCATACACAATGTTAACACGCAAGAATGTAGCCATGGGCTAATTTCCATCCGTTGTCCCACATTCACTCTCACAAACAAACTCTCTTTTACACACCAGCGGAGGCAAGGTGGGTGAAGGGTCTTGCCCAAGGACACAACAACAGTTTGCACTACTGCCCCCCGTGGCACCTGGCATTCCAGTGGTCTCTGCTTAGCTTCCAAGCGCTGACGAGATCGGGCATTGACGGGTTTGTATTTCCATTTAAATAGAGGTATACAACAAATAAGTGATGTTTAAGCACCAACAACAGAAAAGTGTAACAGCTCCACAACATTTCAAACTGATTATCTTTGCATTTGAGGTGGTTACCTAAAACCATAAGTCATATATCTATAGTTTCTTTTTCTTTTTTAGCCCTCTCAAAGTGCACCTGATTTAAAGTGTGTCACGACGCTTGGTTTTAAAGGAAGTGGTCATACCTGCCCGTCAGTACCCGATCTCGTCCAAAGTATGTGGATGGGAGACCGCTGGAAACACCAGGTACCACAGTGAGGCAACAGTGGCTCAAGAGCAAGCTGCCGTTGTGTTTTTAGGAAAGACACTTCACCCACATTGCCCAGTAAGAATTGGGTGTTGCATGAATGGTTGTTGTTGTCGGAGTGGACAGTGGCACAGATTGGAAACCTCTGTTGGTCTACCCAGCTTTGGCTACAATAGCAAAGGCCTTGAAATATCCAAAGACTTTATACATAATGATTATGATGACGCGCTACAAGAAATATACTCAAAATATGCCTTTACTCTAAAGATACATACTGTATGCAACATTTTCTGAGCTTTTAACCATGTTCTAACATTGTTCCCTCATCAGAACATACCTGGAGTTGCATTTGCTTTCACGCTATTTTGATGAATCCTGGTTAGAAAGTCTTCTACCCTCAGAACGTCAAAAACACTCAATAACTGACATTTTCTCGATCGGTGACGTGGCTCCAAGAACCATCTTTGCTGATTTTAAGTCCATAAATCGCCTGACGCGTTCTGTGCATTTCAGCCATCAAATCACGATCATTGCAACTGCATGCCAAAGTAAAGGTACTCAAGAGCATGTTTAAAGGCCAATAACAATAGAAACAAGACCTCATATTTTTACCTGAATTGCTTTGCTAGATTTGAACATTAGATTATTTTTTGAATTACTTCCTTTCAATGTATACACTTTTCTGGAATGGAATTAATGTTAGACCTGGAGTACAAGTTCAAGCCAAAAGCAGAGATTGATGATGAAAAATATTTGGTGTTTTATGTAAAGAAACAAATGATTATTACAATGAAACCATGTGCCTTTAGGAGTCACTTGACTTTTCTAATGGCTCAAACATCGTCCACTTCATTGGTATCCGTAGTGATATTGGATGATGGTGATTTTATTGCTCAAAAATTCAGTGAAAAACATATATTCTTACTGACTATGGTCCCACAGATCTGGCATTCTATAACCTCCTGTGGCTACACCTGCCCAAAGAGAAAGATGTGTGTTGTATGTTTAGTTCCATACTGTGGAACATTCCAGACAAAGCAGTAACATCTCATTTCAAAACTTTATATTGACCAGTGTCCTCACGTGGCCAAAGCACGCTAGCTCCGGACACTCCTTTGACTTGTTATTCAGTATTGTTCCTCATAATCATGGTTTGGTTGATGAAGCGTTTGTCACCCGCCGGTCTTTCTGCCTGATTAAGAACGATTATGAATCCACGAGCAAAGGCACCAAAATTAATAGTAAATCCTTCTAAACTCAACTCATTAACAGTCCATTTCATCTCGCTTTATTTTTGCATTCCATTTGAAACACATGAATGCACTGTGATTGCCAATTTGTCCTGGTCTCAGTCTCAATATTTGCTGACATTTTTGGAGTGCTTGTGTAGACTGATTGGTTCAGGCTGTGATATGCCATAACAAATGCAGATATACATAATGGCAAGGAACATAACATACTTATTTCTGTTACATTATGGGGTTAACTTCTTGTTGTTGTTGCTGTTGTTGTGTTTATTGGCAGAGATTCGGGAGGCTTTCAAAGTCTTTGATCGGGATGGGAATGGATTCATCTCAAAACAGGAGCTGGGGATGGCCATGCGTTCTCTGGGCTACATGCCAAACGAGGTGGAGCTGGAAGTCATCATCCAGAGACTAGACATGGACGGTAAGAACACACATCCCCAACATTTCCATTTACTTTTTCCTGGTGTAGACTCGGTTTAGTCGCAAATTGGATGTCATGTGCGATATTGTCCAGATATGGCCTGGTATCCAGAATAAACACTTTTCCAATTCTTTACGAAGAATGAGTCTGGTTCCCACTCCCTCTGTTGAGCCTAAAGTCAAACGTGAAACCGAACCGTGCGATCAGATTTATTTATTTCCGTGAAACATCTCACTGGTCACTTATAATTTAGAACTAAATCAAACTTCTCTCACCTCAGATTAACAAAATTTTGTGCTTCACTCATTGATTCTCCAGCACTCCACTACGTTTTCAGTCCTTGTGATATTTTGTTCCTTTCTTACTTCCTTGTAAGCAGCCATATTTGTTTTGATACGGGCAGAGCATGCTTGTCCCTGATTGGCAGATCCACCTGTCAATCACGCCCATCCGACCTTGCGAAGATGAAAACGGTGACCAGAATTACATCAATCTGTATCAAATATAGAGAGGTATAATTTAGTATTTTCCAGGCAACATTAAAAGTTCTTTATTGGATAAACATGGACAGGGCATGAATAAGCCTTCCTATATATATATATATATATATATATATATATATATATATATATATATATATATATATATATATATATATATATATATATATATATATATATATATATATATATATATATATATATAATTCATATATATGTATATGTATATGTATATGTATATGTATATATATATATATATGTATGTATGTATATATATATATATATATATGTATATATATATATATATATATACACTGTATGTATATATAGGTATATATATGTGTGTATATATGTATTTATATATATTTACATATATGTATATAGATAGCCAAATATGCTCAAGCCAAACATTCATCAACCACCACAACCACGAAAAATTAAACTTGATATTTTAGTCCACCCTCACAGACAGCCTTATGACACTGCTGCTTAAACAACCAAATATAGCACTTCATTTGAACCTCTCCTTTGATATGTTTTTCCCTCTTTAGTGTGTGCATCAGAATACATGTGCACTGCAACACATTCAAATAGATTTGACTTCTACCGCAAACCTTCAGTCTGACAGATTATCACTGATCCAAGCCTGAAAACACCACACTAACTCCATGCATCTCTTCTCCCCACAGGCGATGGGCAGGTGGACTTTGAAGAGTTCGTCACCCTTCTTGGCCCCAAACTGACGGCTGGGGTGCCTGATAAATTCAACGGAACCGACTTTGACTCGGTCTTCTGGAAGGTGCTCAGTGCTCTAATTTTGTGCCTGTTAACAATGACAGACTCTGAAGACACCATAGCAAACCACCAGACGCAGAAGCATTTGTACAATGTTAAAGCCAAACGTCTTTTAATTGCCATCTCCACCAAGTTATTAAGGGGCGGATGTTAATCTTATAGAGCTCCCCAAAGTATATAAAACTTCATGAGTTATTATCCCTCCCACCTCAATTCTTAAAGGCTAATTTCGGAGTTAGAAAGCAATTAATTTACTTTCAACAAACAAAACATGTCAGATATAAATAAAAGCAAAAATAAATCAGTCTCAAACACATGGAGGATAGCCATTTGCTTGTCTCCATTAAGATGTTATTACTTTGCCTGAAATGTTCCCCAGTATATTGAGCTCTTGAACTGTACCTTGCATTTATTGAATTACAGCTTTTTTTAAAAGCACAATACTAGGAGATGGAAAAGTGAAATGCTATACTGTGGAACATTCCAGGCAAAACAATAGCAACCATCCATGGAGTCAAGCAGGTGGCCCATCATATCAACAGAAAAGTTTCAAACACCTTTAAGTAACACGTCTGAGTATAAGAAGCTGGTATTGTTGTTCATTAGCGATGATTGTAAGAGCCATACATCACGTGCTTAGTTTCAATATCTGGCTCCAGTTCTATTGTG
The DNA here is from genome assembly GCA_015082035.1 of Chaenogobius annularis. Classification (NCBI taxonomy): domain Eukaryota; kingdom Metazoa; phylum Chordata; class Actinopteri; order Gobiiformes; family Gobiidae; genus Chaenogobius; species Chaenogobius annularis. The sequence continues at coordinate 898,213 of BJKM01000007.1, read as the reverse complement.
AGTAAAACAACAAACAAACAGAAAGTTTGAAGGATATCAGATACTTTGGTATTTTTATTTGATCTCAACACACATTATACAAACTGACACAGACAAACACACAATATGTGGAGAAGGCTATAATGGTGTTATTTACAATATTAAACCACAAGAGCAGCCAGGCTTTTTGACAGTTGTTCGGAGTAAATCTGATGAAGAGAACGGAGCTTTGCTCCCAGGGGCATTTGAAGAGTTCAGTAAATAGATGTACGGCTTGTTCAATGTTCATTATGCAGAGATGTTCCAGATATTACCAGTTCATTTACTATTTTTGGAGAAGCAGCCTTGTTTCCATTCTATTTAGTTCTTAAGTTTAAACTTTTAATTACCAGGCATATTCGTGTCCACATGAGTTTTCACACGATAGTCCGGCCACAGGCTTAGGCAGGCTGTAGGACAGACAGATTACTTTAAATTCAGATAGCAGAAGTAAATCAGGTGTGAAAATAAAAACATTGACATTTTGGCTGTTGACAGGAATGAAAATATTACATTCACAAACTACTGCAGTGTACATTTTTCTTATCGTTTACACTGCCCTAACACATTTTCAGACACACCATAAGAAGAGGGAAAACTCTTATGAAAGTCACCGTTATTTTACATTTTATAGCTCAGGAAAATGAAAGGAGAAATTTATAGAAACACAGTGTTGGGGTGTTGGAAAAAAGAAAGACAGCTGAAGACACCTGCTGTGAGAGTCAGAATCCCTCTGGGACTTTTGTCTTACACAACATTATATAAGAGAGAAGTGGTACAAAGCGTACACGGAGCCCACGGTCACTCCACCATCTCCACTGACAGAGAGGGAGTTCCTGCAGGCTGGAATTTGTACAGGGATTTACGTTCACCAACATGTTTTATTTAAAGGTTCCAGCTGAAGTTTCAGATAGTATTTATGCACTCTTCTACAGCTAGTTTTACGTCGTTCCAACCAATAAAATGTTCACCACTGAATAATAGTTTTTTAGTGTTGCTTAGTGGCAATCAAGACAATTGTAAAATCTCAGAAAATCAAGTCACATTCCTAATCATGTTTAGTTAGCAACACACATGCTATTGGACTGTATATTAGATATTAAAAAGATCATTCAGCGCAGAATTCATGGTATAATGTTCAACTGAATTAGAGAATGTGAGATGTTCCCGAAAATAACATCCAAATATAGAAGGCATTACATAACGTACCATCATCAAGACTAATATTATTATCGCTGAAAGATACAGCAGACTAAATCTAAATTGGCTGAGGATTCTGGGTAAGATGAGAGAACCTCTAACATGTAGCGTTAGTGAAGAATAATCCATAGCTGCCATTCATTTACCGGTAAGTCACGTGCAGCACCAGCAGACATCAAATTAAAACATAATGAGATGTAATACCCCAAAGATAGTGGACGGACGAGGCTGATACGCCAAGAGTGTAATCAGGGATGATGATGTGCCCGGCTGAGCTTTTGAAAATATTGTTCAAGCCAAACCAGCGATTCTCAAACATTTCACGCCAAGTACCACCTGAGAAAATATGTGCAATGTACCTCCTCCTGGCAACAGTCAACCACAATCCTTGCTTCTTTTTAGTGCCCAGTGACAAGACACTCTGAAACTCAATGCTGAAAAGTATCACAAGCTCTAAATATGACTATATCTACATAAAACTTACCTAACCAATTTTAGACTGTGTTTTGGTGGGGATTGGCAGCAGTAACAGGGCCAGATATATTATACCTCTGTCCTATTATCAAACCTCAATCTACAATCTACTATTTTCTTTTTCTTGTTTTCATTTTCATTTGACAAATCCTTTACAACTACCCAGGGCAGGCCCAAGCCTTCAAGGGGCCCTAAGCGAAGTTTTCCTTGGGGGCCCTCACCACATCATCCAAATCAGTTTTATTGCCATTGTCAGTGAACAATTCACAAGCTATGAACTTGCTTCGACGCAAACCAAGCACACCAAAATGCCAGGGCATCCGTTTGCCATCTTGCTTAGTTTATTATCAGCACCTCACGCACTCAAATATTGATGACTCAAATCCCACAACGCAACTTGGTATTCCGCTGATTAAAATGTTGAGGTTGTAACGCTATAAAATGATAATGTGATGAAACTTTGCCTGGAGAAAGTGACTAAAGCTAGTTATTAATACATTTGTATACTTAATTACTCAATACATTATTGGCTATGAAAAATAGTTAGGGTCAAATTGTTCATAACAAAATAAATGTACTTATAACATCAGCGAGAGAGAGGGAGAGAGAGGGAAGGAGAGAGAGGGAGAGAGAGGGAAGGAGGGAGAGGGAGCGAGAGGAAGAGAGAGAGGGAGAGAGAGAGGAAGAGAGAGAGGGAGAGAGAGAGAAAGGGAGGCAGAGGGAAGGAGAGAGAAGGAGACAGAGGAAGGGAGCCGAGGGAGAGAGAGAGGGAGAAGGAGGAGGGAGAGGAAGAGAGAGGGAGCGAGAGAGAGAAGAGGGAGGAGAGAGGGAGAAAGAGGACGGATAGAGAGCAGAGGAGAGAGAGGCAGAGACATAAGGGAGGGAAGAGAGGAGAGAGAGGAGCGAGAGAGAGGGAGAGAGAGAGAAAGGGAGGGAGAGGGAAGAGAGAGAGAGAGAGAGGGAGAGAGAGGGAGAGAGAGGGAGAGAGCCAGAGGAGAGAGAGGGAAGGAGAGAGAGGGAGGTAGAGAGAAGAGGGAGGGAGAAGAGAGGGAGAGAGAAGGAGGTAGAAGCACAGCGGAGAGGGAGGAGAAGGGGAAGAGAGGGAGGGAGCAGAGGAAGAGAGGAGGAGAAGAGGGAGAGGAGGAGGAGAGAGAGGAGAGAGGAGAGAGAGGAGGAGAGGGAGAGAGAGGAGTAGAGGGAGAGAGAGGAGCGAGAAGAGAAAAGAAGAGAGAGAGGGAGAAAGAGAGGGAGAGAAGAGAGGGAGGAGAGAGAGGGAGAGAGGGAAGAGAGGAAGAGGAGAGCAGAGAGAGAGAGGAGGAGAGAGAGGAGGAGAAAGGGAGAGAGAAGAGGAGACGAGAGGAGAGAGAGGGAGAGAGAGGGAGAGAGAGGGAGAGAGAGAGAGAGAGAGGGAGAGAGAGGGGATGCAAAGGACAGACTCAGACTCAACTCAGACGACGCTTAGGCCCGGATTCGGACCGGAGTCCGCCTATGAGTGACCTGGGGCACAGACGCCCCCTCACTCCCTCACCTGCTGCTCACACTACCAGGCTGATAGAAATGTTGAGATTGCAGTTTCTTTTCATTGTTTTTCGGCTCCGGAGGGATGTATTTCTTTTGGACATGAAGACCACCTTCTGCTGTGTTTATGCCTTGCTTTCAGTCTGCTCGCACACAATGAAGTTGACCAGTCAGTGCAGGTCAGGTGCTTTGGTTGCCAGTTTGTTATTACAAATAAATGCTGTTTGTACATTATATGTTACTGCTGCGTGCACTGCCACGCCAGCAGCGCTACAACGCTGTTTGCGCAGCAACAGCTCTACTACGCCAGTGGTGCATGCTGCGCTTGCACTTCGCATAAATCAGGTTGCCAGATTGGGGGGCCCGTTTAAAGCCTTGCAAAACTTGCAAACTAAGCGGCTGCTTAGTTTGCTTATAGGCTAGGCTGGGCCGGCCCTACAACTACCACCCATCTATATACGAATACTTACAAACACATGTTACACACTCATACTGTGTATTCAAGACAGGTTCTTCCAAATACCTCCCCTGCCTCCGCTTTCCTGCAATCCCTCCATTTCCTTTACTATAACATGATGTATTTCCCTTGGTGTTGCTTGAATAAATAGGGGAAAAAGTACCACAAAATCTGTTCCGGGTCAAAATCATTTTGTCTTTAATAAAAATAAAAAAAACACCTTTATTTAATCAGAAGACTCCCATTGAGAATAAAAAACACATTTCCATTTTTCCAGTGACATTTAACATGAATAGTTACAGCAAACAAATGCACAACATAAAAATAAGGTCATGAGAAACATTTGCACATTACTTAGGAAGTCTAATGTTTTCATGTTTTAAAGGCGTTTAAGGACAAGACCTCTCGTAAATGTCCCGTTTTCTGTATAAACAGGACTCGAAACTACAGTAGTTCTAAGTAACTGAGACTGAGAACTGAGAGCAAAATAATTTGTATTAGATTGACTGCTGAGGTCTCCAGGTACCACCACAAGGAGCTTACCCCTAACGTACACAGGAGCAACAAATTATGAAAGAGAGTCGCGTAAGAAGTCTAAATAATGCATGGAATAGGATGTTTGTTTCTTTATGCCAGAGATCAGAGAATTTATTTTTTCAAGTTTAAAACCAACTGACCCATTTCCTCTGTCACATGTAATTGAGCACAAACATTTTCTCAGAATCTTAATCGGCTCCATTCGTCCTCATTACTGACATGTCCAGATTCGTATTTTTGCTCCACGGGGGGGGTGTTCTTCTCGTGTCTTTTTCTGTATCCTTTATAAATAGCTGTGTGGTTTCTTACCCATCAGCCCCTGTGTCAGAGCGACCTAACAGTGCGTGTTTGTGTGTGTCTAGTGTGATATGCAGAAGCTGACAGTGGAGGAACTGAAGAGGCTTTTGTATGACACCTTCTGTGATCACCTCTCAATGAAGGACATTGAGAACATCATCATGACTGAGGAGAACCACATAGAGAACCCGGGGGACTGCCAGGTGGATATAGACAGTAAGGAAACTTGCTATTTTACATTGTAATCTTACATGTCTCCACTAGGGGATTGATGTGGCACAGGGAGGGTAATCGAGGCACTGTTTGGTGTTGGCGATTCCCACTCACTTCACTGCTGGCTGGCTTCAGGAGTGCAACATCTGTCACATCAATCAAATCCGTCTGTAGCAGTAAAAGTACCAATGCTGTTTTGTTGGATTTTGTTTATTTTAAGCTTCTGAATAAAATTCAAAGCGCATTTCAACACATTGTCATAAAATAATCTTGAATGCCTACAATTTATGCGGGAAAATAATTTAAATTTTTTTGTATAGAAATCAATTCAAAACTCATAATTCTGAATGTATTACATTGTGAAGCTTAATTCGTCACTGGATTTAAAAAATAAATACCTTTATTCTGTTGCTTATCTGACTGGCAAGGTGAAAACAACTTTATTTTGCTCAAGGCAATTTTCTTTGCCTCTAAAATATATTTGATCTTTGCTTATGTCAGGTATTGTGTTTGTGATGTGTTGCATTGTATTAAATGAGGACAAACTTGTCCTACTTGGGCCAAAGTTTTGTCCCTGGAGACAACTCTGTACTGAGACATGCTGTCAAATCTATTTAGTCAAAATAGTTTCATGGGGTTGCTGTGCATAGACAGTGCATACGATCCGACATTACCAGTCCGAATGTTCTCTGGCATACACTTACTCTGAAAAGTCCCGCTTTCAATTCAGAGCTTTGTCTTTGCTTATTTGCTTTAATAGACCTTCTTCCAATACATTAGCAGAGACAATAACATCTCTTTTCTTCATTATATAACATATTGTCTACTGTAAGTGTTCTGTTAATTCATTTGCAAGTAGTATTTAACATTTGTCTGTTTTCTTATAGTTCAAATAAATTCAGACTACACATAATATATACACATTTCATAAAAGCACACAATATTAAATTACGTAAGTATTTTTGTGTTTGTGTTTTATACAGCCTTAGGGGTTACAAATGAGTATAATGTAGTAACAATTTCTGTTTCAAGCCTTTTTTAAAAACATGGTTAGAGATAAAGATTGTTTTATAGTGCTGTAGAGTCAAAATGTTACACCATCATTAAAACCTATAAAACATGTAGAAGAGTTCAGAAGTCAAAACATTCTTGATTCTCCAAGTTGTGACCAACTGAATAATCAACAAGAGGGCTTTGACAAAAAACAAAAAAATGGGTAGTTGCTATGTTGATGTTGGCATTGAAGTATATATTTTCTTTACAGCTTCAAGCCCGACGCAACAAGTCAAGCAAACCTGTGTCCGCAAGAGTCTCATATGTGCTTTCGCCATCGCGTTCATCATCAGCGTTATGCTCATAGCAGCAAACCAAGTGCTGCGGAGCGGCATGAAATAAGAGCTACTACTGTGCCCCTTGGCCTCATCCGTTCCAAGCCCCAGCAGAGGAATGACTGAAGCAAAACAGATGAACACAACAGACAATCAAACAGCTGAGAAAAACAAAACAAAAAACATACAAAAAAGTACTCTGAACTTAAATAGTAAGGACACACGTGCACAAGGTATCCAGAAATCATGGAGAGTGTAATGTGATTATCTAATTATACATATCATAGTTAATTGTAGGGAATTCATGCATCATTTCGTTTCCACCAAGGGGAAAGAGTACAGTTTGGTTTGAAATGAGCAATAAATGTCTCTATTTCCGCATTGATTAACAACAGGATCTTTGCCCAAGTATTGCAATGGTAATGTTGTAAAGACTTAAAAATCCTCATTGAGTCAGAAAGACATGACTTTACTGGCAACTTGCAGTTGGAGATAGTCTATTTTGGACTATTCCAGTGTTACACCGAGAACTGTGACATACCGAGATCTGTGACTGCAGGGGGCGATGCTGCATCTTTCAGCGTTTGTTCGCTGGGCTGTGTCACAGAGAAGAACACGCATGGCTTTGGAGTTTTGTTTGTGTGCTTCTTTGGCCATTGTTCAATTTCCAGATTAAAGACAGGAAAGTAACTCTGCAATATGAAAATATAACAAACACTTGAGGGCATTCATAAAGTGTGTCTTAACCTGAAGAGCGCTTTAGATTGTCTGGTTACTCGTCAGAGCAGTTAATGAAGGCTGTTCAGGACAGGGACTATTTTCCCAAAAATAAAACGTTTTGTAAAATTGTTGCTTTCCTACTAGTGCTTGTTTTAGTGTTCCATCAGTTAATTGGATGGTAATTTAGATGTTTTTTTTCTTTTTCTTTTTTGTATCATTTTGTAATGAAGAATGTCATATATAAAATAAACCCAACACTCCGTTCTCCCCAGTCACTGTAACAAATGTGTTATAAACAGCCATTAGAAATATGTTTCTCCAGCAGGCCACTGTACCTGTGAAATAGTTCCTTTTAATGGATTTCTCACCTCAGCTGTCATATTGGGAGGCCGTTTCAATAAATGCTGGTTCATACATACATGTATAATAAGTGACTGGAGATATTTTCTGAGTTATGGTGAGCCTCAAACCATAATTTTAAGCTTATACTCAAATGTGCTAAATAATGAGAAGAAAACAAAAGTCAAAGCTGCGTGTGTTCTTCTGCAACATGGCCCTGCAAAAATGATAGATGAAAGGGAAGTCATCATGGCTGGTCAGGCAACCCAATCACATATACGTTATTCTTTATTTGTTATAATTTATTTATAATTGCTCCCATTTTTTAGGATTTAACATAGAAAGGAATATCACAAAAAGGTACATTCACAATTGCACATTCGCTACGTCAAAATTAGGATTAAACCTGGAATAAACACAAAACTAAACATGGACTAGACCAGGACTAAACAAGGACTAGAACAAGACCCAACCAAGGCCACAACAGACTAAAATGAGCTTAAGTTAGGATAAAAAGTGTGAAGTGTGAATGCAATCTAAATTTTAGCATGAAACAGACTTTTTTCTTAATATGGACCCACATAATCATTGTGCAACCCCACAGGGTTAGAGAAAGACATTTTAAGATTATATTTTAAATAGAGGTAGACTAGTATTTTAAATTTTTAATGGAATTCAAGAAAACAATGACAAAACTGCAGATGCCATACTGAAACGTACCGCCTGGTGGAAACGAGCGTTAGTATTCCATGGGCGTATTTGAGCAGTGCTGCAGTACAATACAGTGGCAGCTATTAGAAGTGATGTGCCTGTCCCGTTTTGTATGTGTCTTCTGCAATGAAAAGAAAAACTGTGAAATATTGTTGAGAAAAAAAAAGAAAAACATTCCCTGTGGAAGCAAAATGTGTTGTTGTATGGTGCAGCATTGTTCAAAAAGCACCACAGAGCCACAATAGGCGGTGAAAGGCCTGAGATAAGTAAGGTCTGGGAAGCGGTGTGCGATTGGGTGAATAGAGACTTCTTCACTCACACTGGGGCTTTGAGATGAGCAGGACGGTGACCACAAGACTCTGCCCCCTCTCCACACCGGACCGTCATCTATGCATGAACAAGTGCATGGATTTAAACTGTTTAAACTGTTGTCTCTATAAATGTTTCTCTCAGTGTATTTACCATGATGACTGTGTTATAGAGCTGTTTTAATAACTTAACGACAACTGTGACAAACTGTGTTGTACAAGGTTAGCAGCGATCACGACAAATATTCAACGGCTTAGCAGGGCTGTGTCAAAACATGCTCCGGAACAATTTGGAATTTTATGATTAGAATTGTAGATTTTTTGGATTTTTTTGAAGTATAATGCACAGAAGAGTTCAACCCTGGCATGTGTATGCATTATGTAGCATGCGCTTAGTTGATCATGATGTTACAATATCCAATGTTGTCATGTTGCTTTTATTGGTATATCACCACTAGTTTGGAAAGAATATGCGGCAGCTTGATATGATATTTTCAGTTTTGAACACACAAAAAGAACCCTGCAGCTATACTATGTCTGCAGGAGGGCACCTATGGACACTGTTTTAGAGTCAACGTAAATGTGCAGGAGACATAATTGCATTTTGCATATTCATTATCTCTATATGCATGCTCTACTTCTGAAAATCCAAAATTGATCAACAATTATTTTTTCAAAGGAAATAAAAAAAAATAATAAGAATTGAGCATTTGAGAGTAATCTCTTGGTCACTAAGCATAATACTTCCTAAAACATAGATAAGAGATGGACAGAATTATGTAGCATCTTTACATAAAGGTATATACTTTTTTTGACTGAAAGACCCGTATACTGATGTAAACGGACAGCAATGGAGAGCTAAAAACATCCAATATTCCAATTGGTTTATTTTTTAGATACATTTACAAAGAGCCCATGATTGTATCGATTGGCCACAATATGACTTCAATATGTATGTGTTTCTCTGCAATTGGGGGAATAGTGGTTTATACTGTGTTGTAGTGGTTTTCTCCATTGTTAGTCAGGTTATGCTGCTATAAAGCAATACATGTGCGTAAAATACACATCTCATATATTGGATACAATAAAAACTTGGACCTTACAACAATTAAGCTCTTTAAATTCCAGCACTTTTCAAGTGAAGGGTCCTGCTTTGCCAAATAACATTGCTTTGCCAATACTAAACTTACATTTAACACGGTCTGATTTATTGAAGATCAGTGGAAGCATGGACCAAATGGTGTAAATTGCAATAACACTATTTTAGTGCCAACATGCAGTCAATTGATGTATTTAATTTATTTATTGTTGCATTTGTCAGTCATTTGTTGAGATTATACAATTGTAAATACCTCCTATAACCAAAGCTGTGGAGGGATGTGTGAGAAAAAGAGACGCCAATAGATGGGATCGGTCCTCAAACTTTATGAAATAGCATATTTTCATAGTATTTGCTCAATAATCATTCATCAAGCTAAATTCAATCGTCAAAAAAAAGTTACAATACCATATGGTCACTCTATTCAGGGGTTTCAGAATGATGAAGCATTAGGACATTCGCCATAGACATTAAAAAAAGAAAAATACAATATATTAAGAATGGTGAAAAGTTGCCTATAACAGGAGATTGAAACCCATGAATACATATGGCAGACACATGTGGATCAATAAATGCCCCAAAATGTGAATGTGGGTCAGTATTGGCAGCTATTGTGACATGGACTGTACCAAGCTGACACCTTGAGACCAAATGGGACCAGATATCTCCACAGCCAGGCAAGATACTGATTATCTGATGCACTTGGGCCATTTGTCAAAGGTGTCAACTCTCTACTGAATACATGAAAAGAAAAAAAGTAATCTTTTAGCGAAATCTTTGGTTTCCATTTTGCACTTTAAGATGTGCTGCAGCACACAGCAACTCACCGCCATGATTGTCCTGTCATTCAAATTCATAGTATATTATAATAGATCTATTTTTTGATTAGAATGCAAAAGACTAACTTTAAAGCAGTGGTTGGTACCACTGGAAGTACAGAGAGTAATCTGGGTATCATATTACAGTAGTTGTTGCCTTATTATTTTGAACACATCAATCATTTCTAGAGATTTAATAATACCAGAGAAAACTGTACAAACATATATTTATTTTCTTTTTACAGATGTATGGAATTGTCAATAGTCTCATGAATGTTCGATCTTCATTGTACTGGACTTTGATTCTTGTCAGAACTGTCTCTGTCTGTGCAATAGATCTTTACAAGAATAAAGTCATGACAACTGAAGTGTCTGATTGATTCACACAGTCACATGACTCCCTGAGGTTTGTGATATTGATTGACATCTTGACATTTGGGTCTGGAATTCACACAGAGAGAGTGCCAATGGCTTTCTTCATTTGGAGAAGGTTTTCTGAGTGTTTGGGCCACATCTGTCACTTCTGTGCCAATGAAATCCCTTTGGCTCCTTATGTCCGCTGTCTGCTGCTAAGCTCCTCACACTGTTTAAATAAGAGTGAAACATCTTACCTCAATGTTGTATTTACGTCAAACAAATATTAACAAATATTTTATCCCACATTTTGCAGTGATTTACAACATTGACTGTGAATTGAGAGACATTGAGAGACATTGAGAGACATTGAGAGACATTGAGAGCACATAAATAAATACAATTACAGACCAGTTACATCCTAAAATTATTTCAGTTCAAACTTCCACTCTATTTTAAGGGTGCACCATATTGATATTCCTGCTTGTCCCACATGGAGATGTTATTACTTTGTTTGAAATGTTCTGCAGTGTGACATTAAACTTATCTATCTCCTTGAATATGCCATAAAAAAAACAAGTACCTTCTAAGTAAAAACTTGACTCTTCGAGCATCATCAGACACAATCTTGGTCTAATACAGAACAATACCAGGTCTAAACGAATACAAAACCAGGTTTTAGAGCCTAAAGTAGTTCAAAACAAGGATTAATCCCAAAATTGGACATAAGAGTGGTTACAAACAGTTGCAACAAAGTATAAAATTTAGCAGGAGGTCATGTCAGAATTTTATGGAAGAATATGCTGTTTAACTGTCAGACTGCAGATTTGTTGATCTTTTTTTATTGCTTATATCTCAGTTTCTCAGTTATAGTCTCAATTACTGGGCCTAGCCACATGAAACAAAAATTGGCACAGAGTTCAACAGCTTTTCTGTCATCATAAATAAACAAATGTGATTTTTATTCCCAATATCTTCAGAAAGTGGTGCCATTATTCAACTCCAAAGTCATGACCATTGTCATTTGAAATGACATTGAGCCATAAGATTAACATGAGGAGTTTGTGGAAACAAACCCTAATACTTTTAAACTTTCAACATTTCTCAATTATAAATTTGGCTATTTATTTTTATCTTAGTTGGGTTGTGGTCGAATCTGTTGGATTTATCCATCTATATTATGAGTTCACCTGAGGAGATTTGATTTTTCTGTGTGGGAGCAGACAACAAGAACAAGGACACTGCCATGCTATACCCAAGCTAGCTAGCCCGACCGCAGTGCTGGCCCACACCTTCGCCCACACTGGCCCTGGGCTGGGCGCCATAGATTAGGATTAGGGCAGATGTGAGGAAGATAACTGATGAAATTACAAAGGCAGTAGATGCAAAGATAGATGTGGCCCTGGCAGAAATGCGTGATTAAGACTAACAAACTGGACGCCGAGCCACAGCAGTTGAAAATGAAATATCTGTTTTGAAAGACATGGTCTTTACCCTGCAAGCCAAAGAGGCAGATTTGACAAACCAGGTACGCGTCCCAACTGAACAAGTGGACGACCTGGAGAATCATAATCGCAAGCGTAATCTGCGGATTGTTGGTCTTCCAGAGTGATGTAGTCAAGTTTATGGAGGCCTGGATCCCTAAATATCTAAAACTTCCAACAAAAGCTGGGGAAATAAAGCTTGACCGTGCACATCACTCCCTTGTTCCCAAGCCAGCCCCAAATCAGCGTCCAAGACCTATTATACTGAAGTCCCATAACTTCAGAGATAAACAGCATGTAATTGCGGCATCTAGACGTCTCGTCGCAGACCAAATCAGACTGGAACTTGCATGTTCAGCCAACATTAGATGTCTCAAACTCACAAAGTGCAGGTGAATCTATAAATCATTTTTTAAAAAGCAAATGCACATAATATAAGGTTAATCAGAATCAGAATCAGAAGGGGTTTATTGCCATTGTCAATGAAATGAACAAAATTCACAAACAGAGGAACTTGTCTCGGCATTAAGGTGCAACATAAAACACTGATCAATAATAAAAATAACATATGAAATCAAAAGGGCATACATTAAGAGACAATTTAAAATTACTATAGTATATAATAAAAAATAAAATAGGCATTACTATGTACATGAGAATTACAGTTAAATTTACAGTTGTAGTGCAGAAAGTGACGTGCAGTGTGTGATTGAATAGTTGCAATTAAAGCGCAAGTGCTAAGAAGTGTTCATGAGTCCAACGGCAGAGGGAAAGAAACTATTCTTGTGGCGGGAGGTTCTGGACCGGAGCCTCCTGCCTGAAGGGAGTGGTTCAAATAGACCATATCCAGTGTGAGAAGGATCAGCTGTGATCCAACCTGCTCGTCCCAGAGCCCTGGAGACGTACAGGTCCTCACCTTCTCAGCAGAATGCACAATGCGCTGTAAACTCTGTTTGTCCCTGGCTGTGGCTCCAGCGTACCACACGGTGATGGAAGATGGACTCAATGAGGGCCATGTAGAACTGCGCCATCATCTGCCCTGGCAGCTTGGCTTTCCTCAGCTCCCGCAGGAAGTACATCCTCTGCTGGGCCTTCTTCTTAATCGATATCTGGAGAGAGATGAATCCTAATGTCCGCCAATATAAAAATTTTTCCAACCCACATAACATCTATACTGGAATAGACTACTTTATTTTATTTTCAACAAAGATATTTCACAAATTACAGAGGTCACTTAGGTACAATAGACCTAAGTGACCATGCTCCTATCTACATTACTACTTACTATAAATTTGGAACAGAAACAAAAAAACACACTTTTGAGATTCAATGCTAGTCCAACAACCTTCGATTTATATAAACAAATGTCAAATGACATCAAGACTTATGTAGAGGAAAACAATAATGGTGAAGTTTCTCCACCCATTCTCTGGGATGCAGCTAAGGCAGTTTTGGGGGTAGGGTAATTGCTGTTGCCTTGGAAAATTTTTTTAACGATTTACAGAGCAAACTAAAAATGTCGGAATCTAAACATGCCGAAAACAAGGATCCTCAAATGCCACAGGAAATTAAAAAGATAAGAAGTGAGACTAATGACAAGGCATCACTAGAAATTATTTTTTTAAAAATGCTCTTCTCCAAACAAAGATATTATGACAGTGAGTATTTCTTTCAAAAACAGTAAATCACCCATTGAGTTATAAAAAACCCTGCCCCAGGAAATGATGAAATAATCAAATTATAGAACATGCATGCAACTGACTAATACTAATATCACAGAGTAAATTGAATACTGCCAGAAGCAATCCACGAAACATAGTTTTAGAAACACTATTCTAGGCCAAGCATTAATCTCCATGGGGACAATCAGGTAACGGACTCTCGACCAGAAAATACACAGAGTCCACCTTTAAATAGAATTATTATGATATAACTATTTCCTAATTGTGAAATAAACATCCAAGCAGTTTCATTTTCAGAAGTCATTAAAGCCATCCACTTATTCATGTTTGAATTTAAAAAGCGGAAATGCCAGGCCTCAACAGTGTCATGGTACATGCCACAATCACTGCTTTGTTTGTCTGGGACTTCATTTGAAAACAAATGACTTTTCGAGACAAAACAGGATTTTAAATGGCAGGAAATGTTGGCAGGATGAATAACGACATGTCATTCCCAGAGGGAAAGGGGAATGGGAAAAGTCTTTCATTTTTCCCGTTTGATCATTCATCAGTTTGTTAAGCGCCTGAAGGTGAGACATGTAATCACAATGAAACCACCGCAGCATTTGTCTTTTTCTGTGAGCTGCAGGGAGAATATCAGGGAATACATACCGTATATAATTGAAATCCTCTATATGTGTGCAGGGGACCATTACGGTTACCCAGTGATCAATGGAGGTCAGCCTCATAAATCATTTGGAGAATAAGAGGTGCTTAGTTAATTTTGGATACAGTCGAAATGGTGGTCAAAGTGCCAGAAATACCATCAGTGTCTCATCGGGATCACTGACTCACAAAATGTAATACTCAACTTTTGCAAGGAGACTATTGCATCAGGGTAAAGGAGTTTTTTGGCTTGGTGTGTCGGAAAAAAGGAGAGAAGAAAGAGACAGGGAGATTACAAATACTCCTTTCACCATCAACCTAAAGTGTTATAATAAGATATTAAACAATTTTGAAATTTTCTAGGTTGTTTCGTTTCAGATGTCAACATTATAAACCAATAACGGTAAGATTACAAAAAAATTAGGTACAGTAAATGCTAATGTGCAGATTTTGGGTGTGGTATTTTGCAATCATGAATTTAATCTGTAATTTAAAATGAATTAATGTAATAATTAGTGGATTTTACGTACTTTGGGGTTTTCCGTGTTTAAAAACTCTCTATTTTTACTCCCATCTGAGAGTGTGGCATTAGTGTGACATTACTCCTTTTAAAATATGCATAATGAAATTCAAATAGTCTGCCTTTAAAGACATTGGTTGATTTAAATGAGAGATTCCAGTATTAGTGATCTCATTGAATTAATTGAAACTGTAATGTGACGTTTTTACAATCCCTATAATTAAATCAGTGTCAGTGAACCGTTAATAACCACACTACCATTATTGTCTTTTTTTAATTATTGCCTGTTTCAGTATCTCATCACTATTCTAATGATACATTTTATTTATGTACAGTTTTTCAAGACACTCAAAAACTATAGACTCATCAAATTAGAGCTGAGAAACTGTTTATGGGTGAGAGAAAAAGGAGGTTTACCTGTTTGGGCTCATGTTCAATCTATGTTTCAGATTATTTAATGAGTTTCCCTGTTGGACTTTGAAGTGCTTAATTGCGTCACTTGGGTCATTATCCTACCCTCTACAATCAATGAGAACGTAAGGTGAGAAGGATTAAGGCAATTAAGGAAAGTTCAAGAAAAGTCAATGGTATTGACGATGTTTTTTTGAGATGCAAATTAATTCCAAATTTGACATAATTGATTTATCGATCTCATCTCTGGACTTGGAACTTATTATGTTCAGTTGGTACTTGAGTCACACACATTTTTATTTGTATTGGCAAATGTATGTGGATTATAACGGAGCCCAGAGGAACGCCACCTGCAATGAGTTACCAAATGGACATTTTTATCAGACTCAGGCTAAAAAACAACAACAGAAAACATAAAAAAACAAAACAAACAAAACAAAATTTCTAACACTTTACCTCATCTGACCTAAGGATATCTCTGCAAAGTTTATTTTCAAAGGTGCATCTTTTAACATTTTGTGTGGGTCCACCATGTATGGTTTTGCTTTAGCTTTGCCTGGAATGTTCCACAGTATGACACATGCTCAAACATATGTTTGCAAGATCTTATAAAAACATGTGTAAAGTCTTAGCTGCATTGCTCTCCCAAACAGCAACAAACTTCAAAACTCTCTTAAATCACTTTGGATGCTGCAGAACTCCTCTGCACTGAACCAAGTGTGCTAAAGTCATCTATAACTTTGTTGAAGTAGCTCACCTTTGTAAGCTTGTTTGGATGGATGTTTTGGCTCCAAAGGGACTCGCTCAAAGTGCAGCTTCAGCTTTGCCTTGCCACGCTACCCGAACACGTCAATGTACATTTTCCCACCAAGCCCTGTGAAGTGGCGCAGTGCAGATTAAATTGGATATGTTAATTACTCTAAGGTTAAGGTAATAAATGAGTTAGCAGTTTTCATGAGTAGAGTGTAACAGAGAATTCCTGGATGCGCACACAGACTGGAGAGCGGCCACAGACCCAGTTAACCTCTTGTGGGTCTGTGCACATTGCAGGTACAGGGGGATTATAGGGGATTATTATCCCATTGTATATCCTGAGTGAGACAATATTCAGAATACAGCATAATGGCAATCCATAATGCTAAAGTGCTAAAATGGTGCTTAACTTGTAAAGTTCAAGTAGGCTAACACAGAAAATGGCAGTGAAATTAATCACAAAAAGGCAGAAATATTATACCTCCATTTGAAAGACTTTATTGCAAGTCTGTTTCATTTTTAACCTTTTGGGGGCCTTTTTTGGCTGCCAATCTGTACACATGGCCCATCACAACCATCACTCGTCACAGTCACATACACGTGCAAGTGTCCTGCTCAAAGACACAAGGGCAGTATGCAAACACTGAGCCACTGCAGAAATTATATTATGTATCCCACTATGTATTCTAAATGAAAAGTGCTATTATGTTTAGGATTGTTATTATTATTATTAATGCAACATATTTCTGTTAGAAGTTGCTTCCATCTTACATCTGACTATTTTCCACCATGGCTTCACGATGCCAAAGACAGAAACACAGACATGGCAGTAGACATTTTTGTTGCCATAGCAGAATAATTGTGACATGCGCTGACTAAATGAGATTAATTTCTGAACCGAGTGCCTCTTTCCCGATCGTCACGATTCCGTCTGTCTCCGTCCAGTCTCGTGCGTGGAGCCATTATCATTCATGTCATGGTGGTGGATGGGGGCCAGCTCTGTGATTGGATCAGGAGTCACATAACTTCTAGTTTGTATTGGATTGAAGCCTGTCTGCTCCTCAGAGTCTTTAAGCAGCCTTGGCTACAAAGTACTAAGCTGTGTATCAGGGATATGCAGAGTTTGAGAGGGTCCTATCTTTTATAGCCATTTATATATTATTTTACACAGCCAGTCTATAGTATTAATATACAAACATTATGCTGTGTGTGGGTAAAAATAGGAAGAGTAAATACCAAAAGAGACTTAAATTTTGGGGTTAGTTTAAAATGTTAATTTCTATTATTTTAATTTGCTAGCATTATATTCCAAATACATTTTAAACATATTTTGACAGGACAGGATGAGTGTGAAGAGGATGTGAAGAGTGAGGGGGGAAACTACAATGCCAAAGCATGGAATCAATCACCAATCCTGAATGGGGGCATGTTGGAACCGAAAGCTTGGGCTAGTGGGCAGAGTAGAACCACATTTTAAAGACAAACTTGTTTTTTCTACATGTCAAGAAGGATCAGTTACAGTAACCAAACTGTTGCTGCCCTAGCATTGCTCTCCAAATGCTGAAATAGTTGCATCTCAAACCTCAAATGAATATCAAATCCCCATGGTTCAAATGGCTGCCAGCACCACTCATCCATCCCAGCATGCGGGGGAAGCAGAAATCAGGCTTCATGTGGATACACAATGCTCTTCAACAAAGATACATTTAAAATCATAACTCACTTTATGGTATTAAAAAGGAAAACATCTGAATCTGGTAGGAACAAATCAAGCATGTAATCGACCCACATTTAGAGAAGATTAGAAAGGGGATTATATTTGAAATACTTCACTGTGCACTATGTAACTTTTTCCTCACCTGCTTGTTTCCATGGGTGTCATTGCGTTGTCTAGAATGCACTCCATGAGAAACGGTGCTGAGTAGCTTCACAATCAAATCATACTAGTCATGCCAATTGAACTCAAGCACACTGGCAGAATACTGTTATATATAATGTTGTTGTGTGGTATTGCATGAAAAGGCCTAGCAGACGGAAATGAAAAAACCTTGTAAGCCATGTACTGTATGTCCATACACTTTTTTCCCCCCCTAACCCAAACACACTCAATGTTATTGATGTATGTATTTGAATATGAATTATTTATCTATCCCCTATAGCAATGTATAACTTTTACATTATGATTTTCTAGTTGCCAATAATAGTCATCATATTGACTCAAGTGTCCTTTTCTGAACTTTTGCACTATGTAATTGGGCTATTTTTCAGAGAAGCCCCATTTTTCACACTCAAATTTCACATAATAACAGCTATTTGTAGAAATCGCCAAGGACAAGGGATCTGACAGCAGATGGATTGATTTTATGGCATGGTTAAATTTTCCCTGTTATCGGGGAGATTTATTACTGGAGATGCAGGAGGAATAAACGAGCGGCGGCTAACTCCAAAGTGGGCAGAGACGGCACATTCTCTGGTCGGTCTGAAAGCAACACAATCCAGTGTATCTGGTTTAGATAAAGTTAAATGGATTCAATTATGCAACACTTAGACCGTATGTATGGATGATAGATGTGATCGCAGACATGAATTCATTGGAAAGCATTGGAACTTTCAATTTTTTATTTTTTTTTGTACCACGGTATCATTGTTTTCTTCAATGTGCAAAGGGCATTAAAAGGAATTTTAAGAGAAGGAAAAGCTCGAAATTACATTTTCGACCCAGTTAAATAGATACCACATTACAATGCCTAAATTACAGCAGGCTCAAAATCTGAGGTTGTAATTGTAGTCAGTTTGTTCTGGGGGGATTTAATTCACTGAAAAAATACTGTATTTCACAGAGATGGAAAGGGTGTTGTGAGCGCTGAATGTACTAAACCTCTGCTGAAGGACGTGTTTACCGCTGTGGCCGTCTGCTTTGCTTTCATAAAGTGGCTCTTGATTAAAAACATTTGGACATGCCTGGTTTAGGGTGATCCAACTATGCATTTGTAGAGAATTATCATTGTTAAGAATCCTTTTACTGAAGTTTTCGAATGTTTTCAAGCCAGCTCTTCGTAAGCTACAAGTTTGTCAGCACACATGGAGCTCAGCATGTACTGTATATATTACCATTATTCAGCTCACTTTAGAAAATTAAGAAAATTACAATGGCGGAGCAATGAAATCACTAAGACAAACAATTTGATTCCATCCCAAAAGCTCAATCCTCAAGCCCCAAGTAAATGATATGCTTCAGAACTGATTTAAGAGTCCTGCTTTAGGACAAGAGAAAACACGAGGAGAAGGCCCAGCTGAAGGAAAAGCATATGGATCTGCTCAGTGTAAAAAAACAAACAAACTGGTATGCTGCTTACCAATGCAGAATCTTTCCACGGCATAAAGCAAACTGAGACGAAGAGGAGAAAGGGAAGGCGTTTCAAGAGGAACACGATGAAGAGCAAGTTCCCACGCAATTACAAACAAAATGGACAGCAAAAAGGGAGAAATAGAAATGGGATATGGGCATACGATCAAACCCAAGATGGCCAAGGCGAGATAGTAGGCCTGTAGCCAACCTCTGGACAATCAACAAATAAGAAGAAGGATGGAGTGAATATTGAATGTAATATGTAAGAAAAGTGAGACATTATGGAGGAGAAAATGGTCCATTACAGCAACAAACACGATAAGGAGAGTCTTCAACAAAAACAGTCTACCCATCTCACTAATGCCTCCACATATCTGGAATCAGGACCAGTTTCTTTAGTACAATGCAAAATAACAAACATTATATATTGCGTTGCAGATAAGTAAGTTGTGTTTTTGATGGGGAACCAGTCTATTTACCGACTAAAGTACTACAAATGTACAGACAACACATCACACATTATTACATCATTCATGCAAGCCACATATGCATAAATAAGAACGGGATTGACAGAAATTCCACAGAAATTTATTTATTTTCTGTTTATACATTTTGATGTAATCGCAATCCATAAAACAAACAATATTTCTCTCAAAAACAAATTGTGCAATTGCAAAAGCTGTATTTGAATCCTGGGCCAATTAAATTTAACTCACTTGCACCATTCTAATCATGTTCTCTGAAGGGAGCACCCCATTTCATCAATCCCTGCAAATGTATTACTGTCGCTCTTGATAAAATATTCATCTAAAGTAGGCGAGTAGCCATTTAAAGCAGCATGGGAAGTCAATTGCCCCGCTATACCCTCTCACCCAGGTAATCAGACCCAAATTGAAAATATCCAGATGCCAATTTCAAGTGGAGTTTTAATATTCCTCGCCTCTCCTGCATGCTTTGTCGAACACCTCAATGTCTAGTGCAAGTGAAGGCAGAGAAAGCATAAACCCCTCATGAAGGCCGTTTAAATGTTATGCTCTCACATCATTTCAGGACAAGTGGCAAAGATATACTTACCTTTATGTTGTGACATGTAACCTGTAGTAGGACTTGCAATTTGAGTTGTGTTCTTTTATCACACCATATCATATTTTAGTTGGAGGGCTCGTATGTTGCTTGCAGCACGTGGACCCAGCTCCTTCACTTTGCTGAATGACTCACTCCATGCTCCCCCATTATACACGGTTTTGCATTAATATCTTGGTTATTAAAGCCTATGAAGAAAATGTATGTCATTGCACCTCGTCATCTTGTGCACATTCTGCTCAGGCGTGACTGGCATGTGAAAGGTGTGGTTTCACATTTACATTTTACACTTTTAAACCGTTTTCAATGGGATTTTATTGTGGTTTTGGAGCTACGAGTGCAGATGGCAGACAATCTCCTGGTTTTGAATTGTACTAAGTGAGACAAGTGTCTTTTAATAGCGTGAGCTTGATTGTATTGATTTCGACATTTGTTTTTCCTTATTTTGCAAGAGTACTGTTATGTTTAAGTGTTTCTTCATTCTTGTGTTCACCGTTCTTACTGTTTTGCTTTGATTCATAAAGCTTGTATTCAATAAGCAGTTTACTATTGACTAGGCTATTGAGGTGTCTGGGCTTTTTAGCCTTTTTAGCTCCTGCACCTAAATTTGTCGAGGACGCAGGGACGAGACTGCAGTAATAGTGGCAAAGACACTGAAATGCAGCTTTTGGAGTTTATTGTTGTCGTTAAATTAAGCCGTAAATAACAATACATCTCCAAAAGCGATATCTGATTCACTTTCCACCCTAATTATATCATCAAAATGTGTCCCTAAAAATGTTCATGAGAAATACACTTTATTAGATAACTCTATATAATTTTACTGATACTGACAATTAAAATGATGTGATCTTGATAAAATAGTGAAAACAAATTGTGTTCTATTTCTAACTAATGCTATGAAACAAGAGGCTAATTAACTGATTATTATTAGTCTAATAAATACCCCAAAATCATTGGTTTATCTGTAGTTTGAGATTGATTTTTTGAAACGCCACTCTCTCTTTCTCTCTCTCACTCTCTCTCTCTCTTTCTCTCTCTCTCTCTCTCTCTCTGAAAGAAATAGATTTCTAATAGAATAGAATCACCAATACACAATCTTAATAAAGATTTTGAATCGTTGTGAGACAATGGTTAAGTCCTTCCCCAAATGAAAACCCAAATTAATGCATAAGTACATTTGTACCTTCATTTATGTGAGGCTTTATTCACTTCAAGTCCAGTGTAGTTTCAGAAATCCACTATTGTTGTCAATCTGGATCTTTGTAAATCCAGATCATTTGAGCAAAAATAATCCTCAACCTCTGAAAGTACGATAGTTTGTTAATTGCGGCCGACGTTTCAGTTTCAGTGCAAATTCCCCCGGAGCCATCCCTGCCAGAGTGGAGTTTGGCGCATGCCAGGACAGCGTGACAAAAACTGCAGGAGCTCTATGGGCTTCATTGTCCTTCATCACCCAGGACGCACTTGGGAGGGGTTTAGCCAATATCCTTTCGTTATATTGTTGTGGCTGTGTGATAGTATTGTCCATTTTCTTTTGGTTGGGACTACAGGTACTCAAGTAATCCTTTTTTTTTTTTTCTTACGGCACTTTTGTGTTTCCTCTGCTCAGGTGCTGTAATGTGCATTTCAATGTTTTTTTTCTTTTATAAACTTGGACATTTTATAGTTTAATTAAAAGTCTGTTTTATAATGCTGCGTTCCAGTTGTCCTCGGATTTCGAACCTCAGAGAGACATGATTTTAATCACCTGGCATCATTGGGACTCATTTATGCCCCAAAGAAGGCCCCAAACGTGTAGGCGTATCCCTTTTCTAATAAAGGATTCTTAATGTCTGCGTGCCTTGGATCTTTCTTTTGTTGACATTTTATGATATATTTCAACTCATCTGTCTGTCACAGACTTATACTTATCTGTATGTAACAACATACTTATTGGTATTATACTGATATTGTATAATTGTCATAGCTTATCATTTCAGTTGGATACACTTGGCTCTCTTACAAAGACACTGGTCAGTACAAGATGTCTTTGTGATGTGTTCATGTGGCCTCCCCACTGCTGAGCCCTCTCATGTGCTGTGATTACCTCGGAGCATCAGTCAGAATTCAAATTCTCAGTCCCACTCCTGGTGGTGCAGTGGTGGGCCATTGTGCTCAAGTTTTGAAGAAGGCAACAACTTAATCCGACATGAAGCGAGCTTAAAGAGGTTATGCACCGACATTCTTTTATCTGAAAAGTGGCAGCACAACTGATAAAATATGTTTCTTTGCTTTTTTTGTCCATGGGGTTATTTTTTTGACTGAAAGTAGTTTCTCCGTTATTTCCCACTTTGCAGGGCTTAGCTTGTTTGCTAAGGGCCCCATCAATTAATTTCCTCAATACACAGACACACAAACAAACCCTCTGTTATTAGAGAGAATGGTAATCAGTTTAACTGTGTGTGATCACAAAGTCCGTATCAGTGATAAACGTGAGCGGAGCTGCAGTGTTTCTGTTCTCATCTCATTTTCTACAACTGTACATGATTTTCATGTTTTGCTTCGCTGCTAAAATTGAGAATGCTGTGATGTCACCTGCATAACCTCAACAAAGCTTTTTCAGGAGCTTCCAAAGCAACAGCAACGCTGTGTTGGCCCAAGATGGCCGCTGCATCACACAGCCACAAAGTCAGAGGGTTTACCTTTATTCTTTGGTCATTTTCACACTATAAACAGCGAAGGACAAATGGATAATCTTTTCCCAAGTAAAGTTCAGTCCACTCACTTAACTGTCCCAAATGTTTTAAGCCAATAAATCTAAATGTTACAGGAAAAAACCCCAGTTAAGACTACAAAATAAACATTTACAATAGTAATTGTGTATGTAACACCCAACACCAAATAAAATATACATAGTAAAAACCTATTCTTACCTCATCAGTCATATATCATTCATTCATTTTATACCGCTTGTTCCCATTAGGGGTCGCAGATGACTGGAGCCTATCCCAGTGCCTTTGGGCCTTAGGCAGGGTACACCCTGGACAGTGGCCAACTCGTCACAGGGTTAACACAGATACATTGACAAACGGACAATCAATTTACAGTTGCCAATTTACCTAACACATGCAAGTCTTTGGACGGTGGGAGGAAGCCGGAGAACCCGGAGAGAACCCACGGTGGACATGCAGACTCCACCCAGAGAGATCATGTTCGCCCAGGATGTTCGCCCAGGAATTGAACCCATGATTTCCTTCTTGAGAAGCGAGAACTCTAACCGCTCTGCCACCGTGAGAATTGCTTTAAACCCGTTTTGACGGGAAGAAAGGGTTAAGTGCAGTTCACGTTAGCGTCCATTTGAGGGCGTATCACAGCAGCATTTAATATGGAGAAACTTGTTGCTATAAAATCCTAGTTTTTAACATAAAAAATCTCTATTGAATAAAAGATAAACAAAGTGTATGGTCATACAAAATCCAAAATTGTCACTTTTGGTGGAGCTGAAAATACATGGCAGAATGCTCAATTGTCCTGTCCTGACAGGGCTCCATGAGAAAGGGAGCGTGACATTCAATTCAATTCAATTTATTTTTGTAACGCCCAAAATCACAACACCGGTTGCCTCGAGGGGCGACAGCGAAAAACAGAATAAACAATGTTCATAGGGACTTGGTAATGTCCCAGCATTCTGTGTCCTTAGTCAGACATCTAGGATATCTATGCATAACCTCTATTAGCAGGAGGGAAATGGAACATTATGTTTTTTATGTTGTTATTTGGCTAAACTAAAGGTGAGCACATTTGTTATTCATAATGGTGAAGATGAACTCAAGCTGTTTGGCTGAATGTGCTAGTTTAGTTATTTATAATTGTTGTGAGGCATAACCCCTTGAAAAGAATCAGCTCATTTTAGAGGGGGTCCTCAAATGAAAGTTAGTATTTTTAATATGTAACAGTTCAGTCATTCTAAATTCATCTTGTTGGACAAATTAGAATCCATCACAGTGACTATGGGCCTTTGGCTATGGCCCTATGGGGGTACACTCTAAACAATATTAATAGCAAGAATGACTACATATGTTGAGTTTAATCTTTCAAATTAAGCTACTACTGCCACAGCTGCCCTGGGTCAGATTGATGAAAGCAAGCATGCCGATATGCGCCAGCGGCCCCTCCAACCACCACACACACACCAGATTCTTTCCTAAGCCGAGTCCACACTGCTTCGGCAAAACGTCCAGTTTACATTCAAAGTCTATGTGGAAGCGCAACCTGCGATTTGAGCGTTTTTGCGGCGCGAATCCTGGGTTTTTGAGCGTTGGACAAAGCAGAACTTTTTGCGGCAGACCCGGCGCAGCAACCAATCAGAGATTACCATCCATTGACGTACCTACGCACTACCCGGAATACAGGGACGTACGTACGCACCAAAGCAAACCCCGGACCGATAAAAGAATCAGCCAGACTCAGCTCTTGGCGCAAATAATGATATTCACTAAACTCTGCTCACCTCTGAAGTATCTGTGGGACCCAGACAAGCCGACGAGCCGATCGCCTCAGTTTTTGGACTTTGTAAAGTAAATACACCAAAGCCACTCTCTTAACCTGAACTGCCTAGGACACACCTCCTCCACTGCACATGTGCGCTGGACGCCTCGGGCGCGCGTCTGCTGCGGAGAGTTTCTTTTTTGGCCGCACGTTCGAAGCGCGGCCAGGGCGGCTGCCTTCAACTGTAGAGGCTTTCAATTTGGGCGGCCAGCGCAAATTTGGCCGCCGCGGTGCGAACGGGCCTTAAGTGAGGAAGCCAGAAAGGCCAGAACGTATTACTAGGGTCTGTTGGGAATGCATGGCCTTCTGTCAGCAGGGTCTTCAACTCACACCTTCAGGGGAGCTTCTCCCATATCCAGTGGGAGGCTTGGCACATTGAGTTTCGAGTGGACCATGTTTTCAGCCTCCATGGTCGATGCAGAAGCTCGGCACGTTGGTCGTAAGGTCTCTGACATCGGTCGCAGTGGCAACCGCCGAACCCAATGGTGGTTGGTGGAAGTTAGGAATGTGAGATATGAGATAATGAGCTCATAATTATTTACAGGATAATTATGAGATAATATCTCAGAATTTGAAGATTAATATTTTTGGGGGGAATACAATATGCTTCTGTATCCAATAAATTATGCATTATCTATATGTTTTTCTTGTTGTTTTCGGAACAAATTTGACCTCACCTGTGATCCGCACGATCCTCTTTGTGCACTTGCTCTACGCCTCTGTAAATAGCTCCACTGCCTCTGCAGAGTGGCCTTGAATGCAGAGGCCATCTCTAACATCCTTTTTCTCCAACACTACACTTGCTCTCAATTTAGCTCGAGTAATGAGGTTCACCTTTACATCATTTTGCCCATGTATTAGATTATTTATTTGATTCAGAAATAAAAATAAATATTGAGAAAGATAACATATGTGTAAGACTCTTCTCAAAAGAGTGTGACTGTGGAGTGAATTATAAAAAATGGACACAGACTCAATTCTAAATTTGGAGTGGCCTTGTAAACCATTATCTTTAGGACACACGTTCTAACACTAACACAGTTTTTGCAGTTCTAGTCAGGTCCACTCCACTCTTAGTTGGTTTGTCATTCTGGACTTAAAGATGCACTATGTAACTTTACCTGTTGCATGTTTCACAGTACGACATTAAACAACTATCTTGCATTGTTTAGGTCTTTTATAGCTCAAAAATATTTTTGAAAAACATCACTGCTCCACAGATCTGACCTGGAACTTGGTCTGGTGGCATCAACTGCTTTCCTCCATGACGATAGATATGTTTATTGCCATACTGTGGAATACTTCAGGCCTTCACGATAAAAGTTACTTTGGGACCCTCCACCATAAAAGTTACTTTGTAAACCGTCAGAGTCGATTAGTTTATTTGATTTAGTTCAGGTATATGTCCATTTTAATCCCTGTTTTGAATGAAAATGTCTCATTACCTCTGACTTTTTACTTAACATATGTCTTGGGTTTTGCAACTTACTGTTGTATGGAACATTTCGAGGACTTTTCCCCTTCAAAAGATATCATGTTTTTAATATGCTGCATTCCAGGTATTTTAAATTGGGATGTTTTTTTCTTTTCTTTAAAGTGCATAGCTGTCTAAAAACATCCGCAGTGCTGTAAATCAGAGCTACATTAGTGAGTTATGATTGATCAAAGACACCTCCATGTGCTGACAGTTCACCTTTCTTCTTTCGCCAGGAGCTTTTTTCTACTGCAAGATCATTCTGCCCCTCTCCTGGTAAATACTGCCTCCAAGTGGTCAACCAAGAGTAGAGCACATACTGCTGCAGCCTGCCTTATAAAACTGGAAATTAGATTTTACATCCCACGCAGTGCTGATTTACTGTGCTGTGATGTGGAATCAAATCTCTTGCACATAACACTTTCAAGAAATAAAATAAGTGTTACTTTATACAGCATATGAGAGATGGTAATGCCATTTTAGACTCACAAACACAATTTAGCCCCGGAAACAGGACCAAACAGGGAGGAAACCCACCATGATTCAGCATAGTGCAGTTGTGTCTTTCATCCATCACTGTGAAGGGTATGAGGGAGGCCATATGTTACACTTACACGCTTCATACAGCTTTTTAGTTTGTAAAAAAAAAAAATAAAAAAAGAAGAGATATCTGGAAGTTGCCAACTTACAAGTATAATATGACCTTTAATGTCTATGTATGAAAGAATGTAGTTCACTTTTGTACAGTTACAACAATGCATACATTTGCATACACTGTGCTTCTCAAACTTTTTCAGTCAATGACTTCCAAAGGGACAATCATTAGCATGTGTACCCCAAAACAAAAACTAGGCTAAACCGCAAAATGATCATTATCTTATGTCTAATGTTTGATTTTATATTCCGGATATAGGCCTAGATACATTTATTTCATAGGCAACAAACAGAGATCCACATTCACCCCTGCATTTGAAGGGTATCAACCCTTGTTTAAGATTATTGCTTAACATTTCAAGGTTTCCCTATATCCTCTGGGGCCAATGAAATCCTTTCACAACCCCCATGGGGGTCCCGACACCCAGGTTTTGAACCACTGCACTATATAACACTCATGGTACAAGTATACAAAATACACTCATCTGGCCAAACACAAAACATGTATATCCAGAGATTTTCTCCAATAGATTAAAATGTAATGTGTCATTTTAGGATAGTACATAAAAATGTTAAAACCAAATAAGACTTTTACTGATAACAATTGTAATGTTGATTTTATTTTTCAGTAAAAAAAAAAAAAAAAACATTTGTTTAATATTGCAATTTGGTGCTTTGGTTCACAAAACGATTATCCAATCAGAAAGCAGGACGAGCCTCACATCTGTGTTGCCAGTTTCAAAGCTGAAATCAAGCTTAAACCTATCTGTCTTCTCTCTGATCTGAATATTCACTGCCTAAAGACCAGTGCAGCAGCAAATCCTGAGTCAGTACTAATGCAGCTTTGCCTGGAATTCTGGAGCTTGTGAGCTGGACATGCAGCATGGCCTGTCCATAAACTGAGAAGGAGAACATTTTGTAGTGTTCTCTATCAGCAGAAAAGGCACTAGCAACTCAGTTTTCAGTTGTGATTGTAGTTCCCTTTTTAAACCAGCAAGAGGCTGGGAAATTGTATTTGTAGAGCAAATTTGTCCAAAAGGCAATTCAAAGAGCTTCATACAACAAGAAAAAAAAGCATTAAAATCACAAAGACATGACAGAACAACACAAGACAGTCAAAGACATGAGAAGAGAAGCAAGTAAATACGTCAATCATATGCACAGCTGAACAAAAACGTTTTTAGCCTAGATTTGAACATTGCCAGAGAAGAGGCCTTTCTCACATCTTCAGGAAGACTGTTCCAGATTTTAGCTGCATAAAACTGAAACGTAGATCCCCCATGTTGTAATCCCGCCTCTGGGCACCAGCTGGAGACGTTCCATGTTTAGTCCTGACTCTGGCACAAGCAGGAGCCGGTCCATGTTTAGTCCTGACTCTGGCACAAGCAGGAGGCCGGCCCTGAGGTCCTCAGAGTCTGAGATGGTTCATATGGAACTAACATGTCCGAGATGTACTTTGGTGCTAGGCCATGGAGAGACTTGTATACAAGCAGAGCTGCTTTGAAGTCTATTCTCTGAGCCACAGGGAGCCAGTGCAGAGACCTGAGCACAGAACTAATGTGATCGTACTTCCTGGTTCTAGTCAGGACCCGAGCAGCAGCGTTCTGGATGTACTGCAGCTGTTTTACAGCTCTTTTGGAGAGGCCAGTGAGCAGGCCATTCCAGTTCCAGTCTAATCTACTGGAGACAAATGCATGGATAAGTCTGTCCAAGTCTGGTTTAGACTCTATACTTTTGATTGTTGTCAATGTTATTCAGATGGTAAAAAGCTGCTGATGTGGCTGATTTGACGAGGCTGTTAAAGAGTCCATTATTATCCCCAGATTTCTAAATTGATTTGTAGGTTTTAAAGTGAGACTCTTGTCATCTGGCAGTGACTGCTAATCTACACTGATCTGTTGGATGCAGTGACAGAGTGAATCCACTGGTCCATATTCACCTGCCGTCAGTGAAACATAGATCTGAGAGTCGTCTGCATAATTGTGATAGGAAATTTCTTCGCCGCGTATTAACTGACCTAACTGCAGCATGTAGAGGTTGAACAAAAGGGGTCCCAGGATTGACCCTTGGGCACTCCATAGTTCAGGGGCATGAGTCTAGGCTACACACCCTACCTTTAAAATCCTACCAACAATACACATTTGTGTAGATAGATTTTAGCTCTTTATTGGTTTCAAACTATGGAAAAAGTCTTCCGTCACCATGGCAACTTTTTTCACCGAGGGCCACATTTTGAAACATATACCGGGTGGAGGGTCACAGACAAGGACAAGGAAGTGAATCATAGGATATTTTTGAGTGTTGATGAGCCTCCTCACATTTAATAAGGCCTGGAACATTAATATTAGGTCAGTAGCATATCAAAATGGTTGTTATTTAGCCTATGAGCGATTAATCTTTACAATTTTACAGTAAAATGTACAACTTTGGGTTGTTTGAGCCAATTTGGGAGGAAGCCTGAGGGCCAAGAAAAATTGGTCTGAGAGCCACATTAGGCCCCCGGGCCATAATTTGGACACCCCTGAATTGAGCAATCTAATACTAAATATATTTTAAATGGGGAAGGTCCATACAGAACACTTCAAATTAGGAAGGAATTGTTCACCTGATACCCATGAATAGTCCACTAAATATCTGAAGCAGTAAGCCTGTTGCCATGGTAACCACAAGGACCATTATTGTATAATGGCTGGTCATCTTTGTTCATAAGCTGTGTGGTACATGTGGTGTATTGGCGTAACAGTGAGCACCCCCCGGTGGTAGGGCAGCGCCAGGCCGTATGCAGGTCTAAGACTCTCCACTTTGCCCAGCTGCCGGAGGTGGAAGAGCACGAGCAGTTTGCGGGTCATGGTGCGCAGGGCCAGGAAGGAGGCTGTGAGCTCAGCCAGCACAAAGAGAAGGTACACAGAGTGAGTGGCTCTCTCTAAAGGGAGGATCAGGGTATCTTCATCAGTGAGGAAGAAGAGCAGCACTGGCACAGGGAAGGTGAACGACAGCACCCAGAAGGCCGCCAGCTCTGGGACCTGGAAGAGACAAGAAAAGATAACACAAAGAAAAATAAAATGTTGAATTAAATGCATTGTATTTTTCTTCAATACATTCTAGTAAACTGTCACCTTAAAACATATGAAAATATATTAAAACATTACACAAATTAATTATATACCACTATCATTAAGTATTACTTTATCAGGTACCTTAGCTGACAATCTTAAAGTATTACTTTAAGGTTGGGGGAAGGGGGGACGTATGCTTTATTTGACAGGACAGTCTGGTGTGAAATGGAATGAGACTGGGGAATGACATGCAGCAAATTGTTGAGAGCTGGATTTGAACTCACAATGCTGCAGCCTACCCCACACGTGTGACAGGTTTTTATGATTTTCCAGTTTTGACTTTAATTGTTGGGATAATACCTGTTGTAAATACAAAATTATAGTTTTACACCATTCAAATGGCAGTTTGTGAAGAAAAGTTGAAGAATCTGTTGAAAATGACAGGAAGCAGGGCAGTAAGTAGAAATCTAAAACATATTGATGACATACACTAGGGAGACTGAGAACTACATCTAAATCTTTTGGCACAAAGAAAGACACTTATCTGACCATTTAAATGTTAATTCAAAAAAATAAAGATGTTTTTTATACATATTTTTGGCAAAATAATAATTAATGTGACATTAGAGGAGTTTTGGCTCAGTGTACAACTTAGTTGCTAAGCAAGAATTATGGAATTACCTTGTGTTGTCATGATTTAATATCAGGAAGTAAAATTATAAACCTAAAAAAAATGGCCAAACTAGGGTAAAATGTGTTAGGGTTAGAAATATAATTATTTTAACTGTGTTTTATTAAAATGAGCAGTCCAACCTGTCATATTTACTTTAAAGTAATAAATTGTCCCTCCGGGGATCCAGAGCTGAGGGAATCTGCAGGACCAAACACCCTCTACGCAGCAAAGAAGGGAATAATTAAGCAGTGTGTCTAAAAGTTCATTCATTCATTCATTCATTCATTCAATAGGTCTTATTAGGGTAAAACACTAAAAAGCACAATTAAATGACTTATCTTAGATGCACTTCATGTAACCAGCACACTGCAGAATGCTCTACCTTTTCCTTCAGGTTTCCCATGTAGCCCAGATACAGTCGGATCACTTCTACAATGGTGAGCAGAACAATCCCAGTTATCAGCAGCCCCTGGTAGTATCCAGCCAGAAACTCATACTGCGAAGAGGAAATTACATGACAATGATTGTCATTGTATTTGAATAAAAATAAAATGAAATTAATTGAAATTCCAATGTAAATAGTTTTCTTCCAATAAAGGTGGAGTTGCATTAGAAATGTGTACAGTGCATGGGATTTACCACTAGATGACTCTACAGTCACACTTTTAGAGTGCGTTCCCAATTGCACATAGACCACTATAAACTGGGAATAAATAAACTAATTCTGGACCAGCCCAGGTCTAAACCAACATTTGGACTAAACTGGGCTCAAACCAAGACCCAACAAGGACAGATATGAATGTAAATTAAGAAGGCTGGCTCTATGGTGGGACTGAAGCTGGCTCCAGTAGAAGAGGTGGCAGAACAGATTTAAGGCCATATTTTGCCCCCGGAGGTAGCCATTTTAAGGGGGCGGGGCCAGGGCGCTGTTTTGCACCTTGCCGACCTTAGCGCTGGCTTGAAGAGGCTGGACTTGGCCTCTGGAGGCTGGAGTGGGATGGTGCCAGTCCATATGTAGTGATAGTGTTATAAACACACTGATAACTGTGGCATTCAAAATCACCCCCTGTGTGGGTGATGTTTGTCATGCCTCATATACAGGTAATGAAAGAAGAGCGCCATAACATTGTTTGATTTGCCGTTTTTTAACGTGTTCCCAAAATTTTTAAAATAAAATAAATATACAAAATAACTCATTGAAATGCAGCCTTGGAGCGTTGTTTCTTTATTGACTTCATCTTTATTTGTTTAAACTGGTTCTTGACACATCAGTTGAGCAGAAGTTTGTTCGGCGGGGCTGTTCTTCAATAGGCTCTGACTCACACCCTCTACATGAGGCATGATATGCTGTAAACGCACTGGGTTGTAGCCATGGCCTATTTTGCATTCATTGTCCCACATTCATTCTCAAAAACACACTCTCTTTCATACACCAGCATACTTGGACACTGGAAGCAAGGTGGGTGAAATGCCAAGGACACAACAACAGTGTGCACTACCGCCCCACAGTGGAACATGGCATTCCAGTGGTCTTCGATCCAAGTACTAACCAAGCTCATCCCTGCTTAGTGTCCAAGAGCTGATGAGATCAGGCATTGACAAGTTGGTAAGTCTACAGAAAGTAGCCTTACCAATTTATTGTGTTTATTGATTGTGGGGTTTTTCCCACAAGAAAATAATTAATAATCTAATAATAATAATAATAATAATAATAATAATAATAATAATAATAATAATAATAATAATAATAATAATAATAATAATAATAATAATAATAATAATAATAATCAAATGGTTTCATTGGCAAGAGAATCATTAACAAATATTAATCACAATTTGTACAATATTCAATGAAAGATTATAATGGAAAACAAAAATGCCACACAAACACAGTGTATGATTTCACTACCTTGACATCCAGCATGAAGACTGCGGAGGAGAACCACCAACAAGGGAAGTAGAACATGTTGAAGTAGAGGAGCATTTGTAGTGGAAGATGGGACATCAGCTCATTTACTAAAATACAAACAACAACATTATATTGTATACTATCACTTCACATGTTTTACTCACCAAAAGTGCGCTCCTGCTCCCTGGGGTAATCTCTGTCTGCTGTTCTGTTGTTGGTGAAGACTGAACTGCCCATGTAGGCCAGCCCCATGTGCAGGTTCTCTGGTAACGGTGAGTGGAAAACAGGCATTGTTCTTCTGTCTACTCCTGACCGCATCCAAACAGCAAACTTGTCGATGTACTACACTGTGTTAGCTCCTGTGCTGCTAACAGCTAATCCCACACAGATGCACGCTGGCAGACACTACAGCTAATCAGATTATGGCGAGAAGAGGCGGGATGAGGATTAGGTTGGAAACAGTGGAAATGGTTTGTGAGGGTCCATTCATAGGATTCTGGTTAAATTGATTTAATTTGAGAATAGGACTGCATCTTTTGAGGGAAAATAGAAAATAAAGAGATTTACAGGGGTTTACGGTGTCTTTGCTCGAATGGTGCAAAAACAAAGATGTTATCTGGATTTTTTGTTTCTCATTGCTGGGCCCATTTTAGGATCTGGGTTTTTCTATTTTTTACTGTTGTGGGATCATATGAGTGTTATAAAACTAATAGAACCAGAAGTAAAGAAGAAGGGGAAAACATTTATGATAAAGGATTAAAAAGTAGTCAAATTAAGATAATTTGTTCTTTTTCTGTTTTTTAATGTTGAATGAGCTCATTGGGGGCTGGGAGCTAACATTTGCAGGAAAAAAAACAAAAGCCAAGGCCCAACTTGTCTATGAAATATTAAAATGGCTGAAAAATGTAGTAATTGAAGCTGGACAAGGCATTGGGGTCGCTCTGGTACATTCTTACAAATACCTGGGTGTGCACATTGATTCCAGCCTGGTGTGTGATAGATATAGTTGATAGATGGGCAGATACATAGATAGAATAGAGACAACAAAGATTGACTTTCTTGCAGAGACTGAGGGTTTTAGGGTGTTGAAGCATATGAATAAAATAATAATTAACATTTCATCATGTGGGCCATCAAAATAAAATCAGAACTGAATAGACTAGTGCGTATTACACAAAGTTATGGAAGTAAAAGAACACCCATCCTTATAGCAGATATTTGACTGGTATCAAACAGGTGTGGAAAATTATCTCTGGAAATTACATTCCCACAGTCAACAGCTCCAGATTCAATTAGAAAACAAGTTTAAAAAAAAAACTGAACAGGTGTATACTATACATTCCCCCTATATAAGAGAAGAAGTCTTATTATAGTTTCCATATCATATTCTATATCTGAATTACCGGTATGTATGTTTTTCCATTCCAGCCATCGTTTACTGTACTCTGAAGTGTAAGAGGTGGTTCATGGCCAAACTCACATCTGTGCTGAACCATGAGTGTCGCCCCCTGCAGGACACCCTTTCTGCTCTGCAGAGCAGCTTCAGTGACAGATACATTCACCCCCACTGTGTGAAGGAGAGGATCCGCAGGTCTTTCCTTCTGCTGCTGTCTGTCAGACTGTCCAATGAACACTGCTTATGTTAGCCCTGTACGTTTGTCACACTTGTTATTAACTTATTAATAACAAGTTATTAACTTGTTTATTCTGTCCATTTATTGCAACCATAATCCTAGCCACTTATTGTACATACATAGTATACTTACTGTAGTCTTATAGTTTCATATCTGCACAGAGATGTATATTGTTATTTTTGTTGTTGTTGTTGTTGTTGTTGTTGTTGTTGTTGTTGTTGTTGTTGTTGTTGTTGCCTTGCAACTGTGGAATTTCTCCATTCTGGGACACATAAAAGTGATCTCATCTTCTTTTATCTTATACGCAATTCACACAATAATTTGAAAAATATTGTTTATTTTGTAAAATTGTCAAACAGACTCATGGGTTTGAACTGCACACTGCCCTGGTTCAGTGTATCTTCAGAAAGCAGCCTGGTGTGTGTATAACCTTTGGGCCACATTCGTCATCCATGCGTTCCAGGTGCAGTGGCGGAGTTCAGCCACAAGGAGTCCTCACAGCTCGTCTCTGGGGGCACGCAGGGGGAAGTGCTGGAAGTCCTCTGGCACCTCCTCCCCTTTCTGCGACCTCTTGTAGAATCCCAGAGAGTCCAGCAGGCTGTTGATCTCAGATGACTTCATCTTCTTCACCTGGACCGTCTGACGAGTTCAAACACAGGCATGAGACAAAAGAAAACACATGGAGGTTAAACGCACAGAACATGTATTATGTTAGTGTACATAACTAAAACAGACCAAACTAGGACTGGTTTGTTTGTAGGCCAATTATTGAATGCCTTACCGCTAAATTGATGGATTTAATCTCCTGTTATATATAAATTATTAATCATTATGAAAACAGTCCTAATTTCTCATCATTCTGGAACCCATGGATACACCAAGCTTGTCCTTTATCCGGGCTGGCAATAATACACTGACATATGTGTGTTTCTGTGAATAATTATTTTATGAGTTCAAGTTTCTCTTCAAATAGTTGTTCTGGACAGCTCATCAACTATGTTTAACAATGATTTTGTTTTAAATAATGCAAGAACGTTGAACTGCTGGATCATGCATGCAAAACATATCTTATTTGAGGATTTTTTTTTGTTTTACTTTTAAGCATTCAATAATCACCACACTTAAATACATAAATCATTGCACAACATAGTAACTTTAGAAAGAACATCTTTAGCTAATAATAGTCCACAAAATGTCACTTTGTATAGTGCTGCCCAATTGCACCATTCAGTCACAGTATACTTAAAAATGTCAACCAGAAACCCTCAGAAAACCATGTGATAAACAATGGCTGAGTAAATTATAGGCTGAGTCTGTGATCCCACAAGAACCCTGTGATGTGTTCTGCAAAACGCTCAATTCATTAGAGCTGGATTCAGTGGAGACTTTTACAGTCAGTGACAAAAATACTACCTCTGTGGGAAAAGTCTTCACAACAGCACTGCAGTTTTCCAGACAAATTCAAATGTTGAGGAAAATAAATACTAAATGCTAAATCTAAAAAATGAAGCATTGACTGGACAATGGGACAGTTTTTGTTGGAACTTGTTTCATTGTCCAAATGTGTAGGTGGCTATGTCAGTTCCTCTAATTGTTTCGCCATTTGCTTTGTTGTCTTTTGTTCTGATTTGGTATGTTCTCTCTATATAAAAAAATTAACAAAAATGTGTATTATAAAAAGAAAGCCTTTATAGTCCACCATGGTTGCTGTTAAGTGAGTGTCTGACAGTTGGTGAGACGGGGGCTGCAGCAGAAGATTCGCGCAGTTCTCTTCAACACCGCCCACCATTAGCCCTGTTCACACACAGCTCACCTTCACCACCTCGTCTGCCTCATTGTAGAAGACCAGACGGGGGTTCTTCTCCTCTGACGAATTATACTCCAAGTTGTGGCTGTTCACGACAAGTCAAGGCACAGAACAGGAAACATTATGTAGAAGCATATTTTGTGTCACATGTGGTCTTTGTTTACAACTAGGGATGTCGGTTGTTTTTCAGTTGATGGTTGTTGGTTGTTGGCTATTTATATCACAATAACTTTGCTTTGGCATTCAGACGGTGTGATTTCATAAATGGTCACATACTATTAAAACAGTAATGTATTAGAATGAATGAAAATTAAGGATTTCACTTTTGTTTTGTGTCAATAATCATGAATAATTGTTATATTGTGATGTTTCTATATTGTGACATCCCAACTAATCCAATGCCCCATGTTTATTTCTCATGCATTTAGAGAATTAATTGAATATAACAGAATAACATGACAAAACGTGCTGCCACATGGAAAACGTATTAAAACCACTGCTGCTATTGATATTGCTGATAGCATTTTGCAAACTGCTCCTCCCACCTAAACCGAGGACCCGTATGTTTGGACAAGGATACTACAAAGCCATCTGCTCCATGAGGAAGTGATGGAGCTCAGGCAGCTTCTTTATGCCTCACCCGACGACACTGGGAGCCTGCACGGACACACAAGCGCATAATCATGAAATAACTTTGTGCACGACTACAGTCAGTGTACAAGGCCGCTCAAGCTACTTCACTCAAATGCATTTCAGTTTTTGTGTGCAAGTGGGTGTTCAGACTTTTTAATTGATTTCTCTTGCACTCAGGATATAGTCACGTAACAGTGCTATGACCTATCTCAGGCCCAAAGTAGCAGAGAGCAACTCTTACATGAAAGTATGGAACACATATGGTGCCACAGATGTAAGCTATTGATGCAGCCACAATAAAAGTAATAGATATAATATCCAAAAAAGGCATATAAATATGATGCTCTTTCTTATAGACATGATTCCTACTTAAATTAATTAAAGTACAGCCAAAAAGGACTAAATAACATACAATATACATAATAAACTTTCGGGTAGATAACATTTAGGCTTTTTGTATACTTACATATATTGTAGCTCTGGCTATTTCAAGCTTTTCCTCCACTGCAGTTTCATTGCTGTTTTGTGATGCCCCAACACTAAGCACAACCATGAGCACCAAAAACGCCCACATTTTGTCTTTGAACAACATACTAGGCTTCGGCCCACGTATTTAGACCCCCTTTTAATCAGTAATGTGCTTGGACCATACCATTTCACGTTGACATTTTGCGCTGCACCTTGTCTATTAACCTCACCAGACAGTTGTATTGTGAGCAAAGCACCCCTGTCTTTCAGAGCTAATGGTTTCTTCCACGTCAGAGACTGTCGTGGTCCTCAGAAGCCATGAAACATCTGCGCTCTTATCACTTGTTCCCACAGTTGAACGTGGCAGGTGGTGAATGGCCGGTGTGAGGCGGACACACTCTCAGAGCTGAGGAAACTGCCGTCTCCAGGAGGGTCCTTCATGAAGAATGGATCTTTAATCGGCCATATTTGTCATCTATCCAAAACAGATTCATCTGTCATCTGTGTAAATAAAACTATAAAACTAAAGCTATTAAAAAGGAATATCACAGATGTATTTTGGTGGAGCATTAATCTAATTTGACAGTAGGGTTGGTCTTTGTTGCTTTGGAAAGTGTTCTTGGTTTGGTCAATAAAGAGATAACTAACCGACTATAATATATATATATATATATATATATATATATATATATATATATATATATATATATATATATATATATATATATATATATATATATATATATAAATAATAAATGTTACAGAGATATTACTCCAATTCATCAAGAACAAATGCCCAGTACAACTCGACATTTTGCACAATGGGTCAATAATACAGCCCTGCGCAGGGTGTACCCCGCCTAAGGCCCAAAGGCACTGGGATAGGCTCCAGTCACCCGCGACCCCTAACGGGAACAAGCGGTAGAAAAATGGATGGATGGATGGGTCAATAATACACCAACTCAAAATTCAAGATAGCTCACATGACTTTCAAATATACTACATTTCATGATTCAATTTGAACCGGTTCCGAACAGGCCCTACGTCACCAGTGACATGGTGGCACAGTGGTTAAGCACTTTCGCCTCACAGTACAAAGGGTCTGGATTTGACTCCTGGGCATCATGGGGTCTTTCTGTACGTTTCCTCCAGGTGCTCCGGTTTCCCGTACCACTAAAAATATGTACAATTAGGCTCCTCCCCTCTGGGGCCAGGACTCCTCTGAAAAAGAGATGCTACACCTCAGTGGGTCTTTCCTGGTTAAATAAAGGTCAATAAATTAATCATCAGTTTATGGAAGTTATATTATGTATTTTATCATGTAATTTAGGCTTCAAACTGAACAGTATCAGGGAGAAAAAGAGAAAACTCAGCTCTTGTGAGTAGGTGTGTGATTTTTTTTTAGTGATACATACATGCATTACAAATTGTAAAACAAGCTAAAAGTTGTTTTTAATCCTATGTCTCATTTTTTGCACCATAGTCTAATGTAACTCAATATGAAAGTATTTGAAGTATTGAAAATACAGTACTCTGATTGCCAACACTACAGCGTACTGCTTCCAAAGTTGTCTCTAAATACTTATGGATTCCTCCCAGTATCTTGTTGAGTTTGCTATAAACAGCACAACCTTGAAATGCAACAACTTATTGTAAAGTGAATTAATCAAATTGCTGTCCAGAAATCCTTCACTTCGCTCTACTCTGATTCACTTTCATTCTTCTCGCTTTCCCTCCGCCATGCAGTTTTTTCTGACTTAACCGCACGCAGCCACATTTGCGCTCTCTCTCCTCCAGCTCACCGTTGTTGCAGGAAAAGCAGAGTCATCAGGTTACCACAAGAGGGCACCCACGGCCATATTTTGGTTTCGTGGCAGTTTGGCGGGTAACTTCCAAATTGTGTGGCCACAGACAATTATCTTTCCAACAAAAATAAACCATGGCTGCTTGGAATGCTGAAGCAACTCTACTGGTGCTATCTTTTCCACATCTGCACATCCCATAGTCATCGGATCATATGAGTCACGTATTCCCTTTTTGGTGTTTTATTCTGTTTTGGCAGTATTGGGCAGGTTAGGACTTATCATGCTTGCAGATTTTGCTCTTAAATTATGATTTATTTTTTTTTTTTTTTTAAATCTCGAGTAAAGTGTGTGCTCTATGTATTTGACTGATGGGGTTGCAACTTGTAACTGCTGCAGAAAACTGTGCATGGTGACCGAATGACCCTCCTCCGGTTGTCCCACACAGCTTTTAGGTCCCTGACTGTCCCTTGTTGTTCATGTTGGTTGTCCTGTCGTTCTGGGTGATATTGCTATTACAAACCCACTAACTGTTTTAAATCATGTCCATCCTACCACATCCCACTTTTACTCCTGTTTGAGGTGGTCGTCCCAGTAGTAGCAGCAAGTAACAACCGTTGAACTAATAATGCTTTTAGTCTTTGTGTCATAGTAGTAGTTGTTGTAGTAGTAGTAGTAGTAGTAGTAGTAGTAGTAGTAGTAGTAGTAGTAGTAATAGTAATAGTAGTAGAATAATAAACGTTTTGTGCATCTGTAATGAGTAAACCACCGCACAATACACGAATGATGAAGTTTTGCTGAATATATATTATGCAGGTACTTCATGTGACTCATTCTATTTGGCAGCAACAGAGCTTCTATTTTTTCACCGGACTTAAGATTTTAAATACAGTGTTAAATAGCAGAAGAAGTTGCTTGTGGCCAGTTAGGAGGAGAAGAGGGGGAGGGGCCTACACTCCATATGTGTTCCCCATCAGCAGTTTGAGCTGACATCACATGGTGTGTGCTAAAATGGAGATGTTATTATTAATCTGCTGACAAAGAGAAAACACACTGGCATTACAATTACTGTGCCACTTTTACCGATTTTGTGGCTGGCACACGATCAAAGCCACCACAACACTGGGGGTGTACTCCTGGTCTCCTCCTCCTTCAAAGAGCTTATTTTATAGGCACTCACTTCCTGTTTCTCCGGATGCTGCCCGCCAACCAGCAGGACACAGGACTGTGCTGTTTTCTTACCGATTTAGTTTTCTCTTCTGAACGCAAGCAAATGTATGTCTGCTTTTAGGATGAGTAGATGAACACATGTAGTGTTGTACTGCAGCTGATGTCTGGAGCCCCAGGGCAGCTGGATGTGCTGGTGGTGGCGAGGAAGTGAGGGGGGTGGTCTTTATGAGCTGCCCTGGTCATAAAGAACAGGGGCATTATTGAAGGAAGTCAGGGCCTCAGACAGTACAAACACAATGCTAATGAATGGCCTCTACTGTACACCAGAAGTTCAGGCCGACAAATATTGTTTCCTCTTGGACAAACTGCGAAATAAGAGGATTTTACCAGAGGTGGGTAGTGTAGTCAAACATTTAACCAAGTGCGAGTACCAATACTTATTAAAGGGGACATATTATGCTAAATCAACTTTAAAAACTTTAAAAATTTTTTCACCTTATTACCAAAGTGTTTGTAATAATTTGTTTACTCACAGTTGTATTTTAATTGATTCACGCATGTTTTATAATCCTGTATTGTCTTGTAACTCAGATTTGAGTGCTCAGAAATTATTATTTTTTTTTTTTACCTACCCCCTATCCTCGCCCACATCCGTATTGTTAGTTGTGATTATTTGAAAAATTAAGATAAAGTGATAGCTGTTGGGTTCTAAAATAAAAAAGAAACTGCTGCTTGTTACCAACCCCCAGGCAGCAAGATGGTGCTCAATTCAAGTCAGTGGGCTGCAGTCATTTGCACATGTCGCACGTTAGTCATTAGTGGCTAGCTACTTTCGGTGGCAATAGTCCTATTCTCTCATGAGTCTTATGAGAGCTTGCGTACCACGTCGCTCTGACCAATCAGAGTGAGAGTTGCTAGAGTGAGGAAGAGAGAGCTGAAGCTAAAGTTTAAAAAGTAGAAAAAGATACAGTTGTAGTCATCTGGACACTGTTTTTTGTTTGTTTTTTTAAATCCAAGAATCATTCTCAATCTGTGGATCTAGTCTGAGAACTCGGATAATTATCTTACTCTGAGCTGTGTCAGCCTTGCCCACTGGGCAGAACCTCCACCTATTTTACCAGCCTTTTCTTGTCAAGTAATCAGAAAAAAGGTTTATTGATTGTCAGTGAACGAAATTCACAAATTTGGAACTTGCTTCAGCGTTAAGGGGCAACATACAACAATTAACAATAATGCTAATTATCTGCTAATAATCATAGCAAAATATATAAAATAAGGAATGCATAAAATAAAAATAGACTTAATCTGTGTATGGACACAAAGACAAAGCATTTAAATTAGTTTGAATTAAATACAAACGAACAAAACAAATATTTCCTTTTCAAACTGGTTTAGATTATTTAAGAGAAGAAATAATTTACATGAACATTCAGAGCACTTAAGCAATCAGCTGAATGGAGTGAAATGCTGCAGCTTTTGCGTAACTCGTCTAATTCAGATCTGATGGTGTATGTGCAGGTTACGTTAGCGCTAGCCTGAACCTTTGACTTACACAGTTCACCACAGAGGAGTTCACCACACACACACACACACACACACACACATACACACACACCGGTACCAATGTTACCGGGGGAACTACTCTAATACTTGTATAGTACAACCATACTGGTTCAGGTTCAACATCCCCAATAGTTAATAAATGTAAGGTTTTACAGCATAAATTATAGCAGCATATAACCCTGAACAAACCCTAACCCTAACCCAAGTCTTGGGGAACATAGGTATCAGGGAACGTAGGGCCGAACCCATGGGCTGAACCCATGTCGACGTACATTGTATCGTTCTAAAAAATGATGCTACTACTGTAGTGCTGTGACTTTAACCTGGTGAACACCTTTAAAATAATCAGACTTTTACTCCTGGTGTACAAAAATATAAACTGGGAAAAAATAGAGGTGGAGCGCTCCGTCCGATCAGTCGGTCACAACAAAAATATCTTGATAAAAACAAAATTCAATAAAACCTGTCCTAATTTGGACCATTTTGCCTGTACGATCACCAGAGTTGGGGGTGTTGTGTTAGAGTACTCAAATCAGTAACGTGTTACTTTTGGTTACGTCATCATCTCTTTGTTGGTCTCATCTCACCGCAATCCCAGAGTCAGGTTTGTTTCCCAGCTGCAGAGAGAGAGAGCCTCGGCGTGTGACTAGTGACTTTTGTCCTCACACCAAAGAGAAGTAAACTTTCAGATGCACGTTTTGAAAAAATCCTTCTCCTTCGTTATAAGCACTGTTTTGTATCTGAGGAGTAAATGCAAGGTAACAGCGATGTGGTGAGTTTGATTTAAATAAACTACAGACCAAAAACAAGCGTGTTCTGCTGTTGTGCGTCGCTGCTCTTGCTAATCCACTAATTTTGTTTAAGTGATGTTTTTCATTGCTTGAGGACAGGCCTACACATGCTTATTGTATGGCATTGTATTGTGGTAATCTGTCAACATGAAAGATAAATAAAACTCAGTCAAATGCATTTACTTGTCTTGTGTATTTGATATTTTAATGATTATGTTACTGTATTCAGCAACGCAAAGGGATTGTCGGCTACCCAACACTGACGATCCTCAATATTCCCCATTCAAATCCAATGAGAGTCATGGAACAGCACAGGGATATTTATGTCTGCACTCATCTTTTTGTATTGCTCATTTTCATGCCCAAGACAAACGTCCTGCTGTGAGACAATTGAGTTTAGCTTAACTCAAATATCAAGCCATATCACAGCGAGCAAGAACACTTCACTTCTCTATTCTTTTTTAAAGGATTTTTCTGCCCTTAGGCTTTATTCGAGACAGGACAGTACAGCGTGAAATGGGGATGAGACTGGGGAATGACATTGCAGCAAACGGTCTCTCTGCAGCACATGGGCTTACACGAACTTACTGTTTATGTACAGCCCAAATATGACAGTGTGTTTAGGATTAGATCAGCATTAAAAGTGTATTTTAGATCTATTTTTCCTTTAGTTATATACGTTTGGTGGGGTGTTATTATGTTTGTAGTAAGCGTTGATTTTTTGCTTCAAAAGAGTTTCATTTTCCCAAAAAGGAAAAATGTAGAAGTAGCCTCATTGCATTCACTAACGGGAACTGACTTGTTGAAAATAAATGCAGTTTTTTCTGCAGCTGATAACGGCACGAATCTCCAGAACCATGATGGATGTTTGGGTTGATGTTCGAACACATTGTATTGATTCAACCTTTGAACTTGCAGTAAACATGTTTCATTATAACTTTTAACTGAATTATCTACACTCTATTCATAATATTGATTTGTGGGTAAAGCATGTGCTAATGCTGGTAATGTGTATGCTAATGTTGTTAGAATAGACTGCCCTATCCAAAGGTTAGTGCAGAGAAGGTAGGTTACATGTCACTGCTATTGAATTGAAAAGCTCATTTATGACAAAACAAATGTATACTTTTAAATGTTTTACTTTACTTCTTAATTGTAGCACTATACAATATTGTGTTTGTGGCTAATCAAATGACAAACACTGTTGTTAAATATATGGACATAACCATGAACATGATGAAATAAAGTCCTGAGGCGCTATCTTGCAAAATCATTATTGAGAATTGTATTTATTTATTACCAGGTGAGAATCTGTTAAGATCGAGGCTCTTTTTTCAAGTGTGACCTGGGAAATGAAGCCTGCCGTAAATTCAGCCTGGAAGACCTAACTCGTCCACTGCTACAACAGGGCTCACCTGCTCACTCAGCCTAAATCAACGTACTCAAGCGGCGACTCCCCTCGGCTCGGCGCACCTCCTCTGCTCCCAATCAGCGCACAGCCTGCCCCATTTAAACCCCCGTGCAGTTCAGCTCGGCGCTTCAGACCGTACTGCAACCCACCTCCCCTTCTCCTCCCCTGTATCCTTTACTTCATTCTATTCATCCTCTCT
Source organism: Chaenogobius annularis (assembly GCA_015082035.1). NCBI lineage: Eukaryota > Metazoa > Chordata > Actinopteri > Gobiiformes > Gobiidae > Chaenogobius > Chaenogobius annularis. Next base: position 854,121 of record BJKM01000007.1, on the reverse strand, counting down.
ACCTTCTCCCCACATCTACCACCACCAGTCTCCAGGCCCTGGGGGGAGACATCTAAGTCATTCTATTATGGAGCGCCCATAATCGCAATGTCTTCCGCCGGGGTCTGAGCGCCAAATAACAACGTAATAAAACTTGCTAAACTGTCCTTCCGCGTGTTGTCTGAGTCTCTCCAGGGTGAAATGATACGTGAAGGATTTGTGCTCTTGACACCCTGTGTGTGTTTGTTCAACCTCTGGCTCTTCTGGTGCTGCTGGTGAGACAGAAGACGACACACTCCACTCATCGATTAGGAAACGAACAAGACGATGTGGCCCTGTGTATTAATCACACTATAATGCAGCTGTTCCCCTTTTAAACAAAAGACCAGAGAGTTTGTTTCACCCACATGTTCTCTCTCTCGCCCTTGCACGCTCCGCCCTCCAAATGGTTCTGGCTCTAAACAGTTCCTTGGTTTGTTTATAACACAGGCCGGCCCTGGATAGACATTTAATTAAATCCCATCATTATCACACAGGACCCATCTCCAGATCACAGGGCTAGACTTGACTTCACCTGGTGCATGTTTTGGGTTGGTGGGGGAAACCGGAGCGCCCGAAGAAAACTCCACACAGCACACAATAAAATATGATCAGCAAAGCTTATGTTCCTGGTCTTTGATGTGCCCAAGATTCTAATAAAAGGTGAAAACAAATTCAGTCTGTATTAATATTTTGGGCCATTGTATGTGATAATTGTATTACCTCTGTAACTTTGTTTTTTGAAATGACTATAATAATAATAATAATATATTCACAAGAATGTATTGGGGTTTTTTTTGTTAGGTATTTTTAGTCAGAAATGAAGTGGATTAACAAAAAAAAAAGTAAAATATCTCTAATATAGTAGTAATAATAGCCAATTTAAGGCCACACAGGTCATCCACATCCACACACACACACACACACACACACACGCGCGCGCACGCACACAGACTCAAAGAGTACTATACTGCTTTACAAAGGAGTGTGATTGAGGTTCCAAGTCAAGCCAGAGATCTCAAACAGAATTGCACAAAACTTTCAAACAAATACATGAGAAATAATATGGAATAACAGAATAAAATCGAAATAAGGAGCCATTTCACTGGTGTAGAGTATCATGGGTAATATGTTTGGCCTTTGGTCTGGAATTGCCTTGTATCCATCTCTAATAATCTGTATAAATGTTGTTGATCAGTGGAGTTTGCTTGAAGCACCTGGAGTCCTCATATACACCAATATCAGACACTCTCAAACTATTCATCTGCATTTCCTGAGCTAAAGGTCAGGTTTCACTGCTGATACCATCTGGATAATTACTTACAAATGATGACAAACAACAACAGCTATTGCCGTTCCTGGGTAAGGTAAATGTGCTTGTGCTGATTTTCTGTGTTTGTATACAAATGAGAAAAATCAGTAAATTAAATTCTCACAATTTCAAAATGTTATGGTGCCTCGTGGTGATTAAAAAAGCAGCTTTTTTTTTTGTTTTTTTAAATTCAAACATGACAAAAATATGGATAAATAATAAAAAAGAAAAAAATGCTATAACAAAAGAATTGATGATATAATTGACCCTAGGCAAAATAGTTCACAAATACTTTACCCTATTAGTGCTAGATTATTTTAAGTTTTAATGTTATTTATGCAATAGTAATAGGCTCTGCTTCCACTTCAGAATCAGAATCAGAAAAGGTTTATTGCCATTGTCAATGAACAAAATTCACAAACATAGGAAGGGCATGCATTAAGAAACAACTTAAAATTACTATAGTATGAAATGAAAATAGGCTTACTATGTACTCAAGAATTTACAGTTAAATTTACAGATGTGAGTGTGTTCTTGTCAAATACTAAAATGTCAAACTCTATTTTGATACTATGGAATGTAGATGATTCTCGATACCACAATGATCATTAAAAGTGCTCTTCTTTTAGGTCAAGGTTTAGACAACAGATATTTTCAACACAAAATAATATTAAACACTTGTTCTGATTAAGCTCAAGATCATTTTCAAACTGTTCACGAAAGGTCAAACGTTTTCCTGTTTATGTATTTTTTCATTTTGTTTATCGGTTCCTGTTCTAATTCTAGTATTCTAGTTTCCATACTAGTTTTAGTATCGATTAGTAGATGTGTGATGTAGTTTTGCTGTGAGCAGTTTGGAGTGCAGTGAAAAACTCAGACCAAACCGCAAAATGGAGGTCAGGATGGATCTTCTTCTCCAGCTGCAGAACACAAACTGATTAAATGAGGCACCTTTTATCTGGTTTGCCAAACTGCCAAACAGGAATGACTCAATTATCCTTCGCATTTATAAAATTCTCCTAAACCCTCCACACACAAACCAAAGCCTTAAAAACCAAACACAAAATAGAATTAAAACCCATAAACCATTCAAATACCCATCTTACTTCTCTAACCTTAAGAGGGGATTAGTTTCATGTGGGACCCCTTTGCCACCTGGACACAGGAACAGGAAGTGAGTAACATTCAATAGACAATACACTAGATACACAATTCACTCAAACACTTCAAATACACTAACACACACCTCGACACTTAAAACATTCTTCAACACAATTCGTTATAAATGGGAAATTTGACAGTGTCTTCCTCTTGCCTCCAGCGAGACCAGCAGCTTCCAATTTATGTGCCACTGTGCCTTGAAGTTAAAAATGGAAAACCACTTAATACTTTTGAAAACCAATTATGTGCAATGTATTTTATAAATGTGCAAATTATGTTTAAAAGTGCTGTGAGCTAATAAAAGTGCTATGTGTACTTACTTCAAATGAAGGTGCTTAAGGGTGTTACTTCTGGTTACAATATGATTTTCGATACTTGTGACAACCCGAGTATAAATAGTATAAGGTGATATTTCTGCACTTTTGTAATTTATTTTACAGTCATTTCACATTTGTCTAATAATTAAACTTAATACCTTTCTGTTAGATTGGCATATTGTCTATTGTCGTTATTGGGATACTCCCAAACAATAGAGACGTTTATGGATTTGCCCACCCCTAACAATACTCGTCAGGTATAAGTAAATGTATACAACTCTTGAAGTAAAATGTCTTATGTGACTTATTCAAATGCAAATGATGATGAGTAGATGTAGGTTATCTTACTCCCAAACATTGGATATACTGCTGAGGGTCTCTAGATAACATCCCCACTGTCTTGTGAAGTCACACGCCTTAGCCACAATTCAGTTGGAGGAATCCGGCATGACAACGCTCAAGGCCTGTCTAAATGTAGGTCAAAGCTGCAACTCAAACTCCAGTGTTCTATTATTTGTTATTTCGAACATTAGCAGAAATATGCAAATGTGCACTCAGAATGTGGTATTTTATTGAAGATTACTGGTGAAGGTGGGAAAGAGGTGACTTTTAGATGGAGGGATTTGTACTGATGGATGTCCAGTCGGTGACCGCATCAGAGCAGCCGGGGGCCAGGCAGACAGCAGACCAAACCCCCCCCTCCTCCTCCTCCTCCTCCTCCTCCTCCTCCTCCTTCTCCTCTGCTAATCTCCTCCAGAGTAATCACAAACACATGGTGCACAATAATGGCCGCAGTGTTGGGAAGTGGAGCAGGCCTGACACCAGCACACTTAACACACTTCCACACTGACATTGACTAATGTACAGCACAGGCCAATAGTAGAGTATAGTGGGGGAAACATGCACTAGAGTGGAAAGTGAGTATAAGACAGTGGTGCAGAGCTAACATGTTGATGTATTGTTTTCTGGGGCAATAGCTGTAGAACTGGGATGCACAATTTTGAAAAAGTATTGCGATTAGAGCCTAAAAAGTAGGATTATGTGTAGAGAGCACATTGTAAATGTCTCCAGGAGCACAGAGTGAAGACAGAAATGTGCTCAGATACAGATAAACTAATAGAAGAATCCCATACATTTCTGAACAAGTTTGTAGAGGTCAAAACTACAGGCACAAGATTCTTCTATAAAAAGACAGGATGCATTGTTCTTTTTTGCAGAAGACATTCTATTGTCTAAACAGCCCGTTTGATAATTGTGCCATCTCAATTTCAACTTCGATTGCAATATAGTAAAGGCCTGCAACTTCAAATCTTTCTTTAATATAGCAACAACAATTATCTGTTAGAAAAGTGAATCAGTTTAAAAAAAACATTTTATTTAGCTGTCTGGGAGGCTGTTTGATATCTGAGCGCTCAGAGAAAGACGACCTTGTATTGATTGCAGAAAACAAGCGTGAATGAAGCAAAATATAACTACAGGGGTGTTTTTGATTAAAAGCTCAAGGCATATGGCCCCTTTAATTACAAAAATGAATTCATTTATGGTCAAACAAAAACATGAAGAAAAAAAAAAGAACAAAAGTATTACAGAAAGAATTGTGCATTTTCCCTATACCTTTAAATATTTGAAAGCAATTGTTTATAAGGGGTCTGCAACATCATTAATACAGGCATGATAATGTCTTCTACAGCGTTGGGAAGTAACTAAATACATGTACCGAAAATACATGCTGGTCTTCTACCAATTAACTGACACTACACATAAATATGTGAAGCAGCCCTTTTAGATAAACAAATCAATATTGTCGGTTCATAATTTCTGATAATGAATGATTGATGAAAGAGATGGTCAAAGATTCCATTCATCTCCCGGGCTGCCTCTTGTGTGGTGGTCCAACAAAAGATCCCATTGAGCCCCAAAGAGAATTTTCCCCCATAAAGTGAAATGTAAAACTGCTGACATAACATGTTTTTGATGGTTGGGTCTTGGCTTGAGGCAGTTCCAAAAATGCTCTGCAAATTGCTTTCCTATTTATATAAGTTGGCAAGAATAACTTCTAAGCTATTATACAGTACGTACAGTAAGAGGGAAGGAGGCATGAGTTGTCACAGGGAGAGCATGGGCTGACGACTAAAAAGTACACAAGAATTAGATAAATATAATGATAATTTTATTAGCAAAGTTTGTCATTGTAACATTGTAAAATTTCAACTGTGCCGGGTGAACATTACAAGTTTAGAAGAAAGAGGACAAAAGTGTCAAAAGTCCTTTGTGAATATCAGAGTTTAATCTGAACTCTCCCGCAGGCTAAAGTTCTTCTGCACATGGACTTTGCTAACACTTTGGAGTTGGCGTCCCGAGCAACAAAGCTACAGTTGGTCGATCCCAGACAAGACGGAGCAAAGGGCCATTTGGGGTTCAGTGCATAGAAACATAAGCCCTCTGCTTGGACATGTGAGGGGAACATTTGGGCTTGCAAGTGATCATTTTCCAATCCGATATCTGGAGCTATTCATGTGTCCAGGGATGTGAGCGAGAAAGAACCTCCAATATAAAAAGGTGGCTGGATGAACGGGTTTACGCGTTTGTTAAAGCTACATTATGCAATTTTGGGTAGTATGAGATATTTGAGTCTATCACACGAGCTCTCACAAACCCTTTGGCAGATTTGTATGGATTTTCAGGCGTGTACAGCTTTTTCTTTAAAAGATTTTGGCCGTGGGCTTTGTTAGACAGGAAAGACAGCGTGAAATGGGGGATGAGAGAGAAGGCAGGACATGCAGTAAATGTGGGAATCGGCATTCGAACTCACGACACTGCGGCCAGCTGCACTAGGAACCTGGCATGCATGTGACTTTTCCATATTTACCGTCATTAATATGTCTTATTAGAGGCAAAGAACGCACATCGGCCTGGTTTTGTTACATTTCAAACAATATTCTTTTACTGTATAGTCAAAAAACAACTGCATTTACAAATGTACAAAAACAAAGTTGGGTACCCCAGCTTCACTAACTTTTACCACAGCATACATACACGTAATCTGATCATTATTTCTTACACAAAATGGCCAGGCTGCACATTAATGTGAATACGTTACGTGGCACATTTTCAAGAGAATGTTTCGCATAATAATTCACATTGTGATGCTTTACCACCATGTGACCTAAAGAGCTGCGAGGTTGTTTTGGTAAAATATGTAAAGTTTGCTCATCTCCAGCTGCCAAAAAACATGTGAATTATATTGTTGAGGAAGAAAAATCAATTTACAGGACACAATTTGGCTATGGTGCTCCAGATGTGAGGTTTTGGAGAAAGCATCTGACTGCTCTGCTTTCTATTAGCCATCGCAGTCTTCTCTTTAAAAACACTCGTTCCATAGAATTATGCTGACCGAGGGGGAAAAATCCAGGGCAATTCAGAGTCCCAGACAACAGTTTGCACACCCCTTCACAGAACAGGAAGGGGATAAAATGGAAAGAAAAATCCCCATCTCAGTAGAGAACGCTGCCATGACTTAATTACATTTTTGGCTATTGATAATCATTGTATTTCCACAGACAAAACTAGAATGTGTTACAAGACTACTGGAATGCTACTCCCTTAATCATGTATAGCGAATGGATTCTGAAGAACTTTGCCTTGTTTTTTGTTTAACTACTGCACAACACAAACGTATTACCTTTTCTTTTTTTTTTTTCAAATCGCAATGAGTATCATAAAAATGTTGGCTAATCTATTGATATCCTATGTTTACGTTGGTGAAAAAATTAAAAGGTTAAACCGGCTTAAATGGTAGAGTTTTTTGGACTATGATAAATCACAATTGCTCTATTCTCTAACATGACAGAGCCACTACAGCCCGTTCTTTCCCAAGCTGCTTCGACAGCTGCAGCTCTTTTGACCTAGATACGCCTTGTCACCACCAGCACGTCTGGCTCTCGGTTTGGGAGGTCGGCTTGTTGTGCAGTGGTTCTCCACGCTGACATTTAGGGGATGATCGATGCCAGCTCGATATATTGCACAGTGGGAGGAGTAGTGCTCTCTGTTTTAATGGCAATCTTCAACTGTTTGCTGTGTAGATGTCATCACAAAATACATATGGATTCTGACTTGCTCGCTGCTCCTGACCTCAGTGGTTTTGGCTCAGGAAAAACACCCAACTAAGTTTCCAGTAAATGTCATTTCATAGGTTCTGCATTTCCACAGTGCTGAGAACAACTGTGCAAAGCCTACAATTAGAGCAGTTTCTAGCCGACTTTGCGCCGGTTAAGATAAGAGAGAAACTGTTTTCTAGACTTCCTCTTGGCTGCGTAATGTATACACAGGAGACTGGAGTGCATTTTAGGAAATCGAAGTGTTACCAGCCCCACTTTCTGTCTGCCAGAGAAACTGCGGAACTGAGGAACAAAATACATGTTTTCCAATGGAGACATCTGATGTGATTAGGAGATTTGAAAGACTTCTATGATATCACATTGCAAGACTACATTACTAGGATTAGTCAGAAATATTTCTTATTATTTTTAAGTTAGTATGCATCTTAGTATGTATTATCTACATCTAATCTTAGATGTAGATCCTCCAATGCATGTATCGGACTGCTGTGTTACCGTTTGTTTTGTATCTGGCACTATCAAATAACCATAATAGATTTTTTTATAAATGTCAAGTTTTTCAGCATTTAGTTTTTAATAGATTCAATTTTTTTTTTACTTTCCAACCCAAGCCTATAATTAAGGGGCTATCAACACTTATGATAATTATATTTAGCTAATGTCACTGTCAATAAGAGTGTATAGTATAATAATCCATGGATTTCAGAGCGCAATTAACAATTCAGAACTAAACATAGCTTTTGAATGGTGAAACGTCCTCAAAATGCTGCCGTTCTAAATCTGTTGTATTCACGTAAACCTAACCGTGCTTTAATTAATTTGCAAGCAAGTCTAACTTTAATTATTTAGATTCACAGATGTCTGTACTATAATGTTGTACAGTTTTATGCACGCCCGCTCTCATTTCATCTGCGCTGAGCTTGTTAACCTTATTCATTTATTGCTAATGTTAAAGGTGCACTTTGTAACTTTTCTGGTGAGGGATTGGCCACCAGTTTTGTCTCCATGGAGATGCTATTGCTTTGCCTTGAACGTTACCAATTATGTCAGTAAATGTTTAGGTGTTCAATTTTTTATGTCGCTCAAAAATTCCTTGAAAGACATACATTTTTACAGTGAGCGGGCTCGCCTCTCCAGAGATCTGACCTGTAACTTGGCCTCGTGGAGTAGCATGCTAGTCTCAGTAAAGTAAGTTTAATGCGGTGGAACGTTCCGGCCAAAGCAATAACATCTCCACCAGAAAAGTTTCATGTTGTGCACCTTAAGTTGCGGTACGATGCATCAGTCAGTGTTGTTCTTTTCAACTGTAGCCACAACATCTGTTACATGAGCATGTTTTTTATTTTTTTCTTTGAGCTGAACACGCTAAGGTAATGTGTTATTCTGCCCAAAACCAAGGTACACGTCTGTGGAATATCTGGGAAACCGAGTTGACCATGGCTATAAAAGCATGGTTATTCTACCTGTTACATGTCACGGTAACATCAAAATGATCCAGGCTGAAACCTTTTCGCTTTGCCTAATGTCTACTTTGCAAGCCTGCAGTAAAGCCTTGCGTAAAGACAAAATCCGTTATCCTGATGAAACATGAAAACCAAAAAAAAACCTCGTCATGAGCTCTTATTCATATTTCCAAGCTCTTTCAAGTGTAACCTGAGTCCATTTTCTTTCTGCTTTGCATTGCAGAAAATATTTGTCTTTTTTGCCCTCACTCATAAATTTCTTTCTTCCTCTCCTCATAGCGACTGAAATGGCTACCAGATGTGGCGCTGATCTGTTCTTGTTGCCATGGAAACGGTAAGACTGGAATGTTTTTTTTCTTTTTGTGAGTCCAGGGCTTTTGGCTGACTCATGGGGCCTGGGTTTTAAAGGCTTGCTGTTAACTATAGACTTGGCGTAGAGATTTCAAAGTTGTGTTTGTTCTGGCAGCCTACATGTCACTGTAGCCCCTTCCCACACTCCTAAATCTGCACTTTCTGACCAGCGTGCGCCATACAGTCCCCCTTGTGCCACCTCTTGACTGTGTCTGTACAGCTAGTTACACAATAAATCTAGAAGTTTGTTGGTGCAATATCAGGAAATGCAAAACCAATGTTGCATAAGTCTTTTTTAAATATGTATATTTGTAAATATAGGGTTGTGTTCAAGGTTTATTTATAAAGCAGATAAAACAAATCTGATTGAACTGTCCCAAAGTGTGCAGTGAAACTGTATAGGAATAATACTCTTCTCAAACTTTTTACACCAAGTACCACCTAAGAAAACATTTGGCTTTCCAGGTACCACCAGATCTATACCAGGTCTAAAACAGGACGACATCATTTACAATAGTTTTAACCAAGAAACTATCCAAAGGAAGACCAGAAAGTGGATAAAACCAACCACTAAGCAAATATTAGAACTGTGGGAGGACCATACCACTAGAAGGAAGTCAACATTGTTGTCCTTTTTTGGCTGAAATCTGGTTGATTTATTATTTGATGGTAGCAAAAGAATATCTTCGGTGATGGAACTGAAAGGTTTGAGAATCGCTGAAGTGAGTGATTTTTGTTTCCAATCCAATACCAATTGAGTTTGGTTTTAAAATGCATTCCACCATAAATAACTTTATCTTTGCTTATTTAGAGGATATCAGAATGTTCACTCCACCCCTGTTATTACTTAAATACAAAATAAAATAGTTCAAAAGTTGATTAAAAAACTAAATTCCTGAGAAATTTTAATTAGCAATACATTGGCTCGTGAATCAAATACTTTTCGATTTTTTGTCAGTATTGAAACATCAATATTTTAGTTTATCAATCCGCCCATACAAGTCTAGTGGTAATTAACTTTAACTAATCACATGATGGATTGATGATTTGAATCCTTTTCTGCATGATTCCCAAACATTATGCAGCTCAATGACTAAACTTTTCTCATGAGCATCATCCAAATGAATTTACACAGAGCAGGACCTAAAACCCAACACGGCGCTTCATTGTGCGTAGTTTACAATCAGATGTGGTGCAGTGCTGTTGACACATCTCCAAACGGTGACTTTCCCACAACGCGTCAGGGATGGATAACCAGGGAACATGTGATGCTGTGCTGACTTGAGAATCCGCCGTGAGCTGAAGACTGATTGAACCAGTTGTGTCAACATTCCAACACTGTGGCACGATTCGAGACATTGGCCATTGTTACTCTAATGAGAGGCTTTTTAAGGAGGCGTAGATACAATTAATTATGGAGTGTAGATGGAAGTTGGAAGTTAGGTCACAGCTAGTTCAAACAGAACCAGACAGAGAAAAGCTACAGCAGAGCTACAAGTTTTTAATTAAAGAATTGAATGAAATATTGGAAACTAAAGGTTTTTCATTTTAATTTCTTTTAGCAAGAAACCATTCAAGGTCAATTCAATGTGCTGCATTTAATCATTTAATGGAAAGCAACAGTTACACTAAATTTGATGATAAAATACATATATAATAATAACTAGCTACTTTCTAAACCTATTATTACCCCAAAAGGAGAACAAGTATTCTATTTCCTGACTACAGTTCCCTCTGTCAGAGTTATAACAGAACTCATGGTGCCAATTCTGTTGCAATTCCCATATGCCACCACATCTTTATTCAGCCGTAATTAGTCTCAATTCTGTGCTAAAATGTGTATTTCTTTCTCCTTTTACTGACTGTCAATGATTTTATGGTGGTTTTTTATGTCAACATTTCTGGGCATTATTTTATTTGTCAGGCAGATTACATCAATACTCTCCCTCTCCCTGATTGACCATCTGTTTGCAATTACTTATCACATGACTTACACATCCACACGTTTATCCATTCATCGTGCTTGTAAGCCAACACTGGTCATTTCCAACTTCTCCCCTTCTTCCGCCAAGAACACATGATGGGCTCCTTAGTACAAAGTTTCCAGTGTTTTTGCCATGAAAGGAGCTCTTGTCCCTGTTCCTGAAGAAGCCAAACCAACAGTCCCTGGTTCCTCAGGCTCTTTGAAACTCTGCCGTGACTGAACTACTCCACAGGGCTCCATACGACACATCACAGTCTCACTCAAGTCTTATATTGGAATCAGCATTCTTCTTTCTCTGAGGAGGATTTATAAACAGACATATTCCACTAGTCTTGGTTCAGGACCGAATGACATGCAGGAGCCAAGGGATTCGTTCAAAGAAATTCAGTATACTGTATTTTATTCCAAATAAGTAAATAAAGACTAGTTCAATACTCATGAAAAATATAGTTGCAAAACCACAAATACTAAATATTCCATACAGTTGTTTTTGCAGCTTTCAGGCCCAACACAGGCCAGTCAGACGAAGAGTAAAACTTGAGTTTGTATGCATTAGATTGGACAGTGGCATCAAAATGTACAATCTTTGATGTTTTTACAATTTGGAATAAAACAAATAAAAACAGGAAGGACAATGAGGTTACAGATTTCCCGTGCAGCTATTAATGCCATATAATTCCACTCTGCGTCATGCAGTTAGTGTTGGACAAACAATAACATCAACAGAGGACAATTACAAAAGCCCATGTAAACTTTACAGGAGAATGCTTGTACTTGCTGTACTGGGTTTTTGGTTTCTGAGCACAAAAAAGTTCCATATTCCATAAAACCAAATATACCATGAAAGCCAGTTCATTCATTGACAAAGGTAATAAAAGGTCATATAAGCACAGCTTACAAACTAAATAAAAAGTACACAATGTTCATTGTACACCCATAAAAAACATACTAAATGGTGGTACCTTGAGACAAAACGGAGCAAATAGTTGGCATCCAAGCATTGGCTTTATGAACTACTTTCAAAATAGCTCTTCAACAAAAGACAAAAAAGAACATTCATTTATATTGTCCAAGAATCTTAACAACAAATTCAAGGCACAGATTGTCTCCTTAACTGAACAAATCAACAGTTGAGGCCTCTATACGTACATATTCAAAGTATGGTACCATTAAGTTTTTCTAAGAAACTTTTGTCAAACTGTGTCAAAGGCCACTGAAATATGTTATGGAAATATATAGCTGCTGCATTTGTAGGTCACATTGCATAAAAAGGTAGAGTGGTTAAGGTGATGGGTAAAGTAGAATGCAGTAGCATAGAATTTACTTTTGGTTTAGTGGTTTCACTAACTGAACGAAGCATACAGTAAAAGTGCTTTCTGGTGATTTGGTTTTGAAGGAGGTTTTCAATCCCTCTATTTCCTGAAGATCAAAGGGCTTGTTTGGATTCCAGCAAACCGAGAATGACAAAGAAAAAAAATACAACCTAAAATCTCAAGCTGAAAAGCCTCAAACAAACATGATGCTCCAACAGGAATTTAAAAGGATCAAAACAATTTACCCACAAAAGTAGTTAAAACTGTCCAAATGTGTAAACTATTTACAAATAAGATGAAAATAAGGAACAAAATCCTAATTTTGAGAGAAGAGACCCAAATTTCTACTTGAGCATTTTATCCATAATCTATTACGGCAGAACGTATGGAAAACAGTGGTAGTCAAACAGACCATAATAAGCTCCGGGGTTTACGATTGTGTCCCTTGCTGCCCTTGCAGTATGCAACTGATTATAGGATGGTTCTTGTAATTTAATACAATGCTGCAGCGATATAAGTGTATTATTGAACTTACTAGTACAACTTTCTTTTAGACTCATCTTGTATTCACAACACACTCCAAATACGCTCGGATTCCCTGTGAGAGAAGTTTGGGAATCCTGTCCAAGTAATATCCATAGCAAGCTTAATCAAGAAGCTCATTTCACAATCTGTGGTGGCATAATGGCTGTCTTTTGTTGCGGAGTCTTAGTTTCCGATGTTTCCAGAGTACCATCTTTGCCCTTCTTTCTGGGGGGCTTTTTGATGGGAGTCTTCTTGAATGTGGAGTCTGACGCTGAGTCTCCTGCCTTGGAGCCGTTCAAGTCCTGCTTCTCCGGGCTCTTTGGTTCAGGGTTCTCATTGTCTGATGCGATCGGCGCTACCATCTTCTGCAGGCTGCTGGTGGTGGGCAGCAGGGGTTTGGTTGAGCCCTGCTGGGCCGAGCCAGTAGATGAGGTCCTCTTGGCTTTCTGTGGAGGAGTTGGCTTCTCTCGTGTTCCTTTGGGAGTTGAAAGCCCATTGGTCTTGTTTAGGCCCGTGCCCTCATTTCTGTTGATACTTTGTGTTTTCTCTTTGAGCTGAGCGGCCAAAAGCGTGGCAGCCTCAGAGTTCATATGTGGATGGATGACTTTGGGAGGCTCTTTGGGAACCTCCTTCTGAGTTTCAGCACTTTTTTTCTCAGGTGAAGAGGTGTGGAAATAGCTAATTTTCTTAAGTGCGTTCTGGACCACACCGTTGATCTGCTCAATGTGGCTTGGGCTGCTTTGCTCATCCCCAGATTTCTTACCCCGCAAAGGCTTGTGTTTGCTAGGTGAACTGTTAGCATCTACCTCCTTATTCTCTTTTTTTTGTTCTCTGTTCTTCTCTTTCATCTTCTGACGCTCCTCGCTTTTTCCTGAGCCATCACTGGAGCACCTACCCTTCTTCTCCTTTGGTACCGAAAGTGATTTAGCCTGCTCCTCTGACTGTGCGGACCCTGTAGCATTTCCATGGATCCAGGACACTTTTGGCTTGGTGGATGGGTCTGGTGGGCGAGGTTTTGGTTTTGGTGAAGGAGGTGGTTTACCGTTGCGTTTGGCGTCAGGTGTGGGAGTGCTGTCTCCGTCTTTGCCGCTGCCCTCGTCCTCTTTAGACTGCTTTGATCCACGGGCGATGCGGGCGTACAGCACTGCAGAGGTGGAATCAGAGCCACTGGTGGAGCCCTCACTGGACTCACAGGCCTTTAGCGGCTGCTTCTCAGGTTTGATGGTGCTGGTGTCCTTAAGGGAGGTGTACTCTCCCGCATCCTCTTCATCGTCAGCAGTGGACTTCTCTGCTGGTGGACTTGGGCTGCACTTCTCCTTGCTCTCATTTACAGACTCTATGAAGAGGAGGAATGGGTGATAGTTAATTCTCTGCTTTCCATTTACCTTAATTCTTTCATTGAGGACAAACATTCGACATAATTATACTGTATGACCAACCTAAATTAAAATCCGTTTTACATAATTTAATCAAATATTTAACAGAGCGTGTCAGTAACTTGTGAGTGTGGTTTATCGACACTGAACATTGAACTGCAATATAGCAATATAGTACTTAACTATAACTTAAAAATGATAGGTATTCATTTGAATAATGTTTTTAAATAAATAATTTGATCTCATTATTTCAATTTGATAATGGTGCAAATTAAATGATAATGGTTTCTCTAATTGAATGGCAGCTACTATTGTTCAATATCATTAGATTTTTAAGGCTCAGGGAGAAATCACAAAGTCTTACCAAACTATTACAAGGATTTGGGGTTTTGGACAATAGGAGATAGGAGGAAATTAAACAAACATATTTTTTGGAATTGCCCCTAAAATAGTTTGAAGAGATTCACTGCTTTTATTTAATTGATTCTAAATACAATACCATAAATACATTAGCCTGTTATATTTAAAGTAAATAACTGTAATAATGCATTTTGTATAACCTATTTTTTTTCCCTTTTTTTAATTGAAAAAGAACCTTGAGACATGACTCTATCCACTGATGAAAAATTCACATCAGAAAGCTACAGACAGTGAGGAGCTTTAGCAGATGCCATTGTTTTATATGAATGTTATTGGAAACAGATATCTGGAGAGGTTCAAGTGCTGATTAGTAAACACATTAAAACTGGAGCAGAGCCAATGCAGCAGATGCTATCACATGATATAGACACATTTAAAAAGCTTTGGAGTTTGCAGTAAAAATATTGGCTCTTGTAAGGCCTTAATTTGTTCAGGCAGATAGCAGATAATTAAATACTAAATAATGCATCAACTAAGCAAACTCCCCCCCCCCCCCCCCCCCTCCCCAAACATCCTGAGAAAGAGCTGAAGTTTAGTCACAGTTTTGGATTTGTCAAATGCTTGCGTGACTCTTTCATTTCCTGTTTATGCTCAAAGCAATCCGAGATCATTCGATAAAAATCTTACAACTGTAAGTAATTTTCCGCATATACAAAGGTTTTCATTTTATGATTTTTTAAAAATCATGGTATTATTAACTTAATCAACCATGATGTTTGTAACGGGTGTAAAGGTTAATAATCAAAATAGTATACTCTGATTAAATAGGTTTCCTTCTAAAATAAATTTGATCAATTATAGTAACATATATATTTCTTTTAGAAATTGATTACAATACATTGGCATTTGAACATTTTAAATTATGAATAGCGGAAATAGCATCGTATTATATCCATCAATTTTAATTTATTTGAAATTAGTGAGTCTAATTGATAACATTCAGATTAGTTCTTAGGTTTGCTCCTGTGTGTCATTCCAATCTAAAACAGCCCGGCGTGTTTATTTGTCCAACTGATGACTCACCTTCATGGGGCACGCAGTACACCGGCCCCTCGTCTCCGCTCTCAAAGGAGGAGAAGGACTCTTGGGAGGACCAGGAGGAGGGGAGAGGGCTGGCCCACCGCGGCTGACGACGGGGGCTCAATGAAGCTGCAGTTGAAGGTGTTCTCCGGGTCGTGGTGGGCTACTGAGAACAGAAAACAAACGCACAAGCCAACAGGTCAGTCAGAGGCTACTGGACCAGGTTACAAGAACAACAGTCTGTTCCCACTCACCACTGCTGGAGAGTCAGTTGGTTTAAGTGAGTCTGCAGAAATTGTGGCTTTGTTGAGATGCCACAGTGAAAAGAAGGAATCGGCGGGTGCCACTTTATAATAACTACACTTTGCTGGCGATAATAATGTTTGCTTGCTTTTTTTTTTATTATTATTTGAATAGCAGCACCTCTCTTTAGAAAATGTGTTGCTTCGTTGCGCAGAATAAAATGATGTAAGATCTGCCTTTTCTTTTGTCTCAATGAGTCAATGGAACACAACGCAAAACAAAGATTATTACATGAGCTGTATAAAAAACATTTGAGAAAACGCTTGGCAGAAAATGGCTTTTGGAAAGACAAGTTTGTACCCATGAGTATAAATGTGTGTATGTATAAGTATATGTCTGAGAGGAGGTGTGTGTTTGTATATGTGCAGGATGCTGGTGTTTAATTGTTTAGTCTGTGCTCAAATCTATGGGTAGGGTTATTGTTTAGCATTGAAAAGAAATGAAATAACATGTACAAAGAGAAGGTCAAATATCTATCTCCTTTTAAATTCATATTTTGCTATATCCCGGTAAGGCATCTTTCATTTTTTTAGGTCAATATAACATTTGTACTGTCCCTGTACAAATAACATTTTTGGTAAGCATGTGCGTTTAAGTGAAAAGAGAAAGATGGCTGAATTAATAAATTGCAGCAGCTCTGTGGGTGATGATTTGAAGGTTTGCTTTCAGTGGCTCATAGCTTATTTTCAAAATCAAATAATTAAACAATGGAGAGTGTTTATAATACTTCTATTTTCACTGAGGCAATTAGCAGTAATTAATGATCGAGGTGGAGACAGAGCTACCAGGAATGGGACACGGATGAGAATACAGAGCAGTCTTGGTTGGCAGAAGGGGCGGAGCATAGAAACACTTTTCACTCTCTATAAGGATTTTTGAAACCTCATATTGAGATGAGCAGAAGGTAGGAAAATGAGGAAAAAAAGGATATATTGTGTAAGATTCAGATTTCAGATCTATTTAATATTAATGTAATTACTTGAAACAATTACATTACACTGCACTGATTTAACTGTTTTCTCTGCAGCTTAATACATTTGCATTTTTTTGTTTTTTTCCATCTCGCCCATCCCTAACACACACACATACCCACACGCGCGCACAAACACACACACACACACACACACACACACAGAGACACGCACACAGACACACAGACACACGCACACACACACAAATAAAAATAAGCAAGTTTAAACATATTTTCAGATTTATATGTCCCAAATGTGTGCAATTTTGGCCTCTTTTACACATACAATATATTATTTATATATGAAAAGATGAGTACATCCAAACATTGTTTTAAGTAGGTCAAAGTTTCAGTCTTCAGACTGCATCATCGAGTTGACCTGCTGTGGCCACCTGTGGTTTGTGTGGGACCTCCGCGGATGACCCTTCCCTCCCTGGTTTGAACAATGCACTTTTGGGCGTTGACCACCTGACGAAACGACTTCATATGCGTTTGTTTACACCGCCAAAGAGGAATGGGTCATCTACTGGTTTCGACCACAGGAACAAATATCTTAACTTAGAATTCATACAGTAAATTAAACATTAAATTGACACAAATTAATATGTTGGTGGGAAAGTTGTTTATGTGGAATGTGTTGCTGTATTTACAAAAAACATGTCTGGCTCAATCTGATGTTTAGTCTGTTATTTCCCCTAACCATTCATCTTCTTCTTGCTAAGTCACTTCCTGAATGACCGCTCCTTCTAAATTTACAAGGAAAACAAAAATCTAGGTCACAAAGCCTGTGCACATGGTTTTAAATAAACAGCATTTAGTGAACAACAATCTTTTAATGTAATGATAACAAAAAGTAATATTCATTTGCCCTTTGAGTTGTTGTATAATCAAGTAAAGCAATACATTAAGATTGGCAGATTAAAAAATATGTTTTTGTTTTTTACAGAAAATACACCCAGCCGCAAGCACATACTTGCTTCTTGGGGGATATATCGTTAATTTACATTCATTTTCCGGAGATTGATCTAATCTAAACCCTAATCATAACCCTAACCCTAACCCTAAAATAAAATGAAAAATCAATGTGACTTTCATATGGATTACGCCTGGATATTTTTGCTTTATTACAAGTCCATAAAACTTATTTTTAATGAATATACGTTCAGCCTTAAAAGAGAATTGTCAAAACCCAAGTCATAAGTCCATGTTCCTGTTCCTGTTGCAGCTGCATGAATATGGACGCGGTCTTTCCCCTGCTGCTGATTTGTGCAACAGTGTCCACAAAGAACTATTACTAGGCTATAAAAAGCAATGTATTTATTACAGTTTTTGTTGTTTTATTTTTTGCATTATGTTCGGCCCAGCCTGAGCATCGGCCCAGCCTGAGCATCAAAATTCGGCCCAAAATGAGTTTGAAACCCCTGCCGTAAAGGAAGCGGGTTTACATTACATTCACACTTTTTTGCATGTTTTTCTAAATGTGTGAAGCACTGTTGCACAGACAAAAGCAAACATTTTCGTAAACTATAGTGGGGTCAAACTTCCACCTAAAGACAACTCAAGATTACAGGGTCAGAGTGCCTGAATTATACTGTCCATGTGTGTTGTGTCTGTAATAATGTATCATGTAGCCTTTTCAACAATAGTAAACAAAGGATCTTTCTTTGTTGTTGTAATAGTCTGTATCCTTAGAACACCACTGGATGTAAGTTGTTCTGGAGTCTCCATCCTTGTAAGTAAGAAATGAGGAATGCGAAACAGCCGACCAATGCGTGGCCTTCAGTCGAGATAGTCAGCAAGCTAACACATGGGCATTTGGCGACATGGCATGTACATACTGGTGAACAACTGCTGCCCCTGAAATCTGCTCCCTGGGCTCCGACTCGAGACTCTTTGGAGGCTGCTGCACAAAAGGGTATTAGTGACTCGCCCCAGCTGCAAAGCCACCCCTGCACAGTTGCTCAGTGAGGGAATGCTTTTACAGACCTGCATCAGAGGTGGTACCGAGCCAATGCGGTTCACTGCTATATTCAATATAGAAATCGGGATAGAACGTCAAAGATCGTCCATTACCACAGAAATCTGCCATGTTTGTGGTGTGCTGGTGTGCTAAATGTGCATAGAGCTATATTAGCCAAAACAATGTAAAAAGTTAAACATTTTACAGTCTAAGAATACTTTTTAATGGTCGCTAGCGTCTTAAAATCTCCATTTGTTTAACATCAGACTAACTGAAAGTTCTATGACGTGTGATGGCACAATCCTGAGCTCTATATTGAAACTTGGGTAACACTTTTTAACGCAAGTAGTCTGGCAGTTCATTGACCTTCGGTGGGTAACACTGCTGTGAGGGGACTAAAGCCTCATGTAAAACACACAAATAAGTAATATTATAAACATTTTGATGAGGGAACAATGCAAAAAGTTAAAAAAATATGTGTCCGTTTAATGCTTCCATAACAGCTACAACCTTATAAGTTGCCTTAAAAAGCATGAACAAAGACTTAATTCATAAAGAGCAAATACTATAGGAATGTTAATTATTGTGTATTAAATCGGTGTAATCCCTCATTCGTCCAGGAGTGTTCCAGTGTAGAGATTCAGTTGTAGTCATCTGGACTCTGTTTTACAGTCATTCTCAATCTGCGAATCGAGTTTTGAGAACTCAGGTTTTATATCCTCCTCTGTGTAAGCCCTGCCCACAAGGTGGGACATCCTGATAAAGGAAGTTTCTGGTTTCACTTGAGACTACTCTCCTTTGTTTACTAACAGCCCAGTAATGGGCTATATACCTCCTATTGTAACCTGACTTTCACTCCCTCCTCACTGAGTACCAGATTAGCATCTCGTCTCCCGCCTAATGGCTTCAACACACTATTACTCACTACGACCGGAAGGTTGACTCTGAAACCTCCATTACGATTTAAAAAAGGATTCTCTTTTTTCCTTAACCCCTGCTTCAAACCATCATGTCTCCCTGCTTAGAATCTTCACCTCACTGTCTTCAATAGAGTGGTTTGTGACTTTAAGATGAAGATGGACGGCGCTCTGGGGTCCTGAATTTGCATGTCTTCTGTCCTGAAAAAGCCTCTTGTGCTTCTTTTTGTCTTAAAGTGTTTAAAATAAACCGGGATTTTGTGTTGTCTGAAAAAATCTTTTCAGTTTTTCTGACAGTCCCGAGACATAAGGGATAGAGACACCCTTTCTTCTTGGTTCTCTTTCCATTTTGTCCCTTTTGTCCTGCTTTTTGGTTCTCTTCACTTTGTTAAGAGCACGACAGGCTGAGAGAGCATTCCGGACGGGTAATTCCTCCTTCCTCTTGCCCTCTGAGCTGGTGGGCACCTCTTGTGTAATGTTCTGATCAGTCCCAGCTTGTGCTGTAATGGGTGGTTAGCGCCAAAGAGTGAGCCGTACTGATGCGTGTGTATAGGTTTCCTATATACTTCTATTTGGAGCTTTCCGTCCTCTCCTCTGATAGCGGAACAATCAAGAAATACTTGAGAACCGCTTGGCCTTTCTCTTGTAAACCTGATATTCAGGTCAGCCGCATTGATGTGCTCTGAGAAGGCTTCCAGCTCCACCAATAACAGAGTCCAGATGACTAGAACTGAATCTTTTTCTACAAAGATTGTGTATTATGGACTATTTACCATTTACAGGTAGATTATAGAGTCCAAAAATAGACAAAGTTAAACATATTTTTTGTTAAAGCCATACTATTTAACATTCCAGGCAAAACAATAACATCTCCGAAAGACAAGCAGAAGATTGACCTTACACCACCTCTAAGCATATTCAAACGCATTGCATTCATATGAAATTATCTATGGACAGAGACCAGTGCTTTTGTGCAGAAAAAATATGGTTGTTGGAAAAGACATAAACAGTAATCCCTTATCGAATGTAAAAGCTTGGAAAAAAAACAACCAGATTTCTTTGTCAAACAAGCCCATCAGACTGGCATAAACAAGACATCAAAAGTTCCATTATGTTTACTTATAAAACTGCTGTTTGTATTGTATTGTACCTATAAAGTCTATTTCTCTTCTGTTATTCACGCTGATGTCTTGGCGTTTTAGCAGGCAGAGCAGAGCAGAGTGGAACAGCAAACACATTCGTAATCCAGCAGAACTTTCATTGGATAAATAAAACCGAAAAAGCAGGTGTTGCGATTGCACTGATCCGTGGGGATGCATTTGCACATAGCGGATGCAAGAAATATCAGACAAAAGTGTGTAGGGTGTGGAGTAAATAAGCGTAGAGTGGAATGTTGAGTAACAAAAGTGCCAAAAACGAGAATAGCTAGACCTCTGAAGCTATCTGTAAGTAAATGTGGTTTTCTCTGCATCGTTTCTTCTCGGCAGTCAATAAAGGACTTTGCCTCATGCAGATAAATCACACTTCTGACACACTCTGGGGTAAATTTGACCACTTCCTGTTTCCAGCACCAGTGGGCCTCCTCAGGAATGTATGTACACAAGCGAGGAGACCAACTCAGACGCTGTACAACTTGACAGTACACGCTTCTGTGGGCAACAATCTAAACAGAACAAAACCAAAAAGTAGTAAAAGGATAATAGACGTATGCAACCATCTAAGCAGACATGTTTTGATATTCACGTAGGCCATAGTTTTGTGGATAATTGAATATTGATAGGGTAAATGGAAGAGGATGCTGACATATCGCTCAGTTTCAGCAAGCTTTCTTATGATGGCTACGGCAAAATATCTTAACAAAGTCTGTCTGTGTCCTTCTGTTGTATATTTGCTGTGCTTTTATGGAAACATTGGAGCTTTTAAAACAATCAGCAGGATAAGTGAGGAAACACATGCTGTTTAGACATAAAAATTAAACCAGGTCAGCATATTTTAACCTCTTGCGCAACTTTGTCAGACCCCTCCATGGTGTGTGAATAAATCCGCAAGGCAGTCTTAGGGTGTTGATGTTGGTCTGTTTCAAATTACCAGGAAAAACTACCATCAAACACAGGGACATAACATGAGAAGCTATAGATTGTTTATGTTTTGGGAAGCTATTGTAAAAAGCTAAAGATAATCATAAAGGTGGGAAAATTTGTTTCAAAGATATCACCATTGTTGCTTTGATGGTATGATTGGCATTTTTTTTTTTATATCATGTCCCTAATAATAAAACTGTTGATAAAAAATAAAACAAACAGCAGCGTAACCTTGCGAACAATGGAATAAGGTCACATTTTTGCAATTTCAAATCCAATAACTTTTTTGTGCAATACTTTAACCTACTGTATATGGCTGGGCAATAAGACAACTAATTATTATTATTTATTGTATCTTATTAAAAATAAATTTAAAAATGCTGTTTTTTATATTTTCAATAATACCCTTAACGTAAAAATGATTTCTTCAAAGTCTGAACACTACTGCAATCATTCTCAAAGTTTTGCTGTGAACCTCTTTATCAAAAAGGCTGATCATTGATGACTAAATATCAATTGCATTTGATTAATTGCACAGTCAGAGACATTAACAAGGTTGGGGGTTTTAGCACATTTCTGACGGACTGTCAGAATATCGTTTGGTTATACATTGAGCAATTTCATTTTTCAATATAACCCACTCCTATTTGAGCATTAGTCCTCATGGTTGGTTAATAACAATCATAACAATTGAAAAACCTTGTTAAATACGCTACCATTGCAAGCTCCCATCCCGTGCGCGAGCCTAGCATTGGTGCATTGTTATCCAACCAATAAAGTTCCAAAACTTTAAATACACCCTGCATATTTTCCTTTGTTTCTCATTTTATCAGACCATAGACCACGAGACCTCCACATGGGCCAGTGCGGCTGCTGTGTCCACCCAAACAGTGCACCCTTTGATAAGGCGTCACTCAGCACCAACTGGGCTCCGACTGCCACTCACTTTCTTTTAATAACAGTCTCCTCTACGGTCCCTGAGAAAGCGTTCGGGTAAGGAGAAGCAGAAGATGATGGAAAGAGGCAAAAAGATGGTTGTAATAATATGAACACATGTATTTTGGGGTGCCAAGAATAATAAGGGACTGTAAAACTCGAACATTCCTTTGAAATGAAACCTCATATTTGCCTGGCAGTCACAATACAAGTTTCAACCCTATATTCACAATCTAAAGTACCGCTCCTGCTCTACGATACACCTACATGAATGCCATTTTATTTAGTGGAAAGAAAATAGTTTATGAAGAGAAGAAATACATATCAAAATATATATATATATATATATATATATATATCTTGGTCAAACTAAAAAAAAAAGACAATGACAGTTTATTAGACGCCATGTCTCACTTCAAACTCTTGTATTTCATTTTTTACGAAATATGAAATACAAGTACCATCCATTTATTTGAATGTGCTTTTTTAGTGGTATTCATATTATAAGTTGTACTAGAAGTAAGGAATTGCAGTAGCAGTGTCAATAATATTAGCATTATTAGTGTTTGAAATATTTTGATGGATAAAGAAACTAGCTGTACGGTAAATAATATAGTCATTTTTAAATTAGGTACTAATTTAGTAACATATTTCTACTTTGGTGGTTGAAGATACAACATTTTTTCACCTGCATGCAACAATAACATCTCTAGTAGAAACATTAGAGATGAGTACATAAAGTACAGGCCCCTCTGGCAGCGTGTGGTGGGCTATGAGATAGAGTTTGGAGGCTTACCCACAACTTTGGGCAGTTTCTGTCGTCTCAGTGGAATACGGGGGAGTTTTGTGCTGATCCGGCTGAAACGTCCACAAAGGATCCGCTTGGCTTTTTTGCTGTTGGTAGAGTTGTCTTGGTTAGAGAAAATGGATGACGCCATGGAAGCACAAATGAATCGTTCTACAGGCTCATTAAGCCTGGACCTAAACCTCTTTTGAGGTCTCAGCGGCTGCTTGCTACTGTAATGTCAATATATGAACGTACTTAAAATACAATTCATACACATTTATTCACTTAGCATCCCAGTGAGAAGCAGAAAGAGATATTTTCCAATTATTTGTGTAACCGCCTATTGGGAGCTATGAACTCTTCCACTGTGGTAACTTAAGTATAGCATTTATCTGAGCAGCAATCACTCACTTGTGGTCATCCTTGTGTCGACAGAGGCAGCAGCAGAACAGCACTGAGAGGAGGACAATGAGTAAGAAACCGACCAGGGTCCCCGCTGCAATCACGCCCATGCGCTGGTTTGGCTCTGAAACAAACAACGAGATATCGCCCTTAATGAATGTGCCAAGTTGTTCAAGAAAACTGATTAAGTGGCATAACAATGCATTAGGAAACTTCAGCGTCTTTGTCGAACAGTTAAGGAACTTTGATTAAAAAAACACTGGTTTATACATTTATTTAGTCATAACCTATTCTGCTCCATTGTGTGACTCATATCTGATAACATTATGCAATTCACTACAAACCCATGTTAATTGTGCTTTGACAACTTTACACCACTTAAACCCCACAGTGATTTATTAGTTCTCCTCCCACAACATCAATCAATCAATCAATCAAAGTTTATTTGTAGAGCATAGTTCATACAAAAGTAACTCAAAGAACTTCGCAATAGTAAAAACGTATTAAAATCACATCAAAGTTACACCCACATGATAATAAAGGCTATATTGCAAACTACTACAGTATATGGTTCCAAATATATATAGGGAAAAATCATTCGGTTAATAATAATATATAATTTACTAGTATCAACGTACCGGTATGTAACTTGAGGAACATACTTGCTATCATAATGCCCTTTTTAGAACCCAAGTTTGAGTACAGCTGCTGCTTTTTTCTCTTTTTTTTTCTTTTCTTTTTAGAGCGCAGCTTTGTAGTAGTATTTATAGCTGTAGCGATAACAGACAATGTAATAAGTGTGTAAGTAATAGTAGTGGAGTGGATGAAAGTTAGGTCTGGTACTCTAATCTATATTTGCATCTGCTGTGGCCTCAATACAGATCTTCATTAAATTAATATGAATTGTGCTTATCAAATAAAACAATTTAACAAATGAAAATGAATGGTACAACGGTCAAGAGTAGTATTATTATGTGTCTGACCAAAAAGTATAGTAAATACAATTTTTAATTAAACTTCTTCCTGTGCTTGAGTGATATTGATTTAGAGTACCGAAAACAAATGTAGAATATCCCCAAATGTCTGTGAGAATGAACAGGACAAGATGGCAATAGAAGAATGTGCACACGACAAATGAGCTGACCTCAGTGACATTTAAAAACAACACAATCTTCACTGCTGATTTAAAGTCCAACGTGCTTGTCCTAGCAATATTTCTCCTTTATTTGCCTCAAATGTATTTTCTTGCCTTTCTGCCATCCTGCTCTATTTTCCTCTTCCTTCCTCTGGCTCTGGCTGGACAGGAAGACAGCCAACAAACACAGCCATAAAAAGGACATTGGTTACCAGTATGCATCTGGAAATACTATCAAGCACTTGTTAACGCTGCTCACACTGAACTGAAAAGACCTGTTTGTCTGCTATAGTGGCATCTGTATTTTATGTACAATTTCAAGCCGGTTTATGAGAGTTAAAATGACTATTTAGGCAGCGACTAGTTCCTCACATTACTGTCAGACTTGTAAAATAGTCTTTACTTACGGAGATAGCAGGCGCCGGACTCAGGATCGCAGTTCTTGGCGTTGCAAGAGCATGTTTGGTTGCAGTTCACTCCAAACTGGCCAGCTTTACAGGTCATATTGCAACTTGTCAAAAAAAGGAAATAAAGCAAGACTTAATTTGTGCAAAAAAAAAAAAAGTCTGCTTATGTATGGACTAAGTGGACTAAGTGATATAAATCAAAATGTTTTTGGAAAGATATATTTTCAATGGGTGATATTTGCTATGCTTCCTAAATGCAGTTTATGTATTACTTCTATAACATACTCTAAATAAATTGCATATAAGAAGAAAGCATAGTAAAATGCTCTAGCCTCCCAGTAAAGAGATCATGGGTTTGATTCCCATGATGTGATGATGATTCCCAACATCACATGGTCTCTCTCTTCATGTTCTTCTTGCGGGTAGTCCGGCTTCCTCCCGCTTCACCCTCCAATAACATGCATGTGTTAGGTAAAAATTGGCAACTCTAGCCCCTAGTGAATGAATGTGAGAGTGATTGGTTGTCTGTTTGTCTGTGTCTCTGTGGGTAACACAGGGTTAATAGATTCTTTTTTTAAATTTTATCTAACCTTTATTTAACCGGGAAAGTCCCATTGAGATAAAAAAAAAAAAAAACTCTTTTACAAGGGAGCCCTGGCCAAGAGGCAGCAGTTACACAGTTACAACAAACATTAACATTAAAATAACTTAAAAAAACATTTTCACATTTGCACATATTCTAGGAGAATGTTCTTTTTGCTGTGCATAAAACTGTATGATGCAGTGGCTTTGTGTGTGTTCTGACTTACTATGTTCCATAAAAGCCTGCGTCGCACAGACATTCCCCAGTGACAAAATGACACATGCCATTGTAGCAGTGGCTGCAATTGTTCTCGCAGTTCTCACCATAAGTGCCATTGGGGCAGCGCACCTCACACCTGTCATCGACAAGTCACAGACAAGTGGAACGTCATGATTACTGTCATGTCATGCTGGGAGGATGAATTGCGACTGTAAATGCTACAGTAGCTACAGTATGTTGTCAAATTACAGGACACCAAAGACAAACAGGCATTATGTGTGCTGTTTTGCCAACACTCTGCTATGATGTTTCTTACCTGTCTCCGATCCAGCCCGGGTTACAGTGGGAGCACTTGCCCTGTATGGGGTCACAGTGGTGACCGTCCTTACAGGTGGGACACACCTCTTGGCAGTTGTCACCAAAGAAACCCTTAGAGCAGAGCTGATCACAGCGTGTGCCATTCCATCCTCTGTCACATGTTACACAGCGCCCCTCGGTCACTTTGCACGGCTGCTGCCCTTTACAATGTCCACACCTGAGACACAGGTACACAGTGAGACACACAGCTGCACAGTGAGACACACAGCTGCACAGTGAGACACACAGGTACACAGTGAGACACACTGGTGCACACAGTGAGACACACGTGTACGCAGTGAGACACGCGGGTGCAGTGAGACACACGGGTGCAGTGAGACACACGGGTGCAGTGAGACACATGGGTGCAGTGAGACACGCGGGTGCGCAGTGAGACACGCGGGTGCGCAGTGAGACACGCGGGTGCGCAGTGAGACACGCGGGTGCGCAGTGAGACACCCGGGTGCGCAGTGAGACACACGTGTACGCAGGACACACGTGTACGCAGTGAGACACACGGGTGCAGTGAGACACACGGGTGCAGTGAGACACATGGGTGCAGTGAGACACACGGGTTGCAGTGAGACACACGGGTACAGTGAGACACGCGGCGTGCGCAGTGAGACACGCGGGTGCGCAGTGAGACACCCGGGTGCACAGAGAGACACACGTGTACGCAGTGAGACACACGTGTACGCAGTGAGACACACGGGTGCAGTGAGACACACGGGGTGCAGTGGAGGACAACACGGGGTGCGCAGTGAGACACGCGGGTAACGCAGTGAGACACGCGGGTGCACAGTGAGACACGCAGCAAGCGAGGTGCACAGTGAAGGACACACGTGTACGCAGTGAGACACACGGGTATACAGTGAGACACACGGTATACAGTGAGACAACACGTGGTTACGCAGTGAGACACACGGCGCAGTGAGACACATGGGTGCAGTGAGACACATGGGTGCAGTGAGACAAGGAGTGCACAGTGAAGTGACACAAGTGTACACAGTGAGACACACGGGTATACAGTGAGACACACGTGTACGCAGTGAGACACACGGGCGCAGTGAGACACATGGGTGCAGTGAGACACATGGTGCAGTGAGACACACGGGTGCACAGTGAGACACACGTGTACGCAGTGAGACACACGGGTACACAGTGAGACACACGTGTACGCAGTGAGACACACGGGTGCAGGTGAGACACATGGGTGCAGTGAGACACAACGGGTGCAGTGAGACACATTGGGTGCAGTGAGCGACACATGGGTGCAGTGAGACACGCTGGTGCACAGTGAGACACACGGGTAAACAGTGAGACACACGTTGTACGCAGTGAGACACACAGGTGCAGTGAGACACATGGGTGCAGTGAGACACGCTGGTGCACAGTGAGACACACGGGTAAACAGTGAGACACACGTGTACGCAGTGAGACACACAGGTGCAGTGAGACACACGGGTGCAGTGAGACACATGGGTGCACAGTGAGACACACGGGTGCAGTGAGACACATGGGTGCACATTGAGACACAGTTACACGTGTTACATGTAGAAAGGAAGAAGCATCAGTCCTCACATTTCGTCTGTTCCTCACCTGTTCCTGCAGTTTTGACCATAGAAGCCGGCTGGACATGGCTCTCTGCAGAACTTGCCCCTGTATCCTGGCGTGCAGGTACATGAGCCATCAGCAGGGTTGCACTTGCCATGGATGCACTGACAGTAGCGCTCACACCTGGGACCCCACAGTCTCTCGCGGCACTGGCAGCGCCCGGTGAACTGGTCACATGGGGAGTTGTTACAGTTGCATTGGACGGCGCAGTTTCGCCCCATCCAGCCAGGGGTGCACTGGCAGCGCCCCGTCATGGAGTCGCACACGGAGTTGATGCTGCAATAGCAGTTATTGTTGCATTGGGGGCCCCAGGCCCCGGGGTGACAAGTGCATTTTCCTGTGTCCTGGTCACACTTGCCCTTTTGACAGAGGCAGGCATGCTCACAGTTGGGGCCCCAGCGGTTGTGGTTGCAGGTACACTCTCCAGTCAGATCATCATCACACTGGCCATTGGGGTAACAGTGACACTTCCCCTTACAGTCAGGACCCCAGAACTGAGCAGGGCACTCTATTTCAGAAGCCACATTCAGCAAAGTTAGATATCATATACGTGGATCTCAACTGACCACAACAGATGTAAATACGGACAGAGACTTACTAGTATCACAGCTTGCTCCAAAATAACCATGTCGGCAGCGACATTCATTAGGCCTAACGCATACTTCATTTTCCTTACAAGTGAAGTTTCCCTCACAGAGAGCTATGGACATCAAAATAGAACATGTTCATCAAAACTTGTTTTATTAATATTTGGCAGTAAATTCTTTACGTGAAGTACATACGTGTCAGGCATTCATCCCCAAACTGCCCCCATCCACTGCAGCACACCACTCCTGGTGACCTGCAAAGAGCATTTTGACATAAATAGAAAAGAAAACTTCTCTGTTACACACATGGACAGAAGCATTATATGAGCACATCAATTATTGATGAAAGCAGTCTCAAACGGTGCATTACAAACGTCCCATTTGTCAGGCATACGCTTGCTATATCTTTGTCCGAAAGCCCCTTAACCCCTCTCGTTGCCTGGCTTGAGTGTGCATTTTCAAAAGCACATTTCAGCTCCGTTTTGGCTCTGTCAGGAGGAGACGGATGTTTCTCTTCTTCCTCCCATGCCTGTGACCTCTGTGGGGCCTCTGCAACACGTCAGCTTCCCCAAAGTGTTTGAAGATGGTGTTGTGCTTCAAGTCAGCCAGTGCAGATCAACAGTGTTTCTCATTCCAGCCAAAAAGGCACGTGCTGCTGGAGACTCACATAAACCTGATGCAATTACACATAGTAACAAAGCTGGATATATACATATATATATATATATATATATATATATATATATATATATATATATATATATATATATATATATATATATATATATATATACCCAATTATTATTATCTTAATTTTTTTATTGAACTTTTTTTTACTTTACTTTTTAACTTTTACTGAGTCACACAATTTTTTTTTACATGCCATTAGTATCATGTGCTTGTGTTGATGTATGTTTATCCCCGCCTTTCTCATGCACATGGACAGTGTAATATGTTGTAGGATATCTATGCCTTTCTTTGTTTGAGTAATAAAGAGACTCACTGCTGCAGCTGAATTTAAAGCATCATTATATGATCATTATTTTACAAAACACAGGCCACACCTCTTTAGACTCAAAAACACCGTTTGGAGTTATTAAATGGGCCTTGCATATGTCCCACACAAATTATATAAATATACCCCACGAACCAATTTTACGAACGCCTTCATGTCCCAGGTGCGCCCCCTACAGTTCAATGCAAACAGCATGCGGCTTGCCAGATGCACACATCTGCTTACACTATGGAAACTAGGAGGGAATCGCTTGAAAATGTTATTTTATGTCTGCGCTAGAAAGACACTAAAGTAAACAATACACCAGCAACATGCAGGAACAGTTTGGCACTACGTGGTTTTGTAACACATTTTCACCACAAACGCACCGCTACAAAATCGCCAATTTACTTCTACAATCTCATTTTCCCTGGTTAACAATTGACAATAACCAAAGAAGTTATGCTGATGGAGAACGTGAAAAGGAGTGATAAACGTGTGTTCGAAGGTTACATTGTAAGCCTACTTCAGTGCTCCTTGGAGTTGGAATTGCTCTTACCCGTGTGTTCTGCAGACATTCTTGCCTTTAGGGTTGAGTTCTTGGCCGAATGTGGAGCAAACGTGTAGACAAACCACGACGACAACAGCTAAAAAGTTCTTCACATCCATTGTACAAGCAGCAGCATCTTTCTGGCGCTCTGTTTACTCCTTAGTTCCTTTCTTCCCAGCAGATGAAGCAATCAGGAAAGCACAACTTCTCTGAGATAATCCTTAAACGCAAAGAAAACCAAAAATCCCTGGTCCGACGAATCTTTCAAAGGTTCGCACCGAGGGAAGAGCTGAAAAACTCCAGAAACAGTGAGCTCCTGCCTCCTGGTAAACGTCGCTCCAACGAACAGCAAAAGAGGTCATTCAGCGCAACTGCTGGCTCCGTGCACATAACGGAGCACAAGCAAATAGTTTCCAAATGAGACGCTGAGAAAAACGCATACAGCTGCAAATCGTGTCCGAACTTCAGCAGAACATACTCTGGTCCCTTCCTCTGTCCAAGTAGAAGGACGCGAGCTACTCCATAACTTTTGTCCTCCCGTGCGCTCTCAGGAGTGGCAGGAGGGAAATTCCTGACATGTTACTCTATGTTTGGCACTGTTCGCCATGCGTGCGCCACCA
The DNA here is from genome assembly GCA_015082035.1 of Chaenogobius annularis. Classification (NCBI taxonomy): domain Eukaryota; kingdom Metazoa; phylum Chordata; class Actinopteri; order Gobiiformes; family Gobiidae; genus Chaenogobius; species Chaenogobius annularis. The sequence continues at coordinate 823,321 of BJKM01000007.1, read as the reverse complement.
ATTCACACAGGCCTGCGCTCGACAGGGGCCACAAGGGCTTTGTCTCAAACGTAAACCTGAAAACTGGAGACATTTCAAAATAAAAACAAAACAAAAAACGGCATATTGTATCATTGCACTATTTTTGGAATGCAAATGTTTGAAATAAAGAACCTCTTAGTATATAATTTGGGCTCTGTAAAACATTATATGACATGTAAATACAATGTACTCTATAATAATGAAAGTGGGACACGAAAATGCCACTTCTTCTTCTTCTTCTTATTATTGTCAGATAATGTTGGTTAGAGTAGCCAGAGTATGTACTTAAGTAAGAGTAAGGTTACATTACTTAAAAGTAGAAGTAAAAAGTAGTGGCCAAAATAAGGCTGCTCAATTAAGAGTAAGTAACTAAAAGGTACCCGAGTAGCCTACTGAGTTACAGTTTGGACATGAACTGTATTTGAAATATGATGTTTCTGATAAAGAACACAAACACAAATCATATCTCAAGTGTGGTTAATTTAGCCCAATGTTGTGCATAACACCTTCATGGGTTTCTTGCATAAGGATTACTTCCTGATTTGAAGGATTTGGCATGGCGTTTGTCTATGTAATCAAACAATTAAAAAGAAGAAGAAGAAAAAAAAGATATTTTTAATGGGGAAAAATTCGTGACACAAAAGAATCATTTACCACAAACCCATGAATAGAATTCACTGTGGAAAGAGGAACTAAAACCTTTACTCAAATGTTTTGTGAACACAGGGTATCCAGGAAAAAGAGAGCTTCTGGTGATGTAATGTAACTATAATATTATAGTCTTATATGTAAAACATTTTTGAAAAGCTCTAGACATCTATTATATCAGATAAAAACAAATAGCAGAAATATTACACACAGAAGTTGGTATTCCTTCTCAAACAGTGTTTTTATAATGAAAACACCAACAAAAACACAAAAGCTGAAGTTAAGTGTGACAGAGCCATGGGCCTTGAGTCTACGTTCAGGTTTGTCCATCGTGACTTCAGTGATTAAGAGATTTTTCATGTTTTAATTATTTTGAGTATATACTGCATGTGTCATTAATATGTGTTTGTTTGTGAGTGTGTGTGTGTGTGTGTGTGTGTGTCACTTGAAAGCTTCATATGTGAGTTGGGGGTGAAGGGTGAGGGCAGTGAGGGCAGCTACACAGCCACAGGACAATGGCTCCCCCGTCTGTCAACGCGCACGAACTGAGAATGAAACACGAAATAAGATGTAATATAATAATGTAATATAAATTGACGTCTATATTCACATTTATTTTGGAAAATGAAAGAAAAAAATATAAAGTATTTTTTTCAAAAAGGAAAACGTCGATCATCAAATCAATGAATAAATTATGTCTATTGGCTTCGGGCCTAAATAAGACAAGTGGTGCGTATGCCAAGCAGTGAATTTGTCTGAATTTAAATATCAAATTCAGGCCTAATTAATATATGCATATGTATTATTATTAAAGGCGGAAGTTGCAAAAACGTATTGTTTAAAATAACGGCTGTGTTGAGTTGGCTGAAAATCCTCCTCCAAGCCTGTTTGAATGCCATGCTGGCGTTTATTCTGAACACAAGCGAAGAACAAACAATCGTCATTCAAAGGCATCGAGTCCCGCCTCGTCTCCTGCAGAGCGTGTAATAGGACAGAGAGAAGGTGGAACCGAGGGCGGACTGTGCGCACCTGAGCTCAAGTCTGCGTCACCGGAGCCAAGCCTTCAGCAGCGGACGCGACTGTCGCTTTGAGTTTTCGTTTTGGACAGGAAACTTATCAGACACATGTTTCATGTCCGGACTGCGCCATCCCTGACTCGGACAGGGGTCAAGCAGTTCCTCTCTCCTCAAAGAGCCCGGTCCAGCTCCTCGGTTGTCTCGGACGCGCGGACAGAACACTCCTGCACTGAGCCGGACGGTCCCGGACAGTTGGGTCAAGAGAAGCGCGGCCCCAGCTCTCCTACCAGCCGCGCTAATGAGATCTCCGTAGACTTTGAACAGACCCAGGAGGCTTATAAGAGCAAAGACTCGTTAGAACTGGTCAGAAGTTTGGTGGTTTTCAAACTCTGCTCCTATGACTTCCTTGTCGACAAGAATAAAGAGGTAATGAGCTGCAACCTGGTCGTGCGCACCACGAATTAGAATGCCCAGCACCCATCTTTAGTCTATGTAGCAATAACAACACACCTAGTAAATGTATTTCTATCTATTTGCACCAAAATGTTGTGACAAGGATGTCCAAACATATTTTTTGACCTTGTAGATACACTGTATTGTGAACACATTTGCATACTTTTATAACCCAATGTTACATCACAACTGACAAGGACTTGCTCCAAAAAAGTAAACAGAGTTGTTGGTCTCATGGCTCTTACATGTCCAAATGCCTCAGGCGGCCTCACGTGGAACAGGCACATCTCATGTTACATCCAGTTTTCCAGCACATGTTAGAAGCCTTGAACAGCAGTGCAGAGACACCATTGCAAAACAAGTCACCAACAGTCACCAACGGCAGCTCATTCTTTTATTATTTTGAAATATATGTATTTGTGACTTGTGAGTTACTTCTCTATATACATTTCCCATTTCATTTTTGGGGTTTTTGGGAATTTCCGCTACTTAAAACATTGGTTCTGAACGTATTTTGCAGGTCTTTTTGTGTACATTTGAAATATACATTGACAGATAATGTTATTTGACTAAAATCAGTTTTTCAAGTTTTGCTACCTCCAAAGCATGCCCAGACTCAGCCCTTGCTTAACTCTTAAGTCGCCACTGTTAACTTCACTTCGGTGCTGTTTGGTTTCTGTGCAGATTACTGCTTTGGGAAAGAAGATTCTGGGGCAGAGAGCCTTTAACCAGGTGATGAAGATGACCTTCTATGGCCAGTTTGTGGCTGGTGAGGACCATGTGGCCATTAAGCCACTCATCCAAAAGAACCAGGCTTATGGCGTGGGCTCTGTGCTGGACTACAGCGTCGAGGAAGACATCGGCCTGGAGGAAACCGAGCAAAATGAGTATGGAAGTTGTGATATTACCGAACATTGTAATCGCAAGTTAGTCACTGAAGATCGGCCACCTAAAATTAATCAATGAAAATCAAAAGCAATTCAGGCAACTTTTGATATTGTTCTGTAATATTTATTGGACAAAACCAATGTAATTCAATGTAATTTATTTAACAGAACACTTGTAGTTTTGTGGTAATTTGTTAGTAGCTTTAATAGGTTTTAGTATAAAGAACCTAGCAATTGCCGTATCAGTGGGTTCTAACGACATATTTCCAAAACTACAGTACATTTTTTGTTTTGCATTTCTAGTGAAGTAATATTATTTGGCCATAACACTATTTTAATGCAGAGAAAAACTTGTAGTGCCTCGCTTTTGAGACTAAAGTTGTCAGAAGGCTGAGCAGATCAAATGACCCGTGAAGTCTATTATGACGCTGGATTGGCCGGGAAGAATTTCACACTTCCAGTGACACCGGGAGATCAAGGCGAAGCACAAACCTTACGTAACATCGCCTCTGAGCAGCGGTCATTATATAAGTAATACTCACTTGAGAAAAACATAGTATTTCTGCTCCTCAAGACACTGTATAATAGACTTATACAATGTAGTAGTAGTAGTCACCAGGTAGTTATTATCATCATCAAACGGTACTAATTAGTAGTTGTTGTCGCACCTTTTGAAGTACTTATATTGTAGGATTCATTGCAGTAGTTTGCAGCATTTTATTTTGTCTTAAATGTCCTGCTAATTGAATTGACTTTACCTGTAACACATACTCAACCAGAAACATAAACATTTTATTTGTATAATAGTAATCAGGGCTGGGAAATATCTATATTTTTTGGGAGTATCTTGATAACAGTATTCAGACGGAACAGAAATGTGTCTTTAAACGTATTAGTTGAGGTTTATTTATTTATTTATAAAGAAATGTGAAATGTCTGTTAAATAAATCACAACGTACCTTTATTTGAAAGTTTACAACACAATATTTTTAATTTTTGTTGTTAATCAGCTCTTTTTATAAATAGTTTTCTACCTACAATATACTCGATAAAATTCAAATTTGACAAATCTTCAAAACAGCATTCATGATATTTTTGCTATTCTCTATCCTCTAACTGCAATACCTCATAGAGTTAGGACTTATTTCTTGGAAGTTGTGTTTGCATATACTCAAATCAAATCAATATTGATCTAAAATGTCATAATAGAAACAGGTTTATTGACTTGAAAATTGCAGAACTGAGCTGTCTTCATGGTGGTATTTCATCTTAGCAAGCAAATTAATAATAATAATAATAATAATAATGATAATGATAATGATAATGATAATGATAATAATACATTATAATAATGGCACAATATGACAAACATAACTAAAACTACAACACAACAAGTTCCACATTCATGCGTGAAATGGGCATGAGAGAGAAGGGTCTCGAGCTCACGACACTGCGACACTTGGACCCTGGCATATGTGTGCTGTGCCTTAACTACTCGGCCACTGGGCAGCACCAAAAATGTCCATTTTCAAATTAAACAACAACATAACGTTTTTATTGTAAGAAAAAAAAATCTTCAAATAAGACCTGGACTCTGAATTATAAACTAAAACTAAGTAAAAAACTGTGGGTGGAGATGGAGGGAAGGTGAAAAGTGAAATTATCTGAGCACCCGAGCCTTAAATACAGGGCGATGAGATGCTCAAACATGCACGAGTTAATCAATAAACAACTTAGAATAGGTTAATTGTAAGGGAATACCATTGGTAACAGCTCATAAAAGTCGATTTGACATAATATGTTCCTTTTAACATTAAAAAGACACCACATAACATCTATTTAAAAAAGTCTGTGCAACTTTTATTGTTATGGACCGAAGCGCAGGTCGAGCTTTTCACATCTCACTCTCTTTTCTTGGATTTATAAAGGTCAAATGGAGTGAATAGACAAAGCTGTTCGTCTTAAACATGTTAAACTTGCTACCCTACAGTGACAGATGGCTTTAATGTCTCCATAGCCAGACACAAAGTTGTTATGTTGTCTTGTCACATCCGGCTCGGCTATAAAACCACGTTGATACCCTTACTTTTGGAGATGTTTGATTGTTTCGCTCTGTGTATGCTTTTTTATAGCACCGGTTGTAACAAGGTATTGCACTGAGCTTTGATATACCTTGTCAGAGGCCTGCTGCTTGGAAACATCAAAAGAGCTATCAAAAACTCCGACCCAGAGAAGCTTTTGTATGGCAAACATATACACACCTTCAAACCATAAGGCAGGAGGACAAGGCACATTAAGCTAGTTTGATCTCAGACAGCGGGCGTCGACAGGCTCTCCGATGATCTGTCAAGATAGCAACAACACAAGTCAGTTCTTTCTGCTAAAGAAGATATAAGGAACAGAAAGCCTTTATGTTGACAGTAAACTTGTCAGACTGATTGTAAAGATATAGAGTGAAGGCCAGCTTTTGCAACGTCACTCAAACTCAACAATAAGCAGCAATCTACACTGATATTCAAGCACATTGTTGTACGGAAACAAGGAGTTATTTGTTTTCTCTGTATTAGGATAAGATTAGGACAAGCAAATAACATCCATGTTTAAGGTGCTCTATGTACCTTTTCTAGAACCAGGAAGTACGACACATTAGTCCTGTGCTCAGGTCTCTGCACTGGCTCCCTGTTGGCTCAGAGAATAGACTTCAAAGCAGCTCTGCTGGTATACAAGTCTCTCCATGGCCTAGCACCAATGTACATTCTGGGACATGTTAGTGCCATATGAACCATCTAGGACTCTGAGGACCTCAGGGGGGACCGGCCTCCTGCTGGTGCCCAGAGTCAGGACTAAACACGGGGAATCTGCGTTTCAGTTTTATGCAGCTAAAATCTGGAACAGTCTTCCTGAGGATGTGAGACAGGCCGCTACTCTGCCATTGTTCAAATCTAAGCTAAAAACTATTTTGTTTAGCTGCGCATATGACTGAAATGATTATTATTATGACTATTCTGTCATGTCTTATTTTAATGCATTTTCTTCCTGTTGTGTGAAGCACTTTGAATTGCCTTTGCGTACGAATTGTGCTCTACAAATAAACTTGCCTTGCCTTGCTTAGAGGACTGTCCACACCCTGCTTGTTTCCACAGAGATTGTTTTGCTTGAAATGCTCCATAGTTTGACCTTTTCCTTCTTGAATAAATTCTGTTAAAGGTGTTTTTGATAAACATGCTTTATAACTGTGAAGGAGCTTGCTTATCCACAGATCGGACCTGTAACCTGTAACTGCCACCAGGTCAAGTTACAGGTCAGGGATTTAATAAAAAAAAAGAAAATTGCATAGTTTGGGATTTATAAAATGACTTGACGTGGGATTGTGTGCGTACAGAGCGTTCAGAGACGAGGCAGAAGGTGAGTCAGTGTGAGGAAGTTTGTGTTTAGTGCGCAGTGCAGATCTCTTTACTTTATATTTGCAAGAAATATCAAATAACTCGTATTCATTTAATCACAACTAACTCAAAGAGTGTTTTAAATTCATGTTTTTGTTTTTGTTTTCAATTTGAACCCAAAAAGAAACGAGATGCTGACTCATTTTGTTTGATTTAAGGAGAAGCTGGACATAAAGTTGATCTAAAGTAAGTGTCCAGCCCCCTCCCTCCTCTGCCCCTCGGCCCGTCCTCATGTCGCACACACTGCAGCGTGTGTCTCCGCTGTCCCCCTCCTCACGCACACTGTCTCTGTGCGCACATAAAATATACCCACATCAAGCTCAGGTACATAAACTAAAAGCCATCACATTTGAGCAATATTTGACTCCCCATGTGTCGAATCAAAATCGCTCATTATCGGCTCATGTTTAGGCAAATGTCATGAATTACTCACTTTGCATTGTCCTCACATCCTCAGATTTCTGTCTGTGTACACTGGTGTATGCGTATGGGAATGAACAGAGGTGGCAAAAGTACTTAAGTTCACTACTCAAGTAAAAGTACACCATCGTAAATGTACTGGAGCCTATATATTAGAAATGAGACACATGATTGGATTTTTCAATCTATGTTTTAGCTTGTTAACAATGATAATGGTTAAATGAATAAAAGAGAGCAATTAATATTGTAGGAAGTACAGATTCTTTATTACTTGCCACTTCTGTGAATGGACGAGAGGTTCCTTGATGTAAAGTGCTTTGCGTGCCTCAAACGTAAAAAAAATATACATTTTACCATTCACCATTAGTTTATTTCAAAACCTTATTTTAGAAATAATAAAGAAATAACAATGCCCTGTGAATGTTAAATCCTTAGTCTTTAAGGTTATCTGTTTGCAAATATTTATTCTTCAAATGGGGAGCAGTTCTATACTAGTGTAAAACAGCACTATTGTCAGCCATATACTATAAACATTGAAAAAAAAATAAAAATAAATATATATATATATATATATATATATATATATATATATATATATATATATATATATATATATATATATATATATATATATATATATATATATATATATATATATATATATATAATTCTAAGCTCGGGCCTGGGAGCTTGAGGGTTCTGCGCAGTATCTTTGCTGTTCCTAGTACTGCACTCTTCTGGACTGAGATGTCTGATGTTTTTCCAGGGATCTGTTGTAGCCACTCCTCCAGTTTGGGGGTCACTGCCCCCAGTGCTCCGATGACCACGGGCACCACTTTCGCCTACACCTTCCACACATTTTTCCAGTTTCTCGTGTTCCTTTTTCCTGATGTTGCCATCACTTGGTATCGCCACGTCAACCACAACGGCTTTCCTCTGCTGTTTATCCACCACCACAATGTGTGGTTGGTTTGCCATTACCATTCTGTCAGTCTGTATCTGGAAGTCCCACAGGATCTTGGCTCAGTCATTCTCTACCACCTTTGGAGGTGTTTCCCACTTTGACCATGGGGTTTCCGGTCCATCCTCCACACAGATGTTCCTGTACACTAAGCTAGCCACTTGGTTATGGCGCTCCATGTATGCTTTCCCTGCCAGCATCTTGCACCCTGCAGTTATGTGCTGGATTGTCTGGGAGGCCCCTTTGCACAACCTACACCTTGGGTCTTGTCTGGTGTGGTAGATCTGGGCCTCTATAGCTTTGGTGCTCAGGGCCTGTTCCTGTGCAGCCATGATGAGTGCCTCTGTGCTGTCCTTCAGACCGGCCCGCTCTAGCCATCGTTGGATTTCTTGATATCAGCCACTTCGGTTATGTTCAGGTGGTACACCCCATGTAGGGGCTTGTCCTCCCATGATGGTCCCTCTTCCAGCACACCTCATCCTCTGTTCCCTATTGCCTGAGAGCATTCACTGAACACGTCATCTGTTGGGGCCTTGTCCTTGATGTACTTATGGATCTTGGATGTTTCATTCTGGATAGTGGCTTCTCACGCTCACTAGTGCACGGCCTCCTTCCTTACGACTAGTATACAGTCTTAGTGCTGGATTTTGGTGGAACCCTCCATGCACGGTGAGCAGCTTTGCCTCTTAAACATCTGTGGTCTGTATCTCTTCCTTTGGCCACCTTATTATTCCTGTAGGGTATCTCATATATTATAATATATATATACATGATATATATATATATATATATATATATATATATATATTTTTTTTTTTTAACTTAAGTAACAAGTATGTAATGACTTTTGTTGAAAGCTTTCTGAGTTAATAAAAGACAACAAAAAATAACTCATTAACTCTTATCTCAAACATTGCTTTTCATAACGTATTTTCCAATTGAGTTGAGTAAGAACTTGAGTACAGACAAGACACTGCAACTACAAAAAAAAATATGAAAAATGATAATGCAGTTTATTTTTAAATGAACTGTCTGTTGAAATCTTGTGAAACTTGCCTGTTAAATAATTCCACCTAAACAAACTGTGTTTACGTGCTATTCTTTCAGCTCCTGTGTATCTGCCACAGACACATGCCATCTCGGTAAGCCACTTTTATTGTTTTGTTCTCAGTCTTTGAGGTAGAATGATGTAATTAGGAGTAATCACAATGCAAATTTGTGTGAACCCCTAGGCAACAATCATGAAGGGACACAATATCAAGTGCACAATGACTTCAGAAAACCTTCGTGGCGGAGTAATTGGAGACCCAACATATTTCCACGCAGACGAGTCCAAATGCGACCGACACATGGAGACGTTTATCAAGTGTATAAAGGCGTCTGGTAGGTAAAGCCAATATAGAAATAGGGCAATGGTCTGTTTAATTATTTAACCCTGTCTAACTGTCCAGACCAATGTAGCGTCCCCTGTTTACCACCGCTTGCAACACAGTATGCTTTTTGAGTTCATTTCTTGAATTTTTAATGTTAAGTGTGTTTGACATTCAGGTGGAACGTCTATGGATGGATTTTCTGCTATCAAAATGACTGCACTGGGAAGACCTCAATTTCTGGTAGGCGCTGTGAACGAATTTGGACTTTTCTAAGAAGAATATATAATGGCCTGGGCTGACCGCAATGTTTTTCTTTTTTTTTTATTTTTTATTCCTTCTAAAGATGGAGTTTTCAGAGGTCTTAGTAAAGTGGCGCAGCTTCTTTAATTTTCTGGCCTTGAAGCAGGGGAGGGGCACTGGAGGAGTCTTGGAACGGAGGATAGATCTAACACAACTGCAGGTAAATAAATACAAGTCAAAGTTAATTTGCAAACGCATATTTTTGTATCTGCATTGCACTAAAATAAACGTGTCTTTTGAAAACACTGGCTACGTTTACATGCACATGCAAATCTGAATATTATCTGATTTATGGGGTAATCGGATTATTGAAAGGGCATGCAAACGGCAAAATCTGATGTGAGTAATCTGATTTATTTTGGATTGTTCACGCCTGGGCATGTGTTCATGAGGAAAATATATAAATTTACCCACTGATAAATAAGAAGTAAATTGTACACCTCGGATGATTTTGGAAAAAAGTATTTCTTACCAGTTTTTACAAATTTACTATGCATTAGAAGCACAACCGCCATTTTACTGACGAAAGAACACGTTACAATTGGTTGTTGTACATCTATAGGATTTACTGACCAAACTGGGCGCCACTGGGGACTATCATGGCTGGTTCACTGAAAATAACAAAGGATTTTCTGGGTGAGAATATACTGGCTTTACTCCATATCCACTATAGTCTACCAAAGCTTGAAAACAAATGCAATATCATGCCTCTGTCTTGATAGAACCATTGATGTATTGGACTGGAATAGCCTTTTAGATGATAGAGAACGGAGTGCAGACTTGCTTGTTGTGCCAAATATCGAGGTAAGTGCAAAAAAAAGCATATTTATATTTAAATTTATAAAGAGTATCAAATTCCTCTGAATCTGAAACTAATTTGTGGGAGATATTTCCAGGTTATGCAAAAAGCGAGTGCGCCCGAGAAGAAATATGCATGGTCGTTCCAGTCTAACCACTGTGTTTTAGAGAAACATTCAATTGACAATACTGCAAAATTGCTTGTGATGAGCGTATTGTCATTTTTTTTTTTACAATTAAGTACGTAAGTGAGCAATGTGTAAGAATGTGAGTGGTACTAAAAGAATAATGAAAACATTGCAATAAAGTATTTTTAAAAATCCACCTCAACAATAGATTTGATACCAGGCCCTTGTGACCCTGAAATAGAATACAGCTAAAGGAAAATATTTTCCATGTTGTTATTTTGCAGTTAGGTAAGCTGGATCCTCTACTGAAGGATTTCACAGATGAAGACGAAAAGCAGATGCAGAGGATTTTGCAGCGCATGGATGTGTTGGCTAAGGTATGCTTTGTAACGAGACTTATGGTCCTTTTAAAAACACATTAGCTTGTTCCGAATGCATTTCTTGTTTGTCTCTCAGGAACATGCAATGACATTGTGAATGTTGCATGTTTTATAAAGTCAAACATACTTTTTTTTGACATTGTGGCATTTTCAGTGGAGCTTCTTGCAATCCGTCTTCATTACACACATCCCTAAAGCACCCACATATCCACCAAGTATAAAAAGATGTGTCTCACAGAGAAATAGAACTGCAGAAATGGAAAAAGTCTGCTGCTAATAACCGTTATAATTAGCCCAATGACACATGCACCATATTGTTAACAGTCTCAGGGCACTTGCTATACAGAGGGAAGTGTGTGCTTTTCGAGCTGATGGTGTTCTCTTGCCTTATGTCTTCGCAGTGTGCTGTGGAGAACAGGGTGTGCTTGATGGTGGATGCAGAACAGACCTACTTACAGCCTGCTATCGGCCGGCTCACACTGGAAATGCAAAAGATTTACAACAAAGACAAGCCTGTCATCTTCAACACTTACCAATGCTACCTCAAGGTCAGATTGTACTCAGATACATTTACATTTACACAGGAAGAATTTATCATGAAAACAAAATACACTGATTTGGAGATTTGTTTAATTTACATCAAACATGAATATTTACTGTATATAACAGTATGAGCACATGGAGGATGATGAATAGCATAAGATATTCTATAACAACCACCTTAACTGGCCTTGTTAAAGCATGAACAATCAACAAATAGTTTATTGAGGTTGACAAACTGTTAATCTCACAACAAACTATTAGAAATTCTCTGCAAAATGAAACCTTGCAATAATGTGGTGATTTAAAATTGTCTGCGTACTATTTGGCTTCCTTCTCAAAAGATGAGGGGCGCTGTTTACTTAGGCGGTCGTCTCCTGTGCAACAGAAAACACCTGTTATCACTGTTGTGTAACAGATTACAGTCACCATACATTTTGAGCATTTCTGCATCCAAAATGCATTTAGTTTGATGGCATTGATTTATTAGTCCCCATAGTTGTTTTATTTTTGATGGATTAATTCCTACTGTTGCCAGCAGCAGGCGATCAAATACTTAAAAATGCTTATAAATCTTAAATGTCAATGCTGAGTGCCCAAACGTTTATGCATAGAGCTTATGCAAGAGTTCCATTCTCAACAACATTTTCATGTCATAGAATTCATTTTTAGTAAAACAAGCCTGAAAGAACCAAACTCTTATTAAGTTTAAGTTAGAACAACACCAGAACTTTCAGACAGCTTTTGAAAAGTCCTATATAATTTACTTGGACAGATCAGTAATTACATTTTGTATTTCAAGGGAAATCATTCAGGGTTTTTCTGTTTGCTCAATTGTTTTGAGCAACACTTAATTCATGTTTTGCTGGTCTCAATGCAGCTTCAGTGCTTCTAATGGCAGTACATTGGATGTTTGATATCAGCATGTTTAAGTGCTTACAGTATTTACCTTGCAGGAAGCCTTTGCCAGTGTAAGCTTGGATGTAGAACTGTCCCGTCGGGAGGGCTGGCGTTTTGCTGCTAAGCTCGTGCGTGGAGCCTACATGTATCAGGAGCGAGAGAGAGCGGAGGAGCTGGGGTATGAAGACCCTATAAACCCTGACTACGAGTCCACAAACAGGATGTACCACAGGCAAGAGAACATAACCTTTGAAACATGCACTTTGTTGATGAAAGGACACATATTTTCTGCATATTGAATCTTAAAAAGGCACATCCGAAACAATCATGTGAAAAGATGCTTGGGTTTAAGTGATACTGACCTTTGGTGTATAATTTTACAACTGTGCTCTGTGCCATTGTACAAGTACAAGCAGTATAATTTCAGTGGGGCTCTGTGCTGCACTCTTTTGACCTTATTTAAAGCAGCACAATGAGATATTCCCAGAGAGAACAAGATTGTAGGTTATGCAGAGGAAAAAGGAGGGGCTTTTTTCACACAGCATCCTCTTTATGTGCAGCATGAGCCAGATTGTTTGGTATATTACAATACAGGCTACACCATCATTCAAAGCCTCCTTTTTCAGCAGAACACAGCAGTGCACCTTACCAAGCTACTTAAATGTTAATGTGACACTTTGTTTTTTTTTTACACTGTGTACATAATATAAAATGCCGTATGGTTGAGCTTAAGCTGCACTACACAGTTACTGTCGTTGCAATATCACTGTAGTGCATATAGTAAAGGAAGTGACCTCTTACTTTTATATTTTAAAGAATCAACGGTGATTCCCAATAATATGAAGCGTTAATTCATTTAATCAGTGTTTTCAAAAGTCAAATATATTCTAATGCTTTTCAATTATTTTTCCATCCCTATAAGATACAATTGAATCACATTTTTATTGATAACATCTATAAAATGCATATTCAAATGTTCATATGTTATTGTAATAATCCAGGGGGCGAACCAGAGTACTTTCAGGCCGAGTAATACATCGCAGTCCCAAGCCTGTAGTGATGAAGACGTGAATTTGAAAAGACAATCACTCGGTTACTTCTTATATTTAGTTAATCACAATAGTCATGGGTTTCAGCTTCTTGAGAACCGGAGAACTTTGGCCTTTCAAAATTATTTCATATGAATCGTTTATTGCTACGGCAACAGCAATTTATTCCTCACTGTGAAACCCACGAATAGTTACAGTGTCTAACCAATTACATGTGTTTCTCATATGACATAGTCCTAATCAGAATTGTGCCCACATTGATGAGGATTATACATTTTCTCCTGTTCGTATCAGTTGCCTGGACTTTATCCTGGACGAGATTGCACTAAACGGAATGGCCAACGTGATGGTGGCTTCACATAATGAGGACACAGTCAAACACACCTTGAGGCGGTATGGAGTCTGCGCTATGGAAATCTGCTTAGTATTGATCAGTGTCTTTATATCTGAATAACCTGGTGTGGTTTGTTTTTCTCTCTTCTTCAGAATGAATGAGCTTGGTCTAATGCCCAGGGAGAACAAGGTGTACTTTGGACAACTACTGGGAATGTGTGATCAGATCAGCTTTCCACTGGGTAACGACATATATATTCTGTCTACACCAATTGCATAAATCAACAAAACCCTTATGAAACAATTCTCCTGGGAATTGAATAAATCACATTGTTACTGCAGAACCAGCAAAGATAAAATTAGACGTTTTGTTTTGTTTTGGAACTGTTATTTGGAAGGATCCCATTGAATAGTTTGCATTCACGTAACATCACAACATTGTAAAATAACCTCTTGTTTGAAATGGAGCTGGAGGACAGGATAGAATTCTGTGTTGAAATTTGCCTTTGCCAACACGGATATTAACGATTTTATAAAAACAAATATATTTTCAATTGCGTCTTATGTCCTAAAATAAATAAACAAGTAAATAAGTAAATGAATAAATAATAAATAAATTGATAGATAAATAGATAGATAGATAAATAGATAGATAAATAGATAGATGAATAGATAGATAAATAAATAGATGAATAGATAGCGATAAACTGATAAAATAAATTAAATTATATTTTAAAAAGCCAAAAAATACAAGTACTACTGGATAACTGTACATCATTGTCCTGTTTGTTATGGGAAACATAGCCCGCTGCAAATTAAGTGCACTCAAACCTGCCCCATAGATATATAAAAACTGCCCTAAAATATAAAGGGTATTCTAATGTTGCCAACATTTGTACATGTTTTGCTCCAAACACAATGCCATTCACTTCCTCCATCTGTCGGCTATTGTCTCCAACAGACGCTCCTATCCTGTTTGTGCATAGAACACATGTCTACTGTCCATAACATGACATATGAACTGACACTCTCTGCTATTGACGAGCTGTCCAAGGCCCTCAACACTAACTACTTTGTTGGTCTGGAAGCGAGACAGCAGCGGTAGGCAGTTGTCTGTCAATGTGAGGCTTGAGCTGAGATAGATCGGTCCTGTTTGATGATAAAAGACACACAGTAAAGGTTATCTGGTTTCAGTTGACATTGGAAAACTATATATATGTGTTATGTTTACAAGTAAGTTTTGAAGACATTTGTAGTTTTCTGTTTTTGATTGCTCACACACGTTACGGCATCAGCAGTGATAGAGGGAATTTCATGATTAACCGCGATAACGATGGATTCATACATTTTGTAGCATGTTTCCTGGTCATTTCTAATCTGTATATTGTGTGTGTATACTGTATATCACATTACCATGAAATAAAGTAGAATGACTGATGAGTAATTACAACGTTATTGCCATTACAGCAATTGAAAATATGTATTACTCGACTAATTGTTTTATAAAGGATTTTTATGAACAGCAGAAAGGAGATTGCATGGATTGTGTTAACTGGAGATTTGGGAATGAATTGTGATTTTTTTTTCTGCTTGTTTACATACAATTAGGAAATGTACTTGTCAGTGCACTTTGGGTCAAATATATGGTTGGATTACAGAGATAGGTTCGAGAGCTTTTTCTAATCTTCATCCCCTTTGTCAGCAGATCGATGCACAGGGCAAATCTTTTGTCAATTACAGCCATATTAACACGCTTAATTCAACGTTATTCTCATCCTGTTATTATCATACTATTTATGTGGTTCGAAGTGAAGTTCTAGCATTAGATCTGGTACTGTTTTTGGAAAAGAGTAAAAAATATACTTTCAAGGTGTTGGCAAGTGGGCACTGAAGTTATTAGTTTAGAGAATTGTGAACCATATGTGAGATAGGGCCAATGCCTCAGACGTCTGTGCTCTCTTACTGCTCCTGCTTCTATGAAGTATTCATTTTCATATAGAGTTTAACAGGTTTAGAAACAGCTGCTAGGTATAATCCTTTGAAAAAGGCAAAAACGAAATATTAGAATTTAATATAATTTATCATATCGGTGTATAATGAATCTGAACTTTAAAGAACCGGTTCAAAGATTGATAATTACCGTATGTTTGAATGGTACATAAACATGCACTTTTTGATAATGTATGTTGATGTATATTCCCAGTAATTTATAGTTGCTATGCCTGATTTTGTCTGTAGTTTGCTGTTAGAGCTTTGAGCGGCTCGTCATGGCCCAGCTGCAGGCCAATGTCAGTGTGCATTCTGACGCCATACTTGACCACAAACACACTTTTCAATGCAATACTGATCACATCTTCTCAAAATGCCTGCAGCGCTTCTTTCTCCGTAAACCTCGCAAACGACTGATTTACCTATCAATTATAGCCGTGTTTGGCTATAGTTGGCTTTGCCTGACTTTTTTTGTGGATATTATTTGTTCTTTTTATTATTTATTTTATGAATGTGCTTTTTATGGATGGGTGTTGTGTCTCTATTTGTGCTGAAAATGGTTTTGTTGATTGATTTGATTGCTCCCCACTAGAAATGTTATTCCGTCCCACTTCTGACTGACTGTATTTCTGACTAAGCGGAAAGTACATTCATTTTAGTGGAAAACTAGAGAATAGTCCTGTTGCTAAAATGTTATTTAAAGTATGTTGAGTTGTGTAAAATGTTCAATGTTTGAATGGGGTGGTGCGCACTTAAAGCAGAACTAAGTAACATTTTCACCTTATTGAACATCTTCGTAGGTCCCTGTGATGGTTAAATATGTATTTTTGGGGCGTTGGAAGTGTCCGTTGTCTCCCTCTGCTGTCTCTGGGTGGAAAACCAGCGTTGCAACATTTGCCGATATCGGCCCAAACGCAACTCGGCTGATAAACCCTGGCTCTTCTTTTAAAGTTTGGCAATGTGCAATAGTTTTGTATGCGATCCGACTGTCTTATTTTAACAAAACAAAAAAAAGAATAAAAATTGGAAAAATATCACCAGTAAATATAAAAAGTATATTTTCTGACCATGTGTCGTCCCAAGGGAGCTGCAGGGGGAGCTCTTTTGCCAAATATACTTAGTTCTGCCTTAACACTTATAGGCAAATACATTCATGTTTTCCTATTTTTTTTTTATATTTCCCTGCAGGCCAGGCTGGCTTCCCTGTCTACAAGTATGTTCCCTATGGACCGGTGGACGAGGTGATGCCCTACCTATCGAGGAGGGCACAGGAGAACCGTGGCTTCATGCAGGGGGCCCAGAAAGAGCGCGGGCTACTGTGGAAGGAGCTGAGACGCAGAGTGGGGTCGGGAGAGCTCTTTCACAGACCCGTCTACTGAGCGCGCACGCAGAGAGGGGGAGGTGTCAGTTGCACTCCAGTATTTTATTTTTAAATTCTCAGGTGGATGGGTGCTGCTTTATTGTTGGCGCTGGATCTCCAAAAGCTGTCCCTCAGATGAACTCTACAGATCGTCAAAAGTGCTTTCCTATTTTAGCTCCTCTTTACTACTCAGGTGTTAAGTGCAAGTCGTTTTTGAAATGTGTGCATTATGTTAGCGTAAAGATTAGTATTTTAAATGTATTAGTTCATATAAAGCTTTACAAACAAGCCAATACCACGTAACCTTGTTGGCATTTAAAAAAAAGTATAATTTAGAGACAGGCAGAATACCACTCTTTTAAAACACATTTCAGTCCCACAACCACAAGATGCAGGAGCCATAAGACCCTGACTCATCCACCTCAGCATGTGTTGACTCCTAACTCTGTTGCTCTCCATCGGTTTCTATGTAGCCTGCCTTTGCATCTTCAAGCATTCGAAATTCAGTCTCCCTTGTCTATAAAGCTCCCATATCAATCAAGCAGGCACCTTTACTACTCCAAGAGGACTCCCTTAAATGTCACGCAGAGCAGCCAAGTGTCGCTTTTTATCACCCTATTTATTTTGAAATGGGACAACAATAATAAAAATAACAAGCTTGATTTAAATGGCAGTAAAGGAGACATCAATATTCACCGCCCACATTGTGTTTTTTTGGGGGGGGAGGGGGGTCTCGGACAGCCAGCGAGCCCCTGGAGGAAGGCTCTTTGTAACATTATGTGCTGTGCTTGAAAGTGCAGTCAACTAGCTTTCACAAAAGGCCAGTTATTAATGGAAAACTATTTTCATATGCATACTTCTTGTAAGTAGCATTTGGTATAATCTTGGTCAGTGAAGTGTTGCAGAGAGTATTCAATATGTGTGTGTTTTTATTATGGGTGCCTGGGAGGGTCTTTTGTGTTTGCTTCTCTTGTTGCAGTATATTATGCAGTGGAAGATTAAGATGGAGGTTCGCCTGTTGCTTATTTCTGTGTGATGGATGAACACTGTGCAAGTTGTGAACACTGAACCTTAACTGGAAGTGTTATATGAGGAATGTAAGGAATGTGCATTCTTTATGTGGGATTCATTTCCAAACATAAAAATATATTTTTTAATTGTCTTTGTTCTTAATGATCATTTCGAGACTCATTTCAACCGCTTGTATCCGCGATCTTGTCCTTTCGGTCGTTGCCCAAAGCTCATGACAGTAGGTGAGGGTAGGAACGTAGATTGACCGGTATATTGAGAGCTTCGTCTCTCGGCTCAGCTCCTTTTCAAGCATGAGATAGTAGGAGATAGTTGTAGCAGTAGTGGAAGTAATAGTGGGAGTAGTAGTAGCGGAAGTAGAAGTAGTAGTCATGGTAGAAGTATTGTAAACTACCTTGTATGTGGCTGCATCCTGCCCCCGGAAAAAAATATGTCAATTGCCAAATGAAATATACACAGAGTAAGAGGGGCTTTACAAAATGTAGGGTAAACACCTTTGGACCAATATTTTACTTTTGAAATACATTTTGAAAGAGGTGCATTCGGACACGGTGTGATTACTCTGTTTACATGGTTTCTTTTTTAGATGACAAGCTACACTTTATTGACACAGTATTTGGCTAACCAAGCTTGATAATAATTACAGCCTTGTCATTGCTGCAAGGTTCTGTAGACCATCATTTAATTACCCATGATTCTTTGCTCAATACAGATCACAGAAATTGGACGCATTAATCATTAGCCTTGAAGAAACTTCATTGGCTGTGGACTTTTACTGAGGCAGAGGTCCACAGAGCTGTCACAGCTGCTGTGTTGTATCGGTTTAATTAAGGATCTAGTCTGCTTTTGATGTAAGACGTGCCTTTGGGTATACGTATGCCAATATCATCTACTTTTTTTTACTTGGAGCTTGAGTATTAGTGGTCAGCTTTCATTACGAAGATGTTTTAGAGGACATATTAGTAATGTGCTCGGAATATCCTTTGAGCCTTATCAAGACCTCCCTCACAGCTGTGCTATAGAGTCAACAAGGACTAATTTGCTTTCTATAATGAATGTTGACTTTGGCTTATTTTTTATGAGAAGGGAAACTCCTGGTTTCTAGCATGGCTGTGCATATAGATATAGTTTGTTTGCAGTGTCCTTGTGGTTTGAATGGCAGCACATACTGTACTTGCAGTGCCATGCAAGATGTACAAGGGATATTTCTCCTGCAGATGATGTTACTTTTTATGGAATAAAATGATTTGAATGGAAAAGGAGGATGAAGAAATCTGTCTGGGATTTTTTGTATTCATGGCCTGAGAAAAATGTATAGAGCAACTGAATCTGTTGTCTGTTGAACAGATCAAAAACATGTTACTCGTTGACCCAAATGTTATTGTACTTTTTATTGCCCATTTAGCCATCATTCAGTCTAGTTTTATTTTACATGAAGGATCACAAGCTCACAAAGGTAAATTATGTCAGTAATAAGGAGTTAAAACTTAAGTTCTTTGAAGCGGACAGGGGCACAACAAAACTGCTACATCCTAATTAAAAGACATAAAATCAATTCTATAACATTTTTCATCGGCCCTCATTTTGGACACTGAAGATAATTGCACAAAATGGTAGTAGTATAGGAAGATGTGCCAATCATGTGGAATGTAAATGTTTTTGTTTTTTTCAATATGAAATGTTTGCATTGGGTCAAAGTACATATGTCAGTATTAATATACTTTGTAATATTTTAGGACTCTGCTGTTAAAATGTTCATGCCACAAAAAAAGGTTATTAGACTGATCAATCACGCACCTTACAATTTGCCTAGTAACCCATTGTTCATACAATCAAAGCTTTTAAAGTTTTATGACTGAGTAGATCTGTATACTGCTAAGTTTACAAAGTTTACAAAGTTTACCCAGAGAGAAAGTAAATATAATTTAAGGGGAATGTGTATGTTTGATAGACCTTATGTGAGAACGACGATGAGGGAACATTGTTTATCAAGTAAAGCCACTTCTTTATGTCAGTTTAAAAGTATCTTTAAGAAAATAATGATAGAAAAATATTTAGCAGAATAAAAATACATTTTGTTGTTGTGAAAACTTGGATTGCTTGTGGATGATACTTGGGAGCATCCTGTCCAGTATTATGTAGTTTTGCTTTTATTGACGAATAGTCCGCTGGTGTACTACAATATGACAAATGTCCATCAACGTGAGAGTTGGAGAGAAGGGTGGGCACAATCAGCCTTGGCTTCTGCCTACACCTGGTCAAATATCACATTTGTATCTCTTATCTTGTTATGTGCTTGGATGTTGAACACTTTTTGTTTTTTGACCAAATAACAATAAAAAATAAAATAAAAAGGCTCCATTAGAGACTGTCATGCTGGCCCTTTAAAGGACAAAGCCTAGACCTTTTTTTTGATCCTCTATCATAAGTGGCAGTGGAAGTGGCATAATAGCGGGTTTTATTAGATCAATGAAAAGTACCTTTTCCTTGAAACTTGAGAATGAGTCTTGAGTCTTGGCATTACTTCATGATATTCAAGTCAAAAGGTACAACCTACTTTATTCATCTGTATTTGACCAGTGCTTTTGAAGCCCCTGCTTGAGCAGCAGATTGCAACTTATGCGGTGTTCGGAACCACCCTTGATATAAATGTAGGAGTACCAAGCTGGGACTGGCCAAGTTTTGAGTGGGAAAAGTAAACTTTGCCAAGAGAGGCCCCACAAGACACAGAAAGCACTCAAATTAGGTATAAATATGAATTAGTAAACAGGCAGCTTTTCCCTGGTGATAATGGCCACTTAAACTGAGAGAATTACGATCCAGGTGCATCCGCTCGGCTCATCAGCATAATGTCATAAACATGTTCTCCACATCCACACATGTTCTGTCAAACCCTGTTTGTCCTGTGATCCAACTTTTCACCAAGGGACAACACAGGCCATTATGAGGCTGGCATCAGCTTGTTCATCTTTTTAAACGTTCACGTTTCAAATTAATTCCAGAAGTAACCGGTTTGTTTATCTCAAGCAAAATTATAACATGATAAACATGTACATATGGTATGGAAAGCTTCAGTAACCTGGCTTGTAAATTGTCATATTTATGTAGCACCTTTGTACCTCCAATTGTCACACAAAGAGCCACGCGCCAACCACGCACCAGAACACAAAGATAATTCACTTCCAGAATGATATCTCTATATTTTTATACAGAGCAATACCAGTCTGGTCCAGATGGGAATGACTGACGGATGGATTAACTAATTAGGTCATGGAGATGGAATGGTCCAATTGTATCAAAACAATATGGCTGCTTACAAAAAATAAAGGAAAAAAACATATAAATCACAGGGATTGAAAAATTCAATGAGCAAAACTCAAAACACTGTTAATCTGAGGTGAAGTAAGGTTTTGTATTTGTGCAACCTTCAACATAAAGGTTAATTTATCAATACAAGCTGCCTTTAGTAATGATCAAAATGGTTGGTAAAATAGTTCAATCTGCTATAATTGACATTGTAGACATTTAGACATTTTACTCAATCTGCAAATATGTCCGTGGGATCATTTTTTGAGCAAAGCAAATGAAAGTATAAAAACATAGTGTGATAACCTGCTTCATTCTCAGTTCTGGACTTTGGTGTGTGAAATCAAATGTGTTTCTATCAGAAATGAAAAGTTTCATCTCCTCCTCAGAGCTTTTTGATGAGCACGGGCACACCTCCGTGCTCGGGCTGATGAGGCTGTCCCATCTGCTGTGTTCACGACTCATTTATTCATCTTGGTCCTTTACTTCAGAGAGAGGGATTCCAGTTCTCAGGTGGTTAATGATTCAGCAACTTTCACCTTGTTTGGGGCCATACCAAGAATCCGAGTTCACACCACTTAATGGATGCTGGTCACATGGTTGGGTCAATGGCCCACATGCAATTCTGGATGAGATAAACTACAAACAAATTAGAGCTTTATGCTTCTAATTGTGGCTGTGTTCACTTCTCATCTTGGTTAGGTCCAGTTCAGTTGTGATGTTGACCTGGTTTTAGTCCTTTTATAATCCTGGTTAAATCCTGATCTAGTCCCTCTTTAGTGGTATGAAATGTAAGCCCGGCCTAAAACACTAGTCCGATAGGTTCATCCTGGCTAGTTGCCATTTAATAGCAGGGCTGTCCTTTTGGTTCACTCTGGGTTAAGCACTCTTTATCTCTGACACACCGCTTATAATTAAGGTTAATTTAAAAAAAAAAGTCTCACAAATTCAGTCTCACAAACACACTATCATTCATATACTAGTGTATTTGAACACTGGAGGCAAGGTGGGTGAAGTGTCTCACCCAAGGACACAATAGGCCTCACTTTAGCGCCCGTCTAGTCCGGTTGCCATAAATGAGTGGATCTTCACTTCTCGTTCCATTCATTCTCTATGGGAAATAGCCAATTCTTGCTCAAATAAATCTAAATAAAAAAAGATTTTACAGCAGAGAGTGAGTTACAGATGGATAATCACTGGCTGCATGCACTTTTACTTACAATGTAAATATATCACCAGAGGATGTGTTTATAAAAGATTTTGCTTCTAAGCTAAAGGCTAACATACATTAACATAAATCAGACAAACTTGATAAAAGTACAGAATGCAAAGTCAGGTGTCTTTGTAAACAGGTTAGTTCAGTTTGTAGTGTTATTTTAACATTATAGATTACATTTATTGGGCCATATTTGGCCCCCAGGGCGCTGCGGAGCTCATTTAGCCACAAATTGCGTCGGTGCAATTGGTGACAGCGCAGATCTAGAATTCTAAACAAGCGGTGTCATCATGCCAAAATATGAAGTGAGGGAAGCAACTTGAGGGTGTGGTGCATTCTGTGAATGGCCAGAACCCTAACTAATAAACACTGGAGTCATGTTACTATCCCTATATGGATGAGATAATCATAATTAAACAACCTTCTTGGGCATAAATAACACAAATCATAAGTTATAGAATAATGAATACAGTCCAATTTTAGGTGGTTATTTTATTCCCTTCCACACGTGTAAACAGGGCAGTGACATTACACACTCAGCTCTTAAAGCTCTTTGCGGGACACCTGCACCTCCGGCGTTGGAAACCTGCATTGCGCGGTCTGGGTCAGGCTTGACCGTACATGCTCATGTGCTCAGTTTACAGTAGATAGGAACGTCTGTATAAATCATCACATTCACCCAAAATCTTGTCCCAGTCTGTGTAAAACTGGCACAGATCGACTGCATGAGATCGGCACGTACGATCAGACGGAGCAGACCACAGTGTGCTCCGTTATCGCATCCTCCGGACCATGCAGCATCCTGATGAGCACTCGGGTGTCCAGCTGTGCATAACGGTGAGGTGCTGTGTTTCACGTGACTCTTGCGGTCCTTGTTGTCTTGGACCTGGTCTTGGTTTATTCCGGTTGAATTGGCACAAGCCCATCTCAAGGACATACGCTCCAAACACTGGGGAAAATGGGACTGGGCAAGTGCCACACGTTTACTCCCAACAAGTCCATGCACAGATCTCTGCCTGTAAACTCTCCACGCTGGGTGACAACTATCACCGGGGGCTCGCTTCTTTCACTGCCTGAGTATGAGGCTTAACTGCAAACAACACCCACACAGGCGGTGCTTTTGAATGCCAGTTATCACTCATTGGTTCAAACACTATAACCATTTATGTACTAGCACCATCCCACTCTAGCCTTCACCGGCCAAGTCCAGCCTCTTTACGCCAACGTTAAGGTTGGGAAGGTATCAATGCCCTAGAACACCCCTGGGTAAAGGCATTAGCATTAGCGTAGAGAAAAAACCAGTGTTTACATCAGGACTATTCAATCAGGCCCTCTAAGCGATTTAGTCCGGCCCGTGACCAATCTTCCAAATATAAAAAAATATATGGTTCATTAAATGGTTTAGTTTGGGGTCAGTTTAGTTAGTAGTATAGATCTAGTTTGGTCTTGGTTTAGTCTTTGTTTAGCTTTGCTTCAGACCTGTTTTCAGTCTGGGTTAGTCCTGGTTCAGACCCGGTTGGTATGTCGTCTTGTACTAGTTTCATTCTGTTTCAGTACAGGACTGGCACTTTTCTAGAGGAATGTTGGTAATGCATTTTGTGCTTTACTTAAGTCTAATATGAAGTAGATATTTTATCATTATTGAAACTGATCTAGTGTTGTGGATATTTTGTGGGGATGATGTTAAAGTGGTGTTGTTTTGTGCACCTCCGGCCCAGAGACCACAGCCCTACAAAAAATCTGGCCCTCTGGAAAGTGAAATTGAATAGCCGTGGTTTACATGATACCTAAAAGTCTCAACATGCCTGTCATTGTCCATCTGTAACTCACACTCCGCTTTGTGTTCATTAATTATTGAGCAAGACTCTACTAATTTCCCAAAAGGAATGAATGGAGCAGGAAGTTGAGCTCCGCATTTTTAAGGGAACCTACATTGGTCTGAGCGGGTTCGAACCGATAACCCTCTTACTCTGTGTCCTTAGTGCTCCACTACAAGACTCGTTATCCCAAACAGTCTCTCATCCCGAGTCTGCAGCGTATGAGATCAGATGAGATAAGGCTTTCTAAAGGTGAATACATAAACATAAATAAACATAAATAAATATTATAACTCAAGGATACAAGCCAAAACAACATGTTAATCGCCACATTTCCCGCGCCCGTCTGTCGGACGGGGATTCGGCGCTGGGCTCTTCCCTCTTCGCTCGCCGCTACTGAGGGAATCCTGGTTAGTTTCTTTTCCTCTGCTTAGTAATATGCTTAAATTCAGCGGGTAGTCTCGTCTGATCTGAGGTCGTAGTCGAATGGAGCGGGGCCCCGCGTGGGGGCCCCGGGCGTTAATCACTTTGCCAATTCTGCCAATGTTAACTAGCCTTTTGTAAGGGCACTGTTTTTGGTAATTAAACAAATTACACAACCCACAGTTACCGACCTGAGCATGTGAGTGAAATAATACTCTGTAACGCTCAATATTTGACGAACAAGTCCTCTCACCTCAATGTCAAGTAATTTATTTGTGCAATATCCAGGATGTTAACCTGGGACTCCACTGTGACGAAACGTTTAATACTTTAACACCTACCATAGATATGACAACTCTGACAGACCACCTGAATCACAGCAGTGGCCTTACACAGTGTACTTCTTTCATGTCTACACGTCCATGAAATTAATGACTTTTTTCGGACTCGTGCAGTCAGTAACATCTGTCTTGGACACGTACAAAGCACAATAACCTTGACTGTGGCCTCCCAACGCTCTTCCCTCACCTTAAGATGAATGATAAAAAATAATCTTACCATTCTGCCATTTTCCATCAACACCTAAACCTTTTGTTCTGTGCCCAATGAATGGCGCCCATGTATTATAGATCATTAAAACGCTTTCATGTCAGCCTCTTTGAGATGCATGCCTTTCCTTTTGAAAGTGTTAAGCTCACTGTGGCAGGAATGTGGCATATAAAGGCAGATGAGAGCTTTGGGTGGTGGCGTGCTCCAGAAGTGGCACTGGAGAAAAAAGGTGAGTAAGTGATCCCACACAGATGCTTCAAACACTACTTACCCATCACTTTTTTCATTTCCGTGGAGAAAAATTGACTGGTCTATAGAAAAGTTACAATTATGGAACAAAAGGTATCCCAGGATGGGCCCCTGGGGAGCCCCGTTCAAGTTAATGCATGCATAGGTTCATCAATCTTATCAATAAAGACTATTGCACTATTGAACTAATTGCAATGTGACCCATTGTAGAAAAATAAACAGTAATTTGGACACTGTTTTAGGAAAACAAGACGTTTTGACTCTTATCCAAGCGTCATTATCAATCTAGATTTTTCTACAATGGATCACTCCTGGACGAATGAGGGATTACACCAACTTGTTTCTTAGATGTGACCTTAGAGTACGCCTCCATGATGTAGCCATTGGTCCCTTTCTCCTCAATGTGCCCTGGTGTCGCAGTAGTACAGTGGTTAACGCTCTCGCTTCACAGCAAGAAGGTCATGGGTGGGTTTTCGGGTGGCACGGGGCCTTTCTGTGGAGAGTTTGCATGTTCTCCCCGCCTGCGTAGGTTCCCCTTGGGTACTCAGGTTTCCCCTACCTTTAAAAACATGTACAACAGGCTCCTTTCTGAAAAAGAGATGCTACATCTCAGTGGAACTAATTAACATCAGCCTGCCCAGGGACTACAGGTGGACATTAGTACAATCTGGTACAATGCCTCTCCCCTATTAAGGTTAATGTATATTGTGCCCTGTCCCTGTCTCAATAAATATATAAATTAAACCCTGTAATCACAACCTTTAAATTGTTACCACATGACATGATTCTTAGGTTTCCAAAAGTTTTGTTCAGTGAATTGGACAATGCTTTTTTATTCAGTAATATTTTCAGTTGATAGCTGAAAGTTAGGGGTCTTTGTCCAATGTTTGTATCAAAGGTTTTCAGGCCTTTTTCCAAAGAGATCTTACAGGGCACAGTTTGATCATTAGTTTGGATTGGTGGAGTGCAGTGACAAATGAGACCAGCAGCCCATGGTCACCTGTTCCTTTAATAAGAAATAGAACCATTCTTCATCACAGGATAGAGGCTCTGCCGGGTTGAGGGAAGACTGTGTACTTCTGTGAGCAATGACAATTACTTTTTATTTATTGTTTCATTGAGCGTGTTCCAGGATTGTCTCTGCCAAATTATGTCTGGCATTGAGGTTCTTTTTTGGGATGGAGTATACAAGGGAAGCCTCAGGCAAGGCAGCAATAAGGCAACAGTGGAGAATTAAAGCATAAATAAAAAGAAATATGAGTGCGTCTGTAATGAAATGCAATAAGTACTCATGAACAGGAATAAGATTATGAAAATGAGGATTTTCTGCAAACTATTTAGGAAGTCCAAGTTCATACACCTCTATAATGCAGATATGTTGGACCTTTTGAAATAATTTCAACCAAATGATATACTGTCCATGATATTTACATTTATAAATATCATAGGTTTGAGTTTGTAAATATCTGCAGCTTTAAGGCCAGTAGGCGATATGCAAATAGGCCAAATATATCACTGTAGTTCTTGTTCCAATGCATCTGTATGTTTGGGTGAATATTAAAAGTTAAGCAATTAATACTATATTGTTTGTTCAAAAAATCAAAAAATGATTGTTAATAACTTACCACTGGAGTAAATCATTTAATCACGAGTTGGAACTATTTTTGTATTTTCATTGCTTGCTATGGAAAAAGTTCTAAAAAATGTATAACAAATGGTTAAATTTTTTATGATAGTTATAGCTTCGGAACAAGACAGGAAACATATTTGTCTTATGAATTTATCATGGCTTCCTACTTTATGATAACAGTATTAAAACGCTCCCTTCAAGCTAATGTTTACCTCCGCTGTGCATGCATACTTTATTCCATGTTCTCACCGTATGTGTCATTGGATTTGTGTGCTACCTGGAGAAGACGCTATGCCGATCCTCAGTGCAGTGATCCAATTGTCATGGCAGAACAGTTGGAGGCACATTAGCCAGGCAGTGATGCTGAGATGAAAGCGGAGATGACCTGGTTTTCTGGCTGCTTAGGTGCTGTGCTGACAAACAGGCCCACCACCAGTTCTTTCACTTCGTCAGAAATTATTTGCAGGTGTGTACAAGTCGCCGTGCCAATAGCGCTTCTAAACCCGGCTCAATGGAATCTTAGACCAATCTCAGAGGGATCACATTATTTTTGTACTGGGTGGCAAAAAAACAATTCAATCAAACAATTAAACAGCTGATTCTCTTGTCTAGCACTGAGGACACATTTTTAGCCCGATTTTTCTCTGATTTTCAGTCGTACCTTGTCAGTCCTAGTCATCTCTAGTTTAAGACAGTTGCAGCTGCCTCAGTCTCGTAGTGTGGAGCCGTTAGACTGGACTTGCTACTGAATTGCTGCAGATGGAAACAAGCTTTCGAGCCGTTAGACTGGACTTGCTACTGAATTGCTGCAGATGGAAACAAGCTTTCATAGCTGCTGTGCAAGTCATGGAATCAGTCTGAAAAGTCACCTGTAATTGTCCAGTAATGCATTTTGTGTGTGGAGTCTATCTTTTTAGCCCTGGTTATATGATATATCTTTATCTCTCAATAACATTGTTCAAAAGAAGTATACACCAAAAACTATTTTCTATTTGCTTCAAAAATAACTCAATATTGTTCTTACTGTGTAGCACATGCATGGGAGAACAAACAATTAGTGTTCGACGACTGTATGTCTAACATCGAGCATCTTAATCCCTTTCACGTCTTTCTTAGAAGCTTTTAGCCAACATTTATTGACCCCCTAAAAACAAATAAATGTAAAATAATTTGGTCTTGCATTTATGTAGCAGTCATTTCCTCAATATATGCATGACATATTAGGCATAACTTCCATGTGTTCCATAATGCATTCAGCCCATTATTAGTAGTTTGGTGTGCAGTATATTAAACACATGGATTACTATGAATAACATTGAAATGCAAAATGAAAATGTTTTCAAATGAATCCAAATGAAGGTATTAAGGTAACAGGCTGCCATTAGCAAAACAAACTTTAACACACAGCTATGTAGCACATTTATTGTGCTGCTATTATTAGGGAAATGCAAATACTGAGCACTTTTCTTCATATGCTAATACACGGTGTAGCTGCAGTTTTCCACATATGGAAGAATTATTATGATGAACTGAAAAAAACTACTGAGGCTTTGTTGAACATTCATTCATACAAACAAACAATTACGTTTCCATCCAGTCCATTATAAAGCATGTAAAGTCCATCTAAAGACTGCTATCCTTTACAGCAGGGGTGTCAAACTCATTTTGGGCCAGGGGCCACTTTTCGACGCTCAGGCTGGGTCGCGGGCCGAAAATAATGTAAAAAATAAAACAATAAAAAATAAACAAATGTTATATAGCCTAGTAATAGTTATATGTGGACACTGTTGCACAAATCTGCAGCAGGTCCATATTCATGCAGCAGGAGCAGGAACATGGACATGTGATATGATTCTGATATTAAATGTTTGTATCACAGAAATGTTAATGTTGCTGCACTAACTCAATATGAGCTCACTATTTTTACAGTTTAAGCTTATTTTAGTGACAAATGATTCATGTGGTGAATCAAATGAGAGCTCACAGCAGCTTCACTCTGTCATGTTCAGACTTTATTACACTCTGACCTGTGTTTTTACCTGTGGCTCATGATCTGCCCAGGTTTTGCACTGGTTTGGATGTTTTCCTCACAGAGTTGTCAGCAAAGAAGTTTGTTTTCTTGTTGTTAGCTTCACATTAGCGCCGCTTTTAGCACAGCTCTAACGTCCACAAAAACTGCCTCTTTTCTTTATTCCTCGTGTTCCCACGATCTGCCCTGGAGCAGAGCGCCACGTGTGAAGCGGGCGCTACAGGTCATCGCTGCCGGTGTGGCCGGTGTCGATTTTAAACCTGCTGCGATGAATGTCGCTGGTCGCTGTCCCTCGCACTTGAGGCACACAGCGCAGAGCAGCGCGGGGGAGGGGCCGCGGCTGCAAAGGATTGTGGGAATTGTAGTTCTAGCGATAAAAACGCGATATATCTATTGGAAATGAATAATTTATAAACTAGAAATGTTCGGCGGGCCAGATGACAACATCTGGCGGGCCACATCTGGCCCGCGGGCCTTGCGTTTGACACATGTGCTTTACAGTATCAAAGTCGATAGATCAAATATTTTTTAGGACCGCCTTTGATTACGACACACATTCGCTGTGGTATAGTTTCAATAAGCTTTATTTTTATCCAGTGTTGCATTATTTTTCGACAATTGATCTTGTATTGAGAATGGAAGAGAGTGACCACTGCACATAGCCTTCTCTAGCTCATCCCAAAGGTTCTGAATGGGGTTCAGATCTGTAGTAGATCAGGTTCTGCTTCTCCTTAGATGTTTTTTCTGCTTAATGCCAATAAGGCCTATTTGGCTTAAAACTCTGGTTCTAAGCCCACCAGTTTAAGATTTTAACATCTTTGTTCAATTTATTTGTTTTGATTAGCTTCTTCCATGTCATAAGCACAAATTTCACCCAGGGATTCTGTATGTCCTCCAAATGTCTTCTGCCACTACGGCCTGTACAGTGAGGCCTGTACAGGGACCTCTGGCACAGCATTACACTCAATAATTTTCTATTGTGCCTCGTACTCTGGGTCACACCAGTACAGCAACGCTTGAGCTGAAATAAAGGTAGGCCTCAACCATCTTTTTCTTTTTGTAGTTGTAGGGTCTTGAATTCGAAAACAAGGTTTTGATTTACCATGCCATATAAATCTAGAGATTGTTTCATTCCACTCATCAAATAGCCGGTTGAGGATAGAAACTGGCAGATTCTGCAATAGCTAGAGAAATCTGAGTAAAAAACTCATTTCAATAGTTTCAATCCTTGAAATATGGAATAAGGTTACATTTTTCAAGGTCTTTCTTTATAGGGATTCCGTTTGCCATTTAAATGGATAGGTCTTTCAAAATGTCAGAGGGTCGCCTGTAGGATAAAATGTCAGGTTTTTTTATGTTTAGTTTGTATCCAGAAATTGAGCCAGTATTATCAAGGAAATGCATCACTTTATGTATGCAAATCTCTGGCTTGGTCAGAACCATTGAAACATTATCTGCGTAGCAGACTTGACCAGTACTTTGTGAGTTTGAAACATCTAATGTCTGCCAATTTTTTTAAATCAAATCCTGTCTACTGTATCTTACATAGATATCTGCTTTTGTCAGACTATTCAAAATGCATAGTGGCTCTCATCAATAATCAAACAATTCAAAACATCTGACTATTACTTTTTCTTTTATTTTCTTTTTAGCTGTAAGGTATTCATTGGCAAAAATATATATTTGTATGTATTTTATTCATTTGTATAAATAACACATTAAATATAAACTGGTACCACACACTTTGTTTTAAACCATGGTTTGATACTGTCAATAAAAAAGTCTAACAGAAAATGTATTTCCTCATTCTCATTTTTAGTGTCTCATTTGAAATGATGAGCTTGAATAGATTTTAGTTTGGTTTATCTAGGGACACTGCTAACTAGGGACAGTGCGTTCCCAGGATCATCCTCTCAGGGCATCAAGACCTCTCAGGGCACAGTTGAACCCTTGCCCTCGGGTGGCGCAATAGAGCTCCAGGTTGTAGAACAAAGAGGTTGGGAGCTACAGTGATATGTACTCACCTTCAGCATATAATTTGTTTTATGTCTTTCTTTTTTTTTTTACGAACACGTTGAGAGGTGCTGCAAAACAAATGTCTTCTATAGTAGGACAATAAAGGGAGCTTGAACTTATTTTAAACAGCCCAAACCCTGCTCAGCTTTCGAGATCGAGCGTGGGGAAATTGATGCTCAAGAAGCTAAAAATCTCCTACCTATGGAATGCATTTAATTATTCTGATTTTCTATATCACAACTATGTGTTTCTTGAATGAGCAAGCAGTATACTGTATGCACTTTTTATCACAGTTGGAGCTTTCCTTCAAAAACATTGAATAGTATCCATATAAAACCCTCATTAAAAGAGGAGCTGGATAATTGCTGGTTGGTTATATTTGGGGATGATGAGTCACAAACATCCCCCTCCCATCGGTTACACAATCTCAGGCATTTGGTGGGGAAGAGCACAGATTGTGTGGATAAAAGGAGCCCCAGTCTGGCACATCTTCATTGATTTATCTGTTTGTGTAGGCTGCGAGATACTATAAGATGGCACGAGATGGCATGCAAAAAATACAGCAAAGAATGGACATGTCATCTGTTCAGTTTAGACACCCACAATGCCTATATCTGGAAAATGTTATCTCACTAATTGCTCAGAGGCCATTGGGTAAAAGATAATGGTGGTTCCCATGGCTAACACTAGGGGGCAGTAAGAGTCTATATAGCCCCTGTGTAAACCTTGATAACTACTAAATGTGTGTGTGTGTGTGTGTGTATGTGTGCGCATGCGTGTGTGTGCATGCGTGTGTGTGTGTGTGTGTGCGTGCGTGCGTGTGCGTGCGTGCGTGCGTGTGTGTACGTGCGCGTGTGAGTGAGTGAGAAGGAGAGCCAGAGCAAGATACTTTCCGCTATGTCTTCTACCACACAATCCGCTGTCTCAAAAAGCCCTTTAAAAGGCTGTATGGAAATGCATGGTGTTTTTAAAGTGACCTATTTTGGGAGATTGGATATTTGGCTTCCTTGAAAGGTTTTCTGTTTTTTCTGTCCATTCAGTTTAAGTTTGATCATCATTAGGATTTGAGGGGACAGAGGGAGTCTTGGCAAACTGAAGGAGTGTTCACTTGGCAAGACGAGATTAATCAGCGCTAAAAATATAGCTGTAATACCCAATGTGTGATTATTTTGCAGACATTGAAAACGTATGATACTTTTGCTGGCTCATGTATGCAAAAGCTGAGGTAGTTAGCAGAGTTACTGTAGGCTACAGACGTTAAATTGCTTCTACTCCTGTATGAGTAAAATTATTTGAGAAATCAAAGTAAATTTAGTTAAGAGACCACAAATGCACCAACCTCAAAAACAAAAAAGTCAATACTTTTGCTTAAATAGACCTATATACATGTGTCTGCTTTGTCATGTTTGTTTTGGGTTCACTATAATTCTGCCCAATGATTGCTTTTAATCCACTAAAGGATTTCAGCTCAAATGCAGCAATTCAAGGTGGATTCTCATGACAATGTGAACTAAAGAAAAAAAAAAAAATCACTTTGCTGCGCAACATACATTTCTTCCAGAACATTCTATAAGCAGGTATGGTAACTGGTGACTTATTTTAATTTGGTTCAGATACCAAAATGAGGGTGATACAAGCAACACATTTCAAAATAATAAAGAAAAAAAAGAAAACTCATCAAGGCGTCTATTTTTTTTTACAATAAAAGATGATTTGCTACTTTTTACTTTAAATTTCAGGTGTTTTAAACAACTTTATCGTTTTTTTGTGTGTGTTTTTTTAATTGCACATGCACAAAAAAACATCTTCCCTTACACCTATCTCCAGTTGACCACTTTAAATTTTCTTTTACCTGGATGCCTGAGGGACTATAATAAACACAGTATATTCTCCGTCATCATGTTTTCAGATCTTTATTCTTATAAGCAGAGCCTCAACTCAAAACTGCATTTTATCCTTGAAAGGAGACCTGTTATGCAAAATTGACTTTTAGGAGCTTTTAACAATATTATAAATGCCCCCCCCCCCTTGAGAAATCTTGTGGTCAAGCCGCTATTGGTCCGTCAGTCCAACTCTTCACTGCCCACTCAGCCGTTTTTTTTTTCTTAAATGGTGACACGCGAAGGATTTGGCAGCGTTGCGTAGCCATAATTTCGCCTAATGTCCTGTTAGATCAATATTGCAACCCACGACCCACACCTGTCGTAGATTAGAACTATAGAGAAGACAAGAGCACAATAGGTCTTCTTTAAAAGACAACATCAGCCAGGCCCAAAAACTTGACCAATGTAAAGAATCGTCACTCACACACACGTCGCTGTGCTGTGTATGTGGGTGGCAGATTGATTTTTCCTGGTGCAAACGGTGAAACAATCTGATCAAAGAGGAAGAGGAAGTATGAGAAAGAGGAGGGGGCGGGGAGGGGGTGTGGGTGCTTTCATTTTGACTTGATGGATTTAACTCTCATCGGGATGGACACACTTATGACACATGGGAGCCACCCGCTGTTCCTTTCCCTTTTATCTGTGCAAGTGTCACTTCCACAAAGAGTCAAATAACACCCCCTTGTCCCCAGCAAGGGCTTGGATAAGAGTAAACTCCGAACTCTGATAACAACTGTAGTAAATTCCTGTGTGTAAGAGGCTGTGATAGACTTGTGATGGCATTGTTAAACCTAACTGTGTGTTAATAATGAATGCAATGAGCTGAGGAAGATGGGAGTGGGACCAATGGAGGCTCAGATGATTGAATAATGGTTAAGGAGCAATGGCTGTTTGGTGAATATGAGCTGCTCTCTTGCCATGTGGTTAAGTGTTTACACGGTGAATTTTAGAATTATTTTAGGAGCTGCATGTCAGGGCGACTTTTATTTGGGATATGCAACAAATACTGTAGCTGACCAAGTTTTTATTCCCAATTCTGAATTAAAGAATGCACAATTATGGAATGTGCCACATGTTGAATGTATCTATCTCAAGCAAATGACTCCCACAGGCCAAGTTACAGGTCAGATCTGCGGAGAGGTGACCCCGCTCACTGTACGAATGCATGTTATTCAAGTTTATTTAAAAACAAATTTAACAAAGAAAAAAGTTTTAAATGTATGATAAGTGTAATGCCATACTGTGGCAGAAGTTCCCTGATGACTCTGCCATCATCGGACTCATCGACGGCGATGTGTAGTACAGAGGACTTGCGCAGGACTTTGTGGACTGGTGTCAGCAGAACCACCTCCTTATCAACTCAGGGAAGACCAAGGAGATGGTGGTGGACTTCCGCACACGCCACTCTGCTGCCCCCTCACCAGTGAACATCCAGGGAAGGGACATTGAGAGAGTGGACTCATACAAGTACCTGGGTGTTCATCTGAACTACAAACTGGACAGGATTTATAACACAGAAGCACTGTACAGAAAGAGCCAGAGTCGGCTTTACCTCCTGAGGAGACTTCGGTCCTTTGGAGTGGCAGGGCCACTTCTGGGGACCTTCTATGACTCGGTGGTGGCATCAGCCCTCCTGTACGGTGTGGTCTGCTGGAGCAGCAGCATCACAGAAAGGGAGAGGAAGAAGCTGGACAAAGTCATCAAGAAGTCCAGCTCCGTCCTGGGCTGTGCTCTGGACTCAGTGCAGGAGGTGGGGGACAGAAGGGTCCTGGCTAAACTCACGTCTATGCTGGACCATGAGTCTCACCCCCTGCAGGGACACTCTGTCCGCTCTGGAGAGCAGCTTTAGTGACAGACTGAACCACCCTCGCTGTGTGAAGAAGAGGTTTCGCAGGTCTTTCCTTCCTGCTGCTGATCAGACTTTACAACACTGTTAGTCTGAACGTGTCATTCGGCTTTCATAATCCTGTGCAATACTGATAATCCTGTGCAATACTGTGACATAATGGCAATCATCCCTGTGCAATATGTTCTGTCCATATGACAGCTGTAAATAAGTGTGTTATTATTATTAAGATTATAAGAGGTTTTTTTTTATTATTATACTGTGCCTATTATCTGCTTCTATAACACTTTGTTGCAACAGTAGAATTTCCCCACTGTGGACAAAATAAAGGTGATCTTATCTTATCTAACCCAGGCAAAACAATAATTTCACCACGAGACAAACCGGTGGTGAAAACTTACAGCGTGCACAATCATTTTGTCATATAGGGAGAAAAGAGGCAATACTTAGTTGCTAATCAAGCTCACGATTAATTCCCTATCTTTTTCTTCGTCTTTCACCAAATGCAGGTTTGATTGTGTGCAAAGTGGTATTAGCCCACATCTTCAGACACACACCTCCCCCCTCTTCTTCTGTCATTGAGCTTGGAGATGGAGTTTCAGAGCACCTGCCATCAGTCTGATATAGGCTGCACGATAAAAGAATAAAGCTGTTCAGAGATGCAGAAGAGGCAAGAGGGTGGGTATCATCAATAACAACCTTAGGGCAACTGGGACAGGCACAAGTTTGCTCCCGAGGCCAAGATTGTGTGACTCTGATTTTGTGTAGCTTCACTGATAAGACACAAACATGAGGAAGGCTTCGGGGCTGGTTATGTGTGTGTGTACCCTGCGTCACAGTGGCATTTTGTTCCCAGCCATATATGTTTACGCAGGTTCTGTTTCTGTATGCATAGTCCCAGGCGGGGATTACCTTTGCAGTCATTATCAGTCGTAATGAAGATCATCATTATAGGCCAGTCTGTCCCACATGGCTTTGCCTACACCAAATAACCACTTCTACCCTCATACAAGTTTTATGCACAAGTAGCCATGATGGTGACATGTCATACAATGTAAAAATAGAAAAAATATAATAATATTCATCAAGATTTGTAATACTGTGGGTATTTTGGTGCGGAATGAGTTAAAAATATTAAATAGAAGAACCATTAAGCTTTTTTGCTCTTTACCATACGACTCAACAGATCTACAGTGGTTATAGCTCTAGCCTCATAATAAGGAGCTCATGGGTTCAATTTCCCGGGCAAGTCACCCGCGACCCCTAACAGGAACAAGCGGGAGAAAATGAATGAATAGAAGACGAATGAACAGATTGCAATCAAGTATATAGTTGTGGGTGGGGATTGGGGGTGGGTGACAACACATTTTCTGAGTGCTCAAGCTAAAAAGACAAAACAAAATAGGATTACTCATAATACAACCTTGCTAATGATGAGAGGAAACTATTATAATAATTTGGCAAATGTCTCCTCTATATGAACTGTACTTGTTGTGGTACCTATGTTGGGTATCATGCCATGTTAAATAATCAAAATGTTTAAAATCCTCCTTTATTTAAGGTACAGATAATTCATAAAATCAATATACTTGATGAGAGGCAGGTGGCAAAAGTAAATTGTTACATTATTGTTATCAGTTGGCCTAACCTAACACCAGAAATGTTTAGTATTATTATTATTTTTTTTGCTCTTTAGACTTGCTAAAGAGTAGGAACAAACTAAGTCAACATCAGGACTAAACTGGGCTCATATCAGGACCAAACCAGAGCAAGTGTGAATGCACTCTAAAACTGTACAAAAACATTTTGAAGCTGTTGCCAAATGTTGCCTCTGTTTTGTCTGAGGGAAAGCTTCTTACAAGTCTGTCTCTGGAAAACAAATTTCTTTCTCACAGACCCCCCTCCTATCATTGTTCTCAGCATTCCCGCCCCATGTGGGCTTTAGTCAGGCTGCACCGCCCTTCATCTCGCCTTCTCCATAGAATACACTACTGGTCCTTGTCTATAAAAGCTACAAAGACATACATATGCTTTGTTCTATGATATAGAAATAATGTGTGCCTGAATTCTGATGAAAAATATCTATGAGGGTTACGGTTAAAAAAAAGTTCTATTTATGTCAGTGTATTCGTTCATTTGTCCAAGAGTGTTCAATTGTAGAAAAATAATCAAGTCTGAGGACACCGATATTTATCCTACTGTGGGCTGTGTAAGCCTTGCCCACCAGGCAGAGCCTCATGATAATATGCCTGTCCTGTTTATCTATTTCTTTGCACTGTTTTATGTTTCCCCTTAAACTAATCTTCTTTGTTACCTAACAGCAGACAATGTGACATATAAATCCTATAGTTAGCTGACTGCAGCTAACTGTACCTGATTAGCATCTGAATGGCCAGGGCTGTTGTAAACTACCAGTAAACCTTAAACATCCATTCCTGTTTAGAGTAGGATAAACATTAGAGTTCTCAAATTAGATCCCCAGATTGAGAATGACTCTTGGATGAAAGTAAAAACATTTTGTTTTTTTCCAAAACAGTGTTGAGATGACTACAACTGAATATTTTTGTACAATGGAACACTGCTGGACGAATGAGAAATTACAGCTGAAATTGGTGAAAAACCTTTTATTATATTATTTGTCTTAACTTAATATTTTTTTTACATTGACGATATTTTTTTTTACAATTATGTATTTGCAAATAATGATATGCATAGAAATGATAGGCATATTCATGAGTTTTTAGCTCCCTAATAATTACAATATTTTGAGGACTTTTTCCCATTCGATTTGAAATGGTTAGTCTCTATGGTAATGGCCCTAGCTTCTCATCATTCTGCAGCTAACTTGTTACTTGCAGCTGTGGTATGCACTTCTGAAAGCTGGAAATTCAAACTTTAAATTTCAAAGATTTCAAAGACTGGGGTTGAACTGAACAGTTGTGAAAGCATAATGTTACAGTTACAGTTAAATTGGAAACTAAAATGTGTCGTTCTTTTTACAGATGAGAGAGAAGAATTGGTGCGATTGGTGATTGGCGATGTCCAAGTGGAGGTGAGAGGAGCCTGTGGATCACTCATTTAGATTCATTTCATTCTCTCTGTTTATGTTTCAGGAGATGAGCTCAGGCACTTCGGTGTGGACCAGATATGTATTATAACAAACTTCTGATATCTTTATTTCTTTAGTAGGCAACTGTTTCCAAAATTCCAGGCTGTAGACTACACCAGGGTGAACTAGAGTGAATGCACATGTATGTTCCAGACGGTAGACTGCACCAAGATGAACAAGAAAGGAATTAGATGAAACAAATACGATTAAATCTTTTGGGGTTTCTGTATTGAACCATTTTAGACACACTCAAAAAAAGTTTTCTTTCAGATTACCTTTTTATAAAAGGTTCTATTTTAGAATCCGTTCACTCCAAAAGATATGGAACCGTGTTTTAAGATTTTATAATGTGATGGATGTATATTGTGGATTGAGGATTACAGACGGACCACAGATTAATTATTCGGGGGTCATGTGTACCCCTCTGTTGGGACACTCAGTACTTAGGCCAACAAAAGCACATCAAACATTCATAGACATCTGGGTTTCTGGGCATTTGGTTCAAGTCTCCAGGGAGACACAATGAAAGTTCAATATCTCTACTGAACAGAATATATGATAGAGCTAAAACTGGCCATGCTGTTTGATGATATATTTGAAATAATGTAGATGATGTGATTGTTATCATATATTTTTCTTATTTCCCCGCATTTAATTTCTCACTTATTTCATGGAAAGAACAGCTTCAGTGACTAATGTAATGGTATAATTTCCAGTGACTAATTTCCTTCATCTTGTCAGGGAATGTGCATTAATACATTTTGATGAGCTGTCATGTCACTTTGTACTGATTCTAGCCTGACCACAGGGTTTCCGATGGCTCGTCATCAGTGGCCTTCAGTCGCACAGTATAGTTGATGGTAAGTTATACATTAGAGCCATTTAATAATGCACCACAGCAGTCTGTTGTCACATCTGAGAAAGCCTTTTCTGTACTTTTTCTTCATTGGTCAAAAATAATCTTAAAATTCACATGTGTGTGTGGGTCTGTGAGGTAAATCTGGAATTTGAAAATGTATTATTATTGTTCACCTACATTTTTAAGTAGACAGGAGAAAGTCAGGTGGTGGGTTGTAAAACTAACACAAACAGCTGAGCTTCCAATCATATCGGGAATAATAATAAGACCACCTGCCCACACAAGCTATTCCACAAAGTCTTTTCATGTGCTTTCAGCACACAATGAAAGATGTTAAAATGTACAGTTTTTACTGCTCAGTCCACAGCCAATCAATCATTTTAGACCTGCTTACAGTGTGATGAGATGGATGATCTTCAGCCAGTTCAGAATACACACCATTGGGGATTCTTATTTGGAGATGAGCCTAATTTCTTAGTACTAAAGGAAAAAAACGTTGAATGGAAAATGTCACAGATGAACACCTTAATCACAAACAGATAATATATAAATATATATGCAAGTAAACACTCCTTACTGTTGCTCCTGAGAACAGCATAAATTGTCAATGTGCACTTTTTTATCTAGATTCATACAAATCTGTTATTACACCAATTAATTTGACAATAAACATCTACAATCTTAGACAAAACACCCTTACTTTACACTGGTGATTCCTGGCTCAGATGGGTAGAAGCAGTGAGGTGTATCCAAAGTGTTTAGGACTGTTTAGGACTGTTTCGGAGAGTAAACAGAGGCTTTCCAGCGGCTCTGACTTGCATCTGTCTCCGTCTGATGATCTGCCTCCCTGAATGCGCTTCACTTCAAATATTCACAGACACGCTGGCTCACTCTTTCTATCCCATCATCCCAGTTCACGTTCTCTTTCAGTGGCTTAATCACTGTGGGGGGATGGCGGGACATTCAGTCTTGTGTAAAGTTGATTCAATATAGCTGCATATAGATTGTCTGCCTCTATAAAGTTTCCATCTATGACTATTACCTCTGTATGTACTGCAATTTCAGCCACAGAGTACATACTAGTATTTTAAATGAAACACATAATGGTCCCGATGTCTGTGACCTCAGTTGACCTTGAGATATTGCCATAGACGGATACTGAATCTTTTGCCTCTGCAGTCCTCCACAGGGAAATACACATGGCTTGTTTTTAATTTCCCAGTCCGTACCTGGCTGGCTTGCCAAAGTATACACTGTTTTTACTAATCCTACCACAATCGCAGTTTGTCTTCCCTCCATCACACAAGAGCCCAGATTAATCTCATGAACTGGTGTGGAAATGAGTCTCCGTCCTCCATTACCAGATGCCACTTTTGCTAAAATCTATTACAGCGATAGTCGAGGATACGTGAGCATTTTTCTGTCTCTGTTGACGATTAATAAAGCATAACAGTAATTCAACCTGTGGTCAATTCCAGCTTTGACATTTTCTTTGTGGTACACCTGAGGCCCCTTATAATGAGTTTGGGAACCAGGCTGAGCACACTTAGAAAGTAGACATGCCCAATACCTGCCAGCAAGCTAGAGTATGTAGCCCCATGTAGAAAACCACTACAGTATATGGGAAATAAATGTTCCTGATAGAAAAGGCATTGAACTTAATCAGTGTTGAAAAAAAAAGCATGTCATTTTCAATCCGTCAATCAATTCGAATGACAGTCGAAACATCTTTATTTAAAAAAGAGTCCAGTTGATTTATTCTACCATTTTTGCTTTCAAAGCGTCACGAAAGCCTTTGACTGTTTTCCCAAAGTTTCACATAGACACTGTTGGGCTTACATTTAGTTTTGGTTGTGCTAGAACAATTTAGAGCAACCATCTGGATGGTTTAGTTTGAAGCAAAGTGATGGTCATTCTGTTGAGATGCTGTGAAATAGTAAAGATTGATCACTCGGTACAACTTTAAACCTGTACTTGTAATACAACTGTTTTTAAATATAGCTCTTTAAAATGAATTGATTTGAATCTTTGCTCTCAGCTGTTTTAAAGTAGATTTTGGAAATCCATAAGAATTTTATTCTTTGTACCAGGGCCACTGCTAGCCATTTGGTTGCTTTTGGTTATTTTATTGTGCAATATTCAATTGGTCATTAAATATATTTGAAATTAGTTGAAGCATTTGTCTACCTCTATAACATATACAAGAGAAGCAAAATGTGCTATAAAGCTTTTACAGAATTACACTATCCATGTGGATTCGTTAGTTAAAGTTTCAATCTTTAAACTGGTTGTCTTATGATTAAAGTTTTCCACCTAACAGCCCAGACCAGATATTTAAAGTCTGGATAACAAAAGGACCAGATTG
Organism: Chaenogobius annularis; assembly: GCA_015082035.1. Classification (NCBI taxonomy): domain Eukaryota; kingdom Metazoa; phylum Chordata; class Actinopteri; order Gobiiformes; family Gobiidae; genus Chaenogobius; species Chaenogobius annularis. Next base: position 781,996 of record BJKM01000007.1, on the reverse strand, counting down.
TACAAGATAATCACATGAAAAGATTTGCCATGTTGAAAGAATCCTTTGGTTTGGTGAAACAGGTGTTAATAGGTATTTACAAATAAGGAGTTATGATAACCAAGAAATTAAACAAAGTAATGATCATCATAACCCTATGATTGAAATATTTATTAAAGCTTATAAATCAGGACATTCAAAAGAGGAATAATATCTAAATTCTATAAGTGTATTAACAATTTTGGCAACCACTATACCAATTACATAAAAAATAAATGGGATTGTTTTGTTTTGACGAATGAGGAGTGGGAGAATATATGTACATACATCTGGCGAAACACAAAATCATATGTTTTGTGGGAATTCTGCTGGAAAAGTGTGACGTGGTTTTTCATAACACCATGTCAAAGTGCTCATTATTCACAAGGAAATACTAATTGTTGGAGAAACTGTGGCAGCTAAGAGGCAGATCACTATCACGTGTTTTGGGACTGTCCTATTGTTCAGGAATATTGGACTGAAATCAAAAGAGCAATGCAATCAGTATTTTTGACATCATCATCCCAATGTATTTGGGCCTCAGCACCACTGACATGGACACAGGAAATGGAGCCTGACCGCAGCAAAAAAAATCCATCACAAAAAAAGGTATATAACAAACTGAACTGACGATTTAAGACTGGACTGACATAATTATGGACATTAGAAAAATGGAGGGGGAAATTACATTCTGACTCAATTTGAAAATGGACACATTTGACAGACTATGGACAAAATGGGAAATTGATGTTGGACAATTTGGGCCGTGATTTATTTTCTTTTTATATATATTTCGTTTTATGCATGCTCTCTGTGTCATATTTTTTTTTCTTCTGTTCTGTGATTTAAAAAAAAATTAAAAATGGACATGCCACGTCACAGCCTGCTTCAAGTCGTCCATCATTGTCCCTGTCCCCAAGAAGCCCCAGATCACTGGATTTAGTCTGTAGTCATGAAGTCATTTGAACGCCTGGTCTTGCCCCACCTCAAGTCCTTCACCTCCTCCCTGATGGATCCCCTGCAGTTCGCCTACAGAGCCAACAGGTCTGTAGACGTGGCACTGCACTCATCAACCTGGCACTGCACTTCATCTTGCAGCATCTGGACTCCCCAGGAACCAATGCCAGGATCCTGTTTGTGGACTTCAGCTCTGCATTTAACACCATCCTCCCTGCTCTGCTCCAGGACAAGCTCTCCCAGCTCAATGTGCCTGACTCCAACCTGCAGGTGGATCACTGACTTCCTGACAGAAGTCAGAGAGGCAGTGCGTGCGGCTGGGGAAGAACGTCTCAAACACTCGGACTATCAGCACAGGAGCTCCACAGGGCTGTGTACTTTCCTCCTCTGCTCTTCTCCCTGTACACAAACTGCTGCCCCTCCAGCCACGACTCCGTAAAATTGATTAAGTTTGCGGACGACACCACCCTCATCTGGCTCATCTCGGACGGGGATGAAGTCTGTCTACAGGAGGGAGGTGGACCGGCTGGTGTCCTGGTGCAGCGGTAACAACCTGAAGCTCAACGCCCAGAAGACAATGGAGATGATCGTGGACTCCAGGAGAGTCACAGACTTCCAGCCCTCCCTCACCCAAACTGACTCCCCCATCAACACCAGGACTCCTTCCGCTTCCTCTGCACCACCATCACCTAGGACCTCAAGTGGCAGCCCACCATCAGCTCCCTCATCAAGAGGCCCAGCAGAGGATGTACTTCCTGTGGCAGCTGAGGAAAGCTGCCAGCGCAGATGATCATCATTGAGTTCATCCTCACCTCTTCCATCACCGTGTGGTACGCTGGAGCCACAGCCAGGGACAAACAGAGACTACAGCGCATTGTGCGGTCTGCTGAGAAGGTGATTGACTGCAGACTTCCATCTCTGCAGGACCTGTACGTCTCCAGGGCTCTGGGAGGAGCAGGTTGGATCACAGCCGACCCTTCTCACCCTGGACATGGACTATTTGAACCAGGAGGCTGAGGTCCATCCGGACCAGAACCTTCCGCCACAAGAATAGTTTCTTTCCCTCTGCCGTTGGACTCATGAACACTTCTAAACACGTGCCACTTTAACTACAATTTAATCAATCACTCACTGCACTGTCACTCTCTGCACTCATAACTGTAAATTTAACTGTAATTCTTGTGTACATAGAAAGCCTATTTTTTGTTTTATACTATTAGTAATATGTTGTTTTTATTATTGTTCAAGTGTTTTATGTTGCGCCTTAATGCCAAAACAAGTTCATATGTTTGTGAATTTTGTTCATTGACAATGGCAATATACCTTTCTGATTCTGATTCTGAAAAAAAATGTTTGCTTTGAAAATCTTTAAAGGTCTGGTCTGCTGGGTCTGAATTGCTTATGGCGCAAATAAAGGAGGAAATGCCTAATTCCTCTGAGAATCATTCACAGCGGAATCCTTTCTGACTTTAAGAGACCAAATCTGAAGACATGCAATAATGTTTCTGCCTAATTAAAAAGAGACCTTGTAAGTATGCAAGAAGCCTGAGGCATGGCTGAGGCTCTGCTTTAGTGAAATGTTAACCATGAGTTTAAAATGGTCAACAAAAAATTGGCATGTGGGAGAACACTTGGAAAATAATATTTATTATTATTATATATAGTATTTCAAGGTCAGCAATCACCTTGAATTTAGGGGTGATGAACCAGGTCTCTCCACCATAAGAGCTAAATTTTAAGTTAAATATAGTGAGAAATATAACACTTAGAGGATAATCTATGTAAGTCTGAAGTGTTTCAATAATACGGAAAGACAAATTACTTTTGCACAATAAAGTTGAGAAAAAAAGTTAGGTTTCAAGAAGACAACTTATGCTTTTGTCTATTGCCTAGTTGCCACCTGTGGATCATTAGCTTATATTTTGGACATTAAAAATCACAATGTTGGTCTAAAATGACGTATTAAAAGAGAGTCTGCTGATTTCCAATGTGGAGCAAAATGTGGAGCTGATATGTTGGTTTGCCAGATTTTCAAGGAAACAAGCCACCAATCCTTGGAGCCTCTAGATACAACTTTGAGTGTATAAATGAGAAGGGAAAACAATTACAACATGGCTAAAAACTTGTAAAAGTAAATTCTACAAATGTAATAAAAGTAACAAGTAGTTGTATGTTCTCCTGTCCTAATAGTGATCGGCATATTTGATTTAATTTGATATACTTTTGTCATACATTTGATGCTTTGCCTGAAACAAAGCTCTCCATTTTGCAACTGAATTTCCAGTATAAAATACTGTAAATACTACTATTTATCTTTCAGTAGTAACCCTATTAACTTTTAATGACAATGGTACGGCACTGCATGTTGTCTTGTAAGTACTGTATATAACCATATTCCTTACAGAAGCACATGTTGTCTTTGACTGTGGACAATCAGTATTCCTCTGCCTGCCTTGGTGCGTGTGGGACTGAGCCAGTGGGTGGAAGGTGGTCTGGCATTTAAGTGTTTGACACCAGCAGCGGTGTGTGAGTGGGGAGTGAGTGGGAGAACGTGGGGGAGTGAGGGGAGCGGGGGTCTCCTGTGCAATACATAACAGATGGTGCAGATGAGAGTGGGTGTTCTCTCTGTCTCAGCAAGGCCAGGTTTATCCACAAGCCATACAAAAAAACAAGGGATGTGGAGATCCATTGAGAATTCTGCTGCTTACTTGCTCATTACCAGAACAAAATACAACTTGGAGAATTTGCAAAGTGAATAAAAAAAACAAAAACAAAAAACTACATTTTTAGGAAATTCCTTGACATAAAAACATTAATTTTTTATTTTAATTTTATTTTTTACACATATCACATATCAAAATGCATACATCTTTATTTTTAAGTTGCTAAGCGATGGAAATGGCTCTGTGGTTGGCTGTGATAGTGTATATTGTCGTTGTATCCCTGGGCATGACACTTCCACCTTGCATGGAGTTTGAGCCTCACTTCCATCAGTCTCCAAGGAAGCTACAGAATTTGCTTACCATCAGGGGTGGAGTATAAATGAATAATGCAAATATAAAACAACTTTTGAGTGTCCAAAGAATGTTATTATTTAATTTGATTAGTATTCATTTGGTGGTCGCAGTCATATTGCCATTCTCAGACTTACAAAGCAATAAATGACATATCCCCATCCTACCTCAAAGATGCTATAGTACCATATCAACAGAGCCCTTCGCTCTGAAAATGCTGGACCTCTGATGGTCCCAAGAGTCTCTAAAAGCAAAGAAGGCCGAGCGTTTCTCTACCAAGCTCCTGTTTTATGGAATCATCTCCCTATCCATGTTAAAGAGGCCAACACAGTCTTCTCCTATGCCACCCTAGAGCAACTCTGCTGGGGGAAGTATGGCAGCTTGAGCACTCTGCTTGCTCTTACTTTGCCTATAAACTATATATAATATTCTATTTCACCTGTAGCATGTTCATTGCACATGTTTTTCTCCTTCTCCCACTCCCCTCCGTGAGTGGTACTGTCTCAGACACTGCTGATGCTGACCTGTTGATCCGGATGCTCCTCATCTGCCTGAATGTCTTATGTCTTATAATGTTGCTGGGACATTATCCATTTTCTAATTTCCGATGAACATTGTTAAATCTGTTTTTCACTGTTGCCCCTTAAAGCAACTACTCTTGCTTAAATTGTATAAAGAATGTTAGAAAAAAAAGGCGCAGGTTGTTAAATGTGTTGGGACATGGAGGGACAACCTCGGGAAATTAAGCTCATAGATAATAACTGCCACCAATAATATGCGAACTGCAAATTGTTTTTTATCAATCAAAATGCACAAAGAAAGATTGGAAATGCACAGACAAAGATTGGAATAGCATTAAGAGCCTCTAAATAAGTGGGATGAACACTTCAAAACACCTGTCACTTTAACTGCAATATTCAACCACTCACTGCACTGTCACTTTCTGCACTACAACTTTAAACATAACTGTAAACTTGTGTACATAGAAATGCCTATTTTTATTTTTATTGTATAGTAATTTAAATTGTTCTTAATGCATGCCCTTTTTTGATTGAATATATGTTGTTTTTATTATTGCTCAGTGTTTTATGTTTGCACCTTAAGGCCGAGACAAGTTCCTATGTTTGTGAATTTTGTTCATTGACAATGGCAATAAACTCTTTCTGATTCTGATTCTGATTCTGATTCTGATTCTGATGAGGGACAGTGGCAAATGGCTTTGCAGGACAATCAAAAGAATATTTGTAACTGTAATTGGCCCAAAACAAACTATTGGAAAGAACTTATAATCTAACTTAAACAATTGTAGAAGGACTCTTTGGATGAGAGTCGAAACGTTTCGTTTTTTTTCTAAAAACAGAGTCCAGATGACTACAACTGAATCTTTTTCTACAATGGAACTCTCCTGGACGAATGAGGGATTACACCGACATGCATCTAACTTAAACAAGCAAATGAATGTCGACAATCCCATTTTTGGATACAGGCAAAACCATCAAACAAAAATCACTCTTCAACATCAAAATACAGTTGTGTTGGCTTGCTTATAGAAGTCTATTCAAAGGTGAATTTCAGTGAATAAGAAGCATAACGCTCAAAACGAATGATCTGCGACAGCACAGGACAAAAATTGTGTCATCATCAAAATGGCAGAATGGCAAAAAAACTGCTACCGCAAAAGTCCTGCTATTTCCATGCGAGGTGTTAAGTGTTGAGGGCAAAGACAACCTGTTCTCCTCCAGGCAACATAAAAGGGTTTGTTCAGTGGCCCGTCTCGTCCTCCATGATGCCCTTTTGAGTCTTGTGATGACAGTGTGATGACAAAACCTAAATGTTAACATCAACAGTTTAGATGCAGTAACTGACTGAGGAGCAGCATGCTTTTAGAGCTGAGAAGGTATATAGAAATGGTGGGTGTGACACAAACTAGTTAAAAAAAAAATTGTTATTTTGATCCTAACCCAGTAATTTGGTAACAGTAATGCTTTGGTCTTTGTACTCTCAAAGACATGGTCACAGCTGCCCTGGCGCTGACTGACTGAGACTCACAAAATTAATCAGAATCAGAATCAGAGTAAGAATCAGATAAGGTTTATTGCCATTGTCAATGAACAAAATTCACAAACAATAGGAACTTGTTTTGGCGTTAAGGTGCAAAGGAAAACACTGAGCAAATAATGAAAACAACATATATGAAACATCTATGAAATCAAAAGGGCATGCATTAGAAAACAGTTAGAATTTACTATCGTATAAGATAAAAATAGACTTACTATTGTACTTAAAATTTACAGTTAAATTTACAGTTGTAGTGCAGAAAGTGACAGTGCAGTGAGTGATTGATTAAATTGTAGTTAAAGTGGCAGGTGTTTAGAAGTGTTCATGAGTCCAACGGCAGAGGGAACGAAACTATTCTTGTAGGAGGTTCTGGTCCGGATGGACCATAGTCTCCTGCCTGAGGGGAGTAGCTCAAACAGTCCATGTCCCGGGTGAGAAGGGTCAGCTGTGATCCGACCTGCTCCTCCCAGACCTCACCATCACATCATCTACACTGGCAACTTGACTTTCCGCAGGAAGTACATCCTCTGCTGGGCCTTCTTGATGAGGGAGCTGATGGTGGGCTCCCACTTGAGATCCTCTGTGATGGTGGTGCTGAAGAAACGGAAGGAGTCCACAGTGGTGATGGGAAGTCTGTTAGGGTGAGGGGGGACCTGGGGGACTGTGACTCTCCTGAAGTCCACGATCATTTCCGCTGTCTTCTGGGCGTTGAGCTCCAGGTTTTTACCACAGCACCAGGACACCAGCCGGTCCACCTCCCTCTTGTAGACCGACTCATCCCCATCCAAGATGAGCCTGATGAGGATGGTGTCATCTGCAAACATGGTCATTTTTACAGAGTCGTGGCTGGAGCTGCAGCAGTTTGTGTACAGGGAGAAAAGCAGAGCTTGGGTTTGCTCAGTGCTAATAGCGGGACCCATATAATCTAGTCAAATGAGTAACGCATTAGATTTGGTTAGGTCATCATCTCTATGCTGGTCTCATCTCCTCACCACAATACCAGAGCCAGGTTTGTTTCACAGCCGCGGCAGCAAACACTCAGCACGCCGTGAACATGCGCATTGCGCAACTAGTGACTCTTGTGACGCCAAATAAACTTTCAGATGCGCGTTTTGAAAAACTCCTTCTTTATAACCACTATTTTGTAGCTGAGGAGTAAATGTAGGGTAACAGCCATGTGGTGAGTTTGAGTTAAATAAACTACAGGCCTAAAACAAGCGTGGTCTGTGGTGTGTTGGTGCTCTTTCTAACCCAGTAATTTTTTTTTGTTTTGTTTTTCATTGCTTGAGGACAGGCATACACGTGCGTCAGTGGCGTGCGGTCATGGCAATCAAGGTAATCAGTGATTGACCAATAAAATGTATAATTACCATGTGTCACAACTATATTTAAATTGTTCCGAAATATATCCAAATATGCCCATTTTCCCCTCACTTCTGATGCTCTTGGCTGGAAGTTACAGTGTAACTCTACAGGGCTTCTACAGTTCTGTGTGCAGTACTGTTGCAACTGGGAAGCTTGATTCCCCTCCTTTCACTGCGGCTCAGTCTATGACTTGATTCAGAGGCCTGTTCATGTCCCGTTCTCTAACATGGGCTTATTGAACAAGAGCGGAGAGCAGCTACTTTTAGAGGTTTGCGCATGCACTCTGAATAAACCTGTACGAAAACCAGATAAGTCCGCAGATTGTGATCCTGCACTTGTGCAGCAGGAAAACGGCAATACAGCAAACTTTCAACAAGTGGCTTACAAAGAAGAAGAAATAATAGCTTTTAACATAATGTCTTTGTAAATAAGGCTATGGTTGTCTGACCCGCCACTATTTTATGGAGCACCAGCGACAAAGAAATAACAGGACATTTTATTAAGAGTGAGTGTATCGGTGGCTATTTTGGACCAACTCCACTTCAAGGAAATACAAGGTGTTTCTTCAGGACAGCAGGATTTGCATCTGGGAGTGACAGATGAGTTTACGGCTAGCATAGATGTTTTTAAGGTTAGGTTTGTAGCAAATGAGCCATGATTATTACTGCATCTGTCTGAACAGCACGCTGTTATTGTGAGTATCTTGTCATAAATGTTGTTTTGAGTAGATACAGTAGTACTAAAGCTGTAATATGTTGCTCGTTAAAATAGTTTCAATGATTGGGGTTAATTGATACATTGTTGAGGTGAGTTGGCTAATTTTGTGAGTGAAAACACAACAGTTTGTGAGAAATGTCTGGCAGTGCATTAATGAGTTGACACAGTCCGTATAAGCCAATTTCATTCATTTTTCAAATTCATCATAACACCTGCCATTGTTCATATAAAAAGAGCATTTAAAAGTCACAGCATGCTACTGGTTCTTATTGTATGGCATTGTATTGTGGTAATCTGTCAACATAAAAGATAAATAAAGCACAGTCAAACGCATTTGCTTGTTTGTTTGCTATTTCAATGATTATTTGACTGTGTTCAGCTACGCAAAAGGATTGTCGGCAAACGATATAGGTTATACAATAATTGGTAAAAATGATTGGTAACGCAAGAGTATTTTAATGAGTTACTTTTATAACACAGTAGTACAGTAAAGTTACATGTGAGATTTCCAGGGCAGTAACGAGTTACTTTCAAAAGTAATGCTATCCAACACATGCTGAGAGTAGCTGAGGGCTCTGTGACTGGCTACAGTGCTGAAAAGAAATCTTGTTAATTTTGTTAATGTCTATTGAATTTGAAAAGTATCTGGTTTGGATCTTACGCAGAACCTGCTTTATGGATTCTTAGAGGTCTCTAATTTTTCAACTGTTTGTTTATGCGAACACAGTTTTTCTTGTACCATGGTGAGGTTCATTTTGGCCTGATGATCTTCTGTTTTAATGGAGCTGCAACATTAACAGCAGATTTCAGAGAATTCATGGTCATATCAACAAAAGGATCACTTACACTGGGACCAAAAATATAAAGTCAGAGAATTCGGTTAAAAACTAAGTAGTGACCAGGAGTCTTACATAATCATCGTGTTAAAGCCAAGTTTCAGTTAGAGCTAGAAGATCTATTTTATGATCACTAATTAAATCATTAACTAAAAGCAGTTTGGAGGAAATGTACCTAATGTTTAGCGATCCACATTGTACGTGCTTATTTATTTGTTTATTTGTATCCTGTGTAGTTGCTATTTTTATTAACTTGTTTGGTCTGACACCTGACAAAGCTTTTCTGAAATTTGACTTTTTGGTATTATTGGCACAAGGAACAAACACAGTCTCTATTAGCTTTGACTCACACTTGATTTTGACAATGTCGGCGAGAGTTTAGTGGCAGTAACAGAGGAGCCTCTAGCAAAGCACTGATTAAACTATGTTGCATGTTTCCGCTGGGAGTGAGAGTAACATGTGTCCACTGCACTGTGCCCCAGACAGACTCAGACTGAGGCAAGGCAAGGCAAGGCAAGTTTATTTGTAGAGCACAATTCATACACAAGGCAATTCAAAGAGCTTCACACAACAGGAAAAAATGCATTAAAATCACAAAGACATGGCAGAAATCACAAAATAATAGTTCAAGACATAAAAGAGAAGAGTGCAAAGAAAAGCATTTCAGTCATATGCACAGCAGCCAAAAACAAAACAGTTTTTAGTTTAGATTTGAACATTGCCAGAGTAGCGGCCTGTCTCACATCCTCAGGAAGACTGTTCCAGATTTTAGCTGCATAAAACTGAAACGCAGATTCCCCATGTTTAGTCCTGACTCTGGGCACCAGCAGGAGGCCGGTCCCTGAGGTCCTCAGAGTCCGAGATGGTTCATATGCACTAACATGTCCGAGATGTACTTTGGTGCTTAGGCCATGAGAGACTTGTATACAAGCAGAGCTGCTTTGAAGTACTGCAGCTGTTTTACAGCTCGTTTGGAGAGGCCAGTGAGCAGGCCGTTACAGTAGTCTAATCTACTAGAGACAAACGCATGGATAAGTCTCTCCAGGTCTGTTTAGACACTATACTTTTGTGATTTGTGGCAATGTTTTTTAGATGGTAAAAAGCTGCTGATGTGATTGATCTGACGTGGCTGTTAAAATTCAAATCTGAGTCCATTATTACCCCCAGATTTCTACCTTGATTTGTAGGGTTTTTTTTTTTTAATTTGAAGGACTGAGAGTGCAGACCTTCGATTGTGGCGAAATGCAGCTGAGCTGCATGCAGTGGAAACTGTCCACAAGCCTGTGGGAACTGCTCATAAATATTACTTACATATCTTGTCATTTACTAGTACATCTATAAGTGAGCATTTGTCGCACACTGTCAATATCGCCACAGTGACACAAAAAATGGCATCTTTAATAAATGTATTAACCAATTACTCCACAAATCAATTATTTAATTTCTTCATGAATTAACCATCCAAACAGTATAAGTCAATCATGGTTGATACACTGCTAAGTCTTTCTCCTAGCACCTTTCTGTCCTTCTCCACCTCTTCAGGTAATCGAAACAGGGGAACTCCAGAGATCCTCCATGTCTGATGTTGCTGCCTGTAGGCTAGCCCACGGCCAATTTCCATCATTCTCCATTGTCTTTTTCCACAACTATTCTTCCTTGGTCTGCTTATTGCATTTTCACTCTGCAGTTATGCCACTATTACCCTTTGTATGAGCAAACCAAGTAATTTTCACTTCTAACAGTTTTTTAAGTATGATTCAGACAAGAGTGTTTGTCATGGGCTTTACTCCTGGAGTTGTGATGTGTCTAACAGGCTGCTAAAATGTGTATTTTCAGACAATAGGGGGCGGTGCATCTTTACCCATAATCTCTGAGTAGTCTCCCAGTTGTCCAAGTCAGTTATCCAAAGCAAAATAAGGTCAAATTATGTATTGTGTCCATCAAACAAAGTTTTTAGAGTGAATATATTTCTCTGAAGCTTAGCAGGGTTAGGTCTGATTACTGCTTAGATGTGAGACTGCGGGGAATACCAGGTGTCACAGTGCATTCTGTCATTGTGTTCTTGGACAAGACAGTTCACCCCCATTGTCCAACATTGGTGTATGAATGAGAGTGCATTTGTAAGAGTGAATGCGGGACAACAAATGTTAATTAGCCCATGCCTAAAATATTAGCCGATGCCAAAAATTATTTTTACACCTTATTCAGGAGTTGCTCAGAGCGCCGCCATCTGAGGTAATCCTGCTTCAGCTTGTATTCATTAACATTGGGGCTACCATAGGAGTTCTCAGACTTGTTTCACTGATTGAGAATGACTCTTGGATGAGAGTCGAAACGTATATTTTTTTCTAAAACAGAGGCCAGATGACTACAACTGAATATGGAACACTCCTGGACGAATGAGAGATTACACCGACATTAGGGCTACCAACTTCCTGAGAAAATAAGTTCTATACAGACTAAAAAGTCGCTTTCAGACTGCCCATGGAATCGGTGCATCGTTTATTTGGTGTTCATGAACATTGGACATTCGACACAAATCAATTAACTTTATAACATATTTTAGCAGCAAGATTTTTCCCTTGTTTTCCACTTAAGTGAACAGAGTTCACACTCAACTGGAAGTGCCAATACAATGGAAGTGCTGATCCGTGGCAAAAAGAGGCAAAAATGGGTAGGTCAGCATTGTACTGACCAAAAGATAATAATTATATGGTGGTACACAAATACCAGAGGAAAGCCGCTGTGGTTGACAGTACAATACATGATGGCAACATCAGGAAAAAGGAACATGTGAAAATGAGAAGTGAGAAACTAGAAAAATACAAAGGGCTCAAAGAAGAGCTGGAGAAGGCTCAGACAGTGGTGTCTGTGGTCATCGGAGTACTCCGGACAGTGACCCCCAAACTGGAGAAGTGGCTACAATGAATATTCCACCTATCGACATGATTCAAAACCTGTAGGAAAGCTACTCTATGGGTGCAGTGATTAAATATGTCTATAGCCTTCTGTTAGCTCGTAAAATGTCATGGATGCTTCTATACTTTTAAAATTGTGGTGTTTGCAGTTCCTGGCAGTGTTTGCTGTATTGTTTATTGGAATGTGAACATATATAGTGAATATTTATATTTAATATATTTAAAGCCCTATTCGGGTGGGATTCGTTTTTCAAAATGGCTCCATAGCCCATTTTGCATGTCAGGATTTAACTAAATTAATACTATTAATTTGCCACTGAAACTTGTCATGGCAACAGAGGGCAGAAGACTAAGTGGCACGAAGGCTTTTTGGAAAAAGTTTGGGTGCTTCTGGTTTAAAGTTTGGATCAAAGGTCTGTATCAGTGTGAATGGATTAAAAGGGGTAGTTTCATAAGAAATCTAATCACCTGGTTGTCGTTCTGATTGCTGATTGCAATAATGTGCTAAAGAACGAGGTTTCACACTACAGCACAGGTACATACAGTACATAATGCAAAAAAAACGACTTAGGAACAAATTATTTAAAAGATTACTGTCATATTTCAGTGTGTTTAGCAGTCCTCCATATCTGGAATAAAGTCTGTAAAAATAAGAAAATTGCTGACATTTCTTTTCCCGTCCAAATGCACACCAAAAAAACCTCATTGTGTGGTCATTCCAATTTTACAGACGTTCCCAGGTAAAACTGATCTCGTCCGAAAGGGCTTAAGATAGCAAATATGTTGCTTTTAATTAATATGTTTGGTTAAGGTCAAATTGAAGTTGTTGTCAAATCCAAAGAGATCCTTGTATCTGTAAAGTATAATGAAAAATACAAAGTCATATAAGCATGAGATCCTGTAGTATCAGCAGATCCGTGTTCGGATAAGTATACGGACTCTGGATATTCCTGGATAATCAGCAGTCCAAATACGGGGATTTCCCAAATTTGTATACCTCAAAGATTTTATGCGCATATTAAATGTTATTTTATTCTAGTAACAAATAGGGGAATACAATGTATTAAATCTTCACGTATTTTCATGCCTTTTGTCCAGTACCATCAGTCTTACTAGGACTTCTTGGACTTCATGGCTTGGTTTGTGCTCTGACACTGTTAACTGTGGGACTTTATATAGACAGGTCAGTGCTATTCCAAATCATGTCCAATCAACTGAATTTACTCCAGTCAAGTCGTAGAAGCTTCTCAAGGATGATAAGTGGAAAAACTATGTATCTGAGCTCAATGTTGAGTGTCATGGCAAATGCTGTGAATACTTAAATACATGTGTTTTGTTTTTGTTTTTTAAAAATTGCAAAGAATTCTAACAACCTTCTTTGAAGTTGCCATTATGGGGTATAAGGCAAGTCTTAAGAAGCCAGCTCATTGGCAAGAACAAGTCCGGGGCGGTAAACCGCTATGCCCTGTGATCAGATACCCTGCAGGAATAATAAGGTGGCCAAAGGAAGAGATACAGACCACAGATGTTAAGACGCAAAAGCTGTTCACCATGCATGGAGGGTTCCACCCAAAATCCAGCACCCTGAGACTGTACACTAGTCGTTGGAGGCAGGAAGGAAGGAGGCCATGGACTAGTGAGCGTGAGAGCCACTATCCAGAATGAAACATCCAACATCCACAAGTAAATCAAGGACAAGGCCCCAACAGATGCCGTGCTCAGTGAATGTCTCAGGCAATAGGGAACAGAGGATGAGGGGCTGGAGGAGGGATCATCATTGGAGGACAAGCCCCTACATGGGATGTACCACCAGAACATAACCAAAGTGACTGATATCAAGAAATCCTACCAATGGCTAGAGCGGGCCGGTCGGAAGGACAGCACAGAGGCACTCATCATGGCTGCACAGGAACAGGCCCTGAGCACCAGAGCAATAGAGGCCCAGATCTACCACACCAGACAAGACCCAAGGTGTAGGTTGTGCAAAGGGGCCCCTGAGACAATCCAGCAACATAACTGCAGGGTGCAAGATGCTGGCAGGGAAAGCATACATGGAGCGCCATAACCAAGTGGCTAGCTTAGTGTACAGGAACATCTGTGTGGAGTATGGACTGGAAACCCCATGGTCAAAGTGGGAAACACCTCCAAAGGTGGTAGAGAATGACTGAGCCAAGATCCTGTGGGACTTCCAGATACAGACTGACAGAATGGTAATGGCAAACCAACCAGACATTGTGGTGGTGGATAAACAGCAGAGGAAAGCCGTTGTGTTGACGTGGCGATACAAAGTGATGGCAACATACAGGAAAAAGGAACACGAGAAACTAGTAAAAATGCCAAGGGCTCAGAGAAGAGCTGGAGAAGGTGTGGAAGGTGAAAAACATCAGACATCTCAGTCCAAAAAAGTGCAGTACTAGGAACAGCAAAGATACTGCGCAGAACCCTCAAGGTCTAGGCCCAAGCTGAGAATTTTTTTTTTAAAATTTTTATATATATATATATATATATATATATATATAATATATAACCCATATATATATATATATATATATATATATATATATATATATATATATATATATATATATAAATCATTCAATGTGTTTTCCGAATTTTTATTCCCTCACAGTGGAAATGCACCTACGATGAACATTTCAGACTCCTCCATAATATCTAAGTGGGAGAAATACTTACTTTCCTCACTGTATGTGCTCGGCCACCTCCATCATACAAAACAATCAAGTCTATTGCATTTTTTTGCCAATGTCTGGCTTGATCAAGCTCCACAATTATGACAGCACCAAACAGTAAAGAGAACATGAACAATAACCGGATAAAGATTTGGCAAATACACCCAAAATTACATTATTATTAATGGTTTACGACTTGTTGCTTTGATATCTGGAGTAGACACAACAGTTTAATGTTTAATTACAAGTGCGGTAACAAAAATAAAAAATAAAGACTGAAATGAAAATTAATTTGAGTGTGAGCTCAAGAGCAAATACAGGAGTTATCTGCACTTCTGCTTTAGTTATTTGGTCTTAAATGAGGACTTTCATGAAACAAAGTTGTGGCCTCTGCACATGCTCTTCTTGTGCTCCGCAGCCCTGCGCAGTGGACTCGAGTAGAAACAGTGGGTGGGGATTTGCCATGCTTTTTGGAGTTCGGCTGCAGCGTAGCAGGGCTGCATGCAGCAGAATCAGCGCGTTATGACAAAACTGGTTGATTACATATGATATAGTTTTTCACCTTGATGAGCATGATATTTTGTGGGCCCTACCAGGATCTGTCCCTTAAAAACAAACCTCTCCATTCTGTGGTCATTCCTGGTTTTAGTCTCTTTAATTATCTCACTTCTTCTGTCTACTCCTGGAAATCGTGTTGCTTTTTCTGCAGAAAAACTGCTTTTAAATGAGAACATGTGTGGCCAAAAGCATGTGTCTAATCATCAGTTCATTTTACATTGACAAACACACAGCAGCCTGTCATGTCCTGCCAAGAGTCTGATGGACAGATAAAGTGGTAATCAACAGCATCCAACAAACAAGCAGCCTTCCCCGCCACTCACAAACAGGCTAGCAGCCAAACGATTCTAAGAACTTGGTTGATGGACCTGGCATTTCAACTTACTTTATTGTCCTTTTTCCACTGTGTAGACACTAGTGGGTCTTTGCTGTGCTGCCAAACCAAAATATGACATATTGAGAGTCAGTTTAGAAGGTTAAGGTTTCGATTGGCTTTTCGATTTGTTGGAGCACAATTTCCCCAACAATGTTGGAGTAGATTTGTAAAACAAAAAAAAAGGGGTCAAGAAAAAGAGACATGCAATTTGGATGGATTCGCAATCGGGAATTATTGTTTTTAAAAGACAAGTGGAAGGTTTAGTCCTTAATTCATTTCTGGTTCGACCTCCCAGAAGCAGTAGCAGACCATGACAAAATGCACAAGATGCTTCTCCAGATCTACAGCAATCTTGGTCAGGACTGTATATTTAGCTTTGGATATGCAATTTATGCACATTTTGTTCAGAGATTACACAATTCTGCGAAGCACTTTCTTTATTATCTGCAGACAACATTAAGCAGTCTCTCAGGTAATCTAACATATTTTATGACAGCCATCTTGATGGCCACAGTTTCTGTGAAACTGCAGATGTGAACATCTGGCTGTGAATTAGAAATGTATAAGACACTTCCTCAAATGAACTCTGCAACTGTGAGCTTTGTATTGTGCTACTGACGCAACAAATCAATTTTGGTTCCTCCAACTTGTTAGCAAAATGTGTCGACATCCTGTTGTTAGCACACCCAATGAGAGTACAGCTACATCTGAAAAAAGCAGCTTTGACAGTATTGTTGATAATTAGAAACAATCCTAATGCACTGTACCACTTGGCAGATGGTTTGTATGGGTGAGAGAATGTTGTGTTTATTCAAGTTAATTGAAACATGTGGCAAAGGAACTAATAGAATGCATGCTTGTGTGTCTCTAAGTCGTTAGAATCAATCAACTTTCAATACCTTGAATTATCTTCCTATAATTGAACAATCATTAAGTGGAGCATCCTTGGATATACTCCATAATTTTCCCTCTAACCATTTTGGTACAATATACGTATTTTATAAGTTCATATGTCACAACAGTCAACCAAAATGTAGAAATTCTCCATTTACCGGGGCCTTATAGCTGGTATAAAAAGAAAAAGTCAAAGGCCTGGAGTGCGGCAGAAAATTCTGGGCCAAACAAACCATCTCGGTTCTAAATTCACCACGTTACTGACTTTTGGAGGGCCATTGGGGTCCGATGTCCCTGTCAGAGGCACAGGTGTGAAGTTCAACATTGTGGGTCCCAGCTTGTATTCTGTTTGTGTTCATTTCGTGCAATGCAACTTCAGCTTTGTGTTTAAACCATTAGAGCCACATGCTGCGTCTCATTTTACTTATGCAAATAAACAGAACGCTTCATGCTTGGGTACATCTACAGTAGAGCAAATTGAAAATCCAATTCTCCTCTTTTGATGACTAACCCTATTTCATGTTTCCCACTGGAGGACTGCATCAAACAACGTTTTGATTACTCATCACATAATAGAGAAAATCAGTGGTACACATATTTCATGGTTCTATTGTCCTTTATTAAATGAAATGTAATGTAGGATCCAGTCCTGTATAAACTGTGTATATATGTTCTATTTCCAACATAGTCAGTCCAAATGTAATATATTTCTACTGTGAACATTTTAAATTAACTAAAACAGCTGCATGCTTATTTGCACTAAAACCTCCTGGCCCTGGTAAGGCAGTTAACAATTTAGATTATGTTCACAAGCAGGTGGGGGCTTCCTAGCATGTGATAAGCTTTCATTATGTGTGGATGGCTGGAAGCTACATTGTCTGCAGTAGATAAACTCAATTCTTTAGCGCCATGGTGGGGTAAGCTCTGACACGTTAGCATGCGCAAATGGCTGAACTGATATGACTGTGTTGTGTGTAATTACCCGAGATGTACAAGAGTGAGGGACAGAGGACGCGTGGGAAAGCAGCACGCTAAGTGCAGTGGAGACAGACTGGCAGGGATGAACAATGGAGATGCAAGTGGTCTATCTGGTGAGAGCAAAAGTTGAAATTGAATTTGCCCAGCAGAAGATAGTTTAGAATTTTCGTCACCAAGCAGGACAATAAATGTGTAGGCATTGACTGTGAGGGCACGGACAGAGCTGGCAGTGCGATTGTTCATTTGTGTACAGTAATGTAATGTAGAATGTCATTTGTCCAGATAGTTATTACTTTTATTGATTTTATTTTTATTTTCTATTTTCCAGAAAACAAATACAACTTATTTTAAATACTCCATACCATTAATAGTATCGTAACTAAAATATTGATTAATTGGGAGTTTTGTCTCTGTCCCTTTCTATTGAATACTTGGATTTGATGACTGCTGCCCTTGAATAAGCAGAACAGTTATAAGTGACATATTTGATATTCACACACAAAAGATTGTTTCTAGTCGAAATGCGAACATACTTGCATGGCATTCTTCATCTGTGTGCTTTAGCTTTGTTGTTATAGTATGCGCCCATTTACCAAAAGGTTGGTGGTTTGTTTCCCACTGTATACTGTTGTTGTGACTTCACCTAGCTAGTATCCAATGTCTGTGGAGAGATGAAAGTGTGTGGACTCATGTTTCAGCAGCTGGGAAAGACAGAATTGGGCAAAGGCGAGTAATGTGTCGGACGTGGAAAAAACAGACAGTGCTTAAATGATCCAGCTCCATCTCTCACATGTGTCTAATATGTAAAGTGATGATTAATGGGGCTTATATTATTCCAAGCTGGTGGGAATAATTTGGCAGAGGTTAGTACAATTTAACCTTTGCTCAGTCTCCCCCCTTTGGATACGATCCAGCCACAGTGAGACAGATTATCCTCCCAAACAAGCATAAATCATACTTTGTCAATTGTATAGCCAAGATGTTACATATTGTACCCTTCTGGTATTGCAATTTTTATCAGTTCATAAGCATTGTTTGCACAATACACAAATGGCCTTTTGTTCTCAATGTTTACTGTTGTCAATTTTGTAGTATGTTGCTAAACGGTAAAATGTTTGCCTCATGCAGGACGATCCCTTGTGAGACGCAGTCTTCATTGGGCCTCTTTTTTTCCCCTTGTATTTAGTTCTTTAGGTCCAGCGGTTTCCCTTTCCAACCTAAAACAAAAGATGAATTCTCTAGGATAAAAAAAAGAAAAAGTGTAAAGTGAACCTTAACCTTATAGGTATTGATGATGGCAAATTTTGAATTTTGTATTTTATTGTCAAAATGGAAGCTTTTGATTGTGGCAAAAATAAATGGTAAATGGTCGCATTTATATAGAGCTTTTCTACCTTCAGGGCACTCAAAGCGCTTTACATCAGGGAACCAGTCACCCATACACACACCAGTACACAGACACTGGACCGGGGAGGTTAAGGGTCTTGCCCAAGGACACAACGACAGTATTCACATGAGGCAGCTGCGATCGCACCACCAACCTCTGGGCCAGTGGATCCGACCAATGTCGGATCAACCCTCGGATCAGAAGACGAGCACTCTACCACTGAGCTACTGCCGCCCACAATACACAATACATGTGCATTATGCAATGCTTCATACTTCTTCTTCTTCTTCATATATATATATATATATATATATATATATATATATATATATTTATAAATTCTTGAATTGAAATGTCAGTAAAATTTGTTTGGTCAGTTAAAATGCTTTAATGTGCAAAATGAAACATATGAGCACTATTCTACTACAGCCTTTTTTTATGTAAAGCCTTGTTCAGGGGGGGCATTTCGTCAGAAGCATGATAACCTCCATAGGGAGTTAAGTTACCACTGAGAAAAGGTTGCCCTGTCCTTTCTGCTGTATGTAGTGGATTTATCAGGAATTCACTTAGAACAGACTTTGCAGGAAATTGGGTAAGAAGAGGGACTCAAATACAGTTGAGATGTAATATTCTCTAAAGGCAACATTACTGATATTGCTGCAGCGTATGTGCTTGAATTGCAACGTGTAGAAGTATACCTCCTGCCACATTCCCACTGGCTATGCTTGTGGTAACTGCCACTAAGAAAAAGTCCTCATCCTCTGACCTACGCATTCCTCTGTTGGAATAAAACTAACCCCTTGTTTACTTTTCAGTTTTAGTTTACTTTAGTTAAATATAATTTTTTGTTGTTGTTGAAATATCACGCTAGCTTTGCCCCGTATGTTACACATAAAAACAGAATTAGAAATTAATCAGAATTAATCATCAATCATCAACAAATATTTCCAAACAGCGTGATACCAATTTGAAAACTGTAGTATTGCATTTCAAGGAAGTATTGATAGCTGATACAGTGACACACCATTACAAATCAAACAAACAAATTAAACTCTTGACATGTGACCATGGCATGTCTACTCAATCAATCCTCAATAATGTGTATTATCCATGGTTATGGTTATTAAATGAAATGAACAGTAACACGGCATGTCCTGTACGGCAAAAGGTGGTCGCGTGATGGCTAATTGGAAGAGTTGGACTGTCTCCCGGCTCTCTCTCCCTGGATTTTGGTGTCAAACAGGCCAAAAGCCGGGTGGCCCTGCAGTTGATCTCCCCACGACCCCAGCACTGAAAGCTGACAGGCCTCTGCTCTTTCCCCGCTGTGTTATTTTTGTTCAGCTAGAATTTTATTGGTCAGAGAAAGTGGCTGGTAGCATAGCGCAAATCTGAAGCACATGGGGGAAAATTTGTTCTGAACATGTAATTAACAATTAACAATCTACATACGTTATATGACAATTTTGCACAAACTACTGGGCAGAGGTGGACTGCATGCAAGCATCTTTATATACATATAATGTATGTATGTGTGTATGTATGTATATATATATATATGTGTATGTTTTTTAAGGTTCTGTCGTAGCCACTCCTCCAGTTTGGGGCTCACTGGCCCGAGTGCTCCAGCTCTTCTCTTTGGTATTTCTCACCTTTCTCGTTCCTCTTTTCGGATGCCACGTCAACCACATCGGCTTTCTGCTGTTTATCCACCACCACAATGTTTGGTTGATTTTCCATTATCATTCTGTCAGTCTATAGCTCTAAGTCCCACAGGATCATGACTTGGTCATCCTCTACCACCTTTGGAGGTGTTTCGCACTTTGAGCTCAGGGTTTCCAGTTCATACTCCGCACAGATGTTCCTGTACACTATGCCAGCCACTTGGTTATGTATGCTTTCCCTGCCAGAATCTTAAACCATGTTGTGTGCTGAATTGTCTCAGGGGCCTCTTTGCACTGCCTACACCTTGGGTCTTGTCTGGTGTGGTAGATCTGGGCCTCTATTGCTCTGGTGCTCAGGGCTTGCTCCAGTGCAGCCATGATGAGTGCCTCTGTGCTATCCTTCAGTCCAGCCCACTCTAGCCATTGGTAGGATTTCTTTATATCAGCCACTTCAGTTATGTCCCGGTGGTACATCTCTTGTAGGGGTTTGTCCTCCCATGAGGGTCCCACTCCAGCACCAAGTACCAAGAAATAAAGAGGTAAACAGAGTTTGCCTTTCTCAAAAGGTGGATCTTTATTTACTCGTGCTCAGTAAATAAAAACTTTCCTTGGCAAGATAAGCTTTCCCTCAACTCCAGAACAATCACAGGACACATCCTTTTAAAGGCAGTACATACATTGACACGTACGCACATTATCACAATCAAATCAGTTCCAATCAAAACAAAAACTACTCTCAAGGATCTGACCCCCCAAGCTGTCTTGACCCACGACTTGGCCGGAGCCGAGATAATATTATCTGCAACATAGATAGAATGACATGACATTATTTGCAACATCAATGGAAATTACATGACATTTTTCCGTAACAATACCCCTCTTCTGATTATTATGAAGCCCTGTTTTATTACAAATCACATCAACAACAAATCATCATCATCAGTCAATTAATAACTCAAAAATCAGAAAATCAAGGTGAAAGATAATATATGTTTATTTTAAAAATGAGCTGAAGCAAAACCTTTCTGAGGAGAAACCTTTACCCACAAATGTACAGGGTAAAAATTCCATTTTGCCCTAGTACAGTTTTGACCACTGAGTATCCCATCCTCACATTACCGCAAAATTAGCACTTAATTAATAAGAATAATAACTAATAACAATAAAACTTAACAATAATAAGTAGTAATAATACAAATGTAATAGCAATAAGTAGTAATAATAAAAATGTAATAATATTGAGTAGTAATAATAACAAAGTAGTAATAATAAAACAGTAGTAATAATACAAATGTGATGATATTGCTCTTCTGTCCTTAGACCCTCCCTCTCGGCCAGGAAAACTACAAAACCTCTTTGGGAAAAGGTAGAAACCTCGAGGAGTTCCACAGTGAAGGAGGGCTCCGACTCCCTCAGATGGACAGACGGAAGCTGATTTCTGGAAAATAAAGCCAAATTAACATAATCAAGGACTTAAGTCTCTATTTTGCTCCTGTTATTGACGCCAAATTGTTGTGGCATTTCTGTGAAAAAGTACCAAGAAATAAAGAGGTAAACAGAGTTAACCTTTCTCAAAAGGTGGATCTTTAGTTACTCCATCCATCCATCCATCTTCTTCCGCTTTACCGGGCGGGTCGCAGCAGTCTAAGCAGGGACTCCCAGACTTCCTTATCCCCAGACATTTCCTCCAACTCCTCCGGGGGATCCCGAGGCGTTCCCAGGTCAGCCGAGAGACATAGCCCCTCCAGCGTGTCCTGGGTCTTCCCCGGGGCCTCCTTCCGGTGGGACATGCCCGAAACACCTCCCTAGGGAGGCGTCCAGGAGGCATCCGGAACAGATGCCCGAGCCACCTCAGCTGGCTCCTCTCGACGTGGAGGAGCAGCGGCTCTACTCCGAGCTCCTCCCGTGTGACTGAGCTCCTCACCCTATCTCTAAGGGAGCACCCAGACACCCTGCGGAGGAAACTCCTTTCGACCGCTTGTATCCGCAGATCTTTAGTTTTCACAGTAAATAAAAACACTGTCTTGATGACTTGTTGATTATTTGGGGCGGGGGGGTTCAGACCTATGCAGAACAGCAGTGGGGACAGAGCATCCTTGTTATATTCCACATCTGATTGACACTTTTGGCTTACAGTTGGCCTCAAGGCTGGTTTTCCACAGACTTGTTGAGTTTGCTATGAAGGCTCTTAGTTAATGTTGTACATCTCCAAGCATTCAGTGATTCATTGAGTCATAGGCTTACTTGTAATCAATCCAGGCAGTGCACATGTTGGTGTGTCGGGTTCTGCAGTCTTGGGTGACTGTTTTGTCAGCTCCCCTGGTATCTTGCGATGCCCTGTGTTGATCGATGTGACCACTTATCTTTACTGCGATGATTTCTGACATGAGCTTCCATGTTGTGGAGAGACAGGTTATTGGCCGATAGTTGGATGGGACTGTACCCTTGGAGAGACCCTTCAGGATCTGGATTGTATGCCGTTTGATAAGCCATTCAGGGTGAGTCCCTTCCCTTAGCAGCTGCTTAATTTTTGCTGCCAGGCGCTCATTAAATGTGGTGAGGTTCTTTAGCCAATTGGCGTGAATCATGTCAGGGCCTTGTGCCGTCCAGTTTTTCACACCTGAGATGCTTTCTTGGATGTCTACCAATATGATTGTAACTGTGCAACTGATGGTTGCTGTAATTCTTTCTTTTTTTCATTGTTATGCTTTTCCAGGAGCTTTCAGTTTCCAGGCTTGGTAGCTCTATTCTGCTCTTAATACCCTGCCATTGAGTGTACCTTTTCACAGGTTGAGTTGGGTCCTGGCTCCCCCTTGGAGCAGTATTTGTGTTATACCTTGTCAGTTTCGAATTATGATAGCAGTTGCTGTTTGTGGATGTTAAAACACTGAGCTACGAGTCGTTTCGCCATTAGCTTTGATTGTGGGTTTCAAAGTAACCATTCATCCCACATTCTTGTGTATATATTCAGACCAAGTCTATTTTATTTTATTTGTATATTTTATTTTTTATGCATGCCCTTTCTTATATATTTTTGATATCATTATTATTATTCATTGTTGTACCTTGCACTTTAATGCCAAAGCAAGTTCCTAGTTTTTGAATCCTGTTCATTGACAATGACAATAAACCTTTCTGATTCTGATGTAGCCTCCTGAGTAGGGTTACTGGAGTAGTAGCATTCCAACAGAGCCTTGTTCAATTTATAAATCCAAGATGGCATCGTGGCCGTCTGCTGTGGTGCTTCGGTGCACTTTGTTTTTGTGCGTAAATTGTGTGTCAGCGTGCTCTTACGCCCATGAAGAGCTCTTAACCATCAGAACTACAACTGCTACGGATCTAGTTCCACTTTTTTTTAGCATCTACTGCGGAATTAGTCCTTTTATTGGCCAAAAGAGTGGGACGCCGCAGGCGGGGAAAACAAGCCAGTGTGCTTGTGCACCTTAGGAAACGTTGCGCAGGGACGCCCTTACCTGGGATTTTCCTCTCTAACGTTCGCTCACTTTCCAAAAACTGGATGAACTGGCACTGCTGATGAATGAAACAGAAACTTTTCTTCATCTAGTGTTTTGTGCTTCACGGAGACGTGGCTCAGTGAGTCGGTCCCGGACTGCGCCGTACAGCTGGAGGGTTTCCAGATGCTCTGCGCCGATAGACAAAAGGGCCTCTTTGGGTGAAAAACATGGGTCGGAGGACTCTGTTTTTACATCAACAACGCCTGCTTACCAGATGTGACTGTGGTCGCCAAACACTGCTCTCCTGCCCTGGAATATCTTTTAATTAACTGCAAACCATTCTACTCTCCACGTGAGTTTGCCTCATTCATTCTGAACGCTGTTAACATTCCATCAAGTGTGAAAGTGCAGGAGGCACAGCGCACGCTTGCGGACCAGGTTTTGAGTGTGGATCGGACCTTCACGGACTCCTTGTGTATTATCCTGATTTTAATAAGGGGAATCTCAGCCATGAACAACCAAAGTACAGATAGTTTATTAGATCGCAATACAATACGCGTCTGAAGCACCAATTCTCTGCCTCTGTGTAGTGGGCTCTGGCTTCTCACCAACTACAAGCCCAGAGCCCCCCACACTGCAGACGACCGAAAACTGGCCAAGGAGCTTAACACCTTCTACTCCAGGTTTGAGGCAACCTTCCTTCCCCCATCATGTCCACCTCTGCCAACCCAACCCCGGTCCATCCTCACCACTCTCTCAGTTCAGAGACAGGATGTAAACGGACTATTTTGGAAATCCAACCCCCGAAAAGCTGCTGGACCAGACGGTTTCTCTCCCGCCACTTTGAGATACTGTGCGGGTGAACCCCGTCTTTACAGACATTTTTAACACCTCCTTGGAGTCATGCCACGTTGCCACATTGACCCTGTCCCAAAGAAGCCCCGGATCACTGGGCTTAATGACTACAGGCCTGTGGCGCTGAAGTCTGTAATCATGAAGTAATTTGAACGCCTGATCTTACCCCACCTCAAGTCCTTCCCCTCCTCCCTGCTGGACCCCCTGCAGTTCGCCTGCAGAGCCATCAGGTTTATAGACGACGCCATCAACCTGGCACTCTACTTCATCATGCAGCATCTGGACTCCCCGTGAACTTATGCCAGCACCCTGTTTGTGGACTTCAGCTCTGCATTCAACACCATCCTCCCTGCTCTGCTCCAAGACAAGCTCTCCCAGCGCAACGTTTTTACACAGGGCTGTGTACTTTCTCCTCTGCTCTTCTCTTTTTACACAAATTGCTCATCCAACCACAACTCCATAAAACTGATCAAGTTTGTGGACAGCACCACCCTCATCGGGCGCTTTTTGAACAGGGATGAGGCTGTCTACAGGAGGGAGGTGGACCTGGAGTTCAATGCCCAGAAGACAGTGGAGATGATTGCGGAATCAGGAAAGTCACAGCTCCCCAGCCCCCCCCCACGCCATGACAGACTCCCCCATCACCATTGTGGACTCCTTCTGCTTTCTCTGCACCACCATCACCCAGGATCTTAAGTGGGAACCCACCATCAGCTCCCTCATCAAGAAGGCCCAGCAGAGGATGTACTTCCTGCGGAAGCTGAGCCATGCTGCCAGCACAGATGATGGTGCAGTTTTACACAGTCATCATTGAGTGCATCCTCACCTCCTCCATCACCGTGTGGTACGCTGGAGCCACAGCCAGGGACAAAGAGAGACTACGGCGCATTATGCTCTCTGCTGAGAAGTTGATCGGATGTAGACCATCTCTGCAGGACCTGTACATCTTGTTGAGGAAAATGTCATGTTCTTAGGTTAACGCAAAGCTAAAGTTAAATGTGTTACTAGGATGTATGCTTAGGTTCACATGGTCATCTTAGTGACCTTTGTCCTGTGCCTGGTATGTTGAGTCTCCCTTTTGGTGAAAGACATATTCTCTGTCTTGATAAGTAATGCGTGTGGAGGTTTAGGAGGTTAGGCCTTTAGGTTTAGGCCTTTATGGCGGGGCATGGGGACGTGATCTGACAACCTATGACCGGAGACAACACCTGTGAAATCCATTACATTCTTACAACTTGTACTGTACTATGCATACAGGCAAACTGTTGCCTTTATAAGATGGACTCGTCTTTGTTCTAGAGTCAGTTAGGAAGGGAGAGAACTTCTGTCTGTAGGGAGAGACATTTTGGCTGTGCACAGCTAAAATAAAGATTCACCTTTGAACAAAACAATTTCGTTCTACCTTGCCTTACTTCTCTTTCACTATCTTAAGTGATTTTTCCACAACAGTCTCCAGGACTGTGGGACGATCAGGTCGGCTCACAGCTGACCGTTCTCACTCTGCACACAGACTATTTGAACCACTCCCCTCAGGCAAGAGGCTACAATCCATCCGGACCAGAACCTCCTGCCACAAGAACAGGTTGTTTCCCTCTGCTGTTGGACTCATGAACACTTCTAAACACCTGCCACTTAAACTACAATTTAATCACTCACTCACTGCATTGTTCACTTTCTGCACAACATCTGTAAATGTAACTATACATTTTGGTGTACATAGTAAGCCTATTTTTTATTTTATCCTATTGCAAATTTAAATTTTTTTCTTTAATGCATGCCCTTTTTGATTTCATATATGTCGTTTTTAGTATTGTTCATCGTTGTATGTTGCACCTTAATGACGAAACAAGTTCCTATTTTGTTCATTGACAATGGCAAGAAACCTTTTCTGATTCTGATTCTCACATCTCGTCCATTTCTGTCTTGTTCCAGTAGCCCTTTTGTCATCAACGTGCTCTGGTTCAACAGCATCTGACGCAGACCTTGTTTGATTGGGCAATATCAGAATCAGAATCAGAAAGGTTTATTGCCATTGTCAATGAACAAACTTCACAGGCATAGGAACTTGTCTCGGCATGAAGGTGCAATACAAAACACTGAGCAATAATAAAACAACATATATTCAATCAAACAAAAGGGCATGCATTTAAGGGACAATTTAAAATTACTATAGTATAAAATAAAAATAAAAATAGGCATTGCTATGTACTCAATATCTGCCTCATACACTCATCATTGTATGACTTAGGCATTAGAAGATCTGGTCAACCAGTTTGTGAGGAGGAGGCCAATTGATCTCCATAAGCTTTCTAAAGATGTATCACACCTCTTTTGTCATGACCCAGGGGGAGGCAGGGAGGTGTGAAACAGCGCCATTAGCATTACAGTGTAGCTAGTTTGGAGGGTTGCCAGATGTATGATAATATTGATCCCGATATAGTACGATCAATGATTAAAAACATTCCCAAATGTAAAATAATCCAGATTAAGCCCTATATGATTTCGGTCCTTTCGCCTGTCTTTCGCCTGTCTTTCGCCTGTCTTTCGCTGGTGGTCTGATCTAGAGTCAGGCTGAACCTCTGCACTCTGAAATTATTGAAATATTTCTCCTGTTGGACAGAAAAACTGCATCAGGATCAGTAGTAAACATTGCTGTGAGAAAACACGTGGGGAGCTGTGTGTGTGTGTGTGTGTGTGTGTGTGTAGTTTGACATGTGCTCTCTGTGCTCCCTAAAACAACTAATTACACTGTGTTGCTATCCCATTTATATTCTCTAAAAGTAGAAGTTGCCAATGGAGTTATAATGTTGAATATACGTGTTCTATGGATTGTATTTGTGGAAAAATCAGGGGACTGACTCACAGGGAAAACCAATAACAATTTTTGTGGTTTAATGGCAGTATGAGCTATTTATTTTATGCTATCTGACCATGTATATCTACAGTATGCTGTTGGACACACATGTTGAAATAGTGTGAGCACAAAGCACACGCACATTGCTGAGTGCTCTTGTCTTTTCAAGACATTTCAAATTTCAAAGTTTTGACTGTGTTCCACTGACACTTTTGTCACCAGAAACTAGATACTTAGAGGTAAAGGTAAAAACAATTCAAATGGTGTATTACGCAAGCATAAATTACAAGAAAATGACACTAGGTGATGGAAAAATAGAGAAGGTTGGTAACAGGTGATCAACATTGTCATTTACAATTACATAAATGACATAACGGTCGATGTATGGGATAGTTTTTCACAAAATACCAGAAAAAAAACATAATGTTTGCTTAAAAGATTATCACTGGATGACTGGATGTGGACATGTTTGTTACTCAAAGAATGAAGGAAGCTAATCCCCATGTTTTACGTTTGTTCAAATGTTTTTCTATTGATATTGAAATTTCATATACATGAAGAATAATGCCCAAACATGACCCATGGACCCCCCAGAATCACCTATAAATAAAGTTTCTCTGAAACTTCATCAACAATGGCAGGAAGTCAAAATGAACCAAAGCCATGTCCGGAGCTGACAGCCTGCCTCTGCCTGCCCTCCAGTACTTTAATGCAGATATGACAGTGAATTTAATCTTGAAACTCTTCCCCCAAACCCTCTATGCTTTGAAGTTGTGGGGATATGCACTGAGTGGAACTGGACCAAATTTCAAGCGAAGACTCCACAAAGGTCTGAGCCACAGCCGACAGCGGACTTTCACACTGTCACCTTGATTGGCTCAAAGGTCTGTAAAAAGCAACCAATAGCAACGCACATACGGTTCTCTCATTGCAAGTATGAGCGCAGAGGCAGCCGGCGGTTGCTAAGTGAAAGTGAATCTCCATCAATAATGATTAGTCAGTGGCTAGTGCTCTGTCTCACCTTTTCTCTGCTGTTGTATGGATATAGATGGTTGTTTCTTTTTCACTGTTTACAACATAATTACTTCTACAGAACTGTTGACTGCACAAAAGAGCGTTCAAGCTCTAGCCTACTTTAGTGCAGCCTTGGGTAAAAGTTTTAGTACAGAAGTTATTGTTTTTTGGAGTGAACGAAATCTCCTCTAATTAGAGCTAGCAGTTGTTCATTAGCCTCTGCCCTTCATGCAAAATACCTCTTTGTATTTTTGCTGAACATTTTTTGTCACATTGTCAGGCCAAGTTTTCACCACTCCAGGGAATACACTTTCTTTTCTTGAAAGATTTTGCCAAAATTATAACTCACCTTCACGAGCCTCTCTTTGATTCATTTCTGGCTGGTAAAGAAAGCAAATATAACACTAAGAGCCTTTGGCCAGCAGCCAGACAATGGTCTATAAAGGCCTGTAGGCAGAGACATTTTGTGTTCATGAGGATGGACTGACAAAATAAAAAACTTACAAAGAACAACAGACATGAAATAAAGACTTAAAATGTGTTTAAAAGAAAGCATTTAGAATAGAATAATCTGTCATTTTAAGACTAATGTTACAACATGTTATTATGAAGTGTCTGGATTTAGCTGGAAGGAAAACCAATGTCCTCGCTGCACCATAAAAAAAAGAGTTGAAAGAAAAAAAAAAGTGTATTCACATTATGTTAAATTTAGTAGGTGATGGGAAAGTAAAATTTGAGAAATAACTTTGTTAAGTTGCAATTACACCATCAAGCCAGCAGATGATGCATGGTTTACGCGAGGCGGTACTGTCAGGTCAAAGGGCCCTCCTCTACAATATGGCAGAAGCAAGTTAAAGAGAAACGTATAGCTCTAATCATCACTGCCTGTGTTTTACAGGTTGCCACGTAAGATGGCTCATAAATCGCAATTAACAAACACAGCTAACTCTTGAGAGGTTTAACAGTTGGTTAATACTGTATTTTTGTTGTGTTTTGTGAAGTGATAAATGCCGTTAAAAACAGGTCAAAGCAAAGCTATGGGCTCCATTTTGAGTTCAGTACGCATTTGGTTTAAGCTCTTTATTTTTTGTAAACTATGCCCCGATATTGCTCCGGTTATGATGCTCTGATATTGTTAAAATTGTGAATATGTAAAGTTTATGTTTATGGGTTCATAAAGTGCAAGTGTAAAAGGGTCTCAAGCTAAAGCAAATGCCAGTCTTCATATGGGTTATTACATTGCACTTCAAGAGCCCTTAAGCTAACAGAGCTATACAAGGGAATCGTATGTGAACAAGCAGTCCAGCTGCGGATACAAGGAAAATGTAATATTAAAAATGTATTTTGGTTAGAAAATATATAAATTAAAGGGCAATGGGTAATCTGGGACAAAATATTGTATTGAACATTGTACATGATGCATGGCTATAATATATGACTGTATAAATAAATATGGAAGAAGAGAGGCAAAGAGAAACGCCACTGTGCCTGTCTCATCATTTCCCTGTGTTTTACAGGAACATTTAATCTGCACAAAAGGCCCAGAACCTGGGTCTGTTACATTTGCAATAATGTGCAGCAAACGCAAGAGGCACAATGGATATTGAATCATTTCTGTAGTTCCCCAAGAGCAAAGAGGGAAAAGAGCTAAATCAGTCAAGTATTAAGTATAACAACCCTCAGACTATTTCTAGTGCTGTAACCCCTGTGTATTCTCATCCAAAGATGTAATAGGGCACATCCCCCAGTCAATGGATCGTCATGTGCTCTTCTGAGGAAGGTTTTGCCCTTTGACCTCCTCTCATGACATGCTCAACAAACCTCAATGTTAATCATCCATTGCCGCCAGCACAGAGCCAAATTGGTCTTGCAGTTTAAAACGATTTATATTTGTTTAGATTTGTATTATTACCAATGCCATGTCGCTAGACCATTTAGCTCAGAGCTAATTCAAAGACTTAATACCCTGATGTGGAACAGAATGAATGGACATGGAAAATGGATGGAAGATAACAATGTATGTCTAAGTTTTAAAGTACATCAATAATTAATAATCATGATAGTACAGCAAAACATGTTGTATCAGAAGGATTAGTGCCGACCCGACTTGACACAGCCCTGCTTTAGATTTCATTTGGTGCTACCTCCTCAGGTACTTTTTAGTATCCTCTTCCCCCTTGGGCCAAGACAAACCAAGCAGGGACTAAACATGACGTCCGTCCTCCGTAAACAAGCTGCACACGACACAAGTTTAGAAGCTTAACAATTTATAAATGTGAGACATAAAATTCAGACCGCAGGCATGAAGAGACTCTTATAACATCGGTATGACCCCCAGGAGCAAAGACTAAACTATTGTGTCGAAAAAAGACAGCACACTTTATTACGATAATAAACAAAAGTTATGCTAAAGTTAGCTAAGCTAGCATCCGCTGTTTCCTGTCCAAAGTAAAGCCACTCACTTTGAGATGACAAAGAGAAGTACCCTCTGAGCACTGCACTTCTAGTTTAGATGCACGTCCAAACTGTAGTATTTATTATTTCTTAAATGCAGTGCAGTAGTGCAGATAAAAGCTTTTAATTAACCGAAAGTTGACAAAACTGCGCAGGCAGTGAGTTTACTGTAGCTATAATTTGAGGGGTTTTACTCACTCTTCCTGCGTGGATTATAAACAAACTCATGTGAAGATCTACATTCGCTTAATGTTTTATTTTTGTAAAGAACGCTTCCGACTGGATTAATAGCGATGTTTCGTGTACTGAGCTTCATTGAATTGGGGAGGAAAATACTATGGGGGGATACTATGTATCCTGCCTCTGTGTCCGTGATTTCATCTGCTGAGAATCGCTTTGCTTTATTGGTTGCTACTGTGGCAGTTTTCTTGCTGTTTTGTAGTTAAGATATCATAGTGTGTAGCAGTTGTCAGTTGTGTTTTGGTGTCTGCCGAGCAGACATTTTGCTGTTTCCACGCCCAGTTTTACACAGCACCACTGATCAGCAGTTGTAATGGAAATGCAATCAGGGCTGAGCACAGAGCTGAGCAGAGCCGAGACTAATGGTAAAAGGGCAATAGTTACACGCTGACTGTTGTAGAGCACATTCTGATTGTGGACAATGTTACTCATCAAATACATTGTCTGAAACGTTGATCTACAGACTAGAACAAAGTTTAAGACAATGTATTTGCTGTATCTAGACGATTGGCAAACATCACAGTAGAGGGTTATATCAGGAAGAACAACAGGACTTGCTTGGCTAGAATTACACACAAATCTTATGCACAAGTGACACAATGTTCCACTACACAGTCCAGTGATCAGGTGTAGGGCAGGATTTGAGGAGAAGAGACTAATGGATTCTTCCAGTACAAGGACATGTGTTCCTTTGAGCTGTGTGCGGTGACCAAGGACACTTCACTCTAAGGATATGGGTCTCTCTACAATGTACCAGCTTTTAATTCCTCTAAACAAACCGATAGTGGGCTAGCCAAAGACTCTCTGTGGTGGCAGAAGACCAATTGCCAACAGCTGCCTGGCAGCCTGTGTCCAATGGGTATCCAAGGCATGCTCCAGGGGAAAGATCAGAGAAAGAGAGAGAGACAAAGACTGAAAAAGACAGACAGGGACTAGTGAAAGAGGGAGGGGATGGATCAAGAAAGTACAAGTAGAAAAGCAATACTGATTGAGCAAAAGCTGAAGGACACAGATAAAATGATGCAAGGCTTGTTTCGACAAGCCAGCCAGGAGAGATGTGGCAGATATCGATGCATATGACAGCTTCTAAAGATTGAAGTTAGTTCCAGGTTGAATATAGAATACATCAAACCTATTCCCAGGGATTGCAACACAGGATTTAGATAAATAAACCCACTATTCAAAAGTCCAAATGCATCTTTACTTCCTAATCATGGCCTCATCTCTCCTCAGTGCATATTTGACTTTTCCTGGCCACATTTCAATCTGTTTACCATCTCAGTTCTTACCTAATCCTCCGAGAGGGAAAACAGACCCGACTATCGCCAGTATTACAGAACAGCACACCAATTGACAGTTTATGATGAAGAAATCATAAAAGGACTGATATTTTATGATAGCATTAGTAATAATATTGTTTAATTGAGTGGAAACAGTGTTTATGCAATTAAGAGCATATCTTGCAGTACCAGATTAAACACAATAAGAACATATTTTGTTGTTGTCTCACAACAGGGAAAGAATGTGATTGGCATTTGAGAAAAATAAGTCAGTTATGAATGAACTTTGGATGTATTATCTATGGTGTATAAGAATAATGCTGCTGCTATAAGCAATTTCACCTCTTGTTCCTCCTCTGTATTATTTATTTATACTCATGAAGCAGCCATGGAAAATTATCAAAGAGTAAGATAAGAAGATATGTAGACACAAACCCAATAACATTTAGCCCAATCTAAAAATGCTCTGTTGGGGGTATAAATGCGTATGCAAATTGTAATTAGTCTAATTTAGCTCCTAAACACCCCATGCTGTGTAAAAGCCTCTCTGCAGGATACACTCAAAATGAATGTGGCATTAACAATCCTCGTGCTATGTTACTAATGATAACAGATGGGGCCAGTGCCTCTCTGCATCTCGACGGGCAGGTCACCAGGTTGACCAAAAACAGCTTTAATTAACCTAGATTTTAGTCGGACCAGTGTATCCTAATCCTCACTCTCCCAGCACATTACAGCACCTACTTGGGCTGTTATGTAACTCTTGCCTGTGTCCAAATACACACCTCATTTGCCCCCAACTCAGTAAACCAAAACCAACAGCACTGCAAAACCTTAGCAGTTTTGCTCATTGTGAAAAGTCTCCATTTACACGGTGTTACAAAATGTTTTTAAATCAGATACATTAAAAGGTTTTCCCCTCATTTTCAACATGTGTGTCCATTTTTGTTGCATTTGCCTAATCCCATTTTCTCTGGTGAAAAAAATTAAACAAGACAAACCTTTAGATATTTCATAGAATCAATATAAATACATACTGGTACTTTAACAACATTACATGGCACAAATTCATACACAGATATGTATTTATGATGTATTCCACTAGCTTCTTGAGAACTCAATATGCAGATGCTTTTACTTTTCAATGTCACATCAAAAATACATTTGCGTAATGACATGTAGCTACATTTTCAATTGTCTGCGGGGGTTAACTGTCAAACATGGACCTCATTCTCACAAATCTTTATTCTTTGTTATTTTTTTGTCCTGAATATCAGCGAAAGCCCATGATAGATTTCTTTATAACTTTGCCATCCATCATATTCTATTAAAGATATAGTCCAAAATTCAATCAAGTTTTCAGAAAGATCCATTTATTCTAAAGCTGTTGGAGCGCTTATGGCTTATATTATTTCTATTACAAATAGGAATTTTCCTTACAAAGTACAAATCAATTTTATTCCATCTCAGTACCCCCTGGTGAACATGCTTCTCTAAAGAACCAAATTTAGCAGCAAACCTACAGTGCGTATGAAAAACGACCTGCATGAGAAAAAAAAATCAACATTTAAATTGGAGTTTGAGGTACTCATTGTTCCACACATGTATTGAGTGCTTAACTCTTTATATTATTGACCCATTCACCATGGCATAAGGACAAGCTTCAGCACACACTGTTTTAACATAATGCCACTGTCAAGTCAGCTTAAGATCAAGGAAATGTTAGTACATGCTTGACAACAGCTTTGAAACGTGCTCTGTAATTGTTGCCTTTATCACAACTTTCAAGAATGCCCGTAGTTTAAAACTGAGCTGGAGACAGGTAAAATTCAGGGGTAGAAGTTATTGTTTAACAGTCAGAATACAGATTTGTTCATGGGTTCATATATCTGTAATTACTGGTCCTAGCCACATTAAAGAAAAACTATCACAATGTTCTATACAGCTTGTCTGCACAAATAAAGAGGTAAATATTTTTTTCACAATAGCTTCAGGTGAATGTCCCATAGATTAAACCCCTCCGCACCATCTGAAATTGTGACATCCTTTAAAAGGCGAACACAAGAAAAGTACATTTTAATTCATCATTTTCAAAGCTCCCACATTTATAAGGAACATAAAATGTAAAATAGACTTTTGTGAGCTTTCAACAATGTTATCAAGGTGTTCTTTCTTCTTCATCATCACATCTTACTCAGTTGTGGAGTTGTGTTTCAGTTAATTCATTCATAGTGCATGCACTTACTATATTATTATAGGATAGTAAAATGTCCAGTGGTCATTTTTCAATGATTAAAAACATGCAAATGGGAATCTGTTTGCTACTGTGAAATGAGACAAAAGACAAAACAAATTAGACAAAATAAGATCGAAATAAGTTCAAAATAAGCATAAAACGTTATTGTTAATGCACATTAAAAGGAAAGTGTTTTAGGGTATTGAGCCTGACCTGAGGAACCTGTGTCCTGAAAGCATAGTTTGCTCAATGACCCACTCAAAATAACTTAATATTGAACAAAATGGAAATGAACACCCCCGACAGATATTTACAATTTAATACAGGTCTTTGAAATACAGCAAACTGTTTTCACTCATCACAATTTCAAAGGCTCATTTACTCCACTTTCATTAACCAATACTCGATATGTCTACAGTTGAATTCAGTGTGCTCTCATTTGGCCTAGTAGAAAATGAGGTGACAGACCTGGTCTAAGTGATGGTTAAGGCTGAACAGAACAAGGTCAAGCCGCTCTTGTCTGCCCCGTAGTTTCACTGCCCCGGCCCAGGTGATCGTAATCAGCAAAGGAGCTCCGACAGCAGGCTGCAGCAGACCGCTCGGTGGATCATCTTATTATGAGTGCACAAATCCCCTGCAGTTTCACTTTTAACACATTTCTGTAATTACACCAGGGTAGCGGTAGAGCTTATCAGACCTTCTGTCTTTCTGAACACAGCTCTTAAGTCAATTTAGTCTCACCTTTGCTTTGGTTTACTCAAACTGAAGTGAGACCACATGCTTCATTTATTCGTGTGGCTTGATGAGGCACATGTATTGCAAGCAAAGGGGTGTGTTGGGAATTAATTACATTACAGTCAAATAACAAATAGGCTGGATTCTAGGATGACATTTTACCTAGTTCATCTGCACAGAAACATGCCCGAAAAATAACCTCTCCTTACATGCTTCACCCAATTTTCCAATTTTTACTGTGAAAGGAGGTGACAGTGGTGTTTAACGTGTTACCTGCAGACACAAAATGTTTCTAGACCTTACAAAACCATCTCACAAGTTGGAGAGGAGATTGACCATGCACCAAATTTGGACACACAGACTCAATAAAAAATAAACCTTATAATAATAAAAAAATATATAGAACATTTCAGCGAGCACACAGCAGTTCAAAGATCAAAGCATCATTGACCAGCAGGTGTAGAACATTCATAATGACCACTTTTCTTCTTCCGGCAATGCAGTTAACTTATCCCTTATGCTTATGCAACCACCTTAAGTGTTGCTCATGGTTCAGATCTCCTTCAGCACCCCAACGAGAATGCTTTGAGGAACATTTATGTAATGCAGTGGCTTCATTTACTCATGTTGGCAAGTGGCATTCAGCAGGTCTCACTGCGTTTGAGCCCAACCGGCGGTGTGATCTGCAAAGCCTCTCTGATGGTTGAACACTGACAACCACTGTGAGCACTTCATAGGCTTATGTTGAAACACAAACAAACTAAAGCATCACCTGGGTCATTCCGACAAGAATTGTTTCACCGTCTGCTTGTAACTGTGCATTTATGGCTTTATTTAATTGAGCTAATTGAATCTTCCAATATTTAGGCTAAGGGCTGGTCGAGCCACGGCCCACCGTGTTTTGTCTTGCCTTGTCCACGAGCGTCTGAGATCCGCCTCCTTCGACGTAGCAAGTTTGCGGCAGTTTTATTTGGTAAATGGGAATAAGTGCAGTTGTAAAGGACATTGACTTTGGGATTTTGTGCAATTATTAATGAACCGGAGTACGTGCAATAATGTGGACTAATGTAATAATGTGGACAGTAATCAAATCATTTATCAGAGTAGAATAATCAATCTAAACAGAAACAAAGAACTATTTATAATAGATAATGATAATGGCAATGAGCCCCCCCTCATGCTATATCTATCTATCCATCTGTCATGACCCCATGTTGTCGCAATGTAGTGTTGTTATTGTTTGGTGAGTGGGTGGAATTTTGGTTTGATTTTACAACACACTCTGCCTTTAAAAACTTGTACAATCTCGCTCACCTTGTTCCTTGCCAGATAGGTCACCTGCGCGTCCCGTATCTTTTCTTATTTCTTATTTTTTCTACAGCGCATCATACAATACATACACCCTGATCAAACATGCACTTACACCCCTGACCTTTGCAGACATTCATGCCTTTTTGAGATCTTCCATGAAACTGGCTAGTTTATTTAACTTTACTTTTGTTTGTTTGGCTTGTCTTTTTCATGCCCTGGAGATGGGTTATGACAAGTACAAACCGGTAATTGCAACCCGCCTCGCAGTAGGTTCGGGTTTTAATTCCGGGTGTGGTTTGCATGTTCTCCTGTGTCTGGGGGATTTCCTCGGGTACTCTGTTTTCCCCCATCAAAACAAAACATGCACAATAGACATGGGTCCCCACTCCCCACTGCTCCTGACAGCTTGACCCATCGGCATTGAAGGATTGGTCAAATGCAAAGTGTACCTAACCTTAAATGTAATGCCATAATGGAAGAGTCCAGGCAAAGTAATAACCTCTCCATTGAAACAAAAGTGGCACACTCTCCACCAGAAGTTACATATTGCATCTTTGTGGAAGGAACTGTGCCCTTTCTGTAATATATTATCCATTAGATAGCGCGATAAAGCCACCATGGTACTCTTTAAATCTTGTCTTGCTTTTTGAAAGCATTCCCCATAACCATTTTGTGGACTAGGCACACACGGACAATTTTGGCACATACAAATTGCCAACATCTTTGCATTCTACAGTTAAATATGGCAGAGTCACCTCACTTCTCCTGCCTGTACATTTGGATTGCTTCCGTCTCCTAATGTTTCACCCTAAACTGTAAAGGCAGCTCATAATTTAATCAGACTGGGACTTATGTGCCTCATAATACAACCAGAGAAAAGTTGTGAATTGGTATGACATGTGTTCCTGCGTGCTGACAGAATAGTCAACACATAGAGCTCAGCAGCTTGCACCACATCTTGTTAACACAAGACAACCCATCAACAAGGTTGTGTCAGCAACTGAAATCGTTTCAGTGCACAGGGAAAAATCATGTGTGTTGTTTCAGTCCTTGAAGAAATTGCATGTAAATAAATGTTTGTAGTTGACATGTTTTTAAATGAAATTCCACAATTATAATGAACAACAACTATAGTCTTGGTCTCAGTCTCAAAATATGGAGACTGGTGTCAATTGGGATTAGAAAATAAAATGTAGATGCATTTCACAGTATTTTGTAGCAACTAACAGCAGCTCTTTTACATCTGACATCATTAAGCTGTTTAAAATGTGTTGTTGGCCTTTGAAAATGTAATCAACTAAGATTTCGATATACTAGCATGAGAGCCTATTGTGAAATGTAAGCATGTGATCTGTTAGGGGAATTAAAAGTTCATTTTACTCAAGTTTAGGTTTTTCAGGTAAAAGTCCGTTGGCTATTCATTTATCAAGGTCCAGCACAGTGGATCCAATGGCTGTGCTTATACTTTAAAGGTAGTTATGGTCCCTAAAGGCCAGCTACAATTCCCATTATGCTTTTGACTGAAATGTTATAGCTTCATCATTCACTTCGAGAGCAGTTTTGTCAAATTAACATGAAGATTTCCTGGAAATAACAAGCAACCTTAATTAAACGCACAAAATTGAATCTCAGGAGGTGTTGTTTTATCTCCTAACATGTAATTCTCTGCACGGCTGACTCCATTCGC
Organism: Chaenogobius annularis; assembly: GCA_015082035.1. Taxonomy (NCBI): domain Eukaryota; kingdom Metazoa; phylum Chordata; class Actinopteri; order Gobiiformes; family Gobiidae; genus Chaenogobius; species Chaenogobius annularis. The sequence continues at coordinate 743,448 of BJKM01000007.1, read as the reverse complement.
CATGCACACATCAGAATCATTAATTCTCATCATTAATTTTCCCCAAAAGAGGTCTTCATGTTCCCAAAGGCGCTGCATGGGAAAACACATCTATTAGCTTATCCTGTTGTGTTGGACTTGTTTGGCTTACCTGGATGCAAATGTCGCAAAGCTCCCCACTGAAATCATAATTTGAAGGTTCTCTGTTGGCGTCCTGATGATTTTTTAAAGGATAGCAGCATTTATTTACAAAGCAAATTGACCGAAACTATGGCATATACATACGCCTCATTTGTTCATGTTCATTGGACAATGAACATGTGTAGCTATAACAAATATAGAATAATGATAATAGTATAATAGTAAACTATTCTTAAATATTATTGTATTCAAAAGGATGAACTTCACTCAATAATAAAATACTGTAAAAATATAGTTTACTTATTATTTTGTATTTTATCTAATATAGTGGCTGAAATGGTTTAGTTTGTAATTCTTGTTTATAGATCTGTATCTTTGACCAAATTTTACTTTTGGATGCTCAACGACAAAGATGCCTACTAAACATTTGACTCTGCACCAGCAAAAATCTTGTTTTACAAAATGAATAACGTATATTTAATTTTCTTGTCTTTCCAAATCAATCAGCAGACAGTGATGCTGCTTTGACAAGCTGATGCTTCTAAATGGATTTGATCCAGCTTAAGCGACAGGACGAGGGCTTATGTGGTGAAAGGTGAGGGGAGGATATCCTCTGCACTGAGCACTGGCATATCTTTGGACATGATACTCGCAGTGCACAGAGAGGGCAACTGGAAATTTGATTGCTGCGGCGTCAAATTTGCCGCGAGTCATGTGAACAAACGTTCATCTTCATAGAGTTGGCTTCTATTCAAAATACTGCAGTTTAGGGAACATTTTCCTTTTGATGGAGTAAAGTGCAAGCGTCTACCACGGGTCATCACAAGCAATTTGTTAGTATTTTGTGGAGACTCATTGTTGCATTGTTCAAATTGTTCATGGACAGTGGGTCAACACACCAATAAGTGTGTAAAATAGTGTTGAAAAGAGATGTGCGCTAACATGCAAACAGACAAAATAAGTAAAATATGATGACAGGAAGTTGTGTACAGGAAGCAATACAGTTTTTTAATAATGTATTTGTAAGAAGTCACAATCAAGCCCTGAATTAGCAGTTGAGGACAGATGTTCAGCAAAGAAGTAAAGAGTTTTACAACTTCACGACAAACAGTAACATTTAATTGAAAACAGTGCCAGGAATAGATATGATGATGAAGCAGGTGGTTTGCTGTTTTCAGCCTTAGACCTTATTTGTTCTAATTAAATGCAGTAGTCAGGCCAATGCAGTGGCAGTGTTTACTAAAAATATTAACATTCTGCCATTCTGTTTCTCTGCAATTCATCTGTCATTTGTCTGTGCTGAGCCCCTTGGACAAAAAGCTGAAGGAGGTAATTGAGTTCTGTTCCAGGGAACTGAGAATTTGGCAGTAATGAGTCATTAGACCTAGTTTGTGCCTAAAACTGACACGCCTTCACTCCCAGTCTGAAGCCACGTCTCTCTGTATGCTCATAATATATTCCCTTTTTGACAGCAACATGCCAAATTCTGCACAGATTGTAACGATGATGAGTCAATCCCCTGCCAAAGACCTTGTACTAGTGTGACACATATCGTACGCAAAAATACATTTCTGTGTTGGGAAGGTTGGCTGGCAAATATATTTCACAAACTGTTAGGTCAGGAGTGCAGAATAAATTATTATAGTCCAGCTTTTCGGATCAGTTAATGTCAGCGCATTCTATGATCACATTTATGTTCCCTTTTTAACAACCAGAAAATCCAGGCTTCATTTGTTATTGCACCACCAAATCAGCTATATAAGTCTGGGGAAAATTACTGAATCGCAGCATCTATGGTTCCATCTGCAATAAAACCCAACATGGAAGATTATCCTTAGAGCAAATGAGTGCAAAGAAAGGCTGCTAATGTGTTAAAATTGGAGAGAAGAGAAAAGAAGGGAAATCTTTATGGGTGTAACAAGATACAAACAGACCGATAAGCCGCTTTTAACACGATGAGTGATCATGGCCCTTTGTCTGTGTGTTAGAGCTGCACAATCAATGGAGCCGAATTAGAGCCACGTGAGCTGCTGGGCCCTGTATGTAACACAAGTGTGCCTTAGACTTTATCAGGTTAATATAGATTCAATAGTTGGGTTGTATGCAGCTGTGTTCAGGCAATGTATGCTGCTGAACTAAATGTTCACATCACACAAAGTGCATCATAGGAGTCTTGGACACTTGGACACAAAGATTTTTGGAATCTGGGGTTTACAAGTGTGATGTCCGTCCTCCACAGGCTGGGTTTACATGACATCAGAACATTCTACAATTGCTACCATTTAAAAGTGGTGAGAATTGTATGGAACAGTTAACTTGCTTTTGTAGAGACGCCTCGAATGAGGGAGTACACGGTTTGGTTCAATATTTGTTCATTTTCTGTTTGGATAGTTCTTTCAAAAACAGTAACTTGTCCATACAGTTATACAGTCATCCATCTGATGTTATAACAGCATTGTTTAGAATAATATGAACGCAACCTCTTTAAAACAGGTTACAAGGTATTGGATGATGAATGTGAATGATGACGGTTTATTGGCCCTTGAATGAAGAGGAACAAAAAGTGACTTGAGAGCTGAGGATAATAGGTGCATGCAGCAAACAAAGAGGACGATGGGAGGAGAGACAGAGAAGTGATGCAATTCAAACAGAAACAGAGGATATATTCACCGTCAGGTAAATGCCATTGAAGAGTGTTTACGGATGAGACATTTTGTGATATTACACCGTAGCTCATCACCAAATGGACTGCCTCTTTTCTGCAACCCAAAAATGTAAGTCACCCAAATCCGCTGTGGGCTGTATACTGAAACATCAGAATCAGATCTGAAATCAGAATCAGAATCAGTAAGGGGTTTGTTGCCATTGTCAGTGAACAGAATTCACAAACTAGAAACTTGCAATCAAATGTCTTCTTGAAAGTATCTGTTTTTACCAAAAGGCACTTGGACCTTAAATACATTGCAGTTAGTAGGATCAGGCAACAAACTCAAAATTAAAGGTACTTTTCTGGTGAGCAGTCCACCAGCTGCTTGTCTCAGTGGAGATGTCAGTGCTTTGCCTGGAATGTTTCACAGTGTAGCATTAAACACTAATTTATCTAATATTTGTGTTTTTTTTATTGCTCAAAAACCTGTGAACAGAGCTGGTTAGGACTTGACAGGACACAAATAGCACATGCCACAAAGAGGCGGCGATGGCTGCAATTTAGGAATGGCAAAGTTAATGCAGACTTATTCACATGGAGCCACCATTCTTCAAAACCGTAGAAATTATGTTCTGTTGCTAGCTACGCCTAACCCTAACCCATTATTTTTTTTTTCTATTTTTTTTTTTTTTTTTTCAAATAATTGCAAGTTGGTACAGGGTTGTGGATGTGGGTGGGGGAAAAAACTACAGCGCATTGTGCGCTCTGCTGAGAAGGTGATCGGCTGCAGACTTCCATCTCTGCAGGACCTGTACGTCTCCAGAGCTCTGGGAGGAGCAGGTCGGATCACAGCTGACCCTTCTCACCCTGGACATGGTCTATTTGAATCACTCCCCTCAGGCAGGAGGCTATGGTCCATCCAGACCAGAACCTCCAGCCACAAGAACAGTTTCTTTCCCTCTGCCGTTGGACTCATGAACACTTAACACCTGCCACTTTAACTATTCTTCAAACCATTCTTTGCATTGCTCATATTTTGCACTTTTCTGACCAACTGAAAATGGTATATATTCAGATCAAGTCTATTTGTTTTATTTATTTTTCAAATCAAAATTTCATGCATGCCTTTTTTGATATATTTTTCCACTATTATTATTTATTGTTGTATGTTGCATCTTAATGCCAAAGCAAGTTCCTATTTTGTGAATGGCAATAAACCCCCTTTCTGATTCTGATTCTAACACCAGTCTCAAATGCAGGACATACTGGATTACTCAGTCCTGCATGAATGTGTCATGGCAACTTTATTTCACAAAATTCACCAGGGAATAGGAGCCTTGACATTATAAAATGAAAAGGCTTGTTTGTAGATGGCTCTCTTGGTACCGTTGACTCAAATTATTCACCGTTTGAATCTTGAAGACTGGCACTTAGCAAGCTAGTGCAGTCAACCCCTAATGCAAACCACTATTATGTCAAAGCAAAAGTTATTTCTTGCCTGTAGCATTCTCCACTACCTACAGCGTTAAATATAACTGCATTTGAATTCCCTATGCACTCCGCTAGATGTAGCCGCATAATAAGACTGGGGAAACCATGAGGGCAAGCTTCCACTTCTATATAGTTAATTTCATTACATTCACAGTGACCATTAATCAAACAGGCCCGGATAGAAAGCACTAAAGTGTCTGAAACAGTATTATATCCTTGCATGCTTTGGGAGAAAGATTCATATGTTGTTGAACTATGCTTGTGCGGCAAAATATTCTACACATTTGGCTCGACGAGATATAGACAGAAACTGATTCTTTCAACCTTTCCGAGTTGAGCCCCAAGGCTTCCCAAAATATTGTGTCCTACTAAAATGAACGCCATCTCTGAGACTGCTTTCTCTCAAGGCAGCTCATGAAAAATAGATTTTGAAATATTTTGATTTACTCTCCAAAAAGGCTCTTCCGCTGACAGACTAACTTGTGTGACAATAGACACAATATTGATGGAAAATGCACGACAAAAATCTGCCTTTTCGCCTCCGCTAATATGAATGATTGTTCCCAGGGAGAAGTGTGAATTGGGAGCTAAAAGTGCCCTGCTTGCTCTAATTCTACAATTTTCTCTGTGCTGCCGCTGTGGAGTATATAGGTCATAAAGATGATGTGTTGGGGGTATACTAGCGCTGCAGTCCAGTGTGGAGTGTGGTTTAAGCTACACATTGCACAGCAGAGATCACAGACAATTTTGGCGCTTTGTTTGACATGTTAAAAAAAAAAAAGTGAGAGAGCTTTTTAAAGGATACAGACTACATGACTAATTGAATATTTTTACTTAAGGCCCACAGTCCCTGGGATAGCCACCTGCCACCCCTAATGGAAACAAGTGATAGAACATGAATAAAGCAGCACATTTAACTTTTTTTAAAAGTTAATTTAATTTTAAATTTTTCAATTCTAGCTACCGGTTATCAATCACAGCTTGTCAATTGCTATATAACGGTAGATTCACTGCATTACACCTGTAAATATGTTATGTATGTATGTACGCTTTGTATGAATACATATATATATATATATATATATATATATAGTTATTATATATATATATATATATATATATATATATATATATATATATATATATATATATATATATATATATATATATATTGTCCCTCCAGGGTTATTCTTCTCTATTTAAACAGTCTACCATGCTACGCCTCTAGGGCTTCCTAAAGGCAGCCGTGGGCTATCGCTAGGGGATGCACCCACAGCCACCATGTTATCATTGGCACGTAATCATCTTTGGAGGTGAAACATAGGAAGGACATGCAAACACATTTTCCCAATAAGTAATTTCCAAGGTGATATAAAAGATAAATGCAAACATTTAGCAAAACATCTGGTGTTTCCAGTCCTCAGAGCAATATATATTTGAGGAAAAACTGTTCGGGGCATTATATCCCTGCAAATGGGGACTCACAGTCTTTTGCTGAGACATTCCAGTCACAATCTATTGGGAATCTGAACCGCCAAAGTCCATGTCAAGTGAAGTTACAAATGACTGTTACAAAGAAATGGCCATAGCTCTGTGCATAATGAGCATCAAATGAGTGAATATTTGTGTAAATATTTCAATGTTGTATGGCAGTGCTTCAAATGGTATTAACATAGATTTCTGTACAAAGTATTGATCAGCTTTCAGCCTGTACCAGGTTCAAGCTTCCCATCGTGCCTGACATTTCAAACATCTACACTAATTTTCCACGAAATGGTAATCCAGTCCCAACACATATCTACTTTTCCATTGACACACAACACTAAAATGTCAATGGCTAATTACTAATGGCTGCCTTACTGCGGTTCTCAAGGTCTTAGCTAATTGGCTATTTAGACTCAAGAAAATGGCAGTGCCTCCAGGCTGGTCACCGTTGGATACCTGGAAATGAGCAAACAGTAATTCACAAGCAGGAGGCAGAACAAAATAAATCAGTAAGGCTCAGGTAGGTGATAAGTTAAAAGCTCTTAATGCTCCTTAAAACATCTGTTCTAATGTGAGACAACAACCAAACCATCCATAAATGAATTCAAAGGAGCTGAAATATAAAAGGAAATGTATTATACATTAATATTATTTATGAAATGGAAATGACTATTCATTAAAATTCACTTCATCACTTAATCAGTTGTTGGAGTTTTATATAGATCTGGCAAAAAAAGACCTTATCTTATTTCCGAGATAAATGATGATTCTATGGCCAGAGCAACAGCAACCCTTACATTGTGAATGTAAGGGAGATTACTTTCCCTTACATTCACCCTGCTCTTGGCTAATAATTGGTTCCCATGTCTGATAATGACAAAAGGAAATGGTTCATTCTCACTTTGAAATAGAGCCTTTTACATGCAACGTCATCAAAACGTCCTTTGCAATATATAAACAATCCCTATAGATACTTTGCCACAAAAGTGTATTTTTAAAGCTTTTTATGACCCTTTTATTTCAGTGAACATAGAGTGACCACAACTGTGTATGGCCACTGTGATATAACAACTTCCTGCTTGAGGTGGTGAGTCACTCAACTGTGATTAAATATTGGATTTAGTGCATTTCCTGTGCCCATGTTGTGTTTTTTTGTGTTTCAATACAGACCCAATTCAATTGTCACCAATGATTTAGAAAGAAAGGGGTATTATTGTATTTGGGAAGTGAATAATCCCACTGCTCTAATCCTAAATCCATGGCAGATCTGATAAAAGACACAAATATCGCAGCTAAATTTAGATGTCAATTTGAAGATTCAAAAATAATGTTATGTCCATACATATGACAACAGTGATTCAAAGATGCTATCCTTTAACATCTTGATTGGACCATTACATAAGAACACTTGGTACTCCCTAGAGGAGTTGTGATTTTGGAAAGGCTTCATCAAGTGATCGACATTCTGCCCTTATCAAACTAATCATTTGGACATTTGACATCAGTTTGAATTTAGTTCAGTGTTTAGATTGTATAATGTTAGCTCTTCCTCTGTGCTCTCTGACCTCATCCTTTGGGCGCAATGCATTTGCCAAAATCAGAAAAAGGTTTTTTGCCATTGTGAACAGGGTTGCGCCTGAAAACCCGCTCAAGGCCTGTGGAACGTGCAGTACGGGTTTTTTTCAAGCATGGAAACCTTTGCATATGAGAATTTGTCACTGAAATTCAAGTCTTTCATCAGGTTTATTCTAAAATTACATAGAAAATGCTCTGGCCTAACCCCTGGACAATATTTTTGACCTGCCCCAGCTCTGAAAAAGCCACCCGATTCTGCAGGAAAACCCATGCAATACTGTTAAGAACTAAAATCACAAATGTGTTTTGGCAATATGGTGAAACACAATACAATGGCTAATAGCAAACTTTGTCAAACTATATAAATATACAGAAATATGCAAAAGATACAGTGTGGACGGAACAACACTGCAGTTCAAATAAATGAAGTATTGTTGATGTTGTTTTTACGAATTTGTTGAGACAAAGCGTGAGCAAATAAAAAAAAAAATGTTGTTTGAATAGCAGCAATGTCCCCTGTGTGCTGGTTTTCAGCACCAAACATTACATTCTGTTAAATCAGGATAGTTGTGCGTGTGAGCTCATGTCATGTAGTATTTGGTTCACTACAATAGACTTTTACACTCGCAGCCAACACTATTTGCAGTCCGCACAGCCGTGACAAATCTTTGAGCCAAGCTGAACCAAGGAGAGGTCAGGGCGCCGACAAAAGCAATTTCCCCCTTTTAGAAACACATTCCACACACAGCTTCACGGAGATCCAACACTTAGCTCATATAATATAATAGCTCCCAGATTTATCGCAGCTATTTTTAGAGCAGTGAGTGTTGGATCATTTGACGGAAGTTGGAATGATTCATTAAAAGTATGTGTGTGAGAATGGAAATATGTTTTACTGCAGCGGTGTCCAAACCTTTTTTCATCAAGGGCATGAAAAGGAAGGCCACAGACCTGGAGTAATTGTTGTGACTCAATCAAAAAGGTCTCATTTGTCTAAGATTTGACTTTGTGCAACAACACATTTATTCAGGCTTGGTACCTTACTCTCAGACCTGTCTCTCACCACAAAAATGTGTGTTGTGTCAAGTTTGTTATGGGATTTAGTTAGTGTTTCTTAAACTTGCAGCAAAAAGAAGTATTTACAATTATCTGTCCTTAAAGCCAAGAAAATACTCTGTGGGTCGCATTAGGCCCCCTCTCCGCCAGGCCAGTGCAGTTTGCTTTTCACTCTTGTAATCTTGTAATTTTCCCACTACACTTACTAGAAAAAGCTGTGAACTACTCCGAATTATGCTATTTTAAGGACATGAAATTGCTTACCTTAAATTTGTAATGAATTTATTAATCTACACTATTTGAAACTCATTTTCAAAATGAGTAGTTTGTGGGAAAAATTGTAACATTGTGTGGGAAAATCTGTTTGTCCTGTGTATCCCTGTAGTCCCTCACTATCACATAAACCACATTGTTACTTACCTTTTAATGGGAACTTCTCGTAGGTCTGATCAGCCCCAATAGAGCCTGACAATGTCATGTCATAATTACTTCCATTCAGGTGAATCACCTAGAGACTAGCTCAAAATTATGATGGGATAATACATAACACATCCCATGAGAAAATGTATGATGATGACTTTGGACCCAGACATGAAATAATCACTGGTAATTATGGCAAAAGAATATGTCCAGACCTTGCACTAGTGACTCAGGTCTTATAGATTTTGTGAATTTATATTTTTCCTTCTGTCAGTTAGTGAGTTTTGAAAAGATTCCCCTAACATTTTTCTCACCTGTACAATCACAACCAACACCTGATGTTTACACTAGCACTGCATTGAGTGAGCAAATCTAAATTATTCATATGATCCCTTTTATTTGGCAACAACCAAATGTTATTATCCGTTTATGCTTCACCTTAGAATTTGGTGAGCTGTGTGTAATGTAAAATAAAGTGGTGTTTAATTTCAGTCACTATCTTGTTTTAGAGACTAGTTCACCTTACAATTACTTTTATCACAGCAGTTATTACTTTTTCAGACAGAAATTGTAAAAAAAAAAAAAAAAAAAAAAAAAAAGTGTAGAAATAAATAATAAAAATAAAAAATGTGTGAATGTTAAACAGATGGAGGTAGATCTGTATTCTGTTTATATATGGTTATTTCTTAAGAGGAATTTGGGTGAGTTTAATTTTTATATTATTTGGACGAGCTATAATAAAATGGCCATTTTATTATTATCTTCACTGTGTGATTTGCAGTCAGCATTCAGGGGAGGCAGGGGAGGCAGACCCTCGCCTGACAATCTAGGGAGACATTTTTTTTATTATGAAATATAATAAATGTTAATATTTGTCATCTGGTTTGTATTATAAACCACCTCTCCCTTTGAATCCAATATGGAACCATATTTTTTTCAATTAAGAATATCAAAATTTCCATATGTCCCGTAACTCCCCTTCAAACACCGGGAGAAGGGGCAACGTGAGGCAGCACCGCGCTCTGCCGCTCGGTGCACACTACAATGCCTCACAAACTGTGCTGCATGAGACGCACATAATGTATCCTGTCCCTCTGTATATAACAAATAAAACACCCAGGCGATGTGCTCTGTACTCCCATGGTCTGGATAATGTATGAAATGTATTTCTGAAATGTGTTTCGGCTCGCAGATTCATTATAAAAACAGCAGTAAAAGTTCACTCGGTGAGGCTGACTCATGGCAGAGGGCGCTTCTGAGCCCATGGACTGTTGCTCTATCTTCTTCGTCCTTAAAATCGTTTATTTCTTATTTACAATCCGGCTTATCAAAATGTAAAGGTAAGACCATAAACTTTTATTTATTTTGGCTTGAAATAGGCCGGAATTTGGCTCAATTGGAATTAATTTTGACCTTAAATAAAATATGTCACATGTTTGTGTAAAGAATGCTGAAATGAGACATATAGCACAACTCATTGTCTGTTGTCAATCGAATTATGTGTAAGGGACTCTTTTGGGTTCATTCACATTGGTAAATCTGACTCTGAAAGAGTCAGTGCCAGTGCCTCCCTCGGCATGAACCTCACTGCACATCACTGGTGAATTGTAGCTCAACTGAAGACATAATCTCTATTTGTGTTTCACACATCCAATGTATTTCACAGACATTTTAAAGTAATTGTGAGCAGTACCACTGCAATAAACCCATGACAAGCTCATCTATGAGTGTCATAGATGACACTCTACTCTGGCATTGTTCAAATCTAAGCTAAAAACTGTTTTGTTTGGCTGTGCATATGACTGAAATGATTTTCTTTGCACTCTTCTCTTTTAAGTCTTAAACTAATTGACGGATAGCCTGAAAATGGCACTTTTAAATTTCCTTCAAATGAAGGTTTTGTGATTTCTGTCTTTTCTTTGTGTTTCTAATGCACTTTTTTCCTGTTGTGTGAAGCACTTTGAATTGCCTTGTGTACGAATTGTTCTCTACAAATAAACTGGTCTTGTCTTGTCTTGTCTTGTCATATGAGACTAAAGCAATGTCAGCACTGAGAACAAGTCAAAAATTCTACAGCCGAGCTATGTATTGGAGTTCCAGGAACTTTTCATGTAATATTGAATGGTCATAAATGTATTTCAAAAAGGAAACAAAGCATGGAATCTATACATTAACAGCGAGTCCACAGAGCTCTAATGATTGGCTGTTCAACACTCCAGGCAGCTCAAACTACACACTGACACACACTGCGGCGCCAGCACGAATACCAGGGCCCTGGTCAAAGAGCTGGAGGGAGGGCAGAGCGTTTCACGTGCCTAAGCAGAACCCGAGCCCAGCGATCTACTGGAGCCATTTGTGGGAACAGAGTGACAATGGGTCGATAACTGTGATTAATTCACTTCTAATGAGTTCATCTAAGCCAGAAAGTTGGACACATCCCATGCCCTCTTTAGTTTGTCTGCCCACCCCCACAATACCAGCTATTTATGTCATGGGGAACTAAAGTAAAAGGTTAAAAACAAAAAAAAAGAGATTGAATTATAAGAATACAAATGTGATAGTGAAATTATCAATAAAGTAAAGTATTTATGTATATTTGTTTATTTTATTTGATAGGGACAGCTATCATGTAACACATTATAATATATTTATGTGAGGCTAATAGGTTATTTACTGTTCTAAAATTACTATAGTTTAAAAATTAGCCAGAATTTGATGATAGAATTTGCTGATGTGCTGATTGTACATTTGTTGACCTGGTTGATGGTCACATAAAAAAAAAAAGAACCTGGAATCCTAAACTGGAAGTTCAACGTCTTGTCAGTCAGCATAAATAAACAAAAGTGAAATTATGTTTTCATAGATTTAGAAAGTGGTGCCATTATTTTACAGTGATTGTTGTCAGGTGAAAGGACTATAAACCATAAGATTTATATGGCAGGTTTGTGCCAATCCAAATGGTATAACAAATTATGATAAGGGTCAACATTTGTGGATCATAAGTAGATATTTAATGGGATGGTTTGCAGCCGAGTGTGAAGCAGCTGGGATGAGGAGCAGCACCTCCAAATCCGAGGCCCTGGTTCTCAACCGGTAAAAGATGGCTTGCCCTCTCAAGGTGGGTGGGGAGTACTTGCTCCAAGTGAAGGAGTTTAAGTATCTCGGGGTCTTGTTCACCAGAGGGAAGGATGGAACGTGACATTGACTCGGTGCAGCGTCTGCAGTGATGCGGTCGCTGCTTCGGACTGTTGTGGTGAAGAATGAGCTGAGTCGAAAAGCAAAGCTCTCGATTTACCGGTCAATCTAGGCTCCTACCCTCGGTAGGAGCTTGGAGTAGAGCCGCTGCTCCTCCTCGAGAGGAGCCAGCTGAATGGCTCGGGCATCTGTTCCGGATGCCTCCTGGGAGTCCCACTGGGAAAAGGCCCCGGGAAAGACACAGGACATGCTGGAGGTACTGTGGCATTACTGTCAGTGTAATTCCTCATTCATCCAGAAGGCACACTGATCTGCAAAGTTGGTTTTTATTATTATATTATATTCATTAATTTAATTTATATTAATACTACTACCATTGGAAGAACCATATATTTATGAAAATGATCTAGTAATATCAAGTAGGCTGCTGTCCAAGTAAAATTGGTATTCTTGTGTTATTAAGTTTCTTTTCTTTTTTCTCAAGTTTTGCCTTCATAGATTTAGTTTTATTGAACAGCCCAATATATCCCTTTAAATATTAAGCAGTGTAATAACCTGAACACATTATTGATTTTCATTCATCAACCAATCGCTTGGCTTAGGTCGCAGCACACAGTCGAGAGCAGGGGAACCTCATTGTTGACTGCCTCTATTACTGTGTATCAATAACATGATGCAAAGTTGAGGTCGAAGTGTATTGAGCTGACCTGGTTTTCCCCTTCTAAAGTTAGCACGGCTGGGGAGAGTGAATGCTTGTAGGCAGAATCTCTAGCTCATGATTACCCCAGCCATCATTATGATCCTTGAGAGAATGAGAGTGAAGGCTAGAAGTGCAGAAACAATGGAGACAAATGGTCAGGTGAATGTGAGAGTGGATTGGGAGAACTATGTAGCTCTGTTGGCCTTTCTTTCCCCTCTTCATCTCTGAGCTGTGAGGGCCAAGCGCACATTTATTTGTCTCACGGTTAAATTAGTAATCGCGCCACCATCCATCATTGGCTGACCTGCTATTGATCGCAAGTGCACCTTCTCTTTTCAGCTAAATGATATCACAAAAAAAGAAAAACAACTGTCGACTCACACGTTGTGGCTCACGCTACTGCTCGCCTCAGCAAAAGAGTTTCTGTGTACAACACCAATGAGACATGTCTCGCCGTCCCATTCAAAGAGATTAGGGTTGTTGTTCCGAGGGTGACAAGAGCGGCTTAAACAAACAGACACTGTGAAGTGAAGGGGATTTCAGCTGGCAGGGCTTGTTAAGCATTGGTGACATGGCGCTGACAAATGCTGCATGCTGTTCCCTTGTCCTAAACAATACACACCATGGAACATGCTGATACAAGCATTAAGTGAATGTTTTAAAGGACCAAACTCTACAATTCTATTACAGGACCAAACTCTACACTGCTACTACAGCCATCATAATGTATTGCAGTGACCAACCAGGTCAAGAGCAGCTCACTTTGTTTGTAGACTTTTCTATTACACAGTTAATAACAGAGATCGCCTGTGTGGTGACCAGAACTCTTGGCTATTGATCAGAATGCTACCCAACTATTGTGTAACGGCTACTTGTCCACACATATTAGCCCAAGCACCAAATACCTTACCTCATACCTGCATCATAAACTATATTTTAATAAGATTGATGTAAAAAAAACAAATACCCATTTTTTTAAATTCAAGGATAGCCCCTTGAGATGATCCATCTCTTTTTCGAGGGGGTCCTATGCATATATCTAATATATATAATCCTTTGTTTTAGAAGACTTAATATACAACATCTGCAATGTCTGTATTCTCATGTCAGAGACAGGATGTGAACAGACTCTTTCGGAAATCCAACCCCCGAAAAGCTGCTGAACCAGACGGCGTCTCCCCTTCCACCCTGAGAGGAGCTGACTCCCATCTTCACAGACATTTTTAACACCTCCCTGGAGTCATGCCATGTCCCAGCCAGCTTCTAGTCGTCCCTGTCCTCAAGCCCCAGATCGCTGACGTCTGTAGTCATGAAGTCATTTGAATGCCTGGTCTTGCCCCACCTCAAGTCCTTCACCTTCTCCCTGATGGACCCCCTGCAGTTTGCCTACAGAGCCAACAGGTCTGTAGAAGACGCCATCAACCTGGCACTTCACTTCATTCAGCAGCATCAAATACCAAATACCAGGATACTGTTTTTGGACATCAGCTCTGCATTCAACACCATCTTCTCTGCTCTGCTCCAGGATAAGCTCTCCCAGCTCCACCTGCAGGTGGATCACTGAATTCATGATGGACAAGAGGCAGTGTGTGCGGCTGGGGAAGAATGTCTCAAACACTCGGACTACCGGCACAGGAGCTCCACTGGGCTGTGTACTTTCTCCTCTGCTCTTCTCCTTGTACACAAACTGCTGCACCTCCAGTCATGATTCCATAAAACTGATCATGTTTGCATACAACACCACCCTCATTGGGCTCATCTCGAACGGGGATTAGTCTACCTACAGGAGGAAGGTGGACGGGCTGTTGTCCTGGTAACAACTTGGAGCTCAACGCCCAGAAGACAGTGGAGATGATCGTGGACTCCAGGAGAGTCACAAACTTCCAGCCCTCCCTCGCCCAAACTGACTCCCCCATCAACACTGTGGACTCCTTCCGCTTCCTCGGCACAACCATCTCTGCAGGACCTGTACGCCTCCATGGACGAGCAGGTCAGATCACAGCTGGCCCTTCTCACCCTGGACACGGACTATTTGAGCCACTTCCCTCAGGCAGGAGGCTACGGTCCATCTCAAAAAGAACCTCCCGCCTCAAGAACAGTTTATTCCCCTTAATACTTAACACCTGTCACTTCAACTATTATTCAAACAATAACCATTCATTGCACAATTCATTTTTTGCAGTATTCTAACCAATTGTAAATTGTGTATACATTCTAACCATGTCTATTTAATTTTATTTGAAAAATCAAAATTGTATGCATGCCTTTTTTTATATATTTTGCTACTATTATTATTAATTGTTGTATGTTGCACCTTAATGCCAAAGTGAGTTCCTAGTTTTGGAATTATGTTCGCTGACAATGGCAATAAACCCCTTTCTGATTCTGATTCTATGCTTTTTTTGTAGAATATTATGTCAAAAATGATATATTTGCAACATGAGTTTGATTGTTTGTCATAAGATTAGTAAATGTTGTGTTGTAATAATATATAGGTGAAGTAATCAGAATCAAACTTGGCAGCTTGTTTTGACATTTTTAAGAGGTCAAGAACATTTCAAACTCATAGCACTCTAATGAAACAGATGGCAATGTGGTTAATCTTTCAACAGAATAAAGAATAAAAACAATATTTTCAATTAAATGTTACTTAAACTTGATGTATCAACAACATTTGAACTAGTAAACATATCATTAGTCCATGGTTACATACAAAATTGACAAAAGGCAGATTATGTGAACTGAGATCAGTGTCTTGAGGTCAAGAACACAAACCTCTGTTGAGTGAATGGCTGTGCAAGTGACAAGAGAAGATGCACCACTTCCTGTTATAAATCCCCTTATAGAGATAGCACCAGGTCGAAGTGTGAGATCCCCCACCTTTTAGACATAACATATTAACCTACCCCGATTCACTCTTATTTCCCCTATTTACAAATCCCTAATCCCCGCCTCCAGAAGTAGGACACTTTAGCGGAATTCTCAGCCATATAATCACCACACAGCGACAGTAATCCCACAGGCTCGATGCTCCCAAGTGTAAATGTCTAAAAGCAATATCTGACACACATGTGCTCAAACAGCTTAATGAGCTCTGTTGAGTACACAACATGAAGGGCACATCATATCCAAAATGTATCTATTGGAGCTTGTTTGTTATAGTGTGTTGCCCTCTTCATAAACAAACAGTGCATAACATTTCTTGGTTCTTCCTGTTTGCTTTGATTGCATTGGAATTTAAAATTAGAAACTGCTATATGTTTTGTTGCTATTTGTGTGTCATAATGTCTGTTTTTAACTGACTGTAGCACTTTGAGATGTGTTTAAAATGTAATTAATTAATTAATTATTAATATATTGTATTATTATTATTATTATTATTATTATTATTATTATTATTATTATTATTATTATTATTATTATTATTATTATTATTACAATCATTATTTCATATGTAGTTTTATTACTAATAAAATGAAAAAATAAATGAAACTAGTGCATTAGTCTTACGTTACATTGTCATTTTACAATTGTGGGCATTATTCATTCACTCTTGTTGGTGGTAAGCTACTGCGGGAACACCTGCGTTAGGATAGACCTGGGTCTCCAATAATGGACCAGTTTCCAATAAGGAACACTGCTCTTACACTGCTCTGTCAAGGCATAAACGTGTGATGCTGCAGATACCGTAAATAAAAGCTCCATTGATGATTTGATGTAAATGTAACATGCGTAAGGACCGTGTGCTCCATGTGTTTGGAAGTCTGCTCATTAATGGGCAACATTACGTGCCATGGAACCGAAGGGCAGCGTCTTTTCCGAGCTTCGTTGTTGGATTGAATGTGCTTAACCTGCGTGAGTGCACGGTAGGTCAGACAGGTGGGCGTGATGTACAGATTGTCTCACAGGGTTGGGTTATGAAAGGGTGACCTCGGTCTTGTCCCAGGACATCTGCACCTTTTCATTAGGCGGGGCAGGACTAAATTCCCTCATAGGCTGATTTCTCTGCCAATATGCATTGGATTGTTATTTATTATTTTTATAAACCTTAACTTAACCAGCCCATTGATATTGTTTAACATTTAAAAGATATTTAGAAAAATTTACATTTAAACGCACAGACAGTTTTTTAAAGATTCACTCCCTTTGTCTTTTAGACTTGAATGAAAACCACTGATTGAGACCATGTAATTGTAACTGTAATAAAACACACATAATTTTACAGCATAACATACAGAGAACGTGACACTGGAGGCAAAGTGGGTTGAAAAAATAGATGCCATGGTGCGGGGTGACTTCTGCGGGTCAGAGAACGCCCAAAACATGCATGATACTGTGTATGTGGCCTAGTGACAGCTGTTTGTTCTTAGTGCACTAAATGGCAAAGTTTGCTCTGTTTGTGGTAGCCTACTGTAGGCTATTTTGCTTCTAATATCATTTGAACAAAATGTTGCAATGACATTTATATTTAAAATAGTCCTAGTTTAGTCCTTTAGTGCTTCCTAGTTCTGTGTGTTTTAAGACTGATTTTGGCCAAGACCAGGCCTGATAGTACGAGACCTGGTTTAGTCCGTCTTTATATCTTATCCATGTTTTTCTGGTAGGTATGTATTTTTCAGTCTTGGTTTGAACCTAGTCTTGGTCCAGGTCTGCACTGGCCAAGTCAGGTTTCTGATAGCTTTGCCTTGCCTGGGTTTTAGGGCTTTAGTCCTGTTTTGTAGTAATGTTATATCTTTTTTTGGATCTTAGATAAAACAGGAAAAAAACTAATCTGAGCCTAAGGATAGTTTCCATGGGTACCACTGCTGCCCCACTGTGGCACCTAGTGTTCCTGGTGGTCTTCCATCCAAGTGTGTGGCTTCCGAGGTCATCTTTCGCGATGACAAAAAGGGGTGGCTACACCTAATCCATAAACTCATACCAGACTCTTCTGATATCTCTTCAATATTTAAATGATTTTCCCTTGAGAAAAAATATTTTGTTCTTTTAACCTAACCCTACTGCTTCAACCCATGCTGTTGCCAAACCAGTTTGGCTGACAAGATACCACCTCCACTCTGAGGATGACTGCTCGTGATAATAATAATAAAAACAATGTTTGGACTTGCATGTAGGACTATTGCAAAAGGGCCGAAGAGTCCTTTTCCCAAACCGGACAGAAGCATGTCTTCTTTAAACCCCTAAATCTTATCTCCCACTGTCTATATGAGCTGATTCCAAGATTTATGTAGCTGTTCTATCTATGTTGGTTTTCCCTTCAAATGCGCTTTGGACTTTGAACTGTGGATGCCCCAAGCTTCCAGCAGAGACCTGGGCAGGCGTGTGATTTTTGGCCTCCAATCTGTCATATCTCACCAGCAGCCATGGACACTCTCGCTGTTCACTAACACACATCACAAGTATCGATCCCTCGTGTGGCCCACTGAAGACTCCTTCCTCACAGATTGCAGCGCAATGCAGCTTATGTGTAGAAAAAAGATATATGACACCACTGTAAAATAGACCGCTTAGCCATACACCAAATCTGAGCTGGCCTTTATCAATGCTACAACAGATTGCTATTCTCACTCCTTTGCCAAGTTTTTTTTTAAAGTTACCAGAATCAGAGGCTTGGTGCTAAAATGATCCAAAGTTATTGTCACCTTCTTTTTAGCTGGAAATAAAGTTGATTTGATGCATATTTTTGCTCTGGGTGGCCTTCATGCTGGACAGCTTAAGCAGATTGCCTTCTGCCTTTTACATGACAGTCTGGGCAGAAAACACGGCACTCGATGCGCTAATCCGTATGTCTTGATCCCAGCGTCTGTTGTATGTTCGCATGTTCCGCACTGACCCCTTTGACTGTGCAACCACTTCAGCAACCCAGCTACCGAATACGCAATGCTCGATAGGCATTGCCAAACATTTACATCACAATCACTAAAATGACTAACAACAAAAGAAAACACCCTTGAATGAGTCCAAAGCTAGAGAGGGAATATTTGAAACACCATTACAGAATGCATGGAAAGACTGAATACAATTTTTATGTTTCATATTGCAACATTACACCAATGCCTCTTGTGTTTTCATTCATAAAAGTGCGTTACTAAATCCTGAATGTCAACGTAAAATTTGAAATTTGATTATTATTATCAATCTAAAATTGATTCATTGAAACAGTGTCCAAAAATGGGCACACGTTACATAATCAATGAATCAGAATCTCATCAAGTCACGCATGTTCCAACGTTAAAAGCCTTTTTGTATGAAGGCTGCATGAGGGTATATCCATTACTTATAAAGCTTTCTGACAGCACAATGAAGACATATTACCCTGGTCTGTCCACGTCTCCCTGGTGATTGTCTGAGAGGATAAGAACATCATCAATAAAGCAACGCTATGAAGAGAAACAACACCAACCTCCTACTGACACTTTCACAAGATCTTATAAAACTAAAATAAATCCTTCAGAAAAGAAAAATGAAGAAAATGTTTACTCTTGAGGACAAACAATTATTAAGCAAAAATAATCAAATATAATAAGAAATGCATGCATCTTTACCCTTTCACACTGGCAGTCCATTTCTCCCATTCCTGATTGCACCTCAATGGGAACACTTGTATTGTCCTGATACAGCCAAGTGTACGTTTACCTTTTTGAAGCCGTCCTCCTTCAAGTCAATGCAAGTAAATTACCAAGAAAAGAGGCCGCAATTGAAGGCTTAAACCATTAATTTCCCTGGAGAAAGTGTGCTCTCTGCTTGGAGGGCCGGAGTGACCTTTCACTGACAAGAAGGCAGCAGCACAGACAGGCGCAGTGGACAAATGAGATATTAGAATACAGAGGCCACAAGATGGAGGAGAGTCTAGAATCCCCCCACACACAGATGCATAATCAATGCGTAGGCTCTGTTCATGTTACTGTGTACACTTTGTGAAGAGTGACGACAATCCGTAACAATGTTCTGCTACAGACAGACAGTCCTGTTTGATCTGCTACTGCTAAGCTCAAATGGTGAAGTTCTACGGTCTCTAAATGGGAACTGGTTTTGTTTCTTTCAATAAAATAATATTACAGTCCAAATTAGTTATGTTGGTTTGTTTTGGAAGTGAAGTGCCCACACAGCACAGTTGTTAGCATTCTCTGATGGAAGGATGTCCCAGGTTTGATTCCTAGACTGTGGGGTCTTATAGTGTGGAGTTGGCATGTTCTTCCTGGGGCTGGGTGCTTTTCCAGCATATCCTCCTTCAAACTAAACACTGACACACGGTGACACAATGTAACACACCCTGTAACGTTTTTAACCTAAGAAATAATTACCAAATGGATGTAAACAGTCTGTAATCATTGTCCTTTGGGTGTTTGATTTTGAACAAAAAGGTGACTAACTGAAAAAAAAAAAAGGCTAATGACAACTGCTTGTGATGTCTGTACCATTTTTGGAAAACAAAAACTTAAACCGGATCACCTGTGAGATTCAAAGATTCAAAAAGATTTGTAATCTGTTTAAAGAACAGAACATTTTCTTTGATGGGTTTCAGACATACATTCACTCTAAAAAACAGTTTTAAAAAGGGTTACATGTGATTTAAAAGCGCAATTTCAACAAAGTCCGCTCTTTATGATTAGATTGTTAGATTGTGTTAAACAACGCTCAAATCATTTCAATATTGACCCACCATAAAAAGGTGTACTTTTGAAGCTTATAAATTTGTTACTGAATATATTTTTTATTTAATTTTCAGTGAAATCTGAAAGAAGAAAGTCTATGGATTAAACTTGTGCAATGTCACAGGTTTCCTCTAAATTGTCACATGACTAGAGGTTGTTATGTAAAAGTTACACCTTGAGAAGATGATGTTCAGAAGGTTCCCAAATAAGAGAGTTGTGAAGTCAAATTTAACATAGAACTGATTGTTGGAACACATCATATTTGAGGTGTTTAGTGATAAATGCATTATTTTGATACACTTTTAGGATGCTAAACATATTGGCGGTCACTATTGTGACTGTTGGGATAATACATACTTAGTATATATAGGACCACTTATATTTTTTACATAATATGGCAAATTGTCAAAGACTGCTCCAATATGGACTATGAGGGGGAGATAACCAGAAGGTTGTTCAATACATCAAACTGACCTAATGGAGTCAGATGATGACATTGATAATGTCCAACACTAACCTGGAGAAGATCCAAGGTCCTCTAGCTGCGTAAAGAACAAGTCTGAAGACTATCCCACATCCTCCTCATAAAGAACAAGTCTGAAGAACATCTAAGGTCCTCCACATAAAGAACAAGTCTGGAGAACATCCAAGGTCCTCTAGCTGCAAAAAGAACAAGTCTGGAGAACATCCAAGGTCCTCTAGCTGCAAAAAGAACAAGTCTGGAGAACAACCAAGGTCCTCTAGCTGCATAAAGAACAAGTTTGGAGAACATCCAAGGTTGTCTACTACTGAAACATCCAAGGTTCTTAGAAATGTATCATGCCTCATATAACTGTGAAAACAGTATCTTTCTCATGTTAAGCAATAATCACACTACACTGTAATGGATTACAAACTGTAACTGTTAACAATACTTTTTTCTAAATTGTTAAAATGTCCTTCGATATAAATGTGTGCTGCATCTCAGTGACTATAGTGCCTACATTGAAGCTATTTCACTTTTAGCATATCTAAAAATCCCAGAATCACTTTCAGCACCTTGAATTAACATTTCAGGGTATTATCCCACTGGTCACAATTGTGACCGTCCATAAAACTCACTTTCTTGTATACTTTTTGACAAATTGCATGAAAATAAAGTAATACAAATGGCACATGAATTTCATTATAAAATATCATTAAAAAAAAAAGTATCATAACATTTGGGCTTAAGTAACAGAGCTTCAGAATCAGAAATAATTTTATTGCCATTGTCTGTGAACAAAATCCACAAGCTAGGAACTTGCTTCGACAGCTAAGACCGAGCAGTGTCTCGTTAGCTTCACACGGTCAGCTAACGTTGATGCCATCATGTGAAAGGTATCAATTGTTCTTTACACGTTGCCCCTGGGGATTTGAAGAACAATTGGGTCGAATACAGAAAATGTCTCTTCCAAAGGTGACAGTAAAGTAACTTGGACAATGAATCAGTGCCCATAGTGAAACCAAAGGTAATTTTGTCATTGTGAGATTGGCCAGGATAATAAGAGACCACTGTACTTGAACACCTTCATCAGCTCTCCTGTGAAATCTATGAGTACTGTTTGCCATAGGAGAGTATGCCTGGCCTGTTACGTGAAGAAAGAAAATAAAAAAGCAGAGACTAGAGACATACATTAGAGAAACTTAAAACAGTACAATAGACACCGAGCAAGAAAATCACTATATGAATATTCAGTCCCATGAATATTGTTTTTGACATCAGCCTGACAGTGTCACAGTCACAGTTTAACATTTCAGAGAAAATGTGTCTCAGCATCATGCAAGTATGGCAGTGTTCCTACTATGGCTCAAGAGCAGAAACCAAGAGGGGACACCACACAACAAACAACATTTGAAGATACATTCATTGAAATAAAATAACATGAATGTGTAGATGGTGAGATGGTGATGTGGGCGCATTTGGTGTGTGGAAGTGTAGATAAATCAAAACTAAATGGAGTCTGCTGATGGCTAGGGCAGAGCAGAAGAGCAGAAGAGTGAGAGCAGCCATGACCTCAGCCTTACATAGCCCAGGTGGAGATGGGAAGGCTGATTTTTAACACCCCCATCTTCCTGCCAAAGGGAGAACCAGTAGTGAACAGACTGGCTTCAAAATAAGAGGCGACCCCAGGGCCATCACGGCAGCTAGTAGACACTTCTGTTTAACCTCGTCTGCAACCTAATCATGCATTACTTAGTGCAGCCCGACTCAACACGGAATACATCCCCCAGCCCAGAGGCAGGCCAGTAGGGTTGTCATGTTTGCTCTAAGCATGATAATGAGTTACATCTCTGTGCTATTGGAGCGGAACATTCTTGGGCCATTCTTGCGTTGGACCAAGTAAGAGGCATCTAGCAACATTGGAAGTTAACATGATATAATGAGCAGGCTTATCCTAGAAATTGTGCTTGTTATGAATCCTTCTCATCCAGGAAATGTTGTCAAAGTTGCTTCAGTAAGGAATAGTTAGTGTTCTGTACCAGCCTTATTTTTCATTTTACATTTGCCATCTTTCTAAAAATCCTAAAATAAAACTATTACCCTTTTTCAATGGTGGCTAAGCCAAAGCTCCAGAAATTGCAACATGTATATTTATTGGGGATTCTGAATAGGATCATTAAAAAAAAGGTATTTTGTACAAAAATGAAAAGCTACCTGCTACATTTCACTTGAAAGGCTAACATTTAACAAAAGAAAAGTTGAGGGGCACATTATGTCTCTATGTACTGGACTGCAGGAAGCTTTCAGCCATCCTCTTGTTTGCTATAGACGATAACTCTGAGGTTGTGGATCAGTGTGTTAATCTCATAATATGTATCTTCTGCCCACACGGAGTGTCATTCAACATCAGCCCCAGCGATGACTAATGACAAACTCCCACATGTTAGGGAAAACAACAGAGTAGCCTCTTAATTCAATAGATTTAGTGCACTAATGCATGCCACTGTGGCCTAGAACGAGTGTGACATAAGGACTTGATTAAAACCTTTGGAGATGAATCATAAAAAAGTCAATTATGAAAGTCATAGTCCTTAGCAGTTGTAATGTTTGTTTTGGAAAGGTGTTTTTCTTGATAAAAAATATTGAGCACAGATGATTAATAAAATATTTTCAGTTAGTCAACTTTGTGCTGTAAGATAACTTTTCACTATATATTTTAGTTCACAAAGTCAAGAATAAAGTTTGTGAATGTTGCTGCAACTGGGCCCGTCCCAGTAGTAGGATGGAGATGAGACACATCACAGGGCAGCATTGGGATTTGGATGGTGAAAAAGAAACAAACACGGGGACGCTGACAGATGAACTTCAGCCTATTGTAGAAATACAGACTCTTTTGTATTTGAAAAACTTGCAGAGTTTTGTATGCATTTGTGTTGACTTGGATATCAACAGTGTATTGATAAAGTTGTTATAATTTTCATACCTTATTATGTAAATACTTCACATACAATTGTACTGTAAATGAACTCACATTTGTACAAATGGCAACAGAGCACATTTCATCCCATTATTTAGACAATTGTTACAAATCATACAAGGCAAATATCAACTATTTGGAATTTTTGTTTTGCTGCAAACCTGCTGGTCAAATAGAACCACATGCAAGAACCACTTTAGTGGTCACACACCTGAATAGATGAAGACAGACAGACCAATTATTTTCGTTTGATGGCAAGAAATTTAAATCTGCCTGAAATATTGCAGTAGAAGAAACTCAAACTCTTGGCCTTTCAATAATATGTAATATGTTTGATTATGTAAAAAGCCCACACCCAATTTTTTATGGATTTCATCTCTGCATCCCCGCAAATCATCAACAACATCCCTGAAGGCGATGGTGTGTTATCTTTCGGCATCTGATCTTATCTACAGCTTTACCAGATTGAAAGTAATCTCTGAACACATGAACCCCCATATTCCCACATTTTGCAGAGAAAATGCTTCCTGGATGTGATGTATCTGACACCCCAGCAGCATGTGTAGAGAGGAGGCTTTAATTGGTTGTGAAGTATTGACTGCTGGCTGTGTTACTGGTGATCGATGTGCAGAGGTTGGCGGTCGGAGTGGAAAAGCTGGCCTCTCGCTCACATCGTTTGCCTTGAGGTCATCAGAAAGAGAGAGTATGTATCAGTAAAAACTCAGTAAACCAGCTAAACATGCCCCTGGCCTCACCTCCAGATTTCTGCTGTTAGGCCTGGGTCAACCTGACCATGGAATCGAATAAGCCATTTAAAGACTTTTATCTTTCTTGCCTTTATTTTGTTTGTGTTATGATAGCAGTTTATTGTAGTGTTTGCAAAAAAAGTTAATCCAATCTAGTACTGGTATAAGGTGCAGTGGTCACATGTTGAGCCAGTTGCTTTGAGGCAAGAGTGGCCAATGTAACACATGGCATAACACAAAGATGCTACAAGTTACCGTGCAATAGGATCAGAAGATTGGATGTATAACCGGAAAAGAGCATGACCAATTATTTATATATCTGCAATTACTGGGCCTTGGTCAAGAAATAAAATAAAAGTGAAATCTTTTTTTTTCTTTTCAGAACAGCTTCATAAAGTGGTATATTGAAAGTGTTTGGACCCAATCTCTAACAAATAATTACAAGGTTTGACATTTGTGGATCATACATTTTGTGGTGTTATGTTTGACAAACCAGATACAAGATCAAAGGAATATCCTCATTGTTTACTTTTCTATGACAAACCTGTGAAACGTATGAGCCCATGTGAACATTTGTCATACTTTGATGTCATAGAAATATATCACTACAAGACCAACAATGAGATAGAAACAGGAAATCTGTCTTCTAAAGGGATTACAAGAGCTATTTTGCATAATATTACCGAAAATATATGAAAAACTATTCACAGAACCACAAATATCTAATGTACATGTACATGTATTTGCACTTGACACAAAAAATTATTTGTATCAGGTTAAGAAGACTGTGATGAATAAGGGAAAACTCAATATAATCAACCCAATGGCATCGGAAAAATTACGAAGCGCATTCTTTAATGTTAACGGCATATTGAATCAAGCAAACAAATACTGTATATTAACAAAAAATAGATGTTATATACTTAAAATAATGTTTCCTCCACACTTTGGAGGTTCAATGTCAGCCTGATCTCGACAAACAAGATAACATAAGACAAGACAATATCTTTACTCATAATGAACAATATACAAGAATAATAATTAGTTTGGACGCTGAGAAAGCTTTTGATTTTGTTAGCTGGCCTTATTCACTTAAAGTGCTTAACAAGTTTCAAATGGACGACTTAATAATAAAAAAAACATTGGAACACTTTACGCTGGACCAACATCAAGAATTAAAATCAATCTCTGGAAAGAGTGAGGCAGGGTTGTGCTGGTCCCTCCTTCTGTTTGTTTTTTACTCGGAACCATTGAGCCAATAAATTAGACAATCAAAAACAGTTTATGGTGTTAAAATCGATGAGGCAAGAACATAAAATCGAACATTAAACATTAAAATCGATGAGGGCAGAACATAAAATCGTCTGTTACGCACATGATGTCCTGTCATATTTGACAAAACTAGAAATTTCCATATCCAATGTGATGCATTTCCTTCATGATAGGAGTCCAATGTATGTATTCCAACTGAATGTACAAAAAACTGAAATTCTCCCTTACCCCCTTTGACCATCAGAAAATCTTACCGTACTTTTCGGACTACAAGCTGCTACTTTTTTTCCCACACTTCGAACCCTGCGACCCATACAACGGTGCGGTTAATTTGTGGATTTTTACTGGCTAGCGGCGACCAGGGGGCACTCTAGCTGGAAGTGCAAGCGTTTGACACACTGTAGAAGAAGACGTCAGTGGATAGTGAAAGCACTGTCCAGGGGACACGTCATGTTCTCTGTATTTTAATCTTCAAAACGCTGTGTGTTTTATTACAATCAGACTCATATTCACGGAGAAATTTGTCTAATGAGGAACTGAATCTAGACGCGGAGAACCGCAAAGACACACACGCGATATACAGGCGATATATGGAGGTCTGCAATTTAGAACCTGCCGCAGTGAAATGAGACTTTCTTGGCCAGGCCTGACCCCGCTGGTCAAAAGACAACCTGTGCATTTTTACCGTGGAACAATCTTTCTGTATAAATATCTT
Source organism: Chaenogobius annularis (assembly GCA_015082035.1). Taxonomy (NCBI): domain Eukaryota; kingdom Metazoa; phylum Chordata; class Actinopteri; order Gobiiformes; family Gobiidae; genus Chaenogobius; species Chaenogobius annularis. Next base: position 716,931 of record BJKM01000007.1, on the reverse strand, counting down.
ATGTTACCACGTAACATCACTCGCTAACTACACCCACTACAGCACAAGCTGGGAGTGATCAGAACACTACAACACAGAGCACAAGAGGTGCCCACCAGCTCAGAGGGCAAGAGGAAAGAGGAAAGCACACGTCCGGAATGCTCTCTCAGCCAGCCTGTGGATACCCGACCTTGGGCTCTGAATCAAAGTGAAGAGAACCAAAAAGACAAAAGGACAAAAGGGAAACAGAACCAAGAAGAAGGGGTGTCTCTATCCCTTATGTCTCAGGACTGTCAGAAAAAAACGAATTTTTAGACAACACGAAGTCCCTGTTTATTTCAAACCAGGCAACACGTTAAGACAAAAACTGGTTCACCCTAAGGACAAGATGCCGACACAAAAACAGAGCAATGTAGTGTATTCTATCCAATGCAGTGAAGAAAGTTGTAAAGAGCATTACATAGGGGAGACTAAACAGCCACTTCACAAGAGGCTTTATCAACACAGAAGACACGCAAGTTCAGGACCCCAGAGCGCTGTGCATCTTCATCTCAAAGCCACAAACCACTCTATTGAAGACAGTGAGGTGGAGATTCTGAGCAGGGAGAAAAGATGGTTTGAAAGAGGAGTTAAGGAGGCCATCTTTGTTAAAAAAGAGAATCCTTCCTTAAATCGTAATGGAGGTTTAAGATTCAACCTTCCAGTTGTTTATAATGGTCTGCTGAAACCCTGGAGACGCCCGGGGCATTCGGATGCTAAATAGGCACTCAAGGTGAGGCAGGGAACAATAGAACAACTAGGCCCATCCCAGTTAAGTTTCAATGGGCCATTAGCAGGAGGTCCCGCCCTGTGGGCAGGGCTCTCACAGAGTAGGATATAAACAGGAGTTCTCAGACTTGTTTCTCTGATTGAGAATGACTCTTGGATGAGAGTTCAAAACGTTTTCGTTTTTTTCTAAAACAGAGTCCAGATGACTACAACTGAATCTTTTTCTACTATCACTCGCTAAGCAAAAACTCAGGAGCAGATGAACCAGATGTGAAGACACAGGTATCAGCTCACAACGAGTAATCGAGGACAGAGGGGACAGTAAGGACAGCTGTGATGTGTTCTTAGTACGCTAAACTTCCAAATGCAGTGTGTTTTATTACAATCCAACTCAGATTCACTAAGAAATTTGTCTAATTAGGCCCGCAGTGCACTGTGAGACCCCCGATTCAAATGACAACAGGCGCATAACTACCGCGTTTATTTATGTCTAAATATGTCATTTTACAGCGTGGGCACCTGCGGCTTATTGACAGGTGCGGCCCCGATGTACAAACTCTTGTTTCTTTGTAAATATCGTTAGTGCTGCTTTTATTCAGGAGTGCTCTATAGCCCGAAAAGTACGGTACCCTGTTTAAATGACAAACGGAATCCCATAAATATTTAGGTTTAGTAAATCTTGGACAAAATGTCTACAAAATCATGTACTGGTTATTTAAAAATGAAATGTTCTATGTGTCAAACTTTGTGGAGAAGGCCTGGACATTAGGCAAAATACTTTATTTCCAGAGATAACATGAATAAGCTGTATCTTCTTATGTTCTGATATTGTAGTTTGTACGAACATATGTCTTTACTTAATGTCAACAGTGTCATATTAGCCCATCCCATCTCCAACCAGCTATTCGATGAATGGAATGAAACACTCTCACGATTTGTATGGCAAGACAAAATACCTCGTATCCGATTCAAAACTCTAAAGAAAAAAGAAGTTGGTGTTTACCTTGTCTGAAAAAGTACTTTATTTCAGCTCAAATCAGAGCGTCACTGTACTGGTGTGACCCAGAATATGAAGTTCAACTGGGAAATATTGAATGCAATGTGATGCTGGAGGTTCCTGTACTGGCCTTACTGACAGTTGAGTCATATTGAGGAAGTAAAGAATCCCTGTGAAAAATCCGTGTTTACATCCCTAGAGGGAGCTGATCAAAACATTCAAACTAAACAAAGATGTTAAAATCTTCCACTGGTTGGCCGGAAGTTTGAAAGAATCCTTTGGCTTGGAGAAACAGAGAGAGAAACCAAACATTTTTGGGGTATTTACAAATAAGGAGTTATTATAACCAAGAAATTAAACAAAGCAATGACCATTAAAAACCTCGACTGAAATTTTGATTAAGGCATATAAATCAGAACTTTCAAGGGGAATAATATTGTATAAATGCATTAATAATCTGGACAGCCATAGATGTCTCCAATCATACTAAGTACTTTCAGGCTACTGCAACAGCAATTTAATTAAGTATTTTATTTATACAAAAAAGGCTACATTTGGCTCAAAATCAGAGATATTACTGTAAGCAACTTTTGGCACGGTGTGAGCACTGCCAGCATGTGACGGTTTGTGTGTGTTTGCAGTGGATACAGTTGCTTCTGTGAAACATTTCTGAAATAGACCGTTTCATTATCACTGTGTAATTGCAGCCAGCATCTTGACATGATTAATCAAAGTGCTATTTAGCCCCCCACCCAAACTGCCTGGAATTGTTTTTTTTCCCCATTTAAAGCAGCTCATCCAATCATGACATCATAGGCACTTCACAACAAATAAGCGGGGTGCTTTCCGCCTAATGATGTTTATCACTTGATGTGTAGATGTAGGGCCTTAATCACATCACATTCAACGGTTTTAAGACTAAGTGTTTATCCTTGGGCCAGGCTAACAGGCTTGTGTTTAGTGATGCTGTAAGTGCCTCATGACTGGAAAGTTATCTACAGACAAACGTTCAATTACATCCTGACGAGAGGGGAGGTGTGTCAGACTGCACACAAATGGCTTCTCTCCTTTCAACCAATTATAATCTTTTGACAAAAACATTCCATTCATTCTTCAGCGGAAGAACATGACAAGTATATCAGTTTTCACGCCCTGATCTGAATATGTTCAAGGAATATAAATCTAAATGTTTAACCAAAAATTATTGGTTTTTCTGGAATATGGACCTAAAATGACTTAATATTAGAAACTGGTCTATTGACTTCCTGTTCAATTAAGAGAATTTATAGGCCCCACCTTATTTTCATTTACTTGTATTTATCATTGTAAAATGGCTATGTGACATTCTTGGCCCTATATACAAGCTGGAGTCTGAATTATTTGAATAGTCGCAAGGAAGTACAAAGTGGTGTGTGGATATGGGGTATGGTTGAAAACAAACTATTTCTGAGCACTTTACTCTTGAATGCAGGACAATACAGGATTACTCAAACTTGAATCTATCAAAATTCAACTTTGAGTAAACTAATGATGAGGGAGTACCATTATAACATGGTTAAAATTTCACTCAAGTGGATTGTAAGTAATATGTCCCCTTTTTAGAGCCCCTTCTCATCAACCTACTGTATTTTGAGTGATTCATGCATGTTTGAGTAATCTTCATTGTCCTGCATTCGAGGGGCCATTACTCTAAAACATCCTGTTTTCACCTACCCCTTTACGCCCACAACTCTGTACTTCACTTTCAGAATGTTTGTTCTAAGCATTTGCAGTAATACACATAGGGTCGCATAGCCATTTATTTTTTCAAATAAATTACACCTAAAGTATTATTCGCATATTGGCCCTTGTCGCGAAACCGACTGACTAGTTCCGGTTAAAATGCTGCTCCACTTCCTGCTCCATTCATTCCTTATGGGGAATTAGCCAAGTTTCGCTAAAATAAATCAATAATTAATTAACACAAAACGGAGTGTGAGTTACAGATAAGATAAGATCAAATAAGATAAGATAAGAGAATCTTTATTTGTCCCAGTGTTGTGATTAGGCAGTTTTAGGCAGATTAGGCACAGAAACACTGATTAGGAACAAAAGTGGAATAATGAAAACAGAAAAAAATATAGAAAAAATACACACTCTTGTTTACAGTAAGTGGCTGATATATGGACATAAAATATTGTCACAGTATTGCACATGATTATAAAAAGCTGAAAGACACATGTTCAGGGCTAACAGTGTTCACTGTAAAGTCCGACAGCAGCAGAAAGGAAAGACCTACGAAAACTCTCCTTCACACAGCGAGGGTGGATCTGTCTGTCACTGAAGCTGCTCTCTAGAGCAGAGAGTCCTGCAGGGGGTGAGAGTCATGGTCCAGCATAGATGTGAGTTTAGCCAGGACCCTTCCTGTCCCTTTGAGTCCAAAGCACAGCCCAGGACGGATCTGGACTTCTTGATAACCTTCCTCTCCCTCTCTTAGATGCTGCTGCTCCAGCAGACCACACTGTACAGGAGGGCTGCCAACAAAAAGTCGTAGAAGGAACTCGAGTAGCCCTGTCACTCCAAAAGACCTGAGTCTCCTCAGGAGGTAGAGTTGACTCTGGCTCTTTCTGTACAGTGCTTCTGTGTTATAAATCCTGTCCAGTTTGTGGTTCAGATGAACACCCAGGTACTTGTATGAGTCTACTTTCTCAATGTCCCTTCCCTGGATGTTCACTGGTGAGGGGGCAGCAGAGTGGTGTCTGCGGAAGTCCACCACCATCTCCTTGGTCTTCCCTGGATTGATGAGGAGGTGGTTCTGCTGACACCAGTTCACAAAGTCCTGCGCTAGTCCTATGTACTCCGCATCGTCGTCATCCGTGATGAATCCGATGATGGCAGACTCATCAGGGAACTTCTGCAGGACACAGCTGTCCGTGTTGTGTCTGAAGTCTGCTGTGTAGAGGGTGAAGAGAAAGGCGCGAGGACGGTAACCTAGGGCGCCCCCTCACTGCAGGTCCGAGTGTCAGACACACAGTCTCTCACAAACTGGGCTCTCAACCGGGCTCTCACAAACTGGGTTCGGTTTATGAGGTAGTCCAGGATCAACTCCGCCAGGTCGTAGTCCACACCAGCCGTCTCCAACTTGTCCCTCAGGAGCAGCGGCTGGATGGTGTTGCAGGCGCTGGAGAGATACAAAAAAAATAGAAATCTCACAGCGCTGCCAGGCTTCTCCAGGTGAGAGAGAGCGTTGCAGCAGGGAGATGACGGTGTCCTTCACTCCGATGCCAGGTCGGTATGCAATCTGCAACAGATCCATGGCTGAGCTCACGGTGGAGCAGAGGTGGTCCAGTGCTTTCATCAGATGGGACGTGAGAGCCACTGGCCTGACGCTGCTGAGGTCTTTGATGCGCTGTGCCTTGGGCACTGGTACCACATAGGAGGTCTTTCAGACCTGTGGTACCATCCTCAGCTTTAGGCTCATGTTGAAGACATGCTCCATAATTCCTCACAGTTCATCTGCGCAGGACTTAAGGAGCCTGGAGCTAATGCCGTCTGGTCCTGCTGCCTTCCTTGTTTTAATTCTCTCCCCTCACCTGTGCTGCTGTGACAGCAAGTGGTTGGCAGGGGGACTGTATACTGGGGGGATGGGTGAGTCCAAGTGGAGTAGTGAGCTGATAGGCCAAAGCAGAGGGGTTAAGAGGAACGGGTGAAGGCCATAGTCCAGCTGTGGAGGTTAGAGCATGCAGCTGTGCCGGGGGAGAGGTGGGTGATTGATCAAATCTCAGTAAGTGGGGGTTTAGATTGTTTACCCAAGTCCCCCTCCATCTGGACAGGGGGTACTTTGAAGCCTGAGATGGTTTTCAGGCTCCTCCACACTCCCAGAATGTTCTGCTGCTGCAGTTGGTCCTGCATCTTACTCCTGTAGCTGGCTTCCTCCTGCCTGATCTTCCTCCTCAGCATCTCCTGCACAGTCCTCAGCTCCTCTTTGTCCCCTGACCTGAAAGCTCTCTTCCTCTCCCTCAGCAGAGCTTTAATTTCACGGTTAATCCACGGCTTGTTGTTTGGAAAACACTGCACCGTCCGAGAGGGTACAGCGTTTTCAAAACAGAAGTTTAAGTAGTCCGTGATGCACTCTGTGATGGTGTTAATGCCCTCCCCATGTGGGTCATAAAGTTCAGTCCAAACAGCGGTGCTGAAGCAGTCCCTCAGAGCCTCCTCGCTCTCTGCAGTCCACCTCTGCACCACAGGTTGCGTGTGGATAAGATGGATAATCATAGGCAGCATGCAGCCTGTTACGTACCATGTAAACATTTACATGGGGACTTATATGTTCATGAAAGTAAGTGGTTTTGGCTCTAAACTAACGCTAACATACAATAAATGTAATCAATAATGTTAAATTGACAGCACAAACTGAACTAACCTGTTTACAAAAAAATGCTTGACTTTGTATTGTGTGCTTTTATCAAGATTGTTTGTTTTATATTTAAGTCGTATGTTGGCCTTTAGCTTTGATACAAAATCACTTATTTTTATAAACACATAGGTTTCCTCTGGTGACATATTTACATTGTACGTAAAAGTCTTAACATGCTGCCAGTGTTTATTCATCTGTAATTCGCTCTCTGCTGTGAGATCTTTTTATTGTAATTTATTAGAGCAAGACTTGGCGAACGAATGGAAAGACAAGGAATGGAACGAGAAGTGAAGATCCGCACTTTTACAGCAACCGGAACTAAACGGACGCTTACGAGAAACTGGCCTATTATTAGAGTAATAAAGTCATGGCAGCAGTTAGCAATAGTGGCTATATAATATGGATGAAATCCATATAACACAGAGAGAATATTTTGATATTAATACTGACAAAACCAGCATAGTAAGACGCCACTTGCTAAACATTTATTGAGAACTGGTCGACAGAACACTGTAATTATTAAATTTAGCATTGATCTTGTTCTCCTTGCTCATTCTCATCCTAAAGCTGGATCTTAAATAAATAATGCACGCCATTTCCTGGTGCGCCTGTGTTAATTGGCCTGTCTTTATGAGCCCGGAGGGTGCGGATTGACCTTTAGTGCAGATAACCATTCGCCCCGGACCATGCTCCTACAGAGAGACAAAGTGGCTGTGTTAGCGATCAGATTAAAACTGCACCACTCTCCAACGTTTCCCTTGCTCTACTTCAGTCATGTCACATCGAATTTAGCCTCACCTGTGATCATTGCATCGTTAAAATTTCACCTCTTAGTACAAATTGTATTAGAAAAAAAAACATATTTTATTTACCATTCAACAACATGCAATATTCAGTACAATCTGCTAACTGTAGGGTTGTTACTCATTTTAGAATTAGCAGTTTAGCATTCCCACCCACCATCCTCACTATGAAGCCCCTTTGAACCAGCAACATCCCCATGTTGGATGCCTTTAGTTTGAACACTACCAAAGCTTCCAGGGAGCTACGTCATTAATAGAACAGATTAGTTTAGGGTAACTGACTCTTTCAATTCAATTAAAACAAAAAATGAACGCCCAAAATTACAACAGCAGTTGCCTCGAAGTGCTAATGTAATTGCTAGTGCAGTTTCAAAAAAGGTGGATATATGTATAAGCAGGTAATATATTGAAAGGGATTGTAAATCTCACAAGTCATTTGGATTTGCAAGACAATTAATAATATTATTGTTTCATAATTTTGGAGTTCCGAGTTTATAAAATAACATCCGCTTTGTTGAAATTCCCTCTTTCAGAATTCTGAAACAAAATCCAACATGGCCGCTACATAAGAAGTAAGGCCCTGTCCCAATACTATAGTTATATACTACACAATTCAATCAATGAATTGTGCGTTTTCTGAAATTGCACCGGGTTACCGGGTGGTAAAAATTAGAATTAGAAATTCCAGATCTATGCAACGTGAACGGGACAAATAAAACATCCAGCAGTGTAAAACAGCTGTTTATTTAATCAGGAAGCTATTAGATCAGTGTTGATCATTTGATAAATTGGCCCCACACACATATTTAATGTGAAACATTATCAGTTTAATTGTTGGGACTTGTCTGAAGACTGCAGAGAGAGGTGGCTAGAGAAGTACAGATCAAAACATTTGATTGATTATTATATTTTGAGAATATGAGCAAAGCTTATACTTCTATCTCATACCATCTGTCTCTGTATACAGTACTGCATATCGCATCAACACCACTTTTTTGAATTGTTATTTCAACTGATAGATTAGAGTCTGAACTCCTCCCCTTTCCAGAGCCGGACCCATCACACACGCAAACACGCACGCACACCCACCCATGCACATGCACGCACACACACGCACACACACACACACACACGCACACACACACACACACACACACACACCCCCGCACACACACTTGCACAAACACACACCCGCTCACACACACACACCCACGCGCACACACACAAACCCACGCACACACATATCCACACCCCCCGCACACACGCATGCACAAACACACACCCGCACACACACACACACACACCCACGCGCACACACACACCCACGCACCCACACACACGCATGCACAAACACACACCCGCACACACACACACGCGCACACACCACACCACGCACCCACACACACGCATGCACAAACACACACCCGCACACACCCACGTGCACACACACACACATGCACAAACACACACTCACGCACACACATACCCACACACCCCCGCACACACGCATGCACAAACACACACCCACGCGCACACACACACAGCCACACACACGCACGCACACACACACACACGCACACACACACACACACGCATGCACACACACACACACCCGCACACACACACCCCACACACACAAACACCCATGCACGCAAGCGCACACACCCGCCACACACACACACACACACACACAACATACCCACTCACACACACACATACACACACAGAGACATGCTTTTCCAGGTAGTTCTCAAGTTATTACACCCCCTCAAATTGAACTCGCCTTCTCTTAATTTGAAGAGTATTTGAATATTTGTTGTGTATGTATTTTCACTTGATGATTCTGAGTGCTTGTTTTTTGTAGGAATGTAACAACGTTTTATAATTATTACCCTAGACATCAATACCATACATTAAATAAGGCAAAACAACACAAGCGCAATCAATAGAGGGAATTATGATTTATAATATATTTAGTTTTATTTACTGAGAATCAAAATTGTAAAGAATTGCAACGTCCTGCGCTTTTCAGCTCTGAAGTATTGGGAAATGTCCCTATGTTTTGGTTGATTTCTTATTTTTCCATTGCTTTCATCTTTAAATTTGTGATGTTAGTGTCAGCACACAACTTCATCCTCTGGTTTAGAGTCCTCCCGCGTCCCCACATTGATAATCATGTTTCACATTTACACTAAAAGAATGAATATATTGTATTGATAAAACCTCCAATGTCACAACAACACTGTACTATACATTGGGAATTAAACGTTTATTATCTACAGTACATAAGACACATTTTTCATCTTTTATTTGTTTTAACAATGTAAATGAAATCTTCAACACAGGAACGTTACCATAGCCTAAAAGCAACATAACAAACCAAAACAACAGACACAACTAAAACTTATTTCTTGAATCCGTTTTTTTGCATTTCAAACTGCTGTGTCACACTTTTAACATAGTCTTTTTTAACAAATTAGAGTAGATCCATTTTATTCAAGCCAGGAGGGTTTTACATTAAAAAACAATGGAAATGACTGATCAGCACAAACTTTTGAAAGTAATATTAAAAGGTTCTTGTATAACAATTACAGCTTTTATTCTGGTGGTGGTGCTGCGGCGCAGTGTGGAGACTGAAATCTGCATGTCTAATATCAGTTCAGGCTGACCTCCATCACTGAGAAGTGGTCATGTTTAACAATCGCTATTATTTTATGAAGGTGCCAGGAGGCATTACCTTGGACCACCACTATCTCCATTGCAAAATACAAAATAATTTGAAGTTAAACTATAAAAAAATATTAGTTAAATAGCAATTGAAGATGTAATGTAATGAACTACCGATTAAAGTAAAGTAAATAATTGAAATAGTTCATACATATACATATAGAATACTTATAGCGGTAATGGGGGAAAAAATAACATACATACTGACATTTCTCTTTACAGCTTTTGGGATACTAATATCTTCTACAGGTTATACCGATTTATTTTGTACAAACTTTACATAATTCTTCAGCTTTAAAAGTGTGATTAAGCTGATGCGGCTCAAGATCTGGAGATGGTTTCCTATGCTACACTGCTCCAGACAGGTAACCCCAGCTGCATTAAAGCATGGGTCAAATGCAGTTGACACATTTTCCCACCATAATGTATGCCTTGCCCTTTAATTTCAATTGCATGGGACATTATTTTCATCCGGAGGGCCTGGCTGGAAAATTATTTTAAGAGAGAAACCAACTGATACACAATTAGACCAGAACAGCCTCAGACAGTCTGGAATGGAACCCAAGACTACCTCATCGTGTTCAAAGTCTACTTCATCGACAAGCTCAAGAAAATGGAACAGCGTAAACGCCGCAGAAAGGCTGACTGTCAAGCCAATAGAAGCAATTCTGTCAAATCGCTTTTGTACCAGAGAACCAATCCATTCAGTCGATCTGTGAAATCCACCATTATATCCTTCATCTTGTCCACTTGGAGACAGGTTTCCACACCCTGCTGAACACTGAACAGTAGCAATTCTACAGTCAGTTAAGCTTGAGCAACAAAGGCTAACACATGCTGCCTCCTCCTGCCTGGTGAACAGCCCTTAGATTTCCCTGCTGCAGATGACATAGATGTGTGAGGAACTAATGTGACGATGAATAATAATTTCACAGTACACTTCTTAATTCTGCTAATTAAAATAAAGTATTTCCTTCAGTTACAACTTGTCGATAACACTATAATCACCAAGACCCTGTCATACGAATGGCATAAAAGAAAGGTCCTGAACAACAAAGACTGCATTATGTCAGTATAGAGGATTTCAAAATAATTACAAGTTCTTGCTGCAAAAAATGTTGATACGTGAAAGCATCCGAAGCCGCCCCTCGAACAATGGATCGTTCATTCTTTTTCATGCTTGTTTTGACATTGCGGGAGTCAAAAGACTGCCGAAGATACTCCGTCAGTATTGTCAAGCTCTGTGAAGCCAACAGCTGTCTTTTCATGAATAATGAAATAGATCTAGGCGTTGTTAATTATATGTGGATAGTCATATTTGTCCATGGCTTTTTGCACGTGTCCATTGATCCACAATTAGTGAGACGTTTGATTAACAGAGTTTCCTCCAACAGAGTCCCTTGTGGTTTTCCATCAGCAGCAGGCCGGCTTCATGGGAGGGACGGATAGATCAGCTCTCCATCTCCTGCTTGCGGCTACACTACAGAGCTCTGTGTTCAAGACTGCCTCATTTGTGATTCAATAAAAGAGAGTTTACTTTTCAGTACTTTCAAAAACATCTCATTAGTATTATTTTTCAGTATATGCTTGTGTTTTGCTTTTGCAGGCTTGGGTATAAGCCATGTGCCTATAGGGGATTACAAAGTTGAGTGACGGACACTATTTCAGAGACAGGTTGCGTCACAGTAGGTGCGTTCTTCCCATTAGGCTGCTTTTCTATGTTTCCTGGGAGAGTCCAAGCTCTCCAATGAGAACTGGTGTAATGTGTGTCTTCTTTCCCCATGTTTTACTCATTTTGATTTTAGATCATTTGTAGTTTTTGTGGTAAGACAACTTCTGAGGTATTTATTTGGAAAGTCTATCACTATGCACTCTTGTTTTTGTTTTTGATTACAATATCAGGTTTATTGGCTTTTATTTTTTTAATTTTTACTGTTGGTATTGTGGTCAGATGTGTGTCTAGCTCCGACGTACCGACAGCTCTGGGTTGTGCACGCTTGACTTGAGCGTGAGTAAGAATGAATGAGTGAACAGGCTCGTTAAGGATCAGCTACAGTGTTATTACAATGCATAACGACAAAATAAAGCCCCAAACTCTTGAACAACAAGCTGGAGTTGTCATTGGACTCACACTACTCTTAATGACAGTGCGGTTCATACAAGGGAATTAAACCCCAGAGGATCAGGAGGAAACAAATCTCCCTTGTGTTGTCCGACCACAGTAAGGAGGGGAGGTCAAGAGGTCAGCTGGTCAGGACCAACATGCATATCCAACAAGATTGTTTTTTGTTCTTCTCGTGAAACAGTGGGGGCTGGTGTTCATACAATTTTTATACACATTATTATTGTGTATTCTCTACAAAATCTTCCAATGGGCAATGGTATCCCCCGGTTTAAGAGGGTCATTATGCCCTGTCCTCAAGTAAATGTTTTTGTGTTTTGTGCGCTGACATTTTTCCCTTTGCCCCAGGTCACCCTTGAAAAAGTGGTCTCGATCTCAATGGATTCTTACCCGGTTAAATAAAGGTTGATAATAAAAACAATGGGCATAAGCAGCTACTTTGTTGAGATGATTGATATATATTCTGTTTTAGCCAGCTCTGGACATCCAAACTGTGAAACATCCAACAATGAAAGTGATGTTGCTTGTTCCCCCAATTCCAGTTAAAAGCTGTTTAATATTAACGCTCTTGCCCAATGTTATTATGTCTGTGTTATGTTCCGCTTTTAAATATAATCTCAATTATATTTTTGAAGACAGTTTACAGTAACAAGTGAAGCAATTGAAAGGACAGAGAAGGCGGCATGGCATATTCACTTATTCACTTTGTCCAAATGGTCAGGCTGTTCGTTGTTGACAAAAAATACTTGCCATTTAACAAAACGATTCAATGTATACTTTTATTCCTCCAAGCGGCTTTCAGTTTCTTGGTGGTCTGGGAGTATTTTGAGAGAGAAAAATTGTGTTTATGGAACAAGACTAGATTAGAGACAATCCAAGAAATATTATTGAATTTATGGTTCAACAGTGTGTTTGGGTCATCTTTCATGACTACACAAATTCAATCTGGATGTCTTATCAGGTTTTGTAAGCTCCAAGGAAAGATTTAGATGGAATGATTGCATATTTTCAGAGAATCTTAATATTGCACACAGAACTATATTAATCTGAGAGATTTAGCAGTAGAACATGCTTGAAATCAGCTATGACGATGGCATCGGGTGTTAGACATGCATGCAACAATACAGTTTGATAGCATCTATATATCTAGGGACTACGAAGATCTCATTATATGATTTCACATCATAAACTTGTAACTGCAGCAGAGGATGCCATTTGAATTTCAATATTAGACTGCAGTGAATCAAAAGATCATCGATAGATAAAACTCAGTTTCCGTGTTGAGTTACATGGCCCAAAAGGAATGAATGGCTTTTGACTGTAATTTTTTTGAGGAACACAACAAATTAGATTGCACTGGGGAAAGTCACTACACCATGCACTCCTCGTGATGCTGTCCTCACCGCTTACACAGTAAAGGCAGAAAAATGTCAGGCTTACCATCTAATCTGATTCATTTCTACAATGAGATCTGCTCTCGCACAGCAGAAAACAACACAAGTCCCAAACAGCCGAATATTATTTTTCCATCCTGGAATAAAGTTTTGTAATATTTTAAATGCCATTATTTGAGTAAGCTTTGTGTTACTGTACTATATCTAGTGCTACAGTGAGCCCTCTTTCAGGTGATACAGGTGAATTCATGTTGGCAGCTCAGATTACATTGACTGAAGTGAGCCAAATTACCTAATTCAGTGTGTAATCGGCTTTATCTGCTATACAGGGTATTACACCACAAATCTGGGAAAGCGAAGCTACAGTGTGCATTTCACTGCGGGTTATTCTTGTCAACTTGCTGTGAAATCTTTCAAAAGCAACTATAGGCCATTCATTTAACACTTCAACACAGGGCAATATGTGTTGTACATAAATGCACATGGGGGAAACAGCCTAGTCAGCTTCACCAAGAGCAAATGACAAGGTTTTGGGATGTTTCATATGACACTTCCATTCAGTGTGATTGCATTTTTATAAATGCAATGCACAAATAGGGTTGCCCTACATAGTGTGCATTGTATATAGTGTGCCGTGCGCATCTTAGTGTGTCCTATATATTGTGTGTCAGAGCGTTAATTCCAAACTGTCATGTGCATGTGATTGAAGTTGTAGTGGGGCTTGCTCTATGAATGTCAGTGCTACCACATTTTGCTACAGCTTTTGTTATTCCTGTCATTTTTGAAAATTCCAAAAATAAACCACAAACACAAACCTCATTGTATACTCTGAGGTGCAAGTGTTGTATCAAAATAGTTTTCATGATGGAAGCATAGAGTTTCTAATGGCATTTTGAAGGTGCTTTGAGTGTTCTCTGGGCTGCAAGTCTTCCACAGAAGTTACATACTACAGTTATATAGTTTGTTGTGGTATTTATTTGTACCACCCACATGAAAACCCCACTGGACATTTAAGTCTCCTGACTGACACGTGCTATGACCCAGTGGACAAAGCCTAAACCCACCAGAGACAGATGCGGTGTGCTGGCGTTCACCAGAGCATCCCTCCTCCTCTCGGTGTCTCTTCCCTGTCTTCTCTGAACCTTGGGCCACATCTCAAACAGACAGGGAGGAGAAAAAATCAAGGTCAGGTCAGCGAGCATGTGAAGTTGCAGGAGAATAAATTTCCACACACTTGTCCTCCCCAACGCTCTGACAGTCTTGCAGAATGTAGCCTTGTCAAGCCAGGTAATGTATCACTTGTGAAGACGTATATGCCGTGTTTACGTTGGGTTTTCTGTCTTCAGCGCCTTTCCCTTTCAGTCTTGAGTCCTCATCCTTATGTGTACCGCATGAACTTTAAAAATACACACAAGAGGCAACTGATATGGTGCTTAAATTACCAGTCAAAACTGTCCACTTGTCAGTGTTTTAGCAGAGAAGATTCTAATTAAATGCCAAATGCGAAGCGCTACCACAAAGAAAGGAAGGATATGAATCAGCATAATTACAGCTTAATGCAAACAAGTCAACATTGTCTTTATTCCAATGAGTTAATGAGGTTACAAACTGAGAAAAGAAACAATTCCATCACTTCTATTGTCTTGTATGGGCCACAGAAGAAAATGAGCTGTCACCCGATCTTAATGATGACAGGAGGTTCACCCGGGCCAGGATTAATATGTGAGTCTCAGGCCTAATGAGCGCGAGGGGGAGTGCAGCGTGAACTCTCTGTCCTGAACTGTGGTGGGGAGGCGAGAGACAAACAGGCGATGGCGAGGCGTGTGAGATGGTTTACTGAGAAAGGGAACTGTTCGGATTGATTATTACTCAAAGTAAACCTAGACTTGAAATGATAAAGATAAAGACATTCTGATAAGATGAGTTCACTTTTGCTGCAAAATCAAACACTGTATAAGTGTCCGCGAATATGTATAATATGTATATTAAGGCAATAAATGTGAACGCTCTGTTGGTATTCTGTGCTGCGCTTCCTATGATCTAATCTGTGCAATTTGTAAACGTTACATTTGAACATTTTAGATCATTTTCTTTTTCTTTTTTTTTTTAACTCCTAAATAAAAACAGAATGTTGTTGAAAAAATACCAAAAACTTATACATACCAATAGTTAAATCATTTCATAATCAAACAAAAACACAAGGGAAACTGGCAAATTGAGTGGCAATACAGCAATGCAGTGTCAATCATTCCAATCATAAACATGTTTTTACTCTGCATTCTAATCTCGTACAGTACAATCTCGTTCCAATCTAATTCTGCCCTCTCTCGCACTGCGGAACAGCTCACGGATTCTCTCACCAGAAACCATTTGCATTTTCCTCCTTTTTTTTTTTTTACACTTCTCCTTCTTTTATCATTTTATTCCATATTTTATCCTCGTCACCCCATGCCGAGGAGCCGGTGAATAAGTTGTAAAAAGTGTGGCTTAGCCTTAAGTGAAAAATGTACTCTTACAGCCATGCTTCACAGTACCACTGGATCACTGCAGTAGCGAGGTAAATCCTGCATGTCCCAGAGCAGTGGAAGATACTTTGGAAGAGTTTCTCACTGAGCAAGTAACTAGCAGACTTGTTCAAACAACTGAAAGGACCCCTCAGTATTATTATTAGAGAGTTGGTTTATTTTGCAATGGAGCAGTAGACTTTCAATTAAATGAGGTCAGCGTTATCTGTTGTACCTTTTTGTTCTGTGTATTTTTGATTGCAAGACGGGTTTGCCCTGAGAGGCTGAATGGTTAACCCATGTCATTATTGGGATCTAAATATATACTACTGTTTTCCAATAGCTGTACAATATATTACCCTGAGCTGATTGGTTGGCGAGGCTGACACTAAGCGGTAATCTCAGACAGATATTCACTCAGATAATCATCTGCTTACAATGGGCCGTTCAGATTCACTGTGTTATCCACTGCACTTAAATGTTGGGGTGAGGAAGCTGCAGTAAAACATACAGACTGCATCAGTTTGAGGGTGTTCACTGTGCAGTTAATTGAATTTTAATCTAATCAAGACCAATCCGATTTCAAATGTTCTTTATCATCAGTTAAATATATAAAAAAAAGACAGAACACGACACAGAGAGAGAACAAATTAAACTAAAGTAACAAAAGACATCCAATTAAGCTCCGTTACACATTGTCCAAAATAAACGTCTCACTTTGTCCAAAGTGTTTAAAATGTGTAAATTCAATCAGAACGTTTCCTTTTTTTCTTTTTTCTAGTGTCCATTACTATGTCGATACTCTCTTTTATTGTGAGTTGGGTTTGTGTCATCCATTCTTTTGAGATGGTCTTTTTCCCTGGAGCTTGAAGTACAGTATGTTCCAAAGGTGTCCATGTATTGTGTCCAATGCAGGAGTTTTGAGGCCAAATGCACAGTTCTGAGGTCCAGTTGGATGCCAATACCAAAAACAATTCGCAGTGCTCTGTAGATCTCAGACCAATTTCTGAAACCATTTCAAATTTTCACTGATCGGCCTGTGGATTTTAATCGAGAACTCTGCAGTCAATCTTCTCTTTGTGTCATTTAGAGTAGAATTTTGGAGGGATACATTACACTGTTCATGAAATGAATACTGAAATGACGTATTGTTTTTAATTTAATAAAATCGAATTCAATAGAGGGATCTATCCAAGTGAATTGTCCAGTCGTAGGTCACAGCATAGCAGGGTAGCTAATACAGAGGTGCAGTAGCTACTTTGCCACAAGGCATAGTGATTACATTTTGTAATTTTGCTTGTAATAACTCAAATTATGCATAACATAATAAATCTTACGATATATTTTCTCTTCATCGAGGCAATAGTTAGTGATATGTGTCAGGCAATAAGAAACTGGGATGAAAAGAATTTCTTATTACAATTGTCAGTCAAATTGCACATTTCCATAGCAAGTATTGAAGCGCTGTTGAAAGCAAGAAGCTGGCCATTGAGATCCAATACGCAAGTTGGATTTCAATGGTGCTGCTGTAGCTCTGCCATGACACTCTGCAAACATTTCTATATTGTGGTATTTTTCATGCATGTGGTTATAATAAAATGACTGATCATTCATAGAGCTAAAAAGTATTTTGAGCAGAAGCCTTTTTATTATCAGGAGAAATCACTGTTTCCTGCTTTTCATCCATTGACTTTGGATGAAAAGAATAGTAGTCCCTTAGCCTTGGGAGGCCTAACAGCTTGCCTCATTTCATTACTGCGATGAATTAAAGATCCACAATCTCGCTTATTTTTCCACCGGCATTGGAACGCTTTGTAGTTGATTTACAGTCTGTCGTCGTCGTGCCAGGCCTCTCACCCTCAAAGCTCCCATGACAATTTACCTGTGTCCTTTCCACAGGCGTATCATTGTCATGCGCCGTAATATAATGGAATAAGAACTGTGCAGAGTGTCCATGCTGTGTAATGAGCTGGAGGCGGGCTCATGATCAGCTACACCCTTCCAAGAACACAAGGACTTTTTTACTGTTGTGCACAATTATCTTTTCTTGATAATATATTAAGAATGGAACATTATCCTTAGAATTTGTTATTCTGGTTGGTTAACATGCTTTTATAACTCTGACCATGACTATGTATAAATATGTTTGTCTAGAGAATTTAATGCATACAAATTATATTTTATTTACAGTACTCCAGGGCAGATAAACCCTGATTACAGTTTCGCAGCTCTGTTCTTTACGAGAATGAAATTGGACTCGTGAATGGTCATGGCCATTTTGAAGCAGCAGGGGTGACCCAAATTGACTATTAAAAACATAATCTTTCCGGAGTCCTGCTGCGACAGAAGGATCACAACTATTATGAATACAGTAGATGTTATAATTGTGTCATTTTAAAGTACAAGATGCACTTACTCTTATTGTTACTGTATGAGTAATTGGTGACAGAGGAGTTAGGGATTGCATTTGTGCATTAGCATTAAGTGATTGTAAATGCCCCTAGAATGCGAAAGCGGCTCTCCATGTGATTGTTCCAGTCTTGAAGAGAAAAGGTCAAATGTCTGCATACATGATGAATGAACATGAAAATGGCTCTAAAACCTTTCCATCTAAGAAAATATTTGGCTTTCCAACCGTCAGATTTGACAGGACTATTTCAGATCTATAGGTCAAAAATAGGACTGCACAAATGCTATGCTAGTTCTAAACAAGGACTAACCCAAATGAGGACAAACATAGTGACTAAATGGACTCTAACGCCTTATTCACACTCATCACAGGGCAAGTCCGGCACATATTTTGAGCGGCTTTCTTGCAGATTGCCAGATTGCAATCATTTTCCCATTCTCTGCATAACACATGTCCCAACCATGTCCAACTCCCTTTTCTAACCTCATTGTTTAATTCTGTCGAGTTAGTGTTTTAATGGTATCAGTGGTTACATGTTGCTGCCAGCAGATTTGTAGAATTCTGCTTAGGCATTTGTTCTGAAATCCGTTTCGTTTCTTCCCTTCTTTCTTGGTAGTCTTCCATGTTTCACGTCCTTGTGTTTTTTGTGGACAACACTTTTTTGAGTCAGGAGAAAGTTTTCCTTGCCATCTAATCAGGCTGTTACATTTCTAGTCCCTCCTCCATCTGAATCTATCACTGCCCCAAGATACTGGATTTCCTCAACTTTGTCCTGTTAGGCACAACACTGGACCACTGGCATATGAGATAAATGTGAAACCAACACAGATGCGTCCAAACGTATTTTTATTTGTACGGAAATTGTTATTCTGTAAATGTTTTGTTTGCTGTATTTTCTGATACACGCTCTTTACCTTTCATGTTTATTTTATACAAGATTTATGTTTGCTTTCCATTCCTTTCAGGACTACCACAGCACATTTCTCAGAGCTCTCCTCAGCAGTAAACCTCTGCTGTTAGCACACAGTTGAAATGCATGAGCACATTATGCGCACTGGCCCCTGTAAATGCATTGGACGTATGAGAGACATAGCAGAGAGTGGAAGGTGACAACGCTCCCTCTCCTCCCCAGCTGACCTCTCCTCACAGCGGGCTCTGGAGCGCATCTCCACTGACCATCTGGCCTCTCTGCTCCTCTCTGCTCGGCACACTGAGCAAACACAGGACTGCTGCCTCGCTTTGATTCAATATTAGAGCTACATTACACATGGGCTTAGCTTAGTCTTATTTCCACCCAGCTCAGTATGCTGTGTTGTGTTGCTTTGTACAAACAGTTTCCAAAAATACCATGTTAAGTTGTGCAACAATTTAGATACGTTTAGTTTTAATTTAATGTATTTGTTAGGGATGATGTACAAATGAATCAATCTTACTAAAGATGATGAATGATTTGCGGCAGATTTAGCTACTGCTACTTTCCATCCACAGTCAGATGCACACAATAATTAAAGTACACATTACATTACAATCCCAGGTCATTATTAACGTTATGGCTCAGTAGAATGTGCAATAAAATGTTGCTCTGAACAAACTACCCGATCCACCCAGTCCACTGAGCCGAAACAACAGTAGTATTGATGCTGAAACTACTACCTCTACTACTACTCCCACTACTGCTCCTCCTCCCGCTACTACTCCTACTACTTCTACATAATAATAATAATATTGTTAATAATCATATGAATAATAATCTACAATTAACATTTATCAATTCTCAAGAAATTATGTAATAAAGTAATATTTATGGTTTTATTTATTTTTACAAATATCTAATAAAACATTATAGACAATTTTGATTATTATATTGGTTCTATAATGAGCTTTTCTTATTATTAAGTCTATGCACCACGCATCTGTCTATTATCTACCTATTTATACAGTCTCTGCTTTTCCCAGTTAAGCTCGATACAGCGCAGTGCAATTAGCGCTAGCAACTGATCCAGTGCCAATGCAAATAAGAGAAAAGGCTTGGAATGTTTCTCTATCCTGTTTAACTGATAAGCTGCTTTTCAAAGTGAGACACTGTGGAAATCTGGAAACTTTCCCTGCTACTTTTAAAGAGAACAGCCAGTAGCCAGAGGGGTTTAGAATAAAATGAAAGCTCTGAAGTGCAGTATGTCATGCATTTTTAATAGCCCAACACCTATAAAAACAGCTTTTGCTATACACAGTTGCGTGCCAATTGATTAAAATGTTGTGGGAAAGTTCATATCTCATAGTAGTTCAATTTAAGGGCAAAGGCATTTTATATATTTGAGATCACATAACCTAAGTGGGAAGGACATCTGAAGTAAAACCTGAAAAAAACATGAATGCAAATCACCGTAGCCTACAGCCAGGGGCAGATCATTTACCAAAATAAATGATTACATAAATTACAAAAGAGTTAAGATGTATAAGATAATTTGTTTTTGGTTGGTATTAATTGTGTTTATTAATTATTAAAACAATAGTACTAAAATAATTGTACTTTTCCACACGGCATAGTTTACCATGGTGTACCTCTGAAGTAAATGCAATATTTATGAGTTCATGTTAAACTATTAAAAATGTATAGCGTTTCAAATAGAACCTTTTGTTTGTAAATGTTTAACATTCCTATTCATTGGGATTTATTTAGTCTTTATTTGAAGAGACATTGGGCTCATAAAAACATGATCATATTATTCAGCCAAGTAGTTAATGCATCTGCACTCGAATTTTGTCAACATTCTTAAAACTTCAGATTGTTGTTACATCATATTTTCTTTGAAGAATTGTACATAATTTTACTGATTTTATGGATCATTCTGCCTTCTATTCCAGCGGGTATCATACATGCTCCGTTGGCTGGGATCAAATGGCTCTGCAGGTGGTTTAAACTTACTCACAGTGTACTTTTGTAGAGTGACCACATTGCATCAGCAGTATTATGATGAATTAGCACCAGTTACTAATTCATTAAAAATGCCTTCCTTGTTTGGATTTGATAGAGTATCGTTGGAGATCACAATGATTTTCAGTTTAACCAAAAGTCATTCCTGAATTCTGAAGTCCAAACATTTTTCTACTGCAAAAAATTAGACATTTACACAATACAAAAATCAAAACATTGAACTATATATTATATAATTACTATATAATTCATAGCTACTACTACCATGACCACCTGTGCTACTTTTCTCTTTTGCTATTAGTCTTACAACATAAATCTATTGGCCTTACTCTTACTCTTATAAAACTTTACACAGCAAATATGTTTTCATGTATGTGTGAGGCAGTGGTGGAAAGTGATGAAGTACAAAACGATGATGACTTCAATAATGGAAATTTTAAAAAATGCTATCTGTACTTTACTTAGCAGTGGTGTACATTACATATGTTTTTACTTTTACTTCACTACATTTGAGAAGAGGTATCTCCACTTCACTTGTTCACTGGACTGAAAGTTAAAAAGTACTTTTCATATGAGGGGTTATTTTTAGTACATTCATGGCGATACTCTCTAAAGTTTTCGAGTTAAAGCCCCACCTTTGAGCATACAAAAATATATAAATGCATTTCACTTGAAAAAAGATTATTTGAATGACCACTGTTTTTTCACTCTTAAATACAATTTTGAAATAGGTAAAACATTTAATTTAGTCGATTTAAAAAAACAAATATTATTATTACTTTAGTATTACTTTTACTTAATTAATTGATACATATTTGCATACTTTTTCCACCACTGGTTTGGGGACGCATTTAGATAGAAGATGTGTGTAGAGTACAATTTGTGCCTCACATCTACTGTATTCATAAAGAATTGACTTGCAGGTGAGATTTTGCGTCTGTGCTGCTGTACGTGTTGCCGGCAGGGGGCGTGTGTTGCCAATGGATAACACGATTGCTGTGTGAACTCGCTCCTCCCGGGCTCCGCTGTAGACCAGAGAGGGCTGTCACTATCCACATGCTCTACCCCACAGCTCACTATTATCCACACATCTTCCACACGAAACACTTTTGCACACTTCATCTAAATAAAACAAGCCGACGGGGGCCGTTTATCTTCCTTCCCACTGCAGTATGGAGTCTGACTTTTCAGTTTTTGCAACCCAATCTGCCCGGATACCGACTTTTTAAGTTTTCTCTCAACCTCTATATGCGTGTCTTGTCCGTGCTTGCGATTAAAATAGATTCCCCTCACGTCAAACCCCTCTGCCCCGCTTCCCCGCGAATAAAACATTCATTAGCGCGCTCTGCGAGAGACGTCTCCATGAACAAACTATCGCGGCTTGCTTCAGGTCTCGCAAAAGAATGTATTTATCACGTTGATGTCGTGTCAGTGTGCAATCTTTCTGCAAATAACTGTAGGCAAACACCCAGGACTAATCGCAACACATTACCCCTCCTTTCTCAGATTAACGACGCTTGTTTGGTTTTGATTGATCTAAAAATCCACTTTGAAAGAACAGGATATTTTTGCAGTCTATACAGCGCCATAAAACATTCATATCTCACCAATCCCACCCTCCTTCTCTTTCTTTTCTCTCTCTATCTGTCTCTATCTATCTCTCTCATCCCATCGCACCTCAGCGCCCCTCCCTCGCCTTCCACCACCCGGCGCTATAGACGCACACTATCGCGCGCCAGAGTGGAGTGGCCGAGATCCGCACGGACACTTATTCTCCTTATTTTTTTGGAAATATGTGTTCAGGACAAGTGTGAATCCGGGCTGGGACTGGATACATGCACCATGGATCCCGTACTGCTTTTGCTTCCCTTATATTGTTGATTGTGTAAGGAGCACTTTGTTGGCGCGTCCTATACCTATTTATTTTCACCCCTGGACGTGACTGTGTTTGGATATTTGTTTATTGTTTGGTTTTAAAAGCCTTTCGCCCGAATGACTGGACTCGGGTGCCACTGGAGACTCAGTTCTCCACTCGGGAAGACCTACGGTTAAAGTTTGACGGTCCGCAGAACAGCTGTCCATCTCCCTACCCTGGATTCCCGTTCCCTATCTTGGATTCATTCTACTTGGATTTACACTACTATCACTCCCCTCATCTGCGCCATGAAGACCGCCAGTATGGACGGTAAGTGGGCTGCACAACGCTGTAGAAGCTCTTGGTAAAGTTAACGTAGACTGACGGGAGTGGAGGAGACGCCTGTGATACTGCGCACGGCTTAATCCACATGGGCCAGCATCTCTCTGAGCCGTGCGCGGAGAACACGCACATCCCATGTACTAATTTGAGTTCACTCGACTGTTCACTGTGCTCATATCCCATGCGTAAAACACGAATCCAAATGGACCCTATATGGGCTGACTTAACGACCTTGACTCTTAATTGAGCGACATTTCAAAGCTTCGGCCACTGGACAGATTCCCGCCCGTGCGAGTTTGTGAGTGGGAGAGTGTTTGTGGTCAGTTTTCTCGGCGTGATCTTGAAACTTAACCCGCGTCTCCACTCGGTGCCTTTGATGAAGTCTGCAGATGGTCTGTTTGGCTTGACTGGTCTTGTTGTGGCTCGGTTGCCCAGCAGTGCCAGCCTACCCCTCTCTAGCCTCCTGTTCCTTGGCGGATATAATTGGTGCTATTTTGTGGCATCGTCCGACTCGGGGCGCTGCCAAAGTGACAGGAATTACGCCTTAGAGTTTTCTCCACTATTCTAATGAGGGCTGTTTTCTCTAAATAAAGGTCGGTGTAAGTGCGTGTGGCGTGCACGCGCTTGTGTTCGTAGGGACATGAAGATGCACCTGGAGTCAGTGCGCGTGCTCTCTTATGCCTGAAAACATGCAGCAGCAGCAGAGAAGATGGCGTGCTGGGAATCAGATTGTGCGCATCCAATTTGTTCCGTTAAGAAAAGCTGGTGGGAAAGACTCATCTCTGCCCGACACACCCTGCACGTACATGCACGCGCGCTCACGTGTTTCCCTGTGCACGCTGGACCTTATGGTCATAACACTGGGACAGAAGCTCCCTGTTGTGAAAGCACACAATATTCATATGGTAGTCTTTCAGGATATTTTGATACACACATTATCATTATCATTATATATATATATATATATATATATATATATATATATATATATATATATATATATATATATATATATATATATATATATATATATATATTGCTTATGAGAACTACATAGAGTAGTTCAACATTATTTCAGATCTTATTGAATTCAAATATCAGCCCCCTGCTAAAGGTGATTAGATACTTTCCAACTGGATCCCCCATTTACATTTGTTACATCATGATGCTGAAGTCTAGAGGTTTTAAAAATGGCCTCCATTGAGTCTAGAGTTGTTCCTCAAGGCTCTCTTCTTTATTATAACAATATTACTTTCCTCACCAGTCGTTATCTTAGCCGTACATGACACAACATGTACAACACTTTCACGAGTCACTTCAGTGTACAAATAGGAAGTGACTTCCTGGATAATTCTGAGTTCAATTATTGCAGCTTCCTCTGTGCATTTGTCCATTACTGTCCTCTTCCTACTGTACTTGAAGGAGATACCATGGTGTTCCCGTAGGAAGCTGTGTCTACATCCCTTCATACACGGCCACACTGAGGGAGAGAGACAGTTAGGGGAGAGGGAGTCGTGCTTATGCAATGTACTTTCCACTGGCTCTTCCTCCGCGTTCATTTACTTGCTAAAACTGTGGGATTATGAAAAGAAATCCTGAGATTACTGTGGCTCTAGCAAGTAACTGCATTTCTCCATCAGAAAAAAAAAAAAAAATCAAAGCGGCACGAATCTACTTGTGCATTCTCTTTGATATGTCACAGGGTGATGAGCAGATTCAAGTGCACACAGCCCGACTTGGCACAGAATGGCTGCCAAGTCCCCGGTGCCCCGCAGCAGGTTTTCAACATTCATTGTGCTGAGATTCTATGTCTCAGCTACATATCAAATGTGTATGTTGTTTTTTAGAATGTTAATAATAGTTTTGTACGTTTGTATTTACATAATAATACTTGCCAATTTGGACTTCTAAAGACTAATTTCAAAAACCATAGACATCGTCTTACAGACTAGTTTCCAATTGTCCAGATGTTAAACAAAACAAAAATGGCTTGTGCAGTGGTGTTGAGCTGATTTGTGATCGTTTGGCTTCACCGCAGGAAGGTAATATTATAGTTTTGCTTGTGTGTGCAAATTTGTCCTATACACATTTTTCTCCACTGCAGTGTGTTTGTTTTTTATTCATGTAGGTGAATTCCAGGTTATTGTTCTTTAATAAAAACTGTCCCAATCTTCCCATAGTTACATCATTCCAGTGTTATGGGTTATGCAGCATATTTTTCTATGTGTATATAGATATATAGATATACACTGTAGATAGAGTGAACACTGACAAGTCTGACCAGTGTTTCAAATCCCAATTGGAAATATAGCCTTGAAGGCATAGTATGAATGACATCTCCTATTTTATAATCTCATTTTGTCTGGATTAAGGCGCATGTCACTCACCTTTGTTTGTGTTTGTGCTGGCACTACTTTAATTGTGATCCATCTCTAGGACTCCTGATTGGCTGGGGAAAATACAGCCAAACGTCAGTGTGTTTAAGTGTTACGGTTTTATTTACTGGCCTTTCCACCCAGTCTGCGTATGAGCTAATGCCTCTTGTGGGACAAAAGCTGTTGCTCTGGGGTGCCATTGCTCCCTGTCTACTGCCAAGCAAAGCCAATAAAACCCAAATGAATGGATAAAGTCATTATAGTGGAACTAAAAAGCTTCTCTTCACATGCTCAAGCAACCTACACACACACACACACACACACACACACACACACACAGAGAGACACACACACACACTGTACAGTTTAGCGTTTGTTTTTTCAATTAGTTAACTTGCTATTGTTTTGGAAGTGCCTTGCCAGTATTGCGGTCCCAATTTATGAGTAAAATAGGCCACACGATGCAGCATCTGAGGTGGCCAGATACTTGTTAGGGAAGGCATCAAGATTTACGAAGGCTGGGGGAGAGCGAAACACAATAGCTAATTTGCATAGAAGCTTTCGGTGGGATCAGACATCATGCCACAAACTGACAATGAGACGCAGCATCCGCCATTTCTTGAAAGAGAATTTGGGATTGGGCCATCATTGTCTCTGTAAGGATGCATACAGTGCAAACAAATGGCATAGTGTTTGTGACGATGTATCTTATTTTGGCATAGCAGCTACACAAAGGTGGAAAACAACATTTTAAAATGGGATGTAAAATGTCTTTATTGTAGAATGAATTAAGTACTAAAATGGAGTTTTGAATTTGAAGATGGAAACACATTTCAGTAGGACAACCAAAACTTAATTAAATTAAGATTTATTAATGGTTAATTTTGTCACTATTTCTATGCCAGCAATGCTACAAAGGAAATTAAACATGAATTATGGTTCAGGCAGTCCAGACAAAGCAGTAACATCTACATGGAGACAAGCTTAGCCTCATAGGTTTCTCCCCCTGGAAAAATAGAAACATAGATACGCTTACAGACAGGATATGTTTTATGGATATAAAAATCTTTCTCTGAAGTATGACAAAAACCAAATTTTGGCCGTCAGACTAATTTTGGCCTTCACCGGAAAGGTTACCTTGTGCATTTGTAAAGATGCCATCAGGAAATCTAGGTAAGCTGCTTTAATGTGATCTGAGGAAGAATAAAAGCATTGAAACATTTGCTATGATCAAATTGATAAAAAAATGAACAAATATTAATCAGAGGTGCATTGAGTCTTGTAGATGTTCCTGATCCAAGCAGTGATTTACAACACAGAGTCAGCTGCCTTGATAACGCAGCAAAAATAAAATCTGCAACATGACACAAACATTGCCTCATACCATTCTAACAGTGCGGTGTTTCCATCCCTCTGAGTTATGGATACATTTTTTCAGCATTATTCAAGTCAAGGTTAGAATTTGTAAATGCAATCAAAGCATAACGTGCATAATGTATGTACAGCTGCTAAAGGTGCTTATGCAATACAGCTGTTATATTGAGTCAATTTTCCTTTAGATTTCTAATTTTTATAGCCACACTGTCTCTTGGTCTCGTTGGGCTCATTTGTTTCCCTTTTCCACCCAAAAAAATCTTTAGACAATTGATGCAGTAGCTGTGAGGGATGGCTTTCAGGTATGAAAATAATAAGGCTCATTACTGGGCTGCAGATCGGCACGGCAACCGAGACAGTTGTGCAGATGAAGCACAAATGAAAGAAAGTAGGATCCTGGGATGGCGCTGGGTCACGATTTGCATAGAGTCGCCACTGCTTTTGATTCTGGTAATGAACTGGGGTTGGACAAGTCACTTTTTAATAGGTGATGTGGTCTGTGACAATTTTTCATCTGTATCTCTATATAAGGATTGATATATATATATTTATTTATTTCGGTTTGGGTCGTAGGGAATTAATTTGTTATTCGACAGGACAGCTGTAATGTGAAACGGGAAGACGGAGACATTCGGCAAACGGTCAAGGTCGACAAGCAAACCCACCACTGGCAGGGAAGTGGTAACAATATGTGCAGTGCCTTTAACCACTACACCACCGGAAAGCACAAGTGTCTCCATTCTTAACGTGTAATAATTATGCCTTCGTGCCACTTGTGAAAACTAAGGGCTACGTTTGATCTGACTCCTTTCATTAAACTCTTTTGAAACGTGCACGCTGGAGCGGAAGTCAAAACCTCTTTTGACAGAACAAAGACCAGAACAAGGCCAGTGTATACTTGCTGGTTAAAGTACTTTTCATTCCATTTTACATTTGATTAAGTTAATTCAGGATTAAAGCTGGAAAGTAAAGAGCAAAAAAAAAAGAAAAGGAAAATGGTGGATTGTGAAGCCTGCTTTGGAGTCAGTGCAATAGTTCAGAAAAAGATTGAGTGATTGACTTACATTACAGCAAAATATCAGAATATACAACAATTTTAATTCTTGATAAGACATTAACCCCCCTTTCCCCCGTGTTTTTCTTTATTTTCTTTGTTCTCTCTGTGGTGGTAGAGCCTCCATGAGCCATGATCTTGGTCAGTATCACCTGGAAAATGTGCTTATTGTGTATTTAACTGAAAGGAGAAACAATACAACAAAGTAAACTCTACAAAAGACAAACAGGCCTCACACAGTCCAGAAATGAAACAGCTTTGCCATAGTTCCATCTAAAGTTTTAGAAAATCTATAATAACAATGAACATAAAAAAAAATACTTTAATGGCAAGTAAAGGTTATTTGTAGAGCACAATTCATGCACAAAGGGCTTTACAGAACATGTGCTTTAAAATGAACCAAACAAATGGATTTAAAAACATCATTATGAAATTTAGTAGATTGTGCGTTTGTCCGCTATATACTTCTAATCTATGGCATCCGTGGATCATTGTTATGTTTTGCACATTTTAAATTGTAATATTGATCTAAAGCAACTTAATAAAAAAAAAAAACAAGTCTGCTTACTTCCAATTACTTTGAATAAAGCCTACGGGACAAAAAATCCTTAAAAAAAAAGAAAACTGCAGTGCTGTTTTCCGCTGCCCCTTTGCGTTACATTACCCTGCGGAGAGCTGCAATTCACTTGTTCATTTGAACCAAAATGGCTACATGACTCTGCTGAATCCTACTTGTGTCACCGGTTAAGAAAGTAAAATTGCGCGCCGGAGTAAGGACGGGTGTGGCAATGTATCGATGAGGAATCTGGGGATTGGTGAAAAAGGTGCTATCTGGACAATGACGTCTTGTCCTCAGTAAGAGAACCATAACTCAGATATGCATGAATCACTCCAAATACAACTTCCAGTGGTTTTAATGAGAAGGGAAAACAATTACAATGTGGTTAAAAGCCTCTTTAGAGAGAAAAGGGCAGATAAAATCCTTTCTGTCATATGCACAGCATAACCTTAATTTGAACATTGCCAGAGTAGAGGCCTGTCTCACATCTTCAGGAAGACTATTCCAGCTGCATAAAACTGAAACGCAGATGTTTGTTTAGTCCTGACTCTGGCACCAGCAGGAGGGCGGTCCCTGAGGTCCTCAGAGTCTGAGATGGTTCATATGGTACTAACATGTCAGAGATGTTAATTCATTAGTTGTATGTTTTCACTTCTAATTTATTTTTCTAATTAATCGTCTAGAGCCTTAGTGTTATTAGAATACCCCTTTCAATTCCTTACACTCAGTTGCATAATATGCTGAAGGCCTGAAGAGGGACACATAAGTTCTTGTGTCAGTCATTGTACTTACATTTCTTATCTGTGACTCCAAAGGATGAACATGTCAATAGTGCTTGCTGTTATAGTTACAGTGACAGACTTAGAGCCTCTATCTGAGAGTGGATCTGCTCATCTGCTCAGTGCATCCTGATGAACACACTCCTTCAGGCGCTACCTCTAATTGGCCTCACCTTCAACTGGATCTCTGCGTTTGTTTATGGCATGTGCACACAGCTATACACCCACTCCCTCCACACACGAGGCTTCAGATATCCTTGGAACTATCTGCTCCAGGTGATTTCTCTCTCCAAGGCCTTTCACTACTAATCGGCATGATTTTGGTATAAGTGGATGAATACAGTTTATTCAAGCAATGAAACTGCAATTTACTGCACATGCAACAATATTTGAAAATGTTTTAAAATGCTGCTATTCCACTTGAAATGTGTTATGATACCACATTTGTATCATGGTGTTGGGTGCTTGAAAATGTTTTATTCATTCTGAGAAAAGGTATTTAGAGTGTAACATAAATTGATTACTGAGAAATATGTCAAGGATTTAACATTTTGATTGTTTCATAATGGGACTGTTTTTTTGTGTTTTTTTTCAATGGTACACAATGTCTAAATGTATTTTAACATATTCTGCAGATAATATTGATGAAACTAATGTCTAGTGGATTCTAGTATACTTTTTAAAACATGGCCGTACAAAGAGCAAACTGAAAAATGACTTTTTAAAACGGCACTTATCTCCATCCATTCATCCATCTTCTTCCGCTTTATCCGGGGCCGGGTCGCGGGGGCAGCAGTCTAAGCAGGGACTCCCAGACTTCCTTATCCCCAGACACTTCCTCCAACTCCTCCGGAGAGGATCCCGAGGCGTTCCCAGGCCAGCCGAGAGACATAGTCCCTCCAGCGTGTCCTGGGTCTTCCCCGGGGCCTCCTCCCGGTGGGACATGCCCGAAACACCTCCCTAGGGAGGCGTCCAGGAGGCATCCGGAACAGATGCCCGAAGCCACCTCAGCTGGCTCCTCTCGACGTGGAGGAGCAGCGGCTCTACTCCTGAGCTCCTCCCGTGTGACTGAGCTCCTCACCCCATCTCTAAGGGAGCGCCCAGCCACCCTGCGGAGGAAAACTCATTTCGACCAGCTTGTATCCCACGATCTTGTCCTTTCGGTCACTACCCAAAGCTCATGACCATTAGGTGAGGGGAGGAACGTAGATTGACCGGTAAATTGAGAGCTTTGTCTTTCGACTCAGCTCCTTCTTCACCACAACAGTCCGATGCAGCGACCGCATCACTGCGGACGCTGCACCGATCCGCCTGTCAATCTCACGCTCCATCCTTCCCTCACTCGTGAACAAGACCCGAGATACTTAAACTCCTCCACTTGGGGCAAGGACTCCCCACCCACCTGGAGAGGGCAAGCCACCTTTTTCCGGTGAGGCCTCAGATTTGGAGGTGCTGATTCCTATCCCAGCTGCTTCACACTCGGCTGCAAACCGTCCCAGTGCATGTTGCAGGTCCAGGTTTGATGGAGCCATCAGGAAAACATCATCTGCAAACAGCAGAGATGAGATCCTGTGTTCTCCAAACCGGACCCCCTCCGACCCCTGACTGCGCCTAGAAATTCTGTCATAAAAACAATGAACAGAATCCGGTGACAAAGGGCAGCCCTGGTGGAGTCCAACATGCACTGGAACAGATCTGACTTACTGCCGGCAATGCGAACACAGCTCCTGCTCCGGTCATACAGGGACCGGGACAGCCCTGAGCAAAGGGCCCCGGACCCCGTACTGCCGCAGCACCCCACAAAGGGCACCCCGTGGGACACGGTCGAAAGCCTTCTCCAGATCCACAAAGCACATTTGGACTGGTTGGGCAAACTCCCATGAACCCTCGAGCACCCGATGGAGAGTATAGAGCTGGTCCAGTGTTCCACGACCAGGACGAAAACCACTTCTGCTCCTCCTGAATCCGAGGATTCGACTATCGGTCGGATTCTCCTCTCCAGTACCCTGGAATAGACCTTACCAGGGAGGCTGAGGAGTGCGATCCCTCTGTAGTTGGAACACACCCTCCGGTCCCCCTTCTTGAACACAGGGACCACCACCCCGGTCTGCCAGTCCAGAGGCACCGTCCCACCGCCACGCGATGTTGCAGAGACGTGTCAACCAAGACAGTCCCCTGCGTCCCCTCCTGAGGCGCGGACGGTTTGCCAGAATTTCTTGGGGCGACCGATAGTCCTCTCCATGGCCTCCCGAACTCCTCCCAGCCCCGGGTTTTTGCCTCTGTGATAGCACGAGCTGCGGCACACCTGGCCCGCCAATACCCGTCAAGGAGTCCCACAAGCCAAAGAGGCCTGATAGGCCTCCTTCTTCTCCGCCTGACGGCATCCCTTACTTCCGGTGTCCACCACCGGGTTTCGGGGGTTGCCGCCGCGACAGGCACCTGAGACCTTGCGACCACAGCTCCGAGCAGCCGCATTGACAATGGAGGTCGAGAACATGGTCCACTCGGACTCAATGTCCCCAGCCTCCCCCGGGATTTGGAGAAGCTCTCCCGGAGGTGTGAATTGAAGACCCTGCTGACAAGGCTCCGCAAGACGTTCCCAACAGACCCTCACTATACGCTTGGGCCTGCCAAGTCTGTCCGGCTTCCTCCGCCGCCAGCGGATCCAACTCACCACCAGGTGGGGATCGGTTGACAGCACTTATCTGTTTTTACAAATTAACACTTTATTTATTTTTCTATTTAAATTATTAAAAACAGAATAATTTAAACAACAAACTCAGGAAACAGAACAAGACCAGAGAGAACATAGCAGACAAAAGAAAATCACGATAAAAGACATCCAATTTCAAGTTAAGCCCAAAAGTAATATTCTCCATGTTCCGAAAGTATAATGTTGGTCCAGTCCTTGATTGTCGGTGCAATTTGTGTCATCCATGTTTTTGTGATGGCTTTTTTCCCTGATATCCACTGATTATGTCCATTGCAGGAGTTCTGAGGCCAATATACATAATTCTGAAATCGAGTGGGATGATGATGTCAAAAAAAATATTGATCTCGGTCCAATATTTCTGAGCAACAGGACACATGATCATTTTAAACACAGGGGGGAAAAGCACAGGAGAGAATAAAATAACAGCCCAAGTGACATCTAAAACATCCAATATAGTTAAGGCCTTTGGTCCAAAATCTGTCAAATTAGTCCATTTTCAAATTGAGTCCAAAGGTAATCTTCTCCATTTGCCGTTGGAGCAATTTGTCAGCAGGACGTTGGTCAGTATGCGTATGTAACAGGGAGATAGCTCTTCATCATGAATTTGTATTGGGTTTGAGATCGTAACATGTGGAAAGCACATACTCTGCCTCTTCTTGGATAGGGTAACATTGTAGCTGGTTTGCTTTGATTTCATTTTTCTTGAGCTCCCTGCCTAATATGAGATCAATGATTTTTTCCTCTGTACTGTTGGGCTGTCTGGGGTGTGAACAGCAGGTAGAAAAAAAACAAACCGCACTCCTGACCCCAACCTCCGCCTGTACAATCTCAGACTTAAACCAGAAATAAGATCAAAACAATAAGCATTAGACTCGCTGATAGTGCGCGGGCAGCAGGTGGAGCGCTTGTGTTATGTAACCTTGGAGCTGTTGGGGCGGCTGTGTCATAATGGGAGGATTTATTTATGCCTCTTTGCCAAAATCCACTTTGACAGTCATCATAATCCGTTAAAGACATTGACGCAGATCAAACCCACTAACGTTCTCTGGGCCTTTAAAATATTGTTTTGGAGAAATGCGTGTACAATTTTCCGTTACATCAGAGAGACACGTTAGCACCAGCAAACATGAGAGGCGACCTCCCAGGGGGGTTGAGCACACATCAGCTTGATTCCCTTTTACACGACAATAACATTATACGGCTGCGGCTCCGAGCACACACAAGCACAGGAGGCTAGTTTGGCAAAACGCATTTCCTCTTTCACTCTAGTGTGCAGTGTCATTTTTCAATCAAGGCTTTCCACTTTAAATGGTTAGAATTTAAAAGGGGGATCCTGCAAATGAAACAGGAAAAAACAAAATCCCCAATATATGTAATATAGTTTTGGGCTAATTTTAATAGAATAATGGTGTTGTTTGTATGATAAAACCTGTTTTCGTGGTAACTTTTTTTTTTCTTCTGTTTCAGTTTTAATTATTCACAATTATTCAAATTTTATTGTTGCAGCACTATTGTTTTCATGAACACACAACTCATCAAACTTATTTTTCTTAATTTGTCCATTGACAGTTCTTTTGGCAGTGAGTTTTTTATTTGTTATTATCAACAAACAGCTAAACTGATAGCAACAACGTTAGACACGCAAAAACATATCAATGTAGGTGGTTTATATAACTGAAGCTTCCCCTTATCATTTCTCCCTGCAAGAACTCTCTTCAAAATATATGATTTATTTTTACCCTTCAGCTTCTTTAGAGTCTTCTTACAAGCAGACTGTCTCTGTATCCATGAAAGTTGCATGCTTGTTCTGATCCTGTTGCAGATGTGGAAGCGTGCCGAGCTGCCTGAGCATGGTGGCGCTGATTCTCCCACAATGGGGAGGCTGACTGATGGCCTAGTAAATTGTTAATTAGACAGAGCAGCAGCCGCTCTTAAATTAGCTGCTTGAATGGAGACGTTGTCAGCCTTATAAGTCAAACCCGGCTCGGCCCGCCCTTGTGTAGACCCGGTGCCAGTCACGGAGATAAAGAGAGTGTAATTCCCTAATCAATGCCAAAACGAGGCATGGACGTGTTATGTGAAACAACTATTCGATTTTGAAGGTAACTTTAAGATTACATGGCGACTGTTGCTGTGGGAAGTCACCTTGGCGCAGCATGCGGGCACCATGGTAACAAGAATGTGGGT
Organism: Chaenogobius annularis; assembly: GCA_015082035.1. Lineage (NCBI taxonomy): Eukaryota > Metazoa > Chordata > Actinopteri > Gobiiformes > Gobiidae > Chaenogobius > Chaenogobius annularis. The sequence continues at coordinate 682,658 of BJKM01000007.1, read as the reverse complement.
GAAAGGTAGTGATTTGAAGCCCAGTCACCCATTCACTACTGGGCAAATTAAAATGTATAAGCAAAAATAAGCAGATTGATGGCCCTCTGAAGTGATCTGTGAATGAATTTGTCGCATAAGCCGTGGAATTGAGACACATTTGAATCACAACGACTGTACACGAGATTTGATCCAATTATCCAACCAATGGCCAGATATTGTCAAAGAAAATAAAATAGTAATGGAATGGTATAATGACTCATGTTTTATCTACTTTTGTTCTAAAAATGCTACAATTATCAGAACCTCCAAACACAGCAACGTAATGGTTCTTAAATGGAACGTTTTTCGTATTTTGCTTAATAATACTACCTTTAGTCATACCAACTTATTGATGCCTGATTTTGTCTGATGTTGAACTGTTGTTGTGTCTAGCCCACATTGAAAGAAAGCAGTGTGTGACTGTCGGTAGTCGTCGGAGGGGCCGATGGCGCAGATTGACAGCCTCACCTCCGTCAGTCTACCCCAGGGCAGCTGTAATTATAGTAGTTTACTCCCCCGCCAGGGCGGAATGAGCATCCAGTGTGGGTCCTTAGGCAAGACCCTTGGCGCTACTGCCTACTTCATACAATGATGAGTGACATGACATGACATGACATGCCGGCTCAGACGTCGCCCGGCCAAACAAAAAGCACAGAAGGGCATCTGCAAAGACACCAGAGGAGCCAAACACCAACTCATGGTTGACAGAACAGTCGCTCAAGACTTCAGAACCTGACACACCAATCTGTGTGCTGCCTGGATTGATTACAAGAAAGCATATGACTACAACGAGTAAGGCAAGTCCTAAAAAGCCAGCTCAATGCCAAGAAGTCCCGGGCCAAAAAACAGCTATGCCCTGCCAGTGATCAGCTACCCTGCAGGAATAATAAGGTCGCCAAAGGAAGAGATACAGACCACAGATGTTAAGATGCAAAAGCTGCTCACCATGCATGGAGGGTTCCACCCAAAATCCAGCACTCTGAGACTGTACACTAGCCGTAAGGAAGGAGGCCGTGCACTAGTGAGCGTGAAAGCCACTATCCAGGATGAAACATCCAAGATCTGACAAGGCCCCAACAGATGACGTGCTCAGTGAATGTCTCAGGCAATGGGGAACAGAGGATGAGGTGAGGGACCATCATGGGAGGATAAGCCCCTGCATGGGATGTACCACCTGAACATAACTGAAGTGGCTCATATCAAGAAATCCTACCAATGGGGAGAGCGAGCCGGTCTGACGGACAACACAGAGGCACTCATCATGGCTGCACAGGAAAAGGCCCTGAGCACCAGAGCAATAGAGGCCCAGATCTACCACACCAGACAAGACACATGGTGTAGGTTGTGCAAAGGGGCCTCTGGTAGAGGACCCGAGCTTAATTCAATTCCAATTCAATTTATTTTTGGAATGCCCAAAATCACAACAGTAGTTGCCTCGAGGGGCTACAGTGGAAAAGCTTAGAAAAAGGGACGAGACCACCCGCGGAGGGTGAGAAGGGGGATTTTTTATTTATCTATTCATGTATATATATATATATATATATATATATATATATATATATATATATATATATATATATATATATATATATATATATATATAATATATATATATATATATATATATATCTCACCCTGGACATGGACTATTTGAGCCAAACCCCTCAGGCAGGAGGCTACGGTCCATCCGGACCAGAACCTCCCGCCACAAGAATAGTTTCGTTCCCTCTGCCGTTGGACTCATGAACACGTCTAAACACCTGCCACTTTAACTACAATTTAATCAATCACTCACTGTACTGTCTGCACTACAACTGTAAATTTAACTGTAAATTCTTGTGTACATAGTAAGTCAATTATTTATTTTATATTACATTGTATATAAAATGTATACATTTTATATACATTTTAACTGTTTCCTAATGCATGCCCTTTTGATTTAATTTATGTTGTCTTGATTATTGCTCAGTGTTTTACGCTGACACAAGTTCCTATGTTTGTGAATTCTGTTCATTGACAATGGCAATAAACCTTTTCTGATTCTGATATATATTCTTAGAGTGTTGCATCAATATATTTGTTTTTGTATTGGCATATGAAAAGGTGAATTTTAAAGGGAAAAACTTGCTTTACAGTCATTATAAATGGCTCCACTCATCATTGTCAACAATCATTAAACTGCAAATTGGCATGACATAGCCCTTCATTTATTTCTCGTTACTACATTGGCATGGTGCTTTATTTAATTGCTCTTCTTAGTTCTAAAAGCAGAATTCAGACTGATTTCTGGTATACATAAGTGATGTACATATTGCATTGTGCGTGCATGGCAGTCATTCAGGCTGATTTCTGCATGTTTAAGTGGAGATAAAGGACTATTCCATAAGAAAAGTTGTTGTGTTTATAAATGGATTAATAATTTAAATAGAGGGTATATTATTCAAGATAAGTCTAGATACTTTGAGTTTTGAAATCTTCTGGCATTTCCTGGTACTTGGCACTGACAATTTCACAGATTAAGACTGTCATTGATTAGTTTAGCTACAATTAATTGGTCAGTGTAATCCCTCATTAATCCAGGAGAGTTCCATTCCAGACAAATATTCAGTTGTAGTCATCTGGACACTTGTTTTGAAAAATTATTTGATTAATTGGTTGACTGGTCAGAAAATGTCTTGGTTGTACTAAATATTGTGTCTTTCGAGACTGATATCATGCAGAGAGTATTGTTCCAGCATCTTAAAAGTGTTATGAAAACAATAAGGATACCATAAAATCTCATTAGAAATAATTTGAAAGGATATTCTGAAATAATCTTTCAAATCAAGTCTGAAATTTAAACTTGGCAGTGGCAGTATGGAAGCTAAAAATGTTCATTTTCAATCATTTCATGTTCAATCATTTCAATATCTTTGTTCAAAATTAGGGCCACATCCAAAAATAGTAGCATCTAAATTCTAGTAACTTCCCATAACATGCTAACATGATTTTTTCTCGGTCTTGCACTCATGGCCCACTTTTTGGTTTCTATCCTCAGTGGACTACGCACTAAAAACTCAAGAATTATAACTTTGTGAATTTCCCATTCCAACACACCCCATGCAGTTATACGTCCTAAAGCATCCGGTCCATGTCGCAAAGGCCTGGTATTGGAAACTCTTCAAAGAAAATAGGTCGTGGTTCGACTGCTCGGCAAAAATTGATCTGTTATACTGTAGATTTGGAGTCCCTTTGCTGCAGTTGCTGACATAAAATGTTATATATACATGTTCTGCTCTTTTTTTAGTATAAGTATTCCACAAATTTAAGGTCGGAGATAAGTCTCTTTCATACACAAAGCAGTCTTCTTTGTGGCAGGTGCGAATGAAAAGGATTTGTTGAGCACGGAATGCATAATCCTGCGAGTGCTGCAAGAGCAAAGTAAGACTATCCAAACATACTCGCCAGCAGAAACGGGGAATCAATAGAGATCCCTGAAGTATGTTACAATACAAATGCCCTACAACCTTCATTGTGTTCTAGAGCAGTTTCAATGATCTATTGAAAATTAATAATAATAATATTAAAGAAGTATGTAAGTAATCAGTCTGTTACATTTTTCCACAGTAGCGGTATTGTCACTCAACTGGAATAAAGACAATGAGTTCCATCTTGTGAGTTTGTGAAAGGGAATCTTTGTTATAGTAATAGATACAGTTGCCAACCATTTTATAAAAACTATACAGACTATACAGCTTTGGATTGATACATCACACATCATAGTATTTTCAGTTAATGTTAAAGCAATGAAGGTTTTAAAATGCTAAATAGCCGTATTTTCTTACACTATTTCCTCACGTTTTAGTTACTCTTCCCACCTTTCACTGGTCAACTTTGTATAATTGAACAGGCCTGTATGTCCTTGCAAGAAAAAATCTTTAAAAATGCCTTTGTGTCAAGTCCAAGTGAATCAGGTCTCACTCATCCCAGGGAGCCAAAAAGTAGGCTATTCTTATTAAAATGCAAATATGACAAGTGCGCTTCATTGCTCCTTTGTCCCTGTGGGTAGTGCTCTGAATTCATATCTTGCCCATTCTTACGAAAAAAACCCTTAATTCTTCTTCTCTTTTCCATTTCACATTGTATTGGTCATTCTTGCCGTACGCTCTAATTCTATTACCCCGTGGACCACACACACTTTGTGGCTCATCTCTCTGTCTTCACTCTCAGGTGTAAATGCTGATTATCTTGTGTAGATATTGGAACGCAGCAAATTAAATGTGACTGTGGTTGGCCTGCCCCGGACGTCCATTGTAATGATATCAGTAATCTGCTGCTGGACTCGGGGGAAAGATGCAGAACAGAGGAGGGTGGAGGAGATAGAGCGTGCATGTTGGGGCAGTGAGGAAGTAGACAGTGCCAATAGAAAAGCTAGACAATGATTTCCACCAGTAATGAGGCCTCAATACGACGTAGCAACATATGGACATGGATTTAACTCCCACGAGCTGTCCAGCTATGAGGCAAAGGCTCAAGCTGAGGACACAGATTTGTTGTTTTAAGCGAGTGAAAGCGTTCGGATTCAGACAGTAATTCAGGTTGTCCTACACTGACATACATACGTTTGGGTCTACATCCTCACAAATTACTACAGAAATCCATAAATCACCATTTGTTTTCCATGATGTGCCGTTTGTCAAGACTCACATAGAAAAAGAGAGGAACACTGTAATGGCCTACTTTATTTCACATCTTCAAAGTGCATTGCAGAAGCCTTTTGGAAATTAGACAAACATTGCTCTAACATATAAGCAGAGTAGAGACTGTTGTCTAAAGCATGCATGAGGCGGAAGAGTACAAAAAATGTCTTTGTAAATCTACTCTCAAATACTTTAAAATACTAATCCATTCATACAGTATACAAGGAAATGGCTTTACCTGCACAAAGTAGAATTCTTGTTGTATCACAAATGAGCAAAAAACATTTACATACAGCAATTTACACATTTACATGCATTTTGGAAAACCAGTTGGGGTAGGCGAACATTTTATAATTAGTGACCTTTCTTTAACCAGGAAAGTCCCACTGAGATATAAAATATTTTTTTCAAGGGAGTCCTGGCCCCAAAGGGGAGGAGCCTATACATGTTTTAGTGGTAGGGGAAACTGGATCACCCGGATGAAACCTATGCATACGTGGGAAAAACATGCAAACTCAACAAAGAAAGGCCTCGGTCTGGAATCAAACCCAGGCGCTAACCGCTGCGCTACCGTGCCGCCATTTACATACATGTCAACGTACTATTGAGTGTTACACGAGACAATACATGGTAGAAATTAAAGTTCAAATAAAACTTGTTGACGGTCATCTCATGTCACCCTCTGACCATCTAAAGCTGTGTACCATTTACATAATTTGTGGATGTGCAAAGTTTTTTTTTTCCATCGTAATGATATTGGAGATTGTTCTGGAACGTCCACAGGGAGTATCATGTAATACTCTTCACACTTTCTCGGCACAGTCCTTTGAATTGTTTTGAATTGCTGCACAGATACAGTATCAGAAAGCACAGTATCAGCAATGGGAATGAAAGGAAAACACCCCGCTCCCACAAACCCACTGCTGAGTAAAAATACCCCATTTTTCGACATGTACATACTTTCAGATTCCCATGTGGGGCCGTCTGTGTAGCGTTCTCTATCTGAGTGAGCTTCTACCCAAATTACATTGAATATTCCTGATAGTAATGTACCAATATACCCTTTCAAAAGCCTTTAAAGGCCATTTTTGATGGCTAACCATGATAGCGTGGGAAAATTGTCATCAGAAAAATAGAAAAATAGAAAAATATATGGTAAGGGTAATTTTTGTTAATATTTCCCACCCCTTTTACCACTTACTTTACTGTCTGTAATCCAGAAGTGAAAGTATAACAATAATTAGACATGCCAGGATTCATCAACTATAAGCAACCTTGACTCACGATGAGATACGATTCATGACCAAATGTGATCCAACTCTGTTCTGGCAATGGAAAAGGCTTGGCCTTATATCCACATTTTGCTTTTCCACTTTGTTGTCTTCCTTGTTGAAAGTATAATTTTCAGCTGTGCACAGAGTGGTCTTTGAGTGCTGAACCATTTGGCAGCAGCTAGTGATCATAAAGGCATCTTTTATATTTATACTATCGCGCCACTGCCGCTGCCGCTGTTATTGTAAAATAGATCACATCCTTTGTCCCAAAGGATTTCTCTTTGAAGATTCAGCATGCCTATAAACAGCCAATAAAGGCACATGTTTGCTTACATAATATACCATCAGACAATGTTGCACGTTAACATTTGAGACCCATCCATCTCAAAGTGCGATTACATCGGCGGATCATCACGGTTTGAATGCAGACTCATTTACAACCTGAGGAGAAAGATTTTAACAGTCACTGCTTTAGACCTGTGCAAAAAAAAAAAAATAGCCTCCATGAAATCCTTTTGACATTCCCATTGACATTGCGGATCACGAAGCACAAAGGGGAATTGATCTGATCAGTGGAAAGATTGTGCCTGTGAGTTGCTATCGCGCTTGCGTGTCAGTTTGGCTCTGATCAAAATAGCATTCGCATGACTGTACGTGTTCCCAGCAAAAGTCTATCATCACAGCAATTATTCCAGCGAGGCCCGCCATGCACTGCCAACACTCCATCTCCGAGCTGTAAACAAATTAGGCTGAGGGCGCCTGGATGAGGAGTTGGGATATTGGGGAAACTTGTTCTGAGGGTCCCACTGCGATTTACTGGAGCCAGGATTGGGCCAGCAAAGGCTCATGGGTAAGGTCTGGGCAGAACTGGACTGTGAGTGGAAAGAGGCTCTCTACAGGTCTCAGTGGAAATATTCAGTTTGAAATGTGTTCAGATTGCATGATTTTGGTTGTATTCAAAATGATATCTTTCAGCCATGGACTTGAAATTATCAGTCTCACACAAGAAATAAATATTAAATATTTCAGACATCATGAGCGCTAATCGGTTCAGGGCCACTGAAGCCGTGAGATTCTTTATCTGGGCTGGCGGAACCCCGTCCCTCCACTGGTGATCAGACCCGCTAGCCGTGTTAGCCTCGTTAGCTTATGAGGCGGGCCGTTTTTTAATGGGGCTGTGGGTCGGCAGCTTTGTTTGTTTTGGTCCCGTAGTTTTACCAGGCTTATGTTTTTCTTCTCCACTCATTTCTTGTTAATCTTCTCTGGGATTATGTGGGTCAAACGATATTTTTAAAGCTTCAGCAGCGGAGCATAGTCTGTCATCAAAACCGCAAGTCCCTTTGCAGTAATTTCATATTAATTAATGATATGATTTTTTATAATTGTCACTATTGCAACCATTGGTTTACTTTACAAACAGGAAGAACAAAGGCATGCACACATCAGATTTCATTATAGGAGAAATCATTACAAAATACTGCCACAAACAAGTCACAATCTGTACCCTTCAGTTGTTGTTAAATGACTTTGGACAGATCCTGCTTGTGCGTTAACATGATTTAGAGGCCTGAAGTTCCACCTGGCACTCTCATGTTCCGCACTAAACAATGAAGACACAATTGCAGCCATCTGCCATCACTAACTTAAATTTAACGCCTTTCTACTTACTGATATTATCACAGTGAAGTTTAATTTTGCTTGCATGAGTCTGTAATTAGGCCAACTGCTGCTTCCTCCTTGTTTTGATCTTTTGCAAGCCTTAGTGTTTGTGTGTTGTGAAATATGGCTCTTGGTTTTCAATAAATCTTTCAGCAGTTTTGCCCACAGGTAACTGACAGGTTATGTTTCCATCAATTCCTTGGAAAATAATTAGCACAGAATCAATTGGTTTTAAGGCGAGACACACAAAGCTTGTCATATTGTCTATTATTTTCTAGATTTTTGATAAAAGCCTTGGTCCCCTGCGTGAGTTTGTTTTCTTTTTTTTGTTTTGCTTGTTTCTAAAATCAAAACCTGGATGGAGCTTTAATGGTTTATTATCTGTTCTGTTTCACACATCCACATACAACACACATACCGTGCACAAAACTGGGACTAAACTGGGACTTAACCTAGAAAAAAATCCAGGACCAAATCAATTACATTTGGATTTAAATTGGGCCAAAACCAGGACCAAAAAAGGATGAATGTGAACGCTCCCATAAGTTTAATAAAATAGTCAAACCATAGAATACCTACTTCTATGTTTCATGGCTTTATGACCTTTAGTTCCAGATGTCTGTCTCTAACTGTGTACGGAATTTTACTTATTTTTTGGGACTGACTAAAAAAATTAGACTAGATAGTGAAAAGACAAAATGAAAAGGAAATAGAGTAGCCCAATGAATAAATCAGAAAATAAAAAGGTCAACTTTTCTATCAACTATATAACCTTTTCTAACATGTATTACTCTTTATTATTAGAATTAAATGTGCACAAATCTGTCAGCTGGAAAGCTTGTATCCATGGAGATGTTCTTACTTGTCCAGAATGGTTCCCAGAACGGCATTCAACTTCTGCCCCATTGTCTTCGCGGTTTAAATGTATGTCTTTGCAGGTAAGCTCAGAACTATTTTTATCAATGTAAAAGCGAAAATGTTTGGAGTTCAGCTATCTAAATCAGTGTACCTACGTGCCACCTTGCATTAGCACAGCCGTATCCAATCCTCCATGTTGTTTGCTGACTCATACATGCTCAGTGGAAAGCAGTCTGGGAACAGGACTATGGGAACAAACAACATTCCCCTTTCCCACCCTCTGGCTTCAAAAATACAGCTGTGAAATAAGGCGAGTGGGCCAAGTTAAACACATCTGGACCCCAACGTATTGAGATGTTTATCGTTGCTTTTTCTTCCGTGACTGGGGGATCCAACTGAGTGTTCCAAATGACAAGAAGACACTCCTGCGACGGGAACGCTGACAAAACAAATGACGCTTATAATGGTTTTCAGGATTTTTAATCAAGGCTGCACACTGTGGACTTCATTTCTTAAAGCATGTCTGCACCATTAGGCATTCCTCAAATGAAAATTATGGCTATGAATAGGCGAATAGGCATATTAGATTACAGTGCATTTTACAACCTTGTTTTCCATACAATCTTCTGGAACAAAAGGGATATTTCTTGCACACGCTACAGGCATACACATTCATCACCTGGCCTTTCAGTTTTATATAAGATCAGAAAACAAATTATTTTTGTTGACTGTTCTAATGCGATATAGGAATCATTTTTACCGGTTGGTTAATAAATTAGATATATGCAAAGCTTTCAACCTCGTAAGGATTTATGGCATGTTTTCACAAAGATTTGCCTTTGTGGGAGTGGATATAGAAACTGCAGTGGGGCTCAGATCATAGAGCATAGAGATCTGCTGAAACACGTTGGTGTTTGATTGAGTCAAGACTTGCACAAAATGGCAGCCTCTTCTGTGTAGTCAGCCCCTTGGCAGCTGCATCTAAGAGGGTTAATACCACAGCGTGAGAAATTAATGTTTTTTGGCCTATTGTCAGAACATTTTTAAATCCATCTAATTATTCTAATAGTATCATGACGTACAGAAAATCTTTGTGGCTCATTGATTACAGGAGTTAGACATCAATTAGACTATTTATTGTTGTATTATTGCTTTCCTGGTATTTTTTGTGCTTGCACTACAGTTATGTTGACATGTAGGAACAACATGTCCCTGCAGGGATACCATAAACTTTGCAGACTCTTGCTCTTTCTTTGGCATAACGAATATCTTCTTTTCAAGTATAAATAGAACACTCTATACGTGTTAAGGATCTTCTTTCTGAGACACACTTTTAATGCATATGCTTACCTGGCAGATCTTACATGCTATATATACAGTATACACCCCAGAGCAGTAGGAGGCCTTTAATGTCAGCTTTCCCTTTAATTAGTCAACCATCAGATGGCTATGTATGCCCACACAGAGTGATGATTAGTGCTATAAATCCATAGAGACTTAGTTCACTTTGTAAATATAATTAGAGCGTATACAGGTCAGGAGCTTTCTATTGTGGTAAGCATAGTATATAAGCGTAGTATATACTATGTGCAGTCAAAGATGTCCCAGAATGCTGTGCGGCAGAGATGCATGGATTAAACCGAATCCCTATACAGTAATGTAAACAGTCAGAATTATAGGGGTCAAAACCTATTACCACAAATGTGTCTTAAGTACATCCACATACAAATAAATGATACATGAGCTTCAGGCATTTATCTGAATATTTCATACATGTTCCAGAAAGCCTCCGTAGCATTTAGTAAAAGTGACTTGCCCATATTGTGGAACTCTTTTCACTTAATGTTTATGTTGCAAGCATTTTTTATTACTTATTGAAGTGGCCTTTCAAATAGGCGGGTTCAAATGTACACTGGCCAAGCATTACATAATAAATGAAAAGAAAGTGTGTTTGAGATAAATAGCGCCATCAATGCTGCCTTAGTAGGAGTGGACCACGATGAAGGATAGACAGAACAAAATGTTTTGTTGTCTACAATTAGTTGTCCAGATAGGAAAACATAAGATTGCAAGACTTGTGGATGAAAAGTACATGCAGTGATATGATGGTATATATTTCAGAATTTACAATCGGGCAGTAGATTAGTAATATATTTGTCGGTTGTATACCATTGGAACAGTTTTTTGTACTTGAAATTATGTTTAGGTGCTTTTTAACATTGTTTTAACCATGATGGATTCTTTTAGTAATTTAACATTACATTTCCTCCTCTTTTTCCATTGTTTCACTTCAGCCGATACAGTCATTTCTAATTCTCAACTATCATCTTGGAGAGTCTGTAAAGGAGAGATCTACTGTCAGGAAAAGCATGAGGTTTGGAGCAGAGTTCAGACTTTGGATCACTATTTTTGTTTTAAATGGCAATTATTAAAAGACTGTATTGTTTTTAGTGAAACAAAATGTAATCCAATTGAAATTGTTACAGTCGTGAGAAGAAAAATAGTTGGATTATATAAATTTTTTTGTTGAATCGCCAACGGCTACAGGTGTGCATATGTAATAGTGTCCTATGAAAGCCCTTCGCTAAACGACCGGGTAGAAATTCTAGGAGCTCTCTCGTAGTGCGTTTCCCATCAGTGTCCCAGGCTGTGTTGTAATAGAGACCTGTTATTTCAAATGGTTAGGCTTCGTGCATTAGGAACCCATAAACAGCCATTAGCTCTGTTCTCATCGCATTGTCCGGATTGCGTATTATTACTCAGCAAATGGAGCGCTGGAAAGTTATCGCCATGAAAGGAGACCCGCTCCATTGACACAATAGGTTTCCCTCCTTCATAACACGCTCATTTTGCACCATTTTACTCTTTATTAGGTAAATATTGTCGGCCAGCTGTACAGAAGCATTGATTTGTTTGGCGTAGTCCTCTAAGCTTTTATTCTACCCTCCATTGATTTCTGACAAGGGGCTCACGTTGTTTCTTGAGGACTTGACTTTGAAACATCTCCATCTCAAGGATTCCTCTGTTAAAATAGCACACTCCTTTAACTGTGCTCCTTTTCGCGTTTCTACTGAGAGTTGCCTGATGTGTCTGCTTTGAGACGCCTGTATTCCTGACAGGCTTCCTGACATGTCCCCTGCCCACCTGTTTCTTGTACATGGGGTTTTGGATCTGTATCCTCATTTGCCTTGGGTTGTTTTTAAATATCTATTCATATCTTTTAACAGCGGAACTGGTGAAAGAGTCATTAGCACATTGTATATTGACTAGATGTGTTAAAACTAAAGTGTTAGCCTGCTATTGCTCCTGAAACCTTCACACAGCTTACTGTCAGATACGTACTGTATATATCTTTCTAAAGTGGTGCATTTAGTATTGTTTATTCAGTATTTTTTTTTGTCTGTGGTAATAAAACCACTGTTACTACTGTTACAATGTTTAAGACATATAAAGATGCACTATGTAAGGATCCAAAACAAATGAAACATGGATAAGATAGATTAAAACTACACCATGGAACATTCAGGCAAAGCAATAACAGCTTTATGAGACATGCAGAACAAGAACCTCGACCAGAAATCCATACTCCCCCAGTCCCTATTTAGTTAGAGGAACCACTCAGTCCCCTTCGTTTGCATTCACACAGAGGGTCTAATCGGCTTTAAAATAGCATCTGTATAGTGTAGAACATGTAAATATTTAATTAATTGGTGTTAGGAAAACAAAAGTCCTTCATCCTTTTAAACCTCATGCATATAAAACTGTGATGCTCAAAAACCGCCAGCAAACAATTGACGAAAAATTCTGTTATTCAGACTTTTTGTTCCTACTTACTAGCTATATTGAATCAAGTAATTTCTCTTGTGGATCAAAACTGTGTGTCTAAGTCTGGAAATGAATAAAAAAAATTTCTCTTTCCGCTTGTTGGTCGAGGGGATATCAACTAGCATTATGCGTTAAAATCCGGCTTTGACAGTTTGCTGCATGTCCTTCCCTCTCTCATCCCCATTTCACGGCCCCAGTCCCCCAGTCCCCACTTGCATCAAATGGGGACAGGAATCAAAAGAAAAAAGTACAACAAAGTGAAAATGGTTCCTGCAGAGCAAACCCCCTGTAGTGTAAGGTTGGGGTCAACTTAATAGTCCACGGGAGCCAGTTCTGTCCTCTGCACTTGACTCATCTGTCAATGCCAATGCATGGGACAGCTTACCAAGAGCTCTTGGTTTCTTCAGATCTGAATCAATATCGCTCTCAAGAATACTGGATTTATGAGATACAACAAGCACGGATGGAGAAGTGTATTGCCCAAGAACACGGCCCATAAGGCTTGATATACTGCGCCCAAGCTGTATAGCATTGGACATTATGTACTGCAATAAGCTCATTCTACATTGCTGACAGGTTTCCTTACATGCCCTTTAAATCCACTTCCACCTTCTTCCTGACGGAGCCCGAGACCGCCGTACCGGGACTGTATTACTGCATCGACTTCTCATCCACTTTGCAGAAGAATCAGCTCTGTTTCCGACTAATTAAAGCCATTAAAGAGGGGAACACGCTAATGCATTTGGGTACAGATAAGAGGAAGGCGGGGCGGCGGTTGCTTTCCGCGGCAGGTCAAGATGAGAGTAATTAACTGGGTATTAACAACGCGGCGTGACATGTAGAAGAGCCTCCAGACGAAACATAAGGGTTAGGAGTGCTGATACGACTGTCATTTAGACTTAACGGAAGAGATGCTTTGCTTGCAATACATCTTCTCGTTTTGTTTGATGTACATGTAAAGAGGTGGCTTTCAGAATGTGATTTTGTCATACTCCCAGATGGGTCCTTAATGTTTGACGGTGTAACACATTTTGTTCTGTTCTGTGTGGTAAAATAGAAAAAAAAATAAGGCAGGTTCTATGCAAGCATTACAGAATTTTTGGTTTTAATTTGAGATGTTTTTTACATGTAAAATATATATAAAAGAATTATCATACATTTCCTCAATATTATTACAGTGTTAGTTTAATTTAAAAAAAAACTGGTGCACATTCTTTTAAATTTTGACCCTGACAGACGAGCTCCTTCTGTTTTTTTGTGTAACTGTCTTTTTAAACATGTGATTTTTCATGTCACACCGCAGGCTACAGCATTGAATTTCCTCCTTCCTTTCTTTTTTACATTTAAAGTAGACCCGTGTAATTTTAATGAAGAATGTATGCGTCCTTATCTTTAAGCCCACACCTTTTTTTTTTTTTTGCCGTATCTGAAAAGTTACAGTCACACCGCAGCTGTTGTTTTTTTAAATACATTAAACACAATTTAATTCAACTATTTGCACTTTACGGAAGACAGTTTTGTGCACAGCAGTTGAGTAGAATATTGGAGGGAGAAAAACATCATTGATTATTTCTAGTGACCAGACCCTTGAACCCACTGTATAATAAGTAAATTCTAAAAATGCACCATAATATAGTCTTCCCCCATCTCGATTAAATACAACAGACCTATATTTTGTCATCTCCAAAGGGATAAGTAAAAAGTGCATGTAAATGAGCATTGATTGAGGGCACTTGCGTTAAATAATAGCATTGAACTACCTGTCTGTCGTGTTCTTAAATAAAAGCATCTTTGTGCCTTTAATACCATCATTACCATGTGCTTTCTACAGTGACTTCTGGATATTTGCCTGTAGTCAATCTTAAACTTTGATGCCCTTTGTTCTATTATCATTCAAGAGGAAGAAGTAGTTACCAGAAGAAAAATCTCTCCAGGGAAACAAAGCCTATCTTTCAAAGTGCAGCTGTAATCATGTCTCGTCTTATTACCTAGCTCGGTTTACTGTTTCGTGTTTGAAAAGAAGACACAGAGTTATATATGGCTTTGTGGGGCCCCTGCAAGATGCTGTTTGGGGGGGTGTTTAGAGAGTTGGGCTGCAAACTTGCAAACTCACGACGTGGAGTATAAAACTTAAATTCAACTGAACTTTGGAACTAAACCAGGGCTAGATCAGGACCAAACCAAGTCTGCACTTGATCTAAACTGGTCTCAAACCAGGACCAAAACTGGAGAAGCTGGATTTAATTTTACCCACAAGCACAAACATAGAATAACTAAACTTCACGTGGAGTTTAGGCTAATCTCTCATATTAACATTATAAACTGACGTCTCACACAGTAATAATGTCCAAAATAATCAGTATTAGATGCAGTGCGATTGTTATTTAATTACGCATTATACTCTAATACTCTAAGCTAATTAAGTTCCAAACATCAGAAAACAACTTCAATCGAGGTTTGGGGGTCCGTTGTGGGGCCGTGTAGGTGCCGTCTTTGTTATTGCTTTCAGAATTTCTTGAAAGTGAATTTTGCGCAGCTATTGGATTTGGTAAATGCAGTGGTTCTGGTGACTCAACATGAATTATTTGTGTATTCACCGTGGACGTCTATATTTGAGTCCAAACCACTTCCCTCATTGATTGTCTGAACTGTTAACAACCGCAGCGTAATGTCTATTATGTGGTGTTATGTGTTTGCTCACTGCTACACTTTCAAATGGAGGTGTAAATCATGCTGTTGCCGATATTAACATTTTAAAGATCTAGTTTAAGCTCTATGCATTATGTAATGTCTACAGGAAAAGTTTAATGTTACACTGTAGAGTATTACAGCCAAAGCAATAAGATCTCCATGGAGAAAAGAAGGTGTCAGACTCTCCACCAGAAAGTTTTAGTGCATTTTGAAAAAAACAAGAGAATATTACCCTTTTGATTACTAACAGATCCTTTTTTGTCAAAGAAAACCTAAAACAGGGAGCTAGGATGTATTGTTGTTTGTGTGCTTGTTTGGAAAAATGATTATTTTGATGTTTTTCATTTGCATCAGGCACTAAACCTATTATCGCTCTAATAATACAGAATTTCAATATTTACTGAGGCTGAATTCATGGCATTCCCAGGTGACAGTGTCGACTCATTGATACGCAAAACAGGCTCCACAACCCTCCAAGTATCCACTCTGATGACTGCGTTCTGTGGCGGAAACAAAGAATCCGGACCTGCAGCTGTTCCCACTCGCTCAAAGGATAAAATGAGCTCGTGATGAGGAAACGCTCATATCCAAATCTACTGTGAAAATTAAACAGAATTACACCAACTTGCTGTGAATACAAAGTGTGATTTTTCATTCTCCCTAAACAAGCTTTAGGCCAGATGTCTATAAAAACTATTTTCGACCACTTATTTGTCTGTCGCAATATTATTGTAACAACCATTCTTCTTTTAGTTTTTTTATTTAAACATTTTGAGGTTGTACTTTACTCAACAGCAAAGTATGGCAATAGGCTGGACATACAATGGCAACTTATTACAAGGAAAATACTAATCGGGTTTCGCACACCCGATTTGACTGGGATCAAACCTGACATCAGGACTAAACTGAGCTCAAAACTAAGTCTTTATTGAGTTTCTATTATGTATTAGTATTACCATGGTATTTCCATGCTATTACTATGCCGGAAAGTAAAGTTATTTTTCTCAGAGCCAACTTGATTTGTTTCTGTGTTGCTGTATTGTAAGTATTGCCAGTCTTCGCTACATTTCCACCAAAAAATACTTGCATAAATGCCAGCAAAACAAATATGAAATTCCAGCTGCATATTTGTTTCTGTGTTTTATAAAATTACAGTTTTTTGCTGTATTGTAAGTATTGCCAGTCTTCGCTACATTTCCACCAAAGAATACTTGCATGAATGTCAGCAAAACAAATATGAAATTCCAGCTGCATATTTTACTTTCTTTCAAAGTTTCAGTTTGCAACTCCCAAGCTCCGTCTGCAAGCCCCTTTTCCTTCTTCTACAAGTCAGCCAGAGAATAGTGTGAAAGATCAGATGTCACCAAATAAAGGGCATGTGCTCCTGCGTTGTTTCCACATTTAAACATAGCGTGTTTAAGATGAAACAGGAATAACATCTTTGGGGAGCTGGGTCGTGATGGTACTGAGCAGAAGACAGCAGAGGAGTGAGCGTCGAGCGAGACGGAGGGGAAGGGAAGTGTGCATACTAATTTGAACCATCAAGAACCATCAAGAATTTTAAATCGTTTCCCCCAAACCAGAATGCATATAATTAATGTTCCTAGATCAAAATGACATCATCAGTTGTTCATTACCAAACATCACCTCAGGGAGCAATTTGATTGGATTGATTAAATAGATAGGAATGGCAAATGCATGTGAAGAAACGACGAAAAGATGAATTGAATTTTGAATTGTTTGTTAATTCTTGTTTAAATGATCTATTGAGGCCATAATTTAAGTGCTGATCACAGGTTAGACCACACATTTTACCAAGCTGTAAAGACGTGATTCAGTTGGAAGATTTTACCAAATATTTTGTCTGTGTTGTGTGATGTTTAATGTTACTGCCTGGTTGGACATGAGCAGCAGATGTGACAGAGGTGGAGGAACAGTAAACAACAAATAGTCATTCCTGAGAACACCTTTATGTTGTTAAATTATTCTTTAAATTGTGTCAGTTGCATGTAAAATGTGGGAAGTCCTTAAAAAGTTGGCATTTCACTTTGGGGGCGATGCTTTGACTCAACAGCTCAGCAAATGTTTATTTTTTTACACTAAATGATTTCATTGTTAAAATAAGGTTAGGATTAGGGTTAGGTTTAGAAAAGCTTTATTGATCCACAGGGGAAATTAATTGGACAAATTAGTTCAAAACTACAATATTGTATACAGTATTGTAACAAAATATAAAACAAAATAGCAAAAAAGCAGGCAAGAATTGAAAAACACTGTGGTGTACAATGAACAAAATGATAATTATATGAAAGGTTAAAGGAGACATATTATGCTTTTGGAAAGGTATTTAGTATTGAACTGTAACATACTGTTAATATATTCTAGATTAGAATATAGATTAGACTAGATTGTAAACCACAATACTGATCTAAAAGTAAAACAAACATGTCCTTTTACTTCCTGTTCAAAACTCCAGAACTGATAAGCCCCACCTCTTCATAGTGACATTTCACTGTAACAAGCACATGATTGTCATTTACATAGTATATGTATAAGTGGGTATGTGACATTTTAGAACTCTACATGAGTCACTCTGAATCCGAATTTTTCAATTTATCACAACTAAGCACAGGGATGTGGGCGGGCATAAGGGGTAGGCGAAAACAGGACTTTTCTGAGCACTCATGCCTGCAGGACATTACTCAAACATGCAGGAATCAAACAAAATACAACTTTGAGGAAACTAATGATGAGGAAACACTGTTGCACCCAGGTTAAAAGCTCATTAAAGTCACCGTTAACATGAAATAACCGACAAAGGATTGATATGTATTCTTAAAAATGGGTAATGTGTCAAAAAAAACATTTAGATTGTTTGATTGTTGGGATCAGAAAGTCAAAAGTACAACACAAAGTAACCCACTTCACCATCACATTATTAACGCTGGCGTTCAGGATGTCTTTGTGAAACTTGAGCCCTTTAGCTATAGCATTAGAAGGGCACAATACATCTTTCTAAAAGGAGACAGATGAACACATCCGTGTGTCATTAGCTCAACTTTCCAACTCCCCACTTTGATGGAATGATGCCTCCTGCACCATATTCCCATTTTGATTTCAGCTCTTGAACATTGGATTACATCTATTAATCCAGCCCGTGCTTCCTTTTATAAATGCATTACCGCAGAGTCGACCTGTGGCGGTGGATGCGCTGCATAGGAGTCATTTACCTATGGAATAATGTGGGTAATAACTTGGAGCTGTACATTGACTTGGCTAATTGACTTGGGGATGATGGAAGCGAAGATGTTAGTGTGAAGATAAATGGCGGGATGAGAGCGGCATATTTCTGTCATTAGCTGCGTAGTATATCAGCGTGAATACCTGAGTGTGGCTTTAAATGGCTTATCTATCACAGGGGAGGTGATGAAACCTCGTGAAAGTGACTAATACAGTCGTCCGCGCACACCCAAGAGATTTAAAGGGCGAGATCCAGGCACCCATATGTCCATACGGCGCACTTCATATTGAGACAGGCTTTAGACAGAAATAATTGAAAGCGTTGGAGCCAGATGGCATGCTGGGAATTGTCGTGAGTATGGCAATAAAAATGTAATGAACTGGGGATGAGGATGATGTTGTGCTAGTGCAATTTTGAGGACACAGGATACATAAAGCTATAGATGAAATAAAACAACTTTTTGAACAAATTGTTACAAGTTTTTACATAAAGATGCAACTTTTCTAGTGAAGGGTCTGCCATCTGCGTTTCTCCTTGGAGGTACCTTGCTGAGATTGTTTTACAGTATGGTGGTAAACTGCCTGCATGGACGCACAGGTGATGCCACCAGGCCAAAAACAACATGCTTCTCAGAGTACTTTTGAGCAATAAAACAATTAGATATATGAAAGACAAATATGTTCAATGACATGCTGTGGGACATTCCAAACAACGCAGTAACATCTCCTTTGAGATATGCAGGTGGCAAGCCCCCCACCAGAAAAGCTACAATGTGCACTTTTATACTGACTGGTATTATAACTGAATTCGGCACATACAGCACAATGTTATCTTATTTCGTGGGTACACGTGTCTCAAAGTTAAACAGCATCTATTGAAAAAGACTAAACTGAATTCCAGACCAACATCAAAGACCTAGTTTAATTTAAAAAAGACAAAAATGTGTCCATTACGGGATACATTATCATACTAATAAGCTATTTCTAAGAGCATTTGTTGGACAGAACAGAACACATCACGCTCACAAGTTTATGTGTTTTTACTTTGTTGTTGAACTGTACTGTTTGTACCCTCGATTAATGTGTTTCTTTATGCTCCAGTTAGCACGGAGTCATGCACCCAGATTTAATTGGCAGCTTTCCGACTGGTGTCATTCATTTTTGAACTCTACATTCTTTAAGCTTGTCTCAATTCACTGCAGCAACAGTTTTAGTTACATTTGTACTTGACAATGGAATGCTCAAGATATATAAATAAGGCACCAATTTAAAATTACAGTTTGCTTTGTGCGTTATATAATAAAAACAACATATATGAAATCCAAAGGGCATACATTAAGAAACAAATTAAAATTACTATAGTATAAAAAAAAAAAAAAAAAAAACTCTTTTTAAAAAAACTCCTAAAAAAAACAGATAACTTAGGGGGGCGAAAAGTAGTGTAGTGTAGTTGTAGTGGAGAAAGTGACAGTGAGTGATTGAATATATATACACACATATACACACAGTTATCCCGTTTTTATAAGAGTTTTTTTTAAAAGAGTGTTTTTTAAAAAAATATATATATACTATAGTAATTTTAATTTGTTTCTTAATGCATGCCCTTTGGATTTCATATATGTTGTTTTTATTATTGATCAGTGTTTTGTGTTGCACCTTAAGGCCTATTTTGTTCATTGACAATGGCAATAAACCCCTTCTGATTCTGGTTCTGATGTATACATATATATATATATATAGATATATATCTATATATCTATATATAGATATAGATATAGATATATAGATACAGATATATAGATATATATATATATAGATACACACACACACACACACACACACACACACAAATATGTCATGTTCAGTTTGTGTGGAAGCTATACTAAAAGCAACAATTCTGAGAATTTTTTTCCCTTTGTAAAAATGTTGTGGAAACTCCTGTCACCAGCCTTTGAAAACTCCAGGACACAATGGTGCAAAGAACAGATCTGACCTGACTTTTGTCAAATGCCAAATGGCAATGTTAACTGCAGGCTTCCAAGTCAGAGAGAAAATGTCAAAATACAACTTAGAGAGAAAGATGAACTGGATTTGACACGTCTTCTGTCTGAGCACATTCTGCCACCGATGCCAAGCTTCAAAGCAACATTTAAGCCCCAAAGTTGTTCACAGGCTGGAGTGACATAGGCCTTAGCAGGTGCCAGAGACCAACAGCTGGAGGAGCTGGAACTCACTGCTCCGATGGCACCTGTAGGAGACAATTATCTGCAAAAACTGGCTTGTCTCCATGGATACCTGCTTTTACCAAGTTACAGGTCAGATCTGTGGAATAGCCTGGGGTTGTTTTCCAACATTTTTATGAATACGTAATTTTAATTTGGCGTTTTGATGTTTTTCACTGTATTTTAAGAAGTAAAATTAAAAAAATAATAATAATTGTTTGAATGGAAGATAGATAGCTCCACCAAAAAAGTTTCAAAGTGAAATTTTGGTTGTGGACCTTACAAAATAGTGTCTCTAGTATTTGTATGGAATATATTGGACACAAAACACAGTATGTCAAGGGCTCATCAGGTCACAGTATTAGAGTAAGTTTCTTTAAAAGCTTTTTTCATCAATTACTAGGATAAACAAATACACACCACAGTGGATCATTTTTCAAATGCGTTTTTGAAAGTTAAGTAGTTATTCAAATTTAGGGGGGAAAAAAACATGGTTTGCAAACAAGGAGCAATGCTATTCCCATATCTAGGTGTCAGTATATACAAGGTTACTCTGGGCACAAACATTGCACAAAATAGATCAACACAAATAAAAACAGATACATTGTCTCTCGCCCCTTTGCAAAAAAACCACCCTCTTTTGTTATTTGCGTGGCTTTGGACCCTTCATCTTTTGGACACATATTCAATTGTTCATTCATTCACATTCATTTGGTTCATATTTTAGACGAATAGGTACCATTCTAATACATATTTATACTTTCTGAGACGGCGTGATTCAAATGAACAAACGTAACATTCTGAAATAAACAGACCAATTTTGTACACACGTCTGGTTTCCCCCCACCACTTGAACGAAATCCCCTCAATCGGTGATGCGTTTAACAACCCCTTGACCTCTGTCCAGATAAGTGTGATGGAGAGGGTCCCTGGTTGACTCCTGTGGGTGCCTATTTAAGGAGCTGCCAGTCTGAGCACCCTATTCCATCCAAGGCACAAAATGGCGGGTGGAGAGGGCATGATTGATTCAGCCTCATCTCTCAGACTGTCATGCTCTTGTGATGGGCGCACACTTTATTGACTCCTTTTTTTGGAGTGTGCCTTGTCGCTTGGCTCGTGAGTCTGTGAGGGACTGGAGTCCAAATGGTGTTGTTCAGACTGTCAGTGTAGAGGAAGGGGCCATCAGATAAGGTGTCTTAGTGGGACTGGACTGGTCTGTGTCCATGTCAGGGATGATAGATGGATGGATCTAAATCGGCAAGCATGAGTTGAGTTGGGCCTAATTCTAAAAATAAATTATGTTTATTATGTATAATCTTGACGCCCCTAGTTGTAATATGCTGGAACATGCAATAAAGGTAGTTAGGGTTAAGCTTGAATATTCCGTTGCATCTATTTCAACATAAATAAATACCAGCCGATTTCAACATTTGCAGTACAGTACATTTGAAAGTACAAGCGGATTTGTACTGTTGTTTGCTAATCCTTTCACTTTGTCTGTGATATTCATTTTACGAAGAAATATATATAAAAATGTAATCCACAAGCCTCTTTTTTGCTACAAATAAGGTGATGGCTTTGCATTTTGTCTTGCTAAGCCCCACCGGCTGAATGAAAAGGCCAAGCTTCCACACAAGAACCAATCTTGTGTAATAGGCTTCTTCAGCTCCAAAGGTGGTTATCTTGTCCATATTGGATCTTTTGGCCAGACTTGCTCGCTTCACAGTCATTGGGTCATAACCTACATGTCCTCTTCCATGTCCAGTGAATATGGCTGGCAGTAGAACAAGCTCCGGAGTTTTATAGCTTCGGAAACTCTGTGAAATAAACCAATAAAAGACTTGTCGGTCTATCAGAAACCTGCAGATTTCTTCCCCGCACCTTTCCCCTCTTGTATTTCTCGCCGTGTAAGGAAAGTTGTGCAGCCAATTTGTTCCACCCAAAACTACTTTCAAGGCATTGATAATAGAAATCAAGTGTGGCAGGAATTAGAAGAGTACAAAGTTACCACTGGACCCACAAGGTCACCAACTTAACTTAAGTCCAGGGAACCTCAATAACCTGCTGAAGGTCACACAGGTTGGTGAACTGAGAGGAACAAAGGACACACAAAAATGATATAGATTTAAATGTATGTAATTAGCTAAATCAACAGTAACAAAATATTTACATTTCATTAATATTCAAATTAAAAGCACACACACATCGTTAAAGGTAATGGAAGGTGTTATGGAAGATTGACTTTTCTGTGCTTTTATCCATGTTTTAACTTTGCCAAAAAACATACCTCGAGTAGCAGTTAGCTTCATTTGCGCTAGTTTGAGGAATCCTGGTTAGGAAGTCCTCACCCCTCCGACAAAAACTGTCCTCTCTGCAGCTCCATGATGACAGACGTTTCTTCTATAACTGACGTAGCTCTGACGTGACTCTGAGAATCTTCTCTGCTGTTTTAAGTCCATAAATCATCGCCAGACTCGCTCCTCGCTTTTCTGGCGTCTTATCATGATCAGTACAACTGCGTACCGAGACCAGGAAGTAAAGTGGTGGGGCCATCTACTGGCTGGAAGGGGGAATTACACAGTTTGCAGTGTTGGAAGGGATCCAAATGTCATTTTGTATGGTATATATATATACCATATTTTTTTTCTAAAACATGAGATACCAAACTAAAAGTACTCAAGAGTGTGTTTAAAGGTTAATAAGAATAGAATAAATGGATCACATTTCCCCTTTAAAACTACAACTGACAGTGCTTCAGGCACTTTGGCAAAAAACCAAGACAGAAAAAAGAGTTTTTGATAGGTTGATTTTTTGAACTTCCCGACCGTTTTTGGCAAGAGCTTTCCTGGATTGATTCAAGTGAAGAACTCAATGCAGAGCGAGACACAGATCAATCTGGCGTGAGCCAGGTTAAGAATTACGTGTTGTGGAAATTCTCAGTGCTGGACACAGATGAGATGCGGTTTAAATCAAGGCTCTTTTGTTGTTATACAATTACGTTTTTTTCTCTAAATGTGATGTATTTAGAATATTTTAGAGGCATTGACGAATTGTAGCCCTGGGCTTTCTTCAAAAGCCTAATAAAACATAATATTTAGGCAAATAAAACAATGGTTGTGATAAGAGCAAAGAAGCCAAACCAATAACTTATTAAAGTTTCATGGATCATTTCATCATTAGTGATATTTTATAGCTCAGGGTTTTACTGACAAACATGGACTTTACATGGTGAAAAGTGAGATTTTGCTTATGATTATTAAACACATCTAAATAGTCACAAGTTAAACGCATGTTGTTGTACACATGTTGTTTGCGTTTTTGACGCCTGTTTGCCACATTCACGCTGCTCAATTAGCTCGGAATGCAGAAAACGTATCCGAGAGGTCTGCGAGGATGCGTTTTCTGCAAGCATAAACCTACCGCACCGGATTGTCAATGCGCCTCTACATGCAATGTAATTGTGCAAATCCACAGTGCACAGAGCATAGGGCAGAGGCGAGCTGGTCTCTGTGGAGATTCCAGAGCAAAGAACGATATATAAGTAGGCGCAGAAAT
This sequence comes from Chaenogobius annularis, assembly GCA_015082035.1. NCBI lineage: Eukaryota > Metazoa > Chordata > Actinopteri > Gobiiformes > Gobiidae > Chaenogobius > Chaenogobius annularis. The sequence goes on along the minus strand of BJKM01000007.1, from coordinate 658,634 downwards.
GAAGAAGACAACCATACAAGAGCACAGCCACATGCTGTTCACCGCAATCACGATGTGCACGAGCCGGCTGAGTAGCCACCAGGCTTCAGGCCAATGAAGAATTTTAATTATACATTAAAAAAAGATTTAGAGTATTGTGGGGGAACCAACTAGAGACTGGAATATGAAAGAAAGAATTGACATTGCTTTTGGAAATATTTGATTGATAAAATAATGAGAGCAAGCTGGTGCAGTGATTTTTTGTATTTATTTTTTTAGAGGGACTTACGCTTGAGGGTTCTGGGATATGAGCTGTCAGAATGCAATGCTTTACATACAAACAGATGGAAGAGACAAAACAGTGGAGCACATCCCTCCATTACAAGATATGAACACATGGGCATCACTTGACTTGGCTTGACATAAATCTCCTTTTTTCACTTAGACACAAACACAGATGTTGCCTTGGCAGACAACAACTAGGAAGGAATATGAATAAAGACAAAAAGCAGAGGGGTAATTTTTTTCCGCGGTGATGCTTCTGGGGAAGGTGTCAGAATACAATGTTAAAAAGGGTAGATTTGACACTAGTGAATTTTTAAACACCTGACTGTGGTACTGGCTGTTCAGATGTATCCCCAAGGCTTCAACAAACTTAACTAAATAAGCCACTTTTGACAACATGAGACTTTAGTGATCTTCTGTAAACTAATAGTTGGATGTAATTTCATGGTTGGTTACATTTATACATTACAACTGGGAAACTGCTCAAATCACTTATGCAATGGAATATTCTTTTTTTTTTTTTTTGCCAAATACTTTATGGATTTTGGATCTACAGTCACTTTTATTATTTTCTCTAAATGATTTGTCTTGACTCAGGGAAGGATGCATTTAAAGCAGCAAGGCGTAAGATTTCTAGTAGCGGGTACGAGTTAGCTCTGGTAAGAGTCAAGCTCTGGTGCTGCGAGTCATCCTCAGAGGTCAGAACTTGTACCCTGGAGTCATCATGTTTTCTCAGATTTTCTGTGTCCCAGTTGTCAAGTCAGAAAAACATTCACCATAATAATTGCAGGTCCCAGACATTGACCCAGACATAAAATTACCAAATAAAAAAATACAAAATGTTTGAGAGTGGAGTTATTTAACTTTTGTTTACATTAACACGCTGTGTGTAGACATGAGCAACATTTGCATAATTTCACCATTCATTCATAACTGCAGAAGCTCAACAGCCGCATGGGAGCAGGTTCACACAGCGCGAGTGGACAATAAAGAGCAAAAAAAGGTAGAAAGAAATACTATCACTAGTACAAGCACAAGAGTTTCCAAGTAGGAATTCCAAGTTGAAAGGTGTTTTAGTGGAACTCGGAAGGTCCAAGCTCCGAGGATGAATGCATGCTTCAAGGTTTTGTTAAAGAAATAAAAAATGCACTTACTGTACAGGTCAAATGATTGCATGTGATTAATGGTTAACCTCACTTGATAATTGACTGACTTTCTTTTACTGTGGGAATTACAGTAATTTAATTCTTAGAAAACGACTTCCTTTACACGAAGGATGTACATTTATAAATAGTTTTTTCATTTCCGTTTTCCTTTCTTCACCAACTGGATTTCTCTGTCAAATGCATTGCACATTTTAAATCACACCTGCTGCTGCAATACAAAATGGAGAATCCCCTGCATTGATAAAGAAGGTCCCAAATGGCCCACGTAGTTTTTCTATCTTCCCAATAATTAATCCTTACTTGAGTGTGGAGTGCACTTTGAGTTGTGTCCGCGGGCATCGCCAACAGTAGCCAGAAAGCTGTCTCCTCCTTTAGTAGTTCACACTGTGGCACGCACGTGTAGCCTGCCTTTTGATGCCAGACAGATCTCTGCTTCATTATACAGCCCATTCCCACTCCCACTGCCTTTCAAATCAAATATCCTTTTGAATGTGTAGAACATTATAGAAAACTCAACGCTGTCTTTGTGTAGTGTAATTAATAATACCTCTGCTGTAACGGTCTCTTGTGATGAGCTGATGAAAACAAATCAAGAGCAATGCACGTACGAGCCCAATGTAATCTATTATTTAATCATCCTCTAGATTCAGTATCCATGGGTGAATGAATGGGCAAAAGTCAGGGAAAACCGTTTTTGTTTCATTTCCAGTGACGCATGGGAAATGGAGGAGAGCTCATTGGTCATTTAAAATGTACAACAAAATCAACCTTCTCTCAGTCACCTCAGATAAACAGGGCTTTGTGATTCAATCATATCATGTTTTTCAGTGCCCTGTGATATTTTCTTTTTTCCTCTTAAGCAGCCATTTTTGTTTATATATAGACGGACCATGCTTTGATTGGTCTTTGATTGGCTGTCCAACCTGTCAATCACACCCATTTGAACTCGGGGAGATGAAACTGGCGCCAGGTTAAAAGAGTTTTTTCTATTATTTTTTATTATTGTAGTGATATCTACTTTTGGCAATTTCCTTATTGAAATAGTACTGTGTCCAAAGTTTGAAAATGTAGTATAGTGATAACACTGTTGAAGAAAAGAAGAGTTTCTACTTGAATCACTACTTCTATTTGAATCAGAAGACAATGAGAACATTGTCTTTTGTTCTAAGAGATCTTTTCAGAGACTCTGTTAACCACTAGGGGGCAAGCTTATCCTTTTGTCGCATATTTAGGCAATTACTGACTGTGTGCTCTTGTGTGTGCTCCCCACGCCTCGGTGACAGACTGTGAACTCACACATCTGAATGAATGTCTGGTAGTTTTGTATTTGGGGGTGGGCATGTCAAAAGCAGGCAACAGCTTTCATCCTAATCAACTCGGTACATTCTTTTGGGCCGTTTTTTTTAGCATTCCGATTGAGGAAAGTTGTTCAACCTCTGGCATTCTGGATTAAAAATGTATGTATTCGCTCTCTTCTCCTCTGCCTCTGCACCAACGCTGTCTTTCCGTGTCCATGTTGTTATAGGAGCTGTCTCTTTGGATACACAGTCCTTACATCCACTCTCTATTCACTTTCACTCTGCGCTCTTGCAATGAGCAGAGGCTAAATTCTCCTGCCTCCACACCCTCTCCTCTGCCTTTGCCTGCTCATTACCAAGAGTCTGGGCTTCTTTGCTCTGTCGGGTTCAATTTGCATCATTCCGCGGGTTGCGCCGTGTCAGCCAGGGCCTCCTGATCAAATCCTGGGAGCTGATGACTGCTTTCATCCTACATTTAGCAGGCTGGCGTCCCCCGTAGCTGCCTCACCATTACCCACAAGCCCTTGCCGTTGCTGGTGCTGTTGCGTGCTTGCGTCTGGCTCTCTGTCGTTCTGTGTACATTGGGTTTGTGTTGGGTTGCTGATGATCCAGGAGCAGAGATGGCGTGTTACAGTTTCTCCTGCCGAGGGTTAGAGCTGCTCAGTGCAGGATCGTGCAAGATTGCTTTTTTTCTGCATAAACAACCTCAGCACCAAAGACCCATGTACAGTGTGTAATTCATAAATATTGAAAGTGCTGTAAGATGCATATTCATGGGTTTCTATTTTGAGTGTGTAATTGAGTTATTGCATGGGTTGATCCATGCATGATTTACAATAGAACATTTAAATCAATTTTTGACCTTCAAGTCTGCCACGGTTGAAAGTGCTCTATGTACATTTTCTGGCGGAATGTCAGCCTGCTTTTCTTCATGGAGGTGTTTTTGCTTCCTGTATTGTTCCACTTCTCATTAGTGCTAGGAAAAATGAAGCCTTATGAACCAATGAGGCCTCACAGTCAGTCACAGCACAAAGCTCCACCAAAATGAAGCCTCAAAATACTGCTATCTATTGGGGATTTTAGTGTATTAAAAAGACTATAAAATGTGTTTTGAAGGTTTTCAACCATAAGAATATTTAATAAACCCATATAAAATCTTTATAAAACAGTATTTCTTTGTTTATTTGATTTCACACAAACTGAAGCCTCGGTCATGTGACTTCCATTCTGGCACATGGTTAATTTCGAGCCTTCATTTGACATATCAGGCTCCGAAGGCTTCATATTGCCCACAGTACTTAGATTACTTTAGCCTTTATTGTTTCTGCAGGGAATTTTTTCGTTTGTAGGAGCAGTGGTCACTGCAGTGCCCATGGAGCTTGAGCTAGGCTTGGTCAGGACAAGCTTGATTGCAGGATTTAACCTATGCCAGTTTTGGGTTGATGGAGGAAACCGGACTGCTCGGCGGAAACCCATCCAGACACGGGGAGAAACTTGCAAACTCCACACAAAAAGGCCCTGGTTGAACTCGCGATCTTCTTGCTGTGAAGCGAGTGTGCGAACCACTACTTCTTACTTCCTTCTCGTCTCTCACCCTGAGGCGCAGAGTTCAGTTCAGAGTTTTGGACTGGACCATACATTTCCACATCAATTTGTCTTTTTATGAATAACAAAGTTGGGGTGGAATGTTAAATATTTAACATTTTTGTACGAATACATGTTGAGGAGCTCAGGGATCAGCCTCCTGCCGGAGTCAGGACTCAGCATCAGTTTCATGCAGCTAAAAGTTGGAATTATCTCCCTGAGATCATGAGACAGGAACCTACACAGTTCAAGTCTAGGCTAAAAAATGTTTCCGTTTGTCTCAGAGAATTGAATCTGTATTTACTTCGTTTGAAATTGATTTTAATTTGATTATTCATGCTTTTTTGGTATTGTAATTTTAATATACGTTTTAATGTCTGTACTTTGAATTACATTTGTACAAATTCTGCTCTACAAATAAATGCTGCTTGCTTGCTAACATGCTTTATAAATGAGACCACTGACCTGATGGCGCCACGTTCTGGTCTCCATGGAGAAAACTCAAAGTAAAATTCCAAGTAAATTTCAGACAATAACATCTCCATGGAGATAAGCAAGGGGCGGAAACACAGAAATGCACCCAACAGCAACTTCAAAAAGTACAAAACCAATTTTTACCTCTGCTTAGAAATCAGAACAGGTTTGTAAATCAGTTAAAATATTGAGGTACTCATCTAGCAGAATTTCCAAATCCAAATGTGTTTTCACTTGCACTTGACTGGTTAATGGTAATGTTGGATTATGGGACCTTACTTCAAAAGACACTTGTTCGAAAAACTATTAGGAAAAATCTGCCCCAAGATCACAATAACTCTCAAGATGAAGCAGCGGTCAAAACACAAACTAGGTGCCATAATTCACTCCATTATAGGAATCCATTTAATTCCTTGTCAATGAGAAGTGTCAGTGATATTACTGATGTGTACATGGCTCTGATTGGTTTGTGGTGTTGATGGCACAGTCACAGCAGGGCCGTATCTTGCAGCAATAAATGGTGGCACTCACAGATGAAGTGCATTTTAACTGCTAATGAATCAGTTGTGCCTGGGCTGGTGCCAGAGACTCAGAAGCCAAGATTAAAACTCTTCTCTCTTGCTAATCATAACAAAAGCTGCAGGATTAGTCATTGGAGATAGAGTCAAGGTCCTTGCCCACACAGCTAATTGAGCTCTTATCTTGGCCCCGCCAGTAATGCCATTAATCATAAACGGCATGGCATGTACACAGAGAAGTATGGAAGCACTATGAGGTTTCATTAGGTTCAGAAATTGCAGCGTTTCTGATTTGAAAGTCTGAGATCTAACAGTATGGACATACTGTATGCCCATTGGTAAATATGGACAGTCTTAGAAGAGAATTTGAAGAATATTAATTACAATGTCAAAATATATGGTTATCACTGAATGTGCCCAATTTAGCTGTCCAATTTCTGCTTTTTCTTTTATATCTTTTTCAAAATCCCACAGATTTTTGTATTAAAAGGCGCTGTATCTGATTCTTGGGGCCATATTTTGAGGTAGCGTTAACATGAGCCTTTTCCAGGGGGACGCGGCCAGGGCGCTATTATTATTTTATTATTTTAAATATTGAAATGCAGCCTCGGAGTGTATTTATTTTGCACAACGGAGTATATCCTCAAGATGGGCTTGTGCCAATTTAACCGGAGCTGAGTGCTCGGTGGGATGCTGCGTGGTACAGAGGGAGCGAGAACGGAGCACAGTGTGGTCAGCTCAGTCTCATCTTAGGTGCGGAACTCGTGATGGGCTGTCAGTCTGTGCCAGTTTTATTCAGACTGGGACAAGGATTTTGGGTGAATGTGATGTGACAATGGGGATTTATTCGAAATTTTCCAAATAGATGTTCCTCTCTAAGCTGATGAGAGTCAAACATGAGTCTGTACGGTCCAGTCTGGCCCAGATCGCGCAGTAGCTGGTGTCCAAGGCAGCTCAAAGAGCTTTAAAGGCCAATTCATACTTCATAAGAAGCAAGACTTTGTTCCTTTACCTTTAGGGCTGCGAGAACAAGAACAAAGTTCGTTTCGGCTTTGGCTTTCATAGTTCACATGATATTAGTTACGATTCTGGCCGTTCAGAGAATGCACCATACCACACCGTCAAGTTGCTTTACTCTACCTCATATTTTGGCATAATCACGCCTCTTGTTTAGAATTCCGCACCCTGTGCTGTCATCAATTGCGCCGACTGCAAGCTGTGACGAAATGAGCTCTGCTCCGCCCACGTTAACGCTACCTCCGCAGGCAAAATATGGCCCTTACGGTTTTAAAAATGGCAAAAAACAGTACCAGTTAATTTTAACTGTTTAACAGTTTAACTGTTCCTCAGCTTCTTCATAGCAACTGTATTCACTGCAAGACTAGTCGTCTCACCTGTTTTGTCTGAAATGGGGCAAAACTAATTTTACTTATTCGGCCTGTACATGAAGTACAATATGTTTTGCAATAACAATATGCTCTGGCTCCAGAGAACTGAAAGAAGCGCTTAGGATGCAATAGGTAAGTGAATATAAATTTGGACTATTGTAAAGTGTTTGAATTAAACTAGTTCTGTTTTTTTTATATTTTAAGACTGTAAAAATCAGGTACAGCTCCTTTAATTCCATTACAGAAATGGGCAGGCTACAGGTTTTAAAAAGAAATTCAGGTCATGAAAATAATATGGTTTTCTTCCCATTGTAGCGCTGATTATTTTAACTTTTGAAAAAAATAATGCTGTAATGTGTATTACTAATACAGAGTGCATGTGCAGGGATTTAAACCTTTTGTTCAGTTACTCAAATCTTAACTGTTAATCAAATATTTTACTGTTCGAAAAAAGGAAAGACAATTCTATTTGGGGAATTTTTAACATTCCCGGTATTGTCCCACTGTAAAGTTTATATCTAATAGAACTGGGGCATTATTATTATTACCAATTGTCTTCTTCCGCATCACCAGCAGAGCTCTTTTCTGCAGAGGCGAATGATAATCCGTGGGAGCGAGATTTGTTGCTTTGGCTCCTTTTCTTGTTTACTCAGTGGACCTGCTGGAGATTTGCCATAGATATCACCAAAGACAACAGAAGAGCAAACACGGTCTATTGTTAACTGCTGCAGGCTGGCGTGTAACTGAGCCCTGTAGTCATGCAGCGTTACCTGTGAAGCTGCTGCCTGTGGGACAGTAGCCTCACTAGAACCCCCACTGTCACTGCGGTGACCTTGGTTTATCGTTCTATATGTCCTCTGACAGAGATGGTTTTATCCCTGGAGTGTACTGGAGAGGACACAACAGCATCTTCTAACACACTTCCAATCACGTGTGGCTTTAGTGTGTCTGCGATCACATGTAGAGGAAAAGTGGTAAAATTACTGTTACTTCAACCCCTGCTTCAAAGATAAAAATAATTGCTTTCAGTATTGAAAGTAAGTGAGAATCCAGTTTTTTTTTTGTAGATAAGTACAATATAAACAAATCATTTAAACTTTAAGACTTCATTTTCTAATAAATAATAAAATCATAAATTTGACTTTTACCCATCCTTCAACCAGTGCTTTTGAGAAACCTGTCAGAACCGATGGGTGACCGTAGTGCAGCGCCCAGGAAACCAGATCTTGAACTGGGATCTTCATCATGACATTGGGTTACTGACCCATTGCATTATATATTAAGCCATGTTTCCACTGGTTCACTTTGAAGCAGATTGGCATGGTCTAACAGTGTCCCCACTGGCTTAAGTGAACCGCCCGCAAGTTTAAAGGGTACGAAATGGACCCCATGAGGGGGACACTAAGCACTCGTGTTAGGATAAAAAATATTATATTGTTTTTTTATTACGTCCTCAACCCGTGCATTACATAAAGACAGAGTGACTATAGTAATACATGCGCTCTTTTGAGTGTGAAAATAAAATGCACAAACACAACCCAACCCAACCAGTGGGAGTTGATAGACTAGACAACATGTGTTATGGTAATCTGCCTCTAATGAAAAAATAACATTATAAAATAACCATCAGGGCTTTCACGCCGGCTTTATCAGTCTAGAAGTCACAGTAAACTCGGCATTGATAAATCCGCACATAAGAAACCTTCAAATCCATACAGCTAATCCTCTGTTAGGCTCAGCCTTGTGCATTGATTGGCTGTGGTAACATATAGGGTTGAGGTGTGCTGCCGTAGCCGTGCTGCGCATTTGTATTGGCCAATGATGTGTGTGCCACTTTACGTTATGCACATGTTTGCTGCCTTCGCTTGACATAGAGCCTCGGTGCAAAACAACAAAGGAGAGAGCAATAGGCCTAAATCCCACCTGATCCATTCTCACAGGAAATCCACCTTCCCCTGGCTGTGTGCGCAAGGACTGAATAGCAGTGATAGTGTTCTGTGTATCACCTGACAGCGGGATGGAGGAGAATGTGCTGAGCTTGTAGCCTTGCCAGTTCCCCTTCTCAACAGCCAGTACACTGTCATGAGCATTTACCATGGGGCTCCTCACTTACATAGTATACTATCTAAAGCAGTGGTAGTAGCAGTTTCTGTAGTAGAAGTAAAAGTTGTAGAGGCAGCACAATAATGTAGTTCAGCACTCTAATCTCTCAGTGAGAATGGAGTGTGTTCTATAAAGTGGTTACACAATGAAATGTGCCTAATGCATAGTTTTAATAACAATTGTAGGTGCAGTGCCACGAAGGTCAGAATTCTCTGCTAATTATTTTCCTGCTGTAGTCGTATTTGTAGGAGTAGTTGAGTGGTAGGTCAAGAAAGTTTATAATTTGTATTTATAGTTTATATGTTTGCACAATAAAATATTCTGTATGAAGATGTCTTACAAATGTCCCAACACTGTCAGTATTATTTATGTACGTTGGCCCTGATATCCAAGCTGTATTTTTGCACTTACTATTCTTCCTTCAAAGACTTTAAAAGTAGTCTATATTGGATACAGTATATTTAACAGTATTTCAAAATGCCTCACTTCTAGAGTGTGCATGGTGATGTCAAGGCTTCAAGAAAATGTATTATAACACATTCATAGTGTTAAATATTACATAATGATATTGTTTCTGCAGCTGTTGAAATGTTTTACAGTATATTAAAAGCCCAAGAACTGTAAACGTCCTTAAATGGTACAATACATGTAAAACAACTACAGTTTTATTCAGGTTTCCCATTCTCCTTCATTTAACTTAATATTTAACCCTTAAACTTCTGATGTCCATTGTGTAAACCATCTGATAAAATGGAACTTTTAAGCTCATTGGCATGTAAAACACAAAGGCAAAGCTATAACCCTTTTATTTTCTATCAAATTCTAGTCATTCTAGTTAATATCCACGAATTACTTCCAACAGGAGCCTTATATTTGCCAGAAAACCAAATCTAGGTGGGATTTGAATTCTGATTTGTGCATGGCTTGTCACCACTTATAATTAGCAGAGACCAAAACTACAGAGTGTACTTCACAATGAGCCCAGTCATTTGTTTATACTCCGAAAAGGTTCAAAAACTACTTCAATTCTAATTGGGTGAAATTTTAGTCAGGCTTTTTAGAGAATATCAACCAGAATGATAAGGCATTTTAACCTAAGCGCCCCCACAACAGTCAGTGGCTGTGGTTTGTTAACCTCACACATTTCTGATGTTTGGTTGCAATACACCGAGCATTAAGCACCAATCAGATTTGCCCCAAATGGATCGGCGCTCTCCTTTAAAAGCTTCTTTAATGTCTTTATTATTCCTCCTTACTGTCTCAGGCCCATTAGCACACTCGCGGGAGAAATGGCATCCATATTACTATCCACCAGGATCTGTACAAGCTCAGAGCTCCAGGGAGAAAGGAACAGCTGAAGGATGCAGTTTAAAAATACCAGATTGTTTTTCTCCAGGGCTGGGATGACTCATTACCCAGGCAGCAAGGCAGCAAGGCAAGAAGTCTTGTCAGTTGGGTCGACCCATAGTACAGTGACACGCAAATTGTGCCGGCGCATCACTTACTACGGCTACATTAGAGATAAGTGATGTGATAAAAGCCAAGTTTATTAGGAAGTAAAGTTGTTTCAGTGGCAATCCCATTAAAGGCGCACTTGGGTTTGTGCTACCTGCTAATCTCAATGTTATTGTTTTGACTGTACGGCATTAAACTTATCTAACTTGGATTTATTTCATTACAGAGGTTTGCGGAAAAGTGACATAGTGCACCTTTAACATGAAGATAGCAACTCAAACTGGATAATAAGAATAATGCATTGAGAGTATTTAAAGATGTACTTAGTTGTTCTCCTCCTAGAATTTTAACTGTAAATGATACCGTCCTGGTTATATTAGGATGAAAAAATCTATTCATGTCCAGTTATTGTGAATGATGGCTAAAGATTATAAGACTATAAAACAAAAGATGAATGTTGTGTGTACATATTGAATAAGCCATCAACCAAGTTATAAATTTGAGTTTTAAGTCATGAAACATTATTATATGAATATTTAAAATGTGTAAACCTCAATTTTATTTATTCATACGCTTATTTGTAGAGTCTAAGGCACAGTCAATGAGTTCTTTGAATAATGCCTCCACAAATCACTTCTTTCCTATTAAGACAGGCTGAAACCAGACTAATATCTAGCTCCCTTCTTTTGTTCTAAGCCGGGAACACTCTGCACTGGCTGGAAGATTTATAAGTGCAGACTGGCCCATGGACAGTGGGTCTATTGTGTTCCCAAAATGACAATATAGAAAAGTTACGAGAGCAGATTTCTTTGGGAGATATTTTACTGGTAGTGAAATGTCAAGTAGCCTCCATCTGATGACAAATATATCCTTTCATCCCATAGCAGGCTTGGTCAAGAATCAAGTGCATTCTGAAATAACCAACCTCAAATCCCTATACTTGCCTGTAGTAGATTTGCTGTTATCTGATAGCTCTGAAGTCAAAAGTGCTACTTCGACATTCTGGGTGATGCCCAGGGTCAAAGTTCGCGCCGGGCCGTACTGTTGTGACACTTGGCTCATTTTTTCACGTGGGAGATAAAGTGCAAGAATGATTGCTTCCCACATGAAGTGAACTTTGGGCAGAGCGCGACCTTTGCAGCGAAGGAGGTGAGTGATCCGTGGAGGCCGTTGATGTAGAGGGGTGCCCTTATCAGGCGGACAGTGAGGAAGAGCAGCAGATAGGGGAAGAAAAGGGCCCGCCGTGACTATATGTGTCTGATGGTGCGGTGAAACGTGTGGATGCTTCTAATGGGTTTGATTCAACTGACAATAGTTCACTGCAGTTCACATGCGGAATTATTTTAGATGGATTGGGTGTCCATAAAGAAAGTTCCTTCTCTTCTCAGTCAGTATAGAGCAGCACTGGTTCAAAGTATAGGTAGTAAACATAATTAACAACATTAGTTGAACATGACTGCATAGAAGGTGCACCATCTATTTGTTATTGTGGATGCAAGGCATGAGCACTGGCTTTGTGGGTAAACTTGAACAAGAGTCTTAAATTCATAAACTGGTACAAGATTATTGAATTTAGCGTAATAAAACGTGTGTGTTTTGTTCCCTGAGAAATGGAGCAAAGTAGCTAAAGGCCTTTTTGCAAATTCTGTACGGCTTGACTGTAAAGATAAACGTACCGAGATCGTAATCGATGAACTCCTGATCTGATGTCTAAAAAACATATCGAAAAATCAGTCCAAATACCAATAAGAGCCTTGTAAACAATCAAAAGGCAGTTGCTGTTCTCTTCTTGCCTCCAAAGATTGCCATCCTACTTTAGAGTATAATTGACAGTGGTTGAGTTCTGTATTCTTCTTCTGTCATGAATCTTAGAGCTGAGTGATAAACGGAGTTCAAAGGTTTTATTACTGTTGTTGTAGAATGCATATATACAATATCACCATAATCTAGAACTGAATTAAATATAGCCTGGATTTACTGTTTTCTATTTATTTCTAAAGAAGAATGACAATCTGGCTTTAAGATTATTTGTCAGCTCTTGTTTACCATTGATCCCCAAGTATTTGTAATGTGGTACTTGTTCAATCATATTACCATTAAGTGTAAGGATAGATATATTTGTTGGGTCACCACAGTGTCTTTTGGAGAACAGCATACATTTTGTTTTACTTGAATTCATTAACAATTTTAAATTAACACTGTCAGAATGAAAATCCACTTGAATATTTTGAATCACTTGAGCAGCAGAAGGCACTCTAGAATAGAATAGAATCTCATCATCTGCATACAAGTGGATGCTATTATGTTTTAGATTATGACCAATTAAGTTTATGTATGCATAGTATCCTATTTTACTATAATTTCCATTCAATTACAGGTTTTTTGATTAGTAAAAAAAAAAAAAAAAAAAAAAAACATGCATTCTTACTGAGGGCCATCGCCCACAGATCACAGATCTGACCTGCAAAAGTACTTTCCAAATTTACTATGCATTATACCTAAAAACTAAACTAAAAAATAGTAACCCTGCGACAAGCTTGTCCCTATCCAGGGTTTACCCCGTCTAAGACTTAAAGTCACTGGGACAGGCTCCAGGTCACCCGCGACCCCCAGAGGGATCAAGCGGTAGAAAATGAAGTCACTGGACTTGTTAAGATTCCGTGCTTTTCAGGTTACACTCTTCTACAGTGATTGATCAAATGGACTGGTCCACAAAGTGGAACAGTTTCCAAAGTTTACAGCTGTAATGCAAATAAAAATGTGATGCTCCATTTGGAACTATACCCCTGGATGGGAACATTGCTTCTGTCACTCTTTTATACTCTCCTCTCCAACTCTCCTCTTTCTATTCCTCCTCTCTGAGCTCCTCTGCAGAAAAAATCCATTCTCCTGCAGCAGGCCGCAGTGGCACCGAGGCAGCTGGTAAATAATTCAAGTCTTCCTGCTTTCATTCTTTTAACGGAGGAGGCATTCCCTAAGACCTTCTCAGAAGTGGCCTTATTAAAGCTAGGCTGGAGCTGCATCTCTGCCTCCCTTTAGGGTAAATATATGGTTGTCCTTAAAAGCTACCAACACCAAGCCGCTTCAGTGCCCCTGCCCTTACAGTGAAACTAAAGGAATACAGTTTGAAGATGCGCAAAGCCCCCGGAGGTGCTAAGTGTGCCGTTAGCGAAGTAAGCAGCACAAATCCTGCACTCTGGGTCACACACAAAATGCTTATAACCAGTTTTTATATCTATCTATATCTATATCTATATCTATCTATATCTATATCTATATCTATCTATATATATATATATATATATATATATATATATATATATATATATATATATATATATATATATATATATATATATATATATATATATATACACAGGCACACACACACATATAACACACACACACACACACATATAATATATATAAATATATATATATATATATATATAGATATATTTAGATATATAGATAGATACATACACATTATAACATATATATAATATTACATAAAATTTGATTTTCCACATTTTATCAAAAAAATACTAAACCGGACTGCTCCCTATTCAAGTTCCTGCCATTATGGATTTTTGTATGCATATTTATCTTAATGTAGCAAATGATTGTATCTTTTTTTAAAAGTATCTTAAGCACACCATTCCTTTTGTGACTCAAGCACTATTGTACCATATTGTTTTACCCTTTGATTGCGGTCTGTGTATTCATTGTTTTTTTTTATGTTTCTCGTTACGGCAATGCAGTCTTCTTTTTTCTTTTCGAGAACAGAATGTTGACCTTCTGGTTGCTCTGCAAAGTTAAAAACAGCGTGATCCAAATTGGAGAACAGTGAATCAAGGATGAATCAGTTTTGTGATGTTGAGGCAGATACAAGATCCTATATCGCAGCAATGTCAGATATCCACCTACACAAGACAGACAGAAAAAAACATGTATCCCCAGTTTTCAGTCTTTAATATTAAGATTATTTTTACTGTAGCACTGTGAAGTAGCAATGTTTATTGCTACTTCACAAGCATAATAAAGTTGATTTAAAAATCTGGTTGGACTGAAACATTTTATCAGCTCTAATACTTGTGAAAACTGTGAAATAATGCTGCTGTGTTCTGTAAGTCAACATTTCTCAAATGATTCAGCATAATTTTACCTGATAAACCTTTGCATTAGTAATGTATTGTACTGTATGGTAAGAAAGCTACAGTAGTGGTAAGAGAACAGTTTGAACTAGAAATGAAGTGTCAGATTAAGAATATTATTATGTGGATATACATTTATCTGACATTGTATTGAAAGATCACTCTATGTCCTTGTCATTGATTTAACTAAGTTATGATGAGTATCATAAAATTGTCTTCTTTTAAATAGGTCCCCAGGAAGAAAATCAGCATCTTGCTGTAGCTGTTGGGGCTCCTAATAATAAATAAACAAATAAACATCCGGCTTGTCTCAGGGTGAAATTGTTCCTGTGCAGATTTCTTACACCTGCTCAGGTCCAAGGAGAGGCTGTTCCCACCGCGGCTGCATGTCTGATGACTCATGCACCAAAGCTACAGAGGGAATTAAACCCCCACTGAAGGAGATAATAGATAACTAATGACAAGGAGATAGAGCGTGAGAGCATGTATCAATTTTAGCAGCAATAATTGAATAAGAGAAGGAGTGGGAATGAAGGAGGATCAGAATGTTTTTTGTTTTTATTTAAACAGTACATATGTGGGATGTACAATGATTCATAACATAAATGTATGATGCCCTTGGTGAGCTGAACTAATAATAAATAAATCAAAATATGTAATTGTTTATGCTTTCACTCCCTAGACTGGGTGGTTATCAGATGTAGCTACCTCTGCCCTAGGGCATACTGACAGAAGTGTGGCTGTTATTCTGCACCTGTGGCCTCCAGGGAATAAGCTAGTTCAAGGGTAAATGAGTCCAAAAACCATTTACCACTTACAATGTTAAGGAAACATTACAGTGGTTTGATTCTGACCCTAAGAGCTACTTGTATATGTACTTGGATAAAACAGATTTTATTTTATTACATGAAAAAATGTTGAATACAGCCCCTTTCACAAGGCATACGACTACAAGTAAATGTTGAAAAAAAAGACTAAATAAAGTCTATATACATATTTAAAGCAGCTGTGTTATTATGGAAACAAGGAGGTTTCGCTCTGCCCCTATGAGAACATTTGTTTTCTGCCTTGGACCCATCCTTGCGCCAGGGCTAACCTGATTAGTGAGATCTTGAATCTTGACCTAGCTGGAGGATTAATCTAATGTGCATGTTTTAGGGAGATGGAAAAAACTGGAGCACCCAGCGCAACACATTCACCCTCACTGAGCTTGTGTATGCTTACTAGATTGGAATTTAGAAAAAAAAAAAAAAATCTGATGTGTAAAACGTTTCTTAAGTGACATCTAATTATAGTGTTTCTATAGGATTGCTCCATGTTGTCTGTGTGATTTTTCCATCTTCCTCTCCATATGTCAGTGTAGCTGTGCTTTACTTTGCATTGCAGATTGCCGTTTGGTGAACGCAGCGTTGTGCACCATGGGATACTACGACGAGCTCTGACACTGGCTGCCTACATTCTGAGTGTGAGAAATGATTCCTCCACTCGAAAAGACTTGGAACATGCATTTTATCAGCCACACTGTTTTATATATAAATATACACACAATTACACAAACAATTAATTTAAAATGGACAGACTTAAACGGACCTGATGCATTGTGTGAGGAATTCTTTATTGACTCATTTGATCATGGCAGGTGTCAGCCTTATCGAATGAATGTGAGAGTTTAGTGCATTTGTAAGGGAAGAGATAAAGTTGACAGGTTGAGGTGGCTGATGGTTGTGCTGTTGTGGTGGATGGGAGGGTTGTGCCAAGAAGAGGGAATATAATGAAAAATAAGGTGGATTTATGTGAAAGCCTTGAGGGGTGATTGATTGAGAGGTAGGTATGGTGACGGTAAACTGAGAAGAGTAGCAAGCGAAGTAGGAAATACTATTTACCAGGTTAAAATCATACTGTATACTATATCAAATTCTTCACTACTGATAATACAGCTATTTAGTCAAATTTAGCTTTGCATTTTAAATATGTAATCACAGCAAATCAGCTACCTCCTAACATTCTGTTCTTTTCTTGTACCAGGCGCCCCTTTTCTCACTCTATTTTGAGATAAGCACATATAGTACTTAAAGGGATTGTACCCATTATATAAATATTATATTTCCCTAGTACAGGTATACTGTAAATGCAGCTCTTATGGTGGAATATGAGACCACGGTTCTTGGTCTGCGTCTAATTATAGAGCGTTTTTACTCTCTAAAAGCTGGAAGTGCACTGTTGGCATGCTAGCTGTTGTTGTTAGCTTTACTGTGGCGGCGCAACTCTACTCTTGCCTCTGAAAGTGGTAAAAAAAAACTTAATTGTGGTGAATATTTAAGATGGTCGGAAAGCATAATGTAAGCGAGCAATACATGTGACGGCTGCAAAGGTCTTAAAATTAACTAGTTTTTCAGGTTTTTTTAAGACAGGTACAGTGCCTATAACATTTCAGCACCACCAATGAGAACAGCTCCTACTTCTCTGCTGATTAATTTTATAGTATAATGGCTCATTTAGTTTAGTTTAGTGTTTATTTGAAGGGGCAATGTACAGAAACATTACGTTCATAAAAGCACACATAGTTATAACGAAATAGCTATAGTTTCCAAGAATTTTTTGGCCCGAAGGCACTTGGAGCTTAGCATACGTGTGCTGTGCCGTAACCACTCGACCACCGGGCGGCACGACACAGCTCTAGTTTCCATCTGCCGTTCCTGATTTACAGGAATACATTATACAAATACTGTATTGGGCAAAGCTGTTGCATAGGCCATAGTCAACTCCACGCTCTGACCCATACACACTCACATGCAACATCACACATAAACAATACTGTAAACGGATATTTACACATTTGCCCCAAATCAAATGTGTTCTCATAGATCTTGTATTTTTAAATGTCAACTGGAATTGTATAGTGTAATCATGCTTGTATTTCTGTACAAATACACAATGGCATTCTCTAACCATGCTATACTGACGTTAACCGTAATTGGAAGCAAATCCCCGGCAGCCTGCTCACTATCTGACTACATATTGCCTAAACCCATTCGTGACACAAGCATGACTGAGGGCTTATGCTGCACTGCCCTATGCAGCAGCTTTGCCAATTACCGAAATAAAAATGGGATGTAATAAAATATATGCGGAGACACATGAAGGATTTAGTCACATACTTCTCTGTGTCTATAGATTTAATTAAAAATGTTTTAACCTTTGGTGGTAGTGAATGTAAGGTTGTGAAGCTGTAAAGATAAATCATTTGACTTGAATTTAACTGATATGGTTTAAAAGCTGTTTTGGATGACAATAAATCTGTTTTGCAAGAGGTTTTAAATCCGATATAAGGGAAAAGCTTTGCTTTTAAAAAGCAAGTGGTATTTCCATTGGCAGAATGCAGAAACCCACAATCCAGGCGTTGGTACATCCGTATAAGACCTTGGATAAAGAAGATTGGCTGAATCACTGACATTATATTACAAAGTGTGGGATTTCACTTAGGTATTGTACTACTCCTACCATAGAAAACATGAATCACAATGATCAAGTATGACTCATGATTGCATGTGGGGTCAACACTTTCAAATGTTAAAAGACCTGAAGCTCTGAGATGAAAGGCCATGCAGCGGAGTAAATCCACTCTTCCTCACTGTAAAAAGTAGGCCATCCTAAGCAAAAAGTGGGTGAAAGCTTTGTGTTTATCAGAGCTTTCAGAACTTCAGTGTCGAGGCATGCGAAGATGAGTAAAACAAGAGAGGACCAGGCACAAACAGCATGTAATGAGGGGTTACACTTTTAGATGTCATTGTAGCCTGTCTCTCCCGAAGGCATGTTTTAGCTCTCAGAGAATGGCCTGTTCTGTTGCTCGCTGCACGTCGTTCTGACAGCTTCATTACCACAATACTGCGTTTGGCAGCGCCTTCTTACACTGGCAGTTATGTCGAAAAAATTTGAAGCGAATTCTGTTTTGCAGTACCACTTGAAGAAAAAAAAAAATCAAGCATATACATATATATTTTATATGTTTCGCTAAAGGCATATTGGGACATTTCTTTCCCTTCGTTCTCACTTTTTTTTAACGGCCTTTTAAAAGTAGTTTTTAATTTTTTTCTGGTATTTAATAAGAACTTACAGATACACAACTACATACAGTACATACATACATTTTACATTTTGTTGATTATAAATATTGATATAAAACAATTGAATAACATAACTTGAATTTACCCTTGGAGTGAAATAGCCTATGTCAAATAATAATAATGAAATACATGTTCTTCAGAAAATACATTTTACGACATTGATAAACGCTTTATCTTTTCTATTCACAGTTTATCACTAAAAGTTACCATCATATGTCATCCAAAATTTGCGAGGTATTCCATCATCAAGTAAAAACGATCCAAACTTACCCGGTCAACACTGATTAATAGCTTCCCTAGTAAAAACATTGTCAAGAGTTGTTAAAAGATGAGCGGCCCTCCTGCGCTGATGATATGGAAACTGGACCTAACCTTGTAAAGCCCTTGAAAAACATCAGACTGTGTGAACATTAGTCATCACAGGTGGTCCTCAGGTGAACGCACGGTCGTATTTTGAGTCCAGCTATTCCTCATTTGCGCCTCTGAATCTACAGTGCCGGAGGGGCCTATCGAAGCGCTGAAATTGTAGCCTTGGAATCCTTCACAAGACAAAATCATCATTGACACCCTTTTTACTGCCATAATGTGTCATCTAACCCTTCTTAGCCAGCTCCACTTTCAGCAATATTGCACTCTGCTAGGATGACCAGCTGACTGCGCAAAGAGGCTGGGAATATGTCATGTGCAATCTCGTCCGAGTCCCAAGGTAGTCTGGGTTAGCCATCGCAGATACGTACGTAGACCAAGGAATGTGGCTTTGAATGACCGCAAAACGTCACCCAGGTCGTCTGCACCCATGTGTGTAGAATGCAAAAGATGACCATATGTCATGATGCGCGCACACAAACACAAACAGATCCATATGGGCTGGGATTTGACTCATCCATGAGATTGAATTCCATTTTTCTCCAAGGACTTATCCGACAACCTCACAAATGTGGCAACAAGCGTGGGTTGTCCCAAGTGCGTCACGGTCAATCACCCCTGCAGGCAAATGGTCATGGTCAAAATACTGTAAAATGGTAGTACAAAATGGTAAATAAAAAGGAAATTCTTATTCTAAATGAGGTTTCCTCGATCTAAAATGGCAAGAGGTCAGGTTTTATATACTAAAGAGTGATGTCACAATATAAAAATGTAAAAATGTATAATTCTATGTTTATCTTTTATAACTTTTTATAACTATATCAATTTCAATACTGCAATGAAAATGTATTTGTATTCATTATTATCCACTGGTTGATTTTTTTTTTGTGTCCATTGGTAATGGATATAATGGTACATGTTTTGACAGCAATAATGCATGTCTTCATACTTCACATTTGCCCTTAGGCTTAGTGATGTAAAAAGTGGCTGCACCCACAACTGCGGCCAATCCCGCAGCTCATTATTGCTATGTGTTTATTGACGAGGCAATATTGTATCAAAACATACTCGTGAAAAATTAAACAAAGACTGACTGAGCCAAAAATAATTCTTAAAACGGGTAAGAGGAAAACCTACAGGAAAAGCAGCCATTACTCAAGTCTACAAGTCTTGTGCTTTAACCCTTTTATCTTCTTAATTATTAATGGCACTTATTTATTTAGACTATTTCAATATTTAGTTGGGCTTCAGACAACTTAGGTCGTTTTTGCGTGACTTAAATCCCTCCCAAATCCTTTCACAACATGTTTCTTGTTATTTTCTTCCAGTAAATCCTACTTAACTTGAAAAGGGATGACACACTCTATTTTAGACAAAAGAAGTATGGCTCCTCAAATGTTAACACCTGTGCTGGAGTCTGCCTGGGAGCGACGCATCACGGCAACAACGGACCCCCTCATGTGCGCCCAACTCAGCCATGTGGAGATAAGATAAGGCTTCGTGCAGTTGGATAGGCAAAAAAGCTACTGGCAGTGAACACGAAATACAAAGTAGGCCGTTCCAAATAGTTTTTTTTTGTCCCTCTCTGTGGCTTTAGGAGTGCATCCGGACATGTCCCCTGAATGCCTGCATTATTTCCAGCTTACACTACATGAATTATGCATTTGACACAGCTTCACACATGCACAAATTGTCCATGTCTGTGAGGCGTGGAGGCGGGACAGGGCCGGGCAGTGAAGGCTTGTGGGTAGATTTGACTCCCGACGCCCCTCTTGGATCGCAGCCTCGGCAGCACCAGCACTTGGCCCGCTGCCCGCTGTACAATAGACAAGAGATATTTCTGCCCCTAATCCAGTGGCACGGAGCCACCATGATACAATTCATCCATGCAGTGTCATTTTACCATCACTAACTCTATTAGGAATATGTGTGAAGAGGAAATCATACAGGAGTGCATAAACTGTGCTCTGTTAAGCTTTTATACTTGAATTTGAAAATACATTTTAATTCTTCTTTACATGTTGAATGTATGTAAGCTGTTGATTTCATTCCTAAGGCATCGGACTTCCATAAGTGGATTTGGCATCAAAGTTGCCTAAAGTAAAACGTTGGTGTTGCTGAAACACTGGATTTATTTCTCTAGTTCTATCAATGTTCAAAAAAAGTAAATTGATGCACATAACTAAAACATTCTACATTCAGTTCTACTTCCTTAACATGATTTGATGCAGTGGATCACTTTAAACATTGTGAATTTTCATTTATTTGCACATGTGCTGTATTGTAAAAATAAAAGTCAGACGCCAGTCTAGGGAGCGGTTGTGCCGTACTTTCTCCCAATTTCCAACGAAAACTGACAAGAAGAAGTCAATTATGACGTATGAACATCAGAGCGAGCGCCTTCACTTTGCCAGGAGACATCTTTTAATGGTAAGAACGAATTATTTTTTATGTATTGGACAAAAATAACATGAGTTTACCTGTGCTTTTGTATTTTAGAGCTTTATTAAACTTTTTTAGACGTTGGTAGAAGGAGGTAAACTATAGTTTAGTTCTACTGCCCTGAACTTTGTATCAGAAACCGGTGTCCCTGGAGCTCCTTATCTTTAGCGCCATTGGTGTGGATACCATGTGGAGGCCCTGCATGCCTGGATCGTCACGTGGCATCCACAACCCTCCACACTGCATGCCCGGAGCTCGGGGACAGGACTATATTTGTTGGCGTCACTCCAGGGGCTGTTCAGAGGCCCATGAGCCTGTGACCGCTCATCACACTGTGTGCCTCCTGTCAAGTTTACAAGAGTTTCGGCCACAGTGAGAACAACTAAATACTTTATGTGTAGTAACCATCAAGACAACTTAATAGTCAAACATTTTAATTTGAACCTTCATAAAGAGAAAATACTATATTTTTCTCCAGGAAAGCAGAGTCAGAATAGTCTGATGATGTCGAGTCTAAAGCCCAGCAACATTAGCAGGTAATATACACAAAACTGATAAGTACATCTACAGTAAAGTTGAGACATAATGCTAAACACACAGGGAGAGGAGGGGAGGGCATCTGATACACACAGGTCTATAGTAGGAGCATTCAACTTTTGTGTTTTCTGTGTAAACACAGAAGGAGCAATCTGCAAACTCCAAGTTGATATCATGCCGATGAAGAAGAGTTTGAAGCAGCTGGAGATGAAAGAACCTCAGTGTGTCCTCCAACAACCAGGTTATGTGGAGTTTAATGTCTGTCTAAACATCATAAAGACTTTGAGCTTTTAAAGATATCATAATGGACCATGTTTACAATACAAGAAACATTTGTTCTTCCAATAGTTATTTATTTTGTTTTTTGCTCTTGTCTTTAGCTGGATCTTCAAGAGCACAATGCTGTACGCTGGAGAATTGCCATGGTAAGTACAAATAATGTCTTCATGTTCTTTAGACTAGAGCAACTCAAACTTTAGACATTTATAAACATGAAAGACTGCAGTGCTGTGTGAATCCATCAGTATCTTTGAGTGACACACGCTTGGACAACGTATATTTGCACAAATGAGTGTTCGCGTCCTGCATCTGTTGAGGCAAACTGGATAAACTTTATATCACTTCTGCCTCTGAGATGCTCAGACAGCTTTGCCTCTGCACCACCATCGCGCATCACTCTCACGGTTTTACCTAAATACCAACACATACAGCACCGGGGGAAGTGAGCGTGTGCGTGCGCATTCACTCAGCTCTTTTCGCTTGAAGCCTGTTGTCAATAGGTGCGGTGGTCAGCTGCTCACGTCTCTAGAGAGCGAATTAACATGAAGAAAATGTTTAGTTTAAATAAGTAAAAATCCTCAAATTGCATCAATAATGGAACAGTTATGTGACTTTCATGGCTTATGTGATTTACAGCCTTAAAAACCTGTTTTCCGTGCTGATCTTTTGTTGTTTACATTACAGGAACTCTATGACTTCACTTCAAACGTGCAGGAGGACACCAAGCTCTAAGAGAATCCTTTACTGCGACTTATTGGCTCAGGTCTTCTCAGCAGCAATGGACAATGTTTCTCAAACTGATATCCCTCTTTGCTGGACAAAATGATGGTTATATTTATTTATATTTTATATAATTCAGTGACATAATATGAAATGTGTACATTTTCAATTGTTAGATTAAAAGCTGTAACAAATATTATACATGGTGTAGTTTTCATGTGTCCCATGCACCTTAAGTGTACATGTAAACATACAAATGTAGTGTCCCGTACTTTTTTATAATTCATAGCTATTGTAAGTGAGCTTTGGTCAATGTTTACTTTGTAGTTGACAACTGTTCAGTATAACAACATACTTGAGTGACTATGTGCATTTGTGTATTTGTTGTTTTTTAAGATAAGATAAGATAATATCACCTTTATTTGTCCCAAAATGGGGAAATTCCACTGTGGCAACAAAGTTTAGGTACAGAAACAGATTAGGCATTATATTATAACGCATTAAGCATTTTTAGCTTGACCAATTTATAGTTATGAACAATTAAGAATAGTATATGTAAATGATCAAGATATATGATATAGATAGATATATACAGATATATATATATACAGATATATATATATAAATAATTACACACACACACTATATATATATATATATATATATATATATATATATATATATATATATATATATATATATATATATATATATATATATATAATGATTGCTATATATATTGTAAGTTGAAACAATGTGGGGGTTTTTTGTGTGTGTTTAACTTTTTAAAAGAATAAAGATAATCATACAAATAGACATCCAAATGAACACAATCATGGCACATTTAAAGTCCTGTTTGGTCCAAAGTCTTTGTGTGTGTCTAGATGTAGCTGCTTACTCCTTTTGACCTTATGTTTTTTTCTTTCTACCCATTGCAAACTCGTTTATACAACTCTTGTGACAAACTGCTCAAATAAACATACTGTATTGAACCGTGTGTGCTGTGCAATTAGCTTTTTGACACATAGAATAAAGGAGTGATTCAATGTGGATGAGTGAATGAAGTGCTCTGGAATAACAGATAAATAAGTGATTTACACAGTTGCAACATGTTCTGTCAAGAGAATATAACTATATTGGACAGTGGCTCATAATGGCAACAAATTACTTTCTTCTTCTGAATAACAGTAATGAATACATGCTGGGTGTTGGCCTGAATGATCCTGCCGTCCAGAGAAGATGGACTTGAGTCCCTCTTGAGTTCGATGGTAATACAATCGCAGCTGTAACAAACATAAAATCCTCTCTCCCTCCCACTCTAATTCTTAGCATTGATCGAGGGGATTCGATCCAACAAACTCATGATTCTGACTTATTCACCCGCTGTTAGGAGAGAACAAGGCCTGTTTGTTACTGCTGAAGTCTCACTATCAAAACTTAGGGTTGTTTCGATACCAATACTGGATTGGCAAAAGCTCAGATACTACACATTTTACAGGTATCGGTATGTCGTGTACTCTGAGCAAATCGCTAATCTGACACCACACTTCCTGAATGAAGACCTATAAATGCAATCAGCGCTGCAGTTCTGGTTCGAGGTTAATGCTGCCGCTCACGCCCAGAGCAGCTGAAATACTGACTCTGGAGACTCAGCAGATGCTAAAAACACATTGACAGAAAAGACATTCGTGGTACCTCTTTGATGCTTTCATACAGCCTTTTTGAGTGGACCTGAACTTTGGTAAAACTAACTGCAGAGACTGCCCCAACAGCAGCGCTAATGCAGACTTTGCATAAGGTGACCAGACGTTCCTATTTACCTGGGACAGTCAACCAGAACACAAAAAATACACTGATAGAAGTTTCTCAGATTATATACTGACTCCCGAGTCAGTCGTGAAAGAGATGTGAATGAGCCACGAATGGTGCATAAAATGTACTATTTACCCACACTTTTTACAATTTTATTATTACCCCCCCCATCCCAAACCAGGTGTGTCCCAGTTTTTAATTTAGAAAATCTAGTCACCCTTTTTATGTTGCACCTTAAGGCCGAGACAAGTTCCTATGTTTTTGAATTTTGTTCATTGACAATGGCAATAAACTCTTTCTGATTCTGATTCTGATTCTCTGATTCTGACCCTAGCTTTGCATAATAAGGAGCCTCGGTGTTATATTCACACATGTTCTGCTCCATTGCTTTGTTTCTCTACGTGGGACTTTGTGCACAATCACTGTTCTTACAAGCTCATTGTGGATTTTACCACGGCCCCTGTAGCGGCCCGAGGAGCCGCACACTGGGAAGCCTCAGTTTTACACACCGATTCTAATCTTTTTGGCATCCCTTGGACAAACTTGGTAAAACAGCAGCCCACACTGGACAGCTGGTGGTTGGTGGTGATATTTTTTTGAGGAATGCACCAATTGTCTAGTGGAAGTAGATGGATGGCACCAATTGTGTTCATATTTGTTCGTGATATTTTACGCACACGCCATCATCCGTACAGTCCTCTTACATCCGAGTAACACAACTACAGCCTAACACACCCATGTAGCCCAGGCTTATAACTACAACCAGAGGCTACTATAGCTAATAAAGATGTATAGTGCTCCCATGTGCACAGTTCCAACAACACACGTGCACCCAACACTGCAGTACGTAATTGTACACACATATCCCAACTTAAATTTGCCAAAAAATGAACACAAAGTAAGTTTACATGCTCCCCAGAGGACTAAGTGCATCCTGTAACTGCACACTGTTTGTCTCCAAATGTTTAAAAGTTGGTCCAATGCACAGAGTTTATTAGTTTAGTCCCTGATCCCGAATTCTGTAGAACCCATCCACAACGCCCCCAGACCCGCTGTACAGGGTCTGGAGCTCTGGCCCCTGGCGCAGTGCGCATGGCTCCACAAGCCCGTGGTGCTGTGTTGTAAAACCTATGCACACAAATAACTCATATGAACAATGACTTTAAACAAAGTTTAGAAGGGTGAAGCGACCGAAGTCGAGGGAGCAGATTATTGGCGAAAATGGTCCAAGACTCGCTTACCTGCGGCTCTGACCGCAGTCAATGTCCTGCCCAGTGCCCAGGAGCTGAGCACCGCACGCAGGCCCTTAACCAGAAGGACATGGAGCCACTGCACGGGGGAAATTATTGTCTGTGATGTCTAAAAGGCCCGCATTATAAAGTTCAATATCTATTGTGGGTTTTTGTGTTAACTTTTAACTCATCCAAGCCATTTTGACGACTTTATTCTCGTTAATTTACAACTTTATTCTCGTTAATTTACAACTTTATTCTCGTTAATTTACAACTTTATTCTCGTAGTGCCCTGCATTTTTTTTTATTTGGGTTGGCCCCTATACTTTGTCTGATTTAAAGGATATAGATTATTATATATTTTTTGGTAAATAACCATGTTATTATACTGTCCCCTCATCAAAAACATCCCTACATTTGCATTTAACGCTATAATGCTAGTTTGATTAATCCAGTTTAGAAAGTCTTCCCCCTCTGAGAGTCAAAAACTGATCCAGGTCGATAAGTTAATCGCTAGACTCGTTCTGAGCATTTTTGCCGTCTCATCACGATCATTACAACTGCGTGGCTGCATTTGCATTTTTGTTTTTTGTATATCTCATCTATGTATATGCTTCTGCAGCCAGTAGATGGAGCTAGAAGTCATTTCCTGGCATGGGAAAAATCGTGTTTATGGGAGAAAAACTACTTTTTTTTTCCTAAAATATGATATGACTAAATAAATGTACTCGAGCATTTTTAAAGGCCAATAACAATACAAATAATGCATCATATATTTCAATATAATAGCTACATTATTTTGTACACGCATATAGTTGAATACTTTGTGGCGTTGCTGCAGATTGACCTCTGTGCCCTCAGATATTTACTAGCCATCTGCCTGGGGGGGGGGAACTCTATCAGATGTATGAGAGGACCCCCCGATCGCCTCCTCATTGCCTCTTTGTGTCCCATAACACCATAACTCCGCAGGACAGCCGGCAGCACACTGGTCCGTCATGTCCTAAATACCCTGTTTGATCTGGAGCTACATCTTTATTTAAGATCACAGCAGCTGGCTCATGAAAGTTGTAGAGATCTGTCTGTCTGTTGGTTTGTTCTCAGCTTGTCTGAACTTTTCCTGGCAGAAACTTGAAAGAGATACAACAGGACCAAGATAAACTCCACTTGATTTTGCTGTAGCGCAGAACGTCTTAGGCAATAACTCTGCAGTCTGGTTTTGTTGGACCATGGCTCCAGTGGGGGAAAGTTACTGCAGTTCTACATTCTAAGTGTATATCAACCCTCAAGAGCTGACATTCAGATTGATCCAAGTATGGTCGGTTTATTTTCGTAAATAGATGTACTTTTACAATCACTGAAGGGTTTGTTTGTGCTCTAAGTAAATGGGAAGAATAGGGTTGCCAGATTTTCAGAGACAAACATCGAGCAAGCCTTTGGAAACAGACACACAAAAACAAGTGATCAAGTCTTTGTTACTCGTGCTTGCCGGTGGAACAGTGGGTAAAGGGTGTTGCACATGTGTCACACGGCATTGCAAGTCTGATTCCAATTTGCTGAATGTCTATACCAGGGGTGTTCAAACTTTTTCACCGTGGGCCGCATTTTAAAAAACTTATACGGAGCAGAGGGCCACAGACAACCCGACAATTAAGTGAATCATTCAGAATTTGCATTTGACATTGTTTTGATGAGCCTCCACACCTCTAATAAGACTTGGAACATTAATATTAGGTTGGTATGACATCAAAATGGTTGAATTTTTAAAATTTTACAGTAAAAAGTACTACTTTTTGTTGTTTGGACCAACTTAACAGGAAGCCGGAGGGCCAACAAAAATTGGTCTGAGGGTCGCATTTGGCCCCCAAGCCATAGTTTGGACATGCCTGGTCTGTACCCTTGCTTTACAACTGTCCTGTTCAATAAAGCCTTCGGGCCAGAAAAAAGAGAAGAAAACATGTTACTCCAGGCACAAAAAACAAGCTACACAAAAATAAAAATAAATTAAAAAGAACTGTTCAAACGTCACAAGTCATCACTAATTATATGCTCTGAATTTTTCATCACATATTTAACATATTTAAACATCTTAATATGAACTTGTATTCCAGAAATTAAAAAGTCTACCAAAGAGTTAAGATGTGAAAGTCTATCTCAGAAGCAAGCAAGAACCCACAACTTCCAACAATTGCAGTCAATAAAAAAACAAACAACAAAAAAAAGGACCAAAGTTGATATAAAGATGTGGACTGTGGACTTGGCAACAATAAGGAAGAAGATGTGGTTCAGTAATAAATACATTTATTTCTACTTGGTTTAATTATTTTGAAAGAATAATACTTGTAAGTGCCAAGATCCAAGATTAAATTAATGTCATTATATTATATATAATGTAGTAAACAATAGTAGTAACAATTACTATTAAAAAAAATATTAAAGATGCATTATTCTTTGTAAAATGATGTGTTTGCCTATATTTTTTAAATCGGGATGAGGAAAGTAGTTATTTTGAGCCCTCTTGGACACACACAAATGGCTACTGTGACGGAACTAAAGTGCCTTTTCCATGAAAGTATTCGCCACCAGCCAATCATGTGCTATTCACAGAAGCTCTCACAAGTCAAGAACATGTCTTACCCAAAATGAAACTTTTTTACCAAGCAAGTGGAACTTCAAAGCAAACCTATGAAAATAAAATACTGCATGACAGTGTAACCACGGGCACACTTTACTGTAATTCTAACCTCTCAAAAAGTGCAGTACCACTTTACTCCACAAGTATGAACTTGTGAAAGGACTAGACCTGGGAGAATTTTTAAAGTATCAATTTGTCAGACGAGGGCTTGCTTTTAATTGTTAATCAAAGGAAAAGAAGGATAGAACAATGCTATAAATAATAATACACGATCAAATGTCGGTTTTTGAACACAGTTCAATGTATCCTGGCTAAAATGAGTATGCATTATTGTCTGTAATTAGTGGTGTTTTCTCAAAACATCTCTCTAGATCATATTTCTAAAATAAACACGAGATGAAAATAGGTCATGCATTTTCTTAAAGGTAAAGATATTTGTTTACTGAATAATTAAACCTTTATTTTAATACGCAAGTCTGGACGCCAAATTGGTTAGTCTGAACCTGAGTACATAAACATACATCCCCTGATCATTTTAGCATTGGACATAATTTGAATTCCTCTGTTGCCTGGATGAATAAAGTGGCCAAAAATAGTACTCAAGTAAATGTGAATGAGTTTCACCCAACTCCCACCTAAACTATTGCATACAGCCTCAACTACTTACTACTTACTTATACTTTCATACTACATGATCTCATTCTTTCAAACGGGGAAAGCTCATGACTACATTAAGTGTGGGCCTAGCCTTAAGCAACACAATGATGTGTGGTTTGAGAAGGAGGCCAGCAGGTCCCCATGGAGAGCGGCTGTGATTCCTCGCTGACAGAGACATCACTTCCACTGCGGGCCAACAGGCTCACACTGTCATGTTAGCCGCCCTATCCCAATCCTTAGCCCTTCAGAGTAAAGCCACCATGATAAATCAGGGGCCGGGCTACGAGCTATCCCCGTGTGCCCTCTGCGTCTATACAGCAAAAAGACTGTAGAAGATGACGTCCACAAAGATGGAGGATTTGGACTAATCTGTCCAGGAACCAAATAAATTATTCTTAAAAAGCTTTTAAGAGCAATGATGTGCGCAGTACACTGACAGTTACCAAAAAAGCATTTTTGGGGGAGTACAATTTTGTTTGCTTGAAATGGCTACAATGTCCAAGGACTAAAGGCTTGTTGATTGTACAACAGATACTGAATGGCTGATGAGGTAGAAAACAGCATGATAATTCATACTTTAACACTGCGATGTATTTTATTACTCCAAGTTATCGTCACCAGCTCAGTGACATTTGAAGTAACAACATGAAATTGTGACCGAATGTACAGCTGACTGCTGATTTGCCAGGTTTTCTGAAAAATCATTGTTGTGAACACAACTTTAAAATTATTTGTGAATAGACTGTGGTCTCAAGAGTAGGAGGTGAGAAGTCTGGTGTGGAGTCATGTAAGGGTTAGAGAGAAAGACTATTGACAATGAGCATAGAAGCATGCTGTGACACCCAAATATACTTGTTTGCCATGCAAGCTGATGTAATTAGTGCATTGCGGGATGTGAAGATGTCAGTAGGAAAATTGAATGGCATAGGGTTGATTATTTTTGTGGTCTTTTGTCAATCAACTGATGACAGAAGAGACATATTGCGGCATTGAACAATAGCTGAGGAACCCATCTTGGACATGCAATATGTGGAAGGAAATAGCCCATTAATGAATAGAGCAAAGAGGGGGAGAAATGAAGATGGCGGCGTAGATACATGAAGCATGGTATGCGATAAAATATTGCTATTGTTAGGCAGAGCTGAGGGAAAAGTGCTGCGGTGCAGAAAGAGCGGGGAGCCCTGACAGCTTTCCAGTGGCAGTCTGACGGCTCAGCACCAAGATTGGAGGGAAAGTGCAGCAGAGGGCCGCTGTCAGGCCACACCAGAGCTCCGTTTAACAAGGTCCAGGATGAGGCGCTCCACAACACACTGCAGGGGCATGAGAAGGGAATGGGATTGAGGTGAGAGAGGAGGGGGCTACGTTAAGCGTGTGCATTTTATTGAAGAACTGCTACACCTGTCATGCTGGTAAGCTCGGAATTCCTCACCTGTGCATGGAAGATTGGAAATCCTTGGCAATCATAGAGGCTGACGACATTTCAGAAATTTGAAGTAGTGCTTTGGATTAAATTCTCATACAAGATGTGCTGGTGACATTTTGACACTTTGATTTATGTATGAAGCAAGGTCAAGCCCCAATAGGCACACTTTCTGCATCCCAACTTTAGGGAAGTTATTTCTTATATAAGAACGCTATTTGTAGAGGGGGCCGCTGGGAGAGTAGTAAGTGTTCCTACACTTAGTGAGTTGCTGAAGGGTTTCACTCTGTTTTTGTACTTGTATCTGTTATGTTCTGGTTACAGGTTTACCATCCTGCATAAGGATCATAGTTCTAGTCACCCACGACCCTTGATATGAATGTGAAAGTGAAGAAGGTGA
Organism: Chaenogobius annularis; assembly: GCA_015082035.1. Taxonomy (NCBI): domain Eukaryota; kingdom Metazoa; phylum Chordata; class Actinopteri; order Gobiiformes; family Gobiidae; genus Chaenogobius; species Chaenogobius annularis. The sequence goes on along the minus strand of BJKM01000007.1, from coordinate 627,606 downwards.
TGTGTATTATTCAAAAATGTGAAATACCACTAACACATATTACTCTGACATATAGATTAGATTAAATAACCTCAATAAAGTGAAGCTGAGCATTACTTAAAAAAGTAAGTAATAGCATAGTGTGTAAATTGCCAGAAATAGTTTAATAACTGCAGAGAAAATGTATTTCAACATGGCAGCAAGCAATTCCCAGAATAAAGTTTTTGATTGTATCTTGTTCAACACTGGCCATACAAATAATAGCCCACACCAATATAAACTTAATAACTGCCAGAAATAAATATTAGAGGCGCTCCGATCGATCGCCTACCGATCATGATCGGGCCGATCACGGCAAAAATCACGTAATTGGTGATCTGCAAAATGGGCCAATCAGACGCGCTGATCACACTTTACATTGTCATTATATGTACCTTGAGGTAGATGATCTGTAAGTTATTGCAGTCGCGTTGCTTAAGCTCCTTATAAAACCCTCTTTATTAAAACACGCTCTGATGTGGTCCTTTAACTCCCGATGTATCCACCGTCTGCTCCCGCCCGTACCTCACCTGCTACCGGAGCGGACAACAACACGGAGCAGCCACGTGTTTCTGCAAAGACACATGGAACTACGAGCTCACCCGCTCTAGTTAAAAGCATAATAGAGGTTTAGAGCCAAATGTGTCGTCTATAAGCCGTATGAAGTGACGAGCTCAGACTGAGGCAAATGGTTTCCCATTACATCCACAAAATGCACAGATTTCACTTGTTTACAGGTACATACAAACTGGTGATTTACTCAACAAAAGCAATAATTTCATGCGTTCCTTAAATGTAACAAAAGCCATGGGCCTGTGAAAGCTGTAGTGTCTTATTTTGCTGAGAAAATGTGCTTTGTACAGTTACAAAGCACATTGTAACTTCTGCTCTCTTCTGAACGTCTTCCTACCACAAACCGTCCAGAGGATGGTGATACATTAGCTCATGAATTATTTTCTCTAAAAAATTATGTATATTTAATATAAACATATATTTCTTCTTATTTTTTTGACACAAAGTCAAAGTGGTATTGGTGATCGGCCTCAAATATCCTGATCGGAGCAACTCTTATGAATAGTGTTTTTAGATGGAAAATACTTTAAACAAGGATGCTCCGGGACAATACCTCATAGCCTCTAAGAATATAGCAGCACAAGCAGATCATACTATACCATTATAGTCGACCTCATGTTTAAGAAAAAGAAAGAAAAAAACTGCTCAGTGGAGCTTTACAGTCACCACTCCACCTCTGCCCGTAAGTATCAATCTCTGAGCCTGGCATGAAGTCTTATCTCCCTGCGTCAGGCTAAATGTCAACCTCAGGAATGCTGCGACACCATTAGTTATGTCTAGCCTTAGACCAGGCTAATTCTACATAAAAGCCACCCACCCAATTTGTAATGATGTTAGTTTCAAATGGCTTTTCTCTGATGTTTTAGGCTCTCACATCTGGTAAAGCAGCGTGGGATAAATGTGGAGCAATACATGGATCCAATGCAACATCACTGCAATCAGACATAATTATATCTGCACTAGAGTGATTATTATGGTGATTGTGTCGCTATGTTTTTGTGAAGCTGTTGAAAAGGACTTAGAATTATTAACATGGTTAATTGTTTGTTTATTTGGTTGGAACAGTCTGAACATACATGATTTAAAGGACACGCTGTAAACACGCTGAACTGAAGCCATGGGCTAAATTCCAACCTTTGTCCTGCATGCACTCTCATGAACACACTCCCTGCGGTCTCCAAATCCTACTGGCAGTTACTTCAATATGTGGTTACAGAGAACATATAAAAGACAACTGTAGCTGTTAACCCTTCACAGGCCAGCACCATTTATTTGCAGGCCTAACTCAAATACTGAAATGTGGACATCTGAATTTAATATTTGAAAATCTAAAAACAAAGTCTGTATTCCAATTTTTAGAGGCACATTTATTCTCATAAAATGCCAATTTTCCTAAATTGCCATTTTGTGAGAATACATTGGCAATAGGAAATTAATCTTCAAAAACCTAGTGCTTTTCTGTAAAAATATACTGACAAAACCACAAGTAATTCTGTTAACTAAATTGCTCTCCAACTAACAATATTCCCTCTCTTTTCTCTCTGTGCAGGGGGACGCCTCCTGATCCTGGTGATGTGGCTGAACCTCGTGCCTCGGACAGACAGCTGCCCTGCCAAGTGTGTGTGCTACAGCGAGCCCAAGCCCACGGTGGCCTGCCAACAACAAGGACTGTTCTCCATCCCCACTGAGATCCCAGTGCGCAGCCAGCGGATATTCCTCCAGAGCAACAAGCTGACTGTGGTCCGATCCACCAGCTTCAGCTCCTGCCATAATCTCACCGTTCTGTGGCTCTACTCTAATAACATAAGCTATATCGAAGCCGGGGCCTTTTACGGCTTGGAAAAACTTGAGGAGCTGGACATTGGGGACAATAGTAACCTCCGCACAATCAGCCCCACGGCGTTCCGAGGTCTGACTAAGCTGCATACGCTTCACTTGCATAGGTGTGGGTTGTCGGAGCTCCCCGTTGGAGTTTTCCGTGGAATGTTTTCCTTACAATACCTTTACCTGCAGGATAACAACATTCTCACCCTGCATGACGATACTTTTCTGGACCTTGCCAATCTTACCTATCTCTACTTACACAACAACAAGATAAAGATAGTCACAGACAACATGTTCCGTGGGTTAATCAATCTAGACCGACTGCTGCTGCACCAGAATAGGGTTATTTATGTTGAACCAAGGGCTTTTAATGATCTTGGTAAACTGCAAACCCTCTACTTGTTCTTCAACAATCTTACCGTCTTAACAGGAGAGACTATGGAGCCTCTTGTTTCGCTACAATATCTAAGACTTAACGGAAACCAGTGGATTTGTGACTGTCGGGCAAGGACCTTGTGGGAATGGTTCAAACGGTTCAAAGGTTCCAGCTCAGAGTTGGAATGCTATGTTCCCGAGTATTTGGCACAAGAAGATCTGAAAACTTTAAAGAGTGAAGACTTGGAGGGTTGTGTGAAGAAGTTTCAAATCCAGACCGATCTCTTCAGCACCAAAGTCCAGTCAGGAAAATTCCCATCTAGCGAAATTCCTATTGGGGACACGATCCCACGGTGTTGTCTCGGAGATAATGACAAGTCCTCCATCTTGTCTGGAAAATCTCACCATAATAACCCAGTGAAGGATAAGGGGAACATGTCCAAGCCGAAAATAGCAGAGTCAGAGCGAACAAAAAATGAAACCCAGCACAAACAAAATGATGGTCCACTCGGTACTTTATCCAACACGCTGGAAAATTCCTCCAACCTCAACCCGGAGTTCATAGACAATCCAGAATCCTCAACAGCATCAAATAAAAAGAAAAAGAAGTGTTTGAAAAAGCCCAAATCAGACGCCCAGTGCATCAAAGGTCATGGTGCATCTTTGAAAGTGCTGCGTTTTCTCTTCATTCCCACCATCTGGATATCGCTAGCCATGTCTTAGAACTTTCTGATCCCATTGTGGACTCGGGACTAAGATTGTGGATGCTCATGACAATGACACAGAAGATGCAGTGGCTACTCCAGCAGACAAAGACTGAGAAAAATCTGGAGTCTCACTGACCCAACATGGCCAATGAAGACAAACAATAACAAGATAGTTTAATAAATGGATGCCTTTACAGAACACTACAGAACTAATGTATATAATGATTGGTGCCCAAATTGTTTGTTCTCTATGTACTTTATTGTACCGTGTCTAAGCTACACTTCGGAGACTCCACCCTTTTTCCTTCTCAAAAGCTTTTACTGCTTAGACAGACCACTGGATGAGTGAGTTAAAAAAAATTATTTCAAAATAAAAGATAACATTTCAGGAAATCCTATACAGAAAGCACACAAAGAATGCAGAAAAGCACACAAAGAATGTTGGCTTTGTTTGATGATAATGAATTATCTCCTTCCCATTATTTAATCAAAGTGATGCATTTGTTGGGTAATGTTATGTTTTTTTTTATGTTTATAAAAGCTGTTTTAACTCCCCAGTTTCAGTTCTAGTTTTTGGACAGAGAGGGTTCAAGGGTAGCATTTCCAGAAACTAAATGCTATCGATTTGTTTATGGAGTTTGCAATGGAACCATAGATATGCATTTTATTTTACTTGTGTACAAGTATGAATATATTATGAATAAAAGTTCTTATTTCGTACTTCTTGTGTGTTTTCTGAAAACACATAGAAAGAAATACTTCATTAGGCAAACACATTTGGATCTAAAACTTTAGATAGATATAAAGGCTTTCTAGGAGATAAAATATTGACATTTGAGAGCTTTGGTGGAGATTTTACTGCATTTTCATGGTTTTCAACTTCCTGTTTATGGGCGCCATTTTGAGTATTGTTTATTATTCAAAATATAACATATTTTGTTTTGAATTGGCAACTTCACTAATTTTTCATCACTCTGAAATCACCGAAAAAAACCGACTGATTTTTTCCTAAAACGCCTGACTAAAACGCCTGGTTTGGCGTACAAACTATGGAAATATGGGGGTTGTAGTTTTCCCTTCATGTTTTACAAGCCCAGGTGTTTGATTGTAACTTTTAACAGATGCTTGACAAAAGGAAGTGTCTTTTAAGGGGTTAAAATTAATCTATATTCATTTTCATTATGTCACTTGTTTTTATTTGAACATTCAGAGGCTCTGAAACAGAACCTTGTTGATTGAATTCCCCATCTTCATGTAGGACACAAAAGAAGCAGCTGCACAGTTCAGAGGAACATTTTGCTGACACACACACTTTACACTTTTCAACCCTGATGTAATCACCACATCGTGCATTGGTCAACTCTGAACTCCAGATAACCTATTTCTGAGTAATTATAAAATGAAGGCTTCTTTTTGATCTCGCATAATTACATATTGTTAGGGACAGCGTTTCCAAAGGCATTTCTGGTAGATCAAACAAATCAATGATTACGCCAAAACAGCCTGTAAGAAACAAGGTCACCATCACTGTCAACATGCATTTGATGTTGAATATTTATTGGTCTAAAAAGATGACTCCACTTTATGAAGGCGCTTGAGGCAATGAAAAGAACTTGGCACATGAAGTTACAAACACACATTTGAGTAAATTATTAAGCAGGGGGCAAAAAATCCTTGGGGAATATTCAAAAACCAGCTCTTCGCATCATAACCTTGGCTTGGCAAGCAAAACAATCCCTCAAGGCTGCATAATAAGTACTGTTTTGCTTTCTTGATATGCCATATATATACTATCAAGTTTGAATACAAAGTAGTGTGCACATGCAGATGTCACCTTGTCATGCAATTGAGTGGTGGATCCTGCGATGGCATGGCCTAAGGAAAACAGAGACACATTTACTCAGGATGAAAAACCTTGACAAAAACCTTGGCTTTTGTAGTTCACACAAATGAAAGGATTAGAAGGACTGGTGTCAAATCCACAAGAGATTTCCATTGTGTCTGTTGGAAGTGTCTGGACTGAAGGAGAGAGGAGAAGATATTGATCTAGAGAAGAAATCAAAACTCACAACAGCCCCTCAGTGCCGCACGGGAACCTGCAGGCTGAGAGCATCTCGGTGCTTTACAATCCACATGTATGGAGAAGGCAGTAAATATTGTTATTTATTCTCATTCTTGAAGCCATATCTCTCCTCTGTTACCAAGGTTATATTTACATATTCCGACATCCTTCTCAAACTAAGACATGCCTTTGTTAGAATTTTATATTTATTATATTATGGCTGGAATCAATAGATTTAGCATATCACTAACATATCCACAAAGACAAGCACAAGGCGGACCGCTCACTTGAAAAATTACTCAGTGCATTTTTAAGCTTCAAAGACTAGTATAAGGTATTGCTGTACAGTTTTATGCTAACATTCTTCAGCCCGACTCAGGCCTTGGGAAAATTGTAATAGTTGCAAATGCCATCAGTGTTTCTATTCTTGTGTGATCAAAACAATTACCTATACTGTAATTCAACCAACTCAGAGGGGGTCAAATACCATGAAACTAAAATAGAGATTAAACAAACAAAGTCAGGATAAAACATGTAAATTCTTGTTAAAACACGTGCAATGGAAAACCAAGCAGCAGTGGAGGCTACACCGCTTTCATAAAAAGAAGATGGCATGGGTGTCAGTTGGATGTGGTCACAAGTTTCCATTTTCGAGAGAAAGAGTGTAGCAAACAAATAGATTTCTGACATTGATAGATGTCCTAGAATGATTATTTCAGCTGCAACAACCAAACCCAGAGTTATGAGGGATCTCTGTATTAGTCTGAATGTGTTTTACTGAATTATAACCTAAAAACACCCCACTATTAAAAGTATGATGACTAGACTTCAAGCCCGAGAAGTTTAAATTAGTTTGATTATCATTTTGAAGGCAAAAACAAGACCGGTGGATGTGAGACTTCAGATAATCTCACGCTGAGAGGAAACTGCAGCTCCTTGTAGCAAGAAAAACATCTGAACATTTGGCGGGATGCAAAGATCCACCCTCTCAACACATTCATTCACACATTACGTATTCCAAAACTTCATACGTATTCCAAGCATTATCTTTTATTGTCCACTCACTTGAAAAAAAAAAAAAAGTAAATCTCTAATTAAGTGCAAAGATATACTCTCGCTATTTAAAAGTTAAGTTCCTATTTGCATAATTGCTTGATGCATATTCACGAAATAATTAAAAGGGTGTGCAACTAAACAAAATATGAAACAGTTAGTGTCTGCAAGTGTTTTCTTAAATTAGTTACTTGAATGTAATCAAAGTGTTGTTAGCATCCATGCTGGGATTAATTTAAGTCAAAAGATGAATAAATGATTGAGAGAATTGGAACACACAAGTTCCAATTGTGTAAGTGTCAGGAATACATACAGTTAGGAATGAGGGCTTTTTATCAAATAACATTGCACTTTCCCCCTAAAATCAAATAGAGACAGAATGCAGCTATAGTTAATATAGAGCCTTAACAGCTCATGAAGTGAATGGCAGCTTTAACTTTGTTAGCCTCCTAGAGGCCAATTAGTCCGGGACACTGCTAAACTATGTGAACTACAAGACATTGTGTTTTTTTTCTCTTTTTTCATTTTTTGGACACAAAATAATACACGTCCAGTGTACTGAGTTAAAAGTTGCTTGTCACAGCAGGCCTATATGGCTAAAAGTTTTTTTTTTTTTACGATGGACAAATGAACACGTCACCGGTCATCTAGCCATATCCACCAATGTTTCTCTTACTTAATATTTAGTAACAAAATCAGTGAAATTTGAATGTAATTGTAAAGCATTGTCAGGTATCGGCGGGCCAGGCAGGCTGCCGTTTGTGCTGTCGCAGAGGCAAAAACCTGGGGCTGGGAGGAGTTTGGGGAGGCCATGGAGGAGGACTATCGGTCGGCCCCAAAGACATTCTGGCAACCCTTCTTGCCATGCTTCACCAAACCCGTTTATGATGAGGGTGGAGACCTGCTGAGCTCAACTGGGGATGTCGTTGGAAGGTAGAAGGAATACTTTGAGGGGACCTCCTTAATCTCACTGTCACGTCTTCCGATGAGGAAGCAGAGACAGAGGACTCGGAAGCTGTCCAACACCCAAGCTGAAGTCACTGAGGTTGTTGGCCAGCTCCTCGGTGGTAGGGCTCTGGCGGTGGACGAGATCCGCCCTGAGCACCTAAAGTCTCTGGATATTGTAGAACTGTCCTGGCTGACACATCTCTGCAACATCGCATGGCGGTCGGGGACAGTGCCTCTGGACTGTCAGACTGGGGTGGTGGTTCCTCTGTTCAAGAATTGGAACCGGAGGGTGTGTTCCAACAACAGAGGGATCACACTCCTCAGTCTACCCGGTAAGGTCTTTACCAGGGTACTGGAGAGGAGAATCCGACCGATAGTCGAACCTCGGATTCAGGAGGAGCAGAGTGGTTTTCATCCTGGACGTGGAACACTGGACCAGCTCTATACTCTCCATCAGGTGCTCGAGTCCACATGTCCTTTGTGGATCTGGAGAAGGCTTTTGACCGTGTCCCTCGGGGTGTCCTTTGGGGGGTGCTTCGGTCCCTGTATGACCGGAGCAGGAGCTGTGTTCGCATTGCTGGCAGTTAGTTAGACCTGTTCTCAGTGTGTGTTGGACTCCGCCAGGGCTGCCCTTTGTCGCCGGTTCTGTTCATTGTTTTTATGGACAGAATTTCAAGGCGCAGTCAGGGGTCAAAGGGTGTCCGGTTTGGGGAACACAGGATCACATCTCTGCTGTTGGTAGACGATGTGGTCCTGATGGCTCCATCAATCCCAGACCTTCAACATGCATTGGGACAGTTTGCATCCGAGTGTGAAGCAAATCCGAGGCCGTGGTTCTCGACCTGAAAAAGGTGGCTTGCCCTCTCTGAGTGGGTGGGGAGTTCTTTGCCCCAAGTGGAGGTGTTCAAGTATCTCGGGGTCTTGGTCACGAGTGAGGGAAGGATGGAACATGAGATTGACAGGCGGAACGGTGCAGTGTCTGCAGTGATCCGGTCACTGCATCGGACTGTTGTGGTGAAGAAGGAACTGAGTCGAAAGACAAAGCTCTTGATTTACCGGTCAATCTATGTTCCTACCCTCACCTATGGTCATGAGCTTTAGGTAATGACCGAAAGGACAAGATCGCAGGAAGACCCAGGACACGCTGGAGGGACTATGTCTCTCGGCTGGCCTGGGAGCGGCTCGGGATCCCCCCAGAGGAAGTGTCTGGGGAGGGGGGAAACCGGGAGTCCCTGCTTAGACTGCTGCCCCCACGACCGCGGAAGAAGATGGATGGATGGATAGATGTAAAACATTGTATTTATTACGCCAGAAAAAGCCATGCATGTTGCTTTGTTCATTCACATTCACCTGTGAGCATTTTGCCAACGGTTAGTGAGGTTAAAATACATACTTTCTCTACGTGGTTTTAAAATCAGGAGCATTAGCTTTAAGACCAACAAACTCAAATCAAATGGGTTTTTCTTTTCTTATTTTCAACTATAAAGATGCACTGCGTAACTTACACACTATGGCATTAAAAATATATAACTCCATGGAAACAAGCGGATGACATCATCAGACCAAGTTACAGGTCAGATCTAGCTCATAGTAAGAATGCGTGTTTTTCTAAGGATTTTTTAGCCGTACAAATACAAGTAATGAAATAAACGCTGCAGAAATGTCCAATGCCGCTTTGGAACATTTCAGGCACTAACATCTACATGAAGACAAGCAGGTGGCCCTCCACCAGAAAGTTGCATGCTGGACCTTTAATGACAAAAAATTTAACTTGCATCTAATAATACTCAGCAACTTTGGATCATCTAATGTAATGCATGATGTTGGCATAATGGCAAAATTCCTATTCATTTTTTTCTGACTATCCAAAATTGCTCCCACTTCCATCGAGCGTTTACCCAATGGGATCACCGCCGCCCATCTGCTCACCTCTTTTCTCTGTAAATATCGCATTTATCTTCATTTAGTGGACTCAAACATGCCTGACCTGCAGCCCTTGCCTTCTGCTGGACGTCCACTACAGTCTCCTCAGCTTGACAACGCCAACCTTACCCCCACCCAGGGAACATTTAACACCTCTCCCTCTCCTCCAAACACCATTGAAAAGTGAAACTAATTATACAGCTTCCATCTGCACTGAGGGTCATGCAACACGGATTAGCATCGTGGCAGGGATTCAAATATCTTCTGGCGATAGGAAAGCCAAGGGTGGTAAAAAGCCGCAAACATTTTCAGTAAACACCAAAACGTAGCACTTTATTGTGTTTTTCAAAGTGTCATTTTCTGTCAAAGTAATTCTCAAAGACTATATGGTCAAGGAAAATGTGCCTTTTGCAATAAAAGCAGTCATTTTGGTACAAGAATGGTTTAAGCGATGAAGACATAGCAAGAAATACCAAACGGAAAATATTTAAAGCATGAATAAAACATCAGAATTGTTATTTAATTAATTCAGAAACACGTTTAAAAATTAAACAGCTGTCTAAAATAATTGCATAAATTATTAATCCCAAAAGTAGTTTGTTATAATGGAGGCTGGAAGAAGCGCAAGCAATGAAAGCCATGCTAATGTAACTAGCTGCTAATTGCTGGTGGGCATGGTGTGAAAATAGGTTGAAAATAAAACATTGGTATTGTATCCCACTACATGGCAAACTCTTTTTTTTTCCATCCTAATTATAATAACCATGAGAAGGTCGTGATTTGGACCATAATTATCATAAAAATCTGGCATTACCTAAAACTTGCATTATAGGTTAATCCTCTGCCTGCCGGGTGTTCCAAGTCAAACATAGAGTATAGCTTTTCTAACAGTGACAAGAACGATAACCTTAATCAACATATTTCTGAAAGATAAATCAGACAATGTTAGGATCTGCATCACATCTTACGACTGAACTTGCATATCATATCTTCAAAATCAGGATTTTCACTCATACCTCAGACAAACTTTGACTTTTGAATTCCGGGGTCCAGTCTGTAGTGGCTTGAACAGTAAGACTTAAAAGATGGTGACTTGACAACACCACTAAAGCTTGAACTTTGGCATAGCGAGAATATAGAAACTAACATTTCATAAATCTTTCCACATAAATAATCTGAATAGTGAACTGCACAAAATGGATTAAAGGTGCATTTTGGTCACGTTTCCTAAGCCAGCATTAAAAGTGAATGAGAATGGCCACACTGTCTGCGCAATTTGCAAGTAGAGAGCAGCACGTCATGCACATTCGTGATGAGCAGATTGATACCAAAGATTGCTATAGCGATGCTGACAGAGGTAATGAAAAGTATTGATACTAGTGCAAAAATATCAATACTTAAAATTCCTCAAAACAATTATTTTTTCAATACATTTTGTTTCTATTTTTGTAATACACCGTTCATATTTTAGGTTTCCTGCGCATATATTTACTATTCAAGTTATATCAAGCAGAGGTAGGAAAAAAATAAACATAAACACCATAACGGCAGGACACTTTTGGTGAATAGGAAAACATCTTAAATTGAATTATATCAATTTGAAGCTTCTTCGAGTGGTTAAGGCGACAGCACACATGCCAGGCTCCTTGTGCAGCCGGCCGCAGTGTCGTAAGTTTGAATTCCGGCTCCAAAAGTTTACTGCATGTCCTCCCTTCTCTCTCATCCCCATTTCACACTCAACTTTTCTGTCTAATAAAGCCAAAAAATCCTTTAAAAAAAAAGAAAATTGCTGTCGATTCCAAGATGCGTTTTGAGAATTATACTGATTTCACAATGTCTCACATAAATCTCTGGATTCAAGTTGATAAAATAAATAATAATATTTTGTTTTGTTTGGTCAGGACAGTGCATGTTAATGAACATACATGATGATATGCATCCTGTAAACCCTGCAAATATAAGCCATGCGCTAATTTCCATAATGTGGAAATCTCACATTCACTCCAACAACACTCTCATTCATACACCCGCATACATGGACACTGAAGAGTAAGTGGGTGAAGTGTCGTGTCCAAGAAGACATCAACAGCATGCACTACCGCTACTAACCCACTGTGGTACCTGGTGTGCCCATGGGCTCCCATCCAGATAGTAATCAGGCTCAAACCTGCTTAGCTTCTAAGATCTGATGAGATCAGGCAAGCTTGACAAGTTGGTATGGCCACAATAAAGAAATAATAAAATATCTTTAGATGCAGATTGCACTATGTTGTTTCTAAGTAAAAGCTTATTGAGAGAGCAAACTAACCCAAAATAACAAAAAAGAAACAGTATGTATATCTTGCATTTATTAAAATACTTGGTTTGGTTGTGTCACCTGCTTGTCTCTATGGAGATAAATACATATGCCATTCTATGGAACATTTCAGACAGAACCAGAATCTGCAAGACGGTTTTGAGACCCTCCTAAGACTTTAAGACTCAGACTTTTCTAAGATGTTAGGATTGGCTAACCGCACATAATGGGTCTTGTTTTCTGCTCATATGGATATGACTATTTCTCAAACAAGCCCCCCCCTCCCGAACTGCTAATGCTAATTCCAGCAGATGCTCCATGTCCCCTGTAGAAAACACCCACCTTTGATCATCAGTAATAAAGCAGTTTTCTCTGCGCGGGTGAATGTGACAGAAATCTTTGACTTCATGGCTTAGGGCAAAACTATATGAGAGAGTTGAGACTGCCGCGGCACACTGCAGTCCCAGACTGGGCTAAAAGTGTTTGCTTTGCCTTCTGCACACTAAACACTCATACCGCCCGATCACGCCCAACTCCTCCGTCTATTTATTTTTGTTATTCGATTCATATCTCCTCGGCTCTCACCTGTTTTACCAGGCAAATGCTTGAGAGAAAATTTAGGCCACAACAATTTTTAAACACCAGCATTGTGTTTGAATGAGCCAGTTAAACATACAGTGTTTGCAATAAGCGCATGCATGAGAATTGAATTAAATCTATATTTTCTTGGTTGAATTACAATCTTTAAAAATTACTCTTGCTTAATTGTTGCAGCAACAGCTAACAAAACAAAGTTGACTACATAGACCATGATCCATTTCAGTGTAGACAACATAAAGACAACTGGTTTTAGCACTTTTATATTTTACGTTTAAATGCATATTACTCTTAACAAATGAATCATGCATCCAGTTCAAAACCCAGCAAAGTGATATTTGAGTGAAAATTACAATACAAACAAAGACAATCACTGTGCGTAATGATAATGTAAAGTGTCCCCCTGGTAAAACGTTTTAGAAATTATATTGAATACTTTGCCCATTTTAAAGTTAAGAGTTAATGTTTACAACTTTCGGAACACAAAGGCTTGGTCCAAAAGCGTGTGTTATCCATCACCTGGTGTTGATGAGATCTGGGAGCGCTCCAGTGCACACACCACTGCACCCTCTCCATCATGACTGACCATCCCTCACACCGTACAGGTGCTGTCTCTGGACATTTCCTCTCTGTCAGGACCCAAAATGGACCAAATTGTCATGGTTTGTGCAGGGGACTGTAAGGCTACTGCATACTGTTGCCTATTCTGCTCTTTTCAAAACTAGAATAATAACAAAGTCAAAACATGAACAGCTACGGACAATTGACAGTTCTACTTTCGAATAGCTTTTAGAATGGTGTAAATATGCATTGTATCTAAATCCCCTGTTCTTAATTGTGTTTTCTTAATTGTTCTTAATTGTGTTCTTAAAAGTATCTAAACAGTGCTTTTCACAGATACCAGTGATTTACAGGCTACACAAAAATTACAATAATAAGTAGAATAGGAGACAAAACAAACAAATGAACAAAATAAGACCCACTCAACCAAAAGCTTTTCTAAATAAATGTGTCTTCAGATGCTTTTTAAAAGAATCTTTAAAATTAAGAGGTCCAGGGCATTTCATAGTTTTGGGGCCAGCTATTTTAGTCAAAGATCCATAAGTTCTGAATGTTTTGCCCAGGAATAATTGAATACAATGCAATGCAATTTATACTGAGACCTAACACTGACCTGTATTGGATACATGTCAGTGCAGCTTGGAGCAAGTAGAAAAGTCAGAGTGTAATCAGTAGTCTCTTGAGATGCTCTTTGAAAAAGTGCCCAGTGGTTAGTTTGATGCAAAGGTTTTCGAATTCAGAACTGAAATTGAAATCAAACTGCACAAAGTATCTCCAACATCAGACTGCAGCTCTATTGGCTTGAGCTCCCTGGAGCCCAGCGCTAGCATATCAGCAACATCTTTTTTCCTGATCCTCTTTTAAGAGATGAGGATCATGTATTGCAACCAGTACAGGCAATGCTTCTAACGGATAATCTTTGAGCATTTTAGATGGAAGCTTTTACTCTGTGGAAAATGGTTATCAGTCCCTGTTAGTGTCATAATATATACAAGTAGTAAACTGCACTGAGCGTAGGCGTGAAATCAATAACTAGTGATAGTGCTAGTGTGTCACAGCAGACTTAGTTATGTTCTCTAATAATGAAGAGCAGAGTGAGAGCTGGCAGGGAGGTGAGCTGTATAATTCACCAGTGGATAATCTCATGAACCATTTATGTGGGCTGAGCTGAGCCGCACATTATTTCTCAGTCATGTCTGGATTTAGGAATGTAGACTGGCAATTTGCTCTCAATCCTAATTCAGACAAATGAATGCAGTGCGTATGTTCATGTCCTGCGGCTCGCCAGGACACACTTTGAGCTGCAGGGCTTGTGCTGCAGTTTAGGCCGATAGCCAAAGGGATTTGGATCTATACACCTCGTGAAATTAAACCCTGTATAAATGGGTCCATATTATAATCCAGCCTAATATGATTCAAATATCTAAAGCTTTTTATATACCCCTGACATGGACTGTTCAAATGTGTCCATATCGGTCAGTCACGCCAGATCATGCTTATAAAGTGGATCGAACCAAATGTTTTGATAAAAAAACAGTAACACATACCAGATCAGCTCCATTGAAAAAATATGATATAATAAAAGTTATTTCTTTGTTTGATGTAAATAATAAACTTGTCACTGAACAGTACATTCAAATCTCAAGTGTATTTTCCATGGCTCAAGGATTAATTCCGTTTCCTGGAAGTGGTGCGAATCCGTCCATCACAAATTAAAGGCAGTGCCAGAGGCGATGTGACATAATCTTATCTGCCGCAAGAGACAGAACAAACCACATGTTCACACCAGACCACCATAGTCTATTTAGTGAATACATGATGATGATGATGATTACTATGATTATTATGATGATTATTATTGGTAGAAGTAGTAGAATTAATGAATCACTGCACGAATGCGCATATATTTGGGCCCTTGATCCAGTGCGGTTACAACAGAGTGATTAAGATCGCTAGATTCACTCTATTTGTGAATGAAATGCACGGGATAATCTGAGCTGGGTCACTTATTTATATCACATGTCGTGGATTATCTGTTGAAATGTGTCTGGGCCCTTAGAACGTATGAAGTTTTTGGTCTGGAGCAGCGCACTTGCAGAGACCTGCTGAGATAGCCACAGGACCATAAATTGCTGTGTAACATGTAGCATTAATGTTCTCCTCAGAGCGGCCATCTTTAACAAGCCGATCACGCTCTTAAAAGGAGAAGCCTGGCAGACTGACACTTCCTGATTTACCTCGAGGGGCTCTGGGCGACTGATGTCCAATTCTTTACACTTCCATGCCTCCAATTTTCACTTTCTAATGGAGTGCAACATGTTTCTGTGCTAAGAGCTGGAAGCTTCTGTTCCACACAGCCCTGTCAGCTCAGGCACCGTCAGGATCTAGCTTTCCATTTCTGCATTACCATGAATTATTTTAGCAGTGAATAGAAATATGTTTAGAAGGAAGGTGAAAAAGGAAGAGTGGGGGAGTAGCCAGATCAGGGAAAAGGCTGTAAAGGGACAGTGTGAACCAGATGGGACTATCTGGTTTAATGCCTGAGTGGGTTCTTGTTAGAATAGAATATGTCATTCCCCGAGCCATATTAAACCTACCTGATAAAAGGTATATTATTTATTCAAGAATGTCTTTATTTCTTTGGCAGCTTGATTTTATGGACAATAATGGGAGTAAGATTTCTAACCTCACAGCGAGACACATAGACATTCAAATAAAGTTGATTATTTTCGGATTTTAAATCATTTTAACAACACTGAAAAGGTGTACTGGTTTAAGGTGGATTTAGGAATTTTCTTTTCTACGTTGAACTAAGAATGGCCTCTGTTGGCGGCGGTAACCTGCTGCTACTTCTCCACAGGAACAATCCCCCCGCTGTTCTCTCTGTAAATATGAATAAATCCCTCTAATCCACTGCTTGTGTTCCGGTTTGTCATTGAGGTTCACCTAAATCTCTGCATCAGCATTCAGAGTCCAACAGGAAGTACAGGAAGAGGGTCAGAGCAAAACAGACAGGGATGAGATGACACAATACACACTGTAAAAGAAAGGGTTCTGCATAATCCTTGGTGAGATTTTTAATCAGTTAAACATTTTCTTATCACATCCAACTCAATAAAAAGTTTACATTAAATTGGCCACAGATGTGATGTACTTCTTCCCTGTTTGACAACTTGTGATGCTATTTACAGCTGTCATAAGTCTAGTCCAACTCATTAGTTTGTTTGTGATTAGAAACTCCTCTCATACGAATGCCATTAACCTGCCCACACAAGCATGTGCTCTCAATGGGGCATTACAAACTATCTAAGTGTGATGAGCTCACACTTTATACGCAGAGGCACTGGCGTAATCAGGAAGTACAGATGCAGTACAGGAATACACATAAAACACAGAGGAGTACAACTTGTTTGTAGACTATCAACACGGTCCAATTTTGAATGCGCAATCGAACTCTGCCAAAGAAGCTCTGACTCTTTTGAAAACTGTGATATTTATGAACACTTAACACTTGCCACGTTAACAACTATTCAACCAATATTAGTCATTGCACTGTTCACTTTTTACAATATTTCCAACCATCTGTACATTTTTGTGTACATACTGCGACCATAATGGTTTGTTGAAACCCTGGAGACGCCCAGGGCATTCTGATGCTAATCAGGTAGTCAGTGAGGAGGGAGTGAAAGTCAGTGTACAATAGGATGTTGATGGTCAATCTCAGGGCTGTTAGTTAAACAAAGAGATTGTCTCAAGTGAAACCAAAAACTTCAGTTCTTGTTTTTTTTTCATTTTTAGTACATTATTTTCCTCAATTTTGTAATTTCTTAGGTAAAATTACTGTGGCAATGGTGTACTTCTAATTAGTTAACCTGGTTAGCTCAAATTTAGCCCTAAAATAGTCTGTTTATACCTGAATTAGCTCACTTTTCGGGCTATAGAGCGCTCCTGAATAAAAGCCGCCCACGTTGTAACATGAGATATTTACATGTGTTGCGCCAGGTTGTCTTTTGAACCGAGGGTCTCGCAGCCCACCCACGGGCCGCTGCGCCGCAGGTCTAATTAGACTAATTTCTCAGTGAATATGAGTTGGATTGTTAAAATTGTTAAAGTTTAAAGTTTAACATACAGAGAACACCTATGTCTGTGTCTTCACATCTGGTTCATCTGCTCCTGAGCTTGTGCTTAGCGAGTGAATATTACGTTGTAACATATGTGTAACAGATATTTACACAGGGTTGTTTTTTGATCTGCTTGTCAGGTCGGGCCAAGAAAGTCTCATTTCAATGCAGCAGGTTCTAAACTGCAGACGGCCGCATATCCTCGCTCCAGGTGTGTCTTTGCGTTCATATTTTTCCCGTTTCATAGTCTGTCCTAAGGGCATTATGGATAATAATAAGCCTTGTACAACACCCATACCATAATAGTTATAAAATATCACCATATCTTGGACCCAGCTCCCCTACCTGGAAATACAAAATGCTTAGTTTGAGATTCACCCCACCCTCTCAAAGAGCAATCCGCCTACCCCGCCAACCCCGCCCACCCCATGATGTAGGCTATATTTATGGCGAGTGTAAACAGAGGCTTTACATAGCGGTAAATTGGAATAAAAACTTTATTCATGATGGCAAGCTGCATATCCTGGATCCAAAATCAGACCAGCTTGAAGTGTGCAGAATAAGTACCACAACAAATTCAACATGACGTTGCCGTTTGGTAAATAATAGACTAACGCTAGTATCTTTCGTATATCCTGTTATTACAGTTTAGCAGAAGCTTGGGTTTGACTCTTCTTGTTTCGGTGTACCTGCGGGAATGATCTGACTATGCCCAATGAAAAAGAGAACATATGCTGCCGAGAAATTCCTACAATAACGTTAATTGTTATATTGTGTAGTGAATTAGAAGGACACGATGAGCAAAAACACCTGTCAGCAAAAGTGGTGTTGGAACAACAGAAGAAGCATTTGAACCTAAGTGTGGCTGAGTAGCGCACTTCCTGGTTTTGTTCTGCTCTCTAGTTTGTTTGCGTTCACAAATCAAATTAGTTCAATGCAATCGGACCAAGACCAACAGGACCACAGTTTGCTTCTTTAGTCCCGATCAGAGTTCAATTGTACGTTCACAATTACCCAAGCAAACCAGACAACCCAGGCAAACAAATTAAGATTCGACTCAAAAGTGTAAGTCTACTTAGTCTTAAGTACCGGTAGTAATTTCCTCAAACAGATTATTTTTACTTGAATTATTCTCTAGAAACTGCCATGTCAATCACAACGTACCCAATCACTAAGCATCAATGCCCTCGCTATGTCATGCACTCTCAACCAAGGTCTTGACTCAAATAAGCTTGCACTCCTCTCACGACAGAAATGACACATTCAGTAATTGCTGTGCACTAAAAAATAATACACATAGCACACACTTAGTGGCGAGGGTTATCAAAGGATATTTGAACTTCTATCTGCGATTATGGATGAAACTCATAGCCTTTTCCCCACCGTCACCATTCATAATCCTTCCTATGCTCCCTTATCTGATTGCACCCTGGCCACAAGCTCCTCAGCGTGAGATTAGTAACATCTGGCCGGTCATTTCCCTTCAAGTCATTACGTGGTGCGTGGGGGCAGCTACAGTAAGGCTGAACGGACTGTCTCGATGCAAAACACACACACACACACGACCTACTGGAACGCTGGGTCATTGCAATGAGATCCAGCTCTCGAGTCCCTTCTGGAGTGAGGATGTGATTAAAAAGCGTAATGCGAGAGCCTTGTATAGACTGATATGCAGTGTCACTTCACAGCCAGGCCCTGTCCTCTCTCCCCACTGTGTTATCTTCCCTGCTAAAGTGTCAAAGCTGCCATCAGAGAACGTTTACACCTTAACTCACAAAGTCAAATAACTTGTTAACATCAGAAAAGTAATTATAGTTAATTGTGGGAGGGAAAGAAAAGTTTAGACAAGACACTTTTCTTTTTTTTGTCCAATCTGCACCTAAAGATGTTTTATTATTTCATTTGTAGTCAACTTGCATCCAAAGATTTTATTCATACGGGACATTGTCAGGTCAAAGGCTGTTTTATCAAAATGCATTTTTCACAAATACGTACATAAAACCAGCCCTTAAATAGCACCCACCAAACTTTACAACCTTGTACTTACTAAGAATTTAACAGATCGTACAGAAGTATTTGTTTATCCCAATCTACAATGTCAGTAAGATCTATTTTACTCAAATGCTAAATAAGTAAATTCAAATGTATATGTTAAATTATGGCTATTTTTATGTACAAAATGCTTTATTTTCGTATGCAAACATTACATGATGAAAACATTTTAATACATATTTGTTTCCTTCTACACCTGTAGTATCTCGCCTTAAGATGTAATTAAGGAGTCAATATCAAATGTATCGAATGTTATCAAGTTATCACATTTTAGGGGGCAAAAAATGTGTATCAAATTAAAGCTTATGATGAGGTTTATTCACCGGTGACATGGCACAGAAATGTTCACAATCAACAGTTTATGTTTGATTATTTATTGTTATATAATAAAAAAAAATACAAAAATTAAAGTTGTTACAATCAGTATTACAATTATCTTTTTCTTCATTTTTCTTTTTTAAACGCATCATGCATGAAGTTAACCACATACGATGTTCTTGTATGTTTTGATTCTAAGCACACAAGCCAAGAAAGCTCCAGAACTTGTATCCCAAAGTATTTGGACCTTATTGTTGAGTTTGTTCTTCTCATGTTTGCATTGGTTTACTCCAGGTGGGCTGGTTTCCTATAGAGACTGATTATATAGTGGGACTTTCTTGGTATAAAATGTTGAAATAGCCATGTATAACACCCACCGAATACTGCTCGTGGTTTTTGATTACACACTGCATACCGTAAACAACAAAGCAAAGGCGTTTCATTGAAATAGTGCACAGATCTCCAATAAACCCAATAACATATTATCATAACATCAATTGTTTGTGTTTTTAACTAGAAACAATAACGCTGGAGCAGATGTCTGGCTTTGAACTTTTAATCATTGGGCAAAAGCTAAATATGCCCCTTCTCCCTCTGTCGACGGTTCAGAGTCCACAGTGTCCATAAACTGGGCTTTTAAATTGTGACTGCTTCAATGTGGTAAATGTTTGTGTGAGAGATAGAAATTATGGATTGATGCTTTGAGCCCACACTGCTCAGTCACCTGCAGCACCTGCACACACTCAGAGGCACATTTTCACTCAAGCTGAATGTGGCGAAAACGAGAAAATTTGAAATGAACCCGCTTCCACTTGCTTCGGCTCCCCGCGAGGTCTCCATCAAATTTTCACTGTTCCCACACAGATCGTGAGTGCTGCAGTGCAGATGGAACGATTTTTATCCTAAGGCGGGGGTGAGAGGGAGACATTAATAAACAAATCCCTATCTCTACATCTATCTACCTGTGCCTTTCTGTTCTCTTCACCCAAACAGCTGGTGGCACAAAAAGCCTGAGTTTGTTTTGATGTTTGTGCAGAGAGGAGGCAATTTATTGGACAGGGATTTAGCAAATCTGAATTCATCGCAGAAACTTTCTGATCCGGGAGGTTCAATGGCTCTGGATAAAAAAAGACAGATTTTTTCAGCAGAATGCATATATTCAGTGATGGACTTACCATTAGGCAGCAGGCTGATTTTGCCTTGAGCCCTCTAGCTGGAGGGGTCCCCAATCAGATGCCGTTCCCAACCATTATTGGCACAAAGCCCAGAAACACTTGCTATTCTCTCAGTGTCACAGTAAATGATGACAGTGTACTTTAAAAAGAAAAAGACTAAGAAATACTTTCTGAATGTCAAATATATTTTATCTGTCCAAGCAATACCCCCCATTGGTATTAGAATGGAATAGTCCGTGAGTGCGTACTGAGTGGGAGGGGACCCGTCGAGGCTGCGCTAGTTTCAAAGATAACTTATGTAAGACATGTCCAATGTTGAGCAGGGTACAGTCCCCACATTTACAGTACGTCACCCACAAACGGCAGATCAACAAGATTCTAGGCAGCAAACCCATTCCTCTATTTATTTTCTTCTAATGTGCGGAGTACGGACAGGGTACGCGCATGAGCAGGTGCTTGTAAAAACAACCATACACCGAGCATGCAGCTTCAGTGAAACTTTCCTTTGTGCTTTATAAAGTTATGTAATTAACATAGTGGATTTATTTAAAAGAGCAAGGCAAAGAGGTTTAACTCTACAGAGGGATGGAGACTTTACATCAGGGCTCATACAAGTTGTGACTTCCTTTTTCAGTTTTCTCTAGGTGCAGGGAGCGGCTTAGGAGCAGATCACGGGTGGATCAGGGCCACTGGTAAAAACTCCTAAATAAATGCTCAATTCAGTTTCACCTTGGCCCCCCAATTTTCTAAGTCCCCCACTGCATATCAGGATATATGCAGTGGGGACTCATATCGAAGGGACCAAAGTATGGCAAGGTCAATTGATTTCTTAATGAAAATGAAGCTTTCCTTAACAGAAAGTTGTTTGATGGACAAGGTGGCAAATGTCTAGATTCTTGCTCAGTACAATGTGTCATAGGTTGAGGCAAAAAGTGGAGCTGTCCTGTTCACGCTTCACTTTCAAAGACAGAGACAACATCAATGCAGGAAACATAAGGGAGATGCTCAAAATAATATGCAATATATCTAATAATACCTTAAAGACACTGTCAGGGCAAAGATTAGCATATTTACCAGTCTTTCTACAAAGAAACGATTTGTTGTCATTTGTACAACAGTGGTGATATGGCCTGTTGGAATCAAATTCTCAGCATGAAATAGAGCTTTCAGCTAATTTCTTTCCCTGTCAGTGGATCAAACTTACAACCAGATGGTGATCAGTTGACAGCTTTGCCCCTCTCTTCACCTGAGTGTCCAAGACACGCAGCCAAAAGTCAGATGACACAACAACAAAGTCGATCCTTGACCTCCTGTATGTCCTGCTGCCACATGCACTGATGGACACCCTTGCACTTAAACACAGTTTTCGTGGACAAACTGTGACTAGCACAGCGATCAATAACTGAACACCGCTCAGGTTCAGATCCGGAAGGCTGTTCTTCCTGATCACCCCTCTCTACGTGTCACTGCCTTTGCCCACATGGGTGTTGAAGTCCCCCAGTAGTACAATCGAGTCCCCGGTCTGTGCACTGTCCAGTACCCATACAAGGACACCAAGAAGGCCTGGTACTGAACAGTAATTCGTCCACAATATGGAAACATTCTTAGCCTCAAACAAAGCCCTTTGGGATATTTCATGCACAGAAACAGAAATTGACGAACAATTCCTCATTTCAAATGCTTTATAATTAATTCACATATGTATGTATGTATTTGTGTCTCTATTTATCACTAGTTAAAATTAAAAAATATATATACTTTATATATATAGCAATTGTGACAACAACAACAACAACAACAACCATCGTCAAATCAACAATGCGCATGAGAGTGGTCGAAGCAAAAAAGGCTTTCACAGAGAAAAAGTAAAGTAAAAAAAAGGCAATCAGTGGAACTGTTATATTATATTACATTCAATTACAATTATGATTTTAAAAGGTCAATGCAAATATTGCGTCATCAGCTTACTGTATGTTTTAAACTTGTTTTGTGCATAAATAGTGACATAGAGGTTTGTAGAGGGGCTAAATGGGAGTTTCCTGGTTTGAATTTGATATCAAATTGAAAACTGCTCATGACTTCTCTTAATATAAATATATATGCAGCTTCAGAGCCTGGCTTGTGGCATAATGGTGGAACTGATAATTATAAGTAAAATAATGCTTAATGTAGGAAGGCCAATCAGCATCGTGCAGTGCCGTGAACAGGTCAGAAGAGTGTTTGTATCAAATATATTTAAGAGCTTTTGTAGAGGATTTAACTAGTACAAGTACTGTAATGTTATTCATGTGACATTCAAAGTTGATACAGATTAAAGAATTGTATCGAGATTTCAAACATGACACACTGCATAAATGTGGGTATGCTTGTTATCATATTTTAAGAGTAATTTGGGGCACTAGCCATTGATAGGCAATGGCATTTAACAATTCTATAATCAAATATATAACTTAATAAATGTATTAAAAATAAATGTTGCTCGTTAATCTGAAGGTTAGTGAGAACGTAACCGTGACATTGACCCCTTTTCTGGAAATGAATGAACACTTTACCAAATGTGGTTTATGAAGATGTATTGATGTATTGTATAATTAAACAGATAAATATGAATATGGAATATGCAAATGAGTCGATAACAGATGGAGACACTAGACATGATTGTTCTAGATCTATCTAGTTGTGTGTTAGTTACTTTTGCCAGATTGCAAAATGCATTCACCAGAACACGACATGATCCTGAGGAGAGGGTTTGCCTGTGTGTCCGTGTCACCTCCAGGGTTCACTCAGGGGTCACGCTGGGAGAGACTTGCGGCAGTTCGGTCCACACCCTGGGCAGGGCACGGCCACTCTATCAGGGTGAAGAAGCACTGGATCAGTTTCAGGGATCTGCGTCTTCCTTGGCTCTGAGGCGTTCCTCGGATAAAAAGGCCGTTGCACTGATTCACCAATGAGGCTGGTCTCAGGAGACTGTCCCAGGAGCCAAAGTTTTGTTGTAGACTTGAGAAGTTGCAAAAAGGTCCTTTGCTTGAGTTTGCATGATGCAGTTTGAATCACGTCTAAGGAAAACGGGCACAGATTTAAGGGAGAGAAAAGTTAGCTTCCGCGGGCATGTCTCTCTGGAATGTTCTTTGTTCCGTGGGTTAGCTTAGCATCGCTAGGCCAGAGATAAGCCCTTTTTCTCATCTCCCTGGTTGAGATACTTCCTTCTTGAAGATCTCCAATGGAACTGACTTTGTCTTCTCCTTCTCTCTCTCACAGACTCCTGGGGGATTGGTTTTGCACCAGTGTTTGACCAATCAGCACGCATGCTGTGCAGAGTTGTTCAGAGAAAAAGATTCGAAATAATGCAGCCATTGTTTAGCAATAACATTAGGCCACATAGTTACAAAGGCAACATTGTTCAAAAGACAAGTTACAAAACAGTTAAATAAATGTGCAGAACACAAGAACATTATGTACAGTACATTTATCTTGGGACAAAATCTGCAATCAGATAATTGATTTCTAAAACCGTATAATCTTTTTAGCATTTCAGCTTTTGTCTCTGGAAAGAAAATGGCTCTGTGAGTTCAGTCTTAATCCAAAGTAGTAATTCGATGGAAAACGTTTTTTTTCCAACGTTCAAAGCATGAAGTTTCTGCTCCTGCGGAGACACCATAAATCTCCATATAGGGGTTGTACATGGCAGCACCTAATGTCCCGCATTCCTGTTACCATGGCAAAATTCAGAGGTCATCTGCAGGTCCCTACAGCTTCAATTTAAAAGAACAAACGAACTTCAAGTTTGGACTATATTGCTAATCTTAAAATTTTCTTCTGAAGAAAAAAACATTTATTTTGATATGTAGTGAAGGTACTTCCCAACACATTACATTACATTAAATATGCTAAATAGGGACAAATCAAATTGTAACATAGTGTTAGTAAACATTTCAAGTGTACCAGAGTCCTTATCCTATGATACCAATTGATTTAGTCTTTTGCAAACATGTTCTATATGTTCTTTCCATCCCAATTTATCATCAGTCCATACACCAAGAAGTATGTTGATGAAACTCTTGTTCTCTCTTCATGATTTATGTACATTTTAATTGGATCACAATAGTATTTTTATTTCCAGCAAATGATCTTACCTCCAATTATATTACCCACTGCGGGGCACTGGAAGTTATTCTTTGAACTTGGTGTTAACGCTGCCTGCCAGGACGGAAATTTCCGTCTCAAGGACTTAATTATATCATGTGATGGGGCACCCTGACACACATGTTCACTCAGCACATAACCATTAATGTGCAAAACAAGCTGTAGATGCTGTAACTTGGGGTGCAGTAGGACGTAATGTTGTTTACTCTGCGCACAGCACACATGCGCTTACAGCCAAGGGGGAAAGGGGACTATTTACATGGCCCCTTTTTGTCTGTAATTTTTGCTTTTGTTTGTTTGTAGATGAAAATAAGATAATCAGCATTTTTACCATGTAGATCTCATATTAGATTTGATTAGATTAGCCTTTATTGTCCCCGTAGGGAAATTTGTCCACTGCGTTTGACCCATGTTTCACCCAGTGCCACTGGGGCAACCTGTCAGTCGCAGTGGTCGCTGCAGTGCAGCTTCATCTCCAGCTCTTGAGCTTGGTCAGGACTATCTGTGCTGGAGGATTTTACCAATAATACCATATTTTGGGTTGTATTATAATCCTAAAGACTATATTTAATTGTAATTAATAATGTTACACACTTTTTTTCACCCAAATGAAGAACAAAGCAAAACAAAAAAGAAACGTATCAATTGGCAATAATATTTTTTTCTTTCAATCAAAATAGAGCCATGGACGTTTCTTTTGGTATACAACATGGATAAAGTTTCCTGTGGGGCTGTGACGATTGTAGAAATTTAGCAAAAACTCCGGCAGGCAAGGATGTGTCTTGTGGGAACAGAGCTGGCTGGGAAAGAGTTAAATTAACAATCTTATCAGGTGTGAAGATTTACTAAAGTGACACCAAAGTCTGTGCCAAGTGGGATTTTAAACTGGGACAGCCAATTATTTAAGGATGAGTTGAGACTCCAAACTTTATTTTAAAAAGGTAGGGCGCATAGATTTCTGTTTTTTAAATCAAATACGCTTTTATTGATAACAGTTGTTAATTTTAAGTAATTTTATACAATAAATAAAAGAAAACATAAACAATAATAATAATGTTTTGGTTCTCAAGACAATTAATCAGAAAGCAGAATGAGACTCACATTAGTCTCTCTTTTGTGTTGGCAGTTTCAAAGCAAAAATCCATTATTTAAACCTCTGCATACTCTCTCTGATTTGAATGGTCACTATCTAAAGCCCAGCACTAACATGAGAAATGACCAGTCTATGAGAAGGAGAACAAATGTTACGTGTCCTTAATCTGCAGGTTGAAACACTGGCAATTCAGGTTCAGTTGTGATCCTACATTTATTTTTAATATTTTTTAAACAGTAAGAACAATGGCATACCCTACCTTTAAATTCAACAAATTTAGATAAAGCCTTGAAGATGTACTTACCATTAAAAGTAAAGTTTTTCTTTAACACAGTATCATATCCTTCACTTCCCTTAGGCAGCTGATTTTCCCAAACTCTCACTGATAATCTTTTTTTTCCTCTGGCTGTATAACTTGCACCAAATCTCACTATTAATGATCGGAATGTGAAGTAGTATTTCCAACCCCCAACTATGGCTGCAATATGTTCTTAATATGTATGGTTGCATTGGCTTCAAAGATGCACACGTTTTTCCTTAGGGGGTCTGCCACCTGTTTGTCACCACAGAGATTGTTTTGCCTACTTGGGGATGATCCGCTGTAAGACATTAAACATATTTATCCAAGCAACATTCTTTAGTTTTTATATGCAAATCTATTTTAAAGAACACTTTGAAAGATGTGATGTACGGCACATGTAGCACTAGAGCACAGCAAAACTTTAAACTCGATGTTCCACACTTAAATAGTGAACTTGGTAAGAGTGCTTTTCACTACTATGGACCATACTGGAACAAATTACAACAACTTTTTTTATTTCTTTGTCGTTGTATTATTTTCAGTATGCACTTTCAGGGTACTTTTGAGAGCACGATTCGCAACTGGTTATTAAATTCCGGTATATTAAAATGAAAGAATCTTGTATTTATTAGAGCATTTTATAGCTAAAAAGAACATAGCTATACATGCCTTCATTCAGTGCACTTTTAACGTTCTTACACATATTGTTATTTTGTTGTTATGCATAAATCACCTTCACTTAAATTCCAAGTTTTTTCGTCTGGATTTAACTTTCACCATACATACATTTATACTAAATTAGAATATAGGAAATGCCAATACTGGTGTCTCCAAAAGTAGTGTTTAATGGTTAAAAATGCGTAACATGGGATAAGGAAACACACCGCAGTTCCTTGAAACAAAGTTGTTACAATCCTCTATGTGATGTAAACAGGCTTTAGAAAGCTATATTTCTATTACCAGGTAGCGTCTACAAGAATAGCTTTTAACTTTCCATATTCTTATGTAAGCTGTGACACCTCCACACACCATATTGCTTTTCCTTCTCGGGTTATATATTTAAGCTGCCCTGATTGTACGCTTTCCAACAATAGTGCCGTGGGATTTCTCCAGCCTCCTCTCATCTCCTACTCATGTGGACAATGAGCTCTACTGAATTCAATGTATTGTGCAACACAAGCATCCCTGCGCCTCCCCAGTTGCAGTGAAGCACATCTATTTTCAGTCACAGCTGTTGATTAATTGTCTGGAGAGCACAATGTCATTATTAACAGAAGGGGACGACAGTGACCCGCTGGGACCAAGGCTACAGTGGGAGTCCCGTTACACTCTGCCTGGCACCACACACAACCTTGTGCAGGACAGGGACAGGCCATCTGGATGCACTGGCCACGTAAGTCCTATGTATGCGCTGTATGGTCTTCTGACATGAATAAACTACAATGACACCATGTGAGTCGTTTTGTCTTTCTTTACCCTTCTTCCAAATTGATGTTGCTTGTCATTCTCTGGTCTGTGCAAAGTATTTACTGTGCAATGTCAAATAAATACACAAATCATTTTAAGACAAATCAAAAAACAATATGAGCATTATGTGTTGGTCAGAGGCATGACGGAAAATATGCAGTCGGACCTGTTGTCAGTATATTTAATCAGAATCAGAATCAGAAAGAGTTTATTGCCATTGTCAATGAACAAAATTCAAAAACGTAGGAACTTGTCTCGGCCTTAAGGTGCAACATAAAACACTGAGCAATAATAAAACAAAACAACATAATATTCAATAAAAAAAGGCATGCATTAGGAAACAATTAAAATTACTGTACAATAAAAAATAAAAATAGGCATTTCTATGTACACAAGAGTTATAGTTAGATTTACAGTTGTAGTGCAGAAAGTGACAGTGCAGTGAGTGGTTGAATATTGCAGTTAAAGTGACAGGTGTTTTGAAGTGTTCATGAGTCCAACAGCAGAGGGAAAGAAACTATTCTTGTGGCGGAGGTTCTGGTCCGGATGGACCGTAGCCTCCTGCCTGAGGGGAGTGGTTCAAACAGACCATGTCCAGGGTGAGAAGGGTCAGCTGTGATCCCACCTGCTCGTCCCAGAGCCCTGGAGACGTACAGGTCCTGCAGAGATGGAAGTCTGCAGCCGATCACCTTCTCAGCAGAACGCACAATGCGCTGTAGTCTCTGTTTGTTCCCTGGCTGTGGCTCCAGCGTACCACACGGTGATGGAAGGTGAGGATGGACTCAATGATGGCCTGTAGAACTGCACCATCATCTGCGCTGGCAGGTTGGCTTTCCTCAGCTGCCGCAGAAAGTACATCCTCTGCTGGGCCTTCTTGATGAGGAGCTGATGGAGGGCTCCCACTTGAGGTTCTGGGTGATGTGGTGCCCAGGAAGCGGAAGGAGTCCACGGTGGTGATGGGGGAGTCTGTCATTATGAGGGGGGCTGGGGGCTGTGGCTTTCCTGAAGTCCACGATCATCTCCACTGTCTTCTGGCGTTGAACTCCAGATTGTTACCGCTGCACCAGGACACCAGCCGGTCCACCTCCCTTCTGTAGTCAGACTCATCCCCGTCCGAGATGAGCCCGATGAGGGTGGTTCGTCCGCAAACTTGATGAGTTTTACGGAGTCGTGGCTGGAGGTGCAGCAGTTTGTGTACAGGGAGAAGAGCAGAGGGAAAGTACACAGCCCTGAGGAGCTCCGGTGCTGATAGTCCGAGTGTCTGAGACATTCTTAATGTGACCACATGTGTTTGCACAATGCTAACAGTGCAGTGTATGTTCACCAGTGTAGCAGTACTGTACAGAGGAGTTCCCACTCAATATCACCCCGAAGTTCTCCTCTGCATTATCCTGTCTTAAACAACCTAACTGTGATAACCATATAGAACTTTTTTTTTTATTGTATTGTGAAAGCTTTGAGAAGTGTGGAGCAAGCTTACTTCAGAGATATGGACATCTTCGCTCATTCAGTTAAACACTTTATTGTCTTATTGTATTATTTGTATGTACATATGGTTTGGGCTTATGCATTTAATGATTTGACAAAGTCACTTTTACCTAAGGGTATGCAAAAACACATCTCTCCAAATAAAGCTGAAATTCCATTTGTGAATCATGGTTTGCTGATCATCTTCTGTTCTGACATTATCACCCATTTTTGTTGTCATTTCAACATCTTCCCACCTATTCTTCACACACAGGTGCAAACGGACTATTTCAAGATTATTTGAAGAATGCAAATGCTACTTTGTCAGCCTTCCTCTTACAGTGGAGAAAGGAGCAATGCTCAGTACACTCTCCTGGATGAGCCTGCTGCAGAATGACACAAATAACCTTGGATATGTTTTGCACATTGGACTGCAAAGTGTGTTTCCAACAGGCCCACCCTGCGACAAGACACAGGTGCAAATGTAAGAAGAGCTGCCAGATCTGAAGAAAACCCGCAATTTTACTAAATCAGAATCAGAATCAGAATCAGAAAGAGTTTTATGCCATTGTCAATGAACAAAATTCAAAAACATAGGAACTTGTCTCGGCCTTAAGGTGCAACATAAAAACACTGAGTAATAATAAAAACAACATATTCAATCAAAAAAGGGCATGCATTAGGAAACAATTTAAAATTACTATACAATAAAAATAAAAATAGGCATTTCTATGACACAAGTTTACAGTTATGTTTAAAGTTATAGTGCAGAAAGTGACAGTGCAGTGAGTGGTTGAATATTGCAGTTAAAGTGACAGGTGTTTGAAGTGTTCATGAGTCCAACAGCAGAGGGGAAGAAACTATTCTTGTGGCGGAGGTTCTGGTCCGGATGGACCTGTAGCCTCCTGCCTGAGGGGAGTGGTTCAAACAGACCATGTCCAGGTGTGAGAAGGGTCAGCTGTGATCCGACCTGCTCGTCCCAGAGCCCTGGAGCGTACACGGTCCTGCAGAGATGGAAGTCTGCAGCCGATCACCTTCTCAGCAGAGCGCACAATGCGCAGATACTGTCCTGATTTTTTTTACTTACGAGGCAAGGCGAATGTCATATTTCACATTAGCTTTTAAAACAGGTCCAGCAATGCCACTTCTTTAATGGGAATACATCCATAAAAAGCCCTTCGGTGTGTAGTATTCTATCCTGCTAGTCCAAGTACTGGATGTCATTTTGTCCGCCCATTTATGACAGTGGGTGACCTTCAAAGTTGATATTGATAAAATAATTGGATCAAGATTTCAAACATGCCACACACATGAGAGTGTGATATGTTTCATGTGATTGTATTAATAGTTTTGTGGGGCACCAGCCTTGTTTAGGAATTTTCAATTTTCAAATAAAATCTAAATGTATTAATAAAAAAAAAAAACATAAATAGTTAATATAAAGGTTTTGTGAGAACGTAACCATATAAGGTTAGAATGTGATGAACATAGAATATGCTAATGAGTCATTAACAGGCAGAGACACTAGATACGATTTTTATAGATCTATCTAGCTGTGTGTTAGAGTTAAAGTTGATACTAAGATGATCTTATCAGTCAGACTGTGAAATTTGTGCGATTATACGACCAGGAGCAGGAGCTGTGGGATCCAGGCGAGACGGATCTGTATGTCCGCGTTGATGGAGCTGATGGAGTTGATGGAGTCGTGCTGGAAGGACATGGCCCCTCGGTCTGAAGTTCTGGCTCTAGGCAAGATGACAAAAGAGGCAGTTGTAATGATCCACAGATGAGGCCAATTGGAAGATCGTCCTAGATCAAAATTTTGTTGTGGATGGGCACATAATTACTTGAGAGAGAGTAAAGTTAGCTTCCTCAAGTGTTATCCTCTCTAGAATGTCTTTGTCCCCTATTTTAGTTTTGCTATCTAGCTTAAACTAGGAGACACTCAGAGTTTTTCTCGTTTGAACACAGGTTTAAAATTTTCAAGGCGAGTCATAAGACGTTAAGTGAACATGCAGAACAATATTCACATTATGCACAGAAAGTTCATCCTGTGGACAAAGTCTAGAATCAAATTATTGTTTAACAGCATAGTCTTTTAGCCGAGTTTTAGCCCTCATCTTGGGAGAAAATGTCTCCTGAGAGTTCATTTTAATCCAGTTTAAAATTGAAAGACATTTTAGGAAAAGTGTATTCCAACATTTAAAGCATGTAGCTTCTGCTTGTGCCAGAAACAAAATATAAGCCCTCGAAGGTATGTGGACCTCCAAAAAGGTGATGTGCTATTTGGTAAACATATTTGATTATTTGATCTGCCGTTGCAACAAGTGCAGGTTTTTTTTTTTTTTTTTTTAAATATAGTCAACATGTATTTTGTACTCTAGTACTTAGAATAATAAGTTACAGTTCCCATGGGTTCTGTTCATTTCCTAAAGTATGATTTCTTTCAAAAGGAGAAAAAGACAAGGCCACAGTGCTTCTGCTCTCCATCAACATCAGCTCACTAGATAGCAATAGAAGCAGCAAAAAGCACTGCAGGGCTTCTGTTCGTGAAGGACCCAGCTCGCACACCCGTGTGCCAGTTCCACAAATTTTACCCACAATGCATACTCATCAAGAATGGGGGGCTCGTGATGGACAGCGCAAGGTTGTCTAGCTTTCATCGGGTTCGACCATGAAAGCACTATTTACAAAATTGCACAAAATTTATTTTACTAAAGAAAAATACACTATACCTGTAAAATGCGGCGGACTGAGGCACAGCTCGGGAGTGTGTAAGGCCGAAGAGGAAACGCTTTCCTTTTACAGCCCAGTGCAATCTGGTCGCGCGCATCACTGCTGAAATAGATTTTACCTTATCACATTTTCCTTTTTACTTGTTTGAGGTGTATCAATCACTGTTTATTTCACATATTCAGCAAATGTTGCGGTTAAAACCGTAATTTATCCATTTGAACTGGGGGGTCAGAAATCTATACAGAAATGTGTTTTTCTTTGTATTGCAAACATATTTGGGAGATTATTAAATTTACTCCAATGTAATGGCACATACAGTATGACACGCTTGACACTGAATAAAGAGAGATGTCCGAGTAACAAACAATATCAAACATAGGAAAACCCAGCTAATTAATATTATCTCCGGAAACAAAGTCTTAACCCCTTATGCTGGGGGGGCTATTTTTCCTGTTCCTGGGGGCTAAGCTGTTCCTGAAGCTTCTAGAGCACAAACAATTGGCTGGAGCCTTGTGAAGCTGAGACTCTGTAGTTTTGGACTTTGATGTGTGTTTTACTCTAATTATAAGTAGAAACACGCTCTGCACAGAGGAAGTCAGATTTGAAATCCTACCTAGATTTTCTTTGTTAAATATATGAATGAGTATAGCTGGTGTCTGGAGGTTAGGTCTGATTGGCACTAGTTTTAGAATCAGAATCAGAATCAGAATCAGAATCAGAAAGAGTTTATTGCCATTGTCAATGAACAAAATTCACAAACATAGGAACTTAAGGTGCAACATAAAACACTGAGCAATAATAAAATAACATATATTAGCATTTTGTTGGGGGAAAATCCCCCTTAGCGCTGGCACCTGAATACACCAAAACACAAGACAAGTCATGCACAAGATCAAGTTTTACTTGCAAGGGTGGTGTTTTACTTGCAAGGGGAGACAGACACCTGCAGTGGCTCAGTGAACTGTTCCAAAGAGCTGTCTCCACCTCGACTCTTTTATTAAGCAGTATGGGCGGAACCACATGACATATTCAATGTTCAACATACACAACGATAGCATTTAAGTCTGCTAATCATATGACATACAGGGGAACAACAGCTCTTGCTGCTCATCATTAGAGACATAGCTGAACAACATATCTTGCTCAAGTGCCTGAGACTGACAAGGACATTTGTCTGCACATGTGAACTTCTACATGGAATAATTACATTTATTGGGTTTTCTCTTTTAAAAGCTGAAGGTAAATTCACTTGTAATAAAGAAAAAATTAACGCCTGTCGGATGCCGCTGTGAACGCCACTCTCGCGAGACGGTGCGTGAGCCAACATGGCAGTATGCTGCTGCTAGGAAACCAATCAAACTTTCTCTCAACTTTTTCCTCTTTTTTCCTTTCATCCAAACCTTTACCCATTTTTCTTATCTTCGACACAACATCACCCAATCAAAACCTGGATTACTCAGATTTGGACAACCTGGAGGATTACATCGACTACAATAGACTCTGTACAATGGGCCAAACACGCAAAGCAAAAAAACGAGCACTTCAAACTCAAACACCACAACTGATTCATCTTTATCGTCACCACCATCAACTCCTCTAAAAACAAACTGCTGTTCAGACATACTGTTGGAAATTAACGAGCGCCTATCCAACGTAGATGCCAGACTTTCACTCATCGAAACACTCAACAAAGAATTCCAAAACCTTCGCCATAGCCTGGAATACAGTCAACAACAAGTCGATTCACTCGCACAAGAAAACAAATCAATAAAAGCTCCATGGACACACTCACCGCCAAACTCTCCACTGTAACTCACCGCTGTCACCGCAGAAAACAAAGCAATGCAAGAAACCATCCTGGATTTACAGTCACGCAGTATGAGAGACAATTTAATCTTCACCGGCATTCCCGAATCATCCACCAACACCCCCGAAAAATCTGTTAAGGACTTCATGGTTAAACTGCTCAAACTTACACCAGAGACTGTCGAGCACATCACCTTCCACCGCGTACACCGTTTAGGACAGAAACTTTCCAACCCCACCCGACCCCGACCCATCATCGTCAAATTCGAACATTTCAAGGAACAGGTTCAGCGACAAGACAGGCAGCTAAAAGGGACTCATTACGGACTCAACGACCAATTTCCTCAAGAGATCATCCGCAGACGAAAGATACTCTTTCCCATCCACAAAACAATGATTAATCAAGTTAAAAAAGCAGTCATTACTGTAGGTCAACTATCCATTGATGGACAGTTATTCAGAGACAAAGACACCACCCCCTGGCTTTATTAACTACAATGATGATATACAGTACACCTTTGCTCCACTCACTTTAACCATAGCATTCTGCATTTCCTTTCTGTAGCTTCTCTTGCTCGCTCGCTCTCTCTCTCACTCGCTCGCGCTCTCTCTCTCACACACACATTATACCTGCAACACGCACCCTCACTGTATACTAAATGTACCGAATTAGTCTTTTTTCTCACTGTTTACATGTTTTGTTGAATGTCTTATGTTTGTCCTGCTTTGTTTGTCAATTGGAATGTAGCCTTACAAGAGCACATGCACACATTAAGTAAATTTGAAACACCCGCCATAAATTCAGAAATTACATTTTTTAACATGGAACGTTTGAGGAGTTGGTTCATAGACAAAAAAGAACAAAGTACAAAATTACCTCAATAACATGCAAGCTGATATATATTTATTACAGGAAACCCACCTCTCACAATCAACCCAAAACACTTTAAAAACGAAACATTTTAACCACTGTCCTCCTACTATAATTCAAAGGAGTGTGCATCTTAATAAATAATAAAATTAAATTTAGCCACCATAAAATCATTTCAGATCCAGAAGGCCATTTCATAATCATTAATATTTCAATAAACAATATTCCAATTACAATTGGCAACATCTATGGTCCAAATTCTGATGACCCCTCCTTTTTTTTTTAAACTTCTTCTCCTCTCTCTCAGACCTTTCCAACTCCCCTATAATTATAGGGGGAGAATTTAACACTGTCAAAACATACAATACAATAAAACAGTTGATGACTGATTTTTGTCTTGGCGATGGTTGGAGGCAACATCCACTTGACAGAGAATATACTTTTTACTCCAATGTCCACCAAACCTACTGATCTCTTTCTAACCAGTAATTCAATCATATAAAATATCATAGAAACAAAAATTCACCCCATCAGTACGACCACTCACCAGTAACTCTCACATGGAACATACCTGCAATACAGAAACACCCCACCAGATAGCGTTTCAACACGTCTCTTTTAAAAGATCCAGAGTTTGACAGCTACTTTAAGAGAGAGTGGACATCCTTCCTTGAAATAAATGACTCTCCAAAGTCATCAGCCTCATTACTCTGGAAAAAATGGAAAGCAGTATTACAGGGGGAAATTATTTCATACTCAGTCCATAAAAAAAGAAGGAAAAAGAAAAAGAAGTCCAACTGGAAGAAAAAATAAAAGAACTAGAAATCTTACATGCAAATAATCCATTAGAAACCATCCATAATGAACCAAGAAAAGATAAATTCCTGCTTAATTAAATAATAAACAAAATAAACCAATTCCTTATTCACAGACTTCGTCGCAAGACTTTTCACCACAGCAATAAATCAGGAAAATATTTGGTTAATCAAATCAAAAGAAATAAAGAAAAAACAGCTATAACCTCTATTAGGAACTCAGCGGGGAAGCTAACCAATTTACCTACCGAGATAAACAATATTTTTCAAGAATACTACTCAAAATTGTACTCATCTGATCCGGACCCAAATCAAGAAGACGTAAATCAACACTCTTGAAACACCAGTCACTGAAAAAGAACTACACTCCACACTGAATCAAATGCAAAATAATAAAGCACCAGGACCGGATGGCTTTCCTGCTGAGTTCTATAAACATTTTTGGTCAACCTTATTCCCACTATTCACTACAACAATAACAGAAATAAAACAAAATGCTGCATTCCCATCTCACATGAACACAGCCCTAATATCACTCATCCCTAAACCCAACAAAGACTACGCACTCACATCTAATTACCGTCCCATCTCACTTATAAATGTTGATGTAAAAATGATCAGTACAGCACTATCTCATAGAATTGAAAAAATTATACCAAATATCATTCATCCCGATCACACCGGCTTTATAAAAGGAAGACGTGCATCCAACAACACCCGCAGATTATATAATTTAATGAATTACTCATCAATACAACAGAAAGACACACTCATAGCCACACTAGACGCAGAAAAAGCTTTCAACTGGAATTTTTTATTCACCACACTACAAAAATTTGGCTTTGGAGAGTAATTTATTAACTGGATCAAGATTATATACACATCCCCATCTGCCACAGTCACAACGAATGGACTAACATCACAAAGCTTCACACTACACAGGGGGACAAGGCAGGGATGTCCACTCTCTCCATCTCTATTCACCATTTTTATTGAACCCCTGGCAGCAGCTATCCGCCTGAACCCATCAATCAAAGGTATTGAAACAACACAAGCCACACAAGAATAAATAATCCATCCTCCCGCTACATAAAACCAAATTGGATGTGGCATCCCACCAATCACCCATACCTATATGCCATGATCACATCACTTACCTAGACATCAAGATTTCCTCCAGGCTGTCAGAATTGATAACACTCAACTTAACACCACTGCTAAAGACAATTGAAGAAGACTTACTTTGATGGCTCAACCTTCCCCTCTCCATAATTGGCAGGATAGCAGCAAAAAAGATGACAAATTTACCAATAATAAACAATTTATTCTCAATGATCCCAACCCACCCCACACTCACCTGGTTCCAATCACTAGACTCCATTATCACTCACTTCTGTTGGAAAAATAAAACACCAAGGATTAAACTCAGTACAATACAAAAGAACAAAGCCCAAGGAGGACTAGAAGCACCAAATTTGCAATATTACTCATTGGCTAAGCAACTACAATACATTCACAAATGGACCCGCCCCACACAATCTGATATTATATGGCTAGAAATAGAACAATTATTATGCAAATAACTAACTATAGCTGACATCCCATTTCTCACCAAATCAATAAAACAACACACATGCTTTAATGCTATAACCATAGCCTCTACTCTGACAGCCTGGTGGAAATTTCACCAAATCACAAATCCAACACTTGCCCCATCTAACTTCACCCCACTTTGGACAACCCTGACTTCTTAAGCACTCAGTTTCCCCACATGGGCTGAAAAGGGTATCACCCACATTAAACATATTTTTTAATAACAAATATACAACAACATTTCCGCAAAAATAAACGTCAGACCCACAAATTTAAACGCCCGCCTGCAATATTAGACTTGATTAAATCTCTTCTCCAAAGAAACTTCACTCTAAAATATACAAAATCATTTCAAAGCCATCTCAGACCATTGCCTACCAACAATAAAATGGGAAAATTGACCTTTCAATAATTCCTGATGCCAACTTCTGGACCCAAATCTGTAAAAATATTTATCTTATGTCCAAAAATTACAAAAAAAGCTTACAATTAATACAATACAAAACACTTCACAGAACACATTACACAGGTAACAGATTATCTTAAATGGGTTTCACATCAGAGATTTGCACACATTGCACTCAGAAAAGTATAGACACATATATCCATGCAACCTGCGCACTGCACTCCAGTCAAACACTTTTGGGAAGAGGTCACACGTCACTATCCACTATAGTGGGCTGCCACATCGGAATGGAATATACACCTCCTCCCTATAATCTCTCCCACCCAACTCTCTCTGACCTATTACAACTCTGATTCCCTTCTCTCCTTCCTCATCTTCCATTCTTCACACATTTCTGTCATCTACCAACTTTAGTATTTGTCCGTGAGCCAACTCCTACACAACCACACAACCACCACTCTGCCACAAAAACATGTTCTTAACAGATACATGTATTTTTGTTGTTTTATTATCATTGTCATTGCTGCTGTTGTTTGTACTATTATCACTGTATCTTTGTATCACTGTTATCCTTTGTATCACTACTATCGTTGTCACAACTGTTGTCCTTAAAATACCACCCCCCCCCATCATTTCCTGTGTTTTTAATGCACCACAGTGTAGTAAGGGAAATATACACACACCGAAAAACACTCACGCTGGCAGGACCGACGAGAGGTGGTTTCTTTGGGACAGCATCTCTGTCCCAAGTGAGACGCCGTAAAATGTCCTCTTTCTATTCAGAATCAGAATCAGAATCAGAATCAGAAAGAGTTTATTGCCATTGTCAATAACAAAATTCAAAGACGTAGGAACTTGTCTCGGCCTTAAGGTGCAACATAAAACACTGAGCAATAATAACAAACGTATATTCAATCAAAAAAGGGCATGCATTAAAACAATTTAATGCACCTTAGACACTAAACGTGACACAGGAAAATGTTTTAAAAAGGGGCAGAAATGATATATATGTACTGTATGTATATGTATATATGTTATATCAATCTTATATATATATATATTATATATAAGAGAGAGAGAGAGAGAGAGAGAGAGAGAGAGAGAGAGAGGAGAAAGAGAGAGAGGACAGAGAGGAGAGAGAGAAGAGAAGAGTGAGAGAGAGAGATGCAATGACAATGGGTAGTGGTATATAATGATTGCTATTTTAAAAAGATGACTATATTACATGTACGACAATATATGTGATATGGTAATGATAATGTAACACATTTTTACCGTGTTTGAATCTGTACAACATCATGTGCAATAATATACCGGTAGATAAATATAAAACTATCTATCACAGCTGCATTACCCGATTGTTCACATTAACATCAGGTTTTGGTGTGCTGTGTATTGCCCTGCTAATATGGAATACCAACAAGCACTTAGGTGCCAGAGATGCTCCAAGAACTTTATGTTATGGCACATTTAAAAGAGGAGTGCCCCTTGGAGAGGCCGGGGTCTAAAAGAGCAGAGAGAACAGTGTAAGAGCCAGTCTGTTTCAAAGAATGGGGAAGAATAAAAGACCGGTGTGCAGTGGGATAACCTCTGCACCTCAGACAGTGAATTATTCTAGCAACTCGTACTTGTAGACAAACACAAAGGGGAATTCAACCTGTGCTGTATTCAAAAGCTATACTCAAATAACTGTTCATAAGACGTTACTGCTAGAGCAATACAAAACATTTGAGAGTCTAGTCTCATGGGATGGAAGCCAATGTGTACTATTGCTTTTAAGGATATCTAGTGTAAAACATACAGAATCGTGAATTACTAGACGAGTCAACTGGGTTTTGCACGTTTCAAGTCTGGCATTAAGCCCCAAGTCAAAGTCAGGAAAGTTTAAGTCAAGCCCCAAGTCACTGAGTTTCAATTCTTGAAAACCAAGTTTTTATATAATACTAGTATTTGTGCTATTCATATGATTTTTGCAAGTGTTCCATCTTAAAGAAAATAGAAATGTGGGGAGGGACACGTTCTAGTTTGTTTCTGTAGAATTAAGTAGAAAAAATACATTAAACTACAGTATCTACTTTTTTAGAGGAATGTCTTCTAAATACATGTATGATTTTTGAGAGGAAGCATCAAGTAACACAGACATTTCCTCCAACTCCTCTGGGGGGATCCCGAGGAGTTCCCATGCCAGCCGAGAGACATAGTCCCTCCAGCGTGTCCTGGGTCTTCCCCGGGGCCTCTTCCCGGTGTGACATGCCCGAAACACGCCCAAGAGGCATCCGGAACAGATGCTCAAGCCACCTCAGCTGGCTCCTCTCAACGTGGAGGAGCAGTGGCTCTACTCCGAGCTCCTCCCATGTAACTGAGCTCCTCGCCCTATCTCAGGGGTCGGCAACCTTTAATGTCCAAAGAGCCATTTCAGACCAAATAAAAACAAAACAAATCTGTCTGCCTTATATAAAAATATAAAACCTTATATAAAAGCCTTATATAAGCCTGTTATGAAGGAAACACAGGCTGTAAGTGTATATTAGCTATATTAGCCTACTATCAAAATAACTAGGCTACAAATACATAATGAGCATTCCTGATTAAATGTGTATTTTCCCTGCAGCGCACCCTGGAGCGATGACGCACCACTTGACAAAGAAAAAAACCAAAACGCAGTCCTCTTCAAACCTCAATAACAATAGAATCCTCTTCTCTTTCCCCCCATATTTGGGCAACAGTGGAATTGAACACAGCCTGCAATTATAAATGTGATTATTTCTTCTGAGTTTATATACCTGCATGACAGCGTTCCTGTTTGATATCGATCACGTCACAGACTCATTACAGGTACTTGAGTATGCTGGAGCTGAATTAATGTCCTTGATTTGCCGATTGATGATGTTGCCTGCCATTTTCATGGCCCTGGTCTTGGCGGAGAATCCTTCATGTACTGACGATCGGTGAAGGGTTTTCCACGCTTTATTATCTCCCGGGTTGCAACAAATCTAGCGGCAGTAGTTGAGTTTGGAGATGCAATCCACTTCTTAAAACTATCATTGCGCACCTCTAATTTCTCCAGAAGTGCTTCAATTGCATAATCCTTGAATCCTCGGAAAACGTTAAGAATGTTTGCGTCATTTTGCCCTCCTACAGAAACCATATTAAAAGAACAAATATATCCCCCCATCTATTTTTTTACATTTTTGAAAAATCTCCAGGGAGCCACAAGGAGGGTGCTGAAGAGCCGCATGTGGCTCCGGAGCTGCGGATTGCAGACCCCTTCCCTATCTCAAAGGGAGCGCCCAGCCACCCTGCGGAGGAAACTCCTTTCGACCGCTTCTTGTCCTTTCGGTCATTACCCAAAGCTCATGACCATAGGTGAGGGTAGGAACGTAGATTGGGCTTTGTCTTTCGACTCAGCTCCTTCTTCACCACAAGCAGTCCGATGAAGCGACCGCATCACTGCAGACCGATCCGCCTGTCAGTCTCGCGTTCCATCCTTCCCTCACTCGTGAACAAGAGCCCGAGATACTTAGACTCCTCCACTTGGGGTAAGGACTCCCCACCCACCCGGAGAGAGCAAGCCACCTTTTTCCGGTTGAGAACCATGGCCTCAGATTTGGAGGTGCTGATTCTCATCCCAGCTGCTTCACACTCGGCTGCAAACCGTCCCAGTGCATGTTGCAGGTCCAGGTTTGATGGAGCCATCAGGACAACATCATCTGCAAACAGCAGAGAATGAGATCCTGTGGTCCCCAAACCGGAAACCCTCCGACCCCTGACTGCGCCTAGAAATTCTGTCCATAAAAACAATGAACAGAACCGGTGACAAAGGGCAGTCCTGGCGGAGTCCAACACGCACTGGGAACAGGTCTGACTTACTGCCGGCAATGCGAACACAGCTCCTGCTCCGGTCATACAGGGACCGGACAGCCCTGAGCAAAGGGCCCCGGACCCCGTACTCCCGGAGCACCCCAAAAGGACACCCCGTGGGACAAGGTCGAAAGCCTTCTCTACATCCACAAAGCACATGTGGACTGGTTGGGCAAACTCCCATGAACCCTCGAGCACCCGATGGAGAGTATAGAGCTGGTCCAGTGTTCCACGACCAGGACGAAAACCACTCTGCTCCTCCTGAATCCGAGGTTCGACTATCGGTCGGATTCTCCTCTCCAGTACCCTGGAATAGACCTTACCAGGGAGGCTGAGGAGTGTGATCCCTCTGTAGTTGGAAACACACCTTCCGGTCCCCCTTCTTGAACAGAGGGACCACCACCCTGGTCTGCCAGTCCAGAGGCACTGTCCCGACCGCCACGCGATGTTGCAGAGGCGTGTCAACCAAGACGACAAGTCCTGCAACATCCAGAGACTTTAGGTACTCAGGGCGTATCTCATCCACCCCCGGAGCCTTGCCACCGAGGAGTTTGCCAACAACCTCAGTGACTTCGGCTTGGGTGATGGATGAGTCAGCCTCCGAGTCCTCAGTCTCTACTTCCTCTTCGGAAGACGTGACAGTGGGATTTAGGAGGTCCTCAAAGTATTCCTTCCACCGTCCGACGACATCCCCAGTCGAGGTCAGCAGGTCTCCACCCGCACCGTAAACGGTGTTGGTGGACGCACTGCTTCCCCTCCTGAGGCGCCGGACGGTTTGCCAGAATTTCTTTGGGGCCGACCGATAGTCCTCCTCCATGGCCTCCCCAAACTCCTCCCAGTCCCGGGTTTTTGCCTCTGCGACAGCACAAGCTGCATTACGCCTGGCCCGCCGATACCTGTCAACGGCCTCAGGAGTCCCACAAGCCAAAGAGGCCTGATTAGGCCTCCTTCTTCCGCCTGACGGCATCCCTTACTTCCGGTGTCCACCACCGGGTTCGGGGGTTGCCGCGACGCCTGAGACCTTGCGACCACAGCTCCGAGCAGCCGCATTGACAATGGGGGTCGAGAACATGGTCCACTCGGAGTCAATGTCCCCAGCCTCCCCCGGGATCTGGGAGAAGCTCTCCCGGAGGTGTGAAGTTGAAGACCCTGCTGACAGAGGGCTCCGCAAGACGTTCCCAACAGACCCTCACAATGCGCTTGGGCTTGCCAAGTCCTGTTCGGCTTCCTCCCCCGCCTAGCGGATCCAACTCACCACCAGGTGGTGATCGGTTGACAGGCTCCGCCCCTCTCTTTACCCGAGTGTCCAAGACACGGGGCCGGAGGTCAGATGACACAACAACAAAGTCGATCATTGATCTCCGGCCTTGTGCTTGAACATGGTGTTTGTTATGGACAATCCTTGGCTATCACAGAAGTCCAATAACTGAACACCGCTCGGGTTCAGATCAGGGCCCACACAACAGTCAGAGACCTGTCCCCAACCCGAAAGCGACCCTCTCGTTCACTGGGGTGAACTCCAACATGTGACAGCTGAGCTGTGGGGCTATAAGCAAGCCCACGCCAGCCCGCAGCCTCTCCCCGCAGGCAATACCAGAGAAATGGAGCGTCCAGCCCCTTTCGAGGAGATGGGTTCCAGAGCACAAACTGTGCATGGAGGTGAGGCCGACTATATCTAGTCGGTACCACTCCTCCTGCACAAGCTCAGGCTTTTTCTTCCCCAGCAAGGTGACGTTCCATGTCCCCAGAGTTAGTTTCTGTGTCCGGAGATCCGGTTGTCGAGGCCCCTGCCGTCGACTGCCGCCCAGATCTCTCTGCACCCGCCCCTTACGGATTCTCCTGCAGGAGGTGGGTCCACGAGAGGACGGCCCCACGTCACTCGTTCGGGCTGCGCCCGGCCACCAGACGCTCTAAGTCGAGCACCCACCCCAGGCCTGGCTCCAGGATGGGGCCCCGGTAACGCCAATCCGGGCGACATAACTGGCCTTTGATTTATTCCTATTCATAAGGGGCTTGTGAACCAATCTTTGTCTGGCTGGTCACCCAGGACTGGTTTGCCTTGGGAGACCCTACCAGGGACTTGAAGCCCCCGACAACATAGCTCCTGGGATCATTCGCTCGAACCCCTCCACCACGTTAAGGCTACTCCAACTACTGAAACTACTCCTGTTGCAAATACTCTTAACTACTATTATTGAATCAATCAATTTACCAAAGATCAAGTACAATAATACCACTATACCTAAGTGAGATATGTACGTTTTGTTGAAGTTTGCTCTGCTTTAACTATCATATCTGACGACAGCCAAAAGTGCCTACGTTTGAAATCAACAACATTCAATAGCATCTTTCATTACATTTTGATTAATTTTAATCAAAGATTGCTGACACACAGTATTTGATTGGATGATCAAAATGTTGCCCAAATCTTTCATCTGGATCCATGATGATAAAAATACAAAGAGGAGCGGCTTCATTCCGCTGAGTACTGCAATTAATTAGACTCTGCGCATACCAACTGTTCACTGCAATTATTTAAACCTGGAGAGACACAAAATACTATGCAATAGAGGATGATAAATAATTGACAACAATATATGTGTATAATATAGCTCATATTATAGGTTTGGCGCTTAGACTCCTGCAGGGAGCAATGAGCAATGCGCTGGAGGTGCAGAGAAGGACATGACAGGAATCTTCCCCCGGAGCCAAGACACTGATGAAAATAAAGCCTGATAGAAAAATAAACTAGGAAAAAGTGGTGCTGGGCTGGAGGAGGGCTGTGCGAGCTGAACTGCTGAATAGAATGGAGGATTGCAAAGTTTAAAACAAGTAGGCTGAGCGGTAATCATAAGAGCAGGGCGGAGAAGGTATGATGCGCAGGTGAGACAGCAGCATTAGTCCATGCTGAAACTGCTCTTGTGGTCCCGTGATGAATGGTGATTACAGACAAACCTTGCCAACGCATACTGCGACAGAAAAAGTAGATGCACATAATTATTTTTATTTTGGGACTAAATTACTATGGTTGAATCTCATAAAAGTGTAGGTCTTGTGGGTGTTAAGATGCAAAAGATGTAGAGCAGCACCGGGAGCAACAAAGCACTGACCTAGGAACA
Source organism: Chaenogobius annularis (assembly GCA_015082035.1). Taxonomy (NCBI): domain Eukaryota; kingdom Metazoa; phylum Chordata; class Actinopteri; order Gobiiformes; family Gobiidae; genus Chaenogobius; species Chaenogobius annularis. Next base: position 583,325 of record BJKM01000007.1, on the reverse strand, counting down.
CCATCATATACTCGTATCATTGAAATAGGGGAACATTGACCACATGACTTTGTTGCGGCATATTAAATGCTTGTAAGTAACCAGCGGTGGTCATAGCGCCTCATGTCACCGTCTGACTTCAGCAGGGCTGAGGTCAAGTGGGCCGAACACGAGAGGAATGATGTGTTGTTGTAAAGTGGGAAGGGTAAGCGCACATCGACCACTACAATAACAGAAAAAACATGTTACAGATACAGAGTTGCTTACACTAAGACCACTGATAAAAGAAAGGTCATACTATTGTTGATGATATTTTGTTTTATCCACCTTTAGTAATCGTGTGCAATACTGTAACATAATGTGAATTATCTCTAGTACAAACTACTGAACTCACTTTAACTTCTATTCCATCTTGTCCATTTGCAGCATTCTACATAATTATAGTGAGAGCTACTTATTGTACTTAATAGTGTTGTAGCCATATACTTTTTGTCTACTTGCATGGTCTCTTTTTTAATAGTTATTTATTTAAATTTGGGTTTTTTTTTACTACTTTTTATTGCTATTTTTCTATTCTGTTCATGAATAGTGTTAAATTTTTATTGTATAGTCATTTTAAATTGTTTCTTAATGCATGCCCTTTTTTGATTGAATATATGTTGTTTTATTATTGCTCAGTGTTTTATGTTGCACCTTAATGCCGAGACAAGTTCCTACATTTTTGAATTTTGTTCATTGACAATGGCAATAAACTCTTTCTGATTCTGATTCTGATTCTGACAACATTGTAATTTCCCCATAGTGGTCAAATAAAGCTTCACTTATCTTCCGCCACCTACTTTTTTCCATAAAACTGTGTTCCATAGTGCTGCCCGGTGGTTGAGCAGTTAAATCACAGCACACACATGCTCCAAGTGCAGCCGGCCGCAGTGTCATGAGTTTGAATCCCAACTCCAACGATTTACTGCATGTCTCTCCCCCGCTCTCATTTCCCATTTCACCCTGTCTTCTCCTTTCTGATAAAGCCTACGGGAAACAAAATCTTATTATTATTATTTTTTTTTTCTATTATGTTCCATAATATTTAGTCCATGTTGCATTTATTCAAATACAGGTATTTTGTGACTCAAAAACATGCATTCTAACTGTGAGTAGGGTCGCCTCTCCACTGCTCTGACCTGTAACTTGGACAGATGCAATCACCAAGTGTAATGCCATTCTTGAACATCGTAAAAAAAGCAATAACAATAAGTGAATGACAGACCACATAAAAGTTTTCAAGTGAAGCTTTAATACCATATGTATCTGGAATGGATTTAGATAGAGAAGAGAAGAGTTGTCTCTGTTGCATTTTGTAACATTTACTTCAGCAAAACCAAAATGGGCTTCCGGCTGCACATTAGGTAAGGACACGTTGTTCTCCTCTGGAACACTTCAATTCTGAGCAGCCTCTGTTGAGATAACCTTGGTCGAGCCTGTAAGTGCCTCTCGTTTTCTGCACGACCCTCACCCTCCTGCCATTGGCACTAGCCCTTCTCTGCGTAGTCTGCCAGGATGCTCCCTCGAATGTGTTTCCCTCGACTCGCTAGAATGACCAGGGTATTTGATTTTAGCCACAGCGGCTGGGGTAATCAGGGGGTGGCCAGGAGTGCACACTGGCAATTTCCGGAAAGGTCACCCTTCTAATGAAGGGCATTAGCCCACTCACAAGCCACAGTCGAGCTGAGAAGTATTTTGTGGTGCGAAAGCAAGAGGCAGAAGAAGAGAGGCTCGAGGTGCTTTCTTCCTGGGAGTTAACCTTAGCCTGAGCCTCAGAAAACAGTGGGGCCACCTCCAAACAGGATCATTTAGGATTTTGGGAAACAGCAAGTGATCCGGGCTAAATGAACTCTGTCCAAGTTTACTCTGGCTAAAAAGGCTTCAGGTTTTCGCTGTGAAATCTTATGGTCCTGGTGCATCACTTTGAAATGAAGTTTTTATCATGGCCTAAATGAGTTATAGCTATTATTTATGTTATGTCAACTTAAGACTAGTGTCTCTACTAACAATTTTCTTTACCTGTGAAGACACTTTTACTTTCCTAAATAAATCTTCTAAAAATGTTTACATTTAGATTTTTAACTTGTTAAAACATGCAAAGAGATATACGATATGGGGCCGTATTTTGCCCACGACTTAACGGGAGCTTTTTTCGAGGGGCGGGGCCAGGGCGCTATTTTGCTACCTTCCTGACCTTAAAGCTGGTGTAAAGAGGCTGTAATTGGCCGCTGGAGGCTGTAGTGGGATGGTCCCAGTACATATATTTGATAGTGTTTGATCTTGATAACAGTGGAATTCAAAAGCACCCCCTGTGTGGGAGATGTTTGCAGTCATGGACCTTATATACAGACGTGAGCAATAACATTGTTTGATTTTCCATTTTTAAATTTGTTGAAAAATCAAATAAATCAAATTAAAATATCTAAATGCAGCTTCAGAGAATTGTTTCATTATTTAATTCACCTTATTTGCTTATGCACAACGCGGAGAGCTTGCTTTCAACCGTGGAGTGCCCGGACTAAACCCAGACTAAACCAATGCAAAACCAGGTCCAAAACCAGGAGGCGCTGAGCACAGAATACGGCACAGTCAGTCCCAGTTTCCTCAGTCAGTGATTGGAGCGTATGTCCTCGTGATGGGCTTGTGCCAATTTAACCGGACTAAACCAAGACCACGTCCAGGACAACAAGGACTGCAAGAGTCGCGAGAAGCACAGCACCGCACCGTTGTGCACAGCTGAACACCTGAGTCCTCGGTGGGATGCTTTGTGGTCCAGAGCCGAAAGCCTAATCGTATGTGCGGATCAAGTCCTCTTGTGTTGTGCTGTCAGTCTCTGCCAGTTTTACGCCGACTGGGACAAGGATTTGGGGAGAATATGACGTGACGGTGGGGATTTATCCAGTTTCCCAAATAGAAGTTCCTCTCTAAGATGAGCACATTCAAGTCTGCACAGTCCAGTCTGGCCCAGACCACGCAGTAACAAGTGTCCAACGCCGGAAGTGGAGGTTTCCAGCTTGAAGAGCTGAACGTTTAAAAAAACCAAAAACAACACACACATTAAAGTGGACTGTATTAATTATTCTATAACTCATAATTGTGTTATTTATGCCGATGAAGGTTGTTTTATTATGATAATCTCCTCCATATGGGGAGTAACACCTAGATAAGGTTAGGTGTAAATTATGATGGCCCAATATAGCCCTGTGGTGTTATAAGTTCGGGTTCTGGAGTTTATTTCTTGTGAAGATTTCCAATTTGAACGCAATGATATGCAAATGTGGTGGCAATCTAATAAAATGGCTCTCTAGCGCCCTCTCCAAATTTGATTCTTAGAATTCATAAAAGACAATCTATTTGTCATAGACAACTAAAAAACATTACCACGGGTTCATTTGTGACCGGGCACAGTGCAACAAAAGCACGTGACTCTAGCTCGAGTTTTTATCGAAAAAAAAATTGTTAAAAAAAGAGTTTCTGTTATTTATTTGTTTTCTTCTCTCCCACAAATCACCCCAATTTTGACCCCCTGAACTTTAACCAAAACTCTTTTTTTTTTACCCATCGCTAGCGCCATCTCAAATTTCAAACTATGCAATGATGGACCTTTTTCCTCATAGACTTATGAAACGTGGTACAAAAATATCTCATGTCAGGACAAGTAAAAAATTATATTATGACCCCACCCTAAACCCCAGAGGGAGTTGGCCATTTTTACACCTCATACTTTATTTTTTCCCACCTTGGATTTTCAGTTGAAAGGCTTGAAAGTTTGTCAAAATGAACTACACCCATGAGGTAATCCTTTTGATCCAAAAAATGACTTTGACGTAGACAAATGCATGTTGGCACAGACATTCTACTTGCCATTCTAAACAAATAAGCCAATGACAGCATACCTCTATCTGCAAGCATGTTACAGTGGCAACCTGACAAATATTTTCATTGAATAGGATGAAAAAATGTACTTTGATAAGGCGAGGCAAGGCAAATTTATTGGTAACAATTCAAAGTGCTTCACACAACAGGAGAAAAATCACGAAGACATAACAGAAATCCCAAAACAGTTCAAGACATAAAAGAGAAGAGTGCAAAGAAAAGCATTTAAGTCATGTGCACAGCCTAAACAAAACTGTTTTTAGCTTAGATTTGAACCTTGCCAGAGTAGAGGCCTGTCTCACAACTTCAGGAACTGGCCCAGATTTTAGCTGCATAAAACTGAAAAGCACATTCTCTATGTTTAGTCCTGACTCTGGGCACCAGCAGGAGGCCGGTCCATGTTTAGGCCTGACTCAGAGACCTGAGCACAGGACTAATGTGATTGTACTTCCTGGTTCTAGTCAGGACCCGAGCAGCAACGTTCTGGATGTACTGCAGCTGTTTTACAGCTCGTTTGGAGAGGCCAGTGAGCAGAGGCCAGTGAGCAGGCCGTTACAGTAGTCTAATCTACTAGAGACAAACGCATGGATAAGTCTCTCCAAGTCTGGTTTAGACGTTATACTTTTGACACTAATCAAATCTGGCACAGACACCCTTCTTGCCATTCTGAAAAGGCCAAAGATAGCATACCTCTATCTGCAAGCATGTTACCTCGGCAACCTGACAAATATTGCCATAGGCTCACCTGCGTTTTGGTTGACAAGCATTTTGAACGGGATGAAAACATTTACTTTGACATAAACAGTTGATATTTTGCTTATTTTGCACATAACACTGAACATTAAAGCCATTGGGGACATAACTCTATTTCAAACTCTTCGGTCATGAAAATGTACTATAAAGTTGGTACTGTTTGTGGGGGAGGGGTGATGTAGGCAGCAGGATTAGAGGTGTGTTCTTCGTGGTGGCTCGTACCCCGCAGTTGTAAGGGGGGCGAGGACCTTATCGCAGCATGCTGCTTTAAATTTATTTAAAATAATAATAATTGTTGTTCCCATTGGTTAAACAATAAAAAAAGAGAAATACACACCAAAAACTCTTTCTTGAGGTGCCGATGCAGGAGCAGACACATTAAAAATTCAAACAAAGCATCACATTCTCAGGTGACTCTCAGCAGACAGATGTCAGGTTGTTGGGGTTTTTGGGGGCCTTTGTCAGATCTTATTCTTTGAGCCAGAGCAGATGGGGTCAGCCCAGGCGCCTATAATCCTTCCCAAATGAGTGGGTGGGGTCCCAGTCAAACCACACCCTGTCCAGCTCCAAGCTGTTTTATTTCTTCAGAGGAAGCATTTAAAATCAAGAATTCCCACCTACAGGACAGTTTAACAATCCCAATTTTTGGTGAATAAGTTATTGTCCATGATGAATGATGGTTAGAAAAGGTTCAATGTAAGTACAGCTGTAGTTAGTCCTGACACTATGACCCCAGCTCTGATAAGAGTGTAGTCTTGGGATAGAATGAAATCTGGATCTGTTGACGGAAGTTAACCACAGCAATAAATAAATCTGTATCGAATAATCTAATCAATAGCTCAAATACACGATACTCTGTGATATGTTTGGGGAAGTTACGTCACAAAGACCTTTTGACCTGGTGTTTAATGTCTTATTACAGGCCAGGTGGTTAGTGTGGCGGCGCACCACTTCATCTCGCCGCTTCCGTGCTTTTGCTGATCTTGCACCCTCCACCTCTGCCTCCCCATGTGCCACTTATGTCGTTAATAATTGTGATTTAACTGCCAGTGAAAGTATTTATTCTTGAGGACGCTATCTCAGCAAAATGCGTTGCTGCTCTTTTTGAGAAGCCCTTTAGATTTGCCATAGTAACAGCACACAAGGCTGAATGCTCCCGGTTCAGCGACGAGACTCGACAACAAAATGCATTGAAGTCTCGAGACTGGCTACTATTGTCCAGAGCTTTTTTTTTCTTCGTGGGAACAAATGAGGGACAATAACTGAAAAGGTGGGCTGTTGAGTTTGGACGGGCATCATTAACGTCAGGATAGACCAAAGCGTTTTATAAAGTTGAGTGGCAAAAAGTAGAGCAAACATCGCAGTTGACAGCTCGTTACCGCAGCTTCACTGTGCGGCGATGAGATGGACGCCGCTTGTGTTGTAGCTGGGGTAAGCAGTTTGGCCTTCTCCAATGCTCCCAGGATTCATTATAAAGAGGAGGAGCTGTCAGGGGCAGCGCTCTCCATTACAGACTTAACAGGGAATGCTAACTTGTTGAATGCTATTGATTTGAGGTGGAGACTGCACAGGATCAGAAGGCAGAAGATTAGTTGAGTCAAACTGGCTTAAGCACTCGGAATAGACCTTTGAAATCAGCTCCTGGTTCTTCTTTAAAGATTATGCAGGATCTTAAATACCTCTAATTAAATGTGGTTGATTTGAAATGGATACAAATGTATGCACTTTTTTACAAATGAAAAAAAAATAATAATGTTTGTTACCATGCCCTTGAGACATTACAGAGGAAGGTACTATTTTTACGTTTCATAAACTAGAGGCGCTTAACATAACAATCCACACCTTCTGACGCCTGAACATTTTTGAAAAAGAAAGAAGCGTTAAGTTAGTCAACAACTGCTGTTAGTTAAGTAAATAAAATCAATCTAATCAAACTGTTCTCCAATTACATGTTTGAGACATATTTTAATACTAACAGAAGAAGCTCTTTTTTGTGGCACTTCATTTAATCCATTTTGTTTGATCCGTTCTCCTCAAATTAACCTTTTTTTTTCAGTCGCCTTCAGCAAATTTATGTAGGCCAACTGAAACAAAACTATTGTTTCCTTGTTTTTCTTGCCTGGATGCAACCTTCAGAATGTGAGTGGGGAGCGCTCTCTCTTTCTTTCTGTTCTCTCTCTTTTTTTTTATTTTTTTTATGTAAAACACACACTTTGAAGACATGCAACTACAGTAAGTGGCGGTAAATGCACCTTTCGGTTGCCAGCCGCCATTAAAAGTAACACAACAACAACAACCTTCAAAATATGCATCTGTGGAAATACTGAATGTTGTATAACGTTTTTGCACACACCTTTATTATGATGAGAATAAAACTCTTAATTTGAAGGGGAAAAAATTATAAAGTTTGAATGTATGACACCAATATTTTAACACCACTTTAATTTGTTTGGTATAAACAAATAGACAATGTTTGGGTAATGCATTTATTTATTTGCTGTTTGCTGTTAAATTGATTCAAACATTGAGCTACTTTCCACATGGGTTTCCACACTTTAAAGGAGTTTTTCACTCATGGTACAAAATCGGGCAGGCCTTTAATAACCGGATGTCCTTTAAGACCTGAAATATATGACAAAACTTATAGTCAAATAGAGTATCCCAGAGTGTTTCATTCTTTTATAAGTAATAAAATCCTCTTTTTTTCCCAGTGATAAACAAGCAGCTTCCGTCACAAAAGCCTCCATACACTTTTTATATAACAATTTATATTCACATAAATGTTATATAAGGCTAATGTCTTTCTGGGTGTAAGATTGCACTGTACATGTCCTCTGTTGCAACCGACTTTATACATCTCTGAGGGAATCATTCACTTAAATGCCACTCTCCCTGGAGATGGAGAATAAGATATATGCATGTGATTTATGATGCTCTACGTCTTGCCCTGAAGGAAGACTGACAATTTTCTGCAGTAATTGAAGTAAATGATGTTATTGTGTATTTTTATTTATTTTCATATTTGATGTATAAAGCAAGATTAGTGAGTGTCAGCGAGGTGCGCCGCAGGAAGCCTTGTTTGTTGCTGATGCGTGTAAACTGTCCGCTGATATTAAGAGCACACTTTAATATAATTGCAAATTAGGATTATGCATATGTAATCATCCAGGGGAAACTTCATTATTTATTACAAAGTAACAATAGAAAAGGACACAGACTATGACCTTGTGTTGTGCACTGGCTCAAATGTATTGGGCCTGATGTCACATTGGCTCAATTGTAACTATACATAGTAACTATGATGTTCCTAATCAAGTAGGCCCAGCAGAGGATGTACTTCCTGTACTTTCTGATGACTGTCAAGAAGTTTTTGCCTTTTACCAGTAGTGGGACAGTTGAGTGTTACATTGTTGCAGAGGGGAGCTGTCAGGGACTTCTTGTTCTTCACAGAAGGTCTAAACATTTCAGCATTTTAAACATTAAATTTAATATGTGGAGACCAGCTTTAATCAGTCGCACAAACTTGCTTAATTCATGTAAGATTGTCTGTGTAGTTAGACTTCTGGGTAAATGTGAGGACAACAATGGTTGTGGATAAAATTAAGTGTGCAGTGAAAACAGTGTGACTCATGTGTCTGCAGTGCTTTGGTTCTGCTGTGCATTGGTGCAACTACACAGGTGAGTGCAGGGACTGAGAGGCTCGTTAAGGTCGCGTTGGCATTTTTACTAATAGTTGTATTTGGAAATACAAGAGTCAGGTCACCACGGCATTGTTGTATCACAGATTTCCCTCACTGTATTCCACACTTTATTTGTTATGCCACCATGTGCATGAAATATTATACATTCTTTTTAATAGTTGTTAGCCTTTAAACATGCTCTTGAGTTCCTTTTGTCGTTGTTTTTAAATTAAAATATTTATAATTTATATTTTCCAACAGAGCGGTTAGAGCTCTCGCCTCCCAAGAAGGAAATCATGGGTTCGATTCCTGGGCGAACATTACATCACATGATTTCTCTGGGTGGAGTCTGCATGTCCTCCCCGTGTTACCGTGGGGTTCTCTCCAGGTTCTCCGGCTTCCTCCCACCGTCCAAAGACATGCATGTGTTAGGTGAATTGGCAACTGTAAATTGGCCCTAGTGAATGAATGTGAGAGTGAATGGTTGTCTGTGTGTCTATGTCTCCGTGTTAGCCCTGCGACGAGTTGGCCACTGTCCAGGGTGTACCCCACCTAAGGCCCAAAGGCACTGGGATAGGCTCCAGTCACCCGCGACACCTAACGGGAACAAGCGGTAGAAAATGGATGGATGGATGGATGGATTTTCCAACACTGCTAAATGTGTACTGGTAATTCCCCCTTGCAGCCAGTAGATGGCGCCACCAAATGTTTAAGATGCACATTTCAGAGAATATGCTGTCGGTTTACTTCCTGGTCTCAGCACGCATGCTACTCCAGGTATGTTTTTGATGAGGACACAATGTTAAAACATGGGTAAAAGCTCCAAAAAGAAAATGTTGCATATGTGCCCTTTAAGTCGAGCATGGAGGGGCCAGTATTAAGACTTTAGTGTCAATGCTTGGGGTTTGAGGGAAAAAAACTTGGTCCCACCTCTGGTTCTTAGTCACTCTCTTTTCCTGAATTTTTTTGCACAAGCCTTTTTAACTGCACCTAAACATTACTAAAAAGAAGAAAGAGATTCTTCCTTCTTGTTTCTAGATGAGATCCCGGGGCAGTCCTTTAATGGTCCGCATGGTCTCCCTGTGGTGCACCAGAGGCTGAGGTCGGCTCTGCAGGTGAGCATTATTCACCCCTGACACTTCCACTGGCACTTAACACCCAGTTAACATGGCCGCTGCAGGGCCCTCCTATTCTAGCCAATGATCAATGCCCATATGCTACAGACCATTAGCGGAATCTCTCTGAGTAGAGCAAAGTACCCGAAAAAGGCTTCATTTTTAAGATGGTGGTCTGATTTCTGTAACCTGCATTGAATACTGTCAATGTGTATTTGGGCTACTTTTTTTTTTTTTTACTATAATAAATAATGGATCCAATTGTAAAACGTCAATTCTTAAAGGTGGGGTATCCAATTTTATTATTGTAAATGAGTAAAATGTAGTTTTTCATATGTTTAGTAAAAGAAGCCCCACAAAATCGAACCTCTGTTCATGGTCTGCATCTACCCCTTAAAAGGAGGACGTCCCACGCTGACATTTTTTCAAAATAAAGCTGTAACCCTCTTATTTCCAGTCAAATCAATCATTCTGAGAAGCATCAGGCTCAGTTTGTACTCCAAACCATCAAGTAAAAAAAATTACCCTAAAATAAAATGAAAAATGAATAATACTTTTATATGGATTCCGCTTGAAATTTTTAGCCTCATTACAAGTCCCTAAAACTCATTTTTTGTGAATTTACCTTCAGTTTTTAAAGGAGAATGGTCAAAACCAAACAAATGCTAAAACTAGTGTCAATCAGTCCCCACCACCAGACACCAGCTTTACTCCTTCATATGTTTAACAAACAAAAGCTAGGCGAGATTTAAAATCTGATTTCCTCTGTGCAGAGCTTGTTTCTACTTATAATTAGAGTAAAACAGACATCAGAGTCCAAAACTACAGAGTCTCAGCTACACAAAGGCTCCAGCCAATTGTTTGTGCTCCAGGGCGTTCAAGAACAGCTTCAGTTTAAAATCAGGCTCAATTTTTCAGGCGTTTTTTGAAAAATAGGCCCTAAGCATAAGGGGTTAAGTATGCTATTTAGCCTGTTTTGCTGCTCTCCGAGTTTGGGGAGTGACGGCCCGAGCAGCAATTTTCACGACGATTATTCATTCAGTGGCAGTTCCAAAACCTCAAATCGATATTAACAATTGTCGCTTGCGATCAACTTTACAACAGCCAATCAGAGTAGCCAGGCACCCAGTTCCTAGTGATGTCTCTTACACTGTAGAAATAGCGGAGGACACTAAGAGTAGTTTGTGCTTATTTTTAATTTACCATCCCTGCGAGAGAGTATCATGTGCATCCTTGTTTGTTGTATTTGTTTTGTAGCAAACGTCCCTGAAAACTTTCCTGAAAATGGTATGTGCGTGGTGTCGCTGTCTGTCATGAGCATGAGAGATCAACCCATTTGGCCCAAATATGTGATATCTGTGGTCTGCAATCTTGGAAGACTTCATAGTTGTGGGCAGCTGGTCTTAAATTTGCATATACACAGTTTAGTTTATAATGTTTTTATTTATTGCTTTTCTTCTTTGCATCAGATGGTGACCTTGGTCGTTCTGAAAGCCTCCATGAATAAAAATGCATTGTTATTGTTATCATGTAGCAAGAAGTCAAGCATTAAATTATCATCGGTAGTAACTCTAAACTGTCTCAAATCTTTGGTCGTGTTTCTTTTGCAGTCTCTGGAGTGACACGGCTTATGGGATGCACTCAAAATGCACCACCGTATTCAATCATCAATGCTACAAAACATGGCAATGACTGCCACTTTGAGCCTATGTTCCCCGGTGTTCCCCGGTACCTATGTTCCCCGGTACCTATGTTCCCCGGTACCTATGTTCCCCTGTACCTATTCCCCGTACCTATGTCCCCACCTATGTTCCCCGGTACCTATGTTCCCCGGTACCTATGTTCCCCGGTACCTATGTTCCCCTATGTTCATAGAAAACGGGGGAACAACACGGTGCACCTCCTCAACTTATAGCATAGGCTACTGGTTCAGGTTCAACATCCCCAATAGTTGTACATAAATTGATGGTTTTTCAGCATGAAATATAACAGCATATAACCCTAACCCAAACCCTAACCCTAACTCAGGTCTCGGGGGACATAGGGCGTGGGTGGCTGGATGCGTGTCGCACTTATGACCACAATACTTTTTACAACTAACTGCATCAACATGCTAAACAGGTTTCATCTGCTGCTATAGCGTTCACAATAAACGCTGAGCAGAAATGGCCAAGGGACAGGTTGAAAATCCACGGACGAGGGCAGGGCCTCACGTAATATAAAAATTAAAGACGATTCTAATCTGCTGTTAGAGAGCAGGGTGATGGTGAGGTCAAACCTAAAGTGTGAGGACAATGTTCAGACATAAAGAAGTACAAGGTGCCTAATAAATTAACTACAATGTCCACAGGTCAACGATTTAACATGAATCAATTGAACATACATGCTTTTATTTCTGTCTCCTTCATTCAGAATATTGATGAAGTATGTACTCTCAGTTGTTGCAGCTCCCATAAGTATCCAAGACATAATAAAAACATACCAATCATAGAAAAGCTATAATAAATTGCAAAGAGCATACTTGTGACCATGTACGTGGCTGAATGAGTGGAACCTTTTGTGAAGTAAATAATTACTTCTTTTTTTTTCTTTTTGCTTGATATTTATATGAATAGATTTTTGAGGCTGTTATCCTCCTAACTGTTTAATTGAATGTGCTAGAATGTTGACAAGAAGAGTTTGAGGGTTTTCCAAAGGATGAGTAGTAGTTGTGGAATAGTGAGACACTGTTGTAGTTTTGTAACGTGCAAACCCCTCCCAAGAAAATGTATTTCCTTTTAACAGGGTGAGTTTTGTTTTTCATGTTGTTCTGCCATGATCAAAAGTAAATATCCAAACTTTACGATATAATTCTGCTTTATGTCTGACTGCAACAGCATTTGAGTCCAGTTGAAGTCACTCAATATTTATATATTTTGTATTTTTTATCAGTGGTACATATCTCCTCTTGACTTCTTTGATATTGTTTGCAAACCCACATACCACCATTGTGCTGGTCTTACAACTCATCTCACTATCCTTTATACTTTTTTTTTGTAACCGACTGTGACAGCTGCGTGACTTGCTGTTGGATTTAGGCGTTGAAGTAGGCGCTGTTACTGTAGAGATGTTTCAATTTCAAAAAGAGATAGCTTTGCTGCAGTTCTGAAATGCAGATCTTTTGTTGGATTTTGAAAGTGCTGTATCCCAGAGATTTAAAAAGTGACTCAAAGCTGTCAAACTGAAGCCTTTGTTCTTATTTAAATACCACCTGTGTTCTGGCTATTTGTACTTCCAATCAAGATAAAATCCACCATTTGCTAAGAGAATAAAATGTAGGTTTTATCACAGTAAGACATGAGTTCATGGGCGAGCCTTCACCCATTTACAGTCACTTTTCGATTTTTTGTTTTGTTTTATTTGTTTACAATGTAGGAGTGAATAGAAAGAAAATAACAAATTACAGATGTGTGTAAAATAGCTAATCTTAAAAGGAAGGAATGAAGGATTCCTTTGGCTTGGAGAAACAGAACTTTTATAAATATTTGCAAAAAAGTAATTATAATCAAGAAATTAAACTAAGCAATTCCCATTATAATTTAATGAGATTATATATATCAGAGGGCGAAATCAGAGGCGAATAATATCTAGCTGAAGAGGGGGAAATATACGCACATCCCAGTGAAGGACCACAAAATGAAATGTTTGGAGTTTTTTATAACACTATGTCCCCACCAGGGAAACGCAGACTGGTGGAGAAACCGTTAAAGCCAGGAGGTCAACTACAATCCCGTGTTTTAGGACTGTCCTTTTGATCAAAAATATTGGACTGAAATCAACAATGCACTGCAACCCCACTTTAGAACTATGTATTTGGCCTCAAAACTCCAGCTCAATTAATGGATACCTTTTGGAATGTAAATTTGGTGGCAGAAAAAAAGGCCGACACATACGTATCACACATATGTTTTTGCTCTCTGGTTTGTGTTCTGTGTTGTTGTGTGTTCTAAATTTAACCTTAAAAAGAAAGAAAAAAAAATACTACTTAAATAGTGCTCAAGTAGAAAGTAAAAAGTAGGAGTTAAGAATTAACTCAAGTGAGAGTAACATGATCATAATATCCATATCTTGAGTGTAATTAGAGAGGCTAAAATATGAAATAATAAATCAAATGTCTTATTTTCAAAGGCACATACCACAAAAATACAATTATTTGTTTTTCAATTCACTAAAGTAAATGTACTTGTAGTATATGTATAATTGATAACAACCATACACAAAACCATTGTCTAAAGTTCAAACAACATTTTAAGTTATAATCTAATATATATAAAATATGATCTGAAGATTGTTTCGTTTAACTTGTTATGTTGAAGTGAAATATTGCCCGGTGGTTTTTTTTCATGATGCACTCAGAGGAAATGAGATGTCATGCTGTCAGACTTCCAGCACTCTGAAATCTGACAAGCACAGTCCCCCAAAACCCTGCACACCTGAGGACACTGGTTTTTTTTTTTTTTTTTTGTAGCACAGTTGAAATCATGTCGAGCTTGAGCAACTATGGTTGCAACACAATTCTTATATTTGTCCATCCTAGCAACATTATAACCTTTATTTATTTATACAGGGAGGGCCCTTGAGAGCAAGCTCTCAATTACAAGAGTGCCCTGTTAGCAGATAAAAACATTTACACAATTACAAATTAAACAAACACAGGATATACAGATTTATATTATATTCAATTCAATCAATCAAATAAATGTATACAAACACACAATATGGAATACAATTATTTAAAACAAGAGCACTGGCACTGAGGATAGTCTTTTAAAAGTGCTTTGAATGAATTGAAATACATAAAATAATTTGATTTAAAAAGTCTTTGAGTTTCGTTCCATAAAGTTAAAGCAAAGTAAACGCCTTTTCCCTAGCTCTGTGTTGATTCTGTGTGACTCTAAAATAAAAATGCCCTGTGAACTAAATTGGCAAATATCTGATCTGATCTGATCTTCAGTATACTTGTTAAATAATCTGGCAAAATCCCAATGAGAGTTTAATAAACAACAAAATGCAGTGCTGTTCTCTTCTTGCATCCAAAAATTGCCATCCTACTTTAGAGCATAATTGACAGTTGTGTGTTCTCTATCCTTTCTCCTGTAAAAAACCTTAGAGCTGAGTGATAAATTGATTTCAAGGGTTTTATGACTGTTGCTGTAGGGTTACACATATATAATCTCACCATAATCCAGCACTGAATGAAATATAGCCTGGATTAACTGTTTTCTACAAATAAGAGGTATACACTTTTTTATTTCTAAAGAAGAATGACAAGCTGGCTTCATGCATACAGTATGCTTATAATGTTAGAAATAATGCAATATATTGATTTATGGTTACAATCTTACAATCCATTTTAACTACAATGTTCAATGTATTTTCCATCATCATGTGAATCTGGTGTGTGCGTGAACGATAGATGGTAAGAGGGCAGAGTCACAATATAAATAAAATGCATTATTATTCATATTCTCACAAATAAAGGTAAAAAGTGGAGAAACAATGTTGAGAAATATATTTTCTTGACCTCGTCCGATTGCAAAAGTGAGCCGTTTTGGCGGACCAGGCAATCTCTGACAATGATTATGTTGTTATTAAAGGATAAGACTCTATCTTATTTAGAATGTATACTTGTCATTCATTTATACCTCATGTTTACATGTTTACCAGCTGCTAGACTCCACATGACATGTCTATTCACATGCCATATCTATGTCAACTCAGTGAGGTTTTTCACAACATTCAAAAGAATCTGCAACAAGTTTGAAAGATCCCTGGGGTTTTCAGAGTAGAAGGAAGCCTGGAAAATAAAACACGATGTTATGAGAAAGCTGTCACACCTATGCAGTGCTGATATAATTGCTGTAATTTAAGTGAAGTGGAAGTAATCTAATAATGTGTGAAATACTAATCAAATATATCATTGAACTATTATTCAGAACATGTCTACTGTAACTGGGCACAAATGTATTATGTTTAATATTTCAGCTTCTTATAAATGGGTAAATATTTTTTGGCCTGGAGAGTGTATTGTAAAATCAGCACTTTGTGACAACACAGACCACTGTGCGCTAGCTCAATCAAATCATTATTTATCAATCACAAACTCGAGATAAAGAGACTGATATGTTTTTTCTTCACCGTCTAAAAAAGGAATCGGAGCAGAGGTCAGGAAGGCTGTTCCGGATTTCAGCTAAAAAAGTATTGGTTTCATGGATAAAACACATTGTGATGATTTATTGTATTGTATTGTATTACAATACAATGTATTTTACATTTGCTGTAGTGTTATAGTTATGAATTTACAGGCTGTGTCCTTTGAAACACATTGTAATGTTTTGTAAGCAGTAGGGTAAATGCGTCATACAAGTGTTAATAACAGTGCCTGCCTGTCGGACCCCAGCAAAAGCTGCTTTGTCGCCCCCAAACTATTGCAATTATAGAGATGTCCCAATTTGGTCAAGAATCCTCGAAGAAGAATCCACTTGCCTACAAAATTGACTGTATGAACGTGCATTGACTATCTCGGCTGCCAAGTAGGGCTGGGCCATATCATTTCAGTGGTGATATTTTGTAGTATACAGGGGATGATATAAAAACTGTAATATTGTGACATCATTGAGCCAAGTCGTAAAATCAGTTGCAAGCGGGGGCAGACCGAAATTATGGTTAAACACTGACACTGGAAGCTTTCCAGAGGCTAAAAACTCTAATAATGAAAGAGATAAGAACTGGAAGTAGAACTATAATTAATTTTTTTTCCAAAACAAAAAGAAAGTTAAACCAAAATCCCATTTCCGTATGGTGTCGGCCCAGTCCTTAATTGTTGGCGCCGTTTGTGTCATACATTTTTTTTGTAATGCCCTTTTTCCCACCTGCCAGAAGTATGTTCCAAATATATACATTTATTGTCTCCATGGCAGGGGTTTTGAGACCCAGATACATAGTTCCGAAATTGAGTGGGATGGTGGTGTCAAAAAAGTCTGCAATGCTTTGTTCATTTCTGTCCAATATTTTTGTACAACAGGACAGGCTCAGAACACATGATAATGGTGTGCCTCCTGGCAACCTGAATTTCTCCAACATTAAGCACCTCCCTTGTCCTACATTGTGATGTGCATACATATTCCCACTCCTCGTCCGTCAAAAAAAATGTTTTCCCACAACATTTTTTTATATTTAGTAGATTAGCTGCTAGATTATTGCATTTATATACTCTAGGGCAGTGATTCGTTCGACTTACTTTTGACTACATTTACACAACAATGTACAGCAGACCGCACAATATAAACTTGCGTTTTACCACAAGCTACAGTCACAGTATAAGCAGTTTTTAGTTGCAGTTTTTAGCGGCAGCTTTGTCTTCATAACAGCCGTGTACGGCACCGGGGACTGCGCTGCTGCTCGTACATATGGGAGCGCACGTGTACGCACAAGGGCGAGGAGAAGAGAAGGGAGGATCAGAGCAGGAGACGACAGGTGAAGAGCGTGCCATTTTCCTGCCTGTTTACCCCGCTTGTCCTTGTGTAAACTACTTTGTTGTTGTTAGTCCCAATTTCAACAACAGAAAAACTGAGTCTGAGTTTGTCAAACTCCTCCCCCGAGCATTAATGTGGAGATGCTAAAATGTCTAAAATCATGTAAAATAGCTGCAGAAAGGATTATCTATGACAAAATGTGGCACAGCTGGTGCAATATTTTTGGGACTATATGATAAATGTATGGAACAGGCATTATAGGGCTAATATTAATCAAATTATTATTATGATTTTTAGGATGAATAATTATAATGAAATATAAAATATGCCTAATTACATCAAATTCAAACAAACTATTTAACAAATATTCCATTACCAATTTGATTTTGTAGAATTGTATAAAAAAAAATTCAATATTCCTTTAGTGCTTATTTTAAATCTGTGATCAATATTTATGACCCTGATAAACACCAGTCCTTAACCCCTAACGTTAAAAAGGTTGCCCACTCCTGCTTTAGTACAGATCTAAAGTACTGATTTATATGCCTTAATAAAGATTTCAGTCAAAGGGTTCTAATAATCGTAGCTTTGTTTTATTTATTGATTATAACAACTACTTATTTGTCAAAAACTATAAAAGTCCTGTTTCTCCATGAAAAAAACTCAAGCCTTTTGTTATCCAAATCTTAAATATCAGGTCGCTGCTATTTGTCTTAAAACTTTGGTCATAAGCCAACCAATTTAAGATTTTAACATATTTGTTTAATTTATATGTTTTGATTATCTTTTTTCATGTCGTAAGCACAGATTTTACCAAGGGATTTTCTACTTCCTCCAAATGACTCTGCTGTTTGTCGTCTGCCAGAAGGGGCTGTACAGGGACCTCCAGCACAACATAACACTCAATATTTTTCCATGCCTCATACTCCGGGTCACACCAGTACAGCAGTGCTCTGATTTGATCTTAAATAAAGTCATTTTTCAGACAAAGTATACCCTAACCACCTTTTTCTTTTGGTATTTGTAGGGTCTTAAATCTGATACAAGGTTTTTTACCATACCATATCAATCTAGAGATTGTTTTATTCCACTCATCAAGCCGGTTACTGATGGAAATCTGTGTAAAACACAAATTTCAATAGTTTCAATCCTTTGGCTTAGAAATTTTGTCATTTTGTCTTTACTTATAGAGGTGAAAATGGGGGTTATAGTTTTTATAGACTTTATGGGGAACCACACCTAAATATTTGAATGATTCCGTTATGGTTCCGCCATTTATATAGGTAGTTCTGAATGTCAAAAGGGGTCGCCAGTAGGACATAATTTCAGTTTTGTGTACGTGTAGTTTGTATCCAGACATATGGCCAATAATATCAAGGGAAATCTCTGGCTTGGTGAAAAACTATAAGACATCATCTGCGTAACAGGCCATTTTATGTTCCATGCCATGAATTGTAACACCATGGATTGCTTTTGAGTGTCTAATATATTGGGTCAATGGTTCCAAGTGCAAACAAGAGGGAGGACCAAGCACAACCCTGCCTCACCCCGCTTTACAAATTCAATGGCTCTGTCAAGTGGCCGTTCACTTTCATTCTTGTTGGACTGTTGTAAAGAGCCCCAATAGTTTTAATTATTAAATCATCTATTAGAAATTTGTGTAACACTTTAAATAAATAAGGCCAGCTAACAGTCAAAGCTTTCTCAGCATCCAAATGTATTATAACAGCCTTGTTTTTTTGTTTTTGTATATCATTCATATGTGTAAAGTTCATCTTATGTTGTCTTGTGTTTGTCATTTGTTAATGAATGCTGTCTGATAATTGGGAATTAGATTTGGGAGTATTTGTTCCATTCTTGTCCCATCAGGGTTGTCCTCTTTTTACCACGGATCGGCACTTCCGTTGTAATCCCACTTTCAGACAAGCGTGAACTCCATTCTTTTAAATGGAGAATGAGGGAAAAGTCTTGCTGCTAAAATATGCTATGAAGTAGATTGAGATAGATTTAGATCTGCGATGTATGTTTTAATAATATGATTCTGTTCAAAGATCACATTTGAATACAATATGTTATTGTTTGTGGAGGAAATTGCAGCCGTTTGTTAATTGCGTCCAATCAAATTTCGATTCAATTGTGGTTAATCTTGCAGCTCAAATTCTAGTATATTTCTTATGTGGATTGTATTTTGGCAGACATTGGGATTCATCTCTCTCCAGATATCAATTTATATTATGTATTCATTTGCTAAATGTGTTATTCATTAATTTACCAGTAGTTTGTGAGTTTTAAACATCTAATGCCGGCTGAACATGTAAATTGCAGCCGCCGCCACAGACAAGGTCTGTCATCAATTAAATATTATATTGTTATCACACATATTCTTTATTTTTATCACCCTGCCATAATGCCAAGACTAAGTGCTGATCTATTATTCACATTGCCCGTCTGTGGTCATAATGTTATTCTTGAAGTGTTTACATAACTTGATGCAGTGTTGTTCCTGTATGTGTGGTGTTGCATGAATCATTTGTGAACTGGTCAGAATCGATTACTTTCCACTTTGATGGCGTGCGATAAAATGGTGAAGAAACATGAAAGCCGTATTTTATGCCGGTGGGGAGAATAGGCCAAAGGCTTCCTCCTCTGCATCCCCGGAGGAAGACGATGATGCATGGTGAAGACACTTAAAGCACACCAGAATAGCATAGATCATGTTAGCTCTACTATAAACGCAATACTGTAATTTACTCACTGTGTCAGGGACTCTAGTGCACTGTGCAGTGGTATGTGCATTTTTAGTTGTGTAATGTTATGCAAAATTATTGTTTTGATTTTGAAAATGTCAAGGGCAGATTTTGCATGTGTTTGCAAAGTTGTGATATGATACACTTTGATATACAGGTGTAACTAGAGAACTCAGATAACCCAATAAGAATCTTGGTAACACTTTTGCATGTTGTCATTCATTTTGTCTTTGTTACATTCCTTAGCTATTTTAGACGTATTTTCCTTGTTCTCACATGCACAGGTGTGAACAATCATAAAGAAATCAGATTACTTACTGTACATAATTATTCACATTGTATTTCAATAATGGGACAATTACAGAACTTAGGTAATGATCTCATTTCTGGTGATCAGATATTTGGTGTGCATTTAAACATTGTGAGGTCATCAACCAAGAACATGCATATAATTAGTGACAACTAGCTGTACTTCACAACAAGAGGACTGTTCAATGAAGTTAGCATTGCTGTTGGTGAGAACAGGTACAGTACCGTCAAAATAAAGCAACCAAAACGCTGTAGTTGTAACAGTGCAAATCAGTCTGTAGATGTAATGTTTCTCTAAAATGCTTTCATTTTAGGTATTTTGCTGGTGCTTAACTAAATTTGTCCTAATTTATTTTCACGTTTTATTTAACATATTTTAAATAATCATCATCTGAATCCAGATTCGTGTGCAGATATCAGAATCAGAAAAAGGTTTATTGCCATTGTCATTCACAAAACTCGGAACTTATTTCGGCGTGAAGGTGCAACATACAACAATGAATAATAAGAATAATAGCTAAATATAGCAACTAAGGGATGTATAAAATAAAAATATACTGCTAAAATAAAAATGTACTTGTATCCTGGTAGACACAATTTACAGTTTATATTTACAGAAATAGTGCAGAAAGTGAATAGTGCAATGAATAATACTTACTTGCACTGTATGTTACTTGTTGCCAAATCACTGTGTGATTTGTTAAAGAAGATGAAAGGAGAAAGAAATACTAATTGATAGATTGATGATGATGAGATAGCCACATGGAATCAGTAAACAAATGACTTGATCAGTGCTGATCAGTAGGGCCTGAGCTCCTTATTGGCTCAGGAGTTGAAGTCCCCCCATCACAATTGAAAGAGCACATCGTCTGGGCAAACCAAGACCAGCAGCTAATAAACCACGAGGCCTGATAATGAGGTTTCTTAACGATCGTTTAGAGGGACGTTTCTTGAATGCTGCAAGGGTTAAAGAAGACCTCCAACACAAAGGCAAGCATGTCTTCTTTGCTCCAGATATTCCATACGAGGTTCGCCAACAACGGTAAAAATTCTACCACATCTGTGAGGAGCTCAGGAAGAGAAAACTGAGACATGGATTCTCTTTCCTAGGTAAAAAACACGTGTTCAGAACACCAGGAGAAGCAGAGGTGCTAAGGAAGATGCAAAGCACAGAGAACTAAACAACATGAGAGATGGAGCCACCAACGTGGGGTATGTGCGTTTGGGTTGTGGTCACATGGTAATACATTTCTGTTAATATGAAGAGACTGATGATAGTGACATGATTTATTTGTTTTTAAAATCAGACTTTATGCACATCTACTCATCGATGTGCCAAATGTGGAGGATTGGATTAGTGGGAAATTGGATAATACAAATGCAGGGGTGTTTGTGGTGAGCCAAGGAGATTGTATACCCAGTTCCTTCTGAGGCTTGGTGTGAGGAGTGCCTGGGGAGTTTTTCGTGGGGGCCTTTCATTCTTATTGTATTTCCCTCCCTTTACAATCTTTTTTTGAATCAGGTTTTGGGTTTGATGCCTGTTTCCAGCATGAACCCTTTTGTTTTCTTTTTTACCCTTTCAGCAGTTCTGTGTTCCTATGGTTCCTGTGTATGTTTGTTTCCAACCAGAGAGATTAAACACATTCAAGTGTTATCAACGGTACATCAATACAACCAACCCAATGGCATCAGAAGTGTTACAAGTAGCATGCTTCAATGTGAATGGTATACTGAACCCAATAAAACAAACACAATTTTAACAAAAATGAAAAAAGAATTTGTACGCTCCACCTGGGAGTGATATTACTTTCTGTATTGATGTCATGGACCTGATTGTGAACCAATCTGAGGGAACCCTAATTTGTGGCAGCAACTGGAATCTTCGCATTCAGCCTACATTGCATGCTTTTCTTTGCACTCTTCTCTTTTATGTCTTGAACTATTATTTTGTGATTTCTGCCATGTCTTTGTGATTTTAATTCATTTTTTCCTGTTGTGTGAAGCACTTTGAATTGCCTTGTGTATGAATTGTGCTCTACAAATAAACTTGCCTTGCCTTGCCTTACATTAGACGTGTCAACTCCAAGAGGCACTGGAGGAACAATAAATACGATTTTTCATATCTTACTGAAGAATATAGGATTGATTGACACATGGAGGGAAATGAACCCTAGGGCATGCCAGTATACACAATTTTTGAATCCACATACAATCTATTCCAAATAGATGTTCTTAATAAAGACAGACCTAAAATCCCTGAAGCAGATAAAGGCACTATAGACCTAAGTGATCATGCTCCTATTTACATTTCTGTAGATTTGGAGAAAAGATGAAAAAACACACTATGGAGGTTCAATGCCAGCCTGCTTAAAGAATCTTTGTTTAAGGAAAAAATGTCCAACAACATTAAGACCTATCTGGAGGAAAATGGTACTGGAGAAATGTCTCCACCCATCCTTTGGCACGCTTCCAGGCAGAAAAAGCTAAATGAATTGCAGGAAAAAATTTAATTGTTGGAGGAAAACCATGCTAAAAAGGGGTGTCCTAAAATGCTACAAGAAATTAATGATAGGACATCACAGGAAATAATTAAGAAAAGGCTCTCTACCAAACAAAGCTATTATGAGAGTAGATCAAAATGTTCTAGATTACTATCTTGGAAACTTAAAAAACAACCATCTGAAGAACAATTTTTAAAATACGGAGCAGGCAAAGTGATGTAATCTTAACCAAACAAAACCAAATTCAATCAGCATTTGAATACTTCTATAAAACACTTTTCTCCAAATTTCCAAATGATAAAGAAGATTATATAAATAGAATCTTATCCTATACTTGAGTCTAAGTCAAAGGATTGAAACTATACAAATTAATGATTTGCCCAAATGTCTTTATATGTTCCAGACTCTCCCGATTTCCATCCCGGACCGGTTGTTTGATGAGTGGAAGAAAGCAATCTCAAGATTTGTGTAGCAACGCAGGAAATCCCAAATCCGATTAAAAAAGCTGCAATTATCAAAAGAAAGAGGAGGCTGGGGTTTACCTTGTCTGAGAAACTACTTTATTTCAGCTCAAATCAGAGCATTACTGTTCTGGTGTGACTCAGAATATGAAGCTCAATGGGAAAATATATCGATGAATGTTGCGCCGGGGGTTCCTGTACAGGCCCTACTGGCAGATGACAGACAGTTGAGTCATTTGGAGGAAGTAAAAAAATCCCTGGGTAAAATCTGTGTTTACAACATGGAAGGAGCTGATCAAAACATACAAACTAAACAAAGATGTTAAACTCTTAAACTGGTTGGATTATGACCAAGGTTTTGCACCAAACAGAACTGACCTGAGATTCAAGGTCTGGATTGCAGGTATAAAAGTATTTTACCAGATTGTAATGACCATTGTGGCCCTCTGATTGAGATGTTTATCAAGGCTTATAAATCTGAATTTTCAAGGGGAATAATATCTAAATTATACCAATGCATTTCTAATCTGGATAAGTACTCTACTAAATATACAAAAAATAAGTGGGAGGGAGAGAGTGGTCTTGTTATAACGGACAAAGAGTGGGAAGATGTGTGTGCATCCCTGTGGAGGACTTCAAAATCACATGTTTGGAGAGAGTTTTGTTGGAAGAATGTGACACGTTTTACACAATAAAAACTGTTGGAGAAAGGAGGCAAACCACCACCACGTGTTCTTGGACTGTCCTGTTGTTCAGAATTTTTGGGCTGAAATTAAGGATGTACTGCAGACAATTTTAGACATTGCCATTCCATTCAATTTGGGAACTATGTACTTGGGCCTAAAATCTCCTGCCATGGACATACTGAATGAATACCTTTTGGAATGTTCTTTTCGCAGCGGGAAAAAAGGCCATAGCAAAGAAATGGATGATGCAGAACCCCCTGACGATCAAGGACTGGACATAATAACATGAATTAGACTAATTTGACCAACTCTGGACTCGTTGGGACTGTTTTTATACTTGTTTAAATGTTTAGTTGATGCTTGATGTTGTGTATTTTTTTTGTTTTTGTTGGATGAATGTTTTGCTCTCTGGTCATGTTAAAAATGTTTAAAAAATACATTTAAAAAATAAAAAAGGCTTGAATGCAGTGTGATTGTTGTCCCTTTCCCTGGGAGCTGTTGATGTGGACTTCTTCAAAGGAGAGAACATAGGGTCATAGTTTCTCATTTAGAATATAAAAGAATAGCTGTTTGTGTTAGCATTTGAGATGCTTTTAATGCTCATCTCCACTCTCCAGACCAGTGCCCCCTTCGGGCTCCAGCCGCCCCACTGCTAATCTCACTCAGCCTCTCGACACACCTGCTCCCCATTACACAAGCAAAAGCCCTCACTCTACCTTTTCAGTGCAGTGTTCATATTCTTTTATTTTCGATTGCTGTGAAACTTTTAAAATGGTTTGCCCTTCAAAGCTTGGTTTTAAAACCAGGGTACCGGATTTTCCAGGGCACATATATTTAAGAGTTAGGGACCAAGGATCTTTGTGTAAGGCTTGGTTAGGACAACAGTAGCTGGATGATTTGACCTATTCTGCATGTTTTGGGTTGAACCGGAGCACCCAGAGGAAGCCTACCCAGACACAGGGATAAACGTGCAAACTCTACAAAGAAAAGGCCCAGTCAGGCCCAAAAGTGGAACCTGTAAGCTTGTTGCTGTGAGTTGAAAGTGCTAGACACTCTGCCACTGCGCTGTAGTGAGGGATTTACAATTATTTTACTAATTTAAGAACAACAAACAAATCTGGTACCCCAGATTTAAGTCGCATACTGCTCCCATCAAGTTGTTTACTTCCATTGAGCTCCATTTAATTATAATCAGTGAAGAACTAATTTATAATAAAATAGTGAAACTGTGCTTATTGACAAGACTTTTCAAAGATGGACATATGCATGGATTCGACCTCCATTGAAAAGTAATTTTTGTGTGCTTAACAGTGGCGAAGAAAAGGCAGTCAGATTACAAAATAGCCCAAAACAACTTAACAGGTGAACAAAGTCACGGTCAATTTCAGGTTAAAATCCTCCCTGAGGACAGGGCTTAGTCAGCTCAGACTAAGTCAAGGATCTTAGACCAGCTCCTCAGGTTGAAATGGACTTTCAAAAAAAAGATTTTTAAGACATCCAGAGGACTTTACCTTTCTCTACAATATGCATTGGACTATTTCATCATGGTTTGTTTCGGATAGTGGTGCAACAATATGTAAATATTAGGCTGATATTTTCTCTACAATGTTATTGTAGCCATTTTAAACTGTGTGTGTGTGTGTGTGTGTGTGTGTGTGTGTGTGTGTGTGTGTGTGTACTAAATAAACTAAAGTAGAATCAAATCTATTTTAAAATGTGTGCAGCACAAAAATCCTTCTTTGGGGAAAAAAGGAAAAGGTTTGATAGGGCTATCATTTATATAGCGCACTGTTCAGATATAGGTAGGCTATAGTACGATTATTCTTTATTACAGTAAAATTCAGACTAAAGTTCATCTCTGAACCCCTCCAGTCCATGTGTCATCATCGTGTTGTTTTGTCTCCTCCTGTAACAGCAGCAGCGACAGTCTCTCCTCCTCAGACTCTTCTCTCCTTCTTAAAACCACTCACACTAAAGTTATTTGGAGTAAACAGGTCGAAACTGATTGTTTAGAAGGAAAACTAGTCAAATAATGTCTGAAAATAAAGTTTTCGCGTTTATCGCAGGTCGCAAATTTATTTAATGATAAACTTTTCTAGAGCTTATAATAGCCTGTAACTTGGTTGTTTCTGGGTCTTTTGACTTAGAAGGTTACAGGCTGTTCTGTTAGAATAGACCTCTGTGCTGTGCTACCCGGTGGACGAGTGGTTATTGTTCCATGTGCAGCCGTCTGTAGTGTTTGGAGTTCGAATCCTGGCTCTGACAATTTGCTCCATTTGCTTTCTCTCTCATCCCCATTTCACACTGACGGTCCTGTCTAATAAAGAGCACAGGCCAATATCAGGCCATCTAATATCTAATATCAGCAGATCGATAGCAGTTCTTTTGACTAATACCAATATTACTCAATGAGGTGAATATCGACTGATACAGATACTAAGCCGATATATGAGTGTATCCATAGTTTCTGACACCAGTGTTCTACCAACTGTTTCGACATGCCCAGCTAGGCTCCAACAGATTACTGGAGATACTAGAAGTTTGGTCAACTGTAACCAAACAGATGGTCAGCTATGTAAAGCCCAGTTCCAGACTCCCAGTTATAGGTACAAAAATGGTGGAGTTGGTGTTTAGTTGAAGTACATATTTCTTTTGCCTTGGAATGTCCTCACGTGTGGCCACATGGGCTACAGACTTGCACCAAACTTTTTTGTCTACACCCTCCTCCCGCTTCATGTAGTTGTACTAGATTTCAACAAGTCTCGCTGCTCCTGACACAGGTGTCACCAAAAACACTATTCCCCCAGTGACACAAGACTCCTTTTCCTCTCTGTGCCCTTATTGACAAACTAGAGAAAAAGCATCAATCTCAGTAAGTTAGCTTTTCTGAAGGTAACTAAAAGGTGAAGTCACTCTATTAAGTTTTGTAGAATATAAGGTTGATAAGGTTGTTGTTGAGGTGAAATTTTGTCTTTAACTTTTGTGATTTTATGATGCACTGAGCCAGCCGAACCAGCCGAACCTATTTCTATTTGATCCGATAGTAAATTTAAAATGTTTTTTTAATACATGACCTTTTGGATTTTATATATGTTGTTGTTATTATTGTTCATAGTTGTATTTTGCACGTTAATGCCGAAACAAGTCCCTATGTTGACAATGGCAATACAACTTTTCTGATTCTGATTTGAACCACTCCCCTCAGGCAGGAGGCTACGGTCCATCCGGACAAGAACCTCCCGCCGCAAGAAGAATTTCTTTCCCTCTGCCGTTGGACTCATGAACACTTAACACCTGCCACTTTAACAATACTCAACCAATACTATTCACGCACTGTTCACTTTCTGCACTATTTCCGACCATCTGTACATTTTTGTGTAAATATCTGTGTACATACTGTGACCAAGTTTATTTTTTACCTTATTTTATCAGTGCATTCTTAAATTATGCATACCATATTTGACTGTATAGACTTTGCGATTATTATTATTATTATTATTATTATTATTATTATTATTATTTTATCATTCATTGTTTTTAGGGCTGCAGCTATCGATTCTTTTCTTCGATTAATCAAGTAATTGGTTAATTTATTTTTTTATATTCTAAACCATTTAAAAGCATATTAAATCATTTTTGTTCATAAATGTTATAGTTAATAGTTGTAAACAAATAACAAATAAGGAGTTTCTGCTTAAAATGACACATTTTATTCTTGTCCCCAAACCAGCAACATTTCACTTCACCAGTTCAAACTGTTCTGTTTGTATATAAAGAATATTTATAAACTACTAATTAACTTCACCAGACTGTTTGTGAACAGTTACAGTAGCTTTGAATTAATTTGCGTTTATGTCACAAAACTTAAAATAAGAAACTTGTTTGAAAAACAGTATGTTGAGTGAGGCCAGTTTTCCCTGGTGTTTTGAGCTGTAACTCTGCATTTTGTCATTTTGTCATTTTGCAGCATTGGTTCCGTGTGCCGTTCACTTTAGCCTCTCTGTCTTCGTCCCGTCATTGCGGACTTTCTGTTTCCTAAATGTGGCCATCTGTGCTTTTTCACACAACAAAACTCTTCCCAATCACACTCGTAGGTTTAAAACACGCCGCTCTCTCCTCTGTTGTGCTTTCGTTGCGGCAGGTCCGCGCGGTACCAGCTCTGTGTGAAACAAAAGAGCCACAAGTCACAAGTCATTAAATATGTATATTAAATGAATCATCGAGGCAATAAAGTAATAATCAAAGCTTTTTTGTATCAAATTACTTGATTTACTCGAGTAATCGTGGCAGCCCTATTTTTTTATGTTGCAGCTTGACGCCGAAACAAGTTCCTCGACCTGTGTTCAATGACAATGGCAATAAACCTTTTGTGATTCTGATTGTAATTCTGATAATGGAGCATATGACTTCCCCCATAGACTTTTCTCTAAACAGGGACTAAACCTGCTCCTTTATTCTATAGCTGACCTTGGGCAGCTGATGTGCTTCAACACAACAACAACAACAGGGTGCTCTGCCTCAGCTGTTTGCTTTCAACAATCTCACATACACTACACTCTAACATCAATTTTCTGTGTATTTTCTCCATGGGATGAAGTATCGATCCTTGGGGCGTTACATCAAACTCCCCTCCCAAGGTTAAAATAAAAAAAGGATTAGCTTCTTCAGTCCATGTGAATGATAAGAGTTATTTGTTCGCGTCTTCCATTTTGCAGCTTCACAATGATGTGTTTCGGATTTTATGAATAAAATATACCATGCCCTTTCATATTGCCAACTTTGTCCCAAACCAGTGATTATTTTTAATGACAGCAGTGCAGTTTTGTTCCAGGGAATCTAATGGCCAAAGTCACATGACCAGTGAGCTAGAGAAACCCCATCCTTTCCAGCCTCTTCCCATAAAAACGTCACTGAGTACAATTATATTGAGACCATATATCAAAACGTGCGGGGTAGATCAATAAAATGACATATGCGTATAATAGCAGTAGAAGAGCGCTAGAGATGGTCACACCTTTTATACTGAGATTCATTAAGCCATTAATGAGCCATTTTACAACATGTCAGCTGAGGGATGATTGATGCAATTTTATTTATCCAGATGATAGAGCGACCTCTGAGACCACATCGTGAACCTGGTTTACCACAGTCACGGGTTACTGAAAAACAAGCAAAAAATACATTTTAAAAATATATAGGTTTGATTATGAGTTTGGAAATCTAACAAATCCTCATTAACTTTTTTTTTTCTTTTTTTTTTTTTTAGCAGTTAAGCTAATGTTGTCTTCTTGGATTTTTATAGAAATTTGACTTTGATACAATATAACTCCAGAAGTTTGCATTTGCTCTGGCAGTTGTTGACAGTAAGCAGCTCTTTCTACATTGAAATGAATGGTTTTATTTTCCTCCACTAAGCTGTTCCAACTTTGTATGTGGCCAATCCCTCAGATACTGACTGTATTTAAACACAATCCAAGCAAAAACTATTACATATCCATGGAGACAAGCAAGCGGCAAACACAAAACCTACAAAGTTACTTTGTGTATGTGTCGGTGTAATCCCTCATTCGTCCAGGAGTGTTCCATTGTAGAAAAAGATTCAGTTGTAGACATCTGGACTCAGAAAAACAAAACGTTTCTGTGACAGCTGTCACAGAGTAGGTTGAGTAGGTTGAAAACCTCCAGGTTTAAGATTCAACCCCAGTTGTTTTTAATGGTTTGCTGAAACCCTGGAGACGCCCGAGGCATTCCGATGTTAATTAAGGTAAAGAAGTAGCCAAGTCAGTGAACAATAGGCCCATCCCATTTGGTTTCGATGGCCCCTTATCAGGGTTCCCGCCTGTGGGCAGGTCTGTCAAAGAGTAGGATATAAACCTGAGTTCTCAGACTTGTTTCACAGATTGAGAATGACTCTTGGATGAGAGTCGAAACGTTTTATTTTTCAGAGTCCAGATGACTACAACTGAATCTTTTTCTACAGTTACTTTGTGTACCTTTTAAATGTCTCTAATTCTGGGGTTGAACAAGAAATGTAATGAAAAATCTATTTGTTACTCTTTTCTGTGTTGCAAAGTGGATATACCCCCCCCCCCCCCCCTCCCCCCTTGTTCATTTCAGTCTCATTTTTGCAGGCCAAAAATATCCCAGTGCTGTAATCAAAATTTAGAATAATCTGTGTGAAATTGAACACATTTGTTCAAAGGTATCAGATATTATTACGTATTCAGCCTGCAGCCATTTTGATAACTAATAAAAAAGGCTAAAGGATATAATGTATTATGTTTAAATGATAATAATATATGAGATAGTGTAATAAGGGCTTTTTAGGCTGTGATTAAGTCTTGGGCTGGATTGGCATATAAAAGGTCCAATCCTCAATCAGTCCATGTAAGGCAGGGTTTCCAAACTTTTTTCCACAGAGGGCTGCCTTTTGAAATTTATTTGGAGCAGAGGCCACAAACAACACGACAATGAAGTGAATCATTCAAAATTATGCATTTGACATAGTTTCGATGAGCCGCCATACCTTTAATAAGACTTGGAATGTTAATATTAGGTTGGTATGACATCAAACTGTTTGAATTTTTCCAATTTTACTTAAAAAATTACTACTTTTTTGTTGTTTGGGCTAATTTAGCAGGAGGCTTGAGGGCCAACCAAAATTGGCCTGAGGCGCCGTATTTGGCCCCGGGCCATAGTTTGGACACCCCTGAATGTAAGGCGAATGGGGGATCATTTCAGAATTGTTCAAGACCTGCACTGGTTTGTCAGTGCAGCACTCTGACAATGTTGACATTTGGACTTTGCACACCTGATAGGGCAAACCCATCAGATACAGTGTAACCAAGTCAAACCATCAAGAGCGCCCGTAGTTGGATCAGAAACCATAGAAATAGAAGGTGTGAATTGATTGTTTCGTATGCAGGGCTAATGCTCAGCAAATGCCAAGAAATCTCCACACTGAGCCAGAGGTTAGTGTATCCGCATGCCAGCACTCTTTTGTTGATGAGGAAAATGACATGGCAGGGAAAGGGAATTGAGATTGGACCACATTGCCAGAGATGTTATTCATTACACACATTTTCTGTACTTATCCACATTTTTGGACTGATACAGCAGGGTGGCCTGTAGCAGTACCATTGCATACTGTTAGGCAATGCCAGTATGCAATGTTGACACTACACCACCAGGCCAATTTCCAGGTCAAGTTCTGAGAAGGGGTGTGTGTTGTGTGTGGGTGTATATTGTGTGTATACACTGAAAATGCAGTGTGTTCTTTTCTTGCATCAACTGAAATATATATAAATAATATATATATAATATATGTTCTTTCTTGCATCCAAGATTATATTAATATATATATATATATTATCATATATAATATATTATATATATATATATAATTATATATAATATACATACATACATACACACACCACACACACAACACACACAATATATATACATATATACCTGTCCAATATATATAACATATTATACCTGTCAATACTCCAAAGATATTCATTTATTGTGTCAATACCAGGAGTTTTGAGGCCGAAATACATAGTTCTGAAATTGAGCTGGATGATGATTTCAAAAATGTCCCCAAGGACAGTCCCAAAACATATAACGGTGGGCATCCTGGCAACCACAATTTCTCCAAAACTTTAATACACTGCCTGTCCAAAAAAAAACGTTTAAAACTGAAAAAAGAGTCATGTGCTTCTAACATGTTGTTTGGACTGCCTTTAACTTTGATCACTCCGGATCTCCTCTGGAGTGGCAAGTGGATCAGAGCTGGAGCTCCATTTGCAGGCAAAAGAGGAAGCACGGGCTGTTCTTGTTTGGTTTCTTAGGCATTTTTAAGAGATAAGTGTTCAAGCTCATTATACTGTATATCCTGCTCCCACGCAGAAATGTCAAAACTCCCAGGTGAACTCATAATATAGAAAGATAAATCCAACAAATTCAAGCGTAGCCAGACAAAACCTGTCCAAGATAGGCGGCCATCATCCAGAAACTAGAATGCATGTTTTTTATTTAAAAAATTAAATTACAATTTGGTACTAAAACCCTCAACTGAATAATACATGCACGACAGATAATTTGGTAACACTTATAATAACTACATCTAAGTAAAGCATGAACAAAGACATACATTTTTTTTTCCATCCATGCCATCCATCTTCATCCACACTATCGCGGGGCCAGTAGTCTAAGCATGGACTCCCGGACTTCCACTCCCAGACACTTCCTCCAACTCCTCCGGGGCGATCCCGAGGCGTTCCCGGTCAGCCGAGAGACATAGTCCCTCCCGCGTGTCCTGGGTCTACCCCGGGGCCCTTCGCGGGGGACATGCCCGAAACACCTGCGCCAAGGAGGCATCCGGAACAGATGCCCGAGCATGGTTCCTCTCGACTTAGAGGAGCAGCGGCTCTACTCCGAGCTCCTCCCGTGTTGACTGAGCTCCTCATCCTACCTCTTCGGTCATTACCCAAAGCTCATGACCATAGGTGAGGGTAGGAACGTAGAATTGACCGGTAAATCGAGAGCTTTGTCTTTCGACTCAGCTCCTTCTTCACCACAACAGTCCGATGCCAGCAACCGCGTCACTGCGACGTGTGCACCGATCCGCCTGTCAATTCTCAAGCTCCATCCTCCCTCACTCTGTGAACGAGACCCAGCGATGACTTGAACTCCTTCACTTGGGGCGAGGACTCCCCAACCACCTGGAGAGGGCAAGCCACCTTTTTCCGGTTGAGAACCATGGCCTCAGATTTGGAGGTGCTGATTCTCATCCCAGCTGCTTCACACTCGGCTGCAAACCGCCTCAGTGCGTGTTGCAGGTCCAGGTTTGATGGAGCCATCAGGACAACATCGTCTGCAAACAAACCGGACACCCTCCGACCTCTGACTGCGCCTAGAAATTATGTCCATAAAAACAACAAACAGAACCGGTGACAAGTCCCCGGTCGGTGCACTGTCCAGTATCCCTCCCAGGGACTCAACTCCAAGAAGGCCGGGGACTCTGCACTGTTGTTCGGCCGTCCGGAGCTGTTCGGAGCGTCCAGCCCCTCTCGAGAAGATGGGTTCCAGTGCCCGAACTGTGCGTGGAGGTGAGGCCGACTATATCTAGTCTGTACCGCTCAACCTCACGCACAAGCTCAGGCTCTTTCCCCCCCAGCGAGGTGACGTTCCACTTCCCCAGAGTTAGTTTCTGTGTCCAGAGATCTGATCGTCGAGGCCCCCGCCGTCGACTGCAGCCCAGATCTCTCTGCACCAGCCCCTTAAGGATCCTCCTGCAGGTGGTGGGTCCACAGGAGGAAGGCCCCACATCACTCGTTCGGGCTGCACCAGGCCTAGCTCCAGGATGGGGTCCCGGTAACGCCAATCCGGGCGACGTAACTGGCCTTGGTTTTCTTCTATTCATAAAGGGCTTGTGAACCGCTCTTTGTCTGACCCGTAACCCAGGACCTGTTTGCCTTGGGAGACCCTACAAGGGGCTTGAAGCCCTGGACAGCATAGCTCCTGGGATCATTCGGGCGCTCTAACCCCTCCACCACGTTAAGGTGTCGATTCAAGGAGGGGCGTTAGACGTTAAAAAAATATACTCACCAGCAGATGCGCATCCGAGGTGCACATGCGCAGTGGAAGAGTTGTATTTCCCAGTGTCGCTGTTCTCTTCTGCGATGGCAGAACAGGTGGAGAAAGTGCCTTTGGTGTATTTACTTTACAAAGTCCAAAAACTGAGGCGATCGGCTCGGGGGCTTGTCTGGGTCCTGTATATACTTCAGAGGTGAACAGAGTTTAGTGAATATCATTTGCTCCAAGAGCTGCGTCTGGATGATTTTTTTTATCAGTGCGGGGTTTGTTTTGGTCCTTCTTCCGGGTAGTGAAATGCGTAGGTACGTCACAGGTAGTCACTTGAGCATAATCGATTGGTTTGTGCGCCGCAAAAAAGTTCGGCTTTGTCCAACTTTTCTGCATCCAGGGTGTCCTGCTCAAAGCGCAGGATTCGCGCCGCAAAAACGCTCAAAATGCGAAGCAAAAAGCGCTGGATGCCCAGGACCGTCAACATAGACTTTGAATGTAAATGGATGCTTGTGCAGTGGGTGTGAACGCGCAATTACCATAATTCCTCACATTAATTAAGTAGATACTAAGCCTTAATAATGCTTCACTAACTATATGCTAATTATTTAAGGCAAATTAGGGTGTAGTTATTGTAAAGTGATACAAATAATTGTAATACAAATAATACAATAATGTCACCTTTCCAACAAAGCAATAACATCACAGAGAAAGATAAAAATAAATCATGGAGGCGAACCCATACCAGAAAGTTACTTAGTGCACCTTTAAGATTTATTCTATTCTGCCAAGTTATTTCTTCACAGTGAGATCACACAAGTTGTCAAACTTGTTCACCTTGATTCTCAGTTTTATCTTTTTGGGCCATTTCTGTATTGTACTGGCATATAATTAATATACACCCAGTGTAAGGCTTAATAGGGTGCAAGGTTGTTATTTATATGTTCTTACATAAGCTGAATAAAAAGTGTTTTTGGGGGTAGAGCCAATAAGACCGCCTTTTTGGCTCAATGCATTATAAATGATGCTTTTATGCTTTCATCAATACATGTATGCACATCTATGCTTTTCTGGGACTGTGTGTACGGAGTTAGTCTGGGTGCAAAACTTAATATTTAATTTACAGTATGTCTGCAGTTGGCCGGGAAGACAATGTTTCCAAAGCTAGAACAAGAAGTATGTCAAAACTGTTTTACAGCTTAGTTACAAACACAGGAGGGTTTGGAACTATGGAATCAGTGTGATATATATGGATTAATAATAAAACCCTTAGTAAAGAGAAACAGTAAATGCCATCGTATTGCCAAGTCATTTTGCCAGATCCAGGTAACATGTACAGTACAATGTACATCAGTTACATTTACTCAGATAACTTAAAATTGTAACAAAAATGTAACGTGTAATATAAAAATACTTGGGATAAATATAATTAAAGGTGCTTAAATGTAACATGCACAAATGTAGTTACCTGTAATGTTGAAACATATTCAATGTCACGTTGGATTTTTTTAGTTGTGTTTTGTAAGGTTATTGACCTGAAACTTTTATCTTGCATAGCTGGTTTTAATAAAGTACATAAAAGGAAAAAAAGAAGAAGCAAGTATTCAGAAATATGGTTTGTCCCTGCAAGTGGGGAGCTACAACTCAACATCTCGGCACCTGTCTGGGAAAATAATTAACCCTGGGAAGGAAATAAAACTGACATACTTTTGCACCTACTTGAGTATTGTATTTTATAGTATGATGTTGCTCTTGCTTGAGAAAATATTTTGGTTACTTGTTTCCAACTACTAAATCTACAAGTGATAAAAGATTTAAAAGATGATATAACATTTTTTGGAACATTTACTGTTTTTAAAAACGTGATTTTCTTATTTTCTATTCTTACAGATCTTGAGTAATATAGTTTTACAGTTTTAGATTTGTACTCTTTCTTGAATCATTTCTAGGACCCTATTTTGTGCTTCTAATATTGTTTTTGTTTTTAAGTAACAGTAGGGTTACTTACCTAATTTTGTTTACCCCCACCTCGTTTACATTCTTTGACCTCGTCACTTAATAACTTCCAAAGTATAGACAAAGGGTGGATATCAGCAAAATCACATTTCATTGCCTGTAATTGTAAAATGTATGAACTGTAAACAATACAATATATGTAGTGATTTAAAGGGTAAGACTTTGCAAGCTTTATGAACTTTAGTTGGCTCCATGATGTAATTTTCTGAAAGTTCATTCACTAAGCAGAATGGGGTTTTTCAAGGAGAATTTCTGAGCGTCTTGATCACAAAACATGACATGGCATGGCTGCAGGATCTGTGGACAACTGACAATGTGAAGAACTAGAGCACTTTGATCACACCAATGAACAAAATCAAAAACAGCATTGGTTACTCGATCAGTAAGCATTTACGCATTTATCTTGGCAACCCAAAACGGTGGTGACATTACACCAGATTAATTCCATTTCAGATTTTTCTGAAAATGTAATAAATAGATTACTTTTTGCATTTGTGAAATTAAAAAATTCTCAATGCATTTAGCAGTAAATGGATTCACACTCACAACAAGAGGGTCGCAGGTTCGACTCCCGGGCCGACCGGGCCTTTCTGTGTGGCATTTGCATGTTCCTCCTTATGTCTGGGTGGGTTTCAAACCATGCACCAGGTCAAATCCTCCAGCTAGGGTAGTCCTGACCAAGTCTAGCTCAAAGGTCTGCCGATGGGTCCGCGGGCGCTGCATGCAGCGATCATTGCTCCTGAGGAGACGCCCCAGTGGCATTGAAGGATGGGTCAAATGCAGAGGACAAATTTCCCTACGCGGACATTAAAGTACCTTAAAAAACAAAGAATAATTTGTTTTCAGTGACATAGACAAGTCAACTGTAACTGATTTCTCAAAAAATATATAATTTTAAATCAACTTGACATGTTTACAAGTCATTCAAAATGTTTGTATGGTGAATCTAATATTGTTTGAAGTATCTAAAACTAATAGGTTTGTTTTGCTGTAAGTAGTCCATCAATATGTACACTTTCAAACAAAGAAGGAACAAGCCTCCTACTGGATAATATCTGCATGGGTGATGATTCAGCTGCAACACGGTATTCAAACCTGACTGATGTAGTGAGTGGTCATGGAAGAGCATAGCAAACCACTAAGGGGAAGCAGCATATACTATGGATCTGAATCCCATTGAGAATCTTTGGGAAATGATCAAGGGAGACTCTCGAATGGCTTCCGGTACACTGTTCCGCTATTGGGAAGCTCTGACGGAGAAGACGGCCCGACCAATACAGTTCTACGAGAAATGATGCAGTCTTCCCTTATCGCCCCTCTGGTCACTCTGCCCTCCTTAGATATGAAGTTCACAAAGTTGTTTAGTGAAAGAGGAGCAGAGCCATGTTTGATCCTATACATAAGACAGATGATTTTGAATTTAATAAGATTGTTCCAATTTATCAACTCGTATTTCTGCCAAATATGACAGTGGTGATATCTGTAGTGTTTTAGAGCTTGTTTATAGAGTGATTTATTGTTGTAGTGGACTAGCTGACAATGAAATATGTAATATGTAATATGTGAGACGATCATAGCAAATAAGTGTGTTTTTGCAGCTTCAGTTGATAAACAGTCTCGGATGTATCTGAAGTTAGATAGATGGAATTTTATATTATGTCAACATTTTTGAATGAGTTACTATGTTTACATGCACAGGTAGGTCCCAGTTGCTCTTGATCAAATTTTTGTTTTGCTTCTCAAGAGAACAGGTCAGACAAGTCCTCTTCAGCCTACATGCACGTCAAAGAACCAGCTAGATGCAAACAAAGGATATGAGATGTTCAGGGGCACCTAGTAATTTTGTATTAGCATTAAAACTTAGCATACAATTGCTAATGAAAATGGCTATCATACATATAATCACATCTTGTCAAAGACTTGCCAAGATCTGCTCACAAGTTATTTGCTCTCCACAGTGACAAAATAAACACATTGCAGCTCTAGTAAAAACAATGACCCAACATGTGCTAGTCCACGCTAGAAGGGTTTGTCATTGAAATTGATAGAAACGAGTACATGTCCAAACACAAGTCTAATATTTTCCCTGCTGTTTCTCACTCCGTGCAGTTGAATGCCTCTCCTCATCTGCTCCTAGCGTGATCGACGTCTTCTGATCAACATTTTATTGAAGCATGTCGATGTAATCCCTCATTCGTCCAGGAGTGTTCCATTGTAGAAAAAGATTCAGTTGTAGTCATCTGTTTTAGAAAAAAATATAAGTTTCGACTCTCATCCAAGAGTCATTCTCAATGAGTGAAACAAGTCTGAGAAGTCCTGTTTATATCCTACTCTGTGAAAGCTCTGCCCACAGGCCGGGACCTCCTGATAATGGCCCATTGAAACTTAACTGGGGTGGGCCTATTGTTCCCTGACCTTTGGCTCCCTTTATTCAAGCACACATTTTTATCATTCACAAATTGTATTAACTTTAGTATTCTTAAATAGTTTTTTCAATGTGTGCTAATGGTTTGGCTCCAAAGCCTGTGAGCAGCTGTAGCAGTAAACTACAGAACTGTGGCAGGTCAACCAGAGCAGCCTCATCTAGAGACTGTAAAGGGCCTTTTTGTAAAACATGCTTCGCCCAAACAGCCTTTTCTGTGAAGGCTTCTAATCTATGGAATATGCTCCCTGTCCATTTCAAATCTGTGACAACATTTTGTATCTTCAAAAAAGAAACTAAATCTTGGATGTGCCAGTAGCAGCAATGCACTCATGTTTAATGTTTTCTTGTAGATGTCCTAATGTTGTACATATCTCTGTGTCCGTTGTTTTTTTGTGTGTGAAAAGTGCTGCGATTGAGCTCCAGCTCTAAGCACTAAGATGCATGTATCAGGCTGTTGTGTTACAGTTGGTCAATCTTTTTGTATCTGTTCCTATTCAAATAAACCAATAAATAAAATAAATAATTACACATGTAGTTCTCCACACATGTTTATGCAATCTGGGAGCTTCATATCAAGACACCACATTCGTAGTTCTACATGCATTTTGAAAATGCAGTTTGAACTGGGGAAGGCAAATGATCTGGTTTCCTGGCATTCCTGCATGTAAACGCAGTGGTGGACAAACTGATCTCGACTGATCATTGAAGTTAGGTGCCCTCATCTTAAGTAAAAAGTTACGATCACATCACGTCCTGGGCCTGCAGGGTGAGCCCTTCTAATCCGGCCAGTCGATACTGAGGATCAGGCCTGCTCTTTTCTTCTCTCAGGCCTTTTGACAGGGACTGATTGATCAGCTGGTTCTTGCCATTTTCCAAAATGGATGATGGCTAAAAGAGCTGCAGTCAGGGCTATCCGCTGCCTTTGAGAGGCTGACCTTCAGGCACAGAGGTGTCCAGAGGCCAGACAGCACCAATCCAGAGAAATGCTGCAGCCTTCAGCGCAAACAAACTTGCACTCTCTCAACAGAAATTAGAGCTTGTTAGTCATCTGTCTATGTTTTGCATCAATGACACAGTGAATATGCAATAAATGGGAGTGTAGCCTTCATAAAAGAAAACTCATTTGAATGCTCTTACAATCTCGTGGTACTTTTTATTTGGCTCATTTATGATGTCCATGCCTAAAATTGAAATCACTGAAGATGATAACAACTGAAAATGCCACCCAGCTTGCCCATCAATCTAAAAGCTCCTAGCCTTTTCTTGGTCTTACTTATCTTTGCCAATAACAAACAATCTCTGCGTATACAGAAGGTCTACGGACTGATGCAACTCTGAGCCCATGATATTTTTTCACACATTTCTCTGTATGTTTCATGAAGACTTAAAGGCAAACATTCAGAATAATTGGTCCTCCTGGGACAGGTGACAGCACTGGCTCAGAGTGACTCATGCCCCTCTCTCAGGTCTAAGGTGGGCCCAAGCTGGGAATAACTCCCACGATGCAGCTGTGTTGTACTCTGGGTCGTGTGATGTAACTGGCCTTCATGTGGAAGAGTGGAAGATAAAGGACTGAGCAGATCAATTCTTTCTGCCTTCATCAGCTCTTTGCTCTGAACTTGCTGCTGTCCACACACTCATTAGAATCGATATTGCTGAGTACATCACCCTGAACATAATTTGCTTACACTGTGTGATTTTGTACGGTTTTAAGAAGATCCAAATTATTCCCAAATTCACATTGCAATTCAGTCTCCTACGAGGAGAGCCGGAGCTTTCCTGCCTATTTGTATGCAAGGTCAAGATGTGGCCCCACTATCTTCACATATAGTGCTATTTTTATTGCATGATTATTATCTTAGCTTTTTAAATTACTCTTATTCATTTAT
The DNA here is from genome assembly GCA_015082035.1 of Chaenogobius annularis. Classification (NCBI taxonomy): domain Eukaryota; kingdom Metazoa; phylum Chordata; class Actinopteri; order Gobiiformes; family Gobiidae; genus Chaenogobius; species Chaenogobius annularis. The sequence continues at coordinate 543,744 of BJKM01000007.1, read as the reverse complement.
CTTACTTAGTTATTGCTGTTTTATGATTTTGCTCTGATTTGATATGGCTGGTTTTAGGATTTTGGGGCTAGTGCTCAAATTTAGCACTTATGAAACCTCTGATTTTTCTGTTGTATGTTTTGGGTCCGAGCAGCACTTCGGAAACAATTCTGTTTATAAAATGTGGAGTTGGGATTTTTTTCATGTATGCACAGCCTTACCATATATATGGGACTCATATGGACCCAACAAATTATCTTCATAGAATTATTTCTGAGTCAGTCCCATCTCAAGGCAGAACTCAGGAACCCTTCAACCATTTTTTGAGCTATTGACATGGGGGAACTGGAGAAGCCGGAGAAAACCCACTCAAAGATTGTGCAGGCGTTGGTAATTTGCATTTTGCACCGGATGCCTTCCGTATCAATTCATCTACATTTATGGATCGTTGATTGTTGACTTGAAGGTGCCCTATATGTAACTTCTCTGTTGGGGGATCTTCCACCTGTATGTCTCCATGGAGATGTTATTGTTTTGTCTGGGATGTTCCACATTGTGGCCTTAACTCATCAAAGACAAAATGTATTCTCACTTTGAGGGGTTTTGCTTCTCCACACATCTATAAAGCACAAAACGAAGCCCAAAATATGCGTACGCATTTTTTCACGCAAGGTGTGTGATCTATTAAAAAAAACACTTGACGTGAAAATGTGCTTGTGTGGAAGCTGTGCAAAGTTTTTGTGAATAGGTGGGCAGAGGTGAAATAGTGACACACATGGAAGCTTGGTCAAATGGGACCATTAACAATGGTAATTCAGTAAAACCAACAGAGTGGTTTTAAAAACAAAGTGTTTTACGATCTTTGTGAGGGTACGCACAATCAAATGGGCGACAGACCCTTCACATGTAGAAGCAGCCATGTGCGCCATCGCGCAGGAGCGTGCACGTATTTTAAAGTATTTTGTCATTGCTCCTCTGTTCAGATGCCCTCCCTCAGTGTCACAGATCCTTAGTGCACTCCCTCCTCTGAGCCTCTCCCCGCTCTCAACTGCTCTCCCCTCTCTCTCCCGTTCACTTACCTGACGCATGGGGCTCTCAAGGTCCGCGCTCCTCGTCATCAACATCTGATGTCAAACGAGGATTTGATTTAGTGTCCTTAAAAGTTGTTGTTCAGTCTGTTGGTTTACTGATTACTGTTACGATTAAGGTTTAGATTGATCACTTTGCGCAGAGGGAATTCTTACGCAGGGCAGTGTAGGCTACAGTCTGATCTGCGCACATTCGGCACAATCAGGCCCATTATGACAGATTACTGATGGAGAGAAGTCTTGCCTCCATTGACCATCAAATTGCACGTGGGTCCCGAGTTTGTTTATTGTTTTTAATGCACTGCTACAGGCCACGCCCTCAGATGAGCAGCGCCTTGTGAAGGTTTCTGTTTAAAGACTTCTTTGCGGGCCTCCACCGCCAATTAGAGTTTCCACTTCTATCTTGGAGAATTTCCTCCTTTTCCACCTTTTCTCGTCCGTCTGTTGCATCACGTCTCACCCTCGTGAATATGTCTGTGTAATCCCTCATTCGTCCAGGAGTGTTCCATTGTAGAAAAAGATTCAGTTGGAGTCATCTGGACTCTGTTTTAGAAAAAAAGAAAACGTTTCGACCCTCATCCAAGAGTCATTCTAAATCTGTGAAACAAGTCTGAGAACTCCTGTTTATATCCTACTCTGTGAAAGCCCTGCCCACAGGGCTGCATCCCGACCTCTGAGGCAGTAGCAGCGGTTAGGACGAGGCTGCAGGAAGACACCACCTTACACTGTGGATACCCAACTTGGGCTCTTAACAAAGTGAAGAGAACCAAAAAGCAGGACAAAAGGGACAAAAGGGTAACGGAACCAAGAAAAAAGGGTGTCTCTATCCCTTATGTTTCGGGAATGTCAGAAAAACTGCAAAGAATTTTTAGACAACACGAAGTCCCTGTTTATTTCAAACCAGGCAACACGTTAAGACAAAAACTGGTTCACCCTAAGGACAAGATGCCTACAGTGTATTCTATCCAATGCAGTAAAGAAAGTTGTAAAGAGTGGTACATAGGGGAGACTAAACTGCACAAGAGGCTTTATCAGCACATCTCATCTTCATCTCAGAGCCACAACCCCCTCTAAGAGACATTGAGGTGGAGATTCTGAGCAGGGAGAAAATATGGTTTGAAAGAGGAGTTAAGGAGGCAATCTTTGTTTTAAAAGAGAATCCATCCTTAAATCATAATGGAGGTTTAAGATTCAACCTTCCCGTTGTTTATAATAGTTTGCTAAAACCCTGGAGATGCCTGAGGCATTCGGATGCTAATCAGGGTACTCAAAGAGGAGGGAGCCAAAGTCAGGTCACAATAGAATGTAGATGGCTCATCTCAGTTAAGTTTCAATGGCCCATTGCCAGGAGGTCCCGGCATGTGGGCAGGGCTTTCACAGAGTAGGACATAAACCGGAGTTCTCAGACTTGTTTCACAGATTGAGAATGACTCTTGGATGCGAGTTGAAACGTTTTGTTTTTTCTAAAACAGAGTCCAAATGACTCCAACTGAACTTCATGAATATGATAAATGTGTTAATTTGTTGATTTGCATAGGCATATATGGTATATTAGGGCGGGCTCCGGGTGGAAACTCATGAGGAATTGCTGCGCCAATTTGGAAGGAAGTACAGGTGGGCTGTGCAGGTTTTTACAAGCGGGTCGTGAATTTTTTTACGTTACGCATCACCCGCTACCCTAACCTGTAACTTGGTCCTCTCATTTAGCTAGAAAGGTTAAAATGCCATACGTGGATCCAATCCAGCCAAAATAATAACTTAAAGACAAGCAGATGGTGGACCGCACTAGAAAAAGCGTACCTGAAGAAGTCTAATATTTTTATAACCTGTTTAAAACAGACAACAACATTAGACCAATAAACAAACCTGTGACTCTATAGATATTTGAAACACGATAATCTACACTAATAAAGCAAAAGATAGTTTATACATGCAATTGCTATCTAAGATTTCAATATACTTTCCAGATACTGCAAATTTCCTAATCATTTTTAAAATAGGCTAATTGGTTTTGATTTTGTTCCACACCACTGTGCTACTGTAATTGCCATCGCTAAGGATTTTCAACTCCTGCACATTTTTGCAACATTAAGGTTTAATTGTGTAACTGTCGGCATCAATAACTCCAGTAACTAAAACCGCCAGATATGGGCAGTTTTATAAGGATCACTGCTTTAACGACGACCTAAATGGATTGGATCTCCTAGCAATTCACAGGCAATTAAGCAGAAAGACAGCAGAAGTTTCTTAATTGAACCATTAATTTCAGCTGAATACAGTAATGATAGCAGATCCAATGTAATAGTTCAATTCAGGGGAACAACAGGAAGCACTTTTATAATCAAAGTTGCATCCTGTACCAGTTTTTACGGCTTCAGCAAGAAAAGCCGAGGTTCCCATGAATGTGGCACAGCAGCACTGTCATTACACAATTATCTCTGTGAAAGCAAAACAATAATTAAACTAGCAGCGATGCCTACGGGCGGGCCACGCCGACAGAGACTTTGCCGTAATGTCGCTCCACTTTTCCTCATTCACAGACACACTTGTTGGAAATCATAAGAGTCAGCACTGCACTCTGAACATCAAGTCATGTTTTGTCTCACAGTGTTAAATAAATGTAATGAAACATGAGAAAGAACATTTGTTTTGCCCCACAAGTTCAGAAATGTCACCTGTGTAAAGACTCTAATTAACTATGTAGAATATATCTAAAACATAGAACTAAAGAAACAGCACAGATGTAAGACATACAAAAACAAGCTGGAAAAAAAAACAATTAGACCAAATGACAAACATTATTATCATACAAAGAAATAATATCCAAAGGACTTAGAAAAAGAAAAGTCATACTTTCCCAAATTATTTTATGAGAAATAACCTTACCTCAAATGAAGGGAAATGGAAAATCCATGTAATGACTTTTTTATAAATACTGGGTCTACATTGGCAAATAAAATAACTGAATCGAAAGATGCACATGGACTTACTCGAACAAATATACATCCACATCCTAAATCTAAATAATAAATAAATCTAAATAATCTATTAATGAGTGGTACATCTGAAAATGTAATTATTGGGATTGTAACAAAACTCAGAAACAAAAGATCAATTGATTTTTTTTAATATTGATACATAACTAGTAAAGAGCATCATAAACTGCATTGCCGCACCAATTGCATATATTTGCAATCAATCCTTTCTAACTGGCACTTTTCCAAACCAAATTAAAAACAGCCAAAGTAATTCCCATCTTCAAAAGTGTTAAATTCTGTTTAACAATTATAAACCTACATTTCTTCCATCACAACTTTAAAAAATGTTGTTATAAGACTGAACAATTTTTTTGACAAGCAAAATGTTCTCAGTGATCATCAATATGGCTTTAGGTCAAAAAGGTCTACCTCAGTGGAGATTATGGAACTTGTGGAGACAATAGCCACAGCAATAAATTAAAAAAAGAATACACAGCGGGTGTCTTTAGAGCTCTAGATTAGATAAAATTGTTTTCAGATTTTGCAATGAAACTTAAAAATGAAGACATGAGCCCCATGAAAGTTAATCCCACAAAACTAATATTACTTCGGCAACTATATTATTGTTTGTATTATATTACCTATATTAACTATTATACCTTCTAGTCCATGTCCATGATGTCTTTCTAACTTTGCTGTTTCAGATTCATAGCTGATCATTTATTTTTAAGATTTGATTTATAAACCTTTATTTAATTAAACCCTTTGAGATCGAGAACCCACTGAGATCGAGACCAAGGGGTGACCTCGGGCAAAGGTAAAAATATAACAGCACACAAATCATAAAAACGTTTTTACAATTAAGAGACATTAAAGAGCAAATGTTATTAATAATAACACATAGTTTACATTTAAAACCAGACATTGTTTATAGGATTCTCTTACTTTGTCCCTTCTTATAGCCTCAGGTCCACTTGAAGGGATTCCCATTCAGAACCTTACACGGGGCACCACAAGCCAAATATATCGTATGATAGCGCAGGCATAATGACCTCTGCTCTCTGTATGAGGGCACACAAGTAGCGCACATTTACATATTACTTTATACACTAAAAACATCGAATGTGTGAACCTCCATCCAACCTTGCTAGTGTTCACAGTGGTACGTGAGCCTGCCACAACCATCGGTATCATCCAATAGAGCATTAAAGTGGCCGATACCAGACGTTCATGAGCTTCAGACATAAAACAGGCTTTATTGTGAAAACCAACCCAAGCTTTACCTTCAATTTATCAGTCAATTTTTGCAGATGATCTAAAAAGCCATCTTTGGTCTAGAATGAAACCAAGTATTTACAATTTGTGACAAACTCGATAGCTTCCCTGAGAGGCTTAATCAGGGAATACCCTCTGTTGATGCACGCCCATGAGAAAATACCATAGCTGTAGTTTTTTCCAGATAGCCTCTATTGAGCTTGCAAACTCTTCTTTTTTTCTTTTGAAAAGTCTATGGGGAAAAAATGGGACTGTTTATCTCTATACCATTTATCATGAAATTTGAAGCTTGGCAAAAACATAAAAATTGCTCATTTATTTAGTTATTTAATCCATACTTGTTTCACTTCACAAAAACTAAGCAACACCACTATAACATTTCAAATCACATTTTGTTTAATTTGTAGAAAATCAAACTGATGCAACATTGGACAGAAAATGTGTTTTGCCTGTGAGTTAATGTCAGTCAAGTGCGCGTCCTGACTTCCCTCACCTCTAACTCCCGTCGCACATTTGTCAGAGCTGTCGGCCAAAATGGTCGTTTGCTTCCCCACTGAGGATGGATAAGCAGAGGGCTCATGACATCTGCTGCCCTGCCCTTTTCCAAAAACTCTGCTGCACCCTCAAACAGGAGCGCCAAGCAATTTCTGGAGCACGCCGAGGCCAATGTTTGGAGTCACTCATCCTTCAGGATTAGTTGTTTAAAGCGTGACCCAGTGCCACAGCGATGATGAAAACACTGCCCCCTTCTCCTTGCTAAGGCAACACTTGCCAGATCACTCCAGCAAGACTTTCATGCCATAAAATTGTACAGATATTTGGTGGCTGTTATAGTAGGCTTTTGACATATGAGTAAGAACTTTGAAACAACAGAAAAGAGACTTTGTACAAAATCCACGAACACCAAATAAATCAAATGGCCCGCCATCCGATTTGACATGGGGGAAAATAAATCATCCCTAAAACTCAACTTCATCCCATATTTTAGGTAGCGCCATCATTAAAATACACTTCAAATAAAACAAGTCTTAAGCTTCAAAATGCTGTGCGTTTTATTACAATCAGACTCAAAGTCACGGAGAAATGAGTTTAATGAGGAAGTGAATGTAGACGCGGCAGAATACAAAGACACACGGAGCGCGCACATGCGATATACTGCGATCGGAAGAAACACACCCGGCGCGAGCGGAGCCGACAACACGTCTCAAGCCCCTCCTCCCAGCGTTACTATGGAGCTTGTCTTATTATAATAACTAATATTATAGTTAAAAAAAAAGCTTCAAGTGAGGGGATTATAAAATCAACCTTCTAATATTTAGTCTCGTTATTATTTTATTTTCAAAATAGTCATCTGTATGAATGGGTCTAGTCAAGTTAATTAACAGATTATCTCTTCCCTTCTTTATATTGCACGTCTATACATAATAAAATATTATTAGGCACTATATAGACCCATTATATAGGCCTATATAGTGTTAATAGTATGTTTAGGGTGCATGTACCTTTGGAAGTAATGACGGTACATGAAACCATCCTTGGAGGAAAATGCAACCCCATATGAGGCATATTTACCATCCCTTTAAAAGATTCTGGGAGAACACTGATAATAATATAATAATAAACACAGATGACCACACAACTCATATGGTGTTAAAACCCAGAGAATAAAAGTGGGTCTTAAGACGAGACTTAAAAACACTCGCTCACACACTGTGGGGGCTGGTCGACCGTGGGAGATATTATTCATCACCTATACTTTTAGATGAATATTTCATTAAAACAGAAAACACTAATGACCAGAGTTGGGGGTAACACGTTTGAGTAAAGTAATTAGAGTATTCTTAACACGTTAGCTGCTAACGTGTTAAGAATACTCAAATTACTTTTTTAGAGTAACGAGGAACATAAGGCGAAAGTCTTGTGCACTCATGTAATCTAGTACTACCTAAATTACTTTTTCAAATCAGTAACACTCATTAACACAGTTTTGGTTTGGTCATCATCTCTTTGTTGGTCTCATCTCCTCAGTTTGACTTAAATAAACTACAGGCCTAAAACAAGTGTGTTCTGCTGTTGTGCGTTGCTGCTTTTGCTAATCCAATAATTTGGTTTTAGTGATGTTTTTCATTGCTTGAGGACAGGCCTACACGTGCTTATTGTATGGCATTGGATTGTGGTAATCTGTCAACATAAAAGATAAATGAAGCTCAGTCAAACGCATTTACTTTTCTTGTTTATATGATATTTTAATGATTATGTTATTCTGTTCAGCAACGCCACGGGATTGTCAGCAAACAATGCAGGTTATACAATAATGTTGATGATTGGTAACACAAGAGTACTCGCATTACTTTTATAACAAAGTAGCACAGTAACGTAACGCGTTAGTTTTCCAGGGCAGTAACGAGGTAACTTAACGAGTTACTTTTAAATGCTGAGCTACACAACACTGTTAAACAGACCAGAGGAAAATGCATCTGTGTTTTTTCAGCCACCTTTATTTTAAAAAGTGCTAGATTTTGTTGAAATATTTCCTGTCTTTGTGTGGGCAAACAGATCCGACATGCTTTTTATCCAAGGTCAGACTTGTATCACTGGAGACTATTTGTACAGTTTAAAATTAGACCTTAAAATATTACTTAAACATATCAACTCAAGTCAAACATAAACACCTTCTAATTACTGTGTTTACACATTGATTTAGCAAGTACATTAAGCAATATATATTTGATCATTTAATTAGGTTTGATAAACACAAATTGTTGTACCCTTGGCTCTGATTATCTGATTACATTCAGACTACTTTAAAATGATCATTTAATTGTGCAAAATTTACAGAAATCCAAGTAGAGAGACTAGCTCCTGCTGTTGTTTTGGGTTACAGTTTGAGCAGGAACCTTTGGTCTCACAGACCGACATATTCACTGGACTGAAGCGTTTCTGTCCTTGCTTGTGTCTACAAAGCATTCACAAGAGCAGTGCTTTGCAAATAGCCTTTTGCAAACAGTGGTTACAAGCTCCAGTGCCATGGCTCTGATTTAGGCTAATCTGTCCACAGCTGATGACCTCTCCCAAAAGGAACCTTTTATAATTAGACTTTGTGTTATGTGCGGTGGGATTTAAGCATGAAAAACACAGGCAAGTGCTTTTCATGATCTCCACTTCACATTCTGACTATGAATAGCAATCTTCCATCAGTGCAGACACGCGACCTTTCATACATACGTTTCAAAGCGTAGACGGATATTCTTAATGAATAATTGGATGCGGCCTCACTTTACGTTTATGACTTTGCATACAAATACGCAGGAAAGGGAATTTGCCTGTGATTGTATCGCTGACCATAAAAGACACATGAACAGCTTTATGTCACAGTAGACCCATCGCAGTTTGACAACTTTTCATTGACAGTCAGTTATGATATGCTAGGTACCTGCCTGTGTTGTTTACGATGAAGGACATGCTGTTGTCTTTGCTTCTCCTGCTCTCTGCATAACCTTGGCTGAATGGCCAGTGGAGCCCAGCTGGTGATGGCTGGGAGGCTCACACAGCTGTGCCGGAGTGGCCTACAAGGCACTTGTTCAGGGACCTGAATACGATTAGCCCATCAGCCTATGAGTTCCCTGTAATGGGGCTGCCAAGGCCAAAGAACTTCCTGTGTGAGCTGATGCTGTGTCTCTGCTCTGTCGTGGAGGGGAATAGGCGAGATAGTGTGCTTTTTTAAACAACACTTCAAAGGACCACTGAAGCCCCCAGCCTCATTTCCACTACTTGTTTACTGACAACTGAGGAGTTGAGCGGCCTGCAAGCACTCTCTTCTGTAATTACTTTTGTTTTTTATCTGCTCTGCAGCTCTTTTCCTCTTTTTTTCACATGGTAAAGAAACTTCCTGTAAAGATTACATTTTGATGACTTCCATTGCTTGAATGCAAATTGACTCTAAATGAATATGTATCTGATTTGCAAACCTGCATATCAAATACATTGATACATACATTTAATATACATTTAAAAAAAGTGGAATAAAAAATTAATCAGTTTAATAAAAAAACAAAAACGTTTAACACAATATATCATTATGCTCTTTGTTTTGAGGAGTGAAGCAGCTAAAACAAGGCTTGCTTGAAAATCTTTAGGCTAACTTTAAAAAAAACGCAGTGGGCTATTGTCACTAGAAGGTGGAATCAAACCTTTTCTGTTCTGATACAAGCCTGCTTGAACGATTGCTCATGTTTTAAAGGGCAAATATTATGCATTTTTTGTGTTGTTATCAGCCTTTAAACATCCTCTTGAGTATCTTAAGTTTGGCATCTCACGTTTTAGTCCAAAAAGTGTTTAATAATAACAAACTCAATTTATTACCATTTAGATCTCTGCAGTTAAACACTGGACGAGCTGAGTTTTGGCACCATCTACTGGCTGCAGAGGGAATTACACACAGTTTAAGATAAACATGTCAACGTATGTTTCAAGCTGGCCTCTCACTTTGCCTCCGCACACTGAATGTGATTAGATGGGAGAAATTCCCACTATGAGTCTGGCGATAATTTATGGACGTAAATATCAGCAGCGAAGATTCTCAGAGCCACGTCACAGATCAAGAAAATGTGTTTTGGACGCTCAGAGGGGAAAGGATTTTCTAACAAGGATTCATCAAACTACTGAATGGAGCTAAATACAACTCAAGGTATATTTCTGATGAAGGAACAATGTTAAAAGCCCTCCAAAATATAGGCCCTAATGATATCAATAATGTTGTCAGACTTGTTCATTGTATAATATTCAAGTGCCCAAGAGCATAAAAAGCCATCTTTCTCTCATCTCCTCCAGTCCTGATCCACTCAGGCTCAGACAGGGGCGGGGAAAGAGTCTCCTCTAATGAGCTTCTGGTGGCGTTTCTGTCTTAGTCGTGACTTGTTTGTTCTTTTCTTATTCCCCGTCACGTCGATCCCTCCATCGTCGCTCCAGTGAGGACACACAGAGAGTGTGGCGCGTGAGGCTTGGCGTAGCGCTCTGTCAGGAAGAGCTAATTGGATCCAGTCGGATTGACCTCAGATCCTTCTTCCATTTCAACTGTGACCTTATGGCTCCAACAGCTCACTTTGACATGTATTTAAATGCACATCTACACATACATAACATTCGAAATTATTTAGCAGAGTTCACCCTCAAATCGGCGGCTGTGATCTCAAACTGGTTGGAACTAGCAATACTGTTTCTCACAAAAAGATTTAAGGAAAAACTGTGCTTGCAGCATGACAACAACTAATGGAACAACAATCTACATGGCAACAGGCAGCTCTAAATTCAATGAAATTAGAGTAATTAGAACATTACTTAGGCAATGCAAATTGCAAGAAAAAAATATGCTAAGATCATTTAATCACTTTTGTCTTTTCCTTTTTGTTTTGAGAATAATTGAAGTCCTGAAGAAACACTAACATTTTTATTTCTAGCTGCCAATTTGTAGCCTCAAGTTACTATTTCGTTCCCACCAAATAGTATTCGTACCAACAAATTAACCAAAATGTTTCCACAGTTTAACCAAATTGTTCCGACAAATTAAAAACTTGGTTGTTATGCGCCATAAGACGTCAGCATTCAACTAAACGAGGCCTGTAGACTAAGAGCTAAGCAACAATAACAGCAGAAAACATAGGTTATTTATGCCGACATGTTATAGGTTGTATAATTGGCTTTAATTTGAATACACACCAAATATTAGACTACGCCTATAATAGTTGCATAACGCAGCAGTATAGCGCCCGCTGAACTCTTCTCCAGAGGCACGTAGGCTACTTCATTACAAGATTTTAAGACAATTATAGCTCTATGAGGCTGAGATTTCACGGAAAGGGGCCAGACGCTGCCACAGGTAAAACAACAGCATGAACTCAAATGTGCATCTGACTGAAACAACAATTGTTTTTTAAGTTAGTATGCATAAACAGGTTATTTATCCGTAGGGCACTCACCTCAACACCCAGCTCTTGCGTCACTTGTTTTGATCTGAAAACATTTAAATCCAGAAATGAAAAACACAAACAGACCCGATGTACTAGAGCCTAACCCAGACATATGCATGCTAGGCTTTGACTGAACGTGCCTGGTCAACTTGTTCATTAAACAAGGTTCAATTCCATATCCGAGTCCGTCTCTGAAAACAGATCTTGTTGTTTCCTCAAGTATAACACAGTGTTGGGGAGCGTTACTTTTAACTTTTTAAGTTACCTCGTTACTGCCCTGGTTACTGTGTTACTTTGTTAGAAAAGTAACGCCTTAGAGTACTCTTGTGTTACCAATAATCAACATTATTGTATAACCTACATTGTTTGCCGACAATCCTTTTGCGTTGCTGAACACAGTAACATAATCATTAAAATATCAAATAAATAAGAAAAGTAAATGCGTTTGACTGAGCTTTATTTATCTTTCATGTTGACAGATTACCACAATCCAATGCCATACAATAAGCATGTGTAGGCCTGTCCTCAAGCAATGAAAAACATCACTAAAACAAAATTAGTGGATTAGCAAAAGCAGCGACGCACTACAACAGAACACACTTGTTTTGGCACTGTAGTTTATTTAAGTCAAACTCACCACATCGCTGTTACCCTGCATTTATTCCTCAGCTACAAAATTGTGGTTATAATGAAGGAGAAGGAGTTTTTCAAAACGTGCATCTGAAAGTTTATTAGTTGCGCACGCTCACAACACGCCGAGGCTCTCGCTCTCTCTCTCTGCAGGTGTGAAACAAGCCTGGCTCTGGCATTGCGTGAGGAGATGAACCTGCCAAAGAGATGATGACCAACACTAACACATTACTGATTTGAACAACTAGGGTACTATGGGTACACAAGACTTACGCGTTACGTCCCTCGTTACTCTAAAAAAGTAATTTGAGTACTCACTTACTTTATTTGTCCTGTAGGAATTTGTTCTTGGACACAGGCTGCCACACAGAGAAAAAATATAAGAAATAGATAACTAAATTTGTTTTTATACCTTTTTAGGTATCTTTTCTATTGTGACGTCCAGAAGGGAGCAGCTCGTAGTGGGAGTGTAAGACATGAAAGGGGTCAGAGAGGATTTTCCTCGCCTGCTTGATAACGGTCCCCTCAAATGCTATAATGATGGATGTTCTTTCACTCCTATGATTTCAATCAATCAATCAATCAATTTATTTCAAACCTGCACATATAGTTCACATAACAAAACATTACAGACACAGATGCATGGTTTGAACTTGACTTCCAGCGCTTTACGCACTAGTCTTTTCTGATTTTGTTTTGATCGACAAATGACCAAACCACCCACACATACCATATTTTTTAATGCTTTCAATCACGGCATTATAGAATATGATCATTATTTTCTGTTCAACTCCCAAAAAAAACCCCAAAAGTATCTGTGTACTACTGCTTTAAACACAAACACTTGATTTAATCCTCCTATGCCTAACAACTTCATAATCATTATTTTACTCTGGGAATCTATGTCCAGCTCAGGGCAATACTTTCTCTGCTCCACTGTTATTGTTTTCAAGGTCACGTAAATGAATGTCAGTTAGACTTTCAACCCATCTGTCTATGTTTCAGTTTCATGTGCATTTTTGGCTCAGTTTGATTCCAAAGTGGAAAAGTAGTACCGGAATATGTAATCTTAACAAAATCACAATTTACCCAGGCTTGCTATTAGCCATCATGACCTGTTCTCTCTGGTGGATTTCAGACTTGAGCAGTGTTCAAGTAAGTGTTTAGAAACACAGCAAAGGGCAGTGAATGTGAGTATCGTATGTCTTCTAACATTAGCAAGCTCAGAGAAATATAGACAGCTAAATAATAGTGAGGCTATGTACTGCTATGTTCAGCGAATGTCTGTTTTTGGGGAATTTGAGCCATTAAATGTCCATTTTCTAAAACATAGCGCATTTCGCTGTCTGTTCTCACACAAAGCTGTTGTTTTGTCTCATTGTTTTGTTGCCGAGGGGCAGTAAACATGAAGTGTCTCCGGTGAGTTGGCATGATGCAGAGCAGGTGAACTTGCTCAGAGGACGTACGCAGCTTGTCAACATTTTGTAGAGACATGATCAATATGGTGCCAAGAAAAAGCGGCCCCCTGCTCCTTCACAACTTCATCTTTTCAGTCTGGATTGTGACAGGATTTGTGGAAACACCCTTTTATGTTGTAAAAGGAGCCATCTGTTCTCCGGTCTCAAACTGAGTAAGAAAGATTTATGGAGTTTTTACTTTTTATTTTTGAATTCTGGTAAAAGTTTACACATTCTGATAATTGGTAACTAATAAAAAAAAAGCGAAATAATAATATTTTTTTGCTATTTTCTTCTCATTTCTGGAGTAAAACAGCAACTAGTGCTGTTTGTCATTGTTCTCTCAAGTGTTGAGTCAAATAGGCCTAATAAACAAAGGGCCCTGTTTAATTTAATCAAAATTCTGAAAAGCTCATATTAGTTTTCTAATCTATAACAGCAGCCGTACTACACTCTGACATGAAATCAAACAGAACAGTGCTACAGCCAATGATTTAGCCTGCCGCTGTTGTTCAATCATTACAGCGAACTTTTCTGCCTCCTGGCTCAATTTGTCTCTGTAGAGCTCAGAGGAGAAATTGCCACACTCGATATAAAGATTCATTTATAAAGGCGCGAGGACCTTAGCCAGTGGCTAATGGGAATGGGTAAATACAGGTTGACACCAGTCAGACTTCACGCTCTAACAGTATTAACCTACTTGCTAAATTGCTTCCTATATGAAAGCCTTCAAATAATATTATGGAAAATCACAAAGATCAAGTGTTGCCGAAAAGCTGGCATTGGTTCCATGCTTATGAAAACAAATTTAGTTTGCATGTTCTTTGGACTCTGGACAATGTTTTGGCAAATAGACCCAAAAAAAAAGACAAATTTAACTTTGAACTCCTCTCTCCAGCTCTCTGTCCCCTCTTTCCGTCTTATTTCAATGGGGGGCAGAGCCTTCAGCCGCTCTGCTCCTCAGCTCTGGAACTCTCTCCCTCCTGACCTCCGCAACATAGACACCCTTCCACTTTTCAAATCCAGACTCAAAACTCACCTGTTCAGACAATCCTACACCACATAACTCAGTCACTCCAACACCATCATCCAGTTCACTGTGGGTTTTATTCTGTTGTTTTATTCTGTTGTTTTATTTTGTTGTTTTATTCTGCTGTTTTATTCTCTTGTACAGTGTCCTTGGGTGTTCTGAAAGGCGCTTTTAAATAAAATGTAGTATTATTATTATTATTATTATTATTATTATTAACGTTGTGTGTAAAGCTATATATCCTCTATTTTCAAAGTCTTCACATGGAAATAAGAAAGGCATTGGTATTGAATGGAATTGAAGAGAGCTTGACATATATGCATATTATGGGTGTCAAATCTGAATAAAGAAACACAAGAAAATGTGTTTATGTTCACTGTGGGCAATAAAACATGCCTTCCTAATTATGTCCAACACCTAATTAAAGGTGTTTTCATTGCAAAACAAGAAACACACATTCATGCTCTGACCTGGGTTGCCCCTCAACAGATCAGGGGCCTCATTTATAAAGGATTGCGTAGGAAGTTTGCTGAGCAAGTGCGTACTCTAAGTGGCTTCTAGAAGGGTACGCCACGCACACTCCTGATTTACACCACTTTCCAAATTATTATGCAAATTGTGTTTAAATTGCATAAGCTAGTTTTTGTTTGTTTTCCAGTGAAACTCATGAATGGTATTGTGTCTCAAGGCTCTTTGGGTCAGTGAAATCAATCTCACCTGCGCCAATTAGTTTGCCAGGTAGGTCCAATTTAAAGAAAAAAACTACTCAAGAAGGACATTCCACATTATTTAAAAGACCACCATTTTCAAGCAATATGGGACAGAAAAAGGATTTCTCTAGTGCCAAAAAGCGTGAAAACCTTTAGATATGTCCCGAAAACTTAAGCATGATCATCGTTCTATTAAGAGATGTGTAGCTGATTCAAATCTATTGTGCATAATAATTTGAAACAATGAATTTTAAGTTTTTCTATTTTTGAAAAAAATAAAAAATTATTGGAAGGTTTATTCAATAACGTTCAAATTGCACTCTAAATGTATTTATTCTCAGTCTCCAAATTGAGAATGAGAGTCGAAACGTTTTGTTTTTCTAAAAAGCCTTGTCCAGATGACTACAACGGAATATTTTTCTACAATCTTGTAAAATAATTTCATGACGATATGGTGTGGATAAATATTGAAAGACAATTAGGTATTGTCGTCTTTACTAATTGCATTAAGTCACACAATAAATGAAGACTCCAAACCAGACTCAATTAAAAGTTTTTTTTTTTTTTTTACAATAACACCACAAAACCGTTCCTCAGGCTCAACACTTCACCAGCTGTTTTAACTTCCTGTTACCAAAGATATGGCGATGCTTGGCGGCTGGTCCACTCACCCATCCAGAGTCTGTTGCTCGGATTGCCCTTGAATGCTCCCTCTGGCCAGTTGTGGTGAAATGGCTGCCTCCCTGTGGGACAAACAGCCTCTTTGAAAAAAGCAAAGAAGACAATGACTAATCAATGTGTCTACAGCTCCCACGCGACACCTAAACCAGTGCTGTTGGGCTGCGTCACATTTCACCCCAAAGGCTTTTTGCTCTCCTCCCTCAGCATGTATTCTTGTTTTTTTAATTGATTAGCTCCTCACCACAAAGTCTCAAGTTTTAGCATTGACAGGAATCTCAAAATAGTTGTACCTTTTCTCACAGAAACTATAGGTAATTAATGATATGTATATGGCATATTTTTAGATATTAAGACTATATAAAATGTTTGTATGTTCTTTCTCTGTCTTGTTTCTGTGTCAAATGTGAACATGTTGTTATTATTATGATTTATTTATAAATGTTTTCAAAATTAAAACAAAAAACAAGATAGGACCAGAGAGATACACATTAGATCAAATTTAAACAAATAAATGTTGTAATGGAGGCATCCAAAGAAAAAGCAAGTTAAGGCACACATAGTCCAGCAAAAAAGTCCTATTTAGTTCAGTAGCTGTCAAATTTGTCCATTTTCAAGTACTTCTGAAATTGAGTGGGATGGTGGTGTCAAAAAAAGTTTGTTCATTTCTAATATTTATGTGCAACGGGACAGTCCCAGAACACGTGATAATGATGTGCCTCATGGTTGCCAAAATGTCTCCAATATTCAGCATTTCCTTTTGACATGGTGATATAAAAAAAATGGGTCACATCCTTCCCAGCATGCAACTCTGGTCATTGTGAAGTACATATATTTTCCGACACAAAAAAATTACCCTCTCTTTCCCATTTATTTTTTATATATTTAGTAGATTGGCTTTCCGGGATATTAATGCATGTATATACTTTAGATATTATTCCCCTTGAAAGAAAATGTTATTTCTAAAAACGGGGGGGAAATATGAAAAAAATACACTTTTAATAAAAGTACACTTTAATTTAAACAAGCTATATATACACAATAATATATATTTTTTTAAATGTTGCTGTAATTATAAAGATTAGAGTGTAAAGCATTGACTGGACTGACTCCACACATGCTCTCATTGGAGCACTGAGGAATGAGTTTAAGCATTCGTTTCTCTATTTCCTGTACATCATCCTTTGGGGTGTTTTGCCACTGTGAATTAAAATCTATTTGGCACTGGTACATTTCCGAGTTTATTTTCAACAAAGAATTTTCTTCACAAATTCAAAACATTGAATTTAATCTTTTCTTTTCCTTTTCTTACTTGTCAAGGCCACATCTGTCAAGGGCTATACAGCATTTTTTTTTGGCTCGGCCTAGAATAAAATATGGTCTCTTTGTTTGATTTTTCATAGTTATTTGGCCCGTAGGCTCTAGGCACAACTATGAATCATGAAATAAGGGTGAGAACAGGGTGGACATTCAGCAAATAATCTAAGCCAAGAATCGTTCTCACAAATTCACGATAATGAGGAGGCCGACCGCACAGAGCCTGGCAAATGTGCTGCAGCTTAGACCACTCGACCACCAGACACACGGTCTCTATTAATGCAATCTGTGCATTAACACTCTAGCCTTGTCATCTCTTCCATGTGTATAAAACGAAATAATTATGCATGTGGAAAACATCCACTACACCTGCTTACATGATTCTGTTAGCTCACCTGCGTCTGACAGCTATAGCTCCGCCTCCGGCCACGAAAAGACGAAGCGCTGAAGCCATCTGATCATATCACACAATCTGCTGACACCTGCTTTCACTCAGAGGGCCTCAGACTGACAGCGTCTACACAGTGCTACAAGCAACATGTCAGCCACCTGGACGCTAGTTTATTACGGTAACTAAGAGGAAGTGCACACCTGTCACATGCATTTGTTGGCCCCTGGTGACATTTGGGTCAAGCTTTGGACAACTATGCAAGGACATGGATCTCCGTCAGGGCCAATTTGTATGAAATAACCTCAAATTGAGGTTGGAGTTGTAATTTTTCAGCGTCAAATAAACCCAAATGTTTTTCAGCAGGAAATACAGGAAAGTGTCAAAATAAACGTCCGATGCCCTTTCAAAATAAGTTATTTAAAAATAATACCAATGTGCATTGTTAAATGTAAATATGTGTCCTTGTATTGTTTGAATTTGATTGGAGTTGCTGCGTTAAAAAACAAACTGGAGTGTCTGGAGGAAACATGCCCAGACACAGAGAGAAACCTGCAAACTCCGCACAGAAAGGTCTGTGAGGTTGCAAGCCACTTAGCCACTACGGCGCCATAGTTAAAGTAATAGCATGGTCAAGTGTATTGGCCTTGCAGAATGAGTTATTATGCTTTTTATTTATTTTTTACAGATGTTGCCAACTAATAGTCTCCTGGCCCTTGCAGCATGATTATTCTGGGTACATTTAATATTGTATCATTTGACATGTGTGCCTGAGGAACTGTATGGTGGCTAAGGTTCTGCTTGTCAAGCACCATCTGTACATTTCATCTAGCCTGGGATTCATTTTGAATCCTAATATTGAGCAATGGAGCAGGTAATGAGGCTTAAATACCACAATTTTATGACTTTGGGGCAGACTTGGCAATGGACCTTCTCAGATTGTGTGTGTGTGTTCTCTTTTATTTCTCTCTATCCCATCCTAAAAAGTAAATAGGGCTAATAGCTCTTCAATGCTGGGTGGTGCCTACCAGCAGATGGCAGCTCCATGTGAGGCTTAACTAATCACAAACATGTAAATAATGCAGGGCACACAAGCTGGGAGGACTTGTATCAAGAAGGCAGGGAGAAAAGTGAGGGCCTTTTAGCCACATTACATAACTCCCTTTTCAGTTCTCGCACTTGGATGACTTGCATATTTATGGAGGTCATTTTTGCACTGGAGTAATCAAGACCTTTATGTTTGTTCATGAATATTAACATGAATTTTGATGGAAGAATTTGGCCCTCAGCCGCGACGATGACACAGTGCAAGAACTTTTAAAGATGGCAATCATTTTAGTAATGTTTCATCTGGCTTTTCTGAGTGAGACAATGTGTTCCTCTTGACATAAACCGCTACGTTTGAAGGTTCTTGAAGCTCACTGACTTTATCTTAACAGTAAGTAATCTGTTTATCTTCAAGTGGAAAGCATGCTGATAAAAGCCTGATAAATTACCCCAGAAATAAATTATTATTGCGCTATTTACATGTGTGACTAGTAGAGGTTGTATTTTGTGGCCATAGCAACTCGTCAATGGTCTATGAAAGAGAGTGTTTTTGTGAGAGTGAGTGACAGCGGATGGAAATTGGCCCATGGCTACAATCCAGCGTGTTTACAGGTAGTTCATTACCTGTAACACTGTCGCAACCAGATAAACAAACCATAATAATACTTATTTCATTTTTGAAACTAATAAAATAAAGAAAATAAACCTTTTAACTAAACTAAAATATAAAAATGACAAAGGTTTGTTTTGTTGATGAGACGTGTTCCATTATTAGATATATTTTCGATCTCGCTTTATGATATAAGTTTCTTTAGTAACGCTTCAGTTACAATTTATAAGCTTCCTGGCACATATTATAATCATTTTAACATGAAAAAATATAAGAGGACGAGCAATAGAATGCTTCAAACAGCGGTGTGATGCACCACAAGGCTCCCGACCACTCATCAGACTGTAAAGGGATATAAGAGGCAACGCAAACTAATTTAAGCAAGATAAATTGGATATTTACCTGTCCACATAAAGAGCATACCTAGGCTACAACCTGAGGTGGACCAGTTGACCAAGAGGCCAATGGGGGCTTATATTTTAGGGCTGGCACAGTATATGAAGTGCTATGTTTATTTGTGGTAACTTGGTAACCTGTTTGAGACGCTACCTTTCACATGTATAGTTTATTTAATGGACAGAGAAATCTGCAATCGAGCTCTGGAAAACCAATAATAAAATTAAGGAATTTGTTAGTGGTGGGCGTCAAATCAAGGTCTTGATATGTTCATAAATAGACCTTAAAATATAATACTAAAAAACATGATAATACATGAATGTTTCTGACTTATTGCGGTTGGACCACAAACTTTCCTTTTCGATTTTTCATGTAGAAGTCAAACGAGCAAAGCAAATGCTGGAAACGGCAAAACGGCAGCTCCTTTAATGTTATATTGCTGGACTTACCAACCTTTACAGTTGCCAGGCCTACCTAAGTAGTTTTTACAACTCTCTCTGACAGACACGGAACAAATTTGTCTTTTTGCATCGCTCAAAAAATGCTGTTATGTTGGTTGAATTGTGTACATTTGTGAAAAGCAGATACTGTATGTGGAATGTTGTTGGAATAGTGAAAAGAATGGCAATGACCTCTGTGGGTAAACACCTTTTAGAGATGCTGTTTTGGTTCAAGGATGGCACACTAATGGAGGCCAAACAACCTCTTTGAAATAGAAGCACGCACCTCTTGATCACAATATAGAAACAGGTGAAGCATTTTTCTTGCCCAAGACCCTTTGAGAAGTGGATTAGACTTTATATGTCAAAAGGGAAAGTAAAATCTGAAGTACTGTTTTTACTTTATTCCAGAAGCCCGTCTGGGTGCCGCCATTCCAACTAATCCTTCTTCCGGTTGTATTAGTTAACATAGGGCCACCGACTTCGAGAGAAAATAAGTTCTGCACAGACTAAAAACGTTTTGGGCCACCCAGGGAATCGGTGCATTGTTGACTTGTTGGTGCACATGAACATTGAATATTTTACACAAATTAATCTACTTTATAGCATATTTTAGCGGCAAGATTTTTCCCTCGTTCTCCATTTAAACCAATGGAGTTTCCGCTGGACCGGAAGTGAGATTACAACGACAGTGCCGATCAAGTGGGAAAAGAGGTTAAAAGTGGGCGGGGCGTAATAAGGTCACTAACGTTTTCTAGAGCCACTGGTGTTTAGGTGGCACAAACCTGTTGACGCATAGACTCATAGTTGACTCATAGATGGGAATGAGTGTGTCTGAATGTGTGTTACATCTGCCAAAATTGGAGTTTTGTGTAAAAGGTCCTAAACTGCATCACGGTGGCATAGTCGCTGCATCACAACAGTTTCCAGGTTTGATTCCTGTGGCATTGCAGTCAGACACTGTACACTGGTATGTTCAATATGTGACATTATTTTTTGACTGCTCCTATTTTGCCAGAGACAACCAGTCAGCCTAATGTTCCAGGAGTGGGTTATGGGGGCCTTAGTTACCCAAGGACACAATGACATTATGAGCCTTAAGTGACGATTAAACCATCGACCTTCTGCACTCAAAGCAAACACTTACAGTACACACTGCCACTGTTGGCCACAGCAGCACCAATCACCCCCAGATCAAACGAGAGTAACATTTGAATTATATTATTCAGAAGGTAGCCTTTTAGTCTGCAAGCAAGGCTTTCACTGAGTTGACATAGTGTTCATTAAAATATTTGAAAGCTTGAGATCTTATTTTATAGTCTGCACCTCTTCTATGCAACTTATTGTTTTCTATAAAGCGTATAGCACTTAGTTTCCAGTTCAATTGAATGAATTCTGATCTTTGAACGTCTTTGGCATAAGAATATAGAGCACATTACAAACTTTTAGGTAAGTAAGGTAAGGTAATTCGCTGTCTACAGAGAATGTTTTGAAAATCTCTTCATAAAGTCATCAAAGGATGCAGACATCCAGGAAGTGTTTACAGACTTGAGACAAAGGTTTCTCCAGTGGAAATATTGATAATGCAGAAGTGTGTAAACTTACATGAAACCTGTCTCAGCCCATACCTAGAATAACCAGATGTCGAGAGTTTGCTGACTCGAGCAGTGCATTAAATACGCTCTATGCATAGCAACACACTGGACTGTCAACACTGAATAGATGGGAGTAAAAGTGCTGGACTGCATTCAAACCACTGTAATATAAAGCAAATATTTGAATAGTATTTTTTCCACTAAGGCCCCGGTTACACATACCCATATATTTTTATAAACTTTATCTGGGCGCTCTGTGCGTGGGTTTTTCCGTGTCCACAGCGTGGGTCAGTCTGTGTCTATGGCTCTGTGTGCTCTGCTGCTGCATTGAGAGACTGAGCTGTGAAAGAGCAATTCTGCGGAGACGTCTCACGAGAAGCCATTATGGTTTTTACTTCAGTCATTCTGCCACTAATTTCGCTGTGACCCACAGCCCCAAAAACATGCCGCACACATACCATTTTAATGAAGGCACATGGAAGGGACGCGATGTAAACGCATAAGTAACATTATTTTTGTCAGATAATGCTTTTTTAATCAGCTGAGAGAGCCAGAGTTTTGGCCTCTGAGGGAGGTGCAGCAGCTAGTAGCATGAGAGAATCCAAATGGAAACGACTCGCAGTTGAGACAGAGAGAAAACTTTCTTTGCGTCTGCACGCCAAAGCTCTCTTCTCCCGCATGAGCTTCATGTAAAACTCACCCAGGTTTATATTGGCCATTTCTCCTTGGGACAAATTGATAACTCATAAATGCTGGATGCAACACTGCATCACTACCGAACAAAAAAGCCTGGGCCTAAATTCCGTCCACTCATCCAGCTTCTTCCACTTTATCCGGGGCCGGGTCGCGAGGGCAGCAGTCTAAGCAGGGACTCCCAGACTTCCTTATCCCCAGACACTTCCTCAACTCCTCTGGGAGGATCCCGAGGCGTTCCCAGTCTAGCCGAGAGACATAGTCCCTCCAGCGTGTCCTGGGTCTTCCCTGGGGCCTCCTCCCAGTGGGACCTGCCTGAAAGTGGGACATGCACCTCCCTAGGGAGGTGCCCAGGAGGCATCCGGAGCAAAATG
Source organism: Chaenogobius annularis (assembly GCA_015082035.1). Taxonomy (NCBI): domain Eukaryota; kingdom Metazoa; phylum Chordata; class Actinopteri; order Gobiiformes; family Gobiidae; genus Chaenogobius; species Chaenogobius annularis. The sequence continues at coordinate 521,093 of BJKM01000007.1, read as the reverse complement.
CCCGAGCTACCTCAGCTGGCTCCTCTCAACGTGGAGGAGCAGCGGCTCTACTCCGAGCTCCTTCCGTGTGACTGAGCTCCTCACCCTATCTCTAAGGGAGCGTCCAGCCACCCTGCGGAGGAAACTCATTTCGACCACTTGTATCCGCGATCTTGTCCTTTCGGTCACTACCCAAAGCTCATGACCATAGGTGAGGGGAGGAACGTAGATTGACTGGTAAATTGAGAGCTTTGTCTTTCGACTCAGCTCCTTCTTCAACACAACTGTCCGATGCCGCGACCGCATCACTGCGGACGCGGCACCGATCCGCCTGTCAATCTCACTCTCCATCCTTCCCTCACTCGTAAACAAGACCCCGAGATACTTGGCCTCAGATTTGGAGGTGCTGATTCTCATCCCAGCTGCTTCACACTCGGCTGCAAACCGTCCCAGTGCATGTTGCAGGTCCAGGTTTGATGGAGCCATCAGGACAAGATCATATGCAAACAGCAGAGATGAGATCCTGTGGTCCCCAAACCGGACCCCCTCCGACCCCTGACTGCGCCTAGAAATTCTGTCCATAAAAACAATGAACAGATCCGGTGACAAAGGGCAGCCCTGGCGGAGTCCAACACGCACTGGGAACAGGTCTGACTTACTGCCGGCAATGCGAACACAGCTCCTGCTCCGGTCATACAGGGACCGGACAGCCCTGAGCAAAGGGCCCGGACCCCGTACTCCTGCCAGCACCCCCCAAGGCACCCCGTGGGACACGGTCGAAAGCCTTCTCCAGATCCACAAAGCACATGTGGACTGGTTGGGCAAACTCCCATGAACCCTCGAGCCCCGATGGAGAGGATAGAGCTGGTCCAGTGTTCCACGACCAGGACAAAAAACCACTTGCTCCCTCCTGAATCAGAGGTTCGACTGGGCCTAAATTGATGACAGAATGTTTTATTTAGTTGATGGATAAAGGACAATAGGGATAATAGGAAGCCTATTTAAAGGACTAAATAGGCTTCACCAATCAATTTATTACACGTTCTATGTAATGATTATAAGGTATGAAAATACTGCCTGTATTCCTAACTATCTTTCTAATCATTAGAAACATGAACAGAGCCTTAGATACAAACAAAGACTGAATTTTAAGTCGGTTGTTTAAACTTGTCACTGCTGTTGCTTCTCTTCCCTCTGCACTTGCTCAGTTAGGGCAGAACCTGCAAACATCCAAGATTACCGCCACAGGTTTATCAGAGTGTTTTGAGGCCTTGTGGTCCTCAGAGCACATGTGCAGACCCATTAAAGAAGCTGCTTTCTGCTTTGGTTCTAAAAGCTCATGTTAGAAGAGGGAGCATGAACGAGCCTCTGAACATGACTGCCGCATCTGTGGGAAAAGGAGAACCAAGCTTCCAGCAGAGGCTCTAAAAACACCCATAACTTCCAGCCAAGCTTCAGCAGCAGAAGTGAGGGGAAAACTGGCTTATTTGAATATATTTCGGACAATTCAAATATAGTTGTGACACACCGGTAATTTTAGATTGTATTGGTCAATCACTGCTTGCCTTGATTGCCCTGACTGCAAGCCACTGTTATTTAAAAATCAAAGTCTAGATCACTCATACTTTACCCAGCAATAACTAGTTATCACACACAAAAAACACACACACACGCACACTCACACAAAAGCAATAGAGGAGCCTTAGTTCTATAAATAAGGCCTCTTACTTTCAGTGAAAAAAAAAAAAAAAAACATCCTTTCCGTTATATATAACATTCTTGACAACACTTGCCACACCAAAACACCTAAATTAAATTAAACCATTGTCAAAAGTGTTGTTTTGACAAATGTTCAAACAATAAATGTTGCAGTTAGTCAGACACAGTTTACTGTGGAAACTCAGTCTGAAGCAAGCCAGGAAGCAATATGTCTCACATTAAAAGGTTCTTTTGTATTTGGCTGGGCTTTATTTAAAATGCACACAAACTGTACGAGCCTAGAGCAAATGGCCTTGGGCTGAAGGAGGTCTTAATCTGAATAGATTACTGTACAGATCCTGGATCTGATTTGGAGATGAAATCCTTACTGATTCTCGTCATGTCATAAATGGATACATATGAATGCAATAAATCATAATTATGGACTGTACATCATTCTAAGTAACACATTAAAGAGATATAAGAGCAAACACGAAAATAAAATAAAACTGGGATGCTGGTTTAAGGAATAATAAACGTGTGCTAAACCAACCACCAGAGGAATAGACAGGACTGCAGACCATCACCTCTATTTTCTCAGACTTTCTAACAAACCTGTTGCAGATGCTTGAGTGCAAGGCAATATTAGCTGTGATACTTCCAAATGTCATCAAGGTGTATGCAATCTCCTTCTGGCCGACACACAGCTGCCCTCTTTGAATGGCTCTTCCCTCTCGCTGTATAATGGGCCCGCATCTGTGAAAGGCTCAAAGAAACAAACGAGAGTGAAGCGTAGAGAGAGGGACCCGCAGCAGGTCACAAGAGCTTTTTGGCTATATACTGATTTACATACCAATCACATCGGACTATGCTTTAATTTGCATTTCACACGCTGAAATGACAACATCCTCAAGCATGACATGCCGATCGATACCTTTGTACCATTATTGAATACTCCAGGGTCTTTCCTTGGTAAAAAAAAAATGCATTGAAAGCCAAGTAAATGTTTCAAGAAATACTGCCCAAAAAATAACTTTCCTTCATTTTTAAAAACTGTATTGAATATCAGTTAAATTAGAATCTTCAGCTTTAAAGTCAAGCCTGTAAAAAAGGCATGTTTTATTTTTTTCTTTAATTAGGCTACATCTGATCAGTGTGCATATTCCTTTAAAAAGGCAATTAGTGACCTGTTACTTCTCCCAAAAGTAATTGCGTTAGTGTGATGAAAATAATGGATTACCGGATAAAATAAATATTATCCACTGCTGCTTGTTGAAGTAAAAAAATGCTTTAGTCTTTAGCCTGACCTGCAAATCACCAACTGCACACAGAACCATCATTACTTATCCACAAAGCTCTAAACCTCATAAACAGACACATATCAACCGAACAAACAGCCACAACGATGCAGGGCAAAATATGCAGTAGACACTGGCTAAACAGCGCATTGACCAATCAGAGCATAATGTGACGGAGTGGACAGTGTGGGTAATCATTTTCAAATCATTTTCAAATGATTACCCACACGGAATAGTGTGGGTAATCATTTGAAATAGTTGAAAGGACAAATAGTCCTCAGGATAGTCTCAGGAAATAGAATTGAAATAGTTGAAAGGACTGAAATAGTCTCAGGACAAATATTTGAGGTTTATACGCTGCCATATTACAGTTCATCCTCTGTCCAAATAAATCCCTAAATAAAAGTAAGTTCTCGAGTTGCACATTTAGTACATTCGCATAATGATGAGACAGCCGCCAGTTGGTACAGTGGTCATCTGATCTAAAGGTCGGCGGTTTGAATCTCCCTCATTTCTGCAGTTAACCGCAGGCTCCAAAAACCCCCACAAATAACCGGGGGTTATTTGTTATATAACCGTATAATCGTGGCCATAAATGATCGCAATGATCGAAAAAACGGTTAATCGTGACATCCCCACATCTGACACAAACAACCAATAGAAGTCCATCTCCTCCTCAGAGTCCGCCATTTGTCTATACTGCCCCAAGAACAAACATATGTACAGAACCTGACGCCGCATGTGCACTTGTTAAACCAGGAGTGAACCGCCAAATACCTTTCGCTCAAGTTCAATTCAATTCAGTTCAATCTATTTTTGTAACGCCCAAAATCACAACAACGGCTGCCTCGAAGTCTTTCTAGTGTTTATTAAACTCCAAACGCATCTGGCACTCCTGCTTCTGTCTTCTGTTTTTACTTCCATTTGAAAGACTCGGCAATATATCCTTTAATTCCACCTGTTTCTGCATATTTCTTTATGTTTTGGAAAGAGACAGAATGACACCGTATGAGACAACTTCTGTGAATGACACGAGAGGTCATAGTAACTATAACGGCGTTACAGCAGAGTTAGAAAGTTTAATTAATTTGATTATTCTTTACTGATTAAATATATAAATACAAAATATATACATATATATAGTTAAATGGCAATTTTCCCAACATTGCATGAGACACTGTTTAACGTCTATATACTTTTTTCAGAGCTTACTTTGTAAATATTGATTTAAACACATTTGTTTTTTCAAAAGCAAAATTACTTAAATACTCAGTGAGAACTATACAACGATGGGTCATATGGTTCAGTGTTTATAGTAAAAACATAAAAATTGTACTAGTTTTCCGTTGATTTACTTTTGTACATTTTGCGTTCAGATTTTGATTAAGTTAGGTGATTAATACAGCACACAATCAGAGCGACAGTTATTGCAGTAACGGTGGGATGTTCAGTGTTAATGGGTTCTAATTGCTGTGAGAAGTCTGACACATGCGACATACTGTGCTGGAGCTCCCTCATAATTATCTGAGGGTCATTATCCAAACTGCTTATGATCTTCTATTATTGTGTCTTTTGGGCCCTGGATGCATTCTTGCTGAAATAAAGAGAGCAGCACTTCAATAAACTGCCCTATTAATGGAGGAAAATTTTAGCACTTGCACTTTAGTCTAATTGCCAGATAAATTGTCGAACCGTGAAAAGTTCTCAGTGGTTATTTTTGTGGTATTTGAACGCGTCTGTATTATTTTTGTATTGTATATTTATGTTTGGTTGCCCTGTCTATTTTATTTCTTCACTTTTTTCTATTACGAAATGAGAGAAAAAGTTGTTCTGTAGTAGTGTAGCCTCTGGGAAAACTGATGAACAGCTGCCACCGTTATCCCCCTGCATCATACCATACCGTGCATGTTTGCGTCACATTTGTGAGGACTAAATTAGAAACAAAGAACAAACTTATGTAAGAATCCAATCGAATAAAAACAGAGGTAAAATTAAATTCTGACCAGTATTTCGATTTGATTCATTATTGTTTTCAGAATCAGAATCAGAAGGGTTTATTGCCATTGTCAATGAACAAAATTCACAAACGTAGGAACTTGTCTCAGCATTAAGGTGCAACATAAAACACTGAGCAATAATAAAACAACATATATTCAATCAAAAGGGCATGCATTAATTTAAAATTATTGTAGTATAAAATAAAAATTTAAATAGGCATTACTATGTACACAAGATTACAGTTAGATTTACAGTTGTAGTGCAGAAAGTGACAGTGCAGTGAGTGATGAATAGTTGCAGTTAAAGTGGCAGGTGTTTAGAAGTGTTCATGAGTCCAACGGCAGAGGGAAAGAAACTATTCTTGTGGCGGGAGGTTCTGGTCCGGATGGACCGTAGCCTCCTGCCTGAGGGGAGTGGTTCAAAAAGACCATGTCCAGGGTGAGAAGGGTCAGCTGTGATCCAACCTGTCTCGTCCCAGAGCCCTGGAGACGTACAGGTCCTGCAGAGATGGAAGTCTGGCAGCCGATCACCTTCTCAGCAGAACGCACGATTCCGCTGTTTTGAAGTGAGAATTCCGTTCAGAAGTCAAATTCACTTTCATTTACAAAAACTCATAAATTAACTTTCATAAGATATACTTGTTATTAGTTATTTGATTGTCTAAATCATTTCAGTTTTTCCAATTTGGTAAGCGTGACCATTGAAATTGTGATTCTCCTAGTGAATGCCGCATGGAGGTGCAGCAGGAGGTGGCTGGAGGTGCAGCAGGAGGTGGCTGGAGGTGCAGCAGGAGGTGGCTGGAGGTGCAGCAGGAGGTGGCTGGAGGTGCAGCAGGAGGTGGCTGGAGGTGCAGCAGTTGGTTTGCAGGGAAAAGAACAGGGGAGAATGCACACAGGTACCTTTGCATTTCACTTGTCTGGTCCTGAATCTGGTGCTCTTCAGGTCAAGGTTAGGTGCACATGATGAATGATAATTCGTTGGATTATTCTTTTAAATGTAATTTTTATTACGTACCCTGCAGCAACTCTAGCCTAGCTGATCAGAATGAGTTCGGGAAGTTGAAATCACCCTTGCTCAGTGTTTCATTACATTATTGTATTAAGAGGATTATCTGCGCAGGGAAGATAAACAAGACAAGGCTCGAGGGATGAATCGGGCTTATCTATAACAACACACAATGTGTTCTGCCCTTATATACTGTACTCTAGCACTGGTCTTTTATAAGAGCATATTTTCAACCTTGCTTATGAAACAGGTCTTTCTAATTGAAATGCACGGGCCAACCTCTAAAAGGGTAATTGCGCTGGGTCGAAAACACGGCCCTGCACTGAAGAATGTAATCCGCTCAATTCCTTTTAATCTAAGCAAAGAACTTGCCCTTCCTTTTTGATGTGCACTCGAATAATGCGGCACGTACCCTAGCGGAGCCACCATATGGATTTGCCAGGCTTATGCGATAACTTGCGTGCGAAATCAGTAGAGATGTGGTCAGCAAGCAATGACACAGAGATTGAGATTACAGCCTGGCCCTTTGTGTGCGTGACCTGATATCGTATATGGATCTTTAGATGGAAATCTTCAGCCAAACGTTAACTCTGAAACCGCACCTTTAAGGATGATTTTGCGGCATAGCTTCTAAATATTTGCATTTCTAGTTTGTACTATGGGGAAATAAAAAAATATATTTAACGCTTGGTATGGTGTGACATGAAAGTAAATGATCTTAAATTATCTTTTTTATATATTGTTTTTATACTTACATAGAAAAAAGACATATGGAGGGTCAGTTGCCTGGTTGTCTCCATGGATATGTTATTGCTTTGTCTGGAAGGTTATGGCATTACCTTATTTATCTCTTGAAGACAAACACTAGGATAAATTACAGCAAGAAAGTATTTTTGAGTCATTGAATAAAAGCAAATTAGATTAGTGTAATGCCTGAGTATGAAATATTTTAACGCAAAGCAATAATACTGTATCTGCATCAGGACAAGCAGGCACCTCACCATTTTTAAAAAATGCTTAAATATTTTACTACAACAATGCATGTCTGTACAATTCAGGCCAGGTGCAGTTTGTCTTGAACATATTTGAGTTGTCCAGAGCAACTTTCCAGGATTCAAATCAAATCAAAAGTCCTTCCAAAAGACTTAGTATGGTATATTTTTTATTTGTCAGGAACCATGTAGAAATGGATTCATCTTGCAAAAGGAAATATGATCTCCACCAGGTTTGCTACTGCCACTTTCCATCTGCAAACGCACACAACAGTAAAAGATTCACATTACATTACAACTAAATTCCTATACTAAGAGACACAATAAAATAACACAACTTCAAATACATTAGATGGTTTCCTACAACTACCTGCAAATTTGTGCAATTTCAAATCTTAAAAGTGCCAAGTGTTTTTATAGTGGTTTTCCTTTATTTCCACCTTTCACTTTGAATGTAGCGTGGGGGAAGCTTGGGCAGTAATGTGATTTCCTTTCCCATGTCAGCAGATCCCTCCCTCTTTTACTTTCACACCACATATAGGGCTTTGAACTCCACTCCGGATTCCCACTCACGATGTGTGGCAGCGAACACAACACAAGATGTATGGGAATGATCTAGCTCCTCTGACCCCTGCTTGAAGCCTCATATGTCTCTTTTATTCCCCCGATAGAATTGCTTGAACTGTGGTGGAAGAGGGTCGTCATACAATTCTGTGCATCCGGACACAAAAAGTAGATGATGTGTGATGGATTTTTGCATCCTACTCAGATAGAGGATTCTGACAAGGCGACCATGTCATTGCCGGGTGTAATGGGCTGTGGAGCTGTGAATATTTTAGGTGTGACTGTCTGAGGTGTGAAATTGAGCTTCGTGTTGACCTTTTATGGTTTCAGGCTGAATTCTAATAGCTGTGGCATCATCTGTGAAATGCATATTAAAACCAGCCAGACACTGTGACCTAAATATAATGCACTGAGAATAGTTCAGGTCTCTGTAATGTAAAACAGAAAACACCAACATATTATGACAATGCAGCTAAAGCTTATAATGTCAAACAAGCAAGTGTCATTTTTAGTTCCTATATATAGTTTTTTTTATTTTTATAAATGTTTTGCCTAAATATATGCTATTTTTGTCTGCTTGTAGATTATTTACCTCTACCATAGGTGCTGAAAAACTGCTGAAGTTGAAGTCAACACCATCCTCCCTGCTCTGCTCCAGGACAAGCTCTCCCAGCTCAACGTGCCCGACTCCACCTGCAGGTGGATCACTGACTTCCTGACGGATCGGAGGCAGTGCGTGCGGCTGCGTGCGGCTGGGGAAGAATGTCTCAGACACTTGGACTATCACCACAGGAGCTCCCACAGGGCTCTGTACTTTCTCCTCTGCTCTTCTCCCTGTACACAAACTGCTGCACCTCCAGCCACGACTCCTTAAAACTCATCAAGTTTGCCAACGACACCACCCTCATCGGGCTCATCTCGGACGGGGATGAGTCTGTCTACAGGAGGGAGGTGGACCGGCTGGTGTCCTGGTGCAGCGGTACCAACCTGGAGTTCAAGACCCAGAAGACAGTGGAGATGATGGTGGACTTGAGGGAAGTCACAGCCCTCCAGCCCCCTCACCATGACAGACTCCCCCATCACCACTGTGGACTCCTTCTGCTTCCTGGGCACCACCATCACCCAGGACCTCAAGTGGGAGCCCTCCATCAGCTCCCTCATCTAGAAGGCCCAGCAGAGGATGTACTTCCAGCGGAAGCTGAGGAAAGCCAAGCTGCCAGCGCAGATGATGGTGCAGTTTTACACGGCCATCATTGAGTCCATCCTCACCTCCTCCATCACCGTGTGGTACGCTGGAGCCACAGCCAGGGACAAACAGAGACTACAGCGCATTGTGGGTTCTGCTGAGAAGGTGATCGGCTGCAGACTTCCATCTCTGCAGGACCTGTACGTCTCCAGGGCTTTGGGACGAGCAGGTTGGATCACAGCTGACCCTTCTCACCCTGGACATGGACTATTTGAACCACTCCCCTCAGGCAGGAGGCTACGGTCCATCTGGACCAGAACCTCCCGCCACAAGAATAGTTTCTTTCCCTCTGCCGTTGGACTCATGAACACTTCTAAACACCTGCCACTTTAACTGCAACTATTCATCACTCACTGTCACTTTCTGGACTCACAACTGTAAATTTAACTGTAAATTCTTGTGTAAATAGTAAGCCTATTTTTATTTTATCCTATAGTAATTTTAAATCTAATGCATGCCCTTTTGATTTGAAATATGTTGTTTTTATTATTGCTCTGTGTTTTATGTGGCACCTTAATGCCGCAACAAGTTCTTATGTTTGTGAATTCTGCTCATTGACAATGGCACTAAACCTTTTTCTGATTCTGATACTGACTTTTCTGGACAGAGATGTCTGATGTTTTTCCAGGGATCTGTAGTAGCCCCTCCTCCAGTTTGGGGGTCACTGCCCCGAGTGCTCCGATGACCACGGGCACCACTTTCGCCTTCACCTTCCACGCCTACTCTAGCTCTTCTCTGAGCCCTTGATAGTTCTCCAGTGTCTTGTGGTCCTTTTCCCTGATGTTGCCATCACTTCATATCGCCACGTCCTTTCCTCTGCTGTTTATCCACCACCACAATGTCTGGTTTATTTATTTATTTATTTATATATAAACATAAACACACACAATTATTATTTCTTTTTTATAAAGATTTGTATGTTTACCTGACAATTTCAACTGCTCACTCGCAATCTTCTTCAGAGTGTCACATGATGATGTTAGCTAGCCATTTTGGTGCCCTTGACATGATGTCCGATGGCGCCCCCTGGCCCCACACACGGTTAAACATGAACGTGATCGTTCATGAACGTCAATCTAGTGATGTGATGTTCACAAACAATTTTTCTTTTTATGACTCCTCACTGTTAACGATGGGAATCGAGTCACAGTTGTGCGTGAGACGTTCTTTTATTTTGTTGATTAGGGAGGAATAAAATAAGGCGTGTATACAGTGAACACGGCACTCACTTCTCCCAGTGTAACCCCAGACAGCAGTACTGTGGGTGTCGCAATAATAAAACAAGTGCTCGCACTCAATAAGCTAGACTAATGTCTCTCCGCCTCTCCTCTCTCTCTGCTCAGCACTACTGCTGATCTGTCAGAAATCTCAGTCATTACAATAACGATGATGATTGTCGAAAATGTGAGCGAAATAAAATGTTTTAATTCCCTGAGCGCAAAGTAGGAAATCCAAAACATAATGTTAGCTGATAATATAAACTTATTCCATAAACCACAGCAGTGGCGCACAGATATCAGAGATGGGACACAGACATTGAGAGAAAAGAGAGACGCAGACCTCAAGAGAACCGTAGGTCAGGTAAGTATGCAGGCAGAGAGCGTCTGTGGCGGCATCTGTAAGGAGCAACGAGGAAAAACGTTGAGACTAGTTTGGGTGCGTAATGTGCATAATGGTGCGTGTGAGCGCAGGTGCGCTTCTGTACCCTCATAAAAAATCCGGTGGGAGCCCCTTACTGATTACAGTGATTGACTCTTAAATGACTGAAATAACAAAAATGAATTGGCCTTCTGAACAGATCTTCTAAACTAACTTAATCCTTTTAAAGAGCCATAAATCCAATCACTAGTCACCTGTAGGAATATTTTGACTTTTGTAGGCATTAGGGCATAAAAAATGGGTGTCTGAATTGAATTCTGAATAAGAAGCGGCTAGTGGTATATTCTTGGAGTGTGTCAATTGTTTTATGATTTACTTTGTAGATAAATATATGGGCCTTATACACATAGACAAACTTTATTGATGTATAAAAGGAAATTACGTGGACACAGTAGCTCACACATACAAAATAATTCAAGTAGCAAAAATGGCAAGAAGGTAAAAGTATCTAGTAGAAAAGTAAATAAAATATATATCTTCATATACTAAGGCAATATGAGATGAGGTATAAGGACATACAGTGCAAAGATGAAAATGTTGCTTTGACATGACATTAGGTTATCTAGGACAAAAGGGTAGTAGTAGCTTGTCCCAGAGGCCGTACATCTGCACAACGCATCCCTGTGACGAGCTGATGAGTGCAAGAGGACTGTCAACTGCTGTATATTTTAATTTTTCTGCTGCTGAAGTATTTATCTATCTTACTATCTAGTTTTAGGCAATAGTCTTACAGTCAACCCCCAAACCATCTGCACAGTCTGCGCAGCAACCCACAAAAATGATAGCTATAGCCAGAGACAGTCAGTGATTTTGGACATTATTGCCTGTTAAACTAATCCATATATCCAGACTCTTGAAATTTGCTCATTCTTGCCCTGGCTTACCCTGTTTAATTATCAGAACAGGAAAGCCCAGCAAACGAGCCAAACGTGACTCTAACCTGGTCCATTGCTCACCACTAGCCGAAACAGATAAGTAAGTCACTCATAAAGCTCCTATCCTAACTACAAAAGCAGGCTTTACAGCTCCAACAATGTGCACAGTGAGACCCCCATCTCCAGACGGCTCACTGAAGCAGAGTAGGCCTACATCCTCTATACACTGACGTTGTCCTATTTGTTCTGTCTCCAAAAATGTATAATTTAGTCCAGAATATACAGAGCTAATCTGGTTCAAGTTTGAGTCAAAACGGGTCAGCATGGTCCTGAGGTTTAAGCGAAAGAAATAACTACATGATGCCAGCAGTGTGACTAAAAATGAGAGAGCAGAGGATCCACCGTAGTGCTCATTTCAACTAAAAGAAAATCTTCTGTACTTTTCTTCAAGCGGACACTTTGCAAAAGGCCTCTGCTCAAGAGACAATTTGAGACACAGAATTCTCCCATAAACCCATTCCTCCGACACAGTAAAGCTATTGATATCCATTCGAGTGGTCTAATGGGATTAATTACAACAGCTTAGATGTCTGTTACATGTAGCCTACATGAAGCCCAATCATTTAAGATTTGAAAGTGCTCTTTACTGCGCGCCAAGAATGTGCGTCATGGCTGCAATGGAAAGTAATGTTGTTTTTTATGACTGACAATTGGCTCTGGGCACAGTCCCATTGCGCAACTTCCGTTTAAAAAGCCTGTCTGTGACGCCCCTTACGCCGTAGTCCTATCCTTACGGGGTTTTCTCCATGCTAAAATAATTAATATCTAAAGATTAGAACAAGTCACAGGTGGATAATTCCAGACTGCGTGTTAAAGTCTAACTTATGATGCAACCACTTCACCGGAGAATATGTCTGTTTTTATAAAGGTAGATGTTCGTGTTGCTGCTAATGCTAAACTAACTTAAAACTTAAGTAGGGAATTACATAATTGATAAAGAATACAATTCAGGACAAGTTGCTTGTTTTTGTACGCAACATATATCAGACTGTGGTGGTATTTTAAAGTTGATAATTACTTTAGGTTGGTCCAACAGAAGTCGCTCAGCTACACACAGAGCCAATATGGCGCCCTCTCCTTGAGATGTGCCCAAGGCCACATGTGTCAAACTCAAGGCCTGCCAAACATACACTTAGTGCATCCCACCCGTTGGACATTGGATGTTTTCTTTAATTATTCAGTTTTTTCCACTATTTTATTAAAGAAAACTCCCAAGCTGCTTGACATGCTGTACATAAAAATAAAGCTGTAACCCTCTTATTTCCAGTCAAATCAATAATTCTGGGAAGCATCAGGGTCAGTTTGTTCTACAAACCCACAGTAAAAATTACCCTAAAATAAAATGAAAAATTAATAGGACTTTTATATGGATTCCGCCTGGACATTTTTGCTTTATTACAAGTCCCTAAAATCAATTTTTAGTGAATTTACCTTCAGCTTTAAAAGAGAATTGTGAAAACCCAAGTCGTAAATCCATGTTTCTGTTCCTGCTGCAGATTTATGCAACATCGTTACAAAGAACTATTACTAAGCTATATAAAGCTATTTATTTCTTATAGTTTTGATTGTTTTATTTCTTAAGTTATGTTCGGACCGCGACCCAGCTTGAGCATCAAAATTCGACCCATAGCCCAAAATGAGTTCGACACCCCTGCTCTAGGCAACCACCTGGGTCACCTATGCCCAGGGTGTGATGACGCTCTGATTTGTCATGTCAGCTGATTTACACAGGTTTTGATGCTATCTTCCTACCAGTCGAGGCAGGACAACCGCACCAGGTGTGGGTTAGAAAAGTGGCCCCCTCGTCCTAGTTTATATTCTACCTTCTTTGTAGTGCATCGTATCCTCCTTCTGCAGTGCGTGGCATGCTCCGTTTACAGTTTTTCTCCCCATTTGGGTTGGAATGGGATGCAATGCAGATTGAATCTGAAATGGTCACAGAAACATTCCCTTTTTGATTCCAGTTGTTCCAAGTTTCAGGATTTTTTTTGCCCATAGGCTTTATCAGACAAGACAGTATAGCATGACATGGGGATGACACTGGGGAAGCCCGGACTTTGCAGAAAACTGTCAAGACTATACTAGAATTATAGTTTACAATTAATCATTTTAATACTTTTAACAACCAGGTGGAAATCACTATTACAAATTAAATAAGGGTATCAGGAATTGCCATAGGGATTAGTCTAGTTAAAAAATCAACAATTACTACTATTTTACCACAATAATTACTATGAGCATCTGGTTTTTATCTCTCCCCTGTATAAGTGTATGGATTGGCCCTACTATCTGTGCATCAACTAAATGAAGTCTATAGCTCATCTCTAACTAGTCACACTGTTGGCGTATTCACGTAACTCTGACACTGTGTAGCTATTGTTGATTCAACTTGTTCATGTAATTCAGACACGGGACATTTGCTTATCATTTGATGGATATCTAACTCAGTGGTCTGATAATCTCTGCATGCATTGGTCCCCATGGTTGCGTATATGGATACTCTGTGGTGGTGGTGCAGAAGTTTGCAGACTCCTGACTGGCTGCAGATAGTTTACAGGCCTGATAGCCACACCTGCAGATCTATGGCTACTTGCGCAAAAGCCACATGCAGAAATGAACCGCACAGAGCGTGTAGTGAGCTGTTGTGGAAGGGAGTCAGGAGACGGGAGGAGACGTACAGTGGATGGAGACTGAGCAAGCATAGCAAAAGGCAATAGGAAGAAAATGACTTGGCCTTCACCCAAGTGGATCATTACCTTGCTCCACAGATGTAGTAGAGAAGGTAAAAGTGATAGTTTGAAAATGAGAGGAGTGCGCTGAACTGATACTTAATCATTAGCAGCACTGCACCATGGCAGATAGCGGCTCAGGCCTCAAGGTGTTCTCCCTGATGTTCAGTGGAACACATCGACAAGCTTGTTCTGCGGCAGTGGCAGGGTGAGCGTGGCACAAAGCGATTACCACCACACTGCCCACTTTGTAACTGTCCACCGAGCCTCAACACTGCAAGGGTTTGTGCTGCTTCTACCATTTGATTTATTTATGCTACAGTGTAAACACCACCTGCACGTGACGGGTTAGATTCGTGTAGCTTTATTTAGACTCAACTATTCTAAGTATTTACTACTGCAGTGTTACAGCTGCAAATGTAATCATCATCAGTTGAATATACATTTTCGTTTGGATTTTAGAGGGGAAATGTATAATTTGGCTTTACCATTCTAGTTCAAATATTTTCAATGGAGGACTGAATCTTTATTTATTAAAGTTTTGAATGAATTTAAAATAATGCATCTAATTTTGAAACCTCATAGACTGCTGGATGAATGAGGGATTACATTGATAAATATGCACACAAAAAAAAGATCAGCAGGTATATTTACAGAAGAAACCCTCTTCCAGTCAAATCTAGTCTAAAAATGGATTCCTTACCGTACGAAGCTTTGTCAATTTTTCTAATTCCTCAAAGAAAGCGAATTCCGTAGGAGTGATTTTGACGTAAACATTCTTGGATTACCTCTCCAAGAGGATGTCAATGGTAATATGGGAGGAGACGCCATCACCGGTCCCCATGTGGAGAAACAGATACTGCCAGACTACTGCATAATGGCTCTCTCCAACAGAACCCTGCTCTAAGCACAAGGTTGACTCAATGTGAATAATCATCTCGGGCTATGAAACAAGAGCTTGTTTAGTGATGTTGGTACTTGGATAACTCTCTTCTGAAGTTATGCTATTTCAATGTACTGTATCATTTTTACACATTTTTGAGATGGTAACTGTAAATGGTGCTGGCTAAATTTTTAAGTAATTACTTACCTTTAGAATATTATCACGGCATTCAATGGGGCCTCTTTGCCACCTTCTCGTGTGGATTTCCCTGAAACCACCAGGCAGACGCAGAGGTTGAGTGAGCAGCTTGTGAGTGTGTAGCGTCGGCTGTCATGTCAGAACCTGGCCACCTGGTCCTCGCAGCTGCTCCGGGTTAGAAATGTCCCCATTCTTGTTCTGAGAACCTTCTCAAAATATAATGTATACTGTAGTATAGAAAATACTTTACCCATCAAATTCATTTTGCCCTATCCTCTTTTACTTCTGAGTGGTAATGACCCGATCGTCTGTTAACACATTTATGGTCATATGAGAATTCCTTTCATCTAAATTGATAACAGTCATGTAGCTAAAATATTATATAAAGTAGGTTGATTTGTACAGTATATACAGTTCAGGTGATGATGATAGATGATGAATTAGATTTATATAGTGTTTTTGGACATTTAAAAATGCTTGACATTGCATTATTAATTTATTCCACACACTGTGGTGGTAAACTATTGTAGCCACAACTGCCCAGGAGCAGACTGACAGAAGCGAGGCTACCAATCTGTGCCAACGGCCCCTCTGATCATTACCAATCACTCACCCAGACTCCACATTCATACAAGGCAATGTGGATGCCTAATGTTAATTGTCTAAAGACACAGCAGCATTACCTCAGAGGTCTCCATTCCAAGTACTTACCAGGCCCTGTCTGGCTTTGCCTGGCCTTTTAGTGTTAAGTTGGGATGTTCTCCCCATGTCCAGCCGGGTTTCCTCACCGCCATAAACCTAAAATGTCCACTAAATCTCACAGCTAAAAAAATGGATAAAGTCAAAGTGAATTCAGAAAGTGTTCTACCATTATCCTGAACTGTTAAAAATAATCTGCTTGTTTCTGTCTATCCTCCAGTCTAAGCAAGCCTTGTGTTCTCTGCCTTAGCCCGCTTAACCTGCTGCTTAGTTATGCTCATTGTGGCCTCTACAGCACCTCTCATGTTCAGTGACAATGTTGGTCTGACAGCTTGAACCCTTCACCCTTCACCCTCTGCCCACTGTCTGTCTGTGTTCTGGAGTCCTGCCCGGACTGCTATTTTATTTTGTACAGATGGAAGCGCAGCTGATTGGCTGCCTTTCTGTAGGCCTGTGTCCGGTAATGGTTAGACATCGTTTGGAAATGGCTAAGGTTAGGGAAAAGGTTTTGGCTAGCCAAACAGAAGCACGCTTCCGTTGCCACCTTCTAAAAAGCAAATTTGGATGCCACCTCTTAACTTGCTAATTTTATTCTTTACTTATCCTGAGTTCTCTCTGGTCCCAGCTGGCTGTTTTTTCTTTTATATTTCCCTTTGCAATATATCTGTTTGTTTTATGTTTGTTTTGTTGTTCAATGTTAAAAAAAAACAAAAAAGTCATACAACGTATGATTATCACACTTCCTGAATTATACAGTAAAGTTAAAATAAATAAATAGTAAAGTTCAGATTTATTTTCTTGCATGAAACATACACAATTTGCGAACAAAATAGGTAATGGTATGTAAAAAGGACAGTAGTCTTTGGGATCACATGCGGAGACAATAAATATTAGTTCATGCAGATAGTGAGGCGAAATTAACAAGCAAATCCATTTTGGAGTTTCCATCACCAGAGTAAGCTCTCAAGGGGCTTAAAGCATCCAGTTTACATTCAAAGTCTATGTGGACGCGCATCCTGGGCATCCAGCATTTTTGCGGTCCATTTTGAGAGATTTTGTGGCGCCCTGGACAGTCTGGCCCGCCAACGCGTCCAGGGGCCTCATTTAGAGTGTGTCAAATTGCGCTTGAAAGCGTGCTTATCATAAAGTAAATATTTCACAACTGCAAAAAAAAGGACGATTTATAAAAACCTTCAAAGCCCACTCTTCCAAATTAATGCAGCAATTTCTCATGAGTTTGCGCCCTGAGCCCGCCCTAATATACCATATATGGCTGTGCAAATCACCAAATTCAAATATTTAGCATATTCATGAGGGTGAGACGTGATGCAACAGACGGACGAGAAAAGGTGGAAAAAGAGGAAATTCTCCGAGATGGAGGTGTAAACACTTCGGCGGTGGAGGTCTGCAAAGAAGTCTTTAAACAGAAACCTTCACAAGGCTCTGCTCATCTGAGGGCGTGGCCTGTAGCAGCATATTAAAAACAATAAAGAAAAACTCAGGACCCACATGCAATTTGATGGTCAATGGAAACAAGAGGTTTTGGGGTTTTTTTATATATAATTTTTTGGCTCTCAGACTTTAACGGACAGGAAAGACCCCCGACTGAAATGGGGGGGGGAGAGAGAAGGGAGGACATGCAGTATATTGTCAGAGTCAGGATTTGAACTCACAACACTGCGGCCGGTTGTGCCTGGCATTTAGGCACATGACTTAACCACTCGACCACCAGGCAGTAATCTGGGATAATATGAGTCTGATTGTGGCGAATGTGCGCAGATCAGACTGTAGCCTACATTTTCCTGCGCAATAATCCCCTGTGCCAAAAGTGATCAATCTAAACCTTAATCGTAATAATGTAACAGTAAAACACCAGACTGAACAACAGCTCATAAGGACACTAAATGAAACCCTCGTTTGACATGAGATGTCGATGGAAGTGGAAGTCCGCAGTAAAATGCTTTGTTTTGTTTGTACCGGCCAGAGCGGCCGACGCAGAACAGTTGGACAAAGCTGAGCTTTTTTGCGGCAGAAGTGGCGCAGCAACCAATCAGAGATCAAGCTCCAGTGACGTACCTATGCACTACCCGGAAGAAGGACCAAAACAAACCCTGCACCAAAAAAAATCCTCCAGACGCAGCTCTTGGAGCAAATAAAAATATTCAGTAAACTCTACTCACCTCTGAAGTATCTGCAGGACCTAGTCAAGCCGCCGAGCCGATCGCCTCTGTTTTTGGACTTTGCAAACTAAATACACCAAAGCCATTCTCTTAACCTGAACTGCCATAGGACCAAAAGGGAAACCCCTCCACAGCGCACATGTGCTGGGCGCGCCAAAGCGTCTGCCTTCAAATGTACAGGCGTTCAACTCTGGCGTCTAGCGCGAATTTGCACGCAGCGGTGTGAACGCATCAGTCTAGTAATTATGGAAAGTAGTGTTTTCTCCGGAGGGCAGGGGAAAAATAGGTGAACAGGTGGTGTGCTGCGCTGACTGGTCCCATATGAATATATCTTACGCAATCTGCCCAAGCCACAGGAGGCATGGGTCCTGTGGTGTAGAGCCAGTCATTTTTCCAGCCTCTCTCTGCTCTTACTGTCACTTAGCCTTTAGCACAAAACCGGCTTATGGATCTTTTCACAACCATCATTCGATACCCTTTTAAAAACATCATAAGTGCAACCGAAAAGAAAAGCAAGCATCTTCATGGTGTAAACAAGACAATTGGAAGTACTTGTACATCAGCAGCAGGTGAAATAAAAAGGGTTCTTAAAATACACAACCTGACATGGACAACAGGTACAGGCACATATTCTCTCCCAAGTGGTTAGTGAAGCTAAACTTGGACAGTTTCATGAAAAAGCTCAAAATAAAGTTATTCAAAGGTTGCCAATGACTTGTCACTACAAACACACAGAAAACACTATATCATATATCATATTCTGTGCATTTAGTGAACATAAAAGGGATATATTTTTTGATTCTTGATATTTTCTGGCATTGGTTAAAATTTGCCAAATTTGCACTCAAGAGAGGGAACCACAAGGCACTTACTGCCCCATAAATGCTGAAATCAGTTGCCTATGAGGAACGTCTTCAAAAACTGACAATACCTTCAGAAAAATCATGTTGAAAATACCAACACACAAGACATATATTCTGAATTGTGACACTAAACAGACTCGCTCTACTTTAGAATGTCTCAAAAAAAAAAAAGTTTACCCTTTACTTTGATAATGTATGCGTTGAAGGCTTTCATCAGGTTTTCTTTGAAGAAGTGTGTTGATGATGCAAACAGCACCATGCTTTATGTAGCTGGATAAAGACTTTTCCTGCTGAGGTCACAGTGGAGACGTCCGACCCTCGAAAGAAGCGCTCCAGCTTGCGACTTCACTTCAAAGCTGTATTAGCACTGTCTCATTCACATAAATGAGGGCTGCTCGCTACAAAGAAGGCTTGCTGTAGCTCGGGAGCTCACTGCCTGGTCAATGTTCGCCGGCCTTTGATTCTCTGAGAAGACCGAGGCACTTCATTTCACTCCAAATTATTTTCATCTTCAGCTGGATCAATAGGATTTTGCGATGATGACTAAAAGTGTGCAGATGGTATACGAAGGCATGCACAAACATGAATCAATTCAATACTGAGGCGACGGAAACCGAAAAGCTCACAAGCCAAGGTACAGGGAAAAACGATTACATTCTTGTGAAGAAGAGCATTTGGCATTTTACCAACAGGAAGCATGCACAATCAGGACAACAATTTTTGACCTTAAAATTTCTTTCAACTTAAAACTCTCCTTGCATAATAGTTGCCATGGAATTTGTGTATGCATCTCATGCTATAAACAACCACAGTTGCCGCCGACGCTTCTAAGTTGCATAATGTAGCAATTTGCGCAACAAAATAATGAACAAGGCTGGACTGGATTCCGTTTCATGGATTGCAACTTTAACGTGCACAAGTGGCGATGGGCCAAATGCATAACTGAAACACGTGCTAGTGAAACCAAACATTGTCCAACAGAATACCATATATATCACGTTTGACCATAACTCAAACCTGCTAATGTTCAAGTTTCAAGTCAGATTTATGTTGTAGGTTGTTTTAAACAGGTCCCATTCACAACTCTTTTCATTCATCTTAACTTGACATTGGCTCCAAACATGCACTGGCATCTCAATAATACTACGACTGCAAGGCAGCATGTTCTTATGTTGACAGCCAGTTGAAAACCCTTATAATATGGGTTTGTGATGTAAAGCACACTCAGTGTGGCATTTGAAAACAAAAACCCTGCCATAGCACTGGTTGTCCTCATCTATCAGGACTTCTGTACCTCTTGCAAAAATGAAGGAGAGAAAAGGGCACTTTGCACTTTAGATCCCTTCTCACGCTCTATTTTACTGCACTCAGCGCCATTTCTTTGCCACTTATTTTGTTTTTTGCCTGTCTATGCCTGAAAACAAAATGGTCCCAAACAACTTGACAAGGTGATACACGAGAGCCATTCGCACCACCATATGTCACACAGCACTGGGACATCATAAAACAGGCTGTGACCAATGTGAGAGATTTACACATGTTCAGTTTTATTAGATGCAGGCTTATATTCATCTATCTTTATTACATGACGACCCAATGAGAGGTCAAAATTGTCAACAAAAGATCAATAAATGGCCGTGTCTGTCCTTGTCCGCACACATTTGAACCTGAGCAGCATTTATTGCAGAGCTAAAAGATTCTTCTTGTTAATTATGTGCATTGCGTTTTCAATTGAGCAAGATTAGCCTACACTTTAATGGAAGATTTCCCATTAAATCATCTGTTCATTCAGTGCGCATCTGTTGCACAAAATACTACGGAATCCTGGTTCCTTTGAATATTTTGTTTTCACAAAAATGTGCTTTTTTCTTTATTGAGTTTTACTAATGTTCTTACACATACAAAAGCTTGAAATTATTCTTGTGAACAAAACGCAAGGACTAAACCTTCAACTTCCGGTCATTGTACCCCAACCATTTAGTTTGATTTATATTAAAGAGACAATTATGCACAACGAACAAGTAACACTACAACATTAATAACCAAGGATAATTTGCCATGTCTGTCTCTGAAAGGACTTCATAAAACACACACTCACACAAATTGTGACATCATACGGCATATTCAATTAATTTAGAAACGTTCAATGAATTATAAGCTGCTTGATTTATTTGATTTAAATTTGTGTGAACAGACATTTACTGTATCTAGGTCCATACATACATACATATGCATACATTCGAAATGATAAAATGCTAATCACAAACAAATCTATATATCTTGTACTACCTGCCAAAGCAAATGCACTTTCTTTGCATTGTCTAACTTTGTAGTTTGGGAAAACGAAACAGAAGATTGTATGAGGGGCAGAAAATCAATTGGATGCACTAAGCTGGCAGTCAGACGAGACGCTTTTGGGCTGCCTTGATACGGAATATAACCCACAAGTCTTTAAGTAAGAAAGATGTGAAATCCAATACAGGGAATGCTGCTTTATGGCATGTCCACAGACATACAGCTTTTTTCTTCTTTTTTGGAAGGTGTGCGTAAAAGAAAATTGAAAATTACAAATGTACAACGACAGTGGTTCATAGGGGTGTGCAATTAATCACATTTCAATGGAATGGAGATAGTTTTAAAACATCAATGAAACAGCCAATCCTGTATCAGTAAAGCATGTTTCTTGGAATTGACAATAAAGTGGACTATTTTTGTTTAAAATGGCACTGATTATGATTTTGAATGACTGAATTATGAAAGTGTTTATTAAAGTGTCATGCGCTCAGGTCATTTTATCTCTGGATATAAAGTCTTTTGCCTTAATGTCCAGGCCTTCTCCACAAAGGTACTCCACAAAGCATTATTATTGTTATACAAGGGTGATTAAACATGTGATTAATTTTATTGCCCTAGATAATCAGGTGATAAAATGGTTAGCATTAATGTTATAATAATAACAAATCATACAAATATAAAATAATTTAAATTAAAATGTAAAAATACACTGAAATGTTAAGATCATAACAAGTCAGTAAGTCTAAGGTTTGATAACGACCTTTGACACTGAGCCAGACACTTAACACGAGGAAGACTCATTATGTATCTTGTAGTATGAAAAAGTATGTAGTACTATGAAAACCTGAAAAATTTGAATTTCCAAGCAGGAAAAGAAATATATATTTGAATTAAAATGGCATGTTGTTTCTCCCTTCTCTTGTGCCGGGATCCATTAGAGGTTAATGATTTCTGATCTGCTCCGACAGCTTAGTTTACTTACACTGACAAACTCTAACAGGTTATTGCTTTGAATATGAACGTTCTTCACCTGATTTAAATGTCAAGTCCAATAAACTGACGGACTGATCCACGAGCTGAGGAGGAAAAGCCCCATCTGAGCGAGTGACAGGTGACAGCAATCTACTCCCTCACTTCAGCGTCACCTGCTTGAAAAATAAACAATCAAGAAAATGTTGGGTAAAGCTCTGCGACTTTTGAAATATGATCAGTTGTATTTATCGTGGCATCAATGTGATGAAATGTGGGAGTACGGAAAAACTGTTTTTTTTTAAATTATCATGTCTGTTTGCTCTTATAAGAAAAAAAACAACAGTTGTAGTTTTTGACGGGGGTGGGAGACGTACATACATTTTAGGGGGTCGTTTCTGAAATATTGTTCTTCCATTATAAGAGATATTTTATGTACCGGTAATGTAATAACCCCAAACTTGAGGGCACAGCAACCAGCATCATGATTTGTTGTGTTTTAAAGGTTTAGTAACCAGTGTTGGAAAGAATACATTGAAAATGTATTTAGTTACAGAATACTAAATACCGATATTAAAATGATTTTTTAAAGGTACTCGGTTACTGTATTCTGAATACTTAGATGAGTTGCATTACATTATAGTGTGAAAACACAACAGGATTAAAATAGCTGCTTGTTTTGTTCCACCATTTGTTATGTATTTATCTAAAAGATCAGAGAAGTTTTATCACACATTACATAATATATTTATCACTCACATTATTACATAACATGCAAACAATATAAAAGCAGTATTTTTCTGTTTTCTCACTAATTTGGTGCAGTTCTACATGGAATCTGCAGGGAAGTAATAATATGCAAATTTGCAAAAATTAGTATTACATTCTCGCACCAAGAAATGATTGACAGACATGAACCATTTTACATCTTTATAACATTAAATGTCATTATTTTACAAGAGCGCAATAACAATTAATAAAACAAAAATACAACTTAACCGAAGTGACAAACACAGCAAAATGCCAGTGTGCACACAACACAAATGCCTCTCTTAATCAAATCTATGTTTTTGCTGCAAATTCTTCTGAGAATTTATAGAGTGAAAGCGATTACCTCAGCGATCTTGATATATGGATTCTCTCTGTGGGGAGGAGTGATTTAGGCCCAATTAATGTGCACAGTCACACTTGAAGACTGCTGGCGGGCGAAGGGCTTGTGATTTCAGATTGGCGGATGAGATGGATGATATGAGCCCCTGTAATGAAACAGATGTGCACTTTAATTGGTTCAGTGATATTTGTCAGCCATTTTGGAAGCCTGGCACCTTCCACTATTAGATTTTAGAAAGCCATTCCTCACTAATAGCCTTTGCATTAAATTATGTGGTATTTTATTAGCGCAATATATTGGTCCAAGTGATTTAAAGTAGATATTGTCCTCACTGCTGGTAGAATAGTAATGATGTACCTGAGTTATATGGATGGAATAATAAAAGACAGGAATACTGACAAAAGAAAAAAAACACTTACAAGCAAACACATTTGAATGTAGCTCACACTGGTGAAAGAGTTTATTTAGACTAGCTGATTAAAAATATTAAATTACCCTTTTACAAAAGATTACCTTTATTTTATTCCATTAGACCTATAGAACATTTTAAAATACATTCACACTCATTCACACCACCAATTTTACAGCAGTCCTACACACATAGACACAAGGAAGCCCGTTTAACCTTGTGTAGCTGTGTCCTAAATGTGTCACTTGCTGCACCTATTGGGGTGAATAGTGGAGCGCAGCGATTTGCAAAAGTGGCCTAGTGGTCCATGATAGGCCAACGTTCAACCATGCCGGGGATATCACCACGAGTGGCCCCGCCCACAGTACCCCTCAGTTCATTTATGAGAAAAAAAGCTTGTTGGTTGATTTTAGTTACTATGCAGCGTTACACAATAAATCCGACATCAAATGGTTCCATAAAAAGAAGGGGAGGCAGGAACTGGACCTTATGAATAACAATTAACATTTAAGCAGGAGCATTGGGAGGATAGTTGTTTAGAGAGCGGGAGCAACATACTGAGAGCCGGGCAGTCGTTCGCCGGGTCCTCCTTTGTTTACGGTCACTTTGCAGCGCTTTACGTGACACCTACGCATCACTGCCCAAGAAGGCAGAGAGTAGAAAGCAAGCCACAAGATTGGAGGTGTGGAGACGCCAGCACGCGACAAGGCATGCAGTATTAATGTGGCTCAGTTGCTTGGCCTTAAGCCAGATGGATTGGCTACTGAGCAGAATATTTGGCACAACACAGCCTGCCGAAACAGCAGTCCTTGGGCACTGTGCGTGACGTTGGAGGTGAAAAGGTTGACTTGAGGCGCAAGACACCGCTCTTACAAAGTCCGACTGTGCAGCGATTGTTTAACCAGCAAGTGTGCGTCCCACTACACACACAAATGATTGGCTTACTTAGAACACCAGATAGTATTGTAATTAGGAGTGTTAGAAAAAATATTTTCACCTCAATTTCGTGATACTGAGAGTCACAATACAGGTATCAATACTCTGATATTGGTATTGCAATATGTTGATGATGTCATGCATATTAATGAGGTTGCATTGCTTTCCAAAATTGGCCAATTCTGTCAAGACAGTAGAGGGCAGTGGGTTATTAATTTGGGAAATAGGTTTTGCCCTGTGTTACCAAAGTATCAATACTGATCAATTCAATACTTTCTCTGAAAATCATTCAGTGTCAATACCAGAACGTGTCTAGAGTAACTGTGTCTTCTTTTATGACCATCCAAACAAACACATGTTTGTGAAATGCCAAAGTCAAAGAAAAATTGCAATAGATCATTACCAGTATTGACATATATCGTGAAATATTGTATTGTGACATGTGAATCAGATTAGTATGTATGTATGGCCAGATTAGAGACAATACACACCCCTAATTGCAATGTATGTCTTTAAAGATCAAATACATTTTCAAAGGGCTGAATCATCTATAGGCTTAAAACAGAGCTGGAAGTGAGTTTATTGAGCAGTTTGGAAAAATGGCGGCTTGTGAAAAAGGCTTATTGAAGCGTCTCCAGGCTTTTTATCGGTGGAAACACAGAAAGTGTTGTGTAGTGTCAAAATGAGATGCCGATGCCCTTTCAAAATGTGTTCTCTAAAAACATCAAAGTCACATAAGCAGCGTGCATCTCGCGTTGACGCCAGGATCTTGAGGAATGAAACACATGGGACTATGATGAGTTGATTGTCCAATTGGAAAAATATATAACTTATGCTTATACTGTATATGCTTGAATATAACATGGAGACAATCGGGTGATGCAAGTTATAGGTCAGATCTGTGGGGAAGCGACTCTTAATCTGTGTAAAGTGTCAGGCAAAGTTTGAACATATTCATGGTGCCAAGTAGGTGGGCCATTCTACTAAAACTGTGCCTTTTGGCAATCAAACATGTTATATTTTTAAATTCAAATTTGAACATATCCATACTATAAAGGGAACCTTTAACTTTCCACCTCAGTAGAGATGGGAGTATCAATATCAAAATATCAATACTGACTCAGTAAAATTTGGGTATTGATACTGCTATGCAAATATCGATACCAATTAACATACGCAAATTATAAATGACGGCATTCATTCACGATCATTCCTTCATTGTTCACTCTGACTGATCCATCTCGGTCAGGTGTTCAGTTTGTCCTTTGGAGCCTATTTGAAACAGTTTTTAATTTGCATATTTATTGAAACGCCTTCAGAAGTAAGGTTGGACCAGTATTGAGTTTCGGTATCAGTATCGAAAAAGTACCCCCAAAGTATCTGGTATTGTATCGATTTCCGAAATTGTGGTAAAAAAAAATACAGAAAAAAATAAAACCAGTTATCAGTAAATGTTAATTTTTATGACATTAAAACAAAAACACCAAAATGTCTAATAAAAAATATAATTGCTTTGTTGAAATAAAAATCAAAAACAGCCAACATCAACACAGCAGCACAAAAATGATAAAAAGTATGTTTTACTCTTTCAGAGTAAATATTATCTGATTTAGACCACCACAAATAAAGTCAAACTTTGAAAGAAATATTTTAACAAACTATTATTATTTCTACCTTCATCAAAGTCTGAGGACTCAAGGCACCCTTTTGGTGGACTGACCCATGTGGCGTACCCCCCACCAGAAGAGTAATTTCAACAAGAAAGATAACAAATTAAAAAACAACAATGATGATAAAGCAATTCCTTCATTCACATGTGCTATTTAAGCGTGTGTGAAAATGAACAGGTAATTAATAAACTACCTGAACATCTATTACAGAGCTAACACATGCATTGGTTGGTATCAGCTCGCTCCTGCACAATAACAACAGAGCTATGAGTGGATCCGTGACAGAGCACCGGTTATTGTGATGTTGTCGTACACGTGAGGCCGTCTTACACCTCCCACTTCCCCGAAACACAGCAGCACATTAGATTGGACCTCAGCGTGACACATCGATTTCATGCTCAAACAAACACGCACAAGGTGTTCTTTTCTGTCCTCTCCTCATCTCCTGATCGATTCATTATTACTCCACTTCACACCGGACAATGTAAACCAATTTCTCTAGTAAAAGCTTTGATGGAGGTGATTGTTTTTTTTTGTCTTTTGTAAGGTTATTGTTTTGAAGAATACATTATCTTTGCCTAGCGGTTTTTATACAAAGGGGTTTTCTCTCATCATTAGAGCTGTAAAGTAACTGATTCATGCACGTGTGGATAAGTACTTACTTGGGATGTGTTTGTTTTGATGGAGGTCATACATGTAGAGTTCAAACATTTCACATCGCCATTTTTCAACAATATGATCACGTAAATGAAAATCCTTGGCTTGCTGTGCTGAAATAACTATACCTTCTATGTTCTGCAAAATCAATGGACCAGTTTTCTATCATTAAGCCGTTTTAGATCTTTATTACGGAGTGGCAGAACTATAAACAGCACAACTACCGTAAATGTGTTTATTCGCTTTTCTTTCACTCAAATGTCAAATTTTGTGCGGCAAAATGGAAACTAACTGAGCTATCTTTTTAGGACACTTTAACTTGCCTTACAACAATTGATTTCCTCAACTCGCAACTCAGAAACGTCGTATTCAAGCAGAGAAAGATAATCAGTCCAGCAGTGTGTTTTCCCAAAGTTTGTATCAGTGTAGCCTGCAGTGTTCCCGTTGTTTATCTGGTTTTCTACAACTATTTACTTGATGTCCTTCTTTTAGGTGTCAGGCACATACTAAATACTGAGCAGAGTTTAGACAGTAAAAGCTCTTTCACATTTGTTGTTTGAGCTCCATTATTCGAAAATGTCATTTCTCACCACTGACACTCAATCACGCACACGCAATTGTGCCATTCACTGCTGAAATTCCGAATGCTGCGATCATAATCTCTGTTGTGGTGGTCGATGTGAGGTACTGTAAGACCAACAATCTTTGTATTGGCTAATTGTGTCAAGAATTTCCCCCCGTAAATAAAACATATTTACCGGCAGCTTTCAGATGAGGAAGAGGCAAGCATTTCATATTTGGGCGTAAGTAACTGATGTTATTAGTAATGTGCAACATACTGGTAGGGCCAAACATCTTATATACAAACGATTGTACTATAATATTTAGCAGTAACAGTCTCCCACTAGTTTGTGTCCATGGATACGTTAATGTTTTGCCCTCGAATGTTCAACTTTCCTATCTGCTGGGAGACAAGTAGGTGCCACCACTTGGCCAAGTTACATATCAGCTCTGTGGAGAGGCAACCCTGCTCACACTAAGAATGCAACACCTACAGCTTAAGGTGCAGAACATTTCCCCCCTCCAGAAAAGTTACATAGTGCATCTTTAAGTTCTTTCATGCTTTTTTTTTAACATTATTGGTAAATCTAAATATAATCCCATTGTTAGGAACAGAAGAAAAAAAATCCAATGTGTGTTTCCCATTTAATATAAAAATAAATGATTATAAAGTGCTTGAAGCGAGCTGGTGTTTAATCTTTGGGGTGAACTCTGGGTTGCAGACACCTCACGGAGAAGAGCCCGCAGCCTGACAGGATCCAGTGACCTCACATGATCGCACGTCTCTCCAGGCGATCAGCTCAGATGAGTGAGTCTGTCCCCGAAGCTACATTATGCACATCATTTACCTAAAGGCTTGGCACTGCTGTATCCGCCACACACGGGAATGCATGCGAGCAATACTATTTGCTCTGATGGCTAAGTGCAATGAGTGTAGTTAAAACAATTTCAAAATAACAGGGAGCAGTGGTTTGGTGGAAGCATTCATGGGCAAACTTGGTATAATTTGATTTCACATAAAGTTTTTATTTTCATTTTATTGTATCTTTTATTCTTTATGTAACCAGGATAGTCCCACTGAGATTTTAAAACTCATTTTCAAAGGAGAGTAAAACCAAAAGCACTAAAGCCTTAGACGACAATTGTCATCTTGAATAATGTACAAAAATGCCACTAATACGACTGACGCAGCTGTAGGCAAGGCATTTCCAACACTTTTGTGGTTCAATGAGCCGTCGAGTGTCACAATGTCAACATTACACATTAAACTGTCAATCAATGTCAAAACATTTGTCATGTATCATATAATTGGAGAGCAAAAATGTCCCTTAAACTTATTTCTTGCATGAATTGAGTTTATACATTTATGACAAACTGTTTTTAATATGTACATTCTGTTTCAATAAATGTATTGTCAATACACAAAATACTACATCAAAAGTCAAGCTTATACTGTTCAATCATAAACAGAATATTCTAGGCAAAGCTTAAAAGCTTTATTGAAATTGTCAGTGAACAAAATTCACAAACTATGAACTTGCTTCAGTAATGGGTGCAACATTAATAATGAATAATCAGAGGAAAAGATGCATAATTGTATAAGACTGTAACTTATCACCTAATTTCCATCTGCAGTCCTTGGGAAGACTCTTTCGACACAGGTGGAGGACCACTACATGTTAGATAGTGCACTTTTTATGTAATTCACCAGCATTTTACTCACAGTATTGGAGTTTTTGGTAATTTTGAGCAAAAAAAGGTTCCCGTTCAGGTTTGACATCAGTACGTCAGGTGCTGGGCTGCTCCATGACATGTTGAATACAGTCACATGAAGGACTGTTCACTAAGGCTCTTTGGAAATCCACTGTGTGCAGACAATGAAACTGAGTGCATGATGGGATATGTGTGTTGTTGAGAGCCGCATCTGATGGTGCAGAAGACAGATCACAAAGTCTGGGTATTTTTAAGTGTCATCGGTGTACCGCAGCCAAGTGTATTTTTATTTTATTTTTTTATATTTTTCCACAGGCTTTTGAGTGGGCCTATGCAGGAAACCACACTTGTCTGTCACCTAGCTGTTTTTGTTTTTGTGTTGGTGCTGTGTAAATATCCTCTCCCCAAACGTTAGATCCTCCTCAGCTCTTTGGGGATTTGGTGCCACATTATTGTTCCAGTGCAGCCTACTTTTGCAGTGTACTTTCATATTTCACAGACTAACACAAAATATACAGTATTTTGTGCAGGAAAGTCACCTTAATGAATCTGGGAGATGCATATTTTCATATTTTCATAGTGCACCCAGTGCGATGGGAAACACACAAACACAAGCAGAATGAAGAGTGCTGCATTGCATGGTTTTATAAAAATGTGTAAACAAAACCCATATCGTCTGCAAAAGAGGATCTTTAAACTTATTGTCCTGCCTCACGTTGTTTAGGTATTTTCCATAATTCAACTTATACATATAAAAAAGAGATTATTTTCAAAAGTTCTACTAAAATGTCAAACTGAATGCAAATAAAGTAACATCTCTTGCTGAACACTATTGGAAAATGAGGAATGTCCAGCAAAATGGTTGAATTGGAGGAAACGTCACATTATTATGATCTTTGCTTACCTCTTGCCTACGTAATTGGTAAAGGTGATGCACCATTTAGTTGAAACACAGGGTCAGTGCAATTCCAGTTAAAGGTGACATATATGCAAAGCTACTTTAATTTGCTTTTAACCTTGCAACAACAGTGTTTCCTGATCATTAGGTTACTCAAAGTTGTATTTTGATTGATTCTTAGATATTTTCAGAGATTCCGGGTGATACATGTAGAGTTAAAAAATGTCAAGCAGGCCACTTTTCTTTCTTATTTTTTCTTTTCTCTTTGCCGTTTTGATATGATATATTTAAGACATCTCCTCCTGGCGGGACATACACATTTAGCAAAGTTAACACTTTACCATTAATAGCTCCTTTAACCAGCGCAAGGCGCCAATCTTTATTGTTGTGTTCAAAAGTCTGCTGAAAGGCAATTTGAATTATTAAAAATATATGTCACTATGAAGAGGCGGGGCTTATCAGTTCTACAGTTTTGAACAGAAAGCCATTTTAAATCGATATTAACTGCTTTAACTTTTTAGCTTTTAACCTTAATATTAATTGTACCTCAAAACAACCCCCAAAGTTCCATCCATCCATCCATCCATTTTCTACCGCTTGTTCCCGTTAGGGGTCGCGGGTGACTGGAGCCTATCCCAGTGCCTTTGGGCCTTAGGCGGGGTACACCCTGGACAGTGGCCAACTCATCGCAGGGCTAACACGGAGACATAGACAACCATTCACTCTCATTCACTAGGGCCAATTTACAGTTGCCAATTCACCTAACACATGCATGTCTTTGGACGGTGGGAGGAAGCCGGAGAACCCGGAGAGAACCCACGGTAACACGGGGAGGACATGCAGACTCCACCCAGAGAAATCATGTGATGTAATGTTCGCCCAGGAATCGAACCCATGATTTCCTTCTTGGGAGGCGAGAGCTCTAACCGCTCTGCTACCAAAGTTTATATATATATTTTTTTTCATCCGTGCATTTAGTAGCATCTGTGCAATTAATCATTTGAAACTGGGTTTTTTGGAGAACCAGCATCTGCACCCACAGTCTTGACAAATTTGACACAGAACAGTGGTACTCCACCCCCTCCAAAAAGTCCCTGCCCAGTCTGCAGTCATGGGGTTCAGTCACGTAACTTATTTGTTGTCATCGCCTTTTTGAAGACATCACCTCATGCTGTTGTCTATCTCCACTGTTATATAGTCATGAAAAACAGTATATAAAGCTAAAAATGAAAAGGGTTGATACTTCAGACAGAGATAGAAGTCGTAGGCTTTGATCCCCATCTACAGCGAGTCAGCGCTGTAGATAAAGATAAGGACAACTTGCCACAACAAACTTTTGTGGACATTCACCTCTAAGCTTCCTTGACCACAAGCCCTCTGCACTGGACAAGCCCTCAAAGCTTTCAAGAGCACGGACTTTGTCTGCCTGTGTCTGGAGTGATTTCTGTAGATCCACTGGTCTCATGCAGCATATGTCCTCAAGATGGCAGTAACAAGTGTGTCTTGTCACTTCAGAACCATGAATAAGCAAGATTTACATCACGAATTAACTCTCTCCCATCGAGGGTTGTGTACAATATGTATGTAGTTAATGATAAAAATACATTTTTTTTAAAACTGTGCCTGCTCTGTGCCACCTCACTTTGCTTTGAACACATTTTTTTTTCCTTTCTAAAATTGCTCGCTGATACCACAGCCGCTTAAATTTAACCATGGCGTGGGAAGCGGCCCGCTGACGGAGCGGGGGAACGCTGGAGAGGAGCCAAAAGCAACCCAAAGCTGGGTCTATTTTGAAGCATTTTCGCACATTTTAAAATAAAATAATGAATAAATAACTAAATAAAAACATACTAATTTAGTTATTTTACAAATCTAAATAGTTTAAAGCTCAACTGACTGCAATTTAAATCAAGAAATCTGTGTGGTCACATATTTCAAGTAAATGTTCAGAACCAAACAGGTTTAGTGGGCTAAAGGCCTTTCAATGTCGCTTGCGGGTGTAACTGGCCATTACGGTGACAGGTGTAGCTGATGGATCGGCCTGCCATCTGCAAGAGTTCTGTTGTAGTTTGGTGAAATGTTAGGCCCATTGACTGAGTCCATATTCATGCAGCAGAAACAGGAACATGGACTTGATATGATTTCTGATATGAAATGTTGATATCACAGATCTGTTGGTTGTTGCTGCACAAACTCAATATGAGCTCACTATTTTTATAGTTTAAGATGATCTTAGTGACAGATTATTCATGTAATGGATCAAATGAGTGCATTGTGTTTGTATTCACAGTCCCATTAGTGTGGACACAGTCATGTTCATACTTTATTACATTCTGACCTGTGTTTTTACCTGTGGCTCATGATCTGTCCAGGTTTTGCACTGGTTTGGTTTTCCTCACAGAGCTGTCATCACAGACGTTTGTTTTCTTGTTGTTAGCTCCACATTAGCGCAGCTTTTAGCGCAGCTCTAATGTCCACAAAACCTCCTTTCTTTCTTCCACGTGCTTCCCAAAACCACACGCCTCTTTCCTCGCTGGGACCTCTGCTCGAATCTGTCAAGTGCGCGACGCGCGTTGGCACTTCTAAAAGACCTCGACACTTGCACCGGCAGCACACAGCAGCGTGGGGGAGGGGCGGCCGCTGCAAAGGATTGTGGGACGTGTAGTTCCAGCGATAAAAATGCTATATGTCTATCGGAAATTATTGAATATAAATTAGAAATGTTCGGTTGGCCAGATTAAAACGTCTGGAGGGCCAGATTTACACATTTGCTGACCTCTAGAGGCCGGAGGGAGCATTTAGTTTGTATTCATTTTTAAAAATCACAACTTTTGATAGAAATGAGCTAGAGACTCGCTTCTTTTTTTGACATACTCGGAAATTTATGATGGGCCGGTTTAAATCATCAAACGGGCCGTATGTTTGACATGCCTGATCTAAGCAAAGGAGCATAATGCAAATCTCTGAAGGCTGGGGTGTTTTGGGGCCACTTTAGACCACCGCTGTCCACTGCAGCACACCACGGCCAGAGGCGTTTCTAACAAGCACACAACTTATTTTATTTTGTGAGTCATAAATGTAATTTTATTTGTATACCAATTAAAAATCAACAGTAAAATAGTGCTAGCATTGTTTTGTATTGAAGTTGTAATAGCATTGGCTTATACTGTAATGATAGAATACAGCCTTAAAGCATTTGGGTGTGAAAAACAATAAATTGGGCCAAATTTGCTACAACAGGCCATAGCAAGCATTAACAATTATCTAAAAAGCAGTAAAACTGAAAAGCACCCCTGTTTTGGACAAAATCCCTGGATTTATATTTGAATTAATATAATTAAGTAAGCTTATCCTATTGAAAAAATCAGTTGTAAAAAATAAATAAATATGATAATAATTGTTGCTACATCGCTGGATAGTCGCAGTTCTGGTCACGTAGGGGGTCGGCCCAGACCATAAAGTCCAGGGCAGATTTTTTTCTCCCTGTCTAGTCCTGCCTACTTTAAACACTAAGTACTTGAAAAAAGCATAATATGTCTCATTTAAGAAACAACTTTACCCTCCCAGCTGGTCTTTTTGTGCTGTTTTTACGGAGCAGACCACTTCATCATGACTGCGGTCTTTATCTCTGCTCCATTTCCCATATGGTTCTGAGGTTATGCCCCTTTAATCCTCACCTGCTTGTTTACATGTGATCTAATCTAGCTCGAAATTGATTAGCTCATTAACAAGTTAGGGCCTTCTTATCTCTAATTTTGCAGCTCTTCCCTTCCCTGTTCCCCTGGCAGCTCTGCTCAGTATAGCGGCAGTGCTTTTTGAACAACTTTCAGCATCAGAGCATCAGTGGACAGCCGGCGATGGACTCTCCCAGAATGCACCCTGAATTATTGATGCTTTGATTGCCCACATATTCATAGACACAAAAAGGCTTTTTATATTCTTTGTGTACCGCGCTGATCCAATCCTAAATAGCTTTCTTCAGTGGAGCAAAGGCAGGCGGGATATAAGGCATTCAGTGGTATCATCATTGTCAACTCACTGCTGAATCACAAGGCCCTGCTATGCTGTGATATAGGAGTAAGGTTTGATTACTGTGCTCAAGGAAAAAGTGTACACACTGTAAAATATGTTACACGTTCTATTGTATAAAGGTGCACTAACACTTTCAAGTAACATTTCTGGTGAGAATCTGCCTCCTACTTTTCTCCTAAGATGTCAATTCTAGCTGTTTTCATTGATTAAAAAAAAAAAAAAATACTTGAAAAATATGCATTATTTATCACAGCAGGCTCCCCTCTCCACAGATCTGACCTGTGTCTAGGTCTAGTGGTGTCACATCAATGGTCACATACGTTTAATAACGTGGATCTGGACAAAGCTATAATATATTCCATGATTGTCAGAAACTAAAACATAAATAAACAAAAATAAGTCATGTGTGACATCTGACAGTATTACTGAGTGTGCAGTCGCTTCGTGTGGAATCAGATAATAATAACCCATTATTATTGTCCATACAACTTGTGCAAAGGTGACACATGCCAGCAGTGTGCACCTTATCGCAGACGACCTTGCCCAACAGAAAAATCTGGGAGGCATTATTTATCCGTGCTTGTCTCTCTCTACTTATGTACTCATGTGTGCTGCCGTATAAATCCCATAATTAAAGAGGATTTGTGTACAAAGAGCAGCCAGTGTGCTAGAGGCTGCTAATGGGGAGAATTAGTGGTTGAGGAGTGGCTCGCTGCATAAGGTTCTCCACAGCATGGAGCAGGGACGCAGTGGCTTTTTGTGACGCGATAACAATCTCAGCCCCCATTCCATTGTGGTGCCATAATAGACTGAATTGTCTCAGTGAGATATGGCCATGTTACAGGCCTCAATGACCAGCCATCAAACAATTAAAGTGTCAATCTCTGTGTCCTTAAAGGCCAATTACCTCGACCAACACTCCAACACTGGCTGACAAGTAATGGCTTTCCAATCAACCTGCTCACATCACCGAGCTTTCAGTGTTGACAGGCAAAGGCACCACTCAGCCCTCATGGATGTAATTGTACTTATCTAATGTAAAGAGCACATTAGTGATTTGCTACATCTAATGCATAATTAGGATGTAATTGAGACAGCAAAATAAAAACTTCTGTCTCAACTAAAATTGCATGAGCAATGGTATGTGTGCGTCATTTTACTAATAGAACTTTTATCTTTTAATTTAGCTCATATCTGATTCCTGTTGGATGCCGTAATTTAACAGATGCACTGGGACCAAAACCAAGAAGCTGCAGTTTGTGCACAAATAGTGCATTCAAATATCATGTTTTAATGGTCTCATATATGGATGATAGTCAGTTATATGTTGTTTTGAAGGCAAGGTTAATGATAAAAGCACACTTCCAGTGTTGCCAGGTACTGGGCAGGTTTTTAACAGCTGCTGTGGAGCAATAATATTGTCCATTTAAAATGTATGCCTCTTAGAAAAAACCTAATTCTGAATTGAAGTGATAAATTCTCATATCCAAAGCCCTTCGTGCACTGTGGAGCTTTATTGAGCGTGAGAGATAGGAGGGGCAGGTCTGTGTCACCAGAGGAGTGCTACATTCATAAACACAGTGTTAGATACAGCTGCACCGGATGTTCCACAGGTTCTCTTGCTCAAGTTTAACTGCTGAGGGCTGGCAACCCTGCACACCTGCAACACCTTATTCTCTGACTCTTGCATCATATTCCACTGAACGGGAGTGTTCACAGCAGCTGTCCATAGCTTTCATGTATCCACACCCAGGTCTTTTAAAGTTCTTACAACGGAGACAGAGTGGTCCAACCTTCTTATTCTTGTGATTCAAACTCTGCATATTGCGCCTGTCCTCCTCGGTTGTGCTGTTTCGTCTCAGAGCACATCAATGCGGTGGACCCACATATCAGGTTTACAAGAGAAGTTGCTATGGAGAACCGCTTGGCCTTTCTTGATTGTTCCACTATCAGAGGAAAGGATGGGAAGCTCCAGACAGAAGTATATAGGAAACCCACACACACGATCAGTACCTGCTCTTTGGCTCTAACCACCCACTACAGCGTAAGCTGGGAGTGATCAGAACACTACAACACAGAGCACAAGAGGTGCCCACCAGCTCAGAGGGCAAGAGGAAAGAGGAAAAACACGTCCGGAATGCTCTGCTCAGCCTGTGGTTACCCGGACTTGGGCTCTTGACAAAGTAAAGAGAACCAAGAAGCAGGGCAAAAGGGAAACAGAACCAAGAAGAAAGGGTGTCTCTATCCCTTATGTCTCGGGACTGTCGGAAAAACTGCAAAGAATTTTTAGACAACACGAAGTCCCTGTTTATTTCAAACCAGGCAATACGTTAAGACAAAAACTGGTTCACCCTAAGGACAAGATGCCGACACAAAAACAGAGCTATGTGGTGTATTCTATCCAATGCAGTGAAGAAAGTTGTGAAGCGTGTTACATAGGGGAGACTAAACAGCTACTGCACAAGAGGCTTTATCAGCAAAAAAGACACTCGAGTTCAGGACCGCAGAGTGCCGTGCATCTTCATCTCAAAGCCACAAACCACTCTATTGAAGACAGTGAGGTGGAGATTCTGAGCAGGGAGAAAAGATAGTTTGAAAGAGCAGTTAAGGAGGCAATCTTTGTTAAAAAAGAGAATAATTCCTTAAACCGTAATGGAGGTTTAAGATTCAACCTCCCAGTTGTTTATAATAGTTTGTTGAAACCCTTGAGACGCCCGAGGCATTCGGATGCTAATCAGGTACTCTGTGAGGAGCGAACGAAAGATAGGTCACAATAGGATGTTAATGTCCCATCCCAGTTAAGTTTCAATGGGCCATTATCAGGAGGTCCCGCCCTGTGGGCAGGGCTTTCACAGAGTAGGATATAAACTGGAGTTCTCAGACTTGTTTCACAGATTGAGAATGACTCTTGGATGAGAGTCGAAACGTTTTGTTTTTCTAAAAGAGTCCTGATGACTACAACTGAATCTTTTTCTACATCTACATCTACACTCAATCTCAATAAATTGATTTATATTTGGTTTTCTTTAGTGCTTAACCATATTTGTCTTTTTAAATCTTTGAATTTAAGAGTTATGATAATGTATGTCCTAGTTGCGATGTAAATAAACATTGTCCTCTTTGTAAAAAAATAGTTTCTCTTTTGGTTTGACTATTGAGATGTAAAAGTAGTATCTGGTTAAAACTTTGCTGAAGTTCATGTTTTTAAAAGCATTTACATACGAATATACTTGCCATACATTTAAGCATAATCAGGCCCCTAATGACATACGCGGTAGATACGTGGTAGATACGTGGTAGATATGCGGCAGATACATGGTAGATACGCGGCACATCCAGCAAATCTTTGGACACCGTTGCCGCGGATACATTTTGCTATCAGGGTGGGATTACAAAACTATAAATGTCCTGGAAAAGTCCTGGAAAATTATTTCCAACAAAGTGTGGGGACCCTGAATGAGGGAAAGACAGAGCCAATTAGCACCAATGCTCACTTCCTATTTGGAATGCGGCGGCTAGCGTGTTTGCTCTGTTCACTTAGTTACTATGATCCCCAGTGTTGAGGCCTAAGTTACTCCCTTACTTTATTGTTTTATTTAATATTGATATATCTAAGAATTCATATTTTAGCACACCCTTTGTACAGATATAGCTCACTGATCTTTGTATATGTTATGTTTGTCATTTGTTCATTCACAGGTTTAAATGGTCTGAAAAGCATCTACTCTTATTGTAGCAAACATTTGCTCGGCTTTACAAACTTTACAAGGCTTGTTGAGCCACACTGAGGCTTAGTAATGAGGTAAATTACAATACTTCAGCACAAAAACTGCTATTCTTCAATCATAACAAGCTTGTGAAGGTGACAGGCCTGTTTGAATGAAATCTCCAGTGATAAAGCTTCACAGGTATTGCGCGTGACTCGCCTGTTAAACACTACTATTGTAATGACACCTAATCAGTGTCTGGGGTGTGTGCGACTAGAGTTAAAGCCACATATGATTGTCAGAAGGAGGTGGGCATCGGGGAGAGAATGCTGCTTTCACTCATCAAGCCTTGTTTTGGCCGGGGGCAGTGGTGCTACTGCGACTCCCGAACCAGACTAACCCAAGGATACAGGACGCAGACGCACAGACACACCGCCGCAGCACTAAGTGGGAGGTGGGATGAGAGGCAGGCTCTACCTCTGCATGACTCAGAACTCAATGTGTGGTGCTGTCTGCAGATCAGGCTGAGGGGAGGGAATATGCTTGGTAGCCCCCTCACCCTCTTGCTGTCTTCTCCAGCTGTTTTTAAGTTTGCAGATAATTCTATGGGGCGTTCCTTCAAATCATTGCCCATATCTAACCATTAATTGAACTCAATCATTTACGTTTTTAAATGAGCTGCCAGCAGGTGGTGATAAGACAATATGGGCTCTTAAAA
This sequence comes from Chaenogobius annularis, assembly GCA_015082035.1. Lineage (NCBI taxonomy): Eukaryota > Metazoa > Chordata > Actinopteri > Gobiiformes > Gobiidae > Chaenogobius > Chaenogobius annularis. The sequence continues at coordinate 482,491 of BJKM01000007.1, read as the reverse complement.
TAATGAAGTTAGCTAGTATTTAAAGCTTAAATAACCAAAGCTTAAATAAACAGGTGTTTTTATATTATATATATATATATATATATATATATATATATATATATATATATATATATATATATATATATATATACACACACACACACACACACACACACTGTTATCCATTTTTATTGAATATTTATTTTTTGGCCTCATGCCTTTCCTTTTTATTAGTCACACAGCATTTTCATTTTTTGCTCGTGTTTTGTCATTGTTTGGCATTACAATTTCCTTGTGGAGGAGGCAATAGTATGAACATCCATGTCCTTAAATATGGGTGTTATTTTCTTTCTTCCGGCACCCACTCATCTCTGAATGACTCGCTGTCTTGGCGCTCAGTGGGATTATTTTAGGCATCATGACCAAATGCAAAGAGCATTCTAAACTCAGTGCACTTTCAAAACAAAGAAGTGAGGACTGTGTGGACAATACCACTTTTATATCACCCAGACGTTGTTTTTCTGTCTATGTCCTTTATCATGATTTGAATTCCCATTTTTAGTCCAAAAATGGTTCACGTGTGATTTATTAATTGCTTCCTTGCTTACTTATTATTTTTTCTTTCTAATTACTTTGATATATTATGAGAGGCAAGTGAAAGCCCATTTGGTTGGCCTTGAACACTCATCACTGTTCATAACACATAATAGGGCAGTGTACTTCAGACTTAAGTACTACTTTAATAAAGAAAAAGAAAAACATACATTTTGCATGTCATCCATTTTTCATCATAAAGGTTTCCATTCTGGTCAGTTGGCCGGGGTAGATTCCAGAGATGTACCTTAATGGATCCGTTCTGAATAATAAACCCTTCCAGTTTTTGTAAACAAAACGCCGAGTTCCATTAGTCCGGTACCATTCTATGTGTTAGCACTAATGCATTTTCAATAGGAAACTTAGCGTTAGCCTCCAAACATTGCTAACTATGAGTAACACCAGAGCCTTGTTACAAAACATTACCAGGTGTAATACTGTTTTGTGTAGATTTTTACAGTTAGCAGTTGAATGTCAAAATTAGCATACAAGCTCACAACTTTGTTATAAACTAAGGACAGTCATTTACCCGGACAGCCCCAGTTTTGTGTCCTGTGTCCCATGTCCCAACAGATTAATAGATCCCAATTTTATACGAGACATGTCAAAGTTGTTCCGGTTTTTGACCACTTTGATACCGCCAACAGTAAAGAGGGAAGTATATTGTCTCCTTAGCCAAAATAGAGCACGTTTGGCTTCAGAATAACCAGAACACAAATGCACTCATTTCTACTGATAGAAGTCTCTCAGATTATATACTGACTCACAGGTGAGCTGTGAAAGTGGCGTGAATGAGCCATGAATCGTGTGTCAAATGTCAGAGTGCATAAAATTTTACAAAATTAGCCGCAATTTTAATTTTATTATTACTCCTCATCCCAACCTGGGTGTGTCCCAGTATTAAATTTTGAAAATCCAGTCACCCTAAAATAAACATGTCTTCAATCTAATGTTATTCTTGACAATAATGCACCAAAAATCTAGCAGTTGTCAAACAGAAAATGTTTGTTTTGTTTCACCAAGTGTCGCGAATCTTAATGTGACAAGGGAACTTTAGAAAGTGGAGATTGGAGTTAGATATCGATGTTTATTACTTGTTGGCAAATGTGATGAACATATAAACAAAAGCCATGTATCTGCGCTGTCTACAAATGGTAACATTAAATGATTTATTTGTTTCTATGTTAAAATAGATATAGATATATGTCAAAACACATCACTCCTGGAAGTGTTTATGCAAGGACTCATAAATGCCACTTCCTTTAGATTCTACAAACATATCATGCTTTAAACCACTAAACTCATTTTTCTCTTGACAGCCACTTTTCTGGACATTTAATGGGCCCATTACATAGGCATTAGGTCAGTGGCCTTCTCTACTGTATCCGGCTCTACATTAGATTGTCGGTATGTGGCTTCCAATCTATGACCTGACATCAGCTTCACAGAGCTTGGTTTTGTTGCCATCCCTGAAGACACATTTGTGAATTGGTCAACATACTTTACTGTCCGCATGGTTAACAGGAGTGTACATGTGCGGCGAGGCGCAGCAGTGTGCACCACTAACAGCTGAGACATAATCTTGCTTTGGTTAAACTCATGAGCCTCTGCATACAAGATGGCAGCCATGTGACAGAGTTGATTTACATTGACAGGATGGACCGTCAGTAGGGACTAAGAATCAGTCTCACCACCAAAACCCACTCTTACTGAAACCTCCTCTAAATGCACCCACAGTAATCCACATATGCACTGCTGACGCTCCACAGGCAAATGTTAAGAGCAGAGTCGGAGAGGCAGCTGACCATTCCGGCAGTTGGTAAAGTGATAAAAGGGTTTTAGCATAAGTGACGGTGCATTATCGGAGAAACCTAAATGACTCCCTGTCTGTATCCTCTTTCCTCTCGCAGAGATCATGTCTCAAATACTGCAGGAAAATATGGAGATATGGAGCACGGCTGATATTTGTGTATGTTTATTGTTCTTTTTTGTTGTTGTTACAGCATATAAACATTGGTTTCTTGTTGATAAAGACATCTGTTATGTTTTGCTCCATCTGGGGTTAACATAACTTCTTTGTAAAGACTTCTTTGTAAAGACTATCAACTATTCACTCTGAAATGAAAAAAAGTCAAATAAAAAAAGGTGGCCTTTAACTGACCTTTTCTGAAAATTTGACAAATTAAACCTTTGCTTTAGAGTCATCGTGCAAACAGACGACCAACCAGGCCAAAAAGACCAGAATGCCTTTGCCAGCAGGAAACATAAAGCGTTTGATATACTTTTACTGCTCGTGTTACTGCATCTTCCCTGTCTGTCCTGTAGACTTTCTGACACCACACCGCTGTATAGTCTTTATAACACCATCCACATGTATCTTTATTATTTACTTCCTTTTTTTGTCCGGTTTTCTGGCTCTACACCAGGCTCTCCATTTTAGCTGTATATGGGCTTCCTCTCTGTGTCTCCTGTTCCCTGCAGGACAGATGAGCAAGACTACTCTTCTTTCAGCTCGAGAAGGCTTCTTTCCCACCAAGGCATAGTGCTGTGTGAATAATGTCTCAAACCACAAGTAAATATCTTTCTATGACAACTTGTTTGGACTGGCGCTCATGTGCTATCCGATGCCTCATGAATCACTGGACGCTGGCGTGGCTGGTGTGCCCTGGAACATTCCCAAAATGAATGTCGGGGGCATATCCCAGCCACTTTGCCCAGAATGTCACTTTGATTATTATTCCTTCTGAAATGCGGGTCATCTGATACAGGGCTGATTAGGAAAATTAGCTGGGATTTCATTAAGTTTAAAGACACAAGACAGATGTTTTTTAAATCTTGAAAACACACATTAAAACTTCTTTCAACTCTCGTTTTCTCTTTTTGTATTGTAAATGTTACGACCATTATAAATGCTGTAACTCTACCCAAGAAGTTAAGAAAAATGTATAGTATTTTGTATGTTTGTATATTTATTTACAAAATGCATACATGTATTTTATTTTATCCAGATACCCTTTCCATGTTTTGACATTTCAGCTAAGTTGATCTCTGCAGTGGAGTCGACTGTCACACACTGACCTTTTTGGGACAAAGTTGTTTGAGTTCATAGGGATTACTGAAATCACCTTTCGGCTCATGCACCTAATTCTTTCCTCTGTAATCCATGCATTGTTTGCCCTGATACGCTGCACAATCTCTATGTACTTATCATTCCTTTCTCCCATATTTATCTTGCACTAAAGCAATCAGACTGATCAGCCGAGGTAATCAACAGTGAAATCTCATCACTCATTTTGCTGGGATATGGATAAGCAGTCAGCCAGAAAACTGTTTGCCAAAGAGGTTTTAACCGAGGGCATCACAGAGGGCGCCATTTTCTGCCCTCAATCTGCCTTTGTCATAAACATTCCAATTGCTTTCTATGGGCCGAGTTTAATGAGAGATGTCCGCTGCTATGGACCCAGTTGAGCTTTAGCAAACACCGTGTATTTAAGGTGTTAGTAGCATGCCACTGCACTTAATTCTTTCAACTGGGTGCATTTTAAGTACAGTACGTACACACAGAAGGGAACATGTCTTTGCCTTTGCTTATTGAATCAGTTTTGATCACTAGATTGACATTTGTGTATTTTTTCTGTCGAAAAGACATTTTCAACAGACCACAACCCGTACACTATGGCACGAAATGTTATTTTCGTACATCAGTTGGAAAGGTTCAGCTACACATGGAACATATGGAAACAAATACAGCATAGTTTCAGGTCAGAACATTAAAGTTACAGGAACCGTGTGTAGCCAGCATTCTTACTGGTTTGAAAAAGGTACTACAATCACACTAACCATGGGTTGTCTGAAACTTAACCTGCTTACTAGGTTTAAACCAACTGGATTCAGCTTTGAAACTGGCAACCCAGTTCATTCTGCTTTCTGAATGATTAATTGTCTTGAGAAAAAAACACAAATTATAACAAATTATAACAAACATGTGGACATCATGTCCAGTGTTTCATGTAATTAAATATAAACCAGTGTTCAAATTGTTATTAGTAAAAGCTATATTCTATTTGAACATGTTAACCTTGAATCTGGGGACGCGTTTATGAAATTTGAAATTAAAAAACGTACTTACGGTTCCTCTAAGTTTTCGAATAAGCCTGTAAAAAGACTACTTTATCCGTACTATGCCAGTTTACATTAAGCAGGTGTTGTATTTAGCAGGACTATGCTGTTCCTAATGATTTCATACTGACTCATTTCACCATGTCCACAGTTAGATGAACACTGCCACTTCAGGGGAAACTGGTCCAAGAACTTTTTTTTCCCCCCTTATTGTAAACCTTAATAAGAAGAATGGGCTTTAATTTCCCCCCTGAATAATCCACCAACTGGCTGAATAAATCACAAGATCAAACAAGTGCTTCTGCAGGATTTCTTATATCAACTTTTCTCTTTTATGAGTGAATTCAAAGAGAGGACTCCCACGTCTGTCTGATAGTTAATGTCACCGGTGAATAGGTTTATCAGACACAACAGCACCTGGAGCTCTAATCAGACTATGGCCCTGCTCTCCAGTTAGCTGATGGCAATTAGCTCACATTCATTCAGGGTTCATAACGTACATGAGGCACTTAACTAGATATAGACATTGAGTGTCTTAGTATTGAAAACACTGTCTATATTTGGATGTCAGACATCTTTGGCCATGTCATCATCAAGCTAAATTAAAGTTCTGAGCAAAAAGACGGTGCCCATTGACGGTTCTGGTGAGTTACAAACCAGACAGAAGACAGTAGACAGAGTTCTTTCAGGGAATACTTCTAGCTTATTAGGTGCAGAATGAAAGAGGAGCAAGCTGATGAAACAAACTAGTTCTGAATTCAGTTGAGAGAAAAGCCCAAACATCTTTTCCACCACCAAAGCTCAAAGCGCTTCTCTCTTTCAAAAACAAAATAGTCTGTGTATTTGCTAAAATAGGCTTACGTATGACCGTTAGTGCTTTTTTTGGTACACAATGTTGACAACTTACTCTGAAATGAATCAATACACTTTAGCTTTGTGTTGTTTGCTCTTCTTATCGCTGTGTAGCCTAAATAGATGTAAAACGTAGTATGTTAAACTTGTTTTATTCCGTTTTACCAATAGCTGGGATATGAAACAAGGTTTTGACAAATAAAACAATAAAACATATTTTCAAACATTTTATGAATACTACAGCTATTTATGAAGTATTTTCTTATAATGCAGTGGTTGGAAGTGAGTTGGTGCCTAGGCCTCCTCTGCTCATCCACTATGGTAGGTCTGTTCAAGTGGGTGGCTTGTGGTGCCCTTTGCTTCTTGCTCTTCCAAAGCAAGCTCTGGCACTTACCTGTCTGTGTTTTTCAGTTCAGCAATTACAATATCCTGCTCTTTAAGCTTGTCTTTCATCTTTGTCATGACTCTATTGGTGTTGGCGAGCTGTTTGAGCTGCACATTGTCCTGTACTGCAGTATTATAAAGAGAGTGAATATCTTTGTGTGCCTTGATTTGCTCTTCCAGCTGGTTCTTTCTTTTGGAGAGCAACATTGGTCTTTTTCAACTCCAAGCCTTTGTCTTTGGCGAGTCTTTCCTGAGTCTTTAGCTTCTGGTCCAATGACTTGGCGACTTGGACTCACACAGGTTAGGGTTAGTTCCTCTGAGAGTGACTCGACCAGACGGCTTTCCTTCGAGTGTGAGGGAGCCTTGATGGTAAGTGACACCTGCTGGGTCTCCTTGGCCTCAGGCTCTTGAATGCCCCCTGTTGGTGTTGGGCAGAGTGCAGCCTCAGGCCGTGTAGAGACAGCAATACTTCATGGTGACACTCAGGCTATTCTCATGTGCATGGGCCTTCAACAGTGGACTGAGCACTTGTGAGCCATTAGCATTAGCCCTTATAAATAGTAGACTATGAATAATCAGGATGGTTTCCAGTGGTACCAGCCCATCGACCACATTATGTGGGGTCAACGCCTAGTTAATAATGATCATTAATCATTGAGTGTTTTCTGTAGACCCTTTGCCTATGGTCATAAAAGCAAAGATCTTCACCTGTGTACAGCAAACTGTTCTTCTTCTTCTTCTTCTTCTTCTTCTTCTTCTTCTTCTTCTTCTTCTTCTTCTTCTTCTTCTCTTCTTCTTCTTCTTCTTCTTCTTCTTCTTCTTCTTCTTCTTCTTCTTCTTCTTCTTCTTCTTCTTCTTCTTCTTCTTCTTCTTCTTCTTCTTCTTCTTCTTCTTCTTCTTCTTCTTCTTCTTCTTCTTCTTCTTCTTCTTCTTCTTCTTCTTCTTCTTCTTCTTCTTCTTCTTCTTCTTCTTCTTCTTCTTCTTCTTCTTCTTCTTCTTCTTCTTCTTTCTTCTCTTCTTCTTCTCTTCTTCTCCTCCTCCTCCTCCTCCTCCTCCTTTCCTCCTCCTTCTCCTCCTTCTCCTCCTCCTTCTCCTCCTCTCCTCCTCCTCCTCCTCCTTCTCCTCCTCCTCCTCCTTGTTAACACATCCAAACAGGAGGCAGTCTGCAATGCTCACAAACAGAATCACTGAAGTGAAGCCTTTTAAACATTTCACTTTAGCTACAGGGAAGAGCTCTCTGAAAACTATAATATTCCTCACAATGGAGCATGCTGCCATGAAACTTACATTTCAAATCAAGGTCCAGTTTAAATAGCAGGGTGGTAATCACCTTCACAGTGTAGGCTGTCTCCCATCCTCCATCTAATATGCAACTATGATGACTGGGGATATATTATTAATGCTCCATCCCAGCTGATCTTGAAAAGCCAGGTCTATGACTTTCCAGCTCATGGATATTTTAGTACCATTTCTCACAGAAAACAACCTCTGCATTGGCATGTCCAAATAATGACCAAATAAAGAGGCTTTCACTTAAAGAAGCTGTAGGCATTTTTTATATCAGCACAAAATGACCCCACCTATACATTCACGAAGAGCCTTTCAATGTACAATATAGGGCCTATTTGCTCGAACTTTTTCATTATAAAACAGTGACTCCATATCAGATATAAAATACTATCAAAACAAACATGTGATACTCTCAACTCCATTTATATTATACATGTATGAGTATTTTATTTTAAAAAATGATGCTCAACCCAAATTACTTGAAGATAGATAAATACACACACTATTATAGTATTAGTTTTCCAATGCATATTTAAGTCTATGAAAATTACACAACCCCATCTGTGACCAGTCAACACTATGCTTTAAACTTGTCCTGGAAATGTCAGGCTGTGAAAAAGGAAAGGGCCTACTTAGTTTCTGGCAGCAAAATAGTGAATGTGTGTTTGAAATCCGGCTGAACCATCGGAGAGCACCACGCAGTATTTCATGACTGTATATCACTCCACCTCTGGGGTCGCGCTCCACCTCTGGGGCCGCGTGCTTGTGGCTCTCTGCTGTGTTGCGCACACCGGCACACCAGGTCTGGGTGTGTGTTCGACACAGGAGAGAAAGGGCATGGCCGCTCGCACACACCCGGCCCTCACAGGATCCCTTATATCCCGTGTCTCCTTCACTGCAGGCTGCAGCAGTGTTTGATGTGCGACAAGAGGAGAGAATGTGGGCAGGAATGACCGGAGGTGAACAGAAATAATAATTTTGAGATCAATTTGAAATAATGAATTACAAATACAAAACTTGATGCTTTAGAGTGTCATGCACACCTGAACACGCACGCAGCTGAAGAGCGTGAACCCGCAGCTTCAGCTTTTGTGTTTTCAAACTACACAAAGCCCCTTTACTTGAACAACGGCATCCTCCATTTAAAAGGGTAAAATAAATCTACCCCGAATACATTTTTTGGCAGCACAGGTTTAAATTGACATGTCAGAGGCAATCAATCAGGGACGTGCATGTTTTGGTAATATTTGCCTTACAGGGCTATAAAGACAGACGCAGGACCTGAGATCAGGGAGCGACAGTATCAGATGACATCCGGCCACATTGCCTCAAGTTATTGTGTCACTTCACCACGCCTTTCTTTTGTCCCTCCTCCCATGGCACACACACACACACACACACATCACACACAAAGCATGAACCCAGGGCTAAACTTTGAAACATTTGAAACATCAGTGTTCCATCTGAGGGCCATATATGCGCCTTAGTTTTCTTAATGAATAAACATACACATAACGCATCTGTTTGTCACACAGAGAGGTTAATTTGTGTCGAGGCTGTGAGGCATAGTATGTGCGCAGCTCTGAGCAAGTTTTATGAGTGATTTCACTAAGTGCCGGGGGCACTACATTGTTCAAATACTTTATGATGTGGTAAAGTTAAAGTTGTTTGTCTTGTCCTGGGCTGTTGTTCAGTGGACGTTGGGGCCCTAGGGGTGACAAATCAGGTGGGGGCAAAACGTGGGCAACAGTGACAGTTTGAGTAGGTCCAAAATACCAAATATACTTTTATTTCGGAGGCAATTATTTTCTTTAGTGCTAAGCCTACATAGAGGAATAAAGATTTTTTTTTCTGACTGGACTGTCCTTCATCAGTCAATACAAACAGACTTGTTTACAGACGATGACGCAACAAAATGTTTAGAGATCTCTTTAAATTAGTGTTCGAAGTAAAGTGAATTATATATTCTTCTCTCAAGTTATTTGTTGTATTGAACAGACAATTTCAGCATTATGACTTTCTATTGACAGTAAAGTGTATCTCCCAAACCGAGGATGTTATATTTTGACATCCAAGCAATTTGGCTTCACAAGACTTGATCAGTTGAGATGCTGGTACCATTTCAAGTATTAGACACAATTAATGAAAGACATGCAAGACCACCAAAAGTCCACCAAAAGTTGTAAATATGATCCTGAATCCAGAATGGTTTCCATTGCACTATCCACCTTATTCCGGAAGCCCGTCTGGGCGCCGCCATCCGACGTAATCCTTATTCCGGTTGTATCAGTTAACACAGGGCTGCTGACCTTGAGAGAAATAAGTTCTACACAGACTTAAAAGTTTTTTTCAGGCTGCCCAGGGAATCGATGTTTTGTTGACTTGTTGGTCACATTGGACATTTTGCACAAATCAAGCTACTTTACAGCATATTTTAGTGGCAAGACTTTTCCCTCGTTCTCCACTTAAGTGAACCGAGTTCTTGCTCGACTGGAAGTGCCATTACAACGGAAAAAGGTCAACAGATCCCTTACACAGAGAGTTGATATAATATTCCAGTATGCAACTACCTTCTGCCAATAACCTGTTGTAATAACTTGAATTTTATTCCATCCGTTGAATTCACATGAACCAACACTAATAAAATCTACTCTAAGAACACACGCCCTTATTGACACTGTATCCCTGTGGCTCCTGGACTTAATGATGAGGCTGATTGTTTTTGCTGTGACCTGGCCCTGCTGTTTCATGCACTGCTGAACCAGAGTCTCTGAGCTCTCATTTGTTTATACAGGGCATATCTCACCAAGCGCCTGGAGACCACCACCAATCCGTCGTTACCACGTCCACCACAGTCCTCCCTTTGGTGTTGTCCACATGTTTGTAGCTAAATAACCCTCCATCTGTCACTCTGGAGAGGGTGGTGCTTGAACGCTGGACCAGAATTGAGCTGACATTATTTGTTTGAGGCTGTATTGTGTTGTTGTGAGATGCAATAAAAGAAAAATTTGTCATAACAGAGAAGGAGTTTGTTTTTACCCAGTTGAGTGCTAAAAATGCCTCTTCACAATGGCATACTATAGGAAAATAAAGTGTTACTGGCAAAACCAGTAAAACATTTTTTTTTGCATGGATTACAATTTATTCTGTAGATAGTTCCACTGTGAATATAAATAAGGGGCCATCAGAAACACGTAATTATTCAAAATAAACAAAATGCACACTTAAGCTTCGTTAGTTTTCTCCCTATCCAAGATTATGCAGATACTTTAAACTTTGTACAGCTAAATTTATGAGACAGGCAACTAGAGTCTATTTTTTAGAAAGCAATATATTTATCAAGATTGTTGTAATATGCCATGACCAAAATCTCTATTTACAGCAATTAGATTTCCGTCAGCACTCCCTCTGCTGACAACAATAAGCATGAACCATGAAAATAATATATGCTAATATAGCCATGTGTTTGTAGATATGTTTGAATACCAAAATGCTCAGAATTAGTTATTTCTTGAAATTGAGGTCGTCCAGAAAGGAATTTATATCAACGTCTTTATCGTCTGGAATTTTTGAATAAAGTTTTTTATAGAAGGATTCAAATGCTGATTGAATTTGGTCTTGTTTAGTTAAGATTACATAATTTTGCCTGTATTTTAAAAATTGTGCTTTCAGCTTGTTGTTTTTTAAGTTTCCAAGATAGTAATTTTGAAAATTTCGAGCCACTCTCATAATAGCTTTGTTTGATAAAGAGCATTTTCTTAACTATTTCGTGTGATGTCAGATCATTAATTTCCCTCGTATCTTTTTAAATTTCTTGTAGCATTTTAGGACACCCCTTTTTGGCATGGTTTTCCTCTAACAAGTTTTATTTTTCTTGCATTTCATTTAGCTTTTTCTCCCTTTGTTTCTTTTTTTCGGAGGCTATGGCTATAATTTGTCCTCTCAAGACTACTTTGGAAGCATCCCAAAGGATGGGCAGAGAAATTTCCCCAGCATCATTTTCTCCCAAATAAGTCTTAATATTGTTGGACATGTCAAACAAAGCGTTGTTAAGCAAGCTGGCATTGAACCTCCAAAGTGTGTTTTTTCATCTTTCCTCCAAATCAACAGAAATGTAGATAGGAGTCTATTCTGGAATAGATTGTATGTGGATTAGAAAAATGGGCATACTGGCGTGCCCTAGGATTAATTTCCCACCATATATTACTCAATCCTATATTCTTCAATAAGATACGGAACTTGATAACTTGTTTTTGATCTCTCCGGGCAAAATCAACAAACATACACAAGAACGATAGGAACACAGAACAGCTGGACGGATAAAAAAAGACAACAAAAGGGATCATGCTAGAAACAGGCATCGATCCCAAAACCTGATCAGGAAAAATATCGTAAAAGGGAGGGAAGATCAAACCTAATGAAGGACCCCCCCAAAAAACTCCCTAGGCACTCCTGACACCAATCCTCGGAAGGATTTCATTGTAATATTTTGTGTACATAGTAAGCCTATTTTTATTTTATCCTATAGTAAATTTTAATTTACATTTTGTATTTTTTGTGTGTGTCATCTTTAAGTTACATTTCCTCTTATCATCACTTACTTTTCTTAAAGGCGTTTTGGCCCGTAGGCTTATTGGACAGCACAGATGAGAGAGAAGGGAGGACATACAGCAAACAGTCAGAGACAGGATTTGAACTCACAACATTGCACTTGGAGCCTGGCATGTGTGCGTTTGCCATAACCACTCTACCACCATCACTTACTTTTCAACCATCATTCTTCCTGAAATCTACAATAGTAAACTGTGTTCAGTGAATGGATTAGAAAGTACTGTTTGTGCATTAATATATTTTTAATTAAAATGCATAAGCTACAAAAAACAGGTCTTTGTAGTGAATCTAACGCTAACACATCTTTACATAAGATGTCATATTTTTCTTTATTGCCAGCAGAATTCCCACCATACGTCCATATTTAATGAGCCACTCACAGTTCCCACCAGCTTTGCCTTCAGTAAGCTCCTCCTCCTTCTGCTTATTGACCCAGACATTTCCTGTTCTTTATCTTTAGCATGCTAATTGTCTGCCTTATGTATTATACATTACAGATCCCACAGTTTGTTGTGCCATCCATCAAGTATGACGCTCTGTTAAGTCTATTTTCAACAGTGCTTCTTCGACAGAGTGCTGTTTACATCTTGGTGCCAGATATTTCTATGACTTAGGCAGAATAGTCCTCGTTCCCAAATGACTGATTGCACTAGTGTTTTTCTCACGTCCTCACTCCATCTAGGTCTGATTAAAACTAATTCCACCTCCCGCTGTGATGCATTGCGGCGCCGCTTCTTGAAGTTGATGCCTTGCTTTATTTTTCCCTTGCTTTTTTGTTCTTACCCTGAGACCTGATATGTTCTAATTTTTCAGCTACATATCTTGGCAAGTTCAGTCTTTAACTATGCTTCCTACCTGTTCCATTGTGAGTTTGATAGAGTTGCCGGTGCCACGCTTTTTTGGCTCAGATGTCACAGGACTCATCAGGATTATTTATGAGCACAGCTGGAAATGTACTGACATCGACCTTTCAGGGCTGCAGATGCTTGGAAAGTTGCTGCTCAATAACATGTCTTCATTCCTGATTAATACAAGTTGAAAAGAGCTATTAGATTTGTTCCGTGTCCTGGCCGGCGATCTCCATTGACCTTGTTTCTGATTACGAGGTGCCTGCACCAAAGCTTGAAAGGAGAGCATGAGTAATTGGGCATGGAGAGTAATATAAATCTTGCACAAGTTTTCATAAACTGGGTTGGCTTTTATAGTGAATGTGGTTTGTGTCCACACAACTGACAACTTAAATGATGATGTTGTTGCATTGGGAGCTTATTACCTTGCTAAATGCTCAATGTTCCAATTAATATATTTTGTTCCTTATAAAATTTGCATGAGAATTTTCACATGATGTGGCTATTCATAACAAAGTTATTAATATTTATTGTTTCAGACCGGCTCTAAATCATTCACTGATAAAATGCAACAAAATAAGGACTTCATTTTAGAAAGGATTTGAAAGAAGTACAATAAGGTGGTTTTGGAAAATGGCCGCCTAGCTTAGACAGGGTTTGTCAGGCTACAATTGAAACTGTTAGATTTATCTGTCTATATCACCTGGGGATCAAATTACTGAAAGGACAAGATCACGGATACAAGGGGTCAAAATGAGTTTCCTCCACAGGGTGGCTGGGTGCTCCCTTAGAGATAGGGTGAAGAGCTCAGTCACACGGGAGGAGCTCATGTTAAGGTGCTGATTCGCTCAGGCAACTTTTCCAGTTTGCTATTTTTGTCATTCTTGATACTTACCAGCATTTGTTTCTCGTTTGCTCCATTGCCACTCATGCGACCAGCTCCCGTTCCTGTCTACCTTGTCTGCCCACCTATCAGCCTGCCATCACTTACTCCTCTGCTGTGCCGTTGGATCCGCTCAGCCCCCTCCTGGAACCAACTCCCCGTTCCAAGACTATTTTGTTTTCTGTCTCATTAAACCTTGATTCTGCCTTTTTGGGTCCTCCCGTCTTATTCCTAACACAAGCATCTGTTGATGCCTCCAGGGCTCCTCCCCAGGGAGTTGTTTCGGGCATGGTCCACCGGGAAGAGGCCCTAGGAAAGGACACGCTGGAGGGACTTGGTCTCTCGGCTGGCCTGGAAACGGCTTGGGATCCCACCGGAGGAGTTGGAGGAAGTGTCTGGGGAGGGGGAAATCTGGGAGTCCCTGCTTAGACTGCTGCCCCCGCGTCCCAGCCACGGATAAGTGGAAGAAGATGGATGGATAGATCACCCGGAGAGATTTGATATTTCTGCGTGGGAGCAGACACATAATGAGCTTAGCCACTCATTTCTGGAAAATGCTAAAGAAACCAAGCAAGAACAACGCCACAGAGCCAGGCAAGCAAATCTACAGCTAAGCTAACAAGGTAGTAGAAAAAGATTCAGTTGTAGTCATCTGGACTCTGTTTTAGAAAAACAAAACTCTCATCCAAGAGTCATTCTAACAAGGCTTGCCTGTTTCCTCGTTTGCCTGCAAACGGAGCTCAAGACCTGATCTAGGCGCAGCTCCAGAGGAGACCAGGAGTGGGATGGATCCAGTGACGTTGGTAGCTCTGTGGGAGATAACATTACAAATGTAGATTGCGGTAAAATTGAAGCTGCGCTTGCTGGTATGCGCGATCTAACGTCCAAGACTAATGGACTGAGTAACCTCGCCACAGCAGCCAAAAAGGAAACCTCCGACTTGAAAGACACTGTTTCTACCCTGCGGACTAACATGGCAGAGCTAACAAGCCAGGTTTGCGTCAGGTTCAAGTTTTTTTTTTTTTTTTTTACTTAAATGGTTTCCCTCCCATCTTCTGATACCTTTTTGCTCTTTTTTTCAGTTTGTTTGTTTTTATGTTCTGTTGTTGTGGTTCCTGTGCTTGTGTGTTGTGTTCGACCAGAGAGCTGTGTAACACGAGCAGATAAGTAAGAATAATTCAGCATGGTTCATACAATGGTATCTGAACAATTACGAAAAGTATCCTTTAATGTTAATGGCATATTAAGTCCAATTAAGCGGTCAAAAATTCTAACAATTATAAGAAAAGAGAAAATGGATATTGTATACCTTCAAGAAACCCATTTAAACTACTTAGAACATCAAAAATTAACACATTTTGTTCTAAACTTTACTATTCCTCATAGAGGGGAGTGGCCATATTGAGCTCAAGCAGAATAGCCTTTGAAAAGAGTTTTGAACATAAAGATGGCAATTTGTTTTGGTCAAAGGAACTATTCATGGAAGTGTGTTTACTTTGATAAATGTGTATACTCCCCCTAGAAAGTGACCTCACTTTTTTTTTTAAATGATTTTGTGGCCTGTAAGCTTTATTAGACAGCATAGTGCAGCATGAAATAGGGATGAGAGAGGGTAGGATTGCAGCAAATTGAGAGCCTGATTCAAACTCACGTTGCTCACATGAAGCGCACGTGTTCTATCCACTCAACCATCGTGCGGCACGCAACTTTCTGTGCTGAAGTTGTAGATGTGATTGCAAATCTCTCAGAGCAAACCCTTGTCCACGGCAGCCACTGCAATTTACATGTTCAGCCAACATTAGATGTCTCAAACACAAAGTTCTGTGAAATCTATAAATAATACATTTTGCAAATTAATACATAATATAGATATCTGGAGAGGGATTAATCCTAATGTCCGTCAACATACACATTTTTCCAATCCAAATACATATCGTAGATATTAGAATAGACTTCAATAACGATCACTGAGGTGGACATATGCACAATAGATCTAATTGACCATGCTGTAACGCTCACACAGTAACTGATTATCAATCAAAAAATATTCTGGGTGAATGGTTTTTCAGTATGATTGCTGACGCTCTTTGATGACAACATGAAAGAAGGCTGTTTGAATTCTTTGAAAATGTATAATACAAAAGACAAAATAAAACACTTTCTGGATGCATTGTACATCACTATAGATTTGGAACAAAAACCAAAAAACACAGTTTGGAGATTAACTGCACCTTAATTTTCTTTGAATGACTTTCAATTTTTTTTTAATGATTTTTGGGCCACAGGGGAAGAGAGGACATGCAGTAGATTGCCGGAGTCAGGATTTAAACTCACAACATTGCAGCCGGCTGCACAGTCTGGCATGTGTGCTGATACCTTAACCACTTCTTTCATTCTATATTTAGTTATCTTTTGTCTCCTGTATTCTCTCGTCTTGTGCTGTTTCTTGTGTTTCAATTTCAGGGGGAAAAAAATACAGTTAAATACTGTGTGTATGTGTAAAACATTGTATCCTAAGCTTTGTCCTCAGAATCAGAAAAGGTGTATTGCCATTGTCACTGAACAAAATTCACAGGCTTGGAACTTGCTTTGGTGATTCGATGCAGCATACACCAATGAACAATAATGAACCAAAATATATAAAAATAGACTTAGTATGTACACATATTTACAGTTAAATTTACAGGAATAGTGCATAAGTGAACAGTGCAATGAGTGGTTGTTGATTAAATTATAGTTAAAGTGACAGGTGTGAAGAAGTGTTCCTGCAATGGTATCAAAAATATAGCCTAATGAGCTAGCCCCTACTTTCTGTTTGAATGCAGGACATTCTCAGTTGACGATCCAATCACAGATGCATAATATTTCCCTGCCTCATCCAGAACAAAATATTTAACTGCTCTTATCTCAGATACAGAACAGTGTTTGGTGCTTCAAATATTGATTTGCCTGAAGTCTGAGCTGCTTCTCAGTCCACTGTGTATGTATTTTCTATATTTTTTACAAGCTTCCCTGTTTTGACATGAACAGAGCGTGTTTCACTAATTGGCTAATCCACCTGTCAATAACCCATCACATCTCCTGAGGATAAGGTCCAAGGCTCTCTGTCTTTGCACTGAAAATATCTGCAGTCTTGGTTGGCCTAATATATTGTAAATGTACAGTAATTATTATCTGAAAAATATAATTTTTTTATTATTTTGTATCTCAAAATTGATTTCATTGTGCATAAACAAGGACATAAACTCAATATGTCTTTTGGAAGAAATCAGGTATAAATATATATTTCCATTCCAACCCTATACCTTCTCTAATGATAATATCCTGATCATCCTGTGCCCTGGTGACACAGCCCCATACTGACTGTGGCTTCTACTCCACGGTTCCTGCTTGGAGACTTCATATTGATTTCCTCCATCCTTCCAAAGCAATATAAAGCTTTAATCTAATGACACACAGGAACATCGGAGGAGTGAAGCCTGTGAGACATGTGTTATGTATTATTGCTCTGGCTTCACCCTCTCACTCACACTGGCCTTGAGTCAGCTGCCAGGACTGCTGAACACACACCTCTGATCAACTGGGAGTCATGGCACACCAGAGTTTTGCCAAACAAGATAGAGATTGGAAGTCCGAATAACGCTATGGTGTTTTGTTATTATAGGCTTCTTTGACAACATCTTCTCTGGCTCAATCTCACTATTTTAGGGAAGGCTTGCCTATAGAGATACATCATAACAGAAGGCAAGCTAAGCAGCTGCATCCCAATAAGGCCTTGTCCGTCAGACCCTCAGTCATATGTGTGCTGTTTTTTTCCGTGATTCTTTGTGCTTGTTAGTTTCAAACATTGCTTGATAAGCGTGTAAGCCACCTGTGTATCATTATACACTCGTTCAGTGGCTTAAGACAAGAATTCAGATTCCTAATAGGAACAAAGATTTGGCTCGTCGTGCTAGCCAGGGAGGGCATCTGAACATAGAGGTCATAGAGGTTAAGTTAGTAAAGAGTGACATTAAAAAACTATGTTTTATTTAAATAGTCTCAAGATTTTCAAAATCAAATGCTTTTTTTTAATTATTTTTTTTTTATAAAATAAATTAATACCATCATTAACATCATAAACCACCCATAGTTAGTTTAAAGTAAATTAATTTAGATAAAGTTAAGCTCTACTTCTGCATTTCAGTTTCAGTGGGAAGTTGTCAAAGAATTGAGTTTTGCTAACAACACCAGTCAATAAGCTGAATGTGACTGCACTGATATCGAAACAAAATGTCTTTAACTTGAATAGCTTTGTTTTTCAAACCCTGTGGGCGTCAGAATTTCTCAAAAGAAAGCCATACGAAAATAATACATTGGTGAAAGAAAGGCTGGCCCCTGTATTGTACATTCTGCTCTGGGATAGACAAATCGCATCAAATGCCAGGTTCAGCCGAGGGCCACTGTCCGCCACACACACATTCGTCATCCAAGGGCAGTGTGACAGCAGCACCACGTCCGGACCGGCTATTTACATCTTCATAGCCGTGGGTTTGCAGAAAACTGTAGAAATGTGGCGGCTTCAAAAGGGCAGCTTTCCCTTCCTATGGTGAAAGGCTGAGTGAGTTCAGAGCACATTTACCCTTAGAATGAAGTCGTATGGTAGTTGTCTCCTCGCGGCATTAGGAAAAAGTCAAGTTTGATAAAAGCCAAACATCGTCCACATTACTTGGCTCATGCCTAAAGACTCTTTTTGTGTGTTTCACTAGCATTTTCAATCCCAGGCTCTTTGAATTCCCTTCAGGCATAAAGGCCTTCTGTATAGTGAGCTGAAACATCAAAACTCAATCAAGTGAAATATCATCAGCCTTTTAGTTGTTTCTCTTTCATTCACAGACATACTCTAAACTTACTATTTTGGAACTATTAAAAAAATTAACTATGTGATACGGGGTCCTTATCTCCATGGGAAGGTTTGCCTGGAATGCTCCATATTATGGCATTAAATGTATCTATCCCCATGGGGACAACCAGGGGAGGCTCTAAACTTTGCACGTTGGGGTTTTCAGAAATGACACTGACTAAGAAAAGAGTAACTTCAGACATGTGCAGTGTGTACACATGAAAAGAAGCTTGCATGACTCTTTGATACTAATCTTTGCACTCTTGCTGCCATGCCTACATCCTTCTCTCCATAGCGCCATGTTTTGAAGCTCTGCCTTAAGCTTCTGGTCTGAGATGCTCTGCTTATACCAGTGTTTCAAGAGGCTCTTCATTGGTCATTCAGCCATCCCTGCTAATGCTCACGCGGCTGTGAAATGTTATCACTATAGGCCAGTGTCTTCATCAGAGTGAATGAAGCCTGCAGGATCGATGCAGCTCCAGTGGATCACCTTACCCCTCCGGTGCTCTTTCAGTGAGTGTGGACTGTTAATGGGCACTCTTTTGAAATACCACGGTAATATGGGGACATTTATTACAACGTATTTTATTTTCAAATGTTTTCTTCGTAACATTATTTTACTTTTTATAGTGAACTACCTCAAGGCAATATACTGCTGGATATGTTTGTAATACAACATGCTTCATAATATAGAACGTTCTAATTGTTTCCTTTAATGCATGCCCTTTTGATTTCATATATGTTGTTTTTATTATTATTCATCGTTGTATGTTGCACGTTAATGCTGAAACAAGTTCCTATGTTTGTGAATTTTGTTCATTGACAATGGCAATAAACTTTTTCTTATTCTGATATGAGAAATGTGATACAACCCCTTACTTAACCTCCTCCCATCAATATAAAAGCTGTACAGAGAATTTTGTCTGGTGTCGGCTGTATATGTTTGCCAGAGGGGCCTTGCGTGCCTTTGTTTTTACCTATAGGTGACTGCTTCTTACATGAGTACAGTCTCCTGCATGTTCCCTGTTGTTTCAAGTTGGAGAAACCATAAGAATGAAAGACTCAACTCCCTGGAGTGAATGTATATTGCATTTTGTCATCTTGGTACACAATGTGATGTCACATAAATCTCAGCTGAATAGTAATAAAGGGCATACTAGCATTCCTAAGAAAGTAATGAATAATCATTCAAATTCTCATCAACATTTGTTTGGAAACACAAGTGAGATTTTAATTCAAATAGTGATTTTATTATGGCCTAATACTTGTGGACTTTAAGTAAGATATATCTGCACTTTTTTTTTCATTCATAATGCAGGCTAATCCTTTGATTCTTATAAATTCAAATCGTAGATTCAAAGGTACACTTTGTGAGGGCTGGTGGCATCCCTGCAGGGATTCTCATCTGTACTTTCAGGGATACAACCAGCCATACAACGACCATTATTTACTGTGGAACTGGTGTCGTATCCCTCTTTAATTAAGACCAGAAAGTGTGTTGGTGCATGAGGTGGCAGAATGCTAACAGGCAGGTGGGAATCTGCTACTGCAGGCTGATGACACTGTTCACACTTCCCAAAGGAGTGCATTCAACACTAGGTTTCTATGTGCTTCCGAGGAGGAAGCCATATTGGGAAAGACATTAACATGTAAAACATTTACAAAAGGTGGAAGGTGTAGGTATGTCTTATTGTTATTTTTTATATTTATTTTACCTTTTTGTAAAAGTGGTGTGACTTTAGCAATTAGTTAGAGCTTCCCTGCTTCACACATAACAAGCCCCAGAGGTCAAGGCTGCGTGACAAGATCTTGTACCCTAATGACCAGATTCACTAAGACAGGTGCTAAATTGCGAATCCAACTTAAAATGTGCTCATGCTCGTTTGTGGCCGGCTTGCACCTTATTTACCAACAGGAATTGCACATATTTTTAGTGGTGCAAATCTGATATGTAAAGATGTTTTACTTATATCAACACATCAATGTTTTAATACAGATTTAAATCTTGGGCTATAGGGAAAGACTGTCGGTGATTAGTTTAGTCTTTTTCCCATTTTAAGCTAAACCGTGCTGATTGTGAATGTAAAGTGCAGTAGTCTGTTCTGCTCAAAAAATGACACCTGCTGTTTGGACATGCTACATTTTCATGCAGTTTTGCTTGATACATCAGCCAGTGCCTGCAAAAAATGATCATGAGCATTTTCTCTGCATAAAATTGTGCGTGTTTGGCGCAAAATTGCCCTGTTTTGCAAATGTATTAGGACCCATGTGCTAAATATGCACTGCGGCCTAGCCCTAAGAGTGTTACACGTTTTAGTGCATTCTTATGTGACAATACTGTAGGTTCTACTGTTCTAGGCAATTTATTTTGGCAATTTAGCTATTTACAGTTTTGGTACTGTGGATAGATATTAAAATCGTCCTATCTCTTTATAAGGAAAGCAAGTCAAGATTAAATGGTATGAATCAATAATAATAGCAAACAAAATCTGGTGCCTATGCTGTGTTTGAGTGTCTCTTTAGCTTGGTGAGCCTGAGAGAAAAGCTTCTTGTCCACCACCCAACATGAGCCAGGACCACGTGAGACAGAAACCTCTTATCACAGAGAGAGGCAGGCGGTACGTTTGATGAAAGGAGAGATAGGCAGATAAGTGCTAACGGTAGCAACGGTAGGCTCTTAGAATGATGCACATTCAAAAGTGGAGGATCTTACAGTCAAAGCCACTTCTTATATTTTTCCTTGAGTTCTAATAGCTGTGTGTATTTCTTGAAAGAAATTGATAAAAAACCCTTGAAAACTTGTTTTTTGAAAGGTCTTTGTCGCAAGCGAATGCCCGCCATCGCCTTGCCCCCCGCTTGTTATCCCAATCACTGTTTCGTTTGGGAGCTTGGTGCATTATACGTCTTCTCGCTGCAATTAAGTGCTGCAGGCAATTGTGTGCAGGAGGGATGTCCCCCACTGCAGAACCAAAGCCACCCAGGGGACTTGATGTTAGAGAGCGAGGGAAGGAAACATGGAAGGAGAGAAAGAGAAAGGGATGGAATGCGTCGTGCCAAAGTTTTCCCACCCACTGCTTCTGTGTGTGTCTGTGTCTGTGTGCAAAGAAGATATAAAGAGAAGAGAGCTGTTGTGTTGTGAGGAGTGCTGACAGCTGTGTCTCTTCTGCCCCCTACTGCAGAGGAAGTGTTGATGAAGGAAGATTTCAAAGGAGCAAAGCAAAACGAGTGGGCTGGCTGTCTGAAGGCTGCTTCTGGGAGGCAATAAGAGTTTCCTTACCACTTTATTGCTGTGTTAAAATGTAAAATTTATGAGTTCTGCATTTGAGGGCATAATGGGGAGTGTTCACCAGGCAGCTTTAAGAGTAGTAACAGAGCGTTGTTATGCAGTAGAGAGTAGTTAAATAGTCCAATACACTTGAAAAGTTGGGGTCATATGTAGAATAGAATGACTTGGCCAAAATGCAAATTCTTATCAACCTGAGTTGTTAAGTGGCTTTGTGATCATGTTGTCCACTGCCCATGATGTAACCCTGAAGTCAGGCACCACATAAATTACCCTGACAGGAGAAGCTAAGTACACAAAATGTTTTTAGAACCTGTTAAGTGGGTGCTTCAGTGTATGAGTAGTCTAGGCAGCAGCACAAACGACTCTGTGCCATCCTCAGCAGTGAGATTTATTCTCGTCTCTTTGTTAACAATTTGCTGAATGTCCTCTCTGCTGTTCTTTCCCATTCCATGATATACAGTCCTCTCGAATAAAGCTTACAGGCCAAATAACACACACAATATTCATTGTGTTCAATTTCATGAGGAAAACAAAGAATACACTAGGATATTGCGATTTCATGCTCCAAATCTGCATTATATGGTATCCTGTCTTTAGTGATCAGTAAAGTAATCTTGACTGAAGGAATAAGCTAGTGGCTAATTGGTTAGAGAAAAGTAAACTCAAAAGTTGGCAGTTTGAGCCCTTTTCAAGTTAATTTTGTTACTTTGTTCTTGAGCAAGACAATTAACCCATCTCGCCTATATCTGCTTGTGTACGCATCGGGAATGGTCACTGGTGCTGATAGCGTCACTGTCTACCCCATGCAGGGCAGCGGTGGCTACAGAAGCTTACCAGCACCAGGAATTGACTGAATGGATGATTAAATTCAAAGAGTCTTTGAGTGCATTTCCATGAAGGCAATACATAGATTGATTATTATATTAATACATTAAATGTTCTACAGTTAAGTTACAAGTTAATGCTCTACCAAAAAGTGTTCAAATATATGTTTTGTACTTGTACTTGTGTCTACTCTTATTTAACTGTATTGCCGAAGTACAATCTTACCAAACTTCACACAAATTGTCGATCAATACCTTACCTGTGCTGGACTCTAAGACCAATAAAAGGACCTTGATGTGTTTCACTTTGTGTTCTTAAAAGTATATATCAATTCATCTAGGAGTTAAACACCCTAATAAAATAGGTCTAGCAGTTCAATTCTGCCGCCTGCTTCTTTGTGAAAACTAATAAAGGTAAATGAAATGAGGCGTAGTGGCTAACAAAGTGCAATGTTCTAACCCAGAGAATTAACAAGGCAATACAAAGTGGCTGATAAAGTTGTTATGCACAAACTCAGCACTGTGGGATGTTTTTTCTTTTCTGAAATATGCTTCTCACCAGCTGTTGTCTCCATCCCCTTGGGCCGCATGTCCTGAAATTGAGCTTCTAATTGTCTTGTAATAGGCCAGACAAAATGAGATGTCTTAATGGCGACATTACACTCCATATTAGACCCATTCCACTTGCGTTACAATGTGTTATGTATGTGGAACCATTCTGAATCGAATGTCGCACTGTGGTTTTCATGTTTGCAAATGAGAACAATATAGCAGACTTGTTCTAAGCCACACAGGGAGATTGAGCTGTAATTTAGCTTGAATTTGAGAAGGTTGAGAAGAAATAGGTTAGTAATAAGATAAATACTCTTACTTATATGTTTACAGAATGTATACATTGGAGTGGTACTTTTTAACAGTAAAAGTTTGACTGTTAGATAAGTCTATACCTCTGTAGTGGTTTCAAAATGTGTGATAAGTGATTTCCAATGCAATGGTGTAGTAGAAAAGGTTTCAAAGTAGTATTTTAGAAATTGGGAAGTTTCCGAAGCTATTTTAAATCTGGAGGCACTAGTCTGAGAACCTTGAATTTATACTGCTTTGAGGGGAGGGGTGCTAGATTAGTCCTGCCCTTAGGGAAGAGGTTTTGATCTCAATGGGTAATAAAGGTTAATCAATAAATAAATAAAAATGAATTCCCAAGGTGACACCACAAGGCCAAGTTACTGGTTAGATCTGTGATTTGCTTCCAGTAAGAATGCATTGTGTGTCAGGGTATTTTAGCAACAAAAACATATGTAATTGGATAAATACAGTGGTCTATGGGACCTAGGCAATTGTGACATTGCCCAGGAGTTATTAAGTGGACAAACCAAGTCCTTAAATGTAAAGAAATAAATAAATGATAGTTTGGGATCACATGGCAAGTTCGAATGTGCACAAATGTAAACCCACAAACTGAATACAAATGTAATAGTAGCTCAGTTGTTTTTAGATGCACCTGTTGTAGAATTTTCCATCCTCCAGTTATATAATTTTTTGACATTTTTATGTGGTTAGCTCCATCTATAGTGGGTGTCATCCAACTGTCATTCTCTAAAATGATCAGTTTTCTTGGTCAACTCGTCTCACAGAATCGTTATGCTATGCACTTCTCATTATATCTTGGCCAGTTTGTCTCCAAGCTGGCCTTGTTATCCACTGTTCAATCCCCTTTGTGTGGAAGTCAGGCTTGAATATCCAATACTAGCGCAATGTGTTCAATGAGTATTCAAGATGAAGGGTTTTTTGTCTGATGGTAAATAAACTTCTCCTGCCCCAGACATCCAGAGTCTTCTGCCTCTCCTTAAAATTCCAGGATTTTCTTGGACAACACTTTCTTTCCCCTAATGCAGGGATGTCCAAACTATGGCCCGGGGCCAAATGTGGCCCTCAGACCAATTTTTTGGGGATCTCAGGCATCCTGTTAAGTTGACCCAAACAACAAAAAGTTGTACTTTTTACTGTAAAATATGAAAAATTCCAACATTTTGATGGAACATTAATATTAGGGTAATATAACAATTCTTAATAAAGGTGTGGAGGCCCATCAAACTATGTCAAATGCAACATTTCGAATGATTCAGGTCATTGTCCGGTCGTCTGTGGCCCTCTGCTCCGGATACGTTTCAAAAGTTTCATGACAACTTATGTAGCAAACACAAATTGCTCATTTTTTAAAATTAAATCCCTTTATTATTAATGTAAATAAAACGTCCAGAGAGCATCTTCTCCTTTTGCTTTCCGAAAAACACTGTTCAAACCATTGACCACTCCAGCCAGTCGTCGCCTGTCAATCAATTGCAAGGGGAGAATCTGACTGGGTAGCACTATGGCTGGGCCTTCTGTTGCTGTCTGTAGGTCAAGCACTCGAGAACAGTTCTGAAAATGTATCCCTCAAAACAACACCAAATCTGATTGTACAGTTTAGTTTTCTGTACTGCTTCTTAATTACAAAATGTTTGATGTCTCCTTGTGGAGAAATTTGGGTTGGACAAGCAATGGGCACAAAGACGCACAAGACTGAACTGACAAAAGACTGTCCAATTGACGCATTCACAATACAGCACCCAGTGGTCATCATGAAACTTGACAAAATCCAATGCTATGTGATTTTCACATTCTCATCATCAAAAAGTTTAAACTTATAAAAGTTTACAAATACGAAAAAAAAAACAAAAAAAAAACGGTATGGTATGGTACGGTTCCTGTCTGGATAAATAAGATATTATAGGTTTAATACCATAACTGAAACATTCAGGGCAAAGCTGAAACTTCGGCAAAGCAATAGCATTGCCATGGAGTCGAGCAAGTGGCGGATTGACCTATCAGAAAAGCTAGTGTAAACCTTTAAAATGTTATTTATTTTTGTCTGTCAGAATGTGACAATTCTATAATTCCCAAATAATTATGTATAAATATATAGTTACCGTACTTTTCGGACTTTAAGCCGCTACTTTTTTCCCACGCGGCCCATACAATGGAGCGGTTAATTTTATACTGGCTAACGGCCACCGGGGGCACTCTAGCAGGAAGCGCAAGCATTAGAAACACTGTGACCACTGTCCACTGATGAAGAAGATAACGTCAGTGGACAGTGGTCA
Organism: Chaenogobius annularis; assembly: GCA_015082035.1. Taxonomy (NCBI): domain Eukaryota; kingdom Metazoa; phylum Chordata; class Actinopteri; order Gobiiformes; family Gobiidae; genus Chaenogobius; species Chaenogobius annularis. Next base: position 456,796 of record BJKM01000007.1, on the reverse strand, counting down.
CTGTATTTTAAACTTCAAAACGCTGTGTATTTATTACAATCAAACTGAGAAATGAATCTCATGATGAAGTGAATCTAGATGAGGGGACAGAAGTAGTGATCTGTTTTCTGCTTGTTAAACTTCAAAATGCTGTGTGTTTTATTACAATCCAACTCATATTCACTGAAAAATTTGTCTAATTTGACCGGCGGCGCAGCGGACTGTGGGTGAATAATGTAATTAGACCCCGGTTCAAAAGACAACAGGCGTCTGTAAATATCTCATGTCACAACTTGGGCACCTGCGGCTTATTGGCAGGTGCGGCCCGTATATGTACAAATTATGGTTTCTTTGTGAATTTCGTTGGAGCGGCTTTTATTCCGGAACGCTGTTTAGCCCCGAAAAGCACGGTAAACTTTTGCAATCATTTTTAGCACCAAGTAATACCTCTTCTGGTGAAATACTATTTTTGAACATCATGTATATACAACTATTTGACTATCCTACCTGGGCTTGTCTCAGCTCAGAGATGTGGCGTTGTATGGTCCCACTAAAACAGTCCTATATGGAATCACAGTTGTCAAGAAAGCGACATGCAATCAATCCTGCACAAAGTCACAGTCAATGTGAAGGATAGCAGTCCTCTTTGGGCCCCTCGGCGGTGACAGGGAGCTAGTTGCATAACGTTTGACACGGCGCCGCTGTAGGTTGAGATTAATGGGGGCTGAGTATATGTTCTTTAAAAGGGCAGCAGATAAAAAATGTCTGACCTCCGCTAGGCTAAAAAACAAGAAGCTAAGAGAGCATGGGCAGAGTGAGTTTTTGATTGGCCAGTATACCTCTGCAGAGATTTTAACTACAGAGCACAATATCAAGTGCTGAGGCAGGATGTGAGCAAACTTTCTGCCTAATGGGCTGAGCTTTTTGGCATGTTTTCAGGACCCTGCCTCCCATTTTATCTCCCTGTACACCTGAGAATATGGCGCTGTCCAACATAAAAACTTAGCCTCTCATGGTTTCCTTTGTGTATTTGTTTTTCAGTCCAAATAACTGTGTCGTGTGAAAACCTTTGGAGTGGTTTTCTTTCTCTTTTCCCTTTCAACTCTGACAAACCAATTCTCATATTTGAAATTCTCTTAAAGACGGAGTGAGGGATCTGAAGCCTTGATGTTTCAGTCTTTGCTGAACCGCTCAGTTCTGCGGCTGCATGAGGCACTCACTTGATGTGTTTTTGCTCTGGGATATTTCGGCTATAAAATAATGGCTCTGACATATTGCTCAGGAACTTCTGTAGCAAGAAATATGCCACTGTGTCTACACTTTTTAAAACATGTAACCCTCAGACACCAGTCATTTATAGCAAATAACTCCTTTTTTATATATATATATATATATATATTATATCATTGCTAATGCACACATTGGCAGTTTAAACCACTTATGTGTAGTTTTTATCTTCATTAAGTATTTGGGAAGTAGTGAGCGTGGGGCCCTCCAGAGCAGTTGCAAAAGAATTTAAATATTGTCAGATGGTAACAGCCCGTTATTTCATTGTCAACCCACTGCCAGAATCTAGCTCCAAATATTTGCTGATGCATCATAGCTAAACTTGAACCCTATTCTTAGCATGTGTCATATGTGAGCAGATGCATTTTGCCATTTTAGGAGCTTCCAGGATGCACGTATCCTGCCTTTATCCCTTTTGGGACGAGAGAGCGATTGCTCTGGATTTAGATGTGATCGGATACTTACAGGATTTATCAAGCATTTGCAAGCTGCTCAGAGCAAACACAAGCCCTGGTTCGAATCACTGCACTGTGTATGCGGCTCTGACAAAGAACATCATGTAACACACATCGCTGCCAAATCCATGGACATTGTCAGTTGGCACATCTCGCTCACTCCAACTCTAATCAGCCCCAAAAGCTTCTCTGTGTTTGGAAAGGAAATACTGTCGAGTTGTGCAGCACATGTGAATGATTGCATCTTAAGACATGTAGGAAAGACTTAAGTTTGAGCAGATGACTCACCATATTTCATACTGACAGAGGGTGTTAAAGCATTTTTTATTTTATTTTTTTTACAGTAATGCAAGGCGAGGCAAGTTTATTTGTAGAGCACAATTTGTACACAATGTAATTCAAAGTGCTTCACATAACAGGACAGTATGCACTAAAATCACAATAAAAACATAAATAATAATTATGAAAACATTTTTAAAAGAAGAGTGCAACTAAAGCCCTTTCCTTTCTTTTATACACACTGCTAAACAGAACTGTTTTTAGCCTGGATTTGAACATTGTCAGAGTAGAGGCCTGTCTCACATTTTCAGAAAGACTGTTCCAGAATTTAGATGCATAAAACTGAAATTCTGACTCTGGCACTAGCAGGAGGCCGGTCCATGTTTAGTCCTGACTCTGGGCACCAGCAGGGAGCCCGGTCCCTGCGGTCCTCAGAGTGCGAGATGGCTCCAATGGCATTAACATGTCCGAGATTTACTTTGGTGCTAGTCCATGGAGAGACTTGTCCATAAGCAGCGCTGCGTTTTTACGGAATTACAGTGTTTGTTTAAGTAAAGCCATTAGTTACTCAAATAAGATGCTTGAAATCTTTGAATTAACTTGTTGTTAAATTGTGTTTGTTCATCATTATAAGTGCAGTTGGTTATAACCTTCCTCAAGCGCACGCAAATATGTGTGATTGTAATGATGGATCATTGGTATGGCCAGGTGCCCTCCCTGACCATACCAATGATCACACCAAATCAATAGTTTTTCTTTCTAGTGCTAGTTGCATTGCACCCTTGAGAAATAGATGCCATGCTGTTTCTGTAAAGTGTACTCACCCATTGGTAGAAAAGATCAATCTTGCTGTGAAATCTTGCTGTTGTATTATGGCTATTGTCTCTGTATGGCAGGGAAGTTTATCATCACAGATATTGAGACTTCGTCATGATTACTGGCAGCACTGCTCTTCCACTTGTCCATTAACACCAACAATTCCTCTCGATCACTGTCATATTGTTTTGGCTCTCACGATGGAAAGAAATAGAGCGTATCTCAAATATATGCTTCTCGGAACACTGTGCTATTTGATGGACTCCTTACTGATTGTGGGGAATATAATTAAGAAAGAAATAGTTTAGAGAATGTGCCATCGTGTCTGCCACTTGCCCAAGGGATTCGATTGATGTGTATGAGTGGCATTTAGCACAAATGACCCTAGTAGTTATTAGCATATCATTAGCATCAATTGACGGAGACATGTGGAAAAACAGGGAGACGTTTCCGAAAAGAATCTCCAGGGGAACAGCCTCAGGGGGGTAGCTGCTATGAAATATTCTATAGTTTTAGTGTGACATTCTGAGTAGAGTACAGCCGAATACTAATCAAAACCCTGTACAATGTCATAAATACTTCCCTATGTGCCCATGTGTTTCTTCAGTTTTCATTGCCCAATGTGGTATAAAAGAATTTGGTTAAACATAGTGAAAGTGAAGTTACAGTATAAAAGTTGCAGAGGTTTTGCAAGAGATGATTCCACTGTGTCAAAAAATCCTTCATGAGCTATTTTTATGCCATTATATATTCTCAAGCGTTATATATTTTAAGGCAAAAACATTCACTATGTCATATTTCTTTGTGAAATATGTAAAAATGTGTACTAAGTGGTAACAGCACATTACAATTGAAAAATATTCAACGCTGTAGCACTCTACACAGAAAGGCAGGTGAACACTGAACCCTGAAGTGCGAGTGCTAGCCTTGTGGCAGAGGAACCCTGGGGAAAGTCAGTTTTTTGTTCAGCCTAAGTGGATGCACCTCACACCGCTGCGTCAAAACGTGGTTTTTAAATTATTGTTTGACCCACCTAATCCCAAAGAGAAGGACGACAGATGAGTAAACATGGAAGAGACAAGTCCGGTAGCGCCACTGGACCAAAACAAAAGCTGATGGCCCACGGCTCCATTGGAAAACAGCCCGTATCACAAGCTAACGAGGCTAATCAGGCTAACATGGCTAGCAAACCTGAGAGCCGCGCTCCTTCCCCGCGGGGTTCCACCGGCCCAGATGGAGACTCTTGCGACTTCTTTGAATTGGAAGGGGGAGAAAATGTAATTGGTCATCTGTTGTGGCTCAAGATGTCCGAAGTGCAGAATGCCATGGAGTCCATGAGAGCCGAGTTGTGAGGTACCATAGCTTTGGCTGTGTCTGAAGCAGTGGCCGCTAAACTCAAAGCAGAGGGAATAACCGGAGTACGCATGGAGGAAGTTGAGCAGCGTGTTTCAGAAAATACGGCGCTGCGGGCCAGGGTAACGACGGTGGAGTCGGAGAACAATAACAGGAAAAATAAGCACCAGGATTTGGAGTCCAGATTCCGTCGTCCTAACTTGAGGCTTGTGTGCATAGAAGAAGGAGAGGAGGGAAAAGACACAGAAAGCTTCTTGAAGTAGATCATTCCTGAGCTCGTTAGCTCAGGATTTGAGATCCTCCCCATAACAATCAAAAGAGCACCTCGCCTGGGCAAACCAAGACCAGCAGCTGATAAACCACGAGGCCTGATTATGAGGTTTTTCAAGATATTGTGAAGGAACGTGTCTTGAAGGCTGCAAGGGTTAAAGGAGACCTCCAGTACAAAGGCAAGCGTGTCTTCTTTGCTCCAGATATTCCATACAAGGTTCGCCAACAACGGCAAAAGTTCTACCACATCTGTGAGGAGCTCAGGAAGAGAAAACTGAGACATGGATTCTGGACATGGATTTTGATGCCCGTTTCCAGCATGAACCCTTTTGGTTTTCTTTTTTACCTTTTTAGTTGTTCTGTGTTCCTATGGTTGTGTTCTTGTATGTGTTTGTTGTTTTCGACCAGAGAGATTAAATATATTCGAAGTTATCAACGGTAGGATCAAGGCAATCAACCCAATGGCATCGGAAGAGTTAGAAGTAGCATCCTTCAATGGGAATGGCATACTGAACCCAATCAAACGAACAAATTTGCAACAAAAATGAAAAGAGAAAGAATAGACATGATATATTTACCAGAGACACACTTGAATGACACTGAACATCAAAAACTAACGAAATTCTGATATAAAAAATCCTATTATTCATCATACAGAGGCAAACATAGAAGGGGAGTTGCAATATTGATTTCAAACCGAATCGTTTTTGAACAGAGTTTTGAATGTAAGGATAAAGAAGGCAGATATGTATTGGTCAAAGGGAATATTAATGGAAAGGTTTTCACTCTTTTAAATGTGTATGCTCCACCAGGGAGTGATATCAATTTCTATGATGTCATGGACCTGATTTTAAACCACTCTGAGGGAACCCTAATTTGTGGCGGCAATTGGAATCTTCGCATTCAGCTTACACTGGACATGTCGAACTCAAGAGGCACTGGAGGAACAATTAACAAGAAGTTCCGTCTCTTATTGAAGACTATAGGTAGAATTGATATATGGATGGAAATGAACCCTAGAGCACGCCTGTATGATCATTTTTCAATCCACATACACTCTATTCCAGAATAGACTACTTTCTTATTCTCAATAAAGACAGATCTAAAATCACTGAAGCAGATATAGGCACAACAGACCTTGATCATGCTCCTATCTACATGTCTGTGGAACTGAAGGAAAGACAAAAAACACACATTGGAGGTTCCAAGCCAGTTTGCTTAATGACCCTTTATTTGAGGAAAAAATGTCCAACATTAAGACTTATCTGGAAGAAAATGACACTGGGGAAATTTCGCCACCCATCCTCTGAGATGCTTCCAAAGCAGTCTTGACAAATTATAGCCATATTCTCCGAAAAAAAGAAACAAAGGGAGAAAAAGTTAAATGATATGCAAGAAAAAATTTAAATGGTGGAGAAAAACCATGCAAAAAAGGCGTGTCCTGAAATGCTACAAGATAATAAAAAGATAAGAGGAGAAATTAATGATCTGACGTCACAGGTTTTCTAGTTAAGAAAATGCTCTTTATAAGATATTATGAGAGTGGATCAAAATATTCTAAAAAACTATCTTGGAAACTTAAAAAACAACAAGCTGAAAGAACAATTTTTAAAATACGGGACAGGCAAAAATATGTAATCTTAGCCAAACAAGACCAAATTCAATCAGAATTTGAATCCTTTTATAAAAAAGTTTGTCCAGTTGACAAAGATGATATAAATTCCTTTCTGAACACACTCAATTTGCCTGTTATGTCAGAAGAACATAATACAAAATTAGGAATTGAAATAACATTTTTGGAAATACAAGGCGCAATCGAAAGATTAAAGAATAATAAATCCCCCGGGACCGATGGGTTCACCTCAGAGTGGTATAAAGCATTAAAAGACGTACTTACTCATTTCCTTTTGGCAACTTTTAACTGGGCACTTCAAAAAACTCAGACCCCTCCCCTGGAAAGAGGCCATTATATCCTTAATACCTAAAGAGGAACGACTGGAATGTGTCAGTACATTTCTATTCTGAATGTGGACTATCGTATCTACACCTCAATTATGTCCAAAAGAATGGAACAAATAGTCCCAACTTAATCCACAATGATCAGACAGCATTTATAACCAAACGACAAACACAAGATAACATAAGACGATCTTTACACATAATGAGCCAAGTACAAAAACAACAAAACAGAGCAGTAATAATAAGTCTGGACGCTGAAAAAGCTTTTGATAATGTTAGCTGGCCATATATATTTAAAGTTCTAAACAAATTTCAAATCGATGATCTAATTATGAAAAAATATTGGGGCTCTTTACAATGGTCCAATATTAAGAATTTAAATCAATGGTCATCGGACAGATCCACTGTCTCTGGAAAGGGGGATCAGGCAGGGCTGTGCCTGGTCTCTCCTCCTGTTTGCTTTGTATTTGGAACCATTGGCCCAATTTATCAGGCAGGAACAATTTCACGGTGTTGCGGTTGATGGGACGAAGCATGGCATTGCCTGCTATGCAGATGTTGTGTTTGACCGGACTGTAGGTTTCCATGCCCAATGTGATGCATTTTCTTCAAGCATGTCGAACTTCATAATGCGGGCCTTTTAGACATCACAAACAATGATTTCCCCCGTGCAGTGCCCCCATGTCCTGGTTAAGGGCCTGCGTGCGGAGCTCAGCTCCTTGGCACTGGGCAGGACACTGACAGCGGTCAAAGCCACAGCTGCAGGTGAGGGAGTCTTGGACGATTTTCTTCAATAATCTGCTCCCTCGACTTCGGTTGCTTCACCCTTCTAAACTTTGTATAAAGTCACCTTTCAAGGACACTTTCAAGGAAAGTAAAGTGTTGATCCAACAGTTTGTGAATGATGCATAACAGGAAAGGTGCTGCTAAACTGCAGTGGTCTGTCTAGCTTTTATGTAGTTCTAAGCTGTACCTGTCGTTTGCGTCCTGGCCATGGGGATGGCCCGCGTCATTTTGAACATTGGACACCGGCCCCTAAACGTTTAAACGTCGACTTTATTTTGACTACGACTTTATTCTCATAAATGTATGACTTTATTCTTGTTAAGTTTATTCTCATTAATTTACGAGTTTATTCTCGTAGTGCCCCGCAATTCTTAAAATTTGGTTTGGCCCTTATACTCCGTCGTACAATGAAAACAGTCAAATATAATTCACGAGTCAAACAATATAAATTGGCAAAAGTTTGCCAAGTTTGCCAGTTTCTTTGGGCTCAAACAAGGCATTGCTGTGACTTTATGTGTAGAAAAGAGTAGACACAGCATTGAGACAACTGTGGATTGGTACAATCCTGTGGAAGTAGAAGTACAACTTTAAAAGTCTACAGTTACATGAGTGTTTGTAATCGTACTTTCAACCCCTCTAATAGCATAAAGAAGACAAAAATATACTTATCACCATCGGGTGTAGAGTGAATAAATAATGGAACCCAAACTGCTATGCGAATCCTTTTATGTAATGTAAATTCAATGCATTTCTATTATTACTCTATTATTCTATTAAATAATGCACAACTCGCACTGATCTCTAATTTCTATTCATCAATATCAGTCTCAGTTTCATAAAACAGACTTTTCTGTTCCCTAACAACACCGACAAAGATAAGAAAACCATATCTGCACATTTCTCCTCAATCATTGACATGTTTTTGTAGAGGCAGTGTGATACATGAGACCAGACAATCTTTCTTGTTTGGTTGGTGAAGCTGCTGCGGGCCTAAATCTGGCCTACTTTTACCACTCATACTACCCCCTGGTGGCACAGATGTTATAACGCTAGGTTTAAATATAGTTTGTACAGATGTTGGCGTGAGATTCTGTGTCATGAAGGTGCTGTTTGACTCATCTGTGATCCAGTCATGGCAGATAACTTGGGTCAAAACGCAATACAAAAAGTGAGTGTGCAGTGGAGACGAAAAGAGACGGATGGTGAATGGCAAGATGGCAGTAAAAAGAAAAATATATTTATATAAAAGACTAAATAAAGTGCTTCATATGTATTGGTGTCAAGATATCACAATGAGCCACTGCAAATGAAAAAGCTTCATAATTCTGTATAATGCTATTTGTAGTACCAGAGTTGTTTAATTAGACTAAGGCTGCGTCCGAATGTACGCCCTTTTCCCTACAGAGGGCACTGTTTAGAGCTCATGCTATTTTGTAGCTGTATCTGAATGTCCCGAGGGTGAAACACATTCAAAGTTTCCCACAATGCACCTTGAAAAGTAGTGTGCAGCGACTCACTAGACCAGTCAATATAGACCACATTGCATCGCGAGAGTCGGAAAAACAACAGCGAACGGTCTTTAACTGGACACAACATGACTCAATGAAGCACTTAAATAAACCGTTACTCCGCGAAATAGCTAGCGTTAGCCTCATACCTTAGCTTTAGTCACATCACAGGAAAAAAGTTCAATTATCCAGTTTGTTTATTGTTGAATGTGAGATCCATGACTTGCATGGGGATTATTTTTCCATAAATATGTGCATGCAGGACAGATTTTAACAATATTAATTCCATAGATCTATTTTTATCTGAATTTTGCAGACTTTTTTTCGCTCGAACGCCAGAGTCACATGACCCGCGGCGAGGAGAAAGTAGCAAGCTCAGAATCCAAATCGCTCAGTGATTGAGTGCACTGTAGAGTCTGCTGAATAGTGCAGGACTATGTAGTGAATGACTATGAAGTGTGGACATTCAGACGCAGCCTAAGTTTGCATGGTGTGCAGAAGATGTAGCTTTCAAAACAGGTGCAAATGTCCAATGTATGAAATGTATAGAAATCCTGGTATTACGGTACCAGAGATGTTTCCCCCTTTAGATGATTAAGCTGATCCATTGCATCACAGTGAAACAGGGCTGTAGATAGTTACTGTTGCTCAGTAATGTATTTTACTATTGACATTTTCCGATACACTTGAATTCTCCATCAGCCACCAATTTGGAGAAGCCGTTAAATTACATCTGCTGTTTACGACACCTCAACACCCCATGCATACCCAAGGCTGATTTGAGATTGGATCTGTCTATGGCCAAAACAGTCATGCCAGAGATAGTGACGCATTAAGAGTCTGTGAAACACTGAAACATGTTTGTGACCTGGAAAAGCCCAACAGACCAAAGCTAGCTATCTGATTTGTGAAATGTTATTGCGGTTTTCCAATGCAATGCAGGAGCCCAAAAGACAACATGCAACACAGAGCCCCTTCAAAGATAGAAACAATGCTACAGTATAAAAGTGTTCATATTTTTGTTCAAGGCTTTGAGTGCCTTCAAAGTAGAAAAGTGCTAAATACATGTGACCATTTTAAGGGAAATATCATATTGTTATAATTCATGGTATGTTCAAACTTGATATGTGATGAAAATGTGTTTCCTAATATGTAACAATGTGTAAACAAAATTCACTTTCAAAGTTCAGCAGTATATAAAGCAAAACAAATTACTATTATACTACTTACTATTGATTGACCTTAAACACATTTAAGTTGTATCATAGCGCAAATGGGAGCCGTCCCAGGTAGGGCTCCTGCTACCTTCACAATGTTAACGCTAGTGTAAAGAGGTTGTACTTGGCCTCTTGGAGTGAGATGGTGCAAGCACATACGGTATATGGTGAGAGCATCTGAAACAATGATAACTGTGGCATTCAAAATCACCTCCTGTGTGGGGGAGGTTTGCAGTCAGGGCCTCATATCCAGGCAAATAAAGAAGTGAGTGGTTCACAGAAGACGCTTGATGTTGTGAAACAGCGAGAAAGAAAATTAATCTGTGTATGATTTGTTCAATGGATTTTTGATTTCAAAATAAAAGCCAAAAAAGGGATTTTTTTCATTTTGGATACACTAATTACAAAAAAGGTTTGATTTTCCATTTCTGTCCATGTGTTCCAAAATCCCAGGCCGCACAGTACCAGGTGTCCAACCCTGGAGCCTAGTTCCCCGTATGGGAGGTAGAGGTGTCCACCAAAGGGCTGAGCGTGTAATGGCTCTGTGCTGTGCCCTGTGGAGAGTGGGAGAAAAATTAAAAACAGAAATTAAAATTGCAATTTGTCTTGTGAATCAAAATATTTTTGTTTTGAAATCCAAACTCAATTGAATCATACTCGGATTAACCATACAAAGGGATGTATTTCTTCTTTGCAGATAGTCCCTCTTCTCTATGTGCTATTTATGGCACATGGAAGGTCTTAATTGGACAGTATTAATTATTCTATAATGTATAATTTGTGTTATTTATTCCCATAAAGGTTGTTTTATTAGGATTATCTCAGCCATGTGGAGATAGTAATACAACTCTGGGAAAAACCTTGGGCATATTACTCATGTTATGTTTTTCAGTGCACTGGTTTTGAAGTTTATTAGTTACAATTCTGGCCTTTCCCAGAATGCACCACACCCATTCTGCAATTTGCGCCACTCCACTTAATATTTTGGCATGATTACACCTCTTGTTAAGAGTTCCACGAGCTGTGCTCTCAGCAGTTGCGCCGATGCTTGATGTCAGCAAATTAACTTATCAATGCTGCCGTTGCACTAAGATCGGGGGGAAAATATGGCCCATAGTCTTATCTAGGTTTCTCTCATCCAATACTTAAAACATACATGTATGCTCATAAACTGTAAGTACAACAGATAACATTTTCCTCAATAATTTTGTGTACATTCCTAAGTGTTTAGACCTGCAAGTAGCCAAGTTAGAGTCGAACCGAGAAAACAGTCTACCTGATAAAAATCTAACCTAATCTTTTAGTGTAGGTTGCCTGGCAAATTACTCTCTTTACTCTGTCCTCCGCAGCAGACCAACAAACAAATCAATCCTTTGTCAATGGCTTACTCCATTATTGCCTCACTCAAACACAGGACTCTTGAAACAATCTACTCGAGACCGTAGCCCCTCCTTAAAGCGTCCTGATATGACTACAGAGTATGGGCTTAGACTTTAAGTGCCAATTCCCATCTGTTTTCGAGAGGATAAGTTTGCAGGAGGTCAGTAAAGGCTAAGATGCTAGGCTAGTGTCCTCAAACTCTACAGTATTATTTTTCAAATTGCATGGTTAGACTTTTTTCCATATTTAAAACAGAATTAAGTGACATTTTTACCTTGTTAAACCTCTTTGTAAGTCCCTGTGATGATTAAACATGTATTTTTGGGACATTTGAAGTGTCCGTCATCATCCCCTACTGTCACCGGGCGGAAAACCAGCCTTGCAAAACTTGCCAACATCGACTCGAAGACAATGCTCCTGAAAAACCATGGTTCTTTTTTCGCATTTGCAGCATCAAGTGTTTTTGTACTGTTTTTTTATGATATATAAAGTTCTGGTAATGTATATTCACAAGAGAGCTGCACAAGGAGTTCTAACACCAGTTACTTAGTTCTGCTTTTGTACAAAGTTAGGCTGACTTACAGTAGGTTGAGTTAGAATTCATTTTTGCCTGAATGAAGACTAAAAATGGCCACATTAAGAATGGGTTGGTCTCTTTGCTTCCTTCTTCTTGCAAGAAGGCGCACATTTCATTCTCTGGCCGAGTGGAGGTTTTTGGCGTAGAGTTTGCATGTTCTCCCCATGTCTAGTTGGGTTTTCTATGGGTACTCTGTAAATGTATTCCCGGTTGCTGTACTGCCGTAGCTCACTGCTCCTGATGAGTTGCCCCTGTGGCATTGAATACTTTAGAAAAAAGTAACCGTCACAATATTTTTCATCACATTCTTTACATCTCTAATTGCATAGAAGTGTTTGGTTCCTCAATGAATTATTTCCGGTATAGTTCACGACTCAATTTAAAGGTACACTTCATAACTACTGGTGAAGGGTTTGACAGCTTATTGTCTTGTTATTGCTTTGCCTGGAATATTCCACACTATAGCATTAAACATATTTTTCTCTATGAAGACAAGCAGGCGGCGCCACCAGGGCAAATCACAGGTCAGATAGGCAGAGAATTCATATTTCACAAGGTACTTCTAATCTGTGGTAAAACAATTACACTGAATGCAACACTGAAAATTCCCATGCAAAGTAATAACATCTCACAGGAGACGAGCAGGTGGCGGACCCTCCACCAAGTTATGCAGTGCACCTCTAAGTTAGCTCTATAACTCACTGCTATTTCAACTCTAAAAACAGCGCTCTACTTGCCTAAACCTCTTATTCAACTGTAGTACGCTTTGGAAACCATACTCTGAAGTGGTGTTATCTTTACAGAGAGAACTTCAGCAACATAAAAATATAAGAATTGTTTCCTGGATACAGTACGCCTTAGCATATGGAGATGTCATGTTAATTCACCTATGTATTGAATCTATTTATCTTTGAAGACGCAGAGCAAACAGCTCACGGATGACTTTGTCTGCTTCTGCGGTGACTCATACATCTTAATGAGTCAAAAACAAAGACACAGTCATTGATTTCAGATATTGAACCGGTGGAAGGGTTACAAACACCTGGAGCTGTTTGGAAGATAAATACTTTTAATGTTTCTAAGACTGTCTTTAATGTTTCTCTGTCCTCTCCAGAACTTGGATTTGTATTATTAATTTATGGAATCCATGACCCAAACAAGAAGAAGTATATCTATAGGTAAAAGGCTCTGCATAAGAAATTATAGCTAATTTTATGTTTGGACAAAATAGATCATTTCTTCATAAACTTAATCTAGTTATTTAAGTCTAAAATGTGCCACAGTATAAACATTAAAGTTGGACTAAATTGCCCACAAACACATTTCTAATTGAGCTGGTAAACTGGGCAGTGCCTGGAGGACTAAATTGGGAAGTGAGGGGCGATATAAGGAACAATGTGATTGGTGTGTGTTGTGGGATTCTCCAACAGACTCAACACGCTCAGTCTGGGATTTCTTTTTGTCTGATTTAATTGCGTTCACCCACAGTAAAAAAAAAACAAGTGCAAAAAGGTGCTATGAGAATTATTACAGTGATAATTCTTGTTACACATGTATGTGTTTAGCGTGACTTTCTCTCTTGCTTACACATCATAAAACTGAAGGCAGGGCTTATAAACTCACAGTTATACCCCCGTTTGCTCTCCCACATACATAATATATGAAATACTATTTTCTTCTCACAGTCAAATAGTTGCAAAAAAATACAGTAGCTACTACAGGAAATTGAGGCATTTAAACCATTAATGCAGATATGTCCGGGTTTGCCAAAACGCATCACGGAGGAGTGAGAGGAGACGGCAGGTAATGGCAAGTGAAACAGCAGATTTATCATGCTTTAGATGAATTAAGGGTCAGCTCATTGCAGACACTCTCACATTCATTCACTAGGGCAATTGAGAGTTACCAATTGAACACATGCATGTCTTGGACAGTGGGAGGAAGCCAGAGTACCCACGAGAGAACCCACGGTAACACAAGAAGGACATGCAGACTCCACCCAGAGAGTTTATGTGACGCTGGTAGTATTGAAATTGACGGCTCATTACTTTCTTACTTACTCGCTGCTTGGACATAACCCGGGTGTACACCGACTTCGGTCCAGTGCCGTTCGGGTCCACGCAGGTCCTGTCAGGCTTAAAATCAATACCCCCTGTTACACTCTTTTGACGAGTGTTCTTACCACATGAATCTGCGTGACGTTTGTCAAAAAAGGACCGGAGTTGGTGTAACAGGCAATCTGTAAGTAACCCACGTGAGTCCTGAACCGCACCAGCACCGGAGTCGGTGTAAATGAGTGGCGTATCCACGTGAAGAACCGAGAACCGAGAGAGAGCTGTGGGGGAAAGAAAGACACTGAGGTGAGTGTGTTCACGTGGCAGAGTTGTACTTTTACTTGAGTTGTGAACTTCAGTACTTTTGCCACCTCTGCTCATTGGTCAGCTGTCAAACTTCTGTCACATCAGATGAACAGTGTTTTATGCTTTACTCATTTATTCAACAGAAATCTGCATTTTTATTCAGTCTCCTGGGATATTGTTTACCTTTCTTTCTTGTTTTGATACGTACGGAACATGGTTGTCCATTATGGCTCGTCCAACTATCATCGAGGCATATCATTCTGGACATTCCAGGCAACAAATTCACCTAGTTTGCACTGCAATGGCCAAAAGATAACTAGGGACTGTAGACAAGGCAATTAAAGCACCATGTTTAGTAGCTAATTGAATGGTTTAATCCCACTTTAAACTTCCTCTCTGTGGAGACGTGGGTGGCGCCACCAAGACAACTTAGTCTGACCTGTGGAGATGCGTTCACAGCTCGTTCACAGTAAGAATTTTTATTTCATACTATAGTAATTTTAAATTGTTTCTTCATGCATGCCCTTTTTTTTGAATATATGTTGTTTTATTATTGATCAGTGTTTTATGTTGCACCTTAATGCCGCGAAGTTCCTATGTTTGTGAATTTTGTTCATTGACAATGGCAATAAACCCTTTCTGATTCTCTGACTCTTCTGATTCTGAATTTGTGTTTTTTAGGTATTTCTTAGCGATAAAAATGCCTGTAATTGAATAAGCACCAGATGGATTCTTTTAATGAATAGACTAGAAGTGAAGCCACATTGTCTGGCTCCAGCCAAATGATGCCAATTGTGGAAAGCAGTTTTAGCAGCTAATTTGGAGCCGAATTCCATATTTTGAAATCTGAGTGTGAGTTTCATGGCAACTTCATGGAAACCAGCGGCTTGGGCGCTTAGAAACGAGCAAAGCTGGCTATCAATCAAACCTGATGCTAACGCAATCTGAGACGATGTTCCGAGAAGGAGGCAGCTGATTGGTCAGTCATTATTGTTCATATCTTGATTTACAAAGACAAAAGAGAAATGAAGACACCAAAATCATGTCAAGCTTTTGCAAATTAACATTTTAAGTCCTTAATGACATGTCTGTCAGCAGAGGATGCAGAGAAAAGAGCAGATGTTTCAAAAGAAAGTGACTGGGAGTCAGAGCTGACTCGTAATTATGTCCTATTTGGAACACGGGGGCTAGTGGGCTAGCGCTGTCCATTCATTCTACAGTCTATGGTTTAATGCCGTACTTTGGAACATTCCAGACAACACAATAACATTTCCAAAAAGCTAAGCATGTGGCAGACATCACACCAAAAATACATACATACATACATACATACATACATACATACATACATACATACATACATACATACATACATAGTGCGTGTTTAATTTTAAATTCTCAAACATGATTTCTGGGATGTCATTTTCAAATCCGTTCTGTCAAACACATTTTGGGTTGTGGGCTGAACATTTCGTAAAAAAATATATAAAATATAAACAAATAAATAGCTTTATATAGCCTAGTCATACTTATTTGTGTTGCATAACTCTGCAACATGTGAAAGAGTCCTTATTCATGCATTAGCAGCATGGTACAGGAATATGGGCTATGATTTCTGATATGAAGTGTTGATATCAAAGACTTGTTGGCTGTTGCTGCCCAAACAATAAAAGCTAACAATTTGTATAGTTTAAGCTTAGTAGGAATAAACTATTCATGCAGTGAATCAAATGAGTGCATTCTGACTGTATTCGTAGAGTCCAGCTCCTCAGTCACATTAATGTGGACACAGTCAGAGGTCACGGCAGCTTCACTCTACCATGTTAAGGCTTTATTACGCTGCAGTGAGACCTGACCTGTGTTTTTACATGTATTCGTCCAGGCTTGCACTGGTTTAGATGTTTTCCTCACATAGCTGTCATAACAGAAGTATTTTCTTGTTGTTAGCTCTAATGTCCACAAAACTATTCTCTTCTCTCTGGGTCAAAGCCACATGTCAATTGGGGGAGGGGGAACTGCTGCAAAGGAATTGTGGAACTCGTATTTATAGCGATACAAACGCTATATATTTACCAGAAATTATTCAATATTAAAATAGAAATGTTTTGCGGGCCAGATTAAAACGTCTGGGGGGCTGGATTTGGCCTACAGCCCGTATCTTTTATGCCCCTGTATTAGTTGTTTATATGCATTTATTATTCTATGCAGTAAAAGAGTATTATTATTTTCTATTATGCTGCATCCTCTAAAGTCAACCATTCACAGTAACCTCTGGCTTTTCCACTTCAAAACCCAATTCACTGTAAGCACTCGAACCAAATGCTAATAGTCCTGATGGGCATGCATTATGTAACAGGCAGTTTTGTATTCATTTTCTTCTTTAAATACCACTCAAGACATGGTCACTTCTAACTATTCTTTTCTAAATGGGTAAATAAAAATGACAAAGCAGTTGTGTCTATGCAAACAAATGTACTGTTGTATCTTTGTGTCAGAGGTGAGGCAGTGAAGCGTGATGCTGTTTACTGTTGGCAGACTGCTAATTCACTCCCAACCTTTAGTGGGGCTGGAGTACATCTGTGGAGGGATCAGAGGAGGTCATGTGTGCTTCATTGCAACACAGGCCAATTTTGACATATTTCTCATGGCTTTAGGCTGTAATTGTTCCACTGCGTGAAATTGGAATAAATATGCTCGACACAAGCCAGAGCCAACTTTGCATGTAGCGTTGAATAAGCGCTGTGCATGATTTGTTCCTGGGTGAGATAGTTCTGTTTTCTTATTATTTGACTGTTTATTTTCCTCTCATAACAATAATGTTTCACTACAGTTACCTCCTGGTACTGAAAAAGCAATCCTCTCACTTTTGAGTATTATTGTTTCTTCATACACTCCTAAGTGATGGTAAACTTTTAGCATTGTGATTCAGCCAGTCCTGCATTTACCATAGGCCTTGGCGTGTTTGTCACTGGAAGGAGGAGGTAACGTGGCTGTTAAACTAAAAAAATGACATTTGTAATCTTAAGAAGTGGCTTAAAGGTGATCATGTGTGTAGTCATTGGTGAGCTTTTGTCTGTAGGAACAGTGTATATGTGCTTAAATATTTAAAAAGATAGTGTAACTTAAATTGGATTCCTGATGAGGAGCTCCCTCTGCTGGTGATTGGTTGTTAGTGTTTTTTTGTTTTTTTAGCTGTATAAGCCTACACATTTACATGACTGCATCTTCTAAGCAATCATTAACAATCCTCAAAACCATTGTTCATTACTAACTGATTTCTTGATCATCTTTGGGCCCAAATATACATAAATATAATACTTTTCTCTACTTCTCTGCCTGGCACAAGTCTGGACAAAACATTCTCACACTGTCAGGGCTGTGCACAGTCATACAGTGGTTTGAACAGAGCCTTGGTGCCCCGTGAGGTTAGATTTGTGTCTGAGAGCAGTGATTTTGGGTTCCTCCTCCTACATGACATTCCCTTTTCCCAGGAGAAAACAGGAAAAGAGCATGGTCGCCTGAAGCGAACAGGAAGGAAAGTGGTGTTAAGGGACAGCAAATCCATTATTTCCTAGAAGGTATAATAGGTCTCTCGGTAAGTCATGTGCCGTAAGTATGATAAAAGTGAGTTAAAAAAAGGGCATGCTTGTGTGCAATAATAATGAAGACATATTTTTCCTTCATCAGTGGAGAAAGGCTGGCTTCTTGATTAAATATTGACTCGTGATAGTCTGTGTTCTTGTCTCTGCCTAATCAATAATTCATACAGGCTAAACGAGATTGTTAGAATGCTATACTAGGTGGCACGACCACCAAGCACCTGCTCCCATAGCTTTCTATAGAGGGCTCGAGCTGACTGCCTGTGCTGCCGCCATAGTTGATTAGTTACACCCTATCAACACACTTAACATCAATTTGGGCAAACGCATTAAAGATTCAGGAGTGGAATCTTCCACAAATGATTTAAGACCTCCATGCAGTGTGCAAATTAGTGGCGTCATTTCCAAACCCATGTTTGAGGTTATTGATGTCTCAAAAATGCATTTTTACCGCTTTTTATGGTTATTATTTATTTGCAGAAGGATATAAAACTCACATAAAAGACATGCTGATGTTGGGCCTCTGGGCAAGATAACTGGGGGGACTACTGGAAAAGGGGCCTGTGTTGTATATGCTTGATTTTAAAAAGCAATAACAATATATCATATCATATTAATCACATTGTAAATACACACTTGCAGTCAGTATTTACTTGCTCAAAAATAGTTACCCCAGACTTTATCAATGGATGTAACTGAGCCTATTTGTCATTAATTGAGGACAAACCCAATTCTCTTGTAAATGGGCACCTAGGGTTAGTTTACAGCGCCCCTTCGTTTAGTAGTGTAATGTATTATTTAAAAATAGAAGGCCTATTTGTATTATGCAAGCCAACATTTGCCTCTCAGTGGTTGTTCCTCGGCAGTCCTGGCTCCTGTTGCGTTGCCACTGCAAAACAAGCAGTGCCATGAATCTTTTATAAGAGTGTGAAAAGGTTGATGATGAGCGCGCTCCCTAAAGCCTCTTTCATAATGTGTTCCCAATAGATCGGGAATACCATACACCACATGATGAGTGAGCTCCGCCAACAAGTACTGGCACAGACTTTTGGGCTAGATCAGGGATGTTCAATTGGTGGCCCACGGGCCAAATCCGGTCCACTAAGCATCATGATCTGGCCCATCATGCTAAAATGGGCTGTGGGCCAGACCATACTGCTTGGTAAGATGAGTTTGCCTTTAGTGCACTATGTTAGCTCTGTTATTCAGTACCACAGTACCACTTTTAACATCAATTATAATAAATAATAAGTCTTGTTAATGCAATTGATATTTAAGACCTGTCAGTCAGAAGTCCTGTTTCAGATTCTGTGGTCTAGTCCTGTTCAAGATGCTGTTTAAGCCTGATGCGACCGACAATATGTTTTGTCCTGGTTCTGGACTAGGTCTAGTTCTAGATCTGCTCCTATGATCTGCTCTAGTTCAAGGCTGGTTTTTGATTGACCCCGGATTTGTCTTTGCTTAGTCCTGTTTTCATGTGACAGAGCAATATTGTTTTATTTTTTCTTTACTTTAGTGAAACAATAGATTGCTGTTGAATAGTATATTTGCAAGTTGCTTGTGGATATTGAATATAAATAATAAAATTGTGGTGCAGTTTTTGTAGACAATAGCCCTCCGAAAACACTCGCCCCATGGGAAATGTGAGGTAGTAGTGTAGCAATGAGTTGCTGAAAATGCCTTAGGAAGAGGCCAAAAGTCATGTCCAAAAAGTGGATTTTTATTTACAGTGCCACCAAAACAAAAAAATCAACTTCTGCAGAGCTTCGAGCGATCCCAAACACAAAAACCAAAATCCCCCACATACCTGCCTTCTATACTGAGGCCAATTGGGCCGGCCCATTCCACACAGCTGGAACTAATACATATAAAAACTGTAACAATACAACATCTGAACATTTTAAAGACTTTACACAAGGGAAACACAAACCTGGATTATATAATTAACACCCCTGCTCCAAATAGTGGAGCAGGGGTGATGTCATTAGTGACATCACCAGGACAGGGTTTAAAGGTGGGTGAAGTGTCGTCTTGCTAAGGGACAAGAGTGTGCTCTACCGCCTCATTGTGGTACCTTGTGTTCCAGTTGTCTTCCATCCAAATACTAACCAGACCCATTCCTGCATCGCTTCCAAGATCTGATGAGATCAGGCATTGACAAGTTTGGGCTGTTAAACTTTGATTGCTATATATTGTCCCATACTGGATGATCTCTGTCAGCGCAGATATTGAAACAACCCTCAGTTTTATATTTGATCAAGAATTACTTACAATGGAAAAGACCATTTTAAATCTCCACCTTTGTTTGTCCTGACTGCATTCCTTGTTCAAAATTCACAATTTCCACCATTGCGTGCACATGTCAGATGGATATGTTTCGAGAGCTTCCATATGAGGCATGAGTAGAACAGGGCTCCTCTGTCCCGCTCACAAGCCTGAACAAAGACACTGATAGCTGGGCTTATCCTCCCCTCTCTCCCCTTTTCAGGACACGTTTGAAGTTGGAGTTGAATGCCCACATATTGCATTTTACAGCTCTGGAAAATACTGTCATATTGACATCGCTGGCCAGGACCTGATCACAGGAGATGAAGTGCGGATCAGTTTGTTCATTTCAATGCAAGATTATGGTGTCAGCCTAATGAACACTAAAGCTGAGCCGAGAGAGAGAAAAAAAGTATAATTAAGTATAAAGTTAGTATAATTAACATGACAACTAATTAGCTCTGTAATTATAACATCAATATAACCTTGTAAACAAAAGACATTTGTTTTAGGTAACTTAAGTTTGTATTTTTTCCATTTGATCTCTCATCATGATTCATTTCTAACTAATTGCTTATTCATGGATCCTTTGCCAAGTCCAGACTCTGAAATGTATTAGTGTGTTTTACAAGGTGACCCTGCATGTAGCCATAATGTCTTGACAAATTTAAAAAACACAAGCAAGTTATGTTTTTAGACAGTGAATAAGTATGATTGCAAGTATCTTCAGAAGAGTGGGGATTAAAATTTTGTTTTGTCAAATAGTTAAAATTATATACATCATCCAGCATTGTTCATTGGACACACCACTCATCCTGCTTCTTTTATTGACTATTGGCTTTTGGAAAGAGCCTGGGGTGACCTTTCAGCCTGATTAACAGTGTTGAATGAGGTTGTGAAAGACCACAGTAATGGGTTGACCGAATGAAACTAAGATTGAGTTTTGCAATAATAAAAGTAAGAAATGTTTTTTCAAAATGTTATGTCAACAATATTGTCATGTAGCAATTATCATTATCTAGATTTTTCTTTTCCTCATTTGAACAGTTTCATTGTCCCATAGAAATATGAATTCTTGTTTTCATGCTTCAACTAGGTGCCACGACCACCTGCTGGTGCTTGGTGACCAGTCAGCAGAAGTGGGCCCCTCTCCAGGGCCCTCATTTAACTTCTGTAAGGCAAAGAAGTGTATATACTTGGTGTACAACCAAAATAATGCACTCTTCGGGATTTATCAAAATTGACGTGGGCGCATGGTTCGTTCAAATCCTACAAGCATGTACGGCCACTTCAAGCAAACGGCAAACTGCACAGTAAATCCAGTTGAACTGCACAAAACATACTGCCTCATAATGTTGAGCAGCAGACTCCGGTCCGGATGGGTTTGTCAGAGGCTATTGGTGTGAGCAGTGATGCCCTAGCGCTGTGCCACACTGCTATGACATCTACCTGAATTAGCATTTGTGCTATAACGTGGCAACAGCATCTCTCCTTTGACTTTGCTATGGTTAAATTGTTGTTGTGCACTGTCTTTGTACAAAAAAAAGAATACCATACAGCTGTCTGTTTTCCTCACGTCCGCGTCTAGTTCAGATGTGGAGCAAAGCGTCCCAAGTCGCATGGATCCAGTCCGGAAAGTGAGATCTAGACCAGTGCACAGTGGAATGGTCGGGGTGGTTTTACATGGATTGCTGTCCTGTCCTTTGTGCTGGTAACCCACGGTTAGTTCTGAGGTGGAACAAAGCATGCAGACAGTAGTGTGAATCCGTAAATCTTGTGGGTGAGGCTACGTGAAACATAAATATTTGAGAAGGGTCTGGCGGCATATATTTAGAAAATGAATTCGGTCTTCTTTTTCAAATTAAATTTCACTCTTCTTCTAATAAGACAGTGGTATACAAGCGATACCGCTGTCTTATTAATTTAAGGGTCTAGTTGCAGCCAACAAGCAGCGCCATATTCCAGCTCCACTAGCTCCCCATTCGGTTTGTTTTTAACTATTGACCCCTAACACAAACCCTAAACCCTAACTATAACTTTACCCAACTAAACCATGTAGGTATAGTAAAATAATACATTATCCCCGTTTAAATTTTTATATATATATATAATTAGTATTTTGCTACTGGATGTGACAGAGTTCAGCTCCACTCAGACCAGCCAGTGGCAAACTTCCTCTTAGTGATGGGCAAAGTGAAGTCTCATGAAACAGCAAAGTATTTGAACCAAACCTTTCAAGGCTTCAGAACACAGTTCGAAACTCTTCTCCAGAGTGAAGTCTAATTGTATGTTTTAGTACTACATCATCCACAGTGGTCCGAACCACATTCAATGTGCCAGTGCTTATACAATATTATCATTTTACTTGTGTCATTATTAATGCTTTGTGTTTCTAGACTATAATGAATATATTTAAAACTAAATTTGAATAAAAAGATTTTAGTTTAATTTAAACATTACGCAGCTGTTTTATTTACTTTATTTGTTGCTTTGTTCTCTACTTGTGAAAAGCAGCTAAATCTGTCCTGAGAGGGACAGGGCAGTTATTTACAACACATCTAGTCCACTCTGAATCATTGAGCTCAGAAGCTCACATCTGCCAGATCTGAATATTAACAAACTTGAGAGAATTCGACTTTCATCAAATGATTTACTATCGCTTTTTCATGAACCTCAAATGGGTCCGATGTGCAACACCTTTTTATAACTTTGTTGGAGCAGGTTAAGAGTTTATACAGTCATAGGTTTAGACAGTCTCGCTGTCTGCTGTGTCGTTTAAAACCCTGTCATGAACTCAGGCTCGAGATGAAAGCCCCCTGGTGAACACACCGTGACAATAACAGTTCATGAACGTCTGAGTCACGTGACAAGCTCATGAACCATCTAGGTCATGTGACCAATGCTTTGAATCACGTTCGAAGACGCGTGTTCCGAGTGCATGGCTTCAAGGCTACGAACACTCTGCCAAAACGTCTATTTCATAGGCCATACACGACCTCCGCTCTCATACGCAGTCTACAGCCCACCGCATTTATCAGCAGAACTCCATTCAGCAGGGTTCAATTCAATTCAATTCAATTTATTTTGTAACGCAACCATCAAACAGTACGCTACTTGCTCGAGGGGCTACAGTGGAAACAAAATAAACTGTTTCATAGGGACTTGAAATGTCCACTGCGTCTGTGTCTTAGACAGATGTCCAAGCTCCCCTGTCCTTAGACTTAGGGTTAGGGGCAGTGTACACAAGTTCATAAATACATGTGACCTCTGCATATAAACAAGTAGTACACCCACATTTACACAATTGTCACCCAAGAATCGTTGATAATGAGGGCCAGGTCTTCAGCTAGGATCTTGGTCGGATCCCAGCTGGGGATTGATGTTTTTGTGCCAGGGCATAGATATAGAGAAAACCTGTCCAACCAAGTGCACATTTCCTTGTATCATTGGTTTTGTGTCGCAAAATGATTGTGTACTTATAAAATATTAAGTACATAACTTCAAAAAAACTCCAACTTTCTGGAGCATCAACTGAACAACATCTATTTTTGCTTATCTTCTAACAGGACAAGCACACATGCACACTCGCCAGCTGAACTCGCCCGCCTCTAACACCTGAAGAGATAAGGCAGCCAAGCACTAATCTCCACTGAAGGAAAGCCGAGCGGACATTTCCCCGGCTGCAGAAGCGGGTTTGCTGGCAGGCATGTGGCCAAGGAGATGAGGTTTTTAGTGTTTTTGGTCACACCCTTCTACGATACATGTCAGGCGGAGATAAAATGGATGCCAGATATTTTGCTTAACACCACAAATATGGTAGAGCAAAGATAAGTAAGAAAAATAGGAACTAAGCAAAAGGAAAATAAGTACAATTTATATTAAATGTTATATAGATTTCACCCAAATAAACAAAGAGCTGAGAATCAACTCTTTCAACTGCTGGGCACTGTCTTATGATAAGATTCAACAACGTAGAGCATAGGCATGGAGTGAGTTTACTATCATTCTAACATGTACATTGAATGTCATTGAAATGTGACGACACAATCCCAATCTGTAAATTATGAGTGAGAGGATTTGGGTTGATCCTTGTGACCCAATATTTCATGGTTGACCTTTGTAACTGCGTTGGATTTGTAAAGTGAGACCAGCATACTGTCTCTATTCACAACTCTCTGTAAATTGCTCAGAAGGAAATGTAGATGTAAATGTAAATGTAAATGTATCATTAGCTAGTTTTTCAAAACTTGCTGCCGTCCAACCCATCCGTTGAAGTTATTCCCTGTTCCTTCTAAGAATACAATAGAATATACTACATGGCGAATTTAATTACATCCCTTTTGTACCTCCATTGTATATTCAAAGTGCTTTCTATCAATCCCAACCCATCTCTTCCATTCCAAGTGTTTTGCCTATGGACCGACTGACCTTCAGGTTTTATTATTTGAGTCATCATGGCCACCCACAATCCTAGGGGAGTAATAGAAATCTTCAAAGATGGGCACAGATTTACACAAAGTTTTTGAATATTTTAATACATTTGTGGCCCAGAAATGTAACTGCCCAATTTGAGCAGCCTTGTATGACAGGGATACATAGCGTCAGAATACGACTTCAAAAAGCAAGTTGAGAGAGAGGTTGCATTGCTGAGTAATTTTCTCCGAGGAACAAGTGGGACACAGAATTTCAATGAAGACCAAACACACACAAGTTGCAGCTGTGAAATCTCCCAAAGAGATTTTAGCGGCAGAGAGTTTACTTTGAATCCTGCTCATTAAGAAGTCTTGGGTCCCAAATTGTTTGCATTAACCAGGCATTTGGTCCCCGGAATTCTCAGCATATACTGTAAGTTTCAGTTACAAGCAGTAAATGTAAGAGCCTCAACGGCGAGAATACAAATAGTGAGTTTGGATCATTGGAATGTGTCATAATGCCCTGGGAGAGTTAATTCTGTATTAGTGAACAGTCTAGCGGCGACAGACGCGAGACAAAAGATCCCCTCTTGTTACCATAGTTAATGTATCAGCTCAAGGCTGTGCATCGATATGACAATGCACATTAGACTTCGGCACAGTTTTGAAGCTTTGCTGAAAGTTTTTTCCCAAACCCTGCATGAACTTTCCAGGGCTAAAAAAAATCCCATATATTTTTTAAATGAGCCTTGTATCCATTTTAGATGCTGGCTCTTCTTTAAAACAAAAAACATTATAAAAATGCTTCTGGAGCATGTTTGTGTTTCTGTACAGTTAAAGTGCAGGGTGCATTTTTTCCCCATAATCATTATTATTGGTTTATTAGAAGAAGAAACGTAAGATGTCTTTTTATTTTTATTCAAATTCAGGCCAATGATACCTTAAGAAAATATAATTTAGATAAAAAATAACTGGAATGGGAACACTTCAAAATATGTGCTTTTTTGTAGAATGTATGATATTTTGATTGAAAGTAGGTTTTATGATGCCACTTGGTGGTCGAGTGCCACTTGGTGGTCGAGTGGATAGCTCATGTGTGCTCCATGTGAGCAACCCGCAGCGTTATGAGTTTGAGTCCGGCGCTCAACAGTTTGCTGCAATGTCCTGCCCCAGTCTCATCCGCCCTATCACAACCAGCAAATCAGAAAATGTGAAATCCAAACTCTAAAAAGAAAATAATAAGCATAATGCCTAAACAAGGATGTGAAGGCAGAAGGTGAGCTCTTGTGATTCTCATGTACAGCACTGACAGGAGCCTCTGTTTGATAAGCTGCTGACATGTGTTACAGGCCTGACTCAAAATGTCATCTGTTCCCATCTGCCCTCCTCAGGGGTCCACGCTCCTCTACCACACCTCAATAAGCCACAGCAGGAGTGCCACCAGCTCGAATCTAGAGATGTGTTTTCCATACATTTTGTTTGTGCCCCACAGCGGGACAATTTAACATAAACTGTTTTTTTTCCATCTTTCTTTGTGTTGTGGTGAATGCTGTGTTCATGATGAGCAAACACTTATTATTCGTCCTTATCTCTCATTTGTTTACTCGTATCCTGACGATGCAGAGCGCTATCTCACTGATGACAGCTGTCTGATGCAATAAAAAAAATCACGCAAAGCAATCAAGTCGCTCATTGAAATCGAATGTTATCTGCTGCAGATTCTAATCTCGTTTGTCAACAACTAAATGACCTGACTATCTCCGTCTTGAGTATTCGAATGGAGAACCAAACCAAGTGTAGAAAGAACACATGTTATTCTTGCTCTTATTACCTGAGTTGAATGGAACAGCGGACTCCTTTTTCAATTACTGCATCTGTGACTCATTGTTCATGTTGCTTGCTATGTTTTACTATGATGGCTAATGTCATGCACGGTGCAGTGGTGGCATGGAAGCATCTGCGTAGACAGGCGAACCATGAGGGTTTGAAAACAGTCTGCGGGGACGCCATCCCTAACATGATAAATCAAAATGGCCCGCCATCCGATTTGGCATGGCTGGAAAATAAACCATTCCTAGAACCCAACTTCATCCTATATTTTAGGTAGCACCATCATTAAAATGCTACTTCAAATAAACAAGTCTTAGTGTTTTTATCTTATTAGCCTAGAAATGTCATGCGAGATAGTGGGACGGGGTGCGTCGATCTCGGAGGCAGTGGCAGTCGATACCAGTGCAAAGTTTATTGTCTGGCGCTAAGAAACAGTAGATGCACACGCTGAGCGACCAGTCCGCAAAAGGTCCTCAACAGCGTGAGTGAACCATGAGTAACAATCAGCGCGAGGAGCCTACAATTGTTATTTAGTCCGCTTTCTCAGTGAGTTTCGGAAGGAGCACACCGCGGCACGAGCCGACAACACAAGACGATAGCGGAGCCGTAGAACACTCACATGAGGGAGGCGAGAGAGGAGCGGGAGACAGGTGTTTCTGTCCTTCACAGAGCAGTTAAAAAGAGTTTCAAATGAGGTGATTATAAACTCAACCTTCTAATATTTAGTCTAGTTATTATTTAATTTTTCAAAATAGTCATCTGTATGAATGGGTCTAGTCAAGTTGATTTACAGATTTTCTTTTCCCTGCTTTATATTCCACGTTCTAGACATAATAAAATATTATATATGCCTATATAGTGTTAATAGTATATTTAGAGTGCATGTACCTTTGGAAATAATGAGGGTACATTAAACCATCCTTGGAGGAAAATGCAACCCCATATGAGGGCCCATCCTTTTAAAAGATTCTGGGGAGAACACTGTGAGCCAATTCCAGACCCTACCTGTCCATCCCCCACACCACACTCTCTCATTACCCACAGTCCCACCCACTATGGTTGTGTCCACGTAGCATCATGACATCCTAAACTCTCAATATTTTAAAATTGAGACAAAATACATGTTTTTTTTTTCTGTCAAAGGCAGATGTTGGACCTGATTTATGTCATTACGTGTGATTACTGCGTCCATCCAAATTAAACTAAAATTGTATAAAAGGGCAAATATGCATTATTTGTATTGTTAGCTATTAGCATTTAAGCATACTCTTGAGTACCTTTAGTTTCGCATCAAATGTTTTAGAACTAAATAAAAAAGATTTTTCAACAAACAAAATTACATTTGGATCACTG
Organism: Chaenogobius annularis; assembly: GCA_015082035.1. Classification (NCBI taxonomy): domain Eukaryota; kingdom Metazoa; phylum Chordata; class Actinopteri; order Gobiiformes; family Gobiidae; genus Chaenogobius; species Chaenogobius annularis. The sequence goes on along the minus strand of BJKM01000007.1, from coordinate 429,111 downwards.
CCGTTTCACACAGGACTTACTGGGTTTTGGTGCCATCTACTGGCTGCAGAGGGAATTACACAGCTTAATATAAACATTCTCACTTCCTGGTCTCAGAAAGCTGTTGTACTGATCATGAGTAGACGAGAGAAATTCACAGAACGAGTCTGCCGATGATTTATGGAGAGAATATTCTCGGAGCCACATCACAGATTGAGAAAATGTCAGGAGGAGATTCAGAAGAAGAATCTCTTCTGACGCTTGAGGGGAGAGGCTTTTCTAACCAGGATTCATCAAACTAGCATGAATGAAGCTAAATGCTACTCCAGGTATGTTTTTGATGAGGGAACAATGTAAGAACATGGTTAAAAATCCCCAGGAATATTTTCTTTACCTTTTCTTTACCTACGCAAATTAAATGTGTTAGCGCTAAAAGTGGCGGCACTTTAAGATGCACAATTAAGTTGGCAAAAATGATTGTCTTAACCTTACAGAGATTTAGTTTGGCTTTTTTTTGTTTTGTTTTTTTTAAACAAAAAACAAGACTGTGAATTATCTATAGAGATATATACCCACGCCCTTCATTTAAAATTATTACTTGAAATTGTAGAATGAAATTAACAAAATCCTAGCAATGATAGTCCATCTAATATCACATTACATCAATAGCAGGCCCTTCTTTTGCGATATTTTTTTAAGCGTAATACATTTGAGTGACTGTAATAGATGGACTAATTGATCGTTGGCTACAATTACATACGCTGGGTAATTGCCGTTATCGACACTGCACGCAAAGCAATAGTCTAATTAAGCTGTTAGCATAATCCTTCCATAACAGCTCCCAGATATGTCACAAATGTGGCGAGAGAAAGCTGTAAAAAAAAAAGGGATAGTTTTGTCAAAACATGCTGAGGAGGTACTGAATTACTGGTGATTGCGCAGGACAAGATTCATCCCAAAATATGTTCGGTATAGCTGTGATGGAAATGGGTCTATCATCAATAATAAGCAAGAATTGTCACCTTAGTATTTCTGCTTTCAACATAGAATGGAAATACCTGTCAAGAGTGCTAAAACAATGCTGGGATATTGTCACAGATTTTTTTTGAAATGTAAAAAACAGTCCCTTGGGTATTAATTATGCGATCACTGCTTTAAAGTTCTGTGGAACTGTGGCTTCATTTTAATGACAGTTGTGAATGTCAGCTATCGTGTTGCAGTGGCATAATACTGAAAACTTCTGGACATGTGAAGATAATTATTAACTAAGCTGAATTTGGATGAAAATTTCAGAAAAGGTCAGCGTGGGGCTAAGAAACAACAGTTTCTAAGTAGTACTTGTAACAGTGTAACTCGAAGGGGCGTATTTTACGTATTTTGTGTTAACGGGAGCCTTTTCCAGGGGGCGGAGCCAGGGGCTATTTTGCAACCTTCCCAACCTTAACGCTGGCGTGAAAAGGCTGGATTTGGCCACTGGAGGCTGGAGTGGGATGGTGCCAGTACATATATGTTGATAGTGTTTCAACCAATGACTGATAACCATGGCATTCAAAAGCACCACCTGTGTAGGTCTGTCATGCCTCATATACAGGTGATGCAAGAAGTGAGCAATAACGTTGTTTGATTTCCCGTTTTTCAGTTTGTTCCCAAAATTTAAAAAAATAAAGAAATACAATTAAATATTGAATTGAACTTTATTTGTTTTGCACAACGCAGAGAATGTCCTCAAGATGAGCTTGTGCCAATATAACCGGACCTGAGTGCTTGGTCAGGTGCGTGGTCCGGAGGGAGCGAGAATGGAGCGAGAATGGAGCGCACACTGTGGTCAGCTCAGATCTCAGATCTGGTCAGCCTGTGCCGGTTTTATGCAGACTGGGACAAGGATTTTGGGTGAATGTAATGTAACAGTGAGGATTAATTAATGTTCTAAATAGACGTTCCTATCTAAGCTGAGCATATTCAAGACTCCAGGTCCAGTCTGGCCCAGGCCGCGCAGAAACAGGGGTCCAACGCAGCGCTAGGAGCTAGAGCAAGGCTAATTCATACTTCATAAGAAGAAAGATGTTTGTTCCTTTGCATAGAGCTGCAAGAACAAAGTTTGTTTCCTCCAGACCCCTCCAGACCCCGCCACTGTGATCCCCAACAACTGTTTCCACGCTGTTGCTATAGACATTACTGTCACAGACAGCTCAGTTGAGAGATTGTCGAGATAGTATTGTTGTAACCTGCATAATGCTTCATGTTTTATTACAATCACTCACATATTCACAGAGAAACGGGCCAAACGAGGAAGTGAATATAGACGCAGTAAAATGCAATGTTACAGGCGGAGCGCGGACGTACGAGACGCGGTCAGCATTTTATAACTCGTCCACACCTGCCCCACAATGAAATGAGAATTTCTTGTCCTGGCCCAACTCGACCTGTGGGTCAAACACAACCCGCACATCACTAATGTCACACGGGTCCCGAATCAGACGGGACAGAGGGTTGTTTCCCTTCATCTGCACCGGTTAATATTATTTATGTTTGAGGAAAATATCTAAAACTTATAAACATCCCCAACTTATAACTAACGCTAGTTTTGAAGTTTATAAGTTACGATTCTGGCCATTCACAGAATACACCGGACCATGGTTTATATATATTAGTCTTAACCCTCAATCTTTCAGATGTTGATCAGTCGAGCCTCAGAATTCGAAGTTGAAGAAATGTCAGGTGATATATCAGCTCTTTAAATGGAATGAATTATGTGAAATAGACTTTTATGAGCTTTTAAACATGTAATAATATAAAACAATGTCCCTTCATGATTAGTTAATTAAAAATGATATTCTAATTTATTCAAGAATGTTTGAGTAATCCTTCTCTTGCATTCGATACTTGAGGGCTCACTCGATACTAAGGGTTGAAGCTAAATTCACCTAAACACCTAACATCTAGTGCTCATAGTGATTTTGCATTTACTTTTTAATCCCGCCTAACCCCGCCTACAGTTTAGTCTTCAGACAAGACTATGGATCATACATGCAGGGTTAAAAAAAACACCTAGGGGGCTTTACCGGTAAACACATTTCAAAACAAATGATACATTGTTTGAGAGCATTTGAGAGATGTAGGCCTACAGAAAGATGCCTACTTGGATGGACTTTTGCCTGTCAAAACGGCTTGCAAAGAGTCTTTCTAGGAGGAAGGACAGAGGCAAAGAGGGGCAGAGGGAGACCACGTTTAATGTGGACAGATAACATCAGACAGAAATGAACTAAGTTGGTACAATAAGAAAAGCTGTGATCCGAGAGGACTGGCAAGTTGTGGCATCGGACCCTACAAAAGACGGAACATGATGATGATGAAGAACAGTAAAATACCACTGTGATGTTTCTATCTGCAAACCGTTTTAAATCAATATTGTGGTGCACAATGAACAATATGTAAAATAACAAGCTTGATATGTTATAATTTCACTATGTACACTCAGGTGGCATGGTTGGTTAATGTAAAGCAGTTGGTAGTAGAAAGGTGTTATGTTTAACTGTCTCTGTAGGCAGATCCACGTATTCTCCAGCTGGATTGAAGTCTATGTACATTGTTTCGCTCCTTCTGTTGTCCTGGAGGGCTCCACAGTTCCCTGACTTCATTTACACTGCTGTACCGACCTTGTGTTGAAGCGTATCATGGGGCAGCAGTTCATTGGTGTGTTGATTTTAGCTAGTAGACCTCCCTGGCACTATGATCACCTGCTGCTAGTATATGGACACTAGAGCATCATTCCACCTGTGGCTCCTTTTCCTCTTCTACTACTCCCAAAAAGAGCTCTGCTAGTCTGGAGCTGGAAAAAGTGACTGTTTTGTGCCCAACGCGAGTACACTGCTGATTGCTTGAATACAAATGGGATGTGCTCATTCACCTAAATCAAGGCCACATGCTCGGGCCCCAGCAGTGAAGTGCTCAGAGTGCAGTGAAGCGTTACTCTGTATCTGCCACTCAGAGCAACAGCACCTCGGCCCGCCTCATGCCAACCACATCACTGATAACATCACTGATAACCTTCAAACAGACCACGGTCACATTGGAGCCTGCATTGTAATTAATTACAAAATCACAAAAACTCCTCACCCGGCATATATATATATATATATATATATATATATATATATATATATATATATATATATATATATATATATATATTATATTCCAATCAGTTGATTGGACAATACAATCTAAAATGGCCGTGTGTCCCTCACAACTATATATGAATTGTTCTAAAATATATCCATATATTTCACTTGGCTGAAGACATGGTGTCTTTTAGAGCCCTCTCTGAGAACCACACAGCCTCAAACCCATGGATCTATGCTCAAGCCCCGCTGAATGAACCAGTGTGAGAATCTTGGATGTTTGGTGGTTTTGCCCTAACTGCACATGTGCAGAGGAGAAGCGAAGCAACACAACACACAGACATAAAAACTATCTTTAAGAGACAAGTCTTTGTTTGTAGCTCAGGCTCTGTTCACGTTTCCAATGATTAGATGTTAATTAGAAATTCAGGGAGTCATTTCATTTATAAACATGGAACGCTAATTTGTATAATGAATTGGTCTGTGAAGTGAGTTTATGTAATCCATTTAGCACTTTGATAAGGTATGGGAGTTTAGCTCAGTAGGCAAGGCGTTCACCCTTCTCATGGGCGACCCAAATTCAAAGCCCACTGTCCCATATTAGATTTGTATTAAATTTTTTTCCAGGTCTGCTTGCCCATGCATAAATGTCACCACATGCTACTGATAGACAGATATAGATGATGGATAGACAGACAGACAGTAGATAGACAGAGAGACAGAATCATCCCCTGTTCAGATTTCATACACAGCTTGCAAACTTTAAAGTCAGTACTTAAGTGGATTTAACTAAAGTTTTGGGTTCTACCTGTGAAAGGTGTCTTTGGAGTTGATTGAACACTTCTGTTTGGGCTCTTTCCAATTTTCACTGGAGAGCTAAATCACTTGTGAGTCATTTGGCTTGATTCTTTACCTTTAGAATGACATATTGACAAAGGTGCATTAACAATCAGCCTGCTGTGTCAAACTGAATCAGCAGCTGTACAGTATGGAGCATGTGGTAGCTCTGAATAATACATCTCATGCTCTGTCCACAGGCCACAGCCAAGATGGATGCAGTAAAGGAGTACCACTGTGAAAGGTAAGGTAATACTCTTTTATGAAAATAGATGGTAGCTTTTTTTGATGTCTGCTCATAAAATAGCTCTGAGAATAAGTCACACAACATTTCATATGCCATGTTCTTTTTGCATATCTCTGCACATTTTGTGTGTGTGTGTGCGTGTTTTCCTTGCATTTTTAGACTGCACAATATCCAAACAGTGGAAAAATATGGTTCAATCATGTTTACTCCATTTCCGCTGACTGTCTGCTATGGAGAGACATGATAAGGCACAAGTTTCATCAGAGGAGGCATCACTGACATACATGTATTGAACGAACAATCACTACAGATCAATGACAAATAGAATCTTGGATTACATGTATCAGATGTGGCTGACACAAAACTGAACATATGGGAAAACATGAGAATTCAACTTGTATAAACACAACAAACAAAACATGTTTATTGAATCATGGAATTCTAATTTTAGGGGAGTTCTGGAAAGGGACCATATTGTACATGTTTTTCGTGGTAACATTCAGAAGAAACCTCCACACAGAAAAATATTAACAATTGTATTTTTAACAGCCACAATTCCATCAGTCCATCACAGTTTACGAGTCTGCTGAATTGATCGGTATCAAAAATTAAACATTTCACTACTGAAAATGGATCTGAAATTCTTCTTAATTTTGTATCAAAATACGTTGTTAATGCGGGTAAGTCAACAACACCTTGTGAATTTAGTTTTGAGGGCATTGACAAAAACATTCATCTGTACTTCCTCTGTCAGACTCTTTCTGTTTGTATGCGCTCCTTAATCTCGGATTCTTATGTTTAATTTGCATGTATTCACATGCATTGCTCATACAATACATATTTTTATCACCCAATACAAATTTGTTGTACGTATTTGAGCAAAAAAACGTTTGATAAATGACTTCATACGTAGTTCATTTATATTGCAGTATAACAATATCACCCTGCATTAGCCAAAGTTATTATGGCAATTCATTTATAATATTGAAGGCGCTATATTGTTGCAGAGCATTGCTTAATGAATCTTGATTTGGCTTCGAGGTATCTATCACTGGGAGATGTGAATTAATAAATTAATCAATGCAAATCTTTCCTCACAAGTGCACTGCAGGGTACAATGGAACAAATTAACATGTGGCAGTGTGTGTTGTGGCTGAGGTACACAGGACAGGCCATGTCGATTCAGTCTTTGGATCTAAATGTGAAGGGAAAAGAGAGATCGAAGTGACTTTGAACCAGAGTTCAGTGCGAGGGCACTGAGAGGAGAGCGCCCATCAAATAAGACCTCTACAAAGACTGAAGAGGTAAATAGGAATCCTGACACGTCTTTGAGGGAAACCAGAAAATGTCAATTGTTTAACTCTTTATCTGCCTAAGCCAGAAATGTATTTTAAATCGCACCTGCTGCATGCCAAAGATGGAGAATTCCCTCCTAAAGAGTGAATTATATTACGTGATTGGGGAGCACCCTGACACACATGTTCAGCAGTACATGCCCATCCTCCAGCGAAACTGTAGATGCCGTAACATGGGAGGCACTAGAACCCTGCAGTGTGTTGTTCACGCTAAGCATGCGGTACACAATGTTACTGTTTAGCAAGTTTTAGAACTGATATGATATTGTAAATGTTGAAAGGATGGAACAGAGTTTGTTGAAGATGAGCCGGTGTTTCCCGGACATTGAGACAGGCTCTTCCCGAGAGAGAACACTTGCATGAAAGTGAACACAGTTGTTTTCCCATGGCCCAACGAAGTAGTATGTCAAACTAGTTTATATCTTCATCTATGTAATCTGCATGTTATAAAAGATAAAATTCACGCTGCACCTCGACGTCTGTGATGTTGCTTTTTTCAGTTTGAAGATGCAAAAAAAGGCACTTGTAATCTTTGCCCTGCTCTTTTTACCATGTAGATACTGTAATCCTAAAGACCTTATTTAAGTGGAGTTGCACATATTTATTCATCAAAATTTTGAAACAAAACAAAACTGAACTTTTTTTTTTTTTTCAAAAGTGATTCTGTGGGGCTGTGAAAAGTGTTGAAATAGCAATAACTCTGGCAGGGATGTGTCTTGTACTAACAGGGCTGGCAGGGAAAGAGTTAAAAATGAATTTGCATACATTTGGAACCCATATTAAATAGATTTGATTTTTACCCCACTATTAGTTACATCATATTATATTAATTATGTTTTTTTTCTAAGTTAATGTCCAAATGCTTTAAAACAAACCCCATGAACAGGAAAACAACAACAACTCAAAGACCCACAAAATCCTACCCACAGTGGGGAGTCCAGAGTATCAGTATCAAACCATTTCATCACCGTGTTGAATTAACTGCTTTTCTCATTTCATTTTCTACAGAGAAATTGAGTCTGACAAGGCTTGGTTTAAATGTTATTTCAAACCAGGTCTAAAATGTACAGCTGTAAACGAATCCGAGGAAGTGTGTGGTGTTATTCTTCAAAGACAGATGTGCAGCAGCACTAACATAAGATCCATTTGATGCTGGGAATTCTGACACATGCTGCACTGTGATTGGGCAACAAGAACACTCTGGGTAAAATAAATCCTGAGCGGAGCAATACCATTCTTAAGACTACAGTCCGTTTCCTGGCATAACTAACCCTCGCAGAGGGTAACTCACCGGCCAGGGGCCAAAAAAGTTGTATTAATTACACTTATGTCACATATTAATCAATGGTCTTAAGGGTCCTCTAGAGCATCTTTCCCGCAAAGCTCAGAAAATCTCTTATAGAATACCTTGACAAAGTCAGTCTTGCTTGCCATAGTCTGCTTATGGGCTCATTTTAAACTCACCACTGATGCTTTCAGAAGACGAATGTTCTGTGTCCTCGGGTGACTGTGACGAACTTAAATTGACATGCAGAGAGCTGTTGTGAGGACACGGTGCATCAATCTCTTGTTATAGAGACAAATGGACATTGCCAATGTAATGGCGCAGCCAGGAGCACATTCACTCACACAGTCTGAATGTTGACCTCTCCACCTCAGGGATCTGTCTGTTCTGCTGTGGGGACATTTTAGTGGCACAGTTTGCCCTGTGAGGGTCACTGCGATCAATACGAAACACTTTACACAAATTACCCTAGACCCAGGATGAACCTTCCTCTGATAAATGTGGCATCCTTGAAACGGCAACTCCCTGATGCAAAACAACATGGATTACTTCATCAGACAAATGTGTTTTTCTTTGCACATACAACATAGATATACTATAATTCTATAAGTTTATTTCTTCGAGGTGGGTGAAGTTGCAGAAAATTGCCCTCAAGTAAGAGTACAAATTAGTGGTCCTGGAAATTACTCAAGCAAGAGTATATAAGAGGGCCATTTGAGGAATATAGGCTATTCAAAACTTTAGCTTCCTGGAAATATCAGTTACAATGGAGGATGACAGGTAGTTTATTATTTTGTCTAGCATAAAAGAGCTGACAAACAAACTGACTTAAATATCCCATTGTTGGTCCTCATTCAAGTATTCATTTGAAAGTTACAAAAGCTGCTGTGCTTTTTTTCAAACTCTGCAGGATGACATTCCCAGTTGTTGCTCTACTTTTTACCTTCTTTAAAAACACTCTTTCTTATGCATCTTGTTGCTGAATTGCATTTACCAAAGGACAAGCAGAAGAGGAGCACTGACCTATGCTGAAGGCCACCTGCTTGTAAATAATCACAGTTGTGTTGTCCTTCTGGAGACTCCACTCCTGTTCATTCACTCCTGTGTGATTTACGGCGAACCACGCTCAGACAGTCGGGGTTGTGCCTTTATCTCTACCTCGTCTCGCTAAATGAATTTCAAATGGCACCCTGCCCAGTTATTTGTCAGCACATTTGTTATCACTGACAACCCTAAGCCCCTTTAAACAAATATAAATCAGCACCAAAAAAAAGCAATCGCTGAGCAAGATGTGGCATAACCTTTTTTGAAATATCACAGTGGCCATCAGTTCCCATCTCCATGCGTTAAACATGAAAGTAATGGCCATAAGTCGACATGGGAAGAGCCTTCTTAGTGCAGTGGTAGCAACAGATCTGACATGATAAGTATGTCGGTATCAGGCTGTAGGAGTTGCTTAAGAACCCCTATGACAACGCCGGCGCTAAAGTAATACAAGTACTTCATTTTCTGAATCTACGTCCCATGACACAGGTGGGCATGGGACAGCTGTGCACTTATTATGCAGCAAAGAACAATGTACTAGCATGCGTACCTGGAGGCCCCGAGAGAAGAACATGTTGAGGAATGATGTGACACTTCATTTCATTTACAAACCCAGAGTACATCAGACGTGGAAGATATTCCAGAGAGGCAGTAAGAGAATCCACCACACCTCCAGGGCAAAGATGGCAGAATATATATAATACTGTATAGCATATTCATGTTTTTTACTATTACAGTGCTGTACTAAAGCAATAGTTTGTGAATTGTTTAAAGAAAAATATAAACGATTATATGCTTTTTCGGGGTGTTTAGTAGTAAACAACATTCCATATTATTTTACATTTTGTGAAATGTAAATATAAATATTGAACCAATGTAGCTTCAAAATATAAACCGATCCATTGACTCACTGTTCAAAACCGGAAATGTAATTATTTTCAAAGTGGCAATCAACCAGCGGATTTTCTTTTGCTGGAGTTAAATATTTGACATTTCTGAAGGCTGTGTGTATGACCCGGAGTCTAAATTTGGTGATAATAATAATACTGGAAAGTGGTTGAAATTTGGAGGTAGATGAAAACAGACATTTTCTCTGAACTCAAGCTGCAAATGAAGACACGAAATGTTTACTCAAACATAAATCAATCAAAATACAATTCTAAATAGGCTTATGATAAGGGATCACCTTTAAAGACATCATTTTCAGAAACTATGGCGATAGGAAAATAACCCAGTGTCTCTGAATATATATATATATATATATATATATATATATATATATATATATATATATATATATTATACATAATAATTATATATATATATATATATATATATATATATATATATATATATATATATATATATAATATATATACATACAGGCTTAGCTGTGTAGAAAAGATTTGAAACTAGGGGCGAGACAAAGCAGTCCCGTCTCCAGAGCATGCTGCGGTTTCTCTGACAGCAGCTGCTGACTGCTCTCCGTGGGCTCAAATCAAGTTGAAAGTATTAGTCTTTGTATAACAGCATGTCCAGCTTCTGAGAAACTGAAAAGTCATGCACAATCAAAGTGTTATTTGTCAAGGATTTTACAACTATTAGATCCACTTATTATTTACTGCTGACAATGTGCTGTTTCTCACAAACATCTGCGGAATTGAGGTGTTTTGTAAACACTTGGTAGATTGCACCTGTTTGTGCAGTTAGAGAAGGTAGAACTAATCCTTTCTGCTGTTCCAGGGGGACATCAGACAGCGGTGACACACTTGCATACAGAGCAGATAACGGTCTGGAGGGTACACTTACTGTGACATTTGCTTTTGGGTGTTTGCGCCACTGCTAAAGCTTGTGCATAGCTGCATCTCTCGCTGAGCTTTCCCTGGAGTTGCATCAGACCAGCGATGGCAGCCGCTGATCAAACACAATGCCACGCAAGGCTATAGCAAGACCTTGATATGTGGGCTATAGAACTATGGGACTATAGCTTCTTACATAAATGACTCTTCTTTTGTTCGCCCTCCTACATCAGTATCAAAGAATTAGCATTGTGGCTGGTTAAACATGTAGAGGACTGAAGCTCTGATGGATGCGACCACACTGAAATGGATACAATGAGGTGTAATTACATCTTGTAAAGCCAATGCTGTTTGCCAGTTGCTCATTCTGAGACGACTAGATTTGCCAACAAAACAGAGTTAAAGCTCAACTTCATGGTCTTGCTACTGTGGCCCAGTATGGATCTCAACAGTCCCGCCCACCTCTCGGGGGCTGGAAGTAAACTTGCAATACAATTTTAGCATGAACATTTTTGGGTGAAGAAGTGCAGCACCCGGGGACCTATCAATAGGTTGTGAGCAAGACTCGATCCTGACTCCCTCAGTTTTTTTTTTTGATGGGGGAATCCAGAGTGCACAGCGGAAACCCACCCAAACAAGGGCCGACAAACCAGCCTAGGAATCGAATCCCGCCTGTCGCTGTGAGGCAAGAGTACTAATTACTCTCAATTCCTTTAAACTACTTCATAGACAAGAGTTCATTCATATAAAATCGATATGTTTATATATCTGCAGCAGAGCCCATGAACATCTTTTACTTTGTGTGGTCAGTTTAAGTGCAACTAAAGACAAAGTCCTAAATGCCTACGTTATTGGGTGCTGCAGAAGGGCTGAGCTGGTTTGACCACTGTTTGAATTAGCCTAAACCAAAAAGAAGCCTTTCCGTGGTCAAATAATTCAATTTGAATTGGCCTGTCTTGTCTGTGGGAGAAATGGTTAAGTTTTGAGGAAAGAAAAGGTCAGAAGGCTTCAGTCTGCTGTAGTTGGTTGTACCATATGATGAAGATACATATGATCCAACACATATCATAGTGTTTACACGTTTTTTGTTTCTCTCATTTTAGTGTCTGATCACATTGATCATCTTCTATCACACTGTGCCTGATAAAAGTTTGACCAGATCAATTCTGCAGCATTGGTCATCACAGCACTGTAAAACCAAGATCCACCCACAACCAACAGTAAAAATGTAAAATGTAATTCGGCATATTGTTAGCCTCTATAGCCTAATTGCCTGTGTGATTTGAGTTCTATTGTTTCTCATTGGAGACCAAACTTCTTTACAGCCCAAATATGGAAAGAAAACTTTCAAATAATTATTTCTTTTCCCTTTTAATGAGTATTTTTAATAGTTTTTTTTGTTTTGGCTCAATGGTGAAGTGCTGTTGCCGACTGGTTTAATAAAATGTACAACATATTAAATCAATGGAAGTGTCCTCAAATAAAATGTCTGTTTTCTTTATATTGGGAGGAGAAAAACACATTTTGTAAAATAAATGTTTCATTTTATCTTGTGTGAGTTTATTATTTGAGTGTATATTAAGTCTTTAGTTGAAAGTGATTATTATAAAATAGGTATAACAACCAAACAGTCACATTTACAGTCACAATTTACTGTGAAAGTTATAATTCATGACATCCTTGGTTTCCTGTTCATTAAAAATGTGCCGAAAACAAGATTAAAATACATCATAATTCAAATACTAGTACAAATCTATGTTTAGAGCAAAACATGTTGAAGTAATATGAATTCAGTTTAACCTGAATTATGTTGGGGGGGTTTTTGCAGTAAAAATATTTCTGATTGTCCAATGATACTTGCAGATGCAGCAGGGTCTGGAGAGAGAATGGGACAACAACAAAAAAAACATTAAAAAAAATATTGGCCAAAAGATGCAACAACTCAGTTTGTCATCACTGTTTTTTTTAGTTAAAATTCAGGGCTTGCTACTAAAATCCTTAGGTCCCCCAAAGGTTATATTTTGAAAAGGTAGGGGAGTGTTCATACAAAATAAAGGGAATATGTTACAAATCATCATACAAATGATGATTTGTAGTAGTGGAACAATTTTTGTTGGTTAGGGGAATGTTAAGACAACATTTTTGGCAACCCATAAATGACGCTTCACAATGACAAAACACTTTCCATAATAATCTTTAAATAACCAAATGTGACTTAAAAGGAAATTGTTGTAACTTCAAAAAATCTTCCCAGAACATTCTTTTTAGGTATATATATATTTTTTTTGCCAGTTATTTGTGAAAAAAGTTCAGGGCGCCATCGACAACATGAGACTGGAACTTGACCGTGTCTAATGGGCAAAAAACCCAGCTGACTCAGCATCCTGTGAAGCATGTTTGTGCATTCATGTATTCAAGAAGAGATGCTGAGACCTCAGGCTTCTCCTTTTCTTGTGTGTATTTGTTCGGATCCAAAACATTTTGTCAGAAAATAAAACAAGATTTATTTTGAAACTGTTGTAAAACCAGACCCATAAAGCTTCACTGTGTAACTTTTGTGGTGGAGGGCCTGGCCACATGAAAATATAACTAGTAAACAGATTTACACAGTCCAAACAAAGCAATAACATCTGGAGGAGTCAAGCAGGTGGTGGGCTTCCAACATAAAAGTGCCATTATGCCCTGTTAAGCTCAGATGTATTATTTGTTATAAAATTCAAGTCAAGAAAACAAATGTGAGGGAATCATTCTGATGTATTTGATTTGTATACATTTATTTAACACTGGTACAGCCAAACATTTCAGTTGACACGACATGAGGGTTAGGGTTAAATGGACTTCTTCTTCTTCTTTTTTTTTAAGTGTTAAAAAATATATGTATTCAACTTAATTCAGATGGTTCGAAGTACATTAATTCTTTTGTGGAAATTACATTCTGTCAGAAACACTTAGCCCTGAATATGCAGGTAACCATGTGAACAGAAACAGGTCAGAAAAGCAAGGTCTACACTGAAAATAGTCTCAAACGTTGAATTAAATGAAATAGACTGGAAAGCGAGGAGATCTTGGTGAGGTTAGTCTCCACTGACTGTTAGCCTTATTCACCTCAATAAATCAAAATCGTAACACTCTATCAACAAGGCTTTAAGGTATTTTAACTGAGCCTGTGACAAATAAAGTGCTTTTTGATCTACAACATCAGAATGACTGCTACTGGTGGTATGTAGACATCTTTGTTAAATTTCAGTTACATCTGCATTAGGATTTAAATTGAAAATGTCAATAAAAGTACGTGCTACAATCGTTACCTTCCATATGAACTGTCAATGCTTGCAGCTAATTGCTACTTTCTTAATGTATGTCCCGGTTTAACATGAATGTAGAGCGTCACATTTTTTCTTCATCTTTTAGTTTAGACATGGCTAATCCAAATTCACAAGTATTTCAGCTCTCAAAACACACTCGAGGTTGTGCAAAGTCTGTGAAGCCCCGCACTTAATCTTGTCGGGCTAAAATCACACTCACGCCAAGAACATTTGTTGAGTTTCTGAATAGGTTTTACCCTCTGGTCTCGAAGGAAAACTCCCAAACAATTTCTCCAACCTAACTCCTCCTGCCACCGGTAACCAGGAGAGCACGAGTGAGATATTCAGTAGGCATTTCCCATGAACCTGTGCCCTTGATACAGTATGTGCTCTTCCACTGAGACAATTTTTTGTATATCGATAGCTGTAAGCAAAAGAACACAGACACAAGCACTCCGGGCGCTACAATATTAAAAAATATGTCTGCTAATTATACAGACATCCCTAAGGCTACACTCAATCAAATGAGCTCATTGAATTTCAAGTGAAATCAGAACTTTCTCCTCCACGGCCGGACTAAAAGATTTAGAAGGCATGGGTTGAAAATGTACACGTAACCCTGAAATATAGTTAAATACTTGTCCGTCTTCTGTCATTTTTAACCCTAACACTTTTGAAACTTGTTTGTAATGGATGAGCGTTATTACACGTCTAATAATATTGCCCTGAACAGAGGCTAATTTCAAAGTTCAACAGCAATACTTGTTTTGAACATTTGAAGTATTGTTGATTGCTATTTTGGCCCGACACAATTAAAGCCTAGGCCTATGCAAATTAATGCCAGCTCCTCTGTTGATTGTATTTGGACTTCTAACAAGGACCGCACGGAGATAGCTGGGTCTTTTTCATTAAGTCTACTGCTGAAATGGGAAGAGAGAGGTGAGTCTTTAACACTTGGCCCATGTAATTGACTGGAAAGAAGGCAAATGTTTTAGGATTGGTCTCTGCCCCTTCGGTCCAGTATGTCACTCTGCTGTGTAATTAAGAAACACTGATTGCCATTTTAATGACTTCCTCCCAGTGCTCGATATATTGACATTTAGTTTGGCTCGGAGCATTTGGGTTTGTGTAGCTCGCTTGTCAATCCTAGTGGGGCCTATAAGGATGATGAGGTGGTGGGCTGAGAGCGTCTATCTGTTTTTGTTAGTGAGTACATGGATCTTCATTCAGGGAGCGCACAGAATTCAACAAATAAGAATAATGTATTTTTCTCCAATAGGTTTGATTTGTCGCCATTCAACGTTTTCACAAAAAAAAATACTTTTATCTTGTCACTTTTGCCGGCAATTGCCACTGCTGTGAACCAATAGTACACCTTAGATTTTGACCCAGAACTAATCAGCGAGCAGAACTTACAAACAAATCCTGCTCTTGAGACCAATGCTAGTGTTGATGTTGATATTCAGAAAGATTTCGTGAAATGAAGCTGTTGGGCAAAGTCTTTCAACATGCATCCACTACACATGACATCAAGTCAAAAATAGTTAATTATTCTGTTGAATTTGTCATTGAAGAAATACCCCCTTTTATTACAGACTAACAGATATGGCAGCCTAGTTTCTATAGTAAAGCCACAAAAAAAAATGTCAATGCTACCAAAGTTCAGAAGGGGGCCACGGTTGGGAACACAGAAATCCAGCAAGGGGTTGAACACAGGTGCATGAGCGCAATACTTCCCTCCAGGTACACTATTGGCTGATGGCAGGGAATAAGTGGCAATAGCAGTTGACTGTTTTTACCTCAAAAAATGTGCGAGAAGTATGACAAGTTTGTGTAGATCTGATGTTTGCAGAATACAGGGTTCTTCCCCAGAGGAGATTTATCAACTGCACAAAAGGCTATTGGCTTTATTTTGTTCCAAAATATATGACAAAGTCCACTTAAGGGCCTTAAAAGTTAGACCTGACAGGACCGCAGGCCCGAACCCGCTCACAGCCCGACATTATTCAACTGCTCGACGGGTCCCAGGTCCGATGGGTCCCGACGGTTCAGGCAAATATCTAACTAAATCTGTGTTTCAAAATCATCACCTGGGTCACACCTAATCCTTACGCTTCAAATTCCATTCATATATATAAAAGACCATGTTCCGCTCTTTGGCTTAGTGGATAGCACATGTGCCAGTCACTCATGTTATTCATGTGCATTCAGCAGCTGTGTCGTGAGCTTCGTCAATTTGTGTCCCTCTCTCTCTCTCGCCCCAATTTTGCCTTGCTCTGTCCAAAATAGACCCCAGGCTAAAAAGATCTTAAAAAATAAATTAAAAAATAAGATTATGTTTAAGAAATTAAATAACTAAAATACCCATCAAATCACCCAAAAATATAGAACGTTCCATATATTTTTCCAAATGCAACATTTAACACAAAAAATTTTTTTTCAAACCCAAGAAAAGTTTTTAGAAGTTTCCACCAGTTTTTATGTTTTATGGAAAGTAACAAAATAAATTCTCAAATGTGAAATTTGAATTCAAGAATGAATGAATAAATAAATAATAATGTTATGATTTGGAGAATAGTAAAAATCCATATTTTAGATATCTCATGTGATAAACGTTATAAAATACTGACATTTGTTTACAATGGACAAACATAAAAATTGCATTGTTTGCCTATATCGGCCACACCTCCTTGTCAATGCCGGATCTCATCAGATCTGAAAAGCTAAGCAGGACTGTGCCTTGTTAGTACTGCGATGGGAGACCGCTGGAACACCAGGAGCCCCGGAGGGGACCCACAAAGGTGGAAAAGTGCAATATAAATGCACTGCCATTATAATAATGTAAGCCTGTTAGTGCCTTTTAAAGACAATCTCTTACTGTTTTTTAATAGGTCCCATTTCTGCTAAAGACAACTCAATTATGAAAATGGTTTTGCCGGACCTCCACACATTGGTAGAGGAATGAATGGTCGATATGTTCTGGAAAATACATCAAAGCTATGGTGTGAGCACATAGCGATTTCAAGAGTAAAATATATTTCTGTCGGCCTCTCTGGGGAGACCAGGTGCCATTCGCAACTTATTATCAACCCGGATCCTTTTCATTGGCCACGTTGGCGCCTGTGATTTCTAACTCCCCCGCTTCCCTCTCTTTCACACTGCTTGACGCCGTTTCAGGCACAACACGTTTCGTTATATTACAGCTCTCTATATATGGTCGCGCCTCCACAAACTATATAAGGACAACATTTATGGTTATGGGATAAAAGCAATATTTCAACTCACATGAACTACCTTGTGAAAAGGTAAAATTTAAGACTCCAAATCAGATCTTTGGATGCAGATTGAGCTAGTGCTACTTTCAGATGTAGTTTTGTTTGAATTAAAAAAAGCTTGGATCTGTGGTTGGGTCTAAATTACTAACATTCCAACAGGTGACAGAAGGAAGGATCCTTCGTCCATCATGGCAAACTCCTCCCGCCTTCCGCATGCTTTGGAGGTGATTAACAGCAGCATATTCAGTCAGAGACCAAAGTGCAAAGCTGAGGCTTGTGTTCCTGCTGCAATTAGACTGTTTAATGCCTTGATGGTTGTTTTTTTTTTGCACTTTTTTAATCAGGGTGGATGAATGTTCTTAAGCTGTTTGTACACATGAGTTGCTGCAACAAAATAGTTTCCTGAAAAGGCTTAATAAAGTCTATCTATCTATCTATCCGCCGTAACTAGCACCACCATGTTCGATAATTACTGTTAGATGGGCTCCAGCACTTCTGCAGCAAAAAACTCAGCCTTCATGAACCGGTTTTAACGTATTACTTATTTTTAGCAAATGCCAAGAATCCTCTCGTGCCCTTAGACATTTTTTACTTTAGTTTCGGAAACAGATGACCACCATTTCCAGCATGTAAATTGAGTATTTTCCACAGTTGTTTTGGTAGTGCTATCTCTTACGACTTCTTTTGAACAACATAAAAGACAATTCACTTTTATCATCATTGTGCACACTGAAACACGTCGTATAGATTCGGATAAAGGTGAGTTATGGACTTGTATGGCAGTGACTTGAGACTTGAGAGAATATTCATGTCAACGTGGATCACAAAAAAACAGAAACTTGAAACCTGAACCAAAATAACTGAATCTTAATCTGTGTACATCCAATAAAATGCAGTAATAAGATAAGCAGACTAACATAATTGACTGTAACGTGGCCAGTCTCTAAAAGCACCTCAATGAACAAGAGCCTTCAAATACAGCTGCGTTTTCTCTTAAAGTAAAAAGTACAATCCTGTTTTATCCATGAAAAGAGGATTGTACAAGATTTGTCAAAATAGTTTACCCTTGTGTGCTTTTTATTTATGTTTTTGACTGGGATGTTAATGGACTGACATGATACAGCAAGAATGTATTGCACAGTCCCTATCATTGCACAATCCACTCACAGTCCACATTATTGCACAGTCAATGCACATTAATATTCAAATTATGTACATTTTACACACAACTCCCATTTTTACTCAGCCCATACAATTAGAGATTTTAATTAAAATCTAAATTGACACCATGGGTGCAAGTTTGGTTTGACCAGCCAGTTTTTCATTTGAGCTTTAAAAGACTTGTATAACAATATCTCTCTTCCACAGATTCCCACCTCGGGCAGACAATAGAGCCTGACTAAAGGGCTGTGGGGATTCACAATGTCACCTCTGATGGAAGCTTGCCTGGTCCTTTCGGAATCATCTTTACATTTCATATGCGCCTTCAACGGTGGTGCACAAGCAACGTTGCCTCTCATGAAAGAAAAAGAAATCTTTCAACACAGTAAAAAAAAAAAAATACAACCACATGGCATTTTTCTTTAGCTGTTTTGGAAGCATATGAGAAAATGGCCTAAAAGGGTTAGTGTTATTAGAAAAAGGCCCACAGTGGGGAGTTATATATGTGTAATGATAATATTTAGCTGTAAAAATTGCATATTAATGAATGTAAAGATTGTGCAGAAAGTTTTGTAACAGCTTGAAACGAGTTGAGTCTGCACGTGTGTTGCTGTTGGAGTGTTTACGTTTTTATATAAATTAGGCACGTTTTTCCACTGATGTGCAGACCAGAAAACCATTTGAATCAAGTACCATTTATTAATTACCTTGGTCTGTTTTAGCTACATTATGGTACCCCCCATCGTCGGTGTTTGCGGGTGAGGCCAACGATCCTCTCTGTAGTGCTGGCTTATTCAAATGGATGTGCAGCCGAGAGACCCACTGCCGGTCTGTTCAAATTAACTGCCTCCTGTAGTCAGTGTTCTAACTTAATCAGGTAGAGTAATGCATCATGTGTGGCCGCTCCTCTGGGGGTCAGCCTGTTTTTCGCACACAGCTTGTTTACCGGTTTGGGGGTTGAGTTGACAAGGTTTTAACATCTGATATTGTGAGGCAGTAATGGGGACATTTGACTCTCACAGGAAGGAAGGAGTTTATAATTACTTCATTTGCACTGGGTTGTGGTTGCAAATGTTGTGGGTAATGTGTTCCCAAGCAAAGTCTATAGAGGCTCGGGCAGTAAGGTAAATCAAAATAGCCAAAGTTAAAGCAAAATCTAACTTTGTACATTTGCAACTAAGGATGTCAAGATTAACACTAGAACTACTAGGATTTTAGAACTACTAGAACTCCCAAGACGTCAATTTGACCGTTGCGCTCTGGCGATGACGTCATCAATAGAATGATTCTTTTAACATGCTAAAAATTGGTCTATTTGCCTCTTTAATGAATGTTATCATTATTCAGAGTGCCGAAGTTGACTAGCAGGAGGATGTGGAGGAGGAGGAGGATGTGGAGGAGGAGGAGGATGTGGAGGAGGAGGAGGATGTGGAGGAGGAGGAGAATGTGGAGGAGGAGGATGTGGAGGAGGAGGATGTGGAGGAGGAGGATGTGGAGGAGGAGGATGGTGGAGGAGGAGGAGGATGTGGAGGAGGGGGAGAATGTGGAGGAGGAGATGTGGAGGAGGAGGATGTGAGGAGGAGGAGGATGTGAGGAGAAGGATGTGGAGGAGGAGGATGTGGAGGAGGAGGATGTGGAGGATGTGGAGGAGGAGGAGGATGGGAGAGGGGGAGAATGTGGAGGAGGAGATGTGGAGGAGGATGTGGGAGGAGGAGGATGTGGAGGAGGAGGATGTGGAGGATGTGGAGGAGGATGTGGAGAAGGAGGGTTGTTTGCGATAGCGAAGCCGCTGTTACAGAGAATATATTGATTCATATCTTCCGAAAAAAAAAAAAAAAGCCAGCCAAATACTATTATAACACAGGATTCGTGAAGACCTTAAATATTGTCGCAGTTGCCAAGAATATGCCGCACACCCGGCGATGTTACCGGGGCAGCTGAAGCAACAGGCGTTTAGTTTATTAACAGCTTAAAATGCCATAACTATATAATAAAGTTTGTCATAAATACCTTGAACATTTACAATAGACCAACTGCCAGTGAGATTTTGCCGGCTTCTTTTTGCGTCCTCCGAAGTCGTCCTCCGACTCGCTGTCTGATTCGACTGAGCTGCCCAAAACCCACGAGTCCTCGAGTGTGATCGCCTTCACCTCCCGAATCAACCTCATCAATGTTTTGAAGAATTGCCAGTGCCTCTTGTACGGATAATCACTTCAGATCCATTTTACCTTTAGCTTTGCTGTGAGAGACACTAAAGGTGACGCAACGCTGCACTGTCATCCGCGGCAAAAACTTACAATGTCATTGATAGAGCCGTCAAATTGAGGGAGTTAGAGGAAGAATTACTCAGAACTCGTTTTACACAAAGGTAAAGAAAAAGTCAAGAGCCCACGAATCTGAAAGAGAAACGTAACCAGAGTAATTAGACATACAATTCTGAAAACTGTCAATATGGCGGCCTTGGGAGTTCGAGTGTTAGCAGTTGTTTTCAATTGCCGTTAATATTTAAACGGGGGTTTTTGGAACCTATGGTGTACCGCACGGAGGTCCACGCTAGTGGACCTCAGTGCAAGTGCAGTTGTTTTATGCCACTGCTTTATGAGTTTACTCGGGACAGAGCGAGCGGCCGCACCACTGACAGCGTGTTAATGCAAAGTGGCCGCACAGCAACATGAAGAAGAAGGAGACAGGTAGTGCCAGAGCATAATCCGACCTATTCTTTACAAACCTGTTTGTTGTTGAAGTGAGCCAAAGGAAAGCTAACTTCATCAAAGTTTCAAGCCCCACCAGTGAGCGTTACCATGGAGCTCATCTCACTAATAACTGATATAAGACTTAAAACAGCTAATGAGGTGCCTATAAGCTTAAATTTATATTTTTTACCTATTTGTGCCCATTAGATTTTATTTTCAAAATGATCTGCTGTAGTAAATGGTAGGCAGGTTAATTGTTAAAATAAACATGTTGTCCTTACAGGAATATTTGCAATATTGCAATACGTTTAAACATAAAAAAATACAATGTTTACTTTATTTTTGCAGATTAATCATAAAATCACAATATTTCCCCTCACATGAATCACCACTTTAACATTTGATAACATGGCGTCCCTATTTGCAAATGTGGAAATAGCCTGACTAGGTTTGCTTTGCGTACAGTGTATTGACAACATAGTCGCATGACACTAGCGTTGTCAAGGTTAACTGTTTTTTGAATTTCCATATATATTCAAGACTATGGTAGCCTAATCGTGGGGTTTTTGGAGTCTAAATCCCGCAGAAATGTCACTCGAGGAGCAACACAAATCAGAGTGTCTCAGAGCCCAGCATGTCAACTCACCGCCACTGTAAAAGGAAAGGCTGAAGAGGGCAGAAGGAGTTGTAAAGGACGATGGATATCCAATATACATAAACCTGTCGTCATAAAGTTGCAGCCAAAGGGGCTAATGTGATCCAACATCTTTGAAATTGCGTTTTTATCCAAGTAAAGGTAAAAAGAGTTTAAATCCAAATGCAGTTTGTTAAAGTAAAGGTTAAAGAAAGTGTCCAATCCTGTCCACAGTGTATTGAATCAGGGCTGCAAAATGTATGACTCTTTTGTTATCCCAGTTAGCGTATTGGTGGTTTTCAGAATGTGATGATGTCATACTGCCAGATGGGGGCAAGAGACAGATTTCTCTATTCTCTATTACATTGTACTTTTCCATTAAATATGTAAAAGATAAATTCACAAATGTTGAATCTAATGATTTCTATTAGTGACTAGGCCCAAGAACTACATATAATACAACAACAAAATTAAATCTGTATTAAATATTATTGGCCAATAGAATGTTGTGAAACCCAGCAATAGTATATTGTCTTAATACCATGATATTATTGTGAGGAACAGTACAATTAAACAGAAAAAACTTGCTACCATATTTTCATGCAGATTTATCCATAGCATTGAATCCCTGTACAACAACTGTATTGTGTGCATCCTACTAAGCCACCAGGGTATATCTTATATTCAAACGACAATCGTGGACCCCATCTGTAAGCTTAAGCTCCCTTTAAAACAATGAGGGCTGATGCCACAGTCAGACCGATGAGCTGCACTTTCTTGAGCCATATGTTCATCGGCGCTCATCATTTGTGTCAGAGGTTATTTCACTCTCAGTCAAACAAAAGAAGTTTCCTCTGCAAAAGAATCTTCCCTTCACTCCATATTACTCAGATGACACCAGCACGGCTCTGAATGCTGAATGTTACCACTGCATCGCTCGTCCCTTCTGCATACTCGAAGAGGCTCCTTGGAATGAGGTCTATTATGACAGGTTAGCATCACAGTCAAAGTGGTTTCCATTCCACTCAAGTGGGCAGGTTCATGCCATCACACCCTTGATTCATGTATCCTTGATGAGTGCTAACAAAGGCATTTTAGATTCAGTACCAGTGCGTTCTTGCTGACTACGAGCAGTACTTTATTTAAGGATTGCTAACTCATCTTATCACGTGAATTATCTATTAACTAGATCTTGTGCTAGATATTCCCATGTGTCTTTGGGCAACACATTCCGCCCACCTAGCCTCCATTGTCGATTTGATGTTGAATATTTGATTTGATGTTCCCTAATATAAATGCTTTGCTAACCCAATGACGGTAGAAATTATTGGGCTTATTGAAGTCTAATTTACAACCTGTTTTTTTGTCTTCTTCTTTTATGTGTTTTAACCTGGTTTTGTCTTTCATGGTGCGAAAAGTGGGAGCATTGTCTAAAAGCAATGTATTGTCTACAAATGTATCAGGCAAGATACAGTGGAATTATAGCTGATTTATCTATTTACAATGCTACATTCCTCAGCAGCTGTGACTGGACTGAATTAAACCCGGACCTCTGCAACATTTGTCGTCCATCTATCTGGGTCACGCTGATAAGCTCAATCGGGCCTTTGCACTTTTGTCAAATGGGGAAATAAGAATTTACCATGCGTTGAAAGCAGCCAACAGTGACGCACAATAAATCTTGGCACCCTGAATAAACAAACAACCAAACCTCTCTTTTTCAGCACAGTTTTTTTTCTGCTTTTCAAAGCCTTACATCTTCTCTCACAGCTTCTAAATTGTTACATAACCCAGCAGCACATATACCCTGATGGGAATAACCTTCAGGGGACTTGATTTTTACTGCTCTCCATCAACTTATCCATTATGACCTAATTAGAAGAATAATGATTCATGGTGTAAGTAATTGAAAATCAGTACTTTGCCTAGTTTTTTTCTTTCTTGAAATTGAATTTCCCTGTTACCAATACGAAAGGACTGATTAACAAACTGGCTTGAAACAACAGATTTCTCTCAATGGGGTTGCTTTTTGTACTATACTTTGTGCTGTGATCCAGTCTGACACCGGGCATGTTCAGAGAGAGGCAGTCAGGCACACTCCAGGCCAAAGCATGTGCATGATTAAAAACAATGTATGGCCTAAAACAGTCAAGTAACGTTGCATTGCACAAGTGGTGTGAAACACGTGGAAAAATCAAAGGGTAACATATAGAACGGAAAGGCAGAAAATAACTTCATGCACTTTGCAATGCATGAATATAGCACCTATAAAGCTGCACCACGTTAGATTCCAGGTAGTGCACATGTCACCTGAATCACTTTATGAAGTCTAATTCAACCTTTAGAACATTTTCCATGGAGATAGATCCGTTTTATTATTGTGTGGTCCTCTGTGTTTTACATTTTAAGTTGATTTTATTGCTATTATTTATGTAATTATTTGTTTACTGCTACTTTATCATTTTACTCTTTTGATTTGACTGGTTTTATCTCTTTTAATTAGTAATTAGTAAATAGCAAACGTAGCTTCTTACACTTCTTTCTGTTCATGACAAAAATACATTATTCAAAGAATCACTAACCACAACATACCACAAACTCCAAGCATGCAACTTCTTTTATGGCTATATATCTTGATGAGTGCTGGAAGCAGAAAGCCCTGTCACGTTTCTCTCTGAGTCGATCGAACGGTGCCATCAAGCTGCGCCAAATAAATTGGAATCCTACTGGGTCCAAGCAGGAGACCGACTCGCAAACTGTTCACAAAAAACACCAGTACAACCACACCGCAATCTTGTTAGGTTGTGTCCAGCACAGCTCTATTCTGGGAGAAGAGGGAGTTTTGGCAAATAAATGCTCAACATGGGGCTTTTGCAGCACAAACTCTAAAAAGATGTGATGAAGCTGGTTAAATGATGAACAGGCTCAAAACAAGTTAGGTAGTAATACAAGGAGTAGGAATAGAGGTTTCTATAACAATATGAGAAAAAATATATCTTAACAGAATAATATATTTCTAAAAAGTAAGTTGTTTGTTTACTTTTATGTGCACTGGTGTAATATTCTATAAAGTATAGCAGTTTTGCTATAATCTGGCACAAGCATATTTCCTGTAGGTCAGTGTTTTATGTGCGCTGTCCCTGATAAGTAGACTAATATTTATTTATTTTCTAATGAAGTTACTGAAAGATTGTGTACTTTTTGTATCTTTTGGAGCGACTTAGCTGTGGAGCGAAGTGATGGGTTAAATTATCAAAGCTCTGAGCTGTATGTACTGAAGCAATAAACAGGAGGAACACAAGAGTTGAGATGAGCGCGGATTCTGCATTTTTATAATGTTTTTCACACGAGTTAAAATGTTTATCGTACTACTGCCCCCTGCTGTCTGTTAACATGCTCCTGTGCTGCCGCTGAGACTTTGCAGTTAGAAAAATATTGTTGCTAATTGCTAACATCTATACAGAGCAAATGACAAGAAAAGTAAACACTCACATTCAAATGTTGATTGATGTTGATTTCAGCACCTTCTTGGGTTTATTGTTTGATTTGAGTTGTTACAGTCCATACACTGTTGTACACTTGATGCGGAAATGCAGAAACTCCTGGAACGCAGCATTTAACCTGGCATTTGTCTCCCTGCATTCTACAGTACGGCCCTTCTCGATGAGCCGCTGAAGTGTGCGGTGTGTTCCAATTCTTGGAATATTTCAATCCGTACTCAATCACAGGCTTTTCTCTGCACTTCCAGCAAGTGTGGAGCGATGTGGACTTCAAACAAGTATATTCCCCACAATGCATTCATTTCAATGTTTTCAAATGGCGCAGCCGTTCTGCCTTAGCAACTTAGCAGCTAGCGCTAACTGCTTATAATATGGAAAGGAATGTCTTAACAGTTAAACTGATGATATTTTAAATTGATCTGTGACTTAAAAAATGCAGTGAATTCAGCTTTGGCTCTCATTCACACATGCCGCTGTAAATTCCCAGTTAAGGCTGCATGTGCAAATGGGGCTTAAAAAGAACCAGGCTAACGCTACTGGTAAAGAATGAATGAACTCTCAGGAAAAAAGAAGGAAAACTTTAGAATTACATATGTTTTGTTTGCTGTAGCTCACCACCGGTGTTAGGAATCACAGCCAAATCTGTTATCCAAAACAAAGTTGTAGACTTACTCACTAGACTTTATTATTAAGTGGGGATCCTTCTTTAGAGTCCACGTTTTACTTCGCTCTCTCAGATGGTAGCCTGTCAACTCTGGCCACCTCCCCCAAAGTTGCCTCATTCCTGGAACACGTGAAGAGAGGTGTCTTCTGGTCATCCAAATGCACTTTCTGTCTGGACAAATTTTCAATAGAAAGCCAAAAAGAAAAGTACCGTAAATATTTGTGTTGAAGCTGTACCGCTCGCTGTGAGTGAGAGCAGAATACCTGAAGGGAGGGGCTGGGTGAGAGCTGAAGCACGCTGTAGCATCTTCTTGGTTACGTAAACTTGTGGGCTGTCACCTGTACAAAAGGCTCCCTCTCATACAGCAGTTCATAAAGAAGATGCAAACTGTTTTAGAATAATGCCCAGGAGAGATCCAAGATTACTCAAACAGCCGGCCGGCCAGCCCTTGGTATTTCAAGTGGAGCACTGTCGATTTTTAAAGAAAAAGTTTTAACTTCAGAATAAATAAACTGTATCTTTGGTGTCTTTACATTAAAATGTTCCTATATGTCTCTGCCTCACCTTTGACTGCCTGCAACAAAGTTGTACCTGCTATTTCAAAACAATAAATTACACTCTGTGGAACTGTGTGCCCCGCTCTCCTGCTCGGTTACACTAGGTAATCTAAACAAAACTTCTTTCAGTGTATTATCTTCCATGAAATTGACCTGTAGCATGTTGTTTTATGACTGATGCCCTTCCTGCCATGACACCTTACAACTAGCTGAACTTGGGACTGACATGGAGACTCTTGTGACTTAGATCCAACATTAAAAATAAAAAGTAGAACAATTAAAACAGGACGGAACCAAGTAGCATCTGTATTCCACTGTAAGGAGAATGCACCCACACCACGCTTTGAAGACCACTGTATAAAATGGCTAATGTTGCCTCACTAGTGTTGACGTTTGAATGACAACTACTGTGCTAAAGAACATGAGAACAAAACAAAACTACTGAGCATACTGCAAAAAGAAAAAGGCGACATGGAAGTGTAGCTCTAAGTTGCATCAGTTTTGAAGAGCTTTGTTTAAGGAGCAGTCTGATCATGTGCTGTACGCTGTAAAAAGCAGAGTTAAAGGGCACAGGCTTGGAGCAGCACAAGTTGAAAGTGAGAACAGGGAAGGCAGTAGAGCTAGCAGAGCGCTGGGAAGATACTGGCCCTGGGGAGAAGGGCTGGTGCCGCAATGACAGTTTTAGGGCAACTGTGAGAGTTATAGATGAGTATCGGATGTTCCTCGTTCTTCGCTGGAAAAGATATATGTGAAGCGGGGGAGGGGGGGTGGGGGTAACTGCATCAAAGGACGGTATGGAAATAATAAAGGGAAATTAATAAAGGGAATTATAATGAGGATGAAAACAAAGGACAGTTGGCAGAGTTGTTCCAAAAAGCAAAAGCAAGGTAATATATATAATGGAGTAAAGTGCACAATAAATATGATGCATACAAATAAAGAAGAAAACAATTATTTAGATAGGGTGTGCAATGTGTCATGTGTGCGGGTGTGGCTAAGCTTAGGAAAACACTGTTGAATTCAATGGGAAACAGACATTTTCTCTCTTTACCCAAAAGTCAACCATTATTCTGTGAGTAAAATGCTGCGGGCACGCTAGCATTTGTGCAGCATGTGGGTGGGCAGTTAGTTCTTGGTTATTTTACAATTTGGGCTGTTGAACCACTTTATTCTTCTCCATCACTAAGTGTACATGCTCAGAGAACTCCGAGGCACTAAACCATTGATTCCCAATCTAAAGTCAGGACCCAAAGATTCACAGAGGGTCCAAGGTTCCTAAAAACAAGGTCCAAACTAGACAGTTTGAATTATGAGAGAGGAGGACGAGGTCAGTTAGATGACCTCTGAGGCATAACGGTGCTTGCAAATTTCAACACTAAGAACATCGCAATCCAAGCCAAAGTATATTATTCTTCCCTGAAATTGAGCTGCTGCCATGTGTCATGTTTTTAATGACATTCCCTTCCTGCCATGAATTTGGGACTGACACAGAGACTATTGTGAATAAGATCCAGTTGTCCAACGTTCTGTTTACTGTGGTTCCCTTCGATCTATAGACAGCACAATATGGGAAAAAAGTGTGATATGCGATATGAGGGTCAAGTACTGTGATGTATCGATATTATCACGATATTTGCTGTCACTAAATTTTTTGTGTGTATATATATATATATATATATATATATATATATATATATATATATACACAAATTTGTGTGTATATATATTATTTAATAAATAAATAAATTTTTATTTATTTATTTATTTATTTATTTTTTTTTTATTTTTTATTTTTTTTTCTTAGGTAGGCTATGTACCAGAATTCGACTTATTACCATTTTAGTAAAAGGTAGGCCACTTGTATTATATATAGTCCCATTCATTATTTTGTGGGATTCATCTGTGAACTGGGGATGTGCAGATGTGCTGTAATGCCATGATGACACTTTCACAATGATTAATTTGACATCGCTGGAGTCAAAGCATTGACGTCTGTACTTTTTTCAAAAGCGCATCACTCTATGTCTCAAGCTTTACTCCGCCCTCTTGCCATTTTGACTTTTCTTGCATTGACGTTGCAGTGAGTGCACCATAATTGCCCTCTCTCTGGTAGTCCTATATTCCTTTTGAAATTTATTTTTTTTGGCCCAAATGCTTTATTAGACAGGAAAGGACAGTTTGAAATGGGGGGCGAGAGACAGGGAGGGACATGCAGTACACTGTCGGAGTCGGGATTCGAACTCAAGACACTGCGGCCGGCTGAACTTGGAGCCTGGCATATTTGTGTGTCACACCCTCCATTAAAAAGTGCCCAATATGAAAGATTGTTTTATATGGTTGATGTCTTAACTACAGACATTTCAAAGGTATAAGTATACAGTAAACACATACCTGTGTCGCAACATTGAACAGACAGACAATGAACAACACGAGACTACAATAGGCTTGCTTCCACTGGTTCGCTTTGGAGCAGCTCGGTATGATTCAAAAGTGTCTCAACTGTCTTAAGTGAACTGTACCAGCCTGTGTATGCAATCCTAGGGGTCTAGCTTCCAAAGCGGTCTGTCTCGCTTTTGGCTCCTAGAACGCTTTAGCACAAAATTATTGGATACGAGAGAACACAGATTAAGGTGAAAACAAGATATAGAGATAATTATTCTCCTTATAAATCGCCATATTTTCAGTGATCGTAACTTGTTGCGCACATTTGCAACAACTGTTTTCTGTTTATCGACACAGCACTCTTGTCAGATACATATTATATCTCTATGCATAATGCACCGAAAAATATCTCTGGATAAAGCATAGAAACTGTTGGGTTACATCCCTCCTGGCTGACATATACTACAAGACGCCTGAAAACATTGTAATACATATGCCAGGTCCTTTTGTGGCACTGTTGAAAAGTAACACAAAGACCAATCAAAATGCTGAAAACTGCACATGGGTTGTACACAAATAAAACAAACATGGCGGCTTCAAGTGAAACGCATAGAGAAGTGCATTATTGTTATTTCTGTCAGAGTTTGGCGCAATGTGTCATTAAGTAGAGGTGGGCAATGATGTAACTTCACAAAAAGTGCGGGTATGGCGTAACAGTGTTTAGAGATTTTCTCACTCTGCGCCTGGTTCAAAAAGTTCAGTTTTCCATGTGGAAAATACCTGTTTTAGCCAAAATACGGTGGTGGATTGGCCTTTGAGTTTTAGCTTTGTGTAGTTATAATATGGGCAGAACCTACCCCACACCACGGCCCAGAAGGCGGACAATGCATCGGGCACCCGCCTTTCTGTGCGGATTGCATGTTCCGCCATATGTCTGGGTGAGTTTCCTCCGGGTACTCCGCTTTCCCATCAACCCAAAACATGCATGATAGGTCAAATTCTCCTGGACAAGCCTAGTTCAAAGAATCTTGAGATGGGTCCCTGCCCCTGAGGAGATGCCCCAGGGGCATTGAAGGACGGATACAATACAGAAGACAAATTTCCCTTCAGGGACAATAAGGTATACCTTAACCAGTTTGGGGGATCAGGGCCAGTCGAAACGTGGCTATGTATGCTATAGCCTTCTGTAATGGATAACCTTGTGTATACTATATGTGACCATATTGCGCCCAGTCGGTTCCCCACACTTCTGCATTCCAAGTACCGTAATTTGCTCTAGGATTTAAGCATGCAAGAGGCCGGTAGATGCGAGCTGTTCTCCCACCGCAAAAACCTTGCCATGCTGTTTGCTGTCCATCGTGTTTCCCTAGTGAATGCTGTAGGCCTGGTAGGTGTTGTGTTGTATGTGTGGTGCTGTCTGTATAAATGTTCCCTTCCTCTGTTTTGTGTGTTTTTAGACGCTGTCTAACATGGCCAGTTGGCGTTCCAGTGTGTCTGCTGTGTGTGTACCAAGCCAGATTTCACTGCCCTGTTGTATACGATTTTTGTGATCCGTGAATCATTTAGGTTTTTTTTGTAGGTTCTCATTGATTGATGTGGCCTCATGTAACGTTGCTGTTTTTTGCTTAAGGTCTGGTTTGAGCGTGGTTGCATGCCTGGTGGGGGGTTTTGATGATAGAGTTTCTCACTTCAGCCCCATCGCTCCTCGTGTGCTTTATGGTATTTTCTACACTCCCTTCCCATACTTGCATGCTTTAGTTTTGCCTCCTAGTTTGATGTGTTTCTTTTGTGTGTGTGTGTGGGTGTGTGTGCTGCACAGAGCCTAGTGAGTACGCTGTCACTATTTGTATTGGTAGCCTCTACCGCATGCACTCACGGCCAGCTAGTCCTGAGCATTTTAAAACGTGTACGTTTTAGTGGCATAGTTGAAATTTTAATTTTGTAGAGTTAATAAATATAATTGTCTAGTTTTGGTTTTGTCATTTGTTTTATTTAATTTTGTTCCCTTCTCTCAAAACAAATTATCAATCTTTCTATGTTGGACTCAGTCTCTTTTTGACTCTTCACTGCATTTCAAATCTAAAGGACTGGCTGCCTCCCTGGGTTACAGATATATTTACTACTACCTTTTGCAAAATTTTTACAAATTTGATTTACATTTCGATAATTAATTAGTCAGATATTTAAACTGGTGTTTTTCATTCCGTTTTTGCATTTGTGTGCTACTGTGGGGAAAGTCATTCTTAATAGGGATCAATTTAGTCTGTCTAAAGCTGGATATCCACAGCACAATTTTGGCCCTCTGCGACTTTGATATTTTGGATATTTTGGAATCTTGGTGAGTGAGCCCTCTTGTACTGGACATATAAACACACCTTAAAGTGCGCAACCACAAACAGGACCTTATCTCATCATTTCTCTTTCATTTACTAACTTTTACGAACACGAAAACGCCACTAGCATGTTGCACTAGCATCCGTGCTAACAGGTAAAAGTGGTGACTTTATCACTTTATTAAAACAGGAATTTCCTGAGCACTCGAGTTACAGGACAATACATGATAACTCAAACACGCATGAAAATGAAAATACAACTTTGAGTAAACACCACCGTAATACGCTTAAAAGCTCATTAAAGTTGATATTGCATAAGTCCCCTTTATGCATTTATTAGCAAAGACAGAACATTATTAGCCATGGAACAAAAGACCAACCTTGTCAACTGTAGACAACATGTCTACAGTTGTGTGATTGTGTCTACAGTTGAGTGATTGTTCCAACACAATGTTGCCGGCTTTTTCTTATGTACACAATTGTTTTAAAAAGTATATATATATAAATATTATTATTTTATTTTCCGAGCAGTTCAAAAGTACACTCTTATAGGAGACCCCCTGCCAAACTGACAGCAGCTGAACCTAACTGAGAAGTATCCAACCATTATTTTACTGACAAATTGGCCTTTGGTGTTCACTGCAGTTTTGTTTTCAAGGAAACCTCATTAAATATTCAAAGCAACCGCTGCCTGTTTGGGTGAATCGGGCACAGACTGCTCATCTTTAGGTCTTCAGTGTAGCTGGGGCCTGAACTGCTGCATGAATAAACAATAGAGGTGAATGAGTAAACATTTGTGCTGCTCCCCGCTGTTTAAAAGTGGAAGATAAATGTGGCGCCACGTCATCTTGTTTATGTACTGCAGGCTGTTTTAGCCTTAAGGAAGTCGACAGTGCACGGCCCCTTTGCTTCTTCACATCTCGGCAATATGGAAACCAAATATGCAGTTCTGACTAAAGAACCAGAAGGGGACACTAAATGGATGTTTGAATGTACTTTAAAACAAAACAAAGGAAAATGCATTTACTATAGTCAATTTACCTATTAAAATAGCAGTGAGGAATCATTTGGCACAGTTCTTTACATAGCTGGATAACTGGTCACGCTTTGGAGCTCACAGAGACTACAGGCATGAATGAGCCAAAACGACAATTTTGCATATTGTCTTTATCCTTTCATATTACTTTTTGCAGTTTTCCAAAATATTTCCAGTCCTGATGCTTTATTTATGGTCGCATATCAGCTGTCAGTAGAACAGAGACCCAACGTGGCAATATCGGTGTAATATTCATGTTCAAACATGAACTTCAATAAAGTCTAGAGCCCAAAGCAACTCAGATGTGATTCCTCTGTAGAAGCATGTAATCCTAACATTTTATACTGACATATTTGACTTCAATCCCCTCTCATTTCACTTTGTGGCTTCATACTCCTGGTGACTGACTCCATACCACAATGTTGTCATTTAGAGAGCAGCGAGTTATTTCAGAGCTGACAGTGAGTTTGAATTCGTTAACCTTTCTCACTGTAATTTTATGCATCATGCCACAAAGAATATTCACACACCATATCTAAATTGTGTCTAGACACGGAACTAAAACTGGACTGCAACAAGACCAAAACCAAGTCTACATTCAAAAATAAACTGGCTCAAACCAGGACCAATGCAGGGCAAATATACAGGACATACATTGCCAAACCTGTTAAATATGGTTTAAGGTTTTATTGGGACAGTAAATTGATGTTGCAATCGTCAGGCCTTTCTATTCATGTTCACGGAAGAAGGAAGAAACAAGAGTGCTGCTCATGAACATGAATATTATCCGCTTCTGAAACTCAGTTTGTGCAGTTTATTCCACAATTCCTGTACAATGTACAACATCGTTTTCAGAGTCATGGCAGACTCTGTCAGATTAGTCCTATGTCTACTTTCTCTATCTCTACAAAACACCAAGGGAAAGAATGTACACGTTTTAATGGTTGTAATGAGTTGGACAGAAACATCAGAAACAATCATCTTCGTGAAACTTAATTTTTAAAAGACTGAAATTAGAGATTAGATTTCACTTTATTGTCTTTACACTTGTACTTGATTAGTACCATGCAACAAAATGCTGTTACCAGAAGTGCAATGAAGCAAGTGCCAGATTAACAATTACAATCTACAAATATTGGTGCATTGGCGCATGGCTAGCACTCTCGCCTCCCAAGATTCCTGAGCCGGACCAACATCACATGATCTCTCTGGGCGGAGTCAGCATGACCTCCCCATGTTACCGTGGGTTCTCTCCGGGTTCTCCGGCTTCCTCCCACCGCTTCCTCCCACCGCCCAAACACATTCATGTGTTAGGTCAATTGACAACTGTAAATTGCCCCTAGTGAATGAATGTGAGAGTGAATGTTGTCAGTATGCGTCATGTCTCGGTGTTAACCCTGTTTTTGTATATTTTGTAATGAAACCAAACATATTCTCCCCGTTTCTGCTCAGGAGAACAATGCAGTTTTGTTGTACGTCTTCCAAAATGACGCATGAAGCGCCTACAACCTTAAAGCAACCGCAACAACACTCACACAGACACACACATATTCTTGTTTATTTGCAATGACTTTTTCAACTGTTCATCAAAGTAAATGCTATTTTTACGCTTTTCATTGCCTGTCCCTTGTGGCTATTCTGTGCAATGTGTTAAATTCCTGTTGCTGTTAGGTTGCTGTTGGGTTAACCTCTACAGATAAGGACATGACCGTGCGGACGATGGACAGTTTTAATACATTGGCGCTCGGCTCTAGGGGAACAACAGTCTCCCCTGCAGATAATATGGCCAGCAAAATGAAGCCCATCCATTCTGCTGCAGTGGCCGAGAGGATGACAAGTGCCAACCGGAGCCTCTGATGGGGTTTATGGGGCACCCTACAGTACCTACCATTACAGAGTTAGTTCACATATGAGCAGGACAGAAGTATCGATCCCGTCCTTTGAACTACAGAGATAGGTTTTGCTTACAGTGCAGTCAGCAGTGTGACACAACAGGAGAGCGGTGGTGCTGCAGTAATAGTTGTCATGGACGATGTTACAACTTCTCAAGATGGTATTTCCCTCTTTTATTTGTTGCTCTTCATCGTTTGCATGGTCGTAATAGCACATGATCTGCTCCCTATGCAATGCTTGTTATTTTCTGCAAGGTTTTGATTTCATGGCGGGGGTTTATTTCATCCATCGCCCTTCGAGGCAACGACTGTTTTTATTTTGTGCGTTACAAAAATGAACTGAATTGAATAATCCATGTCGAGTGTACATGCATGGAACACACATATACATAACAAGTAACTGTTTCTGTACTCACTAAGAATCATTGCCCACTTCTGACTCAGTATAGCTCAGAAGTCAGCAAACAGCTCTCAAAGGATTCTAATTAGCACATGCTCATCCACTTAAGCGTGTCTATCAGGAACACGCCCATGTTTGTACATTCTATTTCCAACCCCACAGTCTATCAAGACCTCTGCCATTCTACTGTCCCTCTGAATTCTGGAGTACTGCACTTGCAAATGGCACTCAGTAAATCTGGATATGAGAACATCTTTTTGGGTGTTTGTAATAATGTTGTAGCATAATTTTTACATGCACTGTCCATACCTACACACTGGAAAGGACTTCTTATGACCAAATACATTTGGGGTCGTACTTTGCCCCCGGACTTAGCGTTAACCGGAGCCTTGCCCAGGGAGCTCGGAGACGTTTGTTGTGAAACAGCGATAAAGAACATTAGTATATGATTTGTTCAATGGATTTTTGATTTCGAAATATATATATATTTTACCATATTTAAATTTTTTACCAAAATTGAAAACACAAATATTGAATTACGGCCTCGGAGCATGGTTTTGTAATTTCACCTATATTTGTTTTGCGCAATGCGGAGAGCTTGCTTTCACCAAGAGCTTTTTCCCAGTCTGTTCGGACTAAACCAAGACTACCAGGTCCAGAACCCAGAGGCACTGAGCACAGAATGCACCGCAGTCCGCACAGCACATCTCTGCTTGTAAACTTGACTTGTCACCCATAAAACAAGGGCCACGGGAGTGGATGATCCCAAAGTGCACAACCCCAGACTGCTGCGATGACCCACATTAGTTCCGGTGCCAGGCCCAAGTGAGGAGTCAAATTTACTCGAGATGTGCAGAGACTGCAGCGCATTCTGTGCTCAGCGCCTCTGGGTTTTGGACTTGGTTTAGTCTCGGTTTTGTCAGGGCAGAGTGGGAAAAAGCCAGGGGGAGCAAAAAGCAGAGAATGAGTTCCCTTTTGTTATCACTAAGTTGTACCATTAACAAAATGTAAAATAATTATCAATGTGATAGATTATACTTGAGTACCAGAAAAAACGCATTACTTTTCAGTGATACAAAATGGCCACAACGTTTTAGAGAAATTGTTATGCTCAACTTGTTCAGTTCAGACTTAGTGCTTTTTCATACTCACACATTTTCACTTGCTTTCAATTATACGAGCAGAGCTCTTCGTGACTTGACGGATTAAAGACAGCAGACATTCCGTGGCTCCCGAGCGGTGTGTATCCCTCCCTCTGCCTACCTTCTGCCCTGTCACATTCCCCCATGCTGCTTTTCAATTAACAACTGTCAATGCCTCATATCAGCGCTAATCCTTTTAACATGCAATTGACTGGTGTGAGCTCAATCAATAGCTCATTCTCTTTGTGGCATTGCATTTTTCTGTCTTGTGTGTGTTTATTTCTCACAGTGGATTGGCCTCTGATCTTCAAATCCCTTGTTAGCTAAAGTGGTCCTCATGGGGTTGCACCAAGCGGGGCACAGGAATGCAGCCGTCAGTACTGCACGATAAGACGCGGGGTGAATGGACAAATACAATAGTGGGAGGCTGGAAATCTTTCAGGACAAACATGCTTCAAACCCCTGCCACGGCTGTTTTTGGAAGGGCCAGATTGAAGCGCCATGTTCAGGATTCATCAGGTATTCACAAAGCCGCCTCCACTTCGCCCACCAGCCTGCCTCTTGCTGTCAAGAGGGAATGAGCAGCTTATGTCCTCCATGCCGCCCCATTGCTGTCATATTTGGTGACAACATGTTCGGTCTATTTCAGAAGATGATGGAATAGACTGGAGGGGAGGGGTACGGGGGCAGTGGGTTTGGGTGTATGTTTTAGACCTTTGAAACAACATATTTGATTAAGAAACAATTTATTTTTGGTCGGACAGGTTTGTTTACCTGCTTTTCATGTTTCTTGTACTGCCAGTAGCCTTCTTCAGAAGCGTCACATGGTGGCTTAACAGTTTGAAAATGTAGACAGAATCGCTACCAAGGAACATAGAGTATTCAATTTCCAAGACTGCAACTCAAATCAGTAGCTTAGTCATTAACAGCTGGATTCTACTACACCAGAATCCATTGTTTTCAGTGTTTTGGGGCTTTTCAAAAATGGTTTCATGTATCTTTTTTTCTTGTCTGTGAAATCTATGTGAAAATGAAAAATCCTGCAATGATCAAACTGAACAAAAACATTTATTTGCTGACCTAGTTTAGCTGCGATACAAATGTGTCTCATTAAGACTAAAATAAACTTTACCTAAATAATATTTTGATTGTGTTACCCGCCATCACTGGACTAATTTTGACACTTAAATTGCCATCACTACAAAGCACAAACACCACCATTTGGTTAATTGTGGTTATTCAGGTCACAGTAACGTAAGAACCAAATCATATCAAATCACAACTATTTTAGAAAGTCAATTTGGTCATTTAAATTCAAATTATTGTCCAAAAAATTTACCCAAATATGTCGCTTTTTTCTTTTATTATTTTTCTTGTTGATGTCACAGTAACTTTATTTGATTTTAAAAAGCTGGTAAATACCAGAGACCTATTAGACAATAAGAATGAAAAATAATACATACCGGTATGTTTTTAATTGTTTGTTTATGGTGTCAATAATTGTGAATAATTGTAAAAGTGTGATTTAATTTTGATATTGTGACGCTCCTGGATGCAATGTTTTCCACTCAAACAATAAATTATAACATTAAATAATACAGCTAAAATGTTACCACAAATCATTTAAAAAAGTATCGTAAATAACTATGGGATACCGTAAAAATCAAACACAAACATATATCTAAGCAAATAAGATGGTATACTTTGCCTTACGTTGCTCTCCCTCTCTTTATATGGAACATTTCACAAACTGCTGCATTCTGAAAACATTAGATAAATTTGATTTGGGAGAATGGGCCAGTGGTGCTCTTGAGTTTTAGTGATGTGCCAGAGGATTTGAGCTTAGATCGTGAGCAACTACGCGTTCACACACGGCGAGACACAATTGCCCCTGACAGCATCTCCGCTTTGCCGTGTGACAGATGAATATTGTTTTGGTTTCACCTGCTTATCTGCATAAACGGTTTCCTCAATGTAGCAACACAAACGTTACGCAATCCTGCCACTGCTGTGTTTGCGCTGATGTTGTTTTGTGTGTACATTTGTGTGGAACGAAAAGTATTTGTATCCGTAGCGTGAGTACAGTATGACAGAAGTGCGAGCGGCTTCTAATCTTTTAGAATGCATGTGTCTGTTTACTCCTGGAAGCTGAAGTAATTCACACCCACAACTACAAGGTTCAAGACAAAAAACAAGAATGTGAAAGGAATTTCCATTATATCTGTGAAATGAACCAGGACTCCAAATATAATGGGAGCTTGCTGGTTAAATAAATAAATACAAATGGCCTATCGGTCTCTGTGGAATGGTTAACTGCATAGTCATCTAACATTTATTTTACATTTCCAAATACATGGTATGTTTATCAACAAAATCAAAGAACGTATACGAATGGCATATTGTGTTTTCAGTCTCTCAATGACAGCGCACTTTAAACTTAGTCATCATAAAAGAATGTCGAATGCAACAATCCATAAATCTGTGCATGAGAATTCCACATATGTTCTATATACTCCTCCCAATCCATGGCAATTTCCTACCAAAGCTGCAGCATGTACAATGGAGAATATTCTGCATTTTGATAGAGAGAAACATTGTCTCCATAGTCATTCAGATTGAATGAAGCAATTTCTCCCCGCTGTTTTCTTTTGTGCTTTGAAAGGAGAAATACTTGACTGTGTAATCAACATATGTCAAGGAAATGTTCACTAAAAGGATGTCAATGCCACTGGAGCAGTGCGCCCAGGGACCCATCTCCAGATCTTGAGCTATGCTTGGTCAGAACGGGTCGACCGAAGTGTCCAGAGGAAACAAACCCAGACACGGGAAGAAAAATGCGAATTCCAGAAACCCCCGGGAGTCAAACCTGTGACCTTCTTGCTGTGAGGCGGGAGGGCTCGGTGTTCTGCCACTGTTCATTCTAGATGTTTGCTTAATGACAGGAAATATGGAATAAATGTATAATTATAGCAACATTAATCAAAAGTAAAGCTAATATCAATCATGTCATAAATCGAATTATCAGGATTCTAGTCCTTTTCTCAGACAGAAGGTTCACTAGGCTACAGAAAAACAACTTTCTGAAAAATATTTGCATCATTTCAGGAAGGGCCATGACACCAGGAAGAATAGCTGTGCGTACAAAGCTAATGAAGATACATACATACAGTACAAACACATGATTATAGCATCTAAAGTGCTGTTACAAATGTCTGCGTCACCTTCCAAAACTCCTCAGTTTCGCTAGTTCATAAATCAGATCTACCATTGCCATGACCTTGCTCAAAATTAGATTTCATTAAATCTTTCCCCTACTAGATTATTTGCTTGCACTTTTATGAGAACACAAAATGATTTCCCAATTGGGTCACTGTTCTCAGTGTGTTACACCATAGGCCCTTCACGTACAATAACACACCACTATAGGTTAAGAGTCCACTTCAAAAATGTATCTTCCTCTTATTGCCCTGAGCCAAATGTAAAAGCTTTAGTTGGCTTAACATAAAACAGAGTAGTCTGAATGTGGGTATAAGTGCATGGGGAGAGCAAATTAATGCGCAAATAACTAAATGCATTCTGAATAAAACATTAGGGCTTTAAAATGGTTATAAATTGTTGCATTACCTTTTTGCTGGCAACATGTCTGCCTTAAAAAAAACTTAAAGTGATAGAATTCGAAGTGACTTAAGTAGAGGGAAGGGTAATCACTTGTGGCATGTGTGGGCGCCTTGGCACCTGAGGGAAAGGCATGATTGAGAAGTGCCAACAAGACATTTAACTGGTGTAAAGCCGATGTAAACTCATTTGCTACTTAACGCCATCATGCGGAGAGCTTGCCCAGACTTTTCTGAAAGTGACAATGGGGCACACATTAACATTCATCAACAAGACAAACAGGTGACGCCACCAGGCCAAGTTACAAGTCAGATCTGTAGATAGGCGACCCCAGCTCACAGTAAGAAGAGATTTTTTTTCAAGGTGTTTTTTTTAGCCACAAATACAGCTCTTGCATGATTCATCCGTTTAATGCAAATCTCCGGAAGATTCCAAGTAAAGCAATATACATTTCTATTGAGACAAGCAGGTGACAGACACGCCACCAGAAAAGTTGGAGGGCACATTTACAGTAAGATGGAGCGCACTTAAATATAAGCCACACCAACAAAATTTACAAAGAAAAAAAAGTTTACATATATAGGCCCTGTTACTGAGCCCTTAGCATGAGAAGTTTTTTAAAAATACATTATTTAACAAATGCTTTTTTCCAAACAGTGCCTGCAACATGACAATAAAACAGCAGTAACTGGGCTGTAAAATGGCCCTATCTTGGCAGTAAAACGGCAGTAACATGCCTCGTTAGAGAAATAAAAGATACTTTAGCCTTTCAGAAAAGTCAATGGCCGTTTCTCAATACTCAAGAACGCAGTACGCGCTTGTTTTCTCAGCAAGTATATTCTTGTTGAGAACACCCATGACCCGCTTGTTTTTATACCTGCAAGCTTCTTAACAGCATCTTCCATAAATCCATAAATCCACCTGAATCTTTTTTTTGTCTGCTTTTTGGGTCCTATTACTAATTGTGACACACTGATCGCTAGCTTCATTGTCCTCCCGTGAACTAATATCACAGAAGTCTTCATCTTCAGTGTGTCAAACTATTGCGTTTCCTACTGGAGCTCCCCTAGAGGCCGTTAGCCCATAAAAATCTATAAATTAGCTGCATTGTTGTATAGGCTACAAGGTTCAAATGTGCTTATAGTCCCAAATTTTACAATAGTTTTTTGTCTCAACATTGTGGTTGTCTTTTACAACCCAGGAAGCAATGCAACACATCAGATTTGGAACAAAACGGCCATTTTATTCTATCCTTTTTGCTAATGAGCACCCTAATAACCCACAACACCCGTGTCCAAAACAACATGAGACTAATACATCAAAAGGAGAAACGTGTTGGAGGCTAAAAATACGACTACATTTAACGTGGTGGTTCAACTGCACTGCCATTTCAAAGAAAAACCACAACGGGGAACAACAGAAAACGCCAAGACATATAATGCCTAAGCTTGCCTCGTAATGAATGAACTTTAACTATACGGATACGCTAAGGCTCACATTCGTGCACAGCTACAAAAGATCAGCTAGTTCCTGATCTCTGAAGATCTCAATGTTTGAAGAGTTCACCATGACATGTTTGCACTTACAGGGGAATCTCACTTCTGCTTACTGATCAAAGTACTTACTTCGCTTGGTTGAAAAGGCTTTAGGTAGGAAGATGCAGAAATGGTATGGATGGATGTGCTAATTAGAATGGTAATGGCGCATACCTACTCAGCCCACCTTCATCTTTACAGGAAAGGTAAAAATCTACAGCATCAGTCCTGGAACTTTTAAAAGAGACTTTCAAAACACTGTCCATCAAATAGGAGAAAACGGTTCTACGCAGATCATACACAAAATACCATAGCCCAGAGGTGTCAGACTGTGTGACTCTGTGAATTATCTCCGCCTCTGTTTGATCACCAGATCCATAATATTGAAGTTAACTATGCAATGGTGATCAAAATAAAAGGTTTGGCCTGTTACATAGTTAAAATCTTGTAGTGGAAGGACAAACATCAAATTATAGAAATAAAGAGAGAAGATTTGTGTGAAATTCAAAATATGCAGATTGATATAGTGTCTGATCATGCCTAAATAATGACTTATTCATGACACATAAATAGTATGTGTCATAAACCAGGGATGGCATGGGGGGCGAAATGCAAGGATACTCGATACTCTGTGGAGCGGCTGGTGTAAACTAACTCATGCAGGTTACTCGCAGATTGCCTGTTACATCAACTCCAGTCCACTGCAGTCCGTTTGTGATGAATGCCCCGCAGATTCACGTGGTTTCGCACAAGAACACTCGTCTAAAGACCTGGAATCGGCAAAGATAGTCCATCATAGACTTAACATGTCAACTGGAGGCTTTCGACACTGCGCTGTCAAGCATAGGGCTCACTGCACACGTGTTTTGCCCTACACCCGCTTAAAATTGGCCCATTTTGGATGTGTTTTTTTTTTGCCAGCACCAAAAGTGAATGAGAAGGGCCACACTGAGCAGCGCGTCATTTGCTCGTAGTTTTCAGAAAATAGAGACCAACCTATTTTTTGACTGATGCAAATGTAGGCGCATCCCAGTCAAATCACATAGAAAGCATGTGTCTGTTATATTTGTACACTCAGTTATGGATCATTTGAAGGAGCCTAGGTTCAGAAAGACTGTCAATTTGTGCTTTCAAATTTACTTTTGAAAACGTCCGGCTCGTTTGTCATGCTCAGCCTGCACAGATACTAAATACAACCCTATTCATGTAGTTATTTTAACTGTAGCCTGTTACAGGTGTCTAAACATGCACAAAGCCCAGCTCCAGCGCACAGACGTTCTGCTGGAGCTGCAGGTGTGGCTGTCCTCGCGTTGACTCATGGCTGAGGTTTTGTGAGCTTATGCACGTAAACGCTGTAGCGTACAGTGTGCTTAGGGCTTCAGCTCTGAGGTGAATTGAACAAATGAAAGAAGAAAGTGTGAAATGGAAGCCAAGTTTAAATGTCATACAAGGTGATTGGGAAAAATGAC
The DNA here is from genome assembly GCA_015082035.1 of Chaenogobius annularis. NCBI lineage: Eukaryota > Metazoa > Chordata > Actinopteri > Gobiiformes > Gobiidae > Chaenogobius > Chaenogobius annularis. Next base: position 386,851 of record BJKM01000007.1, on the reverse strand, counting down.
AATATAATAATAAACTTAAAGGTCTATGTCTATAAATTAAGTAAGCTATACACAAGCTCTTATATATTCTCTCACACAGATATGTTAAGCATTGATAGACAAAGGAAGTTAAAAGAAAGTGTGTTTCTGTGGCACAGAGAGACTTTTACCCTGAAAATATTGCAAGACAAGATAATGAATGCCCTGTTGGAAGTAACTGTTCCATTGACAGTTTTATGAAATGTAGCTCATCTGTTGCATTGTGGGTGGGAACGTAGCACAAATAATGACAATTTGAAAGCCATAATATATAATATCTAATATTATGATCATTACTATCAATGGCGTCATCTTCCGCTGTTTTATGTTGGAGTTATGAACAGTCTGTACACAAAACTCAATTGCTTGTGTCTAAAATATAACCGAATGAAGCTTGGTGATTATTTAAAGACGAAAATATCCTCCCACCAGAGTCACAACCCTTGCTTATTTCCCATGAATCCGCAGCATGGTCCTAATAATGCTCCATATCAACAACCCGCGGCCTCCTGCTACTGTCGGATGAGTCACTTCAAATCACAGCCCATCAAACGTCAGCCTCATAAATGAATAGATATGTCAGGAGTCAGATGCTGTTTCTTTTTATTTCATTTTCACCTTCACACTCTCTTTTCCATTCACTCCCCAGTTTGGCATTTACCGCGTTACTTCAGATCAGCGGAAAAAAGCAGTCAGGTCATTCAATCACCAGCTCTTTCTTTACAGGGAAACATCAGATGCTCTGGGGGTGGCCAAGTATATTTAGGTTCTTAAATAAATGCTTTGAAACCCAGCTCTGGACTGTGGAGGAGTGAAACCCGTTTTGTGTTGATGGCAATACATAGAAAGAACATAGCAATATCCACAGAATATTGTGTTCAAATTATGGAAAATGTTGTTTGGATTAGAGAAGAAAGAAAGTTCCCTTGCACCTTGAAACCTTTTGAAACATATTGTTATAATTTAATACATTTTGTATCGGCTCACATATATAAATAACATGTACAAATATAAAAACTGTAGCACTGTATTACTTTCTGGTGGCAGCTCGCTCACAGGCAGAATGCATGTTATTTCATTTTTAATGCAAGAAAAGAATCCATATTGAAAATACATTGTGTGTGTGTGTGTGAGTGTGTGTGTTCGAATCATGGTGGGGCTTTAAATAAAAATATATACTAATCTTGCCAAAGTATCACAATATTTCCCCATAACATATTTTTTTTAAACATTTGATGCTAAAACTTTGAGATTTTAAGATTATTGTTTCTTTGTAAAACATAAATATTTTATCCGCAACCACTTTCTGTGCGTATTTATTTATAAAGTATTTCCAATTCATGTATTTTTATTATGCCAGCTTAGTCGTCTGTGCTGCTGACTCTCTCCCCTCATTATTTTTTCCCGCACTTATCATTTTTCTTTTCTTGCCTTTAAACTGTTTCTTTCCATTAGAAAAGTATTGCTCTGAAAGCGACTGGGCTGACACGAGCCTCTATTTGCACATCACTGAACTCAAAGCTTTGGATAATGAGCGCACAATACAATCTGACTCTCTCTGGTTATTACCTCCAATGGTTTTGTGCCACGGTAAATACACAATAATATAGCGTCAGCCACACAGTGGGAGGAGCCCATGGAAGTTATAAGATTTGTAAAATGAATCAAAGATGGCGGCGCATTGGTCAGTGGCTCACAGGCCATTTTTTTTTTCTTCCACATCACTTCCTGAATAGGGGCTAGTACCTCTCACCATGGCGATGACTGAACGCCTTTTCCCCGTGATGCTTTGCGTGACTTCAAATGGTCTGTTTACAAAATGTATAATGATGAATTGTTATATCTAGCTATAAATACAAATGTGTCATGTTGTAAATGCCTGATATTTCGGAGGATTATAGCAAGCCTTCGGATGAGAAGTCCAATTGGATTGACAACAAATTACATTTGCCCATTTAGAGGTGCTAATATTGTCACCCACAGAATTGTATAATTTAGCCTAAATGTGTTTGTTTGTTTATTTGGTGGGGACAGTGCATGTTAATGAACATACATGAAATACATGCTGTGATGTCATTTCTTGTCATTATTTGCTGTGCTTATGTGTGTATATCAAATAAGAACAAATAGACAACATCTTCCTCAAGTCGCCGTTACACAATGGAGTTATGAAAAAGTTTATTCTATTCAATTGTGTATTCATGATTGTGACTGATCGCACACACACACACACTCACACTCACACACACACACACACATACACTTAAACGTGGAGCTTGCATGAACAATGAGCACAAGTTGTAGGTGGAAAACAGCTAATAAATCCATCTAAAACGAATAGGACAACAACACACATTTAATATAATGTGGCTCACGTGTTTAGGAACAGCTGTCACTGGACAATAACATACAAATTGCAATTCCTGCAAAACAAAACAAATATTTAACTACTTTCTGTTTGTGTTTGAATTTGTTTGAATACATGTTTTTGTTCTGTATATAGTTTTAAATCCACAGGAGCTGTGTCGGAAAACAAAAGCGATGTAAAACTGTTTTGGGTTTTTGGTGACTACACTGTTATAAACTGTTTTGTTCTTTCTTGTGTTCGTCATAAAAAACTATACAACTAACAATAAAAAAAATAATAATAATAACTGTTTGTGTTTTGTTATGTATGTACTTTAGATCTACACAGTTAATACACAGTTAAGTGTTAGAATGTTCTTTTATGTTCCTGGCAGAGTTTGTCTCGTCCTTGCCTGGTCCTGTGTTCCCACTCGTGGCCGGCACCTTGATGTGGTGAGTGGGCTTTAAACAACAGCTGTATTTGCTGTGAACGATACAAATGGTTTAGTCCAGGGGCCGCATTTTGAAACTTATACGGAGCAGAGGGCCACAGACAACTAGACAATGAAGTGAATCATTCGTAATGTTGCCTTTGACATAGTTTTGATGAGCCTCCACATCTTAATAAGACTTGGAACATTAATATTAGGTTGATATAGCATCAAAATGCTTGAAGTTTTCCAATATTGCAGTAAGAACTACCACTTTTTGTTGTTTGGACCAAGTTAGCAGAAAGCTGGAGGACCAAAAAAAATGGGTTGGAGGGCCACATTTGGTCCCCGGGCCGTAGTTTGGACATGCCTGGTTTAGTCATTTGGGTATGTTAGCATTCAGAGCACTTAATTTAGTAGTAAAAAACTATAACTAATTTTATATGAAGACACTTGAAATCCACAAGTTTCGTCAATGCACACGTTATGATTAATATATATTTGGCTTTGGAGTTGTCAGGTGTTTACTCTGTGTAAGGGGGCTCTGGGCAGCACACACATGAGAACAAACTGGTCAGGACTGTCAGCTCTGCTCTGGGCTGCTGCTGGACTCTGAAGAAGATGGATGAGAATGATATCCGTTAGGACATTGATATATAATTTACATTTAACACAGAAAAACTGTAATATGTTTTTGACAGATTTACATTTTGGTCTGTAATACAAAGGTACTTCTTTTCCCAGTCAGTTTTTATAGCTAGTACCAAAAGTTGTTAAACTTGTTAACTTAAACCTTAGAAGTTATTAAACATAACTGACAGGAAAAATGCTTGCTAAATCTCTACATACATATTCCATGGAAGTAAATCCAGACTATTTCATATTGAAACAGCAATGTTTTCTGTCAAACACAGCCACATTGCATAATTACATTTTGGTTCCCAAATGCCGCTCTCTAATTGCGTCTCAACTGCCCATGATTCAATGTTGAATACGGTTACGTTATATACGTAAGTAAGATTTTACCTTTGCACCCAGATTATACTTTAATTATTGGATCATTTGATTTGATGCTTTTCTTTGCACTCTTCTCTTGGTTATTGAACTATTTGGGATAGCTAAAATGGCACTATTAAATTAAATGATTTTGTGATTTCTTGCCCATGTCTTTGTGATTTTAATGCAATTTCTGTTGCCATTTGTTGGAAGACTTGAATGCCTTGTGTACGTAATGTGCCTCTACAAACTAACTTGCCTTGCCCTTGCCTTAAGTTGACACATCAATGAACACCTTTTTTCGTTAGGGCGTTCTGGGTGTCTGTAGCCATCCCATGACTTGAGCAGTTTTGGTATTTAGGTAAGCTATTGCGCATTCATGCAAGCCATCTTTGTTTAACAATGTCTCCTTTCCGGGCAGAGGCTGACATACCACGAGCGGTTCACTAATCAATCTGGCTCGCGTAACCAGAGGGGAAGAGTGTGTAGCCTTGTCTTAGCCAGAATTTAATAGCGCCATGGAGGAGCCTAACTAGGTTACTTATTAGTGGCGTACTGCTTGCTCAATGCCCGATCTCATCAGATCTTGGATGCTAAGCAAGACTGGGCCTGGTTAGTACTTGGATTGTCGGGGACGTGTCTTTAGGCAAAACACGTCCCCTACTTTGTCTAGTGTAATTGTGGGTGCATGAATGATTGATGGGGGTCAGGGGTGTGCAAGACGCAGATTTACTTTAACGCTGTCTTTGCAGGAAAGGATTATCGTAAAATAAACAGGAACTATTAGCATGAATGCATGTGGATTTGAAGATACTCTGTTTTACTGTAAAAATTACCCTTTAATATTCTAAATAATTCTGTTGTCTGCCCATATTATGACTTCTCTGCCTGATTTAAGTAATTTCTATAAGCAATCAAGATATTTATGAAATATACCACTGTGTTTTGCATTTTGATGTAGTGTAATTGTCTATTGTGCAGTGGTTAATTCAGAGATGACTTTTTGTGTCCCTAACAAAATGGATTTTACTCATTTCTTCTGGCTTGATTGGCGCAACTAAGCTCCTACCACTGTAACATTTGAATAAAACTACTACTTTTAAATAAAAATGTATAAAGTGTAAAGTTATACACATTTCATTAGTGTTGAATAGCCATGAGTATAATATTGCTCACCTAATACTCTGTTTATGTATTAAAAGGTTTTTAATTTTAAATAAAATGAAATAAAGGTGCGTCCCATTGATTAATGTCCACCCTGTTACTTCCAAATTTAGCCCTTGGTTGTTCTATTTGAAGCGTAACTAAAAAGATACCATACCACAATAGAAGGAAATAAACTACAATAAGCAAAACAAATGATTACAATACAGTTTTCTTTCAACATTTTACCAACATTTAATGATGTGGTCAAGTATATCACGTACCCTCTGTTACGTCTGTTATGCTGGAAACGTTATTTGTTTGTGTTGTTTAGAAACACTGGTATTTAACATGTTAAAAGTATTTCCCTGTTGTCACTATGTGCTCTCCTATTCTTTTTTTAATTTATTTTTTTTGCTGTGTGTTGACAACCTTTGTTAAGTTGTAGAAAAAGATTCAGTTGTAGTCATCTGTCCAGATGACCTACAACTGAATCTTTTTCTACAATGGAACACTCCTGGACGAATGAGGGATTACACCGACAACCTTTGTTAAGATTATGCTTTAAAACCTGCATAATAATGTTTCCCACAGCTGTTTTCTACAAACTGTGTCTTCCATTTTCATTAAAACGTCATGTGTATTTCTATGGGAAATGTCCCCAGTTTACTAATTTTAGGGTATAAAAGGTTTAACAGGTTTCAAAGGTTTGGAGTTACTTGTATCATTTTTTCATTCATATATATACTTAGTATATATTATATTTATTATGATATAATAATATATATATATATATATATATATATATATATATATATATATATATACATATATATATATATATATATAGATATATATATTAGAGAGAGAGAGAGAGAAGAGAGAGAGATAGATAGATAGATAGATAGAATAGATAGATATATAGATATAGATATATATAGATATAAATATAGATATATAGATATATATAGATATGCTTTCAAAATAAAGCATTTTCATTAAATTATAAAAATTAAGATACATAATCCAATTTAGGGACCATTAATTAGACCACTATTAAAAGCATTTAAGTAATACAAAACTATTCATTTATTTACACCACTTAAAGTAGTATACAGTGAATGTCCGATAACAGGGGTGACATTTGGCTTCACTTATGCAAAGGGGAATTAATAATAAAATCCTGAGCTTGCCCATGATAATTTTTGCATTACTTAATAGACCCCTTTTTAACATAAACAAAACAACTCTTTTAAGAAAAGCTTTCACTCTGAAAAGGCCCTCTTTACTTAATGCCTTCAGATCATCCTAATTAATCACAGCAATGAGTTCAAGCACTTTTGACAACTTTCAGAGCCCAGAGGAGAGTTTACTGTCACACATTTCTCTCTCTATCCCCCTCACTCTGCATCCATGCATCTTAAAGTATTCATAATGCAAGTTGATTTTGAAGTTTTCATCAGATTACTTTTAGTCTTACCGCCACAGTTTTATGATGTTACAACCTTGAGCTTGGCACATTTACATACAACAGTGTAATTCAAATGACTTTGGCTGAAGCAATCCTTAATAGTTGTATGTGTATAGAATTTGTGTGAGCATTCTCTATCCAATTTAAATGTAAATTACATATCATGGGCTGTTTTAAGGGAATTTTGAAAAGCCTGTATTGCTGTTTACAAAGGCAGGCTGGATCCGTGATCTGGGGATGCATAAAAGTAGAAGTTAATTGAAACTATGAATCAAAGCGCGGCTGAATGACATTTATGTTTTGCCGCTCCACAGCACAAAGGGATAAATGCCCTATGCAAAATGAGAGGCTACTGTGATCCAGTTAATAACGATCCCATTATTATTCCATATTTACATTAGGGCAGAGCTGGGCCGGGGGAAAATCACTTGTTGTTTTAAAGTTTTATGGTTGGAACTGCTACAGTGGGCAATTATTATGTTGTTTTACATATTTACATAAAATTGACTTTGTATGAGGTTTTCAATAACTCAAAGGGAAATTCTTTATCTTCTATGTATTATATAAAATTAAAACATAAAATCCTTATTATCATGATTATTTCATTCATCTACTTCAGCTTTTTGGATACTCAAAGTTGCATTATGTTGCATTATTTGTTCAATCCACACCTCATTGTAGCCACAGCTGCTCTGGGGCAGACTGAAAGAAGCGAGGCGGTCAATCAGGGCCACTGGACCCTCTGAGCACTCACACTCACCAAATTCATATAATGTGGGTGAAGGGTCTTGCCTGAAGACACAATGAGAGTTTTGAACTAGAGCACAGCCGGCCCTTTTCATACTGTATAGTTATTGTACTATTGTTTTAATACCACGGTGAAATTTACAATAATTTATATTTATTTGAGTACTTTTTTACTGTGTGCGTGTGTGTGTGTGCATTGTGTGTACCAAAAAGAGCTTTCTCTTTTGTATCAAAATCAAATTTGACATTGTGACACGTATTGTGACATGAGCCAGTGATAAAGGCATTGTGATGAAGTGTCTTGCCCAATGACACACAGACCGCATGTGCTCAGGTGAGGTTCACACCTCCAGTCAGTATCTTCAACCCCACTGTTTCCAAGTTCCAATTCATTCGTTCATTAAGGACAATACAATCATGTATATTTTAACAGTTCAAAGAAGTCAAATGAAGCCGAAGGTTTATTGTGGATGATTTATTACAAAAATAAATCCCCTCTTCCACAATATTCTGATATATTGACATGTTTCTTTCACAAACTGCTGGCTGTTTGTGATAAAGACTTACAGACAAATGAAGTAATCGGCTTGTTCTGCCTGACTGACTACCCACAATGCATCTGTGTTAACTAACCTCCTGTATAAATGGCTCTCTTGTGTCCTTTCACTGTATGCTGTGGGTGAGGATAATCCGCCATTATACATCTGTAAAGAGTTTCGCAGCATGCCGAGCTGCAGGCTCTTACACAGCGCTGTCATCATGTCCCACTCCATCTGAGAGCTGTGCAATTTCAACTGATGACTGGCCCGGCGCAGTCAAATTTTCATTTTGAGCCCTCGAGAGCAGACAGAGGAATCAAAAGACAAACTTACACTCCACTTAAGTATGGTACGAATAATCCGCAAATGAGAGCGTTCAGTGCTTACACTGCAATCCAGCCCAGTAATGTTAGGTTTTTACTACAGTGAAAAAGACACGTTGGATATTGTGAATCATGTGTATAGAAATTCTAGAAGTTGAGGGAATTGTCCTGGTTGGACATGAGCAGCAGATCTGACATTATACAACTGTTGCCTAGCAACCATATTGTAAACAATGGCCATAATCCATATACATTACTCAACAGTTATGCTTTGACAATAAATATGACCTGATAACACCTTTATTTAGTTGAATGATCATTTAAACTGTAAAAAAAATTGTCACGTGCATGTACATTGGCTCTGTGTTTTAAATGGCACATAGCATATTGGTGACATACTATGGATTGAGGGATTCCATTTTAGAATGCAGAATCAACCTCCTTTAATTTTAAAGTTTTATTTTCCAAAATGTCTTCACAAACTGCAACTTCACGGATTTAAAACTATGATAAATATTTACCACTGGCTCTACCCCATCAAACCAAGTCATAATTAGAAAAACATGAGAACCTGTCATACAGACTTTAAGATATGGGTCATTCAGAGCTGAGTGTAAACCCCCTATACCAGGGGTCCCCAACTACCGGGCTGGGGCCCAAGATCAGGCCGCATTCCATCTGCTACAGGTCTATGTATTATTATTTTGATTTTATAGTCTGTTTTACCAGTCTGTGTTTTACCATGAAAATATAGAGCCAATTAATCTAATAAACAGCAAACATAAGTAATAAAGGTATTTTAAAGGTTATAGAAGGGTTTGGACACATTTTTCACTGTTGTTACTGGCTCTGGTTCGTGACAAAAAAAATCTTGTGATTGTATTGGTCCTTGCGAGGAAAAAGGTTGGGGATCACTGCCCTATACGATATGCCTTCAGAAATGATAGTGACTGTATCTCAGTTACATGTGCAGCGGGAGATACACTTATAAATGATGTATGCTTCAAATTGAACAACTTGTCCTCTATTCAATGAATACATTTTTATGCTTAGTTCTTCATTTTACACGCTAATCTTAACCCTTGAATCTCACGCTAGAGATCATATAAGATTTATTGACTCTACAAAAAACACTGTGCATGTGGCAGAGGTTATTGCTGATATTGTTAATGTTGTTTAATATAAAAACGTATGACTTAAAACATTAGATTTTCTCAGTTTTATGCAACAACAAAAAAAAGAACATGGCTCAGCGAGGGAACTTAGTCCTAAGTAAGAAGGCCATAACAAAGTAATGGATTACACAGACTAAACCAACAATCAATGGACACAAAACATTAAAAAAAGTGGTGTTTTAGCATTTTAGTGGGGGATTTTTCAGTCTTTTCACATGTGTCTGATGCTTGAACTGCAACAAATATACATTTAAAGACAAATTATACTAAAAGTCTGTTGATTTACCAAAAATATCATCTAATTCTTGCTATCAGGATATTCCTCTTTGCTCACCCCTAGCAAGTGGATTTAGGTTCAAATCCTGGACATTATGTGTGGCCTTGGATTTGTGTGTTCTCCGTGTGTCTGGTGTGTTCTTTGTACGCCCTCCAGTTTTTCCTATCAACTTATAATTATTAGTAGTAATAGTAATATTCATAGTTTTCAAATACTCTATTCAAGATCCTACTAAAGATCTGAATAAGGGTCCTTTTCTGCCGCACCAAAGTGGCAGCTGACACATTGCCCCAGTGGCAACATTCTACAAGACAAGTAAAATTATTGTCATGTCAATAAATATGTGAAATCTCAAGCACTTATGTCGATACGCCCTATCGTGAGCATCGATGTATTATAGATTCAAGTTCAGTTCGTTTTGATCAGTGATGAGCTATGGTTTTCGAAACACTGATTATAAAATGACCTCCGGATCAGCTCTGCTTAATTATATGCAGGAAAGTCTTTGTTTGTCCTAAATTAACCAAATTAATGCCCGGGTTCATAAATTTCTGTGTGCAATTGAATTATGATTATTTGCACCACAACTGATCGTAACTCAGCCAGCCTTGTTCATTTGTCTCTAATAACAGATCTGATACGTTGGCAGATTATTGCGTGTGATGTGCTCTGAAACCGTGCCCACTAATTATGTCTTCAGAATTTCCATATTTTCTCATTAAACAGGAAACAATCTTAGTCTGAAATTCTATGGCAAATGAGAGCAAACAGCAAGTGCAAATATCCTTCCGTGACTTCTGTAAAAGCTGTTGGGTATTATGACTTGGTTTGGCATTACTGAGGGTGCAAACACTTCTCGGATTTCCATTTCTTGCTGTTTATACATCACAAAAAGATTAAAGACTCCAAGAACATACAAACTCAATTTCAAAAAGTTGGAGTAAGGCAACATAAATCAGAAATAACGACATGCCTACAGTAAACTCTGGGCTGCACTTGTAAGGAAGCAACAAAATAAACAAAGATAAGATGTTTGCAAAATGGCAAATATGGCTCACAGCTCAATTTGCTGAATGTCTGTCGCCACTCTTCACCCCGATTTCACACAACTCATTGAGATGGATAACATCTATCGGCTAAAATAATTCACAATTCACTAGTTCACATAGTTCTCTTTCTAATTCTCTAGTATTATGCAAATCTGTTTGTAATCAATTGCATCATTGTGTTGCAGAAAGTATACAGATGTAATCATATCCAATCTGGGTATAATGATGATATGCATTCACGGTACAGTTTTACAATGCAAGGTCCTTTTTCAATGCCTTGACAAGGCTTTGGCATGTTGTTCCCTCTATTTTTGTTTTTTAAGCAGTTACTGTAACAAAACAGAGCATAATGTATAATGTATAAGCAATCAGCATGAAATTCAATATATAGTGTAAGCCACAATATTATTGTGAGATTTTTGATGACACAATATTTTGGTTATTGTCATAGTTGAGCGTAGTTCAGCTCAGGTGTATCATTGTGACCTCTGTGTTTAAGTCCTTCAGTTTAGACACTCAGGAGGAAACTTTATTTCAGACTCAATCAGTCCAATATATATATAAAAACAAATCCTTTTATGGTATTGCATTTATTCAACAGCAGGTGTTTTCACTGCATCTTTTTTTTTTTACTGTGGGCAGTTGTGCCTCTCGCACAGATCTGACCTGTAACTTGACCTGGTGTAACCTGATTGTCTCCATGGAAATAGTTAAGTGTAATGCCATACTATGTAGAATAATTCCAGTCAGAGCAATGACATTTACATGGAGCCTCCACCAGAAAAAGGGACATTGTGAAAGAAAGAAAGAAAGAAAGAAAAAAGAAAAGGGAGAAATAAAAGAAGAGAGAGGTTAAAATGCACTTACCATTGAGCTCTTCTGTCCTCCTCCGAGCTGTAGCGGCTCTCAGCAGGGGCGCAGGGGTAAAAGAGGTTGGAGAGTCACAGCTTTCATGTTCACATTAGAATTTGTGCCACGTAAACAAATCTCCAGGCTCAGTGACATTTTCACAGTGTACAGACACATGCAGGTCAATGTGGTGTCCTGCGACGACCGCAACCTGGCTTTGAACTAAAGAAAGAGCACATCATTTCAGTCATTTTTGCTGAAAGTCAGAGAGCCAGAGAAAACAACTCCTGCATACAGAATGACAGCCAAACTTAATTTTGTTGCACTGTCAACCTGTTGTATAAAAGATTCCACACAAGCACAATGTTTACATACTTACATGTTGGCATAATGAATTAGAAATTATTTATGGAAATAGAGTCAATAAATAATCTTCATATGTTTCATTTTTTATAGAAAGGGAATTAAAGCAATTTTTCTACCAAGTGTATAATTGTGTAGTGGTCTGGTAAGTAATTTAGTTTGTATCAGCCTGGGAATATAACCCACAACCTTCATCTTACTGTAAAACAATACATTATGGATGGAGCCATAGACCCTTCCAGTGTTTGGAAAGAAACACAGTGTTCCCATTCAATGGGAATGGGAACATTCCCTAATGCCTTTTTTTTTTTTTTTTTTTTAACTTTTTTTTTTTTAAAGGATTTTTGGCCGGTAGGCTTTATTGGTCAGGACAGATGAGTATGAAATGGGGGATGGGAAAGAAGGGAGGACATGCAGTAAAAAAAAAAAGGGGAAGCACCCCTAATGACTTTTAAATGGAGAGTTCACAAACTATTAAAAAAAACAGAGCTGTTTTAGCGACTGAACACAACTTGAAAAATATTATCAAGTGTAAAAGTGTTTTGTGTAGATTTCTACATCCTGTTTCCAAAAAGTTCAGACACTTACCTTAGAGATAGAGAAAGGGCGTCATATGTGAAGATACACTACACAGTGGACATACGACGGGAACGTACTGAAGTTTTGAAAAGAGACTTCTTGAAGTTATTCGCAGTGTGGAAAGTGAAAATCAAGGCATCTTCCAACATAGACAGGAAGACAAACACGTTTCACCGGCTGCTTCAGCTGAACACATAGCTGTCCAAAGAGTGTGCACCTTGTGGATTGCACTACATCGAGAACTTTTATCTGTTCTGGAAACGAGAGGACCCGTTTGAGAGAAATGACCCACACCTCTGCAGAGGTGGAGTGAGGGTGCTGACAGAGAACCGACTCCATATTCTGAGGCATTAGAATGGGCCTGGACATGGTCCTGAGCAGATAGAGAGAGAAGAAAGGAATGAGAGAAGAATTCTTGCTCCATCAGGTCGAGACCAAGCCAATGTTTCAACATCAACATCAGCAGCACCACTACTACAGCCTCCACCCCAGCAAAGGATTCATCAGTAGCAGCACCATAACAATCTTCACTGCAGCTGGCAAAGGATTCAGCTCAGTTCCATCCTGCATGGTCCTCATCACATGGCTTGGACTCATCTGTGACAGGCCGGGCAGCATCCCTGTCATCGCCCCTGCCCTCAGACCAGCCCTGGGTCGCCCCTGCAACATCTACTCCCACTTCAGAATCACTCACTCTCCTTTTCATTTCCACTCTTCCCAACCATCTTGAGAGTCTGATCAAAATCAGGCATTAAGATGGTTCCACTCAAGCCTAATATAGAAAGATCAACAGTTCTGATATCAATAATGATGAACTCTTCCCCGCACTCTTCCCCCGATCGACTGGGGCAAAGAGGCGTTTTGGGCATGTGCTGTAACACCAAGTAAGTTATGGACAAAGAAATTATACTAACAGCCCCATCTAAATGTTAACATGAATCAAAAGCTAAAGATTGTGAATAAAAGTTCTGTATTTGGTGGGTGGCTGTGTAGCAGTTGCTCAGAGAAGATTTTTTATTCATCTGTAAGAGCTAAAGCAGAACACTAAAGCTACAGACCTAACAGCAGCTCATTCTTTCTGAGGAATGTGTGTCTGCTAAAGGTGGGACTGGTATTTACTTGGATTCATAATGAGTGAAAATGAAAGTTTGTGATAGTGTGGGAGATGTGAAAGTGATAAAAACAAGCCGTGGTCTTTCTAACTGAAAGTGGGCCGGTCCACAACATACATTTCCTGGGCTGAAATAGGGTCCCAGCATACCCCTTATTCAACATGCAAAGTGGTAGGCACCGACCTGTAAGCTTTTTTCAAATTACTTCTTCAACTACATCATATTGAAAGACAAACTCTATGAAAGCCCGTTTAGAACAGATAGTACAGACAGTAGTCTTTTCTTTGCATTGCTGTTCGTCATTGTCTCATGGATGGCAGATGGGAATTAGTTCTGAGTGAGAGCTATAGTATAAAGCATCTCTTCAATGTTATCTTTGATTATTGCTCCTGGTGGTTCCTGTTCAACAAATTCAATAAAATAAACGTAGAGGAGAGCTCTGCCAAGGCACGAGTTCTGTTAAGTAATATTAAAGTTCCCCAATGTGTCACACACACTGTATAGTTCACAATAGGCAAAACCACCAAAACATTGTAGTGGCAGTAGTTGGGTTCTTGAGTAAACTTTTCTGATGCTCTTGGCTTTGGTTTTGTTTTGGAGTGTGTCAACAATTTTTTTCTGGTTAATTTCAAGTTAAAATATATTATTCCATTTTACCCACCATTTCTTCTGCACAGAGTGTGACTGAGGCGGCAACAGAAGAGGGGAAGGCAGGGCTATGAAGGATTATGTTACACCAGAGACACATTATTATCATCTCTTCATTAGACGAGGAAGACATTCTTGTTGGTTCCACTCTAATTAGCCTGCTTATTTGTGACTGTAGCCTGGTAATGTCATCTGAAAATGTGCCTTTAATGTTTCGGCCCATTACGGGAAGCCATAACTCAGGAGAGGATCAGCTTGTCTGCACTGCCACCAGTTACACACACGACCATTAGGATGGTAAATTAAGACTGTGTCAGATTACCAATGCATCTTTAGGTTCCAAATTGGCCCATCTTGTAACATAAATTCTCTAACATCAGTAATGTAGTTACACCACACTATAAAATATGGGCTCCAGCCGAATGTCAGCACTTGTGGCCATGCTATTTTGTAGTGGTCTCCAAAACTCCTGAGGCTGTTAAGTGCACTCAAAATTTCACACAATTTATCTGGAAATGGAAAAACGGTGGACAGTGCAAGCTGGTGGTACAGTGGTTAAGGGGTTGAACATGTGTGGTTATTGTCATTGTGGCGTTGTGGGTTAAATTCCAGCCCTCGACCATTTGCTAAAGGTCTATACACGCCTCTCCCCCATTTCACGCTACAACTGTCCTGTCAAATAAAGCCTTCGGGCAGGAAAAACCTTTTAAAAAAAGAAAACTGTGCAATGGTTTGTATGCACACTTGCTTTACTATTTAAGTACGTTTTAGTAAGTAATAAAAGTACATAGAGCTTTTCAAGACAGTCAAAGTTGATTTACAATTTTGTTATTTGTACATTCATATTCACTGGTGTAAGCTACTGCTGTAAGTGGTGTAAGCACTGCCAATCACAAAACTGCTAATCACAGCTGATGGGTTCAGAGAGATCGGCGCGATCTCCATCAGCAACGATCTCCCCATCAGCGCAATCTCCCATCACGCACGATCTCCCATCGGCGCGATCTTCCCATCGGCACGATCTTCCATCGGCGCGATCTCCCATCAGCGCCATCTCCCATCGGTGCCATCTCCCATCGCGCCATCTCCCATCGGCATGATCTCCATCGGCGCGATCTCCCATCTCCCATTAGCATGATCTTCAATTGGAGAAGACGGCCCGAAAAATATTTTTTTATAAGATTGTCCCAGTTCACATGTATTTCTGCAGAAATTGACAGTGGTGATATCTGCGGTGTTTTTTGCCAAGTGTTTTAAGAGCTTGTTTATAGTGTGATTCTTTTTTAAGTTTTGTACCCGTAGGCTTTATTGACAGGAAAGTAGTGTAAAATGGGGGATGAGAGAGAGAAGGGAGGACATGCAGGAAATGGAGCCTGGCATATGTGTGCTGTGCCATAAGCACTCGACCACCGGGCAGCACTACAGTGTGATTCTATAGGTTTTGTAATGAGGGATTGCACCGACTCTATGGGTTTTATTGTGGTGGATGCTGTGTTGGACTAGCTGATAATACAATATGTGATATCGGAGTGAAAAATATGACTTTTTCAGCTTAGGTGAGTCTTTGCTATATCGTAAGTTTGACTGAATTTAGTCTTATTGCTAATTGAATTCCACCTTTTAATATTTTTACTGCTATTGAGATGTAAATAGTTTTTAAAAAGTGCAAACACATTGTTTTGGAAATATAAAGTTGAAGACAAAATTTTTCAAACCAGGTCTCCGTTAGTTTTTCTGCAACGTCCTCAGCTGTTTTCCAATGGCAGAAAGTAACTCTCACATACTAGTGGGAGATAATTAAGGTAAATGTTGAACAAAGCCAGACCAACTACTGAACTCGGAAATGACAGATAGAAAGCAAACATTTTAGTTTTTTTCAGCTAACCAAACGCAGAAAAGTGTAAACTGTCAGAAAGAAGCAGATTCCCTTATTAAGCTTTTACAGGAAATATAAATCAATCAAGGACAGAATGGGGAAAACATAAATTAACTTGAAATCCAATTTTTTTTGTCATATTGTCCACCGCTATTCAACTCAACAGTCAAAATGCATGACTGTACAATATTTTTTCATGTGCCTTAACATGGGATACTGGACAGAAGATATTCAGTTCTCCAAAGTTCACTTTGAAGAACACACTATTGTGATTAGGTAGTTGTAGAATAGTACAAAACACATCTTGCCTTTTTTTAGTCTGTTAGATAGGCTACATTAAGATCCTTCTGGCTTACATGTTTCCCATTTACAAAGTGACTTCCTTAAGTAACCCATAATTCTGTGTGTCACTGAGCCCTCCGGAAGGACATATAATCGTATTCATGTAAGTAG
The DNA here is from genome assembly GCA_015082035.1 of Chaenogobius annularis. Lineage (NCBI taxonomy): Eukaryota > Metazoa > Chordata > Actinopteri > Gobiiformes > Gobiidae > Chaenogobius > Chaenogobius annularis. The sequence goes on along the minus strand of BJKM01000007.1, from coordinate 370,456 downwards.
TATACCTCCGGGGAATAAAACTACAAGCTGCACTGAGCTGTCTACTTATGTCTCCAGCACTGACTCTGAGAACGGAGAGAGCGGCAGGGTTAGCCAAAAAGGTCAAAAAGAGTTGGTTTGGAAATGGGGCTAAGGCTTGCTAGCACTGTGTGCCAAGCAGTTTGCATGAAGTGCATTAAGGATCTGTCACAACACTGTTAGACCCCACTGTGATCTCTGAGAGATCTGTATACAGTTCACCACAGTCACACAGCAGCACAGCGGTGAAAAGCTTTAATTAGCCATACGCACATTTGTCTTAGTCACAACAGCCACAGACTACTGCAATATAACAGAGCATAATACACATTTTTGTAAGATGAAAGAAAGTTGAATGAGAAAACCATGTTTTGTACATAGTGTTTGTGTAATTTGTCAAATCACACATGGTAAAAGATGTACATTTATTAGCTAACACCATAAGTGTTTGCTGGTGACTGGTGGTTTTTAATAGAGGGGTCTCTTGCCAATCCTTCGTCAGTAAAAGCATGGAGCAGTTTTCAGACTTTGGAGGAATAAATTGGTCTATTTTGCGATACATTTTGTTTATGTGTTTATATATTTGCTTTTTATAAGAAAAAAAAGTCAATATGTGCCAATATATGGTAGGGATGGGTTGAGTTTAAATCAGTTTTTCTCGTTGTATGTATGTTGGATGAGTGGATAGCACGCAAGCCTGCATGTAGGCAGACCGCAGTTCAAATCCAGCTCCAATGGTTTGCTGCATGTCTTTCTTCAGCCTAATCCCCATTTCGTGTCTTGTCCAATTAAGCCTATGAGCCATAAAAAAAAATTGCGGCTCCAACTGATTTCCTGAAACGCTTTAGCGCGAGATGTTTTGACAAGCGAGAAAACGAAATGGCAAAAAAGCAGATGTACATTTTAAAAATAATAATTCTCACCAAGCACTGTCTTGATCTTGTGATATTTCACCACAGCCGATTGAGCTAGAGGCGCAGAGAGGTTAAATAAATACAGAAAAATCTGATGATAAACCTGAAGTTGTATCTTGTTTACTCTCTAGCCACGTCTCACAGTGCCACAAACTTTAAATTACTAAATGTCTTTTTGTGAATTAATGTGGTATAGTATAATTGAGGTACAGTTAAGATTTTGTTTGTCAAGCAAACGTGTTATGTTTGGGTGACGGCAGCTACTCACGTTGCAGACCTCTGGGATCCATGACCAGTACATGGAAACGGAGTCCCAAGACATTCTAAAGCAAAACACGTGAAACAAGTTCGGCTCATACCAACTCCAAAACGAACCAATGGGAACCTGGCATTTGTGTTGGAGAGGTACAGTAGCACTGAGTGGGGCCGCAAGGACAGATTGGCAGATCCTTCTGATGTTTATCAGAGAGAGGAATTAATGACTCATGGTTAAAACTTTAAAAACAACTTGCAAAGAAGGAAAGAATTGTCTTCTTGTTGTCCCTGTTGTTTTATTGTTTTGCTACTTCCCTAGATGCTATTATCTAGGATTTTTTATCTCAAAACTATTGTTCCATCATTTACCTTTAAAACTTAGCTATTTTTCTTTGTGCTACAGTAACACCACCAACAATACTAGTCACTCAAACAGCGACACATTTGTGACACCCCAGCCTTCTTCTGCCAACCCCCCACCTCCAGCTCTATGCTTTTCTCAGCAGTCTCCATCCTGTATTGTGAAATTGCCTGTTCCTCGGGGACCTATTCAATCACTCGGGGCTTGGATCCAAGCTAACGGTCAGTCCACCCAGGGGGAAAACCAATGTGCGCCACTAGTCTCCCTACTATTTGCTGTGGAGGCGAAAGAAAAATCTCCCCTTTGAAGACAATGTCTAATGGCGCTTCCCGCGTTATGGAGAGGTGCAAAGAGTTGATTCACTTCACAAGGACAAAATGAAACTTTTGGCTCGACCAATTTATGTGATTGGTGGCAAGCCCGAATGATGTATTATATAGATAGGATAGATGGACTAGGGTGCAACGCTCATCTCTTCAAATCAAAATTAAATCAAATAGAGGAGATGCAGAGGAATAAGTGACCAGTGCTTTGGGAGGCCATGTACACAGACAAGTCGACTTAGTGTCTTCATTAGCGGTGCGACTGAAGAACACCGTAGATTGGCCCGGTGTGCTTCAGCATAGTGTCCTTGTCATTAATTATGGATGCGGCGCTCGGTGATGCCATGCTGGCTCCAACTGACCACGGGTAATAAGAACGAGACAGAAATGTGGAGCTGTACCAGAGCACATTAGTATTCTGTCCATCTATGGACAGTAGAGGTAAGATCTTAAGCCCGAGCCTGAGTCAGAACCCTAAAATGACAATCATTACGTTCGGGTCGGGCCGGGCCGGGCTTTTCTCTCGCTGACTTTTTTAATAAATATATGTTTATAAAAATGTATACTAAAACGATGTGTGGATACTAAACTGAGGAATATTTGTTATAAATAAATAATTTGGTTAAAACAGAGAAGGGGCTGTAAGGTAATTGCTGTATAACTACTACTAAACAGGAAGCGCAGAGCCTGGGCACGCATTTCTCCGCGTAATGAAGCGAGTGCGCGTCAAGATCTCTCTTTCACTCTCTTTATCTGGCCTCTTATTCTGTGTTCCAGCGTTATTCGTTGTGCAAATGCATTTATCATGATCATAAAAATATGTAGATTATTTTAACCTTAATAAATCTTGCGTTTTTTTCTGCCCAAATACTATGGGATGAATTGAAATTTCGGGTTTGCTTCGAGCTCGGGCATGCAAATCAAGTTAATTGGTCGGGCTCGGGCTGGGTTGGGCTTTAATGCGCGGGCCTGGGTCGGGTCAGGCTGAATTTTTTAGGCCCGATCTTACCTCTAATGGACAGTCACAGGGGTGTAAGGTTAGCAGGATAAATGTACAGTTGGAATGTTACATGCACAGTGGTTGAAAAACAAAATACTCTTAGAAAGCCCTAACTCATACATCTCTGAACCGGATGAATGGAGTCAATTGAGTTTCAGAATTTCTTTTAGAGGTAGTCCTGGCCCTAGACGGGATACTAGGAGAAACCAGAGAAACGGTACCCATTTGAAATTCACAAAAGACTTATCCAGAGACCATATCTGGATCTGGAGCTTCTTGCTCTGAGGCCAAATTGCTAACCATTTTCAATCATTGTGCTGGACATGTACTGTTGTGAAAAAAATCACTTAAGATAGTGAAAGAGAAGTAAGGCAAGGTAGAACGAAGTTGTTTTGTTCAAAGGTGAATCTTTATTTTAGCCGTGCACAGCCAAAAATCTCTCCCTCGATCAGAAGTTCTCTCCCTCCCTAACTGACTCTAGAACAAAGACGAGTCCAGCTTATAAAGGCAACAGTTTTCTGGTATGCACAGTACAAAATCGTAAGAATGTCATAGATTTCACAGGTGTTTTTCCCCAGGTCATAGGTCGTCATATCATTCACTCAGAGATGTCCCCATGCCTCGCCACAAGGGCGCCCAACCGAATCCTCTACACACATCAATTACTAATCACAACAGAGACTGTGTGTTTCACCAAAAGGGAGGCTCAACAGACCAGGCACAGGACAAAGGTCACTGAGTTGACCATATGAACCCAAACTGCATCCTAATAACACATTTAACTTTAGCTTTGCATCAACCTAAGAACATGACATTTTCCATTACAACATGTACTAATAAAAACAAATTATGTAAAAATTTAAGTCTATATCAATTTGAGTATTTCATTAGACTAATTCCTCCAAATAGATAGTATTTGTAAAAGAACATTTTACATTTACATATAATTCACTTCTTGATGAACTTGGTTATGAATATTACCCAGGCCTAGCAGGAATCTTCACCAGGGAAGACCCAGCCTGAGTGACAAGGAGATAGCCTGTCTGTGCTGGAGTGTTCTTTTATCGCCTACAGCAGAAGCAGTGCATTGCCTGTTTGCTATCAGGACTTTGTTTCTCTGTGTGTCAGTGCGGGCCTTCAGGAGCAGATGTGAGGATAAGAAGCTGACAAATGTGTTTCTGTGATTCACTAAAGGTAGCTTTGTAGGATATAGCCACTGACTTATCCCAGCATCAATACATTACCGTTCCAGACTATGTCAAATTGATAGTGTATTTGCATTGGGGTAAGAATATCTATATCTAAATGTATGCGACTGTTTGGGCAGATGTAAACAGAATGGCCAGCAGGTGTCACCTTGCTCAGTATAAAAACACCCCCTTTCACTGCTTCTTCCTCTCCTACTTCTGCCTCCGGTTGGACTGTTGAATGCACCCGGTCCTCTTGTCCTAGCTATCACCATCGTGTGCTTAGAAAATGTGTTTCAACAGCCAATGCATGTTTTATTTCATTGTCGTGGTGAGGCTCATGCCCCACGACATTATAGGTTACTCCTGGATCTGTGCATTGGCGGCTGGTAGTTCTGGAAGCTGTGGTCCCATGCGTGTGTAGTCGGCTGAACTAGCCACATTCGCTGCTTGTCGAAGTGTCTCTCAGTGGTAGGTCAAAAGAAAATGGCATGTGTAGTCCTGTTCTAATCTGCACTCCCTTTTAACTCATTCTAAACAATTTAACACTTTGGTAAATGGGTGCTGGAACGAACTTGCATCTTGCCTTTTGGTGGCCATCCCTTTTTGGTGGCCATCCGTTTTAGGTGGCCATCCCTTTTTGTTTGTGTAACTCAAAGAAAAAATATGAGGCATTGTGAGACCCGAGCTGAAGGACGATTCCACGATTCTAAAATTGTATCCGGGGGCCGGAAAAACTTAAAAATCAAGTAATTAACAAGGACGAATATGCTTGAGAGTGGAATCAAAAATTAGAACTCTAATTTTGCTCTAATTTTGAGTGTAGACCCCATGAAAAAATATTGAAAGACGGCTCAGTAGCGCCACCTCAAAAATCGATTACCATGGGGTCAATGGGAGCCCAAAGCCAAAAAAAAGTTGCAGTAAAAATATGATGCTCACTCCAAAAAATAGTTCATGTGAGTACATATTATGACCCCGCCCTAAATCATACAGGAAGTTGGCCATGTTAGATCAAACACGGCGCTAACAAAAGTGCACCTTGTCGTACTTTTGGCCTCTCCTCCTACAATTTTCAAATTTGTCCACAATACACAAAACCCACATTATCAGTTTGAAGCTGATCTGTTTTCAGGTGTGGCCAAAGTGAAAAAATCTAAATTTCTCCAAGTCTGGTTTAGAAACTAGACTTTTCACACTAATAATATCTGTCACAGACACCCTTCTTGTCATTCTGTACAAAAAAGCCAATGACGGCATACCTCTGTCTGCAAACATGTTAATGTGGCAACCTGACAAATATTGTCATTGACTTACATGCGTTTTGGTTACAGGCATTTTGGATGGGATGAAGAAATGTACTTTGTCATAAAAAGGTGACATTTGGCACACTTATTCTCCACGTCATACTGAACATACACTGGGGGACTGTGATGTAAGCAGGGGGATTAGAGGTGTTCTCTTCGCGATGGCTCGTACCCCGCGGGTAATTTGTGTTGTTATTGGCCTTTAAACATGTTCTTGAGTACCATTGCTTTTGCATCTCATGTAGAACTAAAAACTTTTTTTTTAAACAAAAAAATTTAATTACATTTCACACTGGCTTTTCCCCTGCAGCCACTATAAGTGAGATAAACAAACGGTAGCTTCCCCCCGACATGCTAATGCCGTCATGCTTTTATAATGATTGTGACCAAATGGCAGAAATACCTACCTGCTGATCTCTGACTTAATGTGTTCGTTACTGTAGCTGCTTTGCTACAGCAACCTGGATGAAAACGACGTTGGGATCAAACTCTGCATCAATTTTATCTAAAAACATTTTTTAGGTAAGTGTCTGTCACTTAGTCGGATGAGATTGTATAAGGTAAACGTGAAGGTGACGTATGGTCTTTTTGGCCTCTCATGAATATTGTTTCCATGGCAATCTGTCACCTGTTTGTTCAGCTGTCATCTGGGCTATTGAAGTGGTCACAAAAGAATGTACAATAATATTATAGAATATGAAGTGCCCTTTTGTTGCTGTATCACCAAGGAATGTCAGACCATTTAAATGTTTGCACCCAACTAAAGAGCTAAAAACAAAATGGCTTGTGGGACCAAAGCCTCTTTGTTGGGAAAAGTTTAATGTCCCTCTGAAGCACTGTCTATAACTTTAACTGACCATGGTCCCCCAGACCGATTCACCTATAGTAGCGCTTAAGCACAGTTTTAATGGCAGAGTGCGACTATGCTGATGCCACCCATGCATAACAAATGTTTTATAAAAATACAAAATGTATAAATAAATAAATAAATGAAATCTAAATTGTACCTGAATTATGCTTTTTAATTATAATCAATTCAAACCATTCCCAAAAAGATGCTTAGTCATTCTAAATTTGTCACTGTGAGATGTGGCTAAAGCCAGCGTTAACAAAAAATTACTTCCAGTTTATTGTTAAGCTTTTTCTGCATGTATTTCTCTACTCTGTGCTTCTGCACTTTTAAGATCTTAATACATTGGGTTTGGATGATGATGCATTCGATACATTATGCACTGGATATATAATTTAATATCATATAATTTTAACTCGAGTGCCATGCATCCAATGCTGCCCATTACGCACATAACGAACAGTGTGTAGGGCATCAAATGCGCCGAAGGGCACCAACCTGACCAGGCAGTTTGCATTGGATGGCAAAGTAGTCTATTTGTGCTTCACCTGCACAATTCCTTTTGCAATTAAACTGGGAGGCTAGAATGAGCCTACTCTGTCTTTAGTTATTTATCAACTCAAAACTAACTAGGACTCGAGTGTTCCGCTCTCTCTCTCTTTCGCTCCAAGTTCTAGATATGCACGGGCAGCTACACAAGCCACAGTTCAAACATATGCAGAGAGATCAGGGTCAAAGTTGGGAACACCTACTTAACGCAAAGAGCAAAATGATAGCTTTTTATTATTTTACTTTTTACAAATGTCTAAATCGTAAGGGGTGTCATAATAAACTTTAGTTGCTAATAATATTATATCTAAAATGCACCAGAATGCAAAAAATTATATGATTTTAGCTTGAATCTTTTTGGGGCCCCAGACCCCACTTTCATTTATGCAATATTTATAAAATGTCTATATATTAACAAAAATACTCTAAATAGTCACTTTAAGGTTATATTACAGATGCATTATTTACACGTTCAAAGTGGTTTGGGGACATGGGGGCACCACTGAGTATTTCTGCTTTGGGCACCAAAATGGCTAGCAGTGGCCCTGCGCACATTGATAAATAAGCAACAGCTGATATGGGCTCGGTTTTTTTGCTATGCAGGTCGGTTTAACATCTAAACTTACCATCAACTACAGCAGTGTATCACAAGATCAAGTCCATGTTTGCATACTAAGAGCCAAAACGAGCCTGACCGATTAAGGTTAAGGTTCTCTTTGTCCTCGTAGGGAAATTTGTGCTCTACATTTGACCCATCCTTCTATGCCACTTCTATGCATCTCTTCAGGAGCAGTGGTCGGGGGCCCATCTCTTTGTACCCGGCTTGGTTGGGAGTACCTTCACTGGATAATTTTACTTATTATGTATGTTTTAGGGTTTATGGACGAATCCGGCGTACCTGGAAGAAAACCCATCCAGCCACGGGGCGAACCATCCAAACTCCTCCCAGAAAGAGTTGAACCCACAAACTTTTAACATTGAGGCAAGAGTACTAGCCACTCGTGCCACTGTGCCGTTGAGTTGGAAGCTCGCCGGGTCTCCTTTAAATCGCTTAAATGGCCGGTGTAGTTCACCGGTGTAGTTCAATTTTCGGACCGTACCGATCTGCTTCAAAGTGAGCCAAAAACTTCCCTGTGCTTTTTATAGTCCATTAAAGTATAGCTCTGCACCACTTAGCAGCATTAAAAATACATACACTCTTGGCAACCCTATAAGCCTTGTTCATTCAGATGTTTAGCGAGCAGAGCACAGGCTAATCTGCTAGAGCAGTTTTGGGACAGAAGATTACAAGAAGATCAGGACATAAAGAGCTGAGAGATGCTGCCCATTTCACATATTAGACATGTAGGTTTTTGTGTTGCCGTTAAAATAAACACACTGCAATTCAAATATAATTAAGGAACACTTTATTCCTTAATTTAGCTAGATAAATAACACATTGTTTTTCTATTCAATTAAATCTATAGTTATGTTAAACTATTCACTTCACTTTCGCTCATTATGGCACTTTTGAGTAACATCTCAGCAGCTCTTCACAGGAAAGATGTTTGTTAGCCTATCTTTAAAACCCCCTTGCATCTCATGCATGTAAAGAATGTTACACCCTGTTGAACACACAGACAAAACGATTCCAAATCTCCCGTTGTTGTGGCTTCTTTCACCCAATATAGTGCTATTAAAGAAAAATAGATCCACTTTGTTCACTGCCATTTTCCCTTATCCACATGTTCTTAATGAGACTACATTGGCAAGCTAAACACAATGGGGCTCTCACTGTTGCTGAGCTTGGGTATTTGATACAGACCACATAAGCAGGAAGTAACTGCCGGTAACGTTAAAGCCTGGCATCATTATGGGAAGAATGCTATTTTAGTCACGTAGTTCATTGGAATGTGAAGGACACAGAGGATAATTAATGAAAAACAATGGTCAATTAAGCATTTTGCAACTCTACGGATTCCCGGGTCAATAGCAATTTTATAAATGACCGAATATTGGCTTGCCAAAAGGGCCTGGCAATTAATTATAGTAACTAGAAGCAAAATCTCTGCCAAGAATCAACATTATCTCGTAATAGTGACTGATTTTCAAGTGGTGTCTAATTCCTTTTCTGACCCTTGGTCACTGGAGTTAGTATCAAAGAAGAATGAAATATCTTGTTATGTGCTGCCCGGTGGTCAAGTGGTTATGGCACAGCACACGTATGCCAGGCTCTATGTGCAGCTGGCCACAGTGTTGCACGAGTGACTCCTCTCCTCTCTAATTCCCCATTTCTCTCTCTTTTGTCCTGTCCAATAAAGCCTGCGGGTGTAAAAAAAAATAAAAAAAAATCTTGTTATATTTCACATGATTAAAAAATAAAAAATAAAATAAAACATGGCTACATACACTCCACAGAGCTGGTTTTTGATGATTTTGATGACTTTTTTGTCCTTGCCTTAGTGTTAAGAAATCCTTTAAATTGAAATTAGACTTCCTTTCGTTTTGAAATTATTGTCAACCAACCAGGTTTTTGAACAATCTGCTCAAAACAAGACTCTATAGAATGTGAATTTGATAAACATTGTATGTCCTAAGAAACTTTATCACCTCACTCCGTTACAGCCCTGTCTTTCTCGGATGGGAGCGGATGTGTGGATGAGGGGTGCCTATGGTCTGCATGTGTTCATTCATGCAGGTGTGCACATGCCATCTGTTTGCACTAGATATGCAGCAATGCCTCTCAATCCAGCATCACCTCAAGCTCACGGACAACTGGGACTGTTGCATAAACACCAACCTATCCCTATCTTGGTATACAGTGGCATGTATGGAAATATGAGTAATGAATAATACAGCTGTCGTGGTATGTACGTGCTTGAATTCATTTTATAAAACGTTTTGTGCAGGTTCAGTGGCTTTCAAGACATACTTGATGGTGAATTGGGGAAAAAAAGCACTGTGTCAAAAGTAGACATTGCTATTCTTTATTCCTTTCATAACTCAATAGTGCAATGGAAGTCATTGGAGGTCTCTTAATAATTTGATATGGCATTATTGTGTTAAGTATGTCTCACTGTGCCTTTTAGTTCTCTCATCCACAAGTCCAAATAGAAGCAAGAATCAAAGATGGGACATGCTAGCTGTGATGCAAAATCCCCATTTATTTGGCTTAAACACCATATAATAATATTAGAGTCTAGATTCTGTGCATGTCTCTGTGGGCGCCCCGTTGTGAATAAGATTACAATATCGTCAGTTTGCATGTCAGAATGCCATCTCCTCTGCCCCCCCAGTCTTCTCTGCTAGTACGGAGCTGCCAGGGTCACGTTCTGGATCAGTGCTCTGCCCATATGGCTCCAAACATAACTTCCATTTCTCTCTCTTCCTCCCTCCTTCTTTCCTTCTCCTTCATTCAAACTACCACCCACCAGCACTCTTTTATCTTTTCATTTCATAGTTGCAGCGTGTTTCTGATGGTGTTGTCTATTGCCAAGGGCTTTGCTGTCAAGCTTTTCCTATATAGACCTGATGACTATGCAACGTTTCCTATATGGTGAAAATTAAGTGATATATCGCAATGATCGGCCATCACCAAACAGCACCATACATCCTCACACCCTCCCACGGATTTTGAGAGATTTGAAGAATTTAGAAATATATCATGGAAAGATGGTCAATATGTATCAAAAACACAAAAGTATAAATATATAAGGTTTGTTTTTGGTTACTTTTGAAAAGGTAAATAAAAGGGCAAAGATGTAACATTTAAACGTTTGTTTTTACAAAAGAAAAATAAAGCTTCACACTCTGAGCTTGAGGCCTTAGAACAGTAATCTTAGTGTGCCTAATCGCGGTCCATTTGAGGCCTCACGTCCTGCAGCCATGATAGGATGGTTAGGGTTGGACGTCCGAGCGTACTGTATTCACCTTATTTCACGGCCGCCCTCTTTTTGCTACGGATTGGTTCCATTGTATTGCACTTTCGGTTGAGCATTCACTTCTGTTCACTTAAGTAGAGAACGAGGGAAAAGTCCCGCCACTAAAATATGCAATAAAGATGATTGATTTGTGTAAAATGTCCAATGTTCATGTGGCCAACAAGTCAACAACAGAAGAAGGATTACGCCAGATGGCGGCGCTCAGAGTAACTTCCGCAATAAGGTGAATAGCGGCCTTTTATAGGAGTGTTTGGAGCCCACAAACCCAACACTACTATATTCACTCCTCCCAAAAAGGCATTGACTGCCAGATGATGGACATAGATAAATAATAAACACATACACACTAGTGTACAGGTGCAGTAAAGCACTCCACACCCTCCGTACTAACTTCAGCGCCCACACCTGTCCCATAACACAAGGTAGTGCTCAAATCCCATTAAAAAGAGTTGCATTATGGTGCGTTGAAATGTAATCATTCAAAAGTCAGTGACAAAAGTATGGGGTGTCCTGAGTCTGCAGTAACAGCAGCCCCTTGCTGTGCCCTCCAACCTGAAGATCTACCCCCGATGTCGAGCTTTATTTCAGAGCCGATACGATATTGTTTCAGTCATATGTACAGCTAAACAAAACTGTCTTTAACTTAGATTTGAACATTGCCAGAGTAGGGGCCTGTCTCACATCTTCAGCACACTTATTCTCCACATCACACTATTTTCTAACCAGGATTCATCAAACTAGCATGAATAAATCTATATGCTACTCCAGGTATGTTTTTGAATAAGGAACAATGTTAATTTTGCATATGTTTCCTTTAATGGCAGAAAGCGTTTCCATGGCAAGGGCCCAGGCTCGCAGGGGTCTGTTACGCGAGCAGTTGATGTCAAATAAACATTCACATGTATTCTTAATTATTTGTTATAAGGTTGAGCTCACGATTCACAAAAAGACAAAATTCCTAGTTTATGGCGCTTTGAGATCTGACTAAAGCTTGAGGAAACAAGACAACTTCTGGTTTAGTGCCACCTTTTTTGCATCTACTGTATTTCACTTATCTGCGCCTCTATGCGTCTCTTTCTGTAATGACTTCAAGTTGGATAGTGGTAGCAGAATTATGCCCTGAAAATATAATATTTTGGGTCTTGACACAAACTACTGCACGAGTGCCGTGATTCATAAACAGGAAACCGTTTATGCTAACACACACAAGCTTTGTTTTTTAGTCTATTGGCTCAACAAATACAGTGAGAACTACAGCACTGGAAATATGGCGGTTTATCACCAGATCAGCGTTGGGTGAAGAATGGTCATTTTCTGTTTTATATCTGTTTTGCCATTTCCTTCTCACCTGAGTCTGCGTTCTCTTTATTCTCTCTTGCCCAATGATCTTGCACTAAAATGATCCGGGGACCTACAGTGAGCCAGAACCCTCTGGGAGCTAGAACCTCTCACGGCCCCCCGAACCCTCAAATGTGGTCAAAAGGTGGTCATCGAATTACCATATCATTTTCCTTTGTCAACTCCTCTCACAGAAGCGTTATGTTGATGCACTTCTCATCCTTGGTCAGCTTGTCTCCCAGCTAAACATCTTTATGTGGAAGCAGACTTGAAACTAGGCAGACTTGGAAAAAATGCCACAGCTTGATCAGAGTTCATGTCTTTGGGTCCTGTACTGATGTTAAATAAACCTTCGCCACCTGCTTTAGACATCCAGAATCTCCTGTCCCTCTGATGCATTAACCACCAAACATATTTTTACCCTAACAATTCTTTTAAAGGCAAAGCTGGCTTTGATTGGCAGACTTTATGTGACCAGAACCTGGATGATTCATGATTTATCTATTGTATACTTACGGCACAAACTCATCTATAAAGTTTACATTACAACACAATGAGCCATCCCAAGGTAATTAAGGCAGCTGACTGGAGTAAGAATAAAGTGTATTTGATGTAAATCGAGTTGTTTATGTGTTTCTTTTCTTCAATCTTGAGTCTGAAATCAAATTTGAGCTGAATCAATGAGCTGTAAAATACAAGTGCTTCCTGTGTGTTCCCCAGTTCTTTACGAGAGAGCACTTTCCCAGACCTTCCACGTGTCAGCATGCTTTATTAGGCCCGCCCAATGTAAAGCAATAAAAAGCTATTGCATTACAAGGAGGGAACAATCAATACATCATTGGTGATCATGTGATTCAGGCTAAACAACTCTTTGAATTTACAGGGGCTGCCGCTCAACCCCTAATGCATGTGTTGTTAGTGTCAGCTATAATTATCCCTATTATGAGGTAAATTTGCTTAAGCGTGACCCCCGCTGAGGTCACGGTGAGCGGACCGTGAGACTCGCCCCGGAGGATATTTTATCATGGACACTGTAGTGCAGCGGGAGATGTACGATCAATACACTTCTTTTAGTGGAACACATGTGTAAAAGGTGAATATCAGGCTTTTATTTGTCTGGTTTGGTACGGCAGGACCAGGATCTACAACATAACTACTATAGCTTTCATATGTAAGTTTGGTCCTTGAACCAAACTTAATCAAATCCAAATTCAATTAAAGCCACGCGCGGTAATAACGAGCCACTGCAAAGAACACACATCCCCCCGCCTACATCACCCCTCCCTCACAAACAGTACCAACTTTATACTACTACATTCAACATTTTCATGACCGCACGGTTTGAGATAGAGTTATGTCCCCATTGGCCTTTATGTTCAGTGTGATGTGGAGAATAAGTGTGCTCAATTCTAACTGTTAACAAAATAAATGTTTTCATCCCATTCAAAATGCCGGTAAACCAAAACGCATGTAAGTCTATGGTAGTATTTGTCAGGTTGCCACGGTAACATGCTTGCAGCTAGAGGTATGCTGTCTTTGTTTTTTGTTTTTTTTCAGAATGGCAACGTCTGCGCCAAATTGTATTTATCTACATCAAAGTAAATGCTTTCATCCCATTCAAATTTAGGCATCCAGGTCAAACATATCAACGTTCGTGACTTTGTGCCCCTCCTTCCCACCCTCCTCAAAGTATTTTTCTAATTTATCTCCCAGATGGGGGTATTGAGGCCCGGGAGCCTACAGCCCTCATTGCCATAAGCTCTCCAAACCGCATCCAATTCTGTACCCTTGTGTTGTTCATGTTTCTCGTATGTCAATAAACACTTTGCGTCGTAGCTGGGGTTGTGGTCCTTGCTCGTGAAGGATGTCTGTGCCAAATTTAATTTGTCTATTCAAAGTAAAATTTTTGAGTAAATTCAAATGTTCAAGGGGGCACTGTAGAGCTATATATACTGTATATCATTGCGTATCATGCCACAGATGCACAAGTTTTAACACTTTAAAAAGAATGACCTCTCATTGCACAAGCCTTTTGACGGAAAATCCGAGATGGAAAAAAATAAAGTATGAGGTGGAAAAATTTGATGAAATTGGGTTAAACCCACAATAGCCGACTTGCTGTGGGTTTTAGGGTGAGGTCATAAATTTATTTTACCTGTCCTGACATGACGTATGTTTGTACCAAGTCTCATAAGTCTACGACGAAAAAGCCCTATCATTGCCGTAATGTATTCTGAAATTTGAGGTGGCGCAAGCGAGTCATTTTGCATGAATAATTTTTTCACTGGTCCTGAATTTTGGGTTGAAGAAAATTGAGTTTCGGTTAACATTCAGGGGGTCAAAATTGGGGTGGTTTGTGGGAGAGAAAAAAATCAAAATACAATTAAATAATAATAACAGAAACTCTTTTTTCAACAATGTTTTTTCCGCTATAAAAACTCAAGCTAAAGTCATTTGATTTTGTCGCATTATGCCCGGTCAAAAATGAACCTGTTGTAATTTTTTTCAGTCGTCTATGACAAATAGATTGTCTTTTATGAATTTTTTAAAATCAAATTTGGGGAGGGCACCAGAGAGCCATTTCATTAGATAGCCACTACATTTGCATATCATTGCGTTCGGATTGGAAATCTTCACAAACGCTCCAGTAACATTGAACTATTAAAAAAACATTTAAGAAACGTGGATTTAAAAAAAAAAAAAATTCAAAAATTCAATCTTGTTTAAAATTCACTTTGGCCACACCTGAAAACAGATCAGCTTCAAAACTGATAAAATTTCATTGCTCGTGGGTTTTGTGTCTTGTGGACAAATTTGAAGTGTTTTCAATGTAAACTGTAGGAGGAGAGGCCAGAGCTGTGTTTGATCCAACATGGCCGACTTCCTGTATGATTTAAGGCGGGGTCATTATATAATTTTTGCATTCGATTATAAGTGAGCGTATTTCTACTGCGACTTTTTTTGGCTCCCATTGGCCCCATGTTAATCGATTTTTGAGGTGGCTCTACTGAGCCGTCTTTCAATATTTTTTATGGAGTCTTCACTCAAAATTAGAGCTCACTGAGTTCTAATTTTGGATACCGCTCACAGGCATATTCGTCCTTGTTTACTACTCGATATTTGCATTTTTCTGGCCCCCGGATACAATTTTAATAAGGCCCTTTGTCGGGACGATTCTCATCCTTCGGCTCAGGCCTAATAATAATAATACACATTTGCATTTGAATTAGCAGAATATCAGGTGTGTTTTACCATATTTCTAACAATGTGCTGCATTATAACGTTATTCATCGCTGACATTTAATGCAAATAAGGTGAAACAAGTGAACATGAGTATGTTTTAGCTTGTGCTGTTGATGTCTTCAGGACTCCCTCAAAAAGAATGGGACTTTAACTTGTTCAATAAGGGTTAAAAATGATGTGTGCGTGTGTGTGTGTGTGTGTGTGTGTGTGTGTGTGTTTGTTTGTGCCTTTGCGTGTGTGTGGTGTGTGCATGCATGCATGTGTCTGTGTGTTTGTCTAAGTCTAATTCCATTTTAACCTTACAGTATATTGATTCATACCAATGTGTATTGTAGCTCGGTGGGATTTATTATCATGGACACTTTCTTGTACTCAATATAGAATGCTGTGCCACCAACATCCAATCAGCCCTCATCATTTAGTATAAGACACATGTTCGAGGTGAAAGTGTATTTCCATTTGGCTGGTGTTTTCTTGTAAAACATACAGGGCAGCCATTAAAGTCATTCCCCTCTGCGAAGACCTTCTCAAATGCCTTTCAGCTAGAACAGGAAGGGAAGGTGAGTGGGTGCTGTTGTGTTATGTACTCCTAAAAGCATGTAGGTAGATATGAGACGCCCAATTATACTGTTACAGCTCTGACATTGCCACAAAGCCATAGCTTTCGCGAAACCTTCGATCAATATCTTTGAAGGTGTGACTGCATACATGCCCAGTCTAAATGATAGACTATGTATGTAATTCCCTGTATCTAGCAATCTGCAGCGCCCCATCCCCCAAAGCATATCTCCCTGGATTTAATTACAACATAACCATTAGGAGCCAGGGCCTGCTGGTCTCAGCTGGAATTGGCTTTTAATTGGACCACCTTAATTGTTTCATTGCAATCCGAGGTAGAATTTAAAGCGTCTGCAAAAGTTGACTTTGAGGTGGCAAACCGGGATCTGAAATGTTGGGATGGTAGAATTTTTTTCCCTGTTTGCACCTCAGCCTGACAGACATGCTGCATTATTAATGACTCTAGTTTCGTTGCATATGTCTTCCGGCACTTCTGCTGTCTCCTTGCAAACGCTTGCCATTCAAACAAATTGGGCACCCTTGCTTCTCGAGACGCGAATTAATAATTGGTGCAAAGAGCCAAAGCTGTAATTTGTTAAATGGAGGCTAATGGTAGGGGTGTGTTCCCTCTTGACTGGGTTCAGTCACAAGTTAAGTGGCTTATTTAAACAAATTTCACAGATGGGGATGTGTATTGTGCAACACTAAGCCGGGTGACCTTCTCATCATCCATTATGGTCAGGTTAGTCACAAAACGCTCCGTCCTATGCCCTTGTCAACAGCCATTTACCTGCTGTGTCCTCTTTAGCGGGTTATCAGCACTCGGCAATAGCAAGTGTCCTCTCAATAATGCAGCGCACAGCTTCATAGAAACACTAGGTGGCAGCGTAATGATCACCTTGAAACTTCAATCCATTTTAAACTGCACAAACACCTGCTCTGGAGATTGGAAGACCAAAAGACCCAGAGTGTTGTCTAGTTTTGGTAATTAGTTTATTTACATTTTCTTCTACGGATGTAATATGTCTATTTTGTGGAACATTCACAATACTTAAACCAGCACAAACCATATTGTTCGGAATAGAATATGACTGTTATATTATGTACAGTATGATGGGATATTCTTTGGGGTCATAGAAAGAAAGCTAGAATGTTTGATTTTTAGACCATATTTAGCCTTTATTTGTGTGTTTTCTTGTACTGGTATGTTGTAGCATGTAAAAGTGTTTTTTTTTACATTGTAAACAATTTATGAATTCAACATAGCTACATAGTTCAGTTAGTTAAGGTTTTTGTAAATAACAAACTACACTAGAGTGACTGTCCACATATGTCCAGAAAGTGTACCTCCTGAAACCTGGAGCAGGCATAAGCAGTAGCTTCTGTGACCCGAAAACAATAAGCACTGTAGAAGGAGTGCTTCAGCATTTTGTTAATACTTTTGGCTCCACCTCAAAATGTCTCCAGCTCATTTCTATGCCAGTAAGTAATATAATGTTTTTTGCTGTCGTTTTTTCAACAGTAGGCATCTTATCTTTTGAGTGACGAAGGAGGTCATCATGACACAATGACCAGAAATAACAATATTGTTGTCATGTGTTGTAGTTGAAAATCTACACCATTTTGGTAGAGAGAGTTGGGGTTGACAGAATGGCTAATTGCAGCACTTAGCTTCACTGCAAGGTGATCCTGGATTTGACTCCCGTACGGCGTGGGGCCTTTATCTGTGGAGTTTGTATGTTTTCGTCGTGTCTGCGTAGGTTTTCTCCAGATGCTCTGTTTTCCCTACCACTAAAAACATATGCCATAGGCTCCTGCCCTCTGAGGCCAAGACTCCCCTGAAAAAGAAATGCAAAATCTCAGTGGGACTTTCCTACTTAAATAAAGGTCAATAAATAAATACACTGAATTATTGCAGGAGGCTAAGATACTGTACATGGCCTTAATGGTCAGGATCACCGGAAACCCACAGACTTGAGAAGGACAAGCGGACTCAGAAAGGCTGTGGGAGTGCAGCCACACACTGTGATTATTTAATTAATCACAAACATCTCCACCACTTAAACTCATGATGCAGCAAGTACTTGCATTGGAGCTCTATGTGCAGGCACAGAGTGTGTATGAATATTTAAGTTGGATAGCTGAGGATCCTATGAGAACAACGTCTGACCCAAAGGGAAGGAGGGTCTGTAAATAACATTTATATGAGGGATTCATGTGAGATATGTAGCCACCCTCTCCATTATAGACATTGTAGGGTTAAATGCTTTGATCCAAAATCTTTCGAGAGGCTTCAAGACATGCAAACCAGAAATAAATAAAATAAAATAAAAAAATATTCCAAAAATAGTTAGTAAGCTTCATTATGATTTAACGGTTTCTTTCTTGAGAGCTCAAACTGTTGCCATTCCATTGGCTGATGTTATGAGTTTGAAAAATCTTGTTATTACATTACATTATCAATTCGTCCTTCTATAATTACATATTTGTACAGTTTAAATTTAACTTGCACTTGTGTTAGTTCTGAACATATTTTATAATTGTAATTAACTATTGAATATTTTAAACAACTCTATATTTACTAAGAAATAAACTTGAACCTGGAGTGTGATGATAGACTTTGATATACAGAGCTGGCAAACAAGATATGCACACAATGAATAGAACATTATTCCAGGGCAAAAAGTTTTGCCATCTCTTCACAGGCATTCACTGCAGTGTCTAATGGGAGGCCACAGATCAGAAAATATCACAACACAAATATATCTCTCAAATCAAAACGCAATGGAGTCCGAGATATTTCTCAAACCGAAGCATCCATCATATTTAAGCCAGATGAAGGGCTGAAATCAAAAAGCAATCTCACTGCAGAATAATGTAGTGACACATATGAGCGATCTGTGGAACGTGCCCACAAAGAGATATTTTACAAATCCACAACACCTGGAGAACTACACAGTGCCCTTGGCCAGGTTGTGACAAAAAGAGAAGAGAGTGTACAACCAATGTCACACAGCAATTTAATAGAAAAGCAATCGCTTGTTTTTTTCAGGCTACTCCAGTACATTTCTGGATTTCAACACAAGGTTATACCTAAGTTAAAAAGACCATTAAGATGTTTTGCTCAAGGATGGGGTGTCGAGTGAAATGGCACTGCAAGCCTCTCAATAGCAGTTAAAATGCATGTCAAGGCTATGCGGCATAAGTGAAAACATGTGCTTGTCTGTCAGAAAGGAAAAAAAGAAAGTTTTTAATTTGTAAATGGTGCAGGAAAAAGTGTGTGTGGGAGTGTAGGTTTCAAATTGAATACAGTTTGTGGACCAAATAAATCAGTTTGAGAACTTTTTATTTATTTTGCACAGGTGCATCTTGTATTGGGAGTAAAATTACATTTTTGAAGATCTACACTGTGTTTGAAATTAGCATAGCATACAACAATAATGCATCATGTCATATTAGAATTGTAATGTAAAATTGCAAATTATAATTTATATTTTAAAAAAATATGATGCAATGTCATTATATTGTGACATGATATAAATAAGTATTGCAATTCTTTACTCATAATAAAGTTGATTTCAATACATTACACAAGTATTATGGTTCAATATTAGAAGGAACTGCAATACTTTCCTGAATTAATTTAAATAGAAGTCAGCTGTAAGAACTGGAAATCAGCATTTGTAAAAGTGAAACAAACTTAAAGGTGTACTACATATCATAACAAAACTGCGATATGATATTTCAAAACAAAAATTGACCCAGCCCTAGTAATAGACCAATATGTGTTTTTGTTGTAGAAAAAGATCAGTTTTGTAGTCATCTGGACTCTGAGAGTCATCCAAGAGTCATTCTCAATCTGTGAAACAAGTCTGAGAACTCAGGTTTATATCCTACTCTGTGAAAGCCCTGCCCACAGGGCGGGACCATCGAAACCAACTTGGATGGGCCTATTGTTCACTGACTTTGGCTCCCTCCTCTCTGAGTCCCTTTATTAGCATCTGAATGCCTCGGGCGTCCCCAGGGTTTCAGCAGACCATTATAAACAACCGGAAGGTTGAATCTTAAACCTCCATTACGATTTAAGGAAGGGTTCTCTTTTTTAACAAAGATTGCCTCCTTAACTCCTCTTTCAATCCATCTTTTCTTCAAAGTCAGTGAACAATAGGCCCATCCCAGTTGGTTTCGATGGCCCATTTTCAGGGGTCCCGCCCTGTGGGCAGGGCTTTCACAGAGTAGGATATAAACCTCAGGCTTGTTTCACAGATTGAGAATGACTCTTGGATAAGAGTCAAAACGTTTTGTTTTTCTAAAACAGAGTCCAGATGACTACAACTGAATCTTTTTCTACAATGGAATACTACTGGACGAATGAGGGATTACGATATATGTGTTTTTGTTTGCATGAAAAAGTAGTGTATCCAACTTTACCTCGAAAAGAAGACATCATTGAATTAGTGAGTGGGTGAGTCTTCCGCGTCCCCAATACACTGACAGAATCCCATCCACAATTAAAATATATATATATATATATATATATATATATTTTTAGTGCCCACTGTACTGTACTCTATGTCCCAAATTCTAAAGTGTAGGAGTCGACAGGACCCTATATCTTCTGTTAATTCCCCAAATATGGGCTGTGCTCAGCTGTGCAGATGTCTAGAAGGCGTGCATTGGTGGTACAGTCCAGGCCTAGGCGTGTTATAATGAGAAGTGTGACTGCTGGCTCCACTGAGAGATCATTAGAGACTGTAGCAGCACAGTGAAGGACAAGCTCCCTGCTGAATAACACCAATCTGTCCTTGGACCAAAAGGAAGAACAGCAAAAAAAATTACAGTATGTTTAAAAAATAATGATAAAAAATGTCACACCATAAAATCACAGCTGTATTAATTTATCATCTTCAGGTGCAATTAGTGTTCATATGTTTCCCAGTGATAATTATGCATATATGGTGGCAGATGTGTCATTTTGAAAGGTTTCTGGATGATATACGTTGTTGTTATGGTGATAGTTACCTTTAATACAGGCTGCATGGTCATGGGACAAAATGTAAGACACATTTTTCGCGTGACTTGTTGTGTCAGGAGAATGGAGACACCAGAAGCCTATCCATGGGTTTCAGTCATGTGACTTATTTGTCATCACCGCCATGTTTAAGACGTCACCACATGCTGTTGCCTTTCGCCGCTGTTAGATAGTCATGGAAAACAGGGCATAAAATTGAAAATGAAAAGGGTTCAAGAAGACCGATTTATGGGCTTTGATCCTTATCTACAGCGGCGAGTCAATGACACTTAAAAGCAGAGACAACTTGCCACAACATTTGTGCACATCTAAGCTTCCTGTGACTGTCTCATCCTAAACTATAACACCCAGACAGTTGGAAATGAGGGTTGTTAAAACGGTCTGCAATAACCTAATGTTTGTAGCATAGCTACACAATAATATGTAAATTAGCATTAGCCAGCTGCTAACTACCTGAAACAAACAGCTCAGCCTCTGGAGTGATGTATGTAAGTCCACTGGTCCCTGACCACAGTAATTCGTTTCTGGCCACAAAGTGGGTCTTTGGGGATGTTACAGAAGAGGAATCCTTTGTTTTGAGTCCTCAAGATGGCAGGAGCAACGTGAGTGTGTAACGTCACTCCGGACCCATGATTTTATGACACAAATTAGTTAATAAGCGCATTGTATTCAGAATTTGGGTCAGCATCAAGACTGAACTACAGACTTTATGAACGGACTGTACGTCTGTGAAAAATGAATAAGGAAGAGGGGTCCGGATCAGTAATGCTTATTGTGGAAACATTTGTATATATTTTTCAATTGGACCACCTGATGGATGATGTCACTCACGTAGTCCTTATTTAGGGCATATACATAAAGATGTTGTATATTTTGTATTTATATAAATAGTTTTGACTAGTTTCACTGTTTGTAAAATGTATTATTTTACTTAATCAGATTTATATTTGAGATATTTAAGACAGAATGATAACTCTCAGTACTTACTGGTCACCGTTTTCATCTCCGCAAGTTCCGTTGGGCGTGATTGGCAGGTGGATTAGCCAATCAGGGACACGTATTGTTCGTCCAAAAAAAATGTATATGACTGGAGGAAAAAAGAAAGGAAATAAATATCACAGGGACTGAAAAATATTGCAAGTTTGACTTTGTTCTAAATGAGAGATGACCAGTGAACTTGTTCGTTTCACATGTATCACGAAAATAAACAAATCTGATTGCATGGTTCTGTTTGAGTTTGATGTGAAGCACGACGGAGGTCAGGGTGACCAGACTTCATAAAAAAGTGGATCCCAGGCAAAAGAATTATCTGACAGTGAAATGAGAAATTTAGAAAACATGTAATCCATTGTGTGTCTGTTTTATTACACGTAAAATAAGAAACATGTTTGAAATGATAGAAAAATCTGATTTCAAACCAAATTATAAACTCCAGAGAACTTGTATTTATTTTTTTGTCAGCTCACCAGCAACAATACCTATTCAGAAAAACATGCAGTTACATGTCGACGATTTGAATAAAGATAGACAATATATATGAGGTTTATTTTTGGTCATTGTAGCACCCAGTTCTGACCATGCCTCGGTTCCTAAACAGACGTGTGAATGTGTGAGATGACCCCTGGGAGCGGAGCGGGGTTAATCGTGGGGATGCTTTCCTTAATGAGCATCACACTTACTAATTCTGATGCTCATTAAGACAATGAAGTGGTGCCACGGCCAGAATCTACAAACAGCACGAAAATCTGCAGGGGTATCGATCGAGCTCCTGCACCACGGCACGGCAAAAATTTCTATAGTCAAGGACAGAGTCAGTCGACAAGTGGAGCGCTTTTCTGTGAAGTATAAAGACAAGGGCTGGTATACAGAAAGTGGATTTTTAATTACCAATCATTTATTTCAAAGTAGAGGCTAATGCAGCTCTTCAGTGGTTTCTAAACAGTTATTTCCCCTTAAAAGTCTTTGAGCGGAAAATCACTGGGTTTATGTGGTAATATGCCACGGGTGAGATATATATTTTTTATTCCCAGAAACTATTTTTTGTCAACATTCTTCCTTAGGAAACGCTACCATGTACCAATTTAAGATAAATATTGTCAATTAAATACATATTTTCCAATAAACAAACAAAATGTCCCGTCAGATTTATAAATGTATGTATGACTGGTAATATTCTTGACTAAAAAATCCCCAGTGATGTAGCAAATGTAAAAGTGGTCATATTTAAATGTAGATATTTAAAGATTTTCATCTATTTTTTCTGAACTTTTTTTTCTGGTTGAGTCAAATCTTATAGTATATATTATGTCATTATCTATTTATGAAGCTATTTTAGCAATCACCAACCCAAATATCACTTTGCCTTTTAAAAGTTGTGAGATTATAAATAATTATGATGCCCATAATCTTAACAGAAGCGTGACTTTGGATTGCTGATAACAGTTCAAAATGATCTAGTTGTTCATCTTTTAAGATGGTAAATATGGGTAGGTCTATAGTATATCCCCATAAGAAAAAAAACTTTACAAAATAAAAGTACAACACATTTTAATACATCCAGTATTAAAATGTTTTATGTGTTTGTCTGTACATTTATTTCATAATGGTTTTTTTGGGGGGGGTTCTAAAATGTGTTGTCTGGTTGTTTATGTAGTTCTTATACAGTGTCCCCTTTATAGAAAATGGAGACATTTTGAAAGATGACAAATGATGGAACCTTGACTTGAATTTCTAGCTCTAAAGTGTATTTATATTCTAAAGGAGAAACTTCAAACTCCAAACCAAATGACCTCAATGTTGAAAGTGGTACGTACCATAACTCCAGTGTCAAATGTTATCCGTCAGAAAATATTCAACAACAAGAAGGAGTTTTGTGTCTTCTATGCAGCTTTTGAACCCAGTAAGTTTGGAGCATCAAAGTGAGCCACACGGCGTCTCATAGAAACCAAGCTACCTCACCGGCCTTGCAAAATTTTGCAGGGTACATTTAGGACTCTGAGGCAAGGGGATTGCAATGTCAAACTGTATTGGCCGAGCAATGCATTATACTGTCAGTTTTTCTCAAAGCCGTGGCTCTCAAATATATAAATGTCACACATTCTTTCACTGAAAGGATTACTGCAGAAGAAATGGATGGTTTCAGACACCGATTAACCAATTAAATGTGTATTGAGATACTGAGACAAAATATTGGTTCTCCTTTACGGGACAGTCCATGCTTCATTCTTCTACATTACGTACCAGCAGTTGGAAAAACAATGCCCCCTATAAAGCCCAATTTCGATCATTTTGGGTGAGTGTCAAGGATTTATTTATCAAGAAGGGTTTAATATCTGATCAAACATACTTTATAATCAGAATTCTGCTACTCGTTTGATGTTACCTATAGTTTTTGAGTCGTAAGTCTAGATCTGATTATACCTACATAAATCTAAATCACCACTATGATTCTTACAGGGGACATTTATGCATACAATCAACTTTAACAAGCTCTTAACCTTGTTCCAAAAGTGTTTCCTCTTGATTCTTGAATGTTTGAGTAATCATGGATTGTCCTGCAACGGCTCGAGTGCTCAGAAAATGCCTGTTATCACCCACCCCCCATGTAAAAAAACAACAACAACAACAAAAACTTAGGCTCATCAGTTCTGCAGTTTTGAACAGGAAGTCAATGGCCCTGTTTCTATTACTAAGCCATTTTAGATCAATATTACAGTTTACAATGAACTAAATTTAAAATGATTATCTGCTTATGTTATAATTCAATACTAATGTGACATTCCGAGGGTCGTTTAGCTTAGCTCTTCTTGTCCGTAATGGCTAAACCTGATTAAGCCATAATATGTAAACTCAACAATGCCACCTGGGAGTTGGCACGGGACCAGGACCAGCTAAAGCACGTAGGTTTGTTGCTGATAAGCAGAGACTCCAAAAGATAGTACATACGTTTATTTATACAGTGTTTATGAATTAGTTTCAGGATAGACATTAGAGTTGGAATGAGTAAAGCACAGTTCATTGTTAGACGTTCGTTTCAAAAACAGTTCACGTCATTCACAAAATCCAGAAAACAAATGTTCAGACGGGTACGGTCTAAAAGAGAGGCCAGGCAAGGCGGCGATAGCGCACACTAGCTCCGTGGCTCAGATCTGTAGTTGTAGCAGGACAAGTGCGACGGAGGCTTGGTCAGACGCCAGACAATAACGCGCCCGATAGCCGGCATAACGGGCGGCACACAGTCGCAGCAAAAAGGGTGGGCCCATGGCAGCAAGCACTGAGAGTGGTGGGAGTGCATGGATCTATTATATTATCGGTGTGAGTGACGTAAACACAGCGAGACCTGAAGTCAGAGCAAGAGGTCAGACGGCGAACGGTAGGAAAAGAAGCGCTTTTATGACGGGTTGACGTTAACAATGGCAAGTCTGATCAAAAGTGGTAGAGCGCGCCTGCAGGCTATACTGCCACACTAAGTTCTTAAAAATAAAGCATAATGTCTTCTTTAACTAGCTTTTGACACTTTTTAAACCTGTAATTTGAGGTATCGACCTTTAACATATTGATGCACTGTAATTTTGAGAGGTATGTAATAAACCCATCTTCCCGTGCGTTTCAATGGAGAGATCATTTACCACTGAACTAAGGCCTTCAAATTGCAACTGTGTGTATTTCACTTCACTTTAAAGTTGTGATTTGGGTGTCATTGGCTTTGCTGTGCTCTCTGTGGCGTTCTCTGTGCACACAGTCTAGCTCTGTATTTTGAAAAACCTAGAACCAGGCATTTCAATATTATTGAACGTCATTGACCAGACTATTTGACTACAGATATTTGCTGTGTACTGCCTTAAAAGCGAATCAGAAAGTTATAGCAGTTATAACGTCACAGAAGTTCAAGGAAAATATCGCTGTCTTTTTCATTTCAAATCTTTCCCCAGCCAAAACGTCTGCCACTCACTTCACATTTGCCCAAGGCTTTTGCAGTGTGTTCCACCATTAGCTCCCAAACACTCACGAATAAAGGAATCAGTTGTAGCGGCTAAGTGCTTTAACCTGTCATGATTATCTTCGGCTGTGGTGAGAGGCAAACGAGTTGAAGAGAGAGAGTAATTTAGTGCTAGCGTTTGTGCTACAAGTTTGGATATATGATGTTTATTACGCCAGCTGAGTCCTTGTTATGTGGCCTGCGTTCTCTCAGCGATGCGCTATTTTATCACTGGTGTCGGGCGCGGTGGCGAGATATACAACGCATGTCTGGCTATTTCATTAGGCTAATATATTCTGCCAGGGTTGAGGGGAGAAGCGGCCTGAATGTTCCTCACATCCATCAGAGCTGAACTCCTCCAGCATACGGCATGGAGGATGCGTCGCGCTCATGTTGGCTGATACCCAGGGTGTTAGACCGCAGGGACATGATGCCAGGCTGCTATAAGTGCCAGGATCAGCTGCTAATTCATGCTTGCCATTTACTATCCATTTCCTGTGCATTGCTAACCGTTAAATTAAGAGACATTACACTACAATGAGACTGTAATTCGTTGGCTTTGACTATTTTGGATTCCAAGTCAAATTTTTTGTCAGTTGTATTCCACATAATGCTCACAGTGTGGATGTGATTTCCCCCCTGGCATTCAGCCTCCATTGCCCCCTGTGGTTTGCTGTATTGTATTTTTTTCACCTATTTATGAATGCTATTTTATAATGCATTCTTATGGTGACAGTGCTCAGTTGGATTCCGACTGAGAGATGATTTTGTGCCGACAGCCTGGAATCATTCACCAGGAACGTATTTGGTTGCATTAGTAAGTATACATTTGCAATCATAGCTTACAAAAATGTTTGGAAATAGAATATTTTTTTGTTCTATAGCAGATTATTAGTATTTATGGTTCAATGTTCCTAGCACATTCATATTTTTGTAAAATGTGTTCACTGACAACGATGATAAAACATTTCTGATTCTGGCATTGAATGTACTGTAGCTGATTTTTAAGCCAGAGCACCTTTAAAGTGGATTCGACAGGTTCTCATGTTTTTTTCTATTAATTACTCAGTTTGGTTGGATAGTCCTTGTGATAAATATTTATCATCAGATTGTAAAGAACCATTTAAAATTAAAGTTGAAAATTACAGGAAGTAGTGCTAAAGTTTATATAAATCCATGTCAAAAATCAAAAACATCAGGGACATTTTTTCTGACAGTTTAAACAATCATTAAACAAAGTAAATGAGTTAGCAGGTATTATTATTTGTCTGAAATTATAACTATATATATATCATTATATGGTGTGTTTACAGTATGGGTGCTAGGTAACAGTTGTGGAATTATCCATGTCACATCTGCTGCTCATGTTCAACCAACATTGTAGTCACCAAACCAAAATGGGGACAAATGGGGAAATAGTTTGGTAAAATCTTAAATATAATCATGTACACCAACAATTAAGCACATAGGCATTTTGAATATAAATACTCACTCCTTGTATTTGGATAGTTCTTTTGGGAGTTCAAAGGCCAGCTCACACTCATACTCAAGAAAATGTCTGAGTTCAGCATTTTCAAACTTTGCCACAAACAGAACTTCTCCATAATGTTCAAATAAAGTGACATAAGCCACAATATTGAACAATGCAAAGGAAAGAGACAAAGAGACAAAAACATGTTTAGCTCAAACAAAACAAAATACCATTCAGAACTTTGACTTAAGAACAGAAAAAACGGATATGGGGGTGCACGGTGGCACAGTGGTTAGGTTCTCCCAATAAGGAGATCTGTGTGTCTATGTCTCTATATTAACCCTGCAACAAGCTGGCCCCTGTCCAGGGTGTACCCGCCTAAGGCCCAAAGTCACTAGGATAGGCTTTACCTCTTGTGGCTCTAACACGCTTGGTTGTGAATAAAGTAGTTTGTGTGAAAACCGCTGTTCTATTTTATGTGAAAGCAAAGGAATTCACACAAAGAACTGTACTTTATGTACAGCAACCAAACTAAATTTGCTTGGACTAAAGAGAATATCTAAACTTACAGACAAATGATTTGTATTAACAAAAGTCTTGTTTGAGTGTGCTGATCTTATCACACCAACTCTTGATCCTGTTTGTGCATTTCAAGTAATATATTCCGTTCATATTCCCAATGTTTCCATCTTGTGAGCTGAAGTGCAGATTATAGGTGATTTAAATTGAAGGCTGAAGTGACACATACTGTATGGATGGATGCCGCAATGCATAAGGGGGCAATTATACAACATTATGTTAGCTGTGTGGCTCCTTTGCATTCCTCACATAATTTACTGTATCAGGATTTATGCTTCGTGTGAGGGCAAAACATCTTAGATAGCAATGAAACTGAAATTGCCATCTCTCAGAAAAGATCCTTGATTACTTTGGCAGCCTTAATGTTGTGGGTGGAATATACAAGATTATGTCAATACACTGACTAATGCACACATAATACATACATAATACAAGTATAAGGCATCGCTCCTTGTGCCTTCTAAGGTAAGGCTTTTGTGCCACAATGTTAAGAAGTGGTCCTGTGCTTTAACCTCCTCCATGTTGTTTCCAAAGCAATGATAGCCCATCTATGGAAAAAATGAAGGTTTTGGATTCTCCACCTAAACAATATACACAGTGCACCTTTAAACAACAGCATAGAGTTTTCAGCATCAAAATTTCAAGCATATTTTCTTTCCATCCTGTCTTTGTTTTGTAGTTATTTGTTTGGCAGTCTATACCTCCAAACTTAAGACACAGTGCAGTCTGGCCATTGAAATGCAAAGCCAGACCTGTGGCATAATGACAAAGCCCTGATTTGTTTTTAGATGAAGTTCAGGAGTCATATGGTGTTTGTGTACTCTCTCTCTCTCTTGTTATAATTCAAACTCAGTCAAGCTAGTCATTAAGTTCCCTCCAATATTCTGTTGCACAATATGTTTATCCCATATAACGTTATGGTAATTATGTTGACACATTATGTAAAAACCTGTCCTCTTCAAACTCAGTAACGTCAAACTGATACAAAAAAAACTATTGCTAACAGTTTTAAGATTTGGATTTTACTTCATTCGTACGGAGCTTCTGTGCTTATAGTAAAAGAACCGATTTGACCAAATTCAATTTTCTTTTGCTATGGAATCTACCTGGACGACTAATGGATTACACAGGCAATGTTAATGGTAATGTTTATAGAAGTCTCTACAATTGATAACTTTGTGAAGCATTTGAATTTTCTAAATGACATGCGGTGAATACATGAACGGGTACTTGATGTTTTTGGTATGACACACCACACAATATTGAATTTCTTTTTAATACACAGGATGGGTTTTTACAGGCATTACATCATTTTGTGTGCAACTCTTGCAATTTTAGATATCTTTACATGTGCTACGTTGTGACATTTCCTGCCACACTGCAGTAAATTCACAAACAATCTAATAAATGAACTAATACAGTGTTGGTTAAATAATTATGTAACCGTCCAATCCTGTGCTGTCCGGTGGTCAAGTGGTTAAGTCACAGCACATATGCCAGGCTCCAAGTGCAGCTGGCCGCAGTGTCGTGAGTTCACATTCCGACTCCAACCATTTACTGCATGTCTTCCCCTCTCTCTTCCCCATTTCACCCTGTCATCTCCTGTCTAATAAAGCCTACGTGCAACGAAATCTTACAACAAAAACAAAAGTAACTGTCCAATCCTAAAGGATGTGTTTTTAACATGAAATAATTATGTAACTGTGCAATCCTTAAAGATTTTTTAACAATTATAATTTTATTTTCCTTCGGAAATAAAGCTAACACACAGCAGGACATCAAACTGGTGCACATTCAAAGCTTTTCAGAAAAGTAGGATTTTACAAAAATAAGCTGTTGTTGTGAAGCGTTGTTCACACCATCGACCACAACATTCTACTGCAGACGTTTGAATGCGATGTAGGTGTCAGGGGTGTCCTTAACTCTGAAATAATTCAGGTAATTGTACTAGGCCCTAAACATCTGCGAACAGATCAGTGTCGCCTCCAGTTCCACTGTAAGAAACCTTGGGGTCTTATTTGACCAAGAGCTCCGGTACAAAAGTCTCTTTACTGGCTCCATCATTTAGAATCAAATTCAAAATTCTCCTCCCGACCTATAACGCCATAAATGACATCGCCACATTCTACCTCAAAGTGGTGGTCCCAAGAGTTTCTAAAAGCACAGTAGGAGGTAGAGCGTTTATCTACCAAGCTCCTGTGTTATGGAACCAGCTCCTGTCCATGTTAAAGAGGCCGACACAGTCTCTTCATTTAAGACCAGGCTTCCTCTTTGAAATAAATTATGGTCAGGCCAGAACAGAAATAAAAACCTAGAGTTTCTTAGCTACGCTGCCCTAGGAAAAACTATGCTGACGGAAGTATGGCAGCTTGAGCACCATCCTCTGCTTCTTCCTACTTTCCCTACTATAACTATATATAACTAAGTATATTTTAGTTCACCTGTGTCTGTTCAATGATGGTCACATGTTTTTCTCCTTCTACCACTCCCCTTAGGAAGTGATACAGTTTCAAACACTATTTAATTTTGGAGGATGAAAACGGGTATTACTCAGTGATTTTGAGTGATTTAGAATGCAATTTAAATTGATGCAAAAAATGGATGCAACGTCAAGTTTCCAATTATAGTTTCCAATAATGAGAAATACAGATGTGATGGTGGCTCAGGAGATAGAGCTCATGGGTCAATGTAATACTGGGCACTTATCTCTATTGTCTTAATTATGTTACTAATTTAACTGACGGAATGAATAAGAACTGTCAGAATGCTAAATGTGTCAGACAGTTTGTTGGCTGTGCCGTGTATATGCTCCAGGTGAAGGTTAGAGTTTCCTCAGAGAAGATAAGCGGTGGAGCGGGGGCGCAGCAGGTAACCGATCCAGCCGCTCACTCCTCTCTGCCCTGCTCTCTAATTAGTGCACAGCTGTGATGCTTGTGGGAGAGCGCACATCCATTTCCTGGTTGGCTCCTGCCCACTGCCACTGAGACCATTAGGGAAGCCTGCGATGCTAAAGCTGACCTGCTCGCTGCAAAGCTTTACCAGTAAAGTCGAAGAAAACCACTGGCCTACTTTTGTTAAGTCAGCCTGTGAACTGTTCTCCTTTATAAACATGAGCCAATACAAAGAGCACGAAACTGTGACCAAGTAAAAGAGATACATACGGCTCTGATCCCACAGGCCGCCTTTGCAAATGTATAGTAATCTCCCCAGCTTGGCTCACTTAGTAAAAAGGGGAGAGAATTAACTTCAAGCCTGAATAGTGAGGCTTAGTGCTTTTCAGGCGCTGAGGACGTCTTGCTCGGAGTGATAAGTGAGGGCTGTTGTCAAAGCAAAACTAAACCCCATATCTCACCACTGCGGCCATTATCCTCCTGTGTTCAAACAATTCAATCAACGCAGTCCTTAAGAAACCACAGCCGCCAGCCCATTAGCACAAAGTACTTTTAGACCATACTAGGCCTGCTCTGTCAGAGAAGTTAGCCTCAGTCCTCCCAATGTCCTCTAATAAACAATGTGCATTTTAATTAAAAAAATCTTCTTATCTTAGCACCATATTGATTCCCTTGATTTTTGATTATTTTATAAAAGGTCAGTCTCAGTCATCTCCTCTTGTTGGTCAATTGTTAATGTTTTGAGGAAGCCTTAATCCTGTTCTCAGTGAAAAAAGTGTTTCACAGTCTGCAATTGGGTTCAGACTCAAAATGTAAGATTGTTTTTTGCAGACTAGACAGTACTTGGTTAAAACATTATGATAAAGAGAAAAGAGATAGAATAGCTATTTATTTTACAATACCGTGATTACACCAACATTATATGAGGCCTTATCTCATTTTTACATTCAGTCCGTCTCTGCCTGTTCTGTATTCACTGCCTGGCCCCTTCTCCCTGATTGATTCAGCTGTGAAAATGGTAAAACAAAAGCAATTCTTTGTTGTTAGATTTTGGATGCTCACAAATGTTTTATTTTTGCTGTTTGAGTTTCTATATTGGATATGGCAGAGTTTGGACCCAAACAACCCTATTATCCTTATAGGAAAAACAAAGTGAATTCAATAAAATGTTATTTTCTGTATGTGAGTTGTGTCAAGTGTTCTGATAAAGAGCCTGAATACTGCATATGCGAACTGATGAGAAATATAACAACAAAGTGCCTTTTTCATTTATGTAATTTGCTCTGCACAGTTTTGCTCCTCAAAATAGTTAGCAGTAGTAATCCTTCATGTTGTGTTCGGTGCATCGTTAGGAACTGTGTGCATGCTGAAGATCAACAGCAGGCAGCAATAATCCATACATGTATTTACCATGCACGCCAAGTGACTCATAAATATAACATGGCCAAGTCTCTTCATGTCAATAAGTCAGTAAGTCATTATAAATAATTCTTTACATGGCAACACTTTTATACAGAGAAACACATGGGAAAATAATCGTTAGACTTTCCAGAAAACAGCAGAACATACAGTCATCAGTGACATTATGACTGTTGATTGTCCTTGAAATGTATCCTAAAATGGGTCAGCAACAGAAGCTGAGTGAGCTAGACAAAAGTCTGTCATGTCTGAGTGGTGAATTCTCCAACCATTTACTCTTGACCATGATCTACATCTGTCAACAACAGCGAATAAAAGGCTGAAGAATATATGTTAAAAATGACAGTAGCACTGAGTTCTAAAAAGGAATCAATCTATGTATTCCTGGGTTTTAGCTTCCCGTTTTATGCAACAATTTGAGGATTTTTTCCAATTCAAAAGATACAATCTTTTAGTTTCCTCATAGTTTATCACTATGGCAACGGTTCTAGAGTCTCATTATTCTTAAACTCGTGGATATTATTGGCCCGTGTCCAACAGTAAACCAAACGAGTCAAACTAGAGATACGATAGGTCAGATTCTCAGCAAAATCTCTACATTTTTGTGAAATCAGAAGTCTAACCTGTCAAATGCACTTCAAAATTATCAACGGTAAACTAGGTGTCGCAATTGGGGCGCACAGTTTGAAAGTATACGCCACGCTACGGTTTGTTCCGTATTGTGCTTTATATTAGGCAGGTGGTCATGATATTATCTCTGGCTGTATATTCCAGTTTGACGAAAGGCAAAATATTTCAAAGTTCTCTGATAAAGTAATTCAGTCTGGCTATCAGCACCAAGACACAAGGCAAAACAAATGTGTCTGGAGCCTGGAGCCAATACCTTTCCGGTGCGTGCTTGTATCGAAACATAATTATGACACCCACACACTGACATTATTGCAACCCAGCTTTCTACTCTCCCCAAACATTGTGAGCCTCAGCATAATAAATAATAAACAAAAACTGGTAGAAAAAAGGAGAAGACATGGAAAAGCCAAAGCATATTTGCACTGGAAATGATGAATAATTGAATCTGGGAGGCATACACACTGACGCATGCAGACACACACATTTATGCACACATGCTTCAGAGGCGCAGCAGCACGCTCACATAAGAAGAGCAGTCCTCTGGGTCTACAGTGCCATCTACAGGTCACTTTGAGGAAAACAAGTCCAAGGCAAGTTAAGGGGTTACATTTTGGCACAGTGAGACGGACAGTTGTTTCCAACATGTTTGCACACATCAGTTATTTTCGAAACGTTTTATTGTGTTAATGGCAATTCTTCTTTGCACAGACGGGCAGGTCTTTTTTTCCTGAGCCGAATGTGCTGCTATTTTTAAACTGTGTACCAGACCGATATATACTTGGGGTTGAACGAGACCCAAATCCCACAACACAAGACCATAAAAGACCATTTTCATCCAATTTAGGTTAGAGTGTAAATAATACTCAGATACTAAAACTCTCAGAACTAGATCAGTTCAGCAGTTATAAATAAAGGAAACGGTTATGACATTGTCTGGATCTGTATCACAAGATCACAGGGTCACATTAAAGGTACAAAGCGTCACTCATTTTAAGAACACGTTGTCCAAGGTATTTGGTTTTTAGCCACACAGACACTTCTAAACGTGCACGATACATTTAATGCCATATTGTGTAACATTCTTGGCAAGGCAAAAACAGCGTAATGGAGACAAGATAGCTACAACAATGTGGTATCAAGATTGGTATCAAACAATTCAGCGCAGCAACTCAGTGAGGGGACCTGCAAATGCACAGGAAACCTTTTGACCCAAAAAGACAAAAAGCAAATGAACCAGATGTCGTTCCCCTGAGTAGTCTTGTGGAATGTATATGGGAGTGCATGTTTCTGTGGGTTAAATGTAGACCGCGTGTGCGTGATGGTGTCAAAGGGCCTGCCACAGCCACCAGTGACCCCAGTGGAGCAGCCGAGAGCGCTCCATATGCTCCTGCTCAGTATAATGAGGGACGTGTCACCATTCCGGCTGGCTGAACCTGACACCAGCGGCCACTTTGTTCACACCACAGTGATTATCGCACACCATTGTTTTATTCATCAACTTTCAACATCATTTTGAAGCCACTAGTTTTAGCTTTTAAATGTAGCAACATCTCACAGTAGGATATTATTAAAGTGATAATTGGCTCACAGAATGGCAGCGGACCACACTTCGCAATTTGATGAGCTCGTTATTTAGCATTCTTTACCTTCATAAAACATTATCTTTTCAATGTTTTTTTTATTGTAAGGTGTGTGTAAGGTGATTGTCTTCATGGAGATTTTATTACTTGTTGAATTGCTTGAATGTTCTACAGTAGAGCATTAAGATATGTATATTTATTGCTAAAATAAGATTGAAAAACAAGCATTCTTACTGTGAAATTGTGAAACATGCATTCTTCTCCACAGATCTGACCTATAGACTTTTTAAAAGTGTGTAAACAAAAACATTCTAAATTATGAAATGGAGGCAAAATTGAAGTGGAACATAATAAGATTTCAATGGAGAAACCTGGTATAAAAACATTTAATATTTTATTTTTATTTTTATTTAAAAGGATATTATGACAGACACGTGGCATTTTTGGGCAAAATGCATCTACATACATATCACATACTTTACCACAGGTTATACTTTTGTGACGCTCAAATACAAATGTGAGACTAGATTTTTTTTTTTTTCCATCCTTTGCAATATAAAAGCAAACTGACATTTTTGCCATGTACATTCTAAATGTATTGTTGTAATGATTTCAAACTATAAAGATAGTTCTGATAATTGAATATATCGTATGATGTATTTCATTTTGTCTCCAGTCGACTCCATTACAGAATTTTGAATTCTGGCAGATGGAGTAGTCTTGTCTCCATTGACATTGATATATTTGATGCATCAATTTGGAAATTAAAGAATGGTAATAAGAACACTGTTTCCCCCCCCATCAGAAAAGTTGCAAAGTGGAGATAAGATGCAAAATACAGTGAACTACATAGCCCACAAAATAACCCTGAATCAGAACAAAAAGAACTGTCAGCTGAAGGAGCACTAGGGCCAGTCTTTACAATACATCACAACTATTACACAACTACTGCTTTGGCCAGCTTTTAATAGGTCAGACAGCTGAAGACCAAGAACATCCTAAAGAGCAGCAATGTGGACATGTTCTGAACCGAACTCAATTTAGCCGCCGCTGTCACACTCATGGTCGTCTGTTCCTTATGAATAGGATCATGAAAAAAATTTATTAAAAGAATAGCTCATGAACAGATTTTTATGTTTATGTGAGATAAAGATCTAAATGGTTTGGACAACAAGGGGGATGGTGATGATCCTAATGTCACAGCAGTCCTGCAAGCATTTGGGAGTAAATTCAGATTGAGATGAAGGGAGGTGGAACATTTCGATAATATGTGTAAAATTAAACATGATTTGTCAATATTCACAGTTCAATCCAGAAGGAAGACTTTACTGCATCAACATTAGCATAAAGATATAATCTGCAATTGTGTTATTAATTTCACAATGACCCATTTTTAATAATATTTTACTGAAAATGGTTGTGCACGGCTGCAGTCCAAATGAATCCTGTTTGAGTAAGCTTGTAAGCGCTTTGGGCAATCATCAAATAATATACCATTTGAAACTAAAAACAGACACTTGTGCTGAATTTGGGTTTCCTTTGTACATTTGGCCAATTGGTTTTAATCGTTTTTCAAAAGCAAACATATTTATTTATCTCCATCAAATTAGAACGGGTTCATTTTTGCTGATGCATGAGCAGCCGAAGTATAACATCAAATCATTCGGTATTTTCACACAAACCCTCATGAGTTGTGACAGTGTTGCCTATGGGCCCTGGCAAAAGAACACATCACAGAAGCAGCTGCTGTTCTCTCCAGCTCTCTCCAACGTTAATGTCGGGTTTCCCTTTGGCAGAACTTCAGATGCCACTGGCTGGACCTGAACCCCAAGCCTGGCAATGCCCCAAAGCCTCTCCACCCAGTGCCATCTAAGAGTTTGTGCATGCAGAAAACCTGGATCATTTTTCTTCTTGGAAATCCACTGCACAGAACAGAGTAGAGGAGCACTTTTCAGGTAGTTAAAAAAATTACTGCAGGAGCGCTTCAGACACTTTCCTCTTCGGTTGAAATCCATTTTTGCACAGTAGTGATGAAGCCGGAGCCAATACTTCGAAGCAAAAGAGCGCACGAGAAACTTTTAATTGGCTACACGGAGAATGGCTTAGTGGTGTTATTGGCCTGGCTTGTCAGAAGAACAGAGCAAATGAGGAACGCACCACCTGGCTTACTGTAAATATGGATTTAAAGATAGGCAGACACCGTCTTCCAAACATACATTTATTTTTCATTTTAACAGATTAAGGTGAAAAATTCAGTCTTGATATGAAAGTGAAAATTTAAATGTACTTTCAGAGATGCAAAGGTGAAACTTTTGGGAACGAAATATTGCAAGCCAAATTTCAAGTAAAAGATCATGTAGTAATGGGATGAATTAGTGATGGACGATACAAGTAATGTATGTTTCAATATGATACCAAGTAATACAATGGCAAGTATCGCAAAATTTGTATTATATGCATTGAAAATGTTCTTTTATAAAGAATTTTACCTTGGGGTATTGAGGATATCATCATTTTTGCTAGAAAAAATATATATAATGCAGATAAACTAATGTTGGAGCCAGTTTACAACAACCAAAATATAAATCATGTAATTCCAAAACAATATTATTAAAAAACAGCATCTTTTTTTTTTATTATTATCAGGCCCGAGCCGAAGGACGAGAATCATCTCAGCAAGGGACTTGGATCCGGGGAACGGAAAAACGCAAAAAAACGAGTAGTAAACAAGGACGAATATGCCTGTGAGCGATATCAAAAATTAGAACTTGGTGAGCTCTAATTTTGAGTGAAAACCTAGTGAAAAAATATTGAAAGACGGCTCTGTAGCGCCGCCTCAAAAATCGATAAACATGAGCCCAAAGCCAAAAAAAAGTCGCAGTAAAAGTCGTACTTTTGGCCTGTCCTACAGTTTTCATCAAAAACACTTAAAAATGTGTCCACAAGACACAAGACCCATGAGCAATGAAATGTTATCAGTTGAAGCTGATCTGTTTTTCGGTGTGGTCATAGGGAGTTTTTCAATAAAATTCATTAAAGATTTTTTGATAGGAAAATGTTACTGGAGCGTTTGTGAAGATTTCCAAGATGTACGCAATGATATGCAAATGTAGTGGCGAGCTAATAAATGGCCCTCTCCAAATTTGATTTTAAAAAATTCCTGAAACTGAAAACATTTATAACAGATTTATTTGTGACCGGGCACAATTTTTCTCCCACAAACCACACCAATTTTGACCCCCTGAAAGTTAACGTAAATAAAAAAATGTTAGACCCAAAATTAAAGATGGGTGAAATTTAGTTTTTTTTGTGTCTCAAAAAATGTATGATGCAAAATGACTCGCTAAAGCCATTTAAAATATCAGAATACATTACGGCAATGATGGACCATTTTCATCGTAGACTTATGAAAATTGGTACAAACATACGTTATTGTCAGGACAAGTAAAAAATGATACTATGACCCCACCCTAAACCACACAGGGAGTCATTGTGGGAGGAACCCAATTTAAAAAATGTTTTACACCTCAAACCTTATTATTTTCCACCTTGAATTTTCAGTCAAAAGGCTTGAAAATGTGTCAAAATGAACTACACCCATGTGCAATCAGAGGTAATTCTTTTGATTTTTTATACAATCCCAAATGTGGCCGTGGCAAGCTCGTTAACAAAAATTGCCAGTTTTTTAAGTGTTAAAACTTGCTTATCGCTGAGATGTCCTATTTCCCGGCACGAATATAGGGTTTGTGCAAAATGATAAGCTGGACACAATGATATACAATATATATAGAGCTATACTTTACAAAGGCTCTACAGCGCCCCCTTGAATATTTGAATTAAGTCAAAAAATGTCCTTTGACGTAGACAAATCAAATTTGGCACAGACATCCTTCTTGCAATTTTGAACAAAAAAAGCTGTTGACGGCATAACTCTATCTAAAAGCATTTTACCGTGGCAACCTGACAAATATTGTCATTGACTTACATGGGTTTTGGTTTACAAACATTTTGAAGAGGATGGAAAACATTTACTTTGGCGTAGACAAATAAGGCAAGAAAAGTTTATTCTTAGAGCGCAATTCGTATTCAAGGCAATTCAAAGTGCTTCACACAACAGGGAAAATGCATTAAAATCACAAAGACATGACAGAAATCACAAAACAGTTTATGACTTAAAAGAGAAGAGTGCAAAGAAAATCATTTCAGTCATATGCACAGCTAAACAAAACTGTTTTTAACTTAGATTTGAACATTGCCAGAGTAGCGGCCTGTCTCACATCTTCAGGAAGACTGATCCAGATTTTAGCTGCATAAAACTGAACCGCAGATTCCTCATGTTTAGTCCTGACTCTGGCACCAGCAGGAGGCCAGTTCCTGATGTTTTCAGAGTCCAAGATGGTTCATATGGCATGTAGGAGATGTACTTTGGCGCGAGGCCATGGAGAGACTTGTGCTTGGTGCAGGAGGTGGGGGACAGAAGGCTTCTGGCTAAACTCACGTCTATGCTGGACCATGAGTCTCACCCCCTGCAGGACACTCTGTCCGCTCTGGAGAGCAGCTTCAGTGACAGACTGATCCACCCTCGCTGTGTGAAGAAGAGGTTTCGCAGGTTTTTCCTTCCTGCTGCTGTCAAACTCTACAACAAACACTGTTAGTCCTGAACGTGTCATTTAGCTTTCATAATCATGTGCAATACTGTCATAATCATGTGCAATACTGTCATAATCATGTGCAATACTGTGACATAATGTCAATCATCCCTGGTGCAAGATTTTCTGTCCATGAGACAGCTGTAAATAAGAATGTTATTATTATTAAGATTATAAGAGTTTTCTTTTTTCTAAGTTATCTGTTTTTATTATTATACTTCTGTGCCTAATCTGTTTCTGTACCTAATCTTTGTTGCAACGGTGGAATTTCCCCATTATGGGACAAATAAAGGTGATCTCATCTTAAGCAGAGCTACTTTAAAGTCTATTCTCTGAGCCTGAAGCCAGTACAGAGACTTGAGCACAGGACTAATGTGATCGTACTTCCTGGTTCTTCTCAGGACCCGAGCAGCGGCGTTCTGGATGTACTGCAGCTGTTTTACAGCTCGTTTGGAGAGGCCAGTGAGCAGGCCGTTACAGTAGTCTAATCTACTGGAGCCAAATACATAGATAAGTCTCTCCAAGTCTGGTTTAGAAACTAGACTTCTGACACTAATAAAAATCTGGCACAGGCACCCTTCTTGCCATTCTGAACAAAAAAGCCAATGACGGCATACCTACGTCTGCAAGCATGTTACCGTGGCAACCTGACAAATATTGTCATTGACTTTGCGTTTTGGTTACAGGCATTTTGAACGGGATGAAAACATTTACTTTGTCATTAACAGGTAAAATTTGGCACACTTATCCTTCATATCACACTGAACATAAAAGCCAATGGGGATGTAACCCTATCTTGAATCGTGAAAATGTTGAATGAAGTAGTATTAAGTTGGTGCTGTTTGTGAGGGAGGGGTGATGTAGGCGGGGGTATTACGAGCGTGCCCTTCGTGGTCGCAAGGGGGGCGATGGCCTTTATCACCGTGGGCGGCTCTAATTATTATTAGTAGTAGTAGTAGTAGAAAAGATTCAGTTGTAGTCATCTGGACTCTGTTTTAGAAAAAACTAAACGTTTCGACTTTTCTAAAACAGAGTCCAGATGACTACAACTGAATCTTTTTCTACAATGGAACACTCCTGGATGAATGAGGGATTACACCGACATTAGTAGCAGTATTAGTAGTAGTAGTAGTAGTAGTAGTATTATTATTATTGCATGAAAATCAGTCAGTAGTGATATATTATTATTTTGGCTTCAATCAGCCCATAGTTGCAACCAACACTGGAGCTTTTTAACAAAGGTGTCAAATGTCAAACTCATCCATCACACAGTTAATCCAAAGGATGTTTCCCAAAATAAGTGACTGTGTTCTTGCGATAGTTCCATTTACTTCATTTATGTTACATTCAGTCTGACCATTGAAGAGAAGAGTCATTTCCAATCACAGCGCTGCCTCATTCACCCATTATCAAATATGATTGATTTGTGTCCCCGCTCCTGCACCTAGTTTGAGAGTAAAACGGTTTAGCGCCTCCAGTAGGGACATGTACCGCCCTCCATCTTCTCCTGCTCTGCTGCTGAATGAATGGTCCCCCAAGTTTCCAACAATAAGCTCATGAATACTGAACTTGTATTGTATTTTCCTGTGGCTGCCTCTATTCTATTCGCTGTCATAAAAGAAATGAAATCTACTTGAAAAGAAGGCCCTTTGCATCATTTGCATGCAAGCTCAGCCCCGTAATGGAATGAAATATGACACGCCAATTTAATTACCGCTTCAGAATTGTCTCGCCTTGCAGTATAAATATTGATTCAGGCTATTCTCCCCGGATCCGCAGACTTTTTTCCTTCCTTTTCTCATACAATGTGTCTTAGCCATCCTTTCTTCAGACACAGAGACTGTCCACAGCTCTCATCTCGCTCTCTCTACCTTATTCAACCCAAGAGGTGCACGCCAGGCGGCCCATGCCAAGTGGGCAATAGAACCAGGAATGTAAGATACAACAGAAACATTCCATTCACAATAGAACTATAAACACCAAACATTCACTGTGGGTGTTGAAACGTATGACATTTTTAGTTCAATGGTAATTTGTGGTCACAAGCAGCGAGCCAATTGTTCACACTTCAATGAAACTGACATTTGTTTGGTAATTATAGTCACGTCTAGTCCAATGGTAATGGAAAGGGCTGACTCAAGGACATTCAAATTATACTGGCTCATGGTAAAATGTGTGCCCACAAACCCAGAGGTTTCAGTTCAGTCCCAGCTCTGACCAGTTGTTCTTAGGCAAAACACTCAAGCTGCCTTGCCCTATACAGTGTGACTGAGTGATTGGTGGATGGCATAGCCACAGATTGTCAGCCACACTTTTCCCCAGTCTGCCTCAGGGCAGCTGGTGAGGGGGGAGTGAATGAATAATGCATTCAATTGTAGTATGATTAGAAGATATTTCTTGACTTGTACTTACATCCAATCACATGTAGGATCCTCATCTTAGACCGTTACTGGCACATTCTGATGGATAGGCATAATATTGTGTGAATTTTGTCATCAAAATCAAAACAATGTAGCGGTATATTCATTTTTGTCAATATTGCCCATCCTACCCCTTCCACAGAGCAATCCTGCACATTCCTTGCCCTCTGTATTTCTAGCATGACATATTGTGTTCAATCGCTGAACTTCGTAGTAAATCTGGAAAAACAAAAAACAAGATGACTTTCATCCAAAAGTGATCCTCAATTTGCAGATCTAGTCTGAGAATAGACGGGACCTCCTGATAATAGCCTGTCTTGTTAATTTATTTGTTAACACTGTCTAAGATTCACCTGAAACAAATCTTCTTTGTTACCCAAACAGCCCTGTAATGGGTCATATAAATCCTATTGTCAGCTGGCTGCTGCTCCCTCATCACTGATGAGTACCTGATTTGCATCTGAATGCTCAGGGCTGACCCCGCCCCATGGCTTCAAAATGTTGTTGTGCACTACCGGTAAATTGAACCGTAAACCTCCATTTCTGTTTAAAAAGGGATTCTCTTTAACAAAAATGACCTCCTTAACTCCCCTTTCAAACCATCTCTTCGCCTTCTTAGAATCTTCACCTCACTTTCCTCAGAGTGTTGTGAGGATGCACGGCGCTCTGTAAACCTGAATTTGCGTGCCCTCTTAGAAACAGCCTCTTGTGTAGTGGTTGTTTAGTCTCTTTGCAAAGTTCCTCACTGCATTAGATTGAATATACTACATTGTTTTGTTTTTCGTGGGCATCTTGTCCTCCAGATGAACCAGTTTCTGTCCTAAAGTTTTGCCCAGTTTAAAATTAACGGGAATGTTGTGCCGGGCAGCCATAGCCCAAAGTAGGGTAGCAATCAGAGTTCTGAGACTAAGTCTGCAAATTGAGAATCACTTTTGGATGAAAGTCGAAAGTCGTTTTGGGTTTTTTTTTCCAAAAGTGTCCAGATGACTACAACTGAATCCTTTTCTACGATGGAACACTCCGGAACGAATTAGGGATTACACCGACCAATCACTGAACAGCATATATAAGGCAATACAGTAAGGCTGAGAAAATTTGTGACTTAAAAAATAACAGTCCCATAGCAGCTATCAGTGTAATAACTAATATAAATCATTTGATAAACAACAATGG
This sequence comes from Chaenogobius annularis, assembly GCA_015082035.1. Classification (NCBI taxonomy): domain Eukaryota; kingdom Metazoa; phylum Chordata; class Actinopteri; order Gobiiformes; family Gobiidae; genus Chaenogobius; species Chaenogobius annularis. Next base: position 327,811 of record BJKM01000007.1, on the reverse strand, counting down.
TTGTAACATGTGGCGGACACTGAGTGCCGCGATAAGTGGAGTATCAAAATATTAAAGCAGTTTTATTAATCTTGACAAATGTTTTTATTAAAAGTGTTTTATAAAAAAAATAATTAAAAGTTATACCATATTTTTTTTTCTTTAAGCCACTACTTTTTTCCCACGCTTTGAACCTTGCAGCCCATACAATGGTGCAGCTAATTTATGGATATTTACTGGCTAACGGCCACCGGGGGGCACTCTAGCAGGAAGCGCAAACGTTTGACACACTGTAGAAGGATACGTAGTTGGAAGAACTTTTCAGGGGACACGTCTTCAGATGTGTTCTCTGTATGTTAAGCTTCAAATCGCTGTGTGTTTTATTACAATCTGACGTATATTCACGGAGAAATTAGTCTAATGAGGAACAGAATCTAGACGCAGCTAAACGCGTCTAGAGCGCGGACATGCGATATACGGCGGTCTGCAGTTTAGAACCTGCAGCATTGAAATAAGACTTTCTTGGACCCACGAACAACCCGTGCATCACTGCCATGGACCACCTTTCTGTGTAAATATCTCAAGTTACAACGTAACACTCACTCGCTAAGTACAAGCACGGGGGAAGATTGAAGACACAGACACAGACGCAGGTAAATCAGCTCACACAACATAATCAAGGACAGAGGGGACAATAGGGACAGCTCAGACCTGCATGCTAAGCATCAAAATGCTGTGTGTTTTACTACAATCCAACTCATATTCACTGAGAAGTTAGACCCGCAGCGCAGCGGACCAAAAGACAACCGAGCATCACTACTGTACACCATATTTATGTGTAAATATCTCATGTTACAACGTGGGCACCTGCGGTCTGTGTATGTACAATTTATTTTTTCCTTGTAAATTTTGTTAGTGCGGTTTATATTCAGGAGCGCTCTATAACCCAAAAATTATGGTACATGAACTGGTAAAACATGATTTGGTGAATCTAAAAACAACATTTGATACATTTAGTAAAAGAGTATTTAAAAGAAGAAGAATTTTGTAAAACAATTCCTTAATGCATTTACAATTCCTTATAGGAAAACCTTTCACCAAACCAAACCATACTTTTTTAGCTTCTCCAATTAACCTCTCGGCTTAGCTTTTCTTTGGCTCATCTGATCCTCCTGGCTAAAGTAAAGTAAAAAATTAAGTGACCTAGACATGAGCTCTCTTATTGGTTAGAGAAACCATTCTGAGAGCTCCTTATTAGTTCACTTGTTTCTTATTTACTTGACATTAGCCTGGAGAATCAGGCGGGCCAAGCTTGGAGAGTTTTATCAAGTTCGGAGAGTTTTATCACATATGGCAATGGAAATTGAAAAGACTTTTCCTAAAATGATACACGAATGGATAAAGTAATGTTTCAACAAAGAAAATTGAGGCAGAATTTTAAATCTGATTTCCTCTGTGCAGAGCTTGTTTCTACTTATAATTAGTGTAAAACAGACAGCAGAGTCTCGGCTTCACAAAGGCTCCAGCCAATTGTTTGTACTCCAGAGAGTTCAGGAACAGCTTTTTTAAATGGGGGTCATTTTTTCAGGGATTTTAGGAATAATAGGCCCCCTCATAATGTTTCTTAATAACCTGATGATTACAAACACTAAAATAAGTGATTGCTATCTAAACAAAACTATTTTGGTACCACTTTATAATGACTACATCTTAGTTTGCCTTAACAAAGCATGAACAAAGACTTACTTTATAATGAATATATAGTTTATTAAGCATGATTGAGGATTAGTACCTACTTAATTAAGGTTGGGTTGGGAATTAGGGTTAGATTATTAGTTAAGTCATTACTAAAACAGAATCATTCATAATAATCTATTTGTTCACTATGAATTAAGTATTTGCTCATGCTTTAAGGCAGGAATAAGTGAAGTTATTATAGTGTTACCATGATTCCCTATATTTTAACTATGAATAATCTCTTAGGATGTTGTTTAATGCGGATAAGATCTGAAAGTCATTTCTGTTTTCTCTTCATTATTATGCAGCGTCACTGAAAATGGATTTGCACCAAAGACACACAGGCCATAGCGCTCGTCTCATTCCCCTGGCTGCACTCTACTGTGTCCATGCCGTATTCAGCCCACACGAGGAGGTGCAAGTCATGCAGCCCAGCCAAATAAAACAGCCAATGAATATTGGGCAGTGCCCTTGGTGCCTTTCTGCTCCAAGTGTGATGATAGTGGGCACTCTGTATGCATGCCTGCACTCTCACTGTTAACTGCAGCTGAACTTGCACAGGATTTCCATACCCATAGTCTTTGTAAAAGGCGAATGTGTCCCAGCGGAGACGGGCCGGGCGTGTAAAAAAGCAAGACAGAGGCAGGGACAAGAGCAGAGCAGTGCTGGAGGAGGGGGTCTACACCCTCAGGCGTTTTTACACTAGATCTATCACTGAGTCTGTGAGTCTGCGATCAAGATAGCGGCAGAAGAAATCCAAATCTGGATTCAAGTGAAAGTTGAATCTTGCAGTTTCTCCTGTTACAACCAGGTTTACTTCTGCTGCTGCTACTAATACTACTGACACTAATGGTACTTCTTTAACCATTACTTCAACTATAACTGATTTAATACATAGTGATACTAGTTTCACTACTATCAAACTTCAAATGGATGCTGCTATTACAGACACATTATGTAATAATGCTGCATTAGGGTAATAATAATCCAAATGTAAGTTGTCACTTCTTCACTGCAGCTTGTAATGATTTTCCGCATTGTGTTATAATCTACAATTTTTATAACATGCAGGTGTTAAACGTTTTATTTTCCATGAAAATTTAACTGAGATGGCTTGTATTTAACTTTAGCATTATATTAATCACAAAAAAGCATAAGGGCATTTATAGCCCTGTTTTAATTATTTCTGTTCGCAACAGTATAACCCTTCGTGGAGTGAGAAGTGTGTCCTGTAATTACCATGTAATAACCATAATAACTTTTTTTTAGTTACTGATGTTTAAATCCTATTACCCTGCCATGTGCTAAAGTGATTTGCACATTTACACATTAGTAGACTTTTTCACCGGACAGGAGCAAATTCTAAACCTCTGGGTTAATGAGCTCTACCACTGAGCCACAACTCATAATTCAGATTTTTACGTACTATTACATTTTGGTGGAGAGTATAATAATGCCAGTATTTTGTAATAACTGTCCCAAAATGTAACAACCTTTGTTTGTTGCATAATGCCCCAAATTATTATATAATGTTGTTTTATTGTATGATAAAGTGACAAATATATTACATTTGTATTTTTCATTCCTAATGTTATTACTACTATCATAGTTTGTGCTATGGTAGGAGAAGCTCAGTTGGCAGAGGTCCACTGACCTGAAGGTCTGTGATTCAATTCCTCTGCTCCAATATTGCATACTGCCATTGTGTCCTTGGACAAGACACTTATCCAGCATTCCCTCCATGTGTGTGTCTGCATACGCTATTTGAATGTTTGCGGAAGTACAACTGACTACATTGGAATACTCATTTTTAGAATCTACTTGAGTGGACCACAGCTCTCTTGGAGTCCAATACTGAAAATTCCCTGACTTTGTAGCGCCCCCGCCCTGACTCACACAAGAGTAAGAGGGAGAGAATGATGTTAGAGAAATAAATGGAAGGTTGTAATTAATTAATCACTATGAGGACGCATTTTTAAAAATTTAAAGGCGCAGAACATAAAGCCTGCTCCTTAGACCTTTCTACACACAGTCAAATTGGCTGGATCCATAAAAGCCTGTGTTTTGTAAACAGCAAATCCTTTCTCACAAGGGCTAAGTATTTCTCATGTTTTCACAGCACTCTTAAAAGACTGAACGCCTCAGAGACCTGTCCAAACAAGAGAGTGAACCGAAGTCAGGCAAAAGCCAACAATTCCCTTCAATGTCTTTAAATGTGATATTTATTTCCAAATGGATTCTATTTTTTGTGCTTATGATAAGAGGCTTTAATGAACAGGCTAAAATGAGCTGGGTATCAGCAGATGAGTGCATCAAAGGGTGATGTTTCTGCTGTTGGGCGCTTAGGATGTCTGTTCATGCACTTTGAACCCTCACTGTGAGTGAGGAAACACAGGTGTCAACTGTGCAGTGAAAAAGGGAAAGTGACTCAGCTTGTTAAAACAGGGAAATGTCAGACAGCTGAAATAATTGATATCATTGTAAAGGATTATACTTGTTTTGCCTTTTGGTTTACCCCCATTCTTATTTGGGTTACTACAACAAATCAGTTGCAGATGTACTTGGGAATGTAGGATGTATTTATTGTCAGGTAAATGCCAAATAAAGCCTTGAATCTGTCAGTACATTTTATATCTATAATATGTTAGAGATGGACATGCTGGAGAAAAATGCAAAGACACAGCTTCATGTTGATGAAACAACAAAACCTTTATGAGAACTTATTTTCATTTCCTCATTTGAAATCAGAATGACACTTTACTGTATGTATATTTTTGTTGACTTTTTTCTTAATACAGTCTGTTTTTTATAGTCAAACAGATTACCCATGGGTCACTCCATCATAGCTTAATTATCTCTCAACCTAATCCTAAAAGTCATGATTACAGTTGAATGTCCTTGAGCAAAACATTTTGGTCACTTTTACCTACATTTAGAATTTTATTTGACAATCGGAATCAGCTTACAGAATAGATGATCAGCTCACTTTTGCCATGTTTTATTGTGCACTCCAGCAGGGACAAAACCACAGAGTAATTTGTAAATGATCAAATACAGTCTAGTGGGACTTCATCCACTGAAAACCAACTTCACAAAGTCCTGTTCTTTCTGCAGTCATTCACTTAAACGCCTGCTGATGTGTTTGTGAGATTTGCCAGTGTTATTTCTGTGATATTTTTGTCAGAACTCCGATCAGACTGATCATTTGCATAAAGGCTGTTTATCCTGATTCTGTACAAAGCACCAGTACAAATCTGCTGTGTGCGACTGATGTGGAGATTTTTAGATGAAAGTCTCTAAGCTGGCCATGAAACAGACTAACTCATTACAGATCCCAGCTATGCCTTTAAGAGCGCAATAATATTGTTTTTACTGCCCCATAGCGTCAGATGACCATCATATTTCTGCAAAAGGCTGGTGCTTTAAAACTCATATTGAGAAAATAATATCTTCGCTCTCAGTAGCTACATCCAGGAGTGTGTTGTAAAAGTGCAGTGTTTGGGGGGGTCGATATCTTAAACACATTAACAGTCTATGAGGCCCTTTTTAATTGCCTTATCATTGTGGGCGTCTGATGAGGAATCGTGAGATAATTGTTGACTCCTGCATCAGCCCCAGTGTGCAGAAAGGCACTTGCACAGCTGAAAATATATCTGAGATTGAATCAGAGTTATGTAATTATGCCGTTTGGATCATAATGCATTAGAAAGACACACCTTTTTGGCGGAAGATGGCTGTTATACTGTAATCAGTACAAAGCAGAACATAATGGAACGTTTGAGCAAACTGTTAGACTGCAATACAATAAAACCAAAGCAAAGAGAATCAAGTATTTTTTCTGCACTGTAAACATGAGCACAAATAAAGTTTTACGCTTCAACATTGCACTCATCTGTGGCTGAGTTCGCCATCGCTGTGTGTGGAGCTATTTATACATGTAAATGACTGACTGATGTAGAGATGGCATAAGACTTTTTGTTATTAGAGGTTATTTTCTTACTCGAAACAAAATTGTGGTTCTGCAATCCATCTATTCATCCATCTTCTTCCGCTTATCCGGGGTCGGGTCGCAAGGGCAGCAGTCTAAGCCAGGACTCCCAGACTTCCCACTCCCCAGACACTTCCTCCAACTCCTCCGGGGGGATCCCGAGGTGTTCCCAGGCCAGCCAAGAGACATAAGTCTGCCCAGCGTGTCCTGGGTCTTCCAGTGGCCTCTTCCCAGTGGGACATGCCCGAAACAGGAGGCGCCCAGGACGTATCCGGATCAGATGCCCAAGCCACCTCAGCTGGCTCCTCTTAATGTGGAGGAGCAGCGGCCCTACTCCGAGCTCCTCTTGTGTGACTGAGCTCCTCACCCTATCTCTAAGGGAGCGCCCAACCACCCTGTGGAGGAAACTCCTTTCGATCGCTTGTATCTGCGATCTTGTCCTTTCGGTCATTACCCAAAGCTCATGACCATAGGCTTGAGCTATGGTCATGAGGGTACAAACGTAGATTGACCGGCAAATTGAGAGCTTTGTCTTTCGACTCAGCTTCTTTACCACAACTGTCCGATGCAGCGACCGCATCACTGCAGACGCTGCACTGATCCGCCTGTCAATCTCACACTCCATCCTTCCCTCACGAACAAGACCCCGCGATACTTGAACTCCTCCACTTGGATTGTCTGCAAAGAGCAGAAATGAGATCCTGTTGCCCCCAAATCGGACACTCGGTTTTGAGATCTGCATGTGAAATCTACTGTAATGAGTAACTAAAAACAGAATGTGTTTACTTTGGTTGATCATTCAGAACAGGGAGTAACCATTATCAGGTTATTTCCTCTGGAACAAATCTAATCCTCCAGCATTCTCACATGCATACGGCGGGCCACTTAACCTTCATAAATATGGATGTGTGACTGATGTCCCTTACAGGCCAGCATATTGCGCAGAGCCGAGCATTTCCGCATTCCAAGTAATTTTCTCTAGGATTTAAGCATGCTAGAAGCTGGTAGATGCAAGCTGTTCTCCCATCACTCCTCATGTGCTGTGCAGTATTTTTTTACACTCCCTTTACATACTTGCATGCTTTAGTTTTGCCTCCTTATTTGATGTGTTTCGTGTGTGTGTGTGTGTGTGTGTGTGTGCATGGGCTGCACAGAGCATAGTGAGTATTTGTATATGTCACTATTTGTATTGGTAGCCTCTACCACATGCACCCACGGCCGGCTTGTTTTAGTGGCATAGTTTATCTTTGTAGAATTATTAAATATAATTGTCTAGTTTTGGTATTTGCTTTTTTCCCCCTTCTCTCAAGATAAATTATTAAAATCTTTCTATGTTGACCTATTTTGACCATTCACTGCATCTTAAATCTAAAGGCCTGACTGCTTCCCTCCCTGAACTTACTGCTCTACAGCTCGCCTCCCACATTGTCATAGCATACAAAACCAAGATGGATTTTCAATAGTAAAATGATTTACTGAGGGAAGACTGGCTTATTCAGTTAAATGAAATGGAATCTCCGAACACCCATACATTGAACATATACAGGCAGAGACTCCGGAAGCAACTTTTAACTGGATATGAAAATAATGCAGTGGTTTACATCTCTGTGTCTGTAGTGTGACTAAATGGCACTCCCATTAGAGCTAATAATCATCTTTGTTGCTGGGATTGGCAAGAAGAAAAATTATTAAAGTCCCTTAAGAGCCTCTGCAGATAGAGTTTTGTCATCATTTTTACGTTTCAGTAACTTGTCTGTTGTATTTAATTAAAGTTGCACCACTTAATTTGTCTTGTGGAGGGCGCACCTGTTTGTTTCCATGGAGATGTTATTGCTTTGCCCCTCTGTTCCACAGTATTGCATGTAACTATCCAGCACTGTAACTTGGCCTGCTTTTCTTCATGGAGATAGATACTGCATACTGTGGAAGATTCCAAGAAGGGCAAGAACATCGCCATGGAGACAAGCAGGTGGCGGGCCATCCTCCAGAAATGTGATGCACCTTTGCTGTCCATGTCTTCTGTAATTTTCTATTTGGGTTTATATTACGCTTGCAAGTTATTTCAGACAGATTTCTCAATTTGCGAGACAGAGCACGTCAGATACCATCTCAACTAAAACAAGGAGACCTGCCAACACGTATTAAATAGTTGATTAAATGTCACTGTTTTTACTTTCTTCTCAGCTGGTGCCATCAATTATTCCTTTTCATTCTTTGTGTCACTTCATCCACCCAATCCCTACGTTTGAGAATTTTGTGGAAAACTTTTCTTCATTTAAGCCATGACTTCAGTGAAAAGTGACAGGTCAACTCAGGTGGAAGACATTTTGCAGGACTAGCAACTCGTATAATACAGAAAAGATAAATAAATAATACAAACCTGTGGGCAGTGAGCAGAAAATACACTTTGCTCGGTGTCGAACAGAGTTGGTCTGAGACATAATGAACTAGGCAGGATCCTTAAGCCCATCCAGTCGCCAGTGCGCAGCATTTCTCCCATCACAGCAGCTTGTTGTTCCAGGCCGACTGATGTCAACTCAGCTGTTACATGCACTCACACTGTCCAAATCTCTCTAATTCCCAAAGCAAGCAGACGAGTTGGACATGAATTTGCCAAAACATCGCCTTGTATAATATGTGTTTTCCACATTTCGTTGTATTGTAGTTAAATCATAATGCAATAAAAGTCAAATTATGGCTTTGAGGAGGATGCTGTTGAAGTAGTAGCAATTTAGTAGTTGTATTGTGGGTAAACAAACGCTGTTTAACATTTGAATGATTTCCCAAGGAGTATGTGGATGGAACGTAGAGCTATAAGGCAATTACGGGCTTTTGGGATCAAATGAGCATGACCTGATAGCAAGTTCCAATTTAAGTAACTTTAAACTGACAACTTAAATCATTTGAAAGTGCCGTGACAAATGAACACATAACCACCTCGACTCGCTGACAATACATAATTGTATACATTTTGAGTTATTTCATAAATACAAAGCTGAGTGGGGTGTGGCGAGGCCCATGGCTCAGGCTAACTCAAATGTGCAAATACCTAATGAGCTAATTATCTCACTGTATTCAAGTGCGACCCTGGGGAAACTTATTTGTCACCACATTTCAAAACACCATTTAGTGCGATATGGAATGGCATAGAGTAGAGGTGGCAGTTGACAAGCTGTACTGCGCCTCATATTTTATTTTAGTAATAACTAGAGAACAATCCTTTGAGACCGTTGAGATTTCGGTGAAACATGAGGCTAAACCATGTCAAAATCTCTAACATGAAAGTGCAATTTGTACAGAAGTATTTTAGTCAACAATTGTGAGTGCCAAAATCTTGATTGGCACTCGCCCTGTGAAAATTGACTAATCCAATTGCAGCTATATTCCATTACACTGACTCAAAATTTCTCTTTAATAAGGTAGTACCATGGGAGGGGTCACAGTGCAGCACCATTACCATGGCAACAGTCAGAAACCCACGGCTAAATGAAATATATAGTGGAATGTGACACCCACGCACCCTACACAAGCTGGGAGATGTCACTTCTTCCCTTTATCAAGAAAATGTTATTTGTCAGGCAGAGACAAACCTGAGCCAGGGGTAAATTACATGTAATGGAGAGGTAAGAACACGGCAAACACAAAGCTATACCAAATGCACAGTTAGAATACAGGTAATTAAAAGAGAGGAGAGATAAGGCATGTTTCTTCTGCACTTTGAAGCAGGTTGGTGACCACGGTCTCAACAGTGACGCTCTTCCTATCCTATCTCAAATTGGACAAGAGACACAGGGAAAACAAAATGTCGAAAAGCAGATGTAAACAAAACAAAAACAAAATTCTCACAAATTGTTGACTTGATCTTGTGATAAACCACCATATCTCCAGGGATGATTTAAATGTATTCAACCTGCATGCTAACCAAAACAAAGCTAGCGCACATTAGCATTAGCTGTTTCCTGTGTATTGAAACATGGCACTTGCATCAAGACCGAAAATATTATATTTCCAGTAACATTATCTGAACCCAATGATTACATAAAAGATATGCTAAACATCTTTTTGTGTATTGCAGAGATCAGCCTGATAAAAAGCATAATTCAAGTACGATTAAGATTTTCGTTATAAAAAAAACATTTGTGTTTTTTGTGCTAATGTGGAAGGACCCGAGCATGCCATGAGTAGAATCGCTCCAAGCCGTTTCAGCTGGAAATTAAGTGGCGGGGGGAAACTACATATATCTATTCTCATCTGTTTATAAGTTCATAGGAAAGCAAAAGAAAATTTACCATATCAAACGTACGAGATTATATAATGCCCATTTATTAGCATTGTCAGACATTTCATTACCAACAGAGCAGTTTTTCCATAGAGCTTTCCTCTGTTTTTTTACATCACTGACATCGCTACCTGCTGGGTCTAACTTTACTTTATACATTCAGTAAATTATTCAACGGTCCTTAAAACACTTGGTTGTGCTTTCATCTGATTCAAGTTGTCGTAGAAATAGTAATACGCAATAATACATTCGACTTCAGTCTGTCTCCAGGCTACACCTTACTGGACAATAGTCGCTTCAGTGGTGAAATGGTAGAACTGCCGTCTCTGTCAGTCAACTGTCAAGGCCTTCTGTTAGTGAGCCTGTGATTATTTAAAGTCAGTGACTCAAGGCACTGTTTCTGTTGGCAAGCTAGTATTAAAAATGTGACAAGTGAAGAAATTATGCCAAAATGGTGTTTAATTAGTTCTATCAGCTGGTCAAATGACAGGTAGTGTTTGTGTTTTGAGACACAAATCTTGGCGCAAAGCAAACCATTTCACTGTCAGAACGACGCTTGACGGCGAAATTAAATAATAACATCCCTGTGCCAGAATACAAAGCCTTCACTTACCACCTAATAGATTTAATTGAGTGGGAGATAATGGTAATTAATTCTCATTTGGTGCAGAGAAGAGGCATCACATGTAACATAAGAAGTGAAGCAACATTGCTTCCACAGCTGTCAGACCAAATGGAGTAAGACACACTCAGAGATTCTTTACCTGTGAGACAAAACCCCTGGAGAAGAAGTAAACATCAACTCTGTCCAAAAAGCAAATCATGAAGAGGAGGCCCAATGTGGAACGGCACCTGCTGAATGAGCATGTTTTTCTTCTTCCTCAGGGTTTAACAAATCATGGCGATGTTTTCTGTTCCTGGCTGAACTTTTTGGGAAAGATGCCGCAAGGAACTTTGGTACTACGAGAAGTGTCAACAGTTGTGCTTAAGCAGCCAGACTGAAGCTGAACTGAGTACTCGGAGAGGCAAACGGGACTGCTCCATTACAGCGCTGAAATCCAATGCAACTCCCTGACAGACACAGTGAGAGACATCTCCAGTCAATGCGCTCAGTGTTTGCACAAGGTGAACCGGGATTATTGTTAAATTCTGTACTTGATTAAAGGTACACTAAATTAAGGTCCTGCTTGTACAAATGCTTGCACAGATGCTTGCACTCTTCTCTTTTACGTCTAAAGCTATTTTGTGATTTCTGTATTTTGCCTGGAATGTTGTCGTAAAAAGTATATATCTTGTATTTGGTGTTATTGTTTAAAATAATCCCTGAAAACAGCAGCTGCTTATCTCCGTGGAGCTGGATCAGTTTGATGCTCTACTGTGGAACATTTCAAGCATCTCAAACGTTATTAGTCTGACATTTTCTCAACAGCTACTGTCAAGAGTTTTAATTTTAGTTCTAGACTCCTCTTCAATTTTTGGTTTGTCATTTATTTGACACTTTCTTTTTGTCCCTTAACCTACTTTTTTGACATTATCCTGCGATACATTTACTTTACTATATTATTTTCCACTTGAATTGATGAATCGTACAGTTTGGGATAGCTGAGCAAGTCATACACTATTACCGACGTTCTACTACCTACTTTACAGAAATGATAATAGACTGCTCTTTTGCTTGTGGACAAAGGTAGTGCACACGCAGTCGCAGAAGTAAATTACATTTCCCAATAACAATGATTCACATTTAGAGCGGTGCTTTTCTCCACAGCGTCTCTTTCATACAAGACTAATCACTATAAAGGTTGAGGACCATAGAATTACAGGATCTTGCTCTCATCAATCTGTCACTGTCTGGGCACCCCTGCTTTCCCTGGCACGAGTCCTGCCGGTGAATTCATCAAAGGACGTCTTATTGCCAAATTACTGCAATGGGTTTAAAGATAAATGTCTGCTGGCTGACAGGCTGCGAGAGTGATTAATTTCATTCCACTCCAGTGATTGGCAAGAGACTCAAACCTAGGCTGGCGCATCATTACACAGCCACGCATCACGCCATGTTACTCATAGCATTTTTCACAATCTGGATTACGGCGCCCAATCCCTCTTACTTTGTGATCCTGGCCCGTGGCGGCACACAGAATGTAATCTGGTGTGATCTGAAGCGAAAGAGGCGCTGAGTGAAGCCCAGGGGTCATTGGCACTTTCTCTTTAAGGGCCACAATTTGAAGCCAGTGACAAAATTGAGTTATGTGGTGAGTGCCCTGTCAAATGCAATAACCTGAGAGAGGCAGTGAGGAGCACGGGGTTTTCCTCACTGAGACCAAAGCAAATAAAAATATCCAATATCGGCTTCCGGCAATAATGCAAGGATTTTAATAAAAGGTGGAAGAGTTTGCATCTGTTTTGTTGAAGAACATCACCTTGTAAGATGGCAGACTGCCTCATGTCACAGAACATCTTTGAAGTTGTTTTTATAGCGCCACAAAGAGCCTGATTGTCATGTCCCAAGAGCTTCTGGGGCATGTAAGCATTTCTTTGCATATATTTCTTTGATAAAGCACCTGTATTCATGATAAAATGTTCACAGTATATATTTTGAAAGTTGTTTGGGTAACTAATATTTCATGATTTTCACAGGGAATAATAGAAACACCAGGCCAATAACATAATCCCCCATACCTCCAGGTGGAATCCACTGCAAAAGAAACTCAACTGGACAACGTTTTGAATACAAAGTTTGGACTCATTTGGTCTCTCATCCCAAACGCTTCTACACTGGTAGACAATGGCAATCCAAGTTGGTTGAGCGGACAGCACACGTGCGTTTCATGAGGGCAGGCCGCGTTGTAAGTTTGAATCCGGCTCTGACAATTTGCTGTATCCTTTCCCAGTCTCATCAGTCTCATTCACATTTCACGCTGTACGGTCCTGTCTAATGAAACCTGCAAGTCAAAAAATCCTTGAAAAACTTTATGACAATCGGAGGATATTACAGGTATATTAAAGGTATATAGACAGTAGGCGTATTATATTGCTCTCTACTCTACTCTACTCATTACTATTAGAATAGAATCTTAGATAAAGATAAATGGGGAACCACCCTCTCTCCTCTTGAGTATTTCTGGCTCCACAGTCTATTTGCAAATTGAAGCGTCCCAGTCCTGGACCATCTACAGCCTGTCCGTCCGTGAGAGTTGGATCTCTCCTTCACTGTGGTTCTTCCTGAGGTTTCTACATTTTCCAAAGAGTTCTGTAGTTTTTCCTTGCTGAGAAGGAAGGTGTAAGCACAGTGGGTGCTGGGACATTATCCATTTGTTCATTTCCTGTGAACATTGTTTAATCTGCTTCTCTATTTCACTATCGTGCTTCAAGGCAACTGCTGTCACATTTATTTACAACAAGTGTATGGCATTTTTCAAACCAAACATTGCAATTACACTGCAAAAGAAGTAAATTAAGTAAGCATCATTTTATTACAGAAAATTGTGCCGAAACACCCCTGTACTTTGCACTAGACCAGACTAAATTGGAAAACCTATCTACATATCTCACCACAAATTTGACATGCAGGGGAAACATTTTCAACTGTGTCAAATTTGTAAAGGGAGCTCAAATGTAATCACCCTTTGATCTGAGCATGCCAGGCAAACAAGCCCTATATCAGCCCTGATATCAGTCCCACGGAGGGGAGCCAGATCAATCACATCCATTATCTGGCCTTTGTTGTTTATTGGCACTGAAAGTTGCAGCAGCAGGTCTGCGTCGTCATAGAAACAGGTGTGGTAGAAAAAGGGTTAGCTTGTTGTTACTCTTGGTACACTGCATTAAGTACCAATACGTATTATTGTATGAGAGATTCTAGTCACACAAACAGAAAATAGTCCAGTTATTTTCTTTTATTTACTTGAAAACAACATTGTCTATATACACTGGTGCACAACAATGACTGCAAACCACCTTCTATCTATGAGAGAAATGCAGGAGAGTACAAGAGGCAATATACACAGCCAATAAACTGGCATAGGTGTAGTGAATACTGTTTCAGGTCATTGAATTTGTTTTTCAAAGTTTATCTGTACGTGCAACACAATGCAATCCAGCTCTTCCCGTCCTCGCAGTGCTGCCTTCAGAATTGAGTTGTGTCAAGGAAACAGCAGTTAACCTACAGCCTCTGGTCTGACCTTTGTGTTTGCACACAGACAGTCAACAGGTACAGAGGCATTAAGAGTATTCTCTACCACAGGTCCCAAGCTCTTTAAAACATTAAGCCATGTAGTGATTCTCAAACTGTGGTACGTGAGCTTCTTCTGGTAGTGTTCTCTACAGTAAATGGTAAAATGTATATAACACTTTTCACCTTTATACCTTCAAGGCACTCAAAGCACTTTACATCAAGGGAGACCAATCACCCATTCACACACACCTGTATACATAGCACTGGAGGAGGGTTAAATGTCTTGCCCAAGGACACAACGGCAGTATTCACCTGAGGCAGCTGCGATCGAGCGGCCAACCTGGACAGTCAAATGAATCTTTCCTTGGGTGGTACTAAAGTTTGAGAGTTCTGCCATAATAAATCATAATCATATCCAAATTGGGGTGTTGTAATTACTTTCTTTAAAGGTGCGCTGAGTTCATTTTTGAAATGAAGGGTTTATGCCCCATAAAATGTTGTTTTTTTTTGCAAATGTACCACAAAATGGCCTAAAATTTTGTAATCTGCATTAAAACAAGCAGAAGGCTGAAGTATTTCTTACTTAATTTGTATTTTCTCTCTCTCTCTCTCTCTCTCTCTCTCTCTCTCTCTCTCTCTCTCTCTATGTTCTCTTCTCTCTCTCTCTCTCTCTCTCTCTCTCTCTCTCTCTCTCTCTATGGGGCTATGTGCATATCTAAAACATGCACATAGCCCCTTTTAACATTCAATTCTGTTTAAAGGAGTGGTCATGAACAGTATAAATACTTTCTTCTTATATACTGAAGATATGCACGTAGCAAGTAGTCATCTTTCCTCAGGCACATTAACAATTAACCTCTAATGTCTCACCTGTTTGCTTCTCTAAACTGAAAGTAGTATGCCCCCTAAAGGTGAAGTCTAAATGATGATGCTACATTCTTTGTATTTTAAATATGAAATAGTAATGGTAAACAGAGGTGTAAACTTTTGGCATCTTAGATTTTTAGAATATTTAGCCCCAAACAACATCAATAATGCAAGAAAAACAGTTGAAAGAAGAAGGATCCTGAGATTAACAGTCCAGTCATGAGAGGTTTCGCCTGATTTATTTCAGCTTCAGAAAGTATGCAAATGTCCTGTTGTTGTTTGTGTTTTGTTGTTTATAGCAGAGAGTCACAAAGAGCAATTTGAAAGATCCAGCATTCCTGATCCTGTCAGCGCTAGAGCGGATTTTTCAAGGTCATAGAGGAAACTTTAATGTGTCTGCTCTTCTACAAGTCTTTGCACGTGACCTTAAACTGTCAGCGCATTCACACATAACGAGAAGGGAGACCCCAAACAATCCATGCACAATAACTTGAAATGAATATGAATGCAGTCATAATAATACAGAGGGAGAATATAAATGTAAAGCTTGTATTGCTAAAGGTCAAAGTAGTGTTTAGCGATAGCATCACGTATAAAGTAGTATTAGGGCTGTTTTCTGTTTTGGTCTCTGTAAAAAACTAAAAAGGTACATGAAATTTTCAACAAAGCACCAAGTACAACTCCAAGACTACCGACTAATGTACTGACTCTTTATCACATTGTAGAATGTAGTGCATTTTATTCTGGTGTCTAATGTATCTAAGTATAAACTTATCTCTCTTGTAGAAAAAGATTCAGTTGTAGTCATCTGAACTCTGTTTTATGGACTCTTATCTATCTTGTATTCATTAGGTTGTATTATTGCTCAAAAATACATTGAAAAACATGCAGATAAATAAGTTTAATGCTTCTGTGGAACGTTCCAGGCAAAGCAATAACAATTTCGAGGCGGATATTCCATCAGAAAAGTTACATAGTGCCCCTTTAAAGTACCCAGACCTTGACTCTAGGATACAGCAGGAGTAAAACCTTGTACCTGATATAGTTGAACAGTATTCTCGGGGTCAGACATCAGAACTCACGTGGTGGTTTGCTTGGCTTGGCAGCCATGTGCACCATAATCCATAGAAAAGGAGTACTTTAGAGATTGTAAAACAAGTGCATTTGGTGGAGTGTAAATATAAAGGCACCATGACCCTATCTGAAGTTATATTTTTTCCCAATGCGTGACAAAAGAGCCACAAAAGCAATAAAAGAGCTCTTTAGCCGGACGGACCACCACTGTATATTCCCGCAGCAAGTCACAGGCAATTTGAAATACGGTTGTTGATTCACAGCAGTGAGTCTTAAATATTTACAATGGGATAGCCTCCATTATGGGGCTGTTTTGTTCACTGGGCATTTGTACACAAACTAAACAGTGTTAAATTAGCTACAGGTGCTAAAGTCAACAACCTCATGATGGTTTTCGGCTTTACTATAAAGTCTCAGTTTCACACATCCAACAAGTGTGAGCATTATAAAGAGCAAAATGAATAATCTGACTGTATGATACAACCAAAAGACTTCAGGAGAGTGGATTATGGACCTGTGTGAAGGCCAGGTGAGTTGTATTTATCTTCGTAGCGGTTTCTGGTGTTTTATTCTATTGTTGTGTGTTATTTGGGTTCATTTGTGGCATTAATGCTGTTGAATTTGTGAAGTTGCTCTTTAGTGAAGTTGCTCATTACTTTCCATTGTAGCTTGCGCCTTCATAAAAATGGCGACTGGCATTGCTGAGCAAAATGGGTCACCTGACCTGCCCCAAAAACGTCATGCCAACACCGAGAATTCAGCTAATCACTTGATCTCTAACCATTTTCACTTTCCCTCTTCTTAAATGTAGTCCAATGGCTGATAGTTAATTGGCTAGTAAATAAACACACAAAAGTGAATTGTTCTTGTTTTGGGAGATTAGTTTAACCATCTTTTGGGGCTAAAGTAACCCATTTACTTTCATTTGGATTCAAACTTGAAAATATTTGTCTTGTATTTGCCAAATCAGTTCTTAATATGATGCATAAAACTGGCCAAAAGTGAAGTGTGGACTGCGTGATTGGTGCATGATAAGTGTATGAAGCATCTGCAGCATGACAGATGAGATAAAGCGACGGACCAAGTCTCACTGGAGCTAAGTGCTTTCCACTCCACTCGTTTGAAAATGAATGGCCCTTCCACACACATACACCTTCTTTAAATCCCTTCAGTCGAACACCCTCAAACGCTTCCTGAGCCCAAGGAGCACAAAGAAGCTGTTTGAAGGGATTTCTCCTGGTGTTTCAATGGGACAGCCAAAAATGCCTCTTAACTTCTACATCCATCCACATTCTGCCAGTTCAAACGTGTTTAATTACAGCAATAAAATCTTTCTGGATTTTTATCACGAATAAACATCAAGGAGTTTTTTTTGTGTTTGATTTCAATTCCCATAACACAAAACGGGTAGCGCTCGCAATAGCTAAATATTATCTTTCGAATATTAGGCTAAAATACTTTGTGTTGGCCGGAAATCCCAGTAGTAAAACTACAACACCAATGAGCCAGTCCGTCTTTGTTTTTAAAGTCTACATTTATCTCCTGAATAACCGCGGAGCCTGTTCATCCAAACGCATTCATTCACCACCGAGTTTGTGTTATTACTGTGTTTGATAGTGGGAAGATGCAGCACATGTTTGAAGTATATTTATTTCCACTTGTGACATGTTACAGGTGACATGTGTTGGCGTTGACTTCAATTTACTTTCAAATGCTGTAACTATATTTTTGACATATATTCATCACTGTAAATATTTTGCACGATTTTTGTACTTTGAAGATTGGCACACTATGTCCACTTGAGCACTTGGAATAGACCTCACTTGTGTTTTTAATTATTACAAAGAGAATTCTTGTGCTGAATCAATGTATTTTAATTGAGCTTCAAGAATTAGAAAAAAATTTGGTGGAAAAAAAAAGAAAAAAAAGAGGTAATAATAATAATAATAATAATAATAATAATAATAATAATAATAATAATGATGATGTTAAATTGATAAATAATAGCCTAATACTATTTCTTTAGTGCGTGGCGTTAAAATCTACCTGATTTTCAAACTAGTACATACTCCAAACTTCCCTGAGCAAAAACCGCATTCATTTTGGCCGGGTGTGCTTTAAAGAGCAGACGGTTTTCAAACACCTTGAGTAGAGTGCTGAAGTCTTGCTCATCACAGTGGTTCAATCACTAAATCAGACAGGCTTGAATTATAGCAACCCACTTGGCACAGTGTGGGGCTCATTTGTCAATAAAGTATCTGCTTGTTTGCCAACTTCCTCTCACAGTATGATGTGTGCGCTGGGACTGGCATCCTAAATGTAGGACATGCCCTAAAAAGGAAAGATAACAGTTTGGACAAGTAAAGGTCAATGCTTGAGTATATAAATCCAGATTAGGACAATGGAGTAATACTCAGAGCTTGTCTTTAAATCAAATCACAGGGACAATTACTTTAGAAAAATGAAATACAAAAGTCCTCAAACTAGGACCACAGTGCTACTGTTGTGTCCTTGGGCAAGATACTTGACCTATGCCTCCTGTGGGTGAGTAACAAATTGTGGCGCCATGCAGTGTAAATCCTCTGAGTGAAGCTTGAAAAGGTTGGTGTAGTATTATGATGGCCGAATTTTCTCAAGCAATTTCTGTTTTTCTTTTTTGTTTTTTTAAAGTTTAAAACATAACAACATAGAACAGACAGAAACATCTAGCAAAACGTCTAAAAAGCTTTCTCTATCTTGGCAACTCTAGTGCACCACTTATTTCATCGATCTTGAGTGCTGCCCAGGACATAATAATCACAATGTTTACTTTCATGGCAATGTTTTATCACAGTGTATTGTGATATATTGGCGTATTGGTGTATATATCAACATATCTCTGCATCCCTAATTTTATGCATGTATAGTATTCAAAACCTCATTGGTAGTTTTTTACAATTGTACTGTTGCTGAGTAGTTCCATTATCTTTAAGCATGTAAATTCAAATAAGCATAATACTTCAATATATACTGTATTTATTTATGTACATATATCTTAAGATATCTACATGGATGCTTTTTGCTTTGTAGGGCCGTCAGTTTACCAAAGCTGTGAGACGCTTGACCCAGACTTAGATCATCTCTGTCAACTGCAATACCATAAAATACAGTTAAAGTAATAAAATAAAACAGTGATGACCCCTGGTTGATGTATCTTACATTTATTGGTGTGCTTTTATTTGATTGCCCTATATTTTTATCTGAACAAGCAGGATGACAAAAATACAGTTTGCGTTCAAGTTATCTGATATAGTAACAGAATAAAAAACTGTATTGGGTGACCTAAATAATATGATCCCATTAAATACATATCATGCTAACTAATATGTTACAAACATAAGGCAGAGCAATTCAACTTTTGCATTTGAACATTGTCTGTTTATATTCTAGGAAACGCCACTGGCTTCCTCTGATTCACCTTAAGTTGTCGATTCCATTAAAAATGTCAGCTTTTATCTCCGCTCCATGGCCACCCGGCTGTCCCACAGGGAATACTGATGACAAATACATAAAAGAAGAAGAAGGTTTACTGTTAAAGAAATGTTTCCATTGAACATATAATTACATCCAATGAGAAAACACAAAGTTTAATCTCATTCACCATCGAAACAGGCCTTAAAAAGATAAGCCTTTAAATGGAAATTCATTAAGCATTAATGACTGTTAAATTTGGGTTAAAAGAGAAAAGCAGACCAAAATATGTGTTATGTCCTGGCAGCCTTCATTTGCGGATTTGTTCATTGATATTACATCACAATATTGAGCATATGGAATAGCATATGTGCAGTCAGTGTTTTTATAACTGTTTATTGGTTCCAATACTCTAGGAGACAAATAGTGCCCAGATGTGTAGTGTTTATCTGTTAGTTAGTTTAGTCCGTCCAAGGACTGGTTACGTTTGGACCTGGGATAAACCTACATTAGGTCTGGTTCAGAATCAGAACCAGAATCAGAAGGGGTTTATTGCCATTGTCAATGGACAAAATTCACAAACATAGGAACTTGTCTCGGCCTTAAGGTGCAACATAAACCACTAATCAATAATAAAAACAACATATATGAAATCAAAAGGGCATACATTAAGAAACAATTTAAAATTACTACAGTATAAAATAAAAATAAAATAGGCATTACTATGTACATGAGAATTACAGTTAAATTTACAGTTGTAGTGCAGAAAGTGACAGTGCAGTGAGCGATGAATAGTTGCAGTTAAAGTGGTAGGTGTTTAAGAAGTGTTCATGAGTCCAACGGCAGAGGGAAAGAAACTATTCTTGTGGCGGAAGGTTCTGGTCCGGATGGACCGTAGCCTCCTGCCTGAGGGGAGTGGTTCAAATAGACATGTCCAGGTTGAGAAGGGTCAGCTGTGATCCAACCTGCTCGTCCGAGAGCCTGGAGACGTACAGGTCCTGCAGAGATGGAAGTCTGCGTACCACACGGTGATGGAGGAGGTGAGGATGCACTCAATGAAGGCCATGTAAAACTGCACCATCTACTGCGCTGGCAGCTTGGCTTTCCTCAGCTGCTGCAGGAAGTACATCATCTGCTGGGCCTTCTTGATGAGGGAGCTGATGGAGGGCTCCCACTTGAGGTCCTGGGTGATGGTGGTGCCGAGGAAGCGGAAGGAGTCCACGGTGGTGATGGGGGAGTCTGTCATGATGAGGGGGGCTGGGGGGCTGTGAAGTCCACGATCATCTCCACTGTCTTCTGGGTGTTGAACTCCAGGTTGTTACCGCTGCACCAGGACACCAGCCGGTCCACCTCCCTCCTGTAGACAGACTCATCCGTCCGAGATGAGCCCGATGAGGGTGGTGTCGTTCGCAAACGTGATCAGTTTTACGGAGTTGTGGCTGGAGGTGCAGCAGTTTGTGTAGAGCAGAGGAGAAAGTACAGAGCCCTGTGGAGCTCCTGTGCTGATAGTCCGAGTGTCTGAGACATTCTTCCCCAGCCGCACGCACTGCCTCCGATACGTCAGGAAGTCAGCGATCCACCTGCAGGTGGAGTCGGGCACGTTGAGCTGGGAGGAGGAGGATGGTGTTGAATGCAGAGCTGAAGTCCACAAACAGGATCCTGGCGTAGGTTCCCGGGGAGTCCAGAGGCTGCAGGATGAAGTGGAGTGCCCGGTTGATGGCGTCGTCTACAGACCTGTTGGTTCTGTAGGCGAACTGCAGGGGGTCCAGCAGGGAGGAGATGAAGGACTTGAGCTGGGGCAAGACCAGGCGTTCAAATGACTTCAAAGCAGGCTGGGACATGACCCCAGGGAGGTGTTAAAAATGTCTGTGAAGACCGGGATCAGCTCTGCACAGTGTCTTAAGGTGGCAGGAGAGACACCGTCTGGTCCAGCAGCTTTTCGGGGGTTGGATTTAAGAAATAGCCTGTTTACATCCTGTTCCTGAACTGAGAGAGTGGTGGGGGGGCAGGGGTTGGGTTGACAGAGGTGGCCACCGTGGGGGAGGGGGTGGTCACATCAAACCTGGAGTGGAAGGTGTTAAGTTGCTCAGCAAGTTTTCAATTGTGTGCGGCAGGGGGGGCTCGGGGCTTATGATTGGTGAGTAGCCGGAGCCCATGCCACACAGAGGCGGTGTTGTTGTCAGAGAACTGCTGCTTCAGAAGCGTATTGTACTGTGATCTAGCTGTAGACACCTCTTTGCTGAATCCATATTCCACATCTTTGTAGCGCTCTCTGTCACCGGCCCTGTGCGCTGCCTCCTTCTGTTGCCTTAACTACCTCAGTTTTGGAGTGAACCAGGGTTTGTCATTGTTGAAAGTGACTTTGGTTTGAGTTGGTATAATGCTGTCCTCACAGAATCGAATGTATGATGTCACAGGTTAAGGGGCTATTTACAATTTACAAATATTTTCTGAACGGGTACCAAGATAAAAGCCTGCGAATCATTATAGCTTGAAGCATCTGACAAGAGGATAAATTGCCTCAGACAGGAGGTGATATAAGAGAAAAAATGTATTAAAGAGCCGAGCTGGGGTGGACTTGAATTTGGATCAAAACAGTAACCAAGGTTGAACACGGACAGGGGCGGGAGGAATGTGCAAGACTATAATTGCATTACCTGGTTAGAATAGTCGAGGTGTCTGTGGGCTGTTACGATTGCTCTGAGTCAGACAGAGGAACTTGACCATCATAAAGACAGGGAAAGAGAGATCAGTGCCGGTGAGTCACACTGCGCTTCTGTGCCGACCTCGCTAAAGAGGAAACTATGTGGACATGTGCTTCAATAATAGTTTAGATAAGATCACTATAGGAATGTCACAACATCAAATTTATTGTTAGAAGATCTATATTTTACAGTTATTCCGCATTGTTGACATCATAGACACCAAAGATTAAAAGCGTAAAGGTAAAAAGGGCACTTTGGGGTAAAAATAAAATTGTCACAATACGACAACACTGTACCTAATGTAATTATGACAAGCGGATGATAAACAGAGTTCACAAGCAAACCCATTAAATCTTGTAAAGAATGAAGCTATGCCTGCTAAGCTAAGAGGAGTATTAATGCAGGGTTTAGTCATGTGCTTTCATATTTAAACACCCTGACCAAGGTAAAACAGTTTGGGGTAATTTTCTACTTCAAACAGCTTCAATGAGCAGAGCAAATGGAATTTTTCACAGATACTTAGCCTAGTAATTTCAAAGCCTCATCTGAAAGCATGCATCATAATTTAGTGTAAGGACATGGTACAATGGGAAATCAAAAGCAATGTCCAAAAGTGTCCGGCTTTGCTGTTTCAGGCTTGAAATGCCACAAATGCTTGATCTGTCCACTTACTGAAAGTCAATGAATAATTAATGCATGTATTATTCAGAAGAACGGTAAACAATGACTTTTGGTTCAACATTATAAAGCTGCTTTTTTGGGTGCATGCTTTTCAACTGTAACAGACACAGGACTGACTCCAACTTCTGTTTTCGGCTTTTGATAGCTTAGTGAAAAGGAATTATCGCATTCAAAACAATGTATTTCAGAGGAGACAAGCAGGTGGCACCTCCAGGCCAAGTTACAGAGGCAAACACACTTACAGTAATAATGCAAGGTATTTTTGAGCAATAAAAGCACATGTAAAATAATTATGTTAATGCTGTACTGTTCAACATTCCAGGCAATCTAATTTAGTTTGTATCATTTGCAAAAAAATGTGACAGAACATGATGAAAAACGGTATACACTGAGAAGAAAATACATTTTAACCCAATAGTCTGTGAAGAATAACAGAATAACAGCTTTGAATGCTGCTTGCCAACTGTCATCGTCATGATAAACAGATGCGGAGTTCACTAGTCTTATATTATTATTGTTGCTTATTTCTTTTGATGAAGAAACACTTTCTAATTCATTGCTTGTTCAAAGCTGCTACTTCGTTGGGCCACGATTTTCCCATCAAAGTCAATTTTACAGTTTAGTCTAGCCTGAGCTTTTCTCTCCCGTTCCCCTGATTCAAACTCAATTTCACAGAGTTGTGGGGGACAGCAGTGGCCTTGCTGTTGGTCGATCACATTTTCTTGTTCATTTAAAAGGCATTGACGATGCCTTCCAATTACAGCATGAATAATAAATAGGCCTCTCCAAGTCTTCTTGTGCTGGGAGAAGCCCTGTTTAATTCCATGCCCTTCCCCGAGCATTAGAGAGCGTGCTTTGTTAAGGTGAAAAACAGAAACCAGCCCAGACAGATGACATTGATGTCCCTAGCTTAATAAACAACAAGCCAGGATGCTTTTCCATGGACTGGCCTGCTTTTAAAGATTTGTGCCTGTGTAAAACAATACATACGATATTGGTTTAGTCCACATTATTACTATGTCACAGATATTGCCTTTGATATGTGTTGTGATGCATTGTCTCTCTTTATCCGATTACACGACTGCCCCATGCTCCTGCTGTATCACTTACCCGCAGAAGTCGCATGGCTGTGACTTGAGCTTCAATTTGCAGAGTAATTACAGATTTCCCTTTATTTAAACAGTGGAAATTTGAGCACAGACTTCCATTCTAATGCAGCCATCAGTGTGCTGCAGGCAGAAGCAGCAGACTGAGTACATAAAAGGGTGAGAACTAACAAGGATCACAAATTATGCGGCTCATCAGGTAATCGCCATGCAGTAGGGCCTTTCCTTATTATCACGCCATTATTAATAATTCAACAGGTTGTCTACCTCAATAAATGGTTTCCTTTTGGTCCCGCGTTCACTTAGAACAATATGTACAGCTCATCTAGGCACTGGTTGAAGCGTTGTAGAGAGGTTATGTCTCCACCTAGAGGTAATGAGAAGAACTGAAGGCTTGGCGCAGCATATGTAAGTCCCACATGGCAAATGCTGAACTGATAGGCGGTATAATCATATAAACATTCAGCGCAGCGTTCTAATGAGGGCCCAATACCAATTTCTGTTACATCTGATAGCACAATTGGTACAAATAGATATAATTATGCTTGTGAGAAAGGTATAATTCAGGTGAGATATCAAATACTTCAAATTATATAGCTCAGTAATATTGATGCAAATTCCTCTTGTTGTAATATAGAAAGGAAATACATGCCGCTTTGTGAATCGCATAAATGTTTATTATTAATTCATCAAACAAATTTACATAATAACAAAATAGGATAACCATTCCAATATAATACATTAAAAGTGGCTATAAATACAAAGACAGGCACATTTACATAAAACTAGAAAGTTTCTCCTTTACTTTTTCTTCGATGTTTGCAAAGTACTTCATTTTTGTGAGCAGCGCTTTGGCAGTTTGAAGCTCTCCTGTTACGAAAATAGAAGAAAAGGAAAAGTTCAAACATTGACTCCTAGTGTGACTTAAGAGAAGGCAGGAGCTTAGATTACAAGACGAAAGAAAAGAGAGTCGGAGAAAAGCGAACATTTGTCTGTGGATAATACCTTTATTGAGGGCAGTGTCTATCTGCTCTGTCAAGTCTGCCAATTTCCCTGCAAGCACAAAGCAGAGGTTGTCAATGCTGGTGTGTGACAAAGTGAGGAAAGGGTGCTTTTAAGTGAGTAAGCTCAAAGGTAACAGCTTGAATTACTGAAAGTGGTAAAATGTACCAACTAGAGTCTTACTAAAACTCCTTTCTGCTTCTCGCAACATAATAAAAGTCTTTAACAAATTCTCATGTTATTAAGTGTATCTCTTCAAGTCCGTGGTTTGCAGGAGTCAATCTGAGCAACTATGGACCTGTGGTGGAGTAGAGCAGTGTTTCCGGGGTTACCAAGCAGCAATTACTAGGGGGTAAATGGTTTCAGATTTAACAGGGTGTATGTTGGACATAAATTAAATAAACAATAATAATAGTAACAAGTGACAATATACCACTAGTAAACCTGAAATTGAAACTTGAGTTAAGCTGTACTCTGGATTCGGGAGTGTGAGACAAAGCTTATGGGATACTTGAGGAAAAAAAAAAGGTTGGGAACCACTGGAGTAGAGCTTAAACCATGACCAGACAAGAATATTGATTGTACCGTTTGGTAAGGAAGGATCATTTTGATTTACATTGGTATTTCTGTTGGTATACGCCTGTATCAAAACCAGGTACTCAAAGTGTTGATACTGATACAAAAAAGTCACATTAATAAGACAACATTTGAATCATTTTTAGAATGGTCTATATCTGAGCCATCTATAATGTTATATATATATATTAAGATAGTTTGTAAAATAGTTGTTTTGTATCATCATTGGAGGTATCATTCATTCATTTTCTACCGCTTGTTCCCGTCAGGGGTCGCGGGTGACCGGAGCCTATCCCAGTGTCTTTGGGCCTTAGAATTATACCATTGGGGGTATCAAAATTAATATTCACCTTGATATCAAATGTTTTTATTGTGTAAACACTGGTAGGGACAGACTAAACATATTATCTAATGAATCATTATCTTATCAATAGAGACATCTTTTTGTTTGATCATCTGATTGCCTTCTTCAATCATTATATGAACAGATATCTGATATTTCCTGGTCAATTAACCATGTCCTACAGCTGTACAGCTTCATGGCCATTAGTGGTGAGATCAAAGCCCATTGTGAACCTCCAAAAGTAGAATGAGCGTAAAGGATAGATCTGTACCTTTTGTGTCTTGGCCGATCTCATTAGCTTCTTGCGGTGTCCGTACTGCATCAAGGGCTTCATTGATCTCCATCAGCTCCATTAGAAGCTCAGAATTGACTGCAGAATCTGTGCCTTCCTCGATTTCCAGCCCCTGCAACTCCAGCTGAAACATATGGCATGGGTTCGGTAAGTTAACTTTCTCATAAACACAGGATAGTCTACGCTACAGCAGATGGTGAGGAGAAGTCTCATTGGATTCAGTTTTCTAGAGATTTTTATACTCACCATATAAAGACCTCGACTCAAAGGTTTAAGCAGAGTCTTGTATGCTTTGTTTACCAAAGCAGACTGGCTCTCTGAATACTCCTGCTCTCTCTGGAAAATATACAAAAATATACTAGTTTATGTCCGCTTGAGTCTGAGCTGACACAAATAAACTCATACACTCTCCCATTTCATAGAGATTGCCGCATTGTACTGTGATGCACTGGATGATCACACAGACATGCCGCTCTATATGCTCTATAAGCTCTAATTATTACTTTGTTTGATGGGATATAACCTGTGATAAATATTTATCACAGTTACATGAGTCAAAATTGGGGTCCCTGATGGTTTTGGTTTTAAATGAGCACATTTTGTAACTTCAAAGAGTAACTTGTAAAAGCAGCCCTTTGTGATAAAATTAGACCACTGTGCGTTGTCTGCGGTTTAGAATTAAGTATTTTATTTCTCGTCAACCTGGACGTAAAGCCCAAACCCGGCATTCTTATTGGCTGTGCTTGGGTGATCCACCTGAGTTGCACGTTGCTAAAAAAAACTGTTCTAAAGCCGTCCATGTGCCTTACAATGAATGCTTGTGGATATTAACAATGTGCCAAAGGGTTTGTGGGAGCTAGGAACTAGATGGACAGATATTAATACCTACTTAAAGTTTTGTGGTGTGAAAAGCAGTATCCCAGGTTGAAGTGGCAGTTTGTGAAGAAAAAATAAAGTTAACAGTTACAGGAAGTTGAGCTGTGTTCAAAAGGAAATCCATTTATGACATCAATACAGAAAATTCACTTTCGCTGAGGTTTAAAGTCAAGAAAAAAGTTTGAGTGGTCAGTTTCAGTTTTCATTGCCACAGTCCAACCTTGTCCATCGCCATTCACCTGAGACCATTATTCCATTCAAGTTCATATGCTCATTTTAATGTTTGCTAGTTTGTCCTGCTTCACAAATAGCAATGTGTATAAATGCTATTGGTGATCATAATTATATTTATTATATTATGGTTATTTAGTCTAAAACATTTTGTGTCATTAATTAAGGTCAGCATACAACAACAAGACTCAGTTTCAGCATGCCTTCTGAAATACTGTTATCTATAAAACAACACACCAACTGCTAGTCTGACAATTAGACATATGTGCTGCCGCAAACTGTTTGTTGCCAAGCCGTTTGGGGGGCTTTTCCGTGAAACTGGGTGTGACTTTGACAAGACAAACGTGTGGAAACAAGACAGGGAGGAATATATTGTGGAAATGGGTTGGCAGATCTAAGTACACTTTGCTGCTATCGGGGCTGTCAGCTCTGGTAAAAATCAATAGTCTCAACCCACAGGCCCGTCATACTAGGCTGTTTCTTTAATAACAACTTGTGCAGTAGGTGGCTGTCATGATCCCTTCTATAAGTAATGACTTTTCCATACATGATGAAGGCCCCAGTAGAAAAAATGTGGTCTAATTA
Source organism: Chaenogobius annularis (assembly GCA_015082035.1). Taxonomy (NCBI): domain Eukaryota; kingdom Metazoa; phylum Chordata; class Actinopteri; order Gobiiformes; family Gobiidae; genus Chaenogobius; species Chaenogobius annularis. Next base: position 299,866 of record BJKM01000007.1, on the reverse strand, counting down.
AGAGCAAATGGCCAGAGGTGCTTATGAATTAAACAGTCCTTGTATAATATTGGACAGGCCTCTCTCCTCTCTTTTTATGCTCAATATAATATACTTATGAGCTTTCAGCATTGGGATTTCAACAATCAAAATACAAGCAAAGCATCAATGTATGAAAGATGCTTATTGTTCTTAACTGCCAAACAATTTACTTTTAATAGCCCACAAGAGGGTAGAAAGAGCATTTTACCGCTTTAGAAAACCTTTATAAGTAGGCCTACAAGATACTGTCTAGGAGCCTCTACGTTTTTTAAAGAAATGTCTTAATCTTAATAAATGGTTAATTAAATTAAACTAATAATTTGTTTATTTATATAGCACATGGTATACAGAGTAATTTCTAGGTCTACCTTTATCCCTCACCTCTGCTCTGACAATACTGTTGAAAAGACATTTTCTTTTCGCTCTCATGCATCTCCAGTCGTGACCTTTGCCTTAAATTATGATTCTGTGGCCAAAAAGACCCATGCACTAAACATGCACACACTGTGGTTTGTGTGGAGCGGGTTTAGTCTGTTACATTAATGCTAATTGTTAACAGGGCAGGTTTGAGTTGACTCAGAGGTCACGCCACACAGGTCATCTCATATAAAATACAGTGTTTACGATCTCACTTCCTACCTCTGACTTCTGGCCAAAGTTGTCAGGATGCAGCAAACGCTGAAGCTGCAAATACTTCTTCTGTAGTTTATGTGTGTCCAGTGTGAATGTAAAGTCACTAAAAAGAAGAACAATAATGAATGGTTACTTACTAAATAAATAACCATTAAGATTGAAAGGTAAATTGCACTGATCTTCTCACCACTCCATGATGTTAAAGTAGGATATGCCTTCATGGGGGGGTTGGACCACTTCGCAAGACTTGCAGAAATAGGCAAAGTTTAGCTCCAGAGGTTGTTCACAGTTCCAGCAGCTCAGAGTGACTTGAGCTGTACACAAATGTCGAACACACACTTCCCGCATGGCACGAAAGTCCTGGATTCCAGGACGTTGTTGGAGACTTGTGATGGAGCAGCTGACGCCCTGCCTGGATGCGTAACTGGACTTACATTGTAGTGCACATGTAACACCTCTGGAAAAACTAAGTTTGCTCCTCAAAGACCATATTGACAACGATAAAGTCCGATGTCTGCAAAAACTACGCAGTGTATTCAAACGCATCATACTGACACTTGTGCGGGGCACATCCTACATAAAAATAAACCTTTATGTCTCGTATGCCTCTGTGAAAGACAATCGGCACAGCTCTTCCTCTGCATCCACACCCACAGCGCCCTCTGTCGGCGTGGCAGGGGAAGGATCAAACGTGGAAAAACAGCTAGCGAGATGCTAACAAAAGTATTACAATTTTGTTAACAATACTTTTGTGCTGTTGGAATTATACCACAACGCCGACCCTAGTAAGTGTAGCTGTATTATTTAACTGTATTGCGGTTATTAACACACGATGTTATTACCTTATTTCGGCTACACTAGAGGAAAATACATTCTAAAAGACCCCCGGTTAGCTCGTAGCTAGCATGACGTTACACAGGTACAGTATAGTTTACTTGGCTCTTCTAGATGACGGCAATATTAATTTAGTCATGGCTATGTTACATTTTACAGTTGGCTGCATTTACCCCTTTAGATAGCGGAGCACAGCGTCCATCGCTGTTATCCACAGTCACAGGTCTGTCCTAATGACAAAGACGCAGTCCCGTTAGCTCAGATCTAAGGCTGCAGCCGAGTCTGCATTGAGGTTCACATCAGCAACATATTTGTTCCACTCAGTTGTAATCACACTTAGTAAGGCTGTGTTGTTAACTTCATAACCCTAACCCTTTTATAATACTGATAAAGTACAACATGAATAACATATGTTATGATTTATCAAATTACAGATCCTGGAGTAAACTTGATGGCTGAGATAGCAATGATCCATGCCAAGTCAGACAGACAGAGGCTGGCCCTGCACCAGGCACTGGGCCACAGATAACACTTCTGAAGGTAAGGCTATGGGCTACACTTTGATTCAGTTACTCTGAACTCCAGCCAATAGTGTGGTTACGAAACATAGACATGCTGTCTCCTCCTCATCTTTACAGTTTCCTTAAAGAGAACAATCTGTAATGACCCCTTGGCTCCAGCTCCTTGTGTAGCTTTGTGTTTTTGGGTTTGGCAGGGTGCAAAAGGTGATGGTGGAGTATCCCTGAGAGACACTGCTGGAGACAGCAGCTATGTAAAGGTAAACAGGATCTTGTCCTGAAGGTTGAGGGAGGTGCTTCTCAAGGCCCCCACAGACAATACTCTGGGTATTATTAACGGAAATGGCTAAGAATAGAGAGCAGGGGAGAGAGGTGGCTCCTCAGGCTGCGCTGTTGTTTGGGTTAAACAAGCCAAAACGGAACATCTTCTTTAGAAGTGTCCTCTCTCCAGCTCAATGCAGGGTGTGTCATTGTCAGCCAGAGCTGGAGCTGGAGAGGGACATGAAGGGTCATTTGATTATAGCAGCAAGTAACCTGTGGATTTGTAACCAGCTATTCATGGATTTACTGTTTCCTTTACGGACATGTGCAGTATGTACAACTTTTATTCAGCTAATTTAAATGGAATTGAATGATGGTAACAATTATTTTCTCATGCTTGTTTTATCTTTGTCAGGTGCCAGGCAGCAGTGTTTAAGACCAATTAAATTATGTATACTACAAGTTCAAAGTAAAGAACTTTATTGTCTAGTTGTAATCTTTACCCATGTAAAACTGTCTCTGCGACTGCCATTGTCAATGAAAAACATATAAATTAATGACAATCTATGATGGTATCAATTATATAATTTTTATTGTACTCAAACATAAAAAAATAAATAATTGATGGTGTTGTCATGATTTGATTTCCGATACCACACTAATCATGAAAAAACAATTGACTGACATTTTCCGTGACAATAATATATTTATGCATCGTGGTCTTATTCTAGTTTTGATTAAGCTTAAAACATTCTAAAGCTGTTCAAAAAAGATCACATGTAGTTTTCGTATCTATTAGTATCTGATTTTCAACCTACATTGTGTGAAAATTGTGCTTGGCTTGAAAAAACATTTTAAGTTAGAAATTGCTATGCTTCTTTTTATTTCTTGCAGATAAACCATGATCCCCATCACTGAGCTGCGGTACTTTGTGGACACGCAGCCTGCGTACCGCATCCTGAAGCCATGGTGGGACGTGTTCACCGACTACATCTCCATCGTCATGCTCATGATTTCTGTGTTCGGGGGAACGCTGCAGGTCACCCAGGACAAAATGATTTGTCTGCCTTGTAAATGGGTGGTCAATCAGACTTGTAAGAGGTCTTTTAATTCCTCATTTTCCACCCCAGTACTTCTGGAGCCAAGGGGGATCCAATATGATCTGGATCGTCACCAATACAACTATGTGGATGCTGTGTGTTATGAGAATAGACTGCACTGGTTTGCTAAATACTTTCCTTACTTAGTATTACTCCACACACTAATTTTTCTTGCTTGCAGCAATTTTTGGTTCAAATTTCCAAGAACTAGCTCCAAACTAGAGCACTTTGTATCCATACTGCTCAAATGCTTTGATTCTCCTTGGACAACGAGGGCACTTTCTGAGACTGTGGTTGAAGAGAGTGACCCCAAACCCATGAAAATGAATGGTTCAATGGATCACAAGGCATCTGTTATCAGTGAGGATGTAGAAGCAAGTGTTCCAATGCTCCAAAGGACTAAAACGCGCTTTGAGCAGGGCATTGTGGATCGAACTGAAACTGGAGTTCTTGACAAAAAAGAGGGGGAGCAGGCAAAAGCCTTGTTTGAAAAAGTGAAGAAGTTTCGGATCCATGTGGAAGAAGGTGATATTGTGTACAGGCTATATATCCGTCAGACTATTATTAAGGTCATCAAGTTTATTTTGATCATCTGCTACACAGGGTATTATGTGCATGATATTAAATTTAGTGTTGACTGTTCAGTGGACATCGAGAGCTTGACCGGTTACAGGATGTATCGTTGCGCACATCCCCTGGCTACACTTTTTAAGATCTTGGCCTGTTTCTACATTAGCTTAGTGGTGGTGTATGGCCTTATCTGCATGTATACCCTTTGCTGGATGCTGCGGCGATCCCTAAAAAAATATTCTTTTGAGTCCATACGTGAAGAGAGCAGCTATAGTGACATACCTGATGTGAAGAATGACTTTGCATTTATGTTGCACATGATTGACCAGTATGATCCTCTGTACTCCAAGCGCTTCGCTGTGTTCTTGTCTGAGGTAAGCGAGAACAAATTGAGACAGCTCAACCTCAACAACGAGTGGACGCTGGACAAGCTGAGGCAGAGGATTACCAAGAATTCTCAGGATAAGCTGGAGTTGCACCTTTTTATGCTCAGTGGTATTCCAGACACAGTGTTTGATTTAATGGAATTAGAGGTCCTTAAGCTAGAGCTTATTCCAGATGTAACTATTCCTCCAATAATCGCACAACTCATCAACCTACGAGAGATGTGGCTTTACCACACACCAGCCAAGATTGAGGCCCCTGCACTAGCATTTTTGCGAGAGAATTTGAAATCTTTGCACATAAAGTTCACTGACATCAAAGAAATCCCATTGTGGATTTACAGTTTGAAGAACCTGAGTGAGCTGCACTTAACGGGGAATCTAAGCTCAGAGAACAATCGCTTCATAGTGATTGATGGACTTCGCGAGCTCAAGAGGCTCAAAGTCCTCAGACTAAAGAGCAATCTTACAAAGCTACCTCAAGTGGTGACGGATGTAGGCCTGCACCTCCAGAAGCTGTCCATTAACAATGAGGGAACCAAGCTCATGGTGTTGAATAGTCTGAAAAAAATGGTCAACCTCTCAGAGCTGGAGCTCATACGCTGTGATCTAGAGCGTATCCCACATTCAATTTTTAGTTTGCACAATTTGCAGGAATTAGATTTGAAAGACAACAATTTAAAGACTATAGAAGAGATAATCAGTTTTCAGCATCTTCACCGCCTGGTGTGCCTTAAGCTCTGGTACAACCAGATAGCGTACATCCCCATTCAGATCGGGACACTGACAAACCTGGAGAAACTTTACCTGAACAGGAACAAGATAGAGAAAATTCCAAGTCAACTATTTTACTGCCGCAAGCTGCGCTTCCTGGACCTCAGCCATAACAATTTAACAAATATTCCAGCAGACATAGGCTTCCTCCAAAACCTTCAGTACCTGGCAGTGACTGCTAACAGAGTGAGTACATCATATTCTGCTTAAATGTTTTGTTTTAGTAATGAACAGATTCTTACTTAACTATGTTTGTTTCCATCTACCTTTTTAAAGATTGAAAATCTGCCCAATGAGCTGTTTCAGTGTAAAAAGCTACGTACTTTGAACTTGGGAAACAATTGCCTGCATTCTTTGCCCTCGCGGTTTGGAGAGCTGAGTGCGCTCACACAGCTTGAGCTCAGAGCCAACCGTCTGGAGTGTCTGCCTGTGGAGCTGGGCGAATGCCGGCAGCTGAAGAGGAGCGGGCTGGTGGTGGAGGAGGACCTCTTCAACACACTGCCTACAGAGGTCAAAGAGCAGCTGTGGAAGGCCGACAAGGAGCCAGCATGAGCTCATGTACAGTGGTACAGCGAGACCACTAACCTACAGATAGTACAATCTGTGTGCGAGTCACAGAAGCCTGGTGTTTGTCTAACACCATCAGTCTGGAGCTATGGATGCCAAGTTGGTTCAACCAAACATGTTGTTGTTATATGCCAAAACACATCTTTCAGATGATACATAATGATTTTTAGCATTTGGGGAGCTGTACTTAACATTTAGTTTTTCTGGATCATGTCTTAGGTTTTGGTATGTAAGCTACGTGCTGTGTACATAATTATGGAAATAAATAAATTGCAATTTAAAAGCATACACAGCACATTATATGTCACTTAAAGATGTGAAAATTTACAAGGAACCTCATTCCAGCTGCACAAGTTATGTGCAGTATACGTGGAAAAAGAAAATATAGCAGTAAGCGGGAAAATCTGAAGCAGTCTAAAATGTAATTTTGTACTAAATTATTACAGGTGGTCTTAATATGATTGTCCTTGAAAATGTATTTGAGTAAAAATTATGATTGGGCTTACATATGTATATTAAAAATATCATCTGAAAACGTTCATCTCCACATTCAAGTTTAACTCGTATTCATAAGTGTATTGCATTCAAGTTTTTGTTTCCATAGTACAGTAAGTTTATTTATTTTATTTTTTTTCATTTTATCTTTTTAAAAATGTCAGGTATTCTCAGTGAGCTTTTATTTTAAGACATTCAGAGATTTGGTAATTAGTGGTGTGGCCCCTGTTTAGTTTGTTTATTTATTTCAAGTGAATGCAATATTACATTCTTTAAAATGAAGTGACTTACGGGCATTTTATTTTACTTTGGGTATTTCATTTTTATGTAGATAAATGAATATTTAATGATGCACTGTTTTTAATCATTATTTGTTAATACGACATTACATGGACAGTGTATTTCATATTTTAGACTGTTCAAGGGAACTAAAATAATCTATCCATTAGCAAAATACTACCAAAGACAATCCTGTTTTCTTGTGTTATAAATTGTTTTAATTATATTTACAAAAACATTTGTCTGCTCATATTTTTGTTGGCATGCATGTTTTTTTTATTAACAGTATAATTCTCAGGAAATCTGACTCACTTTTTGCATTTATTTCCCATTTCTTTCCTCTTTTTTTTCCCATTTACATTAATGCTGTATAATATAAGATTAACTTTAGTTGTTTTTTGTGTTGTTGTTTTTTTACACAAATACTGATTTTGAAGAGTTTTATTGAACCACTTGAAACCCCCATAATGTTTTTTGTGAACTGAGTAGGCTAACTTATCGTTATAATTAAGCTGTAGAGTGTGTAATGTATGCAATATCATCATAGGCCCATGTGTGCTATTTTTCTATGTAAATAGTTGCTCCTTACACATATCGTGTGTCATCCCTAGCAATTCTTTGGTACTGAATTTTGTTGCCTATTTTAAGATGTCATGTATTCAGTGGTTACATTAGGCTATGTACTTGTACTGTCTACTCCATCTAATGTTTGCCAAACATCACTGAGTTGATCGGTGCGCCATCAATAAACAATATTCAGCTTATGACACATCCTCTCATTTCGTGTAATGGAAAATATACTATAGTGTATTTTAAAGGTAATGCCATAGGTGTTTTATGTATGTATTGTAATAATACGTTTTATAATAATTGCTTAACAAAAGGAACATTCTCGATGATGATTAGTTTCCACACGGACTTGTTTTCGAACGCTCTCATTCGGTTGCCGCTTCTGGCTCGCTGGTGCTGTTCTGCTATGGTAGGTTAAAACAAATCGAAATAGATCTATTATTTGTGTATATCCTAGCTTAAATCCTAGTGTATATCTATTTTGCTGTAATCGCTGTAATTTATTTTAGCAGTGTACGCATTCACGAATACCTTTATTTTCCTCTCAGGCTGTCACTTTGCACACAGACCTGGGGACGTTAAAATTGAATTGTTTTGTGAGCGTGCTCCAAAGTCTTGTGAGGTAAATTCTCCAAGCTTTTGATTGTAATGTACATAATGCTTGTATGATCAGTTCTGTTTACTAATGTGTTTTTTTTAAGTAATGTAACTGTTTAAGTAAATATGTTTTCACAGAACTTTTTAGCATTGTGTGCCAGTGGCTTTTACAATGGCTGCAGCTTTCACAGAAACATTAAAGGCTTCATGGTGCAAACCGGAGACCCTACAGGTTTGTCAACAATCTATTTAATGTATATTGTTCATTGCTTTTCTGTTTTAACCATTGGCTATTAGGTACTGGCAAAGGAGGAACCAGCATATGGGGGCGAAAATTTGAAGATGAGTACAGTGAACATATGAAAGTGAGCCTACTTCTTCAGTTAAACTTTGGGTGCAACCATTGACTGTTTATATCAGTCTGTCTGTCAGTCTGTGATATAAACTGTCTATGGTGCAACTTAACATAACAGGCTTATGATGACTCTTTCAGCACAACGTCAGAGGAGTCGTCTCAATGGCAAACAATGGACCCAACACAAACGGCTCACAGTTTTTCTTCACGTACGCCAAACAAACCACATCTGGATATGAAGTACACCGTTTTTGGAAAGTATGTTGGTGACTGCTTTATTTCAGTACCATTACTCAGCTACTCAAGTGTACACACTATGTTGTTATACAATTGTATTTCAGTGTCATTTTAAATTGGTCCCTCAACATTGGAGTTGTATTGCTAGCTAAACTAAATAATGCATGTACATTATTGTGGGCATGTTTACTCTATCAGTAACGCTTTATCTGTCTGTAGGATTATTGATGGTTTGAAACACTGGACGAATTGGAGAAACTGCCTGTAAATGAAAAGACTTTCAGACCACTGACGGAGACCCGCATTAAAGATGTGACCCTTCATGCCAATCCGTTTGCTGGGTAGACCTAAGCGTCAAAACATTAAGATCATGGATCGTTTTGTACATCACTGCTTTGTATTTGTTTTGTATTAAATGGAATGTTTTTAAATGTGTTTGACCAATTCAATTTTGTGTCCATTCTTTTAGACATTATTATTGTATATTTATAATATATTATATATTATTTATTTTATATATATATATAATATATATATATGTATATAATTTTATTTATTTTCCCCAGCAATGATTAGTATAAAATTGTACGGTGTAGGTTTAATTGCATTATGTGTAGTGTGAGCAGATTTTCAAAACTCAAAACAGGGACACTATAATTTCACCAAAGGAGACAACTGAGTTTAAATAGAATCTGCGTTTATTTGCAGTCAAAACAGTTCACATAGCTTACTTTTGTTTTGTTCCTTTTGTATGAAATGTATTATTGCAATACTGTATTATTGTAACACTGTTGTTTGGCAGAAATTGAACGTGGCCAACAAAACAGTAAAAAAAAGTTGTAACATTTCAATAGAAGCATTGAGTTTCAAACATGTGGAGGACAGTTGAGATTTTTAATTGGTTTATAGTGCAAGGGCTACTATGGCAACTGTTGTGATTGACATGCACGCTGAGCAAAGAGATCACGTTTTAAACACGGAGCGCTCTCGGCGCTTTGACTGCTTCTCTTTACCATTTGCCCCTCAGCAGACATTAGATTTCTGACAAACCGGGACACACGGGACGAAGCCTGTACAAAACCGGGACAAAACACTGGTTTGGGAGATATGCACCGGGACACGGGACCTAACTCGCAAAGTCGTGGCTGTCCCGGGTAAATCGGGACGTCTGGTCACCCTAATTATGTGTCCAGATAACATCAACTGAATATTTTTCTACGATGGAACAGTCCAGGATGAATGAGGGACTACTCCGAATTGTTATTATTGATAATCTATAAAGTAGTACAAAAAACGATCATCTTTACATAATGCAAAATACTTAATCGCGAGTTATTTCATATCTAACCGAGCCAGTTTACTTGAAAAATGGGTTACAAAAAGTCCAGTATCTTATGCCATGTGGTTGCATGGGTACACGTCATCAATAGTGGACAAATCATGCCTAAACATACCGCGACCGTCAATATAATACGACCGCGACACAGCCATGGATCTATTATAATAACGGGACACAGCTTAAAAGTTTATTGACAGCTCCGAGCTTGTGTAGCCACAGTTAAAATACATTAAAACTCATCCAACATGGCGACAGAAGAAGCATGTAAGGTCCGTGTTAGTGTGTGTAGTGTGAAACACTAATTTATCAAGTTATATTTGTAAATTGGGGTTACTCAGACCAAATTGCTTATTTCCATTAGGTGTCCTCTCTGAGGGGAAAGGTGGCTTTAATAACAGGGGCCAGCTCGGGGATCGGAGCAGGCACGGGCATTTTATTTGCTAAACTGGGAGCTTTGCTGGCTCTGAATGGACGTGATCTGGAAAATTTAAACAAAGTCGGCCAACAATGTAAAGATTGTGGAGCAGCAGAGGTACAGTATGACTTTTGCAGCACGAGACCCGAATAACCATTTTGGTTTGTGTTTTGCTTTGGTTAAATATTGTTTATTCAATTTGGTTAGGTAAGGAAATTAATTTGTATTTACTATATGCTTACGATATTTATAAAATATATTTATAAATGTGTGCTTTACAGCACTAAGCAGCTATTTTGTTAAAATGAAAACAATAAATACATGAAAGCGAACGGTAATGCAGTAGTCAGTATCCAGTGTCCTCGTTGTGGAAGCAGCCCTTGCTTGTTCCTGGAGACTTGACTGATGAGGAGACGGTTAAGAAGACTGTGGAGAGCACCATTGCTCACTTCGGCCGGTTGGACATCCTGGTGAATAGTGCTGGTATCCTTGCCATGGGCAGCATTGAGACCACTGACCTAGCTCAATATGACAAGGTCATGAACACCAATGTCAGGTAAGTCTCGGATGAAGAGTTTTACAGCTGAAATGTATTTATTAAAGTAAGACATCTTGCTAGGTCTGTTTACCACCTTACTCATCTGTGTGTGCCTCATCTCATCAAGACCAAAGGATGTATTGTCAACGTGTCCAGTGTCAATGGGCAAAGAGCAGTATGTGCTCTTTCTTTATACTTAAACTACATTAATATTACAATAAATAACCAACCAACCAACTTCTATCTATGTTTGTCATAGTTTCCTAATGTATTGGCCTACTGTGTATCCAAATCTGCTATTGACCAGTTTACTCGTTGCATAGCATTAGGTGAGTTGAGACTTTAATTATTCTGTAATTTCCACACTGCATTTTCCACTGTGTTTTATTTCTATACAAACCTTAAAAGCATTGATATAATGTCAATCTAGTAACACATTTGCATGAAGTAATCATTCTATTCTAATGATTTTAATGAATAGAATATAATTCATAATCTATTGTTTTAGCTCTCTTTAACCATCTGGTTGGAGAGTTATTTTTATTGTCACAATGTGTAAAAAGAACATTGCATACAATAAGGAACAACCTATTAAACGCCCTGTACACAGTCTATTCTTGAAGAAAATGTAACTGCTCAGATCAGTGCAACGTTCTGGACTAGACTAGTAAATAAACACACTGACCGTTTGCATGATTTCCCCTTGTTCTTTGTCACATTGTAAAACGTACATTTTACTTTTCTGTTTAGAACTGGCACCCAAGCAAGTGAGAGTAAACTCTGTTTGGTAGGTGTAATATTATTATGAGGCTTGTTTTAATATTTATTTAGCCCTAATAGAGCTATTATTTAATATTTTTCTCTTATCAGCCCCGGTGTCATAATTACGGAGGTTCATAAAAGGGCAGGACTGGATGAGGAGCAATATGCAAAGGTAACATTACACATCACTTTACTACTTTTGTACTACTAATAATTATATTTGTCTCATTATCAACATAACTAACTTTGAAGCAACTCACTACATGTGTCTATTTTTCGACCAGTTTTTAGCCAATGCAAAACAAACCCATGCCCTTGGTCGTCCCGGCGAGGTGGATGAAGTGGCCCAAACCATTGCTTTCCTGTCGTCAGATGCAGCGAGTTTTATCACTGGTGTTAACCTTCCAATTGACGGAGGCCGCCATGCCATGTGTCCTCGATAAGGCAGTGTGTATTCATTTGAACTAATACACTACATTTAAAACAACCTGTTTGTTTTTGTATTCTCTTGCTACTTCTCAGTTTACAATGAAAGTAAAGCATCAGTCATTCCGTTGAGTAGGAGCCTGTTTAAACGCCGTTCCTGAGCAAACAATTCAGATTTGCCTATATGGAAAAATAAGTGTTGTCCTAACAAGTCCTAAAGTTGTACGGAGAGGTAAATCTTTTGTTTTTTTCTTGTCGAATTGCTTGACACTTGGCACCAACGTTTTGATTCAAGTATTAGTAATAAAAAAGGTGGAAACAAGGTCATGCAAACTACTACTAGATTGATTGGCTCAAATTATTTGCAAGAGGCAGGCGTTTTTCAATCCTTTTGACAAACAAAAAAAGAAGGTATGATAAAGGCTGCATAACAAAGGACATGAAACCACTTTTCATTGGAAAAAATAACACTGAATTTCAAGTCTCCATCTCTGAATGTTTTGAGCTTCATTATTACACCGTTTTCTGCAGTCCAAGCATATATTGTCCAAGTTAAATTTAAACTGACTTTGTGATCGTTCACTGGGTTTGTCCACACTATAGGAAGCACACCGGCCCGACCTCCAGGCGAGAGCGTTCACCCGGTTTTGTTGCTGCAACACTGAACACATGAACAATAGGAAGAACGTTTGGGGCATCCATTTTGAAGATGAAGTGTGTCTGGTGCCAGTGACCATCCTTGATCTGAAATTTGAACAGAACTATTAAGTGTAGTAAAATAAAGCACGGCATCCACGAAAATAACGTACTGAAATAAACAATAGTTGGTTATTATTACTTACCCAACAATCATCCTTGTGTATGAGAGGCTCCCGTGGATCTCCAGCCTGAATCTTATCTCCAGTCCAAGTTCTGAAAGACACTGAGTGCTTTGATGGCTGCTGTGAGGGTCCTGTGGCCCACACAGACAAGTTGAGACAGTGAATGATAATATGCTGAACCGCCTCAGAGCTTAGGAGGTGGATAAAATTCATCTGGATACGGCCAACATTCATCTCAAACTGTGAAAGCAATACAGAGACACACGGTTCAATGGACATAGTGGTTGTATACTGTATGTATGTTCACATTGACTAGAGTGAGAAAATTAAAATAATTCTGACCTTGGACTCTGTGACTGGGTTTAGACAAGTCTGTCCTCCTGCACTAAAGTTGCATGTCACCTCAATGGCGTCGGCATAATAGCCAAGATTTGGGTCAATCCAATAACTTCCTAAATGGGTATAACTTTATTTTTATTTTATTTTCCTCCAAAAAATGCATACAGAAATAACATCTCTCCTTACCATCTTTCAGTTTCTGCGCACAGTTGTAAAGATCTTTGCATATCCGTACTGGGTTGCCATGGTTTCCCGCTGGCTGCTGTAGACGCTGAATCAGAGCTCTAAGATGACGCAGAGTCTGTAGGATCTGTTTACTCTGATTCAACATTGTTCGCTCCGTGCCATGAAAGCTCTGACAGAGAGAGGCACTATTAGCCATTGAAACGGATTGTATTAATTTTCTTTCACAATATATAAACTATTTATTTAAGAAACCAAATCTCAGACTTTAAAAATGCATAGGAGTCTATGATCATTTCTAAAGTGATAATTTCTAAAGTTTTTCTACAAATGTCAAAAAGGAGGAAAGGAAATAATGGGGCTATTTTTTCTACAACAATTTAGGACTCACCATTGGCAAGACAGAACAAGGCAGACCCTAAAAGACAAAGATAATCTTCTATAACTTACATTGTACACTTAACAATAATTAAAGGACATTTTTAAGTGCAGTCTGGTGCCAAAAACACTTTTGGAAAATTGTTGTGAGCCAGTGCCTTTTTCATCAGACAATGGGGCATACACATTAAACCTTCTTTATTAGTAGACTTTAGAGGTTGGGTTCACATGACATTCTAGAAATGCTGTAGTTAGAAATTGACCAGGAGAGCTGCAGAATTCTATGGTAGAATTAATTGTTTAGCTGTCTTATTGCAAATCTGTTGACCTACTCTGACCTACTCTCTGACCTACTCATATCTCTGTAATTACTGGGCCTATCCACATGAAACAAAAACTGGCACAAAGTTTCACAACATCTGCCCGAAAATGATGCCATTATTCAACTTTAAAGGAATAATTGTCAGTGGAAAGGACTTTAAAACGAGATTAATATGGCAGATTTGTGGAGCCAATCCATCATAAATAATGATAAGGTTCAACATTTGCGGATTATAACTTTGGATATTTCTTTCAAAAACACAGAGTTATAGGTATAGGCCCTGCCCTCCATCTGAGATACTGAGTTGATGTACATCTGAGATTTATTTTTTTAATACATTTGTATTTCTATTTTTAGTAGCTAAACATTCAAAACAAACATGCATACACATGAATAAGGACTTACTGGTGGTCCTGGTGGTCCTGGAGATCCAGGGGATCCCTAAAAATATTTTAAAGGTGCAATGTAATTTCTGATGAAAGGTATCACTACCGGTACGTGTCTCCAGAGAACTGTTATTGCTCAGCCAGTAATGTTCAAGAGTGTTGCATTGAAATGATCTATCCCCACGGAGACAAGCAGTTGACAGTTAAAGGTCAGGGGCCTGATTTATAAAGCATGTGTACGTAAAAAAAAATGCTACGAACGTCACTTTCCACATTAAGTGGAAGACAACTTGACCTAAAACGAGCATTCGTGCATCTGAGCTTTCAGAGATGAGGCAGAAGGTGATCTGTGCTCAGAGAGATGAAAATTGAGTGAGTTTGTAGCAATTTGTTTTGTCTATACGCACACTTTTGGTAAGAATTCCATTAAAAAACTCTTTATAAATGGGAACCCATATCTGTGGAGAGGCGAGCCCACACATAAAAATGTACAATACAATGCAAGGTTGTTTTTTTCAAGCAATAACAAATCCAGTAATTTAATAAATGCAAGACATGCATTTTTTGCCAAACTGTGGAACATTCCAGGCGAATCTATCACATCCCTATGGAGACAAGAAAAATTACATTTTGCACCTTTATTACAAATGACTTACCCCTTGGCCTTGTATTCCCTGGAGGATAGAGGACAAAGAATATTTAAAGATTTTCTATCAATAGAAATAATGTGCACATTAACAGATTACATCGTCTTTCTGCTTCTTTTGAAAGCTCACACTTTGATGTGATTAGTTAAACGCTCAATAGAAAATTGTCTGTTAGGCTTTGGAACTGTATTTAACAGAAACTGGAATTACAATCTGACAAAATCACCAAAATAGAAAATCGTCACTGGGATCAGATGGCAATAAAAACAACTCTAGAATAAAGTATAGCAATATATGGCCCCTTCACCAAATAGGATTGTATTATCAGCAGGCAGTGGGCTTTTTAAAAAACTTCTCAAATCATTTTCTTCCATAGATTCCATAAATCCGATTTTAGCACGGCATGCTCTAACACGATTGTTGCTGTTTTAGGAGTAAGCGGCCAGAATTATAACTAAATATGAGAATAAACAAACAAAACTCTTAAAAGCCTTAGTGTGCAGCCAACATTCATCACCCTGACAAGAATTCCTCAGCCGTGAAGTGTCATTGTGAGTCTAACAAACAGACAGGCACAATAGGAGATGAAAACGCTGAAAGCAAAAGTAGGTTGGGGGTTTGGTGTGCCATCTCTATAGTAAATAATGTCTTTCCTGAGCTCACATTAATAGATCCATCAAAACATCTCCACGCACCATGTCTCCTTGACTTCCGTTGTCGCCTTGATGTCCCTGGGGGAAAGGAATTGAAACAGAGGTTCACTTTATCAATGCCAAAATAAAGGAACAGAAAACAGATAAGATGGGTTAGAAGGTACTCACAGGCTGACCGCGGGGGCCTGTGATGCCGACAGGGCCAACAGCTCCGACCAGACCCTTCAATGTACCATGTATGATTGAAGACAAGTGCCATTTGTGATTCAACAGTCTTTGATTTTTGTTCATCTCACCTTTGTTCGCCCTCTGGGTCCTTTTGGGCCCTGTATCCCTTTGGGACCAGCATGCCCTTGTGGTCCCTAAAGATAAAGTTCAACAGTTGCTTTTTGTCTTTATGGAGACTCAAAGAGGCATGCCCACCTTTGGTCCAGAGGAACCAAGGATACCTGGATATCCTTTCTCCCCTAAATCTCCCTAATGCAAAAGGAAAACACACATGTATATAACAAATATATGTATAAGTACAAGCATAATTCACAAAGACGCAACCTCACAGGTTGTCCTTTGGCTCCTTTTGCACTCTGTTTTCCTGATAGTCCCATCGCTCCAGCAGTGCCTATCTTTCCCATGCTGCCAAATTGACCTGGAAGACCCCTTTCTCCCTGAAACAAGCAGATTTAGCAGCTGAAACAAATTAAATTCAAATACACTGTAGGTCTTTGAACTGTAGGTCTCACTTTTGGTCCATCTGAGCCTTGTATTCCAGGAAGTCCTGTTGAACCACATTTACCTTGATGTCCAGGGTGACCTGATAATCCCAACTCCCCATCATCTCCTGGCTTTCCCTGAAAAAAATAAAAAAGAGATTAAAGTTTCATTGCCAGGCATATGGGAAAATGTGTGCGAATGAAAAAAATTATAAAATTGTGAAATGCTCCATAAAGTCATATTAAATAGATAACATATTGTTGGTCACAAGAACTTAATTTAGTGTACACGGGGTGAAGTCTTCATCACCTTTATACCTCTTCCTCCACTTTTTCCAGGAAGTCCATTTTCTCCTGATGAACCCTCAGGTCCATCTCTTCCCACAACACCCGGTGGACCAGGGAGCCCATCTGGTCCCTGTTTAAGGGGAATTTCATCAATCAAGTCAATTTCACACCTAATGTATAAACATACAAATTCTGTTAGCTAAATTCTACGGTAACTTACTTGTTGACCATGGGACCCAGCTGCTCCTTCCTTTCCACTGTTTCCTTTTCGACCCTTTTGCAGATTTTTTTTTTATAAATGTGGACAAACTCTAAGCCCCAAATCACAAGGTAAAATGTTTTTTTGTGTGTCCTTACTTGATCCCCTTTTTGTCCTTTCTTTCCGTGTTGTCCCTTTAGCCCTGGATTTCCCTAAAAAAATAAACAGTTAGTTAACATTTAGTTTGGGTTTTCCGATTGTTGTCACGCGTAAAGTGCTAAAAATTGATCCTTACAGATTTTCCTGGATACCCAATGAGACCTCTTTCTCCTTCTACACCTGTTTGGCCCTATGTGTAAAACCAAAATTAATTCATACAGAACTTTACATCGAGCTGTGTTTATTTAATTTAAATTAAATCATTATTAAAATTTCACTCACAGCATTTCCAGAGTCACCATGGGCTCCTCGTTCTCCCCTGTCTCCAGCTGAGCCCTGAGTGATAAAAGTAAAAATAAAAGTCCCACTAAACAAACCATAAACTATAATTTATATTACACTCACTCTGATACCCTGAGGACCAGCCAGGCCTTCAATGGTACAGTCTTCTCCCTGTGGACCCTAATCAAATAATCAAATTAAAAAGACACGCAAACGTGCAAAGAATAACAAATAAGTACCTACTTTTTCACCTTTTGGCCCCGGCGGTCCCACTAGGCCCGCAGGTCCCATAGGACCCTGTGTAAAAAAGGACATTCACGGAGACTTGGTTATAGCTAAAGGAAGATAAGGAGGACATGGTTTTATTGAATTTAGTCACATATACCGTCAATCCTTGAATGCCCATTGTGCCCAACTTTCCAGTCGACCCAGGCAGACCCTGTATAAGAAGAACAATGCCTAATCAATAATGATTAATTACATTATTGTAAATATGAAATAATTGTTTTAAAATACCACTGGCCCAGTGGTTCCTCTGCTCCCCTTCCGTCCAAGAACCCCTCTTTGCCCTTGTTTTCCAGATTGTCCCTCCTCACCCTGTTGACCCTGGTAACCCTGACTTCCCTTCACACAAAACATGAAGTGGAAACACGTGCAAAAATGTAGTTCCTTAATGGTATTATTTTATGCTTTATTATAGTTTTGTTTTTGTTTTGTTTTGTTTACGCTTTTGGCTACCTTAATTTTTGCGTTTCAACGAAAATATATATTTCTATAAGTTTTGCATGACATATGAATGAAGCTAAACAGAACTCCATGAAACAATTTACTGTACATAACATGCATAATGAGAGTACTACAAACCTTCATTCCTAGTTTTCCTCTGCCACCTATTTTGCCAGGTTTTCCCTCCCGACCCTAAAAATCAAAAATATCTTTCATTAATTGGGTTAAGAAATCTTTTTGAGGTTGGCACCTTAAACTCACCCTCACACCAATCAATCCCAGAGGCCCCGAGTGTCCCACTTTTCCCTTAAATCCAGTTTCACCTGGATCTCCTTTCACACCTTCTGATCCAGAAAAGCCATTTTCACCCTGAGTGGAGCATAAGAAATAATCACAATAGCACAGTTTTAAGTCAGACCTAAATGTATCTCATCTGAACGATAACTGACATGTCTGGTTAGCTATAAAGTAGGCTCAATTTTAGAAGGGCTGTAGTAGTACAAAAAACACTGCAATATTAACCTACCTTTTGGCCATCTGGTCCTTTTGAGCCACTCTCCCCATCAAGACCCAGCTCACCCTGTCAAAATTAACTAAATTAATTTGAAATTTTATAATCAGGAGAAACAAAACAGACACTGGATGACTAATCTGTAGATGGCTAGAGTAGATTATACTTACTCTTGCACCAGTTATGCCCTGAGCTCCTGTACATCCCACCAAACCAATGTCACCCTTGTAGAGCCGAGAATACATGTATTAAACTACAAATGTGGAAAAAACAGTTGTTTCTTAATTTTGTCAGTAATAATATTTAAATCTTTACCTTTTCCCCAGGTTCACCGAATATCCCTCTTTCGCCTGTATTCCCTAGCTGCCCCTGTTTGAAACAGAACATCACAAGTCTTCAGAGCGAATGAAAGATCCAGAGGGAGCTCTCAGTGTGATCGAACTCACCCATGGCCCCATCTCCCCAAGAGGCCCTACTGTTCCTGCTGGTCCTGCTGCCCCCTACAGGGATTAAGCAGGAGCATCACAACAAGGTTAGAAGAATGTTATTGTCTAATAAACACTCATGCATTCAAAGTGTAGAAAGGATAATACTAATAATTCATTTACAAGAGAAACCGACATTCCAATTCCAAGCCTGTCAACAAAATGTGCTCACTGGGTTTCCCGTCATTCCTTTTACTCCCGGTGATCCAAGACGTCCGGAAATGCCCTATATTTAAAAAGAATCACAATTTATTTTTATTTTTTTCATATGCTGCACAAGGTACAACAATTTGTCTTACACGATATCCCTTAGGTCCACTTTCACCAGGTTCTCCAAGCTTCAACTTCCAAATGAAATAGTAAAAAACATGTGATTATTTAAACTAAACTCGGATTAAACCTAGATCTCATACTGGACTAGACCAAAACTAAATCAGGACTAGAAGGTGATCAAAGCAAGCCAGTGACAAGTTACAGATCTAATACTGAAACTACTAAAACTAGAATTTTTTTTAAAAAGTGTACCTTTTCCTCAGGGAGGCCTGCTATTCCTGGTTGACCAATAGAGCCCTGCAAATTGTTAAATATGTGCAGTGTTGGATTGTATAATATGGCAATAAAGCATAAGAAAATGTGATGTCCTAATTATTTGAGTCCACACTGGCAGGTGTTTCCAAAAGAATCATTCTGTTTCAGTTGTGCATTGTAAAAAATGCATGCATCAATATTAAGTACATACTTTTTCACCCATGGGCCCTTTCTCTCCCACTTTTCCATTAGGTCCCCTTGGACCCTACAAAACATTACATTTGCTTTTGAGTCTTGATTTTTGATCGCAGCCTATATTTATGAAAAAAAGCACATATGTAGAAGAAAGACGATAACTTCTCACCATTCTGCCTTTGGGTCCTTTGATGCCTCTCCTCCCTCGTGAACCAGGAGTCCCCTGTTTCCAAACAATTAAAACTATGAGTCCACCACAGTTTTAAAACACACATTATTCTCATTATTATTAGTCACTTACGGGGTTTCCTTCAAGGCCAGGCTCACCGATGTTCCCTGAAGGTCCCTCATGACCCTGAGGAATATATATATCATCATCACTGGTTATCAAGATGTTGTATCACTATATAATTTTAGTATAAATACATTACTAAAACTAGGAATCAAAACTTTATACCATTGCCCCCTGTTCTCCTGGGGGTCCTGAGGCACCCATTTCCCCCCGATCACCCTGAGCAGACATAAACATGAAAAGTTACCAATATTCAGGATTCTTTATATTTGATATTAACAATTAAGTCAGTTTTCGATTTAATATAAGCTCCAGAATGTAACTTTTCAGCCAAACAATAATAAATAAACTAAAATAAAAGCATAGTTTTCTTTATTTGGGATGTTTTTATTGCACTAAAACACAAACCTGTGTCCTTACTGTGAGCGGACTTGCATCTCCACAAAATTCTAATATTGCCAGGAGGAGACTATTAGAATTGTTTTTGTTTCCATGGAAATGTTGTTCCTTTGTCTCTAATCCACATCCACGTTATGATATAAAACGTATTGAAGTAAGTATAAGTATGATTTTAACTTTCTAATTCCATGGAATCACGCAGGTGACTTTCAACCTCCAGAAAGTTACAGTGTCGCTTTAACACATTGACACATTTGTGTACAAACAACAAAATACACATTTTACCTTTTTTCCAAGAACTCCTGTCACCCCCTGAGGCCCAGTAATACCAAGCAGTCCCTTTTGTGTAAGAAACAGAAACATGTTTGTTTGTTTGTTTGTTTGTTTGTTTATTTGTTTGATCATAAATTAATTTTGTTGTAACTAGGCAAAAAATATTTTACCTTCTCGCCAAGTTTTCCATTTTTGCCTGTTATCCCACAGTCACCCTGCAGCAATCAAGTTCAAAAAATAATTTTGAGCTTGGTTTACTGGAACATACTTAAAGCATATTAAATCCTAAAATAAATCAGACGCTCAATGATAGAGGGTCCAACTGCTCTCACATTAATACTGTTGTTGTGTACCGGTGAGTGAATGTTTGTGTGAATGGGTGAGTGGTGCTTTGACGTAAAAGCCTTTTGGGTGCTCAATGGAGGGAAACTGTGCAATATGATCATTTACATCTAAGATCAATATAATCCAATACTACATCACAAACCACTGACCTCGGGTCCATCTGCTCCGTTTGGTCCATGGTATCCCTGTCTGCCAGCTCGGCCCTGAACACAAATGTTGAAAAAGGAAGTCTTCAGAATGGTTCATTATAAACTAAAAGATAACATGGATATGTGACCATGACAGCCAACACAATATCAAACCCTCCAAATAGCCTGTAGACTGGACTATCACTTACTTCTTGTCCAGAAAGTACAACAAGGCCAATGGGGCCATCATCACCCTGGAGTTAGATAACAGTTAAGGAAAATGTATGTTCCTACCTAAAACTAAACATAGAATTTGTCCAACCTGAAGTCCAGGTGCTCCTTTTGGACCTGGTAAACCTCTGGTGCCTTTTCTACCCTGTGAAATAAATTAGAGATTTTGATCTACACAGCACAATTGATACCATTAAATTAATTAATTTCCCCCCAAAAAAGTACAACATGCATGCCCTTAAGTTTTCAAACACCAACCTTGGATCCCTGTAGACCATCTTGACCTGAGGATCCAATATCTCCGGGAAATCCCTATGATAAGAATATAGTAGATTAGTCATCACTTTCATATAACACAAACCTTATCATTTATTTATCACACACTGCAGCTAGAAACCTACTACCATATCTAAAAGACGGTCCACACTTGGACAATGTGTCACTTACACACACATAAATAACATGAAATCAACACTCACATTTGACACTCTATTATGAATCAATGTTGAATTTACCCCATGTCCAGGTGCACCAGGAAAACCAGCCGGGCCTTTGTTGCCAGGTGGGCCCTAGGAATACCATGTGATATAAAATACATGAAAACATTTTCTGAACCGATTTGAAATCATTGTCTTGACAATGATTACTCCACAGTCCACAATCCACATACAAATAATTGAATAATACCTATACACAATTTTAAATGTATAAAAGCTTAATTAGATAGAATACATCCTCATATAATGTTTCAACAAAGTCTTTTTAAAACTCTGACTATTTGCAGTATTTATAATGCGAGTTCCTTGCCTTCATACCTATGCCTTGTCGTTGTGTTACAGGCTGGTGGAGCAAAACGACCATTAACTGCACCAATGGAAAACTTAATGCTTTGAATACTTAGTGCAGAACAAGGCAAGCCATGTAACTGTTACTGTAGTTTTGAAGACATAGGGATTAAGATCCCTATGTCCATGTCTAAGAGCACACCTTCAGGTCAGTCATTGCTCTTATACATGGTCAAACTGTAACATTAACTTATACAGCACCTGTGACCCGGGTTTTCCAGAAGCACCTTTACACCCAATAGGGCCTGGGACACCCTGTAAAATTAAACATAAAATGCAGGTAATATAAATAAAGGTGTAATGTGTTCACCTTTGATACAGAAATACCAAGGCACATGGGTGTGGGAGGATTTTTGATGACAAAGACAAAATACCTTGTCACCTTGAAAGCCAGTCCCCCCAGCTTCTCCAGGTGAGCCGAGATCCCCCTGAGAAAAAATTGAATCATGTCTAAAGTACTGCAGGGACGGTGTGTGATTTAACTCTCATAAAATCTTATGCTTATGGTTCTCTAACAAACACACAGCCGAACACCACGATAATCGTAAGAAAATCACCTTATCACCTTTCATTCCTGTCTCTCCGGGGTTTCCTAGTGCACCCTTAGAGGGGGGAAAACATCTATTGAATAAGTATTCATGATTAAATTGAGTTTACTTATGTAGAGTTTATTAAAAAATAAATATTGAAAATAAAATTGCAGTAGCAATATATCTTATACTGTGAACTGCTTTGAATCCGACTACATTAAAGCGAGTCCAGCTGTACACATGAAAAACTTACCTTAAGTCCCACTTGTCCTAATGAGCCCATAATCCCAGCAGAACCCATGTCTCCCTGCCAACAAGCACACAGTGTGTTAATGAACGGTTATTCTGAAACAGGGATGTCCAAATGTCAAACTTTAGTGTTATGATTATTGTGAGAAGAAATAGCACAATTTTATGATTAGTCTCAATGGAAGGAAAGTAAATCATGGACAGGGTTGTTTATGTTGTCCTTTTCAGTTTGAAGGAAATTGCTTGAGAAGATAACATTCATACTCACAACTCATCTCAACTCACACTCACTTACATACTTCTAAAAATGTCACAATTATTATTATTTATTATTTCTTACTATTATATTGTAATCTGAATAATCGTGATTATTGATTGAGAGAATAATCTTTATATCTTTCATTTGAAATCAATTTGGAGTAAAAAGTACAACACTTACAATAAAACCAGGAACCCCAAGAGGGCCAGCAGTTCCCAGTTCACCCTAAAAATAGAAATGACAAAAATATGTCTGCTGGTTCTTTGCATGCATTCTTTCTTTTAGACCCCATTAAACAACAATGTAAAGCCCCCCATCATCCAAGATAAATTGTGACCATGTTTATATATATCTTAATTACTCACTGGATTTCCATCTGGACCTGGAGGTCCCCTTACCCCAATGTCACCAGGAAAGCCCTAAGCATAAAAAACAGTTTTTGTTTGTTATATAGTGTACAATGCAAAAACTAACGGGCCTAGCATGACCCCTTGTTCTGAAGCATGTTATTCCAAATTCTATGCATTTCTGTGCACCTCACACAACAGCCCGCTGCATTTGCCTAAACGCTCAGAGTATAAAGCAGTTTGGAAATGCTGACACGGCCCTTTCATTGACAGCTGCTCGTAACTCTGGCAGGACAAGAAGCCACACACTGAATGTGTTTGTCGCTGAGCCAAGGTCAACACACAGCGAACCACATCAGCCTCAGCGCTCATCCACAAAGAGCACATGAGCAGAACAGAGCTTATATGTATACATGTATATACAGTATGTATACATGTATACATGCTCCATCTTCACTTTAGGAAATAACTGACTCCTCATTAAGCAATAGGCTGCTACTGTACATTTCTGTTGTACTTATGTATAATGGACATGGTTGCAATGACAATCCACTCCAGACAACAATGCATGAATACCAACAGTTTATGCATCATATTATATGGTACAAGACAAATAGTAGTTAATATACAATCATATTTAAATATGTTTTTACATACAAAACCAGTAATGTGGTGATAATTATTTGAAGTCTGTACCTGCCGGCCCATCTTCCCCTTCTGCCCATGCACTCCAAGAATTCCCTAAGACACACAAAAAGACATTGCGATTTGAATACTCTTAAATGTCATACTATTACTGTTCTAAATTCCTGCCTATTGAATAATACATACTCTGTCACCTCCATCTCCAGCAAAGCCAAAAAGACCAGGAATACCAATGTGGCCCTAAGGACATATTAAAAAAAAAACATAACTGAGAGATTCATATATTAGTGACAAGAGCTTTGTGTGGAATAATGGAATTAATTAAATTAAATGGTACAAATATTTTTCTGTCATAAAATAAGTAACATCTTAAAAACAGTTTGGCCAACGTCATGTCATTGCTGAAAACATGTGCCGAAGAGCCAGGCCTTGAGGCAAGTGTATATGCCCATGGACTGCATGGTGCTGGCTTCCACGATGTAGTCCAAGGGCACATACCCTCGCATCAGGGATCTCCGATGGACCAGCCATACAGGGCAATAGACCTAAAATATGTGGGTACAATTTATTTTGCAAGCAAGGGTTACACATGGCATGTACCATATACTTTCTGTTATATAGACTTACTTGGACTCCTTTTGGTCCGGTTTTCCCTATTGGTCCAGGTAAACCCTAAATGCGGCAGAACAAAGCAATAACACATTTCTTACAACTGAATGCAACTACAATACCTCCAGCAAAAGGTATTGAGAGCTATAGCATGATTCTACTCCCTACAAGTTCTTCTTTTAATACTCAGCAACTTTGTTTTGGTAATTTAATAGATGGGTGCCCACCATTTTCAAACACATGGCACACTCAAAAAGACAGTAAAGCAATTAACTTGATCAACTTTGAGTTGTATTCAATTCATGTTACTTTCCAGTGTGTTTCTTTTCATTCTCACACAATGTTAAAATACACAGACATTTGATTTTGGGTTCAATCTCATTGATAAAGCTCTAGATAGATAGCCGTTTCCAGTTTTCAATGCAAGATGAAATGTTTGAATTCCCAATAAAACATGCATGTGTGTGTCTTAGGATCCATCCTAAATTGCACCAATAGATTTACTGCACCTGCCTTCCAGGATAGCCTTTGGCTCCATCATTTCCATCCGCTCCTCGTTCACCCTGTGCATACAAGCGAAGGATAAGTACATTCTATCAAAAACACACAATCACAAAATATCCAGTACTGTATATTACTGACGTTATTATTATATACAATAATAATAATAATAATAATAATAATAATAATAATAATAATAATAATAATAATATTATTATTATTATATTATTATATATTATTATTATTATTATTATTATTATTATTATTATTATATTTATCATTATTATTATAATTGATAATAATGATAATATATTATTGACATTATACACTGTCCGTCCAAAAAAAAGTCACCACAGAAGAAAAGGGGCACACGCTCTAATATACTCGAATAATCCAGTGTTGCATTATTTTTTCACCGTGATCTTGTATTGACTGATCTCCAGCTCATCCCAAACACTCTCACTGGGGTTCAGATCTGCAGTAGATTAGTTTCTACTTCTCCTTAGATGTTTTCTCTGTTTGATGCCAATGATTTGACCCTTCTCAAACATACTGACATTTTTTCCATAGGATTTACCACAGGGTTTGTCTTTCCACATGGTTGTTTCAGAACAGCCATGGTATAAATGCAGCAGGAAGATCATCACCCATGCAGCAATTATCCAATAGGAGGTTTTTATTTTTTTTGGACAGGCATATATTATAGTCATGACTTGGATAAAATACTTACAGGCTCACCAGGAAGCCCAGGTAAACCAACGCAACCTTTCTGTCCCTGTTTGATAGACACCATGTTTCATTTTATATATATATATAGATATATATCTATATATATAAATATATATATATATAGATATATATTAAATTGCAAAACCAATGAGATATTTCAGAATCAGAAGTCAATGAACAAAATTCACAAACATAGGAACTTGTCTCGGCATTAACATGCAACATAAAACACTTATCAATAATAAAAACGACATATATGAAATCAAAAGGGCATGCATTGCATTGAAAGACAATTTAAAATGACTATAGTATAAAATAAAAATAAAATAGGCATTACTATGTACACGAGAATTACCACCTTTCCTCCAGCAGTGCCAGTTATGCCATGGATGGGCCTAACGCCAGGCTCTCCCTGGAGGATTTAAATTAGTATCAGACATTAAAATCAGTGTCCAACATAATGCATACAAAAAACTCAAATATAAATGACATAATGTTAATAAATAAATGAATGCATACTTTTTGTCCTTTTGGTGCCTGACCAGGGGATAATCCAGGATCCCCCTTCTGTCCCTGTAAAATGAACAAAATGCACGTGATGACATCAGCGATGTCCCCAGAGGAGCTTGCCCTCATTGGTCATGAGACACAGTCGTTACGCAAACCAGTCCATTTAAGACCTGTGGTGACTCGGCTTATAGTGATGGGAACTGGGATTGACTATACATTCTTTTGCCTTTTCAGACACTGGGACTCCTGTCAATTCAATCTGGGTCAGTAGTATTTATCATATGTGAGAGGCCGGGAAATAACTGACTTTCAAAGCAAGTCAGGCTAAAAAGAAGTACTTTTTTATACATGAGATGAGGTACATCACAGTACCCAGTAGAAAATCTGACATATCACAAATGGTCTAACATAAGATATGCAACAAATATGATGGATACTGGAACATTTTACTGCAACTTTTCTTTTCCAGAGCCGTCTGAGAGAGGTTTCTGGGTCAAACTGTTCCTAACCAAGTATTTGTAATGTTCTATGAGAGCTGACACATTTGCTTTACTCAGTGTAAACATGTAGGGCGAAAGAAGAGCAACCTAGTTTAATGTCTAAAATGTTTATCTGGAGTGTCAATATTAGTATTACCTTTAGTCCGGCAGAGCCAGTAGGGCCTGGTCTTCCATGTGGACCAGAGGGACCCTGTGTAGACAATGGAAGATTGATCTGCACTGGGGTCATAATGTCACAAGTTGTAGGTTCTCTGTGATAGCCTCCAGACCATGAGCCTTGCATCCGTCATCCACTTGTCTCTCTTTGTTATGACTTATTATTCTGATTTTCTTCTTCACTTTCCTCTGGTTTCAAGGTTGCCTCAAAGTGAAGGCCACTCATCCGTCACACCATAATTCACAATGACATTGCACCACACGTGAGGCTAATGTAATTTATTATGTAGTTAGAAAGGATTTACTGAAAGCCCAACACACCATTTTTTTTTACCATCTGCAAGCTGATCTAACACAAAGGCAGTTTTGCGATATGCAAATCCTAGGATTAAAATCATGCAGCCAATAGTAAAGTTTTAAAACAAACATTTGTTATTGGCTTAATAATTGGAACTGCCATCCTGAGATCAAACTACACCTGTCATGTATCATACAATATATAAATAATAATATTGTTATTTTCATACGTACAGGCAGTATAAAAATATCAATCATATTTTTTGCAACCCATCACAAATGAGCTAAAACAGTATTTTCCAGCCAGGGGTAAGGGGGCCTTGTATGAAAGACAAGAAGGTGAAAATGAATAGTATTTTAATAAAACATGTTTGTAGTACATTTTACATCCTTGGGAATTTGGACATCTGTATCATTAAAATAATAGCATATGATAGAAATAATTTACAATGTTAAATAGATTGTTTTGACTGCCCGAGTGGGGCACTCAAGTTTAGGGGGTATTCAAGACAAAAAGGGTTGGGAACCATTGTGCTAAAACATGCCTTTAAAATGTCTAGGTTGCAGTTCAAGTGTCGCACTAAAATAGACAACAAGTAACAACAAAAATGTTGTGTTTTGTCTTGTTTCTGGCTAAATCAAGCTAATGAAAAGTCTCATTGAACTGTTGCTTAAACAACGGGACTTACATCGTTTTGAGCCAACAAACTTTATCAGTAAATTATGCTTTCTGAAGAAAGCACCAACAAACTTGTACTTTTCTGCCTGGTAAGCCTGTACATTTCTTTATAGGGTTTTTGTATGGTATTTAACTGAAGAAATTATAATGTCAACCTAACATTCTGTAAATCTTTTGGAAATAATTAAATTAAAAGGCCACAACAAGTGGTGCTTAAGGAATAAACTGCAGAGATTAGTGTACCATTGGCTCAAGTAGTCACATTACAGATATAGTCTAAAATGGCTTTAATAAGAAGAACAAAAAGCCATTTCTAAACCACAGGGTTCTTATGACCAGACTGGTCATGACTAGGGCTGGGTACCATTTAAAGGTACCAGTACAGTAAATAGTTAAGGTACTACATATACCAGACCTTTTTTTTTATCCTTTTATGCATGGTGATGGGAGAGCACAGTAAAATGTTTTAGATAATGATTAATACAGGTAAATATAGGTATCATTCAGGTATCTGTTCCAAAAACTGCTCAAGTTCTGGTACCCAAAAAATGTTTACAAGTGGGAGCTGACTGGCAATGAGCCTGAAAATGAAAGACAGCACCACATCACTCAATCAAAAAGACTGGATATACAGACTGGACACAGGCCCACACCATGTGTCTGTACTGTCATAATTGTGTTACATTTTTGTTTACGTAACAGAGGTTTAAATTTGTATTATAGAAACAAATATGGGGTTTATGGTTGTTCCACCTTCATTTTACAAACAGAAACTTAAAACTGAAGCCAAAATCTTCAAAAAAGACAGATTACAAACATATAATTGAGATTACTAACATATAATTCATCATTTTAGTGGAAAACATTTAAAAGCAGAAAATGCTGAGAGAACACTTACAGCTGCACCTCTTTTCCCTGGCTTTCCTGGTAACCCAGGAAACCCTTGAAGTCCCTATAATGAAAAGGTCAAATTAGAAATGTTAAACAAAACTAAAGAGCAATATCCACAATACACTAATCCTTCCAGTGAACAAAGGCCTAAGCGCGGAAAAGCTGGCAGACATGGCAGTTTCTTGTTAGTGGATTCAGTAGTTTTTTGTTCTATCCCCAACCACTGGAGCTTTAGAAGTCTGACTCACTGGCAGGGAGGTCTAAGTATGTTCATTATGGGCACCAGCTAGCTTTCAAACAATTTCATACATGGATTAGCACAGCTCGGAAAGGTCACGTCTAATGAGAAGGTCGATCTGAGATGTCTGACTTTGCTAAAAATGTTAAATTGTTATTTTCTCATGACTAGGGCTGTAGAAAAGAGTTTCATCAACCAGCCAAGTAAAACCAATCAAAATGGTCTGACTGCTGCAGTAGTTTATCTTTTTTCCTTTTCCCAAACATACACACATAAATGTAAAAACTGCGCACATGTGATTGAATAGTAAATAGGAATATCAAGATTATTCGGTAAATGCCACAATTTAATCATAAGAACCAAGAAATCATAATCCTGAGAATTTTAGAATCAAAATGTGGTCATTTCAACTATGAAAAAGCAAATATATGTGTGAAGTGCCTTTATCATTCAGAAAGTTTATCTTTTACAAAGTTCTTTTCATAAAGTGGAAATTTTGTGTCTCAGACAATGGGAATCAAAACAATGAAAGAATGAATGTCACTATTGTTGGTAAAGTCAGTCATCTTGAAAAATTAATAAATTGTGATTGTAACACTAATATTTGCTATTTTGACATCCCAGTGCGGCCCGATGGTGATAGTTGAGTATGCACTGTCCATGGTCCTGAACAATTTAGAAGAGATCAAACCTAGATTATTAGGATTAATATGTATTACTTTTACGTGCTGTATTTATTTAAAGATAAGGTGTGTAGAGATTTTAGATCATTGTTACTGATAACAATTGTAATGCTAATTTTTATTTTTTATAACAAATACATTGGACATGATATTTATGTTGTGTTTCTCAAGACAATTATGCAAGCAGAAAGCAGAATGCTCTTAAGCAGATAAACAGTTCCCACTCTTAGTCTACATTTAGTATAGTGATATGCCAAAAATGAGAACATGGC
Organism: Chaenogobius annularis; assembly: GCA_015082035.1. NCBI lineage: Eukaryota > Metazoa > Chordata > Actinopteri > Gobiiformes > Gobiidae > Chaenogobius > Chaenogobius annularis. The sequence goes on along the minus strand of BJKM01000007.1, from coordinate 269,772 downwards.
ACACCAGAGATTGCATTTTGTAAAATAATGAAGCAGACACTCACCGGGGGTCCGGGGTCCCCCCTCTGTCCAGGTGGTCCCACTGACAGTGAAACTTGAGTGGGTTCCACATCAAATGTTGAGTTGTCTGCAGCAGGTGGTGAGGTGAGCCACAGGAGCGGAGCCTTGGCATCCTGCCCACTGGCACTGTGTAACGATATTGTAGACTCAAGATGGAGGTTATCTGTAACAAATGCAGGTGAAGATGTTTTGTTGTTTTCTAAGTATTGTGTCTTCCTTAGCAACGCTGTGGATAGCGATGTTTGTAAAGCCTGGTCTTGTTCTGTCTCCTTCAATGTTTGAAGAGGTATTTTATATTCACGTGAGTAGTTTGATCCTTGATGATCCAGTGACAACACAGTTCCAGAATTTGGTGCCGGATTATTTAGATCCTGATGTGTAATTGTTGTTTTAAAAATGTTAGGGGTGTCAGTTGAAACCATTGTCGTACTTGAGTAATGACTAATGAAAATATAATCACTGGAAAGCTCAGGCAAAATCTTGGTTCTTTTTGGGTCAATATAGGGAGGTGGTAGTGGTGAAGACAAACCCTGAAATGTGTCAGCATGTCTGCATTGTTCATTTAAATAATCCCAACATTTTTGCGCTCCCATGGCAGAGGGATGGATGTCAAACTGGCAGATAGCTCCCTCAAATGGTGATGAAAAGTAGTTATTTCTTCCTTGTGGGTCCATGGCCTCCACTACTTCAGAATCCATATTTTTCTTTCCACAAGATGTGAGTAAAGAAACCAGCTGGCCTTCAATATTCACAGCCAGATTATGCCACTGGCCATCAGGAAGATCTTTGCCCCACGTGAAGTTTCTGTGCCCCATGTGGACAAAAACTACTCCAGGACTAAATTGGATTCCAAGTTGCATTTTCCATTCCTTAGACAAAACAGAGAAAACAAATGCATTGCTGATTTGATGAGCCGAAAGCGTGAAGACCAGCGATAGGTTGTTGAGATTGAAGGGACCAGGGACAATAGTGTTCAGAGGAGCCTGTGGTGTGGGGAGAACTCCAGACATGAAGGGGGTGACTCCATTGGGACAGCTACCTAAAGATGCCAACCCTGTCCTGCTCCTAGAAAGCCCAAGTTTCTTTAGGACGTCCACACCTTTACAGGAAACAAAGGGTAAAAAAATAACAGAGATCAGCACAACACAATGCTCACAATAAAAAAACAGAAAAACGTTTAAATTAATCCCAGCAAATTCCAACAACAGCATAATATTGCTAAATTCTATGGGTTTAAAAAAAAAAAAAAGGTCTAAAGTTCTGATGCAAACAATAGAAAATAGTTATTGATATTTTATGGAAGAAACAAAATCGACATCACCTTCTGCTTGGGTTAGTCTTGTGATGCAGCCGTAACAAAGTAGAGCCACACAAATGTGGATTGTCCTGTGTACAAACAAGGAAAGAAAGGCCTGTAATACTTACATGTAGCCTATGCAAACATATTAGGCTGGTTCACAAATTGTAATAAGTAATGAACACGCATGATGCATAAAAATACAAACAAATGTTCATATCAGATACTTAATCATTACTATGTGGATTAGTACTGCTTTGCAAACCCCATGAATTATACCCCGTATCAAGAGGGCAGATGTTTCCATAAAATGCCTGGAATGACGCTCAATTCCAACCGAAGCTGTTTCTAAACCTTTTGGAGAGACAAAAGGCTGGACTCTTTATGAGACTTTGCAGTTTTGACCTCTGGCTCTGACTAAGTGGTCACAAGTTATGCTCAAAGGAAAATCAAATTTCAAATCTCCCCTATTTTGGAGGTAAAAATAAGGAGAAGTAAAGCTGCTGTCTGGAAGAAAGGGAAGATAGACAGATTAGTTGTCGAGTACAAAGTAAACTGACCCGGATTCATCCAAGATGGTTTATTTGTCTGGAAATAAGAGGGTTATAGTTTTCTTTTTATGTTTTAACTGCTCAAGAGCTTAGCCATTGCATCGTAAGAAGTTATTAAATCAACAGAAACATCTTCAATAATATCTAGTCAGCATCACGGAACATGTGCAAGTTGTTACAGGTGAACTGTTAGGAAATTGAAAATTAATAGTGGTCTCCTTGTTGTATTAGCATCACACAGTAGTTCCAACGAGACCTTAATGGCACAGATTTTAAAACATGTTCTCAACCAAATAGATTGCTAATAAGCCAACGTCAGTGAAGTGGCTGAACTGGATTTATTAATGGTCAGGGGGAACCTCACCACACAATCTGTGAGACATGTAGTTTTCCCCAAAGTGATGGTGAACTGCTGACACATTCACAAGTTTAAAGTTTCCTGCTCCCTTCACAGCGCTTACATAATAACACGGGTCTCCTATAGCTAACGTGAGGCAACAGTTATACCTCCCAGTGGGACCTCGATCTCGCCAAACAGCTGAGGAAGAGGCAGAGGCAGGCATAAGTGGGGGTAAGAGAGCAGTGATATGATATGACCGTCTGCGCCATGCGTAATCACTCCCAAACCACCGACACGCGCGCTCCCTCTGTAACTGTTTATACCACACATTGTTTTTATGTACATTCTGATCATTTAATTAAACAAATTAACCCGTCGTTTCCTATTTTAATTGTTGGCACAACTTTCAAAGAACGTTAACAAAAAAAAAGAAAAAAAAAAAGACTATACACAGGTTATTAAAGACATAAACTTACCTCCAAACTTTCTTTATGGAGAATGCGGCATTGTCCGGCCCCATAGCGGTTACTTAATTATTTTGGAACATTTCTGTGACATATTTTACGCAAACTTCTTCCATCCCGTGCACTTCAACGAAGAGTCGCGCTTGTGCATCGCTGCGCTCTTGGCCGCAACTTAAAGAAATGTAGAGGCAATATAGAGTTTCCACGTCTTTCATCCTCGTCACGTTTCATAGGACGTTACCCAATAGAATAAAATAAAGTACTCCACATTCGTTAATATCCCTCTTGTAAAAGTGAGCTGCAACAAATGTCGGGTCGAGTGCGGCACTGTTCCAGCACACGAGGAGCGACGGACACAGAGTGTGTGCGTGAGTAACGACCATTGAAGACGTGTGTACGTGTGTGTGTGTGTGTGTGTGTGTGTGTGTGTGTGTGTGTCCGTCGACTTCGTCAAAAGAAAGTTTATTGTGGTTGGAGAGAGTAGGCTCACATAGAAGCGCAGAACTTTCCTCGCCCTCAGTTTACAGTCGTCTCTGTGCGTAAAGTTTGAAAATTACGTCTTTTGTATAGTCCTCTTCATTCCTCTTGAGTACGTTTAGTTCCAAGCAAATTTACCTGACGTGGTGCTTATGAATAAAGGCGAATAAATCAGGAAATATAATCAGCGGGAGGCGATATGTGTTTGAATAAGTGAAAAGAGAATTAAGTGCAGCATTTATGCGAAGCAAAATACACCTCTTAAGCGTTGTCTTCTCCTCAGGTACTAGGGAAATGAGTTGTCAATTACTATTATATTATATTTGTGAGGAGAAAAATAAATTATATATATATATATATATATATATATACATACATACATACATACATACATACATACATACATACATACATACATACATACATACACACGCACGCACACGCACGCACGCACACACACACCACACACCAACGCACGCACGCACACACACACACACACACACACACACACACACACACACACATACATACATATATGCATATACATATACACATGTTGTTGTTTAAGTGTATTCATCAGACTTTAGTGTGTGCTTAGCCTATTACATGCTCAAAGTGCAACATATTAAAATCCATAATATGGTGGAAAGAGATAATATAAGAAACAAAAACAATAAAACATAAGCCTATGAATACTACCTCCACCTGGTAATATTTAAACAAAGGTACAAATATCATCCCACACACAGAATGCCAACATCTGGCTGTTATTTACAACTCTTTTGGATCTAATTAGGAAAAAAAACAAAAAAACATCTGCACTAAGGCATAACCTTACAAACCCAACAATGCAGCACAGGACTCAGTCCATCATACTATTCCCATCTTTATGTGACAGCATGTCCACATCCATTCTCAGCACAGACCTGCACTGGTGCCAGTATTGCTCTGTGTGCTGTAAAATTCCTGCTGCCAGAGAGACTATGACAGTGTCCAGGGGAAGACCAGCAGCACAGAGCGCCAATTCAGCCGTTTGCAACCAGATCCCCTCTTCTCGCTGCTCAGAGCCCTCTCACAGAGAGTTTGGGGCGGAAGAGAACCTGCCACCTAAGAGCACTTTTCCTTGTTACCTGTCTGAGCTGCGTCGGATGTGAGCTTTTGTTACAGCAATTTCATTTCAGGGACAAGAAAGCCAATGTCCTCCTGGTTGTGGGGGAAACTGCTGTGTGAGGTGTTGGGTTTCACTTCGCTCTGTACGGGTCCTGCCAACGGTATCTTTAGGGAGATGCCAAGGTGGTCAGAGCAAGATGGAGAGGCTCAGTTAAACCCTGCTGGCAGCATGTCGAGCTGTTAAAACTTAACATTGAGTGTTGGTTATCATATAGGAAAAAGGGATACAAATCAAAACTGCAAAGACTCAGGAAGATATGTAGGCCTGCCCGGAATATTTCACTGATTTCAAGACATTTCTGACTGGTTACAAGAAAATATTGCTCGAAATAAGGCGATAAAGCGGCGTAAAGTTTTTTTTTCCGACCACACTGGCAAAGCAAAAAGTGGCTTGAAATAAGCATTCTAGTGTTTAGGGCTCAAAACTCCTGCCATGGACACAATAAATGGATACCTTTGGCGCATATTCCTGGCAGCAGGAAAGACGACCATTACACAAAAATGGGTGACTCAAACTGTATCAATTATAACTGACATTTGAAAAATGAAAAAAAATTACATTTGGACTTAATTTGAAATATTACCTTTTTGACAGACTTTGGACTTGATCATTTGTTGTGGAGTATTTTTCTTTTATTTAGTGGATGTCTTTATTTTGTTTACTTGCTCTCTGTGTCATGTTCTTTTTGGAAAAAAGAAAACAAAAAGCACAAATTGTCTTGGTCGATCAAGAAAAAAACAACTAAAGTTAAAATAAATGTAATGAATTCAAACTCATCTAGATATCCATGTGTGCAGCGCTGTTATAGGCTTATTGTTGGTGCATAAATGCTTAATGGGCAAATCTCCAAACATCTTCATGAGTTGAAATCACGGGTTTGACTATTGTCAGCTGAATGTCTGTCACCTCTCCACCCTGTTCCATCCTTGCTGTCCTATCTGATAAAGTCTTCATAAGCCAAAACATCTTTAAAAGGCAGTGAGAACAACTGGAAATGTATTAATCCTGTGTTAAATGCTCTGTCCACTAAACTGTCACAATAGCATCACACTCTTAAGACCCTCTACCTCATTGATAAAAATATGACCCCTTTACCCACACCTCAACCCATACTTCAAGTTCAGGGGTAAATGCTATTTAAATTGAGACAATATCACACAAAGTATCTACTAAAGAAGATAATCTGTCCAATTTGTAAGTGCAGTTGTAGAAACAAGTTGACGCAAATGGTCACAGTGGGACATTTTGCGAAGCCTTTCTGACAACTTTCCATATAAATGCAGTGCTCTTAGCGTTGGCATTGCTGGCTGAATATTTAATAATACCCTCACAAAAGCGCATGCAATCTTTAGAATGTATTATTTCAGTGTCGTAGCTAGTGGGATGTTATGTAATTGTTATGTAATATGGCTCCATGGGACATATAAAGTAGGGGTTTGTGGTCTCTTCTGCACTCATTTACAATTCATGCTCGAAGGGGAAAAAAACACCTTAACCCAGAGCTGTTGGTTGATATTAAAAATGTATTTCTTTGTTGAAATCTGCAGTGGAAAAAGAACTGTTCAGCCATTGACAGATTAATTGTGACAGTATGGCGAAGTATTTTTCTTTTAGTTTTCTTAGTACACTCATCACTCGCATCTGTCGTCTGAGCCAAGCAGTAACCATTGACAGGTGTGTGGGGGACAATGTGGCTGTTTTCACTCCAGATCAGTAGATGTTAATAATAAGAGCCATCTGGTTTAAACTCTAACATTAAAATAGATATTAGGGACCCAGGAAATTGGAGGTCCTTCCCTGCAGACAGGCAGTGTCAGTATTAGCAACATGCTTTATCAATACCATAAGGGATACACTCACACATTAGCGGTAGGACAGTCTGCTCAGATGTTGGGCCATTCAGTGCCATACTGTATAGAATGTTTTTTCTGTGATCAAGCTAAGCACTGGAAGCGCAAAATCACCTCAAATAATTCATAATTAGTGCAGCATTATTACAAAACACAGAATGTTTCAGACACAAGCTTTGTTTCAGTTATTACAAGATTTCTTGAATTACCATTATATTTCTAATTTACATTTATTATGTGCTCATCTCAAATTCTACTCATTGATTAGCATTTTTGCAAAACTCACTATAATGTTTTTGTACAATGTAATTGGATCGTACAATGTAATTAGATCACTGTATAAATCCCAGCACCAGAACAGACAGTAAAGAATGACGTACTTCTGGTATTTGAGGAATTATGGCGATTTCTTTTGGAGTTTGTTTACATTAGCGACCACATATGGCAGCAGGTGAGGTAATTTGCGTGACTGGAGCAGTGATTGCATATTAATCATCTTTAAAAGCATCAGTTGCAACAATATTTACCATTGGTACTGTCCTACCAAACGAAGTAACATGACTAACTATAATGCACTTTATCAACGTCTGTGTAACAATGAAACTGGAATACTTTCCTCTTGTTTTGAGAGCAGTCTAAAGTTATGGTGTCCAGACACTGCTGCTTCCTCTTCTGTTGTTTACCATTTCAAAACATTACAAAAGTAATTACATGAACATCAGATTGCACACAATAATCATTTGTTATGTTTTCATGTACAGTACATCCTAAACAAACAGACCTTTAGAGAAACCACCCACTTTTAAACAAAAGCAAACAAACACTGAACTAAAATGTAAAAAAGTCTAAGATAAGGCCAATATCGCTGTTTCTTTTTACACTTTAACCCTTTCACATACTATAAAAGCTTCTTTGTTTCAAAGTTTTCACTTCATTATGAACATTTAAACCAAAATGTAAAATTACTTGATACTGTTTTTTTTTTGTTTTTTTGTTTTTCAGCATAGTGTATTATCATTGTGTGTTGAAAAAGTAAAACTTTGTGGAAAAAATCTGATAAATTCTAAATATCTTTTACACTTATAAGAAAGAGCCATGTGAATCACTATGACACTTTAGGATGAGAGCTGATTGGCTGTTTAGGGATTTCATCCTGTTTCAAGGCAAGGCAAGTTTATTTGTAGAGCACAACTCGTACACAAGGCATTGCATTCCAAAATGCATTAAAATCACAAAGACAAGACAGAAATCACAAAACCTTAATTTAAAGAAATTTTAAGGTGCCATTTTCAGGCTATCTGTCAAATAGTTTGAGACATAAAAGAGAATAGTGCAAAGAAAATCATTTCAGTCATATGCACAACCAAACAAAATAGTTTTTAGCTTAGATTTGAACATTGCCAGAGTAGCGGCCTGTCTCACATCCTCAGGAAGACTGTTCCAGATTTTACATGTTGTCCTGACTCTGGCACCAGCAGGAGGCCGGTCCCGAGGTCCTCAAGGTCCGAGATGGTTATTGGCACTAACATGTCCGAGATGTACTTTTGTGCTAGGCCATGGAGAGACTTTGTACAAGCAGAGCTGCTTTGAAGTCTATTCTTCAGCCACAGGGAAGCCAGTGCAGAGACCTGAGCACAGGACTAATGTGATCGTACTTCCTGGTTCTGTCAGGACCCGAGCAGCAGCGTTCTGGATGTACTGCAGCTGTTTTACAGCTCGTTTGGAGAGGCCAGTGAGCAGGCCGTTACAGTAGTCTAATCTACTAGAGACAAATGCAGGATAAATCTCTCCAAGTCTGGTGTTGACACTATGCTTTTGATTTTGGCAATATTTTTAGATGGTAAAAAGCTGCTGATGTGATTGATCTGACGTGGCTGTTAAAATTCAAGTCTGAGTCCATTATTACCCCCAGATTTCTAACTTGATGTGTAGGTTTTAGACCGAGACTCTGGATGTGACTGCAAACACTTTCTCTTTGTTTCTTTGGACCAAAGACGATGATTTCAGTCTTGTCTGAGTCAGCGGGTTCAGCTGGAGAAAGTTGTTTTGCATCCACACACTGATCTGTTGGATGCAGTGACAGAGTGAATCCACTGGTCAATATTCACCTGCCGTCAGTGAAACATAGATCTGAGTGTCGTCTGCGTAATTGTGATAAGACACATTTTTGCTGCGTATCAACTGACTTAACGGCAGCATGTAGCGGTTGAATAGGAGAGGTCCCAGGATTGACCGTTGGGGCACCCCACAGGTCAGGGGCATCTGGTCTGAGACACAGTTACCAATTTCAAAAAGTACTTCCTGTCTTCCAGATAGGACTTTCACCTTTGTGTCTGAAAAAGCAAAAGCTATGCCAGTGGCTAAATAAATCAATGCATGTGAATACTAGTGGTCTGCCCATGGATTTGCGAGAGCTAGAAATAAGTTAGAAAGGTTTAATAGGGTTAAATTAGGTACGCCAGCTTTAATTTGAGTAACTACTGTTTATGTGCTCTTTATTTATTGGCTTTTGTACTATTACAGCATCAAACTTGGCCTGTTATTATGCTGTTTATGGACCTTCTGAATTAACTTTAATATGTGATTTACTGCAATAATTAACACAATAAATACTACTTTTGTTATTTAACCACAAAACAGTCAGACGTTTCAGAGGGCCACATGTAGTAATCATTGCCAGTTCTTTAGCCTACAGCGCTGCAGAAGAGACGGAGACACGGCTGCCAAGTTTGAAGCATTGTTGTGGTGACATTTGAGTTGAGGATCAAACTACAGATGAATAATCCATATTGAAATGCTGCTTTTTCTGCCAAATGTCAAACAGCAGCCCAGGCTTTTGTTCAGATTTCAAACTTTGAATTTACCATCTTCACTATTCTGTCACAAATTGTAATAATACAAGCAGCGAACATGCTGCTCTGTGATGGAGTGTTACAGTTTGTTTCACATCTCTACATGAAATACATAAGTCAAACACAATGATTCTCTAACTGTTGTAGAGGTGTTGCAGGATATGCACTGAAATTGTACATAAGAAAATGATCAGTTACTCTCTTTTACTTTTCCTGATCATTTAAGAATGCAAGAGATAATGATTATGGCACTACAGAGAGTAAGGTTCAGTTCAAGATATAATTGACTTCATCCTTTCTGTGTGTTTGAGGTTGATGGGGAGACGAGAATGCCTGGAGGAAACTCACTCAAACATGAGGAGAACTGCAAACTCCACAAAGAAACGCTCAATCAGTGATATTCAATCTGTCAAAATGAATGCATTATACATGAACTAAAATCAACTAAAATTACTTTTTGTGATCCGTTCAACAGTTTGATTAAATGCGTGGCAGTATTGGCTATAGTATTATCCGTGATTCTATCTGAGTGCAGATCCGTCATTCTCAGCCAAAATGTTCTTCACTCATCTTCGTCCATTAAACTTCCTATTTCTTTCTGACAAGCCTAAAGTTATAAAAATTTCATAAACTGACTTAGTTGGGCTGAAGTAGACCTTATAAAATCATCTTTTGGTTACAATCCAGTGGAAAGTGGTGATTAAAGCCAAAAAAGTAATTTGTGTTCCCTGATTTCTGTAAACAAACCCCACCAACTTGGTTTTCCTGGTAAACCTAAAAGTACTTGCACACAAACATATGCTGGTTGAACCATTAAGTCTTTTTTCAAACCACAAGTCCTCCGAAGGGCAGGCAAACGTGATTTTCTTGGTTTAGATGAGCTATGATATAATTACCTTGACAGGTTTTGAAAACTAAGCATGTCAGGGAAGAACTAATCTAATTAAAAAGACAAGATGAATATTCTTAACTTAGTTCTTTTTTATGGGAAATAATGAAGTTATACAGTTACCATAATATAAACAGTTTTCTATACATTCCCAGTTAAAGGTAGGGGATTACAGACATACACGGAAATCCAATTTATCTGCTTTTGAGTATAAAAATAAAATAGGAAGTGACGAATATTCACTAACATTAAATATCTCTTAACATTATGTAAGGCTGTCACTAATGATTATTTTAGTCGTCAACTAGTCATTGATTAGTTTTTCAAATATTTGACTCGTCAGATGACTATTTATCTTGTATATTTAGACTTTTATAAAACATCAGTCAAATAAAAGTTGAAATATGGTGGACTGAAGGCATCTAGATGAATCAGCAAACATTTATTCTTTTTTTGTAATTTGGATATGATAATGTTGCTGTCTGTGTATAATCCAGTTAATCAATAATTATTGTTGATTTTTTTTTTATTTTGTTGACTAGTCGTGATTTATTGTTGCAGTCCCAATATTATGACTACAATCTCTTCAACGAGTCAAATAATCAATATTTCTTCCCTCTGGATGACTCTCCATTACATCTGCAGGGACTTCTTGTGTTCAAAAGATAAAATACTTTTTTACAGCATGAGTAATTTATGTCCCAGCAGTGGACAATACAAAATGCAGCTCTATGAACAACGAGAGCCGGTGATCCGATACAGTAACCTCAGAAAACCTGAAAGATGAACTTGTAAATTCCTTCCAATTTGAGCTGCTATGATTGAAGGTCTTGTTTCTGGATGGAGAGTTGAAAGAACCTTGTAACACCATGAGATTTGTTTCAGCCCAGGTAAAGATAACACTAGCTGTACAGACAATGGGGTCACTGATCTGAGTTTTTGCCTGAAATATATGCGGGGATGTCTTATCAAAACGGCTGGCTATATTACAGTCTGGCTTTTGTTTTTGCCCAGCCATGAAGGCTTGATGGTGCAATATATACCTTTAGAAATTTCAAAATAGAAAAAAAATAAACACCTAATAGTTTAGTTTAGAGAACTGACAAGTATACTGTGTGTAGCTTAGAGTATATGATAGTGGCAAACATGATGACTTCAACAGATAACAGGTAATATCCAGCTGCACCTCATTTATCTCTCAACCTGAGGATGTTGGAGGCCTTGCTGTAGATGATGTGGACTCGTGGTTTCTGCAGAATCGTACTGACAGCCTCGAAAAGAAGAGATAATTACATTTAACAAGCTTTGATCAAAAAATGATATTTTCAGAGCTTTGCTGTGGATGGAAGCTTGATATGAAGAAAAAAAAATGACCCAGATTTTTACTCCATATGTGGTGAACTGCTACAGTGCAAACACGTAAGCTCAATAGGTGATAGGAATTGGCCTGAAGAGAAAGGAGATCCTACAAAGAGTTACAACATCTTTAATAGAGTTGATATGAGTGCAAAGACACTGAAGGAGTCAATAAATGGCACATAGTCTTTTGCTAAAATAGCAAAGTAGCATTATGTGAAGTTACAGAATTTAACAGGAAAGGAGAGGGAAAACGGTGTAGATATTACCCTGTGTTACCCAGGGCTAAACTCAGACGCAGCACGTGTTAGCAGCCCACCACGTTAATGAATACAGGACCTATGTGTATGTTTAACAGGTCAAATGAGTCATGTTTTTCTTCTCCCAAACCACAAATGTAAACACATGCTTTTATGATGCCTCTCACAGCTGGCTTTATTAGGTTACAGTCACAGATTGTGGTGGTAAGCTGAGACATTCCACACTTCTCACATGTTTCATGCACATCTAACTTGCTCCTGTATCCGGCTCATGAGTCCTGTGCTGATGTTGTTGTCCTGGAGGCTCAGGTGCCTCAGAGGGAGCTGTGTTCTGCACAGCAGTGCCCCCATAATGTCATTTCCTCCCACGTCACTGATGCCGTTTCCATCCAGATCCACTTTTTGTAGGTTCATGTTAACTGTGAGCACTTCAGCCAGCAATCTCACTCCAGGGTCTCCCAAGTTGTTCTCATCTAAAATTATTTGAGTCAGAAACATGTTTTCTTTGAGGCTCTCAAAAAGTTCCTTCCACGCAGCCAGGTCGGCTCCACTAGTCTGTGCCAGCCCCAAGTACTGCAAGTATGAGTGATGCCTCATGTAAGATGCTAACAGTTTTACCCCTTCACTGCCCAAGCCATTTCCTCCAATGTCCAGTTCAACAAGTGCAAAGACCGTAAAAGAGCTCCAGTCACAGGGCAGAGCAGCCATGGCCTGCTGCAGAAAGGCCTCGTGCTCCGGGGGTAAGAGCAAGGCCTGTTGGATGGCAACAGCGGTCGAAGCCGTTTGCTCCTGCAGCTCAACGACACCATTCAGTAAAGTCTGCAACCCATGGTCACGAAATCTGTTCCCAAACAAGCTGAGGAAAAAGACAAGATTCAAGTGTATTATCAAATAATAGCACTAAGTTGAATTTAAACATTAAGAAATAAAATATTAATGTTTGTAATTGGAGACAGAACCAATGCATGTCCTACACTACAAGTGTATATCGCAACACATTAATACAAACATTATAGTACTCCATCTGTGTGAAATGTATGCTTTATATAACTGGAAGCAGTATTTCATTGCATCGTTTGTTTTTCTTGCTGATTATTTAGGGAAATTGTGAGCAGTTATTATCAAGTTCCTTTTTCTTTTCATGGCTAAATATTACCAAATAAACATCTAATTAGACGTTTTGAAAGGTATGTAACAATGCACGACTCCACAAACAAATGGTAGACTCACTGTAAGGCTTTGATTTGGGGCTTGACCCTCATAACCTCCAAGAGGATGTGTGCTCCGTATGGCCCGAGGAGGTTGAGGTTGAGGTTGAGCAGCGTGACTGCAGAGGGACTGCTCTTCAGAGCTCCAGCCAGGCTCAGCAGAAGGTAGGGCAGTGTTCCTCAGCACCAGCTGCTCCACAGCATCACACAATCTTCAGCACTTTAATCATGGCCTCCACCTACAATTGAAACCCACTCAAAATCATGGAGCAGTCACTACAAAGCTATCATTTTGGGGAGTGGTTTGGCTTTGAGCAGAAACTCACAAAGTAGTAATGAAAGCTGAAAGCTAGAGCAAAATGGGCTGATTTGAGTTAGGGCAAGGTATTAGTATATCTATCTATCTATCTATCTATCTATTATATATCTAATATCTATATCTAATCCTATATCTATATCATTATAATATATATATATATATATATATATATATATATATATAATATATATATATATATATATATATATATAAAATGTACTTCCTGCCGCAGTGAGGAAAGCCAAGCTGCCAGTGCAGATGATGGTGCAGTTTTACACGGCCAGGAGCAAACAGAGACTACAGCGCATTGTGCGTTCTGGTGAAGAAGGGGTGAATTGGCTGCAGACTTCCATCTCTGCAGGACCTGTACGTCTCCAGGGCTCTGGGACGAGCAGGTCGGATCACAGCTGACCCTTCTCACCCTGGACATGGACTATTTGAGCCACTCCCCTCAGGCAGGGGTCCAGACCAGAACCTCCCACTGTTTTTTCCCTCTGCCGTTGGACTCATGAACACTTCTTAACACCTCGCCACTTAATAATCATGTCAACAACTTGTCAATCTGCATATCTAGTTTAACCCCAGATAAGTGGTCACAATTGCAGAAGCAGAACCCTGAGATTTACATGCACTTCATTCTGCATTAGCAGAAGCTGTAAGAGGCCTAATATTTATCCAGAGCCCAGAGCTGGCATGAGAGCAGCAGGTGGAGGATGTCTAAACATTGAGACAGGCTGGGTGTCCAGGGAGACACATGGTCTGGCTGCTGGCCACGTCTACTGTGTCACTCTGCTAAACCTTGAAGCATTTTTCTGCCTCTGCAAGAAGCGTCTTTCACCATATTGCTCATGACAGTCAAATGCCTGGCTCTTCCAGACAACACTGAAGCATCATTTGACTTCAGCAGATCAAGTCAAAGGCACAGACACTGAGGTCTATGTTGTGCTTGTATGGCATTGTAACTGCATTCACATGTGTACAGTACGATTACAATATTAAATTGTCATTGGTATAAGGCAATTCCTGTTTCGCTGTTAGCTCAACTAGCTTTGTTTTCATTGTTACTGAATTGCTCCTCAACAATAATGACAGCTTGCATGTGTACTTAACACAGGCCGGCTGTGTAAAATTAAAAAAAGTCAGCTAATTATGTGTTTACTTTATTTTTTACTATTCTATAAAAGCAAAAGGCTACAGTACATGGTATTCGGATAACTGTTATGTGCACACACCTGAGCTTCCAGATCTTGTTCTGGGACAGGCTCTTCCTCCTCTTCCTCCTCTTCCTCTTCTGCCTCCTCTTCCTCCGGCTCCTCCTCAGGCTGCACCGATTCACTCTCTGCACTCAACTCCACGTCTGAACCAGGGCTTTTGGGACCTGAGGACAGCTTTTTTTGAAGCCGGCACCTCTCCAAGACTTCAACACAAGAAGAAAAAATGAGATGCGCAAAATACAAATCTGTACCAAATATGAATAATAATATTTTGTTTGGGCCTCAGATTTTATGAGTAATGTATGCCTACCCTCTGACAGGTTATCCATCTTCCCCCAAGCTGACATTGTTTAATACATGACTCCAATGTCTTAAGTATATTATGTAAATCAGTTGCAACACTGCGGGGGATTTCAGTCTGTCTCTGCTGTACCAGAGTTTCTTTACTCACTGTTTGCCTTGAACCAGTGTTTGCTTGGGCGCTGCTCCAGCGCAGCGCTCATTTCCACACATTCTTCATAGAAGTCTCTCTGTCTTTCTCCGGCTCTGTTTTTCTCATTTGATCTGTGTTCCTCCAGCTCCTCAGCCTTCTGCTTAGTCAGTGCTTCCTCAGCCTGTGGGTAAACTTCAGAATGGACATATGTTTACCTTTATTATTTGCATACAAAAGGTTGGCTATTAAAAGGTCTTCTTTCCAAGGCAGAGGAATGATTGTATTTTTTTCTTTGTTGAACTATTTTTTTTTTAACTTAGATTGCAACAAATGAGTATCATTGCAATTGTAATCTTCTGGGTTTAATCCAAGTGTGATAGTTCTGCAGCAGTAGGACTTTAAAAACTTTACTACAAGCACAACTGCACAGAACAACCTGGGATGCCATTAACTGCAATAAATGGAGGATACAAACACAAGCTGGTTAAAAAAAAAAAACTAAACTAAAACACAAACTACATCAAGTGATTTATTTATCGACTATAAAATTAACTTGCACATGTTTATTTCATTACCTGGAAAGACAGAAGTTTGTCAGATTTAACAACTATACATAGCTGCTTTAAGAGTGCACTATATGTGACTTTTTCTAGTCTCCAGAGATGTTATAGCTACAAATGTTACTCACGACAAAACATAGTCTTACTTACTGTAAATGCTACTTCAAAGGTGCACTATGTAACTTATCTGGAAGGGGATCCACCTGCATGTCTCCATGGAGATGTTATTGCTCTGCCTGGAATTTTCCATGGTCAATCCCAAAGTAACATTTACAGTAAGTAATAAAAACAACAACAATGATTTGACTTGAGTAATGTTAACAGCAATAAGACGAGCAGAAAAGCAGAAAACTTGACTTAGTGTGCTTTTAAAGCTAGTGTATTGTATGTATGTATTACCTCTCTGTCGCCTCAGGTAAGTAGTAACTGTACTTTTGTCTTTTACTTGAGTAATGGTATGTAAACACTGAATTTCTAAGCCTGTGTTCTTTTGAAAATGTACTATTCTCACCATCAGTTTTTCGTGAGTTGTTTTGTTGCATTGACATTTGGGCCTGCAGTGGCTCGTGTGGTTTGTGTGGCGGAGCTTCTTGCATTGTTTTCAGTGGAGGTCCAAATTCCATTGTTTGCTGTGGCTGTGTAGGTTGTATAGTGTTTGCTGGTTGGACATAACATTCCTCCTTTGGCCCGTTCTGTTGCTTTGTCTCCAGCCCAGCGGACGCCACACGCTCTTCCCAGTGTAACACCTCAGATCCCTCACTGTCCGGCCTCGTGTCCTCTCTCTTCTTCGTAACAGTGGTGTTGTCTTTGCGTTTCTGATTGGAGTGACCTTTGCGACGCTTCTTCTCTGTGGCCTTATTGGATTCAGTCACGGTTTGTTCATCATTATCTGTGGATGCATTGCCATTGCTGTTTTTGCTCTGTTTTCTGGTCCGCCTGACTGCTTTCTTTTCTGGTTTTGCTGGGATGAAAAGTGGTGATGATGGGCAGGATTCAACATCACCTAATGGGGAGACAGACACTATTTCACCTTTAACTTTATTTGAGATATCATTTTTGTTTGTTGCTAGACAGAGGGGCTACAATGTTGTCATTCAATCTGCAATTCATTTATTCATGACCCTGAACAATTTGTGGAAATGCAACACATAACAAAAAAAAAGAAGAGCACCAAGAACATGTTATTGCTTTGCCTGGACTGTTCCACTGTATGGCATCTATCCTCATGGAGAGAAGTATGTGATGCCACCAGGCTGTTACAGGTCAGAGCTGTGGAGAAGTGACCCCTTCTCACTGTAAGAATGTATGCTTTTCAGGTTTTCGAACAACAAAAATACCTTGTAATAGCAGAGCTGTTTATCCCAACATTCCAAGCAAATCATATAGCATCTTCTTTATTATAAGAGAATTAAGTTATAATATTCTGACATGATGGTGTCTAACAGGAGCTTTACTGGCCTCAATAGTCTCTTTACGCACTATTTAACGCTCCTCTCTGGAAGCATAGTCAGGGCTTGAACACTCAAAGATCATACAATGTTGACAAATCCCCCAGGCTTCTCCTGCTTGAGAGATCCGGTTGATCTCCAGCCTTTTACTTCTACCCTTTCTTGGATAATCTGAAAACTTCTACAACAAATAGTATGAAATCTTTGTGCTATACTCACCAGAGATGTTTATATACGTTTAATTGATTTAAATTACATTGTGTCTAAATGTTGTGTTGTGATATTAGGAATATATTGTACACTTTTATTCCACACACTGTGTTTTTGGAACAGGGGTTGTGTTAAAAAGTTAGACCTACCAGAAACTGCTGATGAATGAGCTTTGGGAAGCACTGGAAAAACGAGACCCTCATTTCCAGCTTTTGTAACGCGGCCAAGGCTCTGCTCTGGTGTGAAAATGACGTTTTCTTTTGTGCCATTGCTCAGCTGCTGGCAGGAGCTATATTTGTTTCGAAGGCTTGTACATCTGAAAAACATGAAATATCAGTTTTCAGTGCGACAGGCTGACAGCTCACACCTCAAACACTTTTCCCCTATGTCATGCAATATATACTTTTCTTGGCAACTATTGAAGTCGAGAGGTGGGTCTGTCTTCCCACCACTGTCATGAAGCTGTTTTCACTAGAACAAAATGTGTAATATTGTGCTGCAGTCTTGATTTGAGGTTAGTATGACCACCTCAAAAAGTAGTACAAGTGGGACACGATATGTTAATGTTTGTGGGACATGCAGGGGTGGACCAGAGCTGTTTAAGTTCATTCAATTCAAATAACTTTATGTCATTTTTACACTGTATTATTGCGATCCTTTACAGGTTAGACAGGCGAGAGGCAATAAAAACCCAGTGCCAAAACATTCAATCAAGAATCGCATGTAGGTGAAAACAAGAGCTGTTCTGAGCTTTCACACAAAACACAACTCTGAATAAGCAAATTATGAGGTTTATAAAATGGTTTAAAACATATAAATGCCCCTGAAAGATAAATTGTGTTAGTGGAGTGGAGTCTGACCTATAACAAGGAACTCCACCCGCGAGCCAAGCCAGTCTGAAGCAGCTTTTCTTGCCCTGCTGAAAGCCGGGGTTGTAGCGGTACTCACAACAGGAGCTGATTCTCGCCACCATGAGTCCATTAACGTAGAAGGTGGCGCTGAATGGGTAACCTCTGTGTCTCTGGGAAATAAACTGGAACTGTTCTGAAATATATAACCGAAATACATCATGGTTTGTTTTGTTTGTGTGATGACCACACAGATTCATTTTGTTTATCAGGGTTTTTCTGTATTAAGTAAGTGTTTTTTGCAGCATATGTTCAAGGCAATTTTTCGTGGAAGGATATGTGAGCAGGCAGGAAAATAGATTTTCTCCGACCAATAAAACTTAAAAGACACTGGGAAAATAAATAACATATATCCAGTGGGTTATGCAGTGTGGTGAAAACTCGAGAGAAAACCCACAGAGCATCTCAAATGTAATTGCTGAACTTTACCTTTTAAAATGACAGTGTTCACAGTGCCCATTTTAAAGGTGCACTGTGTAACTTTTCTGGTGAAGAGTGCTTCAACTGCCTGGTCCCATGGAGATAGACAGGTCTGATGCCATACAATGTAACATTCAGGGCAAAGACATAACATCTCCATGGAGACAAGGAGATAGCAGATCCTCCCTCAGAAAAGTTACATAGTGCACCTTTAAGCCCGTCCTCCAGGAGCAATACAACGTGAGAAGAAGAGAAGAAGACAGACATCGGAACTGCTAAAGTAAAGCAAGCTTCATACATTTAAAATAACTACAAGTTATTCTTTTTTAAATACACAGAAATAAGATTAGCGATTCAGTTCTTTTTTTTAGAACACTATATTCCTGTAAATAATTGCAGCATTTGGGATTTGCTAATTGCAACTATTCAAATTGCCATTTTGTTTTGATTCATCTTACAGCCCTTTGTGGTTGTTGAAACACAAGTTGGCTGTTGACTGGACTATGTGACGCTTTATGTTCTGCTGCGAGTGTCCCTTTGGTTAAAGCATCTGTGCACATCCTCATTAAAGCGCTGCTTTGGGCCCACATAAGTAATTAGGCCTAAAACAGGGAGTATATGTTTAATAATTGCCCTTATGTTGAGAAATACACCATGTCATGCCCTAATGTGTCCTCAGAGTCTTTTCAAATTGTTACAAAGTATAGTAGTTTTCTAGAAGATGTTTTGTTCTGTTACGTTTCAGTCATTTAGTAATTTGTTTCATTTAATACTTACTGTTTAGGGGGTAGTCCAAGTAGACCATAATTCACCTGGATGTTTGATGTTTTATTTATGTGTTGTCTGAACCTTGTAATCTTATTGTTTGTCAACAAAACTTTGCAATGGACATTTTTAACTGTGTTAACCAAATAGGTCACATAGTGACAATTATAGTTATCGTATGTGAGTTTTTTAATTTAACAATTTAATTGATTAAATGTTACATTTAGGTACCCTACCTCTTGGAGTCACCATACCCTTGAAGACACAAATGTTTTCCCCTCCATTGACCTGCTGCAGGACTTTGAGTTCATCCTGAGCAGGTTCAACCTCTGACCTCCGGCGACCTTGTCCCAGGTATGTCATTGAAACTGTCACATTAGATTTCTTTGCCTCTCTTCGAATTTTCAATGTACTCTAGGGAAAAAATACTATAAATATCAAATATACCACATGCCTTTTGCAAAGTTTTTGGGGTTTAGTTCTTTACCTGTTTTCCATTTGGATTTCCAGTCCTTTGAGACGTAACAGAGGAGAAGGAGCCTCGGCGTTTGTCGTACAGGTATGGGCAGGATTGGCTCAATGGTCCTAATCCTAAACCCCTGAGGGAGGTTAGACTGGAGGACTTGGTAGCTATGGCTGGCAGGTAGACGCCATCTTTCACTGGGCGAGAACCAGGTGGTGGATCATCTAGCTGATGGTTTACAATATTTGGATACAAAAGAGTTGGAATAAATGCAATAATGCTGGGTTTTCTGTAAACATGCACAATAACAATCGACTAGGTAATTTGCATAGAAGATACTTTTAAATACTACATTAATTAACAGGGTAATTTAAAGAGAAGATAATAAGAACTCTCAGTGCTGATGAAGCAAATGGGTGTTTTTGACACCATCCATCATATGGATAACAAATATGACAGTTGGTAAATACTGGAACTCTTTTTTTCTGATTTAGTTAGTTTAGTTAGTACTGACTTTGTAGATCTCCACAGTGTCAGGGCTCTCCAACAGAAGCAGTTTGCTCTTTGCTCGGATCAAACTAGCAACAGAGTGTATCATTCTGGGATCTCTTCCTGCCTTGACAGGAATCTGTAACAAACATAAAAGCATCTATTAAGGAACAAAACGATGCAATAGGAGCACCATGGATCATTCTTCCGCTATTTGTCAAAGACAGGAAAGTTGTAATTCAAAGCCACAGTGAAGTAAAACTATATTTACAGGAGTATCTCGACCAGCTTCATGAATCCCCTTGTGAATAATGTCCTGAAGAGTTCTGCTGTTTCTTCTTAGTCTTCGAGTAGATTCTCTTTGGTAGGAATCCATTTTGTCCTTATGAACAACACATAAAGTCATTTAACAATACTGTCCATTATAAAATCCACAAGTAAAGGCAAGCAAAATAGACATAAATCTTGGTATTTTTTATAGTATCGTTTTAACAATTAATCAGAATTAAAATGTTGTTTTAGTTGAGGTTCAAGTATTCCACAAGAGTGCGTGAACAGAAACAATAACTTCAAAAGTGCAGAAATAGCAGTGTACATGTTTGAAAGAGTGACCAGCAAGCTTCTTTTAGCTTTTAGTTTTATCACTTACTTTTGCAGCGTTTTTCATAGTCAATATTGTAATTTATTGCATCTTCAACAAGCTACAAAAATATCGATACTCTTGTTTTAGAGATAAATATCCCCTGATGGTGCTGAGGAGGAAATGTTGCAAAATAATGTCACAATTCAGACGGTGTAGAAGAAAACTAGGTCTTAGATTGAACAGAGGGCGTGTGAAATACTGACAATTCTGACAATGGCCCAATAAATGAGAGAGACGAGAATTTAAAGGCGAAAAGTGATTCCTTTTTGTGATTACAGCTTCAGCGGTTCAAGCAAGTTTCAAGAGAACCATCCAGCAATAATGTGAGCTGTAACAAGTCAAGGCAAACGGAAAATGTTTATTTGTTTTGCCTCTAATAATAAAGAATTCACGGTAAGAACTCAAACCACTCTTCATTGTATGGTATGTAATGCTCATGGAGAGAATTTCCAACAACACCATCACCACCACCACCGCCATCATCACCATCACCATCATCACCATCATCACCATCACCACCAACAACAACAACAACAACAAATTCTTCAGTAAAAGTGTCAGACAGTTTAAAATGTAATTTTGCTTTCAGAACCTGTATTACAGTGTTGATTTAATATTTTTCAAAATAGTAGAACCACACTGCCCCCTACAGAGCGACGCTAGATGAATAAGTGAATCGGTTAAAGCTTGTTTGTTTCCAGCGTAAGCCGATGAGCCCGCTGTGTTTCTGCGTGTCAATGAGCTACAGTAAAGCACGTGTAACCTTAGACCACTGTGACATGTCATCTGCAGCGATCAGAGCTCAGAGGAGGAAGACGAGGAGGAGAGGAAGGAGCAGGGGGAGCGGGAGGAAGAGGGGAGACTCCAGGAGGGATAGAGAAGAGGAAGAGAAAAGAAGTGAGGGTGAGAAAGGAGCAAAAAGGGAGAAAGGTTAGTGGAAGTGAGGAAGTAGGAGTGAGATGGGGGGAGGAGAAAAATAGTGATGGAGCGAGGGAAAGAGTGGTAGAGGAGGGATGGACAAGAGGAGGGATGGAGAAGAAGAAGAAGAAGGGAGGGAAAAGAGGAAGGAGAGGGTAGAAGAAGGTAGTAAGGGTAAGAGGAGAGACAAGAAGAGAGAGGCAGGAAAAAGAGGAGTTAGAGAGAGTAGAGAAAGTGAGGGGGTTAGGGTTAGAGAGAGCGGTAAGAGGAGGCGGGAAGGAGTAGGGGAGAGGAGGCAGGGAGATAGGGCAGACTCGGAAAGATGGAGAAGAGAGAGGAAGGGAAAAGACAAGGGAGAGAAGAGAGAGGGAAGGAGAAGAGGAAGGACAGACTAGAGGGGGATAGAGAAGAGGGAGCGATTAAAAAAAGGGTGCAGAGAGTGTAGAGGGGGAGAGGGATTGTTGAGGGAGGGAAAAGAAGAAGAACAGAAGGAGGGGAAAAGAGGATGGATTGAAAGAGGGATGGTAGACTAAAGGTGGGATAGACAAGAGGGAGGGAAAAGAGGAAGGAGAAGGAGGGGAAGGGGAGGGAGGAACGGATGGAGGAAAGGAGAGGAAGGGAGTGAGAGAGGGTGGAAGAGGGCAGACTAGTGGAAGGATGGAGAAAAGTGAGGAGGGTGAGAGGGAAGAGGAGGCAGGAAGTGAGTGAGGGAGAAGAATAGGGAGACTGTAGAGGAGAGATGGAGATGAGGGAGGGAGGGAAAAGAGAGGGAGGGGGGAAAAGAGGAGGAGGGGAGGGAAAGAGGGGGAGGGAGGAAAGAGGAGGGAGGGAGAAAAGAGGGAAGGAGGAAAAGAGGAGGAAGGGTGAGAGGGAAGAGGATGAGAAGAAGCAGCAGCTGACAGGCCTGTCCCTAGATAAGGACTCCTTTTAGTGCTCTACATGCATGGGGCTCTGCAGCCTCTGTGCAGCATTTTTTTACAGTATATGTCCTTGTAAAGCGGAGAACAAGAACAAGTTTCTTTCTTTCTTTTTAATAGATAGAACGAACAAGAACTAAAAAGAAGATACATTAATTAGTTTGAACAATAATATAGTTAAGTATGACCCACCAAGCATATAATCAACTGTATGGACCTGAATGAAGTAACTATGCAACATTCACTTTAAGGTGCACTAACGCTTCTGAAGATGATGACCTGCTCGTCTCCATGGAGATAGATATGTTTAATGTCAAATTACCCTGCACCAGTAAAGTTACATATATCGTCTTTATAAATCAAGTAAGAGCATGACCAATGTTGCAACGTTTTCAGAAACAAATTCCCTCTGTAAACTAAAAAGTATACGCTTGTGCGCTGTGTAATCTTCAGTACTCCTTTTCAAACCCCTTTTCAACTGCTCAATTGTACCATGTCCTGAACCTTCTATAACTTCTATTGTTCATGAAAGTTCCACGTTGCCCAAAAATGATTTCACTGAACACTCAAAACATTAGTATAAACATTCCAAAACAAAGCCTTTCTCAGTACATGTATGGTTATCTTATTGACACACAAACCAACCAAAACCAAGAGAAATATTTCCTTATACAGTCGATTTAGAAGTTACGCTGCACATTTGTTAAAACATTCCAGTGCCCATAAAACACAGTTATATAATAAAACAACACGACTATCTTACCTGTTTCTTGGTCACGTCCGGAGCCGTATTTGTCTTTACTTCACTGTGAATATGATATGTCCGTGACTGTTGATCTTATGTTCTTCGCTCTCTCCTCTTCGTCACCTGAGTAGACGGCACCTTTGGCAGACGGCCTCACCACCTGCCCCTGCACCCTCATCCAAATTTAATCACCTTCACAAGTCACGCCGAGGGCCCTTGTTGGACGCAATGATCTTCAGAGTTTTCCACCAGCCGAGTTTCTAAGGTAGAAATGGACATTTAAATACTACGATTCAACACGTAACCAATAACAACATGTTCAACGTTCTTGTACATGTTGAGAATGATATTTACCTGATGATTGAGATATTAAAACTAAAAAGGTACATTAAATACTAACGTTTTACACACAGACAAGAAAATGCAGTTTTATTAATATTATTTTTTAAGTTTTGTTTCTTACATTTGTTTTCTTTTTTTTTTATATATATAACAAAAGTAACAATATACACAAAAAGGCCAGACTAGCAAAATTAAAATTTGACAATAATCAGTCCAAATCTGTATCATGTATGTATTATCATCTTGTGGGAATATGACATTGAGCCAGGGACGGCCCCCATTTTGTTTTGTGTCTTTGCTTTTTTTGTCTTTTGTTTGTTCATATTATAAATGCAATACATTTTATACTTGCACAAACATTGGCACATGAGTGTATTTTACTGTACATCCATTTGTACTGCAGCCCAATTTAATGTGCTTAAATCTTCTGCCTCATTACTTCCAATTTGTTTTTACAGGTCAGTAGCTATGGACCATTGTGTTGTTGTCTAAATTGGGATTTTTATGGCGAGTGACTTCCTTAAAGCATCCTGTAATGTTCTGAAAAAAATATTATAATATATTTTCTGCACAAAACATTTACATAATTGCTTCCTTGGAAGACTTTGTATGGGTTGCCATGCGCTGAGACATAATTAACTGCATCTTAACGCTTATTTAAAAAACATTTGAGAAGTTTGTTTGCATGCTTTATAATCCTAGACTATGGGTCCGAACATTGTATAGTCCTGTCGGAGGCTTGTCTTCGAGACTTTATTATTCTAGGTTCACATTTCTCTCTTTGTTCTGTGCTCTCCTCGGCTCTGTGTTAAAGAGTATATGACCTGCCATGCTCACTGACTCCCTGAAATGTCTCGACGTGCGCTGAATGGCACGTCCTGAGGGCTTATGGAGGCCAAAACACTGCTGGCTTCATTCCAATCATAAACTGATGGGGGGCTGAGTGGACTTGGTTTGGCAGTTCTTCATTTGCCTGCCATGTTCACTGAGGCAGCTTGTCACTTTATTTGGGGTTTACTTATTAGGCAGTTAGGCACCTCATCTACTGTACTTTGTGGGGGGTTACGCAAGCTTTGCGTTGCAGGAGGGGGATTTGTCATTCTATTTAGCTCAGTATCTCTAGAAGGCACTGATTTCTAAACGCCAGAAATGACCTATATAGCACTAAGTTACCTCAATGGATAAAGGAGAAGGAGTGCATTCGAAATAGTTAAATATGTTATAGGCAAAGACATCATCAGATATTCTGTATGGGTTATTCCGCCTCAGAGCCTATAAAGCACAATGTAGATATTTCACTTTTACCTTCATTTCTACCATACTATAATTTTACACAGGGTCGCAGCTAAGCTTTATGGGACTCTAAAAATAATTTATTTTATGGTGCGCAGCCTTGGAACGGCCAGTGGTGACAACCTCCAATGCTTTTCACACCTAATGTTTAACTATTTAGGCTGTAATCCTTTATAACAGGGTCATTGTTACTGGCAGTCATAGCGTACTGGATATCATAATGATGCATTTAAAGCTGCCGTTGAGTGCCCTCTGGTGGTCATATTGAGAACAACTCATGCATTTATTGTGTAAGATTTGTTATTTTTAAAGGCGCACTACTTGTTTAGTTTAATATGGAATCTGTCACAATATGACACAAAACATATGCATAACTCATTAATTCAAGGGGATTATATTGCACAGAGCTGACTTGGTGGCACCACCTGCTTGTCTCCATGGAGAAGTTTAATGCCATACTGGTGAACATTCTATCGTGAAAGCAACATTGGTAAAGATAGGATAATGTTGCATACATTAAGTTGATGTACAGTAATTTGGGGCCAGACCAATAATAATACAATATGTTTTGTGTTTAATATTTACTATAGGTTTTTACGTGTTTACGGATTGTTTAATTGTTCATGTTTTATTAAAATATTTCATGAAAATGACAGCAGCACAATCAATATCCTCAAAGTGCTTATCCCACCACTTATATCCAATATATCATTTGGGTGTTTGGCCACTTGAGGGTGCCAAGAGACCAATTACCTGTCCAGCTCATCCAGAACGCTGTAGGGTCATAATACTTTATTGCACTTTGGGGACTGAACTGTGTGTTTTCAGGTGGTCCCTGGTTCAGCTGTTATATATTCATTCAGCCCAATTATATCTCATCATGTTTAAGTATTTCATTTGTTTTCCTCTCTGGGAAACCTATCTGCTTTTATGTAGTCACCTCATGTACTCACCCCTGACCTGCTCTTAAAACGCTTGTTATAAACACTCTCTGACTCGCACTTTAGCACCAAGCCTCACATTATAGAATATGTCACACTGAGGATAGTTGTTTGTTTGAAGTAGTGTGCAGGTTCAGTTTAAGTTGAATTTACTAGGCAAGGCAAGGCAAGGCAAGGCAAGTTTATTTGTAGAGCACAATTCGTACACAAGGCAATTCAAAGTGCTTCACACAACAGGAAAAAATGCATTAAAATCACAAAGACATGGCAGAAATCACAATCTTTATCAAGACATAAAAGAGAAGAGTGCAAAGAAAAGCATTTCAGTCATATGCACAGCCAAACAAAACAGTTTTTTAGTTTAGATTTGAACATTGCCAGAGTAGCGGCCTGTCTCACATCCTCAGGAAAGACTGTTCCAGATTTTAGCTGCAATAACTGAAATGCAGATTCCCATGTTTAGTCCTGACTCTGGGCACCAGCAGGAGGCCGGTCCCTGAGGTCCTCAGAGTCCGAGATGGTTCATATGGCACTAACATGTCCGAGATGTACTTTGGTGCTAGGCCATGGAGAGACTTGTATACAAGCAGAGCTGCTTTGAAGTCTATTCTCTGAGCCACAGGGGGCCAGTGCAGAGACCTGAGCACAGGACTAATGTGATCGTACTTCCTGGTTCTGGTCAGGACCCGAGCAGCAGCGTTCTGGATGTACTGCAGCTGTTTTACAGCTCGTTTGGAGAGGCCAGTGAGCAGGCCGTTACAGTAGTCTAATCTACTAGAGACAAACGCATGGATAAGTCTCTCCAGGTCTGGTTAGACACTATACTTTTGATTTTGGCAATGTTTTTTAGATGGTAAAAAGCTGCTGATGTGATTGATCTGACGTGGCTGTTAAAATTCAAATCTGAGTCCATTATTACCCCCATTTCTAACTTGATGTGTAGGTTTTAGAGCGAGACTCTGGAGGTGACAGTTAACAATTCTCTTTGTTTCTGGCCAAAGACGATGATTTCAGTCTTGTCTGAGTTCAGCTGGAGAAAGTTGTTTTGCATCCACACACTGATCTGTTGGATGCAGTGACAGAGTGAATCCACTGGTCCATATTCACTACAACTCTGTCCTTTCTTTCTTCCTGTACAGCATTAGTATTTTACTTTAAATTATAGCTATAGCTTAAAATTAACATTTGGATTTAGATTTTTAAAACTCAATACAAAGGAATTTTAAAATAAAATTAATGTTGCAATATTATTATGACACTTAGGCCTACTGTTGATGTTTGGAGTAGGCTAAGGCAAAGTGTTTGGGAAAATAAATTGAAATTGAGGTAGCTTGAGGATGGGCAGAGTTTGAATTATACAACCTACCAAATAGATTTGTATTATTTTAATTAACCAAGAAAGTCCCATTGAGATTACTAATCTCCTTTTCAAGGAAGTCCTGGCCCAGACAGGAGTACACGTCAGTCATTACGTCCACACACATTTAGACAATCACAAAAATGTGTTCCCTGAAAGTTACAAACCATTTCCAAAAGTGTAAAGCATAAAGAGACATATTGAAATCAGGTCTCATTAGTTATCTGATACTCCACATAATAGATGTGTGGGTTTTATCCCCTGCATATCAAAAAGAATAAGGGTCATGCTTTATGGTAATGGTACATCACCAACAGCGTTACCAAATATGTACGTTTTCAGGGCTATCTTATGGCTATTTTAGAATAAATGAGGGAGCATTTATACCTCAGAGCATTACCTCATCTCTGCTGACAGCCCTGGGTCCTCATCAGAGTGAACAGTCGCCGCTCCAGACTCCAGTGGCCCGGTCCATCTGTGCAGAGTAGGAGGGCAGCGCTTCCTACTGCACAGAGCCATGTGGAGAGATGACCCCTGAACCTGAGAGAGGACAGGCACACATGTCTGGATTAGTTTATTTTAAATTATATTATTCTAACTACTATTTTTTCTTCTTCTTCCTTTATAACCTTCTTGTTCTTGTTCAGAAATGTTGTTCAGAAACCTTTACAAATTACCATTATGCATCAAGAAAACATTGACATTTATGGGGCATGATTGAAAAGATTTAAAGGGTAATGGCTTGGTGATTTGTACATTAAGAACCAGTAGAGTTAGAGAGAGGCAGACTAAATCATTTATATATTGTAAGCAGTACTGAGTGTTAATTTTAACTTCTTTATATTTTATACATAGCCCACTGCATGCTGGGAATGGAAAGAGTTCACACAGCATTGCGATAAGTGCGTAATATAAAGAGGCAAACAGAACACGGCTATCGTAAAAACTGTTTTATGATTGTAAGTTATATACATGTGCTTACAATCAAATGTAATATTTGCAAATGTAAATCACCCGAGGAAGGGTAGTTGATGCAGTGTGCAGAAGATTCTAATAGGGATCTAATATACAACAACAAACAGCAGGCGAAATACAAACATATCACTGCTAATGTCCAAAATACATTATACTGACATTTATTTTCCTCAATTTAATTTAAAAGGAATGCAGCACTGTAATCTTAATTTGATTGCTTTTTGGTTTAGATACATTTACTTGATGGACCTATGTAAATAATTGAACATATGCCAAGATGTTTCTGACATTTACATTGTCTCTCCACAGCATCAACTAAGATAAAAGCCACTCTGTGAAACATTTTAGACAAATTATGTCATTTCCCTCTACCAGAAAAGTGAACCTATAACCAACACCAAGATAAACCCATTGACATTGGCAAAACATGTAAACATTCAAAATGATGGAACAAGAAAGTCTAAAACTAAATGTGAAATTGCTGTAATGGAAAGCGTTGAGGGAAAGCCATTAGACAGCATGTCTTTCACTGAAACATGAAGCCAAAGTAATCATGATCCTATATCCTGACCACCTATATCCTGACCACATCGGGCCAAATGCTTGTGCACTCTGTTCCTGTGTTAACGGGAGACAGCATCACATTGAGGGGCACAAAATCAAAAATAAATGGTCAAATGTAAAGCCATCAAACCATGTGACCCTTCTGATGTGTTTGAATAACGCAAGTTACACACACATAGAATATATTGTTGCTCAAAGTCAAGGCCAGAACTGTGGGTTCCTGTGGGGATCAGAAGAACTTCCTTCTTGCTCATATTATTCATGTGAAAACCAACACAACAATCATGGGACTCTCCACCTATCTTTTCTTAAGTCTGGCTACGCTGTTCACCTTCTGACTTTTTATTTCAGATTCATCACTCTTTTGGACTGTTAGAAACAGTAGGTTACACTAAGTTAATTTGCAGCTTTGTACAGTACCAAGTGGGCGGTGCCAATTGTTGTTAAACTCTGCAGAGCATTTTTTGAGGCATGTGACATCACATGTAATTTGGGCACACACCTGCTGGAGAAGTTCCCCTCCCCCCTAAATCTCCCCTTCAGTCAGCTCATTTGAACACTGTTTCTGATGTTTAGTTGTTTAGTCCCACTTTCATACGTTCAAAGGAATCGGCAGCTTTGAACATAATGGATACTTTCTCAAAAGTAGTGCGGAATTCAACCACCATCTCCTTGGTCCTCCCTGTGCTGATGAGAAGGTGTTTCTGCTGACACCAGTACACAAAGTCCTGCATTCATTCCCCTGACTCTTTGTTGTTGACGGCCGATGATGGCAGAGTTGTCAAAGAAGTTTTTGCAGAACACAGCTGCAAATCTGCGGTGTAGCGGGTCAAGAGGGAGGGCACGAGGACAGTCCCCTGAGGACTGCCCAGACTGCAGGTCAGGAGGTCAAACAAGCAGGTCATAGTCCACACCAACTCTCGATTTGTCCCTCAAAGCACTGGCTGAATGTGCATTACCGCATTCATTATATCACATTATGAGAGAATCATACATATTTTTGGGGGAAATCATGTAGTAGTTTGAATGTTAGAATATATTATACGGTACTTTAGAGGTATATCAAGCCAAAATAACTGTTTTCCACTAATATTAACTGTACTTCTTATTGCAGAATTATTCCACTTTTAAATAGACGAGTGGGTGGGCAGTAGCAGGTAGGAACAAGACTAATCGCACATTTGTATGATTAATCCAGTGTTGCATTATTCAAGAAGTGGTCGTGACAGGATTCATGACAATGCTTTTGAAAAACTGCTTTAATACATGCTTGAAAATGCTTGCAAATGAGCTGTTTTCCTTTGCACGCTCAGACCCTCTCACGTGTTGTGGAGGTCCACCACATAAAACAGGACAGCTGGGTATCTCCTTCCTATGGAGTCTCCAGTATCAATTTCACGCGAACTCGTTTTTTTTTTTTTGCCTCTACTGTAGCCATTTTTACAGCTCCAAAAACATGTGGCATCTCTGCACCTTTGAACATGTCTTGTGGCATGTGAGGTCACACCACTGACAATGTATTCATTTCACTCCAAGCAGGTCTTTAAAAAGAGAAGCAAGTGGTAGTTTCACAGCATGTAGTATATCTTGTACTGTACTACTGTACCAATTTCAACCCCCTTTCAACTCGCTGTAGTCCAAGTTCCTGCTACAGTGTTGTTGTGGCAGAAATGTATAGTATGAAAGTTATAGTCTGGCCTTTTTTGATTGATCCTTTTTAGGATTAAACTCAAAACATTGTATTTGTTTTTACTTACAGTATATGGCTCCCATGCAAAATAGTTGTAACTACATGGAGCTTGAAGTAGTCCATAGAAAACTATTTAAATATATATAGTGATACAGGGTTTTTTTTATGGCATTTTAATTTTTTATATACTTTTGATTGTTTCATTCATTTCAACAAAGCAAGTGAAGTAAAATGTGCACTAAATGACTTTGACAACTGCCTTTACAACACTCAAGGTGACCAAAGTGCTTTCTAATCCAAATTAAGACAATACAAAAATATAACCGTGTAAACAATGAAACATTCTGTACAAAATGTCAAAGTGTCACTACATTACTGAGTGTAAAAAGCCAGTCTGAATAAGTATGTTTTGAAGATTTAGATTTAAAAAGGCAAAAATCTGTGATGGTCCGAATATAGGGGGGTCAGCTTGTTCCAGAGTCTGGGACCAATAACTGCAAAAACTCATTAAAGTCTCTATCTTCTTTAGAGGTGCACTATGTAACTTATCTGTTCTTGTCGTCACGGAGATGTAAGCTGTGTCTGTTTTTCTTTTAAACATTTCATCACCCAACATTTAGTCAGTGCCGGCAGCAGCAGTGCCACCTCACACGTTCCTGCCCACATGTAGTTTAGGAGTTGACGCGCGAAAGGCCAAGGATCACATGCGCGTCTCATTGTTGCACCTGCGCGAGTGACAGGACGTGCTCGAAGGACAGCTGCGCGGAGCCTCAGCGGGTGGCAGACGGTCTGGGGAATGCGAGCGCGAGCGTACATGGCAGGAAGAAGGCGAGGAATACGCATGAGTCATCCTGTTTCTATGCATATTATAGGTCACATCGAGAGGGTCAGCTTGTTTGATGGCTGTGAATCTCATCAACAGTTCAGAAGCATTTATAAGATTTCCATCAGAAACGAGTGACGACATGTCTTGTATTAGCGCCCTTAAAAAAAGACTATGAAATGCCACGGTCTCCATTTATAAATGTTCAAATCCAGTCTAAATTACGGCATGAAAAACAGTCCTATTGCAGTGCAGTAATAGTTTCATATACACACGTAATACTAATAGGTCAGTGATGATACACTAAATACATTTGAATGATGTGGTAATCTCCTTCTGTAGATTCAGATGCCCTGAGACAGATTGATAGAGACTTGGCAGCCATTCACCATCTACAATACCTGCAATGACTACTAAACACACAATATCCACAGACATTAAATTATGAATATGTATGAAAAGTGTGGACATAGAAAACACAAGGAAAAAACGATAGTGAGTTGATAAGAAAGAGCATTACTGTCAGCAGATTAAAAGCAAATATTGATCATGAATGGAACAGGCTTTTCACGATTGACTTCATACACACGGTATCTAATTTATGTGTGCGCTCAACTGTGGGTGAAATAATAGCGCAACCGCCGCATAACCGGCATGACATTGTGGTTTGTGAGCACGGCGCCCGTACACAGGTGTTGGACTGGACAAAGTATTCTGTGTCTTCTCCGTGTACAACTGTGCCCTTCACCGTGCAGAAGGGCTGAGTGTTTTTTGGCAGTTTTAAAAGGCAACTATGAGGAAAGATGGCTGCAATCTCATCCATCAAACTTACAAAACTGCGAGGGTTAGCTCTTCACGTCATGGGATGGCAAAATTAAAAGGGATATCCAATTAGTCTACCATCTGTTTCTTCAGAAAACAACTACAGTGTACTATGAATACACAGTAAAATGGCTTTGCTTTTGCCAAGATGATTATAAGATACTTTTATTAAGTTTACACGCATAATGCTCAGACGACACGTGTTCAATCAGCAAGCCAGCAAAAGTGCAGTGTGGTGTTGCCTTTTTAATGATCAAGCAAGCAGTTTGTATTTAGTTTCCACATTTTATAGCAATGCCAGTAAACCTTTGACCTTCTAAATGTTCTCTTTTACTGTCAAAGTACTCAAGCTACAGAGCAGAGGGATGAAAACATGTTGTTCCAGTCCAAAGTGGCCATATGTAAGAAGAACATCTAGGGAGAATTCATCAAGACTTTTGACCACTGAACCACTTGATTAAAAGGACAAATAAGGACTTAAGGAATAAGGATCCTGCCTTAAACTAAAGAAGACCACAACAGCAACTGCCACGTAATTACTGAAGCTTAGTCATGTTTATTATGGTTTATTTGTTCACATGTGCAGAACATAAAACTTACAGTATATTAGATTTAGTGGTGGGGAAAAATTATGATTTTATTTTATTGTATTTATATTTCTATTATTTAACAAATATCACCCACTTCTAATTATAATTCTACTTTTGGGGAAGTTCTGTTAAAGTCAGAGTAATACATTTGTTTACACTGCATGACATTTTAATCTCAACTCCAGTCACAAGGAGCAGTCAGTCATGTATGCTAAACTAATAATAATGATGTAAGTGGTAATCTACTTCTGTAGCTACAACTGTCCTGAGTCAGATTGATGGAGACTTGGCTGCCTTTCGGGAATCTTGAGTATATGCAACTACTACCAAATCCACAATCCCCACTTTGATGCGGGCAAGCAGTGTCCCCAAGGACATGACTTGTTAAGTGCTGATTTAGCAGGAAATCAACTGTGAAGCTTTCATTTAGTCAGCAACCAGCTCGTGTGTTCTTACTTTTAAAAAGACAACATTGACATCTGCCAAAAAGACAATCTTAAGGCCACTTTTTGTCCAGTTCCTTAAAATGCACCGCCTAATTGTGTCTGACAAATCTAACTTTTGCCCATCTAATCCTGCTTCCTGCTTAGATGAGTCACTGTCGTGCCCTATACAAGGTAATGCAACACTTCTCCTATGACCAATTTAACTTTGCGACTAACGGTTATTGGGTGTCAACCAGATAAATATATGTATGTATGGTTAAACCGTCCTAGTGTAGAATAATGGTCATCAATGATTTAGAAAGCATCTGACACGTTTGGGTCACAGTAACGTTGACTGTGAAAGCAAAACAAGAGCTAATGCTATTTGACTTATTGTGAAAAGAAACGGTATTTAAAATGACTTTTTTACTGTTTAAATCTGTTTTGAGCAGCGAAATACCTCCTGAGTCCAAACAGTAAGTGCAACAGGGCTTATACTGAGGACAATAATCAAATATAAATTGCCGAGCCATTCAAAGTCCTAGAAAAATTCCACAATTAGATATAAAAACAGTATTTTCGAATAATTCACAATGCATCTATATGATTACAATTTTGCCCACACCCTAAAATTATAAGTATTTAATTCTAATTAAGGCGTACATGGAGGCAAGAAAAACCTTTAATTATGACTGCTATAACTGATAACAACACAGTAACTTTTGAGTGACTTGAGGCGCATTTGAAGGACAGAAAGTGAGCTTGGTACCTGATGCCCGTGGAATGCCAGTTGTCCAGTGGACGCAGGAGCTGGTGTGTGGAGAAGGCGTCTTGGGTTTCAGGGTGCAGTGATGAAGGATGAATCACAAGGAGGAAGTCCCGGAAGGGGCAGGGGGGGCTGTTGCGGAGCGGTGGAGGTCATAATTCCAATTTCCTTCCAAGCAGAAAGCCGGAGACGCTCATTAGATTTAGGACAGACTTGAGGGAGGGTAGTGGTTTGGGTTGAGCAGAAGTAGGACAACTTTGCCAAAGTCACAGAAGTTTTGAGTTAAGGCCTGCAAAAGAGAGAAACATGGGAGTGTACGATGAACAAGGGTAAGAGCGCTTTCTGTAAAAATGCTGCCATTGTGCTAAGCATCTTTCAAATGATTTTGTTACCAGAACATAAACAATACCTGGTTTACGATATACTAGTCCCTGAACAATATCTTTTTTCTGAACTTGCTAAAATGCATGAATTATTGTTAATTTAGCACCATAAACGGATCAGTAATGCAGATTATTTTTATAAATGTTTTCAATTTTCTTTGAGGCCATTTCTCAGAACCCACCACTTATCAAAACCTGGTATCTGTAACTGTTTTTGAAACCATCATTTTCTCTACCCCCCCTTCATATTGATGATGAATTAGTATTGATGAACAATAACACTTTGCTCCATGTTTTTATTTGGCTGTCGTGTGTGTTTAGAGCTACAATTCCGGAGCCAGAGCATCGCCACATGCTCATTAAACAAAACATAATATCACCAAAACGCCACAGATCCATGCCCACTCGTCGCTCTCCACGTGAACATCTCAGTAGACTTCTTCCTAAAGATGTCTTCAGCAACATGATGTTTATGGGTGAGTATAAGTTTCATTGTAAACCATGTCTGATTAGAGAGTAGTTTACAGGCAAATAAAAACCTTGTCTCAGATATACAGTAAACTAACAAGAAGGGCTCAGGGACAAGATCATATTCCAATAACGGTGTTCAGATGATATAATGTCGATCCAAAAGAAATGTACTAAAACGTGTCTAAAAGGTATTGGTTGAGGTTTAACTACCAGACAAATGAGACATGACTATGCAATTACCTACAAAAGTGCAGAACAATATAACTTTATCGTATCATGTTACTTATTATTATTTTTTAGTATTATTGATATTATATTTATGTTTTTTTACATTTTCTAAATCATTCTTTATGCAGCTTTTTTGTTTTTATTATGAACAATACTCAATATTAAAATGTTGCATCTCCTTTTTATGAGGAAACATAGCAAACGTCATTGAAAATATCCTTTGGCCAAATGCAAAAAAGTAGGTAGTTATCCTCATCCTTCTAGTCTAGTCTAAAAGGGATTTTGTTTGTACAACTAGAACACAGTTATAATAATGATTCTAGTTTCCACATAAATTATATAATGCATTATAGTGATACTGTACAAAGTATAATTGGTCCTGTGTTGACAGTGGGTGGATGGAGCAGGCAGGACCCTTCATGTCAGGTTGAACAGTTCTGCACTGAGTACAATGAATGGAGAGGTGCAACTCGGATGGTGACCCGGCGTGGCACTGTGGCGGTGGGCACACTCGGGGGCCAAATCTACTCTGTGGGTGGAAACGACCATGCCCGCTGTTACAGTAATGTGGAGAGGTAAGCATTTACCCACTTTGATGCCATTTCCCTATTTAAGAATTACATAAGAAGCCTAAATTCCCCCCGGGAACAATTATTATTTCAATTCGTCACATCAGGCTTTTGATGCCAAGTACAGCTAAAGCCATAAGAAGAAGCAATTAGAATGTTTTAATTTGAATTTGAGTTGATTTTCAGCTAATGTGATCTTAAAAACTGGCATCTAATTATTTTGTGTCTCGACTCATGCACACATCTTTTCTAATGTTTGAAATAGTCACAGCTGACTGACTCAGACGAGTGTTCAGAGGGTGGTCTGTGGAGAGGAGTGGGCAGTAAATAATTAATGCTAATTGCAATGAGCAGATTTCTCCTGGCTTCAAGTGAGCTGTGTGATGCCTTTGAGTGACTAGTGAGTGTTTATGTGGGAAAGAAGTGAGGAGAGTGTTCAATCAGGAAGACAAATGGTGAAGAATAATTAGGTTACATACGCTTAGAAAAACTTAGCTTATAGTGCTCAAATCAAAGAAAATAGAATGTAATTTTCAACACAAAATAATAGAAACTTCTTATACTAATTCTTAGATAGATCAAGGCCATTCTAAAACTTCTAGGAAAGGTCCATTTTCGTTCTATTTCTGTGGTTCAATGTCGATACCTTAAAATTATTAAAATTATTATATCGTTTTAGTATCGATTTGTATCTGGGTTTATGACAAGGATTATTGCAATAAAATCTACTTTGCCAAGCTTTCTGACAGTACTCAATTATTGTTGTCCTTTGCAATGCTGAACAGTAGGGGTCAGTATAAAACAGGACTTGGGACAATGTCCCAAACCTAACTCTACTCGAACTAACTATCCATATAATATACTGTGGCATTTAGCTCAAGTTGCCGTTTCCCTACACTTACATAGACTGTTTTGGCATTATTCATATCTTCAGATGTGACTTTGCATGTGTTCCAGTTTCCCATGGAGAGTTATTTGTTTCTTTACTGAATGGCTGCCTGTTGACCCTGTGGGGAAATGCCCAGCTCATAAAAATTATCCTGAAAAGCCCTCAAGCAGCTTGCACTTATTTTGGTCACTTGAGTGCACTGAATCTTTCAGCACTTGTAATAGTCATGCAGTGGCCATTTTGAACAACAACAAATTGTATTCATCTCAAGAAATCAATTATTTGAAAAATGTGTCAAACCACTACTACTAATTTTAGTGTTCGAATGATCATGATCCGAACTGTTTTGCACAAATATTATGTGAGGGAAGGGTTTTATGACAGAGGGGAAATCAGCACAAAAGTGCAGCTCTCTTATTAAAGTATAGTAAAAGTATAAAGTATGCATACAAAGTAATACTCAAATCATTGATTACTATAGTTTTTTATGTAATTTTAGAAGCTAATAGAATGTAATTTTCAACACAAAATAATAGTAGCTTCTTAAAGTAATTCTGAGATAGGTCAGGGCCATTCTAAAACTTCTAGGAAAGGTCAATTTTTGACCTATTTCTGTGGTTCAGTGTCGATACCTGTTCAAATTATTATATCGTTTTAGTATTCATTTGTATCTGGGTTTATGACAAGGATTATTGCAACAAAATCTACTTTGCCAAGCTTTCTGACAATACTATTATCTGACAATACTTATTAATATCATTTGTTTCTAAGAAGGCATTAGTTTATGTGCAACTGTGGTTGCCCACCAGTGCTCATTGAGCTCGAACTATCAATCACATACAGTTTAACAGGGATAGAACTACAGACCATTTGTGTAGCTGAATCTGAATGTAAAGTCTTATTTTAGGTCCTCATTGAGTATGGTATACACTTGACCAAACTCATATAGCTTTTCTAGTGGAGGGTCCACCAAGCAGGTGGCCTACTTGTCTCCATGGAGATATTTTTTATTTGCCTAGAATATTCCACAATGTGGCATTTACTAATCTATTTTGCGTTATAATCCCAATTGAAGGTGTTTTTATTGTCCAAAGTAACCTTAAAACATATACATTCTAACTGTGACCAGAACTCGCCTCTCCACAGATCTGACCTGTAACTTGGCCTGGTGGTTAGAGCAGTTTAATGTCATACTGCGGAACCTAACATGCAAAGCAATAACATCTCTGTGGAGACAAACATGTGGTGAATCTTATATAACGCACCTTTAAATGAGGAAAGAGCTACAATTCAGGATCCGATGAGCCTAATCCAGACACACATGTGTTCTATAGTAGCTCGAGTCCAGTCCACATGAAGTCGCTGCTTTTTTGGCAGTTGACGTTACTTCACAGCGTCACTCTGACACCCCCGCGATTGGGCTTGATTCCCGGCAGGTACAGCCCAGACACAGACAGCTGGAGCCCAGATGTAGCACCCTTGAGCAGCCCCCGCACTGGAGTGTGTCTGGTGGAGATGGACGGGTACCTGTACGCCATTGGAGGACACGATGGCATCACAGCTCTAAATACAGTGGAGAGGTGCGGCGCAGACACTGACAGATATTGCACATAAGTTACTGTAAGGGAGAACGACTAAATGGTATCCTATTGATAGAGTCTTTGTGTAATTGTTAGGTATGATCCAAAAACGAACTCATGGAGCAAGCAAGCAGCAATGTCAACGCGACGTGCCAGAGCAGTGGCTGCAGTGCTGAATGGAAAACTGTATGTGATGGCAGGAAATGATGGAGACATGGCACTTAACTCAGGTATCCGCCAACAACGTGTTTTAGAGTGACACTTTCTAAAATCCACCTGACTCTGGAAATAAAACTTTGGTTGTTTAGGCTAAAGTATGAGTTAAAAATATATGTTTTAATAGTATAAGACTGTACCGTAAGTATACTAACGTCAAGGTTAATTGACACAAGCCTGAATTAATCTGTCTTTTACCTAAAGGTATTTTTTGTCATTTTGAAAATCTACACGACAGTAGCCTTATTGCCCACTTTTTTCTTTGGATTTTGTGCCCGTAGGCTTTAATGATAGGAAAGTAGTGGGAAATGGAGGATGAGAGAGAAGGGAGGGCATGCAGTAAATAGTCGAAGTGAGGAATCAAACTCACAACACTGCAGCCGGCTGCACTTGGAGCCTGGCATACGTGTGCTGTGCCTCAACCACTCGACCAACGGGCAGCACCTCTTTGCCCTCTTAATGAAAGGGAATAGAAGAGCTCACCACAAACTATGACAACTGTCAGCAGTACAAGATAAATGACTGTTACCTTACTAAATGATTTGAAATATGAAAAAACATGATTCATATAAATTTTATTTATGAATACCTTCAAATGTATATGAAAAAGAATAACTATTTGGTATATAATAATAATAATAATAATATAGTACAATACAGTTTCTGTTTGTTGCACTAACTTAGCTTGTAGCTTTTCTGGTGGAGCAGCCTTTTCTCTGCTGGGGTCTTATTGTTTTGCCTGGAATGTCCCATAGTAAGGATTTATTTTATTTTTTTTTCAAAAATACAATACTTTTTCTTGAAAAACATGCATTCTTAAGGCCAATTCATGCTTCATCAGAAGGAAGAAAATTATGTAATTTTGTTCTCACAGTCTTTGTTGGTCAGTTCTCGCAGCTTGTTCTTGTCACATCAGTTGAGCAGAACTTTGTTCGGAAAGGCTGTCCGTCAACTATGCTCTGATTGGCTAAACCATATCAACTGAGCTGTCTGTGATAATAATCTCCATAGCAACAGCATGGAAACAGTTGTTGGGGATCACGGGGGGCGGGGTCTAGAGGAGTTCAGCTGTGGTGCTTCTGTTGAAGTATGAATGCCAGAGCCAAAAGATTTAAGATTTTATTTATTTAAAACTAAGATTGTTCTTGTTCTCGCAGCCCTAGGTAAACAAACAAACAAACAAACAAACGTCTTTCTTCTTGTATGTTGTGTGAATTGGCCTTTAGTCTGAGCGGGGTCGTGTCGCCTCAAAGATTTGGCCTATAACTTGGCCTGGTGGTGTCACCTGCTTGTCTCCATGGAGATGTATAAGTTTAATACTATAAATTAAAAGTAGTAACATCTACCTATGGACAAGCAGGTGGAGCACCATCCACAAGAAAAGTTACATAGTGCACCTTTATCTAAACCGGTGCTACATGTCATCCACAACGCTTGGAATCTGTCCGTCTGTAAAATGATAGATTTATGGGACAAGTGTGTACATGCACAGACCTTGGCAAAAATAAACTGGAGTAATGTTATGGCCACACGAGTTACTGACTATTTCAGTCTGACGATGAGAAATGCATGCCAGTCAGATTCCCATAACCTTTTTTGGTCTCGTTTCAGATGTAAAACATATTGGCTCATATTTTTAGATGATATGCTACTTTAGCTTACATACTGTTTTTTGTTTTTTTTTGTGATTTTGATTTACAACACTGCACCCACTCACTTATATAATAGTTTACTCATTCATATAGGCTGCAGCTATATATTGCCAGATGCATACAAGCCTAACTGACACCATGCCCTTTAAATATTCTCAGTGGAGTGCTACAACCCGGCGGACGGTACCTGGTCTATCTGCGCCCACATGCTGAGTCCCAGGGAGGGGGCCGGCTGTACTGTGTATCTGGGACACATTTACGTGGCAGGGGGCAAAGACGAGCTCCACCTGAACCTCTGCTCAGTGGAAAGGTTTGACCCGGAGACATCGAGGTGGACTCCTGTCAAACGGATGAGGAGCAAGAGGAGCAACGTAAGACAAAGAATGAAATGGCCACACAAACAAGGCTTGACATGAACACAAAAGTCAAATGATGGTAGATTTGTCAAATGTTTCTAAACTCTACCTCTATTTCACACTATGACTGTCCTGTTCAATAAAGCTAACAGGCCAGAATAAAAAAGGTTCATGTCTTGCCCTGGCTGCATATTCTGCTGTGGCATAATACTAATAATAATGCTAAAAATATTAACTTTTCTTTTACCCGTGTGTCTCTCAGGTGTCCCTTGTGGTGTTCAATGGAGCGTTGCTGGCTGTTGGAGGCGCCGATGACATCACTGACCTGAAGACAATAGAAATATATTGTCATGAATCGAATACATGGAGGTAAAAGTCCATTTACTTTATATACTGGTTCCTGGTTCACTACATCAGTCATAGAGGCTGTCTTGTTAAAATTTGTACAAGTTTTCAATTGTTTAGGCTGGGAAAAAAAACAAGCACTGATTATTATCGACTTCAAATTACTCTTCTTGCATGGTTGGATATTTAAGACGAGTTGCGATAAAATGTGTGATTTATGTTTCACAATAAAAATTAATTTCCCAGT
Source organism: Chaenogobius annularis (assembly GCA_015082035.1). Taxonomy (NCBI): domain Eukaryota; kingdom Metazoa; phylum Chordata; class Actinopteri; order Gobiiformes; family Gobiidae; genus Chaenogobius; species Chaenogobius annularis. The sequence continues at coordinate 229,021 of BJKM01000007.1, read as the reverse complement.
GCGCATTTTAAACATGTCCAGTTCAGGAGCATTAACATTTGAGACTGATAAATCTCAAATGTTAATGCTAAAAAAGAAGTAGTATCACGTGCATTTCAGAAAACATGTTTGTAGAGGTCTAAACTACAGGGTTGTTTTGGGCAATATTGACAAAAATAAATGTCTCAGTATACTTTTTTATTATCTTGATGCCAATAGTCTGCTAAAATGTGACTATAAAATGAACCTGGAGGCACTTCTGTTCAAATACATTTTTATCTGCTCTTTTTCGCAGTCATTTTGAATAGTTTTAGGCGATATACCTGATATTCTAATTTTGCCTATCTCCAAAATAACAATAGCAATTTTTTTTGTATTATTCTTACTCTTGATCTAAAAATGAACGACAAATCAAGGACGCACAGCCGTAATGAGGTCTATGCTTTTACATAATGTTTTTTGGTTTTTTTAAGGCTGTTCCCGTGCCTTACACTGACCTGCTTCTGCTCCGAGACAGTCATTATCTCCTTTGTGACCTGTTCGAATGCAGCGTGAACAAAAATACCTGTTTCATTTGACCTTTACGCTATGTAGCTTATCACTTAAGCAAATGTTTTAAATTTTTAATACCTCATGTGTTTTTATTTAACTAACATTTACAGCCAGACCTAGAAAAGCATTCAACCCGTAAGTACTGCATAGTTCATTAAGGATGCACACTAGTCCTTTGAGAGCTCTGAGCTACAAACATCTGCTCCAGTGCCTCCCCTGCTGTTAAATGAATGATTTTTGTCTCAGTTCAACACAGGACTTGTGTTTAGAGTGATACAGATAATGTTTACCTGGTTTATTTGACCAGTTTAATTTGTTTGTAATCAGAATTTAACCAAAATTGCAATAAGAAAGATCATAAGAATCACAAAGGCTGCAACGTTATGTTTTTATTGACTTCTACAAACAAGTTCTAAATATCTTGCACTAGTTTAGCAGTCTATGTTTTCTTTCATATGTTACGAGTTCAAAATGTGAACCCTGAACAATCATTTTCAAACATAATTCATGCTTGTCAAAAAAAAAACAACAACAATTACAAGGTTCTCCCAGAAATGTTCAGCCAATTTTGGAAATATTTTTGATTTTTTTTTTTTTTTTTTCTTCAAATCTTACATGCTGTATTTAAATGCATATTTTTCTATCTTCCCTTTACAATAATAAATAATCAGAATGAATGTATGATAATAAGATCTTTCATTTTACCACGTGGTCTTATACTTCTGAAAAAGATCAATCTGTTGTAGAGTTAGTTATACCGTGTTTGTATTCATTAGTGTGGGTAATCTTGGCAATCTACTTACAAATCACTGCTTGCACATTAATTTGTCCGAGGGAAAAAGCGCAAATCACTGTATTCCTGTATATATATATATATTTTGATCCTGACATCTTATACTTAAAATGACTACCATCTTTAACCTGCCCTGCCTGTGTGTCGGAATCAATGACAGACTGTAGCCAGAGCCTTTCATCTGCAGTAATTGCTTTCTCATTAAATTGAAATGTGACATCACATTAATTAATGCCACAAATTTCCACAGACTGTCCAAAGGAATCAGGCTTGAGAATGTGACACTTTATAAATGAAGAGTGTCTTTAGCTTGTGGCCAGACAAAAGCAACCACTTGATGATTCATGCTCTCAGCTCATGTAATGCTCCCATATCCTGCAAATGTATGGCTCTCGGGGCGGCCTCTCTGTCTGACATTTTCTTTTCCTTTTTGTCTGTTTTTAGACACTTTGGGAGCATGAAGAGAAAGCACCCAGGAGGCAGAGTGGCAGTGCTGTGCTGAGTGTCCACTACAGTCATAATATATGGAGAGGACACAAGAGTTAGAGATAGCCTAATGGATGCACGCCTCGCTTGCATTGTGTGTTGGTTCAGACAAGGCAACAAAATGGCTGAATAATGCAAGAGTTCACCCGGAAATGAGACACATCTCTACATTAGTCAAAGCTGGAGCGGCTCTGCAAAATGGCAGCATTCAATTAGAGCACAACACAAGCTTAGCAATAACATTATGGATGTTGCCTTTGTCTGATATATTGTATCAAGATGTATTACTTTTACTTTTCATTGTCTGTTGTTGACAATGTAACTGTGCTTGGACTAGAGACACACACTAGATGTAGATGAAACTAGATGCCTGCTCTGCACAAAACTATGAAATGTAAATATGAATATTTTGACAAATATTATGTAAATGCATGGCTGAAAAAATGAAAAGAAATATGTAGTTATATTGCTAAATGGATAGGACAAGATACAAAGGTGGTGATGATAAGTTTATAAATAGGCACAGCATGCAATGAGTTTTGGGAAATGAAAGAGCCAGTGGTTGGAAATACTGAGGTTTTCTAGTATATGCAAAGGGAGAGAGATTCAATAAAGTGAAAATGTTCTTCTTTTGATCTGTTCTTCCTCCGTCACATCACACCACTGTTATTGTGCAGTTACAACTTGCTCCTAGAAATAATCGCTGAGATTCAGAGAAGACAAACAGTCCAGTCGGGCAGTAAAAATAACACAATCAGTTGCAGGATCATGTAGTGCAGAGGAAGTCTGTGGGAATGAAGACTGTGAGGCTCCGGAGGATGAGTGAGATGACTGCGAGCATGGGAAACCATATAAGTGTTTGTGTGGGCTTTAAAGTGATGACGCTCAGCTCGTCCCCCCGAGGAGTAATGGGCTGAAACATGGAGAGACTGGGCGCTATCAGGCTGCACAGAGCGACATAGCTTCAGTAGAGACAGGACCACTGTGCACCATGAACATTTACTTTAATCGGAGAGGGACATTTGCCAGGCAAATCGCAGAGGAAAGACCTTCCACAGGTAACTGACTTCACTTCACTAAGGCATTATGCTTTCTTTACAACAGAGGTTTTGCATGATCAATAATGGTCCTACTGTATTATGAGAACCAATATCTCACTAATGTCCAAAGCATAATTACATGGCTATAAATAATATTTCACATGTTGATTTAGCCTATATTTATTAATTTATTAATGTATTTATTATATTAATATCTACTACGCTATAAATTTCAAAAATTAAAATTCAAGTCACCCTCACTTCTCTGTGTTGAAGGGAACATGCATTATCACTGTTCCACACGGCGATCACTGACATCACACCTTTGTTTGCTCTTGAAGACAACATTTCATTTTATTAGTGCGATATGTAAACCTTGTGCCTTCAAAAGTACATTAAACCTTTGACTTAGGAATCTCACTAAAAGCACTTCCGAGACAAGTTTGCCTTGCCCAAACATCAGCGGGCTGTGCTTTCCGCGGCTGGATGTTACAAGGTTGTCCGGTAGATGGCGGAGCGCAGAGTCTGGGCACAGTAGCCCCTCCATGCAGAGGAGAGGATGCTGATGCTGACGGAAAAGCATGGGCTTCACATAAACATAGGACGATACATCGCGTTCTTATTGTACGCGTGACGAGACCACAGCAGACATACTCACGGAGCGACGAGAAGACCAGAGGACGGCATGGCGTAAGGACGTTCCTGAGCGACATCTGGACACGCAGACCGTAACAACACCGCGCGCAAAATACATGAAGTTTATCCCCTGCACCGACGCCAAAGTTGCCATGTGACTCTTGCACGCTGCTATCAAAGGTAACTATCAGTGTGTTATTACTGAAAGAAGCTCTGGGTCTGGAGACGTGTCGACCAATCAGCGGACTGGGACTATATTTCCCCTAAAACCCTAACACCGGGTTTACCCCCTTTTACCGCCTTTTCAACTCTGCCCGTGTCCATCGCCTTTTACATTTAATTCACTGCCAGCGGTTGTCTTGTCCAATGCATTGATCGGATTTGCCTGAACCACTGACCCAAGTCAAATGGACCAATTGCCTGCTGCATCTAGAAGTGGAGTTCCCTCCTTCTTATAATGACATATTCACTATCAATGGCCGTGGGACGCTCTGATAGAAAACACCCTCTGTCCTGTGAGGACACTGTCCGGAGTAAACCCTTATTTACGAGGATAGAGCACTAGCAGGAACACTGTCAGGTAACACGTTTTCACTAGTCAATGTCTGTTGGTTTATTCATTTTATGTGGTGCAACTGATTAATGTCATACACACTAAGGCTGTTTCTGTGTCATTTAATGACAATAAACTTAGGACACGTTTGGTTTAGGTGGGATAGTTCATGCTCTATTTGTAGCACATTACCTTGCACATATCTTCTGTTTTACAAACTTCTTGGAGCACTTCTTATTTCTTCTCTTCACAGAATCCCCTCTGTGCTTTAAATCCATTGTGTGCTTTCAAAGACTGAGCACTATTTGTGTAGGGAACATGGATAACTTAAATTTTGTGGTGCTGCTTGGAGGCTGAGTGGTTAAAACGGCAGCACGAGCTGCAGCGTTGTGAGTTCCAATCCAAACTCTGATAGTTTGCTGCATGTCCTCCCTTGCTCTCATCCCCATTTCATCCTAATACTGTCCTGTCTAATAAAGGCCATACCTTTTTGTGATTCCAGAGGTTCCTCTGCGTTAATTAGAAAGAGCTATTATTAAGCCCACTCAAGTCTACCATTACAACCACACAAATCTGATGCTCTTTGTGACCACATGTTTTCTCTTTGCTCTTGTGGAGCTTTTTGCATAACAGAAGTGCAATGACTGTAAATGAAGCCAAAACACACAGCATGATTAGTAATTATTATGAATTGGTACATATAAGTCATACAAACTATTTCAAAAGAACTTTGCTAACCTTATTTCATATTAAAAAATAGCTTCACAAGTATAAAACTTGAAATGCATCTGTGTTTGTATTGTGTAATGTATGTGAATATTAACAGAATGTTGCTGAAAGAAAAATAAATGGCTAAATGTAATCAAATAAGCCTTTTGCATTTATATTTTTTCATCCTACATGACCCCCACAAGAGGCAGCAATGAGTCCCCCACGACGGTCATCGAGTCCCCATCGTGACAGGTAATTTTGTGAAGCACTTTATTCACCTACTTGTGGCACAGGTCTCGCTCATTACCCCACTGCCACATGGAACCAAAGCACACAAGGTTAGTGCTAGACAGTCAGCTCAGAAGGGACAAAGTGATGACTGACCCTTGTTCTTAACCAACCCTAACCTTAACCATTTTCCTAACCTTAACCCTAAGCCATTTCCTAACCTCATAACACTTTTCTAAAACTTCCTCACTTGGACTGATCATGTACAGCAAACCGTCCCTCCGGAGCATATTATCTAGTTCTATACAGCACGTTAAATCAGAACTCCACACATGAGCATTTAATATATCAAACATATGCAGTATAATAACTTTTGGCATTGCATTGTTGCGTAAATTGTTGTATCCCGGCTCAAGTGCTCCTGCATATTGTATATTTTACTCATTGATTTTGCCACTCACAAAGAATAACACGCAGTAAAGTCTCTCACTGTGCTCCTCAGGATGTCTTCTGAGAGCCTGCAGAGAAACAACAGCAGCAACTCTGGTATAATCCTGGACACCTCTACTCTCAAGATGGCTGACGTGGACTCTGAGGTGCCTCCTCTTCCCCCGCGGTACCGCTTCAGGGACCTGCTGCTGGGAGATCAGTCCTTTCAGAATGATGACAGGTAGCTTGGCAAAACACTGTACATTATGTAATGGGCTTATTTTCCCTCTCAGTTTTGTGTGTCTGCCTATGCATAAATCCTCTTTATATTGAGCCATGAAGTGTTTTCACTGATGTCTAATTGTGTTATTCAAGTTTTAATAACAGAAGCTGTTATGATACAATTGCACCAATCAGTTCAGTTGCATGGACGCTTTATGTGTACTACAAATATGACAATTGTTGCTTTGTGGTTTTGTGTCATTCGGTATTATTAGGAATGAAGAACTTTGTGTAATTGTAACTTATTTAGAATGACTTCTCCTTTCACCTCTGCAAATGTGTGTTGTTTTGTCCTGGGCTGGAATGAACCTCGGCCCTCAAATGGCTCAGTTCTCCAAAGACTTCCATTATTGCTTTGGTTGGAGGCTCACATCTGCTGTTTATTACCCATGAGTGTAGAATTAGTGGCACTTCAGTATGAGTTACGTGCAGGGGAGCTCTCCATGGTGCTGGGGAGCTCTCCGTCGCACTAAAGTAACAGTAGTCTGAATATTGGCTTGCCTGGAAACAAATGGAGAATGTCACTGTGGTTTGACCTACGCCTTCAATCTCACTTCAGTTATATCACTGTGTACATTTTCTTGGGGCTTGTTTTCCAGTGCTATTTGTAGCTCTCGAAACGTTTGTCACAGTAGCAAAAGCAGGGCACATAATGTATATATATATATATATATATATATATATATATATATATATACACGTGGATTTCATCATCTGGCGTGGGAATAAAAATTTAAACATATATGTATCTCTGTGCATTTGCAATGTTTTTCCGTCCCAGTCAACCCCATGTTATCTTTGCCACCCAGGGTATGGTTGCTAACAGCTGCCACAAGTCGATAACCTTTTATGGATAGCTTTTGTGTCTTGACCGTGTTCTCTTTCCCGTGTGCTGCCTCTGGTAAATTGCTATTTATTTGATTGCACAGCCTTTGTCTACTCATCACGTTGAGTGTAGAATTGTCCACCCTCTGTACCTTCAATGAGTTTCTCTGTAGAGCACACTATGGTTGTGCTGTACTAATATTTACCCAGGATACACAGGATCGAAACACAAAATAAGCAAAGGTTGGATTATATGGGTACAAGATATATTTAGCATGTTAATTCTACTGTAAGCTGATTTGTGTGTTTTTGTGTGTCATTGCATGTTTCATTTGCCTGGTCCCTTGTGAAACATGTTGTGGATCACTATTCAATTACAAACGCTAATGAGGGCTTGTTGCTTGACTACAAATCTAAGTATCTCTCCATTGAAAACAACAGTGCAGGATGTCATTACAAGGGTGCATTTGCTGTGTCTCAAAGCTATAAAAGTGCTTGCATTATCAACTGTTGCTGATGTCAAAATGTAACAGAAAATAGCATGAAAAACAATCCACAATATGAGCAATATTTTGATTGTTTGAGTTGTAGAGAAGGTACACAAGCAGTGGTCCAAATAAAGAAAGATACCCAGATAATATACTTAAGCTACATTTGAAACTACATTCTCATTTGATTTGGTACATCACTTCTGAAAACACACTTTAGAGAATAAAGTTGGACTTTTTCTGAATAAAATTGTCTTGTTTTAGTGGACCAAACGGTTGTTCTGAAACCTACCATTTTGATTTAATAATGGAGATAATAAAACAGATTGCAGCTCACTGAATAGTAACATTACACTTTTTTATCATTGTGATATCTAAATCGGTGGGTGTAGTGCCTTTTCAACTTTAGAATCTTGACAATCTTAGCAGATATTGTGTTTTTTACATGTCACTGCACAATGCTCTCTGTGTGGCGCTGATTATTGGTTGGGATCCAGCTTTTTCAAGTGGAAAGCTTCAAAACAAATTAACCCCGGAGGGACAGCCAGGCTTCTTGGTTTTATAGCTTTTTGCATCTGCTTCCTCGCGTCTGTCATATCGCACTGAGGCAGGAGGTCATCGCCTTTGGGCAGCAATATCTGCGAATGCACATCAGAAAGTGACTACTCTTTACACGTGGTAATAGTGCTGTGCTTGACTGAGGAAATTCTTGGTCTCAACTATGACACACCCTGCGCATCATTAACTAAAAAGGCTTGGTGTGGAGCTGGTAAAAGTTCTCAAAAGAACAATTTGTACAGAAAAGTACTCGTAAACTAGGCATTCATATAGTAAAAAGAGTAGAATAAACTCCCAATTTACTCCCAAATCCATATAATCCCTGTTAAATTAGTTGATCTACATTTTAGTCGACTAAAACAGCATTGACCAATGAATCTACTGCGCGACCTTCAGCTCAACATGGTAATATGTACCGCACAAAACCTAACAACGCTAAACTATTTATTGTAGTAGGGGTGGGCAATATGCCAAAAAAATTACATTTAAAAAATCACACTACACGGTACTATTGTCTTTGACCCTACGATGACTATGTTTCATGTTCTGCCTTTAAGAGGTAACTCAAGCCATCATCTGTGATTGGTTAGACTGACAGGTTACTCACTTATAGCTTGGCGGAGGCCGACTAATAGGAGGAGTGGGTGGGGAAAAGTGTGTGCGTTGGGTTTGAGCACACAGAACTACTTTTGGAAACATGATTATTATTTGCATATGGGCCCGGCTTATGCATTACAACGATAGCACTGAGAGTGGGCAATATTGACAAAAAAGGAGTATCCAGATAACGATATTCAGACAATATTATGTCAATCCAACAAAAATGTGTATTTATACGTGTTAGTTTAGGTTTACCGTATTTTGCGGGCTATAAGCCCGCTACTTTTGTCAGATGTTTTGAGCCATGCGGCTTATTTAAGAGGGCTGCGGCTTTCTTGTGGTTTTTTTTTTCACCGCTAGGGGCGAACTAACCGAATTGGAATCAAAAACTACAGAAAAGTTAGCAAAGAAGCAGATGTTGCTTTTTTATTCAGCTAGCAAAGAACACGACGACAAATTACCAACTATAAATTATTTTCAAATTCTTGCCGCACATTATGGAACCCAAACGAAGAAGTTCGTACGAAGCAAGTTTAAGCTGAAGGCCATCGATCTTGCCAGGAAACCGCGCGGCTGCACGCAAGCTTAACATCAATGAATGTACGGTGAGACGCTGGAGGGACAGCGGGACGAGCTCATGCGATGCCAAAAGTCAAGGAAAGAGTTCTTCGCTTATACAAAAGGTGCGGCCTATGTATTGTTTTATTATCGTTTTTTTAAAAATAGAGCAAATGCGGCTTATATAGGGAGCGGCTAAAGGTCCGGAAATACCTGTAGTTATCAGACAAATATGAAATTACTGTAAAATGATTCCCTAAAGTGCAGAAATATCACCTTTTTCAAGTATATAACATCACATTTATTTATTAACATATCATTTATTTTTGTAGCATATTTTACTTTTACGTTACACTAAATATTCACATTTGCATATCTTTAAAACAACATTCACAATATTATCTAAATGTTGATATAACCTCTAGATAGCACTCTCTGGATAGTGTAGCATTTATTTTTTATAACATTTACCTCCAGACACAAACAGAACAGGCAGACTGACTAATCGCCCAACAGCCTTGTATTAATGGAAGCGAATACCCTGGAATAATTAATTGGTCTTTCTTGTTCATATTGATTTTTTTGATCGCTTATCTTTCATTGCACATCTCCACTTATGATGTTTCTATTTAGAGAGGAGAAAAATATGTAGTTCTGACCTTCAAATCTTTTTGTGGTAGGATAAAAGCCCCTGTTATTGTTGTTGTTATTGTTGTGGTTGTTGTTGTTGCTGTTGTTGTTGTTTTCAGTTTGCACAAAGTTCTCACAAAGGTACAGAAACATGTTTGTGTATCTTGACATTAATATTTCACTTTATTTTCTTGCGTGTTTCTTTTTCCACAAACTAATTAGACGGCAAACATAACCTCATTTATCCATACTACTTGCTTTGTAGAATGCTGGTTTGCATGACTTTTAATAGCATTGCAACATAGGTTTCTGTCTCCTGCAATACAGTGTTATTCACACTATACACTGCGTGCCTCAGTTTTCCAAGCAGGCTTCCACCCTCTTAGGTCTGAGTGAGAGTACCACAATCAACAGTATTGCCTCTGCTTTTGAACAGTTCAATGAAATCATTCCACTATATTTCACTTACTTAAGACTCAGCACATTATCCCTGAGGCAGTGTTGTTGTCCACATACTGAAAATTAAACCTTGATTCCAATTGCAAGGAAAAGACTTGAGTCCCAGTGTTTATTTTGACACCACAATGATCATAAAAACAACTCTTTTTTTTTATATATAATAGAACTGTTCTGTTCTGATATAGATCAAGACCATTTCTATACTATCCAGGAATGGTCCAACTTTGTATATGTGCAGTATGTATTTTTTCAGTATCAATACTTGCACAAATGAGTATCTAGTTTCAGTATCCATTTTTATTTGGGTATACTGTAGTTTCATCCGCCCAACATATTCTGGTGCCCTTCATTTGAGTTAATATTCTAGTTAACCATGACAGAATCCTCTGTAGTAGCTTACAATTGTCTGTGGGTGTTTCTTTCCTATCCCTATCTCTGAGTTGTGTGTGCGTGTGGTGGGCCGATGATCTGGGGGGTGCGTTTGGAGTGTGGGGTCTCCTCCTCCCCCTGAAGTTCTCATTATTTCCAGAGTTGAGTGTCAGAGCTGTAATCACTGCTTGGCTGTGTGTGGGCTGAAGAGGAGCCATCGCACTCGAGTCATGGTCCTGACAAGCACTTGGTCTGCCTGGGTGTGTGCGCATGTGTGTGTTTGTGTGTGTGAGTGCGTGTAGAGTGTGTGTGAAGATTGTCTGCACAGGTGCTGCTGTCCATCCCTGTGTGTTGGAGAACCTCATGATTATACTTAATTTGAGTGTCTATGCAAGTTTATTTCCGAGCCTGTCAGGCAGCAGAACAGAGTCAAAGTCTGAAAGAGAAACACTTCTGCAAATGCCTTTTCTTCACACCGACAAGGTTGAAAACTTAAAATTGCTTCCATGAATTTGTCCAGCTGCATTTTGAATCTTTATGGTGTTTTTGCGCCAACGAAAGCAGGATGCTGATGGAATGCCGATCAAATGATTCGGATTAATTGGTCACAGTTTCAGCAGTTCATCACTTTACAGTGATTCAAAGGGTGGCGTTTGGAAGCAGCACAGTTCTGACGCACGTCCTGCAGCAGCTGATGGTGATAGCGATTATTCCTTAACCCTGGACAAATCCACTGGTCATAAATGTATCCATTTTGCATTGATTGATTTGAATGTAGATTTATATTGTTGAATGATGTATTTATCTTATAGAAATAAATTGACTTTGCTTCAAAAGTTATTTAGTCATGTTTTCATATGCATATTCATTAGATCAATGTTTATATGAGCTACACTTAAGAAAAGAGCCTTAGAAAAGAAATGTAGGACTGTGCAATTAATTGAATTTTTGTCTTTTTAATCAAGTGTAAGTAAAGCTGTGGCTTGCTGCAAAGTTCAGACTTTGGAGGAAGAAAGTGACATTTTTTGAGCCAACTGCTAAAAGTCTGCAGTATTTATTTACAATAAAATATTATTGAAAGCCATTTGATTTGTTTCTCGTAACAAAAAATCAAATGGTGATTATAAATAAGACAAAAATGTCTCCCCTATAGTTTAAAATGGAGGTGGAGACAGGTCAGAATTAGGGTTGTTAAAAGTACTGAATATCAGATACTAATCGATACTTAAACTAGTATCAAATTGGAACAAGTGAAGTCACAAAACAGGATAAAACAAATCCGTTCCTGAAGTTTCAGAATGACCTTGAACTAGTATTAGACCACATAGCAACATAAAGAAAGTAATATTTATGTTTGAGTATCAAGCCTATTCCTTAGTATCGAAATCATGTTGTAGTATTGTGACACTAGCGCGTTCACGTGTTGTCACACATAAAATGGAGCAGAAGGAACTGTTGTTTAGCTGTCAGATTGCAGATTTGTCAGCCTGGTTTATTGTTTATATCTCTCTAATTACTTGGCCTGTCCACATGAAACAAAAACTGGCAGAGTTCAACATCTTCTCTGTTCAGCACAAATAAGCAACATTAAATAGCCTCAGAAAATGTTGATTTTATTCAACTCTAAGGATGTGATTGCTGTCAGTTGAAAGTAGTTTAAGCCATAGGTTAATATGGCAACCCCAAAGAAATAATGAGTTCAACGTCAAGCGATTTCTTTCAAAAACAGTAAATCTCCCATCGAATTATATCCATGAGTTTCAGACTGATGATAATTGAGAATCTAGCCATAGCAATTTACTATTTAAATCAAAATATCATGTTTTTAAAGAGCTTCAAAACTGCATAAAATCATGTGACTGAAACCCATGCATATGCCCCTGTTCAGAAATTGTGACCATCAAATTCCTAAACGTGAAGACAAACTATCGCTGTGCAGGCGGCAGCTCTTTGTGTGGCTGAAGTCACTGCTGGGATTCAAAGCTCACATCACGCCTTTCTGAGTGAGACAAAAATGGGACAGACATTGACACTGATTTGTTAGATAGTGGCTTCCAAAAACATGCCCTAATTAGGTTGGAAATAGCTCATTAGAATTGTTCCAAATGCGGTTATGTGAACGAGCTATTTTTTTTTATCTAAATCCCACATTATTTGAATGCGTTGTACTTAGGGGTACATATCGGAATTTGGATAATATCGTGAATGTTGTTTTGAAGATATGCAAAGCTTTCAAATTGGTGATATTGATGCACTTTTGTGATTAATTCTACCAACATTTCACATTTGTCTGATGATTAAACCTCAACTAATACATATAAAGACATGTTTCAACAAATTTCTGTTGGACTGACATAATATCATTTGAATATTGAGATATTCCTTTTTTTGTAATATCACCCACCCCTAATATAATCTTTGCGTGATTTTTTTTTTTTTTTACAGTCTTAAGTTTAAAACTCCCTGATCCTTATTCCTGTTGTCCCATGTGTTGGAGGTGGATGATGGTAAAAGCTGGGTACTCTATGATTAAAAACTACAACTGACCCTGCAACGCTATAAAACGTCATATAATGCGGATTCACGCACACAGGTTTTAATCTTGAGAATTTAGCAACCAAAAGTGTCAAGCTCCTTCTGCTTTCTTGTTGGATAAACTGTGAGAATCTATAACACAAAATGCAAATGTGAAAAACTTTTACATAACTTAAAATGTTTGTTCAACATCAAATAAACATTACAGTTGAAATATATATACTGTATTTGATTTGAACTTGTTTTACTTCATATCTGAGAATATAGGAAATGTCTATGAAAAGACACATACAGTGTCTCGCGTTCAAATTACTTACTTTTTATCCTTTATGAATAAAATAAATTGTATAGTATATTTGATATAGTTTTAGCTTTGGGTTAGAAAGGTCAGTGCTTCAGTGGGTCGTGGGAGGCGTAAGTATGGCCAGGTACTCTTCGGGATCACAAAAAACATCAATAGACAATGGCAGACCAACCACATTAAAAGTCCTTTATACAAAGCGGGACTTACCTGTATGTGTTGCATGTATGTTCGTTTGAATGCTCTTAAAAGCATGTGTAAAGAGAACTCTCCTTTATAATCAGATAAACATAATTGAGCTGGCCATTTCTCTGTCTTTGTGTAAAATTGCTCTGCCTGAAAAGGCCAACTCTCTGTGGACAGGCAATTAAAGGTAGCCTTCAATAGAATAATGACCCTGCTGCGAATGCTGAAGAAATGCACCCTTTTTTCACACCTTTTAACTTTCTCGGTCTATGTACGTTTGGTCTGCAGTATTTGTATTTATTTAATTGTTGTCCCTTTACTCAAATTGCTATGAGACATATAGTTATATCCCATATTTTCAGAGCAGATTTATTTTATTTTTCTTCTTTCGGGACAGTGCATATTAATGAACATACATGATACATATACTGTTAACACACCGGATTGTAGCCATGGGCTGATTTTCTTTGGTGGTCCCAGAATACATGGTTTAATTGCAGTCTGATAAAAATGCTATTTTAATGGTTTCAAATTGTAAAGGTAATTTTTAAAATGAACTGAACTGTAGTAAACTTAATATCCTTGTCTCTCTACTGGGTCTTATGTATAAAACCTCTCCAGATGTCTACAAACATGTTCTGAAATGCTTAGGATTCTTGTATTACTTTAGCTGCACATGTTTAAGCTGACAGAGCTCAACTCCTGTGTTTAAAATCTTAAAATGCATTCTGAACTGAGTTGCAATAAATTGCAAGGCAAAGGCAATTGCTATTCTTACTTTCTTTTGAAATCTCTCAGCTCTATTTGAGACCAGCACATGCAGGATTTTGGTGAAGGGGATTATATGTGCGTCGCTGTTGTTCTGTTCCATTTGGTTTTAGAAGGCCATGGCAATCAGGCAAATGTTTATTAATCAACAGCGCAGCCGTGGTTCAGCGGTGCAGGATATATTTTACACAGCAGCTCACGGCATCTGTTCGGCTCTTAGGTGATTACTTTGCTCCTGCAGTGTGTATGTTTGTGCTTAGATTTGTTGTAACTTATTCAAATAGATTATTCGCTCAGGTTTAAATGTTGAGTTTAAAGGTGGCTTTTGTGAGCTTTTAACAATGTTCCGTTTTGTATTAGTATTATTCTTTTATTATTTAAAAATGTAATGCATTATTCCACAGTTAGCCTTAGGCTAATTACATCTGCAGCCCCCTTCAGGGAGAAGGACAACCATACATTAGACAAGACACAGCCAAGTGACAATGTTTTGAACATAGAAAGTACATACAATATTTACACATGTATTAAAACCCACACAAAGAAACACACACACACATTCATACAGTTCATATAGAGCCAGTATCAATGGGGCGCAGGAACTACTTCAGGTGTTTTGTTGTTTTGTTGGCAAAATACCAAAGCAAAAAACTTTTGATTTATCTGCATAATTGCATCATTTGTGTTTCTTTGTGCGTGCGTGTGTGTGTGTGTGTGTGCGTGTGTGTGTGTGTGTGTGTGTGCAGGATTCGTGCGTGTGTGTGTGTGTGTGTGTGTGTGTGTGTGGGATTCGTGCGTGCGTGTGTTTGTGTGTGAATACATGTGTGTGTGTGTGTGTGTGTGTGTGTGTGTGTGTGTGTTTGTGTGTGTGTATGTATTGAGCCGAGGTAGATTTGGGTTCAGTTTGACTTTTTAGGTTATTAATTGCAATTTGATTGGCAAATGGCCAATCATCAGTGAATACAATGACCCCATTGTCCTTCCATTTGGGTGTTATTCTTTCTTCATTCTACAAATGGGTTTCCCACAAAGCTCAAAACCGTGTGAATAAACCCTCACTGGAATAAGACATTTTGTTCCTGTGATTTGTGCTGCAGTGGATTGAAAGATGGTAAATATGATGCTATGCTTTTGGCTGAGCAGCTTGCTGTGAGTTTTTGGTTTATTCATGGAACGCTGGCCTGTTTCCTCTATTGTGGCCTAATAAAAAGTTGCAGCAGAAAATGTAGGACAGGTTTGTAACATCATGAAAAATGATTCTGTTCTATTTGTCCACTCTGAAATTATGCAAATCCAAGCTCAGCAGAATGGCTTTGCGACCAGTTTTGGGCAAAATATTGCGTGTTGCATGAAAGGAAAGTAGAATACATTTTGTAATATAATATTCTCTTTTATGTTTGGGGTATTGCATAACCAATCGTACTATAAAATATGTTTCTAAAACTAAAGTATTCTGTATGTCTGTCTGTATAACAACTGTTTTGCACAGAAACATAGGTACTTCTTAAATACAATAAATCAGGAGATGTAATGACCTTGTTGGTAATCTCCTTACTTATTGTCTAAATAAGTTTGTGAATATATCAAAAGATTGTTGGAGTTTGTAATAATGTTTGTTCAGATAAAGGCCGCATAGATTTTGTTCATCTTTGTCTTGCAATTTAAAGTATTCAGAATGATTGTGTAGTAAAGTTCATCAGAAAAGTTACATTGTGCATGTTAAATTAGATTTAGATTACCAATTTTTGATGATGACTTTTTTACAAATATGTTATTGGTTGCAGGCGTTGTGGTTTTCTAATTGCGACCATTTATTTTGCCATTTTAATTTGATTGTGATTAAATCTTTGAGAGAGTGATGTACGTAGTTCAGTGTGGTGTGTGCAGTGGTGAGTGTGTGAGTTCTCTCCGGTGTGTCACCATAAAGACAGACAGCTCGCCCACAGCAGCGTCAGCTCACTACACTTTAACAGAAGAAGCCTTATCACAGCTCTCCTCTCCCATCTGCACCCTGGGTACGGAGGGGCAGGATAAATCATGTCTTAAGTTACAGTAGCTGTTAATTAATGCACTCACTTTGTTATTACATTGACAAGGCTTCACATTCTGTAAGTGGCACTCAGGCTACCTTACAACCTGATTCAATAGCTCTAAGTTAGTCATTCAATTTGATATGCCAGGAATCTCACAGAGAAATGCTTTAATATTCATTGCTATGCACTTAGCTAAAAAGCTAAACAGAGACTGCCTTAAGTGTGAATTTATATCACTTTGTTAAGTATAAGGCAGAGTATACTCGTTCTACAGAATGCGTTTCATCCAACAGCCTACATTTCAGCTGTTTTAGATCAATATTGTGGTTTACAATGAATAAAAGGCTCCTAAACTACCTTTTTACAACAACATTGACTTGCAAAACCTTAGCTTGTCTTTGCTGGACCAATGTTTGCTCTCTATATCAATAGTAAATCATAGGTTACATGAAAATGACGCTTATTACCGGGCAATATAAACTAAGCCCAGGCCCTGTGCTCGAATTATGGTGCTGTGTTATGAAATAAAACTGTTTCTCTCATTTATTTGTGCAAACAGTCTGGCCATGTCAGAATTCAGACAAATTCTGACCTTTAGCTGCATTGAGAGATATGTTTGAGTTATTTTGTTTGTATTATTGTTTTTTATCAGCTGCTTCATGTGCTTGAAACACTCCTGGGTGTAGTATTAACATAGTGCCAGTTTCAAGGTGACTGCAGTACCTAAAGTTATGATAAATGCATGAAAAATAAAATGAAAATGAATTATCTTTCTCCCCAAGGATGCACAACCTGCAATACCGCCTTTCACCACAGAGAGACGCTGTGCATATATCAGTACATGCTTCAACTGCATGAGCAATGCATTTATCACTATTGGCATCTTACTCTCAACAATGAGTGGTATAAACTAAGCCTTACAACATGATTTTAAATGCAGCACTCCTTCGAAAAACCTCAAATGTATTCCCAAACCACAAATAGTGAAGCCTTTTTAGGTTGTTGAGAATTGAGAGCCTTATACAAGAACCGCAGTAAAGGTGCAGGTTAAGTGACACTCCCACACATATTTATAGTAGCTCTGGTGTTGAGGCATGGATTATTTATTTATTATTTAATTTTAATTATATTATGTTCGTAAAAAAAACTCCAGAGGCTGAACTCAAAATGCTTCAAGTGATGAATGTGAAGTGATGGTGATGTTTCCTCAGTGCATTATTAACGAAGCAGCAGTAGAGCAGAGGAGAAATTAAATATTTCAATTGGGCCTGTTACTGAACAAACAGGAAATGGGCAATCAGGGTCACAAAAACGAATTTAGATTAATGTCTGGTCACTCTATATTAACAAATTCATTCACCAATATAGTCTATTCTTGGTGCTGTTTCTTTGTGGCGCAGTATGACTGTATTCTGACTCTGTAAAGGCCTATAGAGTAGAGAGCTACTCAAACCACTATGTATTGGCTACTATGAGATTTAGGTGGGTGTTTGTGGCGCATACATTATAAGCCATTATCAATCGGGCCATTTAATGTACAAATGTATGGTCATAGATGTAAATTTGCCTGATTTAGCATTGTATAATTAATAAAACCTTTGGAGAGCTATAGCAACTGAGCTCCAGGAGACCCCTGGCCAATATGGCTACTGGGGTCATTTATGTGTCTTTATTGGTCGGACATTTGGAATCATGTTAATTAGGCCTACTGTTTGGGAAACTTTGATTTCACAATGTAGAGCACGAGCACATGATAATAAAATGTCTCTATAAACAGTGTAGGTGTAGATTGTATGCAAAGTAGCCCATGATGGAGAGGACAGGGCTTATGCCCATTTGTTTGTGGCTTTTTGGATTTGCACTGTTCCTGACGCAGGAATCTTGTTGTTTTGCAATGGGCTGTTCTCATTCACATCTGTCAGTGAATTGGTAAATGACCTGTTCAATCTGCTGATAGTTCATCGGCAGGTGAAGTGCTTAGATTGAGGCAGATGATAATGGTTATATAACCGCGCCCCGCTGGGCTGGTTCAACGCCTTGACGCTCCGTCGTGACGCTGGAGACCTCACATACCGCGCACAGAGAGTGCCACGGCTATACCCGGGGACACTGGTCTGGGCGCGTGTGTGAGCAGCCCGTGATGCAGCAGCGGCAGAGAGGAGGAGGGAAACCGCGCGAGTAGAAGAGGATGCAGCGGCGCACGTTGTGACAGAGGCAAAGAAACGCACTGGCTCGCTGCTGGAGGGAACGCGCGGGAAACACAGAGCCATGGCTGGAGCCAAGCTCACACCCTCACCCTCAGAGATCGATCCAGACGTGAAGACCGATGTGCAGAAAAGCTCCGAGCCCACCTGGGTCCATCCCTCCAGCTCGCTCCGGACTATGGCCTCTTTTGGGAGCGATGCCGGCCAAAGGTAGCTGACGTAGTCCGCACAAGTCGCATGTTTTCTCAATGCAGCTTACGCACAGCAGTCGCCCATACGCAACGAGCACAGTGCACAAAGTCTGTAAGAACTTGAGTGGTAATTATCCCGGGGCATAAGTTGAGCATGAGCAGTATCTTGCCCGCTTATATGTGTGAGATTGTGGCAGAGATCCAGAGAGCCTGTGAATGATGCTGTGATGTGCTCCGTTTCCCCGCGGGCTCAAACCTGAGCCACGCGCTGCGCTTTTTATGTGTCACATTGGTCATTGACAAGCGGGTGATTTCACTGCTTCTCGAGCTGTCAGTCATCTCAGCATTACTCAAGTTCTTTAATGGCTGCAGTCTAAGTGATTACATAATGGCATAGATGCTGCATTCCCATTACAGTTTTATGAATGCCGGGATTCCGTTTTCTATGAAATGGACTTTGTTCTGTAAATAAAACTGCAGACAAGTGCAAACCATGGGTGCTTAAATTGACATGCCAGTTGAAGACAGTGTGTACTGAAACATGTCTGCAGGGGGGCTGGAACAAAAAGCAACAGATTGGTCAGGTGTACAGGATATAATATCTTTAAATAGACTATGCTGAAAATGTTGCGTCTTCACTATTCAGTTGTCTGCACATTTCCTTCATTACATTTGATCATTTCTGACCTGAATGCGTTTAGGATTTTAATGCTGCATGTCATATTGGCTCTTGGTATATTATGTATAGATGTGATCTATAGACAGACAAGACAGACCAGATTGTGGTGGAACTCATAACAACTTTAGACTGCCTGTTTATTTTCACAATATTGGCACCCAGAATGCACCTGACTGGACCAGCACAAACTAAAAGAATGTGCCGCTTGGCTTGATTTCAGAGTCAGTTTTCAGCCGATGGCATTTATGTCATTCTATACATTGTTATCTATAGTCAAACATTTTGTTGGATAATAATCCAGAAAAAATAGACAAAAGACATAAATTATTATTTTCTTTATGAATTTTATGAATTCCCTTGTGGATTGGAGGTGGGATTTTAAATGTTGTTAGAACTATATATATATATATATATATATATATATATATATATATATATATATATATATATATATATATATATATATATATATATATATATATATATATATATATATATATATATATGGGAGCTTGAGGGTTCTGCGCAGTATCTTTGCTGTTCCTAGTACTGCGCTTTTCTGGACTGAGATGTCTGATGTTTTTCCAGGGATCTGCCACTCCTTCAGTTTGGGGTCACTGCCCCGAGTGATGACCACAGGCACCTCTTTCGCCTACACCTTCTACGCCTTCTCTTCTCTGAGCCCTTGGTATTTTTCCAGTTTCTCGTGTTCCTTTTTCCTGATGTTGGTATCGCCACGTCAACCACAACGGCTTTCCTCTGCTGTTTATCCACCACCACAATGTCTAGTGGGTTTTCCATTACCATTCTGTCAGTCTGTATCTGGAAGTCCAACAGGTCATTCTCTACCACCTTTGGAGGTGTTTCCCACTTTGACCATGGGGTTTCCAGTCCATACTCCACACAGATGTTCCTACACACTATGCCAGAGCCACTTGGTTATGACGCTCCATGTTATGTGGTTATGTGCTGGATTGTCTCTGGGGTCTCTTTGCACAACCTACACCATGGGTCTTGTCTGGTGTGGTAGATCTGGGCCTCTATAGCTTTGGTGCTCAGGGCCTGTTCCTGTGCAGCCATGATGGGTGCCTCTGTGCTGTGCTCAACTAGTCCACAGCCTACTTCCTTACGACTTGTGTACAGCCTCAGGGTGCTGGATTTTGGGTGGAACCCTCCATGCACGGTGAGCAGCTTTTACATCTTAACATCTGTGGTCTGTATCTCCTCCTTTGGCCACCTTATTATTATTCCTGCAGGGTATCTGATCACTGGCAGGGCATAGCTGTTTATTGCCCGGGACTTGTTCTTGCTTGTGAGCTGGCTTCTTAGGACTTGCCTTACTCGTTGTAGGTATTTGGCTGTTGCCGCTTTTCTCTTCGAGGTTGCCATTTTTGTATTCCAAGGTACTTGTAGCCATCCGCAATGTCTGCTATTGTTTCTTCTGGGAGTGAGACCCCTTCCGTGTGGACTACCGTCCCTCTCTTTGTCACCATCCGACTTCGCTTCTCACACCTGAATGACAGCCCAATGTCAGCGATGTAGATCCTGGTCGTGTGGATTAGAGAGTCGATGTCTCGCTCGCTCTTAGCGTACAGTTTGATGTCATCCATGTACAATTTCAATTCAATTTATTTTTGTAACGCCCAAAATCACAACAGTAGTTGCCTCAAGGGGCTATAGTGGAAAAAAACAAAATAAACAATGTTCATACGGACTTGGAAATGTCCCAGCATCCTGTGTCCTTAGGCAGATGTCCCAAGCTCCCCTGTCCTTAGATCCCTCCTTCTCGGCCAGGAAAAACTACCAAACCTCTTTGGGAAAAAGTAAGAAACCTGTAGGAGTTCCACAGTGAAGGAGAGATCCGACTCCCTCTGGACGGACAGGAGGACGCGCCTTCAATTTGCAGATAGGACGGTGGAGCAAGACCCACTCAGGAGGAGAACCAATTCTTCAAGGCTGATGAAGAACCATTCATATGGAGTAGAGACCGTTTCTCCAGGCAGACCGTTTCTCCAGGCAGACTGTTTCTCCAGGCAGACTGTTTCTCCAGGCAGACTGTTTCTCCATGTAGAGGAGGTGACTGATTGTGGCCCCATTCCTTAGTCGGTATCCATAGCCAGTCTTGTTGATTATCTGGCTGAGAGGGTTCAGACCTATGCAGAACAGCAGTGAGAACATGGCGTCTCCTTAGTATATGTCACATTTGATGGACAGTTGTGCAAGTGGTTTACCATTGGTCTCAAGGGTGGTTTTCATAAAATGTCAACAATAGTAGGAGATAAGCTTCAAATTTCAGCTCTGCAGTCTGTGTGTTGGCTTGGGGCTTCCGGTTATGTAGACTCTCTTTACAGATTCATCTTTGGACCCCTTGACCTTCATTAAATCAGAAGAAGCCATTTGTCACAAGCAAATGTAAACGTATAATTTAGATTTTTTCGCTTTACTTTACTTTATTTGTAATTAACAATAACAAACAACATATCCAGTTACAATATATTGCATTTCCTGAAACAGTGTTTAAAAAGCAAGCTTGCATGATTGTAAATTACTAACATTTGCTTTAAGTATGTATTGTAATATTTGAAATTAAAATGACCCCAAGAAGAGTATCTGATGCTATTTGGGAAATAAGTCTGAGGCCATATCAGGAGCATGTGCACTTGTTATTTCCCCCACAAAATGCAGCTCTGCAGGTGGAGCAGCCACAAGGACCTATGATATTTGAATTGGTTCATTGCTATGGCGATGGAGGGTAGTTGCCGAAGCTTGAAAGATAAGAATAGCAGCTGTGCACCTGTCTGTCCCATGGTGCTCAATGGTCCTAAAGATGGTGTTAGCATTATTTAAAACTGTCTACATTTTTAAAAATGTAAACGGCTGACATTTATACCCTTATTATAGAAATGTAGTAATCTGCTCTTTTTAAAGCATTTTTTTAAATCATAAACAATCTATTCAATTAGCATAACTTCACAACATTCTAAATATCATCAATAATCAGCCCCCCTTCTAGTGTTACTTAATTAATTCGAGAGATGAAATGTCTTCTGTTTAAGAAAAATACTACTTTTGAGAGTTTGCCAATGCATAAGATATAGAAATATGTCTTGTATGTATATGGTAAACAAATACAGCGAACAACATAAATTTAACAGAAATATTGTGGTAAAATTTCAGCACAGGATATGTAATGATCAGCATTCAAAATATGGTTGTGTGCTGGCTTTCTTTTTATAGTTTCATCTACTTACCTTTTGTTAGTGACAATGAAACTGACATCAGATGGACCACACGTTGGCCTAAAGTTGGCAAGGCTCCAGTGCAGGTAGCAGCTTGGGAACTACATATCCCATCATCCTTGACACTGCGGCAGAGATGCATGCGTACACTGGCTGGTCTGTCCGGTCCTGGAGGAAGCTCTCTGTAAATGTAATTGCAGGCATTAGTTTGGAAGTGCAGTCTCTTTCACTTGTTGTGGAAGCGCGTACATCTGCTCTGGAGAGGTGAGGATGACCAAGGTCTTTTTTAAATCTATGACAGTGGATTGTTGTTGATGTGTGAAGGTCAGAGTGACAAATGACTATTACAAGTTTAAAAGCATGTTTGGGGTGTTGGGATGAAGAGAGGTTGGGAGGGATCAGTTTCAATCAAAGTAATGAATGTGCACTGCTTATTCTCACTGTGTGCAGCTCTTAGCAGCCGATAGCATCTGCCTCACGTCTTTATAGCTCATTAAGGCTCTGTCAGATCGACACAGTTCACAACAGCAGTCACCGTTTGGCTCAACACACTGGCTCAACTATTAAAATCATATGTGGGTACGTTACAGTATTTCTATTAGGCTTTTAATGGAAATAAACTATTTTGCATTGAGAGTATGGTAAGCTTCTTCAGTTTATTTAGCATTCATCATTTTAGGTATAGTTTATCCAGAAGGAAAGTATTTTCTATCAAAGATCGTTATCTCAGAGATACTTATTAGTGCTTTCTTTGGATAATTCGACAATAGAGTTTCATGTGGTCATAACTATCCATATTAAAAAGTTTCAGATTTTTTGCTTCTCATAGTTGCTAATCACCAAAATTATAATTTCGACAAATTGTGGAAGACTGTGTCTGACATTCAAGCCACTGCTTCAGTTGTGACAGTAGAATGTTATTGGTCATTAACAAGAGCATTAACTTCAGTCATCATGACAAATTCCTCTATTTCTACAATGTCTTCTGTATTCCACAATAATTATTTAAACCAACTCCAGTTCAGTGAATCAGCTAATCAGTTCCTGTCTGTGGGTTGTTTTATGGACAGCTCACAGGGGAGAGGGCGTGTCTACTAATCCCATGGTTTGCACTGCAACACTGTTCTTGCCTAAAGCTTTGTTCTTAATTTAAACGTGCTTTTGTTTTGCATGAACTGTACTTTTAGAGGAGCGTCTGATGTGTTATCCTGTTCCTCTCCTCAATACAGTTCATATCTACTGTAATTGTGAACATTTACTTGCATTTGGAGTTGGAGCATTGTGCATTAAGAAGACTCATCGATGGTAATGATAATCCATTTAATATTGCATCACACGCGTGTCCCAGGGTCTTCTCACTGCATACATCTCCATCTTGAGCTGGTCCACTCCAAAGCAAGTATTGAATTACAGTGTCCATGTTGTGTGCTAACTTTCCCTTCCTTTTTGACCTGCTTTCTGAACCCTGCTGCCTCCTAACGTTGTGCCTATATGTGTGTCCATGTGTGCAACGTCTAGGTATCAGGAAGAATACAGTATGGACTCTACTAATGCCCAGTAAGTCAATGGTAGCATCATGCTTGCATGGCATGAACTGTGTGATATGGCAATAACGTACACGGCCTTATTTTTTTCAGTCAAATGAAATCAAGGCAAATCAAAAATGCCCCTATGAATAATCCCCCTGGCTACCCTTATAACAGTTGTTGTTCCAAAAATAAATGTACTACTACTATGTATTGATGACACAATGAATGCTGTAACGGTAGCCTTTGCGTTGAATTTGTTGACCCTGTAACAGCCTTAATCATTTATTTTTACTTTACACAATAGAAGAATTATAAAACAACACCCATGTCAAATGCACTGTGCATGCTGTGCTGAGTCATAAGTCATTACCAGAAAAGGTTATTTTGAATTTTGTGAAGCGAGAGTTTTAACATCTTTTCTTCAGCTCTTCAGTATGTGCCGTCACAGCACTGGTCTCTTGAGGGACACGTGCTGCTGGGCTGTTTGTCGACTGAGAATGGATTCTGACTCTGATCCTCTGGGACATACTAAGTACCTGACATGCAAGTGTTTGCTTGTGAGCACTCAGTGATAACTCACAGCTAACTTTGCATTTGGATGTTTGGAATGATGAAACTTATAGTATTCCATGATTAAAGGCACATAAATACCTTGCTCCTTTTCACCAAAAACTGATGTAGCTCGTATGTTTTTTGTTGCATGATACGTTCTTGCTGTAACATTCTTGGTCATCAGGAGGTCTCACAATACAGCAGCAAAATGAAAACACAATATAAAAATAACTCTAAAGTTTATTACATATTACAATACAACATAGAAATCCTTGAAGAGCACAGACCAATCTCCAATTAGAGACAGGTGGGGTTATAAGGCCTTATACCTAAATCTACAAAGCACGTTACTGCGGTAACGATTCACTTAAAGATATTCATTTTTAAAAGATATTACAATTCCATAAATTATAAAACACAATCAAACCATTGTTCATGTAGAAAAAGATACACTTAACTTAGCTTGCATTGTGATTAAAATGAAAAGATGGTTTTCTGCATTGTTCACTGCTGACAGGCTCAGGAAAGAAGAGAACGAAATTGTTGCAACATCATTGTGAGGCTTTTTATAGCCACATCAAACTTGTTAGTGTTTGATATTCATGTGATCACAGTTCACATTAAACAAACCGCTATTCCCTTTGAGATGAGCAAAGTTTTTACTGGTGCAAAGTTTTAACAGAGAAACCACCAAGTGAGCCAGCTCATCATCATCACTTGCACCGATGTCGGGATGTGAACGGGCGTCTGTTATAGCTGTGATATACTTTGCTGCAGAATTGTGTTTATGGAACACTGACAGAATAAGGTTTATGTGAGTGACAATTAATTATAACAGCATCAAATGGTTAGCCCAAGTGAAATGTTGAGCACTGGCCAATTTCTGAATATTCTAGTTGGTCTAGACCAAGGCGGCAGTGAAAGCCTAAACATTTGAAATGGATGTTATTTTCTAAAATTACACTTTTCTAACATGGAATATGTTAAGGCTAAATGTAATGCACAAAGAACAAAGTGATTTAATTGAAGAGGGTGCAGTTGATTTAGTCTAAGAGAGAATTGTGACAACCTTGGAAAACAAAGTGTTTAAAAAAGTGTATTGGCTGGTGATTTTCCCCTGCTCTTAATCCCCAGGGTAAAACCCAGTCCTCACAGAATCAGAGCAGGTTTTATTGCCTTTGTCAGTGAACGGAATTCACAAACTAGAAATTTGCTCTGGCAATATGTTGCAGCATGGAACAATGAATAGTAATAATGAATATAAATTATGATCAAATAAAGGCATGCATAAAATAAGGTGTTAAAATCTCTTACACATTGTTTTCAGGGTGATTTGCACTACAGGTCTAAGATGCGTTGAGAATCACAATTGGCTTTAGAGTTTCTTGTGCTGTACTTGTGTCCCGGGACGAGCAGAGATCAGAGGTCAAACTGCTCTCTCGTGTTGAGTTTGTCTGGTCCATAGGCCTCCCAGGGCCCATTAAAGAGATTAGTCGGCCCCTGGTTTTATACAGAACCTCCCAGACGTTCCATGTGGTCACTGGCTCACTACTTCACCGACAGAGTGATGGCAAAGTTACTCCACTGGACTTTGTTTGTGTGTGTGAGTAGTAAGTTATAGGAAATATATTACAAATGAAAAAAAAAAGTCTCTATATATATTTGTTGTTTAGGAGAACTGCTAAATTATAACATTGAATAAAGCATCAAGAGATTGAGATTGCTAAATGTTATGCCATGTTATGAAACTTAGAACGGTACCACAATAACATCTCCATGGAGAAAAGAAGGTCTCGTACCCTCCACCTGAAAATGTATGTTGTTTTTCTTTAAAGAAGACATATATTCTGATATTTTAAGGTACACTCTTTAAGGTAACAAGGATACAAGGATGCTGGTGGGATAGGGGATACAGACGAGGGTCTACTCAACATGAATCCAAATATATCACTGAATTGTGAGGGAACACCGTTATTGCATAGTTAAAAACTCACAAAAGTCAACTCAGCATATGATACCTGAACCTCTCCTATGAAATGCACAGGTGCATTTTAGCACATATCTGATGAATTGCTGGAATAGCATCTGAATATTGTCGTAACAATGATAAAACAAATTTGATGTTGAAATTTCCATTTTTGTCAGGCAAAATGTCTGCAAAGATGCTGCTTCTTAGACCAGTTCAAAGTTTGTATTTTTAGCGATTCTGAAACTTTCATATGACACAATTCACAGACAAGGTCAGAATGTTCTATTTTCAGTGAAGCAGAGAAAAGACAGATCAAAGGCAAAAGCCGCTTGTGATATGTGAGTGACAGACGTGAATTGGAATAGATTCAGTGCAGTTCATTTTGTCTCAGGCATATGCGTCAAGAATTGTATTTGCTGAATTTTTTAAAATCCCATGCAGACGTTTAAAGCACAAAGTTTCTTTATCTTACAGTCCGATCATGAGGCAACCTGATGGTCAGAGATAAGTGGGCATTTACCATCTCTTGTAAAGTTAATCAAGTTATTGGGCAAGATGCTCTCTCTATAAAATGCTGTAGCATATTACCGGAAATCGTTCTTTAATTTAATCATCTCTGAACCAGACCAACAGCTTCTGGGGTGGCAAACTCCTGAAAACTCCTTTCAGATCATGTGCATTTCTGACATACTGTATGTTCCATTTGAACATGTAATTGGCATCAGAAATAGATCAGGCGATCAAAAGTTTCAAAGGGCACTCTCATGGCAACATGGCTGTCTGATGTTTTTGAGTCGCTCAATGAAGAAAATATGCTCTCTAATAGTGATACAGGCAAACACTTGGAAAATTGAAATCTTACGTATGGTTCTTTCTGAAGAATCTTTCTAAAGAACCAATCTGATCAAATGTTGAGCAAAAAAACAAAAATCATTTTGGATAGTGAAGTATTAGGCAATAAAAAAATCTATTAAATTATGATTTGGCGAAAGTCAAGACAAATGCTTAATGGGTATCTCTAATCTTAACCCTGAATATTCATAAATCATTTTTAACATTAATCTCAAATCCAATCCTACCATAATTTGCACTGTTTCTCGTGTATTGTACATTTCCTTCAGATGAAATAATGGATTTGATTAGATTAGAATTGTTTTTGCCATAATGCCATCGGTGGTCATTTGTGAGTGTTTTTACAAATTATATTTTACTCAAGAGGTTAAAATGACTTCTTCTTCCTGGTAGTTTACTTATGTTTACAGAAAACCACAACAAATCCTTTAGTCATGTTAGTCATGTAGACTTTGCTGATTGGTTTACGATCGCATGACGTCACAACTTTCTAGAATCTCAATCGTTTTAAATGGAGCTGCAGCAGGTCAGAATTCTGTGGTTGAATTCACTGTTTCACTGTCAGATTGCAGATTTGTTTATCTGGCGTTATGGTTCATATCTCTGTAATTACTGGCCTTATCCACATGAAATAAAACTGGCACAAACTTCAACATCTTCTCTGTCAGCACAAAGACCCGTGGAGCCAATGCCAAATAAATAAATAATGACACGGTTCAATGTAGGCCCTGCCCACCAGCTGAGATTATGACATCCTCAAATTGTAGAATGTGAATAATTTGTTCTGAGCATTTTGAAAACAATTGAATATGGCATTAAACTGTTGCTGTACATTAATAAAAAATAGTGTGCATGTATGTTTTATATATTATTTTATATTTTTGGGATTGTAATTGTAACCTTAGTTTCTGGTCTTGATCAAATTAAAGGAAGGCCATGAGAAGCAGATTCCTGTCTTATTCCTAGTAAATAAGACATAAAAAGTGTGTTTGTTTATCAGTTGTTTTTGTTGTGGAAAGGTATAGAATTGATGATGATGTAAACCTTACTTGTTCTCTGATAGAATAAGCCATAAATAGACCATGTTAACTGCATTAAAGGTCTGTGATGGAGGAAAGCTTTTCATCTTATTAGTGTCAGCAGCTTCAACATAACTGACTTTGAACCTGTCTTTGCATCAACCTAATTGCATTGGTGCTTTTTAATTTGCCATTATAGACAGAGATAGGAAGAACAGTTATGGCATCATTATTAGACGAGTGTACGACACACACACAATATGGATGTAGTATTTTTATTATTGAAATATTAACTTAAACAGCTTTTTCAGTTGTCGGGATAGGCCAGTTTAAATAGGGCTTCTGGGTAATTACAGGTGCAGTAAAGGGTGGAAAGGACGAGTAAAGGGGGAAGGTGTGGTCCTGTTCCTGAACCCCAGTCAAGCATATTACACATACAGCAACACACACAGCTAAATATAAAAGATAAAATTATAAACAATTAGATGAGGACAGCGTGCAGTGGTCATATTTTATCACAAAATAATCCTGTTAAATGTTGAGTAATTGTGCTTTAATCAACCCAATAAACTCTTCCTTAACAAATGTCCTTCAAGTGTTATGTTTACTTAAAACACCTAAAGCCCCAGTGTGTATATTTTAGCCAAAAAATAGACCAAAATAAATGAATGTTTAGATTTTGGTTGCTTTTATTGCACTTAAAATCTCAAGAAAACATGCCTCCAACTGTGAGCGGGCTTGCATCACCACAAACCTGACTCGTACTTGGCCCGGTGGAGTCTCCACATGCTTGTCTCCATGGAAATGTTGTTCACATAGCTATAATATTCCACAGTATAGCATATGCCTATAGAATGTTCCAAAATATGGTTTTCACTTTAAAAAAAAAAAATAATTAATTCCTGGCCTGAAGGCTCTTATTTGATAGGACAGTCGAAGCGTGAAAGGGGGAGAGTGGGGGTATAGACAGTCAGCAAATTTTGAGGGTCTGACTTGAACCCACGACGTCATGAAGGCAGAAATCTCTTAACCACCACCAGCGAAGCACATTTTTCACCCCTTCAGAAAGTTACATACTGTTACTTCAATTTAACCACAACAAAAAATATATATATATGTAACCATATAACTCCTTCTGACGTTCCAGTCTCAGAATATGTGATATCGGACCACCAGCATTCTGCGCCTTGAGCCTGTATGGTCTGAATTCAGTGCTTCTTGGGTGAAGAGGCAGTCCACACTGTTGAATCACATTCAGATCTGTCTTTATGTAAGAGCTAAGATGGTTTCCTGGGGGCTTGTAGTGTATTTTCATCTACAGCCTGTCACTATGTATAGATTATGAAGAAACTTCTAATACTGTGCTGTCACAGCACACATCATCCACGTGACGCAGGGGAACATTTCCTGCCTTGAAACCTATCTCCATGGAGATGTGAGGGGATGGGGAAGCTGTAACTGAAAGACTGCTGTTCTGCTCGTCTCCTGCACCTACACATGTTACTTCACAGCTCCCGATGGGGCTATGTTGGTGACTCTAATTGCCTCTGTGCTTTCTGTGTTGTCGCTTACTAATTGCACCCTGTATTCACAAGGGATGATCCATGGTCCATAGTGTAACCACATAGCAATTACCATCTTAATAAGTCTCCATTAGGAATTGGCCGGCGAATAGGTTACCACTTTTTGCCACCAAAGTTGCTCTTTATGCTTTATGTCAAATTGACCAAAATTGATGTGATCTGTTCGTAAAGAGCCGAGCCTTTTTCTTTTAACCATCTAGCTGCATTTGCATTGTGAATCAAATACAAGACTGACTACAAATTGTGCCAAGGAGGAGCATTACCATTTGACAAAAGATTCAGATATTAACTGAGAAAAACGAGAACTAGCATATAATGTAGATAATCTAGAATGCTCTAATCAAGAGTAAAATGCCAAAAAAAACTATACCACTCATTTAGTTCTGTGGCAATGTTAGCACACGAATTACAAGCATAGACAGGCAAGGGGCATTTATGTAAAAGAGTGCATTATTAAACAACTAGAGCTAACCAAGATTCTAAAGTGCCACAGCAGCATATAAACCTTTTCATAATGTAAAAGTATATACTAGTGATGTACTGAGTAACGCTTGTTTCTCCACAGGGTGCAAGTGGAGTTCTATGTCAACGAGAACACCTTCAAGGAGAGGCTGAAGCTCTTCTTTATAAAAAACCAAAGGTCAAGTAAGTAATACACACAAAAACATTAAATTGACATTATTATTAAAGCTTCACATCATAGGGGCCATACCTGCTTGCCATATGCTTGTTTAGTTCAATCTTCTCATAAGTCACTGTGCATTGTCCTTACATGGTGAAATGGAGGAGTGGAGGAGGCGTGACATGAGGCAGGATTCATGTACGCATATTTCTGCTCCAGGTGAGATCCGTGAGGAGGAAATGACCCGCTGGAGTGCGTACCAAGGGTTTTCTTAATCTGAATATTTGTCCACCTACGGGAAATCTGGGTTTTGTCCTCACGTTCTCTTTTAGACAGAGTTCCACGTAACAAGCGCCCTCTGCTTGTCTCCATGGAGATAGATATGTTTAAAGGAGAAATTTTATGCTAAATCAACTTTAATGAGCTTCGTCACAACGGTGTCCTCATTATTAATAATTCAGTTTTCTCAAAATTGTGTCTTGATTGATTCCTGCATGTTTGAGTAATCCTAATCCTGCTTTGTCCGAAAACTGAGGCTCAAATGGTCAGAAAATTCCTGTTTTCACCTACCCCCAACTCCACCCACATCCTTGAACTTAATTGTGATCGTTTGAAAAATTGAGCAGGGTGAGACAGAATAGTTACACACTAACCTTTAATAATCGGTGTAATATTTATTTTCATCACCCAATTAAAATGCAGCTGCACCGGGATTACTCCTCACAAAACGGTAATGACCTCATGTGATTTTTACAAACCATAGATGTAATACTGGATTTTTATGAAACCTGCATATGACTAGAGTAGTTCTGGCTTGAATACAATCTGTTGTTTTACACAGCCCAGATGCCATGCCATAAAACAGATAAAGTAGACAGACGCTATTATGTGAGCTAAATGAACATGAGCATAATGTAGATGATGGCGATGACGCACAACCAGTTTTGTTACCAGCAAGACTTTTATTATTCCATTATCCACTCATTGTATATTGGTGGTTTTTGGGTGTGCACACTGTCAAGAAGAACACTGCATTTGACACTGACGAGGAAATTGTGGAGAGCGACATTGCATAGTTGTCGAGAAATTCAACAAGCCTTATGCCCCAAGCAGCAATGAGTAGCAAGTGGTTGTAGCTAATTGCGTTAACGTGCCCTTTGCACTGACAGCACCTGGCTGCTTGTTCTTCCACCTGTCAATGTCACTATCAATATACAGCCTAAAACACAAGACATCACAATGAAAATGTCACCCACTGCTGCCAGCGTTCGTTGATTTGTTTGGTTTCTCTCTTTTTTTTCTATGTCTTGGTCTGGTCCTGGTTTGAGACTAGTTTAGTCCTGATATGGACTTGGTTTGGTTTGGTTTTGTCTTGTCTGACTTTAGCTCCGGGTTTAGTCTCAGTTTTGATGTGGTTTGTGCAAGTGTGAACACACCCTTTAACACTGATGTTGGTCCAAAACTAGGGTTGTCAAAAAATAATATACCCAGATATTAATCAATACTAAGACTAGTTACTTATTTGAACAAGTATCACTACTGCAAATATTTCACATAAATTGGACCTTTACTGACTGGTTTTAGAATGATCTTTATCAGTGCCACCGCTCTCATTACGCACATAAGGCGCAGTGCGTAGGGCATCAAGAGCTCCGAGGGGCACCAGCCTGACCAGGCAGTTTGGATTGAATGACACAGTGGGCTATTTGTGCAGCAGCTGCACTGTCCCTTTTGCAATTACACGAGAGGCATAAAGTAGGCATATTCTGTCTTTAGTTCTTTATCATTTCAAAACCAACTCTTAAGACTCAAGTGACGTCGCCGTTCTCTCTCCAAAGCGAGTTGGAGATGCCCACAGGCAGAGCCACTTTACAAGCCACAGTTTAAACAGGCGCAGGCAGATCAGGTGCACAGTTGAAAGTGGTTTAGACTCCACTACTCATTCTACGGTCCACAAGGAGCAAAAGGGCTTCAGACGATAAAAATTGTCCTCATACGTGGTGCGTCCAGCTGGCAAACCACGGCGCAGTCACCTCGATCGGTTCTGCAGAAGAGCAGGAGAAGGGCTCCAGGTGATGCTGGAGCAGGGGCGGAGAAGGGACATTTAGAGACTGTGGGGGGCCCTCACTATAAACTGAGTAATGAGTTGCTAAGTATATTACATCTAGAATAGGATATTATATGATTCCCGCCTCAGCAAGAAGACACAGGAAACTGCAGTCCTACATTTTTGTCATACGCAGATCATACTGTAAACCCCACATTCATCTTGCTAAATAGAGGATTCAAAAGTGACATGTCTGGGTGAATTTGCTGTGACAAAGTGCCACAGGAGCAAAGGAGATTACATATCACAGATATAGCAGCGTTGGGGCCCCTGACTCTGTGGGTCCTGTAAAGAACTGACTGCAGCTCAAAAACCTTTGCTCTTTGATGGCTTGGCTCATCACTCAAAACTGTTGGTAGTTCATAAGTACGGTATATATGTTATACTCCAATGGATTCATCATACAAAGACATACAAAAGAAGTATTTTTATATTGCCCAAAATCACAACTTCAGGTTGATTTTGGGCAATCAACCTGGCACTCCACTTCATCCTGCAGCATCTGGACTCCCCGGGAACCTACGCCAGGATCCTGTTTGTGGACTTCAGCTCTGCGTTCAACACCATCCTCCCTGCTCTGCTCCAGGCTCTCCTCCAGGACAAGCTCTCCCAGCTCAACGTGCCTGACTCACCTGCAGGTGGATCACTGACTTCCTGACGGATCGGAGGCAGTGCGTGCGGCTGGGGAAGAATGTCTCAGACACTCGGACTATCAACACAGGAGCTCCACAGGGCTGTGTACTTTCTCCTCTGCTCTTTCCCTGTACACAAACTGCTGCACCTCCAGCCACGACTCCGTAAAACTCATCAAGTTTGCGGACGACACCACCCTCATCGGGCTCATCTCGGACGGGGATGAGTCCGTCTACAGGAGGGAGGTGGACCGGCTGGTGTCCTGGTGCAGCGGTAACAATCTGGAGTTCAACGCCCAGAAGACAGTGGAGATGATCGTGGACTTCAGGAAAGCCACAGCCCCCCAGCCCCCCTCATCATGAC
The DNA here is from genome assembly GCA_015082035.1 of Chaenogobius annularis. NCBI lineage: Eukaryota > Metazoa > Chordata > Actinopteri > Gobiiformes > Gobiidae > Chaenogobius > Chaenogobius annularis. The sequence continues at coordinate 195,480 of BJKM01000007.1, read as the reverse complement.
AGACTCCCCCATCACCACCGTGGACTCCTTCCGCTTCCTGGCACCACCATCACCCAGGACCTCAAGTGGGAGCCCTCCATCAGCTCCCTCATCAAGAAGGCCCAGCAGAGGATGTACTTTCTGCGGCAGCTGAGGAAAGCCAAGCTGCCAGTGCAGATGATGGTGCAGTTCTACACGGCCATCAGTTGAGTCCATCCTCACCTCCTCCATCACCGTGTGGTACGCTGGAGCCACAGCCAGGGACAAACAGAGACTACAGCGCATTGTGCGTTCTGCTGAGAAGGTGATCGGCTGCAGACTTCCATCTCTGCAGGACCTGTACGTCTCCAGGGCTCTGGACGAGCAGGTCGGATCACAGCTGACCCTTTCACCCTGGACATGGTCTGTTTGAACCACTCCCTCAGGCAGGAGGCTACGGTCCATCCGGACCAGAACCTCCCGCCATAAGAATAGTTTCTTTCCCTCTGCTGTTGGACTCATGAACACTTCAAAACACCTGTCACTTTAACTGCAATATTCATCCACTCACTGCACTGTCACTTTCTGCACTACAACTTTAAACATAACTGTAAACTTGTGTACATAGAAATGCCTATTTTTATTTTTATTGTATAGTAATTTTAAATTGTTTCCTAATGCATGCCCTTTTTTGATTGAATATATGTTGTTTTATTATTACTCAGTGTTTTATGTTGCACCTTAAGGCCGAGACAAGTTCCTACGTTTTTGAATTTTGTTCATTGACAATGGCAATAAACTCTTTCTGATTCTGATTCTGACAACTTCACAAAATTGTTGATTTAATCAGAATCAGAATCAGAATCAGAAAGGGTTTATTGCCATTGTCAATGAACAAAATTCACAAACATAGGAACTTGTCTCAGCATTAAAGTGCAACATAAAACACTGAGCAATAATAAAAACAACATATGTGAAATCAAAAAGGGCATGCATTAAGAGACAATTTAAACAGAAGCTGTTCAAAAATCATCAGTCATTGGTCAATAAAACACAAACGTTTTTCAAACGTCATTCAACGTCATCATTTTTATTTGATTTTACTTTCTATTGCACGCCAACCCTTACGCCATATAAATGTGGTGAGCTGGCCAACATAAAACAAAGAGAATGAGAGCCAACCGTGTGCGGAACACATAGCTGATTGTACCAGACTTGGTAGAAGAATTACAGGGTAAAACATAAACACATCAGCAAACGGTTCATTCTGTTACTGTCACATTTAGCGCATGTAGCAAGTTTCTGCTAAACATTATTATATCTATTGCTTCACAGGCTTGAGAATCCGTCTATTCAACTTCTCACTGAAGATCCTCACTTGTGCCCTTTACATCCTGAGAGTCAGCTTGGATACTCCCAACAGCAACAACTGGTGAGCAGCAACTTAGAACCACAAAGTGATTAAGGACCATGGAGTTGGCTCAAAAACCAATAATATGGCACTTGCAGTTGAAGTAGAAACTAATCAAAAATGGGCTGCTAAAAGAGCTGATTAAAAATAAAACAAACTTGAAGTGTGATATTCTAAAATAGGGGTATAAAGTGAGTTAATTCTACAATTCATCTGCAGTTTGTGTAACATTTGAACTTCAACTACAACATCAGCATCTTTAAACACATTTTGTTATCTTAACCGTTATTCATTGCAGTTATTACTATATTCCTACAAATCCGATCAGATATCACAACTACTTTAAAGACTATGGCTAAAATTGACTTCAGTTTTGTAGCCCATTCTCAAGTTGTGTTTGTTCTTGATGACAACACACCAAATGTCCTACTCGGCACAGTTCCACTCACACATTTGCAGACAGGCCCATTCTATTTTTGTTGTTTTTGTTTTGTCCCAAGTGTTCCTGTGCTTTTCCGCAGGTCCAATTGTCGGAACAGTAGCTACGCTAATTGCACAGAGACTCAAGAAATCAACTGGTATGTTCAAATACTTTGTACTAGAAGATTGTGGTAGTTTTCTGGGTTGTCGCTTTGTGCTAGTCTGACTGTGCTATTTTGCAATTTGCAGGCAGTTGATATTCTGGGTGAATAGAAAGATTCCTGTATGGGCAATACAGGTGAGAGACATAGTCCACAGGGTAATTTCAAGAACTGATTCGACAATGTCTATATTGATTTGTTAGTTGCCGTGCCGTGTTAGTTGCCGTGCAGCTCAGAGTTCTGAACAGAAAAAGATATGTTTGCTCACTTAACATGCGTCTGCTTTTTCTCCAGGTGACAGTGGCCTTAATCAGTTTTTTGGAGACCATGCTAATCACATATCTTAGCTATAAGGTGAATGAAAATGGCCGATGCACTTTCCCAAAAAGGACTATTATTCATAATTTATTTGAGTTTTTTCTAATATTTTTTGTAAAATGTTTAGAGTTGTTCACATTTTATTATTTATTATCGCATTGCATTTTTTAACCCGAACCTCTTTCCACAACTCTACAAAAAACATTTCAAGCATTCAACAGCAACATGAACACATTTACGTAAAAAGTAGCTGGTTACTTATATTCTGTGGGGATATTCAAATGGCCCTCATTCTGTTATCTTAAAAATCAAAAGCAATTTGAAGAATGATGAATGCAAAAAGAGTGCACACTAATGTGATTTAATCGGCTCATTATTTCCGATGACTATAAAAGACACCACTGTGTTTTATGAAGACAAACTCATTTCAAGGCAGTTCAAACACAGTAGAACAGACGCAACACGACAACAGATTATAATTGTGATAAAAACTTTCATTGTAAGTTTAGCTTTTTCCTTAACTCACCTTGCGTCTTTTCTTTAGGGAAACATCTGGGAGCAGTTCTTTCAGGTGTCCTTCATATTGGAGATGATTAATACCGTACCCTTTATAATTACAGTAAGTTTAATATACACATTGTTTGTGTCGTTGCTGTATGCTAACTATTTACTGGCCTCTTTTTCAGATATTCTGGCCTCCATTAAGAAATATATTTGTTCCTGTTTTTCTAAACTGTTGGCTTGCCAAAGGAGCCCTGGAGAACATGCTTGTATGTACCAAAAGTACACTATTACATATCCTCCACTCATCATTGAACTACCCTGGTGTTTTATATATTGAGGAGTAGATGGTTTGGTCTTGTAATAGTTCAGGGAAATCAGTGAGGATTTTACCAGCCCATGTAAATGAAGTGATGTAGCGTGTCCTCACTGAGACAGACACGCTGACACGTAGAGCCGCGTACCAAGCTGTAGTTGGACAGATGGTGCGGACTCAGGCCAGAGCACAGGGAGAGGAAGTGATAGCAGCGTGGAGAGGTGGCACAGGCAGAGCACGGTAACACGGGGCAACTGCAAATTAGTCTTCAGCGGCAAGCAAAATAGACGACAAAAAATGACAGCCAAATCTATTTTCCACAGTTATTACTATTGGCATAGCTATAGTTTGAGAAAGAATGGATCTCACAGTGGAGAAATTGAACTATTGCAAATGTAAATCCAATGACGAAGAATGTCAACCCAAATAGCATGTGCAAAAGTAAAACAGAAATTGAACAATAGGAGACCACAAACACCCATCAAGTCACAATAATAGATCGTTTAGAATGAGGTTTAATTTTTCTTGCTTTGTTCTTCTAATATAATGATCCTTAGCTTCTTCATGTGCAGAATGACTTCCACCGTGCCATCCAGAGAACCCACTCAGCCATGTTTAACCAGGTGTTCATCCTCATCTGCACCTTACTCTGTCTGGTTTTCACCGGGTAAGTGTAATTTCATCAGATCTGTTCTCTGTGGGCATGGTTTTAAAGGCTTCACACAGAATTGTTCTACATTAAGGGAGGAATTTAACGTTAGGTTTAGATGCATGTATTTATTTTCGGATTTGTTTGTAGTGTTGAAGCTAACGTTGTGTTTGCGTAGTTACAATTAGGTACCAGAGGTGGGTAGAGTAGCCAAAAATTTAGTAAAAGTAACATTTCTTCAAAATATCTTTACTCAAATAAGAGTAAATAAGTATTTGGGGAAACTGCTACTCAAGTAAGATTAACTCTCTGGATGTTACTTCTGATTTATAATTTGAAGTCAATTTAACTGAAAGGACAAAACCTTTCCGAACTAAATAAATTAAAAATGATTAGAAATGTAGAGATTATTATGCATTTATATAATTTAGATATTATTCCCCTTGAAACTTCTGATTTATAAACCCGAATGAATATTTCAGTTTAATTTAAGTTACAATTAAATATCTATAAAAGTTTTTCTTTTTCATACTTGTAAAAATATTTATACCTTTTGTTATCCAGACCTTTAATCTTAGGTTTGGTGCTGTTTGGTACAAAACCTTGCCAACCAGTTTAAGATTTTAACATCTTTGTTCATCCTCCGTTTAGCCTCAAATATTTTCAAAGAATAGACCACAAAAATGAGACAAAATGAAATCATATCTGAAGAAGCGGTGCAAGACACAGATGTTCAAATCATTTAATATTGATAAAAAGCTTGTGTCACTTGTAGACTTACTGTGTAATTGCATCACATTGTCTCTTCAAAGAAAGACTAAACTAAGCTAAAGTACTCAGAGTAGAAAGAGTAACCAAAACTCAAGAACAGTTAACTGAGTAAATGTAACTGTGCTCTTTTACACTCCCTTACTTTTCCCCCTTTCTTCTTATCAATAAAACACTAATTAATTAACAATGTCAGTGGAGGAAAGAAGACACTAAAATCAATAGCGTGCCTTGAAATACGTAGAATTGGTCCAAATTGTATTGACTGCAGTCCTTTTATTCTGGGATAAATTGGATCAGAAGTCCAGTCCATTTTCCTGAAATGAAGGTTGTGAGTCTTGATATTGCAGCAAACTCAAAATGTTGCTTTGTTACAGAGCTTGTGGGATACAACATTTGGAAAGAGCCGGAAAGAACCTTACCCTTTTCGACTCCTTTTATTTCTGCATTGTCACCTTCTCCACTGTGGGCTATGGAGATGTCACGCCTCAGATCTGGCCTTCAAAGCTGCTTGTGGTCATCCTCATCTGCGTCGCTCTGGTGGTGCTCCCGCTGCAGGTAATTTATTCATGCTGAAATGGCACAGGGCCACTAGGACTAACCAGATTAATCATGACTAGCTGATTATTGAAATTATCAGCAATTTATTTAATAATTATTAAACAAACTCAGCATGAACATGGAAAAAAATTATCACAAACATAGTTCCATAAAATGTAAAACAGTAGAAAAGTAAATTGTAGATTTGTGATTTCTATTTAAAATAAAATATATTTGTAATATTAAATCATATATCAAGATGGGGCAAAAGGAAAAACCAAAAGATAACAAAAAACCCTAATTCTTACAACCCCAAGTCTCTTTTGTTTGAAGGGGGTCCCAGACTGCTGGAGAAAGCATTCGATCTCCAATTAGTCCTCACATGGGACACAGAGGCTGCACATATCGGGTGAGCGCAGGGCATAAGATGGAGCCCCTGAGCTTCTCCATTGGAATCATTCAAAAAAGAAAACAAAGCCGCTGTGACTGATTTAACAGATAGTCGGCAAACCAGTTCAAACCTCGCTCAGAGATGCCATGTTGCCTAAGGATTTTAATCAAAAGCTGAGGGTCAACAGTGTCAAAAGCCTTTGATAAGTCGATGAAAAGGGCAACGCGATATTTTTTCAGATCCAGAGTTTGCAGGAAATTGGAAATTGTCTAGAACCTTAAGAGCAGCTGTGACCGTAGTGTGTATCTTTCTAAAACTGAACGTTAGATAAACCATCGTCACTGAATGCTGACCAGCTTTTCACGAGTTTTAGAAATAGGAATGTAATTATTGACTTTACTTGGATGGCCACCTTTTAACAACGAGAGTACAAATGCAGTTTTCCAGGTCTTAGCAATAATACCACGTTTTAATCTTAAATGAAAAACATGAGTGAGAGACCTTCACTGATGGACGTACAAGGTAAAACAAGGTCAAATTAAAAGAGCAACGATCCAAACGTATCCCTTTAGACACAACAGAACTGGTATTCACTAAGATTACTGCACATACTTCACATTTTAATGTTTTAATATAATATTCAGTTCTAAATGACATAATATTAATAATAATTGCTATTCTATAAAGCTGAAAAACTGTTTTTCAACATTCTGCCTTGAAGTGGGCCTATACCCTTCCCTTTAAACTCTGCGGGTCTGCATATTTCTCTGTGGAGCTAATTGAGTGTGGAAATATAATTGAACCCCTGGTGTTGACGAACTAATGATTCTGCAGTTTTCACCTCATAACTTTCACTTTTATGTATCTAGCCAGTGCATCTCCCACATTATCTATTTTTTGAAACTATAGTTTGAGGAGCTGGCTTACTTGTGGATGGAGAGCCAGAAGTTGGGCGGGAACTACAGCCGCCATCGAGCCCAGACTGAGAAACATGTGGTCCTGTGTGTCAGCTCTCTGAAAATTGACCTCTTGATGGATTTTCTCAACGAATTCTACGCTCATCCAAGACTACAGGTATGGTTCTGAAAGGTTAAACTGCTCAAAGATTTGAATTTCAGCTACTGACATGTTCAGTCCGACCCGCCAACTTGTCCAGTTTGGTTCTATCCACAATATTACAACCAACATTATTACACATAGGAATGTCTTCTGTTATAACACATAGCACACATCAGCAGTTATTCTACCTACCGTATAATATACCTTTTTTAAAAACATTTTATCCCTGACAAATCCATTTTAAAGGACCCATACACAAATTTTACTTCCTCTAGTTCAGGAGAATGCACTTTTCACCATGTTGTATGTTGAAATAGTGGATATTATTAAACACATATACAGTATATACACATACCGTATTTTCCGGACTTTTAGCCGCTCCCCTATATAAGCCGCATTTGCTCTATTTTAAAAAAAACGATAATAAAACAATACATAGGCCGCACCTTTTGTATAGGCCGCAGAACTCTTTCCTTGACTTTTGACATCGCATGAGCTCGTCCCGCTGTCCCCTCCGTCCCCTCCAGCGTCTCACGTACATTCATTGATGTTAAGCTTGCGTGCAGCCGCGCGGCTTCCTAGCAAGATCGATGGCCTTCAGTTTAAAACTTGCTTCGTACGAACTTCTTCGTTTGGGTTCCATAATGATGCGGCAAGAATTTGAAAAATAATTTATAGTTGGTAATTTGTCGTCCGTGTTCTATTTCTATTTGCTAGCTGAATAAAAAAGCAACATCTGCTTCTTTGCTTAACTTTTCTGTAGTTTTGATTCCAATTCCGGTTAGTTCGCCCCTAGCGGTGAAAGAAAAAAACCACAGAAAAGCCGCAGCCTCTAAATAAGCCGCATGGCTCAAAACATCTGACAAAAGTAGCGGCTTATAGCCCGCAAAATACGGTATGCTGTATGTCATTTTATAGGATGAGAACCATACTCATTCATGGGGAAAACAAGGGAACGGGCCTTTTAACTGTATTTGCATATGGCTGGAAGTGTATATCATATTTCAAATTGTACATGGGTGCTGCCCGGTGGTAGTTGCCCGGCTGCAGTGTCGTGAGTTCGAATATGACAATCTCTGACAATTTACTGCATGTCCTCCCCTCTCTCTCATCCTCCATTTCACCCTGCCCTCTCTTGTCTAATAAAACCTAAGGGCCATAAAAATGTTTTTTAAAAAAGCCCTGTTCACAACCATAAAACACTGATCTGTCTTGTTCCTCCCAATTTAAATATTTGCTGCAGGACTACTATGTCGTGATTCTGTGTCCAACGGAGATTGATATCCAAGTGCGAAGAATACTGCAAATCCCACTGTGGTCCCAGAGAGTCATCTACCTGCAAGGGTCTGCACTCAAAGACCAAGATCTGATGAGAGCAAAGTGGGTGGCTCAAGCGCCTTCATCTTTTTTCTCATACACATAGTCGAGAGTAGGATACCACTTAGTTTGTTCTCCCGATTTAAAGCAGTACACCTCTTTAAGTGATGTTTATGTAATTCCACTTTGGGATGGCAGCCAGGAGTCTTAAAAATGTGAATGTAAGTAGCCTTGCCAAGTAAGACATCTCATCAAGAGTACAGAGACACTATTTGTTGCCCGATTGACAATATAAAGTGATTTTCCCAAGAATTAAAGCATGCATGGGTTATAAAGTAGCCATTCAATATTTTTCTATGTGAACTGCATAGATAACTCAACCTCCTAATCCTTCTGTGTAATGTTAGTATCTTCATTATTGTAGTGAAACTGGGAAAGTTCAGATCACAAATGCAGGCTTACTAAGTTATCATTCGAGTATGGTATTATATACGTATCTGTCTTGTATTTTTGTTCATTTACAGGTGTAATAAAACATGCAGTCCTATTTTGAGTGGTCGCCTCTCCACAGATGCTTCTATTGGAGTTTAATCCCATATTGTGCATTCTTACAGGCAAAGCAATAACATCTCCATGGAGACAAGCAGGTGGCAGACACTGCACAAGAAAAGTTACACCCTGCACCTTCAGAACTAACATAGATGTAGTTTGAAAATCCCTCAAAATACAGAATACAGGCTCTTTAAGAATGCCATTTTCTTTGTGCTTAACTTAAAAAAAAAAAAAGGCTCATTTTCTTGACAGTTGATGAAACCTACATTAAACCCAGTGCACAACACTTCATGGCCACTCTTTGTTTTTCTCTCAGAATGGATGATGCAGAAGCCTGCTTTATCCTCAGCAGCAGAAACGAGAAGGACCGCAACGCAGCCGTGAGTCTCATTTTTAACACTGAGGTGCAACGCGTCAGGGTGCTGTAAACTCTGCATGTTTCCACAATCTGCCGTCTATAATGATTGCAATGGAGCAATTTTTGTTCACACTCTACTTCCTTTACAAATTAGCTCCGAGACCTGGAGATACAGTGATGCTACTTTGATTTTATTGAAACAGCTTCAGAGGAGAAAGGATTTGCAGGCTTTAAAGTCAAGCCTCATAAAATTCTGATTGCTCAACATATAAATGAGTACCGCTAAGTTCTTTCATTTGTGTGATTATTTACAGGACCATCAGACAATTTTAAGAGCCTGGGCTGCCAAAGATTTTGCACCAAACTGCCCACTCTATGTCCAAATTCTCAAACCAGAAAATAAGTTTCATGTTAAGTTTGCAGGTAAAAAAAAAAGAAAAAAAGAAAGGAATGTAATATATTTTGAAATAATTTGACTTTACTTTGCATTGTCTGTTGTTTTGAACTGCTGCGTTTTCTTACAGACCATGTTGTGTGTGAAGAGGAGTTCAAATATGCCATGTTGGCCTTGAACTGTGTATGTCCAGCAACATCCACTCTTGTGACACTGCTGGTTCACACGTCCAGAGGACAGTAAGAGCACTTTTAACTGTATTTATCATTTTAAGCATGTGAATACTTGGGGGCATGCAGGAATAGTGTGGAAACTAAAAACATCAAAATTTTTGTTTTGATGGTATGAAACATCTATTATATGATCTATTAAGAAGCTGCAAATAGAGCAAAAATGTATAAAGTGAATCTCAACTTGGACATTCACAGACACATTATAGGACATTTCTGAAGGATTGTAAAAATATGATCTCATTATTGTTAGCGAGAGAATCCCCCAAAAATAATGATAAAGTATTTTTTTTAATCAATCAACTTCAACTAAGTTATGCTTTTATTCGTGTTGTTTGATGAGCTTTAAGAATTCATTGCTCCTATACTTTTCAGGGCCGAATCAATCACATTTGATTGACAGTGTTGTTGGAAAAGTTGTCCATATCCTTCTGTTGATAGCCAATTTCTTTTTTTAGACAGCTTGTCGTTTAGTTTGGTAGACCATCACTGCTGCAAGGAACTGTCACTGTCCGGTCAATTTACTGTACACGTTCCCTTGTTAGGTCATAAATCTCTCGCCCACTTTCTGTTCAAGGTGATCACTATTTCTCTGCAGCTTCCACAGTGGAGATGCAAATAGAATTTCCATTTTAGTAATGCATCAGGGTCACATAGGCTCAGTGACTGTTAACGGTTGTCTGCTTGTTAATTTAAACATCAGCAAATAGATTTAAATTGGGTAAAAGATGAATAATGCATGGTTAGGTTAGGTTTAATGTATGGTTAGGCGGAAATATGTGGGAAATATCTCATTGCGTTTTAGGATTGTGTTTAAATTTGCAATTTATGTTTCACAAGTAAGATTCAGATTGCCATGGAGATCTAAACACATCCAGGTTCATTTTATTTCATTTTATATGTCAAGGAAGGCTTAAATATAAACTGTAAAATGAATGCAATAATCTACATTTCAGAACATGTAAGAAATTCTACAGGTTTCGCAGCTTTTATACATGTATTGTGCGCAGAATACCATTTATGTAACAGAAAATTGCTATTTCAAATAGATTGCAGTTCTAGTTAAAGGAGTTGATGAAGTGCTTAATGGATGTTATTCATTTCCCCTGCAGAGAAGGGCAGATGTCTCCGGAGCAGTGGCAGAAAACGTACGGACGCTGCTCTGGGAACGAGGTCTATCACATTGTTATGGGAGACAGTAAATTTTTTGGGGAATATGATGGAAAGAGCTTCACCTACGCGTCCTTCCATGCCCATAAAAAGTGAGTGAGCTTCAGCTTTGCCTCGCTCACAGGGATTGAAGCTTATCCGTGTTCTTTCTTTCTTCAAGATATGGTGTGTGTCTAATTGGGGTCAAAAGAGAGGATAACAAGAGCATCATGTTGAATCCTGGCCCCCGTCACATCATGGCTGCCACAGACACCTGCTACTACATCAATATCACCAAGGAGGAGAACTCAGCATTTATTTTCAAACAAGAAGAAAAGCACAACAAGGTCCTCCCTGGGACTGGTATCTACGACGCCCCCTCCAGGCTGCCCGTGCACAGCATCATCATCGCAAGCATGGGTGAGACACAGTCCCATTGTTTAGTAAAGGATTACATCTGACTCCTTGATTGCACTCAATGTCCAAACGTTGGATGTGCCATTGTTTCAAATGCAATCGTAATATTGTAATATTTTCAGCTGCTTTGGTGAATGCCTTGAACGCTTTCACTGACTGCGACGCATGATTTAAAACATGCTTTTCGTTTACGTTTTTGGCTGACTTTATTGTGTTGTGCTTTTTCTTTGATCTGTGAAAGTTGATCAGGCCACTTCTTATGGTAAGTTTTGTGCATGACACATTCATTTTAATAGTTTTCTTTTCTTAAATTAAGCTTTAAATTTGCATATAATTCAAATATCTGGTAGATATTTGTAAAATGTTTTGCATGTCATTGCTTGTAGCTACACATATGTTATAAAGATAAATATAAACAGAGAAGTCATTAGCCTACCAGAATATGATTTATTGTACGACAATATAATAATGGAGAATACAACTAATCCATCTATTTTTTAGATGAGAAAATACTTGGTACTCTGCCCTTCGATTTGTCGTCTGACAACATGCTGTTCTCTTATATAAACTCATTACCATTGTGCTCTTGTGGTATTTCCAGGCACTGTAGCTATAGATCTGCAAAACCAGGACCCTCCTGAAGAGAAAAGCAAGCTGATGCTGCCGACAGAAAATGGTGGCGGGAGTCGCAGGCCGAGCATTGCACCAGTCTTAGAAATTGCTGACTCTTCTGCTGTTCTACCATGCGACCTCCTCAGTGACCAATCAGAGGACGAAACCAACCAATCAGACGAGGAGGGCTCGGTGGGACCGGAGTAAGTTAATATGACAATTTACAAGTTGAGTAATAATAAGTAATGATAATAAGTCATCTAATCCATTCAAACTGTATTATAAAGCACTATTAAATAATAAAATATTAAACAAACAGACCAACAGTGCTGTACACAAAGATAAAGCATAACAAACTAATACAATGAAGAGAGACAATTATCGAAACAGTAAAAGTCAAGGCCTCAAACAAAGTTATATAAGAAGATATTTAAAAACAAGAAGTGAATCAGCTTGCTTAATGTGCAAGGGAAACATTTTTCTTTGACCAACGACAGAAAACGCTCCATCACCTCTAAGTTTTAACCGGTCTGGTCAACTGATCTCAGGGAACGCATTGGGCCGTGTAGCACCAGCAGGTGAGAGAGGCAAGGCCAGTTAGGCACCTTTTGAAAACAAACAACAACATTTTAAAATCAACTCTGTAGGTATAGGTCGCCAGTGACGATGGATAAAATTGGAGAAATATGATCATATTTTCGTGAACCTGCGTAAAATTGGCTTATGCCGACATAGAGGGCATTGCAATAATCCAGTCGTGTTGTGTCAAATTTTTAAAATGGTCTCTCGAGAGAGACAACTCTTTTTTGGGCTATTAGCCTCAAATGGAAAAAGCTATGCGTCACCACAGCACTAATTTGTTTGTCAAGTGTAAAGTCTTGATAAATGTACTGATTGTACATACAAGCCATTACTTGCTAATTGGGTTGCATTGTGAAGATATAATCAAACTAATTGTCTGGTTTTGTCCAGTCTATTCCTTGGTGTCCAGTGGATTTTATCTGTAATAACAGAGGCCATGCTGTTTACACTAATAAGACATAAGTGCACTCTTTATATGATTGGTCCTCCCTACACACTCTCCCTCTCGTCTCTGTGTTTGGAGGGCAGGAGATGGATGGCTCTGAAATAGGTGTGTAATCTGTGCCATAAGGCTCTCTAAGGAGGTGGTGCTCTGGCAGTGATTAATGTGTGTAAACGTGACAGGCAGGTCAGCACTGTGTCCTCTCAGGTGAAGCCTATAAACCGTGCCCCTGCATGCCTTTGACGTGGATCTGTTTGCAGGTCGCATGCTACTTGATGTTTTATTCCAACCTTTTCTACCGTTATGCTGTTCCATCAAACTGGTCTGATTCACAAAAGATTGCTAGCTTGCGCTCCGTCGACTATCCTTTAGCCCCGTTGTTGTGTATTTCTTGTGTAAGACTTGTCAAGCACAATGGTTGGTGGGGAGGCAGGGAGGCAACTGCAGTGAAGAGACAGCAAATACGAGTCCCACAGTGCCACCATGTGGTAGAAATGTTTCATAGCTTGTTAACGATCCGTTATTAATTTGTTGGCTGACCTGAGGGGCGACATGAAAATGATTAGTCCAAAGAAGGCTGCTGGCACACTGTGACTCAGAGAATGAGAAACACCATAAAGTGAAATTCTAATTATTTATTCATTTCAGGTTTGTTCTCATTTTCAGAATTTGAATTTAGATAGTTAGATAAACCAGCGGCTGGAGCGATATATAATCCTAATTTTTAAAAATGTATTTGCTATAACATAGCCAATAATTACTCATTAGAATCGTAACAGATATTCCAAAAGTAGTCATTTCGGTTATAGGTTTTGAGTGGAAGATGTTTATCTTATCCAAGAGGGGGTTTCAATTCAGGATAAAAAACTGGTCTGAAAACTGAATTAATCCTGCAATGACACTTAAACAAAAAAATATATTTCAAACATATTTTGCTGTTGTGCTTAGCTGTAAACATATTGACATTTGTGATTTTGCTGTTTTGATTCAGTTTTGTAAAGGGCTACCCACCAAATTCTCCATACATAGGCAGCTCTCCAACGCTGTGTCACCTCCTGCCACAAAAAGCTCCATTCTGTTGTCTCCGTTTGGATAAGGTTTGTCCTAAATAAAACTACATTTCCTTTTTCACATAAAGCTATTGGTTTTCATACAGCTCCAGGATTTTAAACCCCATGTGTACTTTTGTATTTGTCACCACACAGGGCTGTACACACAATAGTTTTGAGGATGCCAAGGCATACGGCTTCAAGAATAAGCTGATTATAGTTTCTGCAGAGACGGCAGGGAATGGACTCTACAACTTTATTGTTCCACTGAGAGCTTATTATCGGCCCAGGAAGGAGCTCAACCCCATAGTTCTGCTGCTAGACAACAAGTAAGACCACTAACCCGGGGCCTGGTTTTTCTCACTACTGTGTCAGTGCCCACTGAGGAGCAAAATACATTACTGTAAACAAGTGTGTGATAGTTTTGCTTGTTATGGTTGTTTTGGATGGTTAGAGTGGGGTATACCGTACAAAAGAGAACTTATGTATCACAGAATGAGTGAAATCTCTCATCTGCAAGAGACGGCGCGGTCCTTGTTAAAAAGTCATTACCTATACCACACAAGTTGTGCCCTCACTGAGACAATCACAGACATTATACATAGGTTATGTTCTTTGTAATGTTTGGAATGGTTATTTAAGTATACACAGGTCACCCTTATCAAATTAAAAGGGAAGCTTTCTCTCTTTTTTTGTGCTCACCTCACTCTTCCATTCACTTCTATGATCCCATTTAAAAGAAATCATCATTATGATGTATGTTGTATTGATTTTTTAATTCTTCTTGAATATTTTAACCTGTGTTGTGTGAAGCGCTTTTGAACTTGTTCAGAAAAGCGCTATACAAATTTGATGAATCATGATGATATACAATATAAAATGCATTCTTTTACATTCGCTTTACTGTATGTCTGCTCACATGAAAAATGTCTGCTGCATTATTCAAGAATGGTATCCCAGAATAAGAAATATTGTTTCTATTTCTGCAGACCAGAGCACCACTTCTTGGAGGCCATTTGCTGCTTCCCGATGGTTTACTTCATGGAGGGCACAATTGACAAGTATTAGCTCCAACAAGCTGACAATATGTTTTTCTCTGATACTTTATGTAAACTCACAGTGTTAAACCTTGGTTTTGCTTACACAGTTTAGACAATCTGCTGCAGTGTGGAATAATCTACGCAGACAACCTGGTGGTAGTGGACAAGGAGAGCACCATGTGTGCGGAGGAGGATTACATGGCTGATGCCAAAACTATTGTCAATGTCCAGACTATGTTCAGGTAACTTACTACCAGCATAGGAATACCCAAATATTACCAAAAACCTTGCTGAATTTAAATGGTCCATATTCCATCATTCTTATACAAAATATTAGTAAATAAAACTGGTGGTTTTGCACCAACACAAGGTAATTCAATTATCAAAAATAACTATTGTAGTGATAATTGATAAGAGACAAACTGGTAAACCCTGGAGACTGCAAAGCAATATTTACATTGCATTTATTGTCTGTCGTGTCTTTTTGCACCCCTCTGGTGGAGGGTCTGGCACCTGCTTGTCTCCATGAAGATGATGTCACGCGAAGCAAAACATCTCCACAAAGACCAGCAGGCAGCAAATCCTCCTGTTTAAGAACAGTAACACTAAAGCTTACAGTAGCTGTGAAATCTTTCTTTCATTTAGTAGTCTTTTATTTAGTAGTCTTAGTAAAGAGAGTCATGGCAACAGGGCTCTTCTCCAGCACAGGTCATTTGTGTGTCCTACTCTTTCAGACTATTCCCCAGCCTCAGCATCATCACAGAGCTCACACATCCCTCCAACATGAGGTTTATGCAGTTCAGGGCTAAAGACTGCTACTCTCTGGCTCTGTCCCGACTGGAGAAGGTGAGCCGAGTTCCCACAGCAGTTACTATGTGTATGTTGAAAGTTTTATTGAGAGACCTCTCTTTTCTTCTTCTAGATTGAAAGAGACAAGGGCTCCAACCTGGCCTTCATGTTTCGCCTGCCTTTTGCTGCTGGAAGAGTCTTTAGTATCAGCATGTTAGATACTCTACTTTATCAGGTGGAATGACATAAGCCCTTTACAAACATGCATGTTCTGACGAACCCCAGCCTGCTCAGATGATAATTTTATGAAGTACTAACTTGGATTATTGGTCACATTTTTGTCACACCAGAATATGTCTCTGTTCAGAGGCAATGAATCATTTAATACAGCTAATAGCAATATTTTTCCTGTTGACAGTCATTTGTTAAGGATTACATGATTGCGATTGCAAGGCTTCTTCTTGGCCTGGACACAACACCTGGCTCCGGTTATCTCTGTGTTGTAAGAAGACTTTCATATCAATTTATTCAAGCCATACACATGTACAGCTTGTGAGCTTCATCTCTCCACTCAGATGAAGATCACTGAAGAGGATCTGTGGATCAGGACTTATGGAAGACTCTTTCAGAAGCTCTGCTCCTCAAGCGCTGAGATCCCCATCGGGATCTACCGCACAGAGTCACACATGTTCTCTTCCACAGAGGTGAGCTTCAAATGTGCAGTTTATTGCTAACCAACGTTTCCTTTTGTATTGTTTATTCATAATCATATTAGTGTTTGTCCAATTCATACACATTGTATTTTCACTGGTTGTAAAATTGAGACATTTTGTATTTGCAAGATGCTTTGGAAGATTTTGTTGCAGTTTTCAGTGATTTTTGTTTGTTGTTTGTTTATGTGCCTGGTTGTTCGTCAATGTCTCAGGGTAATGACAGCTATGCACAGGT
The DNA here is from genome assembly GCA_015082035.1 of Chaenogobius annularis. NCBI lineage: Eukaryota > Metazoa > Chordata > Actinopteri > Gobiiformes > Gobiidae > Chaenogobius > Chaenogobius annularis. The sequence continues at coordinate 179,109 of BJKM01000007.1, read as the reverse complement.
GAGAGATGATTTTACATTTTATTTCATATAATTTGCACAATTGTTTGAAAATCTGCTTGTCATAAGGACATGGATGTCACCAGATAAATTCAAATATTGAAAATGGTCAATAAAAAGAACACAAACAAGAATAAATAGAACCACACGTGCAGTGTTATTTGACTATGGCCATAGGTAGAGTCACTGCATCAGCCTTGAGTTTGGAGATATTGAGGAGAAGTTTAATTTGAAATGTGTGTAGTTTGTGTGTCTTACCTTAGTGTGATACTTGCTTCTAGTCTCAGATGTCCATTAATGTGGAGCAAGGCCAGGAGCAACGCGAACATGGCGAGACCTGGAAGGAGAGGACAGCTCCTCGCAATTCCAACATAAGCGACCAATCAGAGCACCCGCTGCTGAGGAAGAAGAGCATGCAGTGGGCCCGGAGGCTTAGCAGGAAGACGGCCAAACCAGCGAGCAGAGCCGAGCGCATCTCCCAACAGAGACACAACCTGTACCGGCGCTCGGAGAGGCAGGAGCTGTCGGAGCTGGTCAAGAACCGCATGAAGCACCTGGGCCTGCCCACAGTGGGATACGGTCAGTGGCTCTGAGCTAATCTATATTAAATAAATGTTTTTAAAAGTTCCTAAATTCTTGATGCTTGGTTTTGAAATGCAGAAACATTAAAGACATAAAATCATAAAACTAGGTGAAATGAAATGGAAATGGTTTTTAAAATGCATGTATGTAAAAATGTCCTGTTTTCTAATCATATTCACTTTCTAATGTTAAACAGCTGGACCGTATTTGCTACATTACATTGTTTACTGTTCATTTTATTTATGGAAAGATACATAAATAATCTAAATACAGCATGGGACTTTATTCAACACAATGACTCTCTCTCATTGAACGAGTTAAAACCTGTTGTTTCTTCTTCCATCTCATTCTCATTGCCTGTAATGTGGATTAGATTAGATTCAAGATGAACATAGTCTCTTGTTTGCCATCGTTCCCATCACTCATCCTTGTGTCATCATTCACACTCACACTCGCACTCGCTTCACCAACAAGCCCTTAACACACTTGACGCAGCATGCATGATCTAAGCCTGCTTTCTCTCTTCCTCTACTGCTTTAATAAACATTCATCTTTGAGCTTTCTCCACCAAGCAGAATTATAATCCGATGTGAGGTGCATGACTTCTCAGTTTGAACGACGACTCTTGTTAAGGCTGGTTTATACCTCATTGTCAAATCAAAGCGGCTGTGCTGCTCTGCTACGCACCTGACAGCCAATCAGAAACTTGCAGTGCTCGTTGTGCTGTGTGTGTGCACTTTAGCCAAAAAGTTTCTTCATGTCCAGGTGCACTGTGATTTGTTTATTCACTATTTGGAAAACTGATTAAAAATCACTTTGAAGTTGAAAAAATGTCTGTGTATTAAGCCTAAGCCTAATATGATTGTTGATTGTCCTAGTAAATGCAAATTAAATTGTTTGGATTCCCACAATGCACCTGGCCCTTGGTTAGCTCAGAGGAAGCTCGAACGGTTCAGGTCTGCGTGAAGATACCAGCACTCAGCTGAACAGAGCTTGCCTCTTGAGCATAAACCAGCCTTTAGAAGATAAGATCAGGAGGTTCTGTCTCATGTGTTTTCAGCATTAGATGCATGGCATGCAGCTCTCTGACCTCCTTCACAGTTCTTTTACAAAGTGCCAAATGCATTTGCTGGCTGCCTTATTTATTTCCTTTTTCTGTTTCCTTCCCCTTTTGTCTCCTCTCTCCTATCTTCCCTCTTCTGGCTTATAGAAGATGTTTCTAATCTCACTGCGAGCGATGTCATGAATCGAGTAAATCTAGGATATTTGCAAGGTAAATCATGTGCTGTTTCTATTCCTTTAGAATATGTGCCTGGTTATGTCTTGTTGAGAAAGGATCTGTCCTTTCCCCAGCATCCTCTAGATTTAAATACATTTAAAGACTTTCCTGTAGATTGTATATCTTTTATTTGCATAGGAACTGAAGTAATGCAATAATCCGGCTATTAAGTTAACAGTGACTTGCGTTGCTCAGAGTTGCAGGACATTTCAGAGCATCCATATACAGAGGGGACCAAGCCGTCAGGTTAGCGGGCTGATCACAGTGCATGTGTGTGTGTGTGTGTGTGTGTGTGTGTGTGTGTGTTTGTGTGTGTGTGTGTCCGAATGAGAAGACTCACACTTTTGCTCCATATTTTTCTGGTGGTTTCTGAACTGTTTTTATGTAACGTAAGAATGATGGGAGACCTGCAGGGCGAAGATGTATGGCTTCACGAGTGGAGCAGAACACATTCTGTCTGTAGATGGAAGTTTAAACATTCAAGTTAAGAATGTTGCATGGGATTTGACGTTCTTTTACTTCTGCTACAAAACACATCCAGACTTATGTCTGCGTTTTGTTATGTTGAAATATTTTTTGAACATAAACAAATATATATATATCTCAGTATCGCTTACTCACATTATGTTTTAATACATAAAAATGTACTTCTTTTTCCTGAGGTCACAGACTTTTTGCTTTATGTTTAGCACCACACACTGCTCCACAACCTATAGCTTCAACTTAACAGGCATGCCTATGAAGTCATTTGGTTTAGCATTAACATTTCCTTATTATTTTTTAGGCAATAATACTATTTAATTTGTAGTTTTGTGGTTTTACATGTAAAATAGCCCCTTCCTTTAGTGTAGCAACATGCTACATGTTGTGGACTTCTTCCAATCTCACAGTCGCATGTGTTGTGCTCCACTGCGTCTGGTTCAGTCTGATGGATGCTGGAGCATGTCCCGTATGTGTTGGCGTGTGTCAGGGGTCATTCACGACGGTGCTGAGTGTCGTCTGTCGGCATGGCAACCTCTTGCCTGTGGGCGCTGTGTGGAATGTGCAGGAGACCGAGAATGCCATGGTGATGGGTTTGTGGCATAGCGCGGACGCTGTGTGCATGTGGCTCGTGATGTCGCTGCGCATGGGCTGCTGGTCCGGTCAGCGAGCAGCATTTGAGCAAGCAGCATGGGCCTCCTCTGTACACCAAGTGCCCTGTTCGATCAGTAACGGTTAGCTCTCTCTCTTCCACCCCTCCTGGCTTTGTAAAGGGCCACAAGCAGGTGGGTTGTCATGGAGATACGGGCCCACCTTTACCTTGACACGCAAGTAAAACAGCTGCCAATAACACAACCGGGAACGTGAATGTACAGCAATGGACATTGATATAAACTTGCAGCACATATCTGAACTATAGGTACACATTAATAGGCGTTTTTATTCATATATTTTTTGTCGAATAAAACAGTCAATTTTATCCAATTCAACTGGGGTTTTCTGTTCAGTTGAGACTGAGGGCATGGTGACATTGCAGTGGTTTAACGGCTCATTTCCGGCTCACTTCATATGTATTGATGTATCGATGGGAAATGAAGACCAGAGCAGCTCTTAATGCTTCCTGTGTCTTCACAGATGAGCTGAATGACCACCAAAACACACTGTCCTACGTCCTGATAAACCCACCACCCGACACCATGCTGGAGCTCAACGATATTGTGTAAGAACAGCAAAACATTCTAGAGTTTTTTTGTTTGTTTTTTGTTGATTCAGTTGATTGCTTGCTGTGGCTGATAAAATGATGATACCGATATTTGTCGATATCAATATAAAAAATACAGTTCACAGTTAACTTTTCCCAAAAGATTATTATATATATTTACTTAGGATATATTATAATTTGATGATTGTGTAAACATACAGCCGCCTCTTGAGCTTCATTCATTTTCTATGTCAAACTTAACCCAACATTAACAGAAATTTGTAAAAAGAATATCTCTGCACTTGTGTTTAATTTTACTGTCCGGTTACCTTTTCCGTGATTCAGTGAATGAGGCATATTTTATCTGTAATGGATTACAACTATATGACCTGAATTGTTATTGGGAGTTAAAATATAACCCTCCACCCCACCACACAATCTGTTTTTCTTATTTGCTGGTGTGTTTTTCCAGGTACATCATTCGTCCAGACCCTCTCGCTCACATGCCGGAGGACTCCCAGGTGCCACAGCCTCGTGGGACGAGGCATCAGCAGGACTTAAGCACAGAGACCAGAGACGAGACGCACCTCTGAAACTCCACTCCATCCTCTGCCTTGTTTGACTGTTAATGTGCGACACTGGGGAGTGAATGTGCATTATCTCACTCCGGACACTGAAGACCAACGTATCCACTGAGCTGCTACAGGAGGATGGATGGAGAGTGCCTCATCATACACACCTCATCTTGTGCACCAACACCTCACGCCACCTCAGATAGGGAGAATCTAAAGGTGTTCATGTTTTTAGACTGAAATGAATGCACTTTTATGTTTTTACATAAAGTTTTGAGTTTCAGCACCCTGCTCACGTTTTATCAATGTTGGAAAGGACCTGGATAAATGCTTAGAATGTAAAGTTGTTTAAGCATTTATAATTTGTACATTTTAAAGTAAAGAAATCAAACAGGATTTAATTTTCTTTATGAGCACAAACTTAGCAGCAGTCTTCCTGGGAACACACACTGTAGTGGCACTTTATCAGCCATAAACACATTGATCTGTTATTTTCCATATCTTGTTAAAAAAAAAAAAGATTTAGCATCTCTGCTTCATGTGCCATATTTCATAATCGAACCGCTTTTTATTTATGTATGTATTTGGTTCTGTGTTAAGGATTTATGAAGATCTGTTATATCAACCACTTTGTGGACAGTAGGTACAAATAATTTGAATGGAAACATGAAAGACCATTGTTAATATAGCTTATGGCCCATGTTAAATTGCATTTAGTGAAGTATATCACATCATTTCTCTTTGACATATACATTGTATTCATATTTAAATGGTGCAATGTTTGTGGGTTTTGATGTTAATCTTAGTTTAGAGTGAAATATTGTTCACAAATGTTACGTTTAGATAATGGTGTTATTTTGATCTGCAGTGATGCAGTTTCACTTGTAGCAGTATAATTTTGCACAATGATAATAATCACTTATGTTTGTACTTCGGCTGTAAATGAAGCACTCTCCTCAAATTCTATGGGCCACACTTGTTTTTTTTACAGTGTGACTTTGTGCTCTATTGATTATTATTTATTATTCCATTGTTGTATTTGGTTGGATCTTTGTACATAGGAAGCTAATATGTTCATGTTTTCTTTATAAAAGGACTTGAAAAATTTTGCACTGAGCTCTGTGGAAAGAGCTTTACAGCATGACCCTTTAATCTGAATCCACACACAGATAACAGTATTCAATCAATGTGAAACCGTCACGTGTTGTACATGCTATTTTTATGTCACTTTGAGCTTATTCAAAGGACCGGTTGACTTTTGAAGTTTTAAAATGTGTGTTTTAGTTCAATTGTTGGAATGTTTTGCCCTAAAACTGTTCTTATAAAGAGAGCAGGTGATACAGTGTGAAGGACCAATAGACGGAAAGGTTTCATTTGCTGGTCCATTAACTGGTCTTCCAGTCTTTGTGCTCCACAGTTCCACTGTTCAAGGCTAAAATTCAAAAACTCTCGGGCATGTTAACACTAAAAGCATGTTTTAATATTCTGCTTGTCTAGAAGGGTCATTTAAGACATCATTCCACCATGATGTCATGCTGTTAAAGAAACCAATAGTTGGTCAGATGCCTGTAATAAAAACATTCTTTGATACTGTGTATTTATATGAATGAACCATGCATGTCTGATGTTTACCTACATTTATGTTTTTGTTTTTTGTTTTTTAACCATTGTCTTAAAAGGTGGCTGATCCATTTTGTACTATTTCTAATGAGAATTACTTACTCAGCAAACAAAATATGAACAAATAAATGCTGCATGAAGCCAGATGAAATGAGTGCACAGATTATTTTATTTTATTTACCTTGTTCTGTGTATTTTTATGTCTAAGTATAATACAAACACAAAACACAATAGTGACTTTACATGTACAGTTATCATTATGTTAATATGAATTATTTTATTTTGTAAACTGGTGATTAAAATATAAGGATACAATTAATTTTCATAGATTTGACCATTTGTGAATGTTGATATTTCTTCAATCTCTAATTGTTCTTCTTCTCCCATGCATATACAGTCAGTGATCGTTATCCAAATAATAACACTGGTATAATTAAAGGTTAGTGCCATCTAGTGGACAGCATTATCCTACATCGATGATACTTAAAACTTTAGCAACATATTGAATTCAGTTACGCCAGAAATCTATAACATAAAACAAAAAGGTTATGTCTGAAGAGATAAATGTAAAGATACCTTATATTCACAGTCAAAACACAATGTGACAACAACATATGAACAGTGAAAAGCAAATCAATATTCCTCAAAATAAATGTACTTGATGCTATACATTCCATTCAAAGTGTTCCTTCAGTTCTTCGGAGCAGCATCAACTAAAATGACCCTCAATTAAACATAACTGATCATTTACTCAATGAATTATGAGTTGGCCCTTTTCACTTGTGCCCCTGCTGTTCCTGCCTGTTCATGTGGATCTGCCTCCACCTGTCCCTGGTCCAGCGGCCCCGGTTCTGCACCACCTCGTGCAGAAGGTCCACAAACACACACTCGTTCCCTCCATCAGACAGCGCATTTGAACCGCTTCTTCTGCTCTCCCCCCTCCGGCTGTTAGTGCTGGCATTTACCACCTGTGGAGCAACACTTAAAGGTTTGAGCTTCTGATCTTTCTCTTGTGTCTCTGCATTTACAAAAGCATTTCTAAAGACCAAATCATTCTGGCCACTTATTGTAGAACTACTGGCTGAATCGCCCAACGAGCTGGTTTCGTCCAAATCTTTTACTGAGTGAGTTACTTGTGCTTCATCCTCTTTGCAGTAACCTTGTTTTTCTGCATCGTTTCCCCAGGACTCTGAATCATTCTGCTCTTCACTCTTAAAACCTTTGTCCAGTTGATGGAATTCAGGTTTGTTTTGCTCATAACTGTTGGGCACATTTTCCATTGGATTCAAATGACTTGGACCTTGGAACTCAACCTGTGTACAAGCAGTTGCAACATTGTCAACTCCCTCCTGCTCCTTTTCTCTTTTGAGTCTCTCTTGCCATTGCACTGCCGTTGGAGGCCAGGTGGATATTCTGTGCACCCGCCGCCCTAACTTTGCCAGTGGACTTTGCACGTCAACAGTTGTGTTTTTGGCTTGGTTTTGTCGTGACCCTATACTTAGATAAGGCACAGTATCACAATTTAAAGTCTCATTTTGCAGGTTTCTAACACTAGATGGGACACTATCATTTATGCCTAGCCCTGTCATAATAGCATCAGTTTCCTCCTCCACTCCACTTTTATTCTCTCCATCCTCCACAAGAGATGGGCCTACAGGAAGGTCACCAGAGACGCCAAACGGAGATGTGAAAAGAATTGCATTGGCAGACTTAGCTCGGAGTCCGTTTAATGATGTCGGCGAGGGCGTCTCAATGTCCCAGCGCTTGTGTCCTGTGACGTCCGTCTTCTCGTGGTCCTTCTCCACAGTGACTTGTTCGTTCTGGTCCCTTGGTGCCACCGTTTTCCTGCTGCGTTTTCTTCTGTAGAGCGCGGCAACGATGACGACGAGGAGCAGCACGACGCACAGCACCACTGCACACACACGCAGAGAGAGGGGGAGAGGCATTCACTTCATTCAGATCAACATTAAGATTGGAGAAAATGACTAAACTTACCGATGACTGTAATGAGCATGGGAACAATATTGGTCGTATATGGAGGAGGTTGAACTAGGATATACATATAATGAAGAGGCAATCAAATAAGTAAATATGATATATATACAGTAGTTTGTATTAATTGGCCTATACATTTGAACCAATCGCACTTTCTTTAACCACATCTTAAAGCATGAGCAGGGCGTTTTTGTAGCATTCTTCAGAGATAATTCAGCACAATTTGGTACAATTTGTAGTATAGAGTGGTGCCTCAACAAAAACCCAACGCAGTGTGAGAGATGTGGTCAAAGAAAAATAAATGTTTGGGACTTGGATATAAAATAATTTAAGTGTCAGGAAACAACAAGCACTTTTTGGTTCTGATGTTAATGAGGACAAAACAGTATATGTAAGAAAACGGTTGCCTCATCACCGGGTTCACACAGTCAGTCTTATAGGAACAATGAGATCAACATACAATCAACGCTTGGTGTGGTTCTTGGTTTAGGATCTGGTTTTATGTCCATCGTTGGTTTTGACACAATCAGACCTCGAGAGGTGGTTGGAGCTGCATCTAAAGAGCAAATCAGTTTATGGGGCAGAACATGAAGACATTAGAATCAGAATCAGGTTTATTGTCAGGCTAGGAACTTGCCTTGGTGATCCGGTTACATACAACAATGAACAAGAAAAACAATTTAAAATTTACTATAAGATAAAAAATAGACTTACTCTTAACACAAAATGTACAGTTATTTACAGGTGTAGTGCAGAACGTGAACAGCGCAGTGAGTGATTGATTAAATTGTAGTTAAAGTGACCGGTGTTAAGAAGTGTTCATGACATTCACTCACTCTAAGAATGTAAACAGAAAAAACGTACTTGTTGGAGGTGGGCCTGGTGACACTGGTGTGCTGCACTCTGATGCGCTCCACACAGGTTGCCCCCTTATAGATGGAGGGCTGGCACATGTGACATCATCAGCGTGCAGCAACAAAGATCTGTGTTTTAAGTCTAGAAACACCATTTTTAAAAGTGTTGTTTATTCATTGACATTAATATCCAAATATACCGTTGCCCGGTGACATGACTTACCCATGATGAACCCGTAAAAGTCCTTAGCGTCACATGAGCATTGCCACTGGTTTCCTTGGAGACTCAAGGTTGTGTTGTGCAGTGGCCTGAACATATCCGAGGTCAGATATGTTAGGTTATTGTCAGAGAGATCTAAGAGAGCCAGGTCAGGAAGATTACTGAACGTGTGTGGTTGAATAGAGCCGATTTGGTTCCTCCTCAGATCCAGTTTGTTGAGTTTGGTAAATCCATCCAGCATGGACCCACTCAGGACTCTGATGTGATTTTCTGACATGCTGAGTTCTGTCAAGGCAGACGGCCTCCCAAGCCATTTGTAGTTGATGTCTGTGAATTTGTTTTGGTCTAAAGCAAGACTTTTGAGACTGTCAAAAGACATGAAGGCTCCTTCAGCGATCCCTGTGATTCCTGCGCTCTTAAAAATGACTGATGTGATTGATGTCAGATTGTCATTGTGAAACACAGTGGAGTTAATTTCCCCATCGACGTCTTGTGCCAAGAACAACAAGGTGGACAGACCAGGTGGAAATTCTGAAATTGGTGAAATAGTAAGATAGGTTTGAACAAATCTGCAGCTATATTTTAATAATTCAACCGTTATTGCCACCACAATACATATTTTGAGCAATGGAAATAAATTCTTGTAATCGAACATGCCTTGACTATTCTGACCATCTGTAAATTGTGTATATACTCAAGTCTATTTCTATTTTATTAGTATTTTTTTTTAATTTCATGCAGAACTTATTTGATATATTTTGCCATCATTATTATTCATTGTTCTATGTTGCACATGAATGCTGAAACAAGTTCCTGGTTTGTGAATGCCAATAAACCCTTTTGATTTCTTGTGTTTAATATTAGAGCTGGGTGATTTCTTTCTCTTATGAAGTTGGTTTTAACTGTAGTTAATCTGTGTGTTCTTCCTAGTTTAGTAATAGTTTCAATAATGGCTATAATAGATACTGGTTAAACCCTGTTTTCAAACCTGTTTATATCAGGCTAATTTCTTTATTTGATCTGGTTTAATCGTGGCTCCTGGGAAAATCTGGTCAAAATCTAGTGCTTTTTTTGGACCTAGTTGTTGCTCAAAGAGAAATTAGTAACATTTGTAAACAGCTCAATGTTTTAATTTTGTTTCTTTAACACTCACTCACCTGAAGGTATAGTGGTGCAAACTAATGTAGGTCGTGCAAGTTCACAGGAGTCGCTCTGATGGAAGGATTTCAAAAGCAAAACCAGAAGAACTGTTCCTAAAGACAAAAATACAAAATTCAGTTTTCCAAAATCGCTCATAAGCTGTGAGCAATAAAGTATTTGATGAACTCACCTTTCATTGTGGAGATCAAGATTGAGCCACAATCTAGTGTTTGTGTAAGATGAATGCCCTTAGACAGCTGGCGTTCTGTAGTCACCTGACCCGTTGCTGTGGTAGATGTCACGTTTGACAGTCAGAGAGGCGCTGGAGTTAAGGATGTTCCAGTTGGTTGAAGAGCGAGTCAAGAGGCATCATGGGAGGTCTAGAGATGTTTTGACAACGAGGATTGCTCGAGTGTGTCATGCTAAATTCATATTGCTCTAAGAAAGTGACATTGCAGTAAACCACATGCATCATGCAAAAAAAAGTGCTTAAAAACAACCCAAACCATGAGAAAATAAAAAATGAAAATGTGACTTTTTTATTCACTTATTTATTCAGTGCCTTCATTAAAGATAAATAGATGGCATGGGATCACAGTTAAAATAAACAGGGATGCAAAGTACTTTAGTGTAACAAAATGGTGACCAACGCCAATACAATCTTTTAGTGAACATAAAAAATGCACTACATTTTAAGTTCTAGCACCTTGCCAAAACAAATGCAGCAAATGAGACAATCAAGTAATGTGTAGTTTTTTTGGACACAGCAGTAGTTATCACATCCTTTTCACCTTTGTAGTGATCGGTTCCCCCACCCCAAAGTAGTTTTAAGTAGCAGTGTACTCTACAGTTTATGCCCATTTTCAATCCCCAGCAAAAACAATAGTAAAGTGCTCGTGCAACACTTCTGGTTGTTCTCGAGGCCATTGGTGTGGAAGAAAAAGCACTTAAATACATATCATTTCAAAAAGACAAATGAGAGACCATGTGGCAGCATTATCAACACCTTGCGAGGAATGTTCTTTAATGTTGAACTGTACCAAGGCCCCACACTGAAAACCCTCTGTGAATATATCAAATACTTTGATTGACCCAGCATGTGATCGACTTGTATATAGTGTTTAAGGGACAGGCTGAAACACTCAAGGGAAGGATACATTGCATGACACAAGCTTTTGACAAGTGTTGATGAGTGCACTTTTTTACAGGACAATTGAAGTGCCCAGTGGTAAGAACAAAATATAACTCTAACATCAGAGAATTCTTTGTTGATGTAAACACATAATTTTGCTTTGCGGTGTTTCAATAATTCCTAAAAAAAAAAAAAAGCTAAAACAAACCAAGAAAAAAAATTACCCAAGCCCATTTTGACTTTCCTTGGAGAACTTTGATAATAAAAAGGATGTTTAATTAAATAAAAGCAATAAAATGATCGTCATTTACCTTTTTTCTTTACACATATCCAGTGCTAAACGATCAGCATCTACATTTAAAAAGCCATTGAATAAATAGACAATAGTACCACAATGCGTGAAAGGCCAACAAATGTCAAAGAGAGACGGCTCCCTAGCAACAAAAAAGTTCAGAGCAGCAGATGACCCCGAGAGGCAGAAAAAGGCAATGCCAGCCTGATCAGACACGATGGTCCAGAGAAGGAGCGATTGTTGTTTGGGGAAAGCCGTGTGGTCCCACTATCCTAAAGGGTTTCAAAGTAAAGTCCCTTGGTTAAGTTCAATGTACAAGGGAGAACAGAGTTCCTGCAGTGCCTCGTCTTTGTTCAAAGGCATCTTCATGAGAAAGAATAATGTAGAGCTGTGGATGAGCTGTCAATGCTGACAGTGCTGAAATATGGTAAAGCACATTATGAGATGGAAACCAACATGCTTGAGTTGTGTTTTTCAAGAAAACATGTCCCAAAGAAGCACTGAGATGAGCCGCCATTCCTTTTAGTGGTATTTGCAAGCACCGGCCTGACACTTCCTTTGGTTGCATGTTCACTGACAACTGACCATGAGGCAGTGACCACCACTGCAGCCGTCAAAGCATAGTATGAGCTGGACAAAAGGCATCAGCAGAATAATTAGGAAACAAAGAGATGAAGAGTTGATGATTGTGGCTTTCATAGAACCTCTAGCTATTTTGAACCTTTCTTTGGCACAGCACTTCTTTTGGGCTGCCACAAATGGTTGTGAATAGTGATAGCGTCCACACTCACAGACACAGTCTTGGCAGGAATGACTGTAAAACTGTTTGCGGTCCGAGCTGTACTTGTACAGCTTGTCAATCATTTTTTTGCTTATACTCTTCGGCCCTGTGCCTGTCAGCTTATGGATCTCCTCTGTGTCAGGGAAGTAAGAGTAGAGCGCCCGGAACTGGCAGCCTCCATCTCGAAACAGGATCATCAAGTGGTTTGATTCACACTTCTCCAACTCCTGCGGTGAAAAACATGATCATATAAAATATCCCTTAGTATAAAGTATTAAACATATCATCTGAATCATTTGGATATCGTTTTTCTTGGAAAGTAAATGACCAGTACTTTTTATTCTAATATTTTGAATGTTAACACCCATGATGGAAACTGGATGTCAACTGATGACATGAATAACTTGATAACATGAATAGAAGCGGGAAATACTGAAAAAAAAAAAAAAAAAAAAAAAAAAGGTTTATTATAAACTATGCACTCTGTATTCCAATGTTGCATATCTCCAAAAAATACACACTATTAAAAAAAAAGAGTTTTTTCAAAATAGAAATAAAACAAGCTTGCAACATGGCCTTTCAAATAGGGGTGTGGGCGCTGCTGACCTCAAGAATCTGGTTCTTCTGGGGTTCGTTGACTTTGCCTGCTAAACAACAGTGGGAAATGGCATTGTGGATGATGGGTTTGTTTGACTTGGCGCTGGGCTCCTTAAAAAGCTTAGGACCTACAAAAACACAAGCAAATACCTTCAGAATGATGTACTGTATGGCGAGATACAGAATGTTTTATATAATCAAAACAGAAGAAATGGGGAAAGTGGTATTAGTAAAGAGCTCAAATCCGGGGACTTGCCCGTGTACTCTGCCATGGATGTGATTGAAGATGCAGTAGAGCCATTATCCCAGTCCCTTTCGGCAGTTCGACTATGATTTCGACTTCCTGGAAAAGACTCCACGGAGTCACACCTGGACACAGAGGCTTGATGAGCACAAATTCAATGTCCTCCAAACGCATCTAAATAATCTGAACCACATCTGAAGCAACTCACCGCTGTGAACCAGCACCACCGGAGTTCACACTGTCGGCCTCATTTGTTGCAGCAGAGGCCAAAGACAGACTGGAGCCTGACTGGGCATTGCTCAGGTTGTCAGCTATGTAAAAACAAATACAACAGAAATGTTTTGAGGCACATGCATGGCTCAATGTGAGATCCATTCTGTGGCACATATAAATGTGGATTTATGGTTATATCATAGCTACATTAACATATCGTAAACAAAAAATAACCTCAATTTCAAACATTTCTTAAATCGGCCATACCTGTGGAAGAGCACTTGGAGAAATGATCACTGGACTCCTCTCTGAAAACAGTCTTGGCTCTGTGCTTCTGTTTGGGTTTTGGGGTCTTGGGCTTCACAAGGCCCTGCTCCTCTAAAATCTCCTGTTGTTTCCTACGAAGATACTCCTGCTTTATCAGCTCTCGTCGGTTCTTCTCATCCTCTTTACGTTGACGCTCCTCCTCTGCTTTCCGCCTGGTGAAAATAAAATCCAACGAATTAACTAGGGAGGTGTTTCGGGCATGTCCCACCGGGAAGAGGCCCTGGGGAAGACCCAAGACACGCTGGAGGGACTATGTCTCTCGGCTGGCCTGGGTACACCTCGGGATCCCTCCGGAGGAGTTGGAGGAAGTCTGGGAGTCCCTGCTTAGACTGCTGCCCCCGTGACCCGGCCTCGGATAAGCGGAAGATGATGGATGGATGGATGGAAATGAACAATGTTCCAAACTAAGAGGAAAGAATATAAAAGGACAAAGAAATTGCATTACCTGGCCTCATCCCTTTTCAGATCTGATTCTGCTTCCAGCTGTTGTTTGCGAAGTCGTGCCTCCTCAGCTTTCTTCTGCTGTTTTAGCAAGAAAGCAGCTCGCTTTTTGGCTAGCTCATCTTCAGCCTTTTGTTCATCCTAAACATTTTGAGATGTTCATTTTTGAAAAAAATATATGTGAAAATCACTTTCAAGACAGGTTAAAACTTCAGGGAAATGTTTTTTCATAAACGTTCTAAAATGAAGTTTAAATCAAGTAATTTTACCTTGAAGAAGAAGCCCAAGACAGACTTCTGCTCGCCGTCGGTGGAGGTCTCCTCTCCCCCCTCCTCGTCCTCTGGGTGCTTCACGTCTGCTAAATCAACCTCGATGAGAGAAGCTTTACTGCGCTGCGCTTCCTCAGAGGGGATGTTCTCCTTTCCGGAACCGTCAGAAGAGTTGAGCTCAGACTCTCTCAGGGTGCTGGACAGGCAGTCGAAGGACACTTCAGGAGCACTAACTGCACTCAGGTCCACTCTGGTGGGAATGCGCATGTTGGCCTCATCGTGGAGTCTAAAGGAAGAGTTTCGACTGTGACTAGAAACTGGCCTGTTGGTTGTCTCTGAGGTGGTGCGAGGGCTGGGGGCGTCTGGCTGATCAGTTCTGGGAGACCTGCCCCCAGTGTGCTGTTTAGAGTGACTTAGTGTCTCTGCACCATGAAGCTTAGCAGAAGACCGGCTCTGCTCCTTGGCCACCTTTAGTTCAGAGGGTTTTGACCGGGATCGGCCTGAGCTCAGTTTAGGGGGCTTCCGAGTTGGAGCTGTGCTTTGGTGCTCTACAAAGTGGAAGCTGGCCCCGGCTTTGTGGTCACTGCTCTTGTCCATGGGGAAGGGCAGTGGAGCGGCTCCCAGTGGAGACTGTACATTCTGTTTCATCAACACCTCCTGCTGCAGAGACAGCTGCATCATCTGCTGCTGAATGCTGCTGATGGCATCATTCAGAAGCTCAATGGAACGATTGCACTCGTTAAGGTCCAACTCTTCCTCCAGGTAGAAACTCCCATTGTTCGTCTTCCTCTCTGTATCTAAGGCACTCACTGGAGCATCGTCTACCTTCTCTCCTCTCAACCCACCCACACACATGTCATCTTTACTGATTCTTTCTTTCTGACGATTGAGCTCATCTTTGGAGACGTCAGCTTTAAGTGAATTTGGCAACGTGTCACTCTTCCCGGCTCCTTTCTTTACAATATGGAGGAAAGCTGCTTTGCCAAGCTTCTGTCTCTGCCGCGCAGACAAGACTTCCATTTTCTTCTTCTGGTGTTCAATTGCACGTCTCTTTTCCTCAAGCTGCATGCGAAGCTGCACCATCTCAGACGATAGGATAGTTCCCCCACTCCCATCAGCCGTTCGAGTGCAGCCTCCCAGGGGAGACGAGGGGCTCTGGTCCCTCTTCAGTCTCAATGACGAGCCCAGGGGTCCGCTGCATTCTGACCCATCTGGAGTGGTCCTCTGAGAGCTGGAGGCACTTGAGCGCAGGTCATGGTTGCTGCCAAAACGCTGCTGCTGGGCTTTTCTCTCAGCAAAAGAGGTCATTCGAACACTGCTACTGGCCATACTGCTCGCCTGGGAGTGAGTGCTGACACAGGGACTGGAGCGGCCACTGCCCCCATAGTCCTTGTCATCATGCTCCTTTACATTCATGTCCTCCTGAAGTTTGACTGATTCTTCTTCCTCGTCACACGTTTTCCGCAACCACCTGTGATCCTTAGTAGTTGCTGCTTCATCCAAATCTTCCTCCTCCTCTTCAAGGTCCTCCAAGTCTGCATCCAGATCTGGGCAAGCTTTTGCTTCCTCAGAGCCTGAATGCAAGAAGAACCCTCCAGTAGGTTCCTCGCAGGAGTGGTCTACACTAGCAGCTGAAGCAGACTTATGCTTGGCCTGAGAGGTTTGAGATGACTCCTCTCTTTCCGCACCAGGGGGAGTACAAGTCTGATTTAGAGTACCGGATGCTTTTCTCCGAGAGCCCTTCCCTGATGGCCCCTCACCGCTCTCCTCCTCCTTGTTCAAACAAACAGATTTCTCCTTGGGGGTTTTGAGGACCGCTGGC
Organism: Chaenogobius annularis; assembly: GCA_015082035.1. NCBI lineage: Eukaryota > Metazoa > Chordata > Actinopteri > Gobiiformes > Gobiidae > Chaenogobius > Chaenogobius annularis. The sequence goes on along the minus strand of BJKM01000007.1, from coordinate 163,051 downwards.
ATCAGAGGTTCCAAGTAAAATCCTTCAGTTGTAGGTTTCGATTCGGAGCATGACTGAACCCCTAATGATGCAGATGCCTGTGCCCCCTCGAGACGTTTGGCGGGAGAATCAGTCCTAATAATTGGAGTCTCCTCATGGTCAGTGTTGGCCACGGCACCATGACCGTTTACGCGCCGCAGTGCCGCCTGTGAGGTCTGGAGCAGAGCAGTCTGATGTTTGGGCGTGACGTTGATCACATTGGATGCCAGGCTGTCCTTGCTTATAGAGCGGGCCAGACTCACACTGTCCCCAGAAGTTTTGTCTGCATCGCCATCTGGATGAAGCAAGTAGGAACTCACTGTCGACAAAGGCCTGAGCAAAAAGAGACAAGTATTAAAAAGACGACATGAGTATTGTTACTGTTCATGTAAATTGAATAACTGATTGTTGAGGAAAATATTTGGAATTTTTGGCTTAGTAACCCCTTTAGTCATTTGAGGGAGACAGTCCAAAATGACTGCAAACCTAAACCAAAAAAGCGTATTCATACAAAAAGAAGTACCTCGGCCTCTTGTCGGACCAGCCTGGGACTGAACTGCGACCTTGTCCATCCATATGGGTGAAGGAGTTGGAACGATTTCGAAGACCTGAAAAATTAATAAAGTTGAATTTTCTTCAATCATCAACTTAAACAAGGCAGGTTAAACTAATGAATAAATGTCCATACCAGCGCAGTCTTCTCCTTGCTGCTTTTGTTGCCTCTGTCGTAGGGGTAAGAGTGGATGAGAAGGACTGAAGGATGGACTTCCTTTACTAGAAGTAAAAACAATGTTGACATTTCCATATGGAGAATGCACAAAAAAATTATTTTACAAAAACATAATCTCCATGACTGAAGAGGTGCTTGACTGAATTACAGACAGTGATCAGGAAAATATAGGAAAACAACACACATACATAATACAGAGAGAATGAGAATGAGAAAATTGGACATGCTTCAGCTTGACATTTGTAGTCATCCGGGCTAATGCTACCCGTTAGTGTTCGAATGAAGATGAAAGTGAAAACAGACTTACAGTGAGTCAGAGTCTTCAGGGTGCAGGAAGTACCTGTTACAGACTTCAGGACAGCTTTGGTTTTCTGTTACCGCAGGGCTGGACAGGAAGCTTCTCTTGGTGGCATTAGAAATGGGCACTGATGGACGGACACCCTTGGGCTGGGACATTGTTCGTGCTGTGGAAAATACTTATTTAGTTTTGAAAAGATCCTTCACATGTTTGGTTTTACAGAATGTTAGACACTTGCCATCTTTTATCTCCTGTAGGTCTCTGGGTTGGACAAACTCTGGTTTGACAGTTTCAAACCACCAGAAGAGTTCAGCGATGAACACCATGACATTGTGCTAGATAAAGGAATGGAAAGCACACCAAGGTTTGGTTGCATGTTGCATTTTGAAGTTTGATCAAATTTTTAATTTAACGTCACCTTGAGTACAAGTGGAGAATAGAGCATGTCTTCTGTCGTCAGGTAAAAGCTTTTGTTTAGATATTCATTGGCAAACTCTTTGAGTAGGTGAATGTTGTAGAGGCTATCAGCAATGGAGGTCACTTCCTTCAGGCAAATGTCTGATCAGAAAGACACAGCATGGTTTAAACAGGGACACAGTGCCATGACTTAACAGCTATAAATGTCTCAGTGACCAGACCAGGACAGCCAAACATGTGCTACTAATAAATATAACCTAGCACACCGTAGGGATGTTGCAGTGTGTGTGATGTTGAGTTTCATTGGTCAACATCAAAACATTACAAACGACACTAATATTAGCTGAAGATTAATTTAGCAGCACGATCACAGTAAGTATATGAATACCTTCAATCTTCATAAGATCTGGGCAGTAGTAGTGAACTACAGCGAGAAGAGCAGCTCCATCACAAACATCTCTCATGAGGTCCTCCACCAGTGGAAAGAAGGGCATCTGTCGACCAGAGCCATGTTCTCGGCGATACCTCACCTAACCACCAGGGGGAGAGCAGGAGGCTTGACTCAGAAATGCAACATGGCAACCGCTCACACTGTTATGCTACTGTTTACTGGATGTGATGCGAGTTCCCTCTAATTGTGAGCTCATTTCTATGAATAGGATCACAATTACTGGTAAATCACATTTAGGAGGGGTAGACGATAGTTTTGAAAAGAAGATGGTGATTACATTAGAACAGCAATGATAAGACTTCAAATGTGTCAAGTGGGAAAGAAGCTTGCAATACCTAAATCACCCCCTGACATGGGAGCCAGGTGACAGATCACATTAGTTTAATGAGACTGGGGTGATTCACATTTCTTTCAAAGAGAAACTTGTGTGACAAGTGACAATGTGGAAATGTATTCATTTGTATTTTACATATTCAGAGCATTATCATTTCTGAGATAAGGACAGGCACATTAAATCAGCTATAAAATCTACAAAAGTAAAATCTAAACAACTACAACTAATACTGCAACTACTTGAACTACAAGTTTCAAGTTACACAGTAAACTCCTGTCAAACTACACATTGTACCGCTTCTATGAGCTCCTCTGGCTTCAGCATGCAGCAGGCCACACAGAGCCAATTGTTGAAAAAGTGAATAAAGAAAAGAGCAGAAAGGGAAGACGAAGCTGATCAGTGAAAGGGCTGAGATGGGTCTGCAAAGCAAAACAGGAGCAGCAATGGATTCCTTATCATCTTAGCTGGGCAAGCACAGTACAGTACACAAGCGCACACTGAATCCACATGGCCTACTTGAGCTTGAAATGAGAGCGCGCAAGTTTACAAGTCACAATAACCTTACACCTGTGTGAAGTGTTTGCCAAGAGGAAAACTATGAACCTGAATGAGCCATGGGGGAGAGTGTGCGCACATTGACACAGACGCGTGCAGGAGGAGACGAGAAGCAAAAGAGGGGGTTGGGAGCTGGCATCAAACTTACAGGGACTAGCTTCCAATACCATTTGGAGGGAGACTATCCAGTTTGCAGGGATAAGAAAAAGGAACGTGGGAAGACAGATGAGGAAGAGGAGCAGAAATATTAATAGGTCAGAGGTCACAGGCAAAGGAGTGGATCCAATCCCAGTGACTCTTGTGGCAAGTTTTTGGCTCAGACACAAAAGAGGACCACATAAAAAATTACATGAAGAAATCTGTTTTTAATGACACACATTGCAAACTAAGTCCTCTTCTAATAAGGTGCGGGTGGAAAAGAGGTGTAACTTGGGAAGATTCATTACCTTTTGGTGACTGGGAGACTCCAGTGGGTGGTGCTTTACTTTATGTTCCCTTTCTGAGATTTCCCTCATCTTTGTGTTCACCTGCAGAAGAGAGCGATTTGTTACTTAAATATGAGCTACATCGCAATGGAAATGCAAACACAATTTGAATGGTCGCCATGAGCAAATTGCAAAGCCTGAAATTATTTAAGTCCTTTTCATGTCACAAAATTGTTGTTGTTTTAGTCTGTCTAAAGTTCCTGAAATGCATGTCATTCTTGTATTAGTTTAGCAGATCAAATTTCTTCTATCTTTTCTCTAACGGTAAAGCTCCTGGACACGTTAAAAATGCGAACTTTGAACAGAACCCAACCATTAAAACTAAAATTGCAAAACGAATTGTAATGTTAAACAGAAACATTGCAATTTTATATTTTGCCAAAATTGTTCAGGCCTATAGAGATAATAATCGTAATTGAGGTTTTTGTTAAATTGCAAGGACAACACAATTTAGATATTTTAGTTAAATTATTTCAATTCACCTCCAAAAAAGTTAATCTAAAATTTTTCTCACTGTCACATTAACTGCGCACATACAGGACAAATGGTAATGTATAAGGAACGGAGATTAAAAGAATAATAATTGTTACTAGGACAAGGTAGCTAAATAAAATTGACTTGAGCTCAAGGTGCAACCATGTCAAATAGTCAATGATCACCTTGGTTCTTTTAAGATCTGCATTCAACCCTCTGTCAGTAAACGCATGTAGTTTGGAGTTCAGACTTTAAGGAAGAAATGTGTCTACTTTTTGGGTTGAATGGCAAATATTAAAAGTCTGTTTTGTTTATGTGCGAGAAAGCCATACTGAAAAGAAAATTGTATATGGAGATTGACCAATTTTCTATTTTTTTTCACATTAACCAGCCCGAATCTTTTTTTATATTGTGACATTGCTATACTCAAACCAGAACGTTCCGATTCCCATCCCACATTCATAATACATAACAGTTACTTGTGCCCAAATGGTTTTAATCCTGAAAGTCAATGAATCTTGCACTGTGCTGCTGAATATAACGTGAAGATCCTATTTCCAGAAAGGAATAGTTTAACAATGATTCATGAGATATGGCATCATGGCCCTCACTCGAGCTTTCACATCACTGAATGCTGAGCGCAACTAAAACTCTTGTGCTCTGTGACTGGTCTTCTGAATAAAAACACAAATGACAGTGATGCTGAAAACTAAGGAAAATCAGATGGATTCTTACCATTAATAAGGTGAACATAATATTTGAAGAAATTAAATATGACTTAAATGGATAAAAATTACCTTATTAATCCAAAAAACCATGGCATCCTCCAGATCAAATGGCAGCTCTTTGGAGGCACTGAAGGTAGAAAAGCGCTTAACAGAAGCCACGACTTTCTCGATGCTGATCATCTCCACGGTGTAGGCCATCATAAGGGCGTCAATCATGGGCATGTGTGCGCTCTGTACAGAAAGAGAGAATTAATTTTGTAAAGCCGCCATCCCTAACATGATAAATCAAATGGCCCGCCATCCGTTTTGAGATGGGGGGGGGGGGAAATAAACCATCCCTAATACCCAACTTCATCCCATATTTTAGGTAACCCAATCATTAAAATACTACTTCAAATAAACAAGTCTTAGTCTTAAGCTTCAAAACGCTGTGTGTTTTATTACTATCAGACTCATAGTCACGGAGAAATTTGTTTAATGAGGAAGTGAATGTAGACGCGGCAGAATACAAAAACACACGGAGCGTGCATATGCGATACGGCGATCTGCCGCATTGAAATGAAACTTTGTGGGCCAGACCTGACTCACGGGTCAAAAGACAACATGCGTATCACTACACAGATACACAGTCTACAGTTGTTATTTTGTCCGCTTTCTCAGCGAGTTTCGGAAGGAGCACATTGCGGCGCGAGCCGACAGCGGAGCCGTAGAACGCTCGAGGGAGGCGAGAGAGTCAGACCGAGGACCAGGAGGAGGAGACACTTCCTGTGCTCGCTGTTTATGTCCTTCACAGAGCAGTTTGTTATTGACACAACCCAAAGGGAAGCTGACTTTTTCTACGTCTCATGCCCCTCCTCCCAGCGTTACCATGGAGCTTGTCTTTTTTAACTATAACATTAGTTATTATAATAAGAGCTTCAAGAGAGGGGATTATAAACTCAACCTTCTAATATTTAGTCTTGTTACCATTTCATTTTCAAAATCGTCATCTGTATGAATGGGTCTAGTCAAGTTAATTAACAGATTTTCTCCTGCTCCTGCTTTATATTGCAAGTCTATACATAATAAAATATTATTAGGCACTATTGTTAATCGTATGTTTAGGGTGCATGTACCTTTGGAAATAATGACAGTACATTAAACCATCCTCGGAGGAAAATGCAACCCCATATGAGGCATATTTACCATCCCTTTAAAAGATTCTGGGGAGAACACTGTGGATCTTTTGGCCAAGACCTCAAAACAGAAAAGTGGATGCACATGCCCAAATACTCCCAAATACTCTGTTTAGACCAGTGCCAAAAGATGGTTTCCATAGTAACAGGAAAGAGTTAAAGATGGCTGAATGCATGTCTGCTCATTGACTCTGTTCAATCCATCCTGTGTTGGAGCCGTTTTTGAATAGTGAGACAGGATCTCATGCTGCAAAAGACTACAAACCTTTGTTCAACACAATGCAATGTATGAGCACTGTTGATTCAGGTTCAAGTTACAAGTTCAACATCTTGGCAGAGACAACATTCAGTCTCTTACATCTGTATTACAGCAAGTCTTGCTCAAACAAGTAGAACAGGAAATTTATAGAATGAATGACTAAAATAATCCTGGGACTAACTAGTCACAGTGAATGCAAAATAGTTTAGACTTTGATTCTATAGCAAACAATTCATTTCTGAAAATACATTCTGCATTGATTATGCCTATAATAAATATAATAAATATAATCAACCTTTTATGACTTAACTGTAACAACTACATGCTCTTAGTTTTATTCATAGTTAAATTGTAATCGTTTCCTAATGCATGCCCTTTTGATTTCATATATGTTGCTTTTATCATTGCTCAGTGTTTTATGTTGCACCTTAATGCCTAAACAAGTTCCTGTGTTTGTGAATTTTGTTCATTGACAATGGCAATAAACCTTTTCTGATTCTGATTCTGATTAGTGAACTGAAGTCTACACAGAGTAGCAAAGTGAATGTTTCATTTATAAAAATGAAAACGTCAAAGTCATAGGCGGTGAACGTGGCAGCCATTGAAGTTTTGTTTTGAAATGGGAATTCCAAATTCGGAAATTGACCCATTTGCCGTTTCCCTATCATTACAGACCATGAGACTTTGAGCAATAAACATGGACACTCAATGTCCTTGTGGGATTCTGAGTGCAGTGTTTTCCCCACCATTGAAGCGGGAGGGCGCCCCGCCAACAGCGGCGGTAAACATGAGTTAGCAAGCAAATTGAGTTTTGTATCTGTGATGTGTTGCTTCATTGCAGCGGCCGGGATGGAGATTGGGGCACATCAATCACCAGCACTGAACATTTCCGCAGGATGCGCACTCCATAGCCTTGAGTGGACCAGGTAGTGAGGACAGTGCTGCATCCTACTGTCAGTGTAGCCGCAAATAACTCAATAACTTAAGTATCCCGCAAAGGAATGGTCTCTAAACCTGGACTTAACACAGACTAAACCAGATCTAACCCTAATCACAAGATTGAGGTTCAGAATAAACCCACAAATCCAAGCTCTCTGCAGAATCAGTGAGCTTGTGAAATTAAGTAACAATTTACTTTACAATTTTGGTAAACACTGGTACAAACACCAGCACAACCCCAGACTTACTAGAGGAGTGGCTTAAATTTTCCTCAAAACACACTATTACATGACACCAAACAAAAAATACAAAATAGAAACTAACATTTTGAAGAGCTTAAAAAGGTTTTAAAAAATGCATATTTAATGTGTTAATTCAAAGTCCAATGTTCATGAGATTTCCTATAGTTCAATAGGGAATTCTATATTTTTTCCCATTTATGCAGCTTTCCCAATTTAAGGAGTCTGTTTCCATAGGCCTCAGGTCACTAATAGATGGATCCGGTCTGGATCCGGACCCAGGTGCAGTCCTGTTCAGACCAAAACCTCTGACACTAAACTTTGGAGTGCATAGCATAAGTCCTTCATTCACATGCAGCCTCTCCGTGATAGAGATGAGCAGATTTTTCAAAACGGCTTCATATGAACTGGGAGTTCACATCTTTCCTTTAGGTCCACTATCTCTCCCTCTAACTCCAAACACACAGCCCAGCACAACACCACGCGTCAGATCTCAGTGAGGCATGAAAAACGCTTTAACAGCGCGGAAGATCAGGCTGATGTCTGTTTTATTCAGACTAAAAAAGAAAGAAGTGCAGAAGATTATAATCCTATTTATGCATGTTATCATTAATTAATTATAAAAGTGGCACAAACGCTGTGAAGACCTCGGCTTGTGGAAATGTTCCCAAGCTAGACCTCGGTGAAAGTTTATTAGTGACCCCTGCAATAGATATTACACAGACCAGAGCGAAAAGATTGGTACAGATGTTGATTTCCATTCGTTGAGAATTAGTCTTTTGGTCACAGCAGTGAGTAGTAAAGCACTCCTTTGATGTTTCAGGAATCTGTGACTCTGGATCATCCAACAGAGCTATTTCATATATACTCCAGATGAAAAGAAAAGAAATGCTGGAATAATATTGTTGAATAGGGTAGTCTCAAAAAGAGTAACGAACGTTCCTCTAATTTACATTTGTCACACACTGGAGACACATTGGAATAAAATATGTGCAAAACCGTACAGTAATAAAAACGATGAATCATTTTTAACCGCATTAACCTATGTCTGCTCTAGAGGGAGCGATTGTTTCCATTGTGTTCTGGTGATACAGTTTTCAGTTTATTTTTCCATGCTACTTTGATAAAGCTTTGAGATTCTATTAATGGTATTAATGGGTATTTTTCATTTAATACAGCATACAACATTGACATTATACAAATAATGCAATATTTATGTCTGTAACACTTCTGTACATAGCCATGGACACTTACCATTTTGATGGGCATACTAGCCAAGTCCCCCTCTGTGACTGGTGTGTCATCACTCTCCATGACATAAATGCCCTTTCTGGACAGAGCCTGGATGACGGACATGTGGGACTGGAGAGGGGCGGTCTGTTCTGTCTTCAGGATTAGGGAGCAGACCTGGTAGTAGAGCTCACAGGAGAGCAACAGGTGAATGACTGGAGGCTTGATGTGCTCCTGCTCGTACTGGTCTGTGTAAAAGGGGTCCCTCAGATCTTCAGGTATGTGATCTGCAACAACAAATATCCAAAAATGAACAATCTAGTAGACCTGACACATTTTGGAAATGTATTCAGTCGAGTTTATTCTGTCCAGAATTTAAATTGCGGTAACTAGATTTGCGATTCAACCACATTTTTAATGCACATCCAGTGGTATTTGAAGAAAACTTAATGAGAAGAAGAAATAAAACTACAAAACTCATTTATAGGGCTAAACCCTAGCCAGTTTTCAAAATTAAATGGGATTATGTCCAGAAGACATTGTAAAAATGGGCAGCCTGTATTATCAATTTGGACAAACCAGCTGTACAGTCTTTAAGCCATAGTGCAATTTTCACTTTCTAACTCAGAAGACGACTCTGAAACTGATCCATGCAGGGCAGAAGTTTCATTGAGAGCAGGCGTCTCAGGTGACATGGTGGTCACCACTGATAGCGCCACTTCAACAACCTCACAGCATTTTATAAATGACTTCATATTCCACAAACACCATCACAAAAGGACATGTCAGAAAAGTGACTCGAGTAATTTCCATGACAGGTTTACAACTTCTAGTTATGATTTTCAGAATCAGAATCAGAAAGAGTTTATTGCCATTGTTAATGAACAAAATTCACAAACATAGGAATTTCGATTTTATGTGCATATGGGCAAATCTAAATCTAAATCTGAAATGCATAAACTTGTGAGAAAGTGTTTTGTTGATGTAGGAGTGGGAAGTATTTGGAATCTGCTTTGAATGAAAAAGAAGACGGGCATCTACTTGTCTGGCTTGTGACAAACCAACACCCCCATTTACTTTGAGGGAAAAGCAACATTAAAGAAACAATCCTGTTCCTTATCTATTGCTTGTGGCAAATAGCTAGTAATAGTCAATAATCCTTTTGCCTGGATATAAAAAAGGTAACTGATAAGGCAGCCGATTACATATGAACCTACCACAGTGAAGAATTTAATTGTTACTAATGTTACTAATCTCCTTTGAATGTTTATGTTATGGTGTGACGAGACCTGTATCTGCACACAAGAACACAAAGCTGAGAAACTGAATAAAAACAGCAGGGAGTGGTCACATCTCAACACGTGACTTAACCCGGAAAAACAGTAATAGACCCCCCCCCACCACGCCCCTTCGCGTCCGCCACCAACGGAAAACGCATCATCTACTGGTTCAGAGTGGAGCTTCAGTCGCGCGGACGGTCTGACAGAGTGACATATAGCGCATAGTGCAAAGTTAATGATGTGGGCAGCACAGCCAGCCATGCTGAAGTAACAGGTTGCACCAGAGCCATGTCTTGTGTTGCTCAGACCAGGAGCAGCTGTGCCACTTGGAAAGGGCAGTAAGAAAGTGCATGTACAAAAAAAAAAAAAACAAAAACTCATGTATCAGATCATGAATGAGAATAAGGCCAGCCCTCACATCCCTTACATCACAGCTGCAGCCCCTCATGACTGCTAATATCTACCCTGTTTGAGTGGTCGAGTGGTTTTGCACCGCACACGTATGCCA